>JAWDJE010000003.1:306259159-309021659 GCA_035047345.1 Bradypodion ventrale | reverse complement strand
AGCAGTTCGAAAGCAAGAAATTGCAAATAGATAAACAGGGACCACTTTGGTAGGAAAATATATTTAGTGGGAAAAGATCTTAGAGACATTATCTTTGGGAGTCCCCTGAGTGGAGCAAGAAAGGAAGAAATTGCAAGTAGATAAACAGGGACCACTTTGGTGGGAAAAGATCTTGGGGGCATGATCATTTGGGTGTCCCCTGAGCGGAGGTCCTCCAGCAAAAATCCTTTCAACCCAGAATGCAAGCGCGGCGCCAAAATGGCCGCCGTGCCCTTTGCGGGCCCCCCCCATAGGACGAAGGCATCCGGGTAGTTAGGGGCGTGGCCAGCTCCCTTATAAAAGGGGTGGCCATGAGGCAGCCGAGCTGCCATTTTCCGAAGCGACGGAGCGGAGAAGTTTTTCCCCTCTTGTCTCCGTCGCTCTTACCTTGCCAGGGAAGCCTTTTTGGCAGCGAATTTTCTCTTTTGGCTTCCCTTAGATTTCCCTGCGAAGAAGAGGGCGGCCGCGAGCGCGGCTCGCGCTGTTAGGAGGCGCAATCCGGGTCGGAGGACCGCGGTTGCGCCTCCCCAGCAGCCGCCTTTGCTGGTACTCACCGGGACCGGTGGAATGGGGTCTATTCCCCCTTGCCCGGAGGCGGGGGACCCAAGCATGGGTCAAGTGAGGGCTGTGGCCCACGGCCCGCAAGCGGTGGACGCCGCTCCTGGTGCTTCCCATCCTGTTGGGCCTCCAGCGGCGGGGGCGCAGCTCACCCCGGGGCCTTCTAGCCTTGGCGGGGTGGTGTGGCCCCTTGCCCTGGCAGGTACCTACATCGGCCCTACCGGGCCTCGGCGTGGGGCGATGGCCCTATTAGGGTCCCGGGGTACAGGGACCTGTACCTGTGCCTGTAGCAGGAGGGCCGGCCGGCCCTTGGCCCCATGTCAGCGTGGAGGTTTTACTGGCCCATGTTGCGGCCCTTGAGGCGTCCTTGGCTCGGGCCAGCCATGCTGGGGCTCCCTTTGGGATTCATTTCGAAGCGTCGTCTGCTGGGCAGCGGCAGGCGACGGGACGGGTTGAGCTGCTTGAGGCGTGGCACAACCTCGGCCACTGCCTCGCAGCTCCCCAACCAACAGGCCGGTGCGGGTCAGCCCCCAGTGACGAGCTCTACGGCGGTCGTGAGCTCCGACGCCCCCAGTGGGCCGGAACCCCCGGTGGGGGCGGCCGCGGGGGTGCAGCACGTGAGTATGCGGTCCAAACTAGTGCACCTACACACGTGGCCACGTTTGGGGGGGGGCTTTCCAATGGCCTTGGCCTCGCGTGGGTGGTGCGGCGGTGCACCCGCTGACGCCCCACCCGGCGATGACAACTACCACCCAGGGCCCCGTGGTGGGGGGTGTTCCCTACCCCGAGGGGAATGTTTTGGGTGGCCGGGTTGGTCCAAGCCCCTATTCCTTACCGCTGAGTGACCACTTGGCACAGGCCAACAGAGAGTAAATTTGGCGGGGGGAGTACGTGGATATCTTCTCACTCCTAAACAGAGAGCCCACCAAGGAGGAGAGGGAGGGGCAGAATGAGAAGGATAGTGGCAGGCACGTCGTCTCAAGCCACCAAGTAGGTGGGCCAAATGGTTGCCGGCCTGCATCATATGCATGGCGGTGTACCTTAGGGCCCGGCCGGATTTGGCAATTCCGATGGTCCAGTATTTGGACAACGTCTACCGGGCGATGGTTTACTTTCCGGGCCCATCGTGGTTGGCTTGTGACGTGGAATGCCGTAGGCGGATTTCCCCGCACCCCGAGATTAGGGTCCAGCAGGCGGCCCCAGCACAGGTCACCGGCCAGGGGGCGGGGCGGGGGGTTCCAGCCCGCCTGCGGTGCTGGACTTTCTTGTCCAATGGCTCCTGCAATGGGAAGAATGGCAAATACAGACAGGAGTGTCCCACCTGTGTTGGCCCCTATGCGGCCTCTGCCTGTCCCAGGCCTAGAGGGATGCGGGGTAGAGGGTGGGGCAGACAGGGGGCTGGCAAGACTGCCGCAGATGGATCTAGTCCACCGAAGGGCTCCCTCCCCAATTAAGGTGGGCATGTTGGAGCGTTGGCTCACATTGTACCCGAAGGGAGAGGATGCGGGTTATCTCCTTCAGGGTTCTAGGCAGGGGTTCCGGATCCCTTTCATGGGTAACAGGTCCCCTCAGGATGCCCCCGATCTTTTATCCCTTAGGGGGAGGGAGGAGGTGGCTGCTGCCAGCTTTGACAAGAGGGTCTATGCGGGCAGGGTCGTTGGCCCTGTCCCTGCACCCCCGTCCCGGGGAGCATATTATTTCAATGATGCCATGCCTTTTGGCTATTCCATGGGGGCTCGGTATTCGAGCGTTTCACCACTTTCCTAGAGTGGGCCTTTGTCCGCAGGTCAGGGTCCCAGTCTGTAGCCCATTCCCTGGATGGTTTTATTCGGGGCTGAACGGGGCTGGGACACGTACACACGTCTCCTCAACACATTTCAGACGTTAATGGAGGAACTTGGTGTCCCTTTAGCGCCCGAAAAGACCGAGGGCCCATCTCCACAGCTAGTATTCATGGGGTGGAGAGTGACACGGTAGCGCAGGATTCTAGGTTGCAGCGGGATAAGGTGTCAAGGCTAGTGGCCCTTATCTCGGACTTGCTGGCCGAGCGCATGGCATCACTGAGGGAACTTCTGGTGCTACATGGTCACCCCAATTTCGCTGGCAGGGTCGTCGCACCGGGCAGGGCATTTGCTCTGCGCTGGTGCGACGCCATGGCAGGATTATCCAGGCCCCACCATAGGCTTAGATTTACCCGGGGTATCAGGGCAGACGTGCTTGTCTGGCCATAGATCCAGAGGTAGTTCAACGGGGTGTCATTTTGGGGTCTGATCTCCTGGCTCCCCCTTGCTTTCAGATGCAGTCCGATGCCTCTGGATTCCTGGGTTATGGGATGTACTTCAATTGGAAGTGGGCCTATGGTGGGTGGCCACCATCCTGGGCAGGCAAGGGTCGCCTGCATGGTCTCACGTATCTGGAATGTTTCCCTATCCTGGGTGCTTTGATGCTATGGGGCAAGGAGTGGGCCAACTCGGTTGTGCAATTTTGGTGTGACAATGCGGCTCTTGCCCGCATCGTCAATGCACAGATTTCCAAATCGCCCGGGGTTATTGACCTAGTGCGCGAGTTTGTGTTATGCAGCCTGTGCCTCAACGTTCTCTTCAGGGCCAGGCATGTCCCAAGAGTTGATAATGATATTGCTGCTGCTTTGTCCCGCCTGCAGATCTCCCGGTTCCGTGCCTCGGCCCCGGATGCGGAGGACTTTCCCTCGCCACTCCCGGACGAGAGATGGAACGTTGGCAAGGAGAGGTGACCCGGGCGATTGGCCTGTCACTAGCGCCATGCATGAGTAAGGCGTATCACCACGCATTTAGTTCCTTCAGAGCATTATGTACCCAATTTGACTGCCAGGAACCTGGCCGATCCCAGTAGCCCATGTTCTGCGGTTCATGGTTTACCTGTATGCCCAGGGCCTTGCACCACGCACCATAGCATCTCAGCTGTCAGGGTTGGCTTTTATGGCCAAAGTGGGAGGTCGTGTGGACAGCACCAATGACTTCCGTGTGAGACATGTTTGGGAAGGGTGGGTGTGCGTGCGCGGGTGTTTCCCGGGCGACCGCCACCCGATTTACCCAGGGGTTTTTTACCCAATTGGCCCGTGGCTGGCCTGGCCTCTGTTTTGATAGATGAGGCAGCCCATTTCATGCGGCTACTACGGTGGCCTTTTTGGAGGCGCTCCGCATCAGCGAGCTTGAGATGCTGAATAAGGCGGATGCAAGATTTTCCCAAGGTTCTTTACACAATTGGCCCGGGGCTGGCCTGGCCTCAGTTTTGGTAAATGAGGCAGCCCACTTCATGCGGCTACAACGGTGGCCTTTTTGGAGCGCTCCGCATCAGCGAGCTTGAGATGCTGAATAAGGCGGATGCAAGATTTTCCCTGGGGTTTTTTACCCAATTGGCTCAGGGCTGGCCTGGCCTCTGTTTTGATAAATGAGGCAGCCCACTTCATGCGGCTACAACGGTGGCCTTTTTTGGAGCGCTCCGCATCAGCGAGCTTGAGATGCTGTATAAGGCGGATGCAAGTCGTAGGGCACTGGAACTCGAAGATGTCTGTGTGGACAATATTGGGCTCAGTTGGGGATACGCTCCTCTAACACGAATCAGCACGGCGTAGGCAGTGGAGTAGACTGCTACGATGGTCCTCGACAGACATCTGTCCGGTTGGTGCCCTACAGGATTTCCGTGCACTGTGTGGCACGCACCATGGCACGTTTTTTCTGTCACCGAGGTGGGTCTTCTATTCCTAAATCCCAATTTGGAGGGTGGTGGGAAGGCACTAGACAGTGTTGGCCTCTCAGGGGCTCGTTGCGGCACCCGTTCGTTCTGGATAGGGGCGGCTTCTGCTGCAGTTGTTTTTTGGGTACTCCAAGGCTGAAATACGCCGCATGGGAGGGTGGGGATCACAATGTTTTCAGTTTTGTCTTCGCCCTCCTCAACTGTGAGTACCAGTTTTAGTCACTGCACTGTTTCTCCCCCCCTCCCTTTTTTACTTGACAGACCCTGGGTGTCGTTTTACACCGGTGACAGTATGCCTGGTGGGCCGTAGCCATGTGCACAGGGCAGCGCGTTACGCTGCATGGGGGCAGCGCGTTACGCTGTGGCGACAGAGTGGGTACCCGACTGGGACAGGGTGCATCCGCACGTCCCGGGTGCTATGGTAAGCGGGGCATGTTATGGCGGGAACTGTTGCCATCCCTTTTCTACATCAGGGATGCTGGCTCGCCCGATGTCCTGGTTACGTACCTTGGGGGCGATGGTTTGGGGCGGGTCACTGGCCTATCGCGGAAACTTGCGGTTCGCAGTGACCTGCCCTACTCACATTATGTGTGGCCTGCCACAGCCCTCAATTGGTCGGACACGATACCGCGGTGCGCTTACAGGGGGGCGTTCGGACTCGGGGCTCTTGACTGAGACGACGCTCTGTGAACGGGGCTATTGCCCGGTTTCCTTGACAAGGGCGGGGGATGCGTCATTAGCCTCCCCGCCATCAGTCTGCAAATTTACGAGCTTTACTCAGGGGATGGGGCCCATCTGTCGCAGGGAGGTATGGACCTCTGGATTACTGGACTGGCGAGCAGGCCTGTCGACCGAGCTGACGGTCTTGGGGGGGGCGGTGAGCCTTTGCAAGCCTCCCCGTGTGGCGGGTATCACTGGTAAGGTAAACATTATGACCCACAGGTATCCGGCAGGTTCGCAATTGACTGGACAACAATAGACAGGCATAAGTTGGTTAAACGTTGTCCGGTCAACGACGAACTAGGCGACGGGGTGATGGCGATAGCTAGCCAGCATGCATCACCCCGTGATTCCACGGATACGCGTCAGAGGGTGGGGTCATTAGTTAGATATTGACTACGGTCAACAATTTGTTTGTTGTAAACAAACAAATTGATACAAAGTGATACATTGTAACCAATTGCCGTTGGCAATTTTGGGGTGGTACCTTACCAGTGTTACTTCGGCCTGCTTGCCTTAAGAATTATGATTGGTCGTTTTACCAATAGAAATTTATAATTCGGACTAGGGCATGAATCAATAAATGTGGCCCGATGCCGTTATCCACTTTTACCAGTGTCTGAGTCCTTTATTGGGGGGTGCGCCTGCAAAGCACGTTTGTGTGCTTCTGATGCGATAAAAAATTAAATACATTTTATGTATATATTTTCAAGAAAACTGTAACACTTTTACCTAAAATATGTGCCTGCTTTGGGGGTGGATGTGAAGAGTATTTTGTAACTAACATTTATTTTGCTATTCACCCATATTGCAATTTGGCACTTTATATGTTCTAAAAGAAGGCATTTTCATACATCAACATTAATTATGCCTAAAGTCTATTCTTGTGTTTTACATAAAGGTAATCCCTAAAGAGCTGTTTCCTTATGCAGTATAAAAGACTTCTTAATAGTCTCAGAGCTATCATAATTGGAGTCACTGCAGGAGTCCTTGAAAATAAGTGTCTACAACAAAACATTCCTTGTTAACTGTTTAGTAAATATGGTACTGAAATTCTTTCTAAGTAAAAATATGATAATTTGGGCAGTGTCCTTGTTATAGTTTCAAATCTCATGTACCAAATACATGGCATTCCTAAAATGCTATATTTGCATTTCAATGATGTTATTGTATTTTCCATTTTAATCTTTTTTTCTTGTAGAAATCCATTCTGCAACTTTGATGATAAGAAGTTAGATAAAATGATATTTTATTTGAGGAACACCCCTTCCTCATGTTCCTGAGGCACAGGTTTATATGGATATACTGCAGATTAGCAAAATCTGGGAAATTGGGTGTTAGGGTGTTACAATGCCCAGAATCTCAGAGCCAGAATGGTCACAAAAGTTAAAGGAGAAGTAGACCTGTGTCTTTATGATTCAAAATGATTGGATGAGAACAAACATTTGTTCAAGGTAGTCTCATTTCCAGGAATTCTACCATTGGCCACATCACATGACTTAACATGTGCATGCTTTTTGCTGCCCATCCACCCCAAGTTGATAGCCACCCAGAAGCCCCAGTGTAGTGGGGAGGAGCCACCCGCTATAAGAGCATGTTTCCTTCCTGCCTTCCCCTCTCTCTTCTGCTTTGAAATTTGGCAAAAGCATGTACATTCGAGCTGCCTGATGTGATGCACATGGAATAAGTCTCTACAAAGAGAGAGACTAAGCAATGGCACCTAAGCACCACACTCCTTCTTCTTCTGTTCCCGGTGATGATGTGGGGAAGAGATTTTCCCCATGCCCCATGCAGGAGTCACTGGTACCTATGACTTTGGCCACCCTGGATCCATTGGAGTTGTTAGCTAGGACAACGGCTCTAGAGGGCATCTGTCTGTAAATGAACATCCTTGGTGGCGGTAGATGGTAATCAAATTAATCTTAATGGATCATAGGCAATAGGGGTTCCTGCCCATAGCAGAAGGACATATGCGCTAGAGTATCTACTGTTGGGTGAAGGAACCCTCAGTTACAATGGAGCAGACTTGGGAGCCTGAAAGAAATTGTTAACTAAGAGGTATGGAGTGAGATGCCATCACTCCATACAGGGTCATAATCAATAATCTGGAAGGGTAGATATACCAAAAGTTAACACCATTTACCCACTATGATGCCCCATTGCAGGTCATGTTAATACTGTATTGTTGTTTACAAATAAAGTGGACCAACAAATGGTTGTCGACTACTTCCTTGGGGTGGATTGGGTGGTAAACAAAACAAGAGAGAATAGTTGACACAAAGAGACAACAATTCTTTGCATTTTCCTCTCTTTTTCTTCTTTCTTCTTCCCATAACAAATGCATTTAGAAAAAACACATTTTAATTATTTTACTAATTTAATTTTAATAATAAAAAGAAAATTGTGCAAACCTAAAAATTTTCCCCATCTAATAACTCTTACAAAAGTGCTTCCTTCCACCTGGGCCATTTTGGAGATATCACTCGCCCCCTCCCCCTATAAAAATAGAGCCCAATTTGACCTTCCAAAATTAAATTGACTAATACAAAATCAATAAATGCTACCCTAGTTTATCATCCCTTTCTTTGCCTTTTTTTGCATGTTTATCATTAATGGTTATCTCTGTATATAGTGCAAGATTGGTTCTGTTCCAATTAATTTCTTTATAACCTCATTTCTTATTTTATCTCTTCTAGTCACTCCTGCAGCCTGCTCAAACATCTCATTCCCATGGTGACCAACTTTTACTTATGTTTTTTCTATAAGTGTCCATGTTAGGCACTGGTAACATAAGGTGGAAATGAATATGCTTTCTATGAGTTTTTTCTTTGTGTTGATTGGTATTGCCTTGTGTTGTAAGAGTGGAGTTAACGGTAATATTTGGTTTGGCTGACCATCTCTCTTCCCCCCAGAATAAGGCAGAGCAAAAACACTGAGTCCTGTAATAAAATTATTATATCTATACCTATAAATCCAAGGGTTAACCATTGGAACTTGCTATACATTTCTGCACCCGTCCATCCTATACTGTACCGAGCCTCCTGCACTTGCCCCAAACCAGACCAGAGGTTACTGCAAGGTTGTGAAAGGCACCAGTGGGGCAAGAGCCCCATGAATGCGAAAAAAGGAAAAGAATTTCACTTCCCAATGTTCTCTGCACCGCACTGAACCACAGCCAATCAGGCTGAGAGGTGCGAGCAAAAAGAACATTGGGAAATGCGGTGTGGACAATTAAAATCGAGCTGCAGGAAAAAAACCGCTGCACGAACGCAAACCAAAAATGCAAAACTCAAAGTCCCAGCGTCCTACGCGCCGTGAGCGCACAGAATGCTGAGAAAGCCGGCGTGCAAAAAATAAAATTAAAAAACGTAATGGGAGTGCAAGTCTCCAGCAGGCAGACACAGTGTCTCACAGCCTCGCAAAACAAAAAGCCACAAAAATTAACTGCAATACACCCACCGACCTTCTTTCCCGGAGCAACGGGGAGAAGAGGGGCTACACCACCGAAGACACAGCGAGACCACCACCAGCCTCAAGGAAAGTTGAGCCGGGTGGAAAAACAACAACAGCAGCAGGCAGCAGTTCGTCAGGGGAAGCACCCTCTCTGGCGAATGACTGGCTGCTGCCTTTGTACTTCCAACAGAGGTAATACAAAAGCAGCAGCCAGCAATCCGCAAGGAAGAGCACCACCCCTTACCAATCGCTGCCTGCTGATCTCCGGTTAGGTAAGCCAGGAGAGAAAGGAGACAGAGAGGAGAGAACCATCGTCAGGCAGATAGCTCTTCTCTGCCTCCTTCTCCCCCAACCTACCTTGCGAACCTTCCCGGGGGAAGAGCCAGCTGACTGCAGGCTCCTCCTTTTCCCCATGGCTGCATCAAAACCAAAATTCGGAGCAGCAATGGGGAAAAGAGGAACCGACAGGCAGCCTGTTCATCACGCAAAGTACACACCAACAACAAATACCAACATTAATAAAAATTAATAAAACATAAATCAATCAATTATTTAAAAAATCCATTAATACACAAAAAAGAAAACAACAAAATCCACAAACATAAACATTCACAATTCCAGAAAAGCACAGACAAAACACCTAACTACAACACGAGAATACCTGACAAATTACACAAATTACACAAATAAACAACAATGAAATCACAAAAATTAAACAAACCATAAAATAAACAAACCAATTAAACAAACCTAAAACCCAACCAAACCACAAAAGAACAAACAGAAACACCTCCCAGCCCACCATCACAAAAACAAAACAAAGAAAAACCCCAGAAGAAAGAAAACCAGAGAACTCACCAGCACGTCCTTCCACCACGAGATCAGAACAGAAATGAAGAAACATAGACTACTTACCAGAAGAAGCCCCACCTAGAGGCTAGTAGAGAAAAAACACGTGAAACAAAAACAAAACCACTAACAGCCCCACTTGCATGGCGGAATATTAAAAACAAGTCAAAAACAATAAAACCCCACCTAGAGGCCACAAGAGTAAAAACAAGTCAAAAACATAACAATAAATCAAAAGTTTACACAAATAACAAACATATGTTAAATAAATAAAATAAAAAGATGTAAAGCATCCTCTGTTGAGTTTTATTATTTTATTAATTTTTATTGATTTTCAAACAAAATTACAACAAATAATATGACACATATAAACATAAAAGAAAAATAGGAAATGCATTTTGCCGATACATACACAATGTATAATTTTACCTTCTGACACCAATATCTTTTTAAGCTAATACATTACCACATTAATAACATATTAACTAATCTATATATCTGGTGATTTAAGCTTTATATCTCGACTAATGTGCATAATATACCCTTTAATTCACAAATTTATTATTTATGCTAATACATTACTGTATACATATATGTGCACCAGATATTTACAATGTCCAGAGAGATCAGAGATTCTTAATACTTTCCATCCAAAAAAACCCAATTGATCAGGTAGAGGTTTGCTTACTTCTTCCCCTCTAAGAGAGTGATCCACAAAAGCATGCCAAATATTCCAGAATCTATTTTCTTTAATAATGCCCTTTTTCTTATTTATTTCCCAAGTTAATTTATCGTTCAATGCTAAATTCCACATCTCCTTATACCACATTTCTATCTTTATGTTTATATCGTTTTTCCAATTTCAAGCTATACATTGTCTAGCCGTTGTAAGTATTATTTCTAGCAATTCTTTTTCATCTTTGTTTAAATTAAAACGTTCTACATCTGTTAACATGGTGGAACCTGACCCCAGTTTAATTCTCTTACCCATTATATCTTTGATCTCCTTCTCCACCTTTCTCCAGAATTCTTTAACCACAGTGCAACTCCACCACATATGTTCATATGTTCCAATTTCCTTTCTGCATCTCCAACACAGTTTATCTTTTTTATTATCAATTTATCAACCTCACCGGGGTCAGGTACCACCTCTACAACATTTTAAAATTATGCTCCTTTAATCTAACTGATAATGTTCTCATTATCTTCTTTTTCCATTTATGTTTCCATATATCTTTTTCAATCTTTATATACAATTCCTGCTCCCACTTAATTTAATTTTTATTTAATAGTCATATTTATATATGCCGCCCACTCAGGCAGAACCCGACTCAGGGCTGTTAAATACTTTAACATTAAGGCCTCATGTGGCTCACCCTCGATATTCAGCATTTTATACAATTTACTAACTACACCCTTAATAGATCGATCTCCTTTTCTTAATTTTGAAATCAGCACCTCAAATTCCGTCATTTCTCTATACAATTCTGGTTTTCTCCAGTATTTACCATTCCATTTATTTACTATTACAATCTGAAACTAATTCAAATTCATTTCTGCAAACAAATAATTTCTTCTGTCATTAACTTTACATGTCTGTATCCAATCTTTAAGCAGGATTACTCCATTTTTTACCAATATCTCTTTCATCCTTTTATTTATTTTTACCGGAAAATCTGCCATGTCTTCCAATTCTATAATTGGTGAGATATTTGGGGCCAAAACCTTCTTTACTTTTTTCCAAGTGTATACCAATCCCTTCATCATAGTATTTTTAGTTATTAATTTTCCCGAACTAGCCCCTAAAAAAAGGATTTTGCCTATATGGTTGTAATCTTTCATTTCAATGTCTTCCCATAAAGCTTTTCCCTCAACCAAAATCTTTACCACATTCTTAATTTGAAACGCTCGATAGTAAGACAACAAATTCGGCATCCCTAGTCCTCCTTCTTTCTGAGATAAATACCATAGTTTTTTTGACAATCTTGACCTCTTTCCACCATTACAAAAATCATTAAATAATTTTTGAAATTCCTTAATTTCCTTCTCTTTCATCTGAATTGCCAAAGCATCAAATAGAAAATTTAACCTAGGCAAAAGCATCATTATGGTAATAGCAATTCTTCCAAACCATGACAATTTTAGTTTTTGAAGATTCTTAATTCTAGCTTTAATTTCTACTTTCAAATTATTGTAATTCAATCTCTTCAAATCTTCTAAATTATATGAGATATTTACCCCTAAATATTTCAATTTATCCTTAATTTGAATATTACCCATCCCTTTCATCCTCTTCTGATCTTCCTTACTTATATTACATAACATCATTTCCGATTTATCCCAGTTTATCCTGAAGCCTGTAATGTCTTCAATTTTTTTTAATTGAGTTTGAATCCTATCTAAAGCCCTCTCTGGATGCATAGCAATTATCAGAGTATCATCGGCATACAAACTTATCTTAGTTCCCATGACTCCTTCTATTCCTTTATCATCCCTAATAGCCTTAGCTAACAACTCCATGGCCAAAATAAACAAAATTGGAGATAACGGGCAACCCTGTCTTGTTCCTGCTTCTAATTTTACCTCGTCAGTAACCTCATCATTCACTCTGACAGTAGCTGTACCTTGTTGATATAGTTGATCAATTATTCTTCTAAATTTGTCACCAAAACCATAACTTTTAATTATTTCCTTTATTGCCACAAACTGCAAAGAATCAAATGCTTTAAATATATCCAAGGATATCAAACCTACTTTTTCCTTTGTTTGCCTCACTATATCCAATAAATCTAATGTTCTTCTTGTCAGATCCGCCATATGTCTTCCTTTCAAGAAACCAACTTGGTCTACTTCTATATAATTGCCCATAAAATTATTTAACCTATTTGCCAGTATTGCTGTAAAAATTTTGGCATCTTGGTTGATCAATGAAATAGGTATATACGATTCCACTTTTTCTAAATCCTTTCCAGGTTTTGGCAGCAATACAATCATGGTCCTATACCATGAGGTCGGAATTTGTCCCCCGTCAAAAATATAATTATACAAATTTTACCAACTTCGGAACCACTATATCTTTAAATTCTTTATAAAAGTCAGCCGGTAACCCATCTTCCCCTGGTGCTTTACCCATTTTCAATCCAGCTATTACCTCTTTTATCTCTTTTTCTGTTATTCGTTCTTCCATTTTTTCCTTATGTTCCTGCTTTATACTAGTATATTTTTGTTTCTCTAATTGAGTTTTAAGTTTATCTATATCTATCTCTTTTTTGCATATAAGGCTTGATAAAATTCTTTCACAATTTTACACTTATCTCTAGTTTTATTACATCTCACCCCTTGTTCATTTATCAAGACTCCAATTTCTCTCTTTTCCCTCTTTTCTTTAGCTGCTCTTGCTAATAACCTTGAATTTTTATTACTAAATTAAAAATATTCTCTTTTTAAATACACCAAATCTCTCTTCACTTTTTCTATATCCTTACCGATCAATTCCGCCTTTAATCTTTGCAAATCCTCAAAGACCTTCCTATCCTTTATCCTTGCGTGTTACTCCTGCAATCTCTTTATATCCTTTTCATTTTTGTCTTGTAGAATCTTAAATTTTTTGTATTTAATACTAGCTAATCTAATACTTTCACCTCTAAAAACCAACCACATTAAAGTTTATCTCATCATTGTCATTCCATTGCCAATTTTCTTCCCACCTCTCCCTAATTTGCTCTTTACATTTTTGATCCCTAAATAGTTTGTCATCATATCTCCACACCCTTCTCGTCCTCTTTTTACCGTCCATCCTAATTTCCATCACAACTTTCAAATGATCTGACTCCTTAAAAATCCCAACTTCTATTTCCTCCAGATTTCTAATCATATTCTCTGTTACAAATATATAGTCAATTCTGGAATATGAGTTATGGACCTGTGAAAAATAAGTATAGACCCTTTCTGACCCCTTAAGTTCCCTCCAAATATCTTTCAGTCCCAAAAATATCATCCAATTATCCAGTCTTTGTCCTTTAATTCCTTTTCCACATCATAATATATGTGTACGATCTAAATTAGATTTTATCAGATTAAAATCCCCAGCCACAATCATCCTCGTTGTTTTCTCTCTTACCAGTATTTTACGAATTTTTTCTAGGAATTCAGTCTGATGATCGTTTGGGACATATACATTCACCAATGTTATTTCCTCCTCATCTATCTTCCCTTTCACAATCAAATATCTACCCTCGGGGTCTGATATCCTATTGACTATCTCAAATCCCAGTCTAGTCGATATCAAAATTGCCACCCCTCTTGACTTTCATGTGCCGTATGACCTCTCATAATGCTGCATCCAGCCTAAAAATTTTTTATTCGTATCCTGAGATTTTTGATGAGTTTCCTGAAGAAAAACTATATCCAACCTATCCCTCTTCAATGCTGATTCAATTCTTCTCCTCTTAATCGGTGAACCTGTACCTTTCACATTCCACGTTAATATTTTAATAGACCTCATAATATAATAACCCACCTTCTTCTATCATCTCTGATTTCTCCCTTGGACGTGGTGCCATCTAACCTACAATAACTAAAAAAACAAAAAACACAAAAAACATTCACTAATACCCTCCCCGCTTCTTGAGCCAAAAAGAACGCCTCCATCATCCGAAAAGGGGAGGGGGGAACATGAAAGATGACGTTACAATGAAAGCACAAGCGCTAATATACCTCTTAAACAAAATCTGATTTAATTCGCAATCTTACTTTAACTCATCTCCCCTACAAACCTCCCACCTATTTTTCCTCCTGCTGACCCTCACTTCCCCCCATTTCAGTCACCATCAACACCTGCAACTCCGGCTCTTCTGTATCCTCTCCTCCTGCTCCCCCCTCCCCCTTGCTCCACCATAGTCCCTTTTTATCGCCCCAGATTCCAACAAAGCCTTCCTCAATGCCAACCATTCCCTTGAAGATGCCTTAACCAAGTCATTCATACACATATATTCCAACGCATCCATCTCTGCATCAATCACATGCAACCTCCTTTCATGAAAGAATCTCAACTGTTGTGGATATCGCCAATTGTATTTTATCCCTTTTTCCATCAGAAATCTTGTTACTGGCTTCATCTTATACCTCCAACCACGTTCCTTCATTGAAATATCATTGTATATTTCCACATCATTTCCATCCATTTTTAAAGCGCCGGATCCAGCTTGTTTTAAAAAGGTCATCACCTTCAATTTGTCTCCCCAGTTTGCAAATTTAACCAGTACATTCCTCTGTACCACCTTTCCCTTCCTCGGTCCCACTCTGTACACACTTGCAATATCCTCATGAACAAAAACTTTTCCCATATTCAAATTATTTAACCAATCAATTATTCTATCTTTTAGCTTATCTGGCATTTGTTCCACCATTTTACATATCACAATATTCTGCTTTCTCATCATCTCTTCCATAACATCAATTCTTTTTTCCTGCACATCCACTTTCATCTTAATTTCCTTTTCCTCCTCATGTAACCCTTTAATATCCCCTTGCATCAATTTCATATCATTCTGCATTAATTTTACATTAGCATCCATCCTTTGAAAATTAAGATCTACTTTTTTTGAAAAATCTGTGAACATTGTAGCCAATTTGTCTTGTTTTCCCATAATTTCAATTTTGTCTTTCACTCTTGACTCCTCCATCTTTTCAATTTTCTTGAATAACTTCCCAAATTCTACCATTATCTGTGTTTGATCAAGTGGTGGTGGTTCCGGAGATGATGTCGGAGGAGATGGGTCTTCTGATAAAAGGTTACCTTTTTTTTTGGCTTCACGACTTCTTCTTCCTTGCCCTTTCCCCTTGCAACTTTATCCATTGTGATATCAAAAAGCAACTTCAACCCAGCAACTTTTCTTACACCCTCTTGTCTCTCAACTTGGTGCTGCTCCAGAATTATAATCCAATTATGTTAAGTCACTCAACAAACCAAGAATCAAACCATAAAAGAGTTAATATATCCACCACAGGCAAGGAAGTGTTTGTTGATATTATGTCTCTCGTATGAAGGTGAAACAAAAAGCAAAAGCCAGACCAAGCAAGATAACCTAACTGTAATCCAATAGCAAGGAAGGGATACTCCAACAGTCAGACTTGCAATACTGAGGCAAAATGATTCCAAGCCAATGCAATCCAAATGTACAAAAGGGATCTTGCTGAAATAAGCCAAATTTGTATTCCACCTGGTAATCCAGTAGCTTGATTGAAGACTTTCTCCAAAAATTGGCAACAGTTTATTGTAATCCACCTTATAACAATGTTCCGATAAGCAAATCCCCCAGTGCTATCCAGGGACTAATATCCAAACTCTTGCGAGGAAGAAGGAAGGAAACGGAGAAGGAGTGGCAAAACAGGGGCTCAGGCAAAAGTCAAGAAAAAGTAATACTTAGATTGTATCAAAAAAAAAGAGATCCAGCACATATCTATTTAGTCCTCTGGCACAAACGCCAGCCACATCTTCTGCACCGGCTGCGGCTTCGCGGGGTGTCCCTCCTCCCCTCTTCTCCAAAGCCTCCAAAACCTCCAAAATCTCCGATCACCCCTTTAAACTCCGTCCCTTCAACCACACACACATTCCAGAATCTTCACCTTCTTGTCCCCCTTCCTTCCTTCCTCTCCTTTCCATCCATAAGACTCCAAAAACTTCTACCGTTGTTTCCCCTCTTTAAGTTTCGCTTTCTGCCACCACCACCACCATTATCCCTCCTTTCCCACCGTCTTACTTTCTTTCACGTCCTTGATCCTTCAATCACTTGCCTTCCTTTGTTCCTTTTTCCAATCCACCCCGTCCGCAACGCAGCCGGCAATCTTAGTTTCAGTCTTTATATTTTCAGCAAATTTACAGCTTCTTACTCCAATCTCCTCGATCCCGTTCGCCGTGGAAATGCTGGGAAAGCTGCGGCTTTCGCCGCTTGCCCCCCCAGCCAAATCCGCTCTCGAACTTCGATTTTCAATTCAAATTTTTACTTGCCAGATCTTTATGCTTTCCTCATGTAGAATCTTTTAAAATTATTTGTATTCAGATTTATTTTCTCATTTAATTCCTCATTGAGAAGCACGAGCCCACAAAAAAGTGTGTTACCTCGTCATCATCTTAACCACGCCCCCCTCTGTTGAGTTTTAACTCAAATAAAAAGCCCAAACATCTAAACACAGTTTAAAAACAATGAATGTAAAAAACATATACTTTCACATTTTTTAAAATATTACATATGGTACAACTATTAACAAAAAAAGTCACAGACTAAAATGTTATTTGGTAAAATAAAACAATTTTAAACAATTATATCATCCTTTGCTCTTTTTTTAATCCACAAAAAAACCAAAAAAGCTGATTACAGTTTATACTTACCTTAATTTGAAAATAAGGGAAACACTGTGAGCAGGGCTACCTCGGTGGGAGTGGCCAAATCTGTGGGTGTGGCCAAATCTGACCATGTGACTTGCTGGGCTCTAGTCATGCCTGCTACATGACCATGACAATGTCTGCAAACAGACAGCACTGGCTGTTTGGCTGAAAATGGAGATGAGCACTGCACCCTAGAATCAGATACGACTGGCTTTTGAGCAAGGAAGACCTTTACTAAGCACTTGCATAAACAAGGCCAAAGTTCACAGCAAATTTGAATACCATTCAGGGATTTTCTGTTATTAGGTAAAGGTAAAGGTTGCCCTTGCTCAAAAGCCAGTCATAGCCAACTCTAGGGTTCTGTGCTCATCTCTGTTTATAGCCAAAGAGCCAGTGCTGTTTTCTGTGGTCATGTGGCAGGCATGACTAGACACCGGAGTGCACGGAACACTGTTTACCTTCCCTCCAAAGTGTTTCCTATTTATCTAATTGCAATTTCTTGCTTTTTAACTGCTAGGTTGGCAAGAGCTGGGACTGAGATGGGAGCTCATCACACACACACACACCTGATTTGTGCAGCCATGTAAGCTCCTTCTCTCTCTGTGCCGTCCAGGTCCAGCTTTTTCCCCCAGCACTGCGGTCCCATGATCTCTCTCTCTCTCCTCCTCCTCCGTTTTCTCACGCTGCCCAATGGAAACCCAAAGGCCACTGGGAGGAGTAGTCCTGCTCCTTATGCATCTCATTGGGGCTGCCCTCCCAAAGAACTGTGGCTCCCAGGATGCACCAGGGCCGCTTTGCCACGAAGCACAAAGGGTACTGGGAGCTGTAATCCCGCTCTCCGTCACTCCTCAATGGGGGCTACCCACCCAAAGAACAACAGCTCCCAGGATGCTCTCCAGGCCAGGGGAAGTCTGTATTGATCACGTGCCAACAAAATCGCCATTTTGGAAGCCTCCCCCCTTCTTAAAAAAAAGGGAAAATATTTTAAAATACGTGCAGCTGGGAAGAGGACTGAATTACGGGGAAATCCCGGCCAATACGGGATACTTGACAGGTATGGTTTATAACAGCCCGGCAACACCGGGCTACCTATGCTAGTATATATATAAAACAGAGGTGTCATCTTGTATGTTCTTTATACAAATCCATACCCCTGCACCGGTTGCACTGTAACTTGGCACATACCTACCTTGGGCTGGAGAGATGATCATGGAGGGAGTCCGGCAGCCCGTTTTGGGGTTTGTTCCCCCCCAAAAAGGGTCACCAAGGGGCCATACCCACCTGCCAGGTAAAACAGCCAGGGTAGGTGGTACAGTGCATGTGCGATGGTCCCTGCATGCAATGTAGTATCCCCAGTGCACCAGGCAGTGGCATGCATGTTACTGTACATGTGTAGGTATCCCAATGCCTGTCTGGGGCTCTGTGACCATGAAAAACAGTTGCAGGGGGCCCAGACCCCACCGGCAGAAAATGCAGTTGGAACAGCCATCTGGGCCCATGCACGACCATCCACGTGCACTAAATGCACTCCCTGGCAGCCCAGGATGCAGCATGCATGTGGCGGCACACGTACAGGGCTGCCCAAGGAGGCAATGCATGACATGGCCACTTCCAACATGGCAGCAGAGACTACCACCACCACACAGCCATGCCTGCTGCACTGGCAGCTGAGCAGGTTCCCTGCCAGACCCCACACGCTTTGGAGGGAGCCCGGGTCGCCAGGACGGCAGGGGCACCGGGCCCCGCCTGGCCAGGTAAGCGCAGGGACAAACCCCCTGGCAAGGCTGGATAATTGGCTAGTACAAGTTGTTCTTGAACCACAGCTGTAAGTTCCTAGTCCAAATATTGGGAACAGTAGTTTACTGGGGTGTGGGGGGTTACCCAAATGGGTCCTACATTTTCACAAGCTTTATTCATAAGATAGACTGTTTTGCACCTTTGCATGGTTAGTCCACCTGGATACACAATGATTGAACAGGACTATAGACTGTGCATGTGGTTTCTAAAGCTGGAAATCTTTCTTCACATGGCCCCTTCAAGAAAGCTTTTAGTTAAATCCAGTACTGTTACTACGTTGAGGTCAAAAGTTGTTATAGCCATAAAGACATATGGAAGGATCAATCTATTCTAGCTCTGAATAAATCTAAGCTATATAAATATAATCAGGGCTTAGACTTCATCGTACAGAACACCCATTTGCATTTTAGATTCACTTAATATAAGCAGACGATTTTTTCTGTTCCAATTTCTGGGCAAGTGTCCCAAGCCTTCAAGCATTGTCTTTTAAGAAGAAGTTGTGTACATTGAACTCTTATTAAAACATTTGTCTCCCACTCTTGCAGAGGTCATATAGCCAATGGCTATAATCATTAATGGAAGCCAGGCTGTTTTTTTCCCCCCAAGCTGGTAGTTTATTCTTTTGCTTAACAAGTTTCTTGCAGGCATTGCCAAAAATGTCACTGACTGGAAAGGAAAGCAAAAAATGTTCATATAACAAGCACATACTTGAAATCTATTTTTATTATTATCAGAGAGTTCTTTTTTAAAAAGTATGAGGTAAAATTGATAGTTATGCAATGGATACATTTAACTCTGACCTACTCAGCAGGACCTGCAGAATCTCACATAGTTCACCAGCTGTGCATTGCCACCTATCAGCTATTTGAAAAATAAAATTAAAAGAGAAACACCTGTTGTTCCTCTTAAATGAAAATATAAAAAATTGAAGGTGAATCTAGGTGATACCTTAGAGATGTAAATAGTTTGCTTCCCCCGCCCTTTATCAATCCATGTCAAGCACAACTTAATAATACAACTCCAAAACCTAAGGGAGGGCACTTTGACCTTTCACTCTTTGCTGTGGTCTGTGTATGCACTTCTCTTAACAATATGATCTATTTGTTTAAATTGTTTATGTGTAAAAGTGTGTGTGTTTGTGCTTATTTATTTATTTATTACATTTATGTTTGTGTGTGTGTAAGAGAGAGAAGTGGAGGACCAGGCTTAACAGACCCACCCTTCCATTTCTTAACCTATAGAGCAGGGGTTCCCAACTTATGGCCTGCAGGCTTGTCCCCAATGGCATCCTATCCAGCCCATCGCTGCCTCCACTGCACCCGGAAGTGGAAGCAGGCACGTTTACATCATCCATAAAACATGCCTGTGCATGTATAAACATGCCCACAGCTGGCATATATGTGGAAGTGGGCACATTTATGTCAGCCATAAATGCACGTGCTTCCACTTCTGGGGTGTGTGGTCAGGCCATGATGGAAAAAGGTTGGCCACCCCTGCTATAGAGTGTCATCTATAAGTCCTCTAGTGGGCATTTCTGGCAAGTTTGGGGACTGAGTTCTCACATGACATTTGACTTTCCCAAACTACATTTGGCCAAAAGTTCATGTTCAGTTTTTTCTTTTTTTGGTGGGGGACACAGAAAAGGACCTTCCATGCTAATCAATTGATCAGCTCTTACTTTAAAGGTCTGTTGCTTTTAGAGGCTTGAAGGAACAAAAATTCTATTTTTAAAAACATTTTCCCCCAGCTGGGTGGTTCTGGAAACATAAAAAAGGGGTTACAGAAGAAAAAAAGAAAAGCTATCCTTTCAAATATTATCCTGTTTGACCCTGAACTACTTCAAAGCTTCTTTCAGACTATAATATATGGCTGAAATGCTGGCTACTGTTTTTTTGTGACTCAGATTACACAGATCTGATCCATATGTGCAAAACACTGAATTAAATTTTGTAAGCATCAGATTGGCCAGGTTATTCTCCTATTGTAATAGAGTAGAACAACCTGTAGCCTGTAGCACCATTTCATATGGACCCTACCACCTCCACCACACCAGGAAGTGCCATGTGGTGAAGGAAGGGCAAAATGGTAGTCCAGCCCCAGAAGCTGTCTGAGTGTGCACCAGCCCCCAGCTTGAAAAGGTTGAGAACTCCTGGAGTAGAACATACTCCCATAGACTCAATGCCAATCATCAGGCAGTAGTTAACTAACCTGACAACCGAGAGGACTAACAGCCTTGGGTACTAAAGTCCACAGGGAAGGGTAATGATCCACAAGTGGTTTAATTCCCATGTGAACCCATCTTGATGGAGGGCAGGAGCTTCATCAATACTGGACTGGGGCTGATGAGGACTTTGTGTGCCAAAAGGGCACAGGACCAGAAAGTTGCACATGGAACTGGGTGAGTAGTACAGGTGCCATGTTGTGATGTGGAAGGCAAATGGAAGATCACTGCATTATATTGTTCCCGGGACAATATTCATGGCGATAGCCAATATTTGGAATTGTATGTGGCACTTGAAGAAGAATCACTTTTGTACACTATATTTCACACTACCACAGTTAATACAATACTCTCCATAATACTTGCTGGGTTCTGCTAATACAGGTAAGCCCCAGGTTGCTGTATGATATGCAGGATGGCAAATAGGCCTCCTGGGCACAGTTGTCAGGTTAGTTAATCACTGCCTGACGCTTGGTGTTGAGTTACTGGCAGTATGGTCTACTCTATTACCATAGCAGGTGGCAGCTGTGGCCAGGAGGGCCTTGGCACAACTCCATGTTATCCATCAATTGTGTCCACTCCTGGACTGGGACTCTCTGCTCATGGTCACTCATGCCCTGGTCACCTCCAGATTGGATTACTGTAATGCGCTCTACATGGGGCTGCCCTTGATGACCATTTGGAGGCTGCAGATAGTCCAAAATGCGGCTGCCCGTGCAGTGATGGGGTGTGGGTGGTATGCCCATGCCTCTCTGCTGCTTCAGGAGCTTTACTGGCTGCCTGTTTGTCTCTGGATGCAATTCAAGGTGCTGGTTTTGACCTATAAAACCCTTCATGGCAGTGGACCAGGATACATAAGGAACCGTGTCACCCCAAGACTGTCAGTCCGTCCTACCAGGGCAGACAGGAGGGGCTCAGTACTGTTCCCATCAACAAAAGAAGCACATCTATCAGGGACCAGAAAGAGAGCCTTCTCCGCATCTGCCCCAGCCCTTTGGAACCTCTTACCTCAGGAGGTGCACCTTCAGACAGAACTCCTCCCCATTAGAAAAACTCTGAAGACCTGGCTTTGCCAGTGGGTGTGGGGCCCTACAGGTTCCACCTCCCAGCCCCGCTGGCTTGTTTAACTTCTATAGTGGTTTTCTGTTCTAGTTTTATGTGTGTGGAGGAAGGACGAGGGTATCTGTTATGGAATGTCAGTTTTTATTTGTTTTTAACCTTGTTTTTAATTGAGGGTGCTTAAGAGTTTTAACTGTAATTGCTCATGTCATTTTTATAATGCACTAGTATATTTTGCCCGGCGGTGCCGGGCTTTTTAAAATTGTGTTGGATAGTAAAGGGTTTCGGTTTTTTTTTCTTGAGCCAATGGTGTTGGGCTGTTTTAAATGGTGTTGTAAGGTTTTGTGATTTTGTGGCTTCGAGGTGCTGCGTCCGCCTGCGGCGGACTTGCGCTCCCAGAGGTGTTTTTTGGTGCTTTTTGGTGTAAATTTTTTTTTTGCGTGCTGGCTTCCTCAGTGCCGGGCTCTTTAAATTGGTTTTTGAACGTTTTTGTTTTATGTTTATGCAAATTTTATTTTAATTTAATTTATTTAATTTAATTGAATATTATTTAGTTTAACATTTAATTTTGTTTTTTTCTCTTTATAATATTTTTATTTATTTCAAAAAAGCAAAAAAAATACAACTAACAAACATACAGAAAAGAAAAAAAACAATAACAATACAATACAATATTACATCAAACTCATAGAAAATAGCACTTGATAGTAATTAAACTAGTTATTTACAATAAAAACCACAATATCAAGTACCCACATTATAGGTTATTACTATAACCATAACAATCATAAAAGTTTTCAGTGCTACAATTGTTTTTAATTTCTTTACTAATTACACAACACCCAGTGAATATTTACAATGCCCGGAGAGTTTAGTATCTATATCATCTCCAAAAACCACTTTGAGATGGTACAGGTCCAAAACTGTCCCTTGCCATAAGAGAATGATCCACAAACGGCTTCCAAATACTCCAAAACCTATTTTCTTTTAATTTATCCCTTTTTACTTTTATCTCCCATGTCAGTTTATCATTCAATGCTAAACTCCACATTTCCTTATACCACTCTCCAGTCTGTATAAATACATCATTTTTCCAATTTCTGGCAATACATTGTCTACCTGTAGTTAACATAATTTCCAATAATTCTTTTTCCTCCTTATTTAAACCCATACCTTCCACGTTTGTTAATAGAATGGTACCTGACACCAACTTAATTCTTTTACCCATTGTTTCCCCAATCTGTCCTTCTATTCTTCTCCAAAATTCATTTGTTTTTTTTTGCAACTCCACCACATATGTTCATAAGATCCAACTGTTTCTTTGCATCTCCAACATAAATTATCCCTTTTATTATCCATCTGGTGAAGCCTCAGTGGTGTCAAGTACCATTGCCACAGCATTTTAAAATTATGTTCCTTAATTCTTACTGACATTGTTCTCATTATCCTCTTTTTCCATTTATTTCTCCATTCAACATCTCCTATTTTTATATTCAAATTTTGTTCCCACTTCCGTTTCAAATCTTCCTGTGGATCTTTACCCTTATTCAGTATAATATAAAGTTTGCTTACTAGACCCTTAATGTTCTTTTCCCCTTTTCTAATTTTTAATACCAATTCTTCAAATTCGGTCTTTGTTCTATCCAACCCTACTTCTCTTCTATATTTTTTTATTCCAGTTCTCAACCTTCAATTTCTGAAACCAGTCCAATTTTAACTTTTCAAATTTTTTTTCCTCTTGGTTTCATCATCACAGACTTTTAACCAATCATTCAATAGAGACATTTCATTTTTATCCAATATTTCCTTTTTTTTCCTTATCTATTTTTATCGGAAAACACACCATATCAGTCAATTCCAAAATTGGAGAGAGATTTGGGACCATATCCTTCTTTACTCTTTTCCACACCTCCATGAGCCCTCTCATCATAGTATTACTTGTCTTTATCAATTTATCCTTTATTCCCAAAAATATCATTTTGCCAATATTCCTGTATTCTTTCATCTCCAATTCCTCCCAAATTACCTTTTCTCTTGCCAAGATCTTCACAACATTCTTAATTTGGAATGCTCGATAGTATGCTAACAAATTTGGCATACCCAAACCCCCTTCTTTCTGAGATAGGTACCAGAGCTTCTTTGGAAGTCTAGATTTTTTGCCTCCATTACAAAAATTATTGAGCATCTTTTGAAACTCATTGATTTCCTTCTCCTTCAAATGGATCGCAAGTGCGTCAAATAAAAAATTAATCTTTGGCAGCAATATCATTTTGCAAATTGCAATCCTCCCAAACCATGACAATTTCAACTTTTGAAACTCTTGTAATTTGTTCTTAAATTCTACTTTCAAACTGTCATAATTCAATCTTTTAAGTTCTTCCAATTTGTTTGAAATAGTTATCCCCAAATATTTCAACTTTTCTTTAATTTGTATATTAAATGTCCCCACCATCTTTCCCATCTCCTTTACCCCCATATTACACAGCATCAATTCTGATTTATCCCAATTTATCGTCAATCCAGTTATAGCCTCAAATTCCTGTAGTTGGTCTTTAATCCTATCCATTACCACCTCTGGATGTTTCACCATTAACAACGTATCATCTGCATACATACTCACTTTATTACCCAATATCCCTTCTATGTTATCTCTTATACTTTTAGCTAATATTTCCATTGCCATAATAAACAGGATAGGAGATAGCGGACAGCCCTGCCTGGTACCTGCCTCAAGCTTTACCTCATCTGTAACCTCCTCATTTACTCTGATCCTAGCACTCCCTTTTTGGTATAATAGATCAATTACCCTTCTAAATCTATCCCCAAATCCATAATTTCTAACTATTTCCTTAATTGAAGACCATTGTAGTGAATCAAATGCCTTAAAAATGTCTAATGATAATAAACCCACCTTTTCCTTCGTTTGATTAACATTGTCAATTAGATCTAATACTCTTCTAGTCAAGTCAGCCATGTGCCTACCTTTTAAAAAACCAACTTGATCAACATTTATATATTCCCCCATAAAACTGTTTAAATGGTTAGCCAATATTGCTGTGAAGATCTTGGCATCCTGATTTATAAGAGAGATTGGTCTGTATGATTCCACCTTTTCCATATTCTTTCCCGGTTTTGGCAGCAGAACGATTATGGTACTATACCATGAAGTCGGGATTTGTCCTCCATCTAAAATATAATTGTTTAGCTTCACTAACTTTGGGACCACAACATCTTTAAATTCTTTATAAAATTCTGTCGATAATCCATCGTCGCCCGGGGCTTTCCCCATCTTCAACCCACTAATTACCTCCTTTACCTCTTTATCAGTAACCCTTTCCTCCATTTTTTCTCGATGTTCCTGTTTTATTCCATTCCCTAACTGTCTTTCCAAGATCCTTTTAAGCCTCTCCACGTCTACCTCCTTTTTTTGCATATAATGCTTGATAAAATTCCTTCACAATTTTGCATTTATCCTTATTCTTATTACACCTTAACCCTTGTTTATTAACCAACACCCCAATTTCTCTTTTTTCCCTTTTAGCCTTAGCTGCTCTTGCTAGTAATCTTGAATTTTTATTACTAAATTCAAAATATTCTCTATTTAAATAAATCAAATCTCTTTTAACTTTGTCAATATCCTTACGCATTAACTCTGCCTTAAGTCTTTGCAATTTAGCAAAAGTTTTTTTATCTTTACTTTTTGAATGGTCATCCTGTAACTGCTTTATTTCTTTTTCTTTTTCTATCTGATCTACCTTGTATCTTTTATATTTAATACTTGCCAACTTTATACTTTCCCCTCTGAAAACCGACTTCATGGTATCCCAAACAACGTTAAAATTAACTTCATTATTGTCGTTCCACTGCCAACTTTCTTTCCACCTTTCCATGATTTGCTCTTTACATTTTTGGTCTTTAAATAGGTTAGGGTCATACCTCCAACTTCTTCCTCTTCTAATATCTTTTTGTAGTTTCAGTTCCAAAAGTACTTTGGCATGGTCTGATTCCTTAAAGATCCCAATTTCCATTCCCTCAATATTTTTAATCAAATTTTCTGTAAGAAAAACGTAATCTGTTCTCGAGTAGGTCCCATGGACGTGTGAAAAAAAGAATATGCCCTTTCCGAGCCCTTGATCTCTCTCCAAGAGTCCTTCATACCCAACGCAACCATACATTTATCTAAAACCTTCCCTTTCAAGCCAATTCCACATCTTGCTAAGTTCGTACAGTCTAAATCCAACCTTATCAAATTAAAATCTCCAGCCACAATAGTTTTTGCAACATTTTCTAGCTCCACTACTTTACAAACCTTTTCTAAGAAATCCGCTTGATGATCGTTTGGAGCATATATATTTACCAACATAATTTCCTCGTCTTCTATTTTTCCTCTTACAATCAAATATCTACCCTCTTGATCAGCAACACTTTTTGTAATTTCAAATCCTAATTTTTTAATAATCATAATTGCCACTCCTCTCGCTTTTGAAGTACCAAACGCCATCTCATAGTGTTGAATCCATCCCAAAAAGAGTTTGTTTGTGTCTTTTGACTTCTGGTGCATTTCCTGTAAGAACACTATATCGGGTCTATCTTTCTTCAACGCCAATTCCAACCTCCATCTCTTAAGAACAGAGCCTGTACCCTTCACATTCCAGGTTAATATTTTAATATTTCCCATAATCTAATTCCTTTCTAACTTCTAAACTCTCCGTTGGACATGCCATCACCAACCCCTTCCCCCCAAAACACACAGATCTACATAAAACAGACACTATCGGTCTCCCCACATTCTTCAAAAAAAAAGGACACCTTCGACATGCAAAATGTGCCTACCAACCAGTGCTACGCGCTACTCACCCTTCTATATTGCTTAAATAATATATTTTTATTGATATATTTCTCATTACTCCTTACTTGCCTCCTCCTCCACCATGATCAATGACAGCTCCTCCTCTTCCTTTCCCTGTGGCACCACCAGCCTCTGCCCTCTCATACTCCCTCCCTAGAGCACCCGATTCCAACAGTTCTTTCTTAAAATTTATCCACTCTTCTGAACCTGTTTTTACCAACTCCAACAAACTCAAATACTCCAATGGATCGGTCCCTTCATCAATTACTTGTATTCTTTTCTCATAAAAAAAGCGCAATTGCTGTGGAAATCTCCACTTATACCTTATATTTTTACTCATCAACAATTTGGTTACAGGTCTCATCTTATATCTCCACGTTCTTTCTTTCAATGAGATATCATTATATACTTCTACGTCAGAACCATCAAATTTCAGGGCATCAGGCCCAGCTTGTTTCAAAAAAGCCATTACTCTAAGCTCATCACCCCAGTTTGCAAATTTTACCAAAACATTTCTTTGAACCACTTTCCCTCTTCTTGGGCCCACCCTGAATGCACTTACAATATCTTCCTGTACAAATTCCTTTCCCATATTCAAACCATTTAACCACTCTTTCTCTTAGCTGGTCCGGTATCCGTTCAATCACCTGACGGATCACAATGTTCTGCTTTCTCATCATATCTTCCACAGCATCAATCCTTTTCTCATGTTCTTCCAATTTCAGCTTATTCTCCCGCACCGTCTCCTGAGTCCCTTTTATTTCCTTTTTTATAACATTTACCTCACTTTGAACCAATTTCACATTTCCTTCTATTTTTTGCAAACTTAAGTCCACTTTTTTTGAGAAATCTGCAACAGATGATACCACCTTATCTTGTTTTTTCATCATTTCATTTCTGTCTTTCACCCTTGATTCCTCATTCTTCTCCAATTTCTGGAACAGTTTACCAATTTCCACCATAATTTGGGTTTGATCATAAGGCTCAGGTGGCGGTGATGAAGACTGAGGGACCTCTTCCATTGGTGCTTTTTCTTTCCTCTTAGACTTCACAACTGGTTCTTCCTCTTTTGCTTTCCCTATTGTACCTTTATCCATGATGACACCCAATCAAAGAGTCCAGCGTTGCAGAACGTTGCAAAATCGTAGTCAATCCAAACAAGCTTGTACCACTGCAACCACTAGTGCCACCTATCCAGGCAAGTCAGACGAAGCTTTTAGGGAGGAAGAAATCCAGCGAAATCCAGCGAAAAATTAATTACTGTAATCCACAGAAAAAAAAGGAACCGGAGTGTGCTCCAAACAAAAAGAAAAAAAGAATAATCCACATCCAACCCGTTTCCCCAAAGCAGGCAGTCCAAATATTCACCCTCCAAACAACAAAAGTAAAAGCTCCAAAGAAACGGTCACCCAGATTTTTTCATTTGAGTCAAAGCCACAAGGGAGGGGGGTGAGAAGAAAAAAAAGCCCAAAATCCAAGCAAAGTGAAAAAGAAAACAGGAGGAGCAATATATCCAAAAGGAAAAAAAATGTTATTTATAATCCACACGGTGAGGGAATAAAAAGCAAGTTAATCCTTCCCTTAAGGCGAACGAATCAAAGCGCCCTTTTCCAGCGGGTACGTTAACTTCAGGGGAAAAACCCCCTTTCTTCCTCTGTATGTCGGCAGACTTTCCCCTCACTCCTCAGGCTCGAAACGCACTGAAACCCTCAAAAGCTGGAGCCAAGACAAAAACTTCTTTAACCGCTTTACTGTCGCCAAAACACGCCGCGGTTCTCCTGGAACGCAGGGAGGCCATAAACCAAAACACAGTCACTTTCGATTTCCAGGGCTGCTGCCATTAACGGGTCAACAGCCCAATTTTATCCATTTCCACTCCCTCTTCCAAGTCCGGGCTCTTCTAAGCAAAATCCCCAGTTAGCTTTAACTTTTCCAAGTAGACTTTCATGAACTTACGTAAAATTGTTTTCTTGCCGATTTTACTGCCGCCTCGAATCTCCACCGTCTCGCTGGTCCCGTTCTCGGCTCCTCGGCAGGGAAAGCTGCGGCTTCCGTCGCAAGCCTCACCTACCGAGAAAACCTCCCAAACTTCGACCGCCCGACTTCAAAACTTTCCAAAAAGGCAGGCAGGAGTCTTATCGACACAAAATTCCACTTTAAAATTTCCCCACTTTACTCGTTCACATTATTTTTTTTAATGATTTTTATTAATTTTTTTAACAGACATACAAAAAAAAAGAAAACAATGACAATACAATACAATAATACCTCAAAAATAACCTCAATACAATATTAACTCGCATTCATAGAGGCTAGCGCATAACAGTACTTAAACTAATTGTTTACCATATACCCACAAAATTAGATACCCCAATGTAAATTATTACTCAATTAAACAATAAGAGCTTTCTAAGCTACCTCTATTATAATTTTTTTAATAATTACAAATCACCCTGTGAATATATACAATGCCTGGAGAGTTTAGTTGCTATTTCAACTCCAAAAACCTCTTTGAGAAGGTGCAGGTCCTGAGCTGTCATTTACCATAAGAGAATTCTCCACAAACGGTTTCCATATATTCCAAAACCTATTCTCTTTTAAATTATCTCGTTTCACTTTAATTTCCCATGTCAATTTGTCATTCAATGCTAGGCTCCACATTTCTTTATACCATTCTCCGATCTGTATATCTACATCATTTTTCCAATTTCTAGCTATACATTGTCTACCTGTAGTCAATACAATTTCCAATAATTCTTTTTCCTCTTTATTCAAACCCAAACCTTCCACATTTGTTAAAAGAATGGTACCTGACACCAACTTGACCTTTTTACCCAATATTTCACCAAACTCCCCTTCTATTCTTCCCCAAAAATCCCTTATTTTTTTACAACTCCACCACATATGTTCATATGTTCCATCTGTTTCTTTACATCTCCAGCATAACTTATCTCTTTTATTATCCATCTGATGAAGCCTTAGTGGTGTCAAGTACCATTGCCACAACATTTTAAAATTATGTTCTTTAATTCTTACAGACATTGTTCTCATGATCCTCTTTTTCCATTTGTTTCTCCATTCAGCCTCCCCAATTTTTATATTCAAATTTTGTTCCCACTTCCGTTTCAAGTCTTCCTGTGGGTCATTACCCTTATTCAAAATACTATAAAGTTTGCTTACAAGACCCTTAATACCTCTTTCCCCTTTTCTGATCTTTATTACCAAATCCTCAAATTCCGTCTTATTTCTATCTATCCCTGCTTCTCTTTTATATTTTTTATTCCAGTTATCCACCTTTAATTTCTGAAACCAATCCAAATTTAGCTTCTCAAATATTTTTTCCTCTTAGTATCATCATCACAGACTTTTAACCAATCCTTCAATGAAATCACCCCGTTTTTATCCAATATTTCCATTTTTCCCTTATCTATTTTTATTGGGAAACACCCCATATCCGTCAATTCCAAAATTGGAGAGAGATTTGGGACCATATCTTTCTTTACTTTCTTCCACACTTCCATGAGACCTCTCATCATAGTATTATTTGACCTTTTCACCTTGTCCTTTATTCCCAAAAAAATCATACTACCAATGTCTCTATATTCTTTCATCTCCAGTTGCTCCCAAATTGTTTTTTCTCTTGCCAAAATCTTCACAACATTCTTAATTTGAAATGCTCGATAGTATGCTAACAAATTTGGCATACCCAAACCCCCTTTTTTCTGAGACAAGTACCATAGCTACTTTGGAAGTCTAGATTTTTTACCACCATTACAAAAACCATTGAACATCTTTTGAAACTCATTAATTTCCTTCTCCTTCAGATGGATCGCTAGTGCATCAAATAAAAAATTAATCTTTGGTAACAATATCATTTTACAAATAGCGATCCTTCCGAACCATGACAGCTTCAACTTCTGAAACTCTTGTATTTTATTCTTAAATTCAGCTCTCAAGCTGTCATAGTTCAATCGTTTAAGTTCTTCTAATTTATTTGAGATAGTTATCCCCAAATACTTCAGCTTATCTTTAATTTGTATATTAAGTGTCTCCACTATCCTACCCATCTCACTTGCTCCCAAATTACACAGCATCAATTCTGATTTATCCCAATTTATCATTAATCCAGTTATAGCTTCAAATACCTGTAAGTGATCTTTGATCCTGTCCATTACCAGCTCCGGATGTTTCACCATAATCCCTTCTATATTTAAATCATCCCTTATATTTTTAGCTAGAATCTCCATTGCCATAATAAACAAAATAGGAGATAATGGACAGCCCTGCCTACTACCAGCCTCTAAGTTTACCACATCAGTAAGCTCCTCATTTACTCTAACCCTAGCATTCCCTTTTTGGTATAATAAGTCTATTACCCTATTGAATCTATCCCCAAACCCATATTTTTTAACTATTTCCTTAATTGAAGACCACTGTAATTAGTCAAATGCCTTAAAAATATCTAATGATAATAAGCCCACCTTTTCCTTAGTTTGGTTAACATTATCAATTAAATCTAATACCCTTCTAGTCAAATCCGCCATATGCTGACCTTTTAGAAACCCAACTTGATCTACATTTATGTATTCCCCCATAAAACTGTTTAATCGGTTAGCCAATATTGCTGTGAAGATCTTAGCATCCTGATTTATAAGTGAAATTGGTCTGTACGATTCCACTCTTTCCAGATTCTTGCCAGGCTTTGGCAGTAGAACGATTGTGGTGTTATACCATGAAGTCGGAATTGATCCTCCATCTAAAATATAATTATATAACTTCACCAATTTTGGAACCACCACCTCTTTAAATTCTTTGTAAAACTCTGTCGATAATCCATCATCTCCCGGAGCTTTCCCCGTCTTCAACCCACTAATTACCTCCTTAACCTCTTTATCATTAATCCTTTCCTCCATTTTCTCCCTATGTTCTTGTTTTATTCCATTCCCTAACTGTCTCTCCAATATCTTTTTAAGCTTCTCCAGGTCTACTTCCTTTTTTGCATATAATAGCTGATAAAATTCCCTGACAATTTTACATTTATCTCCATTCTTATTACACCTTGAACCTTGCTTATCAACCAATACCCCTATTTCTCTCTTTTCCCTTTTAGCCTTGGCTGCTCTTGCTAGTAGTTTTGAACTTCTATTACTAAATTCAAAATATTCTCTATTTAAATAAATCAAATCTTGTTTAACTTTATGAATATCCTTACCCATTAATTCTGCTTTAAGCCTTTGTAATTTCGTAAAAAAATTTTTATCTTTACTTTTCGCATGATCCTCCTGTAATTGTTTTATTTCTCTTTCTTTTTCTATCTGTTCTGCTTTATATTTTTTATATTTAAAACTCGCCAACTTTATACTTTCCCCCCTAAAAACCGACTTCATGGTATCCCATACAACGTTAAAATTAACCTCATTGTTATCGTTCCACTGCCAACTTTCTTTCCATCTTTCCATAATCTGCTCTTTACATTTCTGATCTTTAAACAAATTAGGATCGTACCTCCAACTTCTTACTCTTCGAATCTCTTTTTGTATTTTCAATTCCAGATATACTTTAGCATGATCCGATTCCTTGATAATCCCAATTTCCGTTCCTTCTATATCTTTGATCAAATTTTCGGTAAGAAAAACATAATCTATTCTTGAGTAGGTCCCATGGACATGTGAAAAAAAAGAGTATGCCCTTTCAGAGCCCTTAAACTCTCTCCAAGAATCCTTCAAACCCATAACATCCATCCATTTATCCAGAACCTTCCCTTTCAAGCCAATTCCACTTCTTGCTATATTTGTACAATCTATCCCTGACCTTATCAAATTAAAATCTCCAGCCACAATAGTTTTTGCAACATTCTCTAATTCCACTATTTTCCAAATTTTTTCAAGGAACTCCGCTTGATGATCGTTTGGAGCATAAATATTTACCAACAAGATTTCCTCATCCTCCAATTTTCCTCTTACTATCAAATATCTACCCTCTTGGTCAACAACCCTTTTTGTAATCTCAAATCCTAATTTTTTAGAAATCATGATTGCCACCCCTCTTGCTTTTGAAGTTCCAAACGCCATCTCATAGTGTTGCATCCATCCCAAAAAAAGTCTATTCGTATCTTTTGACTTCTGGTGAGTTTCCTGTAAAAACAATATATCTGGTCTATCTTTCTTCAGCGCCAGTTCCAGTCTCCGTCTCTTAAGAACAGAACCTGTACCCTTCACATTCCATGATATTATTTTAATACTTCCCATAACCTACTTCCTTTCCAAGCTCTAAACTCTCCATCAAGCGTGCCACCAACCACCCCTTACCCCTATACCATACAAAACTACATAAAACACACACTATCTCTCTCCCCACTTTCGTACAAAAAAAAGCCGCCTTTGACAACCAAAGAGGGGAGAGGGGGGACATGCAAGATGTGCCTTCCTACCGGTGCTACGCGCTACTCACCTTTCTATATCAATTAAATGCTTTAAATTGTTATAATCTAATTCTCATTGCTCCTTACTTGTCTCCTCCTCCACCATGATCAACGACAGCTCCTCCTCCTCCTCCCTTCGCTGCGGTGTTCCACCTGTTGCCCCACCAGCTTCCTCCCTCCCGTATTCCCTCCCCAATGCTCCCAATTCCATCAATTCCTTCTTAAGATTTATCCATTCTTCCGAATCTACTTTTACCAGTTCCAACAAACTTAAATACTCCAATGGATTGGTCCCTTCATCCATTACTTGCATTCTTTTATCATAAAAAAGCGAAGTTGCTGCAGAAATCTCCAATTGTACCTTATATTTTTACTCATCAGTAATTTGGTTACAGGCCTCATCTTATACCTCCACGTTCTTTCTTTCAACGAAATATCATTGTAAACTTCTACGTCAGAGCCATGAAATTTCAAAGCATCAGGACCAGCTCGTTTCAGATGGGCCATTACTTTTAGCTTATCTGCCCAATTTGCGAATTTTACCAACACATTTCTTTGAACCACCCTCCCTCTTCTTGGGCCCACCCGAAATACACTTACAAAATCTTCCTGGACAAATTCTTTTCCCACATTCAAACCATTTAACCACTGAATCACTCTTTCCCTTAACAAGTCCGGAGTTCGTTCCACGACCTGATGGATCACATTGTTCTGCTTTCTCATCATATCTTCCACAGCATCAATCCTTCTCTCTTGTTCCTCCAATTTCATCTTATTCTCCCGCACCACCTCCTGAGTCCCTTTTATTTCCTTTTTTAATGGCAGTTACCTCGGTTTGAACCAATTTCACATTTCCCTCAATTTTTTTCAAACTTAAGTCCACCTTTTTTGAAAAATCTGCAACAGATGATACCACCTTATCTTGCTTTTTCATCATTTCATTTCTGTCTTTCACCCTTGAATCCTCATTCTTCTCCAATTTCTGAAACAGCTTGCCAAGTTCCACCATAATTTGGGTTTGGTCGTAAGACACCGTGGGCGGGGATGAAGAATGAGGGGCTTCCTCCATTGGTGCTTTTTCCTTCTTCTTAGGCTTCACAACTGGGTCTTCTTCCTTTGCTTTCCCTCTTGTACCTTTATCCATGATAGTACAGCATATAAAAGCCCAAAGTTGTAGATCGTTGAAAAAATTAGTCAAACAAATAAGCCTAAAACGCTGCAACCCCTGGTTCCACAAGTCCAACAGGGAAGCTTATATTAAGCAGAAGTCCAAAGAGTTAGAGTAATCCACAAAAAAGGACAGAAGGAACCAATACTCCCAACAGGCAGCTGAAAAGAAAAAAAGAAGAACGAAAAAGAAAATAATAATCCACAGCGGGTCCGTTTCCCCAAAGCAATCAATCCAGCCAATCGTCTTCCATGCTGCAATGTAAATGCTCCAAGGGAACAGTCGCCCAGAACTTCTCCTTTAAATCCAAGCCGCCAAAAAGTAAAAAAGGGAGGTGGGACTGGAGGGAGAAAAAGCCCAAAATCCAAACAGGAAAGGAGGAGAAGTGAGAAGCAATATATTCCAAAAGAAAAAATAAGTATTTGTAATCCACATGGTGAAGGAGTAAAAAGAAGCCCAATTAATCCTTCTCTTGAAGCAGACAATCAAAACGCCATTTTCCAGCGGCTGCCTTAACTTCTGGGTAAAAGCCCCCCTTCTTCTTCTGTGGAACGGCAAACTTTTTCCAAACACTTTAAGCTGGGAAATTCCCTGTTACCTTCCAATATTATAGCCCAGACAAGTATTTTTATTTATTTATTTATTTATATTTTATTTATTTATTTATTCAATTTATATCCCGCCCACTCAACACAAGGCCGACTCCGGGTGGCTAACAACATAAACGTAACCCCAGGGCAACCCAAGGAGTTTACAAATGTAAATACAATATTCACAAATACAATAATAAATACAACATTTCAAATATATAATCACAATCCTAAAAACAGTTAAAACAGTAAAAACAAATTAAGACTACCCACCCCCAAAAAAGCAGGGGCTGCAGGATCGAAAGGCACCATGGGGAAGAGTTCCTCTACACCAACCACCCCATGGTGGTTACCCTTCCACCTGCACCCCACACTTGACCCGCCAGCCAGGTTTTAAGATCCCTTCTGAAAGGCAGCAACTCCGTCCGAAGACGTAATTCTGTTGGCAGGAGGTTCCAGAGGGCCGGTGCAGACACGGAGAAGGCTCTCCTCCTTGTGCCAGAGAGGCGAGCCCCTCTGGCCGATGGAACAATTAGAGAGCCCCTCCGGTCCGCTCTGGTTGAACGGACAGACGTCCTCAGGGCGATGCGGTCTCTAAGGTAACCTGGCCCACTACCATATAGGGCTTTAAAGGTCAAAACCAGCACCTTGAATTGCACCCGGAGACATACTGGCAACCAGTGCAGCTCCCGGAGCAGTGGCAAAGCATGAGCATAACGCCCACACCCCATCACCACCCGAGCAGCCGCATTCTGGACCAGCTGTAGCCTCTGAATGGTCGTCAAGGGCAGCCCCATGTAGAGCGCATTGCAATAGTCTAGTCTGGAGGTAACCAGAGCATGGGTGACCGTGAGCAAGGAGTCCCGGTCCAGGAGTGGGCGCAACTGGCGGATCACCCGAAGTTGGGCGAAGGCCCTCCTGGTCACAGCCGCCACCTGTTCTTCTAGCAGTAGCCGTGAATCCAGGAGGACCCCCAAGTTGCGCACCGGGTCTGTCTGGGGCAAAATAGCCCCATCCAGAACCAATGATGGTAGCTCCCGGATTAACGCAGGACCCCCTATCCATAGCCACTTAGTCTTGCTGGGATTCAGTTGTAGCCCGTTAGCCCCCATCCAGACCCCCACAGCTACCAGGCATCTGGAAAGGACTTTGACGGCATCACTGGGGTCCCCATGGGCCGAGATGTACAACTGAGTGTCATCCGCGTACTGATGGTACCGCACCCCATGGGAATGAATGATCTCACCCAGCGGTTTCATGTAGATGTTAAATAGGAGAGGAGAGAGCACCGAGCCCTGAGGAACCCCCCATTTGAGGGGCCTAGGGCTGGACCTCTCATCCTCCAACCACACCGACTGGGACCGACCCCTCAGAAATGAGGAAAACCAGGACCACACAGTACCCTGGATTCCCAAACCTCGGAGCCGTTCCAGAAGGATACCGTGGTCAACGGTATCGAAAGCCGCTGAGAGGTCAAGAAGAGCTAGGACGGATGGATGACCGCCATCCCGCTCCCGCCAGAGATCATCCATCAGTGCGACCAATGCCGTCTCGGTACCATATCCAGGCCTGAATCCTGACTGAAAAGGGTCCAGATAATCCGCTTCATCCAGTACCCCCTGCAGCCGACACGCCACTGCCTTCTCCAACACCTTCCCTAAAAAGGGGAGGTTTGAGACAGGCCTATAGTTAGTTAGGACAGCTGGGTCAAGGGAAGGTTTCTTCAGGAGGGGGCGCACCAAAGCATGTTTTAAGGGTGCAGGAAACACCCCCTCCCGCAATGATGCATTGATCACAGCCCCAACCCAGCCACCTGTCACTGCCTTGGAGGTTTTCACCAACCAGGTGGGACAGGGGTCCAAGGGGCAGGTAGTGGCGCGCACAGCTGCAAGGAGCCTGTCCACTTCATCAGGGGCAACTGGATCAAACCGGTCCCAGATGGCATGGCAAGACTGTGCTCCGACTCCCTCCGGACCCTCCCCATCCACGCCAGGATTAAACCCAGAGCGAATCCGATCGATTTTCTCCACTAGATGGTCAGCAAAGTCCTCAGCCGACCCCTGCCAACCAGGCACCGGGGTCCCCCTGCCAAGGAGAGACCTGGTAACCCGGAACAGGGTGGCTGGGCGATTATCAGCGGAGGCGATAAGGGTGGTGAAGTATTGTCGCCTCACCACCTCCATCGCCACTAGATAGGCCCTAATAGCGGCTCTAGCTAGTGTCCAATCGGAGTCTCTCTGGGTCTTCACCCAGCGGCGCTCTTGGCGTCTCTTTGCCCGTTTGAGCTCCCGCAGTTCATCTGTGAACCATGGCGATGACCTAGCTCGATGAGCTCTGAGAGGCCGTAGTGGTGCGATTTCATCCAAGGCCGCTGTTGTCATCCTGTTCCACAGGTCGACCAGTGCCTTGGGCGAATCGTGTTGCTGATCCAGAGGGAAATCCCCCAGTTCCCTCTGGAATCCATCAGGATCCATCAGTTGCCGGGGGCGGGCCATTCTAATAGGCCCTGCCTCCCTACGGTGAAGCGATGCACCCAGGAAGTCTAGAGCCACCAAATAGTGATCTGACCATGGCACAGGTATTGTGTCTAATTTCCGTAATCTCAGATCACTCTGCCACCGCTCCGACAAAAAGATTAAATCTGGTGTGTGGCCACTGCCCCTGGTCGGGCCCTGAATTACCTGAATCAGGTCCATATCTGCCATGGAAGCCATGAACTCCTGAGCCACCCCGGAGCCAGTCCCCAGCGAGGGTAAATTGAAGTCCCCCAGAACCATCAGTCTAGGGAACTCCAACGCCAACGCTGAGATGGCCTCGAGGAGCTCAGGCAGGGAGTCTCTTACCCTGCAAGGGGGCAGGTACAGGAGTAAGACTCCCAACTGACCCTTAGAGCCCAGACGCAGAAGCAGGGCCTCACAACCCAGAATTTGTGGAGCAGTAGCCCTGGTGACTCCCAGTGACTCTCTGGCTATAATGGCAACGCCACCGCCCTTACCCTTATCCCTAGGCTGGTGCCAAGTACTGAACCCAGCTGGACACATTTCTGACAGAGGAACCCCATCCTCTGGTCTCAGCCAGGTCTCAGTAATACATGCCAAGTCGGCCCGCTCCCCCATAATAGAGTCTTGTATCAGGGGGGCCTTATTACAAACCGACCTGGCATTCATCAGCAGCAGCCTAAGGACAGGGTCACCCTGGGTCAGCTGCTCAGGTCCTAGAGGTGTAACCGTGGGGCTGGAATGAGGGACAGATACTAAGCATCTGCCCCGCGTTCCCCGAGTGCGGCCCGCCCCTCGGTACCCGCTATATCGCCCCATGCCCATCACAACCTCTATATTTTAGACCAATTTGTTATCGTCAAAACACGGCGTGGTCCTTCTGGCATGCAAAAAAATCATAAAACCAAACACGATCACTTTCGTTTTCCAGGACCGCCGCCATTAATGAAACAACCACTTGTTTTCATCTACTTCCACCCATTTCCATTTCAAAGTCCGGGCTCATTAAACAAGATCTCCAGCTAACTTTAATCTTTAGTACTCCATTCATGCACTTACATGCAGCTGTTTTCATGCCAAACAACTTCTTGCCAGCTCCAAAGCTTCTCCGCAGTCTCGCTGGTCCCGTTCTCGGCTCCTCGGCAGAAAAGCCGCGACTGCTGTCGCAGGCCTCACCCGCCCAGGAAAACCTCCCGAACTTCGACCATCCGACTTCAAAAGTTCCCAAAATTTTCCAAAAAGACAAGCAAGATTCTTATCTACAGAAGTTGCCACTTTAGAAGTTTCCCATTTCACTCCAATACATTGATTACCACTTTGTTAAGCGCGAGCATCCGAATCAAGATGTTACTCGTCGGCCATCTTAGCCACGCCCCCTCGTTCACATTAATTACCACTTTGGTAAGTGCGAGCGCCCAGATCAAGATGTTACTCGTCGGCCATCTGAGCCACACACCCCTAATTTTGGTTTTTAAAATGTTTATTTTTACGCATTTTTATTTTTTGTTTTGGTTTTTTGGAGTGAAAAGTTATTTCTGTTTTTTTTTTGTAATTTTTGAGATTAGTGTGTTTATTTTTGAAAGTTTTTATAACTTATTTGATTAATTTTGGAATTAATCTTATTAGTTTTAATAATTTTGAATGTGTTTTCTCTTTTGGCCTCTGGGTGGGGGTGGTGAGCTTTTCTGCCTCTCTACAATTGTTGCCTCTCTACAATTGTTCTCTTCTGTCCTCTGGGTGTCACTTCCGGTAAGTTTTCTCTTTCTTTTCTCATTTGAGTTACGGTCCTCATAGATGGAAGACGTCTTTTGGTAAGTTCTCTGGGGGTTTTTTTGGGGGTGGGGGGGTGGGGGGCGGGTTTTTTTGGCTGGCCCATGGGAAGGAAGGGCAGCGGCAGTGGGGGGTTTCCTTTTTGTCCCCACGGGCCATACTGGCTGGCCTGTGGGGAAGAAGGGCAGTTGCGGGGGGGGGGGGGGTTGCTTGTATTTTTCACGCGCCGGCTGGCCCTTCGAACGGAAGGGCAGCGGCGGTGTGGGGGGTCTCTTTTTCCCCCCCACGGGCCATGCTGGCTGGCCTGTGGGGAAGAATGGCAGTGGCGACAGGCGTTTTTTTTTAAACTTTTATTTTTCACGCGCCGGCCACCTCAGCGTTCTGCGCGCTAATGGCACGCAGGACGCTGGGGCTTGTAGTTTTGGCTGCACGTGTTTGCTTACTGCAGCAGTTTTTCCCTTGTGGCTTTTTTTGATTGGCCACGGCGCGTTTCCGAATGTTCCTTTTGGCACGCCACTCAGCCTGATTGGCTCTGGTGCGGCATGGTGCCAGGAACATTGGGAATTGAAGTTCCCTTTTTTTGTTTGCGACTGGGGGGCTCCTGCCCCCAGGTCGAAAATTTCAACCCGACAGTTACCTGTGAACCGGGTTCGGGCGAGTGAACAGAGGCCCATTACGGGCTAGTGGGACCTGGTGCAACATCCTTTGTCACATTCCAACGGTTAACACACCATTTTATAGGTATATATTTTTATCTGTTGCTCGCCGCCCTGAGTTGTGTTCTCACCAGGATGGTGGGGTATAAATAATAATAATAATAATAACAATAATAATAATAACAATAATAATAATAACTAGCTGGATAACTTGGTCAGACTTGCAAGTCCTACTCTAGAACTGAAAATGTGTGGTTGCACTAATACTTATTGTTTGATACACAAAAAGGCTTCCAGTTCCCTTTTTTGTGTATTTTCTCAAAACCTCTAATAAACAAGATAAATATATATAATAAACTCTCTCTCTCTCTCTAAATAATATATATCCCAGACCCCAGACCCCATATGTATTTTCAACAAATAATGGTGGCAATAATACTGTGTAATGTATTATATTGCATACTACAAAGGGGGAAAAGCCAAAATCCTATAGTGAAATACTATATGGATAGTAAGGGTAACTGTGGAAACTTTTTTTTTACATTTTACAAACAAGTGTACAATGAATTGAACAATCCAGAGCACACAATGGACAGCCAGCAAAAATATTTGTGTAATTTCTGCTTTATAATGAACAATCTCAACAGGAATCTAGCCAGAGAGGAAGCAACATCCACTTTTATCTTGTAATATCAGTTTTTGTCACATGGTGAGCTTAAAAATAAATGCATTGAGGAGTCAGAATATCATCATCATCATCATCATTCTTTATTTAACGATTAGTCATCTGACCATATCAGGTTAAAATAAAATACATTAGATAAAATATGATTACATTTTACAGGATAAAAACAGGTTAAAAGTAGGATGATACAATCACAATAAAATGAGATGTAAAATTTACTCACAACAATTTATCAATAAAATTCATCACCTTCACACACAACCCAATCAGATTATTGAAACATCTTATCTTTTGGATCGCCCCAACTATAAACTTGGCATTTTATTTGTGCCCTGTAGGAAATAATTAGTCTTTGAATAAAGTCTCAGTATTTCATTTTGAGTAGGAATATATCAGTAGCTCAGTGGTTAAGAATCTTGTCTTGTTAGCTGGAAGGTCAGCAAGTCAGCAGTTCAAGACCCAAGTACTTCATGATGGAATGAGTGCCGTCTCTGTCCCAGCTCCTACCAACCTAGCAGTTTGAAAGCAAGAAATTGCAAGTAGATAAATAGGAACCACTTTGGTGGGAAAATATCTTGAGGACATGAAAGGAGCATCATTCAGGCATCCCCTGAGCAGCGTTCCTCCAGCAAAAATCCTTTCAACCCAGAAAACACCTTTGTGTGCTCTGATATTATTTTAAAAATGGCCATTACTTTATAAAAACACTCTTTTCACAATTTTCTCTTTGGAAACCTGACTGTAGGTATGTTCTTTTTAATGATCAGAAAATCCAATTTAAAATCCACAGGATTTCAGTTGAACTCGTCACAGGTGCAGGAGTAAATATGCATGTTCTGGGCTGTAAGCCAGTGTAAATTTCATGTGAGGTGGGGAGAAATGATTTGGACAAGTTTTTGTTTATTTATTCCCAAGTTTCTTAAATGCTTGTTATCACTGGAATAAATTCCAGAAGAGCTCGGGAGAAAGTACTGAAGTTGTGTTATGCTATGATTGATTCCTGGAAGTGCATTCTTGTGATCTTGATAAATATAAACAGTGAATATTTGTTTGTGTAAGTGGTGTGTCAGTTCATTGGAAGGCATTGTTGATCTACAATAACATTCTAGAGCTCATTCTCATCATCATGATCGTCATACTTCAGCACCTGATCTAAAGAGCAGTTTCCTACTAATGTGTAAGATATCTATATCTATCTATCCATCTAGAGATATAGATATAGATATAGATATAGATATAGATATAGATATAGATATAGATATAGATATAGATATAGATATAGATATAGATATAGATATAGATAAATCTACATTTCCTTGAGCTTTTCTTGATGTACAGAGTCTATACTAAAATAGGAACTTCTTTTCTAAAGAATTGGAGCGGAATGCCTGAAGAATAAAGTCTGAGCAGATCTTTTGAATACAAACTCACTTAGAGATGTATTGGGAAGACCGATGCTTAACTTTTCTTTATGAGATATTTAATTGCCAAAATTTCCTCATCTTCTTCCCCACTCCTCCATGAACGTCTAAATATATACCATTATTGGAAGGAATGGCTAAGAGTAGGACAGGAAATTTAAAAAGTAGAAAACAATGGTCAGTGAAAGACTAAAGGTAAAGGTAAAGGTTTCCCTTGTTCGAAAGCCAGTCGTATCCGACTCTAGGGTGCAGTGCTCATCTATGTTTCAAAGCCGCAGAGCCAGTGTTGTTTGCTTCTGCAGACGTTTCCGTGGTCATGTGGCAGGCATGACTAGACACCGGAGTGCACAGAACGCTGTTTCCTTCCCACCAAAGTGGTCCCTATTTATCTACTTGCAATTTCTTGCTTTCGAACTGCTAGGTTGGCAGGAGCTGGGACAAAGACGGGAGCTCATTCCATCCTGTAGTACTCGGGGATTGAACTGCTGACCTTCTGCCTCCCAGTCAGTGTTTTAGCCACTTGAGCCACTGCAATCTAGTGAAAGACTAGATTACCACTTTCTGCCATATCACACGGGGTTTAAATTCCCTTCCATCTCTGAAACAGTTTTCTCCTTTTTAATGAACAGCGCTATCCTCCCTTCGGGCTTTTAATTCAGTTTTAGTAATTTGCAAAATAAATAAATAAATCTGGTGTTAAACAGTTTCAGTAAAATTATTACTAGTTCAGAGGTGAAACTTGTATCTGGTGAAACTTTCAATTGGCAAAGGAAAAAAGGAACAATTCGCTGGGTTGGTTGGAGCTTTAGAGAGAGAGAACTGTTATACAGCCAGAGGCAAATGAAGTAAAAAAGTGAGATCAACAATGGTTAGAGAAATTGGCAGCTGGGAAGGGGGGGGGAGGAGATCCCTGTAACAAAGAAAAAGTTTGAACTGCTAGAAATGAACTGCTTGAGAAAACTAGATATTTGAAGATTTAAGGGGCCTGGATAAAATGAGAGCACATTGAAGTTGGAATTTTTTTTGAATAGTAGCGATGTTAGTCTGTGTTTCAGTGATATCAGAAAACAAAAACTTTCATTGATCCACAAAATCTCACGTTAAAATTATAGCAGTTAGTCTTTAAAGTGCTGCAATGTTTTTGGTTTTTCTTTTCTTTTCCATCTGTTAGCTCCATCTGTTTATCACTGTTTGTTTGTTTGTCTGTTACTAATATGCTGTCCATTAAGTTTTGGAAAATGCCACTGACATTTTTATCATTAAACATTTTTTCTTTTTTTTTTGTAATCAACCTCTATTATTTCTTTTTAGTTTAAGGTGTTGCTTGTAACCTATTAAGCCCTTAACAGTGTAGGTAAAGGTAAAGATTGCCCTTGCTTGAAAGCCAGTCATATCCATAGTTTGTGGAACACTGTATACCAGGGGTGGCCAAACTATGGCCCATGGGCCGGACCCAGCCCACAGCACCAAATCATCCAGCACATGCTGCTCACGCTGCTACCAGAAGCAAAAGTAAAACACAACCATGCATGCACAAATGCTGCTGTAAATGCACCCATAGCTGTTGTAAGAGCATTTTGCACTTTCCTCCTTCAATCCAGTCAAGAGGTTATTTAGGTCTTCCACACTTTCTGCCATCAGGGTGGTATCGTCTGCATATCTCTAATTATTGATGTTTCTCCCAGCAATTTTGATCCCATATTGTGATTCCTCCATCCCTGCATTGCACATTATGTTCACTGTGTATAGATTGAATAAGCAGGGTGATAAAATACAACCTTGTCTTTTTCTATTCCAAACCACTCTCTCATTCCGTGCTCTGTCCTAACTGTTGCCTCTTGGTTCGTGTACAGATTTCTCATGAGGCATATGAGGTGTTCTGGTATTCCCATCTCTTTAATTATTTGCCACATTTTGTTGTAGTCCACACAGTCAAAAGCCTTGGTGTAGTCAATAAAACAAAAGTAGACTTGTTTCTGGTATTCCTTTGTTTTTTCCATGATCCAACGTATGTTGGCAATGTGATCTCTAGTTCCCCTGCCTCTTCTGAAACTGGCCTGCACCTCTGGTAGTTCTCTCTCCACATGTTGCTAAAGTCTATCCTGTATAATCTTGAGCATCACCTTGCTGGCATGTGGGATGAGCGTAATTGTTCAGTAATTTGAGCATTCTTTGGCATTGTCTTTTTTGGGGATTGGGACGTACACTGATCTTTTCCAATCTTGTGGCCACTGTTTTGTTTTCCAAATTTGCTGGCATACTGAATGCAGTAGTTTGATTCCATCATCTTTTAGGGCTTTGAAAAATTCAACTGGGATACCATCATTTCCTCTAGCTTTATTGTTTGCAGTGCTTTTTAGGGCCTTTCTGACTTCACTCTCCAGAATGTCTGGTTCAAGTTCAAATTTCTCATTATTGTTATTATCAGGAGTGTTGGGGTCCTTTTTGTATAGTTCCTCTGTGTACTCTTGCCATCTCTTTTTGATCTCTTCTGCATCAGCTAACTCCTTTCCATCTTTGTCCCTTATCATGGTCATTTTTGCTTTAAAAGTTCCCTTGATTTCCCCGATTTTTTTTGAAAAGATCTCTAGTCCTGCCTCTTTTGTTGTTTTCTTCCATTTCTTTGCACTGTTCTTTTAGGTACTTTTCGTTATCTCTCCTTGATTTTCTTTGAAATTATGTATTCAGGTGATTGTATTTTTTCCTTTCTCCTTGGACTTTTGCATTCCTTCTTTCCTCTGCTATTTTAAGAGCCTCATCAGACAACCATTTTGCTTTCTTATGCTTCTTTTCTTTTGGTATGGTTTTATTTGCTGCTTCCTGCATGATGTCCCGCATCTCTGTCCATAATTCTTCTGGCACTCTGTCTATCGAATGTAAGCCATTAAATCTGTTCATCACCTCCACCGTGTATTCTTTAGGGATGTTGTCTAGGTGATATCTGTCTGGTCTACTTATTTTCCCTATTTTCTTTAGTCTAAGCCTGAATTTTGCAAACAGTAGGTTGTGATATGAGCCACAGTCTGCTCCAGGTCTTGTTTTTGCTGACTGTATGGCGGTTCTCCATCTTTGGCTGCAGAGTATGTAGTCAATCTGGTTTCGGTGTTGACCATCTGGTGATGTCCATGTGTAAAGTCGCCTCTACTTTCAATTTCTTGCTTTCAAACTGCTAGGTTGGCAGGAGCTTTAAAAAAATCCTTTGATCTCAACAATCACAAATATTAACATCAAGTTCCCTGTTTTTTGGCAATATAACCACCTGTTTTCATTCATATGGTGCAAAATGCAATATGATAGCCAATAATATTATTTAACAGAACCAAGGACAGACATCTGACAAAGTCAATATATTTCCTGAAACTAGTTTTATATGTGTTTCCTATTTTTAGAGATACATTTTTTTTAGAAAATGAGAAAAAAACAGTATTTCACATTGTCAACAAAATCCAGATATATTGCCATGGCTACACAGTTCTTCAACTATTTTTAAGCCCCTGGTTGCATACAATATTTTACCCATAGCCTTTGGCTGTTAATTGTGCATGGCTGTCTTTTCTGAGTTTGCAGATGAAATGTTCCTTCCTAACAATTGGCAGAAATCATCTAAGGAGGGATTAGCCAAGAATAATCACTTTGAAGCTATCTCTTTTTAAAATTTTGTAGGTTGATTCTTTGTTCCTTTTCCTTTGTGTTGAAAGTCAAAATCAACAGGGTATGTACTCATATGGCTAGGCACCAGTTGGCTACCCAGACAGGGTAGTTCAAAGGAAGATCTGGAACCAGAGATGCACCATTTTGCTTAAGGGAGAGATGACATAACATCAAATATGGATTTATATGCTTCCATTAATGACTATGAGAAAGGTCCTGACATAGTCAAAAGCCAAAAGATGAAGTTGCTTTATGAGTGTACCATTTCTTCTTCCTCTTCCTCCTCCTCCTCTTCTTCCTCTTCCTCCTCCTTCATCATGTTGTTGTTGTGGTGGTGGTGCAGCAGACACCAAATCCCAGAATTCTCCAATTGTGAGGATTCCACCTTCCTGACACACACATTTAGATATCTAAATTGTACAAACACTGGGCAACTTCCTTTTGTAACATTCAGTTGAGATAGGACTGGTCCTGTTTTAGGTCATCAATCCTTCCAGCCTGACCTTTTTCCAGGAGAGTAAGTAAGGGTCTTTATGGAACCATTACTTGTAGAATTTGCAACCTGTACTGGTAACAAAGACTTCAAGTTATATTTGATGATCAGATGACAGAGGTAGAGAAAGTCCAAACTCTAGTGTTGCAAGAGTACAGGAGATGTGTGTGGTGCATACCACCAGCCATACACTGTCAAAGAATATGGAAGTATCTTGAGACAGAAGGTGGAGTCTACAGCAAGAATTCAGGAAACCCCACCCTGAAGTAGGATGTGAAGGGGCAGAAAGGAAACTGAATGGTGAACAACTCCTAGTCAAAAGCAAAGAAGGAGAGCAAAAGGCAGCTTAGTTTGAAGAAAAAAGAAAGAACACTGAGAACAGTGATGTGAACAGTTGCAGGATCTCCTTCCTGAGTTGGAAAGAGCAACTTAACTGGGGGGGGGGGAGAAGAAGATGGGCATAAGTGGCTGAAGCAGTCATTACCAATGATAGGCTGTGGACAAGTTCATCAGAGAGGTACATTGCCCATTGCAGGCGCACCCCCCCAATAAAGGACTCAGACACTGATGAAAGTGGATAACGGCATTGGGCCACATTTATTGATTCATGCCCTAGTCCGAATTATAAATTTCTATTGGTATTCAACCAATTATAATTCTTAAGGCAAGCAGGCCGGAGTAACACTGGTAAGGTACCACCCAAAATTGCAAACGGCAATTGGTTACAATGTATCCATTTGTATCAATTTGTTTGTTGACAACAAACAAATTGTTGACCATAGTCAATATCTAACTACTGACCCCACCCTCTGACGTGTATCCGTAAAATAACGGGGTGATGCATGCTGCCTAGCTCTTGCCATCACCCCATCGCCTGGTTCGTCGTTGACCGGACAACGTTAATCAACTTGTGCCTGTCTAGTGTTGTCCAGTCAATTGCGAACCTGCCGGATACCTGTGGGTCATAAATGTTTACCTTACCAGTGCTACCCGCCCATGTGACCAAAGTCAGCAGCAGCAGAAAGAACCCCTATATCAAACCATAGCAACAGTGTGGGATGGGCAAAAAAGCCAGGACCTGAGAGCCAATTGTAGGTCCCAGCCAAAAATTCCCACCCGGCCCCGAAGCGACCAAAATATCACACTGTTAACTAGGGAGGGGGTGGAGGGGAAAAACTTCTCCTCTCCGTTGCTTCGGAAAATGGCAGCTCGGCTGCCTCATGGCCGCCCCTTTTATAAGGGTGCTGGCCACGCCCCCTGACTACCCGGATGTCTTCGTCCGGTGGGGGGGCCCCCGCAAAGAGTGCGGCGGCCATTTTGGCAACGCGCTTGCATTGCAGGCGCACCCCCCAATAAAGGACTCAGACACTGATGAAAGTGGATAACGGCATTGGGCCACATTTATTGATTCATGCCCTAGTCCGAATTATAAATTTCTATTGGTATTCAACCAATTATAATTCTTAAGTCAAGCAGGCCGGAGTAACACTGGTAAGGTACCACCCAAAATTGCAAAGGCAATTGGTTACAATGTATCCATTTGTATCAATTTGTTTGTAGACAACAAACAAATTGTTGACCGTAGTCAATATCTAACTACTGACCCCACCCTCTGACGCGTATCCGTAAAATAACGGGGTGATGCATGCTGCCTAGCTCTTGCCATCACCCCATCACCTGGTTCGTCATTGACCGGACAACGTTAATCAACTTGTGCCTGTCTAGTGTTGTCCAGTCAATTGCGAACCTGCCGGATACCTGTGGGTCATAAATGTTTACCTTACCAGTGCTACCCGCCACACGGAGAGGCTCAATAAAGGCTCGACGCCCCCCCCCAGACCGTCAGCTCGGTCAACAGGCCTGCTCGCCAATCTCCTAACAGGAGGTCCATACCTCCCTGCGACAGATGGACCCCATCCCCTGAATAAAGCTCATAATTTTGTAGGCTGATGGCGGGGTGTCGAATGATGCGCCCCCAACCCTTGTCTAGAAGGAACTGGGCAATAGCCCTGTTCACCGAGCGACAAGCTCGGTCAAGGGCCCGGAGGTCGAACCCTCCCCTGTAAGCATGCCGCGGTACCATGTCTGACCAAATGAGGGTTGTGGCAGGCCACACATAATGTAAGTAAGCCAGGTCACCGCAAATTGCATGCTTCAGCGATAGGCCAGTGACCTGCCCCAAATCATTGCCCCCAAGGTGTATGATCAGAATATCTGGCGGGTCAGCATTCCTGCTGGATAAAAGGAATGGCAACAGTTCCCGCCATAACATGCCGCGCTTACCATACCATCTGAGACTTGCGGATGCACCCAGTCCCAGTCGGGGTCTACTCTGTCGCCGCAGCGTACGGCGCTGCCCTATGCACGTAGCTGTGGCCCACTAGCCATACTGTCACCGGTGTAATACGACACCCAGGGTCTGTCAAGGAAAAAAAAGGGGGGAAGAAACAGTGCAGTGACTAAACTGGTACTCACGGCTGAAGAGGGCGAACATAAAACTGAAAACATTGTGATCCCCACCTTCCCATGCGGTGTATTTCCACCCCGGAGTACCCAAAAGCAGCTGCAGTAGAAGCCGCCCCTATCCTGAAAGAATGGGTGCCGTAACGAGCCCCAGGGAGGCCAACACTGGCTAGTGCTTTACCGGTCACCTTCCAAAATTGAAATTTAGTAAGGGGAGACCCATCTTGATGACAGAAAAACGGGCCATGGTGCGTGCCACGCAGTGCAAGAAACTCCTGTAGGGCACCAACCGGACAGATGTCTCAAATGTCTTGTAGCAGTATACACCACTGCCTACCGTGCTGAAAAACCCGTGAGGACCGCATCCCCACTCGAGCCCACTCATGTGCCAGAGACATCGTCGAGTTCCAGTGCCCTACGAGATACCTCCGCCTTACACATGTGGTACCAACTCTGGGACCCTCTCAATGATGCGGAGCGCTCCCCAAGGCTACCATAGTAGCCGTGTGGCTAAGAGCCACCTCCTACCTATCTGTACATGAGTATGCCACCTCGTGCGAGGTGGGTCGAAATGCTGGGCAGAAAAGTGACGCATGCAGGGGCAGCGGGCACGTTCTCGTGTCCACCCGTCCCTGACATGACACATGAACTCATAGTGATACGCCTTACGCGTGCGATGTGCCAATGACATGTCCGGTCCCCTTCAGCTTGCCTAACTTCCAGCTATTGGCCAAAGTGGCAAGTGGAATTCCTCCGCTCCTGGATAAAAGCACGGGAACGGGCGATCCGCTGGTGGGGAAAAGCCACAGTAAGGTCATTATTCACACCCAGGACATGTCTGGCCTGGAACAGCACATTTCGGTGTAGGCTTCGCAAACGAATAGACAAACTATAGTCAGGGCCCGGGGATTAGCATTTCAGGGCGTTGACAATGCGCACCACTGCCGCATTGCCACGCAGCAACTGGACCACTGAGTAGGCCCACTCCTTGCACCATAGGCGCAGTGCTCCCCAAAACAGGGGAAAAACACTATCACAGTGATCACGGGGGCAATCCGGGCACCCACCATTAGAGTAAGCCCCATAAGTGAGAGGCCGGCGGCATCCGACCGCGCCAGATATCTTAAGGCAGACCACTAGGTCCGATCCCACCAAGCGATCCCCGAATAAGAAGGCAAAAATGAACTACAATCCCGAAGGGCATACTATATGTTTGGCAATCAATGCCAAAGGCAGAAATGTGAGGTTAGAAGATGGGGCCTCGGTCTATTCAGGCGCCAAGGGGACACCCAGGTCCCACCTGAGTGTCTGAATTATGATGAGGAGACGCGCACACGTGTCCAAGCCCCGTTTAACCCCGTACACCAAGTAGTCGAGGCGGTGGGCTGGAGACCGAGACCCCAACCCGTGAGCAGATGCCCACTGAACGAAAGTCCCATATCGGTCAGGTACTGAACCTGAATGAACGCTGGCAGAAGGGGGGTAAGGCTTATCTAATTAAATTTCCGCTCGCACCTAAAACCCAATAAGGCTAAATCGTGGGATGCACTGGCAAAAGCTGAAGGCTGAGTGAATATCACACTGTGCCAAAACAGCACCAGAATTGCGTGGGCACGCCCACCCATAGCAGCAGAGGCCACTACGAGTACCTGACTGAACAAGGCCATCAGGAAGGGCATCCCAGCACGGAGCACCCCCAGGGTAAGCTGAATGGAGGATAATGATATGCACCCTTTGACCAGCTCAGTATGAGCTTCATGGGGACTAAGGAAAGGTGGTTCCAAGACGTGCCCCCACCACTCTCGTAGCCCCCAGCTTCCTAGTTGTGGACAGTGGAGACCCCTCCCCGTTACCCTGGAAGGTAATCAGGTCAGTAACACCCTGGGGCCCCCAGTACCCCGAGTGGATACAAAAAACCCCATTGAAAACCCCCCAGCAGGTTTCCCACCCCCTCGCTTCTTGGGAGACAGAGTGACATCCCCCCAGGCTGAGTATAATAGGGGGGGGGGGGCTAACGACAAGAATATGTGGTTCAGAGGGAGCTCTGATCACCCCTGTGCAGAAGTCGGTCACGACCGTGATGCTTAGTACACACATTGTCAGCTGAGCAGGCCGAACACAGTAGGCGGGCCGCAACCCCCCGCCCGACCAGTTTGCTTGGGGCCAGTGTCTGAACAGCCCGCTGCTCAGCATGACCACCATGGTGCCCATCACCAGGCACCGTTCCGTGGTACTGATGTACACGAGCACCCTTGGTGACAGAACTCGTCCCTCCTCTCTCGGGATATCTATAGCCACCCTCGTCCACATCCCCCACGATGAGCCAACTGTAATGGGCCCATCCGATCAACCAGGATAGTGGGCCCCAAGGTGCTCGGTGGCTAACGACAGTGGGACATCTCTTTGCCTCAGCCGTCCCATCCGTCTCTCTCCTGCCAGTGGGCTCGCGGTTCAATAGGGAGAACATCCACATGTCCCCCTATGGCCCTTGCCCCTGATGGCCTGCGGCCAATAATCAACCGGGGCCAGTAGTAGCCGATCATCAGCCAGGCCCTCGACGGGACGTCCTGTGTAACGGGGCCTACGCAGCAGGATCCAGACAGCCCCCACGATGCCCAACACTGTTCCGAGGGCGGACGCCTCAGTGCATGGTGGCTTACTACGGGGGACCACACGCTGTCTCTATCGTCCTGCCCGTACCCCCTATCCCCGTTCGGGTCTCAGTTCATAGGGATAATATATATCCACGTACTCCCCCCCACCAAATCTTTTCCCTCACGATCTGGAGCAGATGATCACTAGGGGGGGGGGGGGGCATGAATAACCAGTTGACGGCAGTGCCCATGCTGGAGCATGATGTACAGCGGGCATGCACAGCGGGACCTGGACAGCTCCTGTGATGTCACGTGCCGCCCCGAGAGCGTAAACCCCCACCCCCAAACGTTGTGCCAGAATGCAACCAAGGGGCACTGGTATAGGATGGCGAGTGATGCCCCCCAGCCCCAAATTGGCAAGGCCAAGAGCACTGCCCCCACCGGGAATGGACTGTGATGTGTGTGCATTCAACTTGAACGTAATACTCACAAGTTGCCCCCCCCGTGAGCCGCCCCCACCGGGGGTTCCGGCCCACGGTGGGCGTCGGAGCTCGCGACCGAAATCGAGCTCTGGGGCGACCTCCAATACGCTCCCGCCACAGATCCAGACAAACGGGGAGCCGCGAGACAGCGGCGGACACAGGCCGGCGTGTCATGAGAAGCACGGCCCAGCCGGCCGCCTTGTGGATAGTGGCCGCGATCAAAGAAGCCGGCAGACACAAAGGGGCTCCGACGTTCAGAAAGGGGCCTGCCACGAAAAAACCCCTAGTAGGTGGGCCAGGTGGGCCGGACGGCCCGCTCGGTATAGCGCCAGAGGCCCCCAGTTTGAGAACCTGGGCCAGAATAGGGCCCTGTCCGAAACCCAGCCCATAACGGGCAAAACGCGCTGTGAGCCAGTGCCAGGCCCCCCTCCCAATTGTTCCGGCCCGTAGCCGGCAGGCGTGTGCCGAATCCTCTGAATGGCCAATCCCTAGGGGTGCCTCTAGCACCACCACGTGGGCCAGTAATGCATGCCAACCCCCTGCATAAGTGGGGCCAGATGGGCCGGACGGCCCACCTGGCAATGGTCCAGGGTTCCTACTTGAGAGCCAGGCCCTAAAACGGCCATGCCCAAACTCCGGCCCATGAAGGGCCGGGGAAGCCCTGCTGTGCAACTGCGCCAGGCCCACCCCCCTGCTCCACACCTGTGGCCAGGGATTGAGGGCCGAGGGCCGAAGCACCTGTAGGGCCGGTCTGAGGGCGGAGGGCCGCGGGCCACAGCCTGAGCTGCCCTACCCCACCAATCCCGGTGGGAGCCTCCGGTTGGAGGTCCTATCGAGGGGGTGCAGTCGCGGTCCTCCGACCCGACCACTGCCCGCCTAAGCCTTCTTTCAAGAAGGCATAAATTAGAGGCCAAAGACCTACCTTTCTGGCTGCAGCCTAGGTATCAGACTGCTGACCTAATTAATCCCCTCGCAAAGATGCAAAGGAAAAGTGGGGAATCGAACTCCCAACCTTTGTCTCCAAAGACAAAGACTTAAACCACTGAGCTATCCAGCAGCTTGCAGAAAGGGAGCCTCAATAGAGGCTAACAAAGGAGGAAGCGACGGAGCAAATTCCTCTGCCCCGTCGCTTCTAAAGCAAATCTTGCAAGGAGGAAGCAATGGAGCGAATCCCTCTGCTCCGACGCTACTAAAGGTCTTGCCTCTAGGAAGGAGAGAGAGCGACGGAGCAATTGGGGAAAAACTTCTCCTCTCCGTTGCTTCGCAAAATGGCAGCTCGGCTGCCTCGTGGCCGCCCCTTTTATAAGGGTGCTGTCCACGCCCCCCTGACTACCCGGATGTCTTCGTCCGGTGGGGGGGCCCCGCAAAGAGCGCGGCGGCCATTTTGGCGCCGCGCTTGCATTCTCATCACTGCAGGAGATTGAGGCAATTACACTCATGTGTCCAGACATTTCTTCAATGTGAGAATCAAGAAGCCAAGGTGCAAGCATAGGAGATGATGTGTAAAACTACCTGTATGAACAAAATAATAGCTAATGGGAGACATATGGTTGTCTGCTTCTCTTCCAGTGGTAGGCATGGATAATGCACTCTGCTCCAATGGCCTTGGCTGCTCTCATCTTCAAAGTAAGCTCTTTTATGCAGCTACACCCTTGTAGTGGGCAGGAGTGGGGGATACTCAGCTATCACTGACAGAGGGACTATGTACTCCTGTTGAGAACACAGTTGAGCTTCAAATGTTTGGTTTCCTTGCCACTGATACATCCTTCTATTCACCAACTCCCTGTTCCAGTTGTCTGCCCTTTTAAAATTTACTTTGATCTAGTCTTGTCACATGTATTCATTCTTGCCCTTAAGAAGCACAATTATTTGCCTATACTTGCCAGGTTCCTAAATATCCATCATGGATTTCTAATTTGCAAGGGGCACAGTTTATTCCTCTCTCCAGAGGGGTCCAGTAGTGATAAATGTAGTAGCATATGATTTAAAATGCTTTCCTATGTTGAATGTGAAGGATATATAAGAATTTACAATGTGCTCTTATTACTCCCTCTGCTCTCTTTTGTTTGCCTAGTTCTGCGGATAATTAAATAAGCTGTTTTGTTTTATTTATTTGCCTTAAACAAGCCTCCTCAGCAAGAACTTTACCTGGTTATCTTTCTTTGTGAAGGGAAATCTCTAGTTTTCTAATATCCTTTAAGCAACAGCACATAAGGTACATATTAAAGCTGATACCTGATTGCACAGAACGACCTGCTTTTTTGTTTTTGTTAACTCTTGCTTTTGAATTTAATTTACCATTTTTGTCTGTTAAACCCTTGTATGTGCCTCTGGAATCTAATATTTCATAGAGTAGAATCATCCTATCGTTATGATTCCTTTAAAACTGAACTCCTTTGCCTTACAGCCACCTAAATCCTGAATATTTTGCAAATTGTATGATAAACATCAACTAGTTTTTTGGGTTGACTGTCTCTATTATTTGGAAAGACACAATTTGCATTTGGTTCATTAGATTTTCCCATTAGTTAATATTTATGGCTTGTGCATATGCCCTCACTATAAAGAGGGTACCTCCCTGATTTCCGTGCCAGTTCCCAATTGAGGTAAGCTTGTGATCTTGATATATTTTTGCAACTCTAGCTTGCCAGGACAGCTTCCAATCAGCATGGAAAAGAACAATCCAATCCAGACTGCAATATTTTGGCCTCTCCCAACTAGGCAAAACAGGCTATTAAGCAGAGAGCACTAGACATGGAAAGGCAAGAAGACCTGTCCCAGCTCCATACCTGCTCCAAATTGAGACACCAAGTCACCGAAGGGCATTGACACCAGCTCACTGCCAGGATCTCCCCTCTGCAGTTCTTGAGGGAAAGTTCCAAAGGGCACCAATGACAGACAATGCCCCTGTGACACTGGATAAATTGAAACCACATAACACATTTTCTGCAGCTACCCTTTTATAAAGCCATCCGGAACAAACTCATATCTCCACTGATCTGCAAGTATCCTGGCCAGACAAACAGCACATACACGCATTGGCTGCTATCTGATGAAAGGCCCACCTTAAACCACAACACTGCCAGTCTGTGCCGCAGCATGTAAGTTCAGAAGAACAATCCTGGCAGAACCTCTAGCCAAATGAACTACAGTAAAACCCCGACATATGACTGCCCTGAGTTACGTTTGCCGTGGGTTACGACCACACATTTAATTTTAAAAATTCCCCAGGTTACAACCAATTTTCAGTTTATGACCGGAAATTGTGCTATTTTATTTTAAACTCTAAGATGGTAGCAATCTCCCTACCTTTTCCACACCATTTTGGGACCTTATCTGATGATGATGACAGCACCTCCGCAGCAGTAAGCTCTGCATTATGACTTTGGGTGGAGGCGTGGGCATTTTGAATTCTGAAAAATTTGTGGTGGCCATTTTGGAATTCAAATTTTAGTGTGTCTCTGAAGAGTAGTGTGATTTTGTCTGTGCAGATATATTTCAAATGGACAAGAACGTAGATTTTCCAGCATTCTTGATGGCATGGGGGCCTTTCACATGAGCAAAATCATGATCAATAAATGGGGCAAGGCAAGAATGCTTACTCTTCATGCCATTATTTGTCCTGCTGCTTTTCCTTCCTGCACCCATTTTCTTTCATTACCCATTGTTTGGCATCTCCTGAAGTCCACAGCTGAACGTCTGGTTAAATCAACTGAGCCAGGAGTATTTTCTAGGAACTTGCTATTTATAATGTTGAGGTTTTTGCCTTTAATCAACTGCTATTTATCATAAGAACACTTAATCTGCAACCCCCCAAAGCTACTGCTTATGGCATAGAGGACTCTAATGTCTATGCAGAATTTGTCTCTGTATTGTATTCTCAAGAGTACCCTCATTTTTCTCCTGTAAATTACCATAATTGTATGGCTTACAGTTGTAATATTTTCATGCTAATGTTGTAATTTTCCCTCTCCTTCTTTGGTTGGTTAACTGAATTGGCTGTAAGGTCTTTTGAAGCTTTCCCTTTTAAGTGTTCCTTGGAAAAAATTTCTCCCTTTAGGTAATGAAAGCAGGTGGCAGTTAAAGGACTTTTCATGATAAATGTCAATATAGTTGTCACCTGGTAGGCTCTCTTATGTAGAAACCAGAAGAGTAAAGGCCACTCAGTGGTAAGAATAAAAGATTAAGCCTTTCTTATTCATACATCTAAGGTAAGCTGTTCTGCCATAAGATCCACAATTAATACAAATCTAGCTCTCAATGTTATTGACTTTTTGGCTGTAGCTTAAGGGAATTTATTTAGTGGATTTGTCAAAATCATGTTCTATGATGTACCTCCTTGCATGAAATGTTAGGCAAATTAATGATGTTGACTTAACTTTGGTAAGTGAAATATAGTGACATTTTTAGATTTGTAAAAAAAAAACCTGGTCAGAAGAATTATGTGATTCATATTAAACCATGCTGAATCTCTCAGCATTGTGCCTTAATAGAATTATTACTCTGAAGGCAACTGGATGGTCCTTTTGACCAATACCCATTCCTGTCAAGTTTCGGGAAATTTCTGTCAAATAAGAGAAATTTCCCAGCCAAAACAGGAAACTGGACATCTATGCTTATCCTGTGCTGGCCTCCAGTCTAACTCCAGTCTAATTGCAGTCTAACTAATACGGGATAACGGTGGGAAAGAGTGTAAAATACGGGGGTTTGACAGAAATTTCCTGAAACATGACAGGTATGTCAATACCTCCAGGTTTTACTCTGACCTTAAGTAAAAAAAAACCTTGTACCAACTTTTGTTGTTTCAACATAATCACAAATGCATGTTTGTTTCTATTCTCAGTGTAATTTGGAACAATGTTCTGCAATTGGCAATGTGCAGGGTAAAGGTCTGGGATTCAGCTAATGATTTTGGACAGATATACACTGGCACAGCTGTTGGTAGAACCTGATATAGCACATGTTCAGAGATGATGCACTCCATCAATAGCCAATGTTGCATTTTTCACATGTTTGCTCATTACCCAATTCTCCACAGTAAACAGTGATGAGAGAGATCTTGGCAACAAAGTCACCAAGATCTAGCTCTTCGTCAGATTACTGGAGACCATTTCTGACTTATTTATTAATGTTCATGTTCTTTTCACCAAGAGCAATTCCAAATGACAATGAAACACCAAAAATAAACATGAGAAAGATAAAGGCTGCAGTTGCCCAGTTTAAACCTAAACTACTTAAAACAAATCTCTAAATTTGTGTTTGCCTTTGGTATATAATCACATTTCTCATGGTTTACTTGACAACACACTAAATTTGATACTCATAGGAGAAGGAATTTCTCTTCCCAGTCTAAATGCAATATTTGTCCACTTTCTCTTGACAAGGAAAGTTTTGGAACCAAACATTGCCATTCCAAGGAAACTATGGGAACAATTTTGTTATTCTGAAATCAGTAGTGTTGAGGAAACTTAATTCCTTTGAATACTTTGAATGTACAGTGAAATGAATAGTGTATGTATATGAGCATGATAGTATGTGTTATGTGCCATCAAGTCACTTCTAATGTACAGTGATCTAAATGGGATTTTCAAGGAATATATCAGATATTTAAAGAGTAGTTGTACCATTGCTCCCCTCAGATTTTCACAGCTGAGCAAGAATTTGTACCCAACTCTCCTGATTCATAGTATGATTCTCTACCCATTGCCTTCACTAGATCTCAGTAATTATACAATTGGTGTATATTCTTATTCAGAGTTTGGGCCATGCCCATGTCTGACAAATGACTCCTAGCAAGTGTCCTAGACACTAATTAAGGCAAAAATTCAGTGGTGTGTGTCTACTAGATCCCAGACTTTCCACCTTCTCCCTCTTGTAGCCTCCTAGGTACCCTGAAACATTCTGCAGAGTTGAGAACCCATCCCCCTGGTAGTAATCTTCTTTCTTTCTTTTCTTTTTTACTTTCTTAATACTTCCAGTTAAGAGACACTGGGATAGAGAGAGATTAAAACTTTATCCTGATAAGAAATAAGGCCTGCTGTGACTACTAGGACTTACTGAAAGCAAACACACATTAAGTTACAAGCAAACTAAAAGTTAAAAATCACAGCAAATGAAGGAAGTGGTGTGATTACATAATTGTATTGACAAGGAATCCTGGGCTATTCAAGTGGATATATTAAGCTTAGTTTTTGTGTGGAAAAATACCTTTACCACCACAGGAAGGTTGGGTAATGCTTCTTAGGTTGTTCTGTTTAGGGCTGGTGGGATTAGCTGTCCTATATATGGATAGTAAGCATTGCCCAAAACAGCATTTGAAGAAAGCATCTTTCCCTGATGCAAACCAATTTATTTATGTTAGAAGTGACTTGATAGCACATAAAAACTCATGAAAAGTATATGATGTGTTTATGTAATATGCCGTCACCATCGTCATCATCATTGTCATCACCACCACCACAACAGTATGCCATAAAACCATTTCCAACTTATGATTCCCTTTCTTAGGTTCTTCCAGATATGCAGTACTCAGAAATATTTATTACCCCCTCTTCTGGAGACTGTGGTATTTTGCAACTTGCCGAAAGCCACATAGGCTGTCTCTTTTCTAACCTAATGTTTGAAAAATAATATTTCTACCCCTTGGATCTTCTTTTTAGGCCAAATAACATCTGCATTAGTCTCTTTATAGAGCCTCATTTTTCTTGTATGCTTCACCTTTGTGACATTTCCTCCTTGAAAAAATAAACATCTTCTCAGTATGTGACTAAGTAAAGATAGTGTCACGTGTAGGCTCAAACTTGTCTGTTTGAATAAGTCTCTTGGGAAAATGCATTTGTATTTTGAATAAAGACAGTGCTCATTCACATTTCTTGCACTTTGTTGCTTTGTATAACTTAGTCATGCTTGTTAACTTTTCTACCACATTTTTTTTTAAAAAAATCACTCTTCTGTCCCATTCATTCACTTAAGTTCTCAGGGTTTTAAAACTGTTCCTATCTTCCAGAATTAAGTCTTCCCTCTGGCAAAGCCCTAACTACATACCACCTGCTCTCCTGACTGGCCACAGCTGCTAAGCAGCTGCTATCACAATCATATTTTGTCTCTATAGTAACCAGGCAAAAGTACCTGTTACCTAACAAGAAATGATATACCAGTGGGGTGTGTTCTCTGTCAATTCCATTACTACTATTAGATTCACTTAACTAGTTTACCTTTTGGGCAGATCTCAAATATGTTCCATACAGATGGTTTTGATTTTTCAGTGATACCTATGGTAAACTAAAAGAATCTGGAAAACACATTTCATTACTATTACTAATGTTTGTGGAGTTTTTTTCTAATATGAGAACAGCTGAATAATTCAGTGGATTGAGCTCCCAGCTGCGGGGCAAGGAGTTAGGGGTTAGATGTGCTACCATACCTCTCAGGAGAAGAGACAGTCTCTGTCGTTTTGGACGAGGCTCTCTCAAAAGAAGTGAAGGGTAAATCAATTTAGAGTACTTTCTATCTGGAAAAACGTGGAAATAGCCAATCTAAGTTGGAATTGTCTTGAAGATGCAGAATTATTTATTTAGGTACATACTATGCCATTACAAAGACTCCATTGAAAAACAAGTATTCTTGTCCCTGTGCCAAAAAGTCATTTCAAAATTATGAAGGCCCTATCAATTATGCACCACTAAGTCAAGTCCTTTCTATGGGTGATGCTCTGGTTCCATGCATAAAGACCATCATTTTTTTGGAAGGAGTAATGTTACAAAATCAGTATAAAAGAAAGTAATTGTCCATTAATCATAAAGCATCATCTTAGGCTAAATAACAGATGCTTTATGGGAATGGGACAGGTAAATTACTTTTTTAAAAAAAATTGTTTAATAGTGAGAAAATCAAGGTCTGACAATCTGACTCATGTGCAACATGGTACCTAAGACCAAAAACTTACTACTTCTTTTACACTGCCAGCAATACACTGGGATTAACAGCAATGATCACTAAGGTGAAGATATATGGAAAGATGGGAGGAGCAGCCATAGTATAATTTTAAAGACAATATTGGTAGTTTGGTGCATGGTTGTTTAAACAATTTGGAAATAAAAACTCTTCATGATGAATTGCAAATCAGCCAGAGATGAGTGTCCAGTTTTCCCCAACCTTCCACCCAGGTCAATATTTTAAAGGTACATGGAGCTGTATTCACATAATCTAGTGCCAAATTTTACCACATCCTTGTCTGGAGAGCAAAATTTAATTATTGTCTTAATAGAGATAATGGGCAGATTCTCCACTATTGCATTTTGTCATCCTAACAAACCTATAATGGCTAGTGCTAATGTGAGCAGTCACAATTCCATAAAGTGCTACTAGAATTATAATATTTAAATTAGATACTCCAGTATCTAAAACAATACCTCACTATCCTAAAATAATGCATGTATCTAAAACAATACCTCACTATCCTAAAATACGCAGAGATGGACAAAAATAATTAAGGTCTCTTAAGAAAATGAAAGAAAAGAAAAACTTGATTTGGAATGGCTTATGAATTCCTCTTATAAAATGCAGATCAACCACCAATAGGTAAAAGTAAGGATCACCCTTGCTTGAAATCCAGTTGTATTTGGCTCTAGGGTTCAGAGCTTATCTCTGTTTATAACCAAGGAGCCAGCATTGTCTATGCCTGCAGACATTGCTGTGGACATGTGGCAGGCATGGCTAAATACCAGAGTGCACAGAACATTGCTGTACCCACACCCTAATAATGAAAAGGACACAGAATTTTGGATTAAAATATTGGGCCACATTTATTTAAATTCAAGCAAGGCCTACCTTAACAATGGTTAAGGATAAGACGGGCCACAATAGCACTGGTAAGGGGCAAATCCAATTGTAATCCTGATAAACTGGCTATCACAACTTGTTACTGCGGTAACAACATGAGGGCCTTTGTCAACAACCGGCTTCAGCGGAAACGTGTTGTTGACCTACTCTGGGTGTTACCAATCTAAGTAAGTTGGCTGGCCATACAAGTTTGGCTAACCTTGTCCTCCCTATGGCCAACCAAGTGGATTTGCCCTGTTAATTAGTAATGCAGTTGCCCCTCACCAGTGCTATCCACCACACGGGGAGGAGTTCACCAACTCACCGCCCCACCATGGCCACAAATGGCCAACAGGCTCGTCTGTATGGAGGACAAAAAGAGGTTCATGCCCTGTCCGACAAATGAACACCATCATCATGATACAGACAGTGGTCTTGTATGCGTATGAGAGGGTGTAGGACCACTGCCCCCAAAGCGTTGGCATACACGAAACGGGCCACTGCCCTGTTAACCGACCTGCGGGCCCGGTCAACTCCCTGTGGATCAATACCACCTTGGTAAAACACACGTGGTATCATTTGAGACCAAACAATCTGCACCTGCAGCCAGGACTGACCCAACAGGGTGAGGTCTCTGCGTATGGCACAATTCAGCTCTAAACCCGTGACCTGAGCCAAATCATTGCCACCCAGGTGTATGATGAGGACATCGGGGGGGCTCTGATCACCCATAGATCTGAGAAGGGAAATCAATGAATGCCAACGCATGCCGCGGAAGCCAAACCAACGTAGCAGTGCCAATGCACCGATGCCCAGGTGCAGCCCCCAAGAGGTGGACACAGCGTAGCGGACGGCCTAGTACAAGTAGCTGTGTCCAATGATCTAAACCCGTGCAGGCATCCCGAGGCATGCTGGGATGCCACCACGAGCTCGCTGACTCAGAGGGCACCGAAGAAAGCCACCGAGGTAGCAGCCTGAAACAGACAGGCCTCATATTGATCCCTGCACACTGCCGGCCAAACTCCGGCAAGCCGCAGGAGCATGCATGGGGAAATAGGGTGCCGTGCATCAGGTTGGGAACCGTGTTCTCGACACCACCCCTCTAAAACCCGACAGACCCTGAAATCAGATGTGGCATCTGAAAGGCCATGGACCTTAGCGTAAAAGGCCAGTGCGGAAAGACGGCCAGCGATGGTCCTTGGCGCCAATCCCTTGCTGTGAAGGTGCACCATGAATTGTAAAAGGTGATCCACAGGGACAGGCCAGGAATTAGATAGGGACACTCCGTGGCGGAACGCCTCGAAGGTCCTATGCGTAAGCATGTACGCTTTGCGGATGCTGCTAGCCAGGGATAGAGCAATGGCCCGGTTCACCTCTCCACGCCAAAACTCCACATCATGGCCGGGATTGTCAAGGGCAGGTCATCGGCCTCCGGTGCCAGAGTCCGGAACCGATCGATATGTAGGCGAGAAAAGGCATCAGCAATATCATTCTTGATACCTGGGACATGTCTGGTCTTAAAGAGTATGTTGCGGCGCAACGCACACAACACGAAGTGACGGACCATGGCCATAACTCTAGTGGAGTGGGATGTCTGGGAATTGAGGATGTGGACGACAGCCGCATTATCGCACCAAAAATGGACAACTGAGTTCGCCCAGGCCTCACCCCATAGTAAGAGAGCTCCCAAAATAGGGAAGAACTCCAAGAAGGTAAGATCCCGGAGTAAATCAGTGCCCTGCCATGCCTCCGGCCACCTGCCGTAACACCAATGGCCATCGAAATACATCCTGTAGCCTAATGCTCCAGATGCATCCGATTGTACTTGGAAGATGGGTGCCTCTAAGCGCTCCGTACGCCAAAAGGAAACCCCAATGAAATCAGAAAGGAACTTCAACCACACCTGCAGGTCGTCCCTGTTGCCCCTGGTCAAACGAACCCTGTGGTGCTTTCTGGACAACCCAACCATGGCGTCGCACAGGCGTCTGGTGAAAGCCCAACTGGGGGCGATGACCTGGCATGCAAAGTTGAGATACCCATGAAGCACCTGAAGGTCGTGGAGGGATGCCTTACGCTTGGCAAGTAAGGAGCGGATAGCCTCTGAGATGCGGGTGATTTTATCCGCAGGCAACCTAGAGGTCTGGGAAACAGTGTCCAATTCAATACCCAAGAAGACCAGATTAGTGGCGGGGCCCTCGGTCTTCTCCGGAGCCAACGGCACCCCAAATTCGTCCATGAGTCCCTGTAATGTGGCCAACAGGTGCACGCACTCACTGGAACCTGCAGGGGCCCCAAACAAAAAATCGTCCAGATAGTGAGACACTGAACAAACCCCAGAGCGGTGGACAAAGGCCCAGTGCAAGAATGAACTGAAATGCTCGAAAGCCGAGCAAGAGACAGAACACCCGAAGGGCATGGCCTTGTCAACAAAATGCTGCCCCTGGAAGCGAAAACCCAGCAACTCAAAATCATCCGGGTGAACGGGCAAGAGGCGGAAGGCCGACTTGATGTCACATTTGGCCATCAGAGCCCCATGGCCGCAAGCCCGGACCATGCTGAGCGCCTGGTCAAATGAAGTATACCGGACTGAGCAAAGCTCATCCGGTATAGAATCATTCACGGATTTACCAGCTGGATATAATAGGTGGTGAATAAGGCGAAATTCACCCTGCACCTTCTTAGGGACTAAACCAAGGGGGAACACTTTTAAGTTGGGAAAAGGGGGGTTATCAAAGGGGCCAGCAATGATATTCTCCTGGACCTCCTTGAATATCTTTTTCCAAGCAACCTGCTCCATACCCCACAGGGAAACCAAATTAGGGGCATCCTGGGGTGCGCGCATCCCAACGAAAGGGATACGAAACCCTTCCGAGAAACTGGCCCAAATGTAATCGGCGTCCGCCCAATTTGGGTAGACACGCAGCCATCTTCCTAAAATGTCTAACTTAATTGGGGAGGGGGCCTTTAGGAGCTGACGGGTCAGCGCTAGCTCTATTAGTGCCCTGCTGTCCTCTACCCCTCCCACGGGATCCCCCAGGCCTGGTGCAGGCAGAGGCCGGATGAGGTCCGGAACAGGTAGGGCACGCGTACCTAAACCTGCACTGTCTGCGAGAGCATCCGGCCGGTGATGAGTAGTTTCAGCACAACAAGGGAGTGGAACCCCCTGCCCCCCCGGCTGGCAGGGTGATTGCGTGGATCCGGGCCACTGAACAGCATGCCCTGAATGGAACTGGTCACCAGTGGCCAGTCGAGCTGGGGTCATGTAATATAACCACAAGAGCTGGTTGGGCTCATCCCAGCACATCTCCGGGTGAAGCGTGGCCCGCATACGAAACTCCTCATCATACGCCAGCCACGCCTGACCCGGGTAGTCCACATATGCTCGATAGATGATATCAAGGTATTGGAAGAGGGGGATAGCCAGATCCGGACGAGCCCTAAGAGAGACCACTGCATAAATGAGGTAGGAGGCAACCAGTTGGCCCAGGTGCATGATAGTTTGTGCCGCCGGGCCAACTCCTTATCATGGTCATCCTGCTTCTCCTTCTTGTCTCGAGTGGGTTCCCTGTTCAGGAGGCTGAACAGGTCAACATACTCCCTGTGCCAAATCTTGTCTCTAGTGGCGGGAAGCAAGTGATCACCTAACGGGAGGATGGTCCCAGCAGTTGGCAAGACAGACGAGGGCACGGTGTGGTACCCCGTGTTGACCGGCGGACCATAAGGCCAAACCGGGTAAGGCAATTGCGGATTAGCCTGAGGTACGGCCGCCGATGGTGGGGGGTAAGGAACCCTCCAACCACCCGCCTGGTGCTGCCCTGCCATGATGGGCGGCAGGTGGGACACTAGGGGTGCCGAATTTTGCCCAGCCGGCCACGGCCAGGTAGTGGGCATGGGCTGAGCTACGGTCTGTATGTGTGAGGGACTAATTTCACAGCCATACTCACCAGATGCTACCCCTCCCGCCGCCCCCACCGGGGATTCCAGCCGGGCAGAGGCGTCTGAGCTCAGGAAGGAACTAGAGCTCGACCCTTCCATAGGACCCCCTTCAGTACACCCCTTGGACACCGCAGCGGCTGGAGCAGATGCCCCAGTTGAACTGGTTGGAGGGCAACCCCCAGGTATATTCAGCAGGGCCACCTCAAGCTGCGCTAGCCTGGAGTCAAGGTAGGCAGGCAGCGAGTGGCCCTTAGGCAAAGCAGACTGGATGGCAGTCGAAGATACTTCAGCCCATGGTGGTAGGCCCACCACCCTTTCCAAGGCCACAAAGCGGGCATCAAAGGACCCGTGGGCCGGAGGCTCAGGCGGATGCTGAAGCCCAGCAGCCACTGGCCTCGCACCAGCCATGGGGCCGGATTCCCCCTCCGAGGATGTGGTTGAAGCAGCCCTGTGGGCCCTGCGTCTTGGGGAGGGTGCCAGCGGAGGCACCTGAGTGGGCCCCGTTGGGGGCCTAGGCGAGGACACACGCGCCCGGCATGCCATGAGCAGAACGCCACTTGCGGCCTTTTTCTTCAGTGCCATGTGCACCGAGGCAGGTGACGCGGGCTGGTGCAGTCCCCGTGGCTAAAGCTGGCAAACGTTGAAGGTGGCGGACAGCCCCAGCCCATTTCCGGGCAGGAGCCGCCACCAATGGAGGGCTCGCGGAGCGAGCAGGAGCGACGAGGCGCCGCGAAGGCAGACCGGCTCCGTCCCGTCCCCGAGCGGGAGCCAGCCCAACAAGAGAGACCGCCAAAGTGACGAAAAAAGGACTGGCATGAGCCTGTTCCCGGGCTGGCGACAGTCGAGGGCTTGGCTGGGCAGGGAGCGTGGAAAAGCTCCGGGCCCAGCCAAATCAATAAGGGAGCGGGCCGTTGGCTCGGCCACCCCTTATAAAGGGTGAGGCCGGCCACACCCCGACTCACAGCTGCGCCCGTGCCTCAGGGGCGGGGCCAGCAAAGCGTGCGACGGCCATTTTGCCACCGCGAGTATCTTGTTTACCTTCCCACCAAAGTGGTACCTATTTACCTACTTGCAATTTCTTGCTTTTTAACTGCTAAGTTGGCAGGAGCTGGGACAGAGACAGAAGCTCACTCCATCATGCAGTGCTCAGGAATCAAACTCAGACCTTCCAGTCATCGTTCCAGCATCTTAACCACTTGAGCCACTGCAGTCACCCAACCAACCACTAATAGCATCACCATAAAATCATCAACTGGAGGAAAAGTCAGAACACACCTCCAGAATTCTGGAAGAATCTAATTACAAAATAATCTGTCCTGGGGTAACATCACCTTTCAAGGGAAAGATGTGAACTTTCCCTAGCCTGAAGAACACTGTAAAAACAACAACATTTGGTCCTGAGAAAACTGAGTTAATAGCAAATATGTTAAAGAAAAGACATTATAGACTGTAGTCATGGTATAAAATGGATTACTCAGTAACAGTCAACTGAGACTAAACATAGAATACTTAGAGGCAACTGATGACATCTTCTGATTGAAGAGAAGAAAATTACAAATGTCTAATTTATATGTAGCAATGAATGTTCATTTCCCAGAATTCTGCCTGGACCAAAATATAAAACAGTCACTGAGATCATCATGTGCTGAAGATATATTATTTAGAAGACTTTTAAATTGAAAGATGTGTGATATATTACCTGAACTATGTATATGTATGGTTTCATTATATTATCTTGAAACAAAAGCGAAATGTTTAAATAATATGGACATACTTCAGTCACTAGGAGACATTAGACATGGTTGTATCTACTCAGCAGTTTCTGGCTGAGAGTGCAAGCGCGGCGCCAAAATGGCCGCCATGCTCTTTGCGGGGCCCCCCACCCGGACTCAGACATCCGGGTGAGTTAGGGGTGCATGGCCACCCTCTTTAAAAGGGGTGGCCACAAGGCAGCTGCGCTGCCATTTTGGAAGCGACGGAGCGGAGAAGTTTGCTCTGCCACTTTCTCCCCGGCTTTTGCCCCGATCTTTGCTGAAAGCAATTTTTTCCTCTTTTCTGATTATAATTGCTTGGGAGACATGGCTCCCAAGTGCAAGGCACCAGCTTCAAAGCTGCGGCCAAGGGGGAGGGCTCTGCACGCCCCCCTCAACATCTCGGGGGCCGCCACCGGGCCGGAGGGCTCGGGCGGCACCCCCTCAAGCAGGTGGTGGGGTTAGCATTACCACTGCCACCAATGCGGGTCAGGCGTCCGCCTGCCCTTCTGGGGTTACTACCCCTGCTATGCCTTTGCCCGGCTCGGGGCAGGGTGGCCCACTTGGGCCTGGTGCAGGTTTCCACCCCACCATACTTCCGGACCCTCATGGGCTGGACTACTGGGCATGGCCCTATTCGGGCCAGGGATCCCCAGCTGGGTTTATCCCACAACAATTGTCTGGCAGGCCATCCGGCCCATCCGGCCCACCTTATCCAGGGGGGTCTGAGAACGTTGATGCCCTCCTTGCACGCATTGCTGTGCTGGAGGCATCAATGGGCATTGCCCCACCACCTCTGGATGGTGGGTTTGCAAACCTTCCGGTTCCGGCCCACGCGTCGGCCACGACTGTCCAACGGGCCACTAGCAGGGTTGAGCTGCTTGAGGCCATCAGGCCAGCCCAAACTGGTGCCTCGCAGCTCCCCACCAGAACATCACTTTGGGGCTTTCCACTGGGGACCAGTCCTGCGTGGCAGGGGTGCAGCGGCTCGCAGAGCTCGATATCCATCGCAAGTTCCGACACCCGCCGTGGGCCGTAACCCCCAGTGGGGGCGGCCCACAGGGGGGCACTGAGTGAGTATCCTGGTCAATTAAGCACACCAGTGACACTACCTAGCACTATTGGGGGGGGGGGTACAGTGGCCATGGCCACGACAGGTTACTGTAGGAGGGCAGTTGTATCGACACTGTCCCGTTAATTCTTGGTTGTCCAATTACCCCCTGGTTATGACCACCCCTGTGGGCATGCCCAATGTGTCAGGGGTTATTCAGGGCCCACTGCGCGCACCCTCAATTCAATCCGTGCCGACAGCGGCCCTGCCGACGGCCGGTTATTCCTTACCACTGGGTGATCATCTCTCCCAGGCCACGAGGGAGAAGATTTGGCGGGGGGAATATGTGGACATTTTCTCCCTCCTGAACTGTGAACCCACCAAGGAGGAGAGGGAAGGGCAGGACGATAGGGACAAGGAGTTGCCCCATCATCGTAAGCAACCTCGCACATGGGCCAATTGGTTAAAGGCCTATCTGATTTATATGGCAGTATACCTGAGGGCCCGTCTTGACCTGGCCATTCCGATGGTTCAATACCTGGACAATATTTATCAGGCTATGGTGGATTTCCCTGGCCCATCATAGTTGGCTTATGATGAAGAGTTTAGGATGATAGTGGCCCTCCATCCTGAGATGAGGTGGGATGAACCCTGCCAGCAGTTGTGGCTGCTGTACATGACCCCCATGCGGCCAGCACCGGGTGACCGGTACTACTGTGGCCATGCCGTTCAGCGGGCTGCTACTACACAGACTCCCCGACAGCTGGCAGGGCAGGGGGTTCCAGCCCGCCTGCTGTGTTGGAGCTTCTCCACCAGCGGAGTGTGCAACAAACGTCAGTGTCAGTTCCAGCACGAGTGCTCCTCTTGTTCTGGCCCTCACGCTGCCTCCGCGTGCCCGTGGGCTGGTGGGTCACGAGGCAGAGGAAGGGGTGGGCAGGGGGCGGTCAGAGCTCCCTCTGATGGTGCTACCCATCAAAAAGGCCCCCTCCCCAATTAATGTCCATGTGCTGGAACATTGGCTTGCCACTTATCCTAGACAGGATGATGCGAGGTACCTACTTGAGGGTTTTCAGTTTGGCTTCCGCATACCATTTCAGGGTGTACGCGGGCCTCAGGACGCCCCAAACTTACTTTCTCTCAGGGGTAATGAGGATATTGCTGCTCAATATATAGCCAAGGAGGTCACCGCACTGAGGGTGGCTGGGCCATTTGCTGACCCATCATTCCCTAACTTGAACGTGTCCCCTTTGGGTTTAGTCCCGAAGAAGTCCCCGGGTGAATTTTGACTAATTCACCACCTTTCTTACCCTGCAGGCTCTTCGGTCAATGATGCGATACCTGATGACCTTTGCTCGGTCAGGTATACGCCCTTTGACCAGGCCTTACAGATGGTATGCTCGTGTGGCCCAGGGGCGCTACTGGCAAAGTGTGATATCAAATCGGCATTCCGATTGTTGCCAGTGCACCCAGACGACTTTGAGCTGTTAGGTTTTCGTTTTCAGGGCAATTTTTATGTAGACAAGGCCATGCCTTTTGGCTGTTCTATCTCATGTTCGGCTTTCGAACGATTTAGCACCTTTCTTCACTGGGCTTTTGTTTGTAGGTCAGAGTCCCGGTCTGTAGCCCATTGTCAACACCCAGACATCCAGATCCCCCAGAGTTATGGCCTTAGTTTGCCAATTTGTCTTGAGGTCCTTGCGCCTTAATGTGCTTTTCAGGGCCAGACATGTGCCAGGCATTGATAATGATATTGTTGATGCTTTATCCCGCCTGCAGATCTCCCGGTTCCATGTCTTGGCTCCAGACACAGAGGAACTTCCCTCTCCACTCCCGGCCAAGATCTGGACATTTGGCGAGAAGAGGTGAACCGGGCGATCGGCATGTCTTTGGCACCTCGCACGCGTAAGGTGTATCTACATGCACTCCTCCAGTTTAGGACCTTTTGTGGGCAAAGGCAGTTGCCCGAAGTGTGGCCAATACCGGTTGACCAGCTGTTACAGTATATGGTTTACCTTCACGATCTAGGGTTAGCCCCTCACATCATCGCCACTAGGCTTTCAGCATTGGTGTTTATGGCCAAGGCACGGGGCTTCACTGACTGCATGCATGACTTCCGCATACGCCACATATTAGAAGGGTGGACACATGAACGTGGCCGCTGCCCGGACAAACGTCACCCCATTTCACCAGAGGTTCTGACCCACCTTGCACGAGGTTGGCATAGCTTGTGTTATGATACGTATGAGGAGGCTCTCTTTCATGCAGCTACCACCGTAGCTTTCTTTGGAGCTCTCCATATCAGTGAGCTGGTCCCATTGTCAAAAGGGGATGTGTCTCGTAGGGCACTGGAACTCGATGATGTCTTTATCAACCAGGAGTAGGCCCAGTTGAGGATTCGCTCCTCAAAGGCACGGAGTAGGCAGTGGTGTCAGACTGCTACGATGTACAATTGCTGACATCTGTCCGGTTGGTGCCCTACATGCATTTTTGGCAGTGCGTGGCACGCACCCTGGCCCATTTTTCTGCCACCAGGATGGGTCTCCCCTTACCAAATTCCAGTTTTGGAAGGTGACCGGTATGGCACTTCACAGTTTCGGCCTCCCAGGGGCTCGTTACAGCACCCATTCATTGAGGATAGGCGCCGCTTCAACTGCGGCTGCGTTTGGGTAATCTGAGGCTGATATACGTCACATGGGCAGGTGGGGGTCCACACGTTTTTCTTTATATGTATGCCCCCTCACTGCATGAGTGCCAGTTATGTCCTTAATTCCTTTTCCTTCTTTTACTGACCCTGTGTGTCCAGGCACACTGGTGACAGTATGGCTGGTGGGCCACAGTTTTGTGCACTGGGCAGCGCAGTATGCTGCGGCGACAGAGTGGGGACCCCATCTCAAGCTACGTGCAGCCGCACGTATGCGATGGAATGGTATGCACAGCATGAGATGGCGGGAACTGTTGCCATTCCTGATGTCCATCAGGGATGCTGGACTGCCTGATGTCCTGATTCTGCACCTCGGCGGCAATGATCTCGCACAGATCACTGGCCTTTCCTTAAAAATGTCGGTGTGCAGTGACCTGGCCTTTTTACATCACTTATGGCCATACACGTGGCTGCTATGGTCTGACATCGTGCCGAGACAGTGTTACAGGGGAGACATTGACCTCTGTGGTTTGAACTGCGCTCAACGGTCAGTGAACAGGGCCATTGCCCGGTTCCTTGTGGATAATGGCTTTGGCACAGCCATTCGACATCCGGGGATTGGCTTGCAGGATTTTGATCTATATGCAGGAGATGGGGTCCACCTGTCGGCCAGAGGTATGAACCTCTTTCTTGAGGATGTGCAAGCAGGCCTGGTGACCGAGCTGACAGTCTGGGGGTGTGTGTGTGTGTGCAGTGAGTCATCACGGACTCCACCCCGTGTGGCGGGTAGCACTGGTAAGGTAAAGATTTATGACCCATAGGTATCCGGCAGGTTCGCAATTGACTGGCCAACACGTAGATAGGTACAGGGGAAATAGGATTGGCCGGTCAAGGGCGAACCATGCAGGGGTGATGTCAGGAGCTTCACAGCCTGCATCACCTTGATATTGAACGGAAACACGTCATAGGGTGGGGTCAGTAGATAGTATATTGACTCCGGTCAACAATTTGTTTGTGTCAACAAACAAATTGATACAAATAGATACATGTAGCCAATTTCCATTGGCATTTTGGGAGGAACCTTACCAGTGTTACTGCGGCCTGCTTGCCTTAATGAATTACAATTGGATGATACACCAATTGAAAGTGATAATTCGGACTAGGACATTATTCAATAAAAGTGTCCCGATGCCTTTAATCCAATACCGGTGTCTGAGTCTTTCTTTGGGGGGGTGCGCCTGCAAAGAGAGTGCAAATTGCTTTCTAGCTTCTGTATTGTTATGTTACATTATGCTATGTTGCGCTATGCTATGCTACGTTACATACCAATAGAGAATCTAGAAAGCAATGTTATGTTATGTTACATTAGGTAGGCAGCAACATTCACCTACAAAAAATAGCTATTTCTATTTATTTTGTCATTGAATGCTAGATGAGAAAGTTGTATCTTATTTACATAATGTTGATGTACGTACCTACATACGTACGTATGCACGCACGCACGCATGCACACACATATGTATGTATGTATGTATGTATGTATGTATGTATGTATGTATGTATGTATGTATGTATGTATTGTGCATTTACAAAACTGGTTTTTGTAGTCTCCTAAAAATTTATATCATCAGGCTGCCTCAGAAAGAAAAGCAAAAGTAACTGGAGAGATTTTCTCCATATCTCTACTTTGTTGTCCAGTATAACCATATAGCCGTGATGATGAACCTTGGCACTCTAGCTGTTCTTGGACTTCAATTCCCAGAAGCTCAAGTCTCTGTGAATCCACACAAAGAGGTTTACTGAGAGTTAGGCCTCAGGGAATTGAAGTTCAATTACAACTGGAGTGCCAAGGTTCGCCATCACTGCCATATAGTGTTAAGGAGGGCTGCAAGATTTCACAACATTGGTGGTATATCAGGGAATTACTATTATTTTCCAAGTCTCCAGGTGGAAAATAAATCTCTTTTAACACTAGCACTGACTGTTTTGAAACTCAGCGGTGGAACAGAGGAACATTTGATTTCAAATGTGTATCTATTCAAAGAATCTCCGAATATTTGAAAAGGGCACAACATAACACATGAAAATAAAATCCATTTCTTTTCTTAATGTATTTATTAGAAGTTGTTTTGATTTTTAAAAGGTGTGTGTCTCCATACGACTGCATGCCTTGCTAAATCCTTGAAAGCTTTGTGGCTAGTTTTAATAATTCTTTTATTGTTTCATTGCTGGTAATTAAGATAATTTATTAAAGCAAACAAACCCGGAAACCAGGTTTTCCATCTTACTTGATAAGTGCTTGTTTGAACCTCTCTCATCTCTACTTTTTAGATGGTTTCTGTATGTTTTTGTGCATGTTTTTTTAAAATGTTTTACTAAACCAAAAGGAAGTTTATAACCCAGTCTGGGAGAAGGTGCACCCTTCAAAAGTTAGCTGGAAGTCAGGAAGATTTTTTTTTAAAAAAATAATCCTTGAATCCAATTTACTACCAGGAAAGTAGCTACCAAATTGCAGTTTCTACTTTCATTAAGCTTTCAACCTTTCAATTTTTCTCTGAAGACACAGTATCTCCCCACCTGCAATTATTTGTGAATCAAATATATTGCAATATGAGTTTTGTATAACTCTGCTTTATTGTATTATTCTATACTGTGATATGACTTTGGGTATTATTGTGTTTATTGCTTATTATTATTATGTGAGATGTTATTGTACTCTATTATATTTTGTATTATATCTTTATTGTCATGTTGTTGTGGAATGAAAGAGACAAGTCAGCATTCCAGGGCTAAAGCAGATAACAGAACTTTATTGGCCAGGTTCCGAGACACTTTCTCAAGTGAAATCTCAGAACCTCGAACAGATTTTCAAGCATTCATTATATAGCATATAGTAAACAAGTAATTCCACGAATTATTACAACAATGACATTAGCCAGTTAGTTATTAATATGTGACATTGTCATGTCATGTAGACCATTTCTCTTTTCATCAGGATTCTTACTCTCTCTGTGTGTAAAACACAGAGAGTCCATGTCAGCTAATAGCAAAGAGGAGAGAATGTTTGTTCTTATTTAGGAACATAGTACACATTCTTTTCTTTGTGGACATAAGCTCTGTTGTTGGCTTAACCATGTATGTCATGGAACAGAACAACCGGAGTATTTTAACCTATTCTAATACAAAGCAGCTGAAAATGATTTTTAAGCAGAAAATGATTTTAACTAAAATCTCATTTCTTTCATTATTACCACATTTCCCCCCCTTTTGAAAGTTTTCAATATAACTAAACTTTCACACTTCTATATCCACTTCTTCATCATCCTGTGGATGTAAATCATATTCCCACAGGGTGAGAATTGCTTCTTGCTTAGCAGTTACTTCAGAAAGATGTCGTATTGTGTTAATAACACATGGCACCACACAGGGAATTATCAAACAACCCAGCAACATTAGACAAAGAATAGCCACGATTATCTGAAGGCTGGGAAGCTTCGGGAGCCATCCTTTCAAAGCTTCACCGAAATCAAACCCTTTCTGTACCCAAGTTGGGTTATATGTCAATTGTCTTATTTCTTTAGTGAGCTGGGCGACCACTTTACCAGTTTTGTCAATATGTAAACAGCAGTTTGTTAGATTAAATTTTCCACACACTCCTCCTTCTTTAGCTAGTAGGTAGTCCAAAGATAGACAATTCTGATAGACTGCTGTTCTTAATTTATCCATGGTCTTAGCTAAGACTTCAAGGGCTTTATTAATTTGTACCCCTGCTAAGTCCAACACAGCTTGTAGCCTTATTATCCTATTAAGCATGTATCCCCAAGATTCATCTTGAGCCCATCTGGCTCTCCCATAAGCACATACTATACGTTCATTAGTCCATTTGTCTCCAGTATAGGAGGAAACATCTTTACACGGAAAATCTCCAAATGCAGTGGATACTTCCCTTTTCACTCTTTCATTCCCAAGGACCTCACACACCACTACACCCAATTCCCGTCTGCTTCTGAGTGGCAGCAGAAAGAATGATGACTTAATCCACCCCAACACACAAGACCCTGACCATCTGGCACGTAACTCCTCATATGCCATGTGGCCACATATCCAGTACATGTGTTCAGGGCTTAGCCATTTAACAGCATTAGACTTATTTAAGTATTTCAAAAAGGTGTCATTATATCTTGTGGGTGCTTTTCTATTTGATGGTGAAGACCATTTCTCATAATTTCCTTCCCAGGTTCCCACACAGAGTACAGGGACTCCTACATAAGCATTCCTTTTTCTGGAGAAACAATTTCTTCCTACTAAATTAGTTGTTAATGTCCATACCATTCCCTCTGATTTAGCATGTTTAGTTGCTGATTGTTACATGTATCATAGGCCCTAAGTTGGAATAAACTCATATAGGTGCGTTCACATGGGGAGGAACTATAGGACCAAGTTCTAATAGGAATTTTAAATGGCAAATTTACACATTCTGGGCCTGGGGATCCCACATTGTATGCAGATATAATTGTCAATCTGGTGCTATTTCCCTTTTGTCCCCACACACCTCTATTTCTAACACATATTTTGCTTTCCACTTGTATTGCAAGGAAGAGTACCCCTATGATATATTTTTATTGGAAGCATCCTCAAGCTTCAACTGTGCATAGAGAGACAGCTTCCGGTATGTGTCTCAGCAAGGTGCTGTTTTCCTGCTTGCGATGACTATTGAGGCAAAGTCTATGTGTATAGTTTCACAAAGTTCAGTTGTTTCCAGCCTTCTGGCTGAATCTTAAAACTAAAGGTTTATCAGTTCCCTGAACCTGGTACTTCACTGGATCTGAGTCTGCGGCAGCCTTCAGTCGTGTCCAGTGGATCCAGGATTTTCCTTCCAAGGTTTTAACTGCAAGTGGAGAACACATGATAACAGTATACAGTCCTTTCCATCTTGGTTTCAAAGGTTCATTTTTCCAATGCTTAACCCACACTTGATCTCCCGGCTCAAAGCCATGTGTTGCAGTGGAGATCGGGGGAGGGCAAGCTTCCTGTACATAGTGTCTCAACTGATTCACATGTTGGTTATGCTGCTGTAATTGGGTCAACAATTTCCTTGCTTCCACTCCCCACTTATGGGCCAGGTCTGGCCATCCCTCAAAAGTATGTTTAAACAATGCCGGAGGACAGCCGTACAGAAGTTCGAATGGGGATAGATGATATTTTGTACGGGGGGGGGGGGTGGTTGTTCTCAAAATGTATAGTGCCATAAGTAAAACCTGGACCCATGTAGATTGGGTTTCCATACACAGTTTTGTAATACAAACTTTAATGTTCCTATTTGCCCTCTCAACCTTTCCTCCTGACTGCGGATGGGATGAACAATGATAATTCCACTTAACTCCTGCTGCTTCAGCTGAGTGTTTATTTATAGAGTGTACGAACTCAGGTCCATTGTCTGAGGACAGTCTAGATGGACATGAGTGCCTTGGAAGAAGTTCTTTAAGGAGGAATCTAGCTACCTGAATAGCCTGTCTGTTTCTGGTTGGAAAGGCTTCAATCCAACCAGAATATGTATCAATAAAGACCAGCAAGGCTTTGTACCCATTGCATCTGGGCATGTCAGTGAAATCCACTACCAAATAATCCATAGGGAGGTATGAGATTGGGGTCGCTCCCTGAGGCATAGACTGGCCTTGCCTAGCATTCACCTGAGCTCAGGAGGTACATTGAGATGTTACTTTCACCACAGAAAACCTGTTTAAGCTGTATTCCTAAAGCAGTTTTTCCTATATGGGAAGTTGCATGTGCTTCCTGAACCAATGACCAGGACAAGGCAATAAGAACCACTGGCCTGCCATCTGGCAGAATATACCATCCTTCAACAAGTGTTGCTTTTAGATCCTGACTGGCTTTCTCTTCTTCCATTTTTGTATAACTAGGATTGTGACGTACTTTCAAGTCCTCAAATTCTTTAATCAAATACAATTCCTGTATATGTACTGGCTGCTCAAACATAGCTGCTCATTTTGCTTCTGCATCTGCCCTTCTATTCCCTTTTGCCACTAGGTCTTCTGTTTTCTGATGTCCAGGATAATGGATGACTGCAAGGGATTTAGGCATCTGGGCAGCCTTGATCAGTCTCTTAATCAATTGAGCATATTGAATAACTTTCCCACTGGAGTCAGTGTATCCTCTCTCTTTATAGATGGCAGCATGTGCCTGCACTGTCAAAAAGGCATGCTTGCTGTCTGTATAAACATTCAGTGTCTGTTGGCAGGCTAACTCCAAAGCTCGAATAAGACCCGAAATTTCTGCTACTTGGGTGCTGGTTCCTGGATACAATGCTCCGCTTTCTATTGTTCCTTCATCATCGACTATAGTATACCTGGCATGTCTAGTTCCCTCATGCATAAAGCTGGAGCCATCAGTGTACCAAGTTAGCTGAGTACTGGACAAAGGTGTATCTTGTAAATCTGGACAACAAGAATACTGAGACTCTAAAGTATGCAAGCAACTTTGTAAAATTGCCCCCATTGCTTGTTCAGGATCTACTGGCAAAAGAGTGGCAGGATTTATAGTTGTACACTGGTGTAGCATGACTTGAGGATTATCCATCAGCATGGCCTGGTATTTGTATAGTCTCTGATTACTAATCCATAAATGTCCCTTATTTTCCACAATTGCCTGGAGGGCATGGCTGGTGTATACTTGTACGTCTGCACAAAAAGTAAGCTTGTTGGTTTCTCTAAGAAGTTCTGCCACTGCCGCTAGAACTTTAACACACTGGGGCCATCCTTGAGCAGGGCCATCAAGTTGCTTGGAGAGATATGCAACTGGCCTCTGCCATGATCCATGTAGTTGTGTTAAGACTCCCACAGCTATATTTTTACATACATCCACATATAGCCTGAAAGGTCGCAACAAGTCTGGTAGACGTAAGGCTGGGGCTCACATAAGTGCTTCTTTTAACTTATCAAAAGCTTCATGTTGCTGATCACTCCACTCAAAATGATTGGTTTCAGCTCCTCTTGTGGAGGCGTACAGAGGCTTTGCCAATAGAGCAAAGCTAGGGATCCAGAGTCGACAGAATCCCAGCACTCCTAGCACCCCCTTTATTCCTTCCTGTTCTTGGGGGTAGCTAACAAGTGCACAGCTTGTTTCCTGGAATTTCCCAAATTCCTCTGGCCTTTACTGATAATGTACCCCAAGTATTCCACCTTTTCCTTGACTAACTGGGCCTTTTTCTTGGAGGCCCTGTAACCACAATCCTGGAGCAAATGCAAGAGCCTTGAGGTGTTTTCATGACGCTCTGGTGCTGTAATTCTGGAGACCAAGACATCATCAACATATTGCAGAAGGCAGTCTCCATCTCTTACTGGTTGATAGGCTTGCAAATCTTGTGCCAAGGCTTGACCAAAGAGAGTGGGGGAGTTCTTAAAAACTTGGGGGAGATGGTCCCACATGAATTGGGACCCTGTTCTTGTATTTAAGTTGCCCCATTCAAAAGCAACGATGTCCTGACTATCCTCATGTAAGGGTATAGTGAAGAAAAGCATCTTTTAAGTCCCTACTGAAAACCAAGCTGCTGATTCAGGTATTGTTCCTAATAAAATGTACGGGTTGGGTACTACAGCATGAATAGTTACTACTGCTTCATTTACTGGGTGTAAATCCTGTACAGGTTGTCTTGAATGCTCGACCAGGCGCTGGCTTACAGTAGGCATGTACCGATCCTTTAGGCTATGATAATTTCCTTTATCCCACACACTCCCAGTGCAGTCTAAGGTTGCCTCACTGTACCGCTTCCCAATAGGCTTCAAAGAACTCCACCTGCTGCTTACAGGGAGTATGCAGTGGTTTAGTATATTGGTAGCATGTGGGGGCATAGAGCAAAGCATTTGGATATAGCCTGATAAACTGACATCCACTCAGATGGTATTACTCACAAAGAGTTTTATTTTCCATTAGCATCTGAAAAAGAACAGAGACAAACAAAAACAAAGTACAAAGCAATATATAGTTAGTAAGCTTCCCTTTGATCAGAGGGGCTCATCTAGGGTATGAGCCACTGCCCCTGATGGGAAGTTTTAGAGTCCAGCCTGAGGAGACAGAGCTCTGCCTTCTACCCAGGAGGACCGAAGAACTGAGGGAAAGGGCTCTGCTTATATGCACAAAAGGAGTACCGTATTTATTCGAGTATAACGCGCACTCGTGTATAACGCGCACCCCTAATTTTCCATGAAACCTCGGTATAAAATTTTGTTTCACACCACTCTCTAACATTCGTCTCTGGTACAGTGAATTCTCGGCTAGCTGCTCGGTTTCCATGCATTTCAGCATGATCAATAACTTTGAGCTTGAACGAAGCGTCATATGCACAACGTTTACGCTTGATACCCTGAGATGCCATCTAAAGGGGAACCAGTTATATCGGTGAAAAAGAGCACGCCTTAAAATATTGAGGGAGGGGGGGATAATCAGACCCACCTGTTGCAGAAAATGCAATCCGAAACGAGCACACCTTAAAATATTGAGGGAGGGGGGGATAATCAGACCCACCTGTTGCAGAAAATGCAATCCGAAATGAGCACACCTTAAAATATTGAGGGAGGGGGGATAATCAGACCCACCTGTTGCAGAAAATGCAATCCGAAACGAGCACTTCCGACCCCCAGGAGCCTCGCTCGAACTGCGAGCTACCTTCGGGCCACGCCTCGTCTCCCGCGCCACCCAATCAGATCCCGTCAATTTCTTCAAAGCCACACCCCCGCCTCCCCTTCACCCGCCGCAGCAATAGACAGCCGACCCAATTCTAAAAAAGAAGTAAAAGAGGCTCGTTTATAACGCGCACCCAGTCCTCGTGTATAACGCGCACCCAAACTTTGATTTCTTTTTTTGGTATAAAATTTTGCGCGTTATACACGAATAAATACGGTAGGTTTCCCTCCCACCTTTGCATCCTTGAGATGACCTTCATCTGCAGGTGTTAGAGCCACTGGGTTCTGTGATTGGAGGAGAGAGTTATCTTCCTCGTGGTGTAGTCACTTAATCTAGCTATCAATCAGTACCTCGTGGGACTGCACCTGCAGTAGCTGTCAGTCCTTTCCCGTGGGAAAGCAGCTGTGCAGGAATCATCCTAAAGGAATGTGTGAGAAAGAGCTTGAGATAAGGTTTCCATGGATACTCAAGGATCATGACACATCCTCCATTCAGCTTTTTAACTGGTAGGATGGCTGTGTTCCAATGTGATTGTGCTTTTCGTATAACTCCAGCATCCAAATATTTCTCAATCAATTGCTGTATAGCTGCTAAAGCTTCCTGGGCATAATATCTCTGAGGAATCCTGACTGGATGATACCCTTTCTTCATCTGGACCTTCACTGGTGTAGCATTAATGGCAAATCCCGGAGGATTATCTTCTGCCCATAATTGTGGCATGTCATAGTGTCACCACTTATCATCTGGGTTTGTCTGGACTAGCATCAACCTCCAAATTTCATCCACTGGGTGTTTTATTTGCAAATGCTGAGTATTTTCCTCATAACTTATAGTCGCTTTAAGTTTGGCCAGTAGGTCTCTTTCTAGTAAGGATACTGGACACTCAGGTACATAAAGAAATTGATGGATTAACTGTCCGTTTCCTATTTGGCATTTTACAGCCTTCAACAATGTCCATGAAGCCAGGGTTCCTGTAATTCCCTGTACAGCTATCTTGAATTGGGAGAGTGGAGCTAATTGTTGCTTCAAAACTGATCTACTAGCTCCAGTATCTACCATTATTTTTTACATCCTGTCCTCCCACCTTCAATTTCACCATGGGTTCCGGAGGTGGACACAGAAGTCCCTGGACTTGTCAATCATCCCATTCCATCTCAGCCAGTCCAACCAGTTCTTCATGTTCTTCCTGTCTCACTCCAGAACTTCCTCTGTCCTCCATTGCCACCACATGAGTTTCCTATCCACCTATTGGCAGGGGCATCTCTGGGGTTTCCTTTCCATGCTCCACTCTGGGGTGTCTCACTTCCACATCCTCTGCCCCTTCCTCAGCCAAACGGGCACACATTTCCCATACCTCTTCCCACATTTCCTTTCTTGGGACAATTCCATTTCCAATGGCCTTCTCGCTTACAATAAGCACACTGATTGGAACCAAGAGATCCATTGCCTCTTCCCAAAGCAAGGGCCATCATTTCAGCTTTTCTCTTTTCTTTCACATCCTGTTTCTTTTCTTCTTCCTTATCTCTATTAAGATAAACCTTCTTTGCAACCTCTACCAGCTCGCTGGTGTTCTTTCCCAATGCTCCTTCTAGCTTTTGTAACTTCTTCCTTATATCTGGTGCACTCTGAGTAATGAACCTCTCATTTAACATCTGGCAATTCTCAGGGTCCTCCATGTTTATTCCTGTATTTATTTTATATGCTTCTATAAATCTGGCTAAGAAACTTTCAGAGGTTTCTTCTTTCTCCTGTACTATACCAGCAGGTTTGCTAAAATTGACACGGCCTTTTGCTGCTTCTCTTAGGCTTTCTAAAATCAAATGTCTATATTGTTGGAGACTAGTCCTATGAGTGGAATCATTAGGATTCCAGTTCGGGTTTAGTTCAGCAGCCACTGCCATCCGAGCTGCTCCTTGATCAGCATTAGGGAAATTCCTGCGGAGGATTTTGTCTTTTGCCAGTTTTAATTTTTCCTTATCTTCCATGTTGAGGAGCGTATTTTTTATTTGCTGCATATCCCCCCAAGTAGGATTATGCATTTGAACTATAGTTCCAATTTGTTCAATCACTTCATTACGTTTGCAACTAAATGGTCCATAATGCTGCTTCCAATTTAACAAATCTGTTGTAGTAAATGGAACATATTGGAAGATAGATTGAGTCACTGCTTCATTGTCTTCCCCCATATGGCTGGTTATCATTTCTCTTAATGGGGCAACAACCTCCTTTCTTTCTTCAGTTATTGGTGAGGGAGCATATGCAGCTGCTGGGGTATTTGGGGGAGGTTCTCTACCAGTTTCATTGTTATAGGGAGAGGGTCGATTATACCATTTAAACTTTATTTCTCCCTCTTCAATTACAGCCTCCAGGATTTCAGTTACCTTTCTCAGTTTTTCTGTGGTTGGAGAGACCATGTTCCTATTAGGGGTTTGAAATATTCCTGCAGAATGACTGCCTCCTGCGCTTGTTAGTGTGAGGTCAGATGATGGATAAATTTGTGGGACTTGGCCAGCTTCAGGCGCTGGCTGTGGCATCAGAAAAGCCAAGAAACATCTGGGAGCAGCCAGCGTGGCTTTAAAATGCCAGCGTTAGGGCTGCCCCCCCCAGACTGCTTCTCCGCCTGCTGGTTTGCTCCCCAGCCCGGTTGAGGCTCAGAGGAGTCAAGAAACACCTGGGAGCAGCCAGTGTGGCTTTAAAATGCCAGCGTTGGGACTGCCCCCCCCCACCAGACTGCTTCTCCGCCTGCTGGTTCGCTCCCCAGCCCGGTCGGGGCTCAGAGGAGCCAAGAAACACCTGGGAGCAACCAGCGTAGTTTTAAAATGCCAGCGTTGGGACTGCCCCCCCACCGGACTGCTTCTCCGCCTGCCGGTTCACTCCCCAGCCCGGGTGGGGCTCAGAGGAGCCAAGAAACACCTGGGAGCAACCAGTGTGGCTTTAAAATGCCAGCGTTGTGATTGCCCCCCCCCCCACTGGACTGCTTCTCCGCCTGCTGGTTCGCTCCACAGCTGTTCCCGGGGCTGCGTCCCCTGCTCAGTCTGGAAGGGAAGAAGATACCGATGGGTTGCAGATAGCCGAAGACCTGCCACCACAGCTGTGCCTGGGCCGGGGTTGCTTTTCCTCCTATCAGGGACATTGATTTGGGCCCTGTGGAGTGTAGAACATGGGCTCCAATAGGTACGTGGAGCCTTGGGTTCGTTCATGGTTGTCGGGCCCTGGTTTCTGCTCCCTGGACCCTATGGACTGGTGAGGGTGTTTTGTTCTGTTCTGTGGTCTAATTGTAATTACTCTATTATGGTATTTTATTATGTATAATTTTTTTGTATTTGATGTTTTGATATTTTGTTTAAAACCTTTACCTTTACCTTATAGTAGTTTGGTGTATTTATTATGTATAATGCTATTGTATTTTTGAATTGTATTTCTTGGACTTTTGGCATTTTATTGTCTATTTATTTATTTTGTATATTGATATGGGTATTGGTATATTGGTATGGATTGTATTGTATTCTGTTTATGTACATGGTTTACTAATTTTGTATTGATTTGTAATTGTATACTATTGTGTTTTGTGTGTTTATATTGTTTTCTCTTGTTATATTGTATTTAATTTACTTGTTGTAAGCTGCCCTGAGTTGGCCCTGGACAAGTAGGGCGGGATATAAATTGAATAAATGAAATGAATGAATAACATATGGTGGACATCTTTGAAACAGAATCTCATCTTCTTCATCCCTACTTAGAATCTCCAGCTTTCCCTCTGTCTGTCTTACTACTATCGGGATATTGGGTGATCTGACCACCTTCCTTCCTAATTTAAATTTCTTATCCTTAGATTCCTTTTCCTTCATTAGATATGCTTTTGCACATGCAGCCTGGCATTTCTTTAGCCAGGATGGCCAAGGCTTTTCTGCAAGTACAGCCTGCCATGCTGACATATAGGGATATTGATCCCAGTGTTTGTCATCAGCAATCCTTTGGAATACTCTATTTACAAGACCAAGATAAAAAGTGCCTTCCGGTGGCCAACCCACCTGAAAAATGGGCCATTCAAACTCACAGAACTTTTTCAAATCAAATTAAGTTAAAGGGGGCTCATGTGCTTCTGGCGAGAATACCTGAAAATTATATTTTAAAAATTGCAATGACGTTAGCGGAACACTACTGCCACCTCCCATCCTGAAGCTAAAACACTACCACCGACCTTGGGCACCTGAAATTCAAGGGTCACTGTCAGGAAATGCGATGGTTTAACCATCCACACAATAAATCCATAACACCAAAATCAGGTATGCTGCCCTGATTTCAGGAACACTGGTTTACTGCCCATAGTTCCTTAAGGACTTTAGGATCGCCGTCCTGTCCTTTTGGGGGTAATTATGCCCCGCTTCCACTTCATAATCAAGTGGGTACACCCAAGTTACTTTATACTTGCCTGCAGGCTATGAAATCCAGCTCCTAGGAGAGCTCCGCCTGCCTCAGCCCATCGGATCCTTGACTGGTCTGCTCCTCTGACAGTTACACATCACCTCTTCACTGATCTCCTAGAGTAGAACAAAGGTCTACGATGCTGGCATGGAGGGGTCCCTGGAGATGCGTCATTTATCCCATCAGGGCAGCCATCCAGAGCGTCAAAGGCGCCTACTGCAAGTCAAGTCCCGGTGGAGTTTGCCAGAAAATGTTGTGGAAGTCAGCATTCCAGGGCTAAAGCAGATAACAGAACTTTATTGGCCAGGTTCCGAGACACTTTCTCAAGTGAAATCTCAGAACCTCGAACAGATCTTCAAGCATTCATTATATAGCATATAGTAAACAAGTAATTCCATGAATTATTACAACAATGACAGCCAGTTAGTTATTAATATGTGACATTGTCATGTCATGTAGACCATTTCTTTTTTCATCAACATTCTTACTCTCTCTGTGTGTAAAACACAGATAGTCCATGTCAGCTAACAGCAAAGAGGAGAGAATGTTTGTTCTTGTTTAGGAACATAGTACACATTCTTATCTTTGTGGACATAAGCTCTGTTGTTGACTTAACCATGTGTGTCATGGAACAAAACGACCGGGGTATTTTAACCTATTCTAATACAAAGCAGCTGGAAATGATTTTTAAGCAGAAAATGATTTTAACTAAAATCTCATTTCTTTCATTATTACCACAATGTGGTGTTGTAATTGTAATTGTATTTTTGATATTTTGTAACTGTATCATATTTTCTTTTGGAAACCGCCTTGAGTCGCATTTGTGCTGAGTAAGGCGGTATACAAATTTAATAATAAATAAAATAAATAAATAAGTCTGTGTGCCCACCTTATTCTGTTCCCAGCTGCATCAGGGATCACAAGCACCACATCAGAAACATATTTGACCTCCTAGTCTCAAGGTTTGTTCCTGGAGTCTAAGGGTATTGTGATCCAGCCCTCCTCTGACTCTGAAGAGGACATGGATCAGGGAGCACTCCCTATGCCCAGCCCAGTTCTGCCTGCACCCAAGCTCGAGGATGCCCTGAGCCAGGGATCTCAGCCTGCACCTGGCCCAAATCTGTTTCCCCAGCAGCTGACCTGTCAAATCAGGAGTCTGGCTCTGACAGTGATCAGCCCTCAGTCAGGGAGATGTCAAGGAAACATCTACATCTGAGATGCAGGCAGGCTAGAGTGAAGCACCAAAGAAAGCTCCCAGCTGATACTGATTAGCTGGGAGGCTTCTAAGCAAGCTTCTTGTAGCCTGCCAGCAGTGGTACAACTCGTGTGCAAAGACTGACATCCTGCTTGACTCCAGGATGCCTGCCTAGACCTGCATGTCATGATCTTACTTATCTGCCAACCCTGACAATGTCTCTGGACACCCTTTGGATTAGACTACTGACTCAGACAATTGGTAAATAGACCTCGGCTTGCCTTTTGGACTTTGATATCTGGACTATCTTTGAACAAGGCTCTCTGTGTAGCACCACAGTGCAGTGACCGTGTCTGCCCAGGTGGGTCAGTACAAAGGGAATCATATGCTTCTGATCTGGACAGCCACTATACAAGATAACAAAAGCTGTTGCTTGTACATGCTTGATTATTTAAATAACAAATTCCCCTAAATAAACCAAAGATAAAAGAATAATGGGATGAGTAAAGGTGAATTTTTTGAAACAATAAGAACAAAAACATTGAATGAGATACCCTGTCATAAAAATCAAAATAAGTTAAAAAAATGTTCTCTTGATTGGTTCCAAGTCAAGTTACACAGATGGCATTTAGCTATAAAAGATATTAATATTTTGTAATATCCTACAGAGACTAAAAGAAAAAAAGGGAACTGGCTTTGTATTTCCAGACACATCAAAACATGGTATTGAAAATGTTTCTTTTGTTGGGAGTCAAAATGTATTATTCTTATTTTGTCAAATAGGATACAAACATAACTATCAAGGGCTGGTTCTATACTGACAGACTTTGAGGTGGAAGATTAGTTTTGAATGAGTAAAACTTCAAGTAATTTGCTGGTTCTTACAATCAGAAGTGGGACAGATGTTTTATAAATAGCACGCTCCATAGCATAATAAGTAATTTTAAAGGTTTGGATAAAGGTCAAATCATACCCCTTCCAATGGCAACTGGCAGGTGGCAACAATTAAAGTATAAATTAAATACTGAAGTTGTTTTTTCTCTCTCAAGACAAAGACAGCTTTGATTTAAATTTAGTTGATGAATGCAGTAACTCACAATGTCTGTTTGGATACAAAAAGAAGCAAGCACACATTCTCATCAAAACAACTACAAAATGCATTTCCCTTCTTATATTTTGTGCCTGCTAAATGACAAAATTTCCTTCAATGACATCTCAACAAGTATTGAGATTGTAGCTAATTCCACCTTTATGTACGAAATATTCATTGCAAAATTTTACAAAATATTCTCTATGTTTGTTGCTGTTCAGTTGCATTGTTGATTCTGACCCTTTGCAACCCTATGGATCATTGCACGCCAGGCACCTTCGTCCTCCACCACCATCAGCAACCCGCCCAGTTATGTGCCCATTGTGTCAACAATACATTCTAGCCATCTCAATCTCTGGCATCCCCTTCTTCTTTTGCCCTCCACCTTTTCCAACATCAAGGCTTTTTCAAGTGAATCCTCATTTGATGCCCAAAGTACTTTAGCTTCATCTTTCTTATTTGACCTTTTAAGGAGCAGTTGGGGTTGATTTCTTTTAAGATCAACTTATTTGTTCTCCTTGCTGTCCAGGGTACTCTCAACATTTTCCTCCAACACCACATTTATGTTATGTTTATGTTTATTTGATTTGTATGCCGCCCTACTCAGCACATGCTGACTCAGGGCAGCTCACAACACATCAAACAAAATACAATATAGGAAAAAACAAAATGCAAGATATAATAGCAAATACAGTGTAGCAAAATTACACAATATGGTAAAGACAAAATACAATATAGCAGAAGGCAAGTTCAAAAATACAATAGCAAACAGTAACAATAACAATTTAGTGATACAACACACGACTCACTCTAGTCCCAAGTCAAAAAGTGAAAAGAGATGGTAGCAAAGTCTCGCTGCCTCAATGGACTTTTGAGTTTTGGCCAGAGGCAGCTGGAGGTGGGGCCCAGGAATGCCACGATGGTCTTCGGCATCTGGCACTGCAAGGGGTCCCTCCACCCACCAAGCAGACTGGAGGAGGTGGCGAAGTCTCGCTGCCTCAACGGCCTTTTGTGTCCTGACCGGAGGTAGCTGGAGGTGGGGCCCAGGAACACTGGAGGCAGCTGGAGGCAGTGCCCAGAAGTCCCAGAAGACACTGGAGGCAGCTGGAGGTGGGGCCCTGGAGTCCTGGCCGGAGGCAGCTGGAGGTGGAACACCAGCAATGGTCTTTGGCGTCCAGCGCTGCAGGCATCTATTCTTTTGTGATCAGCTTTCCTCATGGTCCAGCTCTCACAATCATACATTACTACCGGGAATACCATTACTTTGATTATGCGGCCTTTCTTTTCCAAGGTGATGTCTCTACTTTTAACTATGTTCCCCAGGTTTCTCATAGCTTGTCTCCCAAGAATCAGTCGCCTTTTTATTTCATGGCTGCAATCAGCATCTGCAGTGATCTTGGATCCTAAGAATGTAAAGTCTATCACTACTTCAACTTTTTCCTCATCTATTTTCCAGGGGGTGATAAGGCCTGTTGCCAATATCTTGGTTTTCTTGATGTTGAGTCTCAAGCCAGCTTTTGTGCTCTCTTCTTTCAACCTAAGCAAGAGCTTCTTTAGGTCTTCTTTACTTTCTACCATCAGGGTAGTATCATCTGCATATCTCAAACAGTTGATGTTTCTCCCAGCAATTTTTATTCCAACTTGTGATTCATCCAGCTCTGCACTTCACATTATGTGCTCTGTATATAAGTTAAATAACCAGGGTGACAAAATGCAGCCTTGTCTTACTCCTTTTCTCTATGTTAGCCACCTCTTTTTACACACATGTGAAGTCTTCTCACCCACTCATGGTGAACACATTTTAAGATATCTGTTATGCCATTGTCCCTATGTATGGTGACCTTTGGGACTCCCTGTATTTGGAATGACACTTATAGTTGATGTTGTGGGGCTGTGGTGGCTCAGTATTTAAGAAGCTCACCTTGTTAGCTGGAAGGCTGGGTACTGAATAATGATTTGAGTGCCCGTCTATGTCCCAGCTCCTGCCAACCTAGCCATTTGAAAGCAAGAAATTGCAAGTAGATAAATAGGGACCACTTCGGTAGGAAAGATCTTCAGGACATGAAAAGAACCTCATTTGGGCATTCTCTGAGTGGAGTATCTCCAGCAAAACTCTTTTCAACCCAGAATCATTTCTGATACAAAATTATTATTAGTTGATGTTGTCATAAATGAACCTGTAAATACTGGACCTAGTTTCTGATTCCTGAAACCACATTTCAGATATCTATGTGCTTGCCATGGAATCATATAGTGTTTAGAGAGTTTGCTGATTACATCATTTTTTTCCAGGATCAAAAAGATTCTCTCCAAAATGGGTGCAAAAAAACAATTAGAAAAAGTGGTGGTTACAAGATGAAGTCCCATAGTTTCATTTATAAGCTGATGAAGTCTGAGCTATGCTAAGTACCTGTATACTGTAATTCTGTTATGTCCATTTTTGTAATGACTGCATTGTTTTGATAGATGTTTGCTGTTTTATATTTTAAACCTGTGTAAACTGCATAGAGTAGCTACTGTGCTAGATGGGCAGTATTGAAGCCTAATAAATACATAAGTAATGAAAAGGGTTGCTGGAACTGTATTAAACAGACAATAAAAATGTTGACACAGTTTGAAAAAGTCAAATATCCTTTTATTGGCCATTAAGAACTGAAACAAAAATCAGACTAACAATACAGTCATGAACAAGGATAATATGGATCTGGAAAATGGAAGAAATTGACAACAAAAATGTTTAAAGGGTTCTAAAATTAGTCTCATGTTAAAGAAAAATAATGTTGAAGAATGCCAAAAACAAAGTTCTTAACTGGAGCAGCTTCTGGGATCACTGGCTGCTAGTCCATTCCAGGACACAGTTCAAAGTGCTAATCTTCATCTCTAAAGTCCTAAAACCTTGATTTTAAGTTTTCTGAAGGAATAGGTCTTTTATGAGCCTGCCCAAATTTTAAAATATTCAAGTGAAGCCTTTCTGTTGTTCCTACCACTCTCACATAAGTGTTTGATGAAGATATCAGAGACTGTCCTTTTTGTCACTGCTCCCAAGCTCTTGAAATCCATCCCATGGGAAGCCAGGCTGGCTTTGTCTTTGTTGTCCTCTTGCAAGTTGGCAAAAACCCTCCTTTACAAAAAGCATCTTCTCAACAACTGCTGCCTTATAGGGTGTTCTTAAATGAGGCTCCTCTCTCTTTCACACACACACACCGTCATTTTTTTTAAAGGGAGGTCACACATTTTAAGAACAGTTTAAAACCTAATATTGCAGTTGTTAATGTGATACAGTGAAACCTCACATAATAAAGGGCTCTTATAGCAAAAAACTCACATTTATTTATTTATTTTAAACATTTATATCCTGCCCTCCTGGAGGGTACACCACCAAGGGTGGCTAACAACAAAAGGGGAAAGGGGAGAGGGAGAAAATACAATAGGTAAAAATTACAATATAAAAACAATGAAAACAACTGCAGCTAAAAACATGAACCTCAAACCCCCAGCTAAAAACAGCATTAAAACAGAGCAACAATCAAATCATCATGAAAAGAAACAACCCACCCCACCCTCACACACATTGAGGCAGAAGAACAAAACTGGGAAAGGTCCCTAGCATAGGCTAAATCAGCCAGCAGGCTTGACTAGTGGAGTCTAGTGTGCCCCACACCCGCTGACAAAGCCATGTCTTCAGCATCTTTTTGAAAGTGAATAGTTCCATCTGGAGACACAGTTCAGGGGGTAGGAGGTTCCATAGGGCTGGGGCAGACACGGAGAAGGCGCTCTTCCTGGCCCTGCTAAGATGAACTCAAAGTGGGAACAACAGTGAGCCCCACCTGTCTGCCCTAGTAGGACGGGCTGAATTCCTTGTGGCAATGACAGTGTATTAAGTAGCCTGGTCCAATGCCACGAAGGGCTTTAAAGGTCAAAACCAGCACCTTGAATTGCACCTGGAAGCAAACTGGCAACCAGTGAAGCTCCTGGAGCAGTGGTGATGTGCGAGCATAATGCCCGCACCCCATCACTACCCGGGCAGCTGCACGCTGGACCAGCTGAAGCCTCTGAATAGTCGCCAAGGGCAGCCCCTTGTAGTGTGCATTACAATAATCCAATCTGGAGGTGACCAGAGCATGAGTGACCATGAGCAAGGAGTCTTGGTCCAAGAGCGGGTGTAATTGGTAAATGACATGGAGCTGTGCAAAGGCCCTCCTAGCCACAGCTGCCACCTGCTCTTCGAGCAGTAGCTGCGAGTCCAGGAGGTCCCCCGAATCACACACTGGATCTGTCTGGGGCAAAGATGCCCCAGCCAGTACCAAAGTTGGTAGCTCCTGGGATAACATGGGACCCCACACCCAAAGCCACTCAGTCTTGCCAGGATTTAGCTGAAGCCCGTTGTCCCCCATCCAGACCTGAACAGCCTCCAGACACCTGGGTAGGACTTTGACTGCATCACTCAGGTCCCCACGGGCCGAGATGTACAGCTGGATATCATCTGCATACTGATGATACCTCACCCCATGGGAACGAATGATCTCACCCAGCTGCTTCATGTAGATATTAAACAATAGAGGCGAGAGTACCGAGCCCTGAGGCACATAATGAAAGGAAATCAAAAAATGGCACCTCACATAACAAACATTTTGTTATGCTAAAATAGTGTCCCTATGGGGAAAACGTGCATTAAAAAAATTGTTATGTAAAACTAGTGCCCATATGGGGGAAAACTCATATAATGAAAATTCCTATGGGAAAATTTGCATAGCAAATTTATTGTTGTTGTCTGAGTTTCCCCATAGGAATGCATGGTATACAAGTTTTCCCATAGGAATTTTTAGTATACAAAAAAATAATAATCATAGAGCAAAAAAATCGCATAGCGAACAACCTCATTATACAAGGTTTCACTGTTCAAAATTTTTAAGACAAAAAAAAAGACTAACTTTAAAATTTTCCAGTTGCTTTTAAAAATTAACATAGAGAACTAATACTTCTCAGAAGCTTAACAATAACTGACTTGATCATCTGATAGGAGAAGTCTTCTGATACTCCAGTGTATAATCGTTTTATTTTGACTCACAGGAAAGAGTCCACAGCAAGACATGTGCATGTGACAATCCCACTTTGAATCACCACCTCAGACATTCTTTTGTTCCAAGTAGCAACAAACACAAAAGCCTTCAAACAACCTTTTCCAGGTAGTGCTGTGACCCATATTTACAGTAGATCCCACCCTCACTTTTACTAGTATGTAATATCTGTAACCATTATGTTCTACTCAACTGCTTCTTTGTTAGTATTGAACAAATAACATGCATATTTATGAATAATAGGATTATTTCATTAGAGATATCTGACAACAATAATATTCAACTTCTTATTACCCATATACAATTGCACTTACCTTTTATCAAGAGTATTATATGAGACATCTGAAGCAAAACTACATAAATACAATTACATAACTATGCATAGTCCCTCATTGCAGGCGCACCCCCCAATAAAGGACTCAGACACTGGTAAAAGTGGATAACGGCATTGGGCCACATTTATTGATTCATGCCCTAGTCTGAATTATAAATTTCTATTGGTATTCAACCAATTATAATTCTTAAGGCAAGCAGGCCGAAGTAACACTGGTAAGGTTCCACCCAAAATTGCCAATGGCAATTGGTTACAATGTATCCATTTGTATCAATTTGTTTGTTGACAACAAACAAATTGTTGACCATAGTCAATAATCTAACTAGTGACCCCACCCTCTGACGCGTATCCGTAAAATAACGGGGTGATGCCTGCTGCCCAGCTCATGCCATCACCCCATTGCCTGGTTCGTCGTTGACCGGACAACGTTAACCAACTTGTGCCTGTCTAGTGTTGTCCAGTCAATTGCGAACCTGCCGGATACCTGTGGGTCATAAATGTTTACCTTACCAGTGCTACCCGCCCATGTGACCAAAGTCAATGGCAGAACAAGAAAAACCCCTATGTCAAATCATAGCAACAGTGTGGGATGGGCAAAAAAGCCAGGACCTGAAAGCCAATTGTAGGTCCCAGCCAAAAATTCCCACCCGGCCCCGAAGCGACCAAAATATCACACTGTTAACTAGGAAGGGGGTGGAGGGGAAAAACTTCTCCTCTCCGTCGCTTCGCAAAATGGCAGCGCGGCTGCCTCGTGGCCACCCCTTTTAAAGGGTGCTGGCCACGCCCCCTAACTACCCGGATGTCCCAGTCTGGTGGGGGCCCCCCGCAAAGAGCGCGGCGGCCATTTTGGCGCCGCGCTTGCATTGCAGGCGCACCCCCCAATAAAGGACTCAGACACTGGTAAAAGTGGATAACGGCATTGGGCCACATTTATTGATTCAAGCCCTAGTCCGAATTGTAAATTTCTATTGGTATTCAACCAATTATAATTCTTAAGGCAAGCAGGCCGAAGTAACACTGGTAAGGTTCCACCCAAAATTGCCAACGGCAATTGGTTACAATGTATCCATTTGTATCAATTTGTTTGTTGACAACAAACAAATTGTTGACCGTAGTCAATAATCTAACTAGTGACCCCACCCTCTGACGCGTATCCGTAAAATAACGGGGTGATGCCTGCTGCCCAGCTCATGCCATCACCCCATTGCCTGGTTCGTCGTTGACCGGACAACGTTAACCAACTTGTGCCTGTCTAGTGTTGTCCAGTCAATTGCGAACCTGCCGGATACCTGTGGGTCATAAATGTTTACCTTACCAGTGCTACCTGCCACACGGGGAGGCTTCAATAAAGGCTCACCGCCCCCCCCCCCCCACAGACCATCAGCTCGGTCAACAGGCCTGCTTGCCAATCTCCTAACAAGAGGTCCATACCTCCTGGTGACAGATGGACCCCATCCCCTGCGCAAAGCTCATAATTTTGGAGACTGATGGTGGGGTGTCGTATGACACGCCCCCAACCCTTGTCCAGAAGGAACCGGGCAACAGCCCTGTTAACTAAGCGCCGAGCCCGATCAAGGGCCCGGAGGTTGAACCCTCCCCTGTAAGCGTGCCGCGGTACAATGTCCGACCAAAGCAGGGTTGTGGCGGGCCACACATAATGAAGATAGGCCAGGTCACCGCAAATCGCATGCTTCAGCGATAGGCCCATGACCTGTCCCAAATCATTACCCCCGAGGTGTATAATCAGGACATCAGGCGGGTCAGCATCCCTGATGGAGAAAAGGAATGGCAACAGTTCCCGCCATAACATTCTGCGCTTACCGTACAACCTGAGACTTGCGGATGCACCTAGTCCCAGTCGGGGTCCCCACTCTGTCGCCGCAGCAAACTGCGCTGCCCTGTGCACATAGCTGTGGCCCACCAGCCATACTGTCACCGGTGTAAGACGACACCCAGGGTCTGTCAAGGAAAAAAGGTAAACAGGGTAGTGACTTAACTGGTACTCACTGTTGAAAAGGGCGAACATACAACTGAAAACAACGTGATCCCCAGCGTCCCATGTTGCAGATTTCGGCCCCAGAGTACTTAAACGCCGCTGTGGTGGAAGCCACCCCTATCCTGACTGAATGGGTGCCGTAACGAGCCCCCGGGAGGCCAACACTGGCTAGTGCCTTACCGGTCACCTTCCAAAATTGAAATTTAGTAAGGGGAGACCCATCTTGGTGACAGAAAAATGGGCCAGGGTGCGTGCCACGTAGTGCAAGGAACTCCTGTAGGGCACCAACCGGACAGATGTCAGCCATGGAACATCGTAGCAGTCTTACACCACTGCCTACACCGTGCTGATCAACCTTAGAGGAACGTATCCTCAACTGAGCCCAATCATTGGAAACATGGACATCTTCGAGTTCCAGTGCCCTACGACTCGCATCCGCCTTAGACAGTAGCACCAGCTCACTGATGCGGAGCGCTCCAAAAAAGGCCACCGTAGTAGCCGCGTGAAACAGGGTTGCCTCATACCTGTCAAAACACAGGTCATGCCAACCCCGTGCAAGTTGGGTAAGTACCCCTGGAGAAATAGGGTGGCGGTCATCCGGGCTGCGCCCACGTTCCCGCGCCCACCCTTCCAAAACGTGTCGTATGCGAAAATCATTTGTGCTGTCAGCATAACCCAGGGACCCTAATGCATCCGACTGAACCTGAAAACGAGGGGAAACAAAAAGGTCAGATCTCCAAAATGACACCCGATTGAATTCCCTCAGGAACTGGAGCCAAATGAGCATATTATCCCTCATGCCCTTGTTCAGTCGGACCCTGTGGCGGGGCCTGGCCAAGCCAGTCATGGCGTCGCACAAACGTCGAGCAAATGCTCTGCCAGGTGCGACGACCCTGCAAGCGAAATTGAGGTGACCATGTAACACCTGGAGCTCCTGAAGGGACATCTTGCGTTTCGCCAGCAAGTCCAAAATGAGTGCAACGATCCGGGAAACCTTATCAGCAGGTAACCTGGATGCCTGCACCACCGTGTCAATCTCAACCCCCAGGAATGTGAGCTTGGTTGAAGGGCCCTCGTTCTTTTCGGGCGCTAAAGGGACACCGAGTTCCTTCATTAGCGTCTGAAATGTATTAAGGAGACGTGTGCACGTGTCCCAGCCCCGTTCACCCCCGAATAAGAAATCATCAAGGTAGTGGGCTACAGACCGGGACCCTGACCTGCGAACAAAGGCCCATTGGAGGAAGGTGCTGAAGCGCTCAAATGCCGAGCATAAAATGGAGCAGCCAAAAGGCATGGCTTTGTCGAAATAAAATTCACCCCGGAATTTGAAACCCAGCAACTCAAAGTCGCCCGGGTGCACTGGCAGGAGACGGAACACCGACTTAATGTCGCACTTAGCCAGTAGTGCACCAGGGCCACATGAGCGCACCATACATAGGGCCTGGTCAAAAGATGTATACCTGACCAAACAAACGTCGTCAGGGATAGCATCATTGACCGAACGGCCAGCCGGGTAAGATAAGTGGTGTATCAAACGAAACTCCCCCGGGGACTTCTTGGGCACCAACCCCAACGGGGAAACCTTGAGGTTGGGAAATGGCGGGAGAGGGAAAGGGCCAGCGACCCTGCCTGCAGCAACCTCCTTAGCAATGCTCATGGCAGCCACCTCCTCCCTCCCCTTGAGTGATAACAGGTTGGGTGCATCTTGAGGGGACCTGATCCCTGTGAAAGGAATGTGAAACCCTTGCTGAAAACCCTCAAGCAGGTAAGCTGCATCTGCCCTCCTCGGGTACATCGTGAGCCAACGCTCCAACATGTCCACATTAATTGGGGAGAGGGCCTTTTGCCTGACCAGCTCCCTCTGCGGCAGTTCTGCCCGCTCCCTGTCCACCTCTACCTCTGCCCCGCAGTCCGCCTGCCTTAGGACACGCAGAGGCGGCATGGGGGCCAGCACAAGAGGGACACTCGTGCCTGTATCGGCACTGCTTCCTGTTGCACGCACCATTAGCCGAGAAGCTCCAACACAGCAGGCGGGCTGGAACCCCCTGCCCCGCCACCTGGCGGGGTGCCTGGGCTGGAGCAGCTCACTGGACCGCATGTCCACAATGGTACCTCTCCCCTGGCGCCGGGCGCGTGGGGGTCATGTACAGAAGCCACAGCTTCTGGCAGGGCTCATCCCACCTCATTTCCGGGTGTAGGGGCACTCACATACGGAATTCCTCGTCGTAAGCCAACCACGACGGGCCAGGGAAATCAACCATCGCCCGGTATATGTTGTCCAAATACTGGACCATCGGAATTGCCAGGTCAGGCCGGGCCCTGAGGTACACCGCCATGTATATAAGGTACGCGGGTAACCAGTTGGCCCACGTGCGTGGTGGCTTACGTCGACGAGACTGTTCCTTATCCTTCTCGTCCTGCCCCTCCCGCTCCTCCTTGGTGGGTTCTCTATTCAAGAGGGAGAAAATGTCCACATACTCCCCCCACCATATCTTCTCCTTGGTGGCCTGAGCCAGGTGATCCCCAAGGGGCAACGAATAACCTGCTGTCAGTAAGGCCGACACCGGAACATTGACAGTGCTGGGCACCATGAAAGGGGCCTGAACCAGTCCTGCCACCCCCATTAGGTTGCCTGGAGGACAGGGTACGCCGCCCCAAGAGGGGCCTTGAAGTGCTAAAGCCGTACCCTGATTGGCTGGCGGCGGCTGACCCGCCGCCCTAGCCAGGCGAGGCCACGGCCACTGCAAACCTCCCCCCGTTGTGGGTTGTGATGTGGGTGCGCTAGTTTGGACCGTATACTCACAAGTTGCACCCCCATGGGCCACCCCCACCGGGGGTTCCGGCCCACTGTGGGCGTCAGAGCTCGTGACCGGGACCGAGCTCGTAGATGTGGCCTGACCACTGCCAGCTGTCGACATCTGCTGGGAGGGGAGCTGCGAGGCCGCGGCTGGTGCCGACCTAGTTGCCTCAGGCAGCTCGACCCTTTCGGCTGCCTGCCGAGAACCGGCAGGCGCTAAGTTGACCTGTAAACCAAACGGTGCCCCGAATGGATTAACTACCCTCAAAGATGCCTCGAGGGCCGCTACGCGGGCCAGCAGGGCATCCACGTTGACATAGCCCCCAACGCAGACAGGGGGCAAAGGGCCAGCTGGCCCACCGGTCACTGGCGCCAGGCCAGGTCTCTGGACCCCTGGGCCCGCATATGGCCATGCCCCAACCACCGGCCCTTGAGGGGCAGGGGGCATGCCCTGCCAGGGAAGGGAACCCAGCCAACCCCCTGGATTAAAGCCCACCGCTGTAAGCTGCATGCCAAAGCCAGAAGGCCCAGCCTGGCTATGCGCCAGGTCCGTGGCGGTGTCCGCTGATTGCGGGCCGGGGGCCGCATCCCCTGCAGGGCCGGTCTGAGGCTGCCCAGCCTCAGGCCAGGGAGCAATCGACCCCATCCCGCCGGTCCCGGCGGGCGCCCCCGGAAAGGGGGCCTGCTGAGGGGTGCAGCCGCGGTCCTCCGACCCGGCTGGCGCCTCCTGGAAGTGCGAACCGCGTTCGCCATCGCCTTCTTCTTGGAAGGCATTGCTGCCAATCTTTGAGAAGCCGGATAAAGAAGCGCAGAAGAAACCGCTGCCTAAAGAAGGCTTCCCAGCTAAAGGAAGAGCGACGGAGCAATTGGGGAAAAACTTCTCCTCTCCGTCGCATCGCAAAATGGCAGGGCAGCTGCCTCGTGGCCACCCCTTTTAAAGGGTGCTGGCCATGACCCCTAACTACCCGGATGTCTAAGTCCGGTGGGGGGGGGGCGTAAAGAGCGCGGCGGCCATTTTGGCGCCGCGCTTGCATTCTCTCATTTCACAGTTCCCATTTACTGCTTTCAAACTTCATTTCCAATAGTCCTATCATGTTGTGAGCTCAGTATATGAAACTCATGGATCTTGACACCATTCTGTACCTATCATTTCTAAATGTTTGTGAAACTATTTACCATAGCACATTAAAGTAGAGAGTCACAGCTGTAATAAAATCCATGTAACAATGTGGGCTGCCTTGTCCCCTCAATCTTTTAATAAGCCACATGGTGCTATTTTGCTTCTGCCCTGAATTCCTATAGATATCTGGTTGATCATTATTGGGAAAAATATACTACACTTAGTTAGGTTGTTCTTTTATGATATTTTCCATATTTTTCCATGCTTTTATAATGTTGAAAGGTTTAGAGAAAACTCTACTTAAGGTAGTGCTATTGGTAAGCACAAGAACACAGGGGAACTTTGGATCAAAGTTTACAGCAACAAACTCCACAATAAAAAAAAATCCTGTTTGGCTGCTGTCCAGCCAAATCAAGACTCATCTATTTTTCAAGAGGAGTGTTCAGTATATGCTTCATTCCCTCCTACTGATATCAGTAGGATTTTAAAAAGCTTAACATTGGCTGGTGTATTCACAATGCAGTTTCATACAGTGTCATTAACAGATATAAACATTAAATGCTGGCAATATGGATGTTTCTAGGATGCTAGTACCCCTCAGGCTATCATGAATGCTGCCATCATTCCTGCTATACCATCACCCCAGCTGAGAGTAATATCAAAGTGGTAAGAGACCAGTTCAGCGAAAACAAATATTCAGATTCATCCCATAATCTTGCAAATACAAACTTCACAAAACGGACACAAAAACATGCCATAAGAAATAAGAACAAGCAGAGCTCATGATGGTAGAGAAGAAAATGGTGGAAAGTGTGTATGTGTGTGAGAGAGAAGGGGAGTGAGAGAGTGAGAAAGAGAATACAAGAATATATGCAGTAAACCCATCGTGTGGATTCACAGGGACTTGGGCATCTGGGAATTGAAGTCCAAGAACACGTGGTGTGCCAAGGTTAGCCATCATGGTCTTAGGCACACTGGTTGCTTCATCAAATGCTTCAAGAGTCTTCAGTCCTGTTTACACCTTCCATGGTTCTACTATTTTAGGAAAGCATTAGGTACTTGCAACAGTAAGGGCAAAACACTGGGCAGCCTTCTTTGGCTTCAGTCTTTGTTGCTATGCAAGGTACCTGTCTGCCTTTTACACAGAGTCTTTGATCTAGACCAGAGGTGCCCACACTTTTTGGGTTGCCAGTTGGTCATGTCGTTCAGGGGGCTGATCACTATGGTCTGGGGGCCGGATCTTTCCCTTATGCCAATTCACCTGGCCCACAAAGCACTTGCTGCTCCTGGAAGTGGAAGTAAAATGTGCCCGTGCAGGTGTGTTTTATTTCTGCTCTGAGAGCAATGAGGCTTAATGGCCCAGATGAATCGGCATTGTGGGTTGAATCCAGCCCCCAGGCTGTAGTTTGGGCACCCCTGATCTAGACAATAATGCTCACTCTCTTTCTGTTCTCCCCAAGAGGAGGGTTTCATGGCCCACTTCACCCAGGCCATCACAAAATATGGTTAGGTGAAAAAAGAAGCATATATTTGTAATCACTTTCTGGTAACTATACTAGATGAGGGAACATGAATCTTGATCAGGATCCTGAAGGCCATCCTAGGAGACAAATAATGCCTATACACTGGTATATTTGTAAATGGTTTATTACAATGATATTCCCAGTGCTTTATCCACATAATACTGTAAAGAAGGGGAATAAAAAGTACAAAATACAGGTAGAATTGCAGATTTAAATCTCCCAAGGAGAACATTAACACAGTTTTTACTGTATTCAGCCTTATGCAAATACTTAATCAGTAATACTTATTTATTCAGCACTGTCAGTTTGTATGACACTTTGCAAAGTCTCAAAGTACAGTTCCCTCTACAAGGAGTTTACAGACTAAAATAGGATGTGAGAGAAGCAAAAGAAGAAGGGGACACAAGAGAAGAATTATTCAATTGTTTCAGTTCTACATATTTAGGTGTGGTTCCAGTAAAAGCACCATACAGGCTATGAGTATGAGAAATCAGAAATTGAGCTAAAAGCTTCACAGTAAAAGCAGAACTCTAAATTAAACAGATAGAATCAGCCATTTTGGACAGGAACTGTCCTTGTATTAGGCAAGAGAGAGCCTTGGAAGTTTAACTTCTTGGACCCTCTGAATCTTGGCCAGGGAATTATTGAGGTTGTAATTAAAAGCTTTAGCTTCTCAAAGCTATGAGGAAGAGTGAGGTGGTTGTCTCAAAAGCAGATGTTGGGTGGGAACAGAGATTGTCTCTTGGAATACCTGTCAAGTTTTGGATTTGAAAATAAGGGAAATTTTGGTCACACCCCTCTGTGGGTGTGGCCAAATCTGTGGGTGTGGTCAAATAAAGCCATGTGACTTGCTGGTATCTAGTCATGCCTGCCACATGGCCATGAAAATGTCTGCAAACACAGACAGCACTGGCTTTTTGGCTGTAAATGGAGATGAGCACTGCACCCTAGAGTTGGATACGACTGGCAGATTTTACTTTCTTAGGATCAAAGATCACTGCAGATGCTGATTGCAGCCATGAAATAAAAAGGCGACTGATGCTTGGGAAACAAGCTATGAGAAACCTGGGGAACATAGTTAAAAGTAGAGACATCACCTTGCAAACAAAAAATTGCATAGTCAAAGCAATGGTATTCCCAGTGGTAATGTATGGGTGTGAGAGCTGGACCATTAGGAAAGCTGAGTGCAGAAAAATAGATGCCTTTGACATGTGGTGTTAGAAATAGGTCGATCCTAGAAGAAATCAACCATGACTGCTCATTAAAGGTCAAATAGTAAAAATGACGCTAAAGTGCTTTGGACATCAAATGAGAAAAGAGGATTCACTTGAGAAAGCCTTGATGCTGGGAACGGTGGAGGACAAAAGAAGGGGGTGGCCAAAAATAAGATGGCTAAATGGTATTGTAGATGCAATGGGCACAAAGCTGTGTGGCCCAAAGAACCCTTTCACGATCCTCTTGGGGGACTTTTGTTTTGTTTCTTCTTTACTCATTTTTAATTATGTTTTTCTGGGAAGCAAAGTGCAGAATAGTAAACCAGCCCCCTAGGGTTACCAACTGCTTGTAAGCAGCTTGGCTTTAATGAACTAGCCCTGCACATGGCTAGACACCCCCCCCCCCCAAATTAGGGTGGAGGAGCAAGGGATTAATTCCCCCAAATTAACCAATCTATTTGTTCCTCACTGCAACCAATTGAAGCACCAACACCTGAGAATGTTGGATCCAGCTTAAGGAAGGGAATTAGTCAAGTAAAAAGCAACCTCTGTAGTTTCCAAACCTCCCAGCAGCTGAGGAGTTAATCTCCCTCTAGATGGTTTGTTAGAAGGTGGGGTGCCTGTTGGGCAGGGCGGGGAAACCTTCGGCAGCAGCTTTTCCTACTGTAAAAGGAACCCAGCCAGGCAACTGCAAGCAAAATAAACCTCAGCTCTCTCTCTCTCATATAGTGATCAAGCAACATCCCCCCCTCCCAAGTTAACTCTAGAACAGAAATGAAAGCATCCAGGAGGCAGGGCAGAAACAGCTCAATAAACCATGAGAGTGAGAGAGAAGTCTCTGCCCCAGATGAAGAGCTGATTTGCCCCTGCATGTATGCAATATCGCTCACCTAGAGTAGACTCCCGCCCCATGGTGGTTCCAACCAGCAGCAGCAAAAACAAAGCCTCCATGATCATGTGGCAGGGAAATGAAAGAGAAGGCACCCCCACCACCTTCTCTTTTTCTCTCCCCTTCCACAAGCGAAAAGCCACAGCGGCCTGTGGTGGCAGGAAAAACATAATGCAGCTTCGCCTGTGAGAGCTCCAGTCAGGATTTTTTTTAAAAAGGGATATTACGGGGAAATTAATAAAATGGGAGGGGGTGGGAAGAGGGGTGAAAATAAGTTTTTCCCCAGGAAAAATGGGATACTTGACAGGTATGTCTCTTGGTGGTCCTGGGTAGATTACGGATGACATTTCTAAAAATATATGGCAGTAAGGAAGAATAAGTGGAGTCTTCCATGGGATCAACATTTGGGAGGTGGAGAGTGGTAAAGAATACAGTAGTTAGAAGGGTTGAATCAAGAAATGTTCTAAAAAGAGCAGTTGGTAAAGAACAACAGCTCCTTTGCAGGCGCACCCCCCCAATAACGGACACAGACAACATTGAAAGTGGATAACAGCATCGGGCCACATTTATTGATTCAATGCCCTAGTCCGAATTATAAATTTGTATTGGTAAAACGACCAATCATAATTCTTAAGGCAAGCAGGCCGACGTAACACTGGTAAGGTACCACCCCAAAATTGCCAACGGCAGTTGGCTACAATGTATCAATTTGTATCAATTTGTTTGTTGACAACAAACAAATTGTTGACCGTAGTCAATATCTAACTCATGACCCCACCCTCTGACGCGTATCCGTGAAATCACGGGGTGATGCATGCTGGTTAGCTATCGTCATCACCCCGTCGCCTGGTTCATCGTTGACCGGACAACGTTTAACTAATTTATTCCTGTCTAGTGTTGTCCAGTCAATTGCGAACCTGCCGGATACCTGTGGGTCATACTGTTTACCTTACCAGTGCTACCCGCCACACGGAGGGGCTTCAAAGAAGGCCTGACGCCCCCCCAGACCGTCAGCTCGGTCAACAGGCCTGCTCGCCAATCACCCAACAGGAGGTCCATACCTCCTCGCGACAGATGGACCCCATCCCCTGCGTACAAGTCATAATTTTGTAGGCTAATAGCGGGGTGATGACTGACCCGTCCCCAAGCCCTGTCGGCAAGAAACCGCGCCACCACCCTATTGACCGTGCGCCTAGCGCGGTCAAGGGCCAGGAGGTTAACGCCCCCTCTATAAGAATGTCGCGGGACAATGTCCGACCAAACCAGGGTTGTGGCAGGCCAGACATAATGCAAGTAGGCGAGGTCCTCGCAAATCACATGCTTGAGCGATAAGCCGGTAACCTGGCCCAAATCATTGCCCCCCAGGTGGATGATGAGAATGTCAGGCGGGTCAGCACCCAGGCCAGAAAAAAGGAAAGGCCGCAGCTCCCGCCATAACATCCCAGGCTTACCATGCCATGTGAGACTGGCGTGTTCACCCAGTCCCAGTCGGGGTCCCCACTCTGTCGCCGCAGCGTAACGCGCTGCCCTGTGCACATAGCTGTGGCCCACCAGCCATACTGTCACCGGTGTAATACGACACCCAGGGTCTGTAAGAAAATCGAGAAAAAGGCGGTAAGGTGACTGGATTGGTACTCATGGCGGGAGTGGGCGCACATAAAACTGAAAACATTGCGAGCCCCACCTCCCCATGCTACGTATGTCAGCCCCAGAGTACCCAAAAGCAGCTGCTGTAGAGGCTGCACCAATACGGAATGAATGTGTGCCATAACGGGCACCTGGTAGGCCCACCCTGGTGAGGGCTCTGCCTGTCACCTTCCAAAACTGAAATTTAGTAAGGGGAGACCCATCTTGGTGACAGAAAAACGGGCCGTGGTGCATGCCACGCAGTGCCAGGTACTCCTGTAGGGCACCAACCGGACAGATGTCTGCCAAAGAACACCGTAGCAGTCTTACACCACTGCCTACGCCATGCTGATCTGTTTTAGAGGAGCGTATCCTCAACTGAGCCCAGTCTTTGGCAACATAGACATCTTCGAGTTCCAGTGCCCTACAACTTGCATCCGCCTTAGACAGCATCACAAGTTCGCTGATGCGGAGCGCTCCAAAAAATGCCACCGTTGTGGCTGCATGGAAAAGGGCTGCCTCATAATGATCAAAACAGAGGCCTGGCCAGCCCCGGGCCAACTGGGTAAGAACCCCTGGGGAAATAGGGTGCCGGTCGTCCGGGCAACGCCCGCGCTCGCGCACCCACCCCTCCAAAACATGTCTCACACGGAAGTCAGAGGTGCTGTCCACATGACCTCCCACTTTGGCCATAAAAGCCAACGCCGAGAGCTTGGATGCTATGGTGCGAGGCCCTGTGCATGCAGGTGAACCATGAACCGCAAAACATGGTCCACCGGGATAGGCCAGGTCTCTGGAAGGTGAAATTGAGCAGAAAATGCTCTGTAAGAATTGAATGCTTGTTGATACGCCTTACGCGTGCGTGGCGCTAGTGACAGGCCAATCGCCCGGTTCACCTCTCCTTGCCAATAGTCCACATCTCGTCCGGGAGTGGCGAGGGAAATTCCTCCGCATCCGGGGCCAAGGCGCGGAACCGGGAGATCTGCAGGCGGGACAAAGCGTCAGCAATATCATTATTAATCCCTGGAACATGCCTGGCCCTGAACAAGACATTGAGGCGCAGGCAGCGCAACACAAAATGGCGCACTAGTTCCATGACCCTGGGCGATTTGGAAGTCTGTGCATTGACAATGTGGACAACAGCAGCATTGTCACACCAGAAATGCACAACCGAATTAGCCCACTGCTCGCCCCATAGCATCAAAGCCCCCAGAATAGAGAAAAATTCCAGGTATGTGAGATCCCGCAGGCGACCCGTGCCTGCCCAGGCCGGTGGCCACCCACCATAGGCCCACTTCCCATTGAAGTACATCCCATAACCCAGGGATCCTGAGGCATCAGACTGGATCTGAAAATTGGGGGATGCCAGGAGGTCAGACCTCCAAAATGAGACCCCATTGAACTCCCTCAGGAATTGCAACCAGACAAACATGTCTGCCCTGATACCCCGGGTAAGCCTGACTCTATGATGGGGCCTGGATAACCCTGCCATGGCGTCGCATAAGCGCCGGGCAAAAGCTCTGCCCGGTGCGACCACCCTGCAAGCGAAATTGAGGTGACCATGTAGCACCTGCAGTTCCCTCAGTGATGCCTTGCGTTTGGCCAGCAAATCCGAGATAAGGGCCACTATCCTGGACACCTTATCGCCCGGTAACCTAGAAGCCTGCGCTACTGTGTCAATCTCCACCCCCAGGAATACTAGCTTGGTAGATGGGCCCTCGGTCTTTTCGGGCGCTAAAGGGACACCGAGTTCCTCCATTAGCGTCTGAAATGTGTTGAGGAGACGTGTGCACGTGTCCCAGCCCCGTTCACCCCCGAATAAAAAGTCATCCAGGTAATGGGCTACAGACCGAGACCCTGACCTGCGGACGAAAGCCCACTCTAGGAAAGTACTAAAACGCTCGAAGGCCGAGCATGATATGGAACAGCCAAAAGGCATGGCCTTATCAAAATAATATTCCCCTTTTAAATTTGAAACCCAGCAACTCAAAGTTGCCCGGATGCACTGGCAAAAGGCGAAAAGCCGACTTGATGTCGCACTTGGCCAGCAGGGCACCCGGGCCACACGAGCGCACCATGCGCAGCGCATGGTCAAACGATGTATACCTGACTGAACAAAGGTCATCAGGGATAGCATCATTGACTGACCGGCCGGCTGGGTAGGACAAATGATGAATAAGGCGAAACTCGCCTAGTGACTTTTTGGGAACCAAGCCGAGTGGCGACACTTTAAGATTGAGAAACGGGGGTGCAGGGAAAGGTCCAGCGACCCTGCCCGCATCTAACTCTTTTTTAATGCTGGCCGCAGCCACGTCCTCCCTCCCTCTGAGGGATAAAAGGTTAGGGGCATCCTGAGGGGACCTATCACCCATGAAAGGGATACGGAATCCCTGCTTAAAACCCTGAAGGAGATACTCCCCATCCTCCCCCTTCGGGTACGATGCGAGCCAACGCTCCAGCATGTCCACATTAATTGGGGAGGGGGCCTTTTGGAGAACCAGCTCCATCCGTGGCAGTCTTGCCAGCCCACTGTCCGCCCCTCCCTCTGCCCCTTGTCCCTCCAGGCCTGGGACAGGCGGAGGCTGCGTGGGGGCCCGCACATGTGGGACACTCATGCCTGTACTTGCAATTCTTCCTATTACAGGAACCATTGGACGAGAAAGTCCAGCACAGCAGGCGGGCTGGAACCCCCTGCCCCACCGCTTGGCGGGTAACCTGCGCTGGAGCTGCTCGCTGAACCGCATGTCCACAATGGTATCTGTCTCCCGGGGCGGGGCGTGTGGGCGTCATGTACAAAAGCCAAAGCCTCTGGCACGGCTCATCCCATCTCATCTCGGGGTGAAGGGGAATCCTCATACGGAATTCCTCGTCATAGGCTAACCACGAGGGACCCGGGAAATCAACCATCTCCCTATATATGTTGTCCAAATATTGGACCATGGGAATAGCCAAATCCGGCCGCGCCCTCAAGTACACCGCCATGTATATTAAATAAGCAGGGAGCCAGTTGGCCCAGGTACGTGGCGGCTTACGGCGACGTGCCTGCTCCTTGTCCTTCTCATCCTGTCCCTCCCTTTCTTCCTTGGTGGGCTCTCTGTTCAGGAGTGAGAAGATATCTACGTACTCCCCCCGCCATATCTTTTCTCTGGTAGTCTGTGCCAAGTGATCACCCAGTGGCAAGGAATACCCCGCCGTCGGCAAAGCCGAAAAAGGCACCGCAGCCATAGGAAAAGGGGCCTGAGCTAGCCCAGCCACCCCCAGAACATTCCCCGCAGTGTAAGAACAAGTACCCACCCCAGTGCCCAGGGTGGCAGTCGTCGTCGCCGGGTGGGGTGCCGACAGCGTGGTCCCCGCGCCACCCGCGCGAGGCCAAGGCCATTGAAAAGACCCCCCCATATCGGGAATGTGTGTGGGTATACTCGCATGCACCGTATACTCACATGCTGCACCCCCGCGGGCCGCCCCCACCGGGGGTTCCGGCCCACTGGGGGCGTCGGAGCTCACGACCGACGTAGAGCTCATCACCGGGGCCTGACCCGCACCTGGCTGCTGACTGGGGAGCTGCGAGGCAGTGGCTGAAACCGCGCCACGCGCCTGCAGCAGCTCAACCCTCCCTGTCGGCTGTTGTCCTCCTGCCGACAGCGCCGCAAAAGGGACCCCAAAGGGGGCTCCCGCCTGACTGGCCCGAGCCAACGACGCTTCCAGGGCCGCAATACGGGCCAGTAAGGCTGCCACGTCGACCTGGGGCCAAGGGCCGGCCGGCCCGCCCGGTCCAGGCGTGGGTACAGGTCCCTGTACCCCAGGACCCGAATATGGCCATTGGCCAGCACCGAAGCCCGGCAGGGTCGGTGGAGAAACCTGCCAAGGCAGGGGGCCGGACCACCCCCCAAGGCTAGAGGGCCCAGGGGGAGGCTGCGACCCGAGAGCAGCAGGCCCAACAGGGTGGGCAGGTGCAGGAGCGGTGTCCACCGCTCGCGGGCCGCGGGCCGGAACCCCTTCCGCGCCCGCATTCTGTTCGCCCACTCCGGGCCAAGGGGCAATAGACCCCATTCCGCCAGCCCCGGCCGGGGCCTGCGAGGGCGGCTGCTGAGGAGGCGGCACCGCGGTCCTCCGACCTGGGTTGCGCCTCCTAACAGCGCGAGCCGCACTCGAAGCTGCCTTCTTCTTCGAAGGCATCTCTACTGAAGCAAAGGGAAGCCGAAAAGGAAGAACCGCTACCAAAACGCTTCCCGGTAAGGTAAGGAGCGACGGAGACACAGGGGAAAAGACTTCTCCGCTCCGTCGCTGAGGTAAAATGGCAGCTCGGCTGCCTCGTGGCCACCCCTTTTATAAGGGAGTTGGCCACGCCCCTAACTACCCGGATTCTCTGTCCTGTGGGGGGGGGGCCCGCAAAGAGCGCGGCGGCCATTTTGGCGCCGCGCTTGCATTGTGTTTATGCTGTTTCCCTACCTGTTCAGTAAAATATAGGACTAAACCCAACACAGGATGAGTCCTGGGACAATAATATTTGCTTTGTGCATATATAATACATCTCCAAATTTTATTAAATTTTGCTCTTAAGACTGAAAGACTGAGAAGCAACAAAATCTATCTCTTTCCAAAGCTGCCATATATCATGCTTCAAAACCTCAGCTTTCACTTTCAGTAGTCCTTAGCTGTTATAATTCTGAGAGGAACTTTGAAAGTATGAATAAAGGCAAGCATAGCTGAAATGGTGAGGTTTTTTTAAATAATCTGATATATTATTAAAAGTGAGAAAGAAAACACATTTAAGGAAAATGAGTATGGATATATACAGTATGTATTCCCAAGGGTTTTTATTTAACTGTTGATTGTCATTCAGTCTACATGTTGTAATTAATGGATTCAGATGTATAGTTCTGTAACTTTGAGGGTAGTTAGGAAACAGACTGGCCAATGTTATGAGCTATGGATGCAATCTCATAACAGCAGTTAATTGTGCTCTTATATTACATGCTTTAGAAACACATAAAGAGTTTGAGAAAGTTAACTAGTTTAAACTATACTTAGATATTATAGTGGATAGCATGAGGCAAGTAGTCATGATACAGAGCAAAAGTAGTTAAAAGGATCACAGGTGGCATAAGAAATCTGTCTTTCTGAGACTTCAGAGAGTTCCTGCCTACAAAAGGAAATGACATTGTTCTAGCTCGGCAGGGTGATTTTCTTACATGACAATGTGCCTTGATTAGCAAGCTAGCTAGGTGTGTGCAAGATACAATTAAGTTGTTGTTCTGTGTATTTCCAAGAGAACATGAGGATGTTTCTCATTGTAAGGACCAAGAATGAGACTTTGGGGGTAGGAATGAATAAAAAAATAACATGAAAGATGTGGCATACTTGTGGGGGTAGCTTCGTGTCATCTACCAATTACTCTTGGACCGGGACTCCTTGTTCACAGTCACTCACCTCGAGATTGGTCACCTCGAGATTGGATTATTGTAATGCGCTCTACATGGGGCTGCCCTTGGCGACCATCCGGAGGCTTCAGCTGGTCCAGAATGTGGCAGCCCGGGTGGTGATGGGGGTGTGGGCGGTATGCGCATGCCTCACCACTGCTTCAGGAGTTGCACTGGCTTCCGGTTTGCCTCCAGGTGCAATTCAACATGCTGGTTTTGACCTTTAAAGCCCTACATGGCATTGGTCCAGGGTACTTAAGAGACTGCATTACCCCCAAGATGGTCAGCCCGTCCTACAAGGGCAGACAGGAGGGGCTCAGTGGTGGTCCCATCTGTGAAAGAAGTCCATCTTATGGGGGCCAGGAAGAGAGCCTTCTCCGTGTCTACCCCAGCCCTGCGGAACCTTTTACCACCAGAATTGCGTCTCCAGTTGGATCTTCTCTCCTTCAGAAAAATGTTGAAGACCTGGCTATGTCAGCGGGTTTGGGGCATGTGTGACTCTTCTGCACAAGCCCTCTGGCTTATTTAGCCTCTCGAGGGATCCTGCTTTTCACTGTTAATATCGTTGTTTGTTTTTTGCCATTTTATGCTGGGTGGGGGGGGGAGGGTGTTTTTTAAGCTATAATCTGATTAGTTTTATATGTTTTTAATGTTGTTTTTAGTGGGTTGGTTAAGTATTTTTTAGCAGTTGTTTTATCTGTGGTCATATTGTATTTATATATGTTGTTAGCCACCCTGAGTGATGTTTTTCATCAGGGGGGCGGGATATAAATTCATAAATAAATAAATATATAAAATGTAGCTCTTAATAAATTACAAAGGATCATCACTGGCTGCTTGAAGCATATCAGCTTGAAAAAGTCAATTATTTGACTGGCATGTACAGAAGTAAATTGGCAGGCTCTAGCAACTAATGAATGAAATAAGGTAATGCAGCATGAAACCTATCCATTTCATGGACACCAAATCCCTAGAAGTTGTTTAAAATAAAGAAAAAATATTTCTGCACATATCTCAATCTCTAAATATTAAACAGAAGAGGCTAGGCTAAACCTGAGTTGAACAGAATCAACACACTTTGCTAAATGGAGGAATGCTGAAGAGTCTCTCCCACCAGGTTGAAATTCTAGCTGGGCAATCTGGAAATTACTTAATAGACTTTGAAGTGAAGAAGGAAAATCATAGAATAATTAAGCAAAATGGTGCTACTAGGGTACAGGACAAACTTTCTATGTCAAGAATTTTTTTTAATGTAGCATTTCTGTGCAGGCAATTTATGCCGCACCATGGATATGAAAGAAGATCTAGCAAGTGGCTGAGAAAATACTATTGAAGTAACTATTGAAAGTGTTTAACTATTTTAACATTTTAGGGCCTGTCTATGTCAGGGGCAGTGGGTTGACACCAACGGGATCCTTTTGTTTGCGGCCTCGCCTAAGCCTTGGACCACGAAGCTGGCATGCGTGGCATAGAGGTTTGCAGAGTGCACCAGGTGCCTTGCTGGCTGCACGGACGTCTGTGCCCAATTCTCAACTGGGAATTTTCAACTCTGTGCAAGAATTCTCAACTGGTTCATAAAATAGTGACCCTGGATATAGCAGGTGTCTGGTAGCAGTTTATGATGGCAAATTAAAATTGTCCTGTTATGTGCCACCACCCCTTCTAGATAAAACCACAGAGGTGGGTTGGCCCTTGGATATCCAAGGGGTGTAGTGCAGGTTACCTTCAAGGCGAAACTGGACCAAACTGGTGTTCTCCTCCCTCCTTGGGTAAACAAAAGTTCTTCTCTCATATCTTTGATGCACCCCTTAGGCTGAGGCCTGAGAATAGTCCTTTTGATGTCTATTCCGCTTTCCCCCTTATCTCCCTCTTGCTACTTCACTCCCTAATTCATGAAGTGATGGCGCTGCTCACAGATTCAAACTAGCAGCACATTTTATTGTAGCAAAATAATAAAAAGGCATAATAAACATAACAAGTCTTCTATTAAAGTCTCTAAGCTATTCTGGATATATAAGTAACTGGTAAAAAGTAAAAGTCTTAGTGGGCTTTTAACCCCCATATAGATCATAGCATAGATCTAAGGCATTCTGAAATAAAATGAACAGAGTTCCCCCTAGCATTGGAAAGGGGCCATTCAACAATTATGTGATCCATATTTTTTTTGGAAAAAATACCCCGTCCCCCATGTAATCTGACCATAATTTTTGCTTCAACCCCCCCTCCTTTAAAATTATGGAATCCAGAGCTTTTGTATCAAAACTCTAATTTTTAGAGCTTTTCACTATTGGTGCCTAAAGCAGAACGTATCGGTGAGGATTCTCGATGCATCACACCCTATGTGAAGATATTTTTTTTGCAAGGAGGCATGAGGATATCAGGTAAATTCCGTTAGTGTTCTTCTACTCTCTTCTTTATAGGATTATAAATTTCTGTCAGTTAGAAATAGACTAGACAAGCAATTCGATAATCTCAAATCGGATCAAAATCCCCAGATATCATTTTTAAATTAAAAAGTGCCATGTTTCTAAACCACAACAGCTCAAATGGATTATGTAATCTTTGACTTGACCCGCCTGCCCCCACGTAATTTTCCGTAATTCAGATGGCAGATCCCCTTCCCCCCTCAAGGATCATGTAATTGTTGTATGGCCCCAAAAGACTGCTGTGAACCGAACTCCGAGGTTCGTTTAAATATTCTTTCTTGGGTTGCCCCCTCCCATAAGAATCTTAGGGATTCATTTGATGTCACTGATATGACGAATGTTCCTGCTTGTTAACAACTGCAGGTGTCTTATCTAATTTTCCCATCTCTCAAAGAGAGCCTTCTTGTGTGATAATGATCCAAGTATGTGTCCTTGGATACTTGGCAAGCTTTTGTCTTGCTAATGACCTGCTAATGGGTGGAGTGTGCACTTTAGAAATTCAAAATGGCCTCACCACTGCTCTGGCTGAGGTTTGGATACTCTGGCCCAAAGAGATTTAAATCAAACTGCAATGTTACCTGAGCTAATACAAAGTAACTTAAGTGCAAAAAGTAACCTCCTTTAAGGATTCCCCGACAGTCTACATTGGTCCTACTGGGTCAGTGAGGCACCGCTTCTTAAAAGCTCCTTGAGGTTGGAGGAAGAACAAATGTTCTTTGGCACAATCCCTGTGCCCAGACAGTATTTTGTTCCTCTCTCTCAATCAGCTAAGATTCAGGTCCTTTACATGAGGTAGCCCCCTCAGCAGCAATCAAATCAACCTGCCCATAACCTGCCCCAAAGGTTGAGCCTGTCTATGTAGACAGCCTCTACATTTGTTTTGAATTTTATATGTTTATAGTTTTAAATTTTGCAGTACGCATGTATGAAAAAACAGATATCATTAAAAGCATAGTAACACCTTTAACAAACTCCCGTTATTATTACAGGTATCTAGTTGGCTGGTAGCAATAAGTTCTACTCCCATTGCTAAGTACATTGTACAGTACTGTTGATAATGCTAACAATCTCTCTATTAGAATTTTTTTGCCCATTACAACAAAAGCAACATCTTCCTTCTGAAAATTATTTCTTCCCACACTTTTAAAAATCCAATAGTATTAAAAATAAAAGTGCTAAGCTCATATAATGAATGCAATTTTAGCCTCTATATTTCTGCTGTTCTTGAACTGTGAAATGACACTTTTTCCTTAGAGTTTCATGAGGGATAGAATTATTTAAAAAATAAGCCTGAAATGCTGTGGGCCTTTTGAAATAAGGTCTACATTAAAATTCTTCTGACTGGGGATAAGCACTGGATGTGACAGATACTCTAGCTGAGCCAGACAAGTTTTTGTCCTGCCCTTAGCAGTGATTGCGTGAATCTACAGTTTGGAGTTCAGGCAGTAATGACTCTCTAGAAAAGTGGTAGCAACCAGTATGACAAGTTTGGAGCTGTGTGGAGGAATGTCCCAGGCAATCTGTGTCACAAAAAAAAAACAAAAAAAAAAAAACAACACCCAGTGCTTCTGTATCTCTGTCCTTCTTTTGTCCATTGTTGTCTTTCTATCTGATCCAACTACTGACTTGATGAGTTAGATTCTTTGATGTTCACTAAAATCATTGTTCTACTTGAGCCCTCACCCCATTTACAGAAGAAAAAAATTTAAACATCTTGATAATTATAAATTACAGAAGACTAATGCATCATTAACATGAGTGTCACATATTTTATGATAGCTATTTCATATTATTATCGTATGAATTTACGCATGGAAGAATGTGTTAATGCTACAAAATCATTTCATCATAATAATAAACTGAAGATGCAGTCTTGTCAGTCCAAGAGCAGCTGCCATTAGAGTGCACTAGTCCGTATACAACAACCTGTGTCAAAAAAAAAAATGACTGGTAAAGCATCTTTTAGGCTTTTCCTATTTTAAACTGTATTAAAAGAAAGATAATCTCCAAAACTAGATTGGTACTAGTGCCCCTTCATTCTGCATGAATTAGATGACAGCCAGATTTCTAGTGGACACTGCACTTTAAGAAGGATGCCAGTAATTTGGAACAAGTTCAGAGGAGGGCAACAAGAAGGGATGCGCGGCGGCAAAGAATATGGCCGCTGCGCTTTTTGCTGGCCCCGCCCGATTGGGACGGGCATTTTGGCTGGGCGAGGGGGCAGAGCAAGCTCTCCTTTAAAAGGGGAGGCTCTGCACACCCTCGCTGCCATTTTGATCAAGATCGACTGGGCCAAGGGCACGTTTGTTCTTGGCTCCAGCCGATCAACAGAGGCTTTGGGTGGGCTTCTAACCTGAGCATTGCACGAGCCTTTGCTCCCTTTAGCATGACTGCCCGAGCCTAAGCGGAGCAGGTGCCACGCGATGGCGGCTGCAACCCCTGCGGGGGTCTTAATTCCAGCCCAGCAGGGCTGATTGGGGGGTTTCAGGGTGCCCCTGCGGGGGTCTTAATTCCAGCCCAGCAGGGCTGATTGGGGGGTTTCAGGGTGAGTGGTCTGCATAGGCCCCCCCAATGGCTCCAAAAAAGACCCCTTTGTGGAGGCCTTCGGCTTCGCGTCGCGCCCGGTCAACTAGGCCGGTGCGGAGCCACACTAGGCCTCAGCTTTGGAAGTTGGGCCTTCCCCGAGCCATAGGGTCTGGGTTGGGCCTGGACCACCAGCCCCCAATGGGGCTTCAGGGTGAGGTAGAGCTCGCTTTGGGCCGGGTCAGGCAATAACTATCCCCCTTACTGCGGGGGAACCCACTGGGCCCACCGCCACACCAGCGGTGCTTCAGGGTCCCGATAGAGGGGCGCCCCAAACGGCCCTGCAGGAGACCTTGCCTGCTCAGGCTAGGGCACTCCTGGATCACATCACTGCCTTGGAGTGGGCTGCAGGCCTTGTGTATGCCACTAGCACGCACTGGTCGGCACGTCAATCGACGTCGCGGGGCCGTGACCAGGAGGCCACGGACTGGCTTCAGTTGTTGGCTATGCTTAACCCCAGAGTAGAACAGCTTGAGGCTACCCAGCAGTTGGCAATGTCCCAGATGGCCAGGGCCACCTTTGCCAATCAGCCTGCATCTACCCAAGCAGGCACCTCCGGTCTTTTGGGGCCCTCGTCGTTCGGTCCAGTGGGCTCGAATTCGCTCACGATCTCCGACGCTCCGCACCAGCCGGAACCTCCGGTGGGGGTGACTGGGTGGTGGTGGTGGTGGTGGTTGCACCTGGTGAGTATAATTGTCAAGTTAACTCACACACCATGGCTCCTGGGCCGTTAACCTCTGTAGTTCAATGGGCCTGGCCGCAGCAGTCGGCTCCTGTAATTCCAACTCAGGCCCCCATGCTTGCAGCCCCACAGGTTAGCACTTGGCGAGTGCCTTGTCAGCTTGTCCCACTCAGGGTCCCGCCTGCTGGATCCCACGTGCTGTATCTGATTTGGCCTTATGGCCCACCGGTTAACACGGCCTAACATACCACCCCAACTTCAGTCATCCCGACTGCGGGTTTTTCCTTGCCTCTTGGGGATCACCTATTACTTGCCACCAGGCATAAGATCTGGCACAGGGAATATGTGGATTTGTTTAGCCTTCTAAACAGGGAACCAACCAGGGAGGAGAAGGAAAAGGAGGACGACCGGGATAAGGAGGTATCCCGCCATCGTAAACCTCCTCGGATCTGGGCCAACTGGCTGCCGGCCTACTTGATTTACACCGCTCTGTACATTAGGGCCTGCCCAGACCTGGCAATCCCTTTAATTCAGTACCTGGACATTATATACAGGGTGTACGTTGATTTCCCAGGTCAGTCATGGCTTGCTTACAATGAGGAATTTCGTATGTGGGCCGCCCTTTACCCCGAGATGCGTTGGGATGAGCCCAACCAGTTGCTTTGGCTACTGTACATGACACCATCACACCCTACATCTGGTGATCATTATCATTGTGGCCATGTCATACAGTGACCCGGCACTGCACAGTCTCCCCACCAGCCAGTGGGGCAGGGTGTTCTAACCCGCCTGCTGTGCTGGAACTTTTCATCCCTGGGCGGCTGTACCCACAGGCAGTGCAGATTTAGGCATGAGTGTTATATCTGCACTGTACCCCATTCGGCTGTCTCTTGCCCTTGATTAAGCAGGTTGCGAGGTAGGGGCCATAGGCAACAGGGTGCGGGCCGTGCCTCCTCAGAGGCAACAGCATCTGCAAAAGGGCCCCTCCCCAATTCGACTTGAGGTACTGGAACGGTGGCTGTGTGTCTACCCCAGGTGGGCCGATGCAGCTTATCTGTTAGAAGGGTTTTCCATGGGCTTTCACATTCCTTTTGCAGGTGTACGTGCACCACAGGATGTGCTCAATTTACAATCACTAAGGGGTAAAGAGGACCTGGCCCGGGCAAAGATTTTGAAGGAGGTACAGGAAGGACGGGTAGCTGGCCCTTTCAACGAACCCCCTTATCCTAATCTAGAGGTGTCCCCGCTTGGCTTGGTACCCAAAAAATCATCAGGTGAATTTTGTCTGAATCATCACCTGTCCTACCCAGCGGGCTCATCTGTCAATGATGCTATACCGGAGGAACTCTGTTCTGTTGATATATGTCCTTTGACCAGGCATTGCAGATGGTCTGTTTTTGTGGTCATGGGGCACTGCTGGCCAAGTGAGACATTAAATCCGCCTTCCAGCTTCTTCCTGTGCACCCAGATGACTTTGAATTGTTAGGTTTTTGCTTTGAAGGAAAGTATTTTGTCAATAACGCCATGCCTTTCGGCTGTTCTATATCCTGCTCAGCCTTCAAAAGCTTTAGTTCTTTCCTTCATTGGGTATTTGTTCGCCGTTCCAGGGCCCACACCGTGGCTCACTATTTGGACGATTTTTTGTTTAGTGAGAGGCATGACTCTGGAACATGCAAATAACTGCTCTGCACTTTTCAGGGGCTCATGACCAAACTGGGGGTACCTTTAGCCCCTGAAAAGACTGAGGGCCCAGCCACTAAGCTGACATTTCTGGGGATCGGAATTGACACCATAGCACAGACTTCGGGGTTACCTAGGGACAAGGTCGTCCGAATCACAGATGCAATTTTAGCCATGCTGGCAAAGCGTAAGATATCGCTCCATGACCTGCAGGGGCTTCACGGATATCTCAACTTTGCTTGTAGGGTGGTTATACTCGACTGGGCTTTTGCTAGGCGCCTGTGCAATGCTATGGTTGGTTTATCTTGGAAGCACCACAGAGTCCAGCTCACGAGAGGGATGAAGGCCGACCTTCAGGTCTGGCTAGCCTTTCTGGCTAACTTCAATGGAGTTTCCTTTTGGCGCGCAGAAATTTCTGTCACACCTAAATTTCAGGTTCAGTCGGATGCATCAGGGTCATTAGGGTATGGCATTTATTTCAATGGCCGATGGTGCTATGGACAGTGGCCTGATGCATGGCAAGGCACGGAGCTACTCAGGGACTTAATCTTTTTAGAATTTTTCCCATCTTGGGTGCATTGATGTTATGGGGTGATATTGGGAGAATTCTGTGGTTCACTTCTGGTGCGATAATGCTGCCGTGGTACAAATTGTCAATGCTCAAACGTCCCGTTCTCCCAGGGTTATGGCTCTCGTATATCAGTTTGTACTGTGCTCCTTGTGCCTTAATTTCCTTTTAAAGGCCAGGCATGTGCCAGGCATTGATAATGATATTGCCGATGCTTTATCCCGCCTGCAGATCGCCCGGTTTCGGGCTTTAGCCCCAGAAGCCGACGAGCTTTCCTCTCCACTTCCGAACAAGATTTGGACGTTTGGTGAGGAGAAGTGAGCCGGGCCATCGGCTTGTCCCTGGCCAGCCGCACCTGTAAGGCATATCACCAAATTTATCTAGCCTTTCTCGCATTCTGTCAGAACTTGTCCCTGCCTGACATTTGGCCCATTCCGGTTGACCATGTATTGCAATACATGGTACACTTGTACAGATCGGGACTGGCTGCTCATACCATATGAGGGCACCTGTCCGCATTGGCTTTTGCCGCAAAGATCTGAGGCTATCAGGATACCATGGGAGATTTCTGTATCCACAGGGTCCTGGAGGATTGGGCTTGTGAACATGGCCCTCACTTCGACACGCAGCAACCGATATCCCCGACCCTTCTTTTGAGCCTGGCCAAAGCCTGGCCAGCTCTTTGCCATGAACAGTTCAAGGCAGCCCTTTTCCATGCTGCCACCACGGTAGCATTTTTTGGGGCTTTTAGAATAAGCTGGTTGCCTTCTTACGTAATGATAGGTCGCGCAGGGCCCTGGAGCTGGACGATGTCTCGCTCTTGCCCGGGTCGGCCCAATTGACGGTCCGTTATTCCAAAGCTGATCAGCAGGGCAGGGGCAGTAGGGGCAGTACTGTCACTCTCCTTAGTTGCAGCACCTGGGCAATTTGCCCAGTCTCAGCCTTGACATCCTTTTTGGCTGTCTGTGGCACCAACTATGGGCCCCTCTTCTGCCACCAGGATACATCCCAATTGACAAAATACCAGTTTTGGAGGGTTACAGGGATAGCCCTTTCCAACCTTGGGCTCCACGGAGCACGTTATGGTACCCATTCATTCCGTATAGGTGCTGCATCGACAGCTGCAGCTTTTGGGTACTCGGATGATGACATCCGTTGGATGAGCCAGTGGGGATCTGCTCATTTTCGATCATATGTTCACCCCATGTTGCATTGAGCACATTGCTGGCACTTGTTCCCTCTGTTCTTTTTCAGATCCTGGGCACATGGATGCACCGGCACGAGTGTGGCTAGTGGGCCACAGTTATGTTTTCTGGGCTGCCCAGCATGCTGCTTCGTCCACATGGAGCACACACCTGGTACTTCGCGCTGTTGCGCTTTTGAGGTGGTATGGTTTTCGAGGAATGAGGTGGCATGAGCTAATCCCATTCCTTATGTCTAATGGGGGTTCTGTTCCACCTGATATATTGGTGATACACCTAGGTGGTAATGACCTGTCCCAAATTACTGGCCTAGAATCAATCATATCCATGAAGAGGGACCTTGACCTGATTCGCCAATGTTGGCCACAGGTCCGGATTGTATGGCTCCAGATCATCCCATGTTCATTTTTCCGGGGAGTTATTGATCCTCATCGCATTGACCGGGCCCGGCAGTCTGCTAACCGGGCATTGGCCCAATACTTTGCCGAACATGGTTCGGGGACATTGGTCCAGCACCCCATGATGCGGATACAGGATCCCAGTTTGTACCGTGTAGATGGGGTGCACCTTTCTGCACAAGGTATTGGCCTCTTTTTGGCGGCATTGCAAGCGGGCCTGGTGACCAAGCTGGTGGTCGGGGGGGGCGGTGAGTCATGTTAGACTCCTCCCCATGTAGCAGCTAGCACTGGTAAGGAGAAAGTGGATGACCCATAGAAATCCGGCAGGTACGCAATTGGTTGGCCACCTGGAGGACAAGGTAGAGGGAAACTTGGATGCCCAATCAAGGGTGGATCATGAACAGGGTGATACTATGCTCAAGATAGCATGCAACACCTTGAGATTTTACCTGATCTACGTCACAGGCTCGAGTTAACGTGTAGCATTCTGACGGGGGTCAACAATTTGTTTCATTGGTAAACAAATAGATACATTGTAGCCAATTAAGAGCCTGAAATTGGGTTTACTCCTTACCAGTGCTATTTCGGCCCGTTTGCCTTAACATTGGTTAAGGAAAGTTGAAAGTTATAAGTTAATAAAGTGGCCTAATTTTAAATCCATCATAAGTGTCTGTCTCGTTATTGGGGAGTGGGTCCGGCAATGATTTGTCATGCAGTCGCACAATTGATTCCGACCCTTTGCATCGGGATAGGATAATGTTGCATAGAATTATTAAAACAGCGGAGAGTATCATCGGCAGTCCACTCTCCACTTTAGAACAAATTGACACCATCAGGTGCCACAGAAAAGCATTAGATATAGTAGGAGACTCATCACATCCTGGCCACTGCTTCTTTAAGCTTCTGCCATCGGGACAGAGATATAGAACAATGAAGGTAAAAACGAGCCAGTTTCTTCTCCAGAGCAATTTCTTTTCCAGAGCAATTTTGGCCTTAAATGGAAACTCTGGACTCTGAAGTCATCTTATTTTAAAATTTAAAATTTTTTAGATTTTTAATTTTTAGGATTTTAGGATTTTAGAATTTTAGAATTTTGAAATTTTGAAAAATTGAAATTTTGAAATTTTTGAAATTTTAAAGTCTGGAAGTTTTTAAATTTTTAAATTGTGCTGTATGGTACTATCTTAATTGGTGTTTCTGTGGCTGTTTTAAATTAAGGGGTATGCCTTATTCGAGTTGATATATAGCAACCGAGAAATTTTGTTGTTCCTGTAAGGGGACAATGACAATAAAGATTTATCTTATCTTATCTTAACCCTATGGACCATTGTCCTCCAGGCGCCTCTGTCCTCCACCATCTTCCTCAGCTCTCCCAGCTCTATGCCCATTGCATCTACAATACCATCTAGCCATCTCATCTTTGGCATCCCCCTTCTTCTTTTGCCCTACACCTTTCCCAGCATCAAGGCCTTCTCAAGTGAATCCTCCCTTCTCATTTGATGTACAAAGTACTTCATCTTCACCTTTACTATTTGACCTTCTAATGAGCAGTCAGGGTTGATTTCTTCTAAGATTGATCTATTTGTTCTCCTCAATGTCCAGGGAACTATCAAAACTCTCGTACAACACCACATTTCAAAGGTGTCGATTCTTCTGCGTAATCAAGGATGATTAGGGGACTGGAGACTAAGCCCTGTGAGGAAAGACTGAAATAATTGTGCATCTTTATTTATTTTATTTATTTTTATTGCTTAGATTTCTATACCGCTTTCCTTCCCGTAAAGGGGACTCAAAGCGGTTTACGATAATATAAAGCAATATAATGATACAGTATAAATAATACAAAGCAATATAAATGACATAAAACATTTACAAATCACATTTCAAAAATAACAATGTTAGAAAATACAAGAACCAAAAATACAATACAATATACAATATACTAAGTAAATTAACAATATCCACAAGAAAACATACTTTAGTATGTTTTAGTCTTGATAAAAGGAGATTAACAGGGATATGATAACACTTTTCAAATACTTGAAAAATAGTCATAAAGAGAAGGTGCAGGATCTCTTCTTTATAATCTCACAGTGCAGGACACATAATAGACTCAAAGAACAGAAAACTAGATATAAGCTGAATATCAGGAAAAACTTTTTAACTGTTAGAGCAGTACAACAATGAAACCAATTAATTCAGGAGGTAGTGAGCACTCAAATGCTGGAAGCATTCAAGAGAAAATTGGTCAACAATCTGTCATATCTGATTTGATTTAAATTCCTTCACTGAGTTAGGGGTTGGACTTGATGAGTGTTATTTAAATAAAAACTGGGAATTATGAGGGAGATGAGAGTGAAGAATTATACTGAATTAATTTAAGGACTAAGATTAAATAATAAGACCCCTTCTGTTCCCCACAGGTAGAGTCCCAAAGCTCCAAGAGCATCATGTGCCATGGTCGGATCACTACCTGGTGACTCTTGACTCTTGACTTCCTGGGGGCGACACTTCATCGTAGGGAGGCAGGGCCTATTAAAATAGTCCGCCCTCGGCAACTAATGGATCCAGATGGATTCCAGAGGGAACTGGGGGATGTTCCTCTGGATCGGCTACACGATTCACCCGAGGCACTTGTCGACCTGTGGAATAGGACGACAATAGCTGCCTTGGATGAAATCGCGCCACTGCGGCCTCTCCGCGCCCGTGGAACTAGGTCATCTCCGTGGTTCACAGAGGAGCTGCGCGAACTCAAATGGGCAAAGAGACGCCTAGAGCGCCGCTGGGGGAAGACCCAGGATGACTCCGATTGGACACTAGCTAGAGCCGCTATTAGGGCCTACCTAGTGGCGATGGGGGTGGTGAGGCGGCAATACTTCACCGCCCTTATTGCCTCCGCTGATAATCGCCCAGCCGCCCTGTTCCGGGTAACCAGGTCCCTCCTCAGTAGAGGGAGATCGGTGCCCGGTTGGCAGGGTTCGGCTGAGGACTTCGCTGACCATCTGGTGGAGAAAATCGATCGGATTCGTTCAGGATTGAATCCTGGCGTGGATGGGGAGGGTCGGGGGGGTGCCGGGGCACAGTCTTGCTGTACGATCTGGGATCAGTTTGATCCTGTTGTCCCTGATGAAGTGGACAGGCTCCTTGCAGATGTTCGTGCCACTACATGTCCTTTGGACCCCTGTCCCAACTGGTTGGTGAAAGCATCCAAGGAGGTAACAGGGGGCTGGGTTGGGGGGATAATAAATGCTTCATTACGGGAGGGGGCATTTCCTGCACAGCTAAAACATGCTTTGGTGCGCCCCCTCCTGAAGAAAACGTCCCTCGACCCAGCTGTCCTTAACAACTACAGGCCGGTTTCCAACCTGCCCTTTTTGGGTAAGGTTTTGGAGAAGGCGGTGGCGCGCCAGCTGCAGAGTGTCCTGGAGGAAGCGGATTATCTAGACCCCTTTCAATCAGGATTCAGGCCCGGATATGGAACGGAGACGGCATTGGTCGCACTGTTGGATGATCTCTGGCGGGAGCGGGATGGGGGTTGTCCATCCGTCCTTGCTCTTCTTGATCTCTCAGCGGCCTTCGATACCGTCGATCACGGTATCCTGCTGGAACGGCTCGAAGGATTGGGGATCCAGGGCACTGTGTTGTCCTGGTTTTCCTCTTTTCTGGAGGGCCGTACCCAGTCGGTGTGGTTAGAGAGTGAGTGGTCCAGCCCTAGGCCCCTCAAGTATGGGGTGCCTCAGGGCTCTGTGCTCTCTCCTCTCTTATTTAACATCTACATGAAGCCACTGGGTGAGATCATTCGTTCCCACGGGGTGCGGTACCATCAGTACGCGGATGATACTCAGCTGTACATCTCGGCCCGTGGGGACCCCAGTGATGCTGTTGAAATCCTATCCGGATGCCTGGAGGCCATTGGGGTCTGGATGGGGGCCAATGGGCTTCGACTGAATCCCAGCAAGACAGAGTGGCTGTGGATAAGGGGCCCCATGTTATCCAAGGAGTTACCATCTTTGGTACTGGATGGGGCTGTTTTGCCCCAGACAGACCCAGTGCGCAACTTGGGGGTCCTTCTGGACTCACGGCTGCGGCTGGAAGAACAAGTGGCGGCTGTAGCCAGGAGGGCTTTTGCCCAACTTCGGGTGATTTGCCAATTGCGCACACTCCTGGACCGGGGCTCCTTGCTTATGGTCACTCATGCTCTGGTTACTTCCCGACTAGATTATTGTAATGCGCTCTACATGGGGCTGCCCTTGACGACCATTCGGAGGCTGCAGCTGGTCCAGAATGCGGCGGCCCGGGTGGTGATGGGGTGTGGGCGATATGCCCATGCCTCACCGCTGCTTCGGGAGCTGCACTGGTTACCAGTTTGTCTCCGGGTGCAATTTAAGGTGCTGGTTTTGACCTTTAAAGCCCTATATGGCAGGGGGCCAGGATACCTTAGAGACCGCATCGTCCCAAGAGTGACTGCCCGTCCAACCAGAGCGGACCGGAGGGGCTCTCTAATGGTGCCGTCAACGAGGGGTGCACATTTGTCTAGCACCCGAAGGAGGGCCTTCTCCGTGTCCGCACCAACCCTCTGGAACCTCCTACCAACAGATGTAAGACTTCAAAGTGAACTGCTGCCCTTCAGGAAAGGAGTAAAGACCTGGCTGGCAGGGCAGGTGTGGGGCCCGAACGGGACTATGGTTCCCGCCGGCTGGCTTTTATAAGAACTCTCTCTTCTTCCCTCTTGTATAGTAGGTGGGATGGGTGGGTGGGATATGGGTTTTTAAAAGGGGTGGATGTGGGTTTTTATAAGGTTTTTATAATGTTTTTTATGTATTTTTTAGAATTGTTGTAATGCCGCCCTGAGTCGGGTTCTGCCTGAGTGGGCGGCATATACAAATGTGACTTATAAATAAATAAATAAATAAATAAATATACCAGTGATGGCCAGCCACTCACATCAAACTTGACCAACACACCCACCTAAGCCTCAGTTCTTTTGATGGGCAGCACCATCAGCTGGCTGCAGTACAACCCCTATCACAGAACAAATCTTGTGATCCTGGTATCTCAGATGTTGTACACCCTGTGACCTTGAATAAGTCCCTTGTGACTTATTCAATATGGCCCTCCAGATTAGTCCACATAGCCACAGTGACAGTGTGGGACAGGTAAGAAAAAATCTAGGGTGAGTGTAAGAATTCCTGTTTGGCCTCAAAGCATCCAGCTAGTTTTATATATTGGTACCTGAGAGTGGGTGGGTGGGAGGCACTCATGCCTTCCAAGTATGACTGAGTGGAAGGAACTGAGTTATCTGTCTCTTAAGCCCCTCACTTGCATTCCTCCCCTCACCTATTGCTGGAAGTCCATTGGTGCACATTTATGGGGTGATGTCAGGGTAGGGCAGCGAGAGAAAAAACACCCAACCTTTCCAGCAGTGGTGCCTGGTGGGGAGTTGCCCTTCTAACTCTATTATTCTATTATTCTATAAACTTTGAGGAAGCATATGTTCATGGCACAACAACCATTGCAGGCGCACCCCCCAATAAAGGACTCAGACACTGATGATAGTGGATAACGGCATTGGGCCACATTTATTGATTCATGCCCTAGTCCGAATTATAAATTTCTATTGGTAATTGACCAATTATAATTCTTAAGGCAAGCAGGCCGAAGTAACACTGGTAAGGTACCACCCAAAATTGCCGACGGCAATTGTTACAATGTATCTGTTTGTATCAATTTGTTTGTTGACAACAAACAAATTGTTGACCGTAGTCAATATCTAACTAATGACCCCACCCTCTGACGCGTATCCGTAAAATCACGGGGTGATGCATGCTGTCTAGCTGTAGCCATCACCCTGTCGCCTGGTTCGTCGTTGACCGGACAACGTTTAACCAACTTATGCCTGTCTAGTGTTGTCCAGTCAATTGCGAACCTGCCGGATACCTGTGGGTCATAAATGTTTACCTTACCAGTGCTACCCGCCACACGGAGGGGCTTCAAAGAAGGCTCGACGCCCCCCCCCCCAGACCGTCAGCTTGGTCAACAGGCCTGCTCGCCAATCACCCAACAGGAGGTCCATACCTCCTTGCGACAGATGGACCCCATCCCCTGCGTAAAGGTCATAATTTTGCAGACTAATGGCAGGGTGACGACTGACCCGCCCCCAACCCCTGTCGACAAGGAACCGGGCAACAGCCCTGTTTACCATGCGTCTAGCACGGTCAAGGGCCTGGAGGTCGAACCCTCCTCTATAAGTGTGCCGTGGCACCATGTCTGACCAAACGAGGGTTGTGGCGGGCCACACGTAATGCAGGTAGGCGAGGTCGCTGCAAATCGCATGCTTCAGCGATAAGCCGGTGACCTGACCTAAATCATTACCCCCAAGGTGTATGATCAGAATGTCAGGCGGGTCAGCATTCCGGCCTGAAAAAAGGAATGGCAACAGCTCCCGCCATAACATCCCGGGCTTACCATACCATGTGAGACTTGCGTATGCACCCAGTCCCAGTCGGGGTCCCCACTCTGTCGCCGCAGCGTAACGCGCTGCCCTGTGCACGTAGCTATGGCCCACCAGCCATACTGTCACCGGTGTAATACGACACCCAGGGTCTGTCAAGGAAAAAACGAGGGGAGAGAAAAGATGCGGTGACTAAACTGGTACTCACTGTGGAAGAGGGCGGACATAAAATTGAAAACATTGCGATCCCCACCTCCCCATACAGCATATTTCAGCCCCGGAGTACCCAAAAGCAGCTGCAGTGGAAGCCACCCCTATTCTGAATGAATGGGTGCCGTAACGGGCCCCGGGGAGGCCAACACTGGCCAGCGCTTTGCCAGTCACCTTCCAAAATTTAAATTTAGTAAGGGGAGACCCATCTTGGTGACAGAAAAACGGGCCATGGTGCGTGCCACGCAGTGCAAGGAACTCCTGTAGGGCACCAACCGGACAGATGTCTGCCAAAGAACACCGTAGCAGTCTTACTCCACTGCCTACGCCATGCTGATCCGTCTTAGAGGAGTGTATCCTCAACTGAGCCCAGTCTTTGGCAACATAGACATCTTCGAGTTCCAGTGCCCTACGACTTGCATCCGCCTTAGACAGCATCACAAGCTCGCTGATGCGGAGCGCTCCAAAAAAGGCCACCGTTGTAGCCGCATGAAATAGGGCTGCCTCATACCTATCAAAACAGAGGTCATGCCAGCCCCACGCCAGTTGGGTAAGAACCCCTGGGGAAATCGGGTGGCGGTCGTCCGGGCTACGCCCACGCTCCCGCACCCACCCCTCCAAAACATGTCTCACACGGAAGTCAGTGGTACTATCCGTGTGACCGCCTACTTTGGCCATAAAAGCCAGCGCTGACAGCCTAGATGCTATGGTGCGAGGTGCAAGGCCCTGGGCATCCAGGCAAACCATAAATCGAAGTATATGGGCCACTGGGATCGGCCAGGTGTCTGGCAGCTGAAATCGGGCACAGAATGCTCTGAAAGAATTGAATGTGTGGTGATACGCCTTACGCGTGCGTGGCGCTAGCGACATGCCGATCGCCCGGTTCACCTCTCCTTGCCAATGGTCCATATCTCGTCCGGGAGTGGCGAGGGAAATTCTTCCGCATCCGGGGCCAAGGCGTGGAACCGGGAGATCTGCAGGCGGGACAAAGCGTCAGCGATATCATTATTGACCCCCGGGACATGCCTGGCCCTGAACAGCACATTGAGGCGCAGGCTGCGCAATACAAACTGGCGCACCAGGTCCATGACCCTGGGTGATTTAGATGTCTGTGAGTTGACAATGAGGACAACGGCCGCATTGTCACACCAGAAATGGACGACCGAGTTGGCCCACTCCTCGCCCCATAGCATCAAAGCCCCCAGGATAGGGAAAAATTCCAGATACGTAAGATCACGCAGGTGACCCGTGCCCGCCCAGGCTAGTGGCCACCCACCATAGGCCCACTTCCCATTGAAGTACATCCCATTACCCAGGGATCCAGAGGCATCGGACTGTATCTGGAAACGAGGGGAAGCCAGGAGGTGAGACCTCCAAAATGACACCCCATTGAACTCCCTCAGGAACTGGAGCCAGATAAGCATATCTGCCCTGATACCCTGGGTCAGTCTAACCCTATGGTAGGGCCTGGATAAGCCTGTCATGGCGTCGCCAAGCGCCGAGCAAATGCCCTGCCCGGTGCGATGACCCTGCAAGCGAAATTGAGGTGACCATGTAGCACCTGCTGTTCCCTCAGTGATGCCTTGCGTTTAGCAAGCAAGTCCGAGATAAGGGCCACTATCCTTGACACCTTATCCCCCGGTAACCTAGAAGCCTGCGCTACCGTGTCAATCTCCACCCCCAGGAAGACTAGCTGGGTAGATGGGCCCTCGGTCTTTTCGGGCGCTAAAGGGACACCAAGTTCCTCCATTAGCGTCTGAAATGTGTTGAGGAGACGTGTGCATGTGTCCCGGCCCCGTTCACCCCCGAATAAAAAATCATCCAGGTAATGGGCTACAGACCGGGACCCTGACCTGCGGACAAAAGCCCACTGTAGGAATGTGCTGAAACGCTCGAAGGCCGAGCATGATATGGAACAGCCAAAAGGCATGGCCTTATCAAAATAATATTCACCCCGGAACTTGAAACCCAGCAACTCAAAGTCACCCGGGTGAACTGGCAGGAGGCGAAAGGCAGACTTAATGTCGCACTTAGCTAACAGCGCACCCGGGCCACATGAGCGCACCATGCACAGCGCTTGGTCAAAAGATGTATACCTGACTGAGCAAAGGTCATCAGGGATAGCATCATTGACCGATCCACCGGCTGGGTAGGAGAAGTGATGGATCAGGCGAAACTCACCCGGTGACTTCTTGGGCACTAAGCCCAAGGGTGACACCTTGAGGTTGGGGAACGGGGGTGCAGGGAAAGGGCCGGCGACCCTGCCCGCATCAACCTCCTTATTAATACTGGCAGCAGCCACCTCCTCCCTCCCCCTAAGGGACAAAAGGTTGGGGGCATCCTGGGGGGACCTATCACCCATGAAAGGAATACGGAACCCCAGTCGAAAACCCTGAAGCAGGTAAACCGCGTCTGCCTCCCTTGGGTATAATGCGAGCCAACGCTCCAACATGTCCACATTAATTGGGGAGGGGGCCTTTCGGTGGACCAGCTCCCTCTGCGGCAGTCTTGCCAGCCCCTTGTCCGCCCCTCCCTCTGCCCTGCATCCCTCCAGGCCTGGGACAGGTGGAGGCCGCATGGGGGCCAGCACAAGAGGGACACTCATGCCTGTACCGGCAATTCTTCCTATTGCAGGAACCATTGGACGAGAAAGTCCAGCACAGCAGGCGGGCTGGAACCCCCTGCCCCACCACCTGGCGGGGTGCCTGTGCTGGGGCCGCTCGCTGGACCGCATGTCCACAATGGTATCTTTCCCCAGGTGCAGGGCGCGTGGGAGTCATGTACAGAAGCCACAGCTTCTGGCAGGGTTCATCCCACCTCATCTCAGGGTGCAGGGGAATCCACATACGGAATTCCTCGTCGTAAGCCAACCACGACAGGCCCGGGAAGTCGACCATTGCCCGGTAAATGTTGTCCAAATACTGGACCATCGGAATTGCCAAATCCGGCCGGGCCCTGAGGTAGACCGCCATGTATATGAGGTAGGCCGGCAACCAGTTGGCCCACGTACGTGGCGGCTTACGACGACGTGCCTGTTCCTTATCCTTCTCATCCTGCCCCTCCCTCTCCTCTTTGGTGGGCTCTCTGTTAAGAAGGGAGAAGATGTCCACATACTCCCCACGCCAGATCTTCTCTTTGGTGGCCTGGGCCAAATGGTCCCCCAGGGGCAAGGAATACCCCGCTGTCGGCAATGCCGACACCGGCACGGTGGGAACTGCGGGCATCTGAAAAGGAGCCTGGACCAACCCGGTCACCCCTAACACATTCCCGACTGAGTAAGGGGGACCCCCCAAAACGGGGCCCTGGGTGAGAGGTGAAGTCACCGGGTGGGACGTCGGCGACTGAACCGCCGCACCACCCGTGCGAGGCCAAGGCCACTGAAATGCCCCCCCCCCAATGTGGCTATGTGTGTGGGTGCTCTAGATTGAACTGCATACTCACATGCTGCACCCCCATGGGCCGCCCCCACCAGGGGTTCCGGCCCACTGGGGGCGTCGGAGCTCACGACCGCAATTGAGCTCGTCGACGGGGCCTGACCAGCACCGGCCTGTTGATTGGGGAGCTGCGAGGCAGTGGCCGATGCCGGGCCACACGCCTCAGGCAGCTCAACCCGTCCTGCCGCCTGCCGCTGCCCGGCAGATGAAGCATCAACCTGCACCCCAAAAGGCACCCCAGGGTGGTTAACCCTCGCGAGGGATGCCTCAAGGGCCGCAACGCGGGCCAGAAGGGCCTCAACATTAACGTAGCCCCCTAAGCCAAGGGGGGCAAAGGGCCAGCCGGCCCACTAACTACAGTTGCCGGTCTAGGTCCCTGGACCCTGTGGCCCGTATAGGGCCACGATCCCATGCCTGGCCCCTGCAGGGCCGGGGGAGTACCCTGCCAGGGGAGGGAACCCAGCCACCCCCCATGGCTGAAACCCCCCGCAGGAAGCTGCGCACCAATGGAAGAAGGCCCCGCAGAATGGGCCACGCCAGGGGCAGCGGCCACTGCTTGCGGGCCGAGGGCCGTGGCCCCTGCTGGGCCGGTACGCGGACACCCCGCCTCAGGCCAAGGGGCAATTAACCCCATCCCACCGGTCCCGGTGGGCTCAGGCAAAGGCGGCTGCTGGGGAGGTGCAGCCGCGGTCCTCCGACCCGGCTGGCGCCTCCGCGCAGAACGAGCCGCGTTCGCAGTCGCCTTCTTCTTAGAGGGCATAGCAGCTATCCGATGGGAAGCCGAAAAAAGTCAAGAAAATTAGCAGCCAAGAGGCTTCCCGGTGAAAGGCAAGAGCGACGGAGGTAAGAGGGAAAAACTTCTCCACTCCGTCGCTTCGCAAAATGGCAGCTCAGCTGCCTCGTGGCCACCCCTTTTATAAGGGTGCTGGCCACGCCCCCTAACTACCCGGATGCCTTCGTCCGGTGGGGGGGCCCCCGCAAAGAGCGCGGTGAACATTTTGGCGCCGCGCTTGCATTATGTCAATATAGATTTATGACAAAAGTAAAGCAATGGATTATATGTTTTAATGATCTGCATGAATCTGTTGGGAGAGGTGGTCTGGAGATTTGGAGTTTAGTGTCACTAGTATGCTGATGACATCTAACTCTACCTCTTTTCTCTCTATCTAAATCCAAATATGGTGTTTCAGTGCCTTCTGTTAGTAATAGACTGGATAAGGCTAAATAATCTGAAGCTTAATTCAGAAAAAGGTGCTCCTGGTCAGTTGAAAGGCGGATCACGTAATAGGGATCCAGCCTGCGTTGGACTGGATTAGACTCCCTCTGAAAACACAGGTGTGCAGCTTGTGTGTGCTCCTACATTCATCTCTGAATCTGAATGCCTATGTTTATGCAGTGACTGGGTCTCCTTTTGTATAGTTTTTCCAAAGTGTGTAACACATGTATTTTATGTAAACTTGCTTGATTTGAATAAAATTAGCATCCCTGTTGCTTTGCTTTGTGGATGTTTAAGCACCTGAAGCATACAATATGTTGTCTGGCTGGACATCCTCCTATGGTAATGGAGTAGACCGTACAGCCAGCGACTCAAACACTGAATATTGAGCAGAGGTAAATAATTTGACTCCCTAAAGGGGCTACAGGTGTATGACTAATAGCCCCCCTCAGTGGAGGAAATGCTGCTGGAAAACATTATATGGGGCACAACGGCAAAATGAGCAAAGGAGGAACTCTGATTCCCAATGGTCATGGAGTCAGAAAAGTCTGGCTGTGAAGGCACACCTTGTCAATATCCTTAAGGTTATGGCAGTCAATTGCAGTCCCGGTATTAAATCCTGCATGTCTCAGTTCATATGTGCCACAGGAGATGGCTCCAAGATCATAGTGTGTGGGTCACTTCATGGCAAACTGGGATCCACCTTAAACAAATTCACCCCAATGGCATTTCTCCTGCTTCAGGAAAAATTGCATTCTCAGATATGAGTGGCAGCTGATGACAATGACATTGTCTGCATCCTTTTCAACAATCAATCTATCCTTCTGTGTTTAATGTGTATTTGTGTTGTTGTTGTTTTGCTTCTTAATGGAGTGCTTGTTCAAAGAAGGGACATTTTGACCAAATTACAGAGCTCTGGGAATGAGGAGTGTTAATGGTAAATTTTGCTTTGAAATGCATTGGTTTGGTAGAATATGATGGGGTGAATGGGAGCATGTGATTCAGGTAATAATGTTTCTAATTGGCTGCGAGAAACTAAGGAAGATGGTTTGTTAAATTTTGGAGGTCTCTGAAGGGCTAGAGGAATTAGAGTGTTATTTAAATAAAAACTGTGAATTATGAAGGAGAAGAGAGTGAAGAATTATACTGAATTAATTTAAGGACTAAGATTAAGTAATATCCTTTATACACTGCAATTTTAATAAAAGTATATTAAATTAAATAGGTGGTTCTAAATGCCTGAGTGAAGGAGCAAATATATATCCATAAGAACAACTAAAGGTTGGTGGCTGTAAATGAAGAGACTACATTAGTGAAGAATATTACAGAAATCTCTTAACTCTTGCGTTTAATTAAAGAGACCATTCTCAAAGTGATCAAATGATTAAATAGAGGGAGTTTTGAGTTATGAGAAAGTAGTGAGACCAGGTGCCATGTGGAACCTTGCTTGGAAATTTCCACATTTTCCTTTCCACATACAAAGACTAGCTAGGATTTGCTAGTGTTTGTGTGCCTTCTTCACAACCACACAACCACACACCATACCCTCACACATGGAACCACTCCAGAGTTTGAGACACATTTCAAACTTTCAAGCCCTGTGCTGGGATTGCATCTTTCTGACAATAGGCCAGTCCTTTTATACTTGCTGTGAGTAGATACTTTTCTTTATAAGTGGAAATGACAGTAGTCTCATACAGATATATTTTGCATTAATTATGGAGAACTTAAATAAAAAAGATAGGAGCTCTTTATCTTGCTCTCAATGGGGGCAAGGCTGTCAGAGACCTTGCTGAGGAATCTGTGGAGTTGAGATAACAGAAAGCAAGGAACAGTAATTTTTCAAGTATTCTTCACACCACTAATATGGATAATGGGGATTACAGCAATGTTTGGGGCTGAATCAGACAGCAGGTGGGTTGGTCATAAAAAGACAGCTGAGGAAAAGAGAACTTGGCTGCTCTTCTGACTAAAGAATGGAAGTTAGCAAGCTGCTTACCTCCCTGGAGCTGTGCAACAACTTGATAAAAGGCAAAAGAAAGCATTGCGGGAAAAACTGTCTGCACTCCTTAGGAAAGAAAATAGTGGTAATGAAAGGAGGAAAAGGTGTTGGCTGGGAACGCTTCCCTGTACGAAATTAAGAAGCAATGGTGTTTCCATCCCCGATTTTGCATAGCTTTGAGGCAATGGGGTGCATTTTCAGCAGCAGAAAAAGAGAGTAAGAAGAGGGAGTGAATTTCACCTGAGTGACAGTAGAAGATGTCTTTCAGTTAGAGGTATGCTATTTACTGGTTCTGTCCTACAAACCCATTTAACTCTTTACAACTGAAACAATTGGGGGGGGGGGGGATCCGATTTCCAGTGGCTGGTCATAGCTCAAATGCAGTTGTTTCATGTTTTAAAAATGGGAGGAAACTGATGTATTCTTCAACAGGTTTCTGAAAGGTTTTATTGGCAATTCTTTCAGGTCTGTTTGAAGCATAATTACAGTTTTGCTAACAAAAATGAAGGGAGGGTAAAGAAATCTAGAGGTGAATTTTGAAATAAATACACAGAATGCTTTGAAAGAGGTTTGTTCTGTGTGATTTTTCTAAGTTTTGCTGGGCTAGCATTTCCCATCAAAATGTTCCCCATAACTTTAAGGTTTCCTAGGTTCCAGTTAAAAGAGATTGTTCTTCCCCATTTCCTCCTATTGTTTTCTTTCTTTCTTTCTCTTTCTTTTTTTCTTTCTTTCTACCTACTGTACCTAGAATGTATCTAAGCTATAATAAATTGTGGTAAAAGCAAGTAAAATGAAATTCTCAGCCTTGTATTTGCACTCTTCATTAGCCAGAATTTCCAGAATTTTTTCCAAGGAAGAGTCCACAGTGGTCGCTGCCGGAAACAAAGCCAGATGGCATAGGAAAAAATCTTAAAACCATAATAGTATTCAAATTAAAGCACTATCCGCAGCAGTAAAAGGGGATACTATAATATCAGTTTTAAAAGTTCAAGCTCGACATTCGACCATTCTAATGATCTTATAGGTCTTAAAAGGCTTGCTGACATAGGTAGGTCTTAAGTGACTAAATGGTGGGCAAAATATTTCCAATATGTACCTGCTACCTGATCATTTAATTGCAAGACATCTCAAGAAGCATTATTTTATTTATTTATTCACTCATTACATTTATTTCCCACTCATTTGGGTGGTCTCCCCGCTCTGGGCAGTGTACAAAATTAAGAGACACAAACATTAAAAAGAACAATTTAAAAACATACCGAAACTTTCACATATGATGCTTTGAAAGAAGTCCAAACCTGACAAAATGAGCTTGGAGTTCTAGTCCTTAATTAATCTAATTATGCCATTAAACACATACTTTGTCTGGATTAAGACCTAGAGTTTTAAAATATCCTATATTCAGTCCTTTAGCACATAGGTTTCCAATCTTTTCAAGCCGGGTACCAGGTCATGCTCTCTCAGTCGTTTTGAGGGTTGGACAGCTTCAAAGAGGTGGCCATTTTGTTTCTCAAATGCCCTTAGGTTGGGAAACCCTGCTTTAGCACATATATTCATTGGTTTAAAAATCGCTCTACCTTTCGGTAAAATGGCCAAGTATGCTTGCAGCACCTAAATTTATTAAAATAATCTGAACAATGACTATGGTCTCCCTGAAATTACAAGCCAATGAGAGGGAGAACAGAATATCATTAGCACACTGGTGATATCAGCTTCTAAATAAAAAGGATAAACTTTGTGGAATTGCAGCCACAATTTCCATCTAACAAAATCCACAGATGTTTATACAAGATAAAACTTGTTGGTCATTATGATATCACAAAACTCTTTTGCAGGCGCACCCCCCCAATAACGGACACAGACAACATTGAAAGTGGATAACAGCATAGGGCCACATTTATTGATTCAATGCCCTAGTCCGAATTATAAATTTGTATTGGTAAAACGACCAATCATAATTCCTAAGGCAAGCAGGCCGAAGTAACACTGGTAAGGTACCACCCCAAAATTGCCAACGGCAATTGGTTACAATGTATCAATTTGTTTGTTGACAACAAACAAATTGTTGACCGTAGTCAATAACTAACTTATAACCCCACCCTCTGACGCGTATCCGTGAAATCACAGGGGTGATGCATGCTGGTTAGCAATCGTCATCACCCCATCGCCTGGTTCGTCGTTGACCGGACAACGTTTAACTAATTTATTCCTGTCTAGGGTTGTCCAGTCAATTGCGAACCTGCCGGATACTTGTGGGTCATACTGTTTACCTTACCAGTGCTACCCGCCAATGTGAACAAAGTCAACAGTAGGAACACAGAAAAGCCCCTATATCAAACCATAGCAACAGTGTGGGATGGGCAAAAAAGCCAGGACCCGGAGCCAATATGGGTCCCAACCAAAAATTCCCACCCGGCCCCGAAGCGACCATAATATCACACTGTTAACTAGGGAGGGGGTGGAGGGGAAAAAACTTCTCCGCTCCATCGCTGAGGTAAAATGGCAGCTCGGCTGCCTCGTGGCCATCCCTTTTATAAGGGAGCTGGCCACGCCCCTAACTACCCGGATTCTCTGTCCTGTGGGGGGGGGGCCGCAAAGGGCGCGGCGGCCATTTTGGCGCCGCGCTTGCATTGCAGGCGCACCCCCCCAATAACGGACACAGACAACATTGAAAGTGGATAACAGCATAGGGCCACATTTATTGATTCAATGCCCTAGTCCGAATTATAAATTTGTATTGGTAAAACGACCAATCATAATTCCTTAGGGAAGCAGGCCGAAGTAACACTGGTAAGGTACCACCCCAAAATTGCCAACGGCAATTGGTTACAATGTATCAATTTGTATCAATTTGTTTGTTGACAACAAACAAATTGTTGACCGTAGTCAATAACTAACTTATGACCCCACCCTCTGACGCGTATCCGTGAAATCACAGGGGTGATGCATGCTGGTTAGCAATCGTCATCACCCCATCGCCTGGTTCGTCGTTGACCGGACAACGTTTAACTAATTTATTCCTGTCTAGTGTTGTCCAGTCAATTGCGAACCTGCCGGATACTTGTGGGTCATACTGTTTACCTTACCAGTGCTACCCGCCACACGGAGGGGCTTCAAAGAAGACCTGACGCCCCCCCCCCAGACCGTCAGCTCGGTCAACAGGCCTGCTCGCCAATCACCCAACAGGAGGTCCATACCTCCTCGCGACAGATGGACCCCATCCCCTGCGTACAAGTCATAATTTTGTAGACTAATATCGGGGTGATGACTAACCCGTCCCCAAGCCCTGGTGGCAAGAAACCGCGCCACTGCCTTATTGACCGCGCGCCTAGTGCGGTCAAGGGCCAGGAGGTTAACGCCCCCTCTGTAAGAATGGCGCGGAACAATGTCCGACCAAACCAGGGTTGTGGCAGGCCAGACATAATGCAAGTAGGCGAGTTCCTCGCAAATCGCATGCTTGAGCGATAAGCCGGTGACCTGGCCCAAATCATTGCCCCCCAGGTGGATGATTAGAATGTCAGGCGGGTCAGCGCCCAGGCCAGAAAAAAGGAAAGGCCGCAGCTCCCGCCATAACATCCCAGGCTTACCATGCCATGCGAGACTGGCGTGGTCACCCAGTCCCAGTCGGGGTCCCCACTCTGTCGCCGCAGCGTAACGCGCTGCCCTGTGCACATAGCTGTGGCCCACCAGCCATACTGTCACCGGTGTAATACGACACCCAGGGTCTGTAAGAAAATTGAGAAAAAGGCGGTAAGGTGACTGGATTGGTACTCATGGCGGGAGTGGGCGCACATAAAACTGAAAACATTGCGAGCCCCACCTCCCCATGCTGCGTATGTCAGCCCCAGAGTACCCAAAAGCAGCTGCTGTAGAGGCTGCACCAATACGGAACGAATGTGTGCCATAACGGGCACCTGGTAGGCCCACCCTGGTGAGGGCTCTGCCTGTCACCTTCCAAAACTGAAATTTAGTAAGGGGAGACCCATCTTGGTGACAGAAAAACGGGCCGTGGTGCATGCCACGCAGTGCCAGGTATTCCTGTAGGGCACCAACCGGACAGATGTCTGCCAAAGAACAACGTAGCAGTCTTACACCACTGCCTACGCCATGCTGATCTGTTTTAGAGGAGCGTATCCTCAACTGGGCCCAGTCTTTGGCAACATAGACATCTTCGAGTTCCAGTGCCCTACCACTTGCATCCGCCTTAGACAGCATCACGAGTTCGCTGACGCGGAGCGCTCCAAAAAATGCCACCGTTGTGGCTGCATGAAAAAGGGCTGCCTCATAATGATCAAAACAGAGGCCTGGCCAGCCCCGGGCCAGCTGGGTAAGAACCCCTGGGGAAATAGGGTGCCGGTCGTCCGGGCAACGCCCGCGCTCGCGCACCCACCCCTCCAAAACATGTCTCACCCGGAAGTCAGAGGTGGTATCCACCTGACCCCCCACTTTGGCCATAAAAGCCAACGCCGAGAGCTTGGATGCTATGGTGCGAGGTGCGAGGCCCTGTGCATGCAGGTGGACCATGAACCGCAGAACATGGTCCACCGGGATAGGCCAGGTCTCTGGCAAGAGAAATTGAGTAGCAAATGCCCTGTACGAATTGAATGCTTGTTGATACGCCTTACGCGTGCGTGGCGCTAGTGACAGGCCAATCGCCCGGTTCACCTCTCCTTGCCAATAGTCCACATCTCGTCCGGGAGTGGCGAGGGAAATTCCTCCGCATCCGGGGCCAAGGCGCGGAACCGGGAGATCTGCAGGCGGGACAAAGCGTCAGCAATATCATTATTAATCCCTGGGACATGCCTGGCCCTGAACAAGACGTTGAGGCGCAGGCAGCGCAGCACAAAATGGCGCACTAGATCCATGACCCTGGGCGATTTGGAAGTCTGTGCATTGACAATGTGTACAACAGCCGCATTGTCACACCAGAATTGCACCACCGAATTAGCCCACTGTTCGCCCCATAGCATCAAAGCCCCCAGAATGGGAAAAAATTCCCGGTATGTGAGATCCCGCAGGCGACCTGTGCCTGCCCATGCCGGTGGCCACCCACCATAGGCCCACTTCCCATTGAAGTACATCCCGTAACCCAGGGATCCTGAGGCATCAGACTGGATCTGAAAATTGGGGGATGCCAGGAGGTCAGACCTCCAAAATGAGACCCCATTAAACTCCCTCAGGAATTGCAACCAGACTAACATGTCCGCCTTGATACCCCGGGTGAGCCTGACTCTGTGGTGGGGCCTGGATAACCCTGCCATGGCGTCGCATAAGCGCCGGGCGAAAGCCCTGCCCGGTGCGACCACCCTGCAAGCGAAATTAAGGTGCCCATGTAGCACCTGCAGTTCCCTCAGGGATGCCTTACGCTTGGCCAGCAATTCCGAGATAAGGGCCACTATCCTGGACACCTTATCACCCGGCAACCTAGAAGCCTGCACTACTGTGTCAATCTCAACCCCCAGGAATACTAGCGTGGTCGATGGGCCCTCGGTCTTTTCGGGCGCTAAAGGGACACCAAGTTCCTCCATTAGCGTCTGAAATGTGTTAAGGAGACGTGCGCACGTGTCCCAGCCCCGTTCACCCCCGAACAAAAAGTTGTCCAGGTAATGGGCTACAGACCGGGACCCTGACCTGCGGACGAAAGCCCACTCCAGGAAGGTGCTAAAACGCTCGAAAGCCGAGCATGATATGGAGCAGCCAAAAGGCATGGCCTTATCAAAATAATATTCCCCCTTAAATTTAAAACCCAGCAACTCAAAGTCGCCCGGGTGCACTGGCAAGAGGCGAAAAGCCGACTTAATGTCACACTTGGCCAGCAGGGCACCCGGGCCACATGAGCGCACCATGCGCAGCGCATGGTCAAATGATGTATACCTGACTGAACAAAGGTCATCAGGGATAGCATCATTAACCGATCGGCCGGCTGGGTAGGACAAATGATGAATAAGGCGAAACTCACCTAGGGACTTTTTGGGGACCAAACCCAGTGGCGAGACCTTCAGATTGGGAAACGGGGGTGCGGGGAAAGGTCCAGCGACCCTGCCCGCATCTAACTCCTTTTTAATGCTGGCCGCAGCCACCTCCTCCCTTCCTCTGAGGGATAAAAGGTTGGGAGCATCCTGAGGGGACCTATCACCCATAAAAGGGATACGAAATCCCTGCTTAAAACCTTGAAGGAGATACTCCCCGTCCTCCCCCTTTGGGTACGATGCGAGCCAGCGCTCCAGCATGTCCACCTTAATTGGGGAGGGGGCCTTTTGGAGAACTAGCTCCATCCGTGGCAGCCTTGCCAGCCCACTGTCCACCCCTCCCTCTGCCTCGCGCCCCCCCAGGCTTGGGACAAGCAGAGGCTGCGTGGGGGCCAGTACATGTGGGACACTCATGCTTATACCTGCAGTTCTTTCGATTGCAGGAACCATTTGACGAGAAAGTCCAGCACAGCAGGCGGGCTGGAACCCCCTGCCCCGCCGCCTGGCGGGTAGCCTGCGCTGGAGCCGCTCGCTGGACCGCATGTCCGCAATGGTATCTATCCCCCGGGGCAGGGCGTGTGGGTGTCATATACAAAAGCCACAGCCTCTGGCACGGCTCATCCCATCTCATCTCGGGGTGGAGGGGAATCCTCATACGGAATTCCTCATCATATGCTAGCCATGAGGGGCCCGGGAAATCGACCATCGCCCTATATATGTTGTCCAAATATTGGACCATGGGGATAGCTAAATCCGGCCGCGCCCTCAAATATACCGCCATGTATATTAAATAAGCGGGGAGCCAGTTGGCCCAGGTACGCGGCGGCTTACGGCGGCGTGCCTGCTCCTTGTCCTTCTCATCCTGACCCTCCCTTTCCTCCTTGGTGGGCTCTCTGTTCAGGAGTGAGAAGATATCTACGTACTCCCCTCGCCATATCTTTTCCCTAGTAGCCTGTGCCAGGTGATCACCCAATGGCAAGGAATACCCTGCCGTCGGCAAAGCTGAAAAGGGGACAGCCGGCCTGGTAAAAGGGGCCTGAGCTAACCCAGCCACCCCCAGAACATTCCCTGCAGTGTAAGGACCAATGCCCACCCCAGTGCCAAAGGTGGCAGTCGTCGTCGCCGGGTGGGTCGCCGACAGCGTGGCCCCCGCACCACCCGCGCGAGGCCAAGGCCATTGAAAGGCCCCCCCTTGATTGGGAATGTGTGTGGATGTACTAGCTTGCACTGTATACTCACATGCTGCACCCCCGCGGGCCGCCCCCACCGGGGGTTCCGGCCCACTGGGGGCGTCGGAGCTCACGACCGACGTAGAGCTCATCACCGGGGCTTGACCCGCACCTGGTTGCTGGCTGGGGAGCTGCGAGGCAGTGGCCGAAACCGCGCCACGCGCCTGCAGCAGCTCGACCCTCCCCGCCGGCTGTTGTCCTCCTGCCGACAGCGCCTCAAAAGAAACCCCGAAGGGGGCACCCGCCTGACTGGCCCGAGCCAACGACGCCTCCAGGGCCGCAATGCGGGCCAGCAAGGTGTCCACGTTGACCATGGGCAAAGGGCCGGCCGGCCCGCCAGGTCCAGGCATGGGTACAGGTCCCTGTACCCCGGGACCCACATATGGCCATTGGCCAGCACCGAAGCCCGGCAGGGTTGGTGGAGAAACTTGCCAAGGCAGGGGGCCGCACCACCCCCCAAGGCTAGAGGGCCCGGGGAGAGGCTGCGGCCCAAGAGGAGTAGGCCCGACAGAGTGGGCAGGAGCAGGAGCGGTGTCCACCGCTCGTGGGCCGCGGGCCGGAACCTCTTCCGTGCCCGTACTCTGATCGCCCACTCCGGGCCAAGGGGCAATAGACCCCATTCCGCTAGCCCCGGCCGGGGCTGGCAAAGGTGGCTGCTGAGGAGGCGGCACCGCGGTCCTCCGACCTGGGTTGCGCCTCCTAACAGCGCGAGCTGAACTCGAAGCTGCCTTCTTCTTCGAAGGCATTTCCTCCGAAGCAGAAAAGGGAAGCCGGCAAGGCAGAATCGCTACCAAAAGGCTTCCCGGTAAGCTAACGAGCGACGGAGACACAGGGGAAAAAACTTCTCCGCTCCGTCGCTGAGGTAAAATGGCAGCTCGGCTGCCTCGTGGCCATCCCTTTTATAAGGGAGCTGGCCACGCCCCTAACTACCCGGATTCTCTGTCCTGTGGGGGGGGGCCCGCAAAGGGCGCGGCGGCCATTTTGGCGCCGCGCTTGCATTTTTGTCACAAAAAGGACTGCTGGGCAGAAATTTCTACAAATGTCAGTGTAATCTTCTTCAGAGATGTCAGGGGTGTATGGAATGTGTTTAAACTGTATAGAGTAGAGGACTATTTATTTATTTGGATTTGATCCTGCCCTCTTGTCCTAGGACTAAACATTATAGCTCTATACATCAAAGGAAGAAGTGACAATGTCCGATTCTCTACACAATTATTACTCTTGTAGCCTCAATCTAATCTCTCCTAAAATTACAGATAGTGTCAGGGCATCCAGAAAGTCCCTTCCTCCTGTATCAGTGTATTTCCCTGCTTCCCAAGATAAGTGTTTGTGAGAGAAGGCAAGGACACTGTAGTGGCCTAGACATGGAATAAGAGGAAGTGCTTCAAAGCACTCTATTACAAGCATTTGAATGAGGTGCTCAGAAAGCTCTTGGGGAAGGTGGGAGATGGGTGGGTTTCCACTGAAAGCAATTGGATCATTGTGCTTTGCTAGTTGTATATTTTCCCCCTTCACAATTGTGATACAAAGATACAAAAATGACAAAGACTACAGGGCATTGAGAAAGAGAAGAAATTGGGGGGGGGGGGAATAACAGCCAATGGCCTAGAGCTCCATTTTCGCTAAGAACAGAAAAATGTGCATGCATTTGCAGCATTGGCCAGGCATATTCACTTTTAATAAATTGAAGGCTTTGATCCCAATAAAAACAACTCACGAGACATGAAGTTCAAAAGAAATGAAATGTTTCCTGTTGTTTTCTGAAATGACACATGTAAAGGTGTTGTATCCAATCCGTAGATGTTACTTTCATTTTAGCTGCCTTGCACTTGGGATTTTATGAGTCCTGGCATATCACAGGTACAAATGTAATGTTTTCTTAAGGCTCACTTGTCATACTGTGTCCAGTTCAATTATTCATATCTGTGATGGAACTTGGTTGGTAAGTGACTGAAAGTTTATAAACTGTTCATGCAAGCTCATAGGTGAAGCTAAGAGTTTGTTTTGCCTTCAGGTCACATCATTTATTGATTTTATTTAACATTTCCTCCCTGGAAATAACCCTGTGAGACACACATCTAATTTTCTTGAGGTTTTCCAGAAGTCACAATGCCACTGAAATATAGTGCAATCAAATATTTAGGAAGCGTTTTTATCTACAATGGTATGACACAAGTAGTTTGGTATTCTCTGTGACAGTGAGAAGTAGTACAAGTAAGGCATAGTAAAGGTTGCCCTTGCTTGAAAGCCAGACATATTCGACTTTAGGGTTAAGTGCTCATTGTCGTGTCCTGATGACCCAGACAGGAGTCATTTTGAATCTTCCATCCATGTTAGAAATACTTTATCACAGGAGGGGGTCAGAAACACTCATTCTGAGTCATTTAAGGAAAAGTCCCTTGGAAGGTCCCTAACCTGACCACACCTCTAACCAACCTATACCCTAAAGGAAGGGTAGGAGCGATCCATCCTAATATGATCCATTTATCAATGGTTTCATTGAGTTGGCTTTTCTTATCATAGCCAAACCATACCTGTCAACCCGCGGCTCCAGAAAAATGGGACCTGCGCAGATCGCTTGTGTGCAGGTCACTTTCCATGCATGCGTGGGAGGGTTTTACCCCTTCCACGCATGCGTGGAAGCGTTACGCCACTTGCGCAGCCCCTATGCAAGCAGCGTAGCACTTTCCGCACATGCTTGGAAGGTTACCCTTTCCACGCATGCGCAGAAGTGCTACGCCGCTTGCGTAGGGGCTGCACAAGCGGCGTAGTGCTTCCACACATGTGTGGAAAGCATTTTTGCCCCACTGCCAAATTATGGGCTTTTAGCAGTGCGGGGCGGGTTATGACGTCAATCGATGTCAAATTACAGGGTTTTTCCGGCCAAATCGGGATGGTTGACAGGTATGAGCCAAACCCATCCTAGGGAGGAGATCTGTGGACCCAAAGAGTATAACTGAGGTCGCATTTCACTCCTAAAATGGGGACTGTTAGCTAGACCCAGGTTTTGCTAATACAATTCCTCCAACTCTGAGAAGAGCATAAACATCTACCGAGAGCATTTTCCTGTCCAGGATCATGCCAATGGGAAAGAAACTCTGACTAACTATTTCTCTGTGTGTGTTCTGTACTTTGTCTTTTTCAGATGAAACTCTGTAATAAAACTTTGTTGCTTCAAGTCTTGAGTGGAACTCAGTCTTTTCAGGCTAATCTTGTTACAATAAGATTCTCTGCCTTACATGTTACCGAACCATGCAAACCGCATATTCCCTGGAGATGAGAAGATTGGCCCTGTGGGTCGGGTACAGATTCTGTGAGGTTCCGGCAATTGCTCCATAAGGGAGTGTGCATGGAAAATATACTGAGCACAGCTTACTGAGAAACATCAGCCTCACTTAACCAGGGTCCCGATCCATGATAGGGTGGTGACACTCATCTCTGTTTATAGCTAAAGAGCCAGCTCTGTCTGCATCTTCAGACATTTCTGTGGACATGTAGCAGACATGGCTAGGTAGTGGAATGCTACTTACCTTCCCACCAAAGTGGTAAATATTTACCTACATGCATTTCTTGCTTTTGAACTGCTAGGTTGGCAGGAACTGGGACAGAGATGGGCGCTCACTCCATTGTGCAGCACTCGAGTCTCGAACTGCTGACCTATCAACCTTCCAGTCATCAAATTAAGTATCACAACCACTAAGCCACCACTAAGGCATACTCCTTTCCAAATTGGACTTCATTTTATGATCAGTATGTCTGCCTTTGCATTTTGACTTGATATCAAATATAGCATTTTGAAGCTAGTGTAGAGTGCTGACACTTTAAGGTACCCAAACTGGACTTTACTACAGTTTCTTGCCTAAAACAATTATATTAAATTATACCCAGATATATCACTATAGAGAGCATTCTCCTCATTTATCTATGAGATTACAACGGGGTCAGATTCTAACAACATGATTTAGATCAGAAATGATTTTGCACACACACACTCTTTCCCATAGCATTCCCATATCCTTTAATAATACCTTGTTGAGGAAGAACATACATAAGAACATAATAAGAACATAAGAACAGCCTTGCTGGAACAGGCCACAGCCCATCCAGTCCAGCATTCTGTCTCACACAGTGACTCACAATTTCCTTCATGGTATTCCCAAGGAGATGCCTTCACCTGCTTAGGATTCCCTGGAAATGGCATTGAGAGATATCATGCCTATCTCTCCAACCCCGAGGTTGTCCTTAAGTATCCATAATTATAGCCTTTGATACCCTTGTCCTCCATGAACTTGTCTAATCCTTTCTTAAAGCTGTCAAGACTGACAGCTATAACCACTTCTTCTGGCAGGGAGTTCCATAGACCAGTGATCCTCTGGGTGAAAAAGTACTTTCTCTTATTTGTTTGAGAACTAGTACCCAAAAGTTTCATGGAGTGTCCCCTAGTTCTAGTGTTATGCGATAGGGAAAACAGTTTTTCCTTATCTACTTTGTCCACACCGTGCATGATTTTATAAACTTCAATCAGGTCACCTCTTAGACTCCGTCGCTCAAGAGTGAAAAGGCCCAACCGTTGCAGCCTCAGATGGTAAGGAAGGAAGAAAAAACAATGTTGTGCCTTTGGGAATGGTGGGAGCAGATTAGCCTAATAATAATATCTATGTTCTATCATGTCAAATTTGGGTTTTCTAGGTAAAGAATACTCCGAAGTGGTTTACTGTACCCTTCTTGTAGCACATCCTGGGATTGTGTGGCTCGTTCAAGGCTGATTCCTCTGTGATGCCGTATAGGGAATTGAACTGTTAGCCTCTGGCCCTGCAGCTAGATACCTAATTCACTGATTTTTTTGGAATAGTAGCAGTGTTAGCCTGTGTTTCAAGCATATCAGATAATTAAACAAAAAACAACACTGTAACTCCATGAAATATTTTGCTGTTCTTAAAAATGGAACATGGCAAACCACCACACCATGAATGTTTTAATAGATGTCTGAAGAAGTGATTGTCTGCCTTCTGCATCTTTTGCATTCTTTATATTTCAGTGTGAACTTTCATGGATCAAGTCCACTTCATCAGACATCATGGAGTTATCCAGAGCACTTCACCTAACTGTGGTTCTACTAATACTGAAGTTTGTATTTTTCTCCTTCCAGAAAGGAAATCCACATTGTTTCTGGGATGGTACCCAAGGCAAATGACCTTGGTGAAAGAATAACTTTGAGATATTCACACTTGGATGAAGGCAGAAACCTCCCTAGTATGGAGGCAACACTATCACCCCCTTCTTTTCATATTGTGATTTGAGAGTATTTTGTTTATGTGACAGGTGGAGGACAAATAGGCTAGTACTCCCTGTAGACTATTCTCTGTGTTAAATGAATACACCTGTAATCTTTACTATATTTCAAATTTACATGATCTAGAGCTTGGATGAACATGCAAGTTTTCATAAGAAAAGTTGTACAAAGAAGATTAGAGATTAACAGCCAGCACAGTTACAGCATTGAGATATTACAAATGCTTGCAGATTTCTTTTTCCAGTTCAGATGTTTAGGGTGGTGGAAATGTTTCTAATGCTCAGTTAAATAGAATCCAGTTTTTGAAGATTTCTTTGTATAGTACTTGAATTTAAATCACAGGGCATTTCAGACCTGCTACTATGTTCAAAGGAGCTACTGTGAAAGGATTTAAGAAAGATATAACTACTAAGAAGTAAATATAGTAAGCATTCTTGTGACTGGATTTCAAATGAAAAAGATTTCATACATTTTCTGCCTAAGCAGGAATCAAATCAGCTGAAAAAAAGAGAGATTTATTGGCCCTAATATTACTTGTTGTACTTTTGGCATGTGTTATATGCTGGCTGTAGAATTAAACATTCTCTCTACAGGAATAGAGTTCAAATGAAATGGTTAACTGCTGAAGAAAGGATTTATAGTTATCTTTCCACTGGTTAAGAATCTAAAGAACACAATTCCTTCAATGCCTGGCATGAATAACCTGGATTACCATTGTTTTGTGTGTACTATTCTCCTTTAATAATAAAGGACAATAGAGAATGTGCAAAAGAAAAAAAAAACTGATAATTTCATATTTCCAGCAGACAGAAGGTTGGCATTTCAGCCCTTCAAGACCCAAGTACTGCTTGATGGCATTAATTCCCTTTGTTTGCCTCAGCTCCTGCCAATCTAGCTGTTTGAAAGCAAGAAATTGCAAGTAGATAAATAGGTACCACTTTGGCAGGAAAGGTAACTGTATTCCATGTGCTTCGGTGTCTTCTCATGCCTTCCACATGACCACAGAAATGATCAACCCTGGCTCTTTGGCTGAAAATAGAGATGAACACCATGCCCTAGAATCAGACATGACTGGCTTTTGAGCAAGCAAGACGGTTACATTTGCAGGCGCACCCCCCCAATGATGGACTCAGACACAAATGAAAGTGGATAACGGCATGGGCCACATTTATTGATTCAAGCCCTAGTCCGAATTATAAATTTCTATTGGTAAAACGACCAATCATAATTCTTAAGGCAAGCAGGCCGAAGTAACACTGGTAAGGTACCACCCAAAATTGCCAACGGCAATTGTTACAATGTATCTATTTGTATCAATTTGTTTGTTGACAACAAACAAATTGTTGACCGTAGTCAATATCTAACTAATGACCCCACCCTCTGACGTGTATCCGTAAAATCAGGGGGTGATTCCAGCTGTCTAGTGGTAACCATCACCCCCTCGCCTGGTTCGTCGTTGACCGGACAACGTTTAAACAACTTATGCCTATCTAGTGTTGTCCAGTCAATTGCGAACCTGCCGGATACCTGTGGGTCATAAATGTTTACCTTACCAGTGCTACCCGCCACCCGGAGAGGCTTCAATAAAGGTTCGACGCCCCCCCAAGACCGTCAGCTCGGTCGACAGGCCTGCTCGCCAATCACTCAGCAGGAGGTCCATACCTCCTCGCGACAGATGGGCCCCCTCCCCTGAATAAAGCTCATAATTTTGCAGACTGATGATGGGGAGGCGAACGACGCGTCCCCAACCCATATCAAAAAGGAACCGGGCAATAGCCCTGGAGCGACGAGCCCGGTCAAGCGCCTGGAGGCCAAACGCTCCCCTGTAAGCGTACTGCGGTATCATGTCCGACCAAATGAGGGGTGTGGCAGGCCACACATAATGTGAGTAGGCCAGGTGACTGCAAATCGCAAGCTTCCGCGATAGGCCAGTGACCTGTCCGAAACCATTGCCCCCAAGGTGAATAACCAGGACATCAGGCGAGTCAGCATCCCTGATGTAGAAAAGGAATGGCAACAGTTCCCGCCATAACATGCCACGCTTACCACACCACCTGAGATGTGCGGATGCACCCAGTCCCAGTCGGGGTCCCACTCTGTCGCCGCAGCGTAACGCGCTGCCCTGTGCAGCGTAACGCGCTGCCCTGTGCACGTGGCAATGGCCCACCAGCCCTACTGTCACCGGTGTAAAACGACACCCAGGGTCTGTCAAGGAAAAAAGGGGGGGTGAGAAACATTGCAGTGACTAAACTGGCACTCACGGTTGAAGAGGGTGAACACAAAACTGAAAATAATGTGATCCCCACCTTCCCATGCGGCGTATTTCAGCCCCAGAGTACCCAAAAGCAGCTGCAGTAGAAACCGCCCCCATCCTGCAGGAATGGCTGAGTGAGGGGAGACCCACCCTGGTGACAGAAAAACGGGGCATGGTGCGTGCCACACAGTGCAAGAAACTCCTGTAGGGCACCAACCGGACAGATGTCTTCCCAGGAACATCGTAGTATTACTCAACTGCCAACGCCGTGCTGATCTGTTTTAGAGGAGCGTATCCTCAACTGAGCCCAATCATTGCAACATAGACATCTTCGAGTTCCAGTGCCCTACGACTTGCATCCGCCTTAGACAGCATCACAAGCTCGCTGATGCGGAGCGCTCCAAAAAAGGCCACCGTTGTAGCCGCACGAAACAGGGCTGCCTCATACCTATCGAAACATAGGTCATGCCAGCCTCGTGCCATTTGGGTAAGTACCCCAGGGGAAATTGGGTGACGGTCGTCCAGGCAACGCCCACGTTCCCGCACCCACCCCTCCAAAACATGTCTCACACGGAAATCAGCGGTACTGTCCGCATGACCTCCCACCTTGGCCATAAAAGCCAGCGCTGATAGCCTAAATGCTATGGTGTGGGGTGCCAGGCCCTGGGTGTGCAGGTAAACCATGAAACGGAGGATGTGGGCCACTGGGATCGGCCAGGTATCTGGCAGGCGAGATTGGGTACAGAAGGTCCGAAATGAAACCAACGCGTGGTGATACGCCTTACGCGTGCGTGGCGCCAGTGACATGCCGATCGCCCGGTTCACCTCTCCTTGCCAAAGGTCCATATCTCCTGCGGTAGTGGCGAGGGAAATTCCTCCGCATCCGGGGCCAAGGCACGGAACCGGGAGATCTGCAGGCGGGACAAAGCGTCAGCAATATCATTATTCACCCCCGGGACATGCCTGGCTCTGAACAGTACATTGAGGCGCAGGCTGCACAATACAAACTGGCGCACAAGGTCCATGACCCTGGGAGATTTAGAGGTCTGTGAGTTGACAATGTGGACAACGGCCGCATTGTCACACCAGAAATGCACCACAGAGTTGGCCCACTCCTCACCCCATAGCATCAAGGCCCCCATTATGGGGAAAAATTCCAAATATGTGAGATCCCTCAGGCGACCCGTGCCTGACCGGGCTGGTGGCCATCCACCATATGCCCACTTCCCATTGAAGTACATCCCATAACCAAGGGATCCCGAGGCATCAGACTGAATTTGAAATTGGGGCGAAGCCAGGAGGTCTAACCTCCAAAATGAGACCCCATTGAACTCCCTCAGGAACTGCAGCCATACGTGCAGATCTCCCCTGATGCCCCGTGTCAATCTCGCCCTATGATGGGGCCTGGATAAGCCTGCCATGGCGTCGCACAAGCGCCGAGCAAATGCCCTGCCAGGTGCGACCACCCTGCAAGCGAAATTGAGGTGTCCATGTAGCACCTGCAGTTCCCGAAGGGATGCCTTGCGCTTAGCCAGCAAGTCCGATATAAGGGCCACTATCCTGGACACCTTGTCTTCAGGCAACCTAGACGCCTGCGCCACCGTGTCAATTTCCACCCCCAGGAACACTAATTTATTAGACGGGCCTTCGGTCTTTTCGGGCGCTAAAGGGACACCAAGTTCCTCCATTAGCGTCTGAAATGTGTTGAGGAGACGTGTGCACGTGTCCCAGCCCCGTTCACCCCCGAATAAAAAGTCATCCAGGTAATGGGCTACAGACTGAGACCCTGACCTACGGACAAATGCCCACTGCAGGAAGGTACTGAAACGCTCGAAAGCCGAGCAGGATATGGAACAGCTGAATGGCATGGCTTTGTCAAAATAATATTCACCCCGGAATTTGAAACCCAGCAACTCGAAGTCACCCGGGTGCACGGGCAAGAGGCGAAACGCCGACTTAATGTCACACTTAGCCAACAGTGCACCCGGGCCACATGAGCGCACCATGCGCAATGCCTGGTCAAAGGATGTATACCTGACAGAACAAAGGTCATCAGGGATAGCATCATTGACCGAGTGGCCGGCTGGGTAGGACAAATGGTGAATCAGGCGGAACTCGCCCGGGGACTTCTTGGGCACTAGTCCTAGCGGAGACACTTTAAGGTTGGGGAACGGGAGTGTGGGAAAAGGGCCGGCGACCCTGCCCGCAGCAATCTCCTTATTAATGCTGGCGGCAGCCACCTCCTCCCTTCCCCTAAGTGACAAAAGGTTAGGTGCATCCTGAGGTGACCTATCCCCCGTGAAAGGAATACGAAAACCCAGTTGAAAATCCCGGAGGAGGTACACAGCGTCTGCTCTCCTCGGGTACAATGCGAGCCAACGCTCCAGCATGTCGACATTAATCGGGGAGGGGGCCTTTTGGTGAACCCACTCCTTCCATGGCAGTTTTGCCTGCCCCTTGTGCTCCCCTACCCCTGCCCCTGTATCCTCCTGGCCTGGGACAGGCGGAGGCAGCATGGGGGCCAGAACAAGAGGGGCACTCGTGCTTGTACTTGCAATTTTTTCTGTTGCAAGAACCATTGGACGAGAAGGTCCAGCACAGCAGGCGGGCTGGAACCCCCTGCCCCGCCACTTGGCGGGGTGCCTGTACTGGGGCCGCTCGTTGGACCGCATGTCCACAATGGTATCTCTTCCCAGGCGCCGGGCGCGTGGGGGTCATATACAGAAGCCACAGCTTCTGGCAGGGCTCATCCCACCTCATCTCTGGGTGCAGCGGAATCCTCATGCGGAATTCTTCGTCGTAAGCCAGCCATGACGGACCCGGGAAGTCAACCATAGCCCGGTAAATATTGTCCAGATATTGAACCAGAGGGATAGCCAAATCCGGCCTAGCCCTGAGGTAAACGGCCATGTAAATCAGGTACGCTGGCAACCAATTTGCCCACGTGCGTGGCGGCTTACGACGACGTGCCTGCTCCTTATCCTTCTCGTCCAGCCCTTCCCTCTCTTCCTTGGTCGGCTCCCTATTTAGAAGTGAGAAGATATCTACATACTCGCCCCTCCAAATCTTTTCCTTGGTAGACTGGGCCAAATGGTCCCCCAAGGGCAAGGAATACCCTGCTGTTGGCAAAGCCGACACCGGCACTGAGGGCACTACGGACAAAGGAAAATGAGCCTGAGCCAGCCCGGGGATCCCTGACACATTTCCCAGCACATTGGGGGCACCACCCCGACCCAGGCCCTGTGTCACAGGCAAAGTCGCTGGGTGGGCCGGGGGCCATTGGGCCGCCGTGCCACCCGAGCGAGGCCAAGGCCATTGAACAGCCCCCCCCCCCCAAGGAAGTCAGTTGTGTGGGTGCATTAGCTTGGACTGCATACTCACCCGCTGCACCCCCGCGGGCCGCCCCCACCGGGGGTTCCGGCCCGCTGGGGGCGTCGGAGCTCACGACCGAAGCTGAGCTCGTCGACCGAGCCAAACCAGCACCAGACTGCTGCACCAGTGGGGTGGGGAGCTGCGAGGCAGCGGCCACCACCGGCCCGCACGCCTCAGGCGGCTCAACCCGACCCATCACCGGCCGCTGTTCGGCGGCCAAAGGGGGTACCTGAAAACCTAGAGACACCCCTGTTTGGTTGGCCCTTGCCAAGGACGCTTCAAGGGCCGCCACCCGGGCAAGGAGGGCCTCCACGTCGACATAGGCCCCGGCCCCGACAGGGGGCAATTGGGCAACCGGCCCATAATTCACGGGTACCTGTCCAGGTCCCTGAGCCCCAGGGGCCAGATAAGGCCAAGAGCCCATGCTCAGCCCCTGGGAAACCGTAGGAACGCCCTGTAAAGGCAGGGAACCCAACCACCCTCCGTGGCTCGCACCCCCCATAGGGAACTGCGCACCCGGGCAAGACGGCCCCGCCGCACGGACCATGACAGGGGCCGTGGTCGTTGTTTGCGGGCCAAGGGCTGAGGCCCCGTCCGGGGCAGGGTATGCTCCGCGCATCAGGCCACGGAGCTACCGATCCCAACCCACCGTTCCCGGTGGGGTCCGCTAAAGGTGGCTGTGGAACGGGCGCAATCGCGGTCCTCCGACCCGGCTGACGCCTCCGCGCCGATCGAGCCACGTTCGCGGCTGCCTTCTTCTTGGAGGGCATGGCTAAGTAGCTAGGAAGCCTAAAACAAGAGAAAGCTGCCCGAAAAGGCTTCCCCCAAGAGGACACGAGCGACGGAGGTAAGGAGGAAAAACTTCTCCGCTCCGTCGGTTCGCCAAAATGGCAGCACGGCTGCCTCGTGGCCAGCCCTTTTATTAGGGTGCTGGCCACGCCCCTAACTACCCGGATGGTTTCGTCTGGTGGTGGGGGGCCCGCAAAGAGCGCGGCGGCCATTTTGGCACCGCGCTTCCATTGTCTTTACTAAGTGAAAAATTGTTGACTTACTCTCTCTTTTTTCACAGTCACACACACATTCAGAAAAATACATCACAGTTTTTCATGTGGGGTAGTGATATTTACCATTGAAAGAAATGAAAGATTTTTGTTGATGCCGTTAAACCAAGAACATATTTTGCTAGAGACCTCCAGTGTAAGGTAAAGGAAAAGGTGGCCTTTGCTTCAAAACCAGTTGTATCAAACTCAAGGGTTTGGTGCTCCTCTCCATTTATAGCCAAAAAGCCAGCACTCTCTGTACCTGCAGATGTTTCTATGGACATGTGGAAGACATGACTTGACACCGAGGTGCATAGGAAGTTGTTTACCTTCTCACTGAAGTAGTACCTATTTATCTACTTGCAATTTCTTGTTTTTGAACTGCTAAGTTGGCAGGAGCTGGGACAGAGAGGGGAGCTCACTCTGTCATGCAGCACTTGGATCTCGAACTGCTGACCTGCCAACCTTCCAGTCAACAAGTTCAGCATCTTAACCATCACAGTTGATGTAGGTGTAGGTGGCCACAAATTTTTACTTTCCAGTTAGTACTAGAGCACATAACCTAGAGTGAAGTATTTCCCTTTGAGTAATTTGTTTCATCTTATAAAAATTATTAAATGTTTATCCTGTGTTTTGTGCAATTTGAAGTTTTCTTATTCATTCACTCACTCAATTGCTGCTCTACTGTAAAACTAGTTTGAGCTGTTTACAATGTAATAATATACAAAACATAAACCGTAAATGACAGATTGTACAATAAAAACATTGAAAATGCATATACATAATATTAAATAATTAAATGAAAAGAAAAAGATGGTTATAAAAAACAGAACTTTAACTGAACACAAGGCAGTATGTGTGATCAGCATACATAACACAACCATTCTGAGGGATAGATTTCCAAAAAATCTTCCCAAAGAGTTCCCTAAAAAGATATATTCAAAAGAGTCTTTAAAGGACTGAAGGGAAGAAGCTACAGATATCTCATGGTTCAAGGCATTCCAATGGGAAGGGGCATTATCAAGAAGTTACAATTCCTGGTCAGTCTTTCAAACATTTCTTTAGGTGGGAACCTGCAAAACTAGTGCCTGTAAGGACCATGTAAGATGGTCAACAGAATTTTGGAAGAAACACTTCAACAAGTAAAGAAGTCCAAAACCATTTACTGGCTTTGTACATTATTACCATCACTTTGAACCTTGGCATGGAAACAAATAAATGACCAGTGAAAACTGACCACAATCAGGGGGATGTGATCCAACTTTTTGTACCCATGATCTCTGCATTCTGGACTCACTGAAGCTTCCATAAGAACTTCAAAAGAAGACCCACATATTTATTAATACATAAAAAGTATTACAGTAGTCAATTATTAAGACTCCCAGGACATGGACCAAAGTTGTTAAGGACCTGCAATCAAGATAAGGGGACAAATGGGAAACCTTCCAAAACTGGGAAAAGACAGATTGAACCACAACATTATTTTGTTGTTCCATGGTGAATCCAGAATCAAAAATCATATCCAAGATGCACAAAAAAAATTTGGAGGGTTGCTCTCCAATAAAGGAGAACAAACTGGCAGGCCAGATGCTGGACATACACCCCCCCCCCCCCAACAAGAAGGTCTCCTTATTGTCTGGATTCAATTTCAGCTGGTTTATCCTATCCAATCCAGTAGAGCATCTGGGAGTAATCCAGAGACAGGATTAATTGCAGATGGAGTGAAAGAAAGATAGAGTTGTCTATCATCAGCATATTGATGATAAAAACGCCTGACTTTCCCAATGATCTTCTCTTTTAGTGGCACCATATATATGACAAACCAAATTGGGAGATGATCAAACCATACACAACCACACAATTGATAGCCTTCCCTTCAGTTGCATTCTTGGAAGGCAACCTTCAAAGAAGGAACAAAGCCAGCATAATGCTTCATCACTGATTACCAACTCCAAAAGTCTCACCTGGAAGATACCATACTTCAAGGTATGTAAGGCTACTGATTGGTCTCCTAGAGGAGATAATTGTGCATTGTGACCAATGCCATCTCTGCACCATGACATGCCCTAAACACAGATTGAAAAGGAATGAGAGTATACATTTAATCCAACAGCACTGGCATCTCATCTACCGCATCCTTCTTCACCAGTTTGCACAAAAAAAGGAACACTTGTGACAAGGCTATTGTTGTTAAATCACCTATGGCTAAATTAGTTGGTTTAAAAAGAAGAAGAATGTATAATAGTTTCCTTTAGATAAGAGGGTATATAACTCTTCCTTAATGAATAATTAATGATATAAATGTCCCTTCCAAGTAGAATAAATGCAGATTTTCTTTCTGCTTGTATTTGCAAATAGGTAATATCAGAGCCCAGAAAGTGTGGCAGAAATATTTGGCTTTTTAAAAATCTTTCAAAATGTTTCTAATGTTTTTTGTATCAACAGATCTAATGACTGACTGCAATTAATAAAATCATTTTTTTAAAAAATCTAGAAAAATTTGAGTAATTTAAAACATTGTGGATCCACTTAGCTAAAATTGTTGGATGGATATCTTAGATAAATGAAACTGTTAATTAAGGCTTCTTTTAAATTATATTTTTAAAACCAGTCAAGTTTTTTCTATTCTACTGTATTTATGACATGATGTCCAAGTTTGTGCAGTTTGTTATCAAAAAGCATGCCAAACCAGAATCTCAACCATATGTTCTGGCAAAATTCAATAGGTGAAGTCATTTCCAGTATAGAAAAAAACAACATGTTGTACCTGTCCACACTTAACTGTTGAAGCTAAGGACTCTGTTTGGGAGGGGGGAGATCATAAACCATATTCAGCACTTTAAATATGGTTGAGCATGCAGTGATTTAGACCAGGCTTTTAGATGCTAAGCAGCCACAATCCTATGCCTCAGTGAGAATACCTTAGTTTTCCTTCTTCCTCAGTTTTAAAAAGAGCAAGCTTGTGTTCATCACAGCTAGCATTTATCCCAAAAAGGATAAATCCAGTATGACCCAGAGAAATACTCTGCTCCTTGCACATTTTACTCCAGGGGTGTCCAAACCTTTTGGGCTGTGGGCCAGTCAAGTGGTTCCTCCCACTGGAAGCAGAAGTAAAACACACCTGTGCATGTGCAAAATGTGTTTACAGCTGCAAGTGCATTTACAGCAGTGTTTTGTGCATGTGTGGCTGCATTTTACTTCTGCTTCCAGGAGCAGTGAGGGCATCATGGGCCAGATGATTTGGCACCATGGGCCAGATCAAGCCCATCGGCCATAGTTTGGGCACCCCTGCTTTACTCCCTTCTTCTGAATATCCTGTAACTTTTTCCCCATGCAAGACAAATGAACTGATTGTCTACAATGGTCTCTGTGTTTTCTTCTTTTTATTAAACTGGCACATGCAAGCAGATGTATTATTTTGAGCTCTGTCTATTGAATATCCAAAAATCTTAGCTGTAAAAACTTGGTATACTGTTCTAGCATTTAACTATGAAAACTTAAAGAACTAAATATAAAATATAGGTTAGCCCTCTTACTTACTCATTGTTCTAACAAAATTAGTTTAAAACTGAAGTGCTTGGTAATACTCAAGTGCTACAAACACCCCCCCCCCACCAAATTATGAAAAATTAAATCTTAATTAAGTCACATCTATGTAAATAACTTAACAGATTATGCAGTTAATAGGTTATATTATTAGTAGACTAGAGCATAAACAATTATAAAAATCGATTTCATATGCAGTATAGTAAAAATGGTCTACCCTCTGTCAGCAGGATTTCCTCCCCTGTAACACTACTCTTCTAATGTCCTTTGCCTTTACAGTATTTGCACTTTCCCCCTAATAACACCTGTTTCAGTTTTCAGTTTTTTACCAGTTAAGTGTAAGGGTGATATTGTGTAAAAGGTTATTCCCGTTCCTTTGATGAAGAAAGCTTCTGTATTGGTTCTTTTTTGAAAATATGGTCTTCTACCTTTTTCTGTCTCCAGACCTGTGTGGTGGTCCTTTCAGGAGAATAGATTTGAGGAAGTATCCTATCACAGAGTGGTTATTCCTTCTTTCGAGTTGGTGAAAAGCAAGCAGTTTAAGAGAACAGATATTTCGACTGTACTGTTGAAAAGGGAGGCTTAATTTATTCATTGTTTTAATACGTTGCATCCCAATGGTTTGAATGTAGAGCAAGACTTGTCATGTTTCCTTTAAATAATGATTATACAATGTTACATCCAGATGTTAGCATTTTTGTAAGTTTCTCAGGTGCATGGACTAATGTAATTATAGAAAACTTAAGGGTGAGTAGAGGATTTAATGTCATGGCCCAGAAAGAAAAAACATGAGAGGCTTAGACGGGAGAAAATTATGAGAACTGTATAGGTAAGTCAAAGATTGACTAATATATTTTGTATATTTCCATGTTGTATTGTGTTAGATGGGGAAATGTACAGGGAGTATTGATATGGATATAATAATAACTGTTACTGTATCTTCTACAGAATATTTTCCTTTTCCTGATGATAGTGTATGAAAAGAGATTTATCGAATTCTCTTCAGAAAGGAAATTTATACTTGTTTGGAATTACACTTTATTGGAATTACAGTGATACCTCATACAACGTCCAACCTTGGTTCCACAAGTTTGGACTTTATACGGATTTGGACTTTGTATGAGGCATGCAAAATCCTAGCTGAGATGCCTCATACAATGTCCAAATTCTTGCTGCGATGCCTCGTACAACGTCGTTTCCATTGTACTGTAACAGCACAGACTTCAGGGCAAAGTCAAGGAAACAGACAGAACTTTAAGAAATCATTGTCTAAAGGCTAAAAGCATTACAAAAACATGTCAAACAACCCTGATTGTCCAATAACCTGAAGAATGCTGCAAAAATCCCAGGAATGTTTCTAAAAATTCTGATGAAAAAATCCAAAAAAATCCAAAATAGTGCTCAAAACCACTCCTAAACACTCTTCGCCTCGTGCAAAACCCACAAAATGCAATGCACGCATGCATCCTGCCTTTTATACTGCCCAGGCACAATGCAACGTGGGGAAAACCCAATGCCTTATTTGTATGAGGCAACTTTTTCCAAGGAATTAGGCGATGTTGTATGAAACCGATGTTGTATGAAGCGGACTTTGTATGAGGTATTACTGTACTTATTTGAAACAAACTTCTTGTGATAGTACATGAACTTTATTGGAATTATTGGAATCATTATTCATCTGAAATATTGAAGAATTTATACATTTATTTTTACTGGAGAAAAGTACCATTTGTTTTTTGGACATTTTTGAACTAATAGTGGTTGAAAATACTTAAGTTAGTAAAAAATATATACTTGTGAATCAAACAATTTTCAGTGGTTTATTTGAATATATCAAGTTCGTTTCCTGCTATAGTGAATGGATTTATTGTGCAACCATTATTATACTGTTCTTCCCATATTGAGCAAAAGAACACTGTATAGACCTGCAGACCCCATCTCTGGATATGCTGGAGATGTATTACAAAATGTTATGCATTTTAGTACACCTTCACTTTTCCCCTTCATTTACAGTCCTCATTTCTGAAATACTTTCAAGTGCGAGGCATGTTATGATACAGTGACATTTCTTTCAAGATTGATTGATGCTAATTATTTTGCATTAACTTATCTTAAGCCTCATTTGTAAAATAGTGTACAATACAATACATATCCAGGATTGCTTCTACTACAAACCCCTTCCCCTCCCCAGTTATAGCACCCTATACATGCAAAATATCACAAACTGACAAGGTCACAAAAATATATTTGCATACATCCATATTTTCAAGTTGCTAACCCATGCACAGTACAGTACTGAGCTATGTAGCAGAGAAACCAGTGGATCATATGAATGAGTAGATATGAAATTATGCATTCTCAACATTAAACAGCCACAGAAAAAATAGCTAACATTCAGATAACTGTAGAGAAGAACTGTTGATGAATTATTTTTCATTTTAAAGTAATTATATCCATCATCAATTGAAATTACCTGGAACTACACCAAAGACCAGAAAGAGGTGTGTCTTTTAAAAAACATTTTGCTTTGTTTATTAGTTAGTTTTTCCCCCCAGATTTGCAGGTATTGTATCACAAGCCAGAAAAAAGATTTGATTGGCTTTGGTGATTTCTTTTGTAGTTTCTTCTCCCCTAGCAGTATTAAAAGAAAAAACGGGCTTCTTCACCTGCAACAGAGGCAGAGACCAGCAGTGATGGTGAACCTTGGCACTCCCAGAAGCCCTGATCAGCAGAAGTGCTGGGTTGGGCTTTTGGTAATTGCAGTCCAAGAACACCTCGATTTCCAAGGTTCACCATCACTGGTCTAGGGCAGTGGTGGTGAACCTATGGCAGGCATGCCAGAGGGGGCACTCAGAGTCCGCTCTGTGGGCTTGGGTGCCATTGCCCCAGCACATAGTTCACAATGCTGTTCTGCCCAATAGCCCAATAGGAGCATTTCCTCCCTCCTCCCAGCACAGAGTTCACCCCACACCTCTGTTTGTTCACTTTGTCTCTAAAAGGTTTGCCATCACTGATGTAGGGGCCCTGGAGGATATAGTTAACCAGTCTCAAGGTTCAAAAACACAATTGGAATCAGTCATGACTCAAGTTTCTTTTCTGTCAATGTTGTGAAAAATAATAGTTTTCTTTCTCTATTTCGTTTCCATGAATAAGGTATAATTAGGAGCAAATGGCACAAAGGGCAGGGTTACACTGTACCCCAAATTCAATTTACTGAAGCTTCTATTATTATTACTATTTTTTAGAAAAGATTGGTATGAACAATTACAAGAATGCCCACCATATATAGCAAGTACTAGAAATGGAATCTACTATGTCTGCCCAAGCAACTATGTGCCTACTGGAAGCGTGGCGCCAAAATGGCCACAGCACTCTTTGCGGGCCCCCCCCCCACCAGACGAAGCCATCCGGGTAGTTAGGGGCGTGGCCAGCACCCTAATAAAAGGGCTGGCCACGAGGCAGCCGTGCTGCCATTTTGGCGAAGCGACGGAGCGGAGAAGTTTTTCCCTCTTACCTCCGTTACTCGTATTCTTCCAGGGGAAGCCTTTTTAGGCAGCTTTTTCTCTTCTTAGGCTTCCTAGCTAACTCAGCTATGCCCTCTAGGAAAAAGGCAGCTGCTAACGTGGCTCGATCGGCGCGGAGGCGCCAGCCGGGTCGGAGGACCGCGACTGCGCCCGCCCAGCAGCCACCTTTAACGGACCCCACCGGGACCGGTGGGATGGGATTGGTGGCCCCTTGGCCCGATGCGCGGTGCGCGCAGGCTGCCCCGGACGGGGCCTCGGCCCTTGGCCCGCAAACGATGACTACTGCCCCCGCCATGGTACGTGCGGCTGGGCCCTCTGGCACGGGCGCGCAGTTCCCCATGGGGGGAGCGAGCCACGGGGGGTGGTTGGGTTCCCTGCCTTGGCAGGGCGTGCCCACGGCTCCCCAAGGGCCGAGCATGGGCTCTTGGCCTTATCTGGCCCCTGGGAGTCAGGGGCCTGGACAGGTACCCATGCCCTATGGGCCGGCTGCCCATTTGCCCCCTGTTGGGGCTGGGGCCTTTGTCAACGTGGAGGCCCTTCTGGCCCGTGTAGCGGCCCTTGAAGCATCCTTGGAGAGGGCCAATCAAACAGGGGTGCCTCTAGGATTCCAGGTGCCCCCTTTGGCTGCCGAACAGTGGCCGGCGACTGGTCGGGTTGAGCCGCCTGAGGCGCGCGGGCCGGTGGCGGCCACTGCCTCGCGGCTCCCCACTCAACAGGTGCAGCAGTCTGTTGCTGGTCTTGCCCCGTCGACGAGCTCAGCTTCGGTCGTGAGCTCCGACGCCCCCAGCGGGCCGGAACCCCCGGTGGGGGCGGCCCATGGGGGTGCATCGGGTGAGTATGCAGTTCAAGCTAGTGCACCCACACAACTGACTTCCCTGGGGGGGCTTTCCAATGGCCATGGCCTCGCACGGGTGGCCCGGCGGTCCAATTGCCCCCGGCCCACCCGGCGACTTCACCCCTGACTCAAGGCCCGGGTCCGAGTGGCGCCCCCTATGTGATGGGAAATGTGTTGGGGGTCCCCGGGCTGGTACAGGCCCCCTTTGCTTTGCCCGCAGTTCCCTCTGTGCCGGTGTCGGCATTGCCAACGGCAGGGTATTCCTTGCCCCTGGGGGACCATCTGGCCCAGTCCACCAAGGAAAAGATCTGGAGGGGCGAGTATGTAGATATCTTCTCCCTTCTTAATAGGGAGCCGACCAAGGAAGAGAGGGAAGGGCTGGACGAGAAGGATAAGGAGCAGGCACGTCGTCGTAAGCCGCCACGCACGTGGGCAAATTGGTTGCCAGCGTACCTGATTTACATGGCTGTTTACCTCAGGGCTAGGCCGGATTTGGCCATCCCTATGGTCCAGTATCTGGACAACATTTACCGGGCTATGGTTGACTTCCCGGGTCCGTCGTGGCTGGCTTACGATGAAGAATTCCACATGAGGATTCCACTGCACCCAGAGATGAGGTGGGATGAGCCCTGCCAGAAGCTGTGGCTTCTGTATATGACCCCCACACGCCCGGCGCCTGGGGAGAGATATCATTGTGGACATGTGGTCCAACGAGCGGCCCTGGTACAGGTTCCCCGCCAAGTGGCGGGGCAGGGGGTTCCAGCCCGCCTGCTGTGCTGGACCTTCTCGTCCAATGGTTCTTGCAACAGAAAAAATTGCAAGTACAAACACGAGTGCCCCTCTTGTTCTGGCCCCCATGCTGCCTCCGCCTGTCCCAGGCCGGGAGGATTCAGGGGCAGGGGTAGGGGCGGACAAGGGGCAGGCAGGACTGCCACGGAGGGAGCGGGTTCACCGAAAGGCCCCCTCCCCAATTAATGTCGACATGCTGGAGCGTTGGCTCGCATTGTACCCGAAGAAAGCAGACGCTGTGTACCTCCTTCAGGGTTTTCAACTGGGTTTCCGTATTCCTTTCACGGGGGATAGGTCACCGCAAGACGCACCCAACCTTTTGTCACTTAGAGGAAGGGAGGAGGTGGCTGCCGCCAGCATTAATAAGGGGATTGCTGCGGGCAGCCATGCGGGCAGCAAGAAGTCCCCGGGCGAGTTCCACCTGATTCATCACTTGTCCTACCCAGCCGGTCATACGGTCAACGATGCTATCCCTGATGACCTTTGTTATGTCGGGTATACATCCTTTGACCAGGCATTGCGCATGGTGCGCTCATGTGGCCCGGGTGCACTGTTAGCTAAGTGTGACATTAAGTCGGCTTTTCGTCTCCTGCCGGTGCACCCGGGTGACTTTGAGTTGCTGGGTTTCAAATTCCGGGGTGAATATTATTTTGACAAAGCCATGCCATTTGGCTGTTCCATATCCTGCTCGGCTTTCGAGTGTTTCAGTACATTCAGTACATTCCTGCATTTGTCAGTAGGTCAGGGTCTCGGTCTGTAGCCCATTACCTGGATGACTTTTTGTTCGGGGGTGAACGGGGCTGGGACACGTGCACACGTCTCCTCAACACATTTCAGACGCTAATGGAGGAACTCGGTGTCCCTTTAGCGCCCGAAAAGACCGAAGGCCCGTCTAATAAGTTAGTATTCCTGGGGGTGGAGATTGACACGGTAGCGCAGGCGTCTAGGTTGACGGAGGACAAGGTGTCAAGGATAGTGGCCCTTATATTGGACTTGCTGGCTAAGCGCAAGGCATCCCTTCGGGAACTGCAGGTGCTACATGGACACTTTAATTTCGCTTGCAGGGTGGTCGCACCTGGCAGGGCATTTGCTCAGCGCTTGTGCGACGCCATGTCAGGCTTATCCAGGCCCCATCATAGGATGAGATTGACACGGGGCATCAGGGCAGTTATACACATATGGCTCCAGTTCCTGAGGGAGTTTAATGGGGTCTCATTTTGGAGGTCCGACCTCCTGGCTTCACCTCAATTTCAGATTCAGTCTGATGCCTCGGGATCCCTTGGTTATGGGATATACTTCAATGGGAAGTGGGCCTATGGTGGATGGCCACCAGCCTGGTCAGGCACGGGTCGCCTGAGGGATCTCACATATTTGGAATTTTTTCCCATACTGGGGGCCTTGATGCTATGGGGCGAGGAGTGGGCCAACTCTGTGGTGCATTTCTGGTGTGACAATGCGGCCGTTGTCCACATTGTCAACCCACAGACCTCTAAGTCTCCCAGGGTCAGGGACCTCGTACGCCAGTTTGTATTGCGCAGCCTGCGCCTCAATGTACTGTTCAGGGCCAGGCATGTCCCGGGGGTCAATAATGACATCGCTGACGCTTTGTCCCGCCTGCAGATCTCCCGGTTCCGTGCCTTGGCCCCGGATGCGGAGGAATTTCCCTCGCCACTCCCGGAGGAGATATGGACCTTTGGCAAGGAGAGGTGAACCGGGCGATCGGCATGTCTCTGGCGCCACGCACGCGTAAGGCGTATCACCACGCGTTGGTTTCCTTTCAGACTTTTTGTACCCAATCTCGCCTGCCAGATACCTGGCCGATCCCAGTGGCCCACCTCCTTCGTTTCATGGTTTACCTGCACGCCCAAGGCCTGGCACCCCGCACCATAGCATCTAGGCTATCAGCACTGGCTTTTATGGCCAAGGTGGGAGGTCATGCGGACAGTACCGCTGATTTCCGTGTGAGACACGTTTTGGAGGGGTGGGTGCGGGAACGTGGGCGTAGCCTGGACGACCGCCACCCAATTTCCCCTGGGGTTCTTACCCAACTGGCACGGGGCTGGCATGACCTATGTTTCGATAGGTATGAGGCAGCCCTGTTTCATGTGGCTACAACGGTGGCCTTTTTTGGAGCGCTCCGCATCAGCGAGCTTGTGATGCTGTCTAAGGCGGATGCAAGTCGTAGGGCACTGGAACTCGAAGATGTCTATGTTTGCAATGATTGGGCTCAGTTGAGGATACGCTCCTCTAAAACAGATCAGCACGGCGTAGGCAGTTGAGTAATACTGCTACGATGTTCCTTGGAAGACATCTGTCCGGTTGGTGCCCTACAGGAGTTTCTTGCACTGTGTGGCATGCACCATGCCCCGTTTTTCTGTCACCAGGGTGGGTCTCCCCTCACTCAACCATTCCTGCAGGATGAGGGCGGTTTCTACTGCAGCTGCTTTTGGGTAATCTGGGGCTGAAATACGCCGCATGGGAAGGTGGGGATCACATTGTTTTCAATTTTTGTGTTCACCCTCTTCAACCGTGAGTACCAGTTTAGTCACTTCAATGTTTCTCACCCCCCCTTTTTTCCTTGACAGACCCTGGGTGTCGTTTTACACTGGTGACAGTATGGCTGGTGGGCCATTGCCACGTGCACAGGGCAGCGCGTTACGCTGCACAGGGCAGCGCGTTACGCTGCACAGGGCAGCGCGTTACGCTGCGGCGACAGAGTGGGACCCCGACTGGGACTGGGTGCACCCGCACATCTCAGGTGGTGGTAAGCGCGGCATGTTATGGCGGGAACTGTTGCCATTCCTTTTCTACATCAGGGATGCTGACTCGCCTGATGTCCTGGTTATTCACCTTGGGGGCAATGGTTTCGGACAGGTCACTGGCCTATCGCGGAAGCTTGCGATTTGCAGTCACCTGGCCTACTCACATTATGTGTGGCCTGCCACACCCCTCATTTGGTCGGACATGATACCGCAGTACGCTTACAGGGGAGCGTTTGGCCTCCAGGTGCTTGACCGGGCTCGTCGCTCCAGGGCTATTGCCCGGTTCCTTTTTGACAAGGGTTGGGGACGCGTCATTCGCCTCCCCGCCATCAGTCTGCAAAATTATGAGCTTTATTCAGGGGAGGGGGCCCATCTGTCGCAGGGAGGTATGGACCTCTTGTTAGTAGACTGGCGAGCAGGCCTGTTGACTGAGCTGACGGCCTGGGGGGGGCGGTGAGCCTTTTGAGAAGCCTCCCCGTGTGGCGGGTAGCACTGGTAAGGTAAACATTTATGACCCACAGGTATCCGGCAGGTTCGCAATTGACTGGACAACACTAGATAGGCATAAGTTGTTTAAACGTTGTCCGGTCAACGTCGAACAAGGCAAGGGGGTGATGGTTACCACTAGACAGCTGGAATCACCCCCTGATTTTACGGATACACGTCAGAGGGTGGGGTCATTAGTTAGATATTGACTACGGTCAACAATTTGTTTGTTGTCAACAAACAAATTGATACAAATAGATACATTGTAACAATTGCCGTTGGCAATTTTGGGTGGTACCTTACCAGTGTTACTTCGGCCTGCTTGCCTTAAGAATTATGATTGGTCGTTTTACCAATAGAAATTTATAATTCGGACTAGGGCATGAATCAATAAATGTGGCCCAATGCCGTTATCCACTTTCATTTGTGTCTGAGTCCATTATTGGGGGGGTGCGCCTGCAATGGAAGCGTGGTGCCATAATGGCCGCCGCGCTCTTTGCGGCCCCCCCCCCACCGGACGAAGCCATCCGGGTAGTTAGGGGCGTGGCCAGCACCCTAATAAAAGGGCTGGCCACGAGGCAGCCGTGCTGCCATTTTGGCGAAGCGACGGAGCGGAGAGGTTTTTCCCCTCCACCCCCTCCCTAGTGAACAGTGTGATTTCTTGGTCGCTTCGGGGCCGGGTGGGAATTTTTGGCTGGGACTCGCAATTGGCACTAGAGTCCTGGCTTTTTTGCCCATCCCACACTGTTGCTATGGTTTGATATAGGGGTTTGTTCTGTGCTGCTGTTGACTTTGGTCACATGGGCGGGTAGCACTGGTAAGGTAAACATTTATGACCCACAGGTATCCGGCAGGTTCGCAATTGACTGGACAACACTAGATAGGCATAAGTTGTTTAAACGTTGTCCGGTCAACGACGAACCAGGCGAGGGGGTGATGGTTACCACTAGACAGCTGGAATCACCCCCTGATTTTACGGATACACGTCAGAGGGTGGGGTCATTAGTTAGATATTGACTATGGTCAACAATTTGTTTGTTGTCAACAAACAAATTGATACAAATAGATACATTATAACAATTGCCGTTGGCAATTTTGGGTGGTACCTTACCAGTGTTACTTCGGCCTGCTTGCCTTAAGAATTATGATTGGTCGTTTTACCAATAGAAATTTATAATTCGGACTAGGGCATGAATCAATAAATGTGCCCCAATGCCGTTATCCACTCTCATTTGTGTCTGAGTCCATTATTGGGGGGGTGCGCCTGCAAAGAGGTGCGGTCAAAGCAGAGCCAATATGTTACGGCTGCCTGGTTTGGAAGGGGCTTGTTTCTTTGCCGGACCCACCCCCCAATAAAGAGACGGACACTGTGCTGGGTTTAAACTGGGCCACTTTTATTAATCACAATTCAATAATGCAAGCGGGCCGCCATAGCACTGGTAAGGATGAATAGTTATAACCAATTATCTCGACCCCCAACAGAAGCGCAAATGACTTAACCTCTGCTTCTGATGTGAGTCCGGCGAACTTGAAGGTTTGGCAAGCTGTTTCTAGCATAGCCTTCCCTTGTTCCTAAAGCACACCTGATTGGCCACCTGAGTTTCCGTCTATCTTATCCATCCTGTGGCCAACCAAGTGTGCACCAGCCGGACTCGTAGGGGTCACCCAGTGCCCCCTTACCAGTGCTAGCTGCCAAGTGACCAAAGACAAGAACCAAAAATTACCCCAGAACTCAACCATCAGTGACAGTGTGGGATGGGCAAAAACAACAAGAACCAAATGGCCAATCAAGGTTCAAGCAAAAATTCCCATCCGGCCCCGAAGCAACCAAAAAACTCACACTGACACCAAGGGAGGGGGTGGTGGGTAAACGTTGCCAGGCCCAGCTGAGGTGAAAGGAGGAAGGGTGGTCCGGACCTCTCCTTTTAAGGAAGGCCCAGCCCCCGCCTCTTCTGGCCCCGTGCCGTCTCCAATGGGGCGGGGCCGGCAAAGCGCACGGCAGCGGATCCGCGCCGCCATGCGTCCCTTCTTGTTTTTTCTGATCTATTGCTTCCTTACCTGTAGACTGAAACTACTATGTATTTCTTCACCTCTTGGTACTGCCTTCTTCACCACTCTTTGTCAAAATCATGTATCCAGAGGAACAGAGTTCTTCCGTTTATATTTATCAGCCATGAGAACAAATGTTTTATTTTCACTTAAGAGAGTGATATGGATTTCCAGCAGCTAGGACTCCAATCTAAAGCTAAGAGAAGGGTCCCAACTATCTCCCCGCCTGTTGTTCATCACACTCCTTCTGCCTGCTTATTTAATTCAGCCTGAATGGTCTGGCCCTCTGCTATCGCTTATCACCTCAAACCTTAAACTTCAAGGGAATTGCTTCTGCTGGATAGCAGGAACAACAAAGGACATTTTGCATTAACCACCACTCTTTCTCTGGTAAATTTTTCAATCTTGTGTTGGTACATTAATTCCTTCTGGTTTCCCTGTTTTCATTCATTCTTCTCGTAATTTTTTCTGCTTGCCTTGACTAGAAACATGTTCTTTCTTTGGAACATTTCTTGCTACAACTGTGACTGTGGAGACTATGTGTAGTGATTTCTCTTTTATCACCATAGGTCTGACTGCATACTGAAAACTAACCTCATCACTTGTTAGATTCTTGGGGTATCGTGCTTCTTCTTTGCAGGACATGTGATATTCTGTTTCATTACCCCCCTTCCTTGCTTATTCTTCCTCTTTGTCTTTTTCCTACTGTTGCACATTTTCAGCATTCTTTTTTTTAAAGTGTATTGCCACATCTTGAAATTGACTATTTACAGACCAAAAGGAGCACTGTAGAAGCCTTTTCACAGCACAGCAGTACAATCTTATAACTAAGCAATACTAAATATTGTTTTGTAATGCCAAACAGTTTGCAGCATATATTCCATGTGGATTCATTTTGTATCTGAAGAGATAGCATTAGCTCTATGGTTCATGGAAAAAAGAGTATAGACCACCAATCATTTAAAGCCTGTTTGGAGGTGGCGGCAGTGGTGGCGAGATTACGACGATTGGTTACAATGGGGGGGGGGGGAATTCAGCCTTAGGCACAATTGTTTCACATGGTAATATTTATTTTCATTCACATGAATAAACTGGAACTGATTTTATTGGGGGTTGCTATAATGATTGGTTAGCCATGAGTCATCCAGTTTCTAGGCAAATTAGGTAAAAGTTGTCCTTGCTTGAAAGCCATCTGTATCTGACTCTAGGGTTCAGTGCTCATCTCTGTTTATAGCCAAAGAGCCACTGCTGTGGACATGTGGCAGGCATGACTAAACACCGGAGAGCACAGAACGCTGTTTACTTTCCCACCAAAGTGATACCTGTTTATCTACTTGCAATTTCTTGCTTTTGAGCTGCTAGACTTGCAGGCAAATTACCTGATGTCATTTAGAACTTGGAATAGATTATTTCCTTTTTCAGAAAATAAATAAATGTATAGCACTTCGAGAAGCAGAATTACAAAACATTCAGTAGGTGTTTTGCCCTATGGTTTTGTGACAGGTAAGCCTGCTACTATCTGATTTAAGCACTAAGTGTAGCTATCAGCAATTTGACTGCTATGTTCAGTCAAAGATTTCCTGTATACCTAGATTTAGAAACTCTAATTTCACACTCACTGTTTGGGGGTGAATGTTTTAGTTCTGGAAACTTCTGCTCACATCAGAAATCTGTTTGATAGTGTGGCCTTCAAACAGTGCATAGAAAGTGATGTGGACTAGAAAGGGGCAACAATTTAGACTACCTTAGCAAAACTGCTAGTACTGTCATTGTTGTTGTTGGCTGCTACTGGTGTCCAAGTATACATTATTTTCTGAAAATTATTTCCAGGAAAAATGGGATTGGAATGAATTTGTTTAAAGTTGATCCCAGCTTGCCATGAAGTGACCTACACACTATGATCACAGAGCCATCTCCTGTGGCATGCATGGAATGAGACATACAGGATTTAACACTGGGACCACCATGGACTGCCACAGCCTTGAAGATATTGACAACGTGTGCCTTCACAGCCAATCCATCTGGCATGGCCTCTTCCGCCTCCATGACTGTTGGGAATCAGAATAGTGAAGTGGTTCCTCTTCCACTCATTTTGCCGTTGGGCACAATATTATGGTTTCCAGTGGCATTTCCTCTACTAAGGGGGACCATCACCCCACCTAAAGGGGTTCATCTGCCCATAGCCATTGGCCCCTTTAGGAAGTCAGGTAATTTACTGCCACCTAACACTTGGCATTGAGTCAGTGGCTATATGGTCTACTCTATTACTGTAATGGGTTGTCAGGCCAGACATGTGCTAGTACTGTAGTAAAATACTAATCCTTTCTTCCTTCATGTAGCTTACCAAATATCTCACAGGTGAAAAGGCAAGTAATTCGATCAGTCAAACATACTCTTGACAGCCAGATCTTCATCAAGTTACTTCACCAAAATAAATACCCTCCTTCTGTGTTTTTGCATTTCCCCCCCTCCCTTTTAGCTTTTAGTTTTCAGTTTTAAATGGGGTGGGAGTAAGAGGGTGGATAGATGGGTGGATGGTGGGGTTTTAACATGTTTTTATAGGTTTTTAATTGTTGTACCTCGCCCTGAGTCGGGTTTTTACCTGAGTGGGCAGCATGAAAATTGAAATAAATACACACAGAAGATTTATATGTTTGTGTGTAGTGGAAATCAATACCTGGAAAGGTCCATTTCTTGGGCTTCAACTCCAGAATCTTCCAGTCAAAATAGTCAGTGATTAAATGCATGGAGTGCTGCTATTATACCCATGATTGTATGAGAGTATGATTGTTAGGATTAGGAATGGTAATGCAAAAAGTCCAAAATGTTTCCTTTTTAACCCCAAAGCCTAATGTAATCTGATAAGAATGCCATCCAAAGTTCCCTTGCATCGCAAATGCTATTTTTTTTAACTCATACTGTGGTGTACACAGAAAGAGCTTGCTCAAAGATTGTGGTATTTTTGAACCACAATCAGGCATACCCTAGCCTTGTTGTCCCAGCTAATCTTTTTCACACTCGGTCAGGTGAAAGGAACTACAGAATGAATTCCCCAAAAAGTCTGACTTAGACTCAAAAGAAGTAGAAGGATCATACTGTTATCTGCAATATAATAGGCTCTTCTATCTCTATGACAACCAAGAAAGGTTAGCATATTTTTTTTCTTAATTTCAGAAATACTGCCTACAATTAACAAATATATTAGATCCCTCAAAAAATATATTAATAGGCAACATCAATAGCATTTGAAATAGTTAACTTCAAATCTGTACAGTGTAAATTTCACTATGTAAAGTACACTAGGTAAAGCCTATGGTATCCAACTCAGTGCTCATTTCCATTTATAGCCAAAGAACCCTTGCTGTCTGTGTCTGCAAACATTTCCATGGACATGTGGCAGGCATGACTAGACACCAGAGTGCACAGAACACTGTTTACCTTCCCATTGAAGTGGTACCTATTTATTTACTTGCAACTTCTTGCTTTCGAACTGCTAGGTTGGCAGGAGCAGGGAGCTTGCTCTGTCATGCAGCACTTGGGTCTTGAACCTCTGATCTGCTGACTTTCCGGTCTTCAAGTTCAGCATCTTATCCACTAAGTCGCTGCAGTCCATAAAGTACATTAACACAGATGATACAGTGTATCAGCAATGGTCTAACAGAGACAAAAATTATTTTACTTCTTCCCTTCCACAGAAAAGGAAGGGAAGGGTTCAATTTACTATCCAGAAGTAACTCATTTATTAAGTCACTTTAAAATGCTGGAAACTGAAAGTGGAAGGAATTCTGGCAGTTGTGATAGCTGCAAGGCTCAATTTTGGTCAGTTTTCAGTGATTGTATGCACTGTAAAAGGACCAAGTTAGAGCAAACCTACCATCACAAAAAGGTAGAAGCCCATGTCAGGGACTAAAAAGAGTGATGAAGTTATCTGATCTCTGGAAAAAAGAGTGAACCAACCTGTACCTGCAGAGCACTAAACAATGGGACAAATGCAAGCGCGGCGCCAAAATGGCTGCCGCGCTCTTTGCGGCCCCCCCCCCCCGGACGAAGGCATCCGGGTAGTTAGGGGGCGTGGCCAGCACCCTTATATAAGGGGCGGCCACGAGGCAGCCGAGCTGCCATTTTGCGAAGCGACGGAGCGGAGAAGTTTTTCCCTCTTACCTCCGTCGCTCTTGCCTTTCACCGGGAAGCCTCTTGGCTGCTAATTTTCTTGACTTTTTCCGGCTTCCCATCGGATAGCTGCTATGCCCTCTAAGAAGAAGGCAACTGCGAACGCAGCCTCCCCAACAGCCTCCTTTGCCTGAGCCCACCGGGACCGGTGGGATGGGGCTGATTGCCCCTTGGCCCGAGGCGGGGTGTCCGCGTACCGGCCCAGCAGGGGCCGCGGCCCCCGGCCCGCAAGCAGTGGCCACTGCCCCTGGCATGGCCCATTCTGTGCGGCCTTCTTCCATGGGTGCGCAGCTTCCTGCGGGGGGTTTCAGCCATGGGGGTGGCTGGGTTCCCTCCCCTGGCAGGGTACCCCCCTGGCCCTGCAGGGGCCGGGCCTGGGGTCGTGGCTGTATAGGGGCCCCGGGGTCCAGGGACCTGGGCCGGCGCCTGCAGCTGGTGGGCCGGCCGGCCCTTTGCCCCCACTTGGCATAGGGGGCTACGTTAATGTGGAGGCCCTTCTGGCCCACGTTGCGGCCCTCGAGGCATCCCTCGCGAGGGTTAACCACCCGGGGGTGCCTTTTGGGGTGCAGGTTGATGCTTCGTCTGCCGGTCAGCGGCAGGCGGCAGGACGGGTCGAGCTGCCCGAGGCGCGTGGGCCAGCATCGGCCACTGCCTCGCAGCTCCCCAATCAACAGGCTGGTGCTGGTCAGGCCCCGTCGACGAGCTCAACTGTGGTCGTGAGCTCCAACGCCCCCAGTGGGCCGGAACCCCCAGTGGGGGCGGCCCATGGGGGTGCAGCATGTGAGTATGCGGTTCAATCTAGTGCACCCACACACCTATCCATGTTGGGGGGGGGGCATTTCAGTGGCCGTGGCCTCGCACGGGTGGTGCGACGGTTCAGTTGCCGACGTCCCACCCGGTGACTTCACCTCTCACCCAGGGCCCCGTTTTGGGTGGTGCCTCTTACTCAGTCGGGAATGTGTTAGGGGTGACCGGGTTGGTCCAGGCTCCTTTTCAGATGCCCGCAGTTCCCACCGTACCGGTGTCGGCATTGCCGACAGCGGGGTATTCCTTGCCCCTGGGGGACCATTTGGCCCAGGCCACCAAAGAGAAGATCTGGCGTGGGGAGTATGTGGACATCTTCTCCCTTCTTAACAGAGAGCCCACCAAGGAGGAGAGGGAGGGGCAGGATGAGAAGGATAAGGAACAGGCACGTCGTCGTAAGCCGCCACGTACGTGGGCCAACTGGTTGCCGGTGTACCTCATATACATGGCGGTCTACCTCAGGGCCCGGCCGGATTTGGCAATTCCAATGGTCCAGTATTTGGACAACATTTACCGGGCGATGGTCGACTTCCCAGGCCCGTCGTGGTTGGCTTACGACGAGGAATTCCGTATGCGGATTCCCCTGCACCCGGAGATGAGGTGGGACGAGCCCTGCCAGAAGCTGTGGCTTCTGTACATGACTCCCACGCGCCCTGCGCCTGGGGAAAGATACCATTGTGGACATGCGGTCCAGCGAGCGGCCCCAGCACAGACACCCCGCCAGGTGGCAGGGCAGGGGGTTCCAGCCCGCCTGCTGTGCTGGACTTTCTCGTCCAACGGTTCCTGCAATAGGAAGAATTGCCGGTACAGGCATGAGTGTCCCTCTTGCGCTGGCGCCCATGCGGCCTCCGCCTGCCCCAGGCCTGGAGGGATGCGGGGCAGAGGTAGGGGTGGACAAGGGGCTGGCAAGACTGCCGCAGAGGGAGCTGGTCCACCGAAAGGCCCCCTCCCCAATGAATGTGGACATGTTGGAGCGTTGGCTCGCATTGTACCCGAGGGAGGCGGATGCGGTTTACCTGCTTCAGGGTTTTCGACTGGGGTTCCGTATTCATTTCCTGGGTGATAGGTCCCCCCAAGATGCCCCAAACCTTTTGTCCCTGAGGGGGAGGGAGGAGGTGGCTGCTGCCAGTATTACTAAGGAGGTTGATGCGGGCAGGGTCGCCGGCCCTTTCCCTGCACCCCCGTTCCCCAACCTTAAAGTGTCGCCCTTGGGCTTAGTGCCCAAGAAGTCACCGGGCGAGTTCCGCCTGATCCATCACTTGTCCTACCCAGCCGGCCGATCGGTCAATGATGCTATCCCTGATGACCTTTGCTCAGTCAGGTATACATCTTTTGACCAAGCGCTGCGCATGGTGCGCTCATGTGGCCCGGGTGCGCTGTTAGCTAAGTGCGACATTAAGTCTGCCTTTCGCCTCCTGCCGGTTCACCCGGGTGACTTTGAGTTGCTGGGTTTCACGTTCCGGGGTGAATATTATTTCGATAAGGCCATGCCTTTTGGCTGTTCCATATCATGCTCGGCCTTCGAGCGTTTCAGCACCTTCCTACAGTGGGCTTTTGTCCGCAGGTCTGGGTCCCGGTCTGTAGCCCATTACCTGGATGATTTTTTATTCGGGGTTGAACAGGGCTGGGACACGTGCACACGTCTCCTCAACACATTTCAGACGCTAATGGAGGAACTTGGTGTCCCTTTAGCGCCCGAAAAGACCGAGGGCCCATCTACACAGCTAATCTTCCTGGGGGTGGAGATTGACACGGTAGCGCAGGCTTCTAGGTTACCGGGGATAAGGTGTCCAGGATAGTGGCCCTCATCTCGGACTTGCTTGCTAAATGCAAGGCGTCATTGCGGGAACTGCAGGTGCTACATGGTCACCTCAATTTCGCTTGCAGGGTGGTTGCACCGGGCAGGGCATTTGCTCAGCGCTTGTGCGACGCCATGACAGGCCTATCCAGGACCCACCATAGGGTGAGACTGACCCGGGGTATCAGGGCAGATATGCTTATCTGGCTCCAGTTCCTGAGGGAGTTCAATGGGGTGTCATTTTGGAGGTCTGACCTTCTGGCTTCCCCTCGTTTCCAGATACAGTCCGATGCCTCTGGGTCCCTGGGTTATGGCATGTACCTCAATGGGAAGTGGGCCTATGGTGGGTGGCCACCAGCCTGGTCAGGCACGGGTCGCCTGTGTGATCTTACGTATCTGGAATTTTTTCCCATCCTGGGGGCCTTGATGCTGTGGGGTGAGGAGTGGGCCAACTCGGTCGTTCATTTCTGGTGTGACAATGCGGCCGTTGTCCACATTGTCAACTCACAGACTTCCAAATCACCCAGGGTCATGGACCTGGTGCGCCAGTTTGTATTGCGCAGCCTGTGCCTTAATGTGCTGTTCAGGGCCAGGCATGTCCCGGGGGTTAATAATGATATCGCTGACGCTTTGTCCCGCCTGCAGATCTCCCGGTTCCGCGCCTTGGCACCGGATGCGGAAGAATTTCCCTCGCCACTCCCGGACGAGATATGGACCATTGGCAAGGAGAGGTGAACCGGGCGATCGGCATGTCGCTAGCGCCATGCACGCGTAAGGCGTATCACCACGCATTCAATTCTTTCAGAGCATTCTGTGCCCAATTCCGGCTGCCAGATACCTGGCCGATCCCGGTGGCCCATATACTTCAGTTTATGGTTTACCTGCATTCCCAGGGCCTTGCACCTCGCACCATAGCATCCAGGCTGTCAGCGCTGGGTTTTATGGCCAAAGTAGGCGGTCATGCGGACAGTACCGCTGACTTCCGTGTGAGACACGTTTTGGAGGGGTGGGTGCGGGAGCGTGGGCGTAGCCCGGACGACCGCCACCCAATTTCCCCAGGGGTTCTTACCCAAATGGCACGGGGCTGGCAGGACCTATGTTTTGATAGGTATGAGGCAGCCCTGTTTCATGCGGCTACAACGGTGGCCTTTTTTGGAGTGCTCCGCATCAGCGAGCTTGTGATGCTGTCTAAGGCGGATGCAAGTCGTAGGGCACTGGAACTCGAAGATGTCTATGTGGCCAAAGACTGGGCTCAGTTGAGGATACGCTCCTCTAAAACGGATCAGCATGGCGTAGGCAGTGGAGTGAGACTGCTACGGTGTTCTTTGGCAGACATCTGTCCGGTTGGTGCCCTACAGGAGTTCCTTGCACTGCGTGGCACGCACCATGGCCCGTTTTTCTATCACCAAGATGGGTTTCCCCTTACTAAATTTCAATTTTGGAAGGTGACCGGCAAAGCGCTGGCCGGTGTTGGCCTCCCAGGGGCCCGTTACGGCACCCATTCATTCAGAATATGGGTGGCTTCCACGGCGGCTGCTTTTGGGTACTCCGGGGCTGAAATACGCCGTATGGGGAGGTGGGGATCGCAATGTTTTCAGTTTTATGTCCGCCCTCTTTCACCGTGAGTACCAGTCGAGTCACCGCACCTTTTCTCTCCCCTCGTTTTTTCCTTGACAGACCCTGGGTGTCGTATTACGCCGGTGACAGTATGGCTGGTGGGCCATAGCTACGTGCACAGGGCAGCGCGTTACGCTGCGGCGACAGAGTGGGGACCCCGACTGGGACTGGGTGCATACGCAAGTCTCACATGGTATGGTAAGCCCGGGATGTTATGGCGGGAGCTGTTGCCATTCCTTTTCTCAGGCTGGAATGCTGACCCGCCTGACATTCTGATCATACACCTTGGGGGCAATGATTTAGGTCAGGTCACCAGCCTATCGCTGAAGCATGCGATTTGCGGCGACCTCGCCTACATACATTACGTGTGGCCCGCCACAACCCTCATTTGGTCAGACATGGTGCCGCGGCACACTTATAGGGGAGGGTTCGACCTCCAGGCCCTTGACCATGCTAGACGCATGGTAAACAGGGCTGTTGCCCGGTTCATTGTCGACAGGGGTTGGGGGCGGGTCAGTCGTCACCCCGCCATTAGTTTGCAAAATTATGACCTTTACGCAGGGGATGGGGTCCATCTGTCACGAGGAGGTATGGACCTCCTGTTGGGTGATTGGCGAGCAGGCCTGTTGACCGAGCTGACGGTCTGGGGGGGGCGTCGAGCCTTCTTTGAAGCCTCTCCGTGTGGCGGGTAGCACTGGTAAGGTAAACATTTATGACCCACAGGTATCCGGCAGGTTCGCAATTGAGTGGACAACACTAGACAGGCATAAGTTGGTTAAACGTTGTCCGGTCAACGACGAACCAGGCGACGGGGTGATGGCTACAGCTAGACAGCATGCATCACCCCGTGATTTTACGGATACGCGTCAGAGGGTGGGGTCATTAGTTAGATATTGACTACGGTCAACAATTTGTTTGTTGTCAACAAACAAATTGATACAAATAGATACATTGTAACAATTGCCGTCGGCAATTTTGGGTGGTACCTTACCAGTGTTACTTCGGCCTGCTTGCCTTAAGAATTATAATTGGTCAATTACCAATAGAAATTTATAATTCGGACTAGGGCATGAATCAATAAATGTGGCCCAATGCCGTTATCCACTTTCATCAGTGTCTGAGTCCATTATTGGGGGGTGCGCCTGCAATGCCTGTCTGTTCAAGCCCTTTGTTTGTCTTTAAAGTGACACAAGATCCTGTACTTTTTTTTGGAAACATTGTTTCTTATTTTTTCTCCTCTCCATCCACCATTTACCAAAATATTTTCACCTTTAACTTAATTTCCGACCACCACAGATCAAAGTCTGGACAAATTATTTTAATACATATGTAACCCCACTTTTGAAAAAAACAACCACACCCCATTTTTATATCTTGCCTTTTCTATCTCTTATTAATAAAGTTATCTTGTTTCTTTTCTTTACAATAAAGGTATTTTGTTTATTTCATACTGCCACCCACGTTTAGGATTGATTAAGCTTATGTGTACACAAGCACTACTCTAGCCATGCATCCATTCACACATGCTTGAAGGTATATACTTGTTGCCCCACTTTTGGGAAATACACATACCCCAATTTTATTTTATCTCTTATTATGCTGTGGAGGGAAGCTGGGGATCAGCCCCCCCCCCCCTTCAGAAAGCTGTCACCCAGCCAGCAGAAAGAAAGACTTTTAAAAACCCAAGCCTCAAAAAGCTCCTTTATATTGCAATTAGAGTTAACTTGTGTTTTTAAGGGGTTTGAAGCCTTGCTTGCCTACTCATATAGCTAACCTAAATTATTGTATTTCTGATTAATTAATTGACTATGCTGTGTTTACTAAAAAGTCCTAAAACTTACAAAAATAAATAAATTTGATTTTAACATGCTCTGTTTGTATCTCAAATCAGGATCTTTCTTGCACCTCAAGCCTACCTCCTGCAAGCATCTAGGAGGGATCAATAATGCCACAGGAAGCCATCACTTAACTTTTGGCCCCAAGAAAAGCCACCTTGATTTCTCTGTTTACCTGTTGTATTGTTTTCTGCTTACTCTTGCACCTGGCATGCTCATTGTTTTGGGACCCCTCCTGCATTCAATTGTAGATAGTGGTTGGGTTGACTCAGGATAGATTAATTACTGGGTGGGAATTGAATGTTTGCCAAGAGCCTCAAGCAATGCTGCCTCCTCATGGGATTCTGAAGGATGCCCATTTTCATCATCGGTCCTTTTGCATCCTGGATTCAAATCTGGACTTTTTGATTAGTGCCAACTTTGAATCTGCAGTCTCATTGGATGTCCACGGAAGGACTTCAGTGACTACCTTTTTTGAATCATGAACTTTGCTGTTTCCTCCTTGCTCCAGGACATCTGACTAATCCTATTTGCCTATTGTTTCCCATTATTGAACTTCTTACTGTAACAAAAGAGCCAGGTGCTAGTATTATTTTAATCATTGTATTTTTTTTTTGTAAGTACTATTATAGTATGAGAGCTAGTTTTAGTTCCCCCGGGGTGGAAGGTATAAAAGATCACATCTTCCATCATGGCTTCCGCTCTCTTGATTAGAACTTAGGGATGTTCCAGGCAGGTTGAGACTAGCTTTTGGTGCAGCAGTTAGGCCTCTGTTGTATTAAACGCATGTCAATAAACCACATTTGCTTGCCTGAAATAAATTGTCTGTAATTCTTGGGTGAAGGTTGAGCTCTGCCAGCAATCAACCCAGGTATTTTTAACTGTACCTTGGGGTCCATAAGAGCTCCTGTAATGAAAGGAGAGGGCCACCAGTTTTTAGGTAACACATAGCTGTTACGTTCTGGTGTTGAACCTTTGACCTTCCTGTTACTAAAAGTAAGGGTCACCCTTCCTTGAAAGCTAGTCGTATCCAACTCTAGGGTATGGTGCCAATATCCGTTTACAGCCAAAGAGCCAACCATGTCTGCATCTGTAGACGTTTCCATGGTCAGGTGGCAAGCATAATTAGACACTGGAGCACACAAAATGCTGTTACTTACTTCTGAATTGATCCCTATTTACCTACTTGGAATTTCTTGCTTTCCAACTGCTAGGTTGGTATGAGCTGGAACAGAGACAGGAGTTCACTCTGTCATGCAGCACTCAGGTCTCAAACTGCTGGCCTGCCAACCTTCCAATTGTTAAGTTCAATGTTTTAACCACTAAACAAACCATAGCTCAGTACTTTTCTTAACTTTTGAGCTGACTTTTTGGCCTTCGGTGAACTCATTTCCTCTCCTACCTGCTGGCTTCTTAAGATGCACTTTTATCTCTTTGCTTCACTTCTTTCCCTTTAAATATTAAGATTATGGGGCAGAATGTGTTTATTTTCTTCTACTTTTGATTCTGCCACTCAAAACTGTTTGAAAGGAAAAATAAACAAACAAATACTAGCCATCCAACAATTCCCAAAGCCAAACTCCAAATGACTGGAAACTTTATTCCTTACTTATTTTTACAGGCAACATTTGTTTACTTTTCTTGGTTGAAAAATAGCAAAGAGTTTCTGAAAACAGAATCATGTAGCAGTAAATAATTAATCCTATTGTTAATGTGATTTTCAAATTTGAAAAACAACCGTATTTGTTCTAGATGTGTTCATTAAAAGGTCATTACCAAGGAAATGGTAGCTTCTGCCAGTTTGCCCTCTCCGTCTATTTGCCCCTCTCCCCAACCATAATAGTCAAACAGTTTAATTGAATACCAGGGCAATTTAATGAAAACAGTTATGTGCTGACAAGCTGGTTAATAAGAGTGGGCAGTCAGAATTGAAAATGTTCAGAGAACAAATGGTAGTTTTTAACACTGCCTGTTCAATTCCAAATTCAAGGCTACTCCCCTCTGGTTTCTTCAATCAACTGGGAAAAAATCCAATAGCATGTGCAAAATCGTTCCCTTCTACTTAGCACTGTTTACCTATCCCATCACCTGTCTACTGAATCAGGCTAATATATATCCTATCTAGATTTTATACTCAGTCACTTTTTCTGAGTTACTGCTTTGGCCTATCTCATTCTTCCACAGCAGTGATCTTTTACATTCTCCACCTTAACTTCTGCATCATTGTAAAGGTCATTTTCCCCTTCTTCGATGCAGTATTTGTAAGGGTAAGTACAGTTTTCAGCCTTTCTTTCCTGTGTCTCCCCCCGCCCCCTTCACAGGAATATTGCAAACTTTTCTTGAGGTTTTATTCTGTCTAAAAAAGAGAGGGACATAGCCTTAAAAATACAGATATAAGGGTTTTGGTGGTCTTAGTGAGTAATGCCCCTTACCTCTTAAGTGAGAGTGCATGGCTTAACTTCTTTTGGGTATAACTGAAAAGAGATTTGTGTCATTTCTAGCCCACAATATGAAAGAACAAAAGAAAAATGTCACGGGAAAATTCAATGTGATGTACAACATATTTTATTTCTGCAGCATACACAAAGTCAAAAGGGAAGATGTTACAGCCATATACAATTTCTCCATTGCACATTGTTGGCAAGGGTTATTTGAAATGGGCAGAGCAGTCAAAACTAGTATCTGGATAGCTGCATTGAGTAAAGTGGAAAATGGTTGGCTTTGCTGTCAAGGTCACAAGTTTGAGGGACTTCTTTTTCAATATTTCCCTCCCACCAGGCTGGTGAAACTCAGGGGTCTCTTGGAAGATTGATAGGCTTTCATTGCCATGATTTTGCCCCCAACAGACCAACTGGAATCTGCCACTGATGGTGCAGATCTACATTGATAGATTCTCACCAATCTGACTATGCCTTCCATGTGAATAAAACATCTCTGTTGACACCCCAACATTATCCTAAGCTCCTCCGCAAAGAGGAATGTCCATGAAATTCTAAATAACAGTTTGTAATTTATTGTTTTTTTAAAATAAGATGTTTTACTTATCTTATTGATGTTGGTTTTTGTAGAAATGTAAGCAGTGAATATTGTTTCTATTTTTCTTGTTGATTTCTCTCTGGTTTGATGCCATTTTACTCTAATAAAAATTGATGTTTTCTGGGGCATTTTTTTATTTTCATGAAGCATGGTGTTATGATCTGGAAAATGTGTTGTGACTGGTCTTGTAGCAAATTTAGTGACACTTTCATTCCAGTTAAATCAGTGGGAGTTAGATTAGTTACATTACACATGTTGTTTCACTGTCAGGGGTTCAACTATTCAGAAAGGTTATCCTTGGTTTATCCAAGTAGATTCAAAGTTTGGTAAACCAGTTTCTAATGCTAAAAAGGTTTTCATTATTCACATGAAAATGCTTAATTATCCAGTTGCAAGAATCTTACAATGGCAAATTATTTCACATAGACCACAGTTTTTGTTTTCCCAATATTTTGCAGACGATTAGTCACTTGAATAATACTGGTGCTATAATAATTCTGCAGTGGCTCAAGTCACTAAGATGCTGACTGGGAAGCAGAAGGTCAGCAGTTCGATTCCCGAGTACTGCAGGACGGAAATGAGCTCCCGTCTTCATCCCAGCTCCTGCCAACCTAGCAGTTCGAAAGCAAGAAATTTCAAGTAGATAAATAGGGACCACTTCGGTGGGAAGGTAACAGCGTTCCGTGCGCTCCGGTGTCTAGTCATGCCTGCCATATGACCACGAAAACATCTTCAGAAGCAGACAGTGCTGGCTCTTCGGCTTAGAAACAGAGATGAGCACTGCACCCTAGAGTCGGATACGGCTGGCTTTCGAGCAAGGGAAACCTTTACCTTTACCTAATAATTCAGCATGGGTTGAAAACAGTGTAAGGACATTACTGTCTCATTTCAAAGGTTTTTGTATAGTGTTTTTCCCAATGCTTATCTTTCTGTTCAGAAAAGCATAGAAGGGTAGGACTTAAAAAGAGAGCTGAATATCTTAATTAAAATTGAAAAGTAATTTTGAAAAGGTGATACATCTGGATTTGGAACAGTAAAGTCACAACAAAGCCACAAAAATTCAGTCCTAATTTGAATTACTTTAACACATGCAATGGCTATGAAAGTGGTAACAGATATGGGTTTTGATGACTAAGCACTTCCTCAAAGATTCTATTTGAGAAGAGATTTTTCTGTATAACTTAAAAAGATTTACACTCCATTGTAAATTACACTCCATTGTTGCTAACAAATCATTAGATATGGTGTAGAATATATAAATAAATTAGCATTTTAAAGATTACCAGCAAGTGTAAAAACTTTTCTGAAGGCTCAACATGGTTATTTTTTTGTGGGGAGGTGGGGAGAAGACCTAGAAGAAAAGTTCAAATTTTAAAGGAAAGAAAGTTCACAATGTAGCTTGGTTTGTTGGTTCATCCAACAGCAGAACATAAGCTAGTATTTTCAATATGGATCCCTCCTACATACAATATCTGTTAACCTTTTAATAAAAAAAATTAAATATATATACAAATACATAAAAAATTTAAACTATTTAAACAACCATAAAAAAACTTAACATAAAAATTGTGCCCCGCTCCATCAATGGAATCATTACAGATACCATCAAATCTTTCTCCATTTACAGCAGTGATTCTCAATGTTTTCAAGCCAGTTCTGACCATATTAAATAAGAATATTTATTATTTTCCTCAGTTGATTAGCTATGTAATACAATTTTATATTTGGGAGACCCAGCCTTCCTAAATTTTGAGGTTTATACCACATTAGATGTTAATCATTATTCCTTTCACAAAATTTAATAATTTAATAATGATATTCCTTCAACTCTTCTTCTAATTTCTTTATTGGCAACATAATAAACAAAAATTTTTTGGGTGTTATCTTCATTTTACATAAAGCTACTCTACCAAAGGGACTGCAGCGGCTCAAGTGGTTAAGACACTAAAACTTTTAGTTTGGTTTTAAATGGGGTGGGAGTAATGACAGTGGATGAATGGAGGATGAGGGTGTTTTAACATGTTTTTATATGTTTTTAACTGTTGTACGCCACCCTGAGTCAGGTTTTTACCTGAGTGGGCGGCATAAAAATTTAATAAATAAATAAAATAAAATAAACTGATGACTGGAAGGTCAACATGTCAGCAGTTCGAGACTTGAGTATTGCACAACAGAATGAGCTGTTGTCTCTGTCCCAGCTCCTGCCAATCTAGTAGTTCGAAAGCAAGATACAATATTGCAAGTAGATAAATAGGTACTCAGAGATGAGTAACTGTAAAGGTAACCCTTGCTCGAGAGCCAGTCGTATCCGTATCTAGGGTTAAGTGCTCATCTCTGCTTACAGACAAAGAGTCAGTGCTGTCTGCATCTGCAGACATTTCGGTGGACATGTAGCAGGCATGCCTCAACATCGGAGTGCACAGAATGTTGTTTACCTTCCCAACGAAATGGTACCTATTTATCTACTTGTGATTTTTTTTAATTGTTGTAAGCCACCCAGAGTTGGAAAATATCCCAGACACGAGCAATGTAAGTAAATAAACAAATGAATGAAGAAACAAATAAATAAATGAAGAAACAGACAAGCACTTTTACCCCTGCTTTTTATTATTGTATTTATAATACAGTATGTGCTAACTCAACATCCTCCTAGTCAATCTATCATTTGTCTTCCTCATATTAAAAACAGTTTGAATTAATATAATATATTCAGCAATAAAACTTTTTTCTCTCTTTGCTAATTATGCTGTAAGAATGTTAGCATCTGGACTTATTAAAGAGATTGACATATATTGCCCCAAATCTGTGGATTCCTTATTGGGTCTTAGTATTAATACAATCAAAGAATGCTTCCAATAAAGTGATATCTTTTCACCTTCTATTATTCTATTAAACAAAGATTTAAATTTTGGTATGGAAACCTTTTAAAATATTTTATATTTCTCTGATCCAAGCCCATCTAATCCTGGTGTCTTTCCCACCTCCAAATAGTGAAGAAAGTCTTCCATCTCATTTTCTCTAATAAGCTGTTTCATTAACTCTCTGTTCTATATTGGATCATATTTATTTATTAGGTTTATTTCTATACCGCCTTTCTTCCCCAATGGGCAAGTCAAAGCGGCTCACAACAGTAAAATAAACAAAAAAACAAAGTACAACATTACAATATCAGAACAAATAGCAATAACAATATAATAATCGGCAAAATAAAAGATAAATACATACAAAATAATACAGTCAAATCCATATAATCAGTGACATAGTAACAATAAATAAGATCCCCAGAGATACAATGTACAACAGATCATAAGCCCATACAGTGCGATACAAAGCGTCTTGCCTCACAGACCACGGCCCTAACACAGCACAAGGTATACTTCCCCAGGCGATGGAGAGGCTCCAGGAGGAGGTGAAGAAGTCCGGCTTTTTCGTATCGGCCTGAGGCGGGATCCAGGAGTGCAAAGAAAAGAAAAGGCGCTTCCCCCACAGCAGCAGCAGCAGTCCTCGAGCAGTGGCGGCCTTCAGCTCAGCCTGTTAGCACACAGCCCTATATAGATAGATAGATAGATAGATAGATAGATATAGATATATAGATATATAGATATATAGATAGATAGATATATAGATAGATATATAGATAGATATAGATATATATAGATATAGAAATTGTGTTAGATTTAACTATAGTTTATGTGAACAAGCCAGGATCAGAAACCATGGTTTAAAACTGAAGAAAACTGGCCACACTCATAAGGGAAACTCTGGTTACTAGGAACAGAAAGCCTGTGTGGCTTTCGCCTTAGGGGATTTTGCTTTTGCTTATACTTATGTTTGTCTGCTTCACACACACCCCCTTTCCTCTTATCCTTTTTAATGGATTAGGGAGGATATTGGAGGGTTTTAGATAGTTTTATGATTGAGTTTTTACATGTTCTTGTTGGGTTTTAACTGCGGTTTTTTAATTGATGTTTTAACTGATGTCTTAGTTGATGTTTTTATAATATCTTGGAGGCCGCCTTGGGTCATCTTGTGATGAGGAAGGCAGGCTATAAATACCAGAAATAAATAAATAAATAAATAAATAAATAAATAAATAAGAGTACAATACTAAACTCATTCACATAACATTGAATCAATTATGTTAGTAGAGAAGACTAAAGGCAAAGGGGTGGGACAAAAAATATTGGTACATTTTAGCTTAAAGCTCTCATCCTGCCCAAATATTCCAAAGCAGTACAGAATGCAGTTTTTTTTTAAAAAAAAAATAGATATTCATCTAGGTATGCATATGTAACATACTTACAGAAAAAAGGTTTAGCCACTCTTGTTTCATTTTTGTTTGTTAGTCAACCAGTTTTCCCTGGCTTTTCAAATATTCTTGACACTCCGGCTAACTTCAACTTTTTCCACTCTCCAATTCCCTTTTACTGTCTAAATACTTTTACATTTGTTGTATGCTGCAGGTATGTTCAATTTCATTTTTCTTTCAAAGAGGGATTCTGGCTTTTCAGAAGGGTGGAAGACCTACAAAAACCTCAAGAATGGTGCAAGATTGAACATGTATAGAAAACTGGGGCACTCTAGAGGCCAGATTAGGATTTTAAGAGGACCAAATATAGCCTAGAGTTCCTTACATCAAAGTTTCATATTACAGCCAACGTAGCCACTGTGTTGGCATAAACACTGCTTTTCATAGGGATACATAGCAAATAGTGCACACTGCTTGCAATACTATATAATTAGTTCATGTCAGAAATTATTCTGGGTTGAAAGGATTTTTGCTGGAGAAACTCCACTCTGGGGATGCCTGAATAAGGCTCCTTTCATATCCCGAAGAGCTGGGCAGAGACAGGCACTCAATTCGTCATGCTGTACCCAGGTCTTGTATTGCCGACTTGCCAGCCTTCCAGCTAACAAGACAAGCTTCTTAACCACTGAGCCACCACAGGCCCTACTTGCATCACTGATTCGTAGTAATGTAGCCTACATTTTATCTCCATTAAGAAAATGCATATTTGTTCACTAGTGAGCAGAAGAATTCTATGGTTCTTTCCCATGCAGTATTGCCAGAAGCATTATTTATTTTTGTCAGTCTATGTAAAATAATGCTAGGATTTCATGTTAGAAGACAAAAGCAGTAAATATTGCTTTTTTCCTATCACTAATGAATGTATCTTCCTTGCATTGAAGCAGCACTTAGATATTTTTGTCCAACTATATAGAAAGCACTCTGCTAGTCCACAGAAACATTTCTCAATGGTACATTGGTATGTACTGTAGTGAGCAAATCCTATTAAATGCACTTTGGAATTGCTAGCAGCTTCCATAATGTTTAAGATTGCCGTCTCATCAAAGAATGTTCTCACTTGGTTTGTAATTATTGCACTGTTTCCAAATGCATGATTAAAAATCTTAATTACTATCCAGAAGGAAAGCAGCTTCCATGGCTCCTGGCCAGAAGAGACTCTGCAGTTTCCCTCAGTTTAGTATCTATAAAGGATCTTCCTTCTGGGGGATCTGTAAAACCTCTGAATGGCAAACAAAATTATGGGCCATCTTTTCTGAGCCAATTAATAGACAGCTGCCACAGGTAGAGTTTCCTTGGCACTGCCTGTGGAGATAGTTTGGTATTATGGTGTGTGCTAGTTTAACATCTGTGAATTCATCTCCTTCCCACATTTACTGTATTTCATGCCAGGACTCACTGACTTAGTACAAGGTAATCATAGGTGTGTTTCACATATACTTAATTATCAAGAAACTCACATTGTTTGGCCCACTCTCATGAACATACATTCATATTATTTTTTCAACTGTTATATGTGGGTCTGTGACTCACAATGGCCCTTAGCATGATATCATAAAAATTGATGCTTTTTAAAACTATCAAGCAGGAATGAACAAAAATTTATCTCTGGTTGAACATTTTTACCAGATGTCACAGTGTGGCAAGACAACCTTTCTCATTGAGGGAAAAAATTGCAAATGCTTGCTTCAGCCTAATGTAAGTGGCAGTTGCTTGATATGGAGCTGGTATTTGAGCACAATTGAAGTGCTCCATGACCTTCTCTTGCTTAGAGAAATGAAAACAAGATGGGGAGGGGGGAAATGATACCCACTGTGCTCAGGACTGGAGGAAGATGTGGAGCCTTGAGTGAACTGGCTCCCTGGATTCAGAGTAAAAAAAAAAAATAGATTAAATTTATCAGTGTTTCTTAAAGGAGAAGAATCAAACTGTGTACCCTTGGGCAATCTGGACAGTCACAAAGCAATACACACACATATACACACAGACATGAAGAAGGAAATGACAAACCCCTTCTGTGTATGTCATATAACTAGAAAACTCTGGAAAAAGTCACTGTAGTTCAGAAGTGACTTGATGGCATGTAATTATTTTCATTTCTCCATTGTGGCTTATGCAAACAGGATAAATTGCTGTTCTCTTTCATGTTTCTCTCATCTCATTATCCTGCATTGCGAAAGTTGTCCCAGATTTCTTTCTAAGGGCAGCAGGGACAAGTTTCACTTGATGGTGCACTTGTTACCAGGTATGCTCTGAGAGCAAATGTATGAAGTCATATATGTTCAGAGAAACACCCACAAGGGATTCTTGAACTATGACATGTTTTGAAACATATTAAACTGTGCATGGCACACTCACACAGAGCTATTCACAAAAGGAATTTTATTTAATACAAAAGAAATAAAACATGTCCAAGATTAATAATCAAACAGACAACTAAACTGGGAAATACAGTCCCTAAATAAAAAAGCAAAACTTGTATAGCTAAGATGGTTTCTAGATTCAGGCAGTGGTGGGATTCTTCTTTTTTTAACTACCTACTCTGTGGGTTTGGTATGGTGGGCGTGGCAAAGGGGAAAGCCCTGTGTTGCACCCGAATTAGGACCACTTTATTTCAAAACCTGGGTGTGTGGGGCCATCCAGAATTTATGCTACTGGTTCTGGCAAAATGGTGCAAACTTGCTGAATCCCACCACTGGATTCAGGATGCACTGTAAAGTTCTGCAGTGCCTGAGTAGACTATTTGCAGAAGTGCTGCAAGAATACAAAGAAGAAAGGATCTAATCAAGTTGTCCCCCACAACCAGCAATTTCATAATAGCTGTTGATGGTCATCCATAATTTCTAAGCAACTGATATCTAGAGAACTTGTTAAAAACAATAGGAAAAATATCTGGAAGGGATGGACTTGGTTCCGGGTTCTATAAAAAAATCAATAAAATGTTAATTCCCAAGTTAAATAAATTATTTAACTATATCTTAAATGGGGTAGGAATGCCTCCTTCTTGGTCTTAAATAGGGTAGGTATACCTCCTTCTTGGTCTCAAGCCCAAAGAGGATAAAACATAGATAGATTCTTATCATCCTATTTCTTTAATAAACCAAGATGCAAAATTATTTATATCAATAATAGCAAATAGATTATATGAATTTATAGGATAATATATAAATAAAGACCAGGCTAGGTTTCTTTAGGGGAGGCAAATGATGGATTTAACCAGAAGAGTTTTGAACTTAATTGAGTGTATGAATCAGAAAAAGGTGAAGATGGGTATAATAGCATTGGATATTTTAAAGGCATTTGATTTGGTGGAGTAGGTAAAATTGAGGAAATTGAGTCAAGAAATGGGATTTGGAGATAATTTCCATGATATTATAAAACAATTGTATAATAGGAACCAGGCTTCATTTCTGGTTAATGATGGAATAACAGACCAAATAAACCTAAGCTGTGGAATAAGGCATGTTATTTATAATGGTGTTGGAAATACTGGTCACTGCAATAAGACAGATATATATTTAAACGGTGTAGAGGATATAAAAAAATAATTTTCAGTGAGAAGTGGTTAACTGATGAAAAAAGGGATTTATGTTGTGTCATTTTCTCTTTGGTACATCTTTGTAAACGGTAATGAGCAAGAGAGCATATACTGTAAAACCAGGGGTTCTCAACCTTTTATTTTTATTTTATTTTTTAAATTATTTGAACATAGATACCATCCATTCTTACAGTCATTACATATATATATAAGAAAAATGTTTAAAAAGACAGAACAAAACAAACACCTGTGTTGTACATAGGAATCTGTGACGGTTAAGTAGTCCAATCGTTTTTTATTATCTTGCCCAAAATTTGCAAATCTCCGGGCAGGGTTTAATCCCATCTTCATTAGTCAATGCATATTCTATGAAAGGTTTCCATATATCCCAAAAGCTATACTTAAATACAATGCTTTTTCTTCCATTTACTTCCATAGTCAATTATTCATTTAACGACATTTGCCATAAGTCATTGTACCATCTACTTTTAAGCAGTCCCATTTCATTTTTCCACTCTTTAGCTATAATTCTTCTGGCCACCACTCACAAGGTGAGCAATATTTCTTTCCTATTCTCATCTATATTTAGATCTTCTGTTTCTCCCAAAAGTGCTATTTTCAGCTCGATGTAAAAGTCCTATTCATAACCTTTGCTACATCCTACTCTAGAGAACTCTAAACATCTTTAATTTGCCCCCCCCCATATCCAGGTAGGTTCCCCTCTCTCTTTTGCACCTCCAACACACATCCGAAAAAGATTTGTTCATGTGATGGAGTCTGACTGGCGTCAGATACCATCTCCAATGAAGTTTACTATTATGTTCCTTTTCTTTTATGGATAATGTTTTCATAACTCTTTGTGTCCATTTTTTACTCCAATTTTCCTCCTTGATTGTAGTTCGTAGGTCATGTTCCCATGTTTGTCTAAGTGCTTTGCTGTATATCTTTTTCATAATTCAATTGATGGTAGATTTTTCCTACTATTCCTTGTGCTTTTTTCCTCTAGTTTCTAATTTCATTTATTAATTCCTCAAAAGGTGTTGTAGGCCTTCCTTCGCATATCTGCTTTCTAATGTACCTGTCCCAATTGTCCATTTGGATTTTTTGAAACCAATTCAAACCCAATTTATCATACACTTCCTTTTTAACTTGGTTATCCCTACAATTATTTATCCATTCATTCATTAATAATACCGTATTTTGACATAATATATCTCTGATTTCTTTCGAGGTCTTCAACGGGCAACTTTGGGAATCCAAAATTTCTAAAATGGGCGATCTATTAGGAGCCATCTTTTTCTTTAATCCTTTCCAAATGCTGCATAAAGTTCTCAGTGTAAAATTATTGATATTTTGTTTGTGTGGAAAATCTCCCCAAATCAATTCACATTTCAACTTTTTAAATTCTAGCCAGTCTGGTTCTAGACTATTTCCATCTAGAAGAGGGGTTCTCAACCTTTTAAAGCTGGGGGCCAGGTCAAGCGCCTACAGACTGTTTGGCAGTAGGGGAGATTATTTTTTGAATATAATTTTAATTAATTAATTAATTAATTAATTATAAATTTTCCAATCTGGATGGTGTACACAGAATATCAACCATATCAGAAAACAAAAATAAAATAAAAAATAAAAACAAAAACCCTTTTTTTGTTCAGTTGCACAGTCAATTCTGACCCTTTGCGACCCTATGGATCATTGCCTACCAGGCACCATTGACTTCCACATTCCTCCTCAGGCCACCCAGCTTTGTGCCCATTGCATCTACAATACCATCTAGCCATCTCATTTTTGACCGCCACCTTTCTTCTTTTGCCATCTACCTTTCCCAGCATCAAGGCTTTCTCAAGTGAATCCTCTCTTCTCATTTGATGTCCAAAGTACTTTAGCTTCATCTTTACTATTTGACCTTCTAATGAGAAGTCAGGGTTGATTTCTTCTAGGATCCACCTATTTGTTTTCCTCACTGACCAGGGGACTTTCAAAACTATCTTCCAACACCACATTTCAAAGGAATCTATTCTTCTGCGCTCAGATTTCCTAATGGTCCAGCTCTCACAATCATACATTACCACCGGGAATACCATTGCTTTGACTATGCAAATATTTGTTGGTAAGGTAATGTCTCTACTTTTTACTATGTTCCCTAGGTTTCTCATAGCTTGTCTCCCAAGCAACAGTTGCTTTTTTATTTCATGGCTGCAAACATCATCTGCAGTGACCTTTGATCCTAAGAAAGTAAAATCTGCCACTGCTTCTACTTCTTCCCCATCTATTTTCCAGAGACTGATAGGGACTATTGCCATTATCTTGGTTTTCTTGATGTTGAGTCTCAAGCCAGCTTTTGCACTCTCTTCTTTCAACCTAAGCAAGAGCTTCTTTAGGTCTTCCTCACTTTCTGCCATTAGGGTAGTATCATCTGCCTATCTCAAGTTCTTGATATTTCTCCCAGCAATTTTGATCCCAACTTGTGATTTGTTCAACCCTGCATTGCACATTATGTGTTCAGTGTATAAGCTGAAAAAGCAGGGTGACAAAATAGACTATGCTCTATTTTTAATGTGAGCTTTCATGGATTAAATCACAATATCAGATAATACAATAATACAAAATTGCAATAATACAAAAAAACCACAACTAATAACAAACAGAACAACTGAACAAATACAGTGGTACCTCACTTAAAGAGCATAATGTGTTCCATGGGATTGCTCTTTAAGGAGAGTTTGCTCATTAAGTGAAACACCATTGTAAAGTGCCCAATTGTGACTTCTGGGGGGGAGGTACTGTGAACCCCAATTTAGTTGTTAAGCGAGTTTTCGGTTGGTTTTAGTTGTTAAGTGAGGTGACCATTTAGAGAAAATTATGCTCTTTAAGTGAGTTAGTCTCTAAGCAAGGCACTCATTATGCATGGTTTTACTGTACATCCAATGTGAAAGAAGAAAAAGGGAGGCTCTTAAGAAAGCACTTTTGCAAAATTCCAGACCTGCCCAACTCCCTCAGAATTATGCAGAAGGCAATACTTCCCAGGAGGCCCAAGAAGCATACATTCCTGATTTTTGTAATTATTCCCCTTAAAGGCCAGTAGTATGCTAGTATGCTAATATGGAGAATAAGACAGTGGAGGCTGATGGGAAACCCTCATTTAAAAATATCCCCCCCACACACACACACACACACACCACACAGAGAGGTAAACAAAAGGAGCCTTCCTAGCTGACTGCCTCAGCTTGTCTCTGCAAGTTTTGGCTTGAAATTTGTTTTCAGTGCATACCTATGGGAAACCGCACTTTGGGCCCTCTAGTGGCCATCTCTGGTAATGACAGGCAACTGCTCTCCTGGAAATGCCATAGACTGCTTTTAAGCTACTGAAAACATGGCAAATCACATGGAGGGTAGGATGGAATGGCGTCGGGGGCCAGGTCTGGCCTGTGAGCTGTAGGTTGCGAATACCTGCGGTAAACCATCTTGACTGCTGCCATTAATATTGTTAACATTCAGGCTGCTGTTTCCTATGTAAAGCTTGACAATTTTTTTTCCTTCTGACATTTTTTTTTCTTTCTGACAATGCAAGCAACTTTCTCTATGGTTTATGATGGAAGAATAAAAAGAAACTGAATCTATTTATATTATTATTATTTAGTCTGGAACTAAACTTTCCTTTTGCAGGCCAGTCAATGGTATTTGTGTCTATAAGGTTTTCATTTAATTCTACAGAAGCAAGAATCCAATGGAGTGTACTGAGCTATAATCACTTGTTTTCATTAACATGTGTGCACCTGTTAATAATCTGTTCTTCTAGTGAAAGAGGAAAACTGCAGACAAATAAAAAACCGGAAGAGGTTCTTGCTGTTGTTCTTGCCCTTCATAGATTTTACTAGTTGCCTTTTTGGGTATTATTCTGACAGCTATATTAGTATTTTCTGGTTGAAGTAAGATATAAAAACAAACTAGGCTTAATGTCTTTAACAGGATTTTTTACCATTATAAGGGAGGGGATGGCCATTTAATTGGCTTACAGTGGCAAGGACATTGTGGCAATATAATGCCTTTCTCTGCAAAGAGTCCAATTACTACAGAAGAACAGTTATAAAATGCAATTTCCATGGGCACAGTTTTGTGGATTGTCCTCACCTCATCTCCAGAGTGTAAACAATGGTAAAAGTTTTCTGTTAAATAAATAATGAACCGTTTTTCCTGCAATATGAAGGTAGCAATAGATGGCTTACAGAAAAGGTTATACTGGAGTAGCACAGAAGAAATAAAACAAGTAAAATGGATTGTTTTATTATGTTTTCAATAGGCTGTTGGTAGGTGTGTGTAATACTATCTGGTTCTATGTAATACTCTCTGGCTATATACTTGGGTCCCTCCTCTGAGGTGTGAAGCTGTCGGTTAGGGGAATCTTGATCCTCTGGATGATAATCACTTTATGTCAGACTCCAGTTGGTGCCTGACGTAAGTGGTAAGATATGGTTTACCTTCAAAGCAAAACTGGCCAAGCTGATAGCGCTCCCAGTCTCTGAGAAATGAAGGTCTCCAAGCCTCCTCCTTCATCCCTCATTGCACCCCCAAGGCTAAATGAAATGGTCTTATTGTTGACCATTTGGTTGTTATCTCTTCTCTGCAAGTTCTCCCCTTCTTGGAGAAAATGGGAGGAGGAATTAAATCCTTATTGACTGACCCCTCCCCTTACTCAGCCTCCTCATGAGGCACAAATGTGAGGCACTAGGTTTCAATTATTCACCTACCATTTGTACTATGTGCCCTGCCAGAACCTAGCCCGCTAGCTTGTTAGCCAGAACAGGAGGCAGAGACAGCACCTCAGCCATGGGGACAGCCATGTGGGCAGTGGTGGTTTCGGAAGAGGGCACAGTGGTCAGTGTGGTGGCACTCACAGTGGTAGCAGTAGTAATGGTGGCAGTAGCACTGCCCATGACAGTGATAGCAGCTGCAATTGCAGTATACACACCAGTGTCAGTATTAATGGAGGCTTTCCACATCAGCTGTGGAGAACTTCTTGCAGTAGTGGTATAATATCCCAATTGTGTGGTGCTTAGGAGGGGAAGGATGTAGTGCACCCCTAACTGCCTTCTCATTGCTGCTGGGGATAGGATGAGTGGCTAGGTTTGCCACACACACACACACACCCTCCTTGGTCATCAATTGCCTGGTGGCATAGGTGGTTGATTGGGGTCTTGGTGGCCTGGAAGTTAGGCTTTGAAAAAATTAATAATTTAATATTCAAATCCCTAGGGTTGCTATTTTGATTGACCAGGAGGTTGGGCTCATCAGGGGGTTAGATTGGTGGCAACGGCTAGAAGAAGAAGATGATTGTGGACTGAGATATTGGTACCTGTTTGTTATGTTACCTGATTGTCTTGTTTCCTGGTGTTTGTGTTATCTGCCAGCTGGCCATGCCCTGGACTCTGATAATATTAATATGACAAACCCTGATTTCCATGTGTTCCCTTGAAAAGTTCCATTCATAACACAATGAATGGTGTTGTCTTTATTCCTCTGGTACCCTAGACAGATGCATTGTTTGAATCTGCGGATGCTTAGAAAGCTAAAACAAGAATCATATTTGGCAAATTAAACTATAAGCCATGTATTAGGATATATGTTTGCTGGATGGTGTCTGTAATGATAGTAATTTGTTTTAGAGGTAGAGTTTTCTCTCTTGGCAGAATGTACAGTAGTTTTGAGAAATTAAATGATTTAAAAGAACAAAAATGCCTCTGAAAATTTTCTCAAAGAGAAAGAAGACTTTTCTGAGTCTGCTGTTAAAAGGCAGCAAATAGATGAATAGTATTCATAATGCTAAATTGTCTGTTAAAATCATAGTTTACTGCCCACCCTACCTGTTGCACAAATGCTGAGATGGCTTACAATTAAAGTCAACATGATGCTGGCTGATTTGATTAGAAATTCCCAGATGCCCTATATTTAGCATGGTCATATTTATGTTTATTCAAACAAAACATCATGTATTCTGTGGAATTTAGCCCAGAATTATACCCCACTGGATTCAATGGGATTTACTTTCTGATAAAACAGAACAGGACTGTAGTCTTAAGAAAAAAAGCAAGAATCTGCTGGTAGACAAATAAACTGTTTCTGTTACCAGGGAGTATCAAAAGAATGTTTCTTTCTGCTTCATAGACTATGCTAAAGTATCTGTTTGTGTGGATCAGAACAAACTGTGACAAGTCCTTAAACTGATGGGAGTACCAGACCTGTCTTCTGAGAAACCTATATGTGGATCAGGAAGCAACAGTTAGGACCAAATATGGAACAACTGATTGGTTTAGGATAGGAAAAGGAATATTACAAGATTTTATATTGCCACCTTACTTATCTAACTTATATGCACAGTAACTCATGCATAATGCAGGGCTGAATGAAGCACGAGCCAGAATAAAGATTGCTGGGAGAAATATCAACAACCTGAGATATGCAGATGATACCATCTTAATGGCAAAAAGTGAAGGATGTCTAAAGAGCCTCTTGATGAGGGTGAAAGAGAATGCAAAAGTTGGCTTGAAAACCAACGGGGAAAAAAAATCATGACATTTAGCCCCATCACTCTGTGGCAAATAGAAGGAGAAGAAATTGAATGAGTGACAGACTTTACTTTCTTGTGATCTGGACAGAATCCAGAGGATGGCAGATGACAGAGAAGCCTTGTGTGCTGTGGTCCATGGGGTTGTGAATAGTCAGTCTTGACCATGCGACTAAACAACAAAACCATTGTGTTAATGTTGACAATAATTGAAACATTATATAGATACTATATGTGAAATGATTAACTCAATGAATATGCATCCTTCATTCATTTGTGGCTTGTCCAAAAATAAGTACTTAAAAGCACTAGAAATCAGAAATAAAAATTTAAGTGAGTTTTCTCCACTATAAAATGTATATTTTCATTTAGCACTGGAGGATATGAGAAGCTATGGTGATGAGCTTGTGACATGTCATTGTCACACATGATGTATCTCTTGACACTTAGTCACTGAGTGTCAAAACCTCATTCATTAACTGGCTCTAAATTCATTCTTGTTCCTTCGTAAGCTGCATCTGAGATCAATAACCTTAAAACTAAGCATATCTGAAACCAAACACATATAAATAGCAAACCTTAGAGCTTGTGAATCCAGAGTTAGCCCCACAAAATGAAGTGGATTTTATTTCAGAGTAATGTTTTGTAGGATTGCCTTATTAGAGTGTCAGCTATTAAAGCACAGTCCTTTGCTCTGCCACCAGAAACAGGAAGAAATCGTGGAAGAAAACTTTCCTTTGAGAATAAGTAAATTCTTCTTCAAATGCCACATCTATTCTGGATATTGGCTAACATCATGACAATAGTCTTCCTGTTCTTAACTCCTCAGAATGGTTCTTCTTTACATTGAAAGGCATTAGGATCAAGCCCATTAACACCAGTAGGGAAATGGAAAAGTTATCTCCTTCCTCAAAACAAGCCAATTGGAAAATATTGGAGGAAGGGGAAGAACCACAAGGAGGGGGAAACCACATCCACCATGGCCTGCACAAGGAAGCATGGCTAGGAGTCTCTCACATCACTACACCACCTGCCAGTTAGATTTGCCATGCAAAATTATTTAGTACCTCTTCTTCCTTGAGAATTAAATACTAAATGAAAAATCAGGCTAAATAATTATTATTTCAATGCATATTTCTCCAAGTACACATCTTAGAGATGCCACAGGGAACCTTACTTATGTGTATTTGCACATAAGTTGAAGGCAGTAGGAAAAGATGGAGAACACCATTGTCTTTAGTCTGTAAGACTTTTAGTGACAGATTTTTTTGGAGGCCATTAATTTGCACATGATACCACCACAAAATTAGAGTATGGACTGCTGAAACAGTTTGGTAATATGAACCTTTTCCCTCACAGTGCTTACTTCTCTTACAAACCAAGTTTGTTTTGGATTTTCTGTTTTTCATGGTCTCCATAAATATAGTATTGCTGATTGCAAATTCGTTAACACCTCACTGCACTGGAAAGTTTTATATTATCTGACTGTTTTTATGCATGTATTCAACCAGAAAAATAATATAAATTTATGTTGGATTTTAATTCCCACCACCTATAGCGTAATGAATTTCAAATGGTGTAATGTTATGCTGAATAGTTTTCATTAAGGTAATAAGAACATTTAGAGACAGTAAGGTTGTTGTTATTTGCAGAAGCAATTTATAATGATCCTAACAGAACTTTTTAGGTAAAGAGATATTTAGGGCTTTGTTTGTTAATGTTAACACATTGTGCCTAAGTCAGTGTATCTGGACCAGGGTCAGAGTATATAGTCAAATGTCTTCACCCTGGAAATCAACCTAGCTGCAGCATTCTGGACCTGCTGCATTGCCGGACCCACCCCCCAATAAAGAGACGGACACTGTGCTGGGTTTAAACTGGGCCACTTTTATTAATCACAATTCAATAATGCAAGCGGGCCGCCATAGCACTGGTAAAGATGAATGGTTATAACCAATTATCTCGACCCCAAACAGAAGCGCAAATGACTTAACCTCTGCTTCTGATGTGAGTCCGGTGAACTTGAAGGTTTGGCAAGCTGTTTCTAGCATAGCCTTCCCTTGTTCCTAAAGCACACGTGATTGGCCACCTGAGTTTCCCTCTATCTTATCCATCCTGTGGCCAACCAGGTGTGCACCTGTCGGACTCATAGGGGTCACCCAGTGCCCCCTTACCAGTGCTAGCCACCAAGTGACCAAAGACAAGAACCAAAAAGTACCCCAGAACTCAACCATCAGTGACAGTGTGGGATGGACGAAAACAACAAGAACCAAACGGCCAATCTAGGTTCAAGCAAAAATTCCCATCCAGCCCCGAAGCGACCAAAAAACTCAGACTGACACCAAGGGAGGGGGTGGTGGGCAAACATTGCCTGGCCCAGCTGAGCTGAAAGGAGGAAGGGGTGGTCCAGACCTCTCCTTCCAAGGAATGCCCGGCCCCCGCCCCTTCTGGCCCCATGCGGAAGGGCGGTCCATACCTCTCCCTTCCAGGAATGCCTGGCCCCCGCCGCTGTTTCCGGGCCTGTGCCATCTCTAATGGGGCGGGGGCGGCAAAGCGCACAGCAGCGGATCCGCGCTGCCGCACATCCCATCTTTGCAACAAAGACAATGGCAGGCTCTTGTAGAGAACACTACTGTAATTAGTCTTTGAGACTATTTGTGGACCAGCATTATCAAGGACTATCTATCCAAGTAGGGTGCAAGTAGGTACAACATTCCCTTTGAGTCTTCATGGTAAAGAGGAAATTCAAACCCAGACATCATGAGTTCTAGCTTATTATTCTCTCCCCTACATGACACAGGGTATACCTTTAGGAAGCTGGAGGCTTTCAGACATGCATAAATGAAGATTTCTTGATTCCAATAAGTGACTCATCTTTCTACAATCCTTACTATTGTAGTCTATAATGAGGGATTATGGGAATTATAGCTCAGAAATATTTGGAGGGTGACAATTGTCCACACTGGGCTAGAAGTTTATTTACCTCTAAACAATTTCTGGAGAATAGTTCACTTTCCTCTACCCACTATCTATTTTCTAGTACTGTACCTCAACATTCAATATCCAAATCTCAATATTTCATGGCTATTTCAGATAACTTAGAGTCAGATTCTCTCTCTTCATTGTGCTCTTTGCAGGCGCACCCCCCAAAGAAAGACTCAGACACCGGTATATGGATAAAGGCATTGGGCGACTTTTATTGAATAATGCCCTAGTCCAAATTATAACTTTCAATTGGTTTATTCATCCAATTGTAATTCTTAAGGCAAGCAGGCCGCAGTAACACTGGTAAGGTTCCTCCCAAAAATGCCAATGATAATTGGCTACAATGTAACCATTTGTATCAATTTGTTCCTTGACACAAACAAATTGTTCACCGGAGTCAATAAACTATCTACTGGCCCCACCCTATGACGTGTATCCGTCAAAAAACGAGGTGATGCATGCTGTAAAGCTCCTGCCATCACCCTTTGCCTGGTTCGTCGTTGACCGGCCAAAGCTATTACACCTGTACCTGTCTAAGTGTTGGCCAGTCAATTGCGAACCTGCCGGATACCTATGGGTCATCAATCTTTACCTTACCAGTGCTACCCGCCACATGGGGAGGCATCCATGATGACTCACCGCCCCCCCCAGACCGTCAGCTTGGTCGCCAGGACTGCTTGCACAATGCCCAGAAAGAGGTACATACCTCCAGCCGACAGGTGGACCCCATCTCCTGCCTACCAGCAAAAAATTTTGTAAGCCTATCCGCAGGTTTCCAATGGCTGTCTCCCAGCCATGCTCAGCAAGGGACCGAGCAACAGCCCTGTCCACTGACTGCTCGGTCAACAGGCCTGCTTGCAAATCCTCCAGAAAGAGGTTCATACCTCTAGCTGACAGGTGGACCCCATCCCCTGCATAGAGATCATAATTTTGCAAACTAATTGTGGGGTGCCGGATGACCATCCCCAAGCCCTTGTCTGCCAAGAACCGGGCAACAGCCCTGTTCATCGAGCGGCGAGCGCGGTCAAGGGCACGGAGGTCAATACCTCCTCTGTATGAATGACGCGGTACGATGTCTGACCATAGCAGCTTTGTGTACGGCCACACATAATGCAAATAAGCTAGGTCACTGCAAATCGTGAATTTTAAGGGAAGGCCAGTGACCTGGGCAAGGTCATTGCCCCCGAGGTGCAGTACAAGGACATCAGGCGGTTCAGCATCCCTGATGGAAAACAGGAATGGCAACAGTTCCCGCCATCTCATTCCGCGCTTACCATACCAACGTATACGTGCGGTTGCACGTAGTCCATGCTGGGGTCCCCATTCTGTCGCCGCAGCATACTGCGCTGCCCAGTGCACGTAACTGTGGCCCACCAGCCATACAGCCACCAATGTGCGGGGACACACAGGGTCTGTAAAAGAAGAAAAGAGAATAATGACTTAACTGGTACTCATGCCTGAAGCGGGCGAACATACAATGCAAAACGCATGGATCCCCATCTCCCCATTCGGCGTATATCAGCCTCAGAGTACCCAAATGCAGCCGCAGTGGATGCAGTACCTATCCTAAATGAATGGGTACTGTAACGAGCCCCAGGGAGGCCAACACTGGATAGTGTCATACCGGTCACCTTCCAAAATTGAAATTAAGTAAGGGGAGACCCATCCTGGTGGCAGAAAAATGGGCCAGGGTGCGCGCCACGCACTGCCAAGAACTCATGTAGGGCACCAACCGGACAGATGTCTGCAATGGAACATCGTAGCAGTCTAACTCCACTGCCTACGCAGTGCTGATCAACTTTTGAGGACCGTATCCTCAACTGAGCCCACTCATTAGAAACATAGACATCGTCGAGTTCCAGTGCCCTACAAGTCGCATCCGCCTTAGACAGAAGTACCAACTCACTGATGCGGAGCGCTCCAAAGAAGGCCACCGTGGTAGCTGTGTGAAAAAGAGCCACCTCATACCTATCATAACACAAGTTATGCCAGCCTCGTGCAAGGTGGGTCAGTACCTCTGGTGAAATTGGGTGACGAGTGTCCGGGCGGTGGCCACGTTCCCGTGTCCACCCCTCCAAAACATGACGTATGCGGAAATCATTCACACAGTCAGCAAAACCCCTCACTTTGGCCATAAATGCCAGTGCCGACAGCCTAGATGCTATAGTACGAGGAGCCAAACCCTGACTGTGTAGATAAACCATAAATTGTAAAGCCTGTTCCACTGGAATGGGCCACACTTCGGGCAACTGAAGTTGCACACAAAAGGTTCTAAATTGTACGAAGGCATGTTGATACGCCTTACGCGTGCGAGGTGCCAAAGACATGCCGATCGCCAGGTTCACCTCTCCTCGCCAAATGTCCAAATCTCGGCCGGGAGTAGCAAGGGGAATTCCTCTTTTTCTGGAGCCAAGGCACGGAACCGGGGGATCTGCAGGCGGGATAAAGCATCAGCAATATCATTATTAATGCCTGGTACATGTCTGGCCTTAAACAGCACATTTAGGCGTAGGCTTCGTAACACAAACTGGCGAACCAACGCCATCAACCTGGGTGATTTAGACGTCAGAGCGTTGACAATGTGCACCACTGCCGCATTGTCACACCAAAAATGGACCACTGAGTCGGCCCACTCCTCGCCCCATAGCAACAAAGCTCCCAGGATTGGAAGGAACTCAAGAAAGGTAAGATCGCGGAGGCAATCTGTGCCCCGCCATGCTGGAGGCCATTAGCCATAAGCCCACCTCCCCTCAAAATAAATCCCATATCCCAGGGAGCCGGAGGCATCCGACTGTACTTGGAATCTAGGGGAAACCAAAAGGTCCGATCTCCAGAAAGAAACCCCGTTAAATTCCCGTAGAAATGTGAGCCAAACCAAAAGGTCAGCCCGCATGCCCCTGGTCAGTCAGACCCTGTGGTGGCGCTTTAACAGGCTAGACATGGCGTCATATAAGCGCCGAGCAAATGCTCTGCCGGGTGTCACCACCCGGCAGGCAAAGTTAAGATGGCCATGAAGACCCTGAAGCTCACGAAGTGACACTTTACGTTTGGCTAGCAATGCCAAAATCATCGAGGAGATCCGGGTGACCTTCTCAATGGGTAACCGGGACCATGTCAATTTCAATACCCAGAAATGTGAGCGTAGTAGATGGGCCCTTGGTCTTTTCGGGTGCTAAAGGGACACCCAGTTCCAGCATTAGCGTCTGAAATGTAGTGAGGGGACGGCGTGCACGTGTCCGAGCCCCATTCACCCCCGAACAAAAAGTCATCGAGGTAATGGGCTACAGACCGAGACCCGGACCTGCGAACAAAGGCCCACTGAAGAAAAGTGCTAAAACGTTCGAATGCCGAACATGAAATAGAGCAGCCAAAAGGCATGGCCTTATCAATATAGAACTTCCCTTGGAATCTAAAACCCAATAGCTCAAAGTCCCCAGGGTGCACTGGCAGCAATCGGAATGCCGATTTAATGTCCCATTTTGCCAGGAGGGCACCGGGACCACAAGAGCACACCATCCGTAGGGCTTGGTCAAATGACGTATATCTGACCAAACAAAGGTCATCAGGAATAGCATCATTGACAGAAGAACCCGTCGGGTATGATAAGTGGTGGATTAAACGGAATTCACCCGGGGTCTTTTTAGGTACTAGCCCCAGAGGGGAGACCTTCAGGTTAGGGAAAGGTGGTTCGGAAAAGGGGCCCGCTACCCTCCTGGCCCCTACTTCTTTGGCAATACTCAGGGCAGCCACCCCCTCCTTACCCTTCAGGGAAACCAAATTGGGGGCATCTTGTGGTCCCCGCACCCCTTTGAATGGGATACGAAAGCCCCACTGGAAACCCTCCAGGAGGTACCTCACGTCCTTCCTCCTTGGATAAGTTGAGAGCCATCGCTCCAACATATACACATTAACTGGGGAGGGGGCCTTTTGACTGGCTAGTTCCATCAGTGGAAGCCCTGCCCGCTCCCTGTCCACCTCTACCTCTGCCCCGTGACCCACCAGCCCACGGGCACGCGGAGGTGGCGTGGGGACCAGCGCAAGAGGCACACTCATGTTTGTATTGACACTGTCGCTTATTGCACACGCCATTAGCTGAGAAGCTCCAACACAGCAAGCGGGCTGGAACCCCCTGCCCCGCCGGCTGGCGGGGAGCCTGTGTTGGAGCAGCTCGCTGCACAGCATGGCCACAATGGTACCTATCCCCAGGCGCCGGACGCGTGGGGGTCATGTAGAAGAGCCACAATTTTGGCAGGGCTCATCCCATCTCATCTCCGGGTGTAGGGCCACCCTCATTCTAAATTCCTCATCGTAAGCCAACCACGATGGGCCAGGGAAATCAACCATCGCCTTGTAAATATTGTCCAAGTATTGGACCATAGGAATGGCCAGATCAGGCCGGGCCCTAAGGTATACCACCATATAAATAAGATATGGCGGCAAACAGTTAGCCCAGGTGCGCGGTGGCTTACAATGACAGGACAGCTCCTTGTCTCTGTCATCCTGTCCCTCTCTCTCTTCCTTAGTGGGCTCACAGTTCAATAGGGAGAATATATTCACGTACTCCCCTTGCCAAATCTTCTCCCTCGTGACCTGTGACAAATGATCACCAAGGGGCAAGGAATAACCAGCCGTCGGCAAAGCCGTCATCGGCACATTTTGTATAGAGGGCATATGCAGTGGGACCTGGACAGCCCCTGTGATGCTCGGCACTGCCCCAGGGGCGGAAACCCCCACCCTTAACGAGGTGCCATTTTGAAACCATGGGGCACTGGGATAGGCTGGTAACTGATGCCCACTCGCCTCAACTTGATGAGGCCAGGGCCACTGAACCCCACCACTGTAAGTGGGCTGTGATGTTGGTGCACTAGATTGAACCTGATACTCACTAGGTGCACCCCTGTGAGCCACCCCCACCGGGGGTTCCGGCCCACGGCGGGTGTCAGAGCTCGTGACTGGAATCAAGCTCTGGGCCCACACCTGACTACTCCCAGTCTGCAAATCTGGATGAAAGGGGAGCTGCGAGACACCAGCTGGCGCCGGCCGGAGCGTCTCAAGCAGCTCAACCCGGCTGGCCGCCCGTTGAAGCGTTGCTGCCGTCAAGGTAGCCGGTGCCAACGAAGGGCCCCCAGTGGAAAGAGTAGCGCCCCCTCCACAGGAGGCTGTGCAATGCCCAAGGATGCTTCCAGCACTGCTAAATGTGCTAACAGAGCATCCACTGCCACAGAGCCCCCAGCATAAGGCGGGCCGGGTGGGCCGGATGGCCCACTAGGCAGTTGGAAAGGTAACCTGAAAGGCGAGCCAGGGCCAGAATAGGGCCATGCCCAAAACTCCGGCCCATGAGGGGCCAGAGGAGGAGCGGGTTGTATACCCGCACCAGATCCCCCCATGCTGCCCTGACCCATGGCCGGTAATGGCGGGCCAGGGCCAAAGTCCCTGAGGGGCCGGCCTGTAGCTGGCCAGCCACCGAGCTGGAGCCCAGCTGCCAAGTGTCAGCCTGAGTAGCCCCACTGGTATCAGTGGGCAAGGCTGGCGCATTGCCCTGCCGCGGGGGTGCAGCCCTGGTCCTCCGACCCGATGGCTGGCCCCGTCCGACACAGGGCTGGTAAAAGTTCTCCCCCTCGGCTGCGGCTTCATCGCTGGGGCCTTCCGCTTCGGAGCCATGTCTCAGAAGAAAGGCAGGATCCCTATCCAGGGATCGAACGCCTAGCGCCTAAGCAACGCGGTAGCCAAGCAAACAAGGCTCCGCGTGCGTTAATCCTCCTTTCCCAGCCAGGAAAGAACTGCAAGGGCTCAAAGCCGAAGACTAAGAGGAAAAAACAGCGATGGAAAAAACTTCTCCTCTCCGTCGCTATTTCTAAAATGGCAGCTCGTCTGCCTCGTGGCCACCCCTTTTATAGAGGGGTGGCCACGCCCCCTAACTCACCCGGATGTCTGAGTCCGGGTGGGGGGGGCCCGCAAAGAGCGCGGCGGCCATTTTGGCGCCGCGCTTTCATTTGTTTTGTTTCAGATTTGGCATGTTGCCCCTTTATTTTTTATTTCATTTTATTATGGTGTGTTTCTCCACATTCTTACACATTATGATAACTTTTTAAAAAATATCCATTGGCACCTTACTTATTTGATGTTAGCAGAAATTTGGTGCCTATTCAACCTGCCTTGTCACTATATAATTGTTTCTTAATTAAGAAAACCCTGCAAACATGCTACATGTTATCGCTCACTTCTGATACGTGGCGACTATATGAGTTAATGTAATATAATATAATATATTAATATATAATATAATATAGTATAATATGACACAGTCATTCATTCAGTTAGTCTGACATAGGGGAAGCTGGTGCATTAGACCAGGGGTGACCAACCTTTTTATGCCATGGGACAGACCACGCCCCCTCGGACAGCTGAGCGGGCTGGAGGCATTGGTTCCATCCAATGCTTCCACCACTTCTGGTGGTGGTAGGGTTGCCATACGTCACAGAAAAATGGGAATTTCCCAAGTTGTAACTGTCCCAGCCCAGTTCAAAATAAAAATGAATACTCCCAGTTTTCAAACCAAGGGGTGTGATTGATTTGAAGAAAAAAAATTATGCCTTTTTTCTTGCCACCTTAGAGTGGTGCCTCTATTGAAGCACCAGCAGGTGGCATCTGTAGCAGCGGCCGTGCAGTCACAGCAGCAGAAGCTTGGTGGCCAAGGAAGAAAGAGAGAAAAATTGTGCCTTTTTTGCCTCCTTAGAGCGGCACCTCTATTGAAGCAAAAGCAGCCAGCATCTGTAGCAGCACATGCGGTGGCGGCAGCTTGGACGGTGGTCAAAGAAAGAGATCGGGTAAACTGATTTACTCCAGTTTCTGAAATTAATGTGGGTAGGTGGATCTTGCTTCATATTCTTTAATGTTTTGATACTGCAGTTTTGTTTTTAAAACTGGAGGGAGCTGGAATTTATAACATGGAGGAAAAGGTGTGATTAATCAAAAAAAATAGCCAATTGCTGAAAAATGGTCTTTGCACCTTAGTTATGCCTGCTCAAGTGGCTAAGACGCTGACTGGAAGGCGACAGGTCAGCAGTTCAATACCTGAATATTGCAGGAGTGAATGAGCTCCCATCTTTGTCCCACCTCCTGCAAACCTAGCAGTTCGAAAGCAAGAAATTGAAAGTAGATAAATAGGGACCACTTCAGGGGGAAGGTAAACAGCATTCTGTGTGCTCTGGTGTCTAGTCATGCCTGCCACATGACCACGGAAATGTCTGCAGAAGCAGACAGTGCTGGCTCTTCGGCTTTGAAACAGAGATGAGCACTGAACCCTAGAGTCGGATACGTCTGGCTTTTGAGCAAGGGAAATCTTTACTTCTGTCCCAGTTTTGTGGGAGGGAATTATGACAACCCTAGGTGGTGGCAGGAGTGAGGGTGGTTTATTTATGCTGCATTTTTGGATGCTTTGCCATGTTTTTGGCACTTCCTGTGATATTCCAGCAAGATTTCAACACTTTCTATGAGATTTCGGCACTTCCCGTGAAATTTCAGTGAAATTTCAGTACTTCCCTCAAGATTTCAACATTTCCCACATGCTTTTGATGCTTCCAGTGTGTTTTCAGTGCTTCTGGCCATGGTGGTGGGGTCCCCATCATCAGCCTGATTAATTGGCACCGTGGGCTGGGTCCAGCCCATGGGCCACAGATTGGGAACCCCTGCACTAGACAAATGGGGCAGTGTGATACAACTTGCTTAGGTTACCTCTGTCCAGTCCACTTCTGCCTTACAATTTACAAGAGATACAGATATATCACTCCCCCTGTCTTCTCTTCCTTTCTGAACTTCCAGACTCACATTCTCGGCATATTCAAGATTGGATGACAAGAAGAAAAAGATAGGATCATATCAGTGAAATATGTTTTTCCCCAGTTGTCAGTGAATCTGTGGAGTAACTAAATAAGACAGAGTAAAATAGTATTTTGACTGAATATCTCTATCCTTCTTCATGTGTATGTACAAATTCATTCTTGCTTGTCTGCCTGTGTGCATAAATTCCTACTTGTTCTTCTAGCTCTGCCTGTGTCCCCAAACCCAAGTATCAGGGGAAGAATTGGCTGCTTAGTTACCTCTTCCAAAATACTTCTGACTCAAGCTGTCAAGCACTGGGAGATAGATTTAACTTGCCTCTTGTCTCTGTTGGAGGGAAACAAATTATTTTTGTTTTTAATCTTCCACCTCATTAAAATCAGTAGGGAGGATTTGCCCTCACAGTCGTGGTGTCGAATTTTGGGTGAACTCTTTTTATATATATATGGGATCTATGTCAAAACATGTGCAGATACAAATTATTAGTATGCATGTGTGTACCAACAAAATACATGTGTACTGACCATGGTGGCTGGGACATTATGTCAGTTTCAGTCCTGGTGAAATAACCTTTCCAGCCTCTGTTGAAACTAGATTTAGGAAACCAGTTTTTATTTTCATTGACTCAAAACTGTTCTTAGTAGAGTAAAATGTTTGTTTGCATATTGTCCTGCATTTGAAGTTTTGTTGGCTGATTTTCTCATCTCAAAGCAGTCTGCACATTGTCCCATAATAATTCATACTCCTTCTGCCAAGCTATTATTTTTTTCTTAATATTTCTCAACTCATTTTATATTATTATTTTCTAACAACTTGAATTATTCCTTATTGAAAGTCAAATTAATTTAGGGTATCAATGCACACGATCTGCCTTTTTGTGAGTAATTTGTAGCTTGGAGTATCTGTTGGAAATAGATATTGTCTTCTCACCCACAGGCAGTTTTGCCAAGTAATTTTTACCTGTTAGTCCAAAGTTGAGCCTGTTTGTGCATAGATTTACTCACCATGCTATCCTAAACTGATTTACTGGTGAGTAAGCCCTACAAAACACAGTGATTCTACTTTAAAAATGTGCTGTAAATGGACTGGTTAGTCTAGTGATAAATGCAGTCTTGTGATAAGCTACGGTGCTATTATATTCAAACATTGCTTGCATTTTAAATTACTACAATTTATCATGCAGAGTACAATGAAGTATAATGCACGTACCTTTAGAGCTCATTTTGAGTTTCAAAACATGTTACAATGCAATCACCTGTTAACCTTTTCATCCCATGGGTTTTTCTACAAAAAAGCTAATATCCCTGACAGCTCCTTGTTTATTTTCAGATCCATGAGTGTCTCACTACTTATGACCTTGCAAGCAGATTCACTCCTTGCAAAGTCCCTGACCTTGTAGTTATTAAAATCCAATCACACACTGGGCAGGTTTCCATATTCATTAGGACAGCACGAAGATAGATTTGAACATGCCTCTGAAGTGACCAATACATTCATCAGCCAATTTCCATCTTCTTCAACAATTCCAGCTTGCTTAGGGATATTATGAGATTAATTGACACTGAAAATCTTTTGCACCCAAACACTAGCAATGTTAAGCAGATGCAATATGTTCCTAATTAAAAAGGTTGTGATCAAACATAAGTTGTCAATTATACTTTGTCCTGTAACTACCTGCACAAACTTAGAACAAACATTTTGGTTTATGTGTTTGATGTAGCAGCCAGCAGTGTTTTGTAATATGAGGAGGCCTTATACCTGTAGTTTATGACTGTGTAACACACCCAATTGGAAATTAAGGTAAAGGTCACTCTTGCTCGAAAGCCAGTCATATCCGACTCTAGGGTTTAATGCTTTTAGTGTATGAGAACCAAGACAATAGAAACAGCCGAAAGGTTGGCTTAACACATCTTTATTGCATGATGGTCCGGGGGAACATGTGGTAATGGCGGATGAACAGCTCAATATATACTGTGGCTATACATTTGAATGTGGCTCCTCGATAGCCCATTGGCTACTGTCTGCGTGATGTCACTCCCCGTCACGCCCTTCTTGTCCAGGTGAGGTGGTGGCGGGAATCTTCCCGCGCTGTAGGTATTTGGGGAATTGGAACCATGTGAGCTGGGTGCTCGCTATTGCCCCTAGTGGTCACTAGCTCGTGTCCTAATACAGAAGGTTACAGTGTTACAGCTGGTGATTGTTATATCCACTCATTCGAGTGTTACATTACTTAAAGGCACAATATTCCAAACACAACAATGCTCATCTCTGTTTCATAGCCAATGAGTCAGCACTGTCTGCTTCTGCAGACGTTCCATGGTCATGTGGCAGGCATAACTTGTATAAGACTTATATTGAGGGGTGATGGGGGTTGATGTTCATGTCTGCTTATTGTGGCATCCTTTAAGTCATGTCAATTTAGGTGATGCTGACATTACACAGCAGACATATCTAACTAATAATCAGTACTATAACACTAGGAGCCCTTCCTTTCACCAGGCTCTTAAATTTGACAGAATTCCAGGGAATGACATGATAGGGCATGGGAAACATCTCACTATGATACAAAGACATAGATCTTCAGGGCATATTTCTCTTCAAATTTATTTTTTAATTATCTGCATGTTTTGTCCTTCATTTAAATGGGTTTATTTAATCACTCCCCTTCGGCAAAAGGTTCCATTGTGGTATTTACAAGGGGGAGGATAATAATTTAAAACAATAATGCCAAAGCAAACTTGGTAAGTAAAACAACACAAAACTCTGCTCCTCAGTAAAATGACAGTAAGCCTAGAAGGTTTGGGGATATATAATGAAGATATTAAAATCATCACTTTGTGCTAAAATCTCAACAGCATAGGCTCTCGGAAAAGTATTCCATATAACAAACATTGGGAATAAGAAGATTCTCTTCAGAAAACCCTCTCCACACTTCAGGATGAAAAAGATACCTGCAGAAACCCACCTATGGCAGAGACTAAGATTTTGATAGGTACCTATAAAGGCAGGCTTTGCCTGAATGAAGCTTTTCTGTGGCAGTGATGAAAAATTGATATATGGGACACAATTAGCTATGGTGTGTAATTCAGAACTGTGGAATTGCAAGGTCCTGGGTGGGATGCAATGAAGCGTAAGTTCCCACTGTCTTGGCTATTTGATATATGGACCATGGTGTTTTAGCTACAGCTGTATATTGCTCTGCTTCCTTTGTTTAGCTACAGGAATATTCACTGTGTCTTCAAAAATTTTGATATATAGTCAACCCTCACATAACAACGCGTTCGTATAACATCATTTTCACTTAACAACACATTGTTATGCACCATGTGTTCCCCTGCATAACAACATTTTTAGTGTCCTTTGTCCTGACAACAACACTAAAATAACCAGACAATGATGCTAAAAATGTCATTATGTGGGAAACACCATGGAAACCCGCATAACAACAAAAATTGGTTAGCAACGCAACTTGGGGAACCAAATAATGTCGTTATGTGAGGGTCTACTGTACGGCAGAAACTGGCTTGCATCCTCCTTTTTAAAAGTTTGCACACAGCCAAAATCAGCCAGGGCTGAGTGAGAATGCAAGCGCGGCGCCAAAATGGCCGCCACGCCCTTTGCGGGCCCCCCCATAGGACGAAGGCATCCGGGTAGTTAGGGGCGTGGCCAGCTCCCTTATAAAAGGGGTGGCCATGAGGCAGTCGAGCTGCCATTTTCCGAAGCGACGGAGCGGAGAAGTTTTTCCCCTCTTGTCTCCGTCGCTCTTACCTTGCCAGGGAAGCCTTTTTGGCGGCGAATTTTCTCTTTTGGCTTCCCTTAGATTTCCTTGCGATGCCTGCGAAGAAGAGGGCGGCCGTGAGCGCGGCTCGCGCTGTTAGGAGGCGCAATCCGGGTCGGAGGACCGCGGTTGCGCCTCCCCAGCAGCCGCCTTTGCTGGTACCCACCGGGACCGGTGGAATGGGGTCTATTCCCCCTTGCCCGGAGGCGGGGGACCCGAGCATGGGTCAAGTGAGGGCTGTGGCCCGTGGCCCGCAAGCGGTGGACGCCGCTCCTGGTGCTTCCCATCCTGTTGGGCCTCCAGCAGCGGGGGCGCAGCTCACCCCGGGGCCTTCTAGCCTTGGGGGGTGGTGTGGCCCCTTGCCCTGGCAGGTACCTACATCGGCCCTACCGGGCCTCGGCGTGGGGCGATGGCCCTATTAGGGTCCCGGGGTACAGGGACCTGTACCTGTGCCTGTAGCAGGAGGGCCGGCCGGCCCTTGGCCCCATGTCAGCGTGGAGGTTTTACTGGCCCGTGTTGCGGCCCTTGAGGCGTCCTTGGCTCGGGCCAGCCATGCTGGGGCTCCCTTTGGGGTTCATTTCGACGCGTCGTCTGCTGGGCAGCGGCAGGCGACTGGACGGGTTGAGCTGCTTGAGGCGTGGCACAACCTCGGCCACTGCCTCGCAGCTCCCCAACCAACAGGCCGGTGCGGGTCAGCCCCCAGTGATGAGCTCTACGGCGGTCGTGAGCTCCGACGCCCCCAGTGGGCCGGAACCCCCGGTGGGGGCGGCCGCGGGGGTGCAGCACGTGAGTATGCGGTCCAAACTAGTGCACCTACACACGTGGCCACGTTTGGGGGGGGGGGGCTTTCCAATGGCCTTGGCCTCGCGTGGGTGGTGCGGCGGTGCACCCGCTGACGCCCCACCCGGCGATGACAACTACCACCCAGGGCCCTGTGGTGGGGGGTGTTCCCTACCCCGAGGGGAATGTTTTGGGTGGCCGGGTTGGTCCAAGCCCCTATTCCTTACCGCTGAGTGACCACTTGGCACAGGCCAACAGAGAGTAAATTTGACGGGGGGAGTACGTGGATATCTTCTCACTCCTAAACAGAGAGCCCACCAAGGAGGAGAGGGAGGGGCAGAATGAGACGGATAGTGGCAGGCACGTCGTCGCAAGCCACCAAGTATGTGGGCCAAATGGTTGCCGGCCTGCATCATATGCATGGCGGTGTACCTTAGGGCCCGGCCGGATTTGGCAATTCCGATGGTCCAGTATTTGGACAACGTCTCCCGGGCGATGGTTTACTTTCCGGGCCCATCGTGGTTGGCTTGTGACGTGGAATGCCGTAGGCGGATTTCCCCGCACCCCGAGATTAGGGTCCAGCAGGCGGCCCCAGCACAGGTCACCGGCCAGGGGGCGGGGCGGGGGGTTCCAGCCCGCCTGCGGTGCTGGACTTTCTTGTCCAATGGCTCCTGCAATGGGAAGAATGGCAAATACAGACAGGAGTGTCCCACCTGTGTTGGCCCCCATGCGGCCTCTGCCTGTCCCAGGCCTAGAGGGATGCGGGGCAGAGGGTGGGGCAGACAGGGGGCTGGCAAGACTGCCGCAGATGGATCTAGTCCACCGAAGGGCTCCCTCCCCAATTAAGGTGGGCATGTTGGAGCGTTGGCTCACATTGTACCCGAAGGGAGAGGATGCGGGTTATCTCCTTCAGGGTTCTAGGCAGGGGTTCCGGATCCCTTTCATGGGTAACAGGTCCCCTCAGGATGCCCCCGATCTTTTATCCCTTAGGGGGAGGGAGGAGGTGGCTGCTGCCAGCTTTGACAAGAGGGTCTATGCGGGCAGGGTCGTTGGCCCTGTCCCTGCACCCCCGTCCCGGGGAGCATATTATTTCAATGATGCCATGCCTTTTGGCTATTCCATTGGGGCTCAGTATTCGAGCGTTTCACCACTTTCCTAGAGTGGGCCTTTGTCCGCAGGTCAGGGTCCCGGTCTGTAGCCCATTCCCTGGATGGTTTTATTCGGGGCTGAACGGGGCTGGGACACGTACACACGTCTCCTCAACACATTTCAGACGCTAATGGAAGAACTTGGTGTCCCTTTAGCGCCCGAAAAGACCGAGGGCCCATCTCCACAGCTAGTATTCCTGGGGTGGAGAGTGACACGGTAGCGCAGGATTCTAGGTTGCAGCGGGATAAGGTGTCAAGGCTAGTGGCCCTTGTCTCGGACTTGCTGGCTGAGCGCATGGCATCACTGAGGGAACTTCTGGTGCTACATGGTCACCCCAATTTCGCTGGCAGGGTCGTCGCACCGGGCAGGGCATTTGCTCTGCGCTGGTGCGACGCCATGGCAGGATTATCCAGGCCGCACCATAGGCTTAGATTTACCCGGGGTATCAGGGCAGACGTGCTTGTCTGGCCATAGATCCAGAGGTAGTTCAACGGGGTGTCATTTTGGGGTCTGATCTCCTGGCTCCCCCTTGCTTTCAGATGCAGTCCGCTGCCTCAGGATTCCTGGGTTATGGGATGTACTTCAATTGGAAGTGGGCCTATGGTGGGTGGCCACCATCCTGGGCAGGCAAGGGTCGCCTGCATGGTCTCACGTATCTGGAATGTTTCCCTATCCTGGGTGCTTTGATGCTATGGGGCAAGGAGTGGGCCAACTCGGTTGTGCAATTTTGTCGTGACAATGCGGCTCTTGCCCGCATCGTCAATGCACAGATTTCCAAATCGCCCGGGGTTATTGACCTAGTGCGCGAGTTTGTGTTATGCAGCCTGTGCCTCAACGTTCTCTTCAGGGCCAGGCATGTCCCAAGGGTTGATAATGATATTGCTGCTGCTTTGTCCCGCCTGCAGATCTCCCGGTTCCGTGCCTCGGCCCCGGATGCGGAGGACTTTCCCTCGCCACTCCCGGACGAGAGATGGAACGTTGGCAAGGAGAGGTGACCCGGGCGATTAGCCTGTCACTAGCGCCATGCATGAGTAAGGCGTATCACCACGCATTTAGTTCCTTCAGAGCATTATGTACCCAATTTGACTGCCAGGAACCTGGCCGATTCCAGTAGCCCATGTTCTGCGGTTCGTGGTTTACCTGTATGCCCAGGGCCTTGCACCACGCACCATAGCATCTCAGCTGTCAGGGTTGGCTTTTATGGCCAAAGCGGGAGGTCGTGTGGACAGCACCAATGATTTCCGTGTGAGACATGTTTGGGAAGGGTGGGTGTGCGTGCGCGGGCGTTTCCCGGGCGACCGCCACCCGATTTACCCAGGGGTTTTTTACCCAATTGGCCCGTGGCTGGCCTGGCCTCTGTTTTGATAGATGAGGCAGCCCATTTCATGCGGCTACTACGGTGGCCTTTTCGGAGGCGCTCCGCATCAGCGAGCTTGAGATGCTGAATAAGGCGGATGCAAGATTTTCCCAAGGTTCTTTACACAATTGGCCCGGGGCTGGCCTGGCCTCAGTTTTGGTAAATGAGGCAGCCCACTTCATGCGGCTACAACGGTGGCCTTTTTGGAGCGCTCCGCATCAGCGAGCTTGAGATGCTGAATAAGGCGGATACAAGATTTTCCCTGGGGTTTTTTACCCAATTGGCTCGGGGCTGGCCTGGCCTCTGTTTTGATAAATGAGGCAGCCCACTTCATGCGGCTACAACGGTGGCCTTTTTTGGAGCGCTCCGCATCAGCGAGCTTGAGATGCTGTATAAGGCGGATGCAAGTCGTAGGGCACTGGAACTCGAAGATGTCTGTGTGGACAATATTGGGCTCAGTTGGGGATACGCTCCTCTAAAACGAATCAGCACGGCGTAGGCAGTGGAGTAGACTGCTACAATGGTCCTCGACAGACATCTGTCCGGTTGGTGCCCTACAGGATTTCCGTGCACCGTGTGGCACGCACCATGGCACGTTTTTTTTCTGTCACCGAGGTGGGTCTTCTATTCCTAAATCCCAATTTGGAGGGTGGTGGGAAGGCACTAGACAGTGTTGGCCTCTCAGGGGCTCATTGCGGCACCCGTTCGTTCTGGATAGGGGCGGCTTCTGCTGCAGTTGTTTTTTGGGTACTCCGAGGCTGAAATACGCCGCATGGGAGGGTGGGGATCACAATGTTTTCAGTTTTGTCTTCGCCCTCCTCAACTGTGAGTACCAGTTTTAGTCACTGCACTGTTTCTCCCCCCCCCTCCCTTTTTTGCTTGACAGACCCTGGGTGTCGTTTTACACCGGTGACAGTATGCCTGGTGGGCCGTAGCCATGTGCACAGGGCAGCGCGTTACGCTGCATGGGGGCAGCGCGTTACGCTGCGGCGACAGAGTGGGTACCCGACTGGGACAGGGTGCATCCGCACGTCCCGGGTGCTATGGTAAGCGCGGCATGTTATGGCGGGAACTGTTGCCATCCCTTTTCTACATCAGGGATGCTGGCTCGCCCGATGTCCTGGTTACGTACCTTGGGGGCGATGGTTTGGGGCGGGTCACTGGCCTATCGCGGAAACTTGCGGTTCGCAGTGACCTGCCCTACTCACATTATGTGTGGCCTGCCACAGCCCTCAATTGGTCGGACACGATACCGCGGTGCGCTTACAGGGGGGCGTTCGGACTCGGGGCTCTTGACTGAGACGACGCTCTGTGAACGGGGCTATTGCCCGGTTTCCTTGACAAGGGCGGGGGATGCGTCATTAGCCTCCCCGCCATCAGTCTGCAAATTTACGAGCTTTACTCAGGGGATGGGGCCCATCTGTCGCAGGGAGGTATGGACCTCTGGATTACTGGACTGGCGAGCAGGCCTGTCGACCGAGCTGACGGTCTTGGGGGGGGGCGGTGAGCCTTTGCAAGCCTCCCCGTGTGGCGGGTATCACTGGTAAGGTAAACATTATGACCCACAGGTATCCGGCAGGTTCGCAATTGACTGGACAACAATAGACAGGCATAAGTTGGTTAAACGTTGTCCGGTCAACGACGAACTAGGCGACGGGATGATGGCGATAGCTAGCCAGCATGTATCACCCCGTGATTCCACGGATACGCGTCAGAGGGTGGGGTCATTAGTTAGATATTGACTACGGTCAACAATTTGTTTGTTGTAAACAAACAAATTGATACAAAGTGATACATTGTAACCAATTGCCGTTGGCAATTTTGGGGTGGTACCTTACCAGTGTTACTTCGGCCTGCTTGCCTTAAGAATTATGATTGGTCGTTTTACCAATAGAAATTTATAATTCGGACTAGGGCATGAATCAATAAATGTGGCCCGATGCCGTTATCCACTTTTACCAGTGTCTGAGTCCTTTATTGGGGGGTGCGCCTGCAATGCAAGCGCGGCGCCAAAATGGCCGCCGCGCCCTTTGCGGGCCCCCCCCCCCATAGGACGAAGGCATCCGGGTAGTTAGGGGCATGGCCAGCTCCCTTATAAAAGGGGTGGCCATGAGGCAGCCGAGCTGCCATTTTCCGAAGCGACGGAGCGGAGAAGTTTTTCCCCTCCACCCCCTCCCTAGTTAACAGTGTGATATTTGGTCGCTTCGGCGCCGGGTGGGAATTTTTGGCTGGGACCCACAATTGGCTCTCGGGTCCTGGTTTTTTCGCCCATCCCACACTGTTGCTATGGTTTGATATAGGGGTTTCTGTGATGCTGTTGACTTTGGTCACATGGGCGGGTATCACTGGTAAGGTAAACATTATGACCCACAGGTATCCTGCAGGTTCGCAATTGACTGGACAACAATAGACAGGCATAAGTTGGTTAAACGTTGTCCGGTCAACGACGAACTAGGCGACGGGGTGATGGCGATAGCTAGCCAGCATGCATCACCCCGTGATTCCACGGATACGCATCAGAGGGTGGGGTCATTAGTTAGATATTGACTACGGTCAACAATTTGTTTGTTGTAAACAAACAAATTGATACAAAGTGATACATTGTAACCAATTGCCGTTGGCAATTTTGGGGTGGTACCTTAGCAGTGTTACTTCGGCCTGCTTGCCTTAAGAATTATGATTGGTCGTTTTACCAATAGAAATTTATAATTCGGACTAGGGCATGAATCAATAAATGTGGCCCGATGCCGTTATCCACTTTTACCAGTGTCTGAGTCCTTTATTGGGGGGTGCGCCTGCAAAGAGAGATTGCCCAATTTTGATTTCATGTCCCATGTTTTCTCTAAACCTCTGCCAAGATGACACTGAAGTTGTAATGTCTTCTCCATGCAAACCCAGAGCTGACTTGACTAATGTCTAGCTGCTAGATGACTATGTTTCAAAACAAAGTAGCCCTGGAATGTATTTAGGTATTGGCAGTTTTGACTGTTGAACTATCAATACTGTAGAACAGGGATTAAAGTTTTTATTTTATTTTCAGTCTTTCAAATAGTTTTAATTATATTTGTTGATATCATTCACAATAATAATGGCTTAAGTCTTTTCAGCTGTGCCTTATGCCTTTCTTTTCCTTTCCTAGCAGGAAAATATTGATTTATCTACATATAAACCTGTCCACAAACCTTTAATCTCTGAATGGTAGCAAATATATCTTTGCTATTATGATGGGATTAGTATATATTGATCTTAGACACACTAGCTATATATTTATGAGTCACAGGTTGGATAATGATCCATAATAACCTAACAGGTCTATGTTTTTCTCAGCAGCATGTTGTAACTGGAAGGAAATGAAGGATATGACTTAAGGTTTTCAAAGAAACACAACATTGTACTGCAGTAAATTTATACAATGATGTCATCCCACTTGCTTTTGTTGACTTGCTTTTGTTGGGATGGCATCACTGGCTCTGTGCATTCAGAACGCTGGCCCGGAAAGAGTGAGACTGGGGGCCGGTGGGTCTTGCCTTTTAAGGTGCAGCATTCTGTGGGGACCTTGGAGCAGTGGCAACTAAAGGAGAATGGTGGCTGGACTTTCCAGGAGATGGGAGCTGAGGTCGTTGTGGAGCACTGTCCTGGAAAGAGCAAGACTGGGAGGGGGGATGTCTCACCTTTCAATGTGCAGTGCTCCGTGGGGACCTCAAAGGATGTGGTGGGGACTAAAGCTGAACAGGGAAAAGAACATGAACATAGATTATTGGATTATGTTCATGTTCTTTTCCCAGTATCTTGATAGACTTAGTTTCAATAGCAAAGTGGCAGGCAACGCAGCCCGCGCAGCGGTAATGCCCCCGAATGATGGGGGGGGGGGGGAGTTCGTATTTGTTTTTGACTCGGTGTATATTTCAGAGCATAGACTATGCATGGTAAATTTTACATTGGTTTAACGGGGCGCCCCCTCAAAGTTCAGGTGTTGGAACACTGGTCACGTATCTGTAGCCATATAACATCTGCTCCTCTTGTATCTCATTATCTTGACAATAACCATACTGAAGATGATATTAAGTTTCTAGCCCTAGAAAAGGTACTTCCTAAGAAATATGTAACAACTGATATGAATAATGCTTTATTGCGCAGAGAAGCTTATTATATTCATCTTTTTAATTCTCTAACACCACATGGTCTAAATGCTGACCAAGACCTCAGTTGCTATCTATAAATGCAGACTATAGCTTTTAGAACTCACACCACTGATGCAAAGGGATACACCTGGACCATGTGCTGAGTATACTTAAACTACTAACTTGAACTATAGCACAACGTCGAGGCACACATGAAAAGACAGAGAGGCCATGACGCAGATGAAATGATTTTATTTAGACAGATTTCTGCATGTTTATTGGTATCAACTAATCAAGAGCAGCGAAAAAACAGCAGCTGGCAACAGAAAACAACAAAATCCTTAGGATTCTTTTGGAGAAATTCTCTGTTTAAAGCATGCAATATTTATGGAATATTCTGTCTATTTAGAGGTTTTATTGATGAAGGTTTGAGACATTTGTAACTCATGGCATATTAAAAATAATATGATAGTCCCTGTTCTGTTATTTTAATTTTATATTAGGAAGTCATTTGTCTCAGTAGGATATAACTGAAAAGACTTTATTAAGAAATATTCTTCATAGTAGAGTAGATATATTCAAGATCTGATGGTTACATGTTAAACACACCAGAAATCAACTCCTTGAGTCAAATTATTTAAATGTTCTAGAGATAATCACTAACCACATGATTCAATACATAAGCTGCTTTTGTTCAGATTGACATTTGGATGGATTTCAAAACCATTCATCTAAGTGTGACTTACAAAGTGCCAATGCACTACTTTCTTAATTCTATGAGGTTGTCTTTGTAAAAGAAGTATTGCAGGCGCACCCCCCCCCCCCCCCCAATAATGGACTCAGACACAAATGAAAGTGGATAACGGCATTGGGCCACATTTATTGATTCATGCCCTAGTCCAAATTATAAATTTCTATTGGTAAAACGACCAATCATAATTCTTAAGGCAAGCAGGCCGAAGTAACACTGGTAAGGTACCACCCAAAATTGCCAACGCCAATTGTTACAATGTATCTATTTGTATCAATTTGTTTGTTGACAACAAACAAATTGTTGACCGTAGTCAATATCTACCTAATGACCCCACCCTCTGACGTGTATCCGTAAAATCAGGGGGTGATTCCAGCTGTCTAGTGGTAACCATCACCCCCTCGCCTGGTTCGTCGTTGACCGGACAACATTTAAACAACTTATGCCTATCTAGTGTTGTCCAGTCAATTGCGAACCTGCCGGATACCTGTGGGTCATAAATGTTTACCTTACCAGTGCTACCCGCCCATGTGACCAAAGTCAACAGCATCACAGAACAAACCCCTATATCAAACCATAGCAACAGTGTGGGATGGGCAAAAAAGCCAGGACTCAAGGGCCAATTGCGAGTCCCAGCCAAAAATTCCCACCCGGCCCCGAAGCGACCAAGAAATCACACTGTTAACTAGGGAGGGGGTGGAGGGGAAAAACTTCTCCGCTCCGTCGGTTCGCCAAAATGGCAGCACGACTGCCTCGTGGCCAGCCCTTTTATTAGGGTGCTGGCCATGCCCCTAACTACCCGGATGGCTTTGTCCGGTGGGGGGGGCCGCAAAGAGCGCGGCGGCCATTTTGGCGCCACGCTTCCATTGCAGGCGCACCCCCCCAATAATGGACTCAGACACAAATGAAAGTGGATAACGGCATTGGGCCACATTTATTGATTCATGCCCTAGTCCGAATTATAAATTTCTATTGGTAAAACGACCAATCATAATTCTTAAGGCAAGCAGGCCGAAGTAACACTGGTAAGGTACCACCCAAAATTGCCAACGGCAATTGTTACAATGTATCTATTTGTATCAATTTGTTTGTTGACAACAAACAAATTGTTGACCGTAGTCAATATCTACCTAATGACCCCACCCTCTGACGTGTATCCGTAAAATCAGGGGGTGATTCCAGCTGTCTAGTGGTAACCATCACCCCCTCGCCTGGTTCGTCGTTGACCGGACAACGTTTAAACAACTTATGCCTATCTAGTGTTGTCCAGTCAATTGCGAACCTGCCGGATACCTGTGGGTCATAAATGTTTACCTTACCAGTGCTACCCGCCACCCGGAGAGGCTTCAATAAAGGCTCGACGCCCCCCCCCCCAAGACCGTCAGCTCGGTCGACAGGCCTGCTCGCCAATCACTCAGCAGGAGGTCCATACCTCCTCGTGACAGATGGGCCCCCTCCCCTGAATAAAGCTCATAATTTTGCAGACTGATGGCGGGGAGGCGAATGACGCGTCCCCAACACATGTCAAAAAGGGAACCGGGCAATAGCCCTGGAGCGACGAGCCCAGTCAAGCGCCTGGAGGCCAAACGCTCCCCTGTAAGCATACTGCGGTATCATGTCCGACCAAATGAGGGGTGTGGCAGGCCACACATAATGTGAGTAGGCCAGGTGACTGCAAATCGCAAGCTTCCGCGATAGGCCAGTGACCTGTCCGAAACCATTGCCCCCAAGGTGAATAACCAGGACATCAGGCGAGTCAGCATCCCTGATGTAGAAAAGGAATGGCAACAGTTCCCGCCATAACATGCCGCGCTTACCACACCACCTGAGATGTGCGGGTGCACCCAGTCCCAGTCGGGGTCCCACTCTGTCGCCGCAGCATAACGCGCTGCCCTGTGCAGCGTAACACGCTGCCCTGTGCAGCGTAACGCGCTGCCCTGTGTACGTGGCAACGGCCCACCAGCCATACTGTCACCGGTGTAAAACGACACCCAGGGTCTGTCAAGGAAAAAAGGGGGGGTGAGAAACATTGCAGTGACTAAACTGGCACTCCCGGTTGAAGAGGGTGAACACAAAAACTGAAAACAATGTGATCCCCACCTTCCCATGCGGCGTATTTCAGCCCCAGAGTACCCAAAAGTAGCTGCAGTAGAAACCGCCCCCATCCTGCAGGAATGGTTGAGTGAGGGGAGACCCACCCTGGTGACAGAAAAAACGGGGCATGGTGCGTGCCACACAGTGCAAGAAAATCCTGTAGGGCACCAACCGGACAGATGTCTTCCAAGGAACATCGTAGCAGTATTACTCAACTGCCTACGCCGTGCTGATCTGTTTTAGAGGAGCGTATCCTCAACTGAGCCCAATCATTGCAACATAGACATCTTCGAGTTCCAGTGCCCTACGACTTGCATCCGCCTTAGACAGCATCACAAGCTCGCTGATGCGGAGCGCTCCAAAAAAGGCCACCGTTGTAGCCACATGAAACAGGGGTGCCTCATACCTATCGAAACATAGGTCATGCCAGCCCCGTGCCAGTTGGGTAAGAACCCCAGGGGAAATTGGGTGGCGGTCGTCCAGGCTACGCCCACGTTCCCGCACCCACCCCTCCAAAAAGTGTCTCACACGGAAATCAGCGGTACTGTCCGCATGACCTCCCACCTTGGCCATAAAAGCCAGCGCTGACAGCCTGGATGCTATGGTGCGGGGTGCAAGGCCCTGGGCATGCAGGTAAACCATAAATGGAGGATGTGGGCCACCGGGATCAGCCAGGTATCTGGCAGCTGGAATTGTGTACAAAATGTCTGACAAGAAACTAATGCATGGTGATACGCCTTACGCGTGCGTGGCGCTAGTGACAAGCCAATCGCCCGGTTCACCTCTCCTTGCCAAAGGTCCATATCTCCTCCGGGAGTGGCAAGGAAAATTCCTCCGCATCCGGGGCCAAGGCACGGAACCGGGAGATCTGCAGGCGGGACAAAGCGTCAGCAATATCATTATTCACCCCCGGGACATGCCTGGCCCTGAACAGTACATTGAGGCGCAGGCTGCGCAATACAAACTGGCGCACGAGGACCATGACCCTGGGAGATTTAGATGTCTGTGAGTTGACAATGTGGACAACGGCCGCATTGTCACACCAGAAATGCACCACAGAGTTGGCCCACTCCTCACCCCATAGCATCAAAGCCCCCAGTATGGGAAAAATTCCAAATATGTGAGATCCCTCAGGTGACCCGTGCCTGACCAGGCTGGTGGCCATCCACCATAGGCCCACTTCCCATTGAAGTACATCCCATAACCAAGGGATCCCGCGGCATCAGACTGAAACTGAAATTGAGGTGAAGCCAGGAGGTCGGACCTCCAAAATGAGACCCCATTGAACTCCCTCAGAAACTGGAGCCATATGTGCATATCTGCCCTGATGCCCCGTGTCAATCTCGCCCAGTGATGGGGCCTGGATAAGCCTGCCATGGCGTCACACAAGCGCCGAGCAAATGCCCTGCCAGGTGCAACCACCCTGCAAGCGAAATTAAGGTGTCCACGTAGCACCTGCAGTTCCCGAAGGGATGCCTTGCGCTTAGCCAGCAAGTCCGATATAAGGGCCACTATCCTTGACACCTTGTCTCCCGGCAACCTAGACGCCTGCGCTACCGTGTCAATCTCCACCCCCAGGAATACTAACTTATTAGACGGGCCTTCGGTCTTTTCGGGCGCTAAAGGGACACCAAGTTCCTCCATTAGTGTCTGAAATGTGTTGAGGAGACGTGTGCACGTGTCCCAGCCCCGTTCACACCCGAACAAAAGTCATCCAGGTAATGGGCTACAGACCGAGACCCTGACCTACGGACAAATGCCCACTGCAGGAATGTACTGAAATGCTTGAAAGCCGAGCAGGATATGGAACAGCCGAATGGCATGGCTTTGTCAAAATAATATTCACCCCAGAATTTGAAACCCAGCAACTCAAAGTCACCCGGGTGCACCGGCAGGAGACGAAAAGCCGACTTAATGTCACACTTAGCCAACAGTGCACCCGGGCCACATGAGCGCACCATGCGCAATGCCTGGTCAAAGGATGTATACCTGACCGAACAAAGGTCATCAGGGATAGCATCATTGACCGAGTGACCGGCTGGGTAGGACAAGTGATGAATCAGGCGGAACTCGCCCGGGGACTTCTTGGGCACTAGTCCTAGAGGAGACACTTTAAGGTTGGGGAACAGGGGCGCGTGGAAAGGGCCAGCGACCCTGCCCGCATCAATCTCCTTACTAATGCTGGCGGCAGCCACCTCCTCCCTTCCTCTAAGTGACAAAAGGTTGGGTGCGTCTTGCGGTGACCTATCCCCCGTGAAAGGAATACGAAAACCCGTTGAAAACCCTGAAGGAGGTACACAGCGTCTGCCCTCTTTGGGTACAATGCGAGCCAACGCTCCAGCATGTCGACATTAATTGGGGAGGGGGCCTTTCGGTGAACCCGCTCCCTCCGTGGCAGTCCTACCTGCTCCTTGTCCGCCCCTACCCCTGCCCCTGTATCCTCCCGGCCTGGGACAGGCGGAGGCAGCATGGGGGCCAGAACAAGAGGGGCACTCGTGCTTGTACTTGCAATTTTTCCTGTTGCAAGAACCATTGGACGAGAAGGTCCAGCACAGCAGGCGGGCTGGAACCCCCTGCCCCACCACTTGGCGGGGAACCTGTACCGGGGCCGCTCGTTGGACCGCATGTCCACAATGGTATCTCTCCCCAGGCGCCGGGCTCGTGGGGGTCATATACAGAAGCCACAGCTTCTGGCAGGGCTCATCCCACCTCATCTCTGGGTGCAGTGGAATCCTAATGCGGAATTCTTCGTCGTAAGCCCGCCACGACGGACCCGGGAAGTCAACCATAGCCCGGTAAATGTTGTCCAGATACTGGACCATAGGGATGGCCAAATCTGGCCTAGCCCTGAGGTAAACGGCCATGTAAATCAGGTACGCTGGCAACCAATTTGCCCACGTGCGTGGCGGCTTACGACGACGTGCCTGCTCCTTATCCTTCTCGTCCAGCCCTTCCCTCTCTTCCTTGGTTGGCTCCCTATTAAGAAGGGAGAAGATATCTACGTACTCGCCCTCCAGATCTGTTCCTTGGTGGACTGGGCCAGATGGTCCCCCAAGGGCAAGGAATACCCTGCTGTTGGCAATGCCGACACCGGCACAGAGGGAACTGCGGGCAAAGCAAAGGGGGCCTGTAGCAGCCCGGGGATCCCCCACACATTCCCTACCACATAGGGGGCACCACCCCGACCCGGGCCCTGGGTCAGGGGTGAAGTCGCCGGGTGGGCCGGGGGCAATTGGACCGCCGGGCCACCCGTGCGAGGCCACGGCCATTGGAAACCCCCCCCAGGGAAGTCAGTTGTGTGGGTGCACTAGCTTGAACTGCATACTCACCCGATGCACCCCCACGGGCCGCCCCCACTGGGGGTTCCGGCCCGCTGGGGGCGTCGGAGCTCATGACCGAAGCTGAGCTCGTCGACGGGGCCAGACCAGCACCAGACTGCTGCTCTTGTTGAGCGAGGAGCTGCGAGACAGTGGCCGCCACCGGCCCGCGCGCCTCAGGCAGCTCAACCCGACCCGTCGCCAGCCGCTGTTCGGCAGCCAAAGGGTCCACCTGGAATCCTAGAGACGCCCCTGTTTGATTGGCCCTCACTAAGGATGCTTCAAGGGCCGCTACACGGGCCAGAAGGGCCTCCATGTTGACATAGGCCCCAGCCCCAACAGGGGGCAAATGGGCGGCCGGCCCATAAGTCACGGGTACCTGTCCAGATCCCTGGGCCCCAGGGGCCAGATAAGGCCAAGAGCCCATGCTCGGCCCCTGGGGAGCCGTGGGCACGCCCTGCCAAGGCAGGGAACCTAACCACCCCCCGTGGCTCGCTCCCCCCATGGGGAACCGTGCGCCCGGGCAAGAGGGCCCAGTCGCAGGGACCATGCCGGGGGCAGTGGTCGCCGTTTGCATGGGGCAGCCTGCGCGCACCGCGCAGCGGGCCAAGGGGCCACCGATCCCATCCCACCAGTCCCGGTGGGCTCCGCTAAAGGTGGCTGCTGGGCGGGCGCAGTCGCGGTCCTCCGACCCGGCTGGCGCCGATCGAGCCACGTTCGCAGCTGCCTTCTTCTTAGAGGGCATAGCTGGATTAGCTAGGAAGCCGAAGAAAAAGAAAAGCTGCCCGAAAAGGCTTCCCCTGGAAGGAAACGAGCGACGGAGGTAAGAGGGAAAAACTTCTCCGCTCCGTCGCTTCGCCAAAATGGCAGCACGGCTGCCTCGTGGCCAGCCCTTTTATTAGGGTGCTGGCCACGCCCCTAACTACCCGGATGGCTTCGTCCGGTGGGGGGGGCCCGCAAAGAGCGCGGCGGCCATTTTGGCACCACGCTTCCATTATACACCTAAAGGTTGTTGCAATTTTTTTTAAATTAGATAACAAAAATGAACAACAATTACCTATAAAACAAGCTGGCCCAAACCTGATGCTACTTCAGATATATTCCACAAATTACACAAACCAATTGCATGCACACACCCCAAAAAAGGACTCAGACACCAGTATAAGTGGATAACGGCATTGGGCCACATTTATTGATTCATGCCCTAGTCCGAATTATAAATTTCGATTGGTACTCAACCAATTATAATTCTTAAGGCAAACAGGCCGCAGTAACACTGGTAAGGTTCCTCCCAAAATTGCCAACGGCAATTGGTTACAATGTATCCATTTGTATCAATTTGTTTGTTTACAACAAACAAATTGTTGACCGTGGTCAATAAACTATCTACTGACCCCACCCTCTGACGCGTATCCGTAAAATAACGGGGTGATGCATGCTGCCTAGCTCGTGCCATTACCCCATTGCCTGGTTCGTCGTTGACCGGACAACGTTAACCAACTTGTGCCTATCTAGTGTTGGCCAGTCAATTGCGAACCTGCCGGATACCTGTGGGTCATAATTATTTACCTTACCAGTGCTACCCGCCACACGGGGAGGCTTCAATAAAGACTCACCGCCCCCACCCCCAGACCGTCAGCTCGGTCAACAGGCCTTTTTGCAAATCTTCCAACAAGAGGTCCATACCTCTGGGCGACAGATGGACCCCATCCCCTGCATAAAGATCACAGTTTTGGAGACTAATGGTGGGGTGTCGGATGACGCTCCCCCAACCCTTGTCTATAACGAACCGGGCTATTGCCCTGATCACCGAGCGATGAGCACGGTCAAGGGCCTGGAGGTTAATGCCCCCCCTGTAAGCGTGACGCGGTATGATGTCCGATCAAATCAGGGTTGTGGCAGGCCACACATAATGCAAGTAAGTCAGGTCACCACAGATCGCATGTTTCAGTGACAGGCCCGTGACCTGGCCTAAATCATTGCCCGCAAGGTGTATCACAAGGACATCAGGCGGGTCAGCATCCCTGATGGAAAAAAGGAATGGCAACAGTTCCCGCCATAACATCCCGCGCTTACCGTACCACCTAAGACATGCGGACGCACGTAGTCCCAGCTGGGGTCCCCACTCTGTCGCCACAGCGTACTGCGCTGCCCAGTGCACGTAGCAGTGGCCCACCAGCCATACTGCCACCGGTGTGATCTGACACCCAGGGTCTGTCAAGGAAAAAGGAAACAGGACAGTGACTTAACTGGTACTCACAATTGAAGGGGGCGAACGTACAGCTGGAAACACTGCGATCCCCACCTCCCCATCTGGCGTATCTCAGCCCCAGAGTACCCAAATGCAGCTGCGGTAGAAGCAGCTCCTATTCTAAAAGAATGGGTGCCGTAACGAGCCCCGGGGAGGCCAACACTGGACAGTGCCTTACCGGTCACCTTCCAAAATTGAAATTTAGTAAGGGGAGACCCATCCCGGTGGCAGAAAAACGGGCCAGGGTGCGTACCACGCAGTGCAAGGAACTCTCGTAGGGCACCAACCGGACAGATGTCTGCAATGGAACATCGTAGCAGTCTTACACCACTGCCTACACCGTGCTGATCAACCTTGGAGGAGCGTATCCTCAACTGAGCCCACTCATCGGAAACATAGACATCTTCGAGTTCCAGTGCCCTACGCTTCGCATCCGCCTTAGACAGTAGCACAAGCTCACTGATGTGGAGCACTCCAAAACAGGCCACCGTGGTAGCCGCATGAAAGAGAGCTGCCTCATACCTGTCAAAGCACAGGTCATGCCAGCCTCGTGCAAGGTGGGTAAGGACCCTCGGAGAAATTGGGTGGCGGCTGTCCGGGCAGCGCCCACGTTCCCGTGTCCACCCTTCCAAAACGTGTCGTATACGGAAGTCAGTTGTGCTGTCAGCATAACCCCCCACCTTGGCCCTGAATGCCAGTGCTGACAGCCTGGATGCTATGGTGCAGGGAGCTAGGCCCTGGTTGTGTAGGTAAACTGTAGGAATGCATCTGGATTCTGTCAGGCTGCCTCTGACACATTTTGTAAACAAAAGCCTCTTTGCCTACTGAGAGACAATGCTAGATTTTGGGCTCTGACACCTCTGATTGGCTGTATGCCCTGAGTTTTGTCTCTGTTAAGTTTCGTTTCTGGTATACAATGCTTGCCTTAGTTTCGTTTCTGAGACTCTCTGCCTGAATAAAGAGAAGGCATCAGTATCGTTTGTCAGCCAAGGACTGGAGTCGTGTTTTTTCTGTCTCTACCTCAAAAGATCTGAGGATATAAACTGCTGCTAATGAGGCTGACTGATTGAAGAGATCTTTACATGAATCAAATCCCAACAAGTGGCGCTCCGTGTGACGCTTTGAACTACAATGAGAGAGCCTGCTTTGAACTCTGCTTCAGCAATTAACACCTCATAATTGGCGACCGGGGACAAGGTCTTCACTCACTCATTCACGACCGGGAAGGTCATAAATCGAGCGCTCGAGATTCATCCAAAGTCAACTTTGGGTCCCACATTACGTGAGTGATTTTTTTTATCATGGGGTGCATATTGTCTTCGCAAGGGAATGAACTTTGTAAAGATATCTCAGATCTTTTGATTAACAATGGGCGAAAGGCTGATGAGCAGGAGATACAAAAGCTAGCTAAAGCTATAGAAAAAATCTGTCCTTGGTTTAAATATGAAGGTCTGGACTTAAAACAGTGGAAACAGATCGGGAGAGAAATGCAGAAGCATAATGGAATTTCTAGATCAATATTATTTACATGGGAGGAAATTAGAGACTGCCTTCAGAGACTTACTCCAAAAAATATTTTATTGTCTCAAAGACTTGATGGCCACCCCCTCCCACACCTTTTGCCTCCAGATAAAGGGGGGGGGCCATGGCAACTGCCCCTCCATCATATGAGAAACAACAGCCCCCTGATGGGGGTGGAGGTGGAAAAGAAGATGGGACATTATATCCTGCCTTACAATTATATCCTGCCTTGCAGCAATCAGGCACTTTTAGCCCTACCAAAACACAATTCTCTGCTGCTTTAACGGCAGCTGTGTTGGATGTGGAATCTCCTGGGATATACCCAGTGATAAGGGGGGCTCCGGCTGTGGGCAATGCACCGGCAGTCCCAGATAGATATGAAACCCTCCATTACAAATATCTGAAGGAACTAAGAGTCAGCATACGTGACTATGGGTTTAATGCACCTTTTACAAAAGCTTTGTTGGAAGCCATTGCTTCTCAAAAATTGCTACCAGTGGATTGGAAACAGATGATCAAAGCACTCCTGCCTCCTGCAGAAGCAATGCTCTGCTTGCAAGAGTGGAGGGATGTGGCTTGGGAGGTACACCATACACGCCCTGCACTCACGATGGATATGTTATGTGGGGAGGGAAATTTTGCCAACCCCACACAGCAGTTGGCACTCACTGATGCCCAGCTGGGAGAGATTGCACAGATAGTCATGCGCGCCTGGAGTAAGATTCCTTCCAAAGGGGATAGCTCAGTTGCTGGATTTGCAGCAATAAGGCAGGGCCCTAAAGAGGATTACACTGAGTTCATTAACAGACTCATGACTGCTCTCAGCCGCCAGGTGGAAAATGTGCCGGCACGGGAAATGCTCATGAAACAACTGGCTTTTGAAAATGCCAATGAGGATTGTAAAGGGGCTCTGACAGCTGTTTATGCTAGGCCAGGAACATCTATAGCAGACATGATGAAAGTTTGTCAAAATGTGGGGACTCACAGTTACAAGGCTCAACTTCTGGCAGCTGCAGTTCAATTGCCCACAACTCAGGCTCAAAACAAACGTTGTTTTGGTTGTGGAAAAGAAGGGCATTTTAAAGCACAATGTCAAAAGCAGGCAGCACGCCCTTCAAGGAAGTGTCCCATTTGCCAGAAAGGGTACCATTGGACCAATCAGTGCCGCTCAAATTCTAATGCCAACCCCTCAGCTGCTCAGCACAAAGACTCTGACGTTTCTCCACAGCAGCAGGGAAATGGGAGTGCGGGCCAGGCTCGGGCCCAGGCAAAATAATAGGGCTACCAGAGGTCAGTGAAGAGGCAATAGAGGAGGTTTTGCAAGAGATGGAAGAAGATATGGAACTTGCCCAATAAATGATTTCACGATATAGAAAAAACCATCCTCTAAAAGAAGGACTTTTATTGAGGTTATCTAAGGACTGTACTTTTACTATGCCAGGGTGTGTGGAGGCTCTTCCCACACTGGTTGATGATGTTAATTTCCAGGGCATGTTGGGCATCGTTCTTCCTTGCCCAGACGCCTTGCCCGCTTCTGTACACATTGCAGCAGGGTCAGTTACATTGGGTCACCAAGAAATTGTCATCCCTGCATCAGCCACGCAACATCTCACCCTGCCTAAGGGACAACCTGTAGGACGCCTTCATCTGCTCCCACTAGGGACCACTGCAACTCCATCCCAGGAGGGGACTGTAACAGCGGCTATGGCGGTGATACAAATCACCGAGGATAGACCGACCCGCTCGCTGCTTATGGGTGGACGTTCAGTGTCTGGATTGGTCGATACAGGAGCCGATATTTCAGTGGTGGCAAAAAAAGATTGGCCGACTGGATGGGCCATCCGCCCATGTAGGGAAGTTTATGGGGTGGGCGGGTACGAGCCAGCACAGCAGAGTGTTCATCCAATCGTCTTTGAGACCTCAGGGGGAAAAAAAGTTTCTCTTCACCCCCTGATTATGGATATTCCTATTACTCTGTGGGGCCGGGATCTCCTGGCTAAAACAGGGTGTACCTTAAAGACAAATTTTTGATACGGGCCTCCCCTGCAGCGCCGTTGCATGCACTTCCACTACAATGGAAAAACACCCCGCCAGTGTGGACGGATCAATGGCCGCTCTCAAGAGAAAAGCTCCAGGCGGCGGAGGCCCTTGTACAGGAGCAATTAAATCGGGACATATTCAAACAACCACTAGTCCTTGGAACTCTCCGATTTTTGTGGTGAAAAAGAAGTCTGGAAAATGGCGATTGTTACATGATTTGAGAAAAGTTAATGAGCACATCTTGCCAATGGGACCTCTACAATCTGGACTTCCTAATCCGAACATGATTCCGGAAGATCATCAACTCATGGTCATAGATTTGAAGGACTGTTTTTATACAATCTTGCTAGCGCCACAAGACAGAGAAAAATTTGCATTTACATTGCCAGTATATAATAATGAACATCCTACTCAACGGTTTGAATGGTGTGTCTTGCCTATGGGTATGGCCAACTCGCCGACTCTATGCCAACATTTTGTGAACAAGGCTTTGGAACCTTTCAGGCAACGTCATCCAGAGGTTAAAGTCTATCATTACACAGATGACATTTTATTACATGGTCCACAAGTCACGGAGAAACACCTGCAGGACCTAGCAGACATTTTGCAACAAGCGGGCTTGATCATAGCTCCTGAAAAAGTACAGCGGATGTATCCATTCCAATATCTGGGACATAGGCTCTCAGCTACAGCTTCAACTCCGCTATTGCCAACAATAGCTATTCCAGAGCAGTTCACTCTTGTACAATTGCAACAATTGCTAGGGAACATAAATTGGGCTCGTCCTTTCTTGGCCCTGAGCACGGAGGAACTGTCACCACTCCTTGCTGCTCTTTCTGGACACACTTCTCCAGCGGACATCATTCCCTGCACAACGGAGATGCGTGCAGCTCTTCAACGCCTCAACGAAAAGCTGCATACCATCGCTGTGGATTGGGTGCCCTCAGGCACCGTTGCGCTGGCATGTGATCTTCTTCCTACACAGAGGCTGCCCACTGCGGTTTTGTTCGCGCCTGTCAACACTCAGAAGGTGGCCATCGTGGAATGGCTACACTTGGCGCACACTCCCTCGAAAAACTGTTATCGCCTGCCTGATGCGATTGCTGATCTTTTCCTCAAATGCCGTACTAGGGCAAAGCATTTGACTGGCTATGACGTTGACTTTGTTTGTTTTCCTTTTTCACAGGATCAGCTAACCGCCTTGCTACAGCATTCTGAGGCATTTCAGGTGGCCATGGCGGACTTTGTGGGACAAGTTAAATTTAACCCCCCCAAGGATAAGCGGTTTACCTTGCTGAATCTCACTTCTTACTCCCTGTCATCCCCGCTTTGCATGCAACCTATCTTGCATGCCATTACTCTTTTCTCGGATGGCTCCCCCTCCCGTGGAGTCCTTACATGGCAGGGTCCTACTGGGGAATGGGAGGTTGTTTTTACAGGACCTCAAGCATCGGCCCAGCGGTCGGAACTGGCAGCGGTCATACTTGCTTTCTCTACGTTTTCTGATGTGCCTTTTAACCTGATTGTGGATTCTCAATATGTTTACCGCCTTGTTTTTACTTTAGCTCAAGCTTATTTGTCTCCATCGATGGATAGGGATCTTTTTGCCTTATTCCAACAGCTTCAAGGTTTTCTTTCCAACCGTACGGTCCCATTCTTTATTGCCCACATACGCTCTCACACAAGGATCCCAGGTTATTTGACGGAGGGCAATGCACGAGCAGATTCTGCTCTCCGGGACTCTGCTGAGGTTTTTTCTCTCTTTGACAACCCCATTGACAGTCATGCAATGTTTCATCAATCTGCTAAGGTTTTGCATAAACGATTTTCCATTCCTATGTCACAGGCTAGAGACATTGTGTCGTCCTGTGCTTCCTGTACGAAGTCTCCTATATTCCTGCCATTTGATGCTGTTAATCCTCGAGGAACAGAAGCTAATCAGCTATGGCAGATGGATGTCACGCAAGTACCTGCCTTGGCTCCGCTTTCTAAGTTACATGTGACTGTTGATACCTTCTCTGGATTTATATGGGCTACACCCTTACGGGGTGAAACATCCAGACATGTTATACAACATTGCATTCGTTCGTTTGCGGCAATAGGTAAACCTAAAAGCCTTAAGACAGACAATGGGTCATCATATGTTTCTTCTGCCTTTCAGGACTTTTGCCGTCAGTGGGACATTAAGCTAACCCATGGAATACCCTATAACTCGACTGGACAGGCGATTGTTGAAAGAGCCCACCTGACATTCAAAAATTTGTTACACAAGCAAGTGGGAGATAGAGGGGTTCCTGTGGCTGAAATACCTACAGCTGTCGCTAAAGTACTGTATACTCTTAATTTTCTTCTTGCTCCCCATAACAGGTCACACTCTCCAGTCGAATTGCATTTCAGGACCGAGGAGTGTCTTCCTAAGCCATTGGTTGTTTATCGGCAGCAACCCGATCCTGAGTGGAAGGGTCCTGTACCTCTAATCACCTGGGGACGAGGATACGCAGCGGTTTCTACAACCTCAGGACCTGTGTGGATTCCTGCTCGAGCGATCCGTCCATGGAGAGAGAAGAAGGTTACTCAGCTCCAGGATGGTGGTTCACCAGTAAACTAAATGTGCTGACATTTATTCTTTTCTTTCTTACTGTGCTTCCAGCTGTAAGAACAATACCTCATGGGGGCAACCCCAACTTTTGGATTCGTCATGCTAACTATATGTTTGAAGTTCATGGTAAGAATGCAACGTTATACTATGAGCATCCACTGGCAGTGTCTCAAATGGCCTTTCTTCCGGCATTGTTCAACACGCCAGAGTTGGTTATTGGACATTTGCAACATCTTGATAGGTCTACACTCTTCTCTAATCCTCCAGAACAATTCAACAACACCCGCTGGCGAAGCATGACATTCAAGAAATACACTAAAGGACTTTGTTTCTGCTGTCATAGTTCTGGAGTCTGGAATAGTAAATGGAAATACTGGACTCAAGCAAAAAGGGTTTTGCAGAATGTAGGCAATTATACGGGTTGTGATGATTATTTTTGGTTATGGGGTAGTTATAACAGTTCTTATAAGCTTAATTATACCTTGTTTAACACTACTATTGAAGATATATATGATGTGTTTCCTATGTTTACTCCTGATTATTCTGCTATAGATAGTGGTTCAATTTGCAATGGATGGCAAATCAAGGATCCCAACATGTGGTTCTTTTTTAATGGAGTTGCCACGAATTTCCATCCAGGACAATATCAATGTGCAGCATTGGGTTATTTTACCTTACCCGTACAAGTGCAAATGCCGCCTCAGGCACATGCCCGGCGCCGGAGAGCTGCTGCTGGCCCGATGGGTTCTGGTTGCAATGATGAAGTGATAATCGATGTTCAGCTGTCTGATGGTAGCTCCTGGGGGAGAGCTATAAGGGGTGCTATCACTGGAGCACTCACCTTGGGATCATACCCAGGTGTCATTTCCCAGGAGAATAGAAGGTCCATTTTGGGACTCACCTGTAGGCTGGAGAAATCAATCAATGCCACAGGGAGGGTCATACGAGATCTTCAAATGGAAATCACTGAGCTTCATCAAGACCAAATGCAGGACAGACTAGCCATAGATTACCTGTTAGCAAAATCCGGAGGATTTTGTAAACTGGTCGGGAACCAGGGATGTCGGGTAAAATTCCAGGATCTGAATAATACTATTGAGAAAGAACTTCAGAATTTACAGGAGAGTATTACTAACAATGTACGCACTGATGTTAATCTCTTTGATTGGGTGACTTCTTGGTTGCCTGATTTATCTGTCCTTAGACAAGTTTTCTTTTATGGGTTCATTATTATTATCTGCTTTATACCTTTGTATTTTTGCATTACTTGTATTCCTAATCTTATTTCTATGTGTAACACATGTCCATTGCGTAGCAGGGAGACATCGAGTTTTGCACAACGGCAATTGTACTCAATGAGGTATCATCCTCCGGAACAAAGTACCATGAGTCAGGAGGGGTACGATGTCCAGGAGGACAGTGATGATGTATATGATGACATGCAGGGGTATGATTAGCCGTCCCTCTCTCAAATTTAAATGAAAAAGGAGGACATGTAGGAATGCATCTGGATTCTGTCAGGCTGCCTCTGACACATTTTGTAAACAAAAGCCTCTTTGCCTACTGAGAGACAACGCTAGATTTTGGGCTCTGACACCTCTGATTGGCTGTATACCCTGAGTTTTGTCTCTGTTAAGTTTCGTTTCTGGTATACAATGCTTGCCTTAGTTTCGTTTCTGAGACTCTCTGCCTGAATAAAGAGAAGGCATCAGTATCGTTTGTCAGCCAAGGACTGGAGTCGTGTTTTTTCTGTCTCTACCTCAAAAGATCTGAGGATATAAACTGCTGCTAATGAGGCTGACTGATTGAAGAGATCTTTACATGAATCAAATCCCAACAGTAAACCATGAATTGAAGGACATGTGCCACTGGAATGGGCCAAATCTCCGGCAAACGGAATTGCGCACAGAAAGCCTGAAACTTAGTGAATGCCTGGTGATACGCCTTGCGCGTGTGGGGCGCCAGTGACATGCCGATCGCCCGGTTCACTTCTCCCTGCCAAATGTCCATATCTCGTCCGGGAGCAGCGAGGGAAATTCCTCTGCGTCCGGGGCCAAGGCGCGGAACCGGGGGATCTGCAGGCGGGACAAAGCATCAGCAATTTCGTTATTAATACCTGGTACATGTCTGGCCCTGAATAGAATATTGAGGCGTAGACTGCGCAAGATGAACTGGCGCACCAACCCCATGACCCTGGGCGATTTAGACGTCTGCGAGTTGACAATGTGCACGACCGCAGCATTGTCACACCAGAAATGAACAACTGAATTGGCCCACTCCGCACCCCATAGCATCAAAGCTCCCAGGATGGGAAAGAACTCGAGGAACGTAAGATCGCGTAAACGATCCGTGCCCCTCCAAGCTGGAGGCCATTGGCCATAGGCCCACCTCCCCTCAAAGTAAATCCCATAACCCAGGGACCCTGATGCGTCCGACTGAACCTGGAAGCGAGGGGACACCAGAAGGTCAGATCTCCAAAATGACACCCCATTGAATTCCTTAAGGAACTCAAGCCAAATCAGCATATCCTCCTTCGTGCCCCTGTTCAGTCGGACCCTATGATAGGGCCTGGATAGGCCAGCCATGGCATCGCACAAGCGTCGAGCAAAAGCTCTGCCAGGCGCAACCACCCTGCAGGCAAAGTTAAGGTGACCATGCAGTACCTGGAGCTCACGAAGTGACACCTTGTGTTTGGCCAGTAAGGCCAAAATCAATACAGTGATCCTTGAAACCTTGTCAATGGGCAACCTGGATGCCTGTAAAACGGTGTCAATTTCAATACCCAGGAACGTGAGCTTGGTTGATGGGCCCTCGGTCTTTTCGGGCACTAAAGGGACACCAAGTTCCTTCATTAGCGTCTGAAATGTGTTGAGGAGATGCGTACACGTGTCCCAGCCCCGTTCACCCCCGAACAAGAAATCATCGAGGTAGTGGGCTACAGACCGAGACCCCGACCTAGGAACAAAGGCCCACTGGAGGAAGGTGCTAAAACGTTCAAATGCCGAGCAAGAGATGGAGCAGCCAAAAGGCATGGCTTTATCAACATAATACTTGCCCCGGAATCTGAAGCCTAGTAACTCGAAGTCGCCCGGGTGCACCGGCAGCAGCCGGAATGCAGACTTAATGTCACACTTTGCCAATAGTGCACCCGGTCCACAAGAGCGCACCATGCGCAGGGCCTGGTCGAATGATGTGTACCTGACCGAACAAAGGTCATCAGGGATGGCATCATTGACCGAATGGCCAGCCGGGTACGACAGGTGGTGAATTAGACGAAATTCTCCCGGCGTCTTCTTGGGCACTAACCCCAAAGGGGAAACCTTCAGGTTGGGAAAGGGTGGAGCCTGAAAGGGGCCAGCAACCCTGCCTGCCTTAACTTCCTTAGCAATACTCAGGGCGGCCACCTCCTCCCTGCCCCTAAGAGAAAGTAAGTTGGGGGCATCTTGGGGGCACCTCTCCCCTCGGGTATGTTGCAAGCCAACGCTCCAACATGGCCAAATTAACTGGGGAGGGGGCCTTTTGGGTGACCAGTTCCCTCAGCAGCAGGTCTGCCTGCTCCCTGTCCACCTCTACCTCTGCCCCGGGACCCGCCTGCTCGCGGACACGTGGCGGTGGCGGCGTGGGGGCCAGAACAAGAGGGACATTCGTGCTTATATCGGCATTGTTTTCTGTTGCACGCACCATTGGCCGAGAAGCTCCAACACAACAGGCGGGTTGGAACCCCCTGCCCCGCCACCTGGCGGGGTGCCTGTGCTGGAGCGGCTCGCTGGACCACATGTCCACAATGATACCTCTCCCCAGGCGCAGGGCGTGTGGGGGTCATGTACACAAGCCAAAGCTTCTGGCAGGGCTCGTCCCACCTCATCTCTGGGTGTAGGGGCACTCTCATTCGAAATTCCTCGTCGTAAGCCAACCACGACGGGCCAGGGAAATCAACCATTGCCCTGTAAATATTGTCCAAATATTGGATCATCGGGATGGCCAGATCAGGCCGGGCCTTGAGGTAGACCGCCATGTATATGAGATATGCGGGCAACCAGTTGGCCCACGTGCGTGGTGGCTTGCGACGGCGGGACTGCTCTTTGTCCTTCTCGTCTTGCCCCTCCCTCTCCTCCTTGGTGGGTTCCCTGTTCAATAGGGAGAAAAGGTCTACATATTCTCCCCGCCAAATCTTCTCCCTTGTGGCCTGAGCTAAATGATCCCCAAGGGGCAAAGAATACCCAGCTGTCGGGAATGCCGACACCGGCACGTTAGCAGTGCAGGGCATCAAGAAAGGGACCTGAACCGCCCCCGTGACCCTCATTGCCTGCCCTGCGGCGTAAGGCCCCCCACCCACAGTGGGGCCCGCAAGTGGCAAAGCCGTACCTGGGTAAGTCGGGGGCTGCTGTCCCTCCGCCCCAACTTGACGGGGCCATGGCCACTGGAGACCCTCACCCGTGGTGAATGTTGGTGTGGGAGCATTAACTTGAACCGGATACTCACAGGGTGCACCCCCGCGGGCCGCCCCCACTGGGGGTTCCGGCCCACGGTGAGCGTCGGAGCTCGCGACCACAACCGAGCTCTGAAGACCCATCTGACCACCACCTGCCGGTGGTGCCTGCTGCGCGGGGAGCTGCGAGGCCTTGGCTGGCGCCGACCTGTGCGCCTCAAGCAGCTCAACCCGGCCAGCTGCCTGCTGAAGACTGTCCGGCCCCGTAGTGACCTGTCGGCCAAAAGGTGCCCCTGATGGGTTTGATATCCCCAGGGATGCCTCCAAGGCCGCTACGCGGGCCAATAGGGCATCCACCACCACGGAGCCCCCTGCATAAAGGGGGCCAAGCGGGCCGGATGGCCCGCTGGGGGCAGGACCCGGGCCAGCCGGGGTACTCGTACCCAGGTAGGGCCATGCCCAAAACTCTGGCCCCCGAGGGGCCTGAGGCATGCCCTGCCAGGGAATTGTGCCGGGCCCTCCCCCCTGGTTGAAACCTATGGCCGGAGAATGCGGGCCAGGGGCCGAAGGCCCAGCGGCGCCATGCCCACCCACCTGCCCTAAGCCCATGGCCGGCAATTGCGGGCCGGGGACCGCAGCCCCCGCAGGGCCGGTCTGGGGCTATAAAGCCTCGGGCCACGGGCTAATGCGCCCCATCCCACCAGTCCCGGTGGGGGCTTCCGCGATGGGGGCCAGTTGGGTGGACACAGCTGTGGTCCTCCGACCCGGCTGGCGCCTCCTGGACGGGCGAACCGAGTTCGCCATAGCCTTCTTCCTTGAAGGCATTAAGCGTTGGGGAAGCCTAAGAAGAAGGCGAAGAGCGATGCTGTTTGCCGGCGAAGGGGCTTCCCTGCAAAGGCTGAGAGCGACAGAGAAAAACTTCTCCGCTCCGTCGCTTTCGCAAAATGGCAGCTCGGCTGCCTCGTGGCCACCCCTTTTAAAGAGGGCTGGCCACGCCCCCTAACTACCTGGATGTCCAAGTCCAGTCGGGGGGTGCCCGCAAAGAGCGCGGCGGCCATTTTGGCACCGCGCTTGCATAAGGTTGCTAGCAGAAAAATCCTACAAACTATTTAATTCCATAAAGTTAGAGAATAAATATCAGGGCATCCCTCTAAACCAGGCATGGCCAACCTTTTTGTGCCATGGGCCTGACCATGCCCCCGGAACAGATGAGTGGGGTGGTCCATGCCCCTGGAGGTGGAAGCGGGCACATTTATGGCTCCCATAAATGCACCCACTTCCATGCTTACATCAGCCATGGGCACGTTTGCACATGTGCAGGCATATTTTATGGCTGATGTAAACATGCTTGCTTCTACTTCCAGATCCAGGAGAGACAGCAACTGACTGGTTGGAATGGTGTCATGGATTGGGTCCATCCTGCTGGTCGTAGGTTGGGAATCCCTGCTCTAAACTGACCTAAGGCACAAAGACAAGTAGCTCTGAAGTTTAATCAACTCAAAATCATAAAATACAAATATAGATATGAAAAACTATAACAGAAAGATATTTGTCCCTGGCATATGTATTGATATTTAATTATCTAAATCAACATGATAAGCTTAATTCCTGTTTACAGGAGAATAGAAGCTGCCATCTTGTCCATTTCTCTCTCAGTTTACTTCAAAACTTTATAAACAGATCCCTTTTATAAAGAATGTATCTGCCACTGGGCTAAATCAAACAGTTCATTGGGGCTGCAGCAAATTTATTGAACATATTATTCTTTGTCAGAGTTACAGTGCCTTCTTCTTTTAAGCAGAATGAGTAGCTGTTCAACATCCTTGTCCCACTCTGAATGAATTTTTTTCAGTGCTTCACAGAACTTACAGTAGGATTTATTATGCCAACAACAATCAGTCTGGAACTATTGTGTGTGTGTGTGTTCGATTTATTCCAATGCTGAATGACAGAAACGCTTATCCTCTATCTCATTTCTGTCAGAGCTGATTGCTTGTCTATTGTATGGCTTTAAAATTATATGCTTGTTAATAAGCCCCATGTTGTGAGTCTGTTCGAAAAAGAAAGGGGACAAAACAACTCTCAAATATGCCAAATGGACAAAATGCAGGCAGAACCTTATTGAATGCTGTTAATGGGAGGAAAACTGAATAGTGGATTTTATTTATTAATCTCTTTTCAGACAGTTTTTTTTAGAAATAGAAGGATAAATATATGCATTAGACTGCAGCTACATATTACACAAACCCTCTAGTACCTCATGAAGGAATGGATAGCCTACCCTGCCAGTCCATTTTCTTTTGAACTGCTTTATCAAAGCAGGATTTCAGACAAAGGCTAAATAAAAAAGAGGTGTAATAGAACAATAGAACTATCTAAACTCCTGATGGAAATTTGAGGACATAAACATTCCTATCCTTTCCTTCTGTCTATCTTTTAATGCTGATTAGTACTATTTAGTCTTTATTTACCATGTTCTCATTAATATTATTCAAGAGAAATACCTAAGTAATTCCCTCTGTGTTCTCTCATGAAAAGTAACATGATTGCAGATGTTTCTGTTCATCTGTAGACTTTGAACAAAAGGAAAAATCCTTGAAATTTGGGTTCTTGCTCAATTGGAGAACCATCACAGAAGCTTGAACCTCTCCTCTACAGACACATCATTCCCCAATAAAAAATAATTAATGGTTAAATAGGGCTATTGACCTCTTCCCAAAGGTGCATTGCATAGATTTGGGCATTATAGCTTTGCCCCCCAACCACCCGAGTAACAAGACAGACACAGTATTGGAATTTAACTCAAGGCTACTTTATTAACTTTCAACTATTAACTGTAACTTGACCCTACCTGCATTGGGGACTGAGTAGTGCAGGTCTCTGTGATGAGCAAAGGTAATCATCTTCAAACTTCTTCACTCATGTGTAGGTGAATAACTGCTCCCTGGGAGTGTTCTGTCCTTGAACAGTAGCCCCTCCCGGTTCACAATCTGGGTGCAATGACCAATGCTACCTTCAAGCTTCAGGGCTATAGGCAGTGGTGGGATTCAGAAGGTTCACCCAATTTTACCATAACCAGTAGCAGAAATTCTGGCTGGCCCCGCCCATCCAAGTTTTGAACTAAAGTAGTCCTAATTTGGGTGCAACACAGGGCTTTTCCTCTGGCCACTCCCACCATACCATGCCCACAGAGTAGGTAGTAAAAAATTTTTGAATCCCACCACTGGCTGTAACCCCCAACCAGGAGTGAAAGCATACATTTCGCAGTCCTGGCTGTTTGCCACACCGTGACCTGTTCCCAAATAATCCTGGGCCTTCACCTACCTTCTTAACCCCACACTACCCACCAACATGACCAAACCCCAAGCCAAATCATGCCGCATTCATAACAGTGTGGAATGGGTGGAAAAAAAAACAGCACATCAAAGGCCAATCATGTGTGAGCAAAAATTCCCATTCAGCCCCAAAGCAAATGGCTAATCTCACACTGCGACTGGAGGGTGGGAGGGTGTGCTTCCGCTCGCCTACTGCCAAATAACAGGGTGAGGCTGGGGAGGAGCGGCCCTATAAGGGAAAGCGTGGCTCTTCCTCCTCCCCCAGCCCAGCATGCCAGAGGGCATGATTTCACCATCATCTGCACCCGGGTGAGGGAGGCAAATCCAGGTGCTGTCAAGCATGGTCCCTGTTTTAAAATTGCCTGAAGTACAATGTTGTTCTATAATCATTGTGAAATATTTGTTCATTACTGGTTTTGGTGCAAAATAGGACCAAGAGAGCAACAAGTAGCATCTCCACTAGACAGTATATAAAATTATATGCTTAGCTTAGTAACAAACGCTAGACCTATTTAATATGTGGGGAATTGGTGAGCCAACTCCTCCATAAATTCAATTGATTCAAATGGGAATACTCTAGCTATGACTCACTATTCTAAATTAGATAGCAACTAGAACAACCCATTTGAATCAATAGAATGCATGGTGGAGTTGACACAAAAAATCTACAATGATTAAATGGGCCTACTGTAGTGTGACTTATTAAGCAATAGGATTTCAGCAACATTTGCAGTGTGGTAGTAACTGAGTTCAGATAGTTATGAGAAATGTGAAATGAGAAATGTGTCACAACCCTCAATTGGAGATAATATTGTGAATGTACAATTTTACTGTTACCTTGATGGAACAACTACCTTCTCTGAGAACAAAAGTCACTAAATTCTGTCCCATCTCCCATCCCAGTTTTGCCACCATTATTTGGGGAAATGGCCTTGGAAATGAGAGACAATTGTTGGACAATGCCAATCCTCAATGGTGGATTTATGGGAGGATATGGACAGAATTGCACAAATAGAACTGGATGGAATATCTGCAACTTGCATTACTAGGAAGGATTTATTTCATCCATAAAACCACAGATCTTCAAGATGTAAAGTTCTAAAGTGCTGGGGAGAAAGAAAAGTGATTTTTGCTCTGTGGTATCAGTAAAGTTGCTCTGTTTTGTGTGCAACTTGGAACAGTGTGGTTGGCTCTGTTTCTGCAATAATGTCTTCCATAACACATGTGCCTTCATACATTCATAATATGCTTTAACTACAGATATTTTATTTTCCCACAAGGCTAAAGCTTTCGAGGCAGGCTACTAGGTGATTTGTCTTCAAGGTAATATTTTGTAGGGAAAATTTTGAACTGTAGTGTGTCAGGAATGCTGGGCTTCTGCTAAAATGAAATAAAAAAACATGGTGCATCAAACACAGTTTTGCCTTTTCTCAAACTCTAAGGTTTTTGCTTGGAGGAATCCATTGCAGAAAATGCCAGTAGGGATGTGCATACCGCAAAAACAGAAAAACAGAAGAGATCTGTCAGATCATACAATGGATTTCAATTGACCTAGAATCTACATACTATAATTCTCAGCTTGACTCCTGTTCAGCAGTTTTTATCCATATATAGAGGTATGCAGTATACCTGTCAACCATCCCGTTTTACCCGGGGAAACCCCTTATTTTTGCCCCTCTTCCCACCCCCTCCTGTTTTATTATTTCCCCCGTATTTTCCCTTATTTTCCCAGCCAGGGATGAGGAGGAGGAGGAGCACCAGCTGGGCCGCGGTCGCATGGCCTTGGTCCAGAGCTGGGCGGGGGCTGCCCGGAGACCACACCCCCAGCCGGGGGTGAGGAGGAGGAGCACCAGCTGGGCCATGGCGGGAAGGCCAGCTACCGCCGTGGCCACGTGGCCTCTGTCTGGAGCCGGGTGGGGGCCACCCGGAGACCACACCCACAGCCAGGGGTGAGGAGGAGGAGGAGCACCAGCTGGGCTGTGGCGGGAAGGAAAGCTACGGCTGCAGCAGCGCGGCCTCCAGAAATACCTGTCCTTGCCAAGGCCCCGATTAATGTGTAACCGGCAGGCGGGGCGCAGCTGCCCGTGCCCGTCCTCCCGCCCACCTGCCCAGGCCAGAGCGCAGCTGCCCCAGTGCCAGAGAAGTGCCAGGGTGCAGGTTAGGCCCAGACCATGGTGGGGGAGGGCCAGCCAATGCCAACTAACATGGCAGACTGTCAGATTAGTCGGCTTCAAGTTTGTGACGTCATGTCATCTCCTGTTTGTAATACCTCCATGCTTTAAGGACTCGAGTCGGGGGAAGGGGATGGAGCTAATTTGCAGATGTGGCGCCGGCACTCCTGCTCCGATGGGCGCTTGGGCCCTGACAGGGCAAGCGCAGGTGAAGGTGGTGTGAGGCATGATGCTCATTTAGGGCGGGTGGGTACGAAAGCACAGAGCTTCTTGACCATCCTCAGGAGCCAGGGGCCGCTCAGCTGGTTCTCCTCCTCCTCTTCATCCCCAGCTGGGGGTAGTGGTCTCAAGGCGGCCTTGTAGCGGCGGCGGTACCTAGCCTTCCCACCGCTCAGCTGCCTGGTCCTCCTCCTCACCCCCGGCTGGTTAGCAAAGGTCACCCTTGGCCCTTGCTCGAAAAGCCAGTCGTATCCAACTCTAGGGTGCAGTGCTCATCTCTTGATTTGACCATGCCCACTTATTTGGCCACACCCACCTATTTGGCCATGCCCACCTATTTGGCCACGCCCACCTATTTGGCCACACCCACACAATTTCCCTTATTTTCAAAGCCAAAAGTTGACAGGTATGGTATGCAGAAAGAGCCTTCTTGAAGATTGTGGTACTTTTATGTTGCCAGCTAATCTTTCTCACACTATGTCAGGAGAAGGGAACTGCAGAATGAACCCATCAAATGATGGTTTCATTTTGCCACTTTTACGTTTAGCCAAGACACGGAAGAAGATATATATATATATTTATATATATATAAATTTGATGGGTTCATATATAATGTACATATATGTTCATATATAATGTACATGAAAAGAAGAGTGTTTTAATCCCACTTCACCTCAGTTAGGATCCTCTACATGTAGGGAGAAGGATATGAAGACAGAGAACTCACATGTCTTTCTATGTGAATTGAGTCACTGGAAAATTAGGGCCCTAAATCTCTGTCCATAGAGAGTGGATGTTATCCAGATTTGTCATTCTTCCTATGTTGAGGGATGATATAGGCAAGCAGAGAAAAGGAAGATCTAGAATTCTGAACTTTTTGTGTGAGCATTATATATAGATACAAATGCTTAGATACGGCTCAGGTACCCCTAGACAGCTTACATGCTGTGACTACAGTCAATAGTCTACAATTGCTATTAGTTTATAGCAACTGACATGTGGCAACCTGAACATAGAGATCTAATTATTTTTCTGATTAGGGAAATAAGATGATACCAGATCAATCTTGTGACCTGAGTCAATCTTCTACCTTTTCTGTTTTCTGGCCTGAATAACTAGGAATAGATTGTTTATTTATGGGATGAGGAAGAGAGACCTCTAGGCTCTCCCAGAATAATAAACCTGTTTTTTCTTTATCAAGTATGCAGATAATTACTATAGTCAAGTCTGTAATGCAGGGATTCCCAACCTTTTCAAGCCGAGGGCCGGGTCACACTCTCTCAGTCAGCTTTGAGGGCTGGATGGCCATTTTGCCCTGCCTGCACGATGGGGGTGACCATTTTGTCCCAACAGCTTCAGTGGGGTGGCCATTTTGTTTCTTGAATGCCTTGGAAGGGGGCATGTGAAATGGTGGCATGGGCCAGATGCAGCCCACAGGCCTTAGGGAACCCCTGCTATATTGCATAGATATATTTAACAAACTTTGTCTCTCCTCAGTTACTTTCTGAGGATGTTTTTGCAACTACAAACCAGAGAGGGAAGCAGCTCAATTGCCTTCAGTGCTGTAAAATGGTCTCTCATATCCATTATTCAGAAGAAGAATCTGTTATTGCTTTATTACCTGTTATTCAGCACCAGTGGTATGGGAATGCCATGAAGATGTCATGCCAACAGTTACTGTGTGATGGTCACATGTAATGGTTGGGATTGTATGTTGTAGCAAAGAAGGGAGGAAGGTGTTCTTTGCATTCAAACACACAGAGACACAGATCAATTCAGACAAGAAAAGAGTCTAGAGAACATTTTTGGTGGAAATTAAAAAAAACCCCTTCTAATTGTATCAAGCACCAAACTTGTTTAGAATAAAACTTCTAGCTAGTGTGGATGCGCTTGTTGCCCTTTAGAAAAGAACTAAAAACCTGGCTGGCGGGCCAAGTTTGGGGTGCAGGTGGAGGGGTGGCTTCCGTTGGGTGGTTAATATAGGGGAGGATGCCTGCCCCATGGTTTCTTCAGTTCCTGCACCCCTCTCTTTTTAGGGGTGGGTTCTTATTGCTGGTTTTTATCTGTTTTATTTGTTTTTATCTGTTTTTACCCACTGTTGTGAACCACCTGGAGTCGGCTATGGCTGAGTGGGCGGTATAAAAATTTAACAATAAATAAAAATAAATAAAATAAAAAATAGTGTTATTGAAATAAAAATCATTCTTTTTTCCTAGTATAAGCACCAGTTTTGCTTGAAATATCAATAGGAAACAAAACATTTTTATTCAAACATTGGTGGAGTTCTTATTAGAATAGGAAAGGGAGAAACTGTCCAGCTATGACTCTGCCTTGGCCGAGTGGGCAGTAGATAAATTTGACACGTAAATTAAATTAAAATTAAATTAAAATATATTCCTAGAAAGCAGGAAAGCCTAACTACTATTATATTGTTGAAATCATGGTCTATATATTTTAAAAGTGAAATTGTGATATCACTGTTGCAAAAATGTATTTATTTGAATCTTCTTAGATATTTTATTATCATCTATGAGATATGAAAGTGCATTTTAATATGCTAGTGTATTATTTATTGCAACTGATTTTTTTACAGTCAAACTGTTACCTAAGATTAGTAATGTCTTATACATCTTTACTTTGAAACTAAAATATAGCCTGTCACATGAAGCAAATTATTTTTAATCATTTTTAAAAAAATCAACAACACACATTTGGGAAATTCAAGGTAAGAATTCAACTTATTGATCTAATTCAGATTATATTCAAGGTTTCATAAAACCAGAGATGGTTAAGACTCATATAATTATCCTACCTGAGACATTTGCCCAACACATCTACTATCTATTGGAAGACACATTGTTCATAAAGAAAATGTGGTGGCCAAAAATAAGAGGGTGACCAGGGAGGATAACTAGCTCACGTTAAGAGGCAAGATGGAGGATTTAACCCTACGCAAACAGGGACTGAAAAATAAGTGCAAAGTTCAGATAGTGGTCATGAAAATTCATACGAGATAAATGCAGGACCTAATTGGGGAACCCAGATCAACCTTCCTTGTTCCCCAGATCTAAGTTCTCAGACTGATTGGAAAGAGATTCAACAAATGCTGAGAGGTGTGGCCTGCTACACAGATCAAAAACAAAGATATCTGTTTCTAAATAGACTAATTCAGCCTTTCAGTCTTCTGTAAAATCTGCATTTGTTGTTTGATCTGGATCAGGGACATCTGATAGGTTACCAACAGCTCCTTACCATAAGCTGGTGAGACTTGTGCACACCTCAAACTACTGGCTGAGTCTGCATTCACAAACTGAATATGAGTCAACAGTGTTACGTGAGTGTAAAAAAACCCATTGCTATTTTAGGCTGAATTAATATTAGTATAGTCTCCTAATGCAAAGTCATACTAGTTCCCCTCTATTTGGCATTGGTTAGCACTTTGAAAACACTTGAAATAATGTCATACAAAAGAGAGGTAAGATCTGTTCTCTGTCAACTCAGAGTAAAACACAAATAACAATGGGCTCAAGTTTCAGAAAGCCAAATTCCAATTGAATATGGGAGCAGGGAATGACAACATTTTTAAACCGGGGGCCGGGTCACAGCAGTGCCAGTGGCAGTTGGAGCGAGGGTGGGGGACAGATGATTTGGCATCATGCGCTGGATTTGGCCTGTGGTCCATAGGTTGCTGACCCCTGCTCTAGAGCCTTACAACAATGGAAATAACTAGGTCACAAAGTGGTGAGTGCTCCAGGACTGGAGGCATTCAAAAGAAAGTTAGACAAATATCCATTAAATATATTTTGATTTGGATTCCTGTATTGATTAGGAGGTTGAACTTGACCTTAGGCCCCTTCCAACTCTGTTTTTCTATGATTCTTTGTCAAGATGCTAGAAACAGACAAGGAAATCTTATAGATAGACACACAGACCGGCATAAGGAAAAAGGAAAGAAAAATAATATACAATGAACTACTTTGGAAAATATCTTCAGTAGAAGAAAAAGACTAATTAGTATGATCTATATGTATTTATAGTGGCATGAAACCTCAAAATCTGGAAAAAAATGGCAACAAAAACATAGCTGCCTAAGCAGACAGTTAGGAAAACGGGATTGTGGAACACTATGTTTCATGAGAGAACAACAAAGACCAGAGCTTACTTTTTAATATAATAAATTCCCTAGCCATCCAGTTGGACATAATATGTCAGTATTTGACTTGAATACAGGTTGTCACTTGACTCAGTTAAAGATGGTTCACTGACTAGCAGGTTCATTAACCTTAGGGTAATTATAAATATGCAAAAGTGCAGGTACAAGATTGTCTTGTCCTAGCACAAAACAGCATGCTAACATTTCATTGGCTGGGATGATAAATGTTGAGAGCTGTAGTGTGTTAGGAAAAAATCAAACCAAAAGAATTCCACCATAAAAGAAAACATGGAGTTCATCACATATTTTTCCCAGTCTCTTGTGGGACTTTTGGTTTTGTAGCTCCATTGGCCTTCATTATCTATTCCTCATCCCCAGCTTTTTCTTGTATTTCCAGTGCCACAATTAGGGTAAACCAAAAGGGCCTCCTTAAAGATTGTGGTATTTTTGAACCACAATCAGGCATAGCCTGCTGGGCAACAACAACTTTGTGCTGGTTAATCTTTCTCATACCTAGGTCTGGCAAAAAGAACTGCATAAATGAATTTACCAAAAGGTGACTTCATTTTGCCAGTTTCACATCTGGCCTAGACACAGAAGAAGTGCCACAAATTTGCTATGTATTAGAACTTCTTAAAGGACTGCAGAGGCTCAAGTGGCTAAGATGCTGACTGGGAGACAGAAGGTCAGCAGTTCGATTCCAGAGTACTGCAGGACGGAATGAGCTCCTGTCTTTGTCCCAGCTCCTGCCAACCTAGCAGTTCAAAAGCAAGAAATGGCAAGTAGATAAATAGGGACCACTTTGGTGGGAAGGTAACAGCGTTCCATGCGCTCTGGTGTCTAGTCATGCCTGCCACATGACCATGGAAACATCTGCAGAAGCAGACAGCGCTGGCTCTTTGGCATTGAAATTTATAACATGGAGGGAAAGATGTGATTAATCCCAAAAAAATTAGCCAATTGCTGAAAAATGGTCTTTGCACCTTAGTTATATGCTCAAGTGGCTAAGACGCTGACTGGAAGGCGACAGGTCAGCAGTTCAATACCTGAATATTGCAGGAGAGAATGAGCTCCTGTCTTTGTCCCAGCTCCTGCCAAGCTAGCAGTTCAAAAGCAAGAAATGGCAAGTAGATAAATAGGGACCACTTTGGTGGGAAGGTAACAGCGTTCCATGCGCTCTGGTGTCTAGTCATGCCTGCCACATGACCATGGAAACATCTGCAGAAGCAGACAGCGCTGGCTCTTTGGCATTGAAACAGAGATGAGCACTGCACCCTAGAGTCGGATACGACTGGCTTTCGAGCAAAGGAAACCTTTCCTTTCCTTGAACTTCTTAAAATTTTGCAAATATTTCCCTTGATAATTCATGTCTTAAAAGATAAAAGTCTCAAAAGCTGCTACTTTTCTGACATGTTGGCACTGTGTTTGTGATATACAAAATATGGATGAATAAAATTGAGTTCTGGGCTTCTATGAGAATTATATATCTGGGAGAGGTGTGGGCAGGGTCGTTTTGATAGACAAAGAAGCTGAGATAAGTTTTCAAGGAAAGACAGGGATCCAATTCAAGCAAATCACAGAAACTTTATTCTTTCTGTAAATTTTATCTCCAAACAACTAATCTAGATTATCTGCAGTTTGGTTTTAATTTACTTGTAGGAATATTTTTCTAGCACCCTATGTAATTATGAACTTTTGTTTTGTTTTGTTTGCCGGTACATGCCTGGTATTGTAATTCCCTGTTGAGAGGATATGAAATTTTGTCCATGGAGCTGTGTGTTCTTTTATCACATTAAGACTGAGGGCTGCTACTGTAATCACATACCTGGGAATCCTAAAATCTGATTGTCACAGCTTTCAGGATAATTGTAAAGGAGGGTCAGGGAGGAAAAAAATAAAGACTTGTCTTTCTTGAACAGAAAATATATGTAGGGATTTCTGCAATATGTACAAGTGATTATGTAGCTTGTTGATTTTCAAGGTTGCAGGATCCAGAAACAGAATAGGGTTCACCTTTGAGTCTTATTTCTTTCCAGAGTTATGAAGTTCGAAGACAGGATAATTTTGAGATGGTCCCAACCTGTACCAACAATGGGGACTGTTGGAATGGCTGGGGGCTTCTTGCTCCTTCCCCCCCATCCTGGCAAGGTGGGGGTGAAGTCGGAGCACCTTTAGGTGGCCCCTCCCTGTGGCTAGAAGAAGCCTCACTGCCACCAGCATCTCGGGGGCCTTTTGCTCCTTCCCCACCATCCTGGCAAAGCGAGGGAGAAGTCGGAGCACCTGTGGGCAGCCCCTTCCTGTGGCTAGAAGAATCCCCACTGCCACCAGCATTTTGGGGGCTTATTGCTCCTTTGCCCTCATCCTGGCAAGGTGGGGGTGAAGTTGGAGCACCAGTGGGCAGCCCCTCCCTGTGTCTAGAAGAAGCCCCACCACCACCAGCATCTTGGGGGCTTCTTGCTACTTTGCCCCCATCCTGGCAAGGTGGGGGTAAAGTCGGAGCACCTGTGGGTGGCCCCTCCCTGTGGCTAGAAGAAGCCTCACCACCAGCAGCATCTCGGGGGTTTCTTGCTCCTTCCCCCTGTCCTGGCAAGGCGGGGTGAAGTCGGAGCACCTGTGGGCAGCCCTTCCCACGGTTCCTTCCCTGGTCCAGCATTGGCCACAGGGAAGTCAAGCACACCTGGGACTCCTGGCATGAGGACTCAAAAACTGCCACCACCGTGTCTCACTCTGCTCTTTCCCGGTCTGGCATTGGCTGCAGGAAAGTCGAGCACACTGTATTTTGGGGTTATTATATTGCAATTAGTGGTTGATTGTTTTCGTTATGTATAATATTTTGTTATTGTGATTATATTATGTTATTATTGTGATTGTCTATTGTATATTGTATTTTTAATATGTTGTAATGCCGGCCAGAGTCGGCCGTGTGCTGAGAGGGGCGGGGTATAAATTTAATTTTTTATTATTATTATTATTATTATTATTATTATTATTATTATTATTATTATTATTATTATTATTATTATTATTATTATTATTATTATTGTTATTGTTATTGTTATTGTTATTGTTGTTGTTGTTGTTGTTGTTGTTGTTGTTGTTGTTGTTATTGTTATTGTTATTGTTATTGTTATTGTTATTGTTATTGTTATTGTTATTGTTATTGTTAAGACACATGGAGGCAGCCATGAGGTGAAGTCCAGCCCCGACCAGAGTGGGGGGTACGTATTTATTACCCTGCCTTGGGGTTGTGACACATGCCCAGAGCACTCGTGCCGCCCTTATACAGAAGTCTTGCATGTTGTTGTTGTTGTTCAGTCGCACAGTCGATTCCGACTCTTTGCGACCCTATGGACCATCGCTCTCCAGGCACCTCTGTCCTCCACCATCCTCCTTAGTCCACACAGCCCCGTGCCCATTGTGTCTACAATACCATCTAGCCATCTCATCTTTGGCCGTCCCCTTCTTCTTTTGCCCTCCACCTTCCCCAGCATCAAGGCCTTCTCAAGTGAATCCTATCTTCTCATTTGATGTCCAAAATACTTCAACTTCATCTTTGTTATTTGTCCTTCTAAGGAGCACTCAGGGCTAATCTCTTCTAATATTGACCTATTTGTTCTCCTCGCTGTCCAGGGTACTCTCAAAACTCTCCTCTAGCACCACATCTCAAAGGCATCTATTTTTCTTCGCTCAGCCTTTCTAATGGTTCAGCTCTCACAGCCATACATTACCACCGGAAATACCATTGCTTTGACTATGCGGACCTTTGTTTGCAGTGAGATATCTCCACTTTTCACTATGTTCCCCAGGTTTTTCATAGCTTGTCTCCCAAGAATCAGTCGCCTTTTTATTTCATGGCTGCAATCCCCATCTGCAGAGTTCTTGGATCCTAAGAAAGTAAAATCTGTTACTGCTTCTACTTCTTCCCCATCTATTTTCCAGGGACTTATAGCGCCTGTTGCCATTATCTTGGTTTTGCATACGTGGCATTTTCCAGTAGTCAGCTACAATGTCAGCTCTTGGACATTGCCCTGTGGTTAATGGATAGCCTGCAGTTAATTGCCTTGGGCTGAAGAAACTCATTGTTCCTGCCCTAATCTTGGGGTCTATGTGTATTGACTCCGGGTACCTAGCTTGTCCTTTGTCTGCCCTGGCTTGTTTGCCTTACTCTCTTTGTCCCCAGCCTAGGTTATGATTCATCTCTAACTAGCCCACTTTATCTTCCCAATTTCCTTTCCAGCTGAGCTCGGGTGGTCCCTGGATCTGTCGAAAGCCGAGTGAACCCCTGGGAAGAGGTTTAATTGCCAATTATTCCCGCAGGCAACCCACAGGGGACAACTATTGATTAGTGATGCTGGTTGTTTATACAGTTTATACAGTGTTGGAGACAATACACTTCCTTGGGGGAGTCCGTTCTTCTGCAACCTCCATCTGCAATAAAGGTGAGCCACCTGGTAAAGTTAGTATGTATATAAACACTACAAATCTAATAAATTGATATTTTAAAATGTTATTTTCTACATATAGTTTGAATAGTTTATGAAGAATTTTTTGGTCAGTATGTTCTCAGAGGCTATAACAACAAAGCCATGCAAACTCTGATGGGTTTGATCAGGCTGCCTAGTCTTAACAAATGATTCCAGTGGTAGACTATGTGACTGTCATGCAATAACAAGCCTAGCTAAATGCACAGACGCACATTTCCAGAATCCAGGCTACCAGGTGAAATTTGGGTGATTAGCATTTATGCATGGAAGGCTTAAAATCTGTATTGCATGAGGAATTAACCATGATGATTTTTTGTAAGCAACTGGGACCAATGCTTTTAGTTTCAGAAAGGTGCAATCAAAAGAAAAAATATACCAGGCAAAATGCCAAATTAGAATTACTTGGTAAGGAGTTTAATATATCAGACTCCATTCAAATAAATCCATACCTTTGAGGTGACATTGCAATCGCTTAATTGATCTCAAAAAAATTCTGATATATTATTTATTACCTATTTTCAACATTTTTTTTCAACAAGTGTTTCTAGAATAAATTTATTATATCTATGATTATCTGTTTAAACACCTTGTTTTATGAGCACTGAGTTGGGGTTTTCTGCAAATACCAGAAGTACTTGAACAGAAGTAGTAGATTAGAATTATAATCTTATATCTATTTACCTGAAAGTAAACCCTGAATAGAAATGCAATGGACTATACTGCTCTTTCACCATTCAGCTCAAGCTGCTCTAATAAATGTGCCTTTAGTATGCTTAGTTCTTCTTAAGTACTCAACACCAAGTTATCTGACAATAAAGAAAAACTGAATACACACAATGCTAATTGTAAAGGCTTCCCTGACTCCAAATTAACATTTAATTCTGATCTATTCTACAGAGTCCTTAAATCTCCAGCATCTTTCTAGTTGTAAATTCTACACTCCCACAGCTTAAATGTGTTCATGTGAAAAATTTAATTCTTCAACGATGTGCATTTTTCTAAAAAATAACATGTTTTCATTGACTCAAAGAGATAGTCATTTTAGTTCTCACATAACTTCAGTGATTATCTAAGTTCTAGTGCTAATTATTTATTGTTTAATTAAAATGCATTCTATTACTATAAAGGCCATCAGGCTAAAACAGTATGTCAAATCCAAAATTTGCAATAAAATTTGAATGCTACCTAGAACGGGCCTCTGTCTATTTATTGCTAATGTCTTGAGCAAACACTGAGTATGGTGGTTGTTATATGCTTCAAGAAATAATAGCAAGGCTAGAAGGTCAGCAGTGCTTAAATTATTAAGTCAAACCCTCTCACAAAAATAATGGATATTAATTGGCTTATATCATGACCTATGTGTCATGTTGAAATAACAGTTCCATCCCTAAATAAATATTTATTTGAAGAATTACCAAATAGCCTTAAATGAAAAATTGGCTTTTGGTTCATACATCAGTTCAGACACCTGTCAAGACAAACCTTTGTGTAAGCACTTGTATGTGTGTTTTATTCAAACAACCAGCTTTTAAGTTTAAAGATGCTTAGGCTTCATTAAGTGTATTTTCTACCTTTCCTTAATGTGATTATTGACACTTTGAAGATGTTTCATATCAGCTCAAGAGGATAATCTGTTCTCATTTATGGATGAATTTCATTGGCACAATTAATGCAAGCAGATGCACATATTTTTGTGTACCATAATAAACTGCTGTAAAATAGTGGCTTTACTTACAAAAGCTGTTTGCTAGATCATGTTATCTGATTATATCCTTCATATTTGCTCTCCAAAATTATTTCCACACTATTAACCATTTTGCTAATATTACCTGTTTTTAAATGTAAGTTCATTTCCTGACACCTTGATATACTCTGTTGTTTTTCTCATGCCTGTTAGACTTGCAATTCTATAGTACGGACAAATGTAAAAACAAATAAAATGCAAGTGAAATAAAAGTTAAACTGTCAGCAATACCAGAAGAAATACATTACACACACAAAATAAAAGAGCAAACAACAACCAAACAGTATGAGCACTGGGCAGGGAAAGGAAAAATTTAATGAAATGCCACTCTAAAAAAAAACACAAAAAAAAACAGCTTTCAGAGCTTTCCATCACACCTGAAGAGAAAGTGTCAGGTCGATGTACACTGAAGAGATGTTCCACAATACTGCGGCAACAACCAAGAAGGCCTGGGTTTTTGTCACAACTTTTCAGGCCTCCCTTAAAATGGGCACCCCAAACCCTAACACCTGGGAGGACTGAGTGGACTGGGTTGAATGCAATTGGAGGAGATGCTTCGCCAGGTACTAAGGTTCTTTGAGATTGGTGCTTTTATTCTTACCTCCCCCAGGATTTCATGCCCAGAACAATGTTTTCAGTTACTTGCCATGAAATTCTGTGCTTATTTCATTAGAAACTGCACACAAATTGATGTTGATTTCTTTATGGTTCCTTTCCGGCTGGGTAGGAGGGGTAACACTCTGTCTGAGCTAGGCAGGGAGGTTACAGGGGCCTTAATTGGGGTTGTGGGGCATGGAGCAATATGGTGGGTACCAGGGGGTGGGCCACACTCAGGGGATGCGGGAGTGATGGTTGGTATCTGTCCCTCGTTCCAGCCCCCTGGTTACATCTCTGGGTCCTGAGCAACCAATTCAGGGCAACCCCACCCTTAGGCTGCTGCTGCTGAATGCCAGGTTGGTCTGTAATAAGGTTCCCCTGATTCAAGACTCTATTCTGGAGGAACAGGCCAACCTGGCATGCATCACTGAAACCTGGCTGAGACCAGAGGATTGTGTACCTCTGTCAGAAATATGTCCGGCCAGGTTTGGTATTTGGCACAAGTTTAGGGTTGAGGGAAGGGGCAGTGGCATTGCCATTGTAGCCAGGAAGTCTTTGGGAGTTGTTAGGGCCGCTGCTCCACAAGTTCCGGGCTCTTCTGGTTGGGCTCTAAGGGTCAGTTGGGAGTCTTACTCCTGTATCTGTCCCCTTGCAGGGTAAGGGACTCCCTGCCTGAGCTCCTCGAGGCCGTCTCAGTGTTGGTGTTGGAGTTCCCTAGGCTGATGGTCATGGGGGACTTCAATCTGCCTTCGCTGGGGACTGGCTCTGAGGTTGCACAGGAGTTCAACCTGACTCAGGAAATTTAGGGCCCGACCAGGGGCATTGACACTCCCCGGATGTACTTTTCTTGTCGGAGTGGTGGCTGAGTGATCTGATTTTACAAAAATTAGACATAACACATGTGCCATGGTCAGATCACTATCTGGTGACTGTAGACTTTCTGAGGGTGACGTCTCACCATAGGGAGGCAGGGCTTGTTAAACTGGCCTGCCCCAGGTGACTAATAGATCTGGATGGATTCCAGCGGGAACTGGGGGAGTTTCCTCTGGATCGGCTAAGCAATTCGCCTGAGGTGCTGGTTGACCTGTGGAACAGGATGACGATAGCGGCCTTGGATGAAAATACACCACTATGGCCACTCCGAGCCCATGGGACTAGGTAATCCCCATGGTTCACAGATGAACTGTGGGAGATTGGACACTAGCTAGAGCCCCTATTAGGGCCTACCTAGTGGTGGCAATACTTCACCACCCTTATTGCTTCCGCTGATAATTGCCCAGCCACCCTATTTCGGGTAACTAGGTCTCTCCTTACTAGGTTCAGCTGAGGACTTTGCTGACCATCTGGTGGAGAAAATCAATCGGATTCAATCAGGGCTCAATCCTGGTGTTGTCGGTGAGGGTCCGGTGGGGGGGGGGGGGCTGGAGCACAGTCTTGCCATGTTATCTGGGATCAGTTTGACCCAGTTGTCCCTCATTAAGTGGACAGGCTCCTTGCAGCTGTTCATGTAACTACCTGCCCCTTGGACCCCTGTCCCACCTGGCTGGTGAAAGCCACTAAGGAGTGACAGGTAGCTGGGTCAGAGCAATAACAAATGCATCTCTATGGGAGGGGGTGTTTCCAGTACCTCTGAAACATGCTTTGGTGTGCCCCCGCCTGAAAAAACCATCTCTTGACCCAGTGGTACCATCTAACTATAGGCCAGTCTCCAACCTCCCCTTTTTAGGGAAGGTATTGGAGAAGGCAGTGGAACGTCAGTTGCAGGGGGTACTGGATGATGCGGATTATCTGGACCCCTTCCAGTCTGGATTCAGGCCCAGAGATGGCATTGGTCGCACTGATAGATTATCTCTGGTGGGAGCAGCACAGCAGTCACCCATCTGTCCTTGCTCTCCTTGACCTCTCAGCAGCTTTTGATACCGTCGACCATGATATCCTTCTGGCATGGCTCAAAGGGTTGGAGATCCAGGTCACGGTGTTGTCCTGGTTCTCCTCATTCCTGAGTGGCCTGACCCAGTCAGTGTGGTTGGAAAGTGAGAGGTCCAGACCTAGGCCCCTCCAATATGGGCTCGGTGCTCTCTCCTCTCCTATTTTACATCTACATGAAGCCTCTGGGGGAGATCAACCATTCCCACAGGGTGCAGTACCACCAGTATGTGGATGACACTCAGTTGTACATCTTGGCCTGCCCCCCCCCCCCCCCACACACACACACACACAAAGCTTTCATTACATCTCAAGATGTTAAAACGAAGTTTTGGAAAAAAATCCTTTTTAAGACCACTTTGGTGGGAAGGTAAACAGCATTCCATGAGCTAATGTCTAGTGATGCCTGCCACATGACCATGGAAACATCTGCAGAAGCAGACAGTGCTGGCTCTTTGGCTATGAAACAGAGATGAGCACTGAATCCTAGAGTTGAATATGGCTGGCTTTCGAGCAAGGGTGACTTTTACCTTTATACAATGAAGGCAAATCTAAACAGCATTGAAGCCCATCATCATAGTCCATTATCATAGATGAATAGGGCATGTCCGTCATATGGATGGTTCCAGGCTTCCTCACCAAATTCTTTATGGGGAACTTAGCTTTGGAACAAGACCTCATAGAGCTCCTTTAAAGCATTATAAGGACCAACTGAAACAAAAAATGAAGATCTCAGGTATAAACCAACAAACATGGGAGGCAGCGGCCGAAGATTGCCCACTTTGGCACCAAACCATCTCTGCGGCTACCAATCATGTTGAAGGGGAACACCGCAGACATGAAGAGGCTAAGTGACAAGCATGAAAGCTTCATCAAACTCAACCATGCTCTCCACCATCTATTTAGTGGAATGTGTGTTGTTGCATGTTTCATGCCAGGATTGGTTTATTGTCACTAGATGAACATCCATCAACAGAGAAAATAATGACTTTCAAGAAAAAATGTATGCTCGGACACGAGTAGCTGCTGACAATGATGATACAATGAAGAGATGATTCCTAATGTCAGGAACCAAGTTTACTCATGAGTAGGTCTTCTTGCCCACCATTGTTTGGTTCCTGCTTCTAAGCTGCCGCCTGACTAGCTAAGCAACCCAGGATATCAGATCAGTGTAGATAAGGTAGCAAATAGCTAAGCAAACACTCCAGGCATCTTCAGGTATTTTAAAAGTATATTGTAATCAGACTAAGTTACAGAAGAAAGTTTGTCAAAAGTTCAGAAAGCACATCAAAATAAATAAAGCTTCCATAATTGAGGAAGCCCAAGTCCCCCCTTCTGGCTTAAGCAATTACGTGTTTGCAGTTCACCCATAGCTCAGAGCATTGAATCAAGAAAGTATCTTGCCCCACCTTCTGGGTTTTATCTCTTCACACATGGTACACCACCTTGCCATTCCCCTAAAGTAATCCAGCCAATGATCACACAGTATAACATGTCCATCACATATTAGGACATAGAACATTTCCCCAAAGGTTTCTTAAGTATAATACATTGTAAATTAAGATATCAAACTCTCTGGCTACTGTAAATTTGTAAGGTGAGCTGGCTGGGTATTCATTCTATTTGGGTTTTTATTTTCTTGGGTTCTTAAAAATTCTTTGTGGTTCCCTGCTATGAATGTCATTTTTGTTGTGGTAGTCATTTTTGTTTTCTTAGCAGGATGCTGCAGTAGTTGTTTGAAAAATACACACCACACAGAATCTGTAAAGAAAGTATTGAAGGCATCTGCTAAATTTGCATTTTCTCCTTTTCATACCAGTTAATGTTCAAAACAAAGCAAAACAAAACAAAAAATGTCCTCACTTGCTGTCATCCAGAAACAAGAGCCATTAGTAGTTTTTTTTAAAAAAAAATCTTTTTATTGTATTTGTCTTTTGACTATGAGGAAACAATCCTTAAATCAAGAGCTTTCAGAACCCCCATTGCTAATACATAATGACTTACAAAACTGTAATTTTGTAAAGTATAGATATTAGTTAGATCACATTCCCAAAAGAATCCCTTGTGTTTATGTTACCAAAGAAAGACTTGTGCTGTTTAACTAATTTTCAATCATCTTCAGATATGTTTAATTAAAAACAACTTGTAATTTGTTGTACATTACACAACAATTGAAAGAGTTCTAACTGGATTGTAGCTCACTGAGAAGCTTATTTCTCTTCTCCCCCCCCCCCAATAATATTTTTAAGAGTGTAAGATGGAAATGAAAATATGACATAGCACATAGGTTTCCCTTGCTGAAAAGCCAGTCATATCCGACTCTAGGGTTCAGTGATCATCTCAGTGATCGCATAAATTCAATAAATAAATAAATCTCTGTTTCAAAGCTGAAGAGCCAGCATTGTCTGCTTCTGCAGATGTTTCCGTGGTCATGTGGCAAGCGTGCCTCGACACCGGAGCACACAGAATGCTGTTACCTTCCCACCAAAGTGGTCCCTATTTATCTACTTGCAATTTCTTGCTTTCAAACTGCTAGGTTGGCAGGAGCTGGGACAAAGATGGGAGCTCATTCCGTCCTGCATTACTCAGGAATCGAACTGCTGACCTTCCACCTCCCAGTCAGTGTCTTAGCCACTTGAGCCACTGCACCTACATTTAAAAAAAATCTATGTTCTATTGTGAAATCTGTCTTAGTCTGATAATAGGGAAACAGACTTCTGAATATTGAAAAATAGATACCTTGAATGATGCACTGTAAATTGTGGTAGAATTCAAGACATTTTACATGTTTTGTTTATGATGTTTGTTAACAACAGGATCATGATACTGTGATATTTTAATATTTACCATTATCATTTAATACTTGGGTTCTCAACCTAACCGTGCCACAGGCTGGACAACTCCCCCTCAGAATGCACCATGGTCTGGACACAACGGTGGCAGGTGTGTTTGGGCATGTGCAGGTGTCTCTGTGTCCACTTCCGGGGTCATTGCTGTGGTCCGGATGGAACAGCATTGGAGGCCAGAGCTGGCCCATGGGCCGTAGGTTGCAAACCCCTAATTTAGTAGGGGGGGGGAGAAATGTAGAAACATTTTTTTTCATCAAAATGTTCTCATTCCTCTGTTATCATGTCCCATATAATGCCAACAAATTTCATAACTCTAGGTGTAATTTAAAGTAAATTACAGAAGTGAAAAGATGAAAGATTATGCACATTAACACTACAATATTTTGATGTAAAGAAACAAAATATTCATGTGCAAAACTGGTTTTAACTGCTCTTCCTTCTGCAGTTAGAAGTGAAAAATAAATTGATTCATGTTTCCATTCACAAAATGTATATTCTGTGCTTCCAAGTTTACTAGTTGGGACTCTTCTTGTTTTGGAAATACATACATATGCAAGGCTTTTTTCAGGAAGAAAATATGTGCAGTTGTACCATGTGTACATTTGTAAAATGCAAAGAAACCTAATTTAAACAATAAAACAATGCATAAAGAAATAAACAGATTGAGAAATTGAGAAACTCTACTAGAATAAGACAGATAGAATCTCATAAAACACTTTTTATATAGCTTCTCAAGTCCAATGATAAAGTCCATTAAACATAAATATCAATATACTTAAGCAATCACTTTGGGTTGCAGTAGATGCCATCTGGATCAGTTGGGACCATCAGACATGTTGGGACCATCAGACATGTTGGAAAAGAGAGAGTTCATCTTGGATCTTGGTAAGGAAAAGTGAGGTAAATCAGATAAAACCACAACAGGCAGAGAGACCAAATCAAACCTGAGTAAAGTGGAACCTTGCTTAACAAATGTCTCACATAACACAAAATCTCATAACAAAAGGAAATCCATAGAAAATAGTGGCTCGGTTAACAATCCCCCCCCCCAGAACAGATTAATTGGTTTTCAATGCAATCCTATGGGAAACTGTGTTTTGGTTAACAAATATGAGTTTTCAATGCATTCCTATGGGAAATTTCATTCAATGCATTCCTATGGGAAATCCACTTTACAAATTTTTCGTAGTACAAAAGGTCCTGGAGAACACATTAAATTTGCTAACCAAGGTTCCACTGTACAGTACTTCTGAATCTTCTAGATCTCCTTCAGACTTGGGAACCTTCCTGAATCTGAATCTCCAAAGACATTAGACTCTAAGACTCCATCCCTCGTAGGAACTGCTAGCCTCTCTCCCTCCCAGACATTCCAAACATCTGTAAAGTGTGGGTGTGCCTATGTACACTCCATGCACCAGAAATCTGGTTGGAGAGGAGGTAAAATACTGTGCTAATCAGTATTCAAGCTTTCTTAATGCTTTCCAGCCTTCTGGGCAGTTATTAGAAAGGAATGACTTAATCATAAATGGAAAAGATCACACTTCATCCCTCAATATCACCAGACCGCATTGCTCATTTGAGAATTATGAGATTTAACAGTTACAAATTTAAGCTTAGGAAAAGAACTGTCTGTTTCAACCTGTATTACTCCCTTGCCATCTTTTCAAAGTCCTGGAGAGAATGAAAGCGTGGCGCCAAAATGGCCACCGCGCTCTTTGCGGGGCCCCCCACCCGGACGCAGACATCCGGGTGAGTTAGGGGGCGTGGCGACCCCTTTATAAAAGGGGTGGCCACGAGGCAGACGAGCTGCCATTTTAGAAGAAGCGACGGAGAGGAGAAGTTTTCTCCGTTACACTTCGTTTCTCTTCGGCTCTCCAGCCCAGTCTTCGGCTGTTTAGCCATTTCAGCGCTTCTGATCCCCGGAAAGGGATCGTCTTCTGCAGCTATGCCTCCCAAAAGGAAGGCCCCGGCGACCAAGCAGCGGCCAAGAGGGAGGCACTTGCCTGGCCCTGCGCTTGCTAGGGGGCAGCAATCGGGTCGGAGAACCGCGACTGCGCCCCTGCAACAGGCCCCCGCATCGGTTGCACCCACCGTTACCGGTGGGATGGGGCAGATTAGGGCATGGCCCTTGGCTCTCCAGCCTCAGGCTGGCCCTGCAGGGGCTTCGGCCCCCGGCCCGCAATTGCCGGCCTAGTGCGGTCACCCAGCAGGGCTTGCCTCCGGCCCCTCATGGGCCGGTGTTTTGGGCATGGCCCTATTCAGGACCTGCCGCCCAGATGGGGGTCCCCAGTGTATCACCAAGTGGGCCGTGTGGCCCACCTTGCCCGCCTTATACCGGGGGTTCTGCGACTGTGGATGCATTGCTGGCATGTTTAGCCGTGCTGGAAGCATCCTTGGGGGTCATTAACAACCCCTTGGGGGGGGACTGCACTGCCGACTGGGGCTCCCTTTTGCCCGCCTTCCACCTCGACAGCCGCCATTCTGCAGCAGGTGGCCAGTAGGGTTGAGCTGCTGGAGATGCTCCGGCCTGCGCTGGCTGCGATCTCGCAGCTCCCCGTTCATCCTGAACTCCAGCCGGGGAGTGGCCAGATGTGGCCCCAGAGCTTGATTGCGGTCGGGAGCTCCGACGCCCGCCGTGGGCCAGAACCCCCAGTGGGGGCGGCTCACGGGGGTGCACCCAGTGAGTATCAGGTTCAAGCTAATGTCCCCACACCACAGTCCACTTCAGGTGTTAGTTTTCAGTGGCCATGGCCTCGTCATGTCGAGGCGGGTGGGTATCAGTTCCCAGCTTACCCTGGTGCCAATGGGTCCAATACTGGCACAACATTGAGCGGGGGGGTTTCCGCCCCCAGGACTGTACCGGGCATCGCAGGCACCGTAAGGCACTGCTGCCAATGCCCCGTGTGAATACAGTGCCGGTGTCGGCATTGCCGACGGCAGGGTATTCCTTGCCCCTCGGGGATCATTTATCCCAGGCCATGAGGGAAAAGATTTGGCGGGGGGAGTATGTTGATATTTTCTCCCTATTGAACCGTGAGCCCACCAAGGAAGAGAAGGAAGGGCAGGACGACAGAGACAAAGAGCTGTCTCGTCGTCGCAAGCCACCACGCATTTGGGCCAACTGGTTACCCGCATTTCTCATTTATATGGCGGTGTACCTCAGGGCCCGGCCCGATTTGGCCATCCCTATGGTCCAATTTTTGGACAATATTCACAGGGCGATGGTGGATTTTCCTGGCCCATCGTGGTTGGCTTACGATGAGGAATTTAGAATGAGGGTGCCCTTACACCCGGAGATGAGATGGGATGAGCCATGCCAGAAGTTGTGGCTTTTATACATGACCCCCACGCGCCCGGCGCCTGGGGAGAGGTACAATTGTGGCCATGCCGTCCAGCGAGCTACTCCAACGCAGGCTCCCCGCCAAGTGGCAGGGCAGGGGGTTCCAGCCCGCTTGCTGTGTTGGAGTTTCTCGGCCAATGGCACATGCAATAGAAAACAGTGCCGATACAAACACGAGTGTCCCTCTTGCGCTGGCCCCCACGCCGCCGCTGCATGTCCGTGAGCCGGTGGGTCACAGGGCAGAGGTAGAGGTGGACAGGGAGCAGGCAGAACTGCCGCTGAGGGAGCTGGTCAGTCAAAAGGCCCCCTCCCCGGTTAACATATTTATGTTAGAGAGGTGGCTCTCAACTTACCCGAGGAGGGACGAGGCAAGGTACCTACTCGAAGGCTTCCAGTGCGGTTTTTGTATCCCATTCAAGGGGGTGCGGGGACCTCAGGATGCTCCTAATTTGCTTTCCCTGAAGGGTAGGGAGGAGGTGGCCGCCCTGAGTATTGCCAAGGAGGAAAGGGGCCAGGGAGGGTGGCTGGCCCCTTTTCTAGGCCTCCCTTTCCTAATCTTAAGGTTTCCCCTTTAGGTTTGGTTCCCAAAAAGGCCCCTGGAGAATTTTGGCTAATTCACCATCTATCATACCCGGCGGGTCATTCGGTCAATGACGCCATTCCTGATGACCTTTGTTCGGTCAGGTACACGTCATTTGACCAGGCCCTGCGCATGGTGCGTGATTGTGGCCCGGGTGCACTCCTGGCAAAATGTGACGTTAAATCGGCATTCCGGTTGCTGCCAGTGCACCCGGGTGACTTTGAGTTATTGGGTTTTAAATTTCAGGGAAAATATATGTAGATAAAGCCATGCCTTTTGGCTGCTCTATTTCTTGTTCAGCATTTGAATGCTTCAGCACTTTTCTCCAGTGGGCCTTTGTTCGCAGGTCTGGGTCCCGGTCTGTAGCCCATTACCTCGATGATTTTTTGTTCGGGGGTGAACGGGGCTGGGACACGTGCACGCGTCTCCTCACTACATTTCAGATGCTAATGCAGGAACTTGGTGTCCCTTTAGCGCCCGAAAAGACCGAGGGCCCATCAACTACGCTCACATTTCTGGGTATTGAAATTGACACGGTCGCGCAGACATCCAGGTTGCCTATGGACAAGGTCACATGGATCTCTGCGATGGTTTTGGCCTTGCTGGCCAAACGTAAGGTGTCACTTCGTGAGCTCCAAGTTCTACATGGTCATCTTAATTTTGCCTGCAGGGTGGTCACGCCTGGCAGAGCTTTTGCTCGACGCCTGTATGACGCCATGGTTGGGCTATCGAGGCGCCACTACAGGGTCCGACTGACCAGGGGCATGAGGGCTGACCTGTTGGTTTGGCTTAAGTTCCTGCGGGAATTTAATGGGGTATCATTTTGGAGGTCTGACCTCTTGGTATCCCCTAGGTTTCAGGTTCAGTCGGATGCCTCTGGGTCCCTCGGATACGGGATTTATTTTGAAGGGAGGTGGGCTTATGGCCGATGGCCTCCAGCATGGCGGGGCACGGATCGTCTACTCGATCTCACATTCCTCGAGTTTTTCCCGATACTGGGAGCCTTGATGCTATGGGGAGAGGAGTGGGCCAATTCAGTAGTCCATTTTTGGTGTGACAATGCTGCGGTGGTCCACATTGTCAATTCTCAGACATCTAAATCGCCCAGGGTCATGGGGTTAGTTCGCCAGTTTGTGTTACGCAGCTTGCGCCTCAATGTGCTCTTTAGGGCCAGACATGTACCAGGCATTAATAATGATATTGCTGATGCTTTATCCCGCCTGCAGATCCCCCGGTTCCGCGCCTTGGCTCCGGAGGAATTCCCCTCGCCACTCTCGGATGAGATTTGGACATTTGGCAAGGAGAGGTGAACCGGGCGATCGGCATGTCACTCGCGCCCCGCACGCGTAAGGCATATCAACACGCATTTAATCAATTTAAACAATTTTGTGTGCAACTCTGGTTGCCCGAAGTGTGGCCCATTCCAGTTGAGCACGTTCTTCAATTTATGGTTTACCTACACAGCATGGGCCTAGCTCCCCGCACCATAGCATCCAGGTTGTCAGCACTGGCGTTCGTGGCCAAGGTGAGGGGTTTTGCTGACAACATAACTGATTTCCATATACGACATGTTTTGGAGGGGTGGACACGGGAACGTGGTCGCCGCCTGGACACTCGCCACTCAATTTCCCCAGGGGTGCTCATACACCTTGCACGAGGCTGGCCTGACCTATGTTTTGACAGGTATGAGGCAGCTCTTTTTCATGCGGCTACCATGGTGGCTTTGGAGCGCTCCGCATCAGTGAGTTGGTACTACTGTCTAAGGCGGATGCGGCTCGAAGATGTCTATGTCTCTAATGAGTGGGCTCAGTTGAGGATACGGTCCTCGAAAGTTGATCAGCACGGTGTAGGCAGTGGTGTTAGACTGCTACGATGTTCCATTGCAGACATCTGTCCGGTTGGTGCCCTACAGGAGTTCATTGCAGTGCGTGGCACGCACCCTGGCCCGTTTTTCTGCCACCAAGATGGGTCTCACCTGACTAAATTTCAATTTTGGAAGGTGACCGGTAAGGCACTGTCCAGTGTTGGCCTCCCCGGGGCTTGTTACGGCACCCATTCTTTTAGAATAGGGGCTGCTTCTACTGCGGCTGCTTTTGGGTACTCTGAGACTGATATACGCCGTATGGGGAGATGGGGATCTAAGTGTTTTACATTATATGTTCGCCCTATTCAGGTATGAGTACCAGATAAGTCACAGTTCTCTCTTTTTTATCTTACAGACCCTGTGTGTCCCCGCACACCGGTGGCAGTATGGCTGGTGGGCCATAGCTATGTGCACTGGGCAGCGCAGTATGCTGCGGCGACAGAGTGGGGACCCCAGCTTGGACTACGTGCCTCTGCATGTATCAGGTGGTATGGTAAGCGTGGAATGTTATGGCGGGAACTGTTGCTATTCCTTTTCTCCATCAGGGATGCTGAACCGCCTGATGTCCTGGTGCTGCACCTCGGGGGCAATGACCTAGGCCAGGTCACTGGCCTTTCATTAAAATATGCAATTTGCAGCGACCTAGCTTATTTGCATTATGTGTGGCCTTCCACAACGCTGCTATGGTCGGACATCATACCGCGTCACGCTTACAGAGGGGGTATTAACCTCCATGCCCTTGACCATGCTCGCCGCTCAGTGAACAGGGCAGTTGCCCGGTTCTTTGCAGACAAGGGTTTGGGGCGGGTCATCCGACACCCCACCATTAGTTTACAAAATTATGATCTTTATACAGGGGATGGGGTCCATCTGTCGGCTAGAGGTATGAACCTCTTTTTGGAAGATTTGCAAGCAGGCCTGTTGACCGAGCTGATGGTCTGGGGGGGGGGGCGGTGAGTCTTTATTGAAGCCTCCCCGTGTGGCGGGTAGCACTGGTAAGGTAAATATTTATGACCCATAGGTATCCGGCAGGTTCGCAATTGACTGGCCAACACTTAGACAGGTACAAGTTTAATAACGTTGACCGGTCAACGACGAACCAGGCAATGGGGTGATGGCAGGAGCGCTTCAGCATGCATCACCCCGTGATTTGACGGATACACGTCAGAGGGTGGGGTCAGTAGATAGTTTATTGACTACGGTCAACAATTTGTTTGTTGTAACAAACAAATTGATACAAATGGATACATTGTAGCCAATTGCCATTGGCAATTTTGGGAGGAACCTTACCAGTGTTACTGCGGCCTGCTTGCCTTAAGAATTATAATTGGCTGAGTACCAATTGAAATTTATAATTCGGACTAGGGCATGATTCAATAAATGTGGCCCAATGCCTTTATCCATATACAGGTGTCTGAGTCTTTCTTTGGGGGTTGCGCCTGCAATGATGGCAAACAGAATTTATGATTCTGTTAATGAAACAATCATTAAAGAACAGTGAGGCCTCAGCCCAGGAAAGTCATGCTCTGGTCAAGTACTTAATTTAATCCAACAAACAGAGAACAGATATGGAAAGGGGCAGATTACTGGACTAGCTTTTTTTATTGATCTCACAACTGCATATGATATAATAAACCATAAGAAATTGTACACAACTAGTAAGGACTATCAACCGACAAAGCTCAACTGATGCCTATTGCAGAATATGTTGTTTTTCTCTCCCTAGGATGAATTCACTGGTAGGTACTATAACAGAGCTTGACATGGTAAGAAGCAGTCAGAAGCTTGGATTCTACTCAAAAGACTGAACAACAATTCAAACAAAAAGACATTGCATGTAAATACAACCTCAAACCAAATAGTACACCTTCTTCTCTTGGCAGGGAAGACCAGCTAACACATAATGAAAATAAAACATCCAAGGGATATTCAGAACAAATACAATGAAAATTTCATTGCCTTTATATTGGCAAAACTAGAAGAAGGAACAAGATGATGTAGGAATAGTAAAGGAGCAGAATTCTGTGATATCTGGATTGAGCAAACTAAACATTTTGGAATGGCTTCTTCAACTTTTATCTTTTGGACAAGGCAGTATCTTGGCACCATTACTTTGTAACATTTACATTTACACAAATGATCAATCAGTGTTCCCATACTCCAGGAGTACACTCATGATCTTATATTGACAGTCCAGTGGAGAGCTTTAACAAAGCTTAAATGAAGTTATAACAGGCACTGTGGGCTCTCTGGGCTCTTGCTGTGGGTAGCACATGGAACTCCCCAAAGACCCTGGCCCTGATTTTCTGATTTGCATGGCCTGGTGAAGGGTTCTCCTTTAAGGAGGAATAGGCTAGCAATACTCTCCCAAGCAGCTGAGAGTACAATGGCTGGTTCTCAGCATGCCCCTGTGGCAATTTAATGTCCATGTGTAGATTAAGGAAGGCCACTCCTTGCTGGATATGATTTCCCATGAGAACAGAGCCCATTGATTCCCTTCTATGGTGGGGTAGGCTCAGTGGCCTACCCCATCATAGAAGGGTCTGTGTGGATATCGGCATACCTTCACTTCTCATCTGGGAAATGGCTCCTTCTGTGTTGCAAAGCTGCTGGAATTCCTGGAGCTGGTTTCCTCCCTCCACGTTGCTGAGACGTTTGCTCAGTGCGTGTGCATGTGCAATTCCACCCTTAGATTTCTCAGGTGCATTTTGGAAATTCTTAAAAACTACTAACAAAAGATCTTCTTTTGTAATTTTATTGCATAGAAAATGCACGAATCCAGAATATAGAAAAATATAGTTAATGCTTCCTAGCTCTCTGGTTTAGCTAGAGCATATAGATGGAAAATAGATTGAATATTTCAAAACATGGAATCAGAGTCCAATATATTTTTGCAGCACCCAGCCTCCATAAAGATTTATGGGTGTGGGTTCAGTTAGACAGCATGGCTAACGGAATCCTAAGCAATTCATGATTCAAATTCATGTAGCCTAATTGTTTACATTAACAACACTTTTAATAGGGTTTTCATGGGAACCATGGAAATTCAACGTGAATCAATGCTGGTGATTGAAAGATGCCAAAGCACCCGAAGAATATGGCCCAGGTCTGCACCTGGCTCCATATCTTGTCTGGAAACCCAAAAATGGATGCAATGGACTGCTGCAGCCTTGAGGATATTATCAAGGTGTGCCTTCACAACCGGTCCATCTGGCATGGCCTCTTCTGCCTCCATGACCATTGGGAATCAGAGTTCCTCCTCTGCTCATTTTGCCATTGGGCCCAATCTGATGGTTTTCTGTGTCATTTCCTCCAATGAGGGGACCACCACCCCACCCAAGGGGCTCAATCAACCGGTAGCTGTTGGCTCTTTTGTGGTGTCAGGTTATTTACCACCACCCAATATTCAGTTTTGAGTCACTGGACGTATGGTCTACTCCATTGCCATAGCAGGGTGTCCAGCCATACGTGTGATTGGATTATATTTTGCTCAAATGGTGATTCATCCCAGTGTTCTCTGTAAGAAGATAATTGACTTTCAGAAGGAAGCAATGTGTTTTTGTAAAATGCAACTGTAAAGGAAAAAGTTCCAAATAATTAAAAAAGACTATCATCAGCTAATGACACAATTTTTTCCTTGCATGAAATAGATAATTAGCTGATCTTGACATTTTCTTTATTCAGTGGCTTATGTTCTACAGAGTATACCATTAGCTGCAGGTTTAACACATTTCAAATCAATTTCTCATGCAGGCATAAAATTTAGTGAAGGTTCATTGCTGGCAGAGAAATAAAATAACAAGGTCATGGTCAGTGTACTAGGAACCAAGATAGCTTTCAAAGGGAGGTTGCTTTTTTAAAAAATTCTGACCTTTGCTCATACTTCTAACTAATTAAAAAAAGCACACAGCTTTCATTCAGACAAACCAGATACTGGTAAAGGAAGGCCATTGGGCACATATATCAAAGATATAATGATGAAGATATTAAGACAGGTTATCAACTTGCTCTGTAGCAGATAAGTTCTTTTTTGAGATAGCTTTTCTATTTTCTATGAGGATGGCTCATTACATGAAATGCTATTACTATTCTACATCAGTATCCACACATAAGGCATGCCTTCCACATCTCCACGGAAACATCTGCAGATGTGCTGCTGGCTCTTTGGCTATAAACAGAAATGAGGATTGAACCTCAGAGTCAGATACAACTGGCTTTTGAGCAAGGGCAAACTTTACCCTTGCTACCTACATCACATTCTCCCTTTAAAAAACCTGGACAGAAAAATTCCATTGGACTATTATTAGTAAGAATGAATGAAACTCAAGTCTGTCTTTTTAATACAAAATTCTGATAGTCTCTATTTCAGGCTTCACTCACATTTTGAGATATAACAGTTGGTATTTACTGTTTTATACATAGAAGATAATCTCACTTAATACTTGTCAGACTCTCTTAACCTTGCTGTACTGTTTCTGATGCATAATAAGGATATTAAAAGAAAGGGAATTATCACTTTCCAGTGATAACGGGTCTTTAAGATTCTAATAAAGGCAGAACTATAATGCTGAGAAGTATTTCATTCTTTCCAGTATGCAGGTTAGACATGTGTTAATTTTAATTTTACTCTATTTGATCACATAAATGATTTCTAAATATTAGGTATTCATGAAGTTGCTTCATATTCCTAAGATATTTTCATTTCACGCATCTAGGTACACTTGGATAGAACTTATTCCAGCTAATATATCTTTAGCCATTTGTCTATTATTTTAATTTTTTAGGCTTATATTCCTGATCTTTAAAAACTTAAAAAAACTTCACAGCTGGGTTATCAGCCTTGTGTGATTTTGTTAGTCAGTTACTCCAAATCATTAATTGCATTTATAAACCACCTTTTCCCCCAATGGGCACTCAAGACAACGGACAATAATAAAAAGATAAATTTAAACACAATGTGTTCTACATTAAAAATAATTAAACTATAGAAATGATTAAATATATTAAATGATTAAAACATTAAAGGAAGAGTTATGTGGCCTTCTGAACCTACACCTTTGTCCAATTTGAAAGTTAACCCAGGGGTTCTCAACCAATAGTCTGTGGGCCACATCTGGCCCACAATGTCAAATAATCCAGCCCCCAACTTCACTCCAGCTGCTGCTGCTGCTGCTGCTGCTGCTGGCAGAATCGGCTTCACACTCATTTATGGTCATTGTAAACATGTTTACTACAGCTATAAATGAGTCTATAGCCATCGTAAATGCATTTACAACAGCTGTAAATGACTCCGAGGCCATCGTAAATGCATTTACTACAGCTGCAGATGCATTTTATGGCAACATTTATGGTGGTGGGGGACCACCAGTCCAGCCCACTCAGCTGTCTGAAGGGGAGTGGTCTGGCCCACGGATGAAAAATGTTGAGAACTTGTGTATTAAGATAATATTCAGTGTTATTATTACTTATCATAACATGTTAAAATGGCAACTCAAACCCTTCTAGTTAAAGGTAAAATTGGTGTGCCCTTTTCCCCAGTTCAAGGCGCACTCTTATACAAATGTGTAATACCTGATTGGTTACTATTTTGGATCCTAGCGGGGATTCATTGTTGCTCAAATATAGCATTACTGATTGGTTAATTAAGGTTGTCCAAATGGTTGCTAACTTGTAACATAAGGTAATGGCTGCTCAGACGCTATATAAGTACCGCTTGCTAATAGAGCATTGGCTCTTGGTTCGCACGCTCGCACAGCACACACACACAGGTGGATTACCTTTAGTAGGTGAAAGTGCAGAACTAATCCTGGGTAGCAGAATAGAGGGACGAGTGCAGCCAAATCATGTCCCGTTAAGCTGTAGTGTTATTTCCAAGACTAGTAAATAAACCATTGCATTGTTGTTTGATTCATTGCTCATTGGACTCTTAATTTTAAAGCATTTGGTGATGAAGGTAGGATCTTCAGAAGTCCAGATGGCTGATCTTGTTCCTGTAGATCTAGAACCATTCAACATCTCCAAACCAGAAAATGGCTGTCCTATGAATTACAACTCGAGAATTATTTTATTGCAAGGAGGCTTGACCTGACCATGAAAAAGGGGACCTTCCTAGCCCATTGTGGGTTAGCTACTCTCAAGCTTGTGTCCAGGTTGCTGCTGCCCACAGCTTTGTGGAAATTTCCCTGCAAGGCTTGTTGGACCTTCTATGAGATTATTTCCAGTCTCAGGCTGCTCTCCAGCAGAATGAATGACCATGTCTATCTATGAACCCTGATGACTGCAAGGGGACAATGGGACTCATCCTCCAGGTACTTCCAGGAAAACTCCAGGGGACACAGGTGCCCGCTCCGGGAACTGTTGTGCCGTGTCAGGGCTGCGGTAGGTGCCTCCTTCAACAAGTTTGTCTGAGTAAAGGTGCAGAGTGCCCTTTCTGTGGTAAGAGGTGCCACATCTTCAAGGTATGCCACCAGTGTTTGGAGTTTGAGGCCAGCGAGAAGGGCCATCCAAAGGAGAAGTACTTCATCTCCGAGGTCTACACCAGCCATGGTTTCGACGGCTTGGAAGGGGTTTTGTTTCACATGGAAGTGGATTTGGGATCGTTCCTCTCTATTATGTCTGAATGTGAGTTCCAGCACATTCCCCTTGCTAACCGCCCTAAGCTAAGGGCACTACCAAACAAGTTGGTGGACTTGCAAGGCCACCATGTTCCGGTGCGGGGCATAGGCAACTTTGAAGTCTTCTTCAACAATATTTCCAAACATCTATCTCTCGTGGTGCACAAAGTGGGTAAGGCCAATCTCTTGGAGTTCCAATGGTTCAGGCCCCTAGGCATTTCTTTCATGGGTATAAACTTGTGTGGGAGCAACCCTGTCCTTAGTGTGGAAGACTGGGCCCCAAGTGTGCCGATTTCTGGGATGGGTTAGTCTAGGGGGCACCCTGAGCGTTCGTCCTCTGATAAAGACTTTGCACCTACGGAAACCCATCATTTGCATGTTGCCCAAACTGACTGACTTTGCTAACTTTGAGGATTGTTCTAAAAAGACTGGTGTTTTGCCTGAGGATTCTGAACGGTGCGAAGCTCCTGAACTTTTGCAGCTGGGTGACTTGGAGCCAAAAAACCCTGAGTTTTGGGACAGTTTAGCAATTACCTCACTTAAGTTAAGATTGGACTTTGCAAGTGCAACTTTTAGGGATCCTATATTGTCACAAATTGTATTGTGGAAAGAACTGGGGTGCTGTCACCACCCATTTCTGCAGAGTTTAAGGTTTTCCAAAAAGACCTGGATAAAATAACATTCTTGGGAGGTTGTTTATACCAGTTAAGCAAAACTATAACACCGTCCAGGGTCTGGGATAAGGTTCTGCACAATATACTGTCCGGGTCTGCTGAGATTGCTCACTCTAAATAGATTGTAAGCAATTATTTCTGGTGGCCAGGACTTGAGGAGTCTATCGAAGCTTGGGTTCAGGAACATAATACTACACTCATTTCCAGTGGGGGAAGGAAGGTTTCAGGTACCTAAGGAAAAAAGGGAATGGGAACAGAGTTTCCAATGGTAGAGGGAACTGAGCCATTTCTCCAGAGGTTGGAGGGGGATTTACCAGCTGGCCCAAGGGTAGAAGAAAAGGAGCCACAATCCCTGAGGGTGGGAGGAGAATTGCCAGTGTGCTCAGGTCTGAAGAAAATGGTGTTGTCTGAAGGAGAAGTGTGGAATACTGCTAGTCACCATGGAGATGTATTATTAGGTGCCTTGTTGTACACCCCCCGGGAAATCGCTCCAGGTTTTGCTACAATTGAGTTTGTGGGTCGGTCAGAGTGCCAGAGGTGTGGGTTTTCCTCAGGGTAGGTTATTGGAGAAAGCAGATGCCACATTATGCAGAAGGCAGAGGTTGCCCGAAACACCAGGTCTGCATCCACGACGGATTGTTTGTTTCCTTCCCCAGTACCGAGTAGTTTCCCCAAGTTCCATTGATCTGCGGCTGCAGAGCAAGGATAATCAAGAGAGGGAGCAGGTTTGCGTGGTGGAATTATATGACAAATTGTCAAGCAGGAACATATAAAAAACTTGGGGCGGCGGAGGAATGTTGTGTATTAAGATAATATTCAGTTTTATTATTACTTATAATGTGTTAAAATGGTGACTCGCATCAATCCAGTTAAAGGCAAAATTGGTGCACCCTTTTCCCCAGTTCAAGGCATATTCTTATGCAAATGTGTAATACCTGATTGGTTACTATTTTGGATCCTAGCGGGAATTCGTCGTTGCTCGAATATAGCATTACTGATTGGTTAATTAAGGTTGTCCAAATGGTTGCTAACTTGTAACATGGGGTAACGGCCGCTCGGATGCTATATAAGCCCAGCTTACTAATAGGGCATTGGCTCTTGGTTCACACGCTTGCACGGCACACACGTGTGGATTACCTTCAGTAGGCACAGGTACAGAACTAATCCCAGGTAGCAGAACAGAGGAACAAGCGCAGCCAAATCATGTCCAGTTAAGCTGTAGCAGTGTTGTGCATCATCCGGTCTGCCCCGGTCCGTGCAGACTGGTAGTAGACCTGGATGGCCATGTCCCCTCCCCTCCCCACCCTGCCCACCTCTTCCCGGGAGAGCAGTGATGGCATCGGCTCTTCCTTATCCTCCTCCAGCAGCTGCTGCTGCCTCCTTAAGAGGCTGCGGGTGCCACTCGGGTGGAGTGGAGCTGAGGTGGCAGCATGTGTTCCTGGGGGAAGGGGAGGGGGACCTCACATCATGCCACCCAGAGCAGCTCGCCTGCCCCCGCCGCCGCTCCTTGCCTCCTTCTAGCAGCATTGCCTCTTACAGTTTTCTTGTTTGTCTTGGATTTACCGTTTGGCCCCATTTTCTTGCTACTGCAGGCCATAGTGACTAGCCCCCTGAACCACATGACTGGACCACAGACTGAAAAGTTTGAGCACCCCTACTTTAACCTATTTATATTAATATTGGGTAGGGAATATTATTTTTTTAAAAAATAGGTTGCCATTATATTAACCAGTAACAGTGTTTAATAATTTTTTTGGCAGTGGTGCCTGAAAATGAGGTTCTTTATTTGCCCTGGTGAATGAAAAGTCTAACTAGAGATTGTTTGATGCTATTCACAGGTGCAATTAACTTGAAGATTTGCTCCATTTACAGCAGATAACCAAGGAATAAGATTCATGAAATGAATGTATCCTATAAAAGATTCCAAAGGAAAATCAAAACATTTCTAGCTTACTACTATTCAATGATGAAACAAAAAGTGTAATACAGAACAATCTGGATTAAACCAGCAGATGAAATTATGCTTATACAATATCAGCCATATTTAGTGCAGTATAATGCACTTTGTACTTGCCCTTAATATTCTACAAGTCCCCTAGTTAAAGCTCAGTACTTTCCCAGCTATTTATCAGTGTTTGGCTGAAAGAGTGAGACAGACATAAAGCTAGCTATTCCAAAGAACAGATTCCTGAATAATAAAGGAAATGTGTAAGAAAATTTATCCAGGAGAATTCAGATGGGAAAATTAGAAAGAAAAATGTGAATTGTAGTAAATTCACTGGGGTATGTGTATAAGTGCAAGGAATGAATAGAAGAAGACAGTACCCCCCCCCGGCCCCTCCCAGCCAAAAAGAAATGCTATGCTTCAAAAGCAAGGAATTTGTGGCTGACTGTGAGGAGGTGTGATTATAGCACAATTAGCAAGTCTATGTTCAAATGAGCATTTAGCTTGCTCTTTAAAGCTCTGAAGGGCCTTGGTTCTGGCTTCTAGTATCCACATTTCATGGATGATAGAATATCCCAACCATATTTCTGTAACTTGAGAACCCCCATGGCCTTTTCCAATTTGTTAAGAAAGTAAAGGAGGCATAGAATCTCCAAGATGGAATAATCTAACCATTTTAAAAACTATTTCCCCCTCTGAATCAAGGGAAACTAAGACCAAAAGGCCTCAGCAGCCACAAAAATATTCAGAAGTAAAAATTTCATGAGAAAAAGTGTGCATCTGCACGTAGATTTGAATGAGTGTAAGTCTCAGTCTCTTCCTGAAAAGAAATTGTTTAGTGTTATCAGCTATTGCCATGTTTTCATTATATTATTACGGTACTAGGATATTTATTCTGTTTTTAATTGATCCCTTTTTTTGTCTGTATTTTATTTATTTGTAAACTGTCAAGAGTTAGTTATTTACTATTAAAATCAATCCATCCATCCATCCATCCATCCATCCATAGTAGAAATATATTTAGTAGAAGTACTATCAGCAACAAACATCACTGCAGTTTCTAGATAAAATATTTCTGCCTACATCTGTCCATTTTTCATTCATCCACCTTTTTCTCATTATTTGCTTCATTAATTACAACAATTATCATGGCTATATTGAAGTACCTGGAGTTGTCACCTGGTGGCAAGCCTCACAACAGGAATACACTAACAGTAGTATTATTTTGAAAAGCCAGTGCTATTTGCCCCTGAAAATTTAAAGCCATCTTCTCCCATGTAATTTCTTACCCTGCCAGGGAAGAAAACAGTTAAGAAGAAACAGAAGACAAGCACCAGCAATTTGTGTGAGATTATCCTTGAATCAGTGAGACAAGTAAAGTTGCCATCACATTATTATCCCCTTCATATGCCCCCCTGATTTTTGAGTCAGAGAGTAATTCTACATGTTTGGTCTTGATTTTGATTTTCTCTATATGTAGCAGCAGCAATATTTCTTCATTAACAGCTATAGAAGCACAATTTCCAATTGCAGAAAACCTGTACTCTGGCATTCCTCAGGTGCTTCATTCTTGCTTCAGTTCTACCATGAGCTGCTTCATCCTCAGACACTCTGTTTTTCATGCCATCGTATCATTTCCCACCCTCCTTCCTATAGACAATTTAATACTGAGAAAGCCAGCAAGGTAGTCACGGTGCTTCTATTAAATAATGCTGGTGCAGCAGATGGCAGAAATGACTAAGCATGCATTTGCTACAATAATATAAGGAACAATAGCAACAATAAAAAATCCGCCAGCTGGGTTTCTTTAGTGCTGCAACACAGCATCATGCTGTGGAAGAATACTGCTCTTAAAATTAGCTATTTTTGGCAAGGAGATTGGTGTGATTGTGAAAGCCCCTGGAACTCTCAACACCATAAAAAAAAGAAAAAAATCACATAAGAATTGTGCTCTTGAAAGTTGCAGGAATGATGTTTCACCTACAGGAAAAGGTATCCTGTCCTGTATACTTTGTTATGTTGGGGGGTGGGGGAGAGTTTCTACTCACTTTGGGTGTTGTCAGATCAGGATTATACACATAGTAATGAGTCCTGTTGAGTTTTACATGTCCCCCAAACCTGCACAACTTTTCAGTTTCTGGACTACATCATCATTATTTCCAGCCATTGTACCAAACAGATTCATTTGCATTAACTGCTCAGCTTTTTTGTAATCTTTTATGAGTGTTATCCTAATCACATCCCTATGAATATCAATGACCTTCACATTGTGAATCTTATGCATCTGTGTTACTCAGGCCCTATCCAAAAGACACCTGGATGCCAGGAACAGAGAGCTCAAAAGGGGGACAAACCAGAAAAGGGGCAAGAAGATGGATGCTTTGATGCAGGTCTGGCTCCCATAAAGAGCAGAGAAAGATGGCTGTCTGGAAAATGGGAAGCTGAAAATAACTTTATGGTGCTGATGCAGCTGTGGCTGAACCAATGGGGCAATATGAAGATGGATACATAAGGTGTGAGCCCCCTGGAAAGTTGTTACACGATGAGCCTGGGATGTTTCTCATTCAGAGGTACAGTGTTTAGAGTAATATCAACCCCTGAAAACAATAGAAACCTATTATCCACAGGTTGTGGCCCCACCATGTTATTCACCAATGAAGAACCATCTTGTTGTTAGCAACTGTGGAAGGAGGTAGTGGAGCCAATCAGAAAACAGGAAGCTTTGAGGGTGTCAATGGAGTAAAAAATCACTGCACCCCAAAGAAAGGGGCCTTTATACTGGTCTTACTTCTCCTCATTCCTCACCTATCAATTCAATCCATAATCTATCAATCATTATGGTTCCAAAAATCCTTTCTCCCCTTCCCTTCTCCCTGACCCATCCTCCCCCTAGCCAAATTCTCCTGAGAAGCTTTTGCTGAATTTAACCATCCAGACCTACCAAACCAAACCTTCTGCATCCCTGCATTTTTATTAGGTAGATATAAAATTTTAGTTGCTGTGTTAATCATATTTTAATTTGTCAATTTTGCTGCTAGGTAATTGAGAACTTTTTAAGCCCCCCCCCCCAAAAAAAAAAACACACACACCCAACAACAACAACAAAAACCAACAACAATAACAACAGTGATGGCAGCAATAGCAACAGCAACCCTGCTTCACCTAGAAGGCTGGAGGTAGTTTAGGTGGCAGGTAACATTTTAAGCATCTGCTTGGGGGTTCCCAAGCAGCCCAAAAGTGGCTTTGTTATGTGAAATAAATCTGCTAACCAAGCCACTATTTTCTCTGGATTTCCCTTCGCTAACGGAATATTACAACCATTTGTTAACTGAGGTTCCACTGTAATTGAAACTGAAATAGCCTAGTGTCATGTCTGGTTAAGCTCTCCTTCCCTCTGTGGGCAAAAAGGACTCACATTTTCAATCTGTACCTTTTTATTTACAGTAAGAAGAAAACCTTGGTTGGGAAAGAGTTGTACACGTATTTAAAAGCTCTCTCTCCCCCTCACACACACACACATACACAAACAGCAGGATCTCCTTTTATATCCTGATCAAACCTTGGACTGCCAAAATGAAGCCACTTTCTTCACTTTGTCATTGCCCAAACTTAAGTCCTCATCAGTGCATGTCTCTGGCAGTAATTGGCAGAACAGTAAATGAGCCAGATTCTGTATCTCTCCACATTCACACAGCATGTTGTTGCTTGCCAGCAGCCCCTACTTGCCCATGTTGATCTTGCATGTAGGGACTTCAACCCTCAACCTCTTCAGGGTCCACCAAGTGATGTAGGGAAGGTTTATTTACTCAGCTATATTCCCCTTTAATATTATTCTTTGTCCAGTGAGCTCCTTCCTCCATCTTCTAAATTGTTTGTGCTCTTCTGTACTCTCAATAATGTTTGCTCTTGCATTAAAGCCCTTCCTGGATCTGAGCCAGCAGACTTGAGGCTCATATCTGTTCAGAGGGTGTCAAGGGTCATTCTCTTGCTTAGTTCTCTCACTGCTTCTTCTCTCCTGATTTAAGTGGAGTGATACCAACAAGAGGGTATATTTTCTCAACTGGTGTACAGGTAGATTTGAGACATCCTGTCACTCTGTAAAGTAGGATGGGAACCAAGAATACACTCCATTGGACCAGCTATACTAGATGCAATTTTGAATGGTTTACTGAAAGCTAGAATAAAACTGCAATAAGAACAGGAAGACAATTAGAGGCAGATTGTTTGAAATTGGGGCCTTTACAGTAACATACCTAGCTTAACAATTGTCTACAAAACAGACAATGTCTGGCTGGAATGTTCTTCAGAAGATCCACTGTGGCCAATGAGAGGAGTTTGAGGTCATGCCTGCCTAGACAAATTTCCAAATAGTGAAAATATACACATTTTCTGCCAAGCTCTATTCAACATGGTAGAGTTTGGTGCTTTTATAAATGTGGAAATAGTGGTGTCATTTGTTCCCTGATTCAATATACAGGTGCTAATTGGTAGAATAAATTTACATTTGCTTTCTTTTGTAAGATAAAACAACACCTCATAGCTGAACATGTCTGCTCACAGCTGTATGGATAGAATAGTAATTCTCAAATATGTATTGACAAGTGACTGACCTAATAAATAAAACAATGTAATTTTTATAAACCTCTTCACTAGCTCAAGGCAGTAATTTCATGCTCTATGATATCAGTTTCTATCCCAATTTCATATAAGGTTATTATTGAGATCCTATTTGTTGATGAATATTGCAAAAAGATGAATTTCCACTCCTAGTGCATGTAGCATTTTAACTGATACCATAAAAAACAAAGTTATATGCCATTAAATTGCATTTAATTTGCACTGAAAAGTTTACTTACAACAATCAACGATGCTGAATATAAGGACAAGACTGTAACCATGACTTGACTCCCACTGCAGCACTTGCAGGCATAAGAGTTTTGGGGGAGGGGGCAGGCACTTCCAGAAACACAAAAAAATGTCCCTGTATTGAATCACAGATTTCCCTTAGAGCCCATAGATCTTACCCATTGCCCCTTGACTAGTGACAGTTATATATGAAAGTGGTCTGTTATTGCCTGTCCTATATTAAGATACACAACCATTTTTTTAACTCAGTTTAGGTGGAAAATCTTAAGATGCATATGGATGAAAGGCAAAAAGGACAGAACAAAAAGCTGTGGTTTGTAACTCAAACTTTAATTATCTAAAATCTCCTGCTTTCAGATTGCCTTCTCATGTGCTGCTTGAATCTTGCTTTCCATTATCCTGAGGTCTCTCATTCTCTGTTGAGCCCCTTTGAGTTAACACTTGAATGAAACAGGACACAAGCTGGTGGTATGTGTAACAGCAGTAAGGACTTTTTAGCATGTTTTTTTTCTAAATAGCAGATTTTGATCTTTTGGATTTTATTTTGTGATGACAAGGTACAAAGATGGAGACATAATCCCTGGTTGCCGTTTAATTAAAATTACTGGTGTTTGTTCTGCAATTTGCAGACAGGCTGACATACCAGTATGTTTTTGCCAGCTGATAGCCTAGTGACAATTGACAGAACAACAGTATCTGTGAAACTAAGAGATAATCACATTTTTATTTTTCAAACTCTTCTGGAAGAACAGATAAGTTCTGATGCAGGATCTCAAGGTCGTAATGTCAGTCTTAGTTGTAACAAGAGCTCTGTATCTGGTATCCAGCATTTCCTCTAAACTAAAATTGAGATGGCTTATATTCCTGCACCTCTACTACTCTGTCCAAGTCCAAAGGAGAAAGAGAATTTAGGTTTTTGCCTCTTGAAGAGTGAAAATCAAAATGAGGTTCAGCATACCCATAAAAGTACTAAAAAGTATAAGCATAAAGGCAAGTCCTCTTGCTAGTCAAAGATCAAAGAGCAAGTTTGAGCTATATCTTCATACTTCTGGTTTACCATGCACTCATTCTAATCAATAGAAAGATAAATTATTGAATTTTACCATTGAAAAGATTCTAAGAGACTTGGCATAGCAAGATATTGTTTTGAAGATTATCCAGCCTCCTTTAAAATAGCCTACTTACAGAATAAACCAAGATGTGTTTGAGTTTTTCACAAATTCTGCTATTTGCACAATATATACTTTGCAAAAAAAATATCTGATTCTGCATAAAAATATGCCTTCCTTCCTTTTACAAAACTAAGCACACTTAGATAAGCACATCAGCATGTTCTGACTGATCACAGAGACGTGGACAACTCACCCAGTGCCTCTTTTCATATTAGTCAATGCAATAAAGCAACATTTATCATATTTTCCATTTCCCATTTCTTTTAGAAATGTGCAAAATCCAATTTCAAGAAAGCACAAAATCTCTCTAGAACAGCACCTCATGATCTTGTGGTAAGAAGATTTTTAAATGTGTTGTCATTTTAATAAAGGAGGCCACATCAAGTTAGGATTTACAACTCTTCCAACAGATGTCAAATAAGCTTAATGAAGGTACAGGTGGTCACACTGTGGTCTCCCAAATGGTCAGTGCTTAGTTAGAAATTTCAGATTAAATTCTTATCTAATATTTTGCTAATTCAAAATTCAGAGAGGGTTGGCCACAAGCAATAATATGTATTGTGGGCCACTAGAGTGAGAAACATTGACCTGGTAGATTTAAATGTTACAATTGTTCAAATTTACTGAATAAGATTAAGCAGTTTATTTCACCCTCAGGTCATAAGAGCATTACATAATTCACTGCCAACAGTGACCTGTTATTAAGCAATTTTAGGAAGACTACACAAGTGGATTCAACGTAAGGTTGGCATTAGCTGTTTGCTTTTAAAGTAAAAGGTTACATAAAGCTTTAACTAGGTCACAATATTATTGCTGTTCTAGGGCCATGATGGCAAATCTTGGCACTCCAGCTGTACTTAAACTTCCATTCCCAGAAGCCCTGATCAGCAGGAGTGCTGACAGTCTTCTGGTATTTGAAGTCCAAGAACACCTGGAGTGACAAGGTTCACCATCACTGTCTTAGAGAATAACTTGTCTAAGAATGAAAAAGTAATCTTTATGATTTTTTTCCTTCTTAACTTTGCAAATCAGGTGGTTTAGAAGGAACTAAAAGAAAGAAAGGAGCAACAAAAAGAAAGTATAATAAATGTTTTCACACTATTCAGTGAAAATTCCAAGGAGAGTTCTCATTTAAAAAAAACTGGTAGTAATGTCCGGATGTCAATAAATCCAATAGAATTTGAAAACTAGGCATGCCACTGTTAGGAGAGGATGGCCAAAGCTCCTCCTCCACTGTGTATCATAATAAAGGACAGGGAATAGCAAACATAATTGCTCCTGGAAATACTTAAGTACTAAAGCATGAAGGATTTGAGCAAAGGTTAAACACTTTGAATTTTGCCCAGAAATGGTCTAGTAATCAGTTCAATTGCTGCAGCATCAATATTAGCTTGTTATATTGATACTAAAGCAATCAAACTGAATCCTCATGAATAATGTAACTGTGACTCTCTGAATGAATGGCAGTAGCCATACCAAAGTCAAAGGTGGCCCCATGTATAATGTAGTGCAATAGTCTAACATAGAGTTTACTTTGTCATGGTTACCAGTCTAACTATAAAGTTAGTTTACTCAAAGCCAAGCTACGGTATGTTCAGAAATGAAGTTAAGTAAAAAGAAGAGATTGGTACAATAAAGAAAGTGACAAGAACTGAGTGAAGGAATATAGGAAAATATGAATGGAATATATAATACTGGCAGGAAGAATTGTATCAGACTTATGGCCTGCAAATGACCAATCAGATGGAATATGCATTCATAATCCCATAAAGAGTTAATGTCATCTAATTAGGATGGACAGAAAATAGAAATAATAGCAGTAAGACAGCTAAATTGATGAAAATTTAAAGGATAAAGTAATAATTCATGTTTGATTAGAATTCTGGATATTTTCCTTATGTTGGGAAACAGTGCCTCACTGAGCTCAAACACATACCAACAGAGAATTTTATATGTATAATACTTGTAAATACACAAAGACCAATAAACACTAACTTTGCTTGTAGATAGGAAATAGGAGAAAAACATTATTTCCCTCCAAAACATTTGCTTAGTTTCATCACCTTAGACTTCCAGTCCATATTCAGAAGTTTTGAAATATTCTAGATGCTGAAAGTGATTCTCCTTGGAAGAAAATTGGATCCCTTGACACTTTCCATTTACTCCAATGAACAACTGAGAAGCTGAGTGCAACACTAGAGACTAATGGAAGACCTCCTCTTCTGAAAGTGAAGTTAGAAATCAAGTTCATTCAGATGGTGTAAAATTGGGAGCTAATCCTCTTTAGCTTTTGTGAAAACCTAGGTCTTGTACATAATGTTTTATCTTTAAATATCTATTGTAGAGTTGCAACACTCCATTTAAAGACAGTATGCTCTCAAACAGTGGTTTGTTTATCCTTTCCTCTTGAATATGAAAATTGAGTTCATTACAGTATTTATCTAATACCTGTCAGATATTCCAAATAAATGCCTGACTTTTATTTTTCCCTTATTCATTCTCTTGGCACTGTTTCCTCCTTCTAGAAAGGTATTGGTCATAACTTAATATCTGAAGTCAGAAGAAAAGGATGTTTATCTCTGCTGCCTAATAATAAAAACACAGATACACTGCCAGAAAGGGAGTGACAGCCTTTCAGCTAAAAAGGGATTCATTTCAGCCTGCTCAGCAAACAATTCAGGAGAATGGAATTTTGTTGTTCAGTTGCACAGTCGATTCCGACTCGTTGCGACCCCATGGACCATTGCTCTCCAGGCACCCCTGTCCTCCACCATCCTCCATAGTCCACACAGCCCCGTGCCCATTGTGTCTACAATACCATCTAGCCATCTCATCTTTGGCCGCCCCCTTCTTCTTTTGCCCTCCACCTTCCCCAGCATCAAGGCCTTGTCAAGTGAATCTTCTCTTCTCATTTGATGTCCAAAATACTTCAGATTCATCTTTACTATTTGACCTTCTAAGGAGCACTCAGGGCTAATCTATTCTAGTATTGACCTATTTGTTCTCCTTGCTGTCCAGGGGACTCTCAAAACTCTCCTCCAGAACCACATCTCAAAGGCATCTATTTTTCGTCGCTCAGCCTTTCTAATGTTCCAGCTCTCACAGCCATACATTACCACTGGAAATACCATTGCTTTGACTATGCGGACCTTTGTTTGCAGTGAGATGTCTCTACTTTTCACTATGTTCCCCAGGTTTTTCATAGCTTGTCTCCCAAGAATCAGTTGCCTTTTTATTTCATGGCTGCAATCTCCATCTACAGTGATCTTTGATCCTAAGAAAGTAAAATCTGTTACTGCTTCTACTTCTTCCCCATCTATTTTCCAGGGACTGATATGGCCTGTTGCCATTATCTTGGTTTTCTTGATATTGAGTCTCAGGCCAGATTTTGCACTCTCTTCTTTCAACCTAATCAGGAGCTTCTTTAGATCTTCCTCACTTTCTGCCATTAGGGTGGTATCATCTGCATATCTCAAATTGTTGATGTTTCTCCCAGCAATTTTGATCCCATATTGTGATTCCTCTATACCTGCATTGCACATTATGTTCTCTGTGTATAAATTGAATAAGCAGGGTGACAAAATACAGCCTTGTCTTACTCCTTTTCCTTTTCCAAACCACTCCGTCATTCCATACTCTGTCCTAACTGTTGCTTCTTGACTCATGTACAGATTTCTCATGAGACATATGAGGTGTTCTGGTATTCCCATCTCTTTAATTACTTGCCACATTTTGTTGTGGTCCACACAATCAAAAGCCTTGGTGTAGTCAATGAAACAGAAGTAAGCTTGTTTCTGGTATTCCTTTGTTTTCTCCATGATCCAACGTATGTTGGCAATGTGATCTCTGGTCCCCCTGCCTCTTCTGAACCCAGCCTGCACCTCTGGTAGTTCTCTTTCTACATGCTGCTGCAGTCTATCCTGTATTATCTTGAGCATCACTTTGCTAGCTTGTGAGATGAGCACAATTGTTCGATAATTTGAACATTCTTTGGCATTGCCCTTTTTTGGGATTGGGACATATACTGATCTTTTCTAATCCTGTGGCCACTGTTTCATTTTCCAAATCTGCTGGCATATAGCATATAGTAGCTTGATTCCATCATCTTTTAGGGCCTTGAAGGATTCGACTGGGATACCATCATCTCCACTGGCTTTGTTATTTGCCGTGCTTTTTAGGGCCTTTCTGACTTCACTCTCTAGGATGTCTGGTTCAAGTTCAATTTCCCCCTCATTCTTATTATCCGGGGTGTTTAAGTCTTTTTTGTAAAGTTCCTCTGTGTACTCTTTCCATCTTTTCTTTATCTCTTTTGCATCTGCTAACTCTTTGCCATCTTTGTCTTTTATCATGGTCATTTTTGCTTTGAATGTTCCCTTGACTTCCTCATTTTTTAAAAAGAGATCTCTAGTCTTGCCTCTTGTGTTGTTTTCCTCTATTTCTTTGCACTGTTCATTTAGGTAGGTTTCCTTATCTCTCCTTGCTTTTCTTTGAAATTCTTTATTTAAGTGATTGTATTTTTTCCTTTCTCCTTTGCCTTTTGCGTTCCTTCTTTCCTGTGCTATTTCAAGAGCCTTGCCCGACAACCACTTTGCTTTTTTGCGCTTCTTTTCTTTTGGTATAGTTTTCCTTGCTGCCTCCTGCATAATGTCTCCCATTTCTGTCCATAGTTCTTCTGGTACTCTGTCTATCTGGTCCAGACCATTGAATCTGTTCCTCACCTCCACCGTGTATTCCTTGGGTATGTTGTCTAGATCATATCTATCCGGCCTATTAGTTTTCCCTATTTTCTTCAGCCTGAGCCTGAATTTTGCGATCAGTAGATTGTGATCTGATCCACAGTCGGCTCCAGGTCTTATTTTTGCTGACTGTATGGAGGTTCTCCATCTTTGGCTGCAGAGTATGTAGTCAATTTGATTTCAATGTTGGCCATCTGGTGATGTCCATGTGTAGAGTCTCCTCTTGTGTTGCTGGAAAAGGGTGTTTGCTATGACTAGTGTGTTATCTTGGCAGAACTCTATGTCTTTGCCCTGCTTCGTTTTGTGTTCCCAGACCAAACTTGCCTGTTATTTCATCCACTTTTTGATTTCCTACTTTTGCATTCCAGTCTCCTAAGATAATGTGGACATCATTTCTTGGTGTCTGTTCTATAAGATGTTGTAGGTCCTCATAGAACTGGTCTACTGTGGCTTCATCTGCCCTAGTGGTTGGTGCATATATTTGGATTACAGTGATATTAAATGGTTTGCCTTGTAGTCTGACTGACATCTTCTATCATTTTTGATATTGTATCCCATTACTTCTTTTCTCACTCTTTTATTTACAATTATGGCCACTCCGTTTCTTCTGAGGTTTTCTTGTCCACAGTAGTAGATATGATGGTTTTCTGAGCTGAATTCGCCCATCCCTGTCCATTTTAGCTCACTGATTCTCAAGATATCAATGCTTATTCTTTCTATTTCTTTTTTTACATTCCATGTCCCTATGCAATATTGTTCCTTACAACACTGTATTTCTCCTCCCCCTTTCCTGCCCATCCCTTTCTGCCCATCTACCTTCCTGTTTCCTCTGATTTGTCCCTTTGTTTTGCCTTTGCTTTGGTCAATAGGGTTTTCTTGGCAACCTCCCTGGCGTGCTTTGCCAGTTTCTATGCCATTTTCCCCCATCATACATATTATCACAGTTTAAAACAAGGTAACATCATGCATATTATCACAGTTTAGAGCATAATCTCAGTTTAGAACACAATATCAGGCTAAAAATTGAGTTAATGTTCTGCTGTTAGTTACTATTTCAAATCACTATGTAAGTCAGTTTCTTATAAGGTCTCTATATGAGAAAGTATCTCCTGTAAGTTAGTTACATCAAATCACTAAAAATTGGGTACTTTCAGAGTCATTACAGTTTCTATATTGAAATAATTAACTACTTATCCTCCTCCTCTTTCCCTCTGGCTCCTTTGATGGAACCGGGGGTGTGGGTGTGTGTGACTCAGGTGGCGACTATATCAAGTCTCTATGTAAGTCAGTTTCTTGTACAGTCACTATGTCAGTTGCTATAAGTCATCTATGTTAAGTCAACTATATTATTTCAGTTTGGTTACTGATCCCTTGCATGCATGCAGCAGCTCTTGCCTCCCTTTGGCTGAGTGGAGTTGGTCAAAGGCACCGACTCGGGCCTCGCTGTGATGGTAGCTGCGGATGGTATCTCCTGGGGGTGGTTGAAGGTCTCCTGTGTCTGCAGTTGGTTGCAGTGGCAGCGTGGCCCTTCTTCTTTGCCCTCCAGGGCATTGCTACTCCAGGAGGACTCCCCCAGACCTCTGGATGGTAACTGGGCCGTTGGGCCTTTGTCTTTCTCTGCCTTCTTCTTCCCTGGACCCAGGTATTTGGATGGGGTGGGGGGGGAAGGGCCGGATTCTTCCCTCCCCTCCCCTTGGGCCTCTGGGTGGTAATTGGGCAGTTGGGCCTTTGTCTTCCTCTGCCTTCTTCTTCCCTGGACCCAGGTATTTGGATGGGGAGGGGCCGGATTCTTCCCTCCCCTCCCCTTGGGCCTCTGGATGGTAACTGGGCAGTTGGGCCTTTGTCTTCCTCTGCCTTCTTCTTCCCTGGACCCAGGTATTAACTGGGAGCAATTCCAAAATTCTTTCACGCCCTAGCTACTTTCTGAGATTTACAGAGATGGAGAATTTCTGAGAATCATTGTGATCCCCTGGATATTGTGTTACATCCTAGGCAGGACTGAGAGAGAATAGGAACATGGAAAATTTAGACTTTGTGGCTCCTACTATGCCTGCCATTTGTTGCACATTTGCCACAATGCAAAAGGATCATGAGACTCCCAGCAGCCTTGACCTATCCATCTCTGTGTGCAGCCATATTCAGGGGCCAAGTCTCACTTGCCATTGTTCTCAGGAAGCAGGGAGGTTTCCTCATCTCTACCCCTTTCTCACAATCTTTGAAGTAATGAGCAGGCAACATCATTTCAGAACATTTGTTTTTAATCTATTTTTACTTATTCAATACATTTATATACCACCCCTCTGGAGAACCAAAGTTCCCCTCTCTAGTCAGTGTACAACATCAAAACAATACAAAATAACAATTAACCAATTAAGAAAGGGAATAAAACTGAGGAATAAACACATAACAATAATAACATATCCCATGGTGAAGACTAAGAATATCATAACTTTGGGTCTAACTAACACTGATTAGCCAGTGAGTGGATTTCCTTAAATGTCTCTCTCAATAGGTTTGTTTTCAATACCTTTTAAATGTATCCAAGGAGGTAGCTTGTTGCAGCTCTACCAGCAAGCTGTTCCAGTGGGTGGGTGCCACCACTGAGAAGGCTCTTTTTCCTTGTTGTGGTCTTCCTTGCTATTCTCGTTGTCAGCACCTGGAGCTGCATTTTTGAGAGGATTTGATGATGTAGACACTGGGTATTTCAGAGAGATGCTATATCAGGTAGAGTGGTCCTAAACCATTAGGGCCTTGCATGTTAGCATCAATTTCTTGTGCCTGACATGGTGTACAACTGGGAGCCAGTGCTCCTGGGTCAAGGAAGGGGTGATATGATTGTTTGTTGTTTTTTCACTCCTGAAATCAACCTGGCATTCTCAGGGATGAAGGCAATCCCACTAGAAAGGATTACACTAGTAAATTCTTGAAACTACCAATGTATGGATCAGTGTAGTCAGAGACCTTCTGTCCAAGTAGGGGTGCAGCTGGGCAATCTAGTGAAGATGGGAAAATGCCAATCTGGTTATAGCAGTAATCTTAAGAGGCGAGGGGGCCTGCCGGGCGAACATCGCCGCCGTGCTCAGCCCCGGTGGGAGCGAAGAGGCTCCCCGGCCCTGCCACCGGCCGGCGTCCCGGGCCCCGCCCTCCCCCTCGCCAGGACTTAAGAGGCGAGGGGGCCTGCCGGGCGAACATCGCCGCCGCGCTCAGCCCCGGTGGGGGCGGAGAGGCTCGCCGGCCCTGCCACCAGCCGGCGTCCCAGGCCCCGCCCTCCCCCTCACCAGGACTTAAGAGGCGAGGGGGGCCTGCCGGGCGAACATCGCCGCCGCGCTCAGCCCCGGTGGGGGCGAAGAGGCTCGCCGGCCCTGCCACCGGCCGGCGTCCCGGGCCCCGCCCTCCCCCTCACCAGGACTTAAGAGGCGAGGGGGCCTGCTGGGCGAACATCGCCGCCGCGCTCAGCCCTGGTGGGGGCGAAGAGGCTCGCTGGCCACGCCACCGGCTGGCGTCCCGGGCCCCGCCCCCCCCTTTATAAGACTCTGAAAGCAGGGTGGGTTTGTGGGTGGGTTTGGTAGAATTGTTTTATTGTGTTATTTTGTTTACTTGAAACATTGTATTAATATTGCATTTTGTATCTTGTATGTAAACCCCTTGTGTTGCCCTGGGGTCATTTATATGTTGTTAGCCGCCCTGAGTCGGCCATGTGTTGAGTAGGGCGGGATATAAATTGAATAATAAATAAATAAATAAATAAATCTGAGACTCCATATTAAATGCTGGATCCAGAAGGAAACCCAGGCTGTGAACCTCTCAGAGAGAGGGCCATTCCCTCTAAGGAGGGCACCGGATTCCACAACTGGACAGAAGAGTCACCCACAGCAGGATCTCCTTCTTCAGCTTCAATTGATTTGTCTTTATCTGTTCCATTATTGAAGACATTCAGTCATCAAGGAACTGATCTGCCTCCATTGCAGAAGATGTAAGGGATAAATAAAACTGCATGTTACCAGCATCTCCAAAGTTTTGTCGTTCAGTCACACAATCGATTCCGGCCCTTTGTGACTCCATGGACTATTGCATTGCCCTCCAGGCACCTCTGTCCTCCAACATCCCCCCTCAACCTGCCAAGATCTGTGCCCATTGCATCTACAACACCATCTAGCCATCTTATTTTTGGCTGCCCCCTTCTTTCTTTGCAAGGCTTTCTCAAGAGAATCCTCTCTTCTCTTTTGGTGTCCAAAGTACTTTAGCTTCATCTTTACTATTTGACTTTCTAAGGAGCAGTCAGGGTTGATTTCTTCTAATATTGACCTATTTGTTCTCCTCACTGCCCAATCCTGTGGCTATTGTTTTGTTTTCCAAATCTGCTGGCATATAGAATGCGATAATTTAATTCCATCATCTTTTAGGACTTTTAAAAATTCAACTGGGATACCATCATTTCCACTAGCTTTGCTGTTTCTAACTTCACTTTCTAGGATGCGCCGCATGTGGCGGCGGCGGCAGTTTGCCCATCACCCCCGCCTATTAAGTCCGAGGGGGGAGGGAGGGTGGGGCCCAGCATGCCGGCGGTGGAGTGGCCAGAGAGCCTCTTTGCCCCCACCTGGGTCAGAACGCGTGGCGGCAGCAGTTTGCCCAGCACCCCCGCCTTTTAAGTCTGAGGGGGAGGGTGGGGCCCAGCATGCTGGCAGCAGAGTTGCCGGAGGGCCTCTTCGCCCCCACCGGGGCCAGAACGCACAGAGGCAGTGGCAGTTCGCCCAGCACCCCCATCTTTTAAGTCCGAGGGGGGAGGGCGGGGCCCAGCATGCTGGCAGTGGAGTGGCCGGAGGGCCTCTTCGCTCCCACTGGGGCCAGAACGCATGCGGCAGCGGCGGCAGTTTGCCCGGCACCCCTGCCTTTTAAGTCCGAGGGGTGGAGGGGGCCCAGCATGCCAGCGGCAGAGTTGCCGGAGGGCCTCTTCGCCCCCACCGGGGCCAGAACGCACAGAGGCAGTGGCAGTTCGCCCAGCACCCCCATCTTTTAAGTCCGAGGGGGGAGGGCTGGGCCCAGCATGCTGGCAGTGGAGTGGCCGGAGGGCCTCTTCGCCCCCACCTGGGTCAGAATGCATGGCGGCAGCAGTTTGCCCAGCACCCCCGCCTTTTAAGTCTGAGGGGGAGGGTGGGGCCCAGCATGCTGGCGGTGGAGTGGCCGGAGAGCCTCTTTGGCCCCACCTGGGTCAGAACGCACAGCGGTGGTGGCAGTTTGCCCGGCACACCCACCTTTTAAATCCAAGGGGGGAGGGTGGGTCCAGCATGCCGGTGGTGGAGTTGCCGGAGGTCCTCTTCACCCCCACTGGGGCCAGAACATGCACGGTGGCGGTGGCAGTTTGCCTGGCACCCCCACCTTTTAAGACTGAGGGGGGAGTGAGGGCGGGGCCCAGCATGCCAGCGGTGGAGTGGCTAGAGAGCCTCTTCGCCCCCACCTGGGTCAGAACGCGTGGCGGCGGCAGTTTGCCCAGCACCCCCACCTTTTAAGTCCGAGGGGGAGGGCGAGGCCCAGCATGCTGGAGGTGGAGTGGCCAGAGGGCCTCTTCACCCCCACCGGGGCCAGAACGTGCTGCGGTGGCGGCAGTTCACCCGGCACCCCCACATTTTAAGTCCAAGGGGGGAGGGCGAGGCCTAGCATGCTGGCGGTGGAGTGGCCGGAGGGCCTCTTTGCCCCCACCGGGGCCAGAACGTTCAGCAGCGGTGGCAGTTCGCCTGGCACACCCACCTTTTAAGTCCAAGGGGGGAGGGTGGTGCCCAGCATGCCGGCAGTGGAGTTGCAGGAGATCCTCTTCGCCCCCACTGGGGCCAGAACATGCGTGGTGGCGGTGGCAGTTCGCCTGGCACCTCCACCTTTTAAGACTGAGGGGGGAGTGAGGGCGGGGCCCAGCATGCCAGCGGTGGAGTGGCGAGAGAGCCTCTTCGCCCCCACCTGGGTCAGAACGCGCAGCAGCGGCAGTTCGCCTGGCACCCCCGCCTTTTAAGTCCGAGGGGGGAGGGTGGGGCCCAGCATGCCGGCGGTGGAGTGGAATGCTATTTTCTTCTTTCTTCTTTGCCTTTTACATTCCTTCTTTCGTCTGCTATTTTAAGATCCTCATCAAACAACCACTTTGCTTTCTTACACTTCTTTTCTTTTGGTATGGTTTTCCTTGCTGCCTCCTGTATGATGTCCCACATCTCTGTCCATAATTCTTCTGGCACTCTGTCCATTAAATCTGTTCCACACCTCCACCGTGTATTCCTTAGGGATGTTGTCTAGGTCATATGTGTCTGGCCTAATTGTTTTCCCTATTTTCATTAGTCTCAGCCTGAATTTTTCAATCAGTAGATTGTGATCTGAGCCACAGTCTCTTCCAGGTCTCATTTTTGCTGACTTTATGGAAGTTCTTCATCTTTGGCTGCACAGTATGTAATCAATCTGGTTTCAATGCTCGCCATCTGGTGATGTCCATGTGTAAAGCCACCTCTTGTGTTGCTGGAAGAGGGTGTTTGCTATGACTAGTGCATTCTCTTGGTATAACTCTATCAATCTTTGCCCTGCTTCATTCTGTGTTCCAAGACCAAAGTTGCCTGTTATTCTATTTACTTTTTGATTTCCTACTTTGGCATTCCAACCTCCTATGATAATGTGGATATCATTCTTTGGTGTCTGTTCTATGAGGTGTTCTAGGTCCTCATAGGTCAACAGTGGTTTCATCTGCACCAGTGCTTGGTGCGTAGACTTGAATTACAGTGATATTGAATGGTTTTCCTTGGATTTGGACTGAAATCATTCTGTCATTTTTAAGATTGTATCCCATTACTGCTTTTCTCACTCTTTTATTAACTATTATTGCCACTCTGTTTCTTCTAAGATTTTCTTGTCCACAGTAGTAGATATGATGGTTTCCAGAGCTGAATTTGCCCATTGCTGTCTCTCCAGCCAACACAAAGCATCACTAACATCCAGCTGCATTTTGCCCTTTCCTTTCACCATAGAAGGGAAACTCCTCCTCCTTCAATGGTGGGCATCAGCAGGTTCACACCAGTTCACGAGAACCAGTAGCAGAAATTCTGGCTGGCCTTGCCCATCCAAGTTTTGCAATAACGTAGTCCTAATTCGAGTGCAATGCAGGCCACGCCCCCATACCACACGCATAGTGTGGTAGTAAATATTTTTTGGAGCTCACCCCTGCCCTTCTTCATATGCCTGATTTGACTGGACATTCAGAGAGGTATAATATGTTATGAAAATGGATAAAATGAACACATGAAGAAAGGGTATTCAAGTGTGAAGAAAATATTTAAGGTTGGATTTATTTGGGGAGTAAACTTCAATGAATTTACAGGGATTTCTGAGTAGCCTAGCATACAAAAGGGTCACTCCTAATTTGGTTACAATTGTTTCTGTGGATATTGATAATTGGGAGCAATCACAGGAAAAGAAAATATATAAATTATTTATACTTCTAGACAGTCTGGCAGGTCTACTAAATGGAGTCAAAGGAATGATTTGGAGCATGCTTAGCTGGGAAGCAGATGAAAGACATGCTCAGAATTTTTCAGACAGTTCAATTTTCTCTGATGGAAAATTGATGTTTTTGAGAAGAGTTTAGGCCTATGCTTATTTTACTATTTTAAGTTCCTAGTTTTCACATATTTGCAGATTACTGCAATAGTCAGGCAACTATGGATCATTGTGAATATTTCTACAGTTTCTGTTTGTCAGGTTTATATAGATGTCTTTCCCTTTTTAAAATTGAGACATGAAAAAAATTGCTTGAAAGTGACTATCCAGATGCATATCAGAGGTAACAAATGATTGCTGTAGAGGGGGTGGTCTAGGTTTAGAAATAAGAAATAAGTAACTTTATTTATTTATTTGCTTGCTTGTTTGATTAAATTATTAAGGGACAGAGAGATGCCTCCAAGTATCGAATTTGCCAGTTTGAGGAAAAGTTATTTGGTGAGTCAAAAACTTCCCACTTCTCTATTTTGAGGTGAAACTGATGGTTTAGACCAGGGGTTCCCAACCTTTTTATGCCACAGGCTAGACCACACCACCCAGACATCTGAGTGGGCTGGACTGGTGGTTTCCCTTGGTGAAAAAGCTGCATAAAACTCATCCGTGGCTGTCGTAAATGTGTTTACGGCAGCCGTAGGTGCATTTACAGCTGTTGTAAATGCATCTGCTTCTGCTCTTGGTGCAGCAGCGATGGCGATACGGGCCACATGAAATGGTGCCATGGGCCAGGACTGACCCATGGGCTGTAGGTTGTAAACCCCTAGTTTAGACCCATGGTACTTGCTTCAAACAGCTTTTTATTTATTTATTTATTCACTCATTGCCTCAATTCCTCAGAAAGTTTCCTTTTATATATAAATTTTTATTGATTTTGAATAATATATAAAAGCATAAAACATACATTAACTAGAAAAAAGAAAACAATAAACAACTTCTTATAAAAAGAAAAAGTCAAAGAGGAAAGAATTGAAAGTTAAGTTCCTTGCATTCTCTTTTTTTTTTTTAAATATTTTTATTAATTTTCAAACAAAATTACAAAACTTAAACATTTATAACATTACAGTACAGTACAATACAATAAAAAAAACACAAATGAACAAATATACATTGAATACATTCATCCTCACCCACCCTTCACCTCCCAATCACCCTCACCCAGCCCTTCACCATCTTCTGTCTTCTTCACTCCCCTTGTCCTTCCGTTGAAGGACCGCCTCCGAAGTGCCGAAGAAGGGGAGGGAGACCGGAACTAGAGCGGGTTCTTGTTATTATTTAAGACATTAAATGATTTTTATTGCTCATAGCAAAGCAGCTATTTTTCTTTCCCTCCTGCTACTGGTTGTCACACCATTACTCATTTTATTACATTTCCTTCAAGTCATTTCTATTCAAATTTGATCCCAAAATTATCCCACCTTTTTTTCCCCTTCTTTTTTTCTAATGTTGCTATAATCAATTTTCTTTCTATAATTAGTTGCAGATTCTTACCCTTGTATTTCCAATTCTCTGCGAACCTTAACATATATTACCTTATAAATTATAATCTATCGATCTATATATTCATCTATCTAGTTAATGTTAACACACCTTGATAGAGGATTATTTACATATTTCAATCAATCAATCTCTTTCTAGAACCAAACTTCCTCCATCTTAGGGCAAAGCAATAAAAAAAAAAAAAATCCAGGGTCACAGCAAATAAAGATTATTATTATTGATTGTAGTATAACCAAAATCTCAATTTGTTTACTTATCAAAACAACTTTTCTTACACAGAAAATTCTTAACTGTTATATTTGCTACCAATTATAACTCATATCCTTATCCCTTGACTATTTTAATTTTCTTCCTCCGCAATCTTTCTTCCTTTGTTATATCCTAATAGATAAGAGTAAGACGGATTCTTACTAATATTTAAGACATTAAATAACTTTTGTTGTTCATAACATGCAACTGTTTTTCTCTCTCCTTTCCTCCTACTAATGGTTATTCTACCATTACACATGTCATTACCTTTCCTTCAAATCTTTTTTTTCCCTCCCCCCTACAATTACTGTACTAATTAAGCTTATTCTATACACTTTTCTGTACCGATTGCAAATTCTTACTCTTATATATTAATTTATCTATATACTGCACATATGATATTCTCTGCAGTCTTCCCCAACATATATTTCCTCATAATCTTAGACCCCATTAACAAAAGGTTATTTACATGTTTTAATCTCTTCCTTAAACCAAACCTCCTCCATCTTACATCAGAACAAATATAGAGACCAAAATAACAACAAATGGAAACTCATTGAAAAATAACATTTTCCAAAACATCATTTTCCACATTACTACTACTTGCCCTTCCTTGACATTCCTTGACAGAGGGTTATTTACAATTTCAAACATATTAAACCTTATATTTCAAACTTTACACTGTAATTTTCCATCTAACTTACCCCCTTTTAACCATTCTTAACAAAAGTTATTAACCTTTTTGTGACAATTTCATAGATATTCCCTTTTACCCTTATCTTTCTCCCTGTATTTTTCACTTCTTTTATACTTTGAATTAACTTCTCAAAATTAAAAGCTCTTCTTTAAGTTTCCTCCATTCTTCTGATCCTCCCTTAATAATATTACAAGATTCTAGTATATCCAAATACTCAGTTTGCTTGTTTATCACAACAACTTTACCTGCCCAAAAGAATCTTAAATGATGTAATTTTTGCCAATTATATTTCACACCCTTGTCCCTTAACAATGTAGTAACTGGTTTAATTTTCTTCCTCCACAATCTTTCTTCTTTAGTTATGTCCTGATAAATATCCAGTTTTTCCCCATCCAATTTTGGTACTCGTGTACCATTTCTTCTTAAAAATGCCATTAATTCTAATTTTCTGTCCAGACCTGCAAATTTTACCAAAACAAACCTTTTAAAAGTCCCATTTCTTCTCTTCCCCAATCTATAAACTGCTAGGATATCCTCCTGTGTAAATTCTCTCCCCATCTTCAGTTCATTCAACCATTTAATAATTCTTTCTCTCAGGCGGTCTGGACTTCCCTCTGGAATATTTTTAATCACCACGTTCTTTTGTCTCGCCATCTCCTCCAGCATGTACAGTCTTTTTTCTTGCTTACCTATTCTTTTATCTTTTTCTTGCAAATCTTTTACCTTTGTTGTCTCAAAATTTTTAGTTACTACTTTCATAGAGTTGGCCAGTAGATCTCTTAATTCTTGTTGTCCATTCATGGTGTCTTTCATTTCTTGCTTCCTTGTCACATCTATTCTGTCCAACCTTTTCTCAAGTTTGCTCCAAATATCCATTTCTTTCTCCACTGCTTGCATGTGTTTTATCTCCTCTTCCACAGATTTTAATTTTGCCTCTATTGTCATAAAGTTATTATTTAATATTTTCATGTAGCTAACCAGCAAGTCCCTTAGTTCTTGTTGTCCATTCATAATTTCTTTTATTTTTGCTTCTATTGTGTCCTCCATGTACTGTCTTTTTTCTTGATTAGCCATTCTTATATCCTCTTCCTTTTCCTTTCCTTTTTTTTGCATCTCTTTTATCTCCATTTCCATACGTCCATTATCTGAAAAATTCAACATCCTTTCCATCTGATCCCTGAAATCCCTAAAATACTGTAGTACTTCCCCATAAGAGTCTTTTTCCAACAGATCCCTAAAATCTTGTGCTTCTTTCTTAAAAGTTTCCATTTCGATAATTTCCATTTCGATAATTTTAGGATCTCTAAAATCTCTAGAGTAAGTCTAGAATCTGAAATCTTTGGGGTGATGATAACTCATTTAGGGCTGACTGTTTCCCACTTCTTTTTTCTCTCCTCTCACTACTTTAAGGTCACAGCTACTTCATCAGCTGTTTCTCATCTTCAGGGGCCTGTTCTTCTTCACACACTCTCTCCTTTTTTATTTTATTTCGTCTTTCAAAGATTCTTCCTCTCAAAAAAAAAAAAAAAAGGGGACAGACAGACACCCCCTCTTTCAGTCCATCAGCTCTCTTGCCTCAGAGTTCCCCTTTTATCTCTCTTTTTAGTTCAAAACTTTGCTCCAGTACTTTAAGGGCATTCAAGGTTTCTCAAAGCTTACTCCCCTCACTTTCCAAGGCTTTTCAAGGCTTATTTCAAGCTTGCATTCTTCACCTTGCCTTTGAAACCCAATCTTTCATTCCCTTCCACAATTCTGTTTTTCCTTCTCAGTCTCATCAATCACACCTTCCTTAATTAGGTGGTCTTTACAGCCCAAAATAAACATTAAGAGCAAACGGAGGACTTACAGAGGCTTGCAAATCTGTGTCATCCCATTCAGTCGGCATCTCTTTGCCTTTTCGAGCCTTTTCAAGCTCTGTCACACTGACCCAGACTCTCTTGACCCCTGAATTCTTCACCTTCTTCACCCCCACAGCACTCCTCTGTCTTTTTTCTCAAATTTATCTTTAACAGCCTTTGTTTTTCCACCTTTTTAATACATTTATCTCGCAGCCTGCTTCACTCGTGTCTTACTCCCCCGCCATCTTGTTCCGGTCTCCCTTGCATTCTCAAACATATATCAACATACTAATAATAATAAAATTGTTTGCATTAGTATTATTTATCATCCTCTCCTCTAAAATTCTTTTTCTCAGCAAATTCTACAACTAGTGAGACAAAATAAATTCAATTGATCTGGTACCGGCATAGAACCTCCTCTTTTCTTTAATGTATATTCAAGATATGGTTTCCAAATTTTCCCAAAATTGTTTTCTCTAACAATTCCTTTCTTTTTATTTAATTCCCATGTCAATTTATTGTTCAGGGCCAGTTGCCACATTTCCCTATACCATTCATCCAATTTTATTTTCCTTGGGTCCTTCCAATTTTTTTTTGCTATACACTGTCTTCCCGTAGACATAAATATCACAATAGAAACAGCTTTTTAAAATGATATATCAGTTTCTCCCCACAACCTTATCTCCTACAATCTCAGAGGATACACTTACAGTTACTATCACCTTGGGCATCTTCTGCCTGTTTTAGGTTTCAGTTATCCTCACCAAAGTTGTCCCAATTCCAAGTTCTGAGAGGCAGGTGGCATGAGCAAGCTTCAATCTGGGGCACACACCTTGCATGGAGGTCTTGTACAGTTTTGTGGAAAGTAGCAGGCTTCGAGACTTCTTTCAGTACAGCCCTTCCCTCAGCATGCTCCTTCTTACTTATTTCTCTTGTGCCATGACTATACCCAGACTGGAGCTGCTGCAGTTAAAGGAAATATTAAGTTCCTCAGCTTTTGTCAGCTACTGGCTAAATTGAGAAAATATTGCCTGACATTCTTCCTTGGTCTCTGCCGCTTCTGCACAGAACACAACTGCCCAGTCTTCCTTGGCATGTTGCACATCTTCATTTCTTCTGAACCCAAATTAACCGATGACCCTTCTTCCTCCTGCCTTCTTCCACCTTCCCTCTCATCTGTATCAGACCATTCCCATCCAGTTGTTTACCAATAACCAGTTCAGCTTTATCAGAATGTTCTGGAATGCTTTCTCCTTAGCATCGCCAACCTTCTCCTCAATTCTCCTTCCCCTGTAAATTGGGCCCACATGGCCCACTGAAGGCATGCATCAGTTTGCACACACCCAACCTCTCACACTCCACCAAAACAACCAAAAAAGCAAGCAAGCAAACAAACAAACCTCAGGACATGTCCAGTCATCAAAAGAGTAAGAAGGTTCAAGGAGCTGTCCTAATTAGGTTTTCCTTTCTAACATTGTTTGGTACCGCTACTAACCATGAAACTCCTCTACCCTCATGTCAAGACCTACAAATGTCGCTCTGTCTTTTGTAGTGACTTTAATGTCAATGCAATATATGGCAATAACCAGACACCTGGTCTTTGGAGGCATATAACAATAACATCAACCAAATCAAATTCCTGTTTGTTTCTAAACCTAATACATTCTAATAGAATTAGCCAATTGAAAATGAAGTGAGTGATTGCAAAGACTACAATGGCTACAGAAGAAAGCTGGTTTAAAGTTATCAGCAGAATAGAATTCCTATAGTATTCCACTATAGTAATCAGTCTTTCCAGATGGTATGGACACTTACTGCTAACAGATTATAGTGGTATTTAGCTCTCAGTGAACTACTGAGAGCCACAATGTCTTTTAAAAGGCAATTGCATTTCAGTGTCCAGCCAGGGTTGTATGTGTTTGCAGAACCTATCAGTTTACATGGGCCTCTGCACAAAAAATATTTTCAGACTGATACTCTGACATCTCCTCTCCAGTGACAAAAGTGTAGGTGTATCATAAAAGAAACTTAACATACCCTGAAAGGCATCTGAGACCTTGTGATACTGATAGAGTTTTATTTTTACTTTCACATCTAAAGCCTCTAACTCACCAGAGCATACAGGTTCTTGCTTTCCATGCAGAGGTCTTCTCCTAGGTTGTGAAAAGCCGTCTTCTTAGGGATATTAGGCTGGCTTCTTCCCTGTTGTCCATTCACTGAGAGGTAGTAAGCTTTTTATTCAAGAAAGCCTTTGCACATTGATTGGTAAGAAAATGTCTTTTATGGAACAGGGCTGCTGTGAGTTTTCTTTTTGTCTGATATATTTCCCAAAAGTTTTTAATGATATGGTTGTTCAAACATGATCACCCATTTAATTCTATACAAATATTGTAAATTATTGTTTTTCATCCTGTTTTGATCCACTTTTAATTCCAGTTTTGTAGAGAAATGGGATATAGAATAAAATAGCTTGCATTGTGTTCTGGTCTTTGGAGACAGAGTGAAATGTTCTTCGGGGAGAGAGATTATCACAATGCTGCCCCACATGTTTATGAGGTCATTCTTGTGACATATAATTTGAGTTGTCCTGGTGCCAAACTAAATCTCCTTGCAGAGTATCTTGTGAAGAAATGAACTGCTGAATGATCAGAGACTCAGCAAAGGAGGCAGATTTTGCCCATTTACCAGCACTGTACAAATCGGCTCGCCTGCTGAAGCAATACACAATCTGTCACATCATTTCATAAGAGTATCTTCCTCCTTGCCAGCAGCTATTAATCTAGTAGCTCAAGCCTGATTCCATTAAAAAGCTTCAAAAATACCCTATTGACCCCTGTGGGGACAGGATTGTGTATTCAGTTGCCAATGTGATAACAGTGTTTTAGTGTGGCAATTTTGATTCTTGTGAAGGAGACTTCCCACTAGCAAGTAGGGAACTATTTTCAGCATGGCAGAGAACTGCTCAGCTCTTTTGACTCTCCTGGGTAGGTTCTTATTGTACAGCATTTCTACCATGCTAGCTTTTTCTAACACAATAGTCTTACCAAGATAAATAAGAATTTGGGGAACTGTTGCCTTTCTAGTACTAACTAGACATTACGTGCAAACATGATCAGCATAATCTTGTTGTCTTTGCAGGCGCACCCCCCAAAGAAAGACTCAGACACCGGTATATGGATAAAGGCATTGGGCCACTTTTATTGAATAATGCCATAGTCCGAATTATAACTTTCAATTGGTGTATTCATCCAATTGTAATTCTTAAGGCAAGCAGGCCGCAGTAACACTGGTAAGGTTCCTCGCAAAATTGCCAATGGCAATTGGCTACAATGTATCCATTTGTATCAATTTGTTTGTTGACACAAACAAATTATTGACCGGAGTCAATAAACTATCTACTGACCCCACCCTATGACGTGTATCCATCAAATCATGGGGTGATGCATTCTGAAAAGCTCCTGCCATCACCCCTTGCCTGGTTCGTCATTGACCGGTCAAAGCTATTACACCTGTACCTGTCTAAGTGTTGGCCAGTCAATTGCGAACATGCCGGATACCTATGGGTCATAAATCTTTACCTTACCAGTGCTACCCGCCACACAGGGAGGCTTCTATGAAGACTCACCGCCCCCCCCCCCCCAGACCGTCAGCTAGGTCAACAGGCCTGCTTGCAAATCTTCCAAAAAGAGGTTCATACCTCTAGCCGACAGGTGGACCCCATCCCCTGCATAAAGATCATAATTTTGTAAACTAATCGTGGGGTGTTGGATGACCATCCCCAAACCCTTGTCTGCCAAGAACTGGGCCACAGCCCTGTTCACCGAGCGGCGAGCGCGGTCAAGGGCACGGAGGTCAATACCTTCCCTGTATAAATGATGCAGTACGATGTCCGACCATAGCAACCTTGTGGACAGCCACACATAATGCAAATAAGCTAGGTCACTGCAAATCGTAAATTTTAAGGAGAGGCCAGTGACCTGGGCGAGGTCATTGCCCCCGAGATGCAGTACAAGGACATCAGGCGGTTCAGCAACCCTGATGGAGAACAGGAATGGCAACAGTTCCCGCCATCTCATTCCGCACTTACCGTACCAACGTATGCGTGCGGTTGCACGCAGTCCAAGCTGGGGTCCCCACTCTGTCGCCGCAGCATACTGCGCTGCCCAGTGCACGTAACTGTAGCCCACCAGCCATACTGCCACCGGTGTGCGGGGACACACAGGGTCTGTAAAAGAAGAAAAGAGAACAATGACTTAACTGGTACTCATACCTGAAGAGGGCAAACATATAATGTGAAACGCATGGATCCCCATCTTCCCATCCAGCGTATATCAGCCTCAGAGTACCCAAATGCAGCCGCAGTGGATGCAGCACCTATCCTAAATGAATGGGTGCCGTAACAAGCCCCGGGGAGGCCAACACTGGATAGTGCCATACCGGTCACCTTCCAAAATTGAAATTTAGTAAGGGGAGACCCATCCTGGTGGCAGAAAAACGAGCGAGGGTGCGCGCCACGCAATGCCAAAAACTCATGTAGGGCACCAACCGGACAGATGTCTGCAATGGAACATCGTAGCAGTCTAACTACACTGCCTACGCTGTGCTGATCAACCTTTGAGGACCGTATCCTCAACTGAGCCCACTCATTAGTGACATAGACATCATCGAGTTCCAGTGCCCTACGAGTCGCATCCGCCTTAGACAGTAGTACCAACTCACTGATGCGGAGCGCTCCAAAGAAGGCCACCGTGGTAGCCGCGTGAAAAAGAGCCATCTCATACCTATCATAGCATAAGTTATGCCAGCCTCGTGCAAGGTGGGTCAGTACCTCTGGTGAAATTGGGTGGCGAGTGTCCGGGTGGCGGCCACGTTCCCGTGTCCACCCCTCCAAAACATGTCGTATGCGGAAATCATTCACGCAGTCAGCAAAACCCCTCACTTTGGCCATAAATGCCAGTGCCGACAGCCTGGATGCTATAGTGCGAGGAGCCAAACCCTGAATGTGTAAATAAACCATAAATTGTAAAACTTGTTCCACTGGAATGGGCCACACTTCGGGCAACTGAAGTTGCAAACAAATGGATCTAAATTGAACAAAAGCATGTTGATACGCCTTGCGCGTGCGAGGTGCCAAAGACATGCCGATCGCCCGGTTCACCTCTCTTCGCCAAATGTCCAAATCTCGGCCGGGAGTGGCGAGGGGAATTCCTCTGCTTCAGGAGAGAAGGCACGGAACCGGGGGATCTGCAGGCGGGATAAAGCATCAGCAATATCATTATTAATGCCTGGTACATGTCTGGCCTTAAAAAGCACATTGAGGCATAGGCTTCGTAACACAAACTGATGAACCAACGCCATCACCCTGGGTGACTTAGACATCCGAGCATTGACAATGTGCACTACCGCCGCATTGTCACACCAAAAATGGACCACTGAGTCAGCCCACTCCTCGCCCCATAGCATCAAAGCTCCCAGGAAGGAACTCAAGGAATGTAAGATCGCGGAGGCGATCCGTGCCCCACCATGCTGAAGGCCATTGGCCATAAGCCCACTACCCTCAAAATAAATCCCATATCCCAGGGAGCCGGAGGCATCCGACTGTACTTGGAATCTAGGGGAAACCAAAAGGTCGGATCTCCAGAAAGAGACCCCATTAAATTCCCGCAGGAATGTAAGCCAAACCAAAAGGTCAGCCCGCATGCCCCTGGTCAATCGGACCCTATGGTGGCGCCTTAACAGGCCAGCCATGGCGTCACATAGGCGCCGGGCAAATGCTTTGCTGGGTGTCACCACCCTGCAGGCAAAGTTAAGATGGCCATGAAGTACCTGAAGCTCATGAAGTGACACCTTACGTTTGGCCAGCAAGGCCAAAATCATCGCGGAGATCCAGGTGACCATCTCAATGGGTAACCGGGATCCCTGTGCGACCATGTCAATTTCAATACCCAGAAATGTGAGGGTAATGGATGGGCCCTCGGTCTTTTTGGGCGCTAAAGGTACACCCAGTTCCCGCATTAGCGTCTGAAATGTGGTGAGGAGACGCCGTACCAAGCCCCGTTCACCCCCGAACAAAAAGTCATCGAGGTAATGTGCTACAGACCGGGACCCGGACCTGCGAACAAAGGCCCACTGAAGGAAAGTGCTAAAACGTTCGAATGCTGAACACGAAATAGAGCAGCCAAAAGGCATGGCCTTGTCTACATAGAACTTCCCTTGGAATCTAAAACCCAATAGCTCAAAGACCCCTGGGTGCACTGGCAATAATCGGAATGCCGATTTAATGGCACATTTTGCCAGGAGGGCACCGGGACCACAAGAGCGCACCATCCGTAGGGCTTGGTCAAACGACGTATACCTGACCGAACAAAGGTCATCAGGAATAGCATCATTGACAGAGTAACCCGCCGGGTACGATAGATGGTGGATTAAATGGAATTCACCGGGGGTCTTTTTAGGTACTAGCCCCAGAGGGGAGACCTTCAGGTTAGGAAAAGGTGGTTCCGAAAAGGGGCCAGCTACCCTCCTAGCCTCTACTTCTTTGGCAATACTCAGGGCAGCTACCTCTTCCTTACCCTTCAGGGAAAGCAAATTGGGGGCATCTTGGGGTCCCCGCACCCCTTTGAATGGGATACGAAAGCCCCACTGGAAACCCTCCAGGAGGTACCTCGCATCCTCCCTCCTTGGATAGGTTGAGAGCCATCGCTCCAACATATACACGTTAACTGGGGAGGGGGCCTTTTGACTGGCTAGCTCCATCAGCAGAAGCTCTGCCCACTCCCTGTCCACCTCTACCTCTGCCCCGTGACCCACCAGCCCGTGGGCACGCGGAGGTGGCGAGGGGGCCAGCGCAAGAAGGACTCTCATGTTTATATTGGCATTGTCGCTTATTGCACACACCACTAGCTGAGAAGCTCCAACACAGCAAGCGGGCTGGAACCCCTGCCCCGCCGGCTGGCGGGAAGCCTGTGTTGGAGCAGCTCGCTGCACAGCATGGCCACAATGGTACCTATCCCCAGGCGCCGGACGCGTGGGGGTCATGTACAAGAGCCACAATTTTTGACAGGGCTCATCCCATCTCATCTCCGGGTGTAGGGCACCCTCATTCTAAATTCCTCATCATAAGCCAACCACGATGGGCCAGGGAAATCCACCATCACCCTGTAAATATTGTCCAAGTATTGGACCATAGGAATGGCCAGATCAGGCTGGGCCCTAAGGTATACCGCCATATAAATAAGATATGCCGGCAACCAGTTGGCCCAGGTGCGCGGTGGCTTACGACGACGAGACAGTTCCTTGTCTCTGTCATCCTGTCCCTCTCTCTCTTCCTTAGTGGGCTCATGGTTCAATAGGGAGAATATACCCACGTACTCCCCCCGCCAAATCTTCTCCCTCGTGACCTGGGACAAATGATCACCAAGGGGCAAGGAGTAACTAGCCGTCGGCAAAGCCATCACCGGCACATTATGGATAGAAGGCATACGCAGTGGGACCTGGATAGCCCCTGCGATGCTCGGCACTGCCCCAGGGGCGGAAACCCCCGCCCTCAATGAGGTGCCATTTCGAAACCATGGGACACTGGCATAGACTGGTAACTGATGCCCACTCGCCTCAACTTGATGAGGCCAGGTCCACTGAACCCCACCACTGGAAGAGGGCTGTGATGTAGGTGCACTAATTTGAACCTGATACTCACTAGGTGCACCCACGTGAGCCGCCCCCACTGGGGGTTCCGGCCCACGGCGGGCATCGGAGCTCGCGACCGGAATCGAGCTCTGGGGCCACACCTGATTACTCCCAGTCTGCAAATCTGGATGAACAGGGAGCTGCGAGACACTGGCAGGCGCAGGCCGGAACGTCTCAAGCAGCTCAACCCGACTGGCCGCCCATTGCAGCATGGCGGCCGTCGAGGTAGCTGGTGCAAATGAAGGGGCCCCGGCAGAAAGAGCAGCGCCCCCCTCCACAGAAGGCTGTGCAATACCCAAGGATGCCTCCAGCACTGCTAAACGTGCCAGTAGAGCATCCACTGCCACAGAGCCCCTAGCATAAGGCGGGCCGGGTTGGCCGGAAGACCCAGTAGGCAGTTGGAACGGTACACCAAAAGGAGAGCCAGGGCCAGAATAGGGCCATGAGGGGCCGGAGGAGGAACGGGTTGTACACCCGCACCAGGCCCTCCCCCGCTGTCCTGACCCATGGCCGGTAACGGCGGGCCGAGGGCCGAAGCCCCTGAGGGGCCGGCCTGAGGCTGGCCAGCCAAACCCGGCTGCCAAGTACCAGACTGAATCACCCCACCAGTATCGGTGGGCAAGGCTGGCATAGCCCGACCTGATGGCTGTCCCCCGTCCTGCGCAGGGCCCGGAAAAGTCCTCCCCTTTGGCTGCGGCTTCATCGCCGGGGCCTTCCATTTGGGAGGCATATCTTCGTATGCTCTATGGCATGTTTGTAAATTTTCCAAATCAACCAGTGGTATAGTGGGAAATTAGTGTTATCACATCTGCACTGCTCTTTTCCCACTACAGAATCACCAAATCTCTATTCTAAATCACTCTACCTAGAAAAAAGAATGTTGTTTGGGCAGCCTTGTGTGTGTGTGTGTATGTGTGTGTGTGTGTGAGAGAGAGAGGGAGAGGGAGAGGGAGAGGTAGAGAGAGAGAGAGAGAGAGAGAGAGAGAGACCATCAAGGTGTTCTCTGGCTCAACGGAAGCTCCCTTGACAAATGTTGCTCTGTTATGTACACATTCACATGTGTACAATCATAATGCTCTTTCATTCTCTGATTAGCAGGTAGTGTAGGCCAGGTTTGTGATAATTAATTACTGCCAGAGGTATTTGAAATGCTTCCCCAAAAACTGGGTAAGAACATTACAGCAAAATTAGGAGAGAATAGAGAGAGAAAAAACACTTTTTACCAGGTGGATATTGCACTGACTCATAGGCTCTCAGCTGCTGCATCGTCTTTATTTTCTTACATCAAAGCAAAGAACACTGAAGCAATTAATCATGTATTTGTTTATTGTTTGGGACTAAATGCATTTTACACACTTTTTTGTTGTGGCATTTAATTTAATTACAAATTATTTCTCCATGATTCTGTCAGTACATTAGTAGACTTGCAGAGAGGAATGGATGAGAGAGAAATAAATGAGGTTTACCATTGTGATATGGGTTACATTGGAATCAAAGACAACATAAGACACATTTATCATCCCACTCTTTAACATGATTTAACAGTTGAAAATGATTTACAAACATGTCTGGCAATGTGCAAAAAAGCAATTAAATCATAAATGCTTCTTGTTGGTTGTACTATACTTGCAAGCCTGTGGGCCTTCAGTGTGGCAAACAACCAATTACTGTACCAGAGAGCCAGTTCCGTATCTAGACTCTACCAGTGTGCTGATAGAATAAAACAAAGTTGAAAGGGCTGTGCTATTGCTTTGAAGGATATGTCATTCAGATGCTAAGGAAAGTGGATCTAGTTTGCTGAACCATAAAAATGGGAGAGAACTATCAAAATTGTGTGTGTGTGTATGTGTGTGTGTGTGTGTGTGTGTGGTTTACATCTCATGTTGTCTACTAGGTAAAGGTAAAAGGTCGCCCTTCCTCAAGAGCTAGTCATATCCAATTCTAGGGTTTGGTGTTCATCTCTATAGTCAAAGAGCCAGGGCTGTCTGTGTCTGCAGACATTTTTATGGTCATGTGGCAGACATGACTAGACACTGGAGCTCACAGAATGCAAGCGCGGCGCCATTTTGCGAAGCGACGGAGAGGAGAAGTTTTTCCCCATTGCTCCGTCGCTCTTACCTTAGCAAGGAAGCTACTTCGGGCAGCGGTCCTTTTCTTCGGCTTCCCAGCACTTTCAAGAATGCCTTCCAAAAAGAAGGCGTTGGCGAACGCGGTTCGCACTTCGAGGAGGCGCCAGCCGGGTCGGAGGACCGCGACTGCGCCCCCCAACAGCCCCCTTTGCCGGCGCCCACCGGGACCGGTGGGATGGGGTCGGTTGCCCCATGGCCCGGGACTGGGCGTCCTCAGACCGGCCCGGCGGGAGCCGCGGCCTCCGGCTCTCAATCGGTGGCTCCTGGCTCTGGCCCGGTTTATACCTTGGGGCCTTCTGCCCTTGCCCCGCAGCTACCTGCGGTGGGCTTTAACCATGGGGGGTGGTTGGGTTCCCTTCCCTGGCAGGGCATACCTCCGGCCCCTCAAGGGCCGGTACTGGGTTCATGGCCATATTCGGGACCCGGGGTCCAGAGACCTGACCCGGCGCCTCTTATCAGTGGGCCGGCTGGCCCTATGCCCCCCATCAGTGTTGGGGGCTATGTTAATGTTGATGCCCTTCTGGCCTGCGTAGCAGCCCTTGAGGCTTCTTTGGGGGTGGGGCGCCTTTGGGACCACAGGTCGACGCATCGGCTGCCGGTCATCGGCAGGCGGCCGGACAGGTAGAGCTGCTTGAGGCCCGTGGGTCGGCGTCAGCCGCGGCCTCGCACCTCCCCGTGCAACAGTTGCTGCCGTCAGGTACTGACCAGGCCTCGTCCACGAGCTCGGTTGCGGTCGCGAGCTCCGATGCCCACAGTGGTCCGGAACCCCTGGTAGGGGCGGCCCATGGGGGTGCAGCGTGTGAGTATGCGGTTCAAACAAGTGCACCCACACCACTACCTATACTGGGGGGGGGCGTCCAGTGGCCGTGGCCCCATATGGCTGGCGCGGTGGTTCAGCCGCCGCCGGGCCATACGGGTGCGGCACCATCGATCCAGGGCCCCACTGGGGGTGGCGCCCTCTGTCCCGTTGGGAACTTACTCGGGGTGGCGGGCTTGGTCCAGGCTCCTTTCACCGTGCCCAATGCGGCCTCTGTGCCGTTGTCGGCATTGCCTACGGCGGGGTATTCTCTGCCCTTTGGGGATCATCTTGCCCAGGCCACCAAAGAGAAAATCTGGCGGGGGGAGTATGTGGACATTTTCTCCCTTCTGAATAGAGAACCCACCAAGGAGGAGAGGGAGGGGCAGGATGAGAAAGATAAGGAACAGGCACGTCGTCGTAAGCCGCCACGCACGTGGGCCAACTGGCTGCCAGCGTACCTCATATAAATGGCTGTGTACCTCAGGGCCCGGCCGGATCTGGCCATTCCGATGGTCCAGTACTTGGACAACATATACCGGGCAATGGTTGACTTCCCGGGCCCGTCGTGGTTGGCTTACGACGAAGAATTTCGCATGAGAGTGCCCCTACACCTGGAGATGAGGTGGGATGAGCCCTGCCAGAAGCTGTGGCTTCTGTATATGACCCCCACGCACCCGGCGCCTGGGGAGAGGTACCATTGTGGACATGCGGTCCAGCGAGCTGCTCCGGCACAGACACCCCGCCAGGTGGCAGGGCAGGGGGTTCCAGCCCGCCTGCTGTGTTGGACCTTCTCAGCCAATGGTACCTGCACCAGGAGAAATTGCCGATATAGGCATGAGTGTCCCTCTTGTGCTGGCCCCCACGCTGCCTCCACCTGTCCTAGGCCGGGAGGAGCGCGGGGCAGGGGTAGAGGTGGACATGGGGTGGGCAAGACTGCCGCAGAGGGAGCTGGTCAGGCGAAAGGCCCCCTCACCAATTGATGTGGACATGTTAGAGCGTTGGCTCACGATGTACCCGAGGAGGGCAGACGCAGCTTACCTGCTTGAGGGTTTCCAGCAGGGGTTTCGCATTCCTTTCACGGGGGTTAGGGCTCCCCAAGATGCACCCAACCTTTTGTCACTTAGGGGAAGGGAGGAGGTGGCTGCCTTGAGCATTATTAAGGAGGTGGATGCCGGCAGGGTTGCCGGCCCTTTCCCTGCCCCCCCGTTTCCTAATTTTAAAGTTTCCCCCTTGGGGCTAGTGCCCAAAAAGTCACCGGGCGAGTTCCGCTTAATACATCACTTGTCCTACCCAGCCGGCCGATCGGTCAATGATGCTATCCCGGATGACCTTTGTTCGGTCCGGTATACATCTTTTGACCAGGCTCTGCGCATGGTGCGCTCATGTGGCCAGGGTGCACTGTTGGCTAAGTGCGACATCAAGTCGGCCTTCCGTCTTCTGCCGGTGCACCCGGGCGACTTTGAGTTGCTGGGTTTCAAGTTCCGGGGTGAATATTACTTCAATAAGGCCATGCCTTTTGGTTGTTCCATCTCCTGCTCGGCTTTCGAGCGTTTCAGCACCTTCCTGCAGTGGGCGTTCGTCCGCAGGTCGGGGTCTCGGTCTGTAGCCCATTACCTGGATGATTTCTTATTCGGGGGTGAACGGGGCTGGGACACGTGTGCGCATCTCCTCACTACATTTCAGACGCTAATGAAGGAACTTGGTGTCCCTTTGGCGCCCGAAAAGACCGAGGGCCCATCTACCAAGCTCACATTCCTGGGGGTGGAGATTGACACGGTAGTGCAAGCATCCACGTTACCGGCTGATAAGGTGACACGGATCGTTGCACTCATATCCGGCTTGGTGGCTAAACGCAAGGCGTCCCTTCGTGAGCTACAAGTGCTGCATGGTCACCTCAATTTTGCTTGCAGGGTGATCGCACCTGGCAGAGCCTTTGCTCGACGCTTGTGCGACGCCATGATAGGCTTAACCAAGCCCCACCACAGGGTACGTCTTAGCAGGGGCCTTAAGGCAGATATGCTCATCTGGCTCCAGTTCCTGAGGGAGTTCAACGGGGTGTCCTTCTGGAGGTCCGACCTTCTGGCTTCCCCTTGTTTCCAGGTCCAGTCCGATGCATCGGGGTCCCTGGGTTATGGGATGTACTTCAATGGGAAGTGGGCCTACGGCAGATGGCCGCCAGCCTGGTCGGGCACAGGTCGCTTGCGCGACCTCACGTATCTGGAATTTTTTCCCATTCTGGGAGCCTTGATGCTATGGGGTGAGGAGTGGGCCAATTCGGTAGTACATTTCTGGTGTGACAATGCGGCAGTTGTCCACATTGTCAACTCACGGACGTCTAAATCTCCCAGGGTTATGGAGCTGGTGCGCCAGTTTGTGTTGCGTAGCCTGCGCCTCAATGTGCTGTTCAGGGCTAGGCATGGGCCTGGTGTTAATAACGATATTGCTGACGCTTTGTCCCGCCTGCAGATCTCCCGGTTCCGTGCCTTGGCCCCGGACGCAGAGGAATTTCCCTCGCCGCTCCCGGACGAGATATGGACACTTGGCAAGGAGAGGTGAACCGGGCGATCGGCATGTCGCTGGCTCCCCGCACGCGTAAGGCGTATCACCACGCGTTCATCACTTTTCAGGCCTTTTGTGCCCAGTTTCGACTACCTGAGGCTTGGCCTATCCCAGTCGCCCACATTCTACAATTCATGGTTTACCTACATGCACAGGGCCTAGCACCCCGCACCATAGCATCCAGGCTGTCAGCGTTGGCATTCATGGCCAAAGTGGGGGGTTACGCTGACAGTACCACTGATTTCTGCATACGACATGTTTTGGAGGGGTGGGTGCGGGAGCGTGGGCATAGCCCGGATGACCGCCACCCAATTTCCCCAGGGGTACTTACCCACCTAGCACGGGGCTGGCATGACCTCTGTTTTGACAGGTATGAGGCCGCCCTGTTTCATGCGGCTACTACGGTGGCCTTTTTTGGAGCGCTCCGCATCAGCGAGCTTGTGATGCTGTCTAAGGCGGATGCAAGTCGTAGGGCACTGGAACTCGACGATGTCTATGTTTGCAATGATTGGGCTCAGTTGAGGATACGCTCCTCTAAAGTTGATCAGCATGGCATAGGCAGTGGAGTACGACTGCTACGATGTTCATTGGCAGACATCTGTCCGGTTGGTGCCCTACAGGAGTTTCTTGCACTGCGTGGCACACACCATGGCCCGTTTTTCTGTCACCAAGATGGGTCTCCCCTTACTAAATTTCAATTTTGGAAGGTGACCGGTAAGGCACTAGCCAGTGTTGGCCTCCCTGGGGCTCGTTACGGCACCCATTCATTTAGGATAGGGGCGGCTTCTACTGCAGCTGCTTTTCTGTTCTCCGGGGCGGAAATACGCCGCATGGGAAGGTGGGGATCACAATGTTTTCAGTTTTATGTTCGCCCTCTTCAACCATGAGTACCAGTTTAGTCACTGTATTGTTCTCCCCCCTCTTTTTCCTTGACAGACCCTGGGTGTCGTATTACACCGGTGGCAGTATGGCTGGTGGGCCACAGCTACGTCATAGGGCAGCGTCGTACGCTGCGGCGACAGAGTGGGGACCCCGACTGGGACTGGGTGCATCCGCAAGTCTCAGATGGTATGGTAAGCGCGGCATGTTATGGCGGGATCTGTTGCCATTCCTTTTATCCAGCAGGAATGCTGACCCGCCAGATATTCTGATCATACACCTTGGGGGCAATGATTTGGGACAGGTCACTGGACTATCGCTGAAGCATGCGATTTGCGGTGAACTGGCTTACTTACATTATGTGTGGCCTGCCACAACCCTCATTTGGTCAGACATGGTACCGCGGCATGCTTACAGGGGAGGGTTCGACCTCCAGGCCCTTGATCAAGCTCGTCGCTCGTTGAACAGGGCTATTGCCCGGTTCCTTCTTGACAAGGGTTGGGGGCGCGTCATTAGGCACCCCACAATCAGCCTACAAAATTATGAGCTTTATTCAGGGGATGGGGTCCATCTGTCGCAGGGAGGTATGGACCTCTTGTTAGGAGATTGGCGAGCAGGCCTGTTGACCGAGCTGACGGTCTGGGGGGGGGGGGGGCGTCGAGCCTTTATTGAGCCTCTCCGTGTGGCGGTAGCACTGGTAAGGTAAACATTTATGACCCACAGGTATCCGGCAGGTTCGCAATTGACTGGACAACACTAGACAGGCACAAGTTGATTAAACGTTGTCCGGTCAACGACGAACCAGGCGATGGGGTGATGGCAAGAGCTATGCAGCATGCATCACCCCGTTATTTTACGGATACACATCAGAGGGTGGGGTCAATAGTTAGGTATTGACTACGGTCAACAATTTGTTTGTTGTCAACAAACAAATTGATACAAATGGATACATTGTAACCAATTGCCGTTTGCAATTTTGGGTGGTACCTTACCAGTGTTACTTCGGCCTGCTTGCCTTAAGAATTATAATTGGTTGAATACCAATAGAAATTTATAATTCGGACTAGGGCATGAATCAATAAATGTGGCCCAATGCCGTTATCCACTTTCATCAGTGTCTGAGTCCTTTATTGGGGGGTGCACCTGCAATGCTGTTACCTTCTCAACGAAGTGCTACTGATTTATCTACCTGAAATTTCTTGCTTTTTAACTGCTAGGGTAGAAGGAGCTGGTACAGAGATGGGAGCTCAGTCCATCATACAGCACTCAGGTCTTGCTGTTCTGCCAACCTTCCAGTCATCAAGTTCAGCATCTTAACCACTTTCTGCCTTTTATAGCAACCAAGATGAAGATATAACAATATGAACAATTTCACCACGTATATCCCTGGTCATAAATCAAGATTGAAAAAAATGGGAAGCTTGAAAGCAAGTACAGTAGAAGCAAACTGTTTAACAATAATGCTATCTAGATACTCTGCAAGAAGAATGGTCCCTTCACTAGGAACATACTTCTCTTTTTTTGATAAGCTATTGTTAGTATACAATCAGAATGATTTATAATTAGTATTTCATGTATCCTTTTGAAAACATTGTGGGAATCATTTAATTTAGAGATTGGTGAAAGCCATGTTTACACTAATCATGTCTCAGGGGCTACCATTATTTTTCCTATCTTTTTTCAATCTTGATTTATGACAAGGGATATACATGGTGAAATTGTTCATATTCATATTACTTCATCTGGGTTGCTATAAAAGAGAGGAAGAACAACCTGTCAAGCAAATTATGGTTGAAAGAGGGTACCCAACTACCAGCTTTCTGAAACTGATATTTGATTTAGAAAGACAACTGAATCAGTCAAACAGACAGAGTGAACCGAGTAACATTAGCAAAAGAATACCACACATGGAGCTTAAAGTGAAAAATGCAATTATATTTGGAGGGAGGAAACATTTAGCTGGCTAATTCAAACTAGCCAATTACTATGCTTGTTAAATGTTAGCCCTTCTCATCTCCATGCTGGTGTACAAAACAAACACAAAGCATGATGAGACTGTCTGACATAAGGTCAACATTTTCAAGGGTGTCTCTACTTATTTTTATATTTTTCAAACACTGGGGTTTTTGTTTGATACTGAAATAAAAGACTGTTCTCGGCTTCTCATTGGTGTTTCCCCACTAATGTTTTCTAGCACTGCAGAAGCTTAGAGACCGCATCGTCCCAAGAGTGTCCGCCCGTCCAACCAGAGCGGATCGGAGGGGCTCCCTAATTGTTCCATCTGCCAGAGGGGCCCGTCTCTCTGGTACACGAAGGAGGGCCTTTTCCGTGTCCGCACCGGCCTTGTGGAACCTCCTGCCTGTAGAGTTGCGGGAGCAGATGGAGCTGCTACCTTTCAGAAAAGACCTAAAAACCTGATTGGCAGGGCAGGTGTGGGGCCCAGATGGAAGAGTGGCCCCCACCTGTTGGCTTATAAATTAAGCCCCCATTTCTTTTAATTGTCAATGAAGGCAGTTTTTTTAATGTGGGTTTTTAAGAGGAATGGGGTAGGTGGGTGGGTATGTTGAGTTTTAATTGGTTGTATTGTTTTATGTGTGTTTTAACTTGTTGTGAGCCACCCAGAGTCGGGTTTACCTGATTGGGCGGCATATAATCCAAAAGCAAGCAAAAGTCAATGACAAAGAAAAGTCATAAAGTAATCTAGACAGCCCAGTGGTACATGGGCACAAAATCCATCCTTCCAGCTCATACAATTGCAAAAGAGGCAAACAAAGCACCCTCTTAAAAACAAAACAATCACCTTTAGAAAAATGAATACACAATAAATTAATGTGACAACAATCTAAAGTTTTTGAGGGGGAGGTATCTTGGACTTAAAACATACACAGGGGTGGGGTGTGAATGTGGGATCATGGACATATTTCCTCTCATCCTTCCCCCCCAAAAAGCAAGCAAGTAACAGTAAACAATACTATCAAAGTCCCTGCGACAAACAAAACTTTAACATGAGGAAATTCCTCTTTCCCACTACTTGAAGCATTCTCATCTCTTCTTTGATTCCAGAATACAAGTGAGTCAGCAGGAAAAAATAACCCCCCACATCAGGATGAAAAATATTCCATGAAATTTGCCTAGGAGGCTCAATAGAAATAATCTGAAGAAATGGCAGAGAAAATCCCTCAGAAATCAAGAAAAAAGGAGAGAAAATAAAAGGTCCAAGATGGAAGTACAGAAGGTAGTTAAGCAGGATGGTTGCTGACAGTGAGTTGACCACTTTTAAACTCAGCATCTCTTATACATGTAGGGATTGAACTGAGTGATGATAATAATATTGTGTCAGAAATTATTCTGGGTTATTTTGTTTTGTTTTTGTTTTTTGCTGGGGAAACTCTGCTCAGGGGATGCCCAAATGAGGCTCCTTTCATGTCCCCAACATCTTTTCCCACCGAAGTGGTCCCTATTTAACTACTTGCAATTTTTTTGCTTTCAAACTGCTAGGTTGGCAGGAGCTCGGACAGATACTGGTGCTCAAACCATTATGAAGTACCCAGGTCTCGAACTGCTGACTTGTCAGCCTTCCGTCTAACAAGGCAAGCTTCTTAAACACTGAACCACCACAGCCCGAGTCTGAGTAATCAGTGAGCAGCATGGTTGGCCACAGCCAATGTTGGATCTTACAAGCAAAGTACTGTGATCAGATTTGCTCAAGATGCAGACCTGATCAGTTGATAATTACTATTAAAAACAATATAGAAAGCACACTACAATTAATTTTAAAAAAATGATTATAATGATTTTTTTTATTTATTTTTTTAATTAGATGGAGTATTCCTAAAAAAAAAGAAAAAAAAAGAAAACCTTTTTAAAAGCATGCCTGAGAAGGTAGGTCCTTGCCTAACAAGGGAAAGACAAGATAATGGAGACCCACTTACATTTTTGGGATAGTGAAGCCCAAAGCCTGGAACCAGCCACTGAGTAGGGACTCTTTTGTGTCCTTATCATACAAAATTGTGAGAATGATAGGACTGAAACAATGAGCTCTCCAGAAAATCTAAAAAGCGGAGGACGCTCATATGGGAGGACAATTGAAGAGAGGACACCAAGAGGTGACACAAAAGAGGGAATGAGAAAAAAATGATGAATCTTTCTTCTATCCCTCTTTTGCAAATATGAAAGAATATAAATTACATGGAAGAACATTGATTTTGGGTTTTGACTCATTGATTTTAACACATACAGCCCATTCATACATGTGTCATTAGAATTTGTAACTGAAGTTCCAAATTGCCCATCTTGGAAAGGGAGACAAAGTCCCCCCCACCCCTGAGTTCCTGTACTTTTATGTTAACACTTAATTGGTTTAGATTTAGTCCTTCCTTCCCATTCCCCACCCCCACATATTGGTTCTAGTTGGGAATTTCCACATAAATCCATGGCAATTTTTGTTGCTGATGGGGTGGGAAATCTTAAATTTCTCCTCATTTTGATTTTTAAAAATAGTGTTATTTGTAATCATTCTACTTATTCTCCATTTATAACCCTCATATTACAAGTTTTTGAAACAGTAAAGTGATAGACATTTTGCTATATCAATATAAAGAACAAATAAACCGAGAGAGAAAGATTACAAAAAACCAATAGTTGACACTCTCCCTCATTCCACAAGAACAGAAATGAAGTTGTGATCTTTTGCATAGTTATTTGAGATCATTAGTGCAATCCCAATGTTTATTATTATTATTTTTAAAAAGATGGCTGCTATAGGGAAGAAGAATTATGCACAAGGCTGATTTACTGGCAGAATTTTCCTTCTGCCAGAGATATTCGATTTTGCTAGAATTTAAATCTTTGCTTACTTCTTTCTTGTGGGAGAGAACAAACATTTCCAAAAATGTTCTTCCTGCTGGGCATGATTATTGTATTTTTTCCTCCATTTGCCATGCTTTAGTCCTTTCTTGGGGAGGGGAAATCACAAAAAGTATTTTCTTTTTCCTTTGCATGAATCTCACTCCCTGTGTTTATTCAGAGGAACTTATATTTTGGACAGACAGCCTTTCATTTTGCACAAATTATAAGGTTTTTAATTCAAACTGCAAGCTTTTTGTGAAAATGCCCTCCTTTTTCCCCCTTCTTTCCCTCTTTTTGCTGTAACTAATGAAAAAAGTGCTAGTCATTTGCTCCTGTGTAGGAGTGAAAAAGAGCTCTCTGCAATGTGTGTTGAGACATGCTTTTTTTTAATGAGAATGAGGACATTTCAAAGTATTTCTTGCAGTCTTAGCTCCTGCCAACACAATGATTTTCTACTGATTGATCTTAAAGATACATGGGCAGAGAAATCTCTCTGTGACTAAGATCTTCTGGGACAACAGTAAAGTGGGTGGGTGGGGAAGACACAAAGAATGGGTTCAGTGAGGAAGCAGCTGAATTATGCCAGATCCAAACCTCATTCAGCTCTAGAATACAGCCACAATCTGAGCAGCAAATTAGACCTGTATGACCAGATTCAATTTTTTTATTACCTACTCTGTGGGTGTGGTATGGTGGGTATGGTCGGTGAATATCCTGTGTTGCACCCAAATTAGAACTACTTTATTTCAAAACTTGGATGGGCGGGGCCAGCTACTGGTTCTGGCGAACTGGGGTGAACCTGCTGAATCCCACCACTGTGTATGACCATAGTCCTAAATAATTTCCACCAGCCCCAGCCTGGGAAAAGGTTGAGCACAACACACTTTTTGCTGGCCTGGTGCTGTCTTAGCTAGCCTTTGGTGACCTCAACCACTTAGAGCTGTACCATAAGACTCACTGAAATTCACAGGAGCTACTTACAAGTAAACATACACAAGACTGGACTGTGACTTGAAATATTTATGGAGACACTGATTCAGAAGAAATGACTCATTTCTAATCCTCACCTGGGATCAATAAGAAAAAGAAATAAATCAGCTGAAACTGCAAGCTGTTCACATTTATCTACAACTACCAACAACCTTTGCTGTATGGAATTAATTTGTGTGCAGGTGTTATAAAAGAACTTTGGATATGGAAGAAGACATTATTTTTAATACATAGCACTATGATGAGTACTGCAGATGTGTACTTCTATCAGAAGGATGTGCAAATAGGAATTGAATCAATGTGAATTTCTGAGGCAATCACTGGGTATTAATAGGATGTCAACATTTTAAAAATCTGAGATTTCAATGTAGCAATATTAGTTCATTATTTAAATCACTAGTTCTGAAATGAACCCTAAAATCCATGGATTTGCATCACATTGCCTTGATATTTTGCTGGCTATTAACTTAAGTATTCAATTATATTGGCAGCAATCCAGGTATAGGGACCATTCAAACAATACTATTTCTGCTTAAACAAATGTAGGATTTATTTCTCAGTAGACATGCTTATGAATTATTTGGACATGGTGTTAAATAAGAACTAGACTAATCCATGGACTATTTGTACCCTTTGGTAGTCACTAGATGTTACTGCTCATTCTTGCTGAAAAGTATGGCCAATATGTCACTGGGAGACAAGCACAGGAGTGATTGCCTTCTTACATAGCTGTAAGAAGCTCTCTAAAATTATCTGCCTGATTAGAGTAAGAGATAGCAGAAGAACTTTATTATTTATGATCAAAGGCTTTTGCAATAGACAATATGCAATATAAAGAAATTTTCAATTTAAAAATAAGTAGTTATAACCATTGAGATACTTACTAGCTATTTAGAATTAAAGGTAAAGGTAAAGGTCACCCTTGCTCGAAAGCCAGTAGTATCCGACTCTAGGGTACAATGCTCATCTCTGTTTCATAGCCGAAGAGCCAGTGATGTCTGCTTCTGCAGACATTTCCATGATAATGTGGCAAGCATGACTAGACACTGGAGTGCATGTAATGCTGTTTACCTTCCCACCGAAGTGGTCCCTATTTTGTTGTTGTTGTTGTTCAGTCGCACAGTCGACTCTGACCCTTTGCAACCTCATGGACCATTTTCCTCCAGGCGCCTCTGTCCTCCACCATCCCCCTCAGCCCTCCCAGCTCTGTGCCCACTGTGTCTACAATGCAAGTGCGGCGCCAAAATGGCCGCCGTGCCCTTTGCGGCCCCCCCCACAGGACAGAGAATCCGGGTAGTTAGGGGCGTGGCCAGCTCCCTTATAAAAGGGGTGGCCACGAGGCAGCCGAGCTGCCATTTTACCTCAGCGACGGAGCGGAGAAGTTTTTTCCCCTGTGTCTCCGTCGCTCGTTAGCTTACCGGGAAGCCTTTTGGTAGCGATTCTGCCTTGCCGGCTTCCCTTTTCTGCTTCGGAGGAGATGCCTTCGAAGAAGAAGGCGGCTTCGAGTTCAGCTCGCGCTGTTAGGAGGCGCAACCCAGGTCGGAGGACCGCGGTGCCGCCTCCTCAGCAGCCACCTTTGCTAGCCCCGGCCGGGGCCAGCGGAATGGGGTCTATTGCCCCTTGGCCCGGAGTGGGCGATCAGAGTACGGGCGCGGAAGGGGTTCCGGCCCGCGGCCCACGAGCGGTGGACACCGCTCCTGCTCCTGCCCACTCTGTCGGGCCTACTCCTCTTGGGCCGCAGCCTCTCCCTGGGCCCTCTAGCCTTGGGGGGTGGTGCGGCCCCCTGCCTTGGCAAGTTTCTCCACCAACCCTGCCGGGCTTCGGTGCTGGCCAATGGCCATATGTGGGTCCCGGGGTACAGGGACCTGTACCCATGCCTGGACCAGGCGGGCCGGCCGGCCCTTTGCACAAGGTCAACGTGGACACCTTGCTGGCCCGCATTGCGGCCCTGGAAGCCTCGTTGGCTCGGGCCAGTCAGGCGGGCGCCCCCTTCGGGGTTCCTCTTGAGGTGCTGTCGGCAGGAGGACAACAGCCGGCGGGGAGGGTCGAGCTGCTGCAGGCGCGTGGCCCGGTTTCGGCCACTGCCTCGCAGCTCCCCAGCCAGCAATCAAGTGCGGGTCAAGCCCCGGTGATGAGCTCTACGTCGGTCGTGAGCTCCGACGCCCCCAGTGGGCCGGAACCCCCGGTGGGGGCGGCCCGCGGGGGTGCAGCATGTGAGTATACGGTGCAAGCGAGTACATCCACACACATTCCCAATCAAGGGGGGGCCTTTCAATGGCCTTGGCCTCACGCGGGTGGTGCGGGGGCCACGCTGTCGGCGACCCACCCGGCGACGACGACTGCCACCTTGGGCACTGGGGTGGGCATTGGTCCTTACACTGCAGGGAATGTTCTGGGGGTGGCTGGGTTAGCTCAGGCCCCTTTTGCCAGGCCGGCTGTCCCCTTTTCGGCTTTGCCGACGGCAGGGTATTCCTTGCCATTGGGTGATCACCTGGCACAGGCTACCAGGGAAAAGATATGGCGAGGGGAGTACGTGGATATCTTCTCACTCCTGAACAGAGAGCCCACCAAGGAGGAAAGGGAGGGTCAGGATGAGAAGGACAAGGAGCAGGCACGCCGCCGTAAGCCGCCGCGTACCTGGGCCAACTGGCTCCCCGCGTATTTAATATACATGGCGGTATATTTGAGGGCGCGGCCGGATTTAGCTATTCCCATGGTCCAATATTTGGACAACATATACAGGGCGATGGTTGATTTCCCGGGCCCCTCATGGCTAGCATATGATGAGGAATTCCGTATGAGGATTCCCCTCCACCCCGAGATGAGATGGGATGAGCCGTGCCAGAGGCTCTGGCTTTTGTATATGACACCCACACACCCTGCCCCGGGGGATAGATACCATTGCGGACATGCGGTCCAGCGAGCGGCTCCAGCGCAGGTTACCCGCCAGGCGGCGGGGCAGGGGGTTCCAGCCCGCCTGCTGTGCTGGACTTTCTCGTCAAATGGTTCCTGCAATCGAAAGAACTGCAGGTATAAGCATGAGTGTCCCACATGTTCTGGCCCCCACGCAGCCTCTGCTTGTCCCAGGCCTGGGGGGGCGCGAGGCAGAGGGAGGGGTGGACAGTGGGCTGGCAAGGCTGCCACGGATGGAGCTAGTTCTCCAAAAGGCCCCCTCCCCAATTAAGGTGGACATGCTGGAGCGCTGGCTCGCATCATACCCGAAGGGGGAGGACGGGGAGTATCTCCTTCAAGGTTTTAAGCAGGGATTTCGTATCCCTTTTATGGGTGATAGGTCCCCTCAGGATGCTCCCAACCTTTTATCCCTCAGAGGTAGGGAGGAGGTTGCTGCGGCCAGCATTAAAAAGGAGTTAGACGCGGGCAGGGTCGTTGGACCTTTCCCCGCACCCCCGTTTCCCAATCTTAAGGTCTCGCCACTGGGTTTGGTCCCCAAAAAGTCCCTAGGTGAGTTTCGCCTTATTCATCATTTGTCCTACCCAGCCGGCCGATCGGTCAATGATGCTATCCCTGATGACCTTTGTTCAGTCAGGTATACATCGTTTGACCATGCGCTGCGCATGGTGCGCTCGTGTGGCCCGGGTGCCCTGCTGGCCAAGTGTGACATTAAGTCAGCTTTTCGCCTCTTGCCAGTGCACCCGGGCGACTTTGAGTTGCTGGGTTTTAAATTTAAGGGGGAATATTATTTTGATAAGGCCATGCCTTTTGGCTGCTCCATATCATGCTCGGCTTTCGAGCGTTTTAGTACCTTCCTAGAGTGGGCTTTCGTCCGCAGGTCAGGGTCCCGGTCTGTAGCCCATTACCTGGATGACTTTTTATTCGGGGGTAAACGGGGCTGGGACACGTGCGCACGTCTCCTCAACACATTTCAGACGCTAATGGAGGAACTTGGTGTCCCTTTAGCGCCCGAAAAGACCGAGGGCCCATCGACCAAGCTAGTATTCCTGGGGGTTGAGATTGACACAGTAGTGCAGGCTTCTAGGTTGCCGGGTGATAAGGTGTCCAGGATAGTGGCCCTTATCTCGGAATTGCTGGCCAAGCGTAAGGCATCCCTGAGGGAACTGCAGGTGCTACATGGGCACCTTAATTTTGCTTGCAGGGTGGTCGCACCGGGCAGGGCTTTTGCCCGGCGCTTATGCGACGCCATGGCAGGGTTATCCAGGCCCCACCACAGAGTCAGGCTTACCCGGGGTATCAGGGCAGACATGTTCGTCTGGTTGCAATTCCTGAGGGAGTTTAATGGGGTCTCATTTTGGAGGTCTGACCTCCTGGCATCCCCCAATTTCCAGATCCAGTCTGATGCCTCAGGATCCCTGGGTTATGGGATGTACTTCAATGGGAAGTGGGCCTATGGTGGGTGGCCACCGGCATGGGCAGGCACAGGTCGCCTGCGGGATCTCACATACCTGGAATTTTTTCCCATTCTGGGGGCTTTGATGCTATGGGGCGAACAGTGGGCTAATTCGGTGGTGCATTTCTGGTGTGACAATGCGGCTGTTGTACACATTGTCAATGCACAGACTTCCAAATCGCCCAGGGTCATGGATCTAGTGCGCCATTTTGTGCTGCGCTGCCTGCGCCTCAACGTCTTGTTCAGGGCCAGGCATGTCCCAGGGATTAATAATGATATTGCTGACGCTTTGTCCCGCCTGCAGATCTCCCGGTTCCGCGCCTTGGCCCCGGATGCGGAGGAATTTCCCTCGCCACTCCCGGACGAGATGTGGACTATTGGCAAGGAGAGGTGAACCGGGCGATTGGCCTGTCACTAGCGCCACGCACGCGTAAGGCGTATCAACAAGCATTCAATTCGTACAGGGCATTTGCTAATCAATTTCTCTTGCCAGAGACCTGGCCTATCCCGGTGGACCATGTTCTGCGGTTCATGGTTCACCCGCATGCACAGGGCCTCGCACCTCGCACCATAGCATCCAAGCTCTCGGCGTTGGCTTTTATGGCCAAAGTGGGGGGTCATGTGGATACCACCTCTGACTTCCGGGTGAGACATGTTTTGGAGGGGTGGGTGCGCGAGTGCGGGCGTTGCCCGGACGACCGGCACCCTATTTCCCCAGGGGTTCTTACCCAGTTGGCCCGGGGCTGGCCAGGCCTCTGTTTTGATCATTATGAGGCAGCCCTTTTTCATGCAGCCACAACGGTGGCATTTTTTGGAGCGCTCCGCGTCAGCGAACTCGTGATGCTGTCTAAGGCGGATGCAAGTGGTAGGGCACTGGAACTCGAAGATGTCTATGTTGCCAAAGACTGGGCCCAGTTGAGGATACGCTCCTCTAAAACAGATCAGCATGGCGTAGGCAGTGGTGTAAGACTGCTACGTTGTTCTTTGGCAGACATCTGTCCGGTTGGTGCCCTACAGGAGTACCTGGCACTGCGTGGCATGCACCACGGCCCGTTTTTCTGTCACCAAGATGGGTCTCCCCTTACTAAATTTCAGTTTTGGAAGGTGACGGCCAGAGCCCTCACCAGGGTGGGCCTACCAGGTGCCCGTTATGGCACACATTCGTTCCGTATTGGTGCAGCCTCTACAGCAGCTGCTTTTGGATACTCTGGGGCTGACATACGCAGCATGGGGAGGTGGGGCTCGCAATGTTTTCAGTTTTATGTGCGCCCACTCCCGCCATGAGTACCAATCCAGTCACCTTACCGCCTTTTTTCTCAATTTTCTTACAGACCCTGGGTGTCGTATTACACCGGTGACAGTATGGCTGGTGGGCCACAGCTATGTGCACAGGGCAGCGCATTACGCTGCGGCGACAGAGTGGGGACCCCGACTGGGACTGGGTGACCACGCCAGTCTCGCATGGCATGGTAAGCCTGGGATGTTATGGCGGGAGCTGCGGCCTTTCCTTTTTTCTGGCCTGGGTGCTGACCCGCCTGACATTCTAATCATCCACCTGGGGGGCAATGATTTGGGCCAGGTCACCGGCTTATCGCTCAAGCATGCGATTTGCGAGGAACTCGCCTACTTGCATTATGTCTGGCCTGCCACAACCCTGGTTTGGTCGGACATTGTTCCGCGCCATTCTTACAGAGGGGGCGTTAACCTCCTGGCTCTTGACCGCGCTAGGCGCGCGGTCAATAAGGCAGTGGCGCGGTTTCTTGCCACCAGGGCTTGGGGACGGGTTAGTCATCACCCCGATATTAGTCTACAAAATTATGACTTGTACGCAGGGGATGGGGTCCATCTGTCGCGAGGAGGTATGGACCTCCTGTTGGGTGATTGGCGAGCAGGCCTGTTGACCGAGCTGACGGTCTGGGGGGGGGCGTCAGGTCTTCTTTGAAGCCCCTCCGTGTGGCGGGTAGCACTGGTAAGGTAAACAGTATGACCCACAAGTATCCGGCAGGTTCGCAATTGACTGGACAACACTAGACAAGAATAAATTAGTTAAACGTTGTCCGGTCAACGACGAACCAGGCGATGGGGTGATGATGATTGCTAACCAGCATGCATCACCCCTGTGATTTCACGGATACGCGTCAGAGGGTGGGGTCATAAGTTAGTTATTGACTACGGTCAACAATTTGTTTGTTGTCAACAAACAAATTGATACAAATTGATACATTGTAACCAATTGCCGTTGGCAATTTTGGGGTGGTACCTTACCAGTGTTACTTCGGCCTGCTTGCCTTAGGAATTATGATTGGTCGTTTTACCAATACAAATTTATAATTCGGACTAGGGCATTGAATCAATAAATGTGGCCCTATGCTGTTATCCACTTTCAATGTTGTCTGTGTCCGTTATTGGGGGGGTGCGCCTGCAATGCAAGCGCGGTGCCAAAATGGCCGCCGCGCCCTTTGCGGGCCCCCCCCCCACAGGACAGAGAATCCGGGTAGTTAGGGGCGTGGCCAGCTCCCTTATAAAAGGGGTGGCCACGAGGCAGCCGAGCTGCCATTTTACCTCAGCGACGGAGCGGAGAAGTTTTTTCCCCTCCACCCCCTCCCTAGTTAACAGTGTGATATTATGGTCGCTTCGGGGCCGGGTGGGAATTTTTGGTTGGGACCCATATTGGCTCCGGGTCCTGGCTTTTTTGCCCATCCCACACTGTTGCTATGGTTTGATATAGGGGTCTTTCTGTGTTCCTACTGTTGACTTTGGTCACATTGGCGGGTAGCACTGGTAAGGTAAACAGTATGACCCACAAGTATCCGGCAGGTTCGCAATTGACTGGACAACACTAGACAGGAATAAATTAGTTAAACGTTGTCCGGTCAACGACGAACCAGGCGATGGGGTGATGATGATTGCTAACCAGCATGCATCACCCCTGTGATTTCACGGATACGCGTCAGAGGGTGGGGTCATAAGTTAGTTATTGACTACGGTCAACAATTTGTTTGTTGTCAAGAAACAAATTGATACAAATTGATACATTGTAACCAATTGCCGTTGGCAATTTTGGGGTGGTACCTTACCAGTGTTACTTCGGCCTGCTTGCCTTAGGAATTATGATTGGTCGTTTTACCAATACAAATTTATAATTCGGACTAGGGCATTGAATGTGGCCCTATGCTGTTATCCACTTTCAATGTTGTCTGTGTCCGTTATTGGGGGGGTGCGCCTGCAATACCATCTAGCCAACTCATCTTTGGCCTCCCCCTTCTTCTTTTGCCCTCCACCTTTCCCAACATCAAGGGCTTCTCAAGTGAATCCTCCCTTCTCATTTGATGTCCAAAGTACTTTAGCTTCGTCTTTACTATTTGACCTTCCAATGAACAGTCAGGGTTGATTTCTTCTAAGATTGACCTATTTGTTCTCCTCGCTGTCCAGGGGACTCTCAAAACCCTCCTCCAACACCACATTTCAAAGGCATCTATTCTTCTGCGTTCAGCCTTCCTAATTGTCCAGCTCTCTTATCCATACATTACCACTGGGAATACTATTGACTATTCTAATTTTTGTTTGCAATGTGATGTCTCTGCTTTTCACTATATTCCCCAGGTTTCTCATAGCTTATCTCCCAAGAATTAGTTGCCTTTTTTCCCATGGCTACAATCCCCATCTGCAGTGATCTTTGATCTTAAGAAAGTAAAATCTGTCACTGCTTCTACTTCTTCCCCATCTATTTTCCAGGAACTGATTGGGCCTGTTGCCATTATCTTGGTTTTCTTGATATTGAGTCTCAAGCCAGCTTTTGCACTCTCCTCCTTTAGCCCAATCAAGAGATTCTTTAGGTCTTCCTCACTTTCTGCCATTAGGGTGGTATCGTCTGCATATCTCAGATTGTTGATGTTTCTCCCAGCTATTTTAATCCCATATTGTGATTCCTCCATCCCTGCATTGCGCATTATGTGCTCTGTGTATAAGTTGAATAAGCAGGGTACAAAATGCAGCCTTGTCTTATACCTTTTCCTATTTCAAACCACTCTGTCATTCCGTGTTCTGTCCTAACTGTTGCTTCTTGTTTCATGTACAGATTTCTCAGCAGGCATATGAGGTGCTCTGGTATTCCCATCTCTTTAATTACTTGCCACATCTTGTTGTGGTCCACACAGTCAAATGCCTTAGTGTAGTCAATAAAACAAAAGTAAACTTGTTTCTGGTATTCCTTTGTTTTCTCCATGATCCAGCGTATTTTGGCAATGTGGTCTCTAGTCCCCCTGCCTCTTCTTAAACCAACCTGCACCTCTGGTAATTTTCTCTCCACATGCTGCTGAAGTCTATCCTGTATTATCTTGAGCATCACCTTGCTGGCGTGTGGGATGAGTGCAATTGTTAGATAATTTGAACATTCTTTGGCATTGCCCTTTTTTGGGATTGGAACGTATACTGTTTTGTTTTCTAAATCTGCTGGAATATTGAATGCAGTAATTTGATGCCATCATCTTTTAGCGCTTTGAAGAATTCAACTGGGATACCATCATCTCCACTAGCTTTGTTGTTTGCAGTGCTCTTTAGGGCCTTTATGACTTCGCTCTCTAGGATGTCTGGCTCAAGTTCAATTTCTTCATTGTGATTATCAGGAGTGTTGAGGTCCTTTTTGTAGAGTTCCTCTGTGTACTCTTTCCATCTTTTCTTAATTTCTTCTGCCTCAGCTAGCTCTTTTCCGTCTTTGCCCCTTATCATGGTCATTTTTGCTTTAAATGGTCTCTTGATTTCCCTGATTTTTTTGAAAAGATCTCTGGTTCTGCCTCTTTTGTTGTTTTCCTCCATTTCTCTGCACTGTTCTTTTAGATAGTTTTCCTTATCTCTCCTTGCTTTTCTTTGAAATTCAAATGATTGTATTTTTTCCTTTCTCCTTTTACTTTTGTGTTCCTTCTTTCCTCTGCTATTTCAAGAGCCTCATCAGATAACCACTTTGCTTTCTTATGCCTCCTCTCCTTTGGTATGGTTTTCTTTGCTGCTTCCTGCATGATGTCCCTCATCTCCGTCCATAATTCTTCTGGCACTCTGTCTACCGAGTCTAAGCCATTAAATCTGTTCATTACCTCCACCGTGTATTCTTTAGGGATGCTGTCTAGGTGATATCTGTCTGGTCTCCTTGTTTTCCCTATTTTCTTTAGTCTAAGCCTGAATTTTGTGATCAGTAGGTTCTGATCTGAGCCACAGTCTGCTCCAGATCTTGTTTTTGCTGACTGTATGGAGGTTCTCCATCTTTGGCTGCAGATTATGTAGTCAATCTGGTTTCGGTGTTGGCCATCTGGTGATGTCCATGTGTTAAGTCGCCTCTTGTGTTGCTGGAATTGAATTGAATTGAAATTTATTCTTATATACCGCTTTCCTCGTCCAGCAGACAACGCAAAGCGGTTCACAATGCATAATGTACAGAAATACAATATAGCACCAATACAAAGCAAAATACAATTTCACAAGCAAAACAACAATGCAAAATTACACAACAGTACATGGTATTACACCAACTACAATACAAAAATGCAATAAATACAAATCAGCTAGAACCACCCACAAATTACCATGCCTTCAGAGACCCTCGAAGGGGGAGGGCGGGGCCTGGAAGCCTCTTTGCCCCCAGCGGGGCCAGGTGTGCAGCGATGGCATTCCACTGGGCGTCCCCCTCGCCTTTCAAGTCCTAGGGCGAGTGGGGTGGGGCCCAGGGCTCCAGCCAGTGGTGTGGCCGGGAAGCCTCTTCGCCCCCAGTGGGTCCAGGGGTGCGGCGATGGCATTCCTCTGGGCATCCCCCTCACCTTTTAAGTCCTAGGGCGAGGGGGGGCGGGGCCCAGGGCTCCGGCCAATGGCGTGGCCGGGAAGCCTCTTCGCCCCCAGTGGGGCCAGGTGTGCATTGGTGGCGTTCCACTGGGCATCCCCCTCGCCTTTTAAGTCCTAGGGCGAGGGGGGATGGGGCCCAGGGCTCCGGCCGGTGGCATGGCCGGGAAGCCTCTTCGCCCCCAGCGGGGCCAGGTGTGCGGCAGTGGCAGTGGAAGAGCGTATTTGCTATGACCATTGCGTTCTCTTGGCAGAACTCTATCAATCTTGAACGACGGAGTCTAAGAGGTGACCTGATTGAAGTTTATAAAATCATGCACGGTGTAGACAAAATAGATAAGGAAAAACTGTTTTCCCTATCGCATAACACTAGAACTAGGGGACTCTCCATGAAACTTTTGGGTACTAGTTCTCAAACAAATAAGAGAAAGTACTTTTTCACCCAGAGGATTACTGGTCTATGGAACTCCCTGCCAGAAGAAATGGTGACAGCTGTCAGTCTTGACAGCTTTAAGAAAGGATTAGACATGTTCATGGAGGACAAGGGTATAAATGGCTATAATTATGGATACCTAAGGACAACCTCGGGGTTGGAGAGATAGGCAGGATATCTCTCAATGCCATTTCCAGGGAATCCTAAGCAGGTGAAGGCATCTCCTTGGGAATACCCTGAAGGAAATATTGAGCCACTGTGTGAGACAGAATGCTGGACTGGATGGGCTGTGGCCTGTTCCAGCAAGGCTGTTCTTATGTTCTTATGTTCTTAATCTTTGCCTTGCTTCATTCTGTATTCCAAGACCAAACTTGCCTGTTATTCCCTCCACTTTTTGATTTCCTTCTTTGGCATTCCAGTCTCCTAATATAATTTGGACATCATTTCTTGGTGTCTGTTCTATGAGGTGTTGTAAGTCCTCATAGAACTGGTCCACTGTGGCTTCATCTGCACCAGTGGTTGGTGCGTATATTTGGATCACAGTGACATTGAAAGGTTTGCCTTGAATTCTGACTGACATCATTCTGTCATTTTTAGGTTGTATCCCATTACTGCTTTTCTCACTCTTTTATTGACAATTATGGCTACTCCATTTCTTCTAAGATTTTCTTGCCCACAGTAGTAGATATGATGGTTTCCAGAGCTGAATTCACCCATCTCTGTCCATTTTAGCTCACTGATGCCCAGGATGTCAATGCTTATTCTTTCCATCTCATTTTTACCACTTCCAGTTTACCTTGATTCATTGATCTCACATTCCATGTCCCTATGCAGTATTGTTCCTTGCAACATTGCATTTTCCCTCCCCCTTTCCTGTCCCTCCCCTTCCTGCACTCTCTTGTGCTAAGCATCCTGCATCATCTAGGCTGATCCTTTATTTTGCCTTTTGTTTTGGTCAATAGGGTTCTCTTGGCAAGCTGTGTGGCGTGGTTTGCAGGTGACTACGCCATTTTTCTCACATCATATATATTTAAAACAAAGTTTAAAACATTTTAAACAACAAATTATCATGCATATTATCACGCTTTAAAACACAGTCTCTATGTCAGTTGCTATATTAAGTCAGTATAAAGTCTCTATGTCAGTTGCTATATTAAGTCTTCTACATTTTTGATATCAGCTACTAATCCTTTGCATGGGACTCTGAGTCTCGCCCCCTGCCTTTCCTCTTCTGCCCTCTTCCCTTCTGCCAATTGGTCTTCTCCTTCGGCGCTCGGCTGGAGCCTGTGGGTGGTGGGTACCCCCGGCTAGAAGCCTCGTGGTGGCGGCGATGGCTGGCCTTTCCGCCGCTCGGCCGGCTCTCCTCGTCCTCACCCCCAGCTGGGGGTGGTTGTCCGCCGGCGGCGATGGCTGGCCTTTCCGCCATTCGGCTGGCTCTCCTCCTCCTCACCCCCTGGCTGGGGGTGGTTGTCCGGCGATGGTGATGGCTGGCCTTTCCGCCGTTCAGTTAGCTCTCCTCCTCCTTGTAAAGAACACATTGTATCCAGCTGCTATTGGAATGTGAGTTTGCTACCAGAGATGGGAGCAGCGAGCATTCAACTCACATGGTACAAATTCCCCAATTATGCCCAGCCACGGGAAACCTTCCCACCACAGATACACCTGGACAAGGAGGGCGGGACTCTGGATAACGTCATGCCAACAGTAGCCAATAGGCTACCGTGTACCCATATTCAAATGTATAGTGACTGTATAAAAGGGGTTGTATTGCCTATTTATCCCTATTTATCTACTTGAAATTTCTTGCTTTTGAACTGCTAGGTTGGCAGGAGATGAGACAAAGACAAAAGCTCATTCTGTCCTGCAGTGTTTGGGTATCAAAACTGCTAACCTGCCACCTTCCAGTCATCGTCATAGCCACTTGAGCCACTGCAGTCCAGAGGTACCATTCTTTAAAACAGAACCAAACCACAATTAAATAACATTGTGGCCCTTGACAAAATGAGACTGCAGCTTCTTGGCTGTTAGCACAAATTCAGCTACAGTATATGATAAATATCTGGTTGTCTGTAACAAATCCTATTAATATTTCCACAGAAGGACAGTTAAGATATGAGTGGACATAAATATCTCTTTGGGTTTTTGTTAAGAAGGCAGAACAATAAATAGTGAATTATATTTTACCTGATTACAGCCAAAAACACATTTGCATTCTACAAATGGAATTCCTTCGTATCTTCCATCAAGATATGCATAAAGCTTCTGTGGGAATCCAAGTTCTATCAAAGCTCTAGGAAGCTGTGAAAAGGCCAGATCAGAGTGGGAAACATCATTGCTCAGAGTTTCCACTAGATGGGTGGGATCTAAATCTAAATAAAATAAACATGGACCTTTGCAGGCGCACCCCCCAAAGAAAGACTCAGACACCGGTATATGGATAAAGGCATTGGACCACTTTTATTGAATAATGCCCTAGTCCGAATTATAACTTTCAATTGGTACTCATCCAATTATAATTCTTAAGGCAAGCAGGCCGCAGTAACACTGGTAAGGTTCCTCCCAAAATTGCCAATGGCAATTGGCTACAATGTATCCATTTTGTATCAATTTGTTTGTTGACACAAACAAATTGTTGACCGTAGTCAATAAACTATCTACTGACCCCACCCTCTGACGTGCATCCGTCAAATCACGGGGTGATGCATGCTGAAAAGCTCCTGCCATCACCCCTTGCCTGGTTCGTCGTTGACCGGTCAACGTTAATACACCTGTACCTGTCTAAGTGTTGGCCAGTCAATTGCGAACCTGCCGGATACCTATGGGTCATAAATCTTTACCTTACCAGTGCTACCCGCCACACAGGGAGGCTTCAATGAAGACTCAACCCCCCCCCCCAGACCGTCAGCTCGGTCAACAGGCCTGCTTGCAAATCTTCCAAAAAGAGGTTCATACCTCTAGCCGACAGGTGGACCCCATCCCCTGCATACAGATCGTAATTTTGTAAACTAATGGTGGGGTGTCGTACGACCATCCCCAAACCCTTGTCTGCCATGAACCGGGCAACTGCCCTGTTCACCGAGCGACGAGCGCGGTCAAGGGCACGGAGGTCAATACCTCCCCTGTAAGTGTGATGTGGTGAATGGCCACACATAGTGCAAATAAGCTAGGTCTCTGCAAATCGCGAATTTTAAAGAAAGGCCAGTAACCTGGCCGAGGTCATTGCCCCCGAAAGGCAGTACAAGGACATCAGGTGGTTCAGCATCCCTAATGGAGAAAAGGAATGGCAACAGTTCCCGCCATCTCATTCCATGCTTACCGTACCAACGTATGCATGCGGCCGCACGCAGTCCAAGCTGGGGTCCCCACTCTGTCGCCGCAGCATACTGCACTGCCCAGTGCACGTAACTGTGGCCCACCAGCCATACTGCCACCGGTGTGCGGGGACACACAGGGTTTGTAAGAGAAAAAAGAGAACAGTGACTTAAATGGTACTCATGTCTGAAGAGGACGAACATATAATGCAAAACATAGAGATCCCCATCTTCCCATACCGCGTATATCAGCCTCAGAGTACCCAAATGCAGCTGCAGTTGAAGCAGCACCTATTCTAAATGAATGGGTGCCGTAACGAAACCCAGGGAGGCCAACACTGGAAAGTGCCATACCGGTCACCTTCCAAAATTGAAATTTAGTAAGGGGAGACCCATCCTGGTGGCAGAAAAATGGGTCAGGTGCGTGCCACGCACTGCCAAGAACTCCTGTAGGGCACCAACCGGACAGATGTCTGAAATGGAACATCGTAGCAGTCTAACTCCACTGCCTACGCCGTGCTGATCAACTTTTGAGGACCGTATCCTCAACTGAGCCCACTCATTAGAAACATAGACATCGTCGAGTTCCAGTGCCCTACGAGTCGCATCCGCCTTAGACAGTAGTACCAACTCACTGATGCGGAGCGCTCCAAAGAAGGCCACCGTGGTAGCCGCATGAAAAAGAGCTGCCTCATACCTGTCAAAACATAGGTTAGGCCAGCCTCGTGCAAGGTGTGTGAGCACCCCTGGTGAAATTGGGTGCCGAGTGTCCGGGCGGCGGCCACGTTCCCGTGTCCACCCCTCCAAAACATGCCGTATGCAAAAATCGTTCATGCTGTCAGCAAAACCCCCCACCTTGGCAATAAATGCCAATGCTGACAGCCTTGATGCTATAGTGCGGGGAGCGAGGCCCTGACTGTGTAAATAAACCATGAATTGTAAAACCTGTTCCACTGGAATGGGCCACACCTCTGGCAACTGAAGTTGCACACGAAAGCTATTAAATTGAACAAAAGCATGATGATACGCCTTACGCGTGCGGGGCGCCAAAGACATGCCAATTGCCCGGTTCACCTCTCCTTGCCAAATGTCCAAATCTCGGCCGGAAGTGGCGAGGGGAATTCCTCTGCGTCCGGAGCCAAGGCGCGGAACCGGGGGATCTGCAGGCGGGATAAAGCATCAGCAATATCATTATCAATGCCTGGTACATGTCTGGCCCTGAAAAGCACGTTGAGGCATAGGCTACGTAACACGAATTGGTGAACTAAAGCCATCACCCTGGGTGATTTAGAGGTCTGAGCATTGACAATGTGCACTACTGCAGCATTGTCACACCAAAAATGGACCACAGAGTCGGCCCACTCCTTGCCCCATAGCATCAAAGCTCCCAGGATTGGAAAAAACTCAAGGAATGTAAGATCGCGGAGGCGATCCATACCCCGCCATGCTGGAGGCCATTGGCCATAAGCCCACCTCCCCTGGAAGTAAATCCCATATCCCAGGGAGCCGGAGGCATCCGACTGGACTTGAAACCTAGGTGAAACTAAAAGGTCGGACCTCCAAAAGGTCCCGCAGGAATGAGAGCCAAACCAAAAGGTCAGCCCGCATGCCCCTGGTTAGTCAGACCCTATAATGGTGACTTGTCAGGCCACCCTGCAGGCAAAGTTAAGATGGCCATGCAGTACCTGAAGCTCCCGAAGTGACACCTTACGTTTGGCCAGCAAGGCCAAAATCATCGCGGAGATCCGGGTGACCTTGTCAATGGGTAACCGGGATGCCTGTGCGACCGTGTCAATTTCGATACCCAGAAATGTGAGGGTAGTGGATGGGCCCTCGGTCTTTTCGGGCACTAAAGGGACACCCAGTTCCTGCATTAGCGTCTGAAATGTGGTGAGGAGACGCGTGCATGTGTCCAAACCCCGTTCACCCCCGAACAAAAAATCATCGAGGTAATGGGCTACAGACCGAGACCCGGACCTACGAACAAAGGCCCACTGAAGGAAGGTGCTAAAACGTTCAAATGCTGAACAGGATATAGAGCAGCCAAAAGGCATGGCCTTATCTACATAGAACTTCCCTTGGAATCTAAAACCCAATAGCTCAAAGTCCTCAGGGTGCACTGGCAACAATCGGAATGCCGATTTGATGTCGCATTTCGCCAAGAGGGCACCAGGACCTCAAGAGCGCACCATTCGCAGGGCTTGGTCAAATGACGTATACCTGACCGAACAAAGGTCATCAGGGATAGCATCATTGACAGAATAACCCGCCGGGTACGATAAATGGTGGATTAAACGAAATTCCCCTGGGGCCTTTTTGGGTACCAACCCCAGAGGGGAGACCTTCAGGTTGGGGAAGGGTGGCACAGAAAAGGGGCCTGCCACCCTCTTGGCCCCAACCTCCTTAGCGATACTCAGGGCAGCCACCTCTTCTCTACCCTTCAGGGACAGTAAATTGGGTGCATCTTGGGGTCCCCGCACTCCTTTGAATGGGATTCGGAAGCCCCACTGGAAACCCTCAAGGAGGTACTTCGTATCCTCTTTCCGTGGATAAGTTGAGAGCCATCGCTCCAACATATACACATTAACTGGGGAGGGGGCCTTTTGCCTGGCTAGTTCCCTCAGCAGTAGCTCTGCCCACTCCCTGTCCACCTCTACCTCTGCCCCGTGACCCGCCGGCCCGCGGACACGCAGCGGCGGTGTGGGGGCCAGCGCAAGAGGGACACTCATGTTTGTATCGGCACTGCCGCTTATTGCACACACTGCTAGCCGAGAAGCTCCAACACAGCAAGCGGGCTGGAACCCCCTGTCCCACCAGCTGGCAGGAAGCCTGCGTTGGAGCAGCTCGCTGAACGGCATGGCCACAATGGTACCTATCCCCAGGCGCCGGATGCATGGGGGTCATGTATAATAGCCACAATTTCTGACAGGGCTCATCCCATCTCATCTCCGGGTGCAAGGGCACCCTCATTCTGAATTCCTCATCGTAAGCCAACCACGATTGGCCAGGAAAATCCACCATTGCCCTGTAAATAGTGTCCAAATATTGGACCATAGGAATGGCCAGGTCAGGCCGGGCCCTGAGGTACACCGCCATATAAATAAGATATGCGGGCAACCAGTTGGCCCAGGTGCGTGGTGGCTTACGACGGCGGGACAGCTCTTTGTCTTTGTCATTCTGTCCCTCTCTCTCCTCCTTAGTGGGCTCACGGTTCAATAGGGAGAATATATCCACGTACTCCCCCCGCCAAATCTTTTCCCTCGTGACCTGGGACAAATGATCACCAAGGGGCAACAAATAACCAGCCGTCGGCAAAGCCGTCACCGGCACATTAGGTACCCGGGGCATACACAGCGGAACCTGGACAGTCCCTGCAATGCCCGGCACTGGCCCGGGGGCGGTAACCCCCACCCCCAATGTTGCACCATTATGGAACCAAGGGGCACTGGGATAGCGTGACAACTGATGCCCACTCGCCTCAAAATGACGAGGCCATGGCCACTGAACCCCACCATTGGTAGTGGACTGTGATGTGGGTGCATTAACTTGAACCTGATACTCACTAGGTGCACCCCCGTGAGCCGCCCCCACTGGGGGTTCCGGCCCACAGCGGGCGTCGGAGCTCGCGACTGGAATCGAGCTCTGGGGCCGCACCTGACCACTCTCCTGCTGTAGCTCTGACCGAACAGGGAGCTGTGAGACACCAGCTGGGGTAGGCCGGAGCGTCTCCGGCAGCTCAACCCGGCTGGCTGCTTGCTGCAGTGTGGCGGCCATTGAGGTAGCCGGTGGACCCAAAGGGCCCCCCGCAGCAAATGAAGGGCCACCAGGCATGGGGTTGTGTGCCATCCCTAAGGATGCCTCAAGCTCAGCTAAACGCGTTAGCAATGCATCAACTGCCACAGATCCCCCAGTATAAAGTGGGCCGGGTGGGCCGGATGGCCCACCAGGCATTGGACCAGGAACCCCAGTATGAGAGCCTGGGCCCGAATAGGGCCATGCCCAAAACTCCAGCCCATGAGGGGCCGGAGGTAGAACAAGCTGTGCACCAGCACCGGGCCCACCCCCACTGCCTGGGCCCATGACCGGTAGCTGCGGGCCGAGGGTCGAAGCCCCAGAAGGGCCAGACGACGGCTGACCGGCCGAGGGCCAAGCAGCCTGCATCACCCCACCGGTATCGGTGGGGGTAGAGCCCTGGTCCTCTGACCTGAGGGCTGGCCCCCACATTGCGCAGGGCCAAAAGTCCTACCCGTGGGCCGCAGCTTCGTCGCCGAGGCCCTCCATTTGGGAGGCATATCTTAAGGAAGGAGCAGGATCCCTTTCCAGGGATCGAAGAGTGCAAAAAGGCACAGAGGAGCCAGCAAGCCAAAGGCTCCGTGCAAAACCTTCCTTCCCAGCCGTGAAGGACAAGAGGGAAAGAACAAACAGCAACGGAAAAAACTTCTCTCTGTGCTCTTTTAAAATGGGAGCTCGGCTGCCTCGTGGCCACCCCTTTTATAGAGGGGTGGCCACGCCCCCTAACTCACCCGGATGTCTGAGTCCGGGTGGGGGGGGCGCAAAGAGCGCGCCGGCCATTTTGGCGCGCGCTTTCATTGCTGTGATCGAAACAATTCTCTGTCTTGATGACCAAATATTGGAAACAGAATCAGAGACTCAGCTCAGGAACAAATTGCAAATGGGTATAGAAAACACACACTTTTGAAACTCAGATTGAATCTGGAGTTTAGGCAGTAATTTCACCTCTTTGCAAGCAATGAATCAGACACTGGATAAAAGTAAAATTGATTTAATCATCCCATCATTTCTGAATCATATGGTTACCTACATTATCTACATTTAACAGCATCTTTTAAAAAAAGAAGCTGTTAAAATGAAATAAAGATGTTTATCTTCTATTGATTTGTATATATCCCTAACTTTGTAAATGTCTTGATATACTATATGTCTCTTCCATCCAAATAATGGATCATTCTTATGTCATTAAACACATCATCAGATGTATGTATTGTATTGATCCCCAATGCTTTTGATTTTACTATGCTATCTTCCATCCTGATAATTTCATATTTTGCAAGACAATGCATATTTGTCTCAAACAAACCAATTTCTGTTCACATGTATGGGAGCCTGGAGAGTAACATCTCAATCTTTTATGTATTTGTCCTCTTTTCTGAATGCGTATTTGTACTTTACCATTATCGAGATCACACCAATTTATTTAGAACACAAATCCTTCTGAATACTAAATCAAAATAATGTGCATTCTAAATACATCAGTGTAATTTCAATAATGAGGAAAAATTCAATAAGAAAAAAGAGCCCTGGAAAATGAAAAAAAAAATATTGACAAAGTACTGTACTTGGAGAAATGACATGGCTCTCAAGATCACTTCTACAGCTTCATGCAAAAACAAAAAATTCAAGGATTTGAACTCTTGTCATTATTAGATCTTACTAAATGTCTGCTCTTTGAATATTAAATTCAAAGAGATTATTTCAGTATTGAAAGATACAACCTTACCTAAGGAACTGTCAAATGAAGTCTTTCTACTATTGCTTCCCAGCAGTTGAGGAGATAAAGTGATACCTCATACAATGTCCAAACTTAGTTCCACAAGTTTGGACTTTATACGGATTTGGACTTGTATGAGGCATGCAAAATCCTAGCTGTGATGCCTCATACAACATCCAAATCCTTGCCGTGATGCCTCGTACAACATCGTTTCCATAGAGATACATTGTACTGTAACAGCACAGACTTCAGGGCAAAGTCAAGTAAACAGAAAGGAAACTGACAGAACTTTAAGAAATCATTGTCTAAAGGCTAAATACATTACAAAAACATGTCAAACACTGCTGATTTTAGGGGACACACCATACAACAAGTTTTTAACTTTTGAAACTTTATGAAGTGCAGGTTTAAAAGTTAACATGTCAAATCATGCAGCACAGTGTTAATCTGCAGCCATGCAGCCGATCATCCATTTTGTACAAACTCATGCAAAACCCACAAGAGCAATGCACGCATGCATCCTGCCTTTTGTACTGCCCTAATGCCTCATACAAAGTCGCAGCGACTTTGTATGAGGCAACCTTTTTCAAGGAATTAGGTGATGTTGTATGAATTCGATGTTGTATGAAGTGGACTTTGTATGAGGTATTACTGTACTATTCTTGCAATTCCATGCCAATCACTCAGCACTTCTGCTAAACCATGATGTTTTTGTTCTGCTCTAGCCTTCGTTTTGGCTACCATTCCCTATTACTAATGTTTTTATGGGAATACTAAGTTTGTAAGCCTCTGCAAGACACCTCAAAAGAAGTGTTAAATTTCATAAACATTATGATACTCTAAGCAAAATCAGTATGACAAGCATAGATGTTTAAGCAAACATATATTGCAATATAAAAAGAAATCACAGCATATTAGCACCTTGATGGCCTTGCCAGCCTTCCAGCTAACAAGGTGAGTTTCTTAACCACTGAACCACCTATGATTACCTAGAGATTGTAGAGAGATGGAGAAAATGCAAGAAGGAAGCATTTATTGTGTCTGTTAAGGTTACTCAGTTGAGAGAAAAGGAAGGTTAATGCTGATGTGACTAGATGTTTCATCAACTCTGACTTTTATTTTTCTTTGGATACTCTTTTTGGTCTTGTCAATCAACAGACATCATTTCTGTTAACTCCTGAAAATCAACATGGTTGCCACAGTGGAAAGTCAGCCTGCCTTTGATTTTCATGGCTAAACATCCTTGTTGTAACACAGTTGTCTAGCAAAGCCTTGCATGCACAAAACTACAGATGTGAGTTGAGAGTGTTTCTTCATGACTGTAGTTAGTTCAGCATTAGGGAAGGCTAGGTGTGCAAGAGAAAGAGAGATTTACTGCTCAACAGAACTAGCAACCTTTCCTTTTCGGAAACAAAGCACATACACATCACGAGCACAGAAGAACTTTCTGTTTGTTTGAAAAGAGGCAGGCAGATCCACCAATGCTTTCTAATCCCAAAACATTTACAGTATGTCACAAAGCAGCCACCATTGGTATTTGTGCATTTTACAATAAAACATTGTTTGCCTGATTGCTACAATTTTGCTTAATTTGCACAAAATATTCTCACTTCCATTCCTTCTCTTGTCAAGTAAAGGTAACGACCACCCTTGCTTGAAAGCCGACTGACTCTAGGGTTCAGTGCTCATCTCTGTTTATAGCCAAACAGCCAGACATTTCCGTGGACATGTGGCAGGAATGACAAGATGCCAGAGAGCACAGAACACTGTTTACCATCCCGCTGAAGTGGTCCCTATTTATCTACTTGAAATTTCTTGCTTTCGAACTGCTAGGTTGGTAGGAGCTGGGACAGTGACGGGTGCTCATTCCATCGTGCAGCACCTGGGTCTCAAACTGCTGTCCTGCTGACCTTCCAGTCATCAAATTCAGCATCTTAACAACTAAGCCACCTCAGTCCCTTTTACTCTTGTCAAGAGTGTGTTAAAATTCCTTGAATTTTTCACAGAACAAGGATGGGGAAAGTAATTTCCTTGTTCTGGCATGTAATGATAAGGCAAGTGAGGATTTACCCTTCTACTCCTGTCACTGTCAAGAGTAAGCTCCATCCCTGATGAACCATAGGGAAAAATATTTTCAGTGGAATAGTTCCCCTCCAATTTCTCCACCCTCTAACACAGTGCAGAACTTCAAGAGGTCATGTGTACAGCACTAGTTGTGGCAAAGAAGGCAGCAGAGCAGATGGCAGCCCCTTTGGTGAATATCTGAGGATGAAGTGCATTTTATCCTCTGGTCATAGATATTATGCTTAGTGGCATTCAAATGCCCAATACACTGATGCTTACATTTTCAACTGAAGGCTCAGAGCATTAGGTATGAAAACAAAATAAATACTAATAAGACATCTGTGCTTAATTTTCTACAATGAGAATGCATTTCCCTCTCCCAGAAACTGTGATGTGAAAGAGCTGCTTGATGCCCTGTGCAAAGTTAAAAGGCTAATCTCACATTTCCCCTCTTTATCCTTTTCAGTATTTCACACCCACACACTTTTAATATTCTTGTTGTCTAAATTGTATATTATTTTTAAAGTCTCAGTAGCTGAAAGGCATGATTCCAATAATGAGGGGAAATAAGCAGAATGCTTGATGAAGTGGTGGCTCAGCTACATAACAACAAGCAGACTGTTTTATCAAATATGTTTTGAAAATTGCTCAGTAAAACTGCCACCATTTGTCATATTCTCTCTGAGAAATTATTACAATTTTTTTTATTACAACCTACTAGAATGTCAGAGTTCAAATTGACTCAAATGTTGTGAAAGTATATTGTACAGCAGACAGGGTGAGTAAGCTAAGAAGAAAGCTGTAAAAATATCATAGCTTCCAAATTATTTCTCACAGTGCTGCTATTGCTCTCCCCACATACACACATTCTAAAAGAATTCTAGAATAACCCATAGATCACACAGAAGGAGAATTAAATCACCAGTTATAATTACACAACATGAAAATCGGTTTCTTTAGCAATGTTGTAGCCTACAAAGGAATAAAAGTAAAACATACCAGGTCTGCTACCAAGGCTGGTTCCCATATATTGAGGACACTCACATAATGAATTCTTCTTCTTCTTCTTCCATGTCTAGGCCAGATGTGAAACTGCCAAAATGAAGACACCTTTTGGTGAGTTCATTCTGCAGTTCTTTTTGTCTGACCTAGTGTGAGAAAGATTATCCAGATAGAGAAGGTTGCTGTTGCCAGGGTATGCCCAATCATTGTTCAAAAATACCATTTGAAGCTTTATTCATAGGGTTGTTAGAAGTCAGATATGCCTTGATGACACATAGCAACAACAAACACCACAGAAAATACAAAATTATCCCTTATTGCATAGAAGAAGCACATAATTTATTGATTCAAAAAAGACAGTAATTACAAATAAATTTCTATTGGTAACTAGTTATTTCCAAGCTTTGGTAGCAATAGCAATTATACTTTGCAGGCGCACCCCCCAAAGAAAGACTCAGACACCGGTATATGGATAAAGGCATCGGGCCACTTTTATTGAATAATGCCCTAGTCCGAATTATAACTTTCAATTGGTGTAATCATCCAATTGTAATTCTTTAAGGCAAGCAGGCCGCAGTAACACTGGTAAGGTTCCTCCCAAAATGCCAATGGCAATTGGCTACATGTAACTATTTGTATCAATTTGTTTGTTGACACAAACAAATTGTTGACTGGAGTCAATAAACTATCTACTGACCCCACCCTATGACGTGGATCCATTAAATATCAAGGTGATGCAGGCTGTGAAGCTCCTGACATCACCCCTTGCCTGGTTCGCCCTTGACCGGCCAAATCTCTTTCCCCTGTACCTGTCTATGTGTTGGCCAGTCAATTGCGAACCTGCCAGATACCTATGGGTCACAAATCTTTACCTTACCAGTGCTACCCGCCAAAAGTGACCAAAGTCAATTTACCCCTTTTCTCAAACACTAGCAACAGTGTGGGACGGGCAAAAAAGCGAGAACCAAAGAGCCAATTGTAGGTTCAAGCCAAAAATTCCCACTCGGCCCCGAAGCAACCAAAAATTCACACTGTTCACTAGGGAGGGGGTAGAGGGAAAAACTTCTCCGCTCCGTCGCATTCTAAAATGGCAGCTCGGCTGCCTCATGGCCACCCCTTTTATACAGGAGTGGCCATGCCCCCTAACTACCCGGATGTCCGAGTCCTGGTGGGGTGGGGGCAAAAAGAGTGTGGCGGCCATTTTGGTGCCACACTTTCATTGCAGGCGCACCCCCCAAAGAAAGACTCAGACGCCGGTATATGGATAAAGGCATCGGGCCACTTTTATTGAATAATGCCCTAGTCCGAATTATAACTTTCAATTGGTGTAATCATCCAATTGTAATTCTTTAAGGCAAGCAGGCCGCAGTAACACTGGTAAGGTTCCTCCCAAAAAGCCAACAAGATGATGACTCACCGCCCCCCCCCCCCGACCGTCAGCTCTGTCACTAGGCCTGCTTGCACCTCATCCAGAAAGAGGTACATACCTCTAGCCGACAGGTGAACCCCATATCCTGCCTACAGGTCAAAATTTCTGTAAGCCTATCCTCAGATATCTAATGGCTGTCCCCAAGCCATTCTTGAACCTACAATTGGCTCTTTGGTTCTCGCTTTTTTGCCCGTCGCACACTGTTGCTACACCAAGGCCACAGGTGATTCTGGGCTGCTTCTTTCAGCATGAGGGAAGGTAAAAGCGACCAGCCTCTGGCCTGCCGAGAACACCAAGGCCACAGCTGATCCTGGGCTGCTTCTTTCAGCCTGAGGGAAGGTAAAAGCCACCAGCCCCTGGCCTGCCGAGAACACTGCCTTCGGGAGGGAGACTGGTGAGAACACCTGAGGCAGGGCGGCTTCTGGACTCCTAGTTGGGCTCCAAGGCCACCTCCACCGCCTCCACCGCCTCCACCGCCTCCACCACCGCTTAGCCGGTTTCATCTTCGGGAGTGGAGGCCGTTGAGAACATTGGATGTTTGTCTTCCGTCCCATGGCTGGTTTCGGAAAGGGGATATTTTTCCCGGCTGTGCAGGTCCGTCGCAGCAACTACAGGGAGGACCTTGTGCCACCAGGACTGGGGGCGGGGAGGAGAACATTGGCTGCACTTGGGGTCGCTTGTGGCCCCAAAGATGGCGCCCCCAGCCATTTATGCAGCCACAAGCCTTGCGCTGCCAGAACTGGGGTGGGGAGGAGAGCATTGATTGTACCTGGGGTCGCTTGCGGCCACAAAAGCGGCCCCCTCCACCATCCCGGCAGCCACGAGCCTTGCGCTGCCAGAACTGGGGCGAGGAGGAGAACATTGGCCGTACCTGGGGTTGCTTGCGGCCTCAAAAGTGGCACCCCTCGCCATCCCTGCAGCATCGCGCCTCATGCCGCGTGGACCAGGGTGGGGAGGAGAACTATGGACCCACCTGGGGTTTCTTGGCAGCCTTAGGGGCGGCGCCCCCCTCCCCATCACCCCCGTGACCTTACAGCGCTTGGACCTGGGCCGGGAGGAGGAGACTCCCGTCATTGGAGTTCTGTTGGGGGTGGTGGAGGGAGTGAGAGGGTATGTTTTAAGTGGGTTAGGGAGGGAGGGAGGGGGAGATGGCCTTGCCAGCCAGGAAGAGAGGGCGACACTCCGTCTGGGTTAATGGTGGAGGTTCCAGGGGCTCATTTAGAGGTTGTGACGGGCATGGGGCGTTATAGCAGGAACCGTGGGGCGGGCCGCACTCGGGGAACGCGGGACCAATGCTTAGTATCTGTCCCACGTTCTGGCCCCCCGGTTTCACCTCTAGGTCCTGAGCAGCTGATCCAGGGTGACCCCGCCCTTAGGCTGCTGCTGATGAATGCCAGGTCAGTCTGTAATAAGGCTCCCCTAATACAAGAATCTATTTTGGGGGAGCGGGCCGACCTGGCATGCATCACTAAGACCTGGCTGAGACCTGAGGATGGGGTGCCTCTATCAGAGATGAGTCCGGCCGGGTTCAGTGTTTGGCACCAGCCTAGGGATGTGGGTAAGGGCGGTGGTGTTGCCATTATAGCCAGGGAGTCATTGGGAGTCGCAAGGGCCACCGCTCCACAAATTTTGGGTTGTGAGGCTCTGCTCCTGCGGTTGGGCCCTAACGGTCAGTTGGGGGTCCTACTCCTGTACCTGCCTCCTTGCAGGGTAAGGGACTCCCTGCCTGGGCTCCTTGAAGCCATCTCGGCATTGGCTTTGGAGTTCCCTAGACTTATGGTTTTGGGGGACTTCAATTTGCCTTCGCTGGGGTCTGGTTCCGAGGTGGCACAGGAGTTCATAGCTTCCATGGCAGCTCAGGTAATTCATGGCCCGACCAGGGGCAGTGGCCACATGCCAGATTTAGTCTTTTTGTCGGGGCGGTGGCAGAGTGATCTGAGTTTACAGAAGCTAGACATAACACCTGTGCCATGGTCAGATCACTATCTGGTGGCTCTAGACTTTCTGGGGGTGACACTTCATCGTAAGGAGGCAGGGTCGATTAAAGTGGCCCGCCCCCGGCAACTGATGGATCCGGATGGATTCCAGAGGGAACTGGGGGAATTTCCTCTGGATCGGCGACACGATTCACCTGAGGCAATTGTTGACCTGTGGTACGGGTCGACGACATCTGCCTTGGATGTAATTGCTCCACTACGGCCTCTCAGAGCCCGTGGAGCTAGGTCATTGACGTGGTTCACTGAAGAAATACAGGAGCTCAAACAGGCAAAGAGACGCCTTGAACGCCGCTGGGTGAAGACCCAGAGCAATTCCGATTGGACACTAGCTAGAGCCGCTATTAGGGCCTACCTAGTGGCGATGGGGGTGGTGAGGAGGCAGTACTTCACCTCCCTTATTGCCTCCACTGATAATCGCCCAGCCACCCTGTTTCGGGTGACCAGGTCCCTCCTGGGTAGGGCGGGGCCTGTGCCTGGTTGGCAGGGATCGGCTGAGGACTTTGCTGACCATCTGGTGGAGAAAATCGATCGGATCAGCTCGGGGTTCAAACTTGGGGGGAGCCAGTGTGCAGTCTTGCGGTGTTACCTGGTATCGGTTTGATCCTGTTGCCCCGGATGAAGTGGACAGGCTCCTTGCAGCGGTCCGTGCCACTAATTGTCCATTGGATCCCTGTCCCGCCTGGCTGGTAAAAGCCTCTAAGACGGTGACAGGTGGCTGGGTCGGGGCTATAATTAACGCGTCTTTTCGAGAGGGGATATTTCCTGCACTGCTGAAACATGCTCTGAAGAAGCCATCCCTCGATCCAGCAATCCTAACCAACTACAGACCTGTATCCAACCTTCCTTTTTTGGGGAAGGTTCTGGAGAAGGCAGTGGCACGTCAGCTGCAGGGGGTGCTGGATGAAGCGGAATATCTGGACCCATTCCAGTCAGGATTCAGGCCTGGATATGGTACTAAGACTGCATTAGTCGTGCTGATGGATGATCTCTGGCGAGAGCAGGATGGCGGTCATCCGTCCGTCCTTGCTCTTCTTGACCTCTCAGCGGCCTTCGATACTGTTGACCACGGTATCCTTCTGGAACGGCTCCGAGGATTGGGGATCCAGGGCACGGTGTGGTCCTGGTTTTCCTCATTTCTGAGGGGCCGGACCCAGTCGGTGTGGTTGGAGAGTGAGAGGTCGAATCCTAGGCCCCTAAAATATGTGGTGCCTCAGGGCTCGGTACTCTCTCCTCTCCTATTTAACATCTACATGAAGCCGCTGGGTGAGATCATCCGTTCCCACAGGGTACGGTACCACCAGTACGTGGATGACACACAGTTGTACATCTCGGCCCGTGGGAACCCCAGTGATGCAGTCAAAGTCCTTTCCAGCTGTCTGGAGGCTGTTGGGGTCTGGATGGGGGCAAATGGGCTACAGCTGAATCCTAGCAAGACTGAGTGGCTATGGATGGGGGGTCCTGTGTTATCCCGGGAGCTACCATCTTTGGTTTTGGACGGGGCTGTTTTGCCCCAGACCAACCCGGTGCGCTACTTGGGGGTCCTCCTGGATTCGCGGCTGCTGCTAGAAGAACAGGTGGCGGCTGTGGCCAGGAGGGCCTTTGCCCAACTTCGGGTGATTCGCCAGTTGCGCCCACTCCTGGACCGGGACTCTTTGCTCATGGTCACTCATGCTCTGGTGACCTCCAGACTAGACTACTGTAATGCGCTCTACATGGGGCTGCCCTTGATGACCATTCGGAGGCTGCAGCTGGTCCAGAATGCCGCGGCCCGGATGGTGATGGGGTGTGGACGTTATGCCCATGCCTCACCACTGCTTCGGGGGCTGCACTGGTTACCAGTTTGTCTCCGGGTGCAATTCAAGGTGCTGGTTTTGACCTTTAAAGCCCTACATGGTAGTGGGCCAGGGTATCTTAGAGACCCTATCGCCCTAAGGACGTCTGTCCGTCCAACCAGAGCGGACCGGAGGGGCTCTCTAATTGTGCCATCAGCCAGGGGGGCTCGCCTCTCTGGCACAGGGAGGAGGGCCTTCTCCGTGTCCACACCAGCCCTTTGGAACCTCCTGCCTGTGGAACTGCGTCTCCAGACGGAGTTGTTGCCCTTTAGGAAGGAACTAAAGACCTGGCTGGTGGGCCAAGTTTGGGGTGCGGGTGGGGATGGGGGTACCGTTGGGTGGTTGGTATAGAGAAGTGTGCCTTCCCCCAAGGTCCCTTCGGTTCTTGCGCACCTTTTAGGCGTGGGTTTTTTTAACTTTTTTAACTTTTAACTTTTTTATCATGTGTCTTTTATGTATTTACTGTCCGCTATCTAAACCGCCCTGAGTTGGGTTGTATCTGAGTGGGCGGTATATAAGCGTGAAAAATAAATAAATAATAAATAAATAAATAAATAAATTCTCAGCAAGGAACTGGGCAACAGCCCTGTCCACTGACCGCCGGGACGGTCCGAACCGCGGAGATCCATGTCTCCTCTAAATTGGTGTCTCGGCACGATGTTTGACCATAGCGACCGTGTGTAAGCCATAATTGATATAAAACGCCAGGTCACTGAACCTCGACAGTTTAAGGAAAGGTCAGTGATCTGTGTGAGATCATTGCCGCTGAGGTGCAGAATAAGAACATCACGCGGTCCAGCATCCCTGATGGACATCAGGAATGGCAACAGTTCCGCCCTCTCATGCCGCACATACATACCACCGCATACGTGCGGATGCACGCAGCCCGAGCTGGGGTCCACACTCTGATGCCGCAGCATATACTGCTGCCCAGTGTACATAGCTGCGGCCCACCAGCCCCACTGCCACCGGTGTGCGGAGACAGACAGGATCTGTAAAAGAGGAGAAGGGGTTAAGGACATAACTAGGTACTCATACAGTGAGGGGACATACATATAGGAAGAATACATGCACACCCCCACGTACCCACATATATCCGCCTCTGAGTACCCCAAACACAGCCGCGGTCAATGCGACGCCTATCCTAAATAAATGGGTGCCATAACGGGCGCCACACTGTGATGCGCGGTACTGGTCACCCTTCGGAACTTAAATTTGGTAAGGGTAGACCCATCCTGGTGGCAGAAAAACAGGCTAGGGTGTGCAGCAGGCACTGCCAATCGCATGTAGGGCACCAACCGGAACAATGTCAGCAAATATACGTCATACCAGTATACAACACTGCCCACTCCATGCTGATTGGCCTTCAAGGGATGAATCCCCAACTGAGCCCTCTCTTGTTTGATATAGACATCTTCGAGTTCCAGTGTCCTACAAGACACGTCCCCCTTTAACCATGGGACCAGCTCGCTGAGTCGTCAAGCTCAATAAAAAGGCTACAGCGGTAGCTGCCTGAAAAGAGACTCGTCTTACCTACTGCAACATAGTCTATGCCAACCTCATGCAAGGTGGGTCAGAATATCTGTGAGAATAGGGCGACGTGTGTCGGGCAGCGGCCACGTACACATGTCCACCCTTCTAATACATGGCATATTCAGAAGACCCTCGCATAGTCAGGAAAGCCCCGTGCTTTGGCCATGAGTATCAATGCTCAAAGCCTGGTGGCTATGGTGCGTGGAGCCAACCCCAGATCATAAGGGCAGACCATACATTCTAAAACCCAGTCGACCAATGTCGGCCGCATTTTGGGTAATTGCCTTTACCAACAGAAAGGCTCTAAAGTGAAGGATTGGATGCTGATGCGTAGTGCGTGTGCGAGTTAACAATACATGCAATTCGCCCGGTTCACATCTCCTTGCCAAATGACCATATCACAGCCAGGAGTGGAGAGGGTAGCTCACAAGCGTCCAGAGCCCAGCCGCGGAACCGGGCGATCTCCAGGCGGGGGTAAGCATAAGCAATATCGTTATAAATGACTGGCACATGTTTAGCCCAAAGAAGCGCCATAAAGCGCCATAAAGTGCATGAACCCCAGAACTATATGCAAGCTGAGGCCATGACTCCGGGTGCTTCAGACGTTCGGGCATTGACAATGTGCACCACCGCAGCATTTCCACACCAAAAGTGAAGCACAGAATCAGGCCTCCTGTCCCCCAGAGCATAAAGGGTACCCAGAATTGAGAAGATTTGTTAGAAACATAAGATTGTGGAAGCGATCCGTGCCCTGACATCCCTGGGGCCAATGACCATAGACCCCTGTCCTTAAATAAATCCCCCCACCCGGGGAGCTGGAGGTATCCGACTGTACTTGTAAACTGGGGCTGACCAGAAGCTCAGACCTCCCGATGCGACAGCATGGAAGTCCTGCGGTAATGTGAGCCAAACCAACAGGTCCGCTCATAAACCCCTAATCAGCTGTACCCCATGGCTTCGTTTAACAAGACCCGCCTTAGCATGACCCAGACACTAGGTGAAAGCACTGCCTGGTATTACCACTCTGCAGGCGAAGTTGATGTGGCCCTGCATCACGTGTGACTCTCGTAGAGGCACCTTCCACTTGGCAACATTGCCACCTTGCAGCAGGGGCTGCTCACCTTGACCGACAATTTGGTCACCTGGCCCTCTTGCACGTTATTCAAGAGAGGTGCCTCCACTTGTTGACCGGTGAACCCCATCTCCAGAATACAGGCCAAATTCCTGTAACCCTATCCCCAGACTACAAATGGCTGTCCCCGAGCCATTCTAGATAAAGAACCAGGCAGCAGCCCTGTTCACTGACCGTCGGGCACGGTCTAAATGCTGGGACAAAGTGTCACCCATGATATTGCATCGGCATGACATCTGACCATAGCAATCGTGTAGATGGCCATAAATGTCAAAGAAACGCCAGGTCATTGCACTCGGAAGTCTTTAAGTCCGGGGCAGCAATCCGGGCAAGATCACCGCCTCCGAGGTGCAGCATTAAAACATGTGGCAGCCCAGCATCCCCAATGGACATCAGGAATGTCAACAGTTTCCAACACCTCTATGCCATGCACACCATACCACTGCATACGCGCGGTTACGCGTCGTCCAAGATGGGGTCCCCATTCTAACGAAGTGGCATACTGCGCCGCCCCAGTGCACAGAGTTGTGACCCCCTAGCCACACTACAACCAGTGTGCGGGAACACACAGTGTCTATAAAATAAGGAGGGAGAATAGAGGGCAGACAAGGCACTCATTCAGTGCAGGGACGAATAGACAGAGGAAATTGGGCAAATCCACACCTGCCCATGCAACATATGTCGGGCTCTGGGCACCCAAACGCAGCCGCAGCTGATGCAGCACCCAACCAGGAGGAATGGGTACCAATTCTAGTTCAGTCAGGGTAGACCCAGCTTGGTAGCAGACAACAGGCCGGGACGCAAACCAAGTGCTGCCACAAACACCTGTGGGGGAGTGACCAGACAAATGGCAGCGCCCGGCTAGTAGCCTCCCCCGGCTGATTGGCCCTTGAGGAGCGAAGCCTCACCAGAGCCCACTCCTGATCGAGCAACCCATAATCTAGCGCCAGTGCCCTATAAAACATGTCCCCCATTGAAGGCAGTAGCAGCTAACTCAATCTGGGAGCTCCAGATCAAGGTACAGGTGGTTGCCCGAAAGTGGACTCTCCGCACGCAGCATAAGCGTTGCCATGTAAGAGTCACATACAGTAACCACACTTGCTAACAGGGGTCGTCGCTGGCCTCATAAGGGGAAGGGGCCGCCCTAAGCCTAAGGTCTTGACGTATGCTAACCATGACGGGCCAGGGAAAACAACCACGGCCCTGCCATCATTGTCCAAGCACTGTACCATTGGAATGGCCAAATGAGGACGGGCCCTCATACATCCTGCCATGGATGCCCAATAGGCCGGCAACCAATCAGCCCCATAAGGGGGGGGCAATTCCTTGGCCCTGTCGTCCTACCCCTAATTCCCTAATCAGTGTGTTCAAAATGCAGGAGGGGGAAAACGTGAATATACTCCCCAAACCAGAGTGCCTAGCTAATAGCCCAGTACAAGTGGGCACCCAGGGGCATAGAGCAACTGGCCGACAGCAGAACCACCGTTGGCACTGATTGTAGTGGATAAACACATAACCGGCCCTACGGGCCCAGAGGAAGTAAATAAAAGCATAGGGGCGGTCACCCCAGTAAGAACCAGAGTGTAATTGTCCTGCTGCGACTATGGCCACTACACACACACACCCCAGCGTGACAAGCTAGTGTCAGAGGTGTGCTCATTTGACCAGGATACTCACTCGGTGCACACCCACGAGCCGCCCCCACTGGGGGTTCCGGCCCATGGTGGGCATCGGAGTTCGCGATGTCCCTCTCGCTCTGTGTTCCCGTGCATCCCGGCCGGATGGGGAACAGCGAGGCGCCAGCCTATGCTGGCCTGAAGGGCTCCGGCAGCTCAACCCTGTTGGCGGCCCACTGCGCAGCCATGGCCGGCACGTGGGCCGGAACCGCCGAGTTGGCGCGCCTACCATCCGAGGTGGCGGAGTAATGACCATTGATGCCTCCATTGCTGAATTGGAGGCAAGGGAGCATCTGCAACATCTAACCCACCAGGACGAGGTGGGCCGGATGGGCTGGATGGCCCCACCAGGTAATTGATACGGGATAACTCATGTTAATCCCCGGCCATAATAGGGGCATGCCTATCAATACGGCCCGTGAGGGGCCAGAATGATGGTGGGGCGGAAACCCACACCGTGCCAAAGTGGGCCTCTTGCCCAAGCCAGGCAAATAAGCAGCGGGGGTAAGAACCCCAGCGGGGATGGGACCTGCGGGGTTGCCATCCGAGCCCTCTGGCCCGGTGGAACTCCCGAAAAATAGAGGGGGTGGGCTGAGCCCCCCACAGTGAAGCATCCCGTTCTGCAGTGCTCAGAATCGAACCGCTGACTTTCAGCCCCTCACTCAGCCTCTTAGCCACCTGAGCCACTGCAGTCTGGAGCAAAATCAAGCCTCTTGCAAAGAGGCAAGCAAAGGTAAAAAGAAGCCTCGAACAGAGGTTACCAGGGGAGAAAGCGATGGAGCAAATTTCTCCGCCGTGTCGCTTCTAAAAGCCAATCGAGCCTCTAGCACAGAGGCGAGAAGAAAGCGAAGCCTCAAACAGAGGCTAGCGAAATCAAGCCTCTTGGAAAGAGGCGAAAAGGAGAGGGAGCGACGGAGCAAACTTCTCCGCTCCGTCGCATTCTAAAATGGCAGCTCGGCTGCCTCGTGGCCACCCCTTTTATAGAGGAGTGGCCACACCCCCTAACTACCCAGATGTCCGAGTCCGGGTGGGGGCCCCCCCGCAAAGAGCGTGGTGGCCATTTTGGCACCGCGCTTTCATATTTACCACCCAATAGTGCTTAGATCATTCTCTTGGTGATTCACAAGGTAATTAGAATTTTGCCCCCAACATGCTGGGTACTTATTTTACCAACCATGGAAGGAGTCAACCTTGATCCCAGTCAGGATCAAACTCACAACATCAGCAAAGTTGGCTACAGTATAGCAGCTTAACCACTGCACCACCATAGCTCCTATTTAGTATGGGTGTGTGGTTTATAAAGGTGTTACACTTCCTACCTTATGCATAATTCAATTAAAGGCTATTTGTCATGGCAGAGGTATCCACTGTATTTGGTCGTCTGAAAGGCACAGTAATTGATGGTGGGTGGAACAATTGATGACATATAAGACTTAGGACTGGAACTTGACCAGGAGAAGCCTATCTTTCTCGCTTCATAAGGAGTCAGCCAGGAGTAGTTTGGTTGATTGTAGATTGAGTTTATAATCTAAATAATCTGCCAAAAATCTAAAATCCATTACTCTACAATCAATGTGAACTATCTACTATGCATTGAGCCATATCGAATGATTCAGTTTATTGTGACTAAATTTAATTTTAAAGGACATTAGGCAGAATATAAGTGTAGATGGTCTCTGGTTCTAATACTCATTTCTAAATTGAAGAACTCCAACTCTGTCCTTATTCTGGAATGTTCAGCAACACTTTTAAGGGCTTCTTAAAATGAAAATTCAAACTACAAGATTCTGAAATAAAATATGCATTAGATAAGATGCAAAAAACAATTAATAAACCTCTCACTGCATGTTCATTTTAAAGCTGGTCACCTGCAGTCTTCCAAAGTCAGAATGTGATTACATAAACAATTAAATTGAAAGCTATTTACTATTTGCATATAGAAGGTTATACAGAGAAAATGTAGATTGTTAGGACTGAGTGATTTTCAGTTAATTGCTCTCTACTTCACTCATTAATTGCTCCTTACGATTTGTAGGTTCAAACAGATCACCATTTGATATCTGTCTCATAAGCTTGGTCAGTGAACCTTGGGCAGATAATATACTTTCAAATTAATGTATTCCCATGAAAACTCTGGACTCTTAGTCACTTGATGTATATTTAGGCGCATATATACACATACTGGGATGGCCAAAATCCAAGATCTATTCACACAACAACTAAATGATATACCTTATGAGGAAGATAAAAATGAGGTTAATCCTTTCACAGAGGAGCCTGGCAAGCTCCATGAGGTCGCAAAGGGTCAGACTCAACTGTGTGATTGAACAACAACAAATCTTTTCACTCCCTTTGAACTAAATCTTTTGGCTACAGCAATGCTTTTGTGGTGACTTGCTAGGGTGGCCAACCTTGGTGCTCCAGCTGTTCTTAGACTTCAGTTCCCAGAAGCCCTTATCAACCAAACTCATGTAGAGATTGGCCACCTCTGCAGAGTCAAGCAGGTTGCTTGAAGATTTGACATGGTATGTCTATATTTCTGTCACATAACCCTCAACGTCCTACCAAAATCAGGTCATAATTCTTGTCCTAACAATCATTATAAGAATCGCAACCTCATAATTACACTTCTTAGCTATATAATCAAAATCCTTACCTTTTCACAAATGAAGTTTCAACTCACTTTGGAGGATATGGTCATTCTAAAATGTAGTACTAGGGGTAACATCAACCCATGGCCCACTGATCTTGGATCATCATCTTTTTATTTAATAAAAATGAAGATTGCCATCAATGTGGGGATTTGATCTTTTCCCATTCACATCCATGAATATAGCACAAAGAATATTCCCACAGGCAAAGAAGTCCTTCTCCAATGAGACCCATCAGTTTCAGACATCATGAATGATCTTTTACCTCCACCTCATTACAAAACTGAGAAATTATACAATCAGTCCATGGCCTTGCCATGACAAAAGCACAAATATTGTTGCACAACTTTAAGCCATGTAACTAGGGTGATGTCATCATCCCTGTGATGAAAATATTTAATTTATTTTACTTGAAAACTTCCTATTCCTAACTTAAATTCCCAATGATTCCTAGAGCTAATTTTTGACCTGTGGACACGTTTAGGAGCCTTGCTATGGCAGGGAGACTTTTAATTTCCAAAAATCATCAGTGGATCAGTGCAGCTGTGATGAGGATCAACAGCAAAACAGTGGCAATTTCTTGATAATTATTGTTCACTTCCACACATACACAGTCTCCCAAAAATTATTCTAATTCAACAAGATGTCCTATCTTAAGATAGGGAATAAGAGGTTTTCCATTAATTTAAGATACATAAAATACTATTATTGTGGGGAAATGATGTTATTTCAGTTGGAATATGCCAAGAAAATATCAGCCAAAGTGCTTTATGTGAAGAATCACTTCCTGAAATAGGTCATCTAGGCTTAACATTAATTTCCAGATCATGAAGCTCTGGGAGTGAGTAGAAATACTCTCCTGGATTTTATAACAAACAGGGCTTCCATCCCACTCTGCACATGGCATTCATTTATATTTCACCCACCTGGAATATTCTCCCACTTTGGGTGCATACAGCAAATGTAAAACATTTTTTTACAGTAACAATAATAGATTAAATGTAAAGAATAAACCAAGCCAGATAAATTATAATTAACAACATAAAACAATAATCATGCCCCAAAACAGCATATATTGGCAATAGTATAGGTTACTTAATCATATAGCTCAGCAGTTGGTAATATGTCCTTAAAACCCTCTCTAAAGAGAAAGGATTTTGGTTGTTGTTTTAAAAAATAGGTAGAGATGGAGCCTGGTGCAGCCCAATATGTAGAGAGTTCCATAAAGTTGGTGCCGCCACCAAGAAAGCTCTTCTCTGAGTTGCAGCCTTTCTTGTTATCCTCTGGGTTGGCACCAAGAGCTGCACTGTCTTGTGGAATGGGTGATGAGGGCTGATGTTCTGAGGAAAAGACAGTCTTCTAGGTAAGAAGTGTCCACACTGCTCAGGGCTTTAAAATGTTAGAACTGACACCTTGTACCTGATAAAGAAATGGGCAGGTAGCCAATGTACCCCAACGAAGGCTGGGGAGATATGTTTACATTTTTTCACTCCAGTAGTCAGCCAGGCTGCTGAATTTTGCACTCGTTGGATCTTCTGTATCAGGGAAGCCCCACATAGAGAACATGAGAGTAATTAATATAAAGGAGTATACACACAATTATGCTCAAGGAAAAGTAATATAAATAATAATGAAAGCTTTGCTGTCTCAGTAGAGTTGGATTAAATGGAAATGAAGTATTATTTCCACAAATGCATGGCCAACAGTCAGGCTGACAAGGCAACTTTGTAAGCACTTGCAAAATAAATTTATAATGCTATTAAACTGTGTTTTAATGAAACTTTCATTGACTTTTGAGAAGCCACATGATGAGAAAATGGATGAAGAATTTTTCCTATTGATTCTCTTCTCTGTTCACATCATATCCTCCTGTTCTAACGGAATGTCTGCAGAGTCAAAAAGTGCTGGTTCTTTAGCTGTAAACGGAGATGAGCACTGAATCCTAGAGTCAGATATGACTAGATTTCAAGCAAGGGTGACCTTTACCTTTAACCTTGCTTTAACCTTGCTTAAAAGCCACTGACTCTAGGGTTCAGTGCTCATCTCTGTTTACAGCCAAAGAGTCAGTGCTGTCTGTGTCTGCAGATGTTTCTGTGGACATGTGGCAGGTATGACTAGACATAAGAGTGCATAGAACTCTGTTAACCTTCCCACCAAAGTGATCCCTATTTATCTATACTTGCAATTTCTTGCTTTCAAACTGCTAGGTTGGGAGGAGCTGGGACAGAGACGGGAGCTCATTCCATCATGCAGCACTTGAGTCTCGAACTGCTGACCTGCTGACTTCTTGTTCAGCATCTTAAGTACTTGAGCCACTGCAATCCTTACCTTTCCCTTTACCGTTATGTTACCATTACCATTACCATTGCCGTTCCCTTTCCCTTCCCCATTCCCTTTCCCCTTCCCTTCCCCCTTCCCCTTCCCCTTTGCCTGACTGGCAAGACACAGCACTGCACAGGGGCCAGAGACTGATCTGTCTGAGCTAGAGAAGGGCCGAGGAGATCCATCTAATCTAGTACCAATGTGTACCATTCTATCTTTGGCACCACTGCAAATTAAAGGACAATTTAAATAAAATATGATCCAGGTGTCAGCCCAACTTCATGTCTTCTGACTCTTTATTTGCAACAACAGTTCTGGCCCAATTATCATAACTTGCACAGTTTGCGCAAAATTATTTCCATGATGCAAGACATGTGTTCAGTGCAAGTTGAAAATATCTATTACAGGCAAGGAAAGAAATAGCATGTTTTCATGTAAGAAGGATTTACATCCAGAGGTAATATGATAAGGCACTATAAAGTACTGATACTGCAGAATAGAACTCTTTGAAAGTAGTGTTTCTTCTAGAAGTGTACATACCCAAAATTGAGTCAAGTGGGGAGTAGTTGGCCCATCACTTGGTCCACCACTACATGAAACTAACAGGAAAAAAACATACTGGGATGATTTCACTATGTTTAAGTCACGGGAGTTCAGGGCTTCCTAAAAATATCATTTGTTGGTTCATTTCTCCTAAAGGCAATCTATGATTAGTTTCCAATTTGATTGTACTTAAGGTTTCAGCTCCCATGGCTGCTTCAATTATATATAAAAAGCATACATAGATTGAATAACATTTCATTCTAACCAACTGCAACCAATTTTCAACCTCTTGGTTTAGATTTAATTTGAATCTTATTTTTTTTAAAAAAAATATGCAGGCAAAAAATAATTTGATTCAAAAAGATATTAAAGACATCTTCTCAAATGCATATCTAATGAACTCTATTTTACAAGTTTAGGTGTGACTATCAATAAGATTCTAAATTAAACTGCACAATGATTTTGTTCTAAATATTTAAAAGGGGTACTTTTTAAAACAAGTGGATACCAAAGAAAATTGAGGAGCAGTGACTAGTACCATTGGATAGCATTGCAAATATTATTTGCTCTTTTAATTGTATAATTGTTTTAAATAGTCATGAGTTATGGGCTAAATGGCTTATGACAAGCTTCACTAGAAAAGTATATTGTTTTCAAATGCAAAGCTAAGACATCCTGAAAGAAATAAACTGTGCAGTGGTACTTCGCTTAACAAACAGCTTGGTTAACACAAAAATTGCATAACAAAAGTTTGGTTAACAATGTTTTCCCAGAATGGATTAATTGGTTTTCAATGCATTCCTATGGGAAACTGCATTTTGATTAACAAATTTTAGTTTTCAATTCATTCCTATGGGAAATTGCATTCAATGCATTCCAATAGGAAATTTGCTTTACAAATTTTTTGTAATACAAATGCATTAAATTTGTTAGCTAGGTTCCACTGTATACATAAAGTACATTTATTTTCTTTTGGCACTAACTTATTTTCACTCGATGTCATTTTCAGTTTATATATCTGTTGCTGGTGTGTATAGGGAGCCCCTACCAGTTGTAGAGATTACTGTCAATTGTAAGAAAGGTTTGGGATAGAGTTCAAAAGTCTTGATGGGTTTTGTGACTTATATGTTGATGCCACAAAGATTAAAAAGCATGAGACTGTTTGATATATATTTATGTGCTAAAAACCATTTTAACTCACTTTCATCTTAGTACTTCTTCAGTATACAAGAAACAGAAATACCAAATATGCTGTAACATAATAATGTAATAAACCTATGAATTAAAAATAAACCACAAACATATTTTTTTTTGCATGTACTTACTTACATGCCTGTCTCTGTGCGGGCATAATATCATCCCATAAATAGTTTATTCATTTGTTTCATCTATTTATCAACTTCAGCTTTTTAATATGTCAGGAAGTATACCTAGATCTCAGTTGAATGATAACACAGTGGTTCCATATACAACTTCAATTCCCTTCTCAGTTGTCCCTGATGGCTAAAGCATAGCACATCAGTGTGAAAAAGAAGTAATTATGTTCTGTACCAAATAGAAGTTGGTCCACAATGATTCCTGCATTTCATAACATTTTATAGACAGGGGAGTTGAGGAGTGAATAGGAGGACAGGAGTAAAATATCTGTCAAATAATTTTGCATGCATTTTGGGAGTAGTCTGAACTGAAATATTTGTATGAAGCTGAAACGAGAAGTACAATGACAACATTAAAGTGAGAACAAGTGCTAAAGTTAACTTATTCACATGGACAAAATGCTGCACCCTTCCACAGCTCAGTGAGTGTCCTCAAAAACTAAAACAGAAGTTATGCAATTCTCCCAAATATGTAGGAGTACACATTTTTTTAATGTTGGGAGAAAGACTTAGCTAAATAGAAATTGAATTTCATTCATTGCATCTCTTATTTAGACTTCTCTTACAAAATTTATTCTTGCAACAATGTGCTAGGAAATTGCGACCTCTTTCAAATGAGATATGTTGGAAAACTCTCTCAATAAATATGGTATAGGCCTCCTTTGCTTGAATGCCAGTCGTATCTAACTCTAGGTGCTCATCATTGTTTTCAGTCGAAGACCCAGTGCTGTATGCATCTGCAGACATTTCCATGGTCATGTTGCAGATGTGACTAGATGCTGGAGCTCATGGAACACTGTTACCTTTCCTGCTGATACAGTACCTATTTACATGCAATATCTTGCTTTTGAACTGCTAGGTAAGCAAGAGCTGGGACAGACGACAGGAACTCATTCTCAAGTCTTGAACTGCTAACCTGCTGACCTTGCAGTCATCAATCTCAGCATCTTAACCACTAAGCCACTGCAGCCTTACATATGGTATACCAAGGTTCAAAGTTTATTTTTTTGTTTCACAAGAAATGTAATGAAAGAAAGGGAGAAGAGAATGAAACTCTGAAATCATAGGATAGTATCTTTTCCCCCTAAGCACAGTCTGGAAGGGAAATGTGTAAGAGAACCCCACACTCCAATCCTACTATGACTGATATCCCAAAGGGACTTGCCAAGAGCATGCATGGCATAAAGCTTTCCAAGGCCTTCTGCTGTTGCTGGGGCTTGTCAGAAGCTCACCATAAGCTCCACAGGAATAGTTTCCAACAACCCTGGCTTATGCAAGAAGAAGGTTCACATGTTGAATTTTCTACCCTGCTTTCCTTGAGAAGTCATGATGGGCCCAGTAAATCTGTCTGATCACTAAGATCTGCTGGAGAGTCACTTCTCCACATCCTGCAATTGAGAACGGTTCACTAAGTGGAGACAAAGAGGAGCACTTTCTAAGCTGTAGCACTCTAGCCTTATTCATGGAGGCCCAACAGTCACCAACACTGGCATTATATTATTACCAAGTAAAACATATTTATTAGAACATTTTGGGATTGAGGATCTTTCTAGATGATAGGTAGGTAGGCAGATAGGTAGGTAGATAGCATATTTGCTAGCATAAAAGATCCACTCCCCCCTCCCTAAAACACACTGGAAAAATGGAGTGTGTCTTTTATTGTATAGTAGCTGATTACCTGGCTTCACTTGGGTTTTTCTTTTATTTAATGTAGGCCAGCCTTTCCCTCTTGGAAACCTTGAGGGGTGTACTGTGAAAACTACAGCTGAGCTCAGAGGGCTACAGCTGAGCTAGTCAGATGATGTCACAATCTCAACCTACCTGAGACTATGACACCAGCTCAATTACATGACTGGGAAACACACACATTGTATAGATCAATTGCATCCCAATTTGGGGGAGCATACACCCCCCATGGGTTTTGAGAACCCTGCAGTAGACATGGAACCAAGCCCAAAGTATGTATGTGTCAAATTTCAGCGGGATCGGTCCAGGGGTGTGGGAGCCTTTGGAGCACATACAAACATAGATTTCGGTTTTATACATATAGATAGTGGACTGCAGTGGCTCAGTGGTTAAGAAGCTCACCTTGTTATCTGGAAGGCCAGAAAGTCAGCAGTTCAACACTGGGGGATTGCATGATGGGTTGAGCACCCGTCTCTGTCCCATCTCCTGCCAGCCTAACAGTTCGAAAGCAAGAAACTGCAAGTAGATAAACAGGGACTACTTCAGTGAGAAAAGATCTTGGGGACACGAAAGGAGCCTCATTCGGGCATCCCCTGAACAGAGTTCCTACAGCAAAAACTTTTTCACACCAGGATAATTTCTGACATGTAATTATCATAGTGGACTCTAGTGGGCTGTTTTGGTAATAACTGGGTGCTTCTTATACTTTGATTTGTCTTATACGCTGGCAAATGCGGTAATTGTTCTATACCTCAGCCTTCTTGTATTATACAGTATTAATGTGTTTCATCTTAATTGAAATAAGCTAAGATACTTTCTTTAAAGTTTAAGTATTGAAAATATTAAGTCTCTTATTCTAGGAGTTTTCTTTCTTCCAGATTCACTTTTTATTTTAAACACATAAACTTGCTGTGATTTAGAAGCTACAGTATGTTAATTCTTTATTGACTGTATAACTGAGAGTACAGGTTTCAGTAGTGAAGTATCTGAAATGTCATACTGTTTTCCTGTTTTTCCATCTCCGTTATTAATATAATTAATAGGTGCCTCTCCGATATTAATATAATTAATAGGTGCCTTAAATGCTATAAGTGCTATTATTGATCATTGACAGAAAATGTATTTTAGTCTTCCTTTGTTTAAAGTTGCAGTTTTAAAGTTTACTTTAATGCACTGCATTGAAGAAATTATAGATTTTCTTTGTTATCTTGTTATTGTAGTTTGTTAATGCTGTTATGTTTGTCAAGCTATTTTGTTACATTTATATGAATTTAGTAATTACACTATATATATACATATCCATGCTGTGATAACATGTGTTAAGTGCTAACTGTTATAGTTCTTTTTCTGCATTTAATGTAAGCAATAAGTACCTTCTAATATTATGTATTTATCATTTAAGTGAAACCTTGCTCTTGAAACACTTAGTAATGACAAATGTGCTCATGTTAAATAATTGTTAAAAAGGAATTTTCCCCTTGCTATGTTCATTGCCTCTAAATCAGAGGTTCTCAACCTATGGCCCATGGGCCGGATCTGGCCCATGGCACCAACTCATCCAGTCCGTGACCTCGTTCCAGCTACTGCTTCCACATCATTTCCATTTCTGCTGCCGCCTCCTCCTCAATCCTTGTCTCCTCTGCTCAGCTTGGTGTGTCCCTAATGGTACTCCATAGCAGGGTGGATGTTGTAAGGCTTACAACATCTGCCCTGCTAAGGAATGGTATTAGGGACATGCCAAGCTGAGTGGAGGAGACAAAGATTGAGGTGGCGGAAATGGAAGCTGGAGCAAGGTCATGGGTTAGTTCCATTTAGCTCCTCCAGGCCGGTAAGCAGGGAAGCGGGGGTGGGGGAGTGGTGGATGGCTTGGGACGGGCGGTGGCAGTGGCGAGACAATGCTGATCCCCCATCACTCCCCACCACTACCGGTGGTGGTAGCACCTATGCAGCCCAACAGTTTAAGGGGGCATGATCCAGCCCCCAGCCTTAAAAGGTTGAGGACCCTTGCTCTAAATAATTGTAAAAGCTTACTCAACGCTGCTGGGATCACAAAAGTTTCTTTGGGAATTTTGGATTTTGATAAAGAACCTAGAGGGTAGAGGACTATTATCTTCTGTGTGTTCCACATAGGGGGTTCTATTTCCGTTTCGGGATTCAATTTGACTTTGGCAACCTCCAATATCACATTCCTACACAGTATTCTATTTCAAGATCAAGTTATACAATTAAGTCCAAACCAAGCAATTTATCAGAGACACCCATGCCTTTGGTTTGTATATACAGTAGACCCTCGCATAACGACGTTACTTGGTTCCCCAAGTAGCGTTGCTAAGCGATTTTTGTTGTTATGCGGGTTTCTATGGAGTTTCCCCGCATAACAACGTATTGTACAGATAATGATGGTTATTTCAGTATTGTTGTCCGGACAACGACACTAAAGACGTTGTTATGTGGGGGAACATGTGGTGCATTACAATGCGTTGTTAAGCGAAAATGATGCTATCTGAACGCATTGTTATGTGAGGGTTGACTGTACAAAAACAAATCCAGCAATATTCAGTATGACTTATTCCCTGGTAAATGCACTAAAGCAGGAGTTCTCAACCTTTTAAAGCTTGGGGCCGGGTCACGCACCCTCAGACAGCTTTGGGGTCCGGACAGTCATTTTGCCCTTCCTCCACCACATGGCACTTCCTGGTGTGGTGTAGATAGTGGTGGGCCACATGAAATGGTGTTGTGTGCTGCATCCATCCCTCAGACCACAGGTTGATAATCCCTGCACTAAAGCCTTAGTATTAAAGGCTCAATTTATCATGTTGGTATGGGCTTTCTTATTACTTTTAACAAGATGACAGAAATTACAAACGTACTCCTTGGGGGAGAAATTTCAGCCTGAGGTAATTTCCACTGTCTATGTAGGGTCAGAGTTACAGAGTATTTTAACACACTTCTAACAGGTGTCCTGATGACAATGTGCTCTTCGAATTATCAAAATGGCCCAAAGCAAGCCATCAAAGCAAGATGCTTTCTGGCAGAGTCATATGGCAGTCATCCTTCTTGCATCCTGATTTGATTATATGTTTTGATACCACTCTTGATTCGGTTGGAGGCCATTGCCTTCCAGCAGTTTGCACGCCTGAAAATCTACCATCCTAACTATTCCCTAATCTCTTCAAATGCTGTGTTTAAATCACAGTCAGAGTGGACAGATGGTTTCTTCATTTCACTCATCTATCTCCTTTCACCTTCATGGTAGAACACTTAGTGAAAAATAACTTTTGTGGTGAGTGCTTGTTACAAAACTCTATCTCTAGGACTTCTGCTGCCTAAGTTTACCCATCAATTTAGTTCTGAATCATCCTATCACAAGCAAGTGCTTGAAACCATTTGCAATGTAATCATAGAAAAATAAAAAATAAAAATAAGATATTTCGAATCAAAATTGAAACAAATACTTTTGGAAAAATTGTTGCTTTTGTTTTTCAGAAATGTGTTTTATCTCGCATTATTTTGGGAGCCTTGGTGGTCAGAAAAGCAGTAAATAAAATAAATAATAGTTTACATTGGAGTAAAATAGAGACACCTTCAAAATCAAAGAGCACTATTGATCAGTAAAAGTGTAGCAAAATGCTTTAGTTTTTACTTACAAAGCCAACTGCAGCCATGGGAACATAGTCAATTTAAAAAAAAATGTAGCCTCAGATTATTTTATGGTCCATGCCTAATAAACAATTAGACTCAATGTAAATGGCTGAATCAGTTTGGAAGTAATATGGGTAAAGTAGGTGTGTCATGATTCTTTGATGATGAAGTAAATAACATGCATCAAACTTGAAAATACAAGCTACCTTAACTATACAGCTTGAAACCCAAGAAAACAAAGAGAAGTTTTGCCTCATAGTAATCAATGCATACAACCAAATTATCTTTGAAAGTCTTCTTCCAGATGGCCACACTACCTGAGAAAAGGAAGGTCACAACATGGGAGAGAATTTTTCCAACCTCTCCCAGTGAAATACTCCGCTGATACATCCATTAGACCTTTCTAAGAGACAGACTTTTTATTTTATTTACAATGCTTTTAGTTGCTGATGAAGTTATAGTTTGGATGTAATGGAAAGAATATCATTTTATTCTGTTTGAGGAATAAACAAATCACTCTGAGAAAAGAAATCAATAATAGAACTTTTGTATAAAGTTAGCCGCCCTGAGTCACATTTTTGTTGAGTAGGGCGGAATACAAATCTACTAAATGGAATGGAATAAAAATAATTTTAATGGAGAGACAAATAAGTGTTTGAGACTTAGTATAATCCTAACGAGATTAATTATACACTAGGATTTCTACTTTCAGGTTTTTTGACTGCTTCTTGAAGAGCAGATCATTAAACTCTGAAGATTTGGTGTCCTTTTTGCAAAAGAAGGCCACCTAGAGTCCTCATTTGTGATTGTTTATTCATGCTCAGGAAGCCTAATACAATATTGTTGGGCAGCAGCAGAGTTGAGACTTTAATTTAGTGCATGACTGGAAAACTAAGCATTGTGTTAAGTAAGTCAGTCTTGGCTCAGACCTAGGTACAGGTAAGTTAGTTGAGTCACCAGTTCTGTTACCTAGCTCTCCTGTTTCAGTTCCTTGTTCTCTGCATGTTTTCTCCACAGCTTCTTTTAGATTTGCTCTGGTTTACTGAAGATCTCAGGTGTTCAACGGCTTTTTCAGTTTTAGAAATACCTAATGGAATTATTTGTATCTTGTTATAATATATTTCCAAAGTGTTTACAAGATAAAATTGCTCACAGTTACCATAACATACATCTAATGGCTATACAATATTATTGGTGGAGGTATCTGGGTCAGCTTTCTTGGGAAATTGTCAGATGGACCTGTGTATGGATGATGTCCAAACTCACCAAAACTTTGCCTCACCAAATTTATGAAAGAAAAGTGGAGCAGATAGTATGAAAGAAGGCAGTGGCTGGCTCACTGAAGCAGTTAAATAGTCATTACACAGTCCTTTAAAACAGCCTAACCTAGATCCTGAAAATTAAACAACTGTAGGCAAGTGACAAAAATTCACAGGTGAGCAATCTAGGCTCATTCAACCAAGGTGTTTTCACATGTGACTGATCCTAAATCCATTCTGTTTACTCCGAAGCAGCATGTACAATGTCTGGTCAATCGAGGAATTTACAGCAAGTTTATAAGGTGGTCAAAGCTTTGACTTTTAACTAGAAAATTAGTAAAAGTAATGTCGCCCTAGGGTTCGGTGCTCATTTCTATTTATAACCAAATAGCTAACGCTATCTGCATTTGCAGATGTTTCTGTGGATATGTGGCAGGCATGACTAGACACCTGAGTGCACAGAATACTATTTACTTTCCCACCAAACCAGTACCTATTTATCTACTTGCAATTTCTTCCTTTCCAACAGCTAGGTTGGCAGGAGCTTGGACAGATGACAGGAGCTCACTCAATCATGCAGCACTTAGGTCTTGAACTGCTGACCTGCCAACTTCTAGTCGTCAATTTCAGTATCTTAATCACTAAGCCACCACAGTCCCTTAGCTTGAAAATGGCTTAAAACTAATTTTAAGTTTCAAAAAATAAATAAATTAAATACTAGTTTCTCTGGCAGTGCACTTGCCACTGGAACATGCAGCAGCTGCCATGTGGGATGAAATGAGACAGGAATTGCATGTTAGCAAAGGCATTGTGGTAAAACATGGCAGTCACTTTGGATGTTCAACTGGTTTATAAGGCTACAAGGTCCCCATTTTTTTTAAAAAAAGAAAATCAGAGACAGAATTGCTGCTACTGCTGTCTGGCTTCTTAAGCTGTTCAGTTTCATATCTCCCCCTTCAATCCAACCCTCTTCCAAAGGAAAATCTGTTCCTGAAATTTTCAGCCCAGTTCTATTAACTGGAAAGAGAAGGAGGAGATGCCGTAGTGTCAAGTACTGTAGAAGCTCAGGGCACCCATGTTTGTTTCTAAAGATTACTTTTAACTAGACTTTGTTTGCATGTAGGATTTGTAGAAGAGCCTATGGGCAAGTCAAATGCCTTTTTAAAAAATCCAAATAACAACTGCTGTCTTTCAAAGAACAGATGTTGTATCACCACTAATTGTTTTGAAGAACTTGCAAACAAAGAGCCGCTTTAAAGGAGATCACAGGAAAACATCAATTTGCTGCTTATGAAATATCTCAATTACAGCCCCATGTATTCTTATCCCCAGGATGATTTTACTATGACTCTTATTCCAACATGCTCAGTGGGTGTATGTCACTTCAGATCTGCAGCCTTCAAAGAGTTTAAACCAGTTCATATGCTTGAGAAGATTGTGTACGAAGAATGTCAAATTATATGTTTGCTTCACTGTGCTTTAGTACAGTGGGTAAGTCACCTTGGAATTAGTAGGAATTGCTTCAAAATTACTATGTGTATATATATGTAATCCTATCCATGTGCAAGAAGCCTCACTGATGTCAGCAGGACATCTTTCTAAACTGGTAGGCTAAACTGAACTACTAATGCTCATTTCCATCTCTGTGATGTCAGTATGAAACATAAGGTGGACACAAAGGAGAAAAAAATATGTATTTCTCGAAATGCTAATAGACCTCTTGGATTTATTTATTTTTGTTATTTTTGCATTGCTTATGGAATACTGTGTGAAATACTATAATGCATTTATTAAAATCTTCTTCCAATAGTGTTATGTACTTGTTTGGATGAATTGGAAGTGTAACATCACCAACAGTATTGCTGGAATTGGACAAATGCCAGAATGAAAGATGCTGAACCATTTTAAAAAAAAAATCTATCCAGTGGCACTAGAAATAGAAGAAACTGCTGGCTTTGAGGTGGAGATCATGAAATAACAACAGGAACTTCTTTTACTACTTAAAAGTCTCTCATTTAATTGGCATAATAACATGGTTAAAAATAAAACAAAAAATTCCAAGTAAAATGCTAATAATAGCTAAATGCTTAGAGAGAGAAAAATGAGGAAATACTGTAACAAATCATCTGTTGATGAAGAGTGGGTGGCAAATATTTTTGCATTAGCACTGATTATGGCAATATCATACTAATGCAACTAAGAAGAGGTTTTTATTTATTTATTTATTTAAAAAACCATAATCTAATACCTTATACAAACATATTTCGTGGCAGTTTACTACCCAAATCCAAACTTTCAGAGATACAAATTGTCCCATGGAATTTAAACAAAAACAAAACAGAAATCTCCAACCCATCATTACCATTGCAAAAAGCTATGCATGTCTTTGGACTTCTGATATCCCAGCTAGTTTTATTTTTATGTTTGAGAAATAAATAGAAATGATAAATGGCTTTCCAGTTGCAAACTGGTAAGAAGAATTGTGTTGCCTCCATGATATCCACAAAAAAGGGGGGGAGTATGGGGTACTCTTGTTGTAAATTCTGAAATTAAAAATGGCACCAAGCGATTGTTTGATCTCAACAGTCAGAAAAGCAATATAGTGCAGAACATTGAGAATAAGTAAGAACACTTACACGGTTTAGTGTATTGGACCAAAGACACCAGGACAGCCGAAGAGCTGGCTTAACACAACTTTATTACATGCTGGTCAGAGGGAACATGTGGTAATGGCGGACGAACAGCTCAATATATACAGTGGCTATACATTTGAATGTGGCTCCTTGACAGTCTATTGGCTACTGTCCGCGTGACATCATTTCAGGTCACGCCCTTCTTGTCCAGGTGAAGGTGATGGCGGGAATCTTCCCGCGCTGTTGCTCTTAGGTGAGTCTTGGACCAATGAGCTTGGACGCTAGTGGTCACTAGCTCACGTCCTATTAGGGTTACAGAGATGCAGCTGAGGTTACAATGTTACACATGGAAAAGGTTATATTGGATACACATGGATAGGTACATTGTTTAAAGGCACATGCTTTAGAACACAACACACGGTTTGTGGTTTTGAAGTTTAGATGTTTTGTGTGGTGTGTTTGCTTGTCATTTACATAATTCTTGGTGGGATATAAATTAAATAGATAGATAGTGATTCAAATAATAGAAATGAACTCGCTGACTAGAAGGTTGGATTTCAATTCCCGGGTACTGTATGACAGAGTGAGCTCCCATCTCTGTCCCAGCTCCTGCCAACCTAGCAGTTCAAAAGCAAGAAATTGTAAGTACATAAATAGGAACACTTCGGTGGAAAGGTAAACAGTGTTCCATGCACTCCGGTGTCTAGGCATGTCTGCCACATGACCACAGAAACATCTGCAGATGCAGACAGTGCTGGCTCTTTGGCCATAAACAGAGATGAACACTGAACCCTAGAGTCGGATACGACTGGCTTTCGAGCAAGGGCAACGTTTACCTTTACCTGTAATAAAGTAGATTGTGTTTATAGAAATAAACATATCACTATGAATATCCGTGATATTGCCCAGTTTTAATAGCTAATCAGGGTAAGACTTGGCTAGCGCTTCAGAGGAGATCACCAAGACCTACACGGGATAGTTGATAGCCACTGCCAGAGTTGTCAGTGCTGGGCTGGATGGGCCAGCAATCCAATATAATTCTTCTCTTTCTCTGGGGAAGAAAAGCCTCTTGTCCTCTTTCACGTCAGACCATGCAACTCATTATGTTTAGTGAGGCTTTTGTAGCACATGCACACAGCTTGGGTCAAAATTCCAGGTGTCGAGATTTCAATAAAATGTTCCAGCTTTTTGAAATTGTTGAAAGGGGGCTCCGTTTTATGGGATTCTTTTTAGGAAAAATGTCTTGCAATTGCAGCTTCACCACAAATAGAGCTATTTTGGGGTGATTGTTATCCATATGTATGAGGAAGTGTGAGTGACAGAATGCCTCTACTTGCATGTGGCATGTGCTGGGATCTGATGCTGAACTTGCTGATTGGAAGGTTGGAGTTTTATTCAAGTTGGAGTATGTGGTCCTATATTCCTTGATACCTTACCTTGATAGTGTGCCATAACAGTTACACTCCATGGTATGCACCTTCAATCTTAAACAGTTATTATGAAGGTATCCTTTTTGCAATCAAAATCAGCCTTCCTTAATAGAGTGAGCTCCTGTCTCTGTTCCAGCTCCTGTCAGTAGTTCAGAAGCAAGAAATTGCAAGTAGATAAATAGGTGCCACTTTGGTGGGAAGGTAAACAGCATTCCATGCACTCCAGTGTTGAGGCATGCCTGCCACATGTCCACAGAAACATGTGCAGATGCAGACAGTACTGGCTCCTTGGCTATAAACAGAGATAAGCACTGAACCCTAGTGAAAGTGCGGTGCCAAAATGGCCACCGCGCTCTTTGCGGGCCCCCCCCGGACTTGGACATCCGGGTGAGTTAGGGGGTGTGGCCTCTATAAAAGGGGTGGCCACGAGGCAGCCGAGCTGCCATTTTAGAAATGCGACGGAGCGGAGAAGTTTTCTCCGCCGCGTTTCTTGCTCTCTTTGCCCTTCGTACCTTTTGCTTTGAACGGAGTTCTTTGCTCTTCGCTACTGCGGTACTCAGGGCACGGGAACTGATCCCTGGCCAGGGATCCATCAGTAGGAAGCTTCGGGAGACATGGCTCCCAAGCGCAAGGCTCTGGCGTTCAAGCCGCGGCCGAGGGGAAGGGCTTTCCCTACCCCTCCCTCTACTGGGGGGCAGCCATCGGGTCGGAGGACTCGGGCTGCACCCCCCCAGCAGGGCAGCGGGATGGCCTTGCCCACCACTGCCAGTGGGGCCGATCAGGCTTCTACTGGTCAGGCTGGCACAGGCTGGCTCCTCGGGGATCCCTGCCCCTGGAGGGCATTTTCTTGGCTCGGGACAGGGTGGCCCACTTGGACCTGGTGGCGATTTCTGCCCCACCATTCCTCCGGCCCTCCACGGGCCGGAGTTTTGGGCATGGCCCTACTCGGGCCCTGGATCCGCATTCAGGTTTCCCATCCAGCAATTGGCTACCGGGCCGTCCGGCCCATTCGGCCAACCTTATACTGGGGGCTCGGAGACTGTTGATGCACGTATTTCGGTGCTAGAGGCAACACTGGGCATTGCCCAACCACCTCCCAATGGGGGTTTAGCTGCTGCTTCTATTACGGCCCCTTTGTCGGTCCCGGCAGACACGTCGGCCATGACTCTCCAGCGGGCCGCCAACAGGGTCGAGCTGCTTGAGGCCATCAGGCCAGCCCAGGCTGGCACCTTGCAGCTCCCCGTATGTTTGGATTTGCCAGTGGGGAGCAGTCAGGTGTGGCCCCAGAGCTCGATGCCTGTCGCGAGCTCCGATGCCCGCCGTGGCCCAGAACACCCAGTGGGGGCGGCTCACGGGGGTGTGACTAGTGAGTATCTGGTTCAATTTAGTGCACCGACACTGTCCAGTCGCACTGGGGGGATACAGTGGCCATGGCCACGCCAGGTTACTGTGGGTGGGCAGTTGCTTCCACACTGCCCTGTTAACTCCTGGTTGCCAAATGGCCCCTCGGTTAGGGCAGGGGTGTCCGCCCCCGGAGGTATGCCAAGCATCGCAGGGGCTATTCAGGGCCCGCTGTGCATACCCTTCATCCAACATGTGCCAACGGCGGCTCTGCCAACGGCTGGTAATTCCTTGCCCCTGGGTGATCATCTTTCACAGGGCACGAGGGATAAGATTTGGCGAGGGGAGTACGTTGATATTTTCTCCCTCCTGAATCATGAGCCCACCAAGGAGGAGAGGGAGGGACAGGATGACCGGGACAAGGAATTGTCCCGTCGTTGTAAGCTACCGCGTACCTGGGCCAATTGGTTGCTGGCATATCTCATATATATGGCGGTATACCTGAGGGCCCGGCCTGATTTGGCCATTCCGATGGTGCAATAACTCGACAACATTTATAGGGCGATGGTTGATTTTCCTGGCCCATCGTGGTTGGCTTACGATGAGGAATTTAGCATGAGGGTGGCCCTACATCCTGAGATGAGGTGGGATGTGCCCTGCCAGCAATTGTGGCTCTTGTATATGACTCCCACACGTCCGGCACCTGGTGGTAGGTACCATTGCGGCCATGCCATGCAGCAGGCGGCTGCCACGCAGGTTCCCCGCCAGCCGGTGGGGCAGGGGGTTCCAGCCCGCCTGCTGTGTTGGAGCTTCTCAGCTAGTGGCGTGTGCAACAAGCGTCAGTGTCGTTTCCGGCACAAGTGTCCCTCTTGCTCTGGCCCTCACGCCACCTCCGCGTGCCCGCGGGCTGGTGGGTCACGAGGAAGAGGTAGGGGCGGGCAAGGGGTGGTCAGAGTTCCCTCTGATGGTGCTGGCCACGCAAAAGGTCCCCTCCCCAATTAATATCCCCATGCTACGACGATGGCTTTCCGCTTATCTTAGATGGGATGATGCGAGGTACCTGCTAGAAGGCTTCCAGTTTGGGTTTCGTATACCATTTAGGGGTGTTCGGGGACCGCAGGATGCCCCGAACTTACTTTCTCTAAAGGGCAATGAGGAGGTCGCTGCACAAAGCATAGCTAAGGAGTTGCAGGCTATGAGAGTTGTGGGGCCCTTTACTGAACCACCATTCCCTAACTTGAAGGTCTCTCCTCTGGGGCTAGTCCCAAAAAAGACCCCAGGTGAATTTCGCTTAATCCACCATCTTTCTTACCCTGCGTGTTCCTCGGTCAATGATGCTATTCCTGATGACCTTTGCTCAGTCAGGTATACGTCGTTTGATCAGGCCCTACAGATGGTATGCGCCTGTGGTCCCGGGGCCCTCCTGGCAAAGTGTGATATCAAATCGGCATTCAGATTACTGCCAGTGCACCCCGAGGACTTTGAGCTGTTGGGTTTTCGTTTTCGGGGAAAATTCTATGTAGATAAGGCCATGCCTTTTGGCTGTTCTATTTCATGTTCGGCATTTGAACGATTTAGCACTTTCCTCCAATGGGCCTTTGTTCGCAGGTCAGGGTCCCGGTCTGTAGCCCATTAGCTCGATGACTTTTTGTTCGGGGGTGAACGGGGCTCGGACACGTGTACGCATCTCCTTACTACATTTCAGGCCCTTATGCGGGAACTGGGAGTGGAGACAGATGGGAGCTGCTGCAGCTGCCTTCGCTCTCCGGGCCCGCCCGCCCGGAGAGCAGAAAAGGATGCCGCCGACGCCGGCCCCTCGAGGAGCTCCCTGTCTCACCCGGGAGCCCCCACCATCGGCCCCAGGAGTGGAGACAAGTGGGAGCCGCTGCAGCTGCCTTCACTCTCCGGACACACCCGCCCGGAGAGCAGAAAAGGACGCCGCTGACGCCGGCCCCTCGAGGAGCTCCCTGTCTCACCCGGGAGCCCACACCATTGGCCCTGGGAGTGGAGACAGGTGGGAGCTGCTGCAGCTGCCTTTGCTCTCCGGGCCCGCCCGCCCGGAGAGCAGAAAAGGATGCCGCCGACGCCGGCCCCTCGAAGAGCTCCCTGCCATCGGCCCCGGGAGTGGAGACAGGTGGGAGCCACTGCAGCTGTTTTTTGGACCTTGCTGGGTTGGCCCGTCGCCCTCGCCACCGGCGTGGGGAAGGAATGGGTGGCACCAGTGGACACTGTCTCCTCACCCCTGGTCATGTCTGGCCAGGGGTTAGAAGAGGGATGCTCGCAATTATGGGGGAGGGTAGCTGCCATCACCCGAGCCTTTCCCCAGTCCGACATTGGCCGCGGGGAAGTGGGAGCTTTTGGGTGCTCCCACTGGAGGGGGGTAGTATGGGGCTTGTGTTTTTGAAATTAATTGTATGGGATTTTTTTTTCTTGCAATGTGTTAATTTTCAATCTGTTTTTGTAATTGTGTAATTATATCTGTGATACTGTATTTATATGTGTTGTAAGCCGCTTTGAGTGGCACTTGTGCTATGAAAGCGGGGTAGAAATTAAAACTTATTATTATTATTATTATATTATAACTGGGTATCCCCTTAGCGCCTGAAAAGACCGAGGGCCCAGCCACCAAGCTCACCTTTTTAGGCATCGAAATTGACACTGTCGCACAGGCATCTAGGTTACCCATGGACAAGGTGGCTTGGATCTCTGCGGCGATTCGGGCACTGATTTCCAAGCGTAAGGTGTCCCTTTGTGAGCTACAGGTACTTCACGGCCAACCCAACTTTGCCTGCAGGGTGGTGACACTGGGCAGAGCTTTCACCAGGCGTCTCTGTGATGCCATGGCTGGCCTATTAAAATGCCACCACAGGGTCCGGCTCACCAGGGGTATACAGGCAGACCTTTCGGTTTGGCTCACATTCCTCCAGGAATTTAATGGGGTCTCTTTTTGGAGATCGGACCTTATGGTCTGCCCTAAATTTCAAGTATAGTCGGATGCCTCCGGCTCTCTGGGTTATGGGATTTATTTCGAGGGGTGGTGGGCATATGGCCGATGGCCTCACGCATGCCAGGGCACGGATTGTCTCCGCGACCTTACTTTCCTAGAATTTTTTCCCATTTTTGGGGCACTAATGCTATGGGGCGATAAGTGGGTCAACTCAGTGGTCCATTTTTGGTGTGAGAATGCTGCAGTGGTGCACATAGTTAACGCTCAGACGTCCAAATCCCCTAGGGTCATGGCATTGGTCCATCAATTTGTCTTGAGAAGCCTACGCCTTAATATGCTGTTCAAGGCCAGACATGTATGTGGCATTAATAACGATACTGCTGCTGATTTATCACGCCTGCAGATCTCCCGGTTCCGTGCCTTGGCTCCGGAAGCAGAGGAATTCTCCTCACCACTCCCGGCCGAGATTTGGACATTTGGCGAGGAGAGGTGAACCGGGCGATTGGCATGTCTTTGGCACCTCGCACGCGTAAGGCGTATCAACATGCTTTCATACAATTTAGAACCTTTTGTGGGCAACTACGGTTACCCGAAGTGTGGCCAATACCAGTAGACCAGATTTTACAATACATGGTTTATCTTCACGGTCATGGGCTGTCCCCGCACACCAGTGGCAGTATGGCTGGTGGGCCACAGTTACGTGCACTGGGCAGCGCAGTATGCTGCAGTGACAGAGTGGGGACCCCATCTCGGGGTACGTGCAGCCGCATGTATGCGATGGTACGGTAAGCGCGGTATGAGATGGTGGGAACTGTTGCCATTCCTGTTTTCCATCAGGGATGCTGGACTGCCTGATGTCCTTATCCTGCATCTCGGTGGCAATGACCTTGCACAGGTCACTGGCCTCTCTTTAAAATTCACGATTTGCAGGGACCTAGCCTATTTGCATTACCTATGGCCGTCCACGCGGCTGCTAAAGTCGGACATGGTGCCGCGACATACTTACATGGTAGGTGTTGACCTCCGTGCCCTTGACCACGCTCGGCGCTCGGTGAACAGGGCTGTTGCCCGGTTCCTGGCAGACAAGGGCTTGGGGACAGCCATTTGGCACCCTAGGATAGGCTTGCAGGATTATGATCTCTATGCAGAAGATGGGGTCCACTTGTCAGACAGAGGTATGAACTTCTTTCTTGAGGATATGCAAGCAGGCCTGGTGACTGAGCTGACGGTCGGGGGGGGGGCGGTGAGTCATCATGGACACCTCCCCGTGTGGCGGGTAGCACTGGTAAGGTAAAGATTTATGACCCATAGGTATCCGGCAGGTTCGTAATTGACTGGCCAACACGTAGACAGGTACAGGGGAAATAGGTTTGGTCAGTCAAAGGTGAACCAGGCAATGGGTGATGTCAGGAGCTTCACAGCCTGCATCACCTTGATATTTAATGGATACACGTCATAGGGTGGGGTCAGTAAATAGTTTATTGACTCTGGTCAACAATTTGTTTGTGTCAACAAACAAATTGATACAAATAGTTACATGTAGCCAATTGCCATTGGTATTTTGGGAGGAACCTTACCAGTGTTACTGTGGCCTGCTTGCCTTAAAGAATTACAATTGGATGATTACACCAATTGAAAGTTATAATTCGGACTAGGGCATTATTCAATAAAAGTGGCCCGATGCCTTTATCCATATACCGGTGTCTGAGTCTTTCTTTGGCGGGGGGGGGGGGGGGCTGCGCCTGCAAAGTCGGATATGACTGGCTTTCGAGGAAGGGTGACCTATACCTTACTGTTTTTGTGGAATTACTGATCATGGACAATAAGTTCTATACATATTTAGTACAGTAATGTGGAGCTTTCTACTGACTCTGTAATGAAGATGTGCAGTTATATGGAGCCTATTCACTTTTTCAATCTATTAATCCAAGGATGAATGTATGAAGAAAGGTTTGGATTGCTAGGATTATAAAAGGAGATTGGAGAGTTCTTGCTTGAAAGTGAACTCTAAGTTGCCTATCTGGTATTTTGAACTCTAAGGGCCAAATTAGATGATTGTCTATATTGTGCAAAGAGACAAAGGACATGGTTCCTAGGTTCTGTAAACCTTCTTTGATAATCTCTCCCTGCAAAATGACTTGTGTTACGCATGATATCACCACAAAAATAGATAAAAGGATGAAAACCCTGAGGAACCATGACTCACACTGTTTCCACAACATTTGACCTCCTAGTCTAATCTTCAACTCATTCTGCCAAAATGCAAATAAGGAAGCATGTAAAAAGCTGATATTAATTAGCAGAAAAGAAAAGACACAATTAATTTTGTAGATTGGGGGAAGAAAAACAATTAAACAAGGCAGGCTGTATCCCTTGCCAGAGACTAAAGCAACAGGTATCCATCAATTACTAGTAACTAAAATTGATATTAACATTGAATTTTCTAGCACATATTACTTCAAAGCAACTATGGGAGTGAATTTTCAATTTGCCCCAGCTAGCTATTATTAACTATGTGAAAAGGTTATTTGGCAATAAGTTTGTATAATTATAATTTTTGTGAAATCAGGGGAAATGGTTAATAAGAGTATCTCTCTTTCTCCCTCCCTCTCTTTGCAAGTTTGAAGAATTTCATAGATGTTTACTAGTTACTATTTGGCCAAAAGAAACACTAAAGAATCATTACAATACTTGTCCAAAATAATGTCTTTCATACTCAAGATTCTCCTTAAAATGTATTGAGGTGCAATGGATTTGGCAGTTTCTTATCCAAGAGAACAGGTGACAAAGAAAAGAAATATGGGAAATGAGTTTTTTTCCCCACAGGAAGTAAAGAACTCTATCTGATGCAGAGGGAACTATAGGTGAGAAACCTCAGTAGAAAAAATAATAATTTCCTTGCTATTTAATCCAGTTGTGGTTTTTAGAGGTGCAATAGATGTCTCCATACACAAAAGATCTCACTGGTTAATTAAAATTTTCAATGCAGTTATGTCAGATACCAACATTCATACATATCCAAAAATGCAAGGCTCTTCCAGTGATGCTAATAGTGTGGCACTAGATGGTGTGACCAGTACTCATATTGGTATGGGAACATGTTTAAATTGTATATCCCTGCTTTCCATACTCATTCATGTATTGGTGGTCTGATGTATAAGCATTCATATGTAGATGCCATCAGAGTTTGGCCTACAGACTTGAAACTGGGTGCATCTTGAGGTATTCATATTTTTCCAAACTAACTCTCCCTTTGATGTAACCCTTGTCCTCTTTACTAGTAGTTTATCACATTGTGTAATACTTTTAGCATTAAGTCTAGCATTGCCTAGATCTCTCACTTTTTTGTAAGGACAAGAAGCTGAATGTTTCATCTGCTAAGGGAACAGTCCTGTCAGAATATTTACAGAAGAGAAAAGATAAATAAAAAGATTCAGCCTAGGAAAATGACTAGTTCTCCATGGGAGGTTGAGGGGAGTGGAGGGAGTCCATGAGGCAAGCAAACTAGGGGAATAGCAGGTCCACAGATAAAGTGATTGAAGAGAGTTTGCAGATAAAAGCAAAAGCAACTGAGAATGAGGAATTTGGGAGATGTATATCAAATAGTGAAAATCTACAACTATCTGCAGTATAGAAGAGGATCTTATTCCTGAGCCTTCACTTTGGCACTGGGAGGGGAAATAAATTCCGGATATTCCTTGTAGTACAGAAGTATGTGGTCCTATATTCCTTGATACCTTACCTTGATAGTGTGCCATAACAGTTACACTCCATGGTATGCATCTTCAATCTTAAACAGTTATTATGAAGGTATCCTTTTTGCAATCCAAATCAGCCTTCCTTAATAGAGCAATAGCATCCATCATGTAAGGCCATCAAATCAAGTAAGAGCAACAACTTCTGATCCAGAAAAAGGGCAGTGCTGTCATTCATTACGTCCAATTTAAAACAGTCATATTGATATCTTATGTATAGTCCCCTGCTCAACTGCATGATATAAGGAAACACAATTAGAGTTGCTCAAGGGATTTAAGCTCTTAGTAGGCTTAAAATATTGATAAAAACAAAATGAGAGCAAATGTGCATTTAAAGACATAATTTGACAGTAATTTCTAAAATTTAAAATCAGCAGATGAATGTAGGAATGAAGTCATCACCTTGTGAAAGTAATGTGGAACTGAAATAACTAGACTCAGCACAGGACATACAAAATACAAATTGATATTGGCTTCAATGAATCCATTTTAAAATGGTTATTTAGAGACCAAATTGCCAACATAAGTTGGATCATGGAGAAAACAAAGGAATACCAGAAACAAGTCTACCTCTGTTTCATTGACTACAACAAGGCATTTGACTGTGTAGACCACAATAAAATTTGGCAAGAAATTAAAGAGATGGGAATACCAGAACACCTTATATGTCTCATGAGAAATCTGTAAATAAGTCAAGAATCAACAGTTGGAACAGGATACGGAATGACAGAGTGGTTTGGAATAGGAAAAGGAATAAGACAAGGCTGCATTTTGTAAAACTGCCTATTTAACTTATGCACAGAGCACATAATGTGCAATGCAGCGCTGGATGAATCAAAAGTTGGAATTGCAGATGACACTACCCGAATGGCAGAAAGTGAAGAAGATCTAAAGAAGCTCTTGCTTAAGTTGAAGGAGGAGAGTGCAAAAGCTGGCTTGAGACTTAATATCAAGAAAACCAAGATAATGGCAACAGGCCCTATCACTCCCTGGAAAATAGATGTGGAGGAAGTAGAAGCAGTGACAGACTTTACATTATTAGGATCCAAGATCACTGCAGATGGAGATTGCAGCCATGAAATAAAAAGGCAACTGATTCTTGGGAGGCAAGCTATGAGAAATTTGGGCAACATAGTTAAAAGTAGAGACATAACCTTTCAAACAAAAAATTGCATAGACAAGGCAATGGTATTCCCGGTGGTAATGTATGGTTATGAGAGCTGGACCATAAGGAAAGCTGAGTGCAGAAAAATAGATGCCTTTGTAATATGGTGTTGGAGGAGAATTTTGACAGTACCCTGGACAGCGAGGAGAACAAATAGGTTGATCTTAGAAGAAATCAACCCTGACTGCTCTTAAAAGGTCAAATAGTAAAGATGAAGCTAAAGTACTTTGGACATCAAATGAGAAGAGAGGATTCACTTGAGAAAGCCTTGATGCTGGGAAAAGTGGGGGGGGGGGAGAAGAAGGGAGCAGCCAAAAATGAGATGGCTAGATGGTATTGTAGACACAATGGACACAGAGCTGAGAGGGTACAGGAGGATGGTGGAGGACAGAGGTGCCTGTCAGGCAATGGTCCATGACGTCTCAAAGGGTCAGAATTGACTGTGCAACTGAAGAACAACAAAAGTGTATCTGTGTTATATTGGTACAATATTTTGGAATAAGTGATAGTACAGTACAGTAGGATTACTGGTCTATGGAACTCCCTGCCAGAAGAAGTGGTGACAGCTGTCAGTCTTGACAGCTTTAAGAAAGGATTAGACAAGTTCATGGAGGACAAGAGTATCAATGGCTATAATTATGGATACTTAAGGACAACCTCCGGGTTGGAGAGATAGGCAGGATATCTCTCAATATCATTTCCAGGGAATCCTAAGCAGGTGAAGGCATCTGCTTGGGAATACCCTGAAGGAAATGGTGAGCTACTGTGTGAGACAGAATGCTGGACTGGATGGGCTGTGGCCTGTTCCGGCAAGGCTGTTCTTATGTTCTTATGTTAGTAAATTTTAGTACATTAGTACAGAAATATTAGTACAAATCTTTGAAAACAATATGTTGAGGCTTTTTACTGTTGATTTTTGATCTGTTTAATTTCTTAAAATTATGCATATTTTGCTCCTTATTGTCCTCTTATCTAGTTGCATTGGGAAGACAATTTGGATCAGCAAAATTTGCTCTCATACTTGTAGTTCGACTGAAGAAAAGGCAGAGGGTTCTGAGGCTTAGCTACCCCCATCACCTAAAGGATGCAATCTAAAAACAATATCCACAAGTTTTGGAAAGCCAAGAATTTTACAATCAAGGGTAAAATTGCTGCTCTCTAGACATAATATGGTGATAGTTCACCAGAGGACTATAAATTGATTTTTTTGATCTTTTGTGAATAGCTTTTATGAGTTTGTGTGATAGGAAGCCTACCTGGTAATTTATCTGTAGGAAAAAGTCTGAGGTAAATTCATCCATTAAACTACCAATTTCTCTACTAACAACCAGAAAGGTTTGTATTTCTCATTTGTCCATTATTTTCTAGTTTGCTTATTTTTCTGCTCCATTTAGACACTGCGAAATTAGAAATAAAGATGTTACATCGTCTAAAAGGTTGGGGCACTAAATGTAGTTTTAATCAACTTTTTACTGTTCTTCAGATCAATTACCTACTTGTTTTGCACTTGAAACCTCCTATTGCACATTAGGGTATTATGAAGCTAAATTTATCTTCGTTTTCAGTTATCTGGGATTTGAAAGGTAAAATAATTGCAGTAGTTTTAATGCAATCATTTTAGATGTGTGAGGTAGTGGAGCACATAATCAAATTAATATGAAATTGCATTATATTGTACTGTTAATTATTTGAAAGAACCTGAAAATAAAGTATGTTGGCCAAAATCCTCTTGTGTAGTTATTCTGGCAGGGTATAATTTAAGTGTTAAGCTAATGTAAGTTATAAAGTCATCACTGGCATTACCTTTTGTCAATTGAGTTGTGTGAATCAGTGTGCAATAGTAATATCTATGCTGAGTTCATAAGGCAATTTCCCTCCAAATTTTATGGCTTTACTGCGATGCTGGCATAAAAAATTAAGAGGATTTTGGTTATTGTTTGGATTCCTGTCTATTATATCCACTAGTTTATCCATTTTTATCTCAGCAGCAAATTGCCACTGGCTATAAGGTTTGTGGTTGAATTTCTGGTTAAGAATCAATCATGTGAGGAGATAACAATAATGATGATACCATAGTGTATTCTTTGTAGTCCTAAGAAATTATCTATACCTATGAAAGGGTGTGTTAACCGTTGAAATGTGACAAAAGATGTTTAGCCAGGCCCCACTAGCCCCGTCCGAGCTTCCGTGCACTCGCCCGAATGGGGTTCGCAGGTAACTGTCTGGTTGAAATTTTCGCCAGTGGGGCAGGAGCCCCCTGGATGCAAACAAAAAAAGGGAACTTCAATTCCCAATGTTCCTTGCACCGCGCCGCACCAGAGCCAATCAGGCTGAGCGGCGTGGGCAAAAGGAACGTTTGGAAATGCGCTGCAGACAATCAAAAATAAGCCGCAGGGGAAAAAATGTTGTACTACCTAAAATCATGCACGCCAAACTACAAACCCCAGTGTCCTGCATGCCATGAGCACGCAGAACACTAGGGAGCCAGCGCGCGAAAAATAAAAGTAAAAAAATACCCTGCCGCCGCTGCCCTTCCTTTCCACGGGCCAGCCATTGAGCATGGCCCACGGAAAAGAAAGACCCCCCTGCCCCTGCCCCTGCCTTTCCTTTCCACAGGCCAGGCTTCGAGCCTGGCCCATGGAAACCCCCCCCTTGCCCCAGCCTGGCCCACGGAAAAGAAAGACCCCTCCACCCCTAAAAAAGTAAACACAAAAACACAAACCAAAAACAGTCAAAAACACTCGAAATCAAAAATCAAAAAGACAAAAAGGAAACACAAAAACAGCCAAAAACAAACAAGCAAAAACACACAGAACCCCCCCCCAAACCCAAAACAATCCCCCCAAAAAATAAAACCAGAGAGCTTACCATGAGACGTCTTCACTCCATGACGACCCGAACTAAAATGAAAAAGAGAATACTTACCGGAAGAAGAAGCCACACCCAGAGGACAGTAGAGAAAAATTGTAGAGTAGAAGAAAAGCTCACCAGCCCCACCCAGAGGCCACAAGAGTAAAAACATCCAAAAATATTCAAAATAATAAGATTAATTCCAAAAACACTGAAATAAGTTATCAAATCATTAAAAAATATTCACACTAATCACAAAAAATTTTTTGAAAAGTTTTCACTCAAAAAAACAAAATAAAACATCTAAACACAGTATGGAAACATTGATTAAAAATATTCTTACACATTTTAAAAATTATTATCCAAGGCACAACTATTTAAAAAAATTCACATAGTAACACATTATTTAGTTAAATACAATAATTATAAAAAAATTATATCATCCTTTCCTCTTTTGAAAAACAAAAAACAAAAAAAATTCACAGTTTCTAACAGCCCATGCGTAAAAATAAAAAATTAAAAAACCACAATGAAAAAATAACCTCATTTGCATAAAAAAACCAAAACCCTTCCAAAACCATTTTAAAGTGCCCGGCACTGAGGAAGCTGGTGCACAAAATATAAAAATAAACAACACACTGGGAGCGTAAGTCCGCTGCAGGCGAACGCAGCGCCTCAAAGCTACAAATTCCCAAAACCTTTCAACACCATTTAAAACACCCGGCACCATTTGTTCAAGAAAAAAAAAACCAAACCCTTCACTATCCAACACAATTTTAAAAAGCCCAGCACCGCTGGGCAAAATATGCTAGACATTTATAAAGAGCTCCATTCTCATGTAACCCATTAGATTTTGTAAAAAGCTGTGTTATTTGTGTTATCTGGCATTAACTTCAAACCAGATAAGTGGGATGTTTAAGGAATGGTTTTACCATTTTTACCAGGGCCAACCTCCCTCTGAGTTTCAATGGATTTCAACAGAGGTCTCCTGAGACCTAGCCAATCACTCTGTCCTCTATATCACACTCAGTATAGCAAAAGCTGCCAAGGACAAAAGCAAAATAAAACCAAAACCCTCTCTGATTCAGAAGAAGGGCAGTGCTGTTCCACACTGGTTGCATGCTTCGTGTGCAGGTGGTGGTGGTGGTGGTAATAAGATGTGCAAGCACTGACTTTTTAACTAGCACTGAAATGTACACTGATGGACATATGTCAGCATAATTATTTAGTTAGATGCAGGCCATTTTTCTCTATTACTAGTCTTTTCATGTACACCCCACACAAAATACTGCTCAAGTATCACGGGAACATGAAGATTTCTCATTGCAGGCGCACCCCCCAATAAAGGACTCAGACACTGGTAAAAGTGGGTAACGGCATTGGGCCACATTTATTGATTCATGCCCTAGTCCAAATTATAAATTTCTATTGGTATTCAACCAATTATAATTCTTAAGGCAAGCAGGCCGAAGTAACACTAGTAAGGTTCCACCCAAAATTGCCAACGGCAATTGGTTACAATGTATCCATTTGTATCAATTTGTTTGTTGACAACAAACAAATTGTTGACCGTAGTCAATAATCTAACTAGTGACCCCACCCTCTGACGCGTATCCGAAAAATAACGGGGTGATGCCTGCTGCCCAGCTCATGCCATCACCCCATTGCCTGGTTCGTCGTTGACCGGACAACGTTAACCAACTTGTGCCTGTCTAGTGTTGTCCAGTCAATTGCGAACCTGCCGGATACCTGTGGGTCATAAATGTTTACCTTACCAGTGCTACCCGCCACACGGGGAGGCTTCAATAAAGGCTCACCGCCCCCCCCCAGACCATCAGCTCGGTCAACAGGCCTGCACGCCAATCTCCTAACAAGAGGTTCATACCTCCCGGCGACAGATGGACCCCATCCCCTGAGTAAAGCCTGTAATTTTGGATACTGATGGTGGGGTGTCGTATGACACGCCCCCAACCCTTGTCCAGAAGGAACCGGGCAATAGCCCTGTTCACCAAGTGCCGAGCCCGATCAAGGGCCCGGAGGTTAAACCCTCCCCTGTAAGCGTGCCGCGGTATCATGTCCGACCAAAGCAGGGTTGTGGCGGGCCACACATAATGCAGGTAGGCCAGGTCACCGCAAATCGCATGCTTCAGCGATAGGCCCGTGACCTGTCCCAAATCATTACCCCCGAGGTGTATAATCAGGACATCAGGCGGGTCAGCATCCCTGATGGAGAAAAGGAATGGCAACAGTTCCCGCCATAACATTCCGCGCTTACCGTACCACCTGAGACTTGCGGATGCACCTAGTCCCAGTCGGGGTCCCCAATCTGTCGCCGCAGCAAACTGCGCTGCCCTGTGCACATAGCTGTGGCCCACCAGCCATACTGTCACCGGTGTAAGACGACACCCAGGGTCTGTCAAGGAAAAAAGGAAACAGGGCAGTGACTTAACTGGTACTCACTGTTGAAGAGGGCGAACATACAACTGAAAACATCGTGATCCCCACCGCCCCATGTTGCAGATTTCGGCCCCAGAGTACCCAAACGCTGCTGCGGTGGAAGCCGCCCCTATCCTAAATGAATGGGTGCCGTAACGAGCCCCCGGGAGGCCAACACTGGCTAGCGCCTTACCGCTCACCTTCCAAAATTGAAATTTAGTAAGGGGACAGAAAAAAGGGCCAGGGTGCGTACCACGTAGTGCAAGGAACTCCTGTAGGGCACCAACCGGACAGATGTCAGCCATAGAACATCGTAGCAGTCTTACACCACTGCCTACACCGTGCTGATCGACCTTAGAGGAACGTATCCTCAGTTGAGCCCAATCATTGGAAACAGAGACATCTTCGAGTTCCAGTGCCCTACGACTCGCATCCGCCTTAGACAGTAGCACCAGCTTACTGATGTGGAGCGCTCCAAAAAAGGCCACCGTAGTAGCCGCGTGAAACAGGGTTGCCTCATACCTGTCAAAACACAGGTCATGCCAACCCCGTGCAAGATGGGTAAGTACCCCCGGAGAAATAGGGTGGCGGTCGTCCGGGCTGCACCCACATTCCCGCGCCCACCCTTCCAAAACATGTCATATGCGAAAATCTTGTGTGCTGTCAGCAAAACCACCCACCTTGGCAATGAATGCCAGCGCTGACAGCCTGGATGCTATGGTGCGGGGGGCTAAGCCCTGGGCATGTAGATAAACCACAAATTGGAGGACATGAGCCACTGGGATGGGCCAACTTTCAGGCAGCCGGGATTGGGCACAAAAGGCCCTGAATGAACTGAATGCCTGGTTATACGCCTTACGCGTGCGGGGGGCGAGCAACATGCTGATCGCCCAGTTCACCTCTCCTTGCCAAGCGTCCATATCTCGTCCGGGAGCGGCGAGGGAAATTCCTCTGCATCCGGGGCCAAGGCTCGGAACCGGGGGATCTGCAGGCGGGACAAAGCGTCAGCAATATCGTTATTAATACCTGGAACATGTCTGGCCCTAAAAAGCACATTGAGGCGTAGGCTGCGCAACACAAACTGGCGAACCAGTTCCATGACCCTAGGAGATTTAGACGTCTGTGAGTTGACAATGCGGACCACTGCCGCATTGTCACACCAGAAATGGACCACCGAATTGGCCCACTCCTCGCCCCATAGCATCAAAGCTCCCAGAATGGGGAAAAATTCCAGGTACGTGAGATCGCGCAAGCGATCCGTGCCCCACCAGGCTGGCGGCCATTTGCCATAGGCCCACTTCCCTTCGAAGTAAATCCCATAACCCAGGGACCCTGACGCATCCGACTGAACCTGAAAACGAGGGGAAACCAAAAGGTCGGATCTCCAAAATGACACCCCATTGAATTCCCTCAGGAACTGGAGCCAAATGAGCATATCCTCCCTCATGCCCTTGTTCAGTCGGACCCTGTGGTGGGGCCTGACCTAGCCAGTCATGGCGTCGCACAAATGTCGAGCAAATGCTCTGCCAGGTGCGACGACCCTGCAAGCGAAATTGAGGTGACCATGTAACACCTGGAGCTCCCGAAGGGACACCTTGCATTTTGCCAGCAAGTCCGAAATGAGTACAACGATCCGGGAAACCTTATCAGCAGGTAACCTGGATGCCTGCACAACCGTGTCAATCTCCACCCCCAGGAAAGTGAGCTCGGTTGAAGGGCCCTCGGTCTTTTCGGGCGCTAAAGGGACACCGAGTTCCTTCATTAGCATCTGAAATGTATTCAGGAGACGTGTGCACGTGTCCCAGCCCCGTACATCCCCGAATAAGAAATCATCAAGGTAGTGGGCTACAGCCCGGGACCCTGACCTGCGAACAAAGGCCCATTGGAGGAAGGTGCTGAAGCGCTCAAATGCCGAGCATGAAATGGAGCAGCCAAAAGGCATGGCTTTGTCAAAATAAAATTCATCCCGGAACTTGAAACCCAGCAACTCGAAGTCACCCGGTTGCATTGGCAGGAGACGGAACGCGGACTTAATGTCGCACTTAGCGAGTAGTGCACCCGGGCCACATGAGCGCACCATGCGCAGGGCCTGGTCAAAAGATGTATACCTGACCAAACAAAGGTCATCAGGGATAGCATCGTTGACCGAACGGCCAGCCAGGTAAGACAAGTGGTGTATCAAACGGAACTCCCCCGGCGACTTCTTGGGCACCAACCCCAAAGGGGAAACCTTGAGGTTGGGGAATGGCGGGAGAGGGAAAGGGCCGGCGACCCTGCCAGCCGCAACCTCCTTAGCAATGCTCATGGCAGCCACCTCCTGCCTTCCCCTGAGTGATAACAGGTTGGGCGCATCCTGAGGTGACCTGACCCCCGTGAAAGGAATGTGAAACCCATGCTGGAAACCCTCAAGCAGGTAAGCTGCATCAGCCCTCCTCAGGTACATCGCGAGCCAATGCTCCAACATGTCCACGTTAATTGGGGAGGGGGCCTTTCGCCTGACCAGCTCCCTCTGCGGCAGTCCTGCCGGCTCCCTGTCCACCTCTACCTTTGCCCCGCAGTCCGCCCGCCTTAGGACACGCGGAGGCGGCATGGGGGCCAGAACAAGAGGGACACTCGTGCCTGTATTGGCACTGCTTCCTGTTACATGCACCATTGGCCGAGAAGCTCCAACACAGCAGGCGGGCTGGAACCCCCTGCCCCGCCACCTGGCGGGGTGCCTGGGCTGGTGCAGCCCGATGTACCGCATGTCCACAATGGTACCTCTCCCCCGGCGCCGGGTGCGTGGGGGTCATGTACAGAAGCCACAGCTTCTGGCAGGGCTCATCCCACCTCATCTCTGGGTGTAGGGGCACTCTCATACGGAATTCCTCGTCGTAAGCCAACCACGACGGGCCAGGGAAATCAACCATCGCCCGGTATATGTTGTCCAAATACTGGACCATCGGAATTGCCAGGTCAGGCCGGGCCCTGAGATACACTGCCATGTATATAAGGTACGCGGGTAACCAATTGGCCCACATGCGTGGTGGCTTACGTCGACGAGACTGCTCCTTGTCCTTCTCATCCTGCCCCTCCCTCTCTTCCTTGGTGGGTTCCCGATTCAAGAGGGAGAAAATGTCCACGTACTCCCCCCGCCATATCTTTTCCTTGGTGGCCTGGGCCAGGTGGTCCCCGAGGGGCAACGAATAACCTGTCGTTGGCAAGGCCGACACCGGAACATTGGCAGTACTGGGCACCATGAAAGGAGCCTGTACCAGCCCCGCCACACCCAGTAAGTTCCCCGCGGGACAGGGTACCCTGCCCCAAGAGGGGCCCTGGAGTGGAGGGGCCGTTCCCAGCTGGGCCGGCGGCGGCTGACCCGCCGCCCCAGCCAGGCGAGGCCACGGCCACTGCAAGCCTCCCCCCATTGTGGGTTGTGTCGTGGGTGCACTAGATTGGACCGTATACTCACAAGTTGCACCCCCGTGGGCCACCCCCACCAGGGGTTCCGGCCCACTGCGGGCGTCGGAGCTCGCGACCGCAACCGAGCTCGAAGACGGGGCCTGACCACTACCTGCGGGTGGTATCAGCTGCATGGGGAGCTGCGAGGCCGCTGCTGACGCCGACCTATTTGCCTCAGGCAGCTCAACCCTATCGGCCGCCTGGCGAGGAGCAGCAAGCGCTGAGTTGACCTGTAAACCAAACGGTGCCCCGGATGGATTAACTACCCTTAAAGAAGCCTCAAGGGCCGCTACATGGGCCAGAAGGGCATCCACGTTAACATAGCCCCCAACACTAATGGGTGGGCCAGCTGGCCCACTGGTCGCTGGTGCCGGGCCAGGTCCCTGGACCCCAGGGCCCGAATATGGCCATGTCCCAACCACCGGCCCCGTGGGGGCCGTGGGCATGCCCTGCCAGGGAAGGGAACCCAGCCAACCCCCATGGTTAAAGCCCACCGCTGGAAGCTGAAGGCCCAGGCCTGAAGGCCCAGCCTGGCCATGCGCCAGGCTTGAGCCGGTGGCCGCTGATTGCGGGCCAGGGGCCGGATCCCCTGCAGGGCCGGGCTGAGGCTGCCCAGCCTCGGGCCAGGGCGCAATCGCCCCCATCCCGCCGGTCCCGGCGGGCGCCCCCGGAAAGGGGGCCTGCTGAGGGGGCGCAGTCGCGGTCCTCCAACCCGGCTGGCGCCTCCGCGAGGAACGAACCGCATTCCCCATCGCCTTCTTCTTGAAAGGCATTGCTGCGAAGTGCAGGGAAGCCGAAGAAAAGGGGCAAAGAAAAACTGCTGCTGAAAAAGGCTTCCCGGCTAAAGAGAAGAGCGACGGAGCAAAAGGGGAAAAACTTCTCCTCTCCGTCGCTTCGCAAAATGGCAGCGCGGCTGCCTCGTGGCCACCCCTTTTAAAGGGTGCTGGCCACGCCCCCTAACTACCTGGATGTCCAAGTCCAGTGGGGGGGCCCGCAAAGAGGACGGCGGCCATTTTGGCACCACGCTTGCATTATGCATTGCTTTCTCGATAAGCAGAGGAGATGATTGTCTGGTATGTGGCAGAACTTTTTTAACTGGATATTTTTCAACCTGAGAGCAGAAATTATATGATACAACTGTTCTCTTCTGCTCCCTGCATTTCAGCCTGGAAGACAACGGTTGAACTGGAATCTTCTACAGTCAGCTCTTTACAAGTTGCTAAGTGGATGTTGATCTCACCAAAGGAAACAAACTTCTCAACAAATGTGCACTTGTGTGGAAACAGCTACAGCACCTCCTACCACTCCTGCTGCTTTTTGGTGCCTAGAAATGTCACATTTTCCTGCCCCATTCTAGTGCTGTTCTGCAAGCTGCCTTACTGGTCACCATTGAAATCAGGGGAAGAATAATAACAATGTGTTCCATAGTTTTGCATGTGAATGTACAGTCTTCAGAAAGTTGATGCCTGCAGAGTGCAGATCTTAAGTTAGAGAATATTTGGTTCTATTGGCTGAATGCCACTCTCTAGCTTATTAGAATTTTATTTTGATCCCCATCACTTGATAGAATCAGAGTAGCTTGTGGCTGCTCATAGGAAAAGAAAACACCCCAGGAAGTGGCGCCTGTTATCCTGAAAGGCATTTCTTTCTTGCATTTCTTTGTTGCGGTATTTACATGTATTCAAAATATTCACATAAGTATCTTGATGATGTCTTCTACAATCCCAGAGTTGGGAATATTGTCTTGCTCATTGTAAACTGAGTCTTGGGAACTTGACAAAGAAACTTTGCTCTTTTTGAAGTCCTGATGTTACTAACCTTATAGCAGATAGTCCAACAAATATTTACAAGGTAAATGCAGATATATATTTGCAAAGCATTCATCACACCAAAGTCTACTTAGTCTACTTAAAACCCTGAATTTAAATATAGATTTGTAGGATGAGGAATATAATTTTTTGAAGTTTGTCCATGGAAGACGTCTAAATACATATTGTAATACCAAACTATCCCATCACACAAGATGTAAAGGTATAAACTACTGCCAAAGATATATCATTTACTGTTTGAATTGCAGATGGCATAATGTGGTTAAATATATCTCAAAAGAATAATTGTGGGTATTCTTCTACCCAAACAACAGAGCAGCTAATGACAGATAGAGCTCTATAAGACATATTTTAAAAAGCATATCCTTTCACTTTTCTTTCTCTTAGTAATGTATTCACATTATTGCACCATGCAGTTACAGGGAAATGGAAGTCTCTTATACCCCATCCATACTTTCTTCTCTTTGAGTGCAAAGTTAGAGCAAAGAAGCAAATGCCTTTCTTGCATGCTGCCCACATACATTTCTGTTTTGCTACATCAAGAAAGGGCAGCAGGAGAATTAAACAGGGCTAAATTAAGACTCCTTCATGCATTGATAACATAACCACACTAGCATCATACCCCTATTGCTGTAGAGAGCATAAGATGGTTATGATTCAAAGTAACTAATGAAATCTGATTAATTGTTGTTCATATTGATGTTGTTTCAATAGTGACATTAGACAATTTAAAAACCAGACAGTAATTATAACTGAGGAATGAGGAGAGGAAAAAAATAATTTGAATCAAAAACATCAATGTCAAACAAAAGAAGGCATTGTGGATTTCATAAAGTAGGTGAGGTGTTCTATTTGGTAGGATATTTTTAAAAGGCAAGAAGTCCTATCAAGTATAATGAGGCCTATTCTAGGATAAGAGGATCAGGAACATGGTAGTTGGGACATTTGACAGTTTTTAAATTAAGTGCTATATAATAATAATAATAATAATAATAATAATAATAATAATAATAATAATAATAATAATAATAATAATAATAATAATAATAATAATAATAATAATAATAATAATAATAATAATTTGTATCCTGCCCTACTCAGCACAAGGCCAACTCAGGGCGGCATTACAACATTTTAAAGAAACAATATACAATTAAGAAAGATAAAATAATAATAATAATAGACAATCTATATATGCAAAACACAGCTTAACAAATACAATAAAAATATACAATACAGCTCCAGGTGCAAAGTACAATATAACAAAATACAATATTAAGAAGAGCTCAACTTACCCGCGGCACATGCCAGACCAGGGAAGGAGCAGGACAAGGCGGTGGTGGCAGATTATACAGTCCGTGCCGCCGGGAACCCCAGTAAAGTCAACTTCCCTGTGGCCAGGGCCGGGCCGGGGAAGTAAGTGGAGGAACCAGAAGAAAATACTGGATCCTGCTGGAAAAGGAAATGTTTAAAGGTCAGGGGCCAAATACAATGAAGTATTACTGTTCAAGTACTTTGAATAAAAGTTTACTGATTGTATTTTATTTAGGTGAGGGGAACTTCTTCATAGCCATTTTATGGGGAATCAGTTAGTAATGGAGATAATGTAGACTTCCAGATGTCATTGGACTATAACCCACATCCTTCATGTTAAAAAGGGTTATTAGGAGCTGTAGCCCAACAACAGTTGTAGGACTTCATGTTCTACCAGACATTAAGCTTGAACCAACTTAATTCACTGAAAATGAAACCTAGCAAGAATCAAGAAGAGTTGACAGTGTTAAACGGATGTTAACCAAAGTACTTTGTGGATATCACATGATTTATGCTTTAAATGCTCTCAATAATAATAATAATAATAATAATAATAATAATAATAATAATAATAATAATAATAATAATAATAATAATAATAATAATAATAATAATAATAATAATAATAATGTTGTGTCAGAAATTATTCTGGGTTGAAAGGATTTTTGCAGGAGAGACTCCACTCAGGGAACGCCCAACTGAGACTACTTTCATGTCCCCAAGATATGGGACAGAGATGGGCGCTTAATCTGTCATGCAGTACCCTGGTTTCGAACTGCATTATTATGAGCTTGGACGCTCGCTATTGCCATCTAGTGGTCACTAGCTCACGTCCTTTAGGGTTACAGAGATGCAGCTGAGGTTACAATGTTACACATGGAAAAGGTTATATTGGATACCCATGGATAGGTACATTGTTTAAAGGCACATGTTTTAGAACACAACAAGTGGCCAGGGGAAAAGCCCTGCATTATTTCAAAACTTGGATGAGCAGGGCCAGCTGGAATTTCTGCTACCGGTTCTGGTGAACTGGAGTGAACCTGCTGAATCCCACCACTAGCCATAGATCTGGGCAGGCTGTAGAGGATAGCAAATGACAGAGGAGCCTGGTCTGCAGTGGTCCATGGGGGTTGCAAAAGGTCTATATATTTATATAGATTCTTCATTGTTTCTTCTACTGAAAGGTTTCTTTCCACCCTATCCAAATCATATATGAATGTTTGAACAACCTTATTGTGTAAGTCTTTGTACTACTGTAACTCCTGTTCTCCACTTATGTGATGAGGTTCTTTTCTAGAACTAAAAAAAATTAAGTATACAAAAAAGGGAAACACAAAAACAATATCCAGCTATTTGGTACTATTAGAGCAAAATCAATTTGAGTAGCAATAATTTCCACTCATATAAGTAGCAGTCACATTTAGGAAAGTGGTGTGAGTCTTTTTCGAAACATAATTTGGTCACTGTAAGCTGCTAGATAGAAACAGTTTGTCAAATAAGCTCTCCATATCTCAGTTGGTTTTCTATCTCCCCCAAACAGCAGTGCTCATTTTAAACTAGGTCATTGGTTTTTTGTGGAGGTCAAACTTTCTGCTAAATAGCTTGGCTTCCTAGAGAGACAGAATCTGTGTCATGTTGTAAGTTGTCTTCAATATAGTAGCTAATTATGGCAGATCTTGTAGAGTTATAACAGCTGCAATTCTCTGTTGTACACAAAGATTTAAATGGACTTTCATCACTTGGAATGTTTTTCAGTCAGAATCAGCTGGTGAAATGGAAGACTGTGAACGCGAGAGGAAGTGACCACTGATTAGGAACCAAAAGGGGAAAGAAATGCTGGAGATTCATTTACAACCTCACATGTGACTTGTAGTTGGTCTTGTAATTTTAGGCCTTTAGCAATTAAGCTTGTTTGCTGTGAGTAATTATTACCATATGCCATCAATTATCCCAATATATCAGAGCTTTCCCAGGGATTTCTGGGTATAGGATATTCAGAAGTGGTTTATCATTTGCTCCAGTATGGAGCACATCCAGACACGCAAAACAAGTTGACACTGCTGTGAATGAAGCCATGCGGATAGTGACAGGATGCCTCAAACCTACACCAGCTGAGAAAATACACCCTATCATTGGTATCCCTCCACCTAAGATCAGGAGAGAAGTAGCAGTGCATGCTGAGAGAACTAAGCAACATAATGACCCTTGACACCCTCTGAACGGATATGAGTCTCAAGTTCAGCAGCTCAGATCCAGGAAGAGTTTTATGGCAAGAACAAACATTCTTGAGTGTACGCAAGAACAAAACCAAATTAGAAGATGGAGTATGGAGCTCTCTGGAGAAGGAACAACATTAAAGGAGGGTATAGCTGAGGAAGCCAACCTCCTCTATGTCACTTGGAGGACCCTGAAAAGACTGAGGGTTGTAGTCCCTAAATGCAAAACCAACATGCTTAAGTGGGGGGTGCTGGTGGTCAAAAACATGCTCTGTGAATGTAGAGAGATACAGAATCCGGTTCATTTACTCTTCTGCTGATTACTGCCAGAAGCCGATGAGGACTTAAGTTTGGGCAACAACAAAGCAAAGAAAGTGGCTTCATTTCTGCAGTCCAGGGTTTGATCTGAACATGAAAGAAGAAGAATTTGTTTCTTCTGATGACAATCCAGGATTGTCTAGCTTGCATAAGGCTGCACAGGCTGGCTGTTTTCCTGGGAAGTACAGAATAGAACTAAGCTCCCAAACTCATTTTTTGAGTCAGGTAACTAACTCATTAAATTATCCAGCCTCTTGTTTCCATAAAAGGTATGTATTGCCTTTTTAAACAAATAGATTTTTTATATTTATCTTAAACTTGATTATTTTAATTAATCTGCTAATTATTCAAAATGGTAACAGTCCAATTCTTTTATAGTATTCACCATCTTGATTCATATTATGGGAAGAGAAAGCTATATAATCTAATAATAAATAAATAATCACCACCTTAAATTATTGACATCTGTCATCTCTCTTTTTCTCTTCTTTTTCCTGTGGTTGAAAGGCAGAAGATTGCATTGATTTCAAGTAGAGAGGAGGGTATGTTTATTTATTTATTTACTACTTATTGAATTGTAGAGTGGTTTTTTTTGTTTAAAAAATCACAGCTTAATTAAAATATCACAGTGTAAGACAGAAATGGGATGGCAAAGATTCATTAATCAGTGTTATCCTTGAAAGTGACATGGATTGGAAATGAAAAGTCTTATTCAGAGGTTGAAGATGAAAAGGACAGAATTTTCTGTCATAAATGCAGTTTAGTCTGAAGACAAAACTGTGGTTTAGGATACAAACAGCTTGCTTTGGAGCATTGGAGCAGCATATGACTATATTAAATTGCAACAACAAGCAAGAGGATTGCAACATTCCACAGTGCCACTGGTGAGCTCTAGGGGTGGAATACTTGTTTAACTCAGAAAAATGGTGCGTGTGCGTGTGCATGTGCATGTGCGTGTGCACGTGCGCACGCGTGTGTGTGTGTGATAAACATGAGGAAGAGGTTCTTTCTTTCATTTTCATGCTATGGCTTATAATATTGTTATGTCCAGCGCTTGCAAGCAATAGAACAGACAACGATGAACCAAACAGCAACAAGTCTTTAATTAACAGTATATTTAAGATGAGCTTACAAGGCATTCCAGACACAGATATGGCAATACAGTCCCATGGAATCAGTCCCTCCTGACTCTTGCAATAGTGTGGCAATATGCTAGCTAGCATAGGATTGTAGCATAATGGAGGAGACACATGCTAGCATGTTCCTGGCTACCTGTACAGAGAGGTAAGTATAGATCTGATCCGGCCCCACCCTTGTTTACCCGTGGGGCATATATAGTGTCTCCCTGGCGGTGGCTCCTTGATACAAAGTAGCGACCCACCAGATAACCGTAACTAACCAATCATAACAGGGAATTTATTTTAATTTAATTTAATAGTCATATTTATATATGCCGCCCACTCAGGCAGAACCCGACTCAGGGCGGCATTACAACAAGTTCTAAAAACACATTAAAAACACTTTAAAAGACCCACATCCCACCCACTTAAAAAACCCATATACCACCCACCCATCCCACCCACTATAAAAAAGAAGAGAGAGTTCTTAATTGTTTACATAAGCCAGCAGGCGGGGACCCTGTTCCCATTCGAGCCCCACACCTGCCCTGCCAGCCAGGTCTTCAATCCTTTCCCGAAGGGCAGCAATTCTCTTTGAAGTCTTAGATCTGTTGGCAGGAGGTTCCAGAGAGTTGGTGCAGACACGGAGAAGGCCCTCCTTCGGGTGCTGGATAGATGTGCACCCCTAGTTGATGGCACTATTAGAGATCCCCTCCGGTCCGCTCTGGCTGGACGGGCAGACACTCTTGGGATGAAAAGGTCTCTAAGGTATAATGGCCCACTGCCATATAGGGTTTTAAAGGACAAAACCAGCACCTTGAATTGCACCCGGAGACAAACTGGTAACTTGTGCAGCTCCCGAAGTAGCGGTGAGGCGCAGGCATATCGTCCGCACCCCATCACCACCAGGGCTGCCACATTCTGGACCAGCTGCAGCCTCCGAATGGTCATCAAGGGCAGCCCCATGTAGAGCGCATTACAATAATCTAGTTGGGAAGTGACCAAAGTGTGAGTGACCATAAGCAAATATATGTATTTAATCAATGGAGAACAGGATCCAAAAGTGTAGCCAATCACAGGACTTTGATTAGCATAATAAGCACACCCTGTGCAGGAGTTTTCGTGCCACTTTGTGTTCCTAATTTGGATGGTGGAAAACCACCATTTTCCTCTTGCAAAGGCACTGCCCGCATTATTTGCAAATGTGAATACACAACATTTCTCCCCCCTAAGTTTTCATTAGGGACCCCCAGGTAAAACTAAGATATGGAACCCTCATCCAAGGAGTGAACTAACTTGTGATCATGAAAACAATCTGTACCCTCCCAGCTTGTGTTTTGTGGCTCATATGTTTTTACTGGTGCTTCGTGGTGCGATTAAAGGATTTTGCATCAATGGGGGTTTTGTGTGAGTGTAACCAAAGGCAAACCAATCAGGCGAATGGCGTATCCTTTTTTCTTCTTTGGCCAGAGTAACTGTAGATGATCCCAAATGTGGTGCATGTAAAGAACTCTCATGTTCCAAACCCTTAACCCATTTCCCAACAGGCAAACCAGGACTCTTTGCTCAGGATGTTTGCAGACTATCTGCTGCGGCTGAGGTTTCTTGAGAGTAGCTCCAGAGTTAGCTTCCTCAGCTGCTTGCAATAAAGGGCTTGCTGAATGCTCTCCAGTACTGCCCAAGGAATGCTCTCTCTGCCTCGGCATATGGAGATCTTGCTTTCCATTGCCTTGTCCCTCTAACCTTGGGGACTGAGAATACTCCCGTGACCCCTCCTTTTCCTCCCAGGGAAGCGAGACCGCACCCATGCGCTCCTTCTCATACCAGTCAATGTTTGGGGGTGATGGTGATGCTTGCATCCCCCCCTCCAACCCCAGGGGACGGTGAGCTCTTACCCGTTGCTGGGGAAACTGAAAACCTTCTAGAATCTTGTGTGCTTACATTAAAATGTTCTAGCACCCAAATCCCAATGGCTTGTTCGATTCCTGGCCACCAGAAATAGCTATGTATGACTGTTTGTGAGCGGAAAAAATCCTGGGACCCACTTAACATGTGCTGTAACAGTTTGGCCCGCAACCCCACTGGAACCACTGTCTTGCAAAGCCTATATAATCACCCTCCCAACACTGGGAGTTTTTCTCAGTCCCGGTAGTACACACATGCCTCTGCATTGTATGGAGGAGGCGGCCACCCAATGTCCACACACACAATAACATCAGATAACAATGGGTCAGTCTTAGAAGCTGTGGAAAAGTCCAGGGACATTTTGAGTGAAGCAATGGCCAATTCGTCTGAATTGTCAGGATTTTCAAAGTCTAGAGCATCAGGCAGCAAAAGTTCTTGCAACTCAAACACATCTGACTGTCCAGGCTTTTTTTTTTTTTACAAAGTCACTGTCCTTGGGCACAACTTGTGCTTGTCGGGAAAACAATGCACTTAGTTCTTCCATGGAGGAATCACTTTGAGGGGGCCCACAGGACAAACCCTCCCAAGGTAGTAACAATGCTTGGGGCTCCTTCTCGATACGGAGGACTGGTTTTCCCTCCCCCAAATGGATCGCCATGAAACAGATGCCCAGGGGCCCGAAACATTGGGACCCCAAAATGTTTATCTTACCCACTTTTACAACGAGGGGCAGGCTCACGTAGACACAGTTATAATGGACTTCAAAGTTCCATATTCCCCGAACTGGAATGTTGCAACCCCGTAAGTACACTAACTTGCCTGAGAGATTCTTGAGCTTGGGCTGCAGGTCAGGAAGAATTTGACGGTACTCTTCCTTGGTCACGGCGGAGAGGAGGGAACCAGAGTACACCAGAAGACAGAAAGGTACTCCTTCGATGCGGAGGTCCACACTGTACCCATCCTTCAGGTCTCACCGCTCATCGTCGACCCTGTAGCTCATGAAGATCTTGGCTATGTAGAACTGGAGTTTTGACTGGAGTTTCGGTGAACCTTTGATGCATTGCCTACAGACCTTGGAGATGTGGCCTGTTTTCCCACAACGGTAACACTGGGCACTCTTGAAGGGACACTCAGTGCAAAGATGGCACTTCCCGCATCCTTGGCATGGCATAACCGACCCAGGCATTGATGTTGGCATCTGTGTTCCCTGTGGTGAGCAGTTATGGTCTTCATGGACATGGCTGGAGTCTTTGGAAAAGGCGTTCACGGCTGGACCCGGCGCTCTTTATCTTCGAGGGTTGACCTGTACTGGAAATGATCGTGCATGGTGTGCAGTAAGGCAGGTAAGGTAACTTGTTGGTGTACGTAGGGCGGCAGAAGCTTTGAAACAACATTGAGAGTCTCTAGCCCACAGTGGGCCAAGAACGTTGCCTTCCACAGCACCAGCTCAACTTTCCTTACTGTGAAGTAGCTTTCCAGCTGGACTTTGTATTACAGCCACAGCTGAGGCTTGCTGATGTTGACTGGATGCAGCCAAAGGAGATCTTGGTCAGCCATCTCGTCGTTCTTTAATTCCATCTTCGTTGCCAATGTTATGTCTGGCGCTTGCAAGTAATAGTCCAGACAATGATGAACCAAACAGCAACAAGTCTTTAATTAACAGTATATTCAAGATGAGCTTACAAGACATTCCAAACACAGAGATGGCTATAAAGTCCCATGGAAATAGTCCCTCCTGACTCTTGCTGTAGCATGGCAATATACTAGCTAGCATAGGAGGAGACCCAGGCTAGCACATTCCTGGCTACCTGTACGGAGAGGGAAGTATAGATCTGGTCCGGCCCCTTTTTTTACCTGTGGGGCTTATACGGTGTCTCCCCAGTGGTGGCTCCTTGATACAAAGTAGTGACCCACTGGATAACCATAACCAACCAATCATAACAGGGAATATATGTATTTAAACAATGGAGAACAGGATCCAAAAGTGTAGCCAATCACAGGACTTTGATTAGCATAATAAGCATGCCCTGTGCAGGGGTTTCCGCACCACTTTGTGTTCCTAATTTGGATGGCGGGAAACCGCCATTTTCCTCTTGCAAAGGTGCTGCCCACACTACTAGCAAATGTGCCTGAATACACAAAAAATATCTAGGCAGGGATTTTTATTGAGCACCAGCTCCATAAGAACTACACATGGAAGTTCCCACTGAGCAGCAGATACAATTTAAAGTGGTTATCTTCTCTTTGCTTCCAATGAGGAGGTTGCCTTGGGTGTTCCTAGTAGGCTGCATACCCTCATCTGCTGTCCCTGCAGGCAGGGAGAAACATAACAGCTGATGGTGAAGAAGAGCCTGATGATAGGAAGCTAGAGGTGGATGCCTGATCTCTATCCCAGCAATAACAAGATGTACAGAGCCTTTATTGGAGAAAGAGGAGGAAACCTGGGGAGAAACAATGGAGGACAGTTTCTTTGCCTCTTGAATATAGAGTGACAGAGGATCCCTATAGAAAACATTGCCACCCCAACCTGTTTGACTACAGAAGAGGCCAATGTCCTTGAGTGCCTTGAATATAGCAAGACATGTTCCCTACGCCACCTTACCCTTGGTGTCCATGCTGCTTGATGGGCCACAGCACCTATTCCACCAACTCCAGTATGAGAGGAAGAAGTTCCAACAGGAATAACTGGGGGAGCAACTCAACAATTGCCAGTTCTGTTCACCTAATTCTACCAGTTATCATCAACAGCTCCAGGATTTCCAGGAGTTGCAATCATACAACAGTCAGGGGGTTAATGCCAGAATCTCAACCCCTTGTGAAATCAGGCAAGAGATAAAAGACAGATATTGCAAATGATGTTCAACCAATAAAAGCTGTTGCAGTTCAATAACCCATGGTGGAATCTATGGAGTTATTACCTGTGGACTCACTGATCACACAACATTGGTACTCAAACCTTGAAAAAGGAAAACTTTAGAATAGATATGAGCAATGTATGATCCTCTAGATATTCAGCTACTATCCACTTTATCAATCACAATTGAGTTTGCTGACTAATGGGAATTGCAGTCCAAAAACATCTGAAAGGCTACAATTTGGTCATGCTGGTCTAGAATAATCTTAACACTTATCTAAAACTAAGTACAACCCTTAATAATTCTTATGTCTTGCCTAATAAAGCCTTGAAAATTATCTCCATGACACATGGCCACCACATGTCCTTTGGACCCCTGTCCCACCTGGCTGGTGAAAGCCGCCAAGGTGGTGACAGGAGGCTGGGTCGGGGCAATCATAAATGCATCTTTGTGGGAGGGGGTGTTTCCTGCACTGCTCAAACGTGCCTTGGTGCGCCCCCTCCTGAAGAAACCGTCCATTGACCCAGCTGTCCTAAACAACTACAGGCTGGTCTCCAACCTCCCCTTTTTGGGGAAGGTTTTGAAGAAGGTGGTGGCATGCCAGCTTCAGGGGGCTCTGGAGGAAGCGAGTTATCTGGACCCCTTTCAATCAGGATTCAGGCCCGGACATGGTACGGAGATGGCATTGGTCGCATTGATGGATGATCTCTGGTAGGAGCGCAATGGTGGTCATCTGATCATCCTTGCTCTCCTTGACCTCTCAGCAGCCTTTGATACTGTCAACCATGGCATCCTTCTGGAACGGCTCAAATGTTTTCCTCTTTTCTGAGGGCCGTACCCAGTTGGTGTGGTTGGAGAGTGAGAGATCCAGCCCTAGGCCCCTTAAATATGGGGTGCCGCAGGGCTCGGTGCTCTCTCCCTTCCTTTTTAACATCTACATGAAGCTGCTGGGTGAGATCATCCATTCCCACGGGGTGTGGTACCATCAGTAGCAGATGACACTCAGTTGTACATCTCGGCCCGTGGGGACCTCAGTGATGCGGTCAAAGTCCTGTCTGGATGCCTGGAGGCCATTGGGGTCTGGATGGGGGACAATGGGCTTCAGCTGAACCCTGGCAAGACCAAGTGGCTTTGGGTTGGGGGTCCGGGGTTATCCAGTGAGCTACCACCTCTAGTCTTGGATGGGGCAGTCTTGCCCCAGACAGACCCAGTGCTTAACTTGGGGGTCCTCCTGGACTCACGACTTCTGCTAGAAGAGCAGGTGGCGGCCGTGGCAAGGAGGGCTTTTACTCAACTTCGAATGATTCACCAGTTGTGCCCGCTCCTGGACCGGGACTCCTTATTCATGGTCACTCATGCTCTGGTCACCTCCAGACTAGATTACTGTAATGTCCTCTACATGGGGCTGCCCTTGATGACCATTCGGAGGCTACAGCTGGTTCAGAATGCAGCTGATGGGATGTGGACATTATGCCTGCACCTCCCCACTACTCTGGGAGCTGCACTGGCTACCAGTTTGCCTCCGAGTGCAATTCAAGGTGCTGGTTTTGACCTTTAAAGCCCTATATGACAGTGGGCCAGGATACCTGAGAGAACGCATCGTCCCGAGAGTGTTTGCCCATCCAACCAGAGTGGACCGGAGGGGCTCTCTAGTTGTGCCTTCAGCTAGAGGGTCCCACCTCTCTGGCACACAAAGAAGGGCCTTCTCTGTGTCTGCACCAGCCCTCTGGAACCTCCTTCCAACAGAATTGAGGCTACAGACAGAACTGCTGCCCTTCAGGAAAAGTCTGAAAACCTGGCTGGCAGGGCAGGTGTGGGGCCTTAGTGGGAATATGGCTCCAGCCTGTTGGCTCATCCCCAGTTAATGCTTAGTTATTATCACTCCCTTTGTGTTGTTGTCCCCCCCATTCCCTTTTATGTCTTTTTATTCTTTTAATTGGGGTGGGGGGGGGTAGTAGGGTGGGGAAGTGAGTGGGCGATTTGGGATTTTAAAATCTGTTTTTATACATTTTTAACTGTTGTATGCCACCCTGAGTCGGGTTCTTCTGATTGGGCGGCATACAAATTTAAAAATTAAATTAAATTAAATATTGGTATAAGTACAGTTGTGGCATTTTAGTTATTTTATAACATTAAAGAGATCAAATTGTGAATAGTATAGACTGGTGAACCTTGGCACTCCAGGTGTACTTGGACTTCAATTACCAGAAGCCCAAGTCAACATTCCAACAAAATTTGGCAGGACAAATAATTTTAAGCATATAAAATGATGCAAGGAAGAAATTTTACAATATACTTTGAAAATATCTAACACAGAATCAAGATAAACATAAAGAGAAATATATTTTGGATTTATTGAAGAGTGTTAAACTATGTATGAAATGTGGAGGAATACAACTTTAAGTTACTAGAAGATTATACAAACTTTTTGAAAGCTAAATATAAGCTAATAAATTTGTTTTGAAGTTTCATATACTGTTGAATTTTGAGGACATTTTTTTAATATATTGGTGCAACAAGCTAGCATTCCTACTGATCAGGGCTTCTGGGAATTGAAGTTCAAGAACAGCTGGAGTGCCAACGTTGGCCATCACTGGTATATACCAGGGGTTCTCAACCTATGGCCCACAGGCCAGACTCAGCCTGTGATGCCATTCCATTTGGCCCATCGCTGCCTCTGTCGCACCCAGAAGTGAAAGTGAGCATGTTTATGTCAGTTGTAAAACACACCCCTGTATGTGCAAACATGCCCACGGCTTTCTGCCATACACAATCTGTTCTTCACTCCCAAATCCTTGCCATCTTGTTAGTAAAGAATGTTGTGAAATCAGTAAATTATTGTATTAAAAAAACTCAACATCTGTATTAATGAAAGGACCAACGTATACCACCTGGCCACTTAGTTGGGAAGATAGGGTGTCCAGTGCCTGAGGGAGAGGAGGTGACAATCCTCAGCACTATAATTGTAGAGCAAATTGAAAAACCTGTCTTTTATAAGCCAAGTACTCAATCTATACCTATAAATCCAAGCGTTAACCATTGGAACTTGACAAAGGCTCCCACACCCGGCCACACTATCCCGTACCGAGCCTCCTGCACTTGCCCGAACTGGGTACGGAGGTCAAAAAATATTTTAAAAATGTGCCAGTGGGGCAAGACCCCCACGAAGTCAAACAAAGAAAAAGAACTTCACTACCCAATGTTCTTTGCGCCGCGCAGTGCCACAGCCAATCAGGCTGAGAGGCGCAAGCAAAAAGAACATTGGGAAACATGCCGTGGCCAATAAAAATTGAGCCACAGGAAAAAAAATGCTTCACAAACAGAAACCACAACCGCAAAACTACAAGCCCCAGTGTCCTGCGTGCCATAAGCATGCAGAACGCTGAGAAAGCCGGCGCGTGAAAAATAAAAATGTGAAATGCAATGGGAGCACAAGTCCACCTCAGGCGGACTGAGCGCCTCACAGCCATGCAAAACAAACAAGCCACAAAATGCCACCATGAGACACCCACTGTCCTTCTTTCCTGGAGCAACGGGGAGAAGAGGGACTCCCTATCCTCCACGCTACCCCACCGAAGACACGGCAAGACCACTGCCGGCCTCAAGAAATGTTGAGCTGGGGTGAACCCCCCCCAAACAGCCAGCACTTTGTCAGGGGAAGCACCCTCCCTGGTGGATGACTGGCTGATGCCTTTGTATTTCAGAATACAAAAACAACAGCCAGCAATCCACAAGGAAGAGCCCCACCCCTTACGGATTGCTGCTTGCCGATCTCCGGTTAGGTAAGCTGGGAGAAAATGGAGACAGAGAAGAGAGAACCATCGTTAGGCACAGAAAGCTCTTCTCTGCCTCCTCCTTCTCCCCCAACCTACCTAAGCAACCTTTCTGGGAGAAGAACGGCCTGACTACCTCCAAAGAGAAACCCACAGGCAGCCCATTTTTCAACTTAAAGTAACCACCAAAAACAAACACCAAAATTATTTAAAAATAATAAAACAAAAATAAATCATTATTAAAAAAACCCATTAATAAACAAAAAGAAATAAATCACAAAAACACAAACAAAAACTTCAACAATACCACAAAACCACAAACAAAACACCTAACTACAACACAAAAAACCCAAAAATTACACAAACAAACAACAGCTAATTACAGAAATAACAATGAAATAAGAAAAATTAAACTAAATCAGAAAAAAACAAACCAATTACACAAACCGAAAACCCAACCAAGACCAAAAAGAACAAACAGAAACACCTCCCAGCCCACCACCACAAAAACAAAACAAAGAAAAACCCCAGAAGAAAAAAAACCAGGCAACTCACCAGCACGACCTCCCTCCACGACGACCGGAACAGAAATGAAGAAACAAAGAGACTACTTACCAGAAGAAGCCCCACCCAGAGGCCAGGAGAGAAAAAACATGTGAAATGAAAGCAAAACCCCTAGCAGCCCCACCTGCAAGACAGAATAGTAAAAAACAACTCAAAAAGACTCAACAGACCCACCTGGAGCCCATAACAGTAAAAACAAGTCAAAAACATAACAATAAATCACAATTTTACACAAATCACAACATATGTCAAAAAAATAAAATAAAAAGATTTCTAAAATCCTGTGCTGAGTTTAAACTAAAATAAAAACCCAAAACTTCTAATCACAGTTTAAAAACATTGAATGTAAAAAACATGTACTTTTACATTTTTAAAATTATTACCTACGGTACAACTATTTAAAAAACACCCACAAACTAAAACAAACAACAACCAAATAATTTAAATAAAACAATTTGAAAAAATTATATCATCAATTGTTCTTTTTTTTTTTAATCCACAAAATACTCCCCAAAAAGGTGATCACAGTTTATAACAGCCCGGCAATGCACAAAAATTGTGCATAAATAAAAAAAATAATTAACAACATAACAAAATAACCTCCTTTTTACATACATTACCAAAAAAAACCAAAACCCTTACAACACAATTTAAAACAGCCCGGCAACGCCAGACAAACTATGCTAGTATCCCCTATATGGATCAGTGAATACTTCAGTTACACTTAATTCATGCAGGCAGTCTAATCAGCATTGCTGTGTGATTTACTTTGGGAACATATCTAAAGTTTCTGAAAAACTCTGGTGATTTTGGAATTAATCAAGGAGAATTTTCTCTAGTGTATTTGGCCATAGGAATGAGCCCATTTTTGGTAAGTAAGTAATGTGGGTTGTGTCATATGCCATAAAATTACATTCAAACTATAGTGACAGTGACAGAGTTTTCAAGTAAAGTGAGATATTTAAGGAATGGTTTTACAAATGCCAACCTCACTCTGTCCTTGTAGTTTCCATGGCCAAGTAGGAATTCAGATCTAGGACTCCTGATTCCTAGTCCTTCACTCTATCCATCACAAAAATTATAAACCAAGTAAATCAATAAATAAAATATCTAGAATTCTGTCTTCAAGAAGCGGGGAAGGGTATATAGAAATCCCAAGGGAGTGAGCATGGTTTTCAGATTACATATGTATCAGTCACTCTTATCCTGGAGCAGGTACAAGAAAAATCAGACTGAGAAATTAATTTGCTTCATATCAAAAGATTTGCTTAGTTTTTTTAAAAAAAATTGTTCTGCAAACTGTATACTTTTTCCTGGCAATAAGATCTAATTCTGACCCTGGAATACCATCAGATGAGCAATAATAGATGTTCACATTGACAGCCTGGTGAAGGGGAATGTATGCTCTTTTTGGAAAGATGTTTATCTCAGTTTCAGGGAAAATATAAGGACACACAGTACAAAAGAATGCCCTTCTCAAAACTCTCATAGTAGTCAAACCTTCAATCTCTGAAAATCTCACTCAATGGACTTGATGCTCTTGGGTATGTTGGTTGCATCAGGTACACATCAATGAGAGGAAAAGAACATTGAATAATATATATTTCTCAAGCCATGTGGGATTCTGTTTTCAGCAAATCACAGAAAGATAGTTATAAATTATATCAAGTCAGAAAAGTTTAAAAAGTCTGTCCTTACTGATTTTCAGACAGATTCATAGGGTAAAGTATGTTATACGCTATCCGAGAACAGAAAAATTAAATTCCCACATTTGAGACATTTTTAAAATTACTATTCAAAATATTATTCCATAGAAAGCAGTCACTGGTGTTAGCCAAGGTCTGTGGAAGCTGTGTTGAAAAAAAATTCTGAGAACAGTCTTATAGACTAAGGAATATACCCTTTGAGGAAGCTGGAGCAAGTATGATGTTAGAATACTAACTATACCAAAGACTTGTTTTAAAACTTAATTAATCTTAGAATCCATATAGTAAAGTTCACAATCTAATATTCAGTATCTTAATGGCCAAGAGCCTTTGGATCCTATTAAATAATATTAGAAATTCATGTTGGGATACTTTCCCCTTCTCTTACTTTGGGAACCCTGTAGGGCAGAATCTATTACATAAAAAGCATTGTATCCTGTTTAGATGAATTCTGACATACAAAGTCACACACAATCTTTTTCTCATCTCCATTAAAACCATAAGGTGGATGAAAGTGCCCAGTGGTCTTCACAGAGCAAAGTAGCAGCGTTCCATATGCATATTGATTGTTCATCTGAAATCAGGCATGGAGTGGGTGGGTTTAAATGTTAAAACTGAGGGGAAAACCATGGCATAATTAAAACCAGGAAGAAAGGAAACCATAACTATGAAGCAAAAGGAAGATACTGGACTGGTACCAGTAGAGAGGGAGTCTAACAGCTTCACCCTGCAAGCAAGCCAAAAGCCTCTTCTGCCTACATCAGTCACAGAAATGATGGAGTGTTAATACTTATTTAATTATAATGTAATACTATAAACTGATAAGTCTATAGAAATCCAAAATATATGCCTTGCAGGAAAACTGGTGAATATTGCCTCTAACCTTGATATGCTGAAACCTATGCAAGAAATAAATTTCCTGAATGTTGTTGGAGCAGGATCAATTTTTTTTTGAACTGACTATTTTTAGAGTGCTCTTTTAGTACAATTCAGGTGTCACTGGAAAAATAATAATGAAATTGTAGTGGTGGATCCCATTTGAATTCCATTAAACTCAATGGGAATATTTTATACTGTGTTTTTCTGTTCTTTAAAGAATTTAGTCCATGAATCCCTGAGTGCTACATGAAAGCATTTCTGAAAGATGTGATTTAATAGTCCTTATGAATACTAATTTCCATATTTAGGTGATTATCTTTAGACCAGAAAGTTTGAGAAGCATGACCTCAACACTTTGCAAAGAATACTGATGATTGGTTAATAATAATGACCTTCTTGACAACCAAATTCTTAATCCAGAAAAATAAATTGTTTTAATGAATGTAAAGTGCGATACATTCAAGATATACATTGCACTTGTGATATTATGACTAATGCATTGATACTGATGAGGGTTGAATTGATGGAAATTGACATCAAGATGGCTGGTGACAGAAGTAAGTGATATAAAATTAAATGAGCTCATGAGGAGTGTTCAGGACAATTAAATGGTTTTAGTGTTCTGTTTTTATTGTTAGTTTTACTCAGAAAGTTTAATATCATCAAATTATTGATTTTTAAGAGAAATTCAGTGAAGGAAATTGCAGCAATAATAACAGTAAGAATTTACTTATGATTTTATATCCTTCAAAACACCTTGAATGATTATAGTTTTAATTTTTTGAAAACAACAACTCTTTAATGTATATCAATGTAATGGACGAAAGAAGGTTCACAATTTTCTCATCACTGATATAAAATTATGCCTTGCAATATCGAGGCACCCAATCAAGAATTAGTCAGTTATTGAAGTATTTTTCAGTCCTGCACAAGGATGAAAAAACAGGGCTTTTCCTCTTTCTCTCCATCTTCTGGAAATTAGCTATTGAAGACATGTGGTTTTTCAATAAACACCTTGGGTTTTATGTGCAATATGAGGTTTTTAGTTTTTATTTTATAAATTCCACTATTTTTTCAGGAAAAACGCTCAGAATTGTCTCCAGTGAGAAGTGGGTTAGACTCTGCAGGAGTTCTCAAAGTTTTTAAGCCAGGGACCGGGTCACACTTCCTCAGACAGCTTTGGGGGCTGGATGGCCATTCTGCCCTTCCTCCACCACATGGACAAGCACATGGGCTGCAGGTTGAGAATCCCTGCTCTAAAGGCACTTGTGCAGACATAATGGATTTATCTCCTATCTTAGAGTTAGGGTTGTGCCCTCAGCCTCTGAAATGTTGTCCATTCCTACATTTAAATAACCATACCGATGCCAATAAAACAGAACATGTAAAAAACCAGCAACAGGTGTGAAAGCTTATAAAAAATGACCAACATCATGCATTAAACATTATTTAAAAATTGAAAGCACTAAAATAGTGTGTAAATTCCTTGGAAAATGAAAAAAGATGTACTCTCTAATGCCAGAAAGACTATTAAGTCAATTCCTCATGAGTCTCTCTAAGGAGAATATCTAATAGATTGGATTTCCAGCACTGAAAAAGTCTTCTGTCTAACAGGCACATAGTCCAAGCTGCTCAAACACTGACAACATGGTCTTCTTAGGTAACAATGGAAAGAGACAGCAAAGCAGGAAACATTGGTTTAGAAATTGGGACTAGAAATTGAATGGCAGATATTGAAAAGTGGAATAACATGATTGTACTGTCTAGACCTCATTAACAATCTATCCACTTTTAGACTCCCCTCAAAAAAAAATGCAACCATATATATAATGCATTACAAAGATTATCAGACTGAATGTACTATTGATTAAACCATATTAAATCAATGTGAATATACAAAGAGATGAAAATCATAGGTGTTTATTCTCAGTTAATTATCCAGCATTTATCAATGATTATAAACTGAATAACACCCACATTTCTGATTTAAAAGTGAGCAAACATATAATTAAGCCCAGTATTTTATTTGCATAACTTAATTTAGTAGATGTCTTAATTGCTATCCTGCCAACCAAGAACATTTTCCCTCTAAAATATTCAAGGGCAGGCTTAATGTCATGGACAGTTGTATAATGATAACACTTTAAAACATATGAATAAATCTTGGTGCAACCTGGCTGTGATTCATCCAACCTCACCTTTGCTGACTTGTGACAAAGAAGAAAAATGGAAAAAGAAAGTAAACTGGAGAATCTCCCTGCTAGCCTGGCTACGGTTGATGCTTGTTGATGATTTCTGGGAACTGTAGCACCAGCTTTGCCAAATTCTTGCTCAAAACACTAGTTATCCATAGAGCTGCCTGGTCATGAGCATTCAATTCATTGAGAAATTAATTTTATTTTTGTTTAAATACATACAACAACAAATTATACCAAAAAATCAAATATAAATTAAATATTAATTTTACATGTTCTCACCACCCACAGGACCTTAAGAAAATTGTGGTTAGGATTTCAAGTTAGAATTTGCATTTTGTACTATTTTATCTATATCATACATGACTTGGATTTTTTCTCCCAAGGCTTTAGAGCTGCTGGGGCTTAAGAAATCCTTTATCCTTACCACCAGCGTATGGGAAGTTTTCCACATAACCCTAGGCTGTTGTGGCCAAAATCTTCTCAACAAGAAGCAAAGCAAAAGCAATCACACTTATATACCACCCCATAGTGCTTAGTACACTTTCTGGGTGGTTTAACAAATTAATTAGTATTTTGCCCCCAACATGCTGGATACTCATTTTACCAACCTTGGAATGATGGGAGGCTGAGTCAACCTTGAGTCAGGATCGAACTCACAACCTATTGGTTGTAGGACAGCAGTTTACCACTACACCACCATGGCTCTTTTACTAGAAGAGTAATGAGATGAAATGTTAGGGCTCTGCTTTCTGCTTTACTTAATATTGTTATGATAGGCCCAAGATCAGCATATCAAAAATCCAGGGGAAAGAGGAAAGGACAGGTGAGACATGGGGAAGTGTAACAATTCTCCATCCGGCAACTGTGACTTTAGCAACCCAACCTCTTAGTGCTAGAGGAGTTTTTTTCATGCACTTTATATGGAGGAAGCAGGTCACAGAGAATCCTTGTGATTCCACGGTGCAGCAAGGCACATGTTAAGTGGTTCAAAGAAGTGGTACAGGAATGGCATGGAGATGGGTGTGTACTTTATCCCTTGCCAGTTTTAGGGCTCCCAGTTTCCTAATTTGGTCAACAAACCAAATTATGGGATGGAGTGTTCTTGCATTCTACAAACCTAATCTCTAAATAAGATGCTAATTCATCACCCAGCTATAAACCTCCTTTAAGATTAAACATTTGTAAAGCACTGTTGTATTTTTAAACCACAGTTGCTGTTTTCATGATCAAATGCCACATCCAAGGTTATTGCATATTATGTGTGTTCAAGCAAATTCAGAGCTCTTCATTTGCTAATCCTTTCATAATACATAGTTGTAAATATATTGGTTTCTTTTATTCATGAGAGAGAAAAATGATGCTGGATTTTTACTGAAGCTTCCTTTCTTCCTTCTTGTAATCAACACAACATCACAATATTGATTACTAGGTTGCATAAATTACGTGGGATTATGTAACAGAATGCCCAAGAAGTTTTATTTCAATGTCTCTGAACTTTTTTTGTGTAAATTGTCCTTCTCTCTTTTTCTGTGGCAAATATGAGTATGCTAAGTTATTTCAGATCTGTGGTGTCTCAAGTACAAAGTACTGCATCTGAAAAACTTCAGGGCTGATTATAAATTGACCATAATTTGCAGGGATTATGGCCCAGCTCATGATTGAAGGCAAAAGGAGAAGAGAATGAGATGGCTAGAAGGCATCATTGATGCAGTGGATGTAAATCTGGGCGGAATATAGAGGATGGCAAATGACAGAGGAGCCTGGCATGCTATGGTCCATGGGGTCACAAAGGGGTTAGACTTGACTGTGCGAGTGAATAACAACAGCATAATAAAATTGGCCCTGGTATCTGGACCAACTTTCCTTATTGCTTCCTCCTTCCTTGTTGCACTGGTAGCTACCAGTTGCTTTTTGATAAATAAACTAATTTTAATCCACTTAACACTGGAACAACTTGCTACCTGTAAATGACAAACTTAGATTAGGCAATTATTATTGTACAAATTCCATATTTCTTTAAACTCTATAATCTAGATTTAAATATGCACCACCACATTTATAAAATTGAAATTTTCTGCTGCAGTTCAAACAATCTCAATACACGGAGATTGTAAGCAGTGTATCATAGAGTATAATGTTGATATCTTACGTTCCCCTTGCATCCAGATCCCAGAAAAGAAATGAATCAATTTCATTTTCATTTTAAAGGCACTTTTCATGTTTTTCTAAGGTATAAATTTAGGAGGAAGCTAATTTCCCAGTCACATTCAAAGAAGTTGACTTCATCTCACCAACAACCACTCCTTTACACCTTTGACAAAACTGGTGTTGAAGCTAGATGCAAAATAACTCCATTTAATATAGCACAGACTCTCATAAAAGATGAATTTGACTGCAATTTCACAGTAGATATGAATGTCTCTCTGCCCTGTTTCACCTTTACTTTTCAATTTAACCCTGTGGTTACTGATTGTTTTCTGTTTCTCCTGATTTCTCAAGTTGCATAGAAAAATAAACATAGACAAAGCAGCAACTACAGTCGGAAGGCATAAATCGCAAGTGTTTCCTGAAGTTGGGATACATTAAAGGATTAATTTCCTGATGAATACAGTCAGTTTATCAAAAAGACATGGTCAGGGGAAATCAATTACATGGACTGTAAGAAAAATATGATAGAAATATCTCTACTCTTTGCAATGACAGAATGTGGTAACATTTGGAGTCTGCAATGTTAGTCTGCCTTATTAAGGCATAAAAAACAATTTAACCATATGAGTGATGCAGTAAAATTTTCCAGCTTCTAACTCAGTAGTGTTACTAAGCAACTGCTAGGTAACCTGTACTTTTAAATATGTTGCTGTATATATAAAACTGTCGATAAAAATCTGAAACTCATTTCCGGTTCTTATTTTTTTACTTCATAAACTAGTGCACATTTGACATGCTTAATGTTCCAGGGAGGGTCTGCATTCCTCTATACAAATGGGGAGGGGAAAAACATCTCAAATAGCTATACATGAGGGGAGGAATGCTGATTAGCTCATAAACATAGCACTACAAATTTGATCACAGCCCTAGGGCTCCATATAAAGCTGACTGAAATATCCAAAGGATTTCATTGAGCCCCAAAGCGACAAATGTACCCTGTCTTGCTGCAGTGAAATCTCCAATAAAAAGCTCATGATAAAAAACAACAACTGGTCTGGATAAACTCTTTCAGAGCACAAGCTGCAAAACTGGAAAAGGACATGGACTATGAAATATGAAATGGTTTGTCACTCTTCTGAAGTTGACTGCATGTCAGTTTCCTGTGCCAGAATATAGTGAGCATATTGTCTCCCGATTTTCTGGAACTATATACACTAATGTGCTGTGCTGCTATATTCTTCCTTGTTCTGTCTCTCTTCCACACATACCCACACCTATGGCTCTCAGAACTCATGCCTCTTTATTTCAACAAGTCTAAAATCCTAACTGAGTCACTATAAATTAGGTGGCAATCCTACACATTTGACTAGCACCTAAATTTTGCCTTCCACAATTAGGGTATTTTTAGATGTTTCTGCAAACATCTTCTGCCAGGTCAGGTGTCATGAAACAAGGTTCAAAGACGATGAGAGTTATAGAGGAAGTCATATGAGGGAATCATATATGTATGGAATGTGTGAAGTTTCAATTGGCAACAACCAAAAAATATGTTTTAGAAGAAAATTGTCCTGCTTTCATATTTAACTGTTTACAGTATTCTAGAATATGGAGTGGAACTAGTGTTACTTCTTTTTTTAAAAAAAAAAAACTTTTCCCTCTGCCATTGTATTCAGGCATTCTAGAATGGATTTATCAACAGAAACATCCTCCAACAACAGCTGACAATGAAGCACTCAGATAATCAATTCTGTTGTTGTTCAGTTGCACAGTTGATTCCGACCCTTTGTGACCACAGTTCTATCCCACCCTGTCTGAGAGCCTGACCCATGCCTTCCCTCTTGCTAAAAGAGTTCAGATTTCTACAGATGTTTACTCCTAACTTTATTAACACTCAGACCAACAGGCCAGCACAAAAGTAGCACAGGAAATTATTTATTTTTCATTTATTTGTTTACATTTATACCCTACCCTTTTGATGCAAGCACCCCTCAGGCTGCCTTACAATATATAAAACTTTCAATGAATAAGATACATAACAACTAATAATCCATTTCATAAAACATATTATGCATAAAAATACAATAATAATAATCCCACAAATAACCAAAAATAATCCAAAAAGCCAAAACCAGATAGCGTCAGATAATCTTAAAACCTTAACAATATCCAAGCAATAATATTCATAGAAAATATGATCAGCAGCAGTAAATGTAAAGGTCACCCTTGCTAGAAAGCCAGTCATATCCGACTCTAGGGTCCAGTGCTCATCTCTGTTTATAGCCAAAGAGCCAGCGCTGTCTGCGTCTGTGGATGTTTCTGTGGAAATATGGTGGGCATGATTAAATACCGGAGTACCCAGAATGTTGTTTACCTTCCCACTTTATTTACTTGCAATTTCTTGTTTTTGAACTGCTAGGTTGGCAGGAGCTGGAACAGAGACGGTCACTCACTCCATCATTCAGCACTTAGGCCTCAAATTGCTGACCTGCTTTCGTGTTCAGGGAATGAAGAAGCACACGAGTGAAGTAGTGAAATTCAGCTCTTTATTAGTGGGGTTTGAACACAGCTTGGATGGGGCAAAACTCGGACTTATATACACTATAAACAGTAACAGTAACAATAATACAGCAAGCCCATTGCAGGCGCACCCCCCAAAAAAGGACTCAGACACTGGTGAAAGTGGATAACGGCATTGGGCCACATTTATTGATTCATGCCCTAGTCCGAATTATAAATTTCGATTGGTACTCAACCAATTATAATTCTTAAGGCAAGCAGGCCGCAGTAACACTGGTAAGGTACCTCCCAAAATTGCCAACGGCAATTGGTTACAATGTATCCATTTCTATCAATTTGTTTGTTGGCAACAAACAAATTGTTGACCGTAGTCAATAAACTAACTACTGACCCCACCCTCTGACGCGTATCCGTAAAATAACGGGGTGATGCATGCTGCCTAGCTCGTGCCATCACCCCATTGCCTGGTTCATCGTTGACCGGACAACGTTAACCAACTTGTGCCTATCTAGTGTTGTCCAGTCAATTGCGAACCTGCCGGATACCTGTGGGTCATAAATATTTACCTTACCAGTGCTACCCGCCCATGTGACCTAAGTCAACAGCAATAAACCCCTGTATCAAACCATAGCAACAGTGTGGGATGGGCAAAAAAGCCAGAACCCAAGAGCCAATTGTAGGTTCCAGCCAAAAATTCCCACCCGGCCCCGAAGCGACCAAAATATCACACTGTTAACTAGGGAGGGGGTGGAGGGAAAAAACTTCTCCTCTCCGTCGCTTTCGCAAAATGGCAGCTCGGCTGCCTCGTGGCCACCCCTTTTAAAGGGTGCTGGCCACGCCCCCCTAACTACCCGGATGTCCAAGTCCGGGGGGGGCGCAAAGAGTGCGGCGGCCATTTTGGCGCTGCGCTTGCATTGGCTAATAGAGTGTACACATTTTTGATCCACTTATTTGCATAAGAATAGATACATGAGAAAAGATACATTCCACTCCTGTCAGAAAATACAGTTAAAATACATAACATTCTTCCCCCCTAGGTAAAAACAAAATCCTTTAATCAGGATGGCGGTCTAGTTTCCCTTCTGGATCAGACACTTGGCTGAGCCGGCTCAGGGGCTTGTAGGATGGGCGCCCCAACTGGAGTGAGGGATTGAATAGAGGGGGAGGATTGTGAACCCAAATAAAAGCCCCGTTTGTCAGATGGAGGAGCAGGGGATCGCTCAAAACCAAAATCTAATACTATGGATGAATAAGGCAACTCAGGATTCCTCCTGTGTGTACTAAGAGTGGAGGGCGACTCCAAACAAAATTGGTCATCATCAATAAAGAAATCCAGAGTGCTAGGCTGGGACAGTGGGTACACCTGGCCAGAATAGGGGAGCATTCCACAAATTCCCCTTGAAATTGGTTCCTAGAAGACACTTCTGGGTCAATGTTGGCTGGCTGTTGACTATTACCTCTGCCCCCTGGGTTTAAATGGGTGGGGGCCAAACCTAGCATTGAGTGTCTGTATTCGTCTTGTGGGTCCAGTACTCTAGGTCTCAAATGATCCGTGTGCCTCCTCCAGATCAGACCAGTGGCTGTTTCGATTCTGTAAGGAACAGGACCAGTTTGATCGATCACAAACCCAGGCACCCACGTAGGGCCACCAGCTGCATAATTGTGGCAATGTACAGGATCTCTGGATGAGAAACCTTTCTGGTGTTGGATTGCTATATTTGTGCCTTTGTCCTCTACCCTAGAGGGATCCAATCTGTCCAGCAAGGATGAAAGTTTCCTTTACTGGAGCAATTAAGCAGGGGACAGCCCTGAGGCAAGGGGGGTGAGTCTATACGTGAAAAGAAACTGGCATAGCTGGAGCTCCAAATCCCCTTCACCCATACGCTGAAGCATGTCTTTAGTTTGTGCACCTGCCGCTCTACCTGGCCATTGGTAGCTGGGTGGAATGGGGCGGCAGTGATGTGCCTAATTGCATTCCTTTCCATGAAGGATTGGAATTCTGCAGATGTGAACGTGGATGTGTTGTCGGTCCAAATGCTGCAAACAGCCTTCTTAGCTGCATTATCGTGGTGGCTGAAGTAACATTAGGCACCCTAATCACGTCCAGCCACTGAGAGAATGAATTCACAACCAACAAAATAGGGCACCCCTAAATGGACCTGCAAAATCTATGTGCAAACTGGACCGCAGGCCCTGAGCAGAATCCCATTCCTAAGAGGGAAGGTGGGATTGCTCTGGGTGAGAAGATTGACAACTGGCACAAGTGCTGACCATTTGTTCTATGTCTTGGTCCAGCTGAGGCCACCAAAAGTAGCTACGGGCAAGGGCTTTGGAACGGACAATTACCGGATGACTTGTGTGAAGTAGATGTAAAACCATTTTCCTGAGAGTGACAGGAATGACCACCCACTGGCCCCATAGAAGGCAACCTCGTTCCACTGACAGTTCCAAATGCTTGTGGTGGAATGTTCTGAATTCCTCGGCTAGAGGAGAGACAGGCCAGCCTTTTTGTACTCAAGACATTACTTTAGTCAATGTTACATCCTTGGCCGTAGCCTTGGCTATATCTGAGAGGATGACTGGGGGTGATTCAAAAGCCTCAATCACAAGGACCTGGTGGTCGCTTTCGATCTCACAATTGGCTTCCCCGACCCCTGGCAGTGGAGAAGGTGACTGGGCATCAGCATGGCTGATGTTCTTGCTGAGCCTGTGCACCAAAGTAAAATCATATGCATTTAGGGAAATTGCCCAACACAACATCCTTGGGGGCAGAATTTGATGCGTGGGCTTCCCATTCACAAAGATTCCAAGGAGGGGCTTGTGGTCAGTTACGATGGTAAAAGGTCTTCCATAAAGGTAATCGTGGAATTTCTTAGTGCCAGCCACGATAGCCAACACATTCCTGTCTGTCTGAGCATAATTTTTCTCAGGCTTTGAGAGTGAACGGGAATAGAATGCTATGGGGGCTTCCCTCCAGTCATTTAGGACATGGAATAACACAGCTTCCACCCCCACAGGGGATGCATTACACAGAAGTACAACTTCCTTGTTAGGATCAAAATGAGTTAATACAGCATCCGAAGATAGCAGCCTTTTAAGTTCTAAGAATACTTTCTCCTGGCAATGGCCCCAGTGCCAAACAGTATCTTTCTTAAGAAGCCAATGTAATGGTTTGGCAACTGAGGCTTTGTGATGGAGAAAAGTGTGATAGAAGTTTAACAATCCTAGAAATGATTGCAATTCGGCTTTACATTTTGGCCAGGGTGCATTTCGCACAGCCGCCACCTTGGAGTCAGAGGGCATGATACCTTGGGGTGTAATTCGGTACCCCAGGAACTCCACTTCCTGTGCCAAAAACACACATTTGTCTCTTCTGAGATGTATACCGGCCCTCTCAAAACGTGAGAGGACTCGATCGACCCTGGCCGCTAGTTTGATGGTGTCATTAGCGGTGATCAGGACATCGTCAAAATATGGCAGGACACCGGACAAACCTTTTAAAATACGTACTACAAGAGATTGAAATATTCTGGGGGCCGCATTCACCCTGAATTGTAGTCTAGTTACATTAAATGCCCCCTATGTATTACTATGGTCTGGGCTATAGCAGCAGCAGGAGACACAGTCAATTGTTGGTAAGCCTGGGCAAGGTCAAGTTTTGCGAAGCAATTTCCTCCATGCAAGGAAGCAAGAAGATGGCTTACCACGGGCACAGGATATGCGTTCGGGTGAATAGCTTTATTTGATGGTACACTTGTAGTCAGCGCATATCCTGACCTCCCCGTTACTTTTCAAAGCAGTCACTATTGGTGTCTCCCACTCTGTAGAGTCCACTGGCGCTAGGATGCCCTGCCCTACCTGTTTGTCCAGCTCGGCTTGTATCTTCTCCTTTAAAGCAAAGGTTACCTGGCATGGCTTCATCCGGATGGGCCGGATGGTTGGGTGAAGCTGAAAGTCAACAGGGAGTCCTTTGTATAAACCTAAACCCTTTTTGAATACCTCAGGATGTGCAGCACAAATGTCCTGGATTGGGTCAGAGACTATTGCATGGATGCCAGAAAGCTGGATTCCCAGTGGCCTAAACCATTGAGTCCCAATAAGACAGTTAGTGCCCTGCTTAACTACAACCAATGGCAAGGAGGTGTGAATGTTTTTGAATTTGACCAAGAAATTTCCCACCCCAAGGACCGGAATCTGGCAACCTTGCACATCCCAGAGGGAAGTTTTAAAAGATTTGAGCTTGGGCCGAGAGGCAGAGGGAATTCTCAAAAACTCCCGCTGTGGGATTATGGAAAAGGTAGTACCTAAATACACCTCCATCTTGAAGGGGACGTCCTGCAGGCTCAGGTCTGCAAAGAAACGCTCGCTGACGATGCCCACTTGTCACGGCTCAGGCTCTGGTGACACTTTGGTGATGGACGTTTTGTGGTGATGACTCTTCTTGGACTCTGGTGCTGGAGTTCTTTGCTTTCGCTGTCGGCATACTTTAGCAATGTGCCCTCGTCGCCCGCAGTTGTGGCATTCTGTGGTGGGGAAGGGGCACTTCCTGCGGTCATGACGGGCTCTGCAGCCATCACACTTGCGAAGGAATTTCTTCTCCCAATCGTCACGGTGCTCTTGGTGCTTTCACCAGACTGCTCGGACTTCTCCCTCTGCATTGCTGGACTCCAATGAAGAGGTGGAACCAGGCGATGCTGAGGAGGATGAAGATGAATTTTGCTGAGCTGGTACAGCTGAGTCAGTGGCACTGGTGGTGGTGTGGCAATGCTGGAAAAGTGTGTCTTCAGACGCTACCGCGTCTTCTAGGACAGCCTTGAAAGTTTGCATCTTCCTGATCATGAGGCAACATTGAGCATCTTCATCCCTCATGCTGGCCAGCAAGCGGTCCCGGAGTGCTTCTTCGATGTTGTCCCACTTGCACGGGGTGGCAGCAATGCGCAGAGCAGCGGCGTAGTCTGCAATGGACTCCCCAGGTCGCTGCTCCCTTCTGTGGAAGGCCACTCTGGCCGAGAAAATCAAGATCTCTGGCTGCAGGTGTTTCCTCAGTGCGAACATGATTCCTATGAGCGGCACCACATCCACGTCCCTTGGGAGAATGAAGTGGGTTGCCAGCTCAAGTGTCTCAGAACCGCACTGAGCGAGGAAACAGGAGCACTTCTGGTCTTCGTCGGTGATCTTCTGCGAGGACATTGTGTGGTGGAATCGGCATTCGTATGTTGCCCATTTCTCTGGACGCGCTGGTTCAAATGGGCCAATGTTGCTGCCATGTGGGGCAGCCATCCCATCCTGATCACCTGTTTCGTGTTCAGGGAATGAAGAAGCAGACGAGTGAAGTAGTGAAATTCAGCTCTTTGTTAGTGGGGTTTGAACTCACTTTGGATGGGGCAAAACTTGGACTTATATCTTAACCTATAAATCCAAGGGTTAACCGTTGGAACTGGCTATAGGTTGCTATGCGTCGCCCTACTGACCCGCACCCACCCTTCGTGAGCATGGCCGAAGTAGCTATGCAGGTCAATGAAGGATTTAGAAAACCGAAACGGGGGCCTCAGCCCCACAAACGGCAAGAAAGGGAAGGAACTTCACTTCCCAACATTCCTTGCGCTGCGCCGCGCCAGAGCCAATCACGCTGAGAGGCTCTCGCACGGCGCAGCGTTCGGAAACGCGCCGCAGCCAATCGAAAGAAACGCATTTTAAAAAAAACACAGCAAAAACACAAAGCACCAACCCATAACTACAAGCCCCAGCGTCCTGCGCGCCCACACAGAACGCTGAGGAAACCGGCACCTGAAAAATTAAAAATAAAAACAACTCAAAGGCAAGCAAACACCAGCCGGCTTTCTTTTCCTCACATGCGGCGCCTGCAACTCCCGAATGGAGTTTCCCCTTTAACATCAGTGGGTGGGGGTGGTGATCCCCCTCTCCGCTGCCTACCCTAGGGTTGGGAGGTTTGTGGGGATAAAAAGAATATATTGCCCCAACCTTTCTGGAAACAAAAGATCAGGCAGAGAGGATCGATCCCCCACCCCCCCTCCTTAAAACAACTCCGTCTTTTCTTCCCTTTAAAAACAGAGTTGTTTTAAGGAGGGGGGGGGAAATCGATCCAGTCTGCCTGTTCCTCTGTGTCCAGAAGTGTAGGGGCAATATACACCTTTTCTCCCCAAAATCCACCCAAAACTAGGGTACCTAGCGGGGAGGGGGATCGCAACCCCCACCAACTGATATTAAAGGGGAAAAACGATCTACTTTCAAGACTCCACAAAAACAAAGCACCAAAACACACTAAAACTCCCCTCCCCACCACCTAGCCCACCCTTCCTAACCCCCAATGACCATGCCCCCTCCCCACCATGGGCCGGCGACGTAGATATTCCAACGAATCTGCCCTGCAAAAAAAAACCCAACCTACCACAACATGGTATTACAATGGCCCACACAGCCACCGAGGCCGGCCCACAGAAATACCCACACCAAAAACAAAAACAAGAACAAACAAAAAAACCAAGGACAAACACAACCCTCCACCCCCCACAAATCACAACACCACCACCCCTAACAGAACAGAAAACAAAACTTACCACTACACGTGCAGCCTCACCGAGGAACAGAATTGAAATGAAAAAGGAACAGGAAGAATACACAGCCCAGGACATAGTCAAAAATAAAACATTACACAACAGCACCACCCAGTGGCCACAGGAAAAATGACACTCAATGCATTCAAATTGATCTCCAACAATTTACAAAAAACATACACTTACACATTTTTAAAAAAATCAAATCCAAAGTACAACTATCACCAAATACCACATAGGAACACATTATTTTTAAAAATGCAATTATTGGGAAATAAATATATCAACCTTTCCTATTTTTAACATCCAAATTTTTTTATAACAGTTTAAAACACTACCTACATATAAAAAAACAATATTTTTAAAAAATAACATAACTCATGTAAATACACATAAAACACAAATCATCCAACACCATTTTCCATATTTTTTAAAAAAAACCCAAAAAAAGCCCGGCAACGCCGGGCAACCCTTGCTAGTACACTATAAACAGTAACATTAACAGTAATACATCAAGCCCATTGGCTAACAGAGTGTGCACATTTTTGATCCACTTATTTGCATAGAGAAAAGATACATTCCACTCCTGTCAGAAAACACAGTTAACATACATAACAACTTCTACTTCTACTAATGCAGCCTAGTATATCATTAGATTTGTAATTTTTATGTAATTTTTATTTTTTCTGCTGCCTCTTGACAATATTTTTTAAATCATCTGTAATTATGGGGCTTTCTCTAACGTTTGACCTAGAAGATCTACAACTCAGCTGTTGTGCACCTATAGTAGTTGAAGACTAATTACTATCTACTACCCTTTTGATTACTGGCTGCTTTTATCCAAATATTAGATCCAACTCACATACCTCAAAACAGACTTAAAATCTCTCATTATGGAAGAAGCCACAAACTTTTCCAGCAACAATACAAAACATATATTATTACTTGATGTACTTACCATCACTCATTAGGGAATTAAAATGTATTTTCCAATCAATTTACCTAGCTCCCGGGATAACATGGGACTCCGCACCCAAAGCCACTCAGTCTTGCCAGGATTCAGCTGAAGCCCTTTGTCCCCCATCCAGACCCGAACAGCCTCCAGACACCTAGTTAGGACTTTGACTGCATCACTCAGGTACCCACGAGCCGAAATGTACAGCTGGGTATCATCTGCATACTGATGATACCTCACCCCGTGGGAATGAATGATCTCACCCAGTGGTTTCATGTAGATATTAAACAATAGAGGCAAGAGTACCGAGCCCTGAGGCACCCCACATGGGAGCAACCTAGGGCTGGACAACCCACTAATGACACCGACTATGTCCGGCCTGTCAGAAATGAGGAAAACTAGGACAACACAGTGCCCTGGGCCCCCAATCCTCGGAGCCAGCCCAGAAGGATAACGTGGTCAACGGTATCGAAAGCCACTGAGAGGTCAAGAAGAGCAAGGACAGAGGGGTTGCCTCCATCCCGCTCCCGCCAGAGATCATCCAAATCCTGAGAAGAGGTGCTCCCTCATATACTTTGATCCCAACTATTATAGGTCAACACCAATACCTTAAATTAGTACTACGGGCAACTAATGTAGATTAGCCAGGACCAGCATGATGTGGCCAAACTGACCAATACTTACAACCAGCCTTGATGCCACACTTTGCACTCATTGAATTCTCCATGCCAGACTTGCATTGTGATAGTTGATTATAGTACCAGTTCACTTCACTATTCATACTGTCCACTTTTTCTTCCACATTTAGATCAAGCTTTGGACACCAAAATGAAGCCACCTTCTTCTTCTACAGTCCCTCTGAACTGGTTACACCACCAGACATATCAGTTAGTCCATTAAGTCTCTTAAACTAAAATAATGTCCTGCTTACAGTGAGGACAGACAGCTAAACAACTGGAGGCAGTGATTGGGTCCCTCTGTTGCATCTGTTGCCTGGTTGTCCTTTGCTTGTGCTTGCTTCTTCTTCTATTAATCTGCATTTCCCCCAGTAGGGTAGCTAGTTGCCTTGTGCTCCTGGGCCTGCTTCTCTGCCTCCTCTATGAGCATACACATCTAGACCCAGTCACTGCTAAGGGTCCTCCTTGTACACATAGATTGGACCAGGCTGCATCAGCTATTCCTCCCTGAGTGGTTTCTCTAGTGTGTCCTGCCAATTCTCTGCCCACTTGTCCTCTGGTATTTCTTCCCAAAGTTTATCCCCTCCTTTTCCTGACACCCCCACTCCTCCACCCTTGTGATCTTTATTGCTGGCCTGAATTCACTACTAGTACCTCCAGCCCACCAGTGCAGCCCCCAGTCTACTAAGGAATTGGAGGTTCAGAATTCCAGGCTAGGTGTTACAGAAGGCAATAGCCTTACCCTCCTTTCAGTCTGTGTGATTTTATATACAGTAAAACCTCGAGATACAAAATCAATCTGTTCCATGAGGCTATTTGTATCTCAAAAAATTTGTATCTCAAAGTGCAGTTTCTCATAGGAATGCATTGAAAACCAAATACAGTGGAACATCATACAACAATTGCCCCGTATAGCAATAAAATCACATAACAATTAGGTTTTAGGGGGAAATGGCATCCCACACAACAATTTTCCCTATGAAAAATATAATACAACATTTTTTCAATGGGAAAAACCACTTAGCAAAAAAAAATTGTTGTGTGATGCAGCCCATAGGGGAAATCACTATACGGTGCATGTATCGTTTAGCAATTGTTTCATACAACAACGAGTCCCATGGAACGGATTAAAATCGTTGTATCAGGTACCACTGTAGTTGATTCCAAATGTTTTTAAAAGTATTTTTCTATTCCAAAGTCTTCATAAAATACATTTTATAAAGACTTTTTAACAGGAAAAAGACATATTTTTCTACGTTTCCTGGTTTTCAATGCATATTCAGCACATTTCCAACATCTCCCTCTAGTGGCAAGCTGTGATAATTGCATGACTAGTCTCCACAAAAAGCTAATCAGCTGTTGGGGGGGGGGGGTTCCATCACTTCCTGGTTGTAGAAAGAGCTTTTGGCAGTGCCAAAACGTGACAAAAATTTTACAAAAATAGAGCAAACATGCTCCAAACACCCTCCTGCTGCTGTGGGAAGCAACAGAAGAAACCCCCCTCCCAAATATTCATATTCCCAAACAAATACATTAAAAATTTATATCTCGAACCTGTTTTCCCCCCTGAATTTTCCATTTGTATTGCAGGTTTTTCAAGTAGAACCATTCGTATGTCAAGGTTCCACTGTATACCTAAAATTGCATGAAGGCAGAAAGTAGTCTGAGGTAGTTTTCTTGGTCCTCAGTATTATGATACCAACATTCATATTTGGTAATCACAGTAACATATTTGCTTACTTACCTAGTTTTAGAATAGGCATGGGGGTATTCCTGTAGCATCATGACTTAAAACTTCCTATTGTCATATACAGCAATTCCAACAACAATGAAATGGGTCCTCCAACCCATACCTTGTTTTTTTTAAATAGTGGCAATTCCTAATAGCATGCTCAGCATCACATCTTCTTTATCTCTTGTACAAAACAAAACAGGTAAAGTACTTCCCAAAATTCTGTCCTGTTTAACATTTTGGGAAATATCAATAGTAATGGGGAAATAGTTTTGTTCAATGGTTTCATGGTTGTCATCCCTTCCTCTAGAGAAATATGAAATGATGCCTTTGGAGACCTTTTTTCATTAAGACAAAACTTTTCCACAGGGCAGAAACAGATATTATAAGACCCCAGTGATTAAAAGAGGAAAAAGCATAACTGGTAAAAACATCTCCCTCCAGCATGTTCTCTTCAGCATGCAAATTTGTTTGTGATTTGTCTTCAGGACTTAAGCATGAATTTCCTTTGAAGTTTGATGTTGAAAATAGAAAACACCACTTCCATTCACTTGCCTCATAAAGTACTGTAGCATGCTTTCTGTTCTTTTTACAGGCTATCTATGGTGCCTCTTTCTGCTGTAAGCAACACAGGATGACCCAACCTCACAGAAGCCTTGGTTTTCATGAAAATGTGAACTTTGCTTGAAGATTGAGGTTTGGTGGCAGAGAAAACTGCTATCCCACATACAGTAAAAGTTCCCCTGGATCTCCAGCTAAAAATATCTCTGGTCACAGGACCAAACGAAACAAAATTTGGAGAATCCCTGCCAATCAAAGCTGATTTTACTGAGTTAAATGGATCCAATGATATGCAAAGCCCAAGAAATCTTGCTGGCTAAGAAATTTTTCTGCCAGAGCCATGTAGGGGTGGTGGTGGTGCTACAGAGATTTTTCAGTAAGGAATGCAGGCAGCTAGAGAAGAAGAAAATTAAAAACTGTATAGTGGGGGGAAGTAAAACAAATACAGAACCCTTGGGCACTCTACAATGTTATAGCAAGCTCAAAATGTGACTTGTTGCCAAATGGTAATGAGAAGCCTTTTTCATGGGAAAACTTCTAGAAAACTGAAGAATAAATTATGCACGCCATGTGCACCACATTTTTTCTGGAGCAGAATATAACACTGCTATCCCATATACATGGTGCAGGGTATAATGGGAAAGGGCTACATTACAAACATACAGTATTTGAGCAATTGATATTGTTATGTATGCATGCAGTTCAGCTGTTTGCCATTAGCGCAGCTGAGGGAGCTCACGTGGCTCCAATTCACCCAATGTGTAACTAGTGCGTGAAACCTTCCCGCCACAGGTGAACTATGTCAGGTATGCAGTACGTCAGAAAGACGTCACAGATACTGTAACCAATAGGCGCCTTCGGGTGAGATTCAAATGTATCAGGTACCATATATAAAGGGGCAAGGCTCCGCCATTGCCTCATGTACAGATTGATCATGTTACAATAAAGTAGTGTTTAGCCCATCTGCCGGCTCGTGTGCAATCAATCTGCCTACATCAAATTAGTGATGAAGGTGGGATAATGGCATCCCACAGGGTCACCCTCTCTCCGTTCGATACCTCCCAGCCGGAGTCATGGGACCTCTACGAGGAACAGTTTCTGTACGTGATGGACACGGAGAAGATAAAGGGTGAAGCGCAAAGGTGAGCCTGCCTACTGGTTCAGTGTGGGTTGCCAACCCTGGAACTGGCAAGGAACCTCCTGATGCTGAGGGTACTCAAGACAGTACCACTGGCCAAAATCCTCGCTGCCCTGCAGGCACATTTCCACTCAAAGGTTTCCGTGTTCCCGGCAAGATTGGCGTTTAGCCAGCGAGACCAACGGCCTGGAGAAACTGTGGCAGAGTAAGTAGCCGCGCTGAGGCTGGCGGTCGTTCCCTGTCAGTGGGGAGCCTTCCTGGCCAAGGCATTGTGAGACCGTCTCCTACTCAGCCTGCGGGATGAAGAGGCTCAGTGGAAACTGTTAGCCCAAGGCGAGGACCATTCACGTTTGAGCAGGTCTTGAGGGCTACACATGCTGCTGAGGCAGTAAAGGACGGAGTATGGGCATGCAGGATGATGTCCGCAGCCCCGGGAAGCTCGGTGTCTGCAGTGCAAGCCCACAGCTGTTCGTCACACCATGCACGAGAGTCGAGAGCCGCGGTGGCCACCACCATGTCCTCCTCGGAATCCAGCAAGAGCAAACCAGAGGTCCAGAAAGTGAGAAAAAGGCCATCCGAAAAGAGAGACACCACCGAAGCAAGCCGACACTATGAAGGGTGCGGGGGCTCACACGACCGGAAGAAATGCCCCTTCAAGAAGGCAGAGTGCCATAACTGTGGACATTTGGGACACATAGTGAAGGTGTGCAGACAATGCAGAAGCCGAAACCCTGACCAGACCAGCCGCTACAGCTGAAAGAATGAGGCCTTCCAGAAAGTGCATGCTGGGGACACTGTGGTGAGACATGTGTCGGACTGACACACCCTTTTTCTTGTGAACGTACTGTTGCAGGGGGTCCAAGGAAAGATGGAGGTGGATTCAGGGACTGACTATTCCATAGTCTCGCAGACGGAGTTTCTGTGAATACCCCCTAGGGACTGCCCCAAACTGACAGCCCTCAGGACGAACTTGCAGGACATTCAGGGTAACTACATTCTGATCCTTGGGGTGGGAGATTTCACCGTCCATTTCAAAAACCTCACAGGGACGTTGCCCTTGGTGGTTCTTAAGGGGGGGTCCAGTTGTCTTCTAGGGACACAGTGGTTTGAACCTCTGGGCATCGCACTGATTGGCATCAACACCGTCCGAGGTGACTCCATTCAGGATGTGTACAATGTGTGCAATGCACATCCCGTGGTCTTCGAGAAAGGACTTGGGGAGTACAGGGGGCCTCCAGTGGACTTTGATATTGACCCTTCCGTTTGCCTCGTACCGCTCAAGCCACAAAGAGGTCCTTTTGCACTAAAGGACAAAATCGAAGTGGAACTGGACAAACTGGTGGGTCAGGGGATTTTGGTTCTGGTGGACTCTGCAGATTGGGAGACACCGACTGTAATTGCCATGTGCTGATTACAAGTGTACTAACAATAAGGCAATTCACCCCAATGCCTACCCGGTGCCGGTAGTTAGCCACTTGCTGGCCAAGTTACATGGGGGTAAATGCTTTGTGAAGTTGGACCTAGCACAGGTTTACCAACAGTTAATGGTTACACCTGCGGCCGCAGCTGCCCAGACGATAGTTATGCACAAGGGTGCATTTAAGGTGATGTGCCTCCACTTAGGTGTGAACTCAGCCCCCGGGATGTTTCAGGTGCTTGTGGAACACCTCCTTAAGGATCTCCCCGGGGTCTTGCCATATTTTGACAACGTATTGATAACAGATGGGGATGAGTGAGAGCTAGCCCAGAGGTTAGACCAAGTACTATCTGTGTTCGAGAGGGCTGGGTTATGCTTGAGAAGGGACAAATGTGTGTTCTACGCAAACAATGTTGAGTTTCTGGGGTTTCGAATCACCCCGATGGGGTAAAACCATTGAAATTCAAAGTTGCAGCAGTACAGGACGCTCCCAGGCCAGCCGCCAAACCAGAACTACAGTCATTCTTAGGGCTCCTGAACTTCTGCCACTCCTTCCTCCCAAGAAGGCATCTGTGGCAGAGCCACTGCACCGCTTACTGAAGAAGGATCCAGTCTGGTGGTGGGGGAGGGTCAAGAGTGGGCGTTCAATGAGTTAAAGTGGCTCCTCTCTTCTGAGGTGATATTAACTCATTTCGACCCCAGAAAGCCCACAGTACTAGTGTGTTATGCCTCACTGGTGGGGGTCAGGGCTGTCCTCTGCCACGTGCTCGAGAACAGGAGGGAGGCACCGATTGTGTTCTACTCAAGATCCCTCTTGAAAGCAGAGCACAACTATGCACAGACGGATAGGGAAGCCCTCACAATCATTACAGGGACAAAGAAATTTTTGTCACAGACCACAAGCCCCTCCTGGGAATCTTTGTCACGGCCAAGCCCACTCCCCAGATTCTATCCCCACAAATGTTACTATGGGCGATTTTCTTAAACGTGTATCAGTTCACACTGGTACATCGCCCAGGGAAAGACAGAGATCCTGATGCGAAGAAGACTCACAACATTGTTTGACCACTTGGATCCTTCCAGGGTGGAGGATAGAGCCACAAATGTGGCAGTAGATCAGAGGAAAGTGTTCGGGGCAGGCAATCCAGTGTACTGCAGAAATTATGTGAGCTCAGGGCCAGCGTGGGTACCCAGGGAAGTGGTGGAACAAACCGGGCCCGTATCGTACCAAGTAAAGACAGGGTTGGGTTTGCTGTGGCAGAGACATGCCGATCAGCTTAGGAGAAGAGTTACAGAAGCCACGGGGGAAAGTGGGTATTTTGACGAGTCAGCGTTGGGGTTGTCCCCCACCTGTGTAACCCAAGGGGGGCATACAGGACTCAGCTTGACAGACCGCATAGACCCATAGGAGACCATCTCCCAACCCAGAGATGAACAACCCCAGTTTGATTTTTTGTTACAGGATGGGGAGAGTTTTCGTGAGTGTTCCCTCACTCGTCCCAGTGAGCGGCGGAGTTTTGAGTTGTCCCAGAGGAACCCCCATCCTCCCTGACTCAGAGATACCCCATCACTGCCCTTGCCAGGGTTCAATGGGACACTGCAGTTTTCCCGGAGGGAAGGTTCAGGCACAACAGCTGATTCCATCAGCACCGCTGAATCGACTGGCCGACTACAGTGCGCCCGCTGGCCCCCACAATGGTTGAGTGACTTCGTCCCATCCTGGGGGGGAAGGATGTTGTATATGCATGCAGTTCAGCTGGTCGCCATTAGCGCAGCTGAGGGAGCTCACGTGGCTCCAATTCACCCAATGAGTAACTAGCGCGGGAAACCTTCCCACCACAGGTGAACTATGTCAGGTATGCAGTACGTCAGAAAGATGTCACTGATACTGTAACCAATTGGCGCCTTCGAGTGAGATTCAAATGTATCAGGTACCATATATAAAGAGGCAAGACTCCACCATTGCCTCGTGTACAGATTGATCATGTTACAATAAAGTAGTGTTTAGCCCATCTGCCGGCTCGTGTGCAATCAATCTGCCTACATCAAAGATATTAAATCAGCTAGCCCTTAAACCTGAGCCTTTTCTAATTCCAGAATAGGCAGTTTTATGAGCTGGCAAGAACTGTACAACTCAAATCATAAATCTTATCCCTCATATAACTAGAACAACATTTGTTACACCAGCATATGACACCATCCACCATCAATTCCTGTTCAAAAAACTCCAACTCCTTATTAAAGATCACTGACTAACAGAGATGTTTGCCATAATACTTTCAAACTGAAGAGAGTTTGTTACATTTCAAGGGAGGCATAGCTGCTGGATATATCAAAGGGATAATCTCCCACAGGATACTATCCTGGAACCATTACTTTTAAACATTTATAAAAATGATCAACCAACATTTCCGTACACAAACACTTTTACTTTTTGCTAATGACCTTGCCTTGACAGTTCATGGGCAAATCTTTGAGTGCATCAAGTGCAGGCTAACTTCTGCTTTACAAGATATTTCCATATATTATAAAAACAATCACCTGAAACCAAACCCTTTAAAAACACATTTCTGTGCATTCCACTAACAGAAGAGCAGAGAAGAATCACCAAGTTATCTGGGAAGACATGCTTTTTGAAACATTGCTCTACCACAAAGTGTTTGGATGTAACTCTGGGATGAAGCCTGGACCGTTGCCTAAACATCAAAAAGAAAGTTGCCACCAGGTATATAATACTTAGGAAACTGACAAATTCAGACATGGGTACACCCCACAAAAATGAGAACAGCTTTGTTTCTGTGCTATTCTACAGCAGAATCTTGTTGTTATGTGAAGGACAATGACAATAAAGATCTATCTATCTATCTATCTATCTATCTAAATATGCAAGTGCCATATGGTATAAATCAGTACATGGAAAACAAGTAGATGTGGTTCTTAATGAAACATGTTGGACTGTTACTGGCTGCTTGAAATCTATTGTCATGGGGAAAGTCTATTATTTGGCTGGTATTGCCCTCCAGAAGTACATTGATGGTTGTTAGCGACTAATGAATCAAATAAGGTAAAATAGCACTAAACCCATACATTTCATGGACAATAACCCTCTATATTGTGGGTACATTTTACATTTTTGAACAACAATTTTGGGTACCGTATTCAATGACAACCTTGTTTTGCTAGCTAATCTTACTCACACTAGACTAAGCCAAAGGAACTAAAGAATGAATTCACCAAAAATGTCTTTGTTAAGACAAACCTTAACAATGAATTGATCAAAGAGTAATAAAGTAAAATATAGACACAAGACAAATTTCTTGTGCATGTAGGGAAATTGAATAAGTGCAGAATTCATGTGCAAAAAATTTATACTCCGCAGTGGCTTAGTGGTTAATATATTGAGCTTGATGACCAGAAAACTGGCAGATCAGCAGCTTGAGACCTGAGTGCTGCACGATGGAGTGATTGCCCATCATCTGTCCCAGCTCCTGCCAACCTAGCATTTGGAAAGCAAGAAATTGCAAGTAGATAAATAGATACTGTTTTGGTGTGAAAGGTAAAACCTTTGCTTTCTGGTGGCAAATGTTAACTGATATCCTTACATAGGCATCCTTTGATAGTTTCCTTCTAAGTAACACAAGTTTCCATTTTAAGGCTTTTGTGCTATGTGAAAACAAAAAAAATTGGATATTTTCAATATTCACATACTCATATATGTCAGTATATTCAACTCAACTGGCATGCTAACTAGTTTGGCAGTAAGAAGGCTCATTTGGTTTTTGGGGAAAATAACATTCTTTTGTAAGAAACATTCACTCTTTTCAGCTCAGCTTAAGATGCTTCATCTGAAACAACCTTTAAAAATTGCCTGTGACCTGACACTAAGTTGTGCTGATATAGTGAAATTCCTGCATATGGCAACCAAGCAACGGGTTTTTCCAACAGTTAGGTCTCTAGTATGTGATTTCTAAATCACTAAGGCAACAGGTTGGAAACTGCCAACTACTCTGCTCCTATGTGTTGCATGTGTATTTCATCACATAGTTAGATTACTTCAGATGACTGCACCTGTTTGAATTCCTCCTGTTTGTTCACTTCTCTTCAGGAGCTATAAATCTTTTAAAAGGCCAAGACAGATAATGGACTCCCCCATATTGTGAAGAAGAGGGAGAAAATGCCCATTCTCTTATCACATTTAATGGGTGATTTGTGATTTGGAAAAAATAATAATATTGAAGCAGGACCAAAGAGGTGCAGTTACTGGTTAGGAATGTGGACGGCTGTTGGAAGCTGTATGAATGAATTATAGTGCTAGAACTCAGGTCACTGAGGAGAGTAGCATAAATCAATTTCACAGAAACCAGAAGTATGTGTGATTATGCAAAAATAAATAAATAAGCATACATGTATTTTCCAGTTTGGGGTGGGGAGAGAAAGAGCGAGTGGATTTTGTATTTCTCTACCCTCTAAGCCGTTACTAACCTAAATAGAAATTCCAGTCAACAATTCAAAAGGAGTTTGAGGCTTTAAAGGGGGCTTGAAGGAATGAGAAAAGATTCCTGCATGTATCCATGGCTACCAAGATCAATTGCATTCGAACTACATTATTGTTAGTGACCATTTCCAGAAGCTGGACAATGAAGAGAGCTGATGGAAAGAATATCAATTTACTCAAAATGTGGTGATATCATGGCCTGTCAGAAAGACAAAGAAGACTTGAACTCTCACTGGAAGTTAAAAATCTAAGTGAAAGCTACTGTATTTATTGTATGAGAAGGTAAAGCTGACAGGGGTAAACAATCATTTTAAGGAAAATGAAAGCATGTAGGAAAGTAGCAATCGGCAAACTTAAGATGGCTTGACTCAACAAAGTAAGCCACAGCTTTAGTTTATAACAGTTTGGTAACATTTTACTATGACTGTATTGCAGTGAATCCTGGGATTTGTTGTTTGTTGAGATGGCATTATAGCTGTCATTTTGACGTAACTAAGCAACAGGATTTTGGACAAGAAGTTCTTCTCCCCCATATCTTCTTTCCTTGTTCATTTTGCCTTGAATGCTGAGCAGTTTAAAAAACCTTCAAAAACTCTACCTGACATTTTTGTTCATTTTCCATTATATGACTAAAGTATTCCACCTTTTTGTATTTTATTTTATGTGTTCAATAATATCTTAGTCTTCAAAAGCCACTTTATACTTATTCATTGTTCAACCTCTTAGCCCAAGACATTCAAAGCATGCTACAATAAACCTACATTTCAAATGACTTTATCTTGTTAATGATTGCCTGTGTCAGAGTCCACAATTATATGTCATATAATGGAAATGAGAATACATAATACAATGTGATTCTCAAAGCAAGTTTTAAAATAATTCTAAACTAGAAATTGCAAAATCCTGTAGCATGGAGCCTTTGTCCCCACAAGCCTGGAACAAAGACACCAATACCTTAACTGAAGTTAACTATGGGCCACAACTTTATTAACCATTAACTTTCAACTGGATCTTTCCTGCAGTGGGGCCTCTGTAGTGCAGGGTCTTGGGATGGAACCAGGGGTTTATGCCAAACCCCTGCTTCCCTTTTCGGGCAAAATCACAAACTCTAAGAGTGTGCTGTTTATTAAGATCACACGCCCGATGGTCTGCTCAGGTTTAACTTGTTAGATAACAACCTCCCAAGCCTTGAGGCCTTAGGTGTGGGCCACCAGTGCATCCCCCATTCTGGAACTGAATCTTGTGATCCTGGTATCATAGATGTTGGTTGCCCTGGGACCCACTCCTGAAATACTCTGGGACTTTGCCATTCTACAATTTTCCCACACTACCTGCTTGTTGTTTCCTAGGAGATGTGATGGTAGAGAAGGTCTCCACCAAGACATCTTACTGAGTGGAATGGCAGATACATCACTACACCTGGAATTTGGACAATCCCAGGTGGGGCTGTGCAGCCACCTATGCCAAGGTTCCAACAGCACATCACTATGCTATAGGCAGAACTTGTTAAATTGGGGTGTTCTTTCCCTCTTCTGAAGCTTTAATCTTAGTGAGTAGTGAAGAAACTGGTCCCCCAGGTTGCCAAACTATATTTAAAAAGAGAGAGTTAGCCATTTGTTACCTATTTAAAAATTAAAGTTACTGTAGCTTCTCAGCACTCCAGGTCAGTTTAATTTGTAGGCTCACCATGGAAGATGATGGACAGATCAAAAATGAACATTAATTTGCTTTTCCAATCAAGGTTACCAAACAAAGTAATAGCACTATGAGAAGCTAATGATTCTTTTATTTTACCATGACCAGATGTTGGCAATAGCCAATAAGCATGGCTACCACTATCATACCTTGTTTATGAGTTTTCAGGGACATCTGAATATGAAGCAAAATGTTCAATATTTATTCTATTTCAGTTCAAAGATTAAGCTATACTCAAATCCTGTTTTAAAGAAATATTTTGTATGGCTTGTGTTACCATTAAATGAGGAATAGTTTCATGTATTGCTCTGATTCTGTAATGGAATCTCAGTCTTAAATCTGTGCCTTATTTTTAGAAGAAGGAATGTCATTGTGAAGGTCACCCTGGATCTGAAACATGTTTTCCACAATTAGATGGAGAGAGAGAGAGAGAAAGGAAACTGGGAATGAAGATGTAGAAAAAATGCTTTCAGCTGTATTTACACGAGTTATTTTTTCCTTTTGTACCCTACATATTATTAACTAACATTCCTCCTGTCATTTTGTATCATTTGTCCTCAGAAAAAAATAACACCCAAACAACAACATTCAAGACAGCAGTCCAGAGATTACTGCATCCCTTGAATAGCCACTTGAATTTAATTAAGCATTCATTCTTAATTAACTCCATTTTAATTGACCAATTCACTTTCTCTGGAAAAGAATCAAAATGTTTATGTATTACAGTGCATGCATATTTTGCTTTGCCTGACTAATCACTGAATCCAGCAATTGATGAACATTTAAAATGTACACATGTTTTGAGTAATTTTGAATCTATTATAGCAACCACTATCAAAAGACTTTCTTACTCCAAAAATTAAAAGAATGAAAGCGCGGTGCCAAAATGGCTGCCGCGCTCTTTGCGGCCCCCATCCCACCCGTACTCAGACATCCGGGTTAGTTAGGGGACGTGGCCACCCCTCTATAAAAGGGGTGGCCACGAGGCAGCCGAGCTGCCATTTTAAAATAGCGACGGAGAGGAGAAGTTTTCTCCGTCGCTGTTCTCCTGATTCTTCGGCTCTTTAGCCCTGCTCTTTCCCGGCTGGGAAGGAGGGATCTTCCACAGAGCCTATGTTTTTTAGCGATTGGATTGATCCCTGGAAAGGGATCCTGCTCTTTATCCAGATATGCCTCCCAAACGGAGGGCCTCGGCAACGAAGCCGCGGCCAACGGGGAGAGCTTTTGGCCCTGCGCAACGCGGGGGGCAGCCCTCAGGTCGGAGGACCAGGGCTGCGCCCACGCGGCAGGGCACTACCTCCACCGATACTGGTGGGGCGATTCAGGCTGCTTGGCCCTCGGCTAGTCAGCCTTCCACCGGCCCTTCTGGGGCTTCAGCCCTCGGCCCGCAGTTGCCGGCCATGGGCTCGGTCAGCGGGGGTGGGCCCGGTGCTGGTGCACAGCACGTTCCACCTCCGGCCCCTCATGGGCCGGAGTTTTGGGCATGGCCCTATTCGGGCCCAGGCTCTCATGCTGGGGTTCCTGCTCAAATGCCTGGTGGGCCGTCCGGCCCACCAGGCCCACTTTATACTGGGGGATCTGTGGCAGTTGATGCATTGCTAACGCGTTTAGCTGTGCTTGAGGCATCCTTAGGGATGGCACGCAACCCCATGTCAGAAGGCCCTTCACTCACTGCGGGGGGCCCTTTGGGTCCACCGGCTATCTCGATGGCCGCCACACTGCAACAAGCGGCCAGCCGGGTTGAGCTGCTGGAGATGCTCCGGCCTGCCCGGCCGGTGTCTAGCAGCTCCCTGTTCATCCGGAGCTACAGCAGGAGAGTGGTCAGGTGCGGCCCCAGAGCTCGACCCAGGTTGCGAGCTCCGACGCCCGCCGTGGGCCGGAACCCCCAGTGGGGGCAGCTCACGGGGGTGCACCTAGTGAGTATCAGGTTCAAGTTAATGCACCCACATCACAGCCCACTTCCAATGGGGGGTTCAGTGGCCATGGCCTCGTCATGTCGAGGCGAGTGGGCATCAGTTGCCAGCATATCCCAGTGCCCCTTGGTTTCATACTGGTGCAGCGTTGTGGGTGGGGGTTTCCGCCCCCGGGGCAGTGCCGGGCATCGCAGGGATTGTCCAGGTTCTGCTGCGTATGCCCCGGGTACCTAATGTGCCGGTGACGGCCTTGCCGATGGCTGGTTATTCATTGCCCCTTGGTGATCATTTGTCCCAGGTCACGAGGGAAAAGATTTGGCGGGGGGAGTACGTGGATATATTCTCCCTATTGAACCGTGAGCCCACTAAGGAGGAGAGAGAGGGACAGGATGACAAAGACAAAGAGCTGTCCCGCCGCCGTAAGCCACCACGCACCTGGGCCAACTAGTTCCCTGCATATCTTATTTATATGGCGGTGTACCTCAGGGCCCGGCCTGACCTGGCCATTCCTATGGTCCAATATTTGGACAATATTTACAGGGCAATGGTGGATTTTCCTGGCCCATCGTGGTTGGCTTACGATGAGGAATTTAGAATAACACTAGAACTAGGGGACTCTCCATGAAACTTTTGGGTACTAGTTCTCAAACAAATAAGAGAAAGTACTTTTTCACCCAGAGGATTACTGGTCTATGGAACTCCCTGCCAGAAGAAATGGTGACAGCTGTCAGTCTTGACAGCTTTAAGAAAGGATTAGACAAGTTCATGGAGGACAAGAGTATCAATGGCTATAATTATGGATACTTAAGGACAACCTCGGGGTTGGAGAGATAGGCAGGATATCTCTCAATATCATTTCCAGGGAATCGTAAGCAGGTGAAGGCATCTGCTTGGGAATACCCTGAAGGAAATGGCGAGCCACTGTGAGAGACAGAATGCTGGACTGGATGGGCTGTGGCCTGTTCCAGCAAGGCTGTTCTTATGTTCTTATGTGTGGAGTAAGTGGCAGTGCCAATACAAACATGAGTGTCCCTCTTGCGCTGGCCCCCACGCCGCCACCGCGTGTCCGCGGGCCGGCGGGTCACGGGGCAGAGGTAGAGGTGGACAGGGAGCAGGCAGGGCTGCTGCTGAGGGAGCTAGCCAGACAAAAGGCCAGTTAATGTGTATATGTTGGAGCGATGGCTCTCAACTTACAAAAGGAGAGAGGATGCGAAGCACCTCCTTGAGGGTTTCCAGTGGGGCTTCCGAATCCCATTCAAAGGAGTGCGGGGACCCCAAGATGCACCCAATTTACTGTCCCTGAAGGGTAGGGAAGAGGTGACTGCCCTGAGTATCGCTAAGGAGGTTGAGGCCAAGAGGGTGGCAGGCCCCTTTTCTGTACCACCCTTTCCCAACCTGAAGGTCTCCCCTCTGGGGTTGGTACCCAAAAAGGCCCCGGGGGAATTTCGTTTAATCCACCATTTATCGTACCTGGTGGGTTATTCTGTCAATGATGCTATCCCTGACGACCTTTGTTCGGTCAGTTATACGTCCTTTGACCAAGCCCTGCGAATGGTGCGCTCTTGTGGCCCTGGTGCCCTCCTGGTGAAATGCGACATTAAATCGGCATTCCGATTGTTGCCAGTGCACCCCGAGGACTTTGAGCTATTGGGTTTTAGATTCCAAGGGAAGTTCTATGTAGATAAGGTCATGCCTTTTGGCTGCTCTATATCCTGTTCAGCATTTGAACGTTTTAGTACCTTCCTTCAGTGGGCCTTTGTTCGCAGGTCCGGGTCTCGGTCTGTAGCCCATTACCTCGATGACTTTTCTTCGGGGGTGAACAGGGCTTGGACACTTGCACGCGTCTCCTCACCACATTTCAGACGCTAATGCAGGAACTGGGTGTCCCTTTAGCGCCCGAAAAGACCGAGGGCCCATCCACTACCCTCACATTTCTGGGTATTGAAATTGACACAGTCGCACAGGCATCCCGGTTACCCATTGACAAGGGCACCTGGATCTCCGCGATGATTTTGGCCTTGCTGGCCAAAAGTAGGGTGTCACGTCGTGAGCTTCAGGTACTGCATGGCCATCTTAACTTTGCCTGCAGGGTGGTTACGCCTGGCAGAGCATTTGCTCGGTGCCTATGCGATGCCATGTCCGGCCTGACAAGGCGCCATTATAGGGTCCGACTAACCAGGGGCATGCGGGCTGACCTTTTGGTTTGGCTCTCATTCCTGCGGGACTTTAACGGGGTATCCTTTTGGAGGTCCAACCTTTTAGTTTCCCCTAGGTTTCAAGTACAGTCGGATGCCTCCGGCTCCGTGGGATATGGGATTTACTTTCAGGGGAGGTGGGCTTATGGCCAATGGCCTCCAGCATGGCGGGGCACGGATCGCCTCTGCGATCTTACATTCCTTGAGTTTTGTCCAATCCTGGGAGCTTTGATGCTATGGGGCAAGGAGTGGGCCGACTCTGTGGTTCACTTTTGGTGTGACAATGCTGCAGTAGTGCACATTGTCAATGCTCAGACCTCTAAATCACCCAGGGTGATGGCTTTAGTTCACCAATTCGTGCTACGTAGCCTACGCCTCAACGTGCTTTTTAGGGCCAGACATGTACCAGGCATTGATAATTATATTGCTGATGCTTTATTCCGCCTGCAGATCCCCCGGTTCCGCACCTTGGCTCCGGACGCAGAGGAGTTCCCCTCGCCACTCCCGGCCGAGATTTGGACATTTGACAAGGAGAGGTGAACCGGGCGATCGGCATGTCCTTGGTGCCCCGCACGCGTAAGGCGTATCATCATGCTTTCGTTCAATTTAAAAGCTTTTGTGTGCAGCTTCAGTTGCCCGAGGTGTGGCCCATTCCGGTGGAACAGGTTTTACAATTCATGGTTCATTTACACAGTCAGGGCCTCGCTCCCCACACTATAGCATCCAGGGTGTCAGCATTGGCATTTATTGCAAAGGTGAGGGGTTTTGCTGATAGCATAAACGATTTTCGCATATGGCATGTTTTGGAGGGGTGGACACGGGAACGTGGCCGCCGCCCAGACACTCGTCACCCAATTTCCCCAGGGGTGCTCACACACCTTGCACGAGGCTGGCCTAACCTATGTTTTGACAGGTATGAGGCAGCTCTTTTTCATGCGGCTACCACGGTGGCCTTCTTTGGAGTGCTCCACATCAGTGAGTTGGTACTACTGTCTAAGGCGGATGCAACTCGTAGGGCACTGGAACTCGACGATGTCTATGTTTCTAATGAGTGGGCTCAGTTGAAGATACGGTCCTCAAAAGTTGATCAGCACGGCGTAGGCAGTGGAGTTAGACTGCTACGATGTTCCATTGCAGACATCTGTCCGGTTGGTGCCCTACAGGAGTTCTTGGCAGTGCGTGGCATGCACCCTGGCCCGTTTTTCTGCCACCAGGATGGGTCTCCCCTTACTAAATTTCAATTTTGGAAGGTGACCAGTATGGCACTTTCCAGTGTTGGCCTCCCTGGGGCTCGTTACGGCACCCATTCATTTAGAATAGGTGCTGCTTCAACTGCAGCTGCATTTGGGTACTCTGAGGCTGATATACGCCGTATGGGAAGATGGGGATCTATGCTTTTTGCATTATATGTTCGTCCTCTTCAGACATGAGTACCAGTTAAGTCACTGTTCTCTTTTTTCTCTTACAGACCCTGTGTGTCCCCGCACACCGGTGGCAGTATGGCTGGTGGGCCACAGTTACGTGCACTGGGCAGCGCAGTATGCTGCGGCGACAGAGTGGGGACCCCAGCTTGGACTGCGTGCGGCCGCATGCATACGTTGGTATGGTAAGCGTGGAATGAGATGGTGGGAACTGTTGCCATTCCTTTTCTCCATTAGGGATGCTGAACCGCCTGATGTCCTTGTACTGCACCTCGGGGGCAATGACCTCGGCCAGGTCACTGGCCTTTCTTTAAAATTCGCGATTTGCAGAGACCTAGCTTATTTGCATTATGTATGGCCGTTCACAAGGCTGCTATGGTCGGACATCATACCACGTCACGCTTACAGGGGAGGTATTGACCTCCGTGCCCTTTACCGCGCTCATCGCTCAGTGAACAGGGCAGTTGCCCGGTTCGTGGCAGACAAGGGTTTGGGGATGGTCATCCGACACCCCACCATTAGTTTACAAAATTACGATCTGTATGCAGGGGATGGGGTCCACCTGTCGGATAGAGGTATGAACCTCTTTTTGGAAGATTTGCAAGCAGGCCTGTTGACCGAGCTGACGGTCTGGGGGGGGCGGTGAGTCTTCATTGAAGCCTCCCCGTGTGGCGGGTAGCACTGGTAAGGTAAAGATTTATGACCCATAGATATCCGGCAGGTTCGCAATTGACCGGCCAACACTTAGACAGGTACAGGTGTAATAACGTTGACCGGTCAACGACGAACCAGGCAAGGGGTGATGGCAGGAGCTTTTCAGCATGCATCACCCCGTGATTTGACGGATACACGTCAGAGGGTGGGGTCAGTAGATAGTTTATTGACTACGGTCAACAATTTGTTTGTGTCAACAAACAAATTGATACAAATGGATACATTGTAGCCAATTGCCGTTGGCAATTTTGGGAGGAACCTTACCAGTGTTACTGCGGCCTGCTTGCCTTAAGAATTATAATTGGATGAGTACCAATTGAAGTTATAATTCGGACTAGGGCATTATTCAATAAAAGTGGCCCAATGCCTTTATCCATATACCGGTGTCTGAGTCTTTCTTTGGGGGGTGTGCCTGCAATGAAAGTGCGGCGCCAAAATGGCCGCCGCACTCTTTGCGGGCCCCCACCCCCACCCGGACTCAGACATCCGGGTTAGTTAGGGGGCGTGGCCACCCCTCTATAAAAGGGGTGGCCACGAGGCAGCCGACCTGCCATTTTAAAATAGCGACGGAGAGGAGAAGTTTTCCCTCCACCCCCTCCCTAGTGAACAGTGTGATATTTTGGTCGCTTCGGGGCCAGGTGGGAATTTTTGGTTGGAACCCACAATTGGCCCTTGGGTTCTGGCTTTTTTGCCCATCCCACACTGTTGCTGAGGTTTGATATAGGGCTTTTTCTTGTTCTTGACTTTGGTCATTTAGGCGGGTAGCACTGGTAAGATAAAGATTTATGACCCATAGGTGTCCGGCAGGTTCGCAATTGACTGGCCAACACTTAGACAGGTACAGGTGTAATAACGTTGACCGGTCAACGACGAACCAGGCAAGGGGTGATGGCAGGAGCTTTTCAGCATGCATCACCCCGTGATTTGATGGATACACATCAGAGGGTGGGGTCAGTAGATAGTTTATTGACTACGGTCAGCAATTTGTTTGTGTCAACAAACAAATTGATACAAATGGATACATTGTAGCCAATTGCCATTGGCAATTTTGGGAGGAACCTTACCAGTGTTACTGCGGCCTGCTTGCCTTAAGAATTATAATTGGATGAGTACCAATTGAAGTTATAATTCGGACTAGGGCATTATTCAATAAAGGTGGCCCAATGCCTTTATCCATATACCGGTGTCTGAGTCTTTCTTTGGGGGGTGCGCCTGCAAAGAAGCAGTATTGGAACCCTGTTCTTTTCAAGGCAAGGGTGCCATGGCAAAGCATGGCACAACAATGCTTTTAGTGGCTACTTTCAAGTGGAAGGGTAGACTAGAATGAAACAAGAACTCATCAAGCAGGCAGAGTGACAGCAGTGAAGGAATGAATGAACAAGAATCACTTGTCCACAAATTATTTTCTTACACTTTACTCTTCCTGCGGTATAGACAATCTTTCCTGAAAGTATCTAGCATAGTTCTCCAGGCACAGTTGTCAGGTCTCAGGGCATCCTGGTTTCCTGGCAGAGAGATAAACTACACCAATTGAAGGGCAAATCTCATTACAGAAGAAAGTGGTGTGGTTTCGGTATGGGAGCCATTGATAAAACCTGGACACCCACCTTTACAGTTGGATACAGTTGATGTAAGCACTCATGTGGTGTTTTTATATGCACTGGGTGTGTTCTGCATGGGCAACTTTGGCACACATTTGGCACACACAAAAAGGCAGGAGCCAAGGGAAATAACATGGAAGAATACCAAAGGAGACATGCACCACTATTTGAGGAAAGGCAAGGAATGGAACTTGTGTAGTGCAAGTCGCAAGGCTTTCTATGAGAAATAATGCAAATCACTACAGCTGTTTGGCATGTTTTGCAGCAAAGCCAGATGAAAAATACAATTTCAGTGTGTCTCCGGGTTGCTATTGATTTGCTATATTACCTGATTAAGTCTTTGTCCCAATTAACAGACTTTCTCTTGTGCCTTCTCCCACAATCTACTGGCCTGGATATAATCTTGTGCTTTCAGTATATGTCCCTCAACTCAAATTTTGGCACCAAAATCTTACACTGTGATGCTGCCAACCTGACAATCTTATTAGCAGGATTCAGCCAACAGCATGGAGAAAAGAGGATTTAAATATGAAAATCCTATTGCATAGCTACACCTGTATAGTGTTAATACAACTGTTTAAAAGGTTTCCTTTTTCCATGTTGAGATGTGCACAGCCCAAATGCAATGTGAAAAAGTTGTGTGGAATCCAAGCATGAGAAAGAAAATCTTTAATCAGTGGTTATCTGTCACTGATCATGGTTTAGTTCATGTTCTGTGGGTGGAAGCTCCCCCACAGGATTTCAACTAGTGAAAGATCAGTACATGAAAATTTGAATGGAGGACAAACTTTAAAGTAAATGGTCAGGAAAACATAATGTGTGTGTGTGTGTGTGTGTGTGTGTGTGTGTGTGTGTGTGTGTGTGTGTGTGTGTGTGTGTGTGTGTGTGTATAATATGTTGTAAGCCACCCAGAGTAGGAAAATATCCCAGATAGGTGGGACCTAACTAACTAACTAAATAAATAAATCTGGGGTGATATGGAACCTTTTTATGCCTTAGTCCACAAAGCTTTTTGCAATTAAGATGAAATAAATTAAGCAAAATACATAAATGACTATTATTATATGTTCATTCCATTCAAACATCAATGGTAATATACTTATGTATATGCATGATCTACTGACATGTTAGTGCCACCACCGCCGCCACAGCTGCTCCCGGGGCCAGCACCCCTCCCATTCTGGGAAGAGTTAAAAGCTGCCAGGATGCAGCTGACCTGAAGACCTGTCGCCGCCACTGCAGCTGTCCCCGGGGCCAGCCCCCCTTCCAGTCAGGGAGGGGTTAAAAGCCACCGGGATGTGGCTGGCCCAAAGACCTGCCACTGTCGCTGCAGCTGTTCCCGGGTCCAGCCCCCTCCCAGTCTGGGAGGGGTTAAAATCCATCGGGACACAGCTGGCCTTAAGACCTGCCACTGCTGCTGCAGCTATTCCCAGGGCCAGCCCCCTCCCAATCTGGGAGGGGTTAAAAGCTGCTGGGATGCAGCTGGCCCAAAGACCTGACACTGCCACTGAATCTGCTCCCAGGGATAGCCCCCCTCCAAGTCTGGGAGGGGTTAAAAACAATAAGAACTGTTGGCCCTGGCCCACCCCTGACCGCTGCCACCAGGGCAGCTGTTTTGGGGCCAGCCCTCCCGGCCCGGGAGAGGATAAGAACTGCCAGCCCCGACCTGCTGGCTGCCCTATGCTGAACTCCTCCCTTCAGCCCAGCTGGTTGGGGGGAGTGGGAGTACCTGGGTTGCCCTACGGCCATAAGATCACTGGTGCCAGGGACACTGCTGCCCTATGCCAAACTCCTCCCCTCAGCCTGGCTAGTTGGGGGAGTGAGAGCAACACAAGGACGTTGAGCCCTGGGCTCTGTACGGACGTTCATTCCATCTCGGGCTCTGCAAGTGTGTTGAGCCCCAGGCTCCGTAAAGATTGTGGGAAGTAAGTGGCAGAGGATGGTTCATTACTTGTTGTTCTATATTTTTGTTGTTTTAGTGTTGATGATTTATTATTGTGAGATATATATATATATATATATATATATATATATATATATATATATATATATATATATATATATATATATATATATATATATATATATATATATATATATATATATATATATAAGATTTTATATTTGTTTTTAGATAATAGATGTTACGGCGGGGTAGGTGGGTAATATTGCTATGTTTTTATGCATTTTTAAAATTGTTTTACCTGTATATTGGTCTTAGTGTACACCGCCCAGAGTCCTTTGGATAGGGCGGTATATAAATCTATTAAATTAAATTAAATTAATTAATAGCTGATGTATAATATTGACATATTGTGATTGTACCAATTGTATTGCATTGTGATGTTTATTTTTAATTTTTGTATTACTCTATTTTTATTGTATTATAGTATCGATTTGTTGTGAGCCGCCCTGAGTCGGCGCAAGCTGAGTAGCGTGGGATATAAATAAAAATCTATCTATCTATCTTATGTTTCATGACACCATGAATCTGTTCTGCTTTATGTTTATACAGTATCAAGACAATATTACTAGAACTATACACATTTTTTTCCAGTTTAGATGCCAATTGAAGGCTCTGTGAAGAATTTTAATTTGATCTTGAGTGATTTGTACATTTCCAGTATAGTATAGATCAGTATTAATATATACAGACATCAACTGACTTCTATTGGAAAAAGACAATAATTCTTTGTTTTTGTTTTTTAAATAAGATATATTCAATTTGGAGAACTGTTGAATCCTAAAAAGGGGAGTAAGCCTGCCAAATTTCAGACAGCAATCTTTAGGAATTGACATACTAGGCACTTGACATTTTGCCTTTAAAAAAAAAAAGAATAAGATGAAGTAATTTCTGTCTCCTAGGATGAATTTCATTTGTGCCTTGGATCTCAACTGCTTTGTCAATTGCTTTCACTTTATCATTCAACCTAGACCTAGGACGAATGGGTCCATATCAGGCCTATTTAATTAGCAATTTAGGCTTTGGCCAGAGCATGTCCTAGATATTTCAAACCAAACACAGCCAAAAACTTTAAATAATTTGAGCATTGTTCCAGAGTACAGGCAACTAATTAGCATGTGGCTCTTTAATAGTTTGAAAAAGCTAGATAGATAGCACAGTAATGATTGGAGTAACTGAAGAAGTTGAAGAAACATGCACTATAATCTCCTTTTTGTATAAGTTACTCTTTTCATTGCATATAACAGGACAACTTTAGAATATAGTTGACACAGGGATCTAAGGTATATTCTTACTCTCATTGATTAAGGCAGTTTTGAGGCAGTGAGGCATCTTCATGAGGAATATTCAAGCTACTAAAGATACTGCAACTCCATAATGAAAGCGAGAGAAAAGTGCTTTCCCTGCTGTATCTCAATAATTCATGCAGCATAGCTGAAATTCTGTTTGTGTAGGCACAATCATGCCTGTGTAGATTTGCTGAGCATTGCACTGTGACAACAAGAAATTTTGATTGCCCTTTCTTAACTATTGCACATGCACCTGCAGAAATGCTTGTGGATAGCACCTCTACCTTAGCCGCTATTGCCACAACTTATTGAGTAACATCAAATTATGGAAGACTACTGTGCAACAGAATTTCAACCAAATGTCTATGTGGTCGAACTTGTGTCACTTTCCGTTGATAATAAATCACATGCACAACAAATGCAGAATAAAAAATGTAAATAATCAAATCAAAGCTTCTAATAACTAATAATTCATTTTATAAATCATTGCAATATTGGTGCAATTTTACAATTTACAAGATAAAATTATCATTGATGCAAGAGCTGCCATTAAGAATGACAGGAAACATTACAGACTCTTGTAAGACATGGTGAAAAAAATTGCAACCCTTTGTTCTCAAAAAGCAAACATTTCTATCAATGGGATTGTTTCTGACACAGAGTGGTTGAAAATTAAGAGAAAAAAGAAACACCAAAATCCTGTGTGGAACTTACACCTGCAGAAGAGTGAAGATGTAAGCAGCAGGAGCTATTTTTGATAATTAAAAACATCCCATTTCTAATTTGAACATGGCCAGCAACTAAGCCATGAAATGCCAATCTTTCTTCTTCTTCTATGTCTAGGTGAGATGTTATACTGCCAAAATGAATCTACCTTCATTCCATAGTTCCTTTTGCCTGACTTAGTGTGAGAAAGATTAGCCAGCATAACAAGGTTGCCCAGGGTATGCCAATTGTGTTTCAAAAATATAAATTTGATTTTAAGGGGGCAATTAGAGAATGAAAGTGCGGCGCCAAAATGGCCGCCGCGCTCTTTGCGGGCCCCCCCACCGGACTTGGACATCTGGGTAGTTGGGGGGCGTGGCCAGCACCCTTTAAAAGGGGTGGCCACAAGGCAGCCGCGCTGCCATTTTGCGAAGCGACGGAGAGGAGAAGTTTTTCCCCTTTTGCTCCGTCGCTCTTCCCTTCGGCTGGGAAGCCTTTTCTGGGCAGCGGTTCCTTCTTAGCTTCTTTCTTCGGCTTCCCTACGACTGCAGCCATGCCTTCCAAAAAGAAGGCGATGGCGAACGCGGTTCGCTCTTCGCGGAGGCGCCAGCTGGGTCGGAGGACCGCGACTGCGCCCCCTCAGCAGGCCCCCTTTCCGGGGGTGCCCACCAGGACCGGCGGGATGGGGGCGATTGCTCCCTGGCCTGAGGCTGGGCAGCCTCAGGCCGGCCCTGCGGGGGATTCGGCCCCCGGCCCGCAATTAGAGGCCACCGGCCCGGGCCTGGCGCATAGCCAGACTGGGCCTTCGGGCCTTGGCATCCAGCTTCCAGCGGTGGGCTGCAATCAGGGGGGTTGGCTGGGTTCCCTTCCCTGGCAGGGCATGCTCCCCGCCCCGCAGGGGCCGGTGGTTGGGGCATGGCCATATTCGGGCCCTGGGGTCCAAAGACCTGGCCCGGCGCCGGCGACCGGTGGGCCGGCCGGCCCTTTGCCACCCATTAGTATTGGGGGCTATGTAAATGTTGATGCCCTACTGGCCCGCGTCGCGGCTCTGGAGGCATCCTTAGGGGTAGTTAATCCATCCGGGGCACCGTTTGGTTTACAGGTCAACTCAGCGCTTGCCGGTCCTCGGCAGGTGGCCGACAGGGTTGAGCTGCCTGAGGCAAATAGGTCGGCCTCGGCCGCGGCCTCGCAGCTCCCCACGCAGCAGATCCTGCCAGCAGGTAGTGGTCAGGTCCCATCTTCGAGCTCGGTTGCGGTCGCGAGCTCCGACGCCCGCAGTGGGCCGGAACCCCCGGTGGGGGCGGACCACGGGGGTGCAACTTGTGAGTATACGGTCCAATCTAGTGCACCCACGACACAACCCACAATGGGGGAGGCTTGCAGTGGCCGTGGCCTCGCCTGGCTGGGGCGGCGGGTCAGTCGCCGCCGGCCCATCTTGGAACGGCTCCCGCACTCCAGGGCCCCTCTTGGGGTGGGGTACCCTGTCCCGCGGGGAACGTACTGGGGGTGGCGGGGCTGGTCCAGGCTCCTTTCAGGGTGCCCAGTACTGTCAATGTTCCGGTGTCGGCCTTGCCGACGGCAGGTTATTCGTTGCCCCTCGGGGACCACCTGGCCCAGGCCACCAAGGAAAAGATATGGCGGGGGGAGTACGTGGACATTTTCTCCCTCTTAAATAGAGAACCCACCAAGGAAGAGAGGGAGGAGCAGGACGAGAAGGACAAGGAGCAGGCTCGTCGACGTAAGCCGCCACGTACATGGGCCAACTGGTTACCCGCGTACCTTATATACATGGCGGTGTATCTCAGGGCCCGGCCTGACCTGGCAATTCCGATGGTCCAGCATTTGGACAACATATACCGGGCGATGGTTGATTTCCCTGGCCCGTCGTGGTTGGCTTGCGACGAGGAATTCCATATGAGAGTGCCCCTACACCCAGAAATGAGGTGGGATGAGCCCTGCCAGAAGCTGTGGCTTCTGTATATGACCCCCACGCGCCCGGCGCCAGGGGAGAGGTACCATTGTGGACATGCGGTCCAGCGAGCTGCTCCAGCCCAGGCACCCCGCCAGGTGGCGGGGCAGGGGGTTCCAGCCTGCCTGCTGTGTTGGAGCTTCTCGGCCAATGGTGCGTGTAACAGGAAGCAGTGCCGATACCGGCACGAGTGTCCCTCTTGTGCTGGCCCCCGTGCCGCTTCCGCGTGTCTTAAGGCGGGCGGACTGCAGGGCAGAGGTAGAGTTGGACAGGGAGCGGGCAGGACTGCCGCAGAGGGAGCTGGTCAGGCAAAAGGCCCCCTCCCCAATTAATGTGGACATGTTGGAGCGTTGGCTCACGATGTACCCGAGGAGGGCAGACGCAGCTTACTTGCTTGAGGGTTTTCAGCAGGGGTTTCACATTCCTTTCACGGGGGTCAGGTCCCCTCAAGATGCACCCAACCTGTTATCACTCAGGGGAAGGGAGGAGGTGGCTGCCATGAGCATTGCTAAGGAGGTTGCTGCTGGCAGGGTTGCCGGCCCTTTCCCTCTTCTGCCATTCCCCAACCTCAAGGTTTCCCCTTTGGGGTTGGTGCCCAAGAAGTCGCCGGGGGAGTTCCGTTTGATACACCACTTGTCTTACCCAGCTGGCCGTTCGGTCAACGATGCTATCCCTGATGACCTTTGTTCGGTCCGGTATACATCTTTTGACCATGCCCTGCGCATGGTGCGCTCATGTGGCCCGGGTGCACTACTCGCTAAGTGCGACACTAAGTCCGCGTTCCGTCTCCTGCCAGTGCACTCGGGCGACTTTGAGTTGCTGGGTTTCAAGTTCCGGGGTGAATTTTATTTCGACAAAGCCATGCCTTTTGGCTGCTCTATTTCATGCTCGGCATTTGAGCGCTTCAGCACCTTCCTCCAATGGGCCTTTGTTCGCAGGTCAGGGTCCCGGTCTGTAGCCCACTACCTTGATGATTTCTTATTCGGGGGTGAACGGGGCAGGGACACGTGCACACGTCTCCTTAACACATTTCAGATGCTAATGAAGGAACTCGGTGTCCCTTTAGCACCCGAAAAGACCGAGGACCCTTCAACCAAGCTTACATTCCTGGGGGTTGAGATTGACACGGTTGTGCAAGCATCCAGGTTAACTGCTGATAAGGTTTCACGGATCGTTGCACTCATTTTGGACTTGCTGGCAAAACGCAAGGTGTCCCTTTGGGAGCTACAGGTGTTACATGGTCACCTTAATTTCGCTTGCAGGGTCGTCGCACCTGGCAGAGCATTTGCTCGATGATTGTGTGATGCCATGACTGGCTTGGCCAGGCCCCACCACAGGGTCCGACTGAGCAAGGGCATGAGGGAGGATATGCTCATTTGGCTCCAGTTCCTGAGGGAATTCAATGGGGTGTCCTTTTGGAGGTCCGAACTTTTGGTTTCCCCTCGTTTTCAGGTTCAGTCGGATGCATCGGGGTCCCTGGGTTATGGGATTTACTTCGCAGGGAAGTTGGCCTACGGCAGATGGCCGCCAGACTGGTGGGGCACGGATCGCTTGCGAGATCTCACGTACCTGGAATTTTTCCCCATTCTGGGAGCTTTGATGCTATGGGGTAAGGAGTGGGCCAATTCGGTTGTACATTTCTGGTGTGACAATGCGACGGTGGTTCACATTGTCAACGCACAGACGTCTAAATCTTCAAGGGTTATGGAACTGGTTCGCCAGTTCGTGTTGCGCAGCCTACGCCTCAATGTGCTTTTACGGGCTAGACATGTTCCAGGTATTAATAACGATATCGCTGACGCTTTGTCCCACCTGCAGATCCCCCGGTTCCGTGCCTTGGCCGCGGACGCAGAGGAATTTCCCTCGCCGCTCCCGGACGAGATATGGACACTTGGCAAAGAGAGGTGAACCGGGCGATCGGCATGTCGCTCGCCCCTCACACGCGTAAGGTGTATAACCATGCATTCAGTTCGTTCAGAGCCTTTTGTGCCCAATCCTGGCTGCTGGAAAGTTGGCCCATCCCAGTGGCTCATATCCTCCAATTTATGGTTTATTTACATGCTCAGGGCTTAGCCCCCCGCACCATAGCATCCAGGCTGTCAGCGCTGGCATTCCTGGCCAAGGTGGGTGGTTTTGCTGACAGCACAAGTGATTTTCGCATACGACATGTTTTGGAAGGGTGGGCGCGGGAACGTGGGCACGGGAACGTGGGCGCAGCCCGGACGACCACCACCCTATTTCCCCATGGGTACTTACCCAACTTGCACGGGGTTGGCATGACCTGTGTTTCGACAGGTATGAGGCAACCCTGTTTCACGCGGCCACTACGGTGGCCTTTTTTTGGAGCGCTCCGCATCAGTGAGCTGGTGCTACTGTCTAAGGCGGATGCGAGTCGTAGGGCACTGGAACTCGAAGATGTCTATGTTTCCAATGATTGGGCTCAGCTGAGGATACGCTCCTCTAAGGTTGATCAGCACGGTGTAGGCAGTGGTGTAAGACTGCTACGATGTTCCATGGCAGACATCTGTCCGGTTGGTGCCCTACAGGAGTTCCTTGCACTACGTGGTACGCACCCTGGCCCTTTTTTCTGTCACCAAGATGGGTCTCCCCTTACTAAATTTCAATTTTGGAAGGTGACCGGTAAGGCACTAGCCAGTGTTGGCCTCCCCGGGGCTCGTTACGGCACCCATTCATTTAGGATAGGGGCGGCTTCCACCGCAGCGGCGTTTGGGTACTCTGGGGCTGAGATACGCAACATGGGAAGGTGGGGATCACGATGTTTTCAGTTGTATGTTCGCCCTCTTCAACAGTGAGTACCAGTTAAGTCACTGCCCTGTTTCCTTTTTTCCTTGACAGACCCTGGGTGTCGTCTTACACCGGTGACAGTATGGCTGGTGGGCCACAGCTATGTGCACAGGGCAGCGCAGTTTGTTGCGGCGACAGAGTGGGGACCCCGACTGGGACTAGGTGCATCCGCAAGTCTCAGGTGGTACGGTAAGCGCGGAATGTTATGGCGGGAACTGTTGCCATTCCTTTTCTCCATCAGGGATGCTGACCCGCCTGATGTCCTAATTATATAGCTCGGGGGTAATGATTTGGGCCAGGTCACGGGCCTATCACTGAAGCACGCGATTTGCGGTGACCTGGCCTACCTGCATTATGTGTGGCCCGCCACAACCCTGCTTTGGTCGGACATGATACCGCGGCACGCTTACAGGGGAGGGTTGAACCTCCAAGCCCTTGATCGGGCTCGGCGCTTGGTGAACAGGGCTATTGCCAGGTTCCTTATGGACAAGGGTTGGGGGCGTGTCATACGACACCCCACCATCAGTCTCCAAAATTATGAGCTTTACACAGGGGATGGGGTCCATCTGTCGCCGGGAGGTACGGACCTCTTGTTAGGAGATTGGCGAGCAGGCCTGTTGACCGAGCTGACGGTCTGGGGGGGCGGTGAGCCTTTATTGAAGCCTCCCCGTGTGGCGGGTAGCACTGGTAAGGTAAACATTTATGACCCACAGGTATCCGGCAGGTTCACAATTGACTGGACAACACTAGACAGGCACAAGTTGTTTAACGTTGTCCGGTCAACGATGAACCAGGCAATGGGGTGATGGCATGAGCTGGGCAGCAGGCATCACCCCGTTATTTTACGGATACGCGTCAGAGGGTGGGGTCACTAGTTAGATTATTGACTACGGTCAACAATTTGTTTGTTGTCAACAAACAAATTGATACAAATGGATACATTGTAATCAATTGCCATTGGCAATTTTGGGTGGAACCTTACCAGTGTTACTTCGGCCTGCTTGCCTTAAGAATTATAATTGGTTGAATACCAATAGAAATTTATAATTTGGACTAGGGCATGAATCAATAAATGTGGCCCAATGCCGTTATCCACTTTTTACCAGTGTCTGAGTCCTTTATTGGGGGGTGCGCCTGCAATGTGTTATTAACAGTTGATGGTCTTTTTGGCTTCCTTCATGTGAATAGGAGTTCATTTTTTTTAATTATAGGAATTATATGTCATGTGGGGGTGGAGGAATCAGGATTTTAGAAATGCTTAGGCGGGGCATGGCCAAAAAAGGTTGGGAACAACTGCCTTAGAGTCTTCGAGCAAATTAAGTCTGAGCTATCTCTGGAGTTAAGCATGATGAAACTGAGGCTGTTCTATTTTTGGCACATCATCAAAACACAAGATTTTCTAGAAACAACAATAACACTGAGAATGTTTGTAAGCAGCAGGAAAGGGGGAAGACAGAATGATCCCTAAATGAGCCCACAGGCTTGAGTTTACCAGAACTTAACAGAGCTGTTGGGAACAGGATTTTTTGGAAATTACTTGAAGACACTTTACAACGACATTACCTAATATGCTTCTCTTAAACGTCACTCATAGTGCACATGCCTAATACATACATACTTTTCAAAAGCTGAATAAATAGGGTTGATTGAGGTCCATATGACATTTGGATGTGAGGATTGCACCAAATGGCATATCAGACTTCCTGGTGGCCCTTTTTAGCATGCTCTAACCTCAGCTGTGTAGCTAAGCCCTAAGACAGATATTAATGTGTACCATGATCTTCCTGTATAGTCCCCTAGCTAAATGTTCCTCCAGGAAAAACAGTGCTGCTTCAAGCCAAAAGCCTATCTCATGCAGTATGCAGTTTCCTCACTGCCCACCTGGATGCTTATGGAAAGCTCACAAGCAGAACATAAGTCAAATAAACACCATCCAACAAGAGTTCTCTAGTAAGTGATAATGAAAAACTAACAGCCTCTTGACTTACAGTCATGATGACTATTTTTTATGGTTGATAATGATGGCAAATTTGTTTACTGGTAGCATCAGTGCTTTATGATTGAAGTGTTTGTTTCTCTTAGTGGCACTCTGCACTACACAATGCAACAATTGATCTTTGCCATCCTGACTAAAAATCAGATCTCAACAATCAAAGACATGTTTTCCCCACACTACAGATCTCCATGTTTCATACATCGGTCAAGGTTTTTCCCCTGGTGATTTGATTAGGCTGGAGTCCATCAACTTAAAGGAAGGATTTCCATTTTTGGAAAACCTTACCTATTTCATTTACAGAATAAAACACAGTTTTGAAAATCCAAGTGTTTTGATAACACTGCAAAAATAAGATGCCTACAAACCCTTATACATTGTATTGTGTGCCATTAAGTCAATTCTGACATATGGCAACACCAAGGGTGTTACACAGAAGTAATTTACCATTCTCTTCATCTGGGGGCACGCTTGGACTGTGTATCTTGCTCATGGCCAGACAGGCTGGTTTTTCTCCTGGGATGCAGAGTGGGGAAATGACCTCCCAACATCTGAGCCACCCACCCAGCTAAATCCTACTTCAGTACTCATTTATAAGAGAAGGGGGGAAATAATTGTTTAGAAAGGATAATGTAGTATGAGATGAACATAGTCTTCTGCATATTCACAGTTCTTTCCCATGTGGTGGCTATTGCTGTCTTCCATTTCACAGACAACAATGTAACACATGCATATGTAAGTCTGGATAAGTAAACAATGGGTTAATTTTGCATAGATTTGAAGAAAGTGAGTAACATGTTAAATTGAGAAGTGATGAATTTCTCTTAACATTGTGATAGACTGCAGCAATAAGAAAGTTTTAGCATCTAAGGTTTTCTTAAAAAGCAAATGATACCTTCAGCATGTTTAGTGTGGAAAAGGAAGTTTCTTGAATGATCAGAGAACTTGTCTTACCTCTGAGGAACTAATTATATCACTACATTTCTCACAGAAAATATGAAGGCCAATTGGGGAGCTTTCAGGCATCACTGACAAAATGCAAGCGCGGCGCCAAAATGGCTGCCGCGCTCTTTGCAGGCCCCCCCGACCCAGACGCAGACATCTGGGTTAGTCAGGGGTGTGGCCTCCCCTCTATAAAAGGGGTGGCCACGAGGCAGCCTCGCTGCCATTTTAAGAGAAGCAACGGAGCGGAGAAGTCCGCTCCGATGCTGCTCCCCCCCGGCTTGCTCGCCTTTTTCCTTTTCCAAATTTGATCGATATGTCTCCTCCGATCAGTGCCTGCTTGGGTGGCTATGGCAAGTCCCAGGCGGCCCCTAGGCCGCGACCTAGGGGGAGGGCTCGGCCCACCCCCTCGACCTCCTTGGGGCAACCACTGGGCCGGAGGGCTCGGGCGGCCACCCCACAGGGGGGTGGCAGGGTTACAATCCCCACTGCCACCAATGAGAGTGACCAGGCCTCTGCCTACCCGCCCAGTTGAAGGACTCGGACGGGGGCTGCGCAGGCCTGCTCCCATGGGGTTTCTACCCCTGTTGCACCTTTGCCCGGCATGGGGCATAGCGGCCCATTTGGGCGCGGCGCAGGATTGCGCCCCACCATTCTACCAGCCCCCCATGGGCCGGATTATTGGGCATGGCCCTATTCTGGCCAGGGATTGCCACACGGTTTTATCCCTCCACCTGCTCATCAATTGCCCGGCTGGCCGTCCGGCCCATCCAGCCCACCTTATTCTGGTGGGTCTGACACTGTGGATGCTCTCCTTGCCCGCATATCGGCACTCGAGGCATCTATGGGAAATGCTCCACCAACTTCGGATGGGCTTGGCAGCTCTTCAACTCTGGGACACATGCCGGCCATGGCCACGCAGCGGGCCGCCAACAGGGTTGAGCTGCTGGAGGCCATCAGGCCAGCACATGCTGGTGCCTCACGGCTCCCCATTAGGCCATTACAGCAAGACATTCCACCGGGGACCGGTCCTGCTTGGCAGGGACACACCGGGACACAGAGCTCAATAGCCATCGCAAGCTCCGACGCCCACCGTGGGCTGGAACCCCCAGTGGGGGCGGCCCATGGGGGTGCACCAAGTGAGTATCCTGATCAAGTCAGTACACCGGTGACACTAGCTCATAACACTGGGGGGGTCCAGTGGCCATGGCCGCAACAAGTTACTGCGGGAGGGAAGTTCAATCCACACTACCCTGGGCTCCCAATTACCCACCGGTAATTACAGGGGTGACCGCCCCTATGCTTCCGCCTAACTTCTTGGGGGTCCGACAGGACCCATTACGGGTTCCCCCACTTCAATCCGTGCCAACGGCGGCCCTGCCAATGGCCGGTTACTCCCTACCCCTGGGCGACCATTTATCCCAGGTTACGAGGGAGAAGATATGGCATGGGGAATACGTTGACATTTTCACCCTCCTGAACCATGAACCCACTAAGGAGGAGAGGGAGGGGCAGGATGACAGGGACAAGGAGTTGTCCCGTCGTAGTAAGCCACCTCGCACTTGGGCCAATTGGTTACCGGCCTATCTGATATACATGGCAGTATACCTACGGGCCCGTCTTTGGCCATCCCAATGGTCCAGTACCTGGACAATATTTACCGGGCCGTGGTTGATTTCCCTGGCCCGTCATGGTTGGCCTATGACGAAGAATTTAGGATGAGGGTGGCCCTTCACCCTGAGATGAGATGGGACGAGCCCTGCCAGCAGTTGTGGCTGCTGTATATGACCCCCACACAGCCAGCGCCTGGTGACCGGTACCACTGTGGCCATGCCGTACAGTGGGCTGCTACTACACAGACTCCCCGCCAGCTGGCGCGGCAGGGGGTTCCAGCCCGCCTGCTGTGTGGAGTTTCTCTGCCAATGGAGTGTGCATCAAGCGCCAGTGTAGATTCAGGCATGAGTGCCCTTCTTGTTCCGGCCCTCATGCCGCCTCTGCGTGCCCGCGGGCCGGTGGGTCACGAGGCAGAGGAAGGGGTTTTCAGGGGGTGGCCAGAGCTCCCTCTGATGGTTCAAAAGGCCCCCTCCCCAATAAATTTCCCGGTGCTTGAACGATGGCTGCGCGCTTATCCTAGATAGGATGATGCGATCTACCTGCTTGAGGGCTTCCAGTTTGGCTTCCGCATACCCTTTAAAGGTGTTCGTGGGCCTCAGGATGCCCCAAACCTACTGTCACTCAGGGGTAATGAGGACATTGCTGCAGAGAAAATAGCCAAGGAGGTTAAGGAACAGAGGGTGGCGGTGCCATTTAACGACCCCCCATATCCTAACGCTCTAGGTTTAGTCCCTAAGAAGTCCCTGGGTGAATTCCGCCTCATTCACCACCTTTATTACCCTGCAGGTTCCTCGGTCAATGACGCTATACCGGAGGACCTTTGCTCTGTCAGGTATATGTCCTTTGACCAGGCCTTACAGATGGTACGCTTGTGTGGTCCCGGTGCGCTATTGGCAAAGTGTGATATCAAATCGGCATTCCGATTGTTGCCAGTGCACCCGGATGACTTTGAGCTGTTAGGTTTTTGTTATGGGGGCAAGTTTTATGTGGACAAGGCCATGCCTTTTGGCTGTTCAATTTCCTGTTCGGACTTCGAACAATTTAGCACCTTCCTTCACTGGGCTTTTGTTTGTAGGTTGGGGTCCCAGTCTGTAGCCCACTACCTCGACGATTTTTTGTTCGGGGGTGGACATGACATGGGCACGTGTGCACGCCTGCTCACCACATTTCAGGCGCTTATGGCGGAACTGGGTGTCCCCCTAGCACCTGAAAAGACAGAGGGCCCAGCCACCACCCTTACCTTTTTAGGTATTGAAATCAACACCGTCGCTCAGACATCCAGGTTACCTATGGAAAAGGTGACTCGGATCTCTGATGCGATTTTGGTAATGCTTGCCAAGCATAAGGTGTCTCTCCGGGAGTTGCAGGTGCTTCACAGCCACCTCAACTTCGCCTGCAGGGTAGTGACACCAGGCAGAGCCTTCGCCAGGCGTCTGTGTGACGCTATGGTGGGCCTTTCTAAACGACACCACAGGGTATGGCTGACTAGGGTTTTACGAGCAGACCTTTCGGTTTGGCTCACATTGCTAATGGACTTTAATGGCGTATCCTTCTGGAGATCTGAGCTTATGGTCAGCCCCCAGTTTCAAGTACAGTCGGATGCCTCCGGCTCCTTGGGCTATGGGATTTATTTTGAAGGACAGTGGGCCTATGGTCAATGGCTTCAGAGATGGCAGGGCACGGATGGCTTACGCGATCTTACGTTCCTGGCATTTTTTTCCAATTTTGGGGGCCCTTATGCTCTGGGGGGACAGGTGGGCTAATTCGGTGGTTCACTTTTTGGTGTGACAATGCTGCGGTGGTGCACATTGTCAATGCCCAAACGTCTAAATCCCCCAGAATCATGGCCTTAGTTCACCAATTTGTTCTTAGGTCCTTGCGCCTTAATGTGCTCTTAAGTGCCAGACATGTGCCAGGCATTAATAACAATAATGCTGATGCTTTATCCCGCCTGCAGATCTCCCGGTTCCATGCCTTGGCTCCAGACGCAGAGGAACTTCCCTCTCCACTCCCAGCTGAGATATGGACATTTGGCGAGGAGAGGTGAACCGGGCAATCGGCATGTCTTTGGCACCTTGCACACGTAAGGCGTATCAGCATACACTCCTTCAATTTAGGACCTTTTGTAGGCAAAGGCAGTTGCCTGAAATGTGGCCGATACCGGTCGACCAGATTTTCCAGTATATGGTGCACCTTCATGATCAGGGGTTGGCCCCACGCACCATCGCCACCAGGCTTTCCGCCTTGGCATTCATGGCCAAGGCACGGGTCTTTACTGACTGTGTGAATGACTTCCGCATACGCCACATATTGGAAGGGTGGACACGTGAATGTGGCCGCCGCCTGGACACACGTCACCCTGTTTCACCAGGTGTTCTGATGCACCTTGCACGAGGTTGGCATAGACTGTGTTATGATAGGTATGAGGAGTCTCTTTTTCATGCAGCTACCACCGTAGCTTTCTTTGGAGCTCTGCGAATCAGCGAGCTGGTCCCATTGTCAAAGGGGACGTGTCTCGTAGGGCACTGGAACTTGAAGATGTGTCTATCAACCAGGAGTGGGCTCAGTTGAGGATTCGTTCCTTGAAGGCCGATCATCATGGAGTAGGCAGTGGTGTTAGTACAGTGATGTACATTTGCTGACATCTGTCCGGTTGGTGCCATACATGCATTTTTGGCAGTGTGTGGTACACGCCCTGGCCCATTGTTCTGCCACCAGGATGGGTTTCCCCTTATGAAATTTCAGTTCTGGAGGGTGACCGGTATGGCACTTCACAGTGTGTGCCTCCCTGGGCCTCGTTATGGCACCCATTCATTCAGGATAGGAGCTGCATCAACTGCGGCTGCGTTTGGGTACTCTGAGGCTGATATATGTTGGATGGGCAGGTGGGGGTCTGCTCATTTTTCTTTATATGTACGTCCCCTCACTGTATGAATACCAGTTATGTCCTTAATTCCTCCTCCTTCTTTTACAGACCCTGTGTGTCTACGCACACCGGTGGCAGTGTGGCTGGTAGGCCACAGTTATGTGCACTGGGTGGCACAGTATGCTGCATCGATGGAGTCGGGACCCCATCTCGGGCTGCATGCATCCGCACGTATGCGGTGGTATGGTGTGCACGGCATGAGATGGCGGGAACTGTTGCCATTCCTGATGTCCATCAGGGATGCTGGACCGCCTGATGTTCTGATTCTGCACCTCGGCGGCAATGATCTAGCACAGATCACTGGCCTTTCCTTAAAAATGTCAGTGTGAAGTGACCTGGCGTTTCTACATCATTTATGGCTGTACACATGGTTGCTATGGTCTGACATCGTGCCAAGACAGTGTTATAGAGGAGGCATGGATCTCCGTGATTTGGACTGTGCCCGGTGGTCAGTGAACAGGGCTGTTGCCCGGTTTCTTGTTGAGAATGGCTTGGGGACAGCCATTCGACACCCGGGGATAGGGTTGCAGGATTTTAGCCTGTATGCAGGAGATGGGGTCCACCTGTCGGCCAGAGGTATGAACCTCTTTCTGGAGGATGTTCAAGCCGGCCTGGCGACCGAGCTGACGGTCTGGGAGGGGGGGGCGCGGTGAGTCATCATGTATGCCTCCCCGTGTGGCGGGTAGCACTGGTAAGGTAAAGATTTATGACCCATAGGTATCCAGCAGGTTCGCAATTGACTGGCCAACACGTAGATAGGTACAGGGGAAACAGGATTGGCCAGTTAAGGGCGAACCATGAAAGGGAGCTTCACAGCCTGCATCACCTTGATATTTGGACGGATACACATCATAGGGTGGGGTCAGTAGATAGTATATTGACTTCAGTCAATAATTTGTTTGTGTCAACAAACAAATTGATACATGTAGCCCATTACCACTGGCATTTTGGGTGGAAACTTACCAGTGCTACTGCGGCCTGCTTGCCTTAAAGAATTACAATTGGATGATACACCAATTGAAAGTGATAATTCGGACTAGGGCATTATTCAATAAAACTGGCCCAATGCCTTTAATCCAATACCGGTGTCTGAGTCTTTATTTGGGTGGGTGCGCCTGCAATGCAAGTGTGGCGCCAAAATGGCCACCGTGCTCTTTGCACCCCCCCTACCCAGACGCAGAAATCTGGGTTAGTCAGGGGGGCATGGTCACCACTCTATAAAAGGGGTGACCACGAGGCAGCCGAGCTGCCATTTTAAGAGAAGCGACGGAGCGGAGAAGTTTTTCCCTCCACCCCCTCCCTAGTGGACAGTGTGATTTTCTGGTTGCTTTGGGGCCGGGTGGGAATTTTTGCTTGAACCTTCAATTGGCACTTTGGTTCTTGGCTTTTTCGCCCATCCCACACTGTCGCTAGTGTTTGAGATATGGGGTACGTTGACTTTGGTCACTTTTGGTGGGTAGCGCTGGTAAGGTAAAGATTTATGACCCATAGATATCCGGCAGGTTCACAATTGACTGGCCAACACGTAGATAGGTACAGGGGAAACAGGATTGGCCGGTCAAGGGCAAACCATGAAAGGGGTGATGTTAGGAGCTTCACAGCCTGCATCACCTTGATATTTGAACGGATACACGTCATAGGGTGGGGTCAGTAGATAGTATATTGATTTCGGTCAACAATTTGTTTGTGTCAACAAACAAATTGATACAAATTGATACATGTAGCCAATAACCATTGGCATTTTGGGTGGAACCTTACCAGTGCTACTGCGGCCTGCTTGCCTTAAAGAATTACAATTGGATGATACACCAATTGAAAGTCTGAAAAGGCAAAAAGAGGGAGGAAGCGACAGAGAAAACTTCTCCACTCTGTCGCTTTCTAAAATGGCAGCTTGGCTGCCTCGTGGCCACCCCTTTTATAGAGGGGTGGCCACGCCCCCTAACTACCCGGATGTCCAAGTCTGGGTGGGGGGCCCCCGCAAAGAGCACGGCGGCCATTTTGGTGCCATGCTTTCATTGTCCAATAATGCCCTGAGCAATTCCCCACTACCACCCTAACCCAGCACTACCTGCAACAAGAGAGGACTATCTCACACTTGAGTCCTCTCACCCAATCTGCATTTGAGGACAGTTAAAATGTCCCTCCACAGGCCTGCCAAATACATGTCAGCCTCTGCATCAGTCAAATGTACTCCATCACATCTCAATAGTTCAGGGTATCCAAACTGGATATCTGGCTGATCAAGATAAAAGCTCCCATTCTTGTGAACCCATGCCTTGAGCTCAGAATTCACTCCATGGCATGCCCAGTCTAAACAATGGGGATCCACATCCCCATTCCAGACATGACCTGGCCAGAATACAGGTAGTTGACCAGACAATGACCATACCAGACCACTGATCTTTTAGCTCCTGAAGATCAAGATTTTCCTGAACAACTGGGGCTTTACCTTTCATGAAACCAATAACATTCCTTTCCTGCCCCCAGATGCATTACCAGTACATCTGGTGGTACTAAATTGACCTTCCCCAAAAGGGTCAGTAAGAGACTGCTTCACCGCATACCTCTCCCAGGCGTCCAGTGCTTCAAATCATCCCTCAAGAATCTTTCTGTGTCAAACATCTCCCAAACATCACCACTCGTTTTGGCCTCATAGGCTAATGCCACGAGCTGTGCTTGAATGGAGCAAGGCACAATCCCACATGTCCCTAAAGTCACACAATAATGCAAAAGAATAGAAAATGGGGTGGGCCATTCTACCGACAAATGGTTGACCTCCCTCAAGATGTTGAACTCACTAACCATCCTAAGGTAACTGGCAGCCTATCTTTGCCAATCATCCAGAGCTCTGATAGGAAATTTTCTGGCTCGTTTCATCGGGTGCTAAGTCCCTGAAATTCTGCATGTGTATTCCTCAGCAATGCCATTATCAAAATGGAAAAACAAAAACAAAATGTTGTGGCATAAACTAATCAAAGTAAACTTCCTAACTAATCTCATAACCCTTGGAGATTTGTTAATTAAATGATTAACAATGTGGACCACAGTCATGTTGTCACACCAGAAACGATCAGTGGAATTAGCCCAAGTAGAGGCCCAAAAACTAGCAGCCTCCAATATAGAGAAAAAATCCTAAAAAGTCAGATCCTTAGTCAAACCTGTTTCACATCGTTATGGCAGTCATTTGGCCATACACCAACTACTCCTAAAATAAAGACTGTCTGGAAACAAATTTACTCACAAGTAGGACTTTTTGCCCACAGGTGGTTGGTTCCTGCTTCTCAGCTACCACCCTCCTAACTAAGCAACCCAGGATATTAGATTAGTGTAGATAAGGTAGCGCAGAGCCAAGTAAACACTCCAGTCATCTTCGGGTAGTTTAAAAGTATATTGTAATCAGAGTAAGTTACAGAAGAAAGTTTATCAAAATTTCAGAAAGCATATCATAGCAAAGAAAACTTTTCTAACTGAGGAAGCCAAGGGGCCCACTTCTAGCCTAAGCACCTACATGTTTGCAGCTTGAAGCATCGGATCAAGAGAGCATCTTGACCCCACCTTCTGGGTTTTATCTTCTCACACATGGTCCACCTCCTTGCCATTCCCCTGAAGGAATCCAGCCAATGACCATACAGCATAACTTGTCCATCACACACTAGGTTTCAATTTCTCTAACCCACAAGGCCAGTTACACATTCCAATCCCTCTAAGGTATGTGCTAAAGGTTCTCCCTTGCATGGAAATCTCCATCTTGGATGAGGGTCAAACACGGGCACATATCCTGCCCTGACAAAGACCAAATCCAAATGATCCTTAATCATTTGACTGAACCTGAATTTGAGCATATAGATGTAATGTATCCCTCCAAAAGGAAGATGCCATTGAATTGGTCAAGAAATTTAAGCTACATCCTGGCATCCACCCTAATTTCTGCTGTGATTCACTTCCTAGAAAATGGCACATGAAACCTGATATTGCATTTTAAAAAACACCTGACGAAAGCCCTTCCAAAGAACAGAATGTTGTGTGTGAAGTTCAGGTGACCCACAAGGGATTGTAATTCCTTGAGGGAAACCTTTTCCACTATTAGAAACTGGTTCAGCTAATAACATATGAGCCAACTTGTCAGCAGGTAAATGGACTCTCCATCTTCTTGCTCACCAAAAGTACACCCAGGTCCTCTGTCAAGCAAAAATAACAGATTCATGAGTCTCTGACAATCACCAGAACCACTTTCCCGTATCAGCAAAAAATCATCTAGATAATGTGAGGTAGTAGAAAGGCCTGTCTCCTTCTATACGAGTGGTGGCAAACCTTGGCACTTCAGCTGTTCTAGAATTTCAATTTCCAGAAGCCCTGATCAACAGGAGTGCTGACTTGGGCTTCTGGTAATTAAAGTCCAAGAACACCTGGAGTGTCAAGGTTTGCCATCACTGTTCTATACTATCTATCTCAAGAATGAACTAAACTTCTTGAAGATAGCAAATGATATAGAACCCATTGAAAGAGTCCTATCAAAATACAAATTATCCTGAAAATGAAACCCAACATGTCAAAATTGTCCGAATGAATGGGTAATAGGCAAAATACTGACTTAATGTCACATTTGGCCAATCCTACACCTCTACCACAAGAGCATACCTGCCTGATAACTTTGCCAAAGGGAGTATACCAGACTGAAGATAAAAACTCAGGAATTGCATCATTTACTGATGTCCCCTTGGGGTACGACAAATGATGAATTAACCTAATCTCACCATGAACTTTATTGCAAACAATACATAAAGGAGAAATCCTAAAATCCCAAGGGGCGATGTTGTAAACAGCTCCACTACTCTATCAGCCAAAACTTGTTTTGCACATCCCCCCCCCCCCCCCAACCACATGCTCCAAGCCTTTGACTGAACTTAGATATCTAGCAATGGTGGGACATCTTTTTCCTGTAAACAGAATCCAGAAATCCCGAATGAAGCCTGCTTTAAAGAATGGAGCGTCAGACCTATTGGGATAGCTAGGTAGCAAAAGTACTAACCTATGCAGTATAACCAGACTACCAGACTAGGGCCCTACTTAGGACCTCCTCATCCCTTTGGGTTTTAGGCTGTTTAGAGCTTTTGTGTTCCTGCTCTAGGGACAAACCATCAATGTATGTCCACTCCTGCAGACAGAACATCTATGCTCAAATCTACATGGTTGCCTGGAATAAGTTCATTGGGTACTGAATTCCCAACAACAACAACAAAAACAGCTTGAACCACCTGACTCACCATTTGGTGGGAACCCTAGGTTGCGGTATGTTTATGAATAAAGTGTCCATTGTCAGTACAGTCCCCTTTGAAGGGGCCAAGCAGGGGTCATACACTGTAGCCACAGTTTGATTTGATTTGATTTGAATTTATTTTTATATACCGCTTTCCTCATCTAGCAGACGACCCAAAGTGGTTCACAATACATAGAAACATACAGAAATACAATATAACAATAGTACAAGGCAAAATATAGTTTTACAAGTGAAATAATAATAATGCAAAATTACATAACAGTACATAGTATTACACCAATTATAATGCAAAAATGCAATAGATACAAATCAGCCAAGACCACCCACAAAATCCCTTGCCTTTAGAGTCTTTTGAGGGTGAGGGGGTAGGGGGTAGGCCAGGGCCCAGGAATGCCGGCTAATGGTGTGACTGGGAGGGCCTCTTCGCCCCCACCAGGGCCAGGAGCGCGGTGGCAGCAGCTCACCCGGCACCCCCTCGCCTTTTAAGTCCTAGAGTGGGGGGAGGGTGGGGCCCAGGAATGCTGGCCAGTGGTTTAGCCGGGAGGGCCTCTTCGCCCCCACCAGGGCCAGGAGTATGGTGGCAGTTCTTGATGACACCTATCCCATCAAAGGGCCAGCTGTTTGTATCCCTCCATCAAAATGCCTCATCATAGAGCAACTATACAGGTTCAAAGTAAAAATCAATATATGCCTGAAAAATTCTCTCATTTGAAATTTTTCTCATTTGAAAAATGAAATTGGCATATTGAGACATAGCTGCAGCTCTCCAGGACTGTGAACTGACTATAACAGAAACGATATATAGAGAACCCAGAAGACATTTTAGCCAAGTTCAAGCAACCTGTCTCATTTTTTCTCTCTTTTTCTCAATAATCTAACAGCTCCTTATCTTTGACCTCTAACTTTGCAAATATTAGCAAAAATATATCAACATATTCACCTCCCAGAATCTTTTCCCTAACTGCAATTGTTAGATGATCCTCCAAGGGGATACCCTGATCCCATATCTGCATGGCTATACCTAATTGTGGCATGTCACCTCCCACAGAGGTATGGGCTACATGATTATAAGTAGAAGGTAAACATTTGTAGGAGGAAAGGTAAATATTATAATAGTCCAAGTGAAAGATCATGTATAAAAAGAAAGTGAACTAACCAGAATAACAAGACAGGCTTGACACTGTAGCCTGACATTGATCTGCCACAGGAACTGACAGGCAAATTTTTTAAAAAAGAAAATTTGTTTCGAAGAAAGTCTACATGCTTTCACTTACAAGTTTTTTCCTGGAGTAACAGCTTGCTGCATCCACTAAAAACACCATTGAAAATGTCACTAGGAGACACACACCCAATTGTACCTTTAGACTGAGACAGTCAATCACATGCACCACAAAAAGGTGTGGGAGGATGGATGCTAATTGATACATTCAAAATAAACTATTCCCTGCCATCTATTCAAAAAGAAGTAAATGATTCTACGAAAAATACAGGCCCCTTACTTTGTTTCATACCAAGTCAGGAATTTCTACATCAGTTTCAAGTGTGGAGACTCTAATGCAGAAAGTGAAGCTCATGTAGTATAGCCACACATCTGGATGGTCTTTGCCCATAAAGCCTAAAAATGCTTTACCTTCATCAGCATGCACTGCAAGAAAGCAGTATATGTGGGTTATAGCTCAGATAGCCAACCTAGCTACAGTGTGTACTGATCTGTTTCTTTTTCTCTAGAGCTGTTTTTTTTCCATATTAGATCCTATGGTGTCCACTACTCAAGAAAAAGAAATATAAATAGTCCTTATACCTAACACAGTGAGTATATTTAAAGGATAATGGTTAACCTTCCACAGATATTTTCCACACCACTGTGATTTGTGCTGGCAGGGCAATGGGGTTAAAATTTAACCAAAATAAATGTAGCTATCTGCATCAATAACATAAAGTAGCCACCTCACCCTGGGAATCGAGGACCCAGGGAAAGGTAAAGATCTACAAGAGAATAAAACAGTGAGATTAACTGGTCTGCTGTATATAGTTCTCAAAGTTCTGATTAATCTCCTGTGTGGTGATGGTAAACACCACAGGCCCTTTTAACATCCCTTTTCCACAAAGAATATGGTGACTCACAATATGTGTTTGATTGAGAGATTTACTTTTGATTTTTTAAAAAATATATATGATATCTTACTTAAAAATACAAGCAGAGGTAATAGAGACAGGAAGTTTCCTTGAGGAAAAAAATATAAATTATCTCATACAATGATGATACATTTCGATACGGTATGCTACACTGGGAAGATTTCTCACAGAAAGTTCTTTCTTTAATCCTTTCAGGGCCTAATGAAGTATTGAGAGAGATTCTGAGATAAGTACAGGGGAAAGGTTCTACACTTTCATCCTCTCCTCTCGACACCATCACAAATAACACCTTTTGTCTGGAAATGCTATAGCAGGTCCAGAGGCAAAATGTGTTGGATCCTGGCTTTTAGCATGTCACAGAAAGAATGAATTTATGGCATGTGATGCCTAGGATAGAAAAGGAAACGGATTTACAGAAAGCCTTTCAAAGGCCCTGCATTTTCACACTATGTGCACCACTGAACTCAAGGTCAGTTTTATGTGACTTGTTGCACTTCAAAAATATATCTCAAAGTATAGAAGATCTGGTAAGAGTCTATGATCTGTTTTCTAATGCTGAGTAAAAGTGTGGATAGGGTGTTTCAATATCATGTCAGTGATTGACGTGGTTACCATGTTGGCTCCCTCATAAAGGGGCAGAGAGCCACATTAATCCTATTAATTAGGATTATTCAAAATGAATGTTATGATGATACTGGACCATACCTGTCAAGTTTTGGATTTGAAAATAAGGGAATTTTTGCCACACCCATCTGTGGGCATGGCCAAATCTGTGGGCATGGCCAAATATAGCCATGTGATTTTCTGGGCTCTAGTCATGCCTGCCACATGGCCATGAAAATGTCTGCAAACACAGACAGCACTGGCTCTTTGGCTGTAAATGGAGATGAGCACTGGACCCTAGAGTTGGATACGACTGGCAGATTTTACTTTCTTAGGATCCAAGATTGCTGCAGATGGTGATTGCAGCTGTGAAATAAAAAGGTGACTGATGCTTGGGAAACAAGCTATGCGAAACCTGGGGAACATAGTTAAAAGTAGAGGCATCACCTTGCAAACAAAAAATTGCATAGTAAAAGCAATGGTATTCTCAGTGGTAATGTATGGGTATAAGAGCTGGACCATTAGGAAAGCTGAGCCCAGAAAAATAGATGACACTGAAATGTGGTGTTAGAAATAGGTCGATCCTAGAAAAAAATCAACCATGACTGCTCATTAAAATTCAAATAGTAAAGATGACGCTAAAGTACTTTGGACATCAAATGAGAAGAGAGGATTCACTTGAGAAAGCCTTGATGCTGGGAAATATGGAGGACAAAAGAAGGGGGTGGCCAAACATACGATGGCTAGATGGTATTGTAAATGTAATGGGCACAAAGCTGTGTGGGCCAAAGAACCCTTTCCCCATCTTCTTGGGGGACTTTTCTTTTGTTTTCTTTCTTGTTTACTCATCTTTAATTTAAAAAAATTCTGGGAAGCAAAGACCAGAATAGTAAACCAGCCCCCTAGGGTGAACTAACCCTGCACATGGCTAGACACCCCCCCCCCCCCAATTAGGGTGGAGTAACAAGAGATTAATTCCCCCAAATTAACCGATCTATTTGTTCCTCACTGCAAACAGTTGAAGCACCAACACCTGAGAATGTCGGATCCAGCTTAAGGAAGTGAATTAGTAAAGTAAAAAGTAACCTCTGTAGTTTCCAAGCCTTCCAGCAGCTGAGGAGTTAATCTCCATATATGAAATATCGCTCACCTAGAGAGTAGACTCCCGTCCCATGGTGGCTCCGACCAGCTCAGCAGCAAAAACAAAGCCTCCATGACCATGTGGCAGGGAAATGAAAGAGAAACAACAGAAGGAAGCCCCCCCCCCCACCTTCTCTCTCTCCTTCCACAAGCGAAAAGCCACAGCGACCTCTGGTGGCAGGAAAAACATAATGCAGCTTCGCCTGTGAGGGCTCCAGTCAGGATTTTTTTAAAATAAATAAATAAATAAGGGATATTACGTGGAAATTAATAAAATGAGAGGGGGTGGGAAGAGGGGTAAAAATAATGGGTTTTCCTGGGGAAAACGGGATACTTGACAGGTATGTATTGGATTGCTATTAATTTGGCTGAAGAAACAAAGGCAAATCCCAATTGTCAGTCCAAACCAGAGAGCTTCCCTAAGTGTTCAGTTCATATCCATTTTGAATTGGAAGTAACAATTGGATTTAGTACTGGAAGCTTAATTCTTTATTTCTTTCCTTCTCCTCACCCCCCCTTTTTTTTAAAAAATAGGTGAGACAGATCAGTGCATGGGTCCATTGATTCAGTTTGGAACCTGACTTAGTTATTTGGATTGAGGTCTCATTTTGACTCAGTTTGATTCTGATACAATCTGTTTTGGACCGAAATCCAGATTTACATTCAGAAATCTAAGTCCTCACACTTCCCATTGATGTACACTGGGAGAATAAGAATGTTATCAGGTTTTTGTTCCTTTTATAGATGCACATGAAATGTGACAATACTGAAGCTCTCTGAGAGAAAATTATTTGTGCCTAATAAGTTAAAATAGATAGCTTCTGGGTGTTTTTCAGAGGGCAGGATTACACTAGCTATTTCAATAACTTTGTTTAAAATCATCAACATATTTTTGTTTTTGCACACAAGTTCATGAAAGTTGGCAGCACAGTGGTCCATACCAGCTTGACAAGTTCCAAAATGTCTCATAGAAATAAGCCCAGATGTCTTGGTACTATTCATCATTAAATTTTGCTGTAATATATCAAAACATTGTGAAATTGTGTGCTGCTTTTCTGCACTTTGTATAATTTATTTGTGCAAGTGAAACATACCAAGCAATGCAAACTGAAATTAAAATAAAAAACTGAGTCCATGGATGGAGTGTATGGGAGAAATGAGGTGCCACTCTCCTTAGTAACAAAAAAGTGACAAATTACAGAGTACTTCTTTGTCTCTCTCATGCTCCCTGTCCATTAACACCGTGTATTAACAAAACACCAGGGGTGGGAGGGATGTAAATTGATCACTTGCATCACATTTCTCTTTTGTGGAATTGTTTTGCAAATACAGTATATCATGTGTGTGTGCCAAACAATATACCACCACACAAACCTATTGAAAGAGACATTGGAGTTGAATTGAACATTGTTATATTGTTCAATGAAAATGTCCACCATTAATAAAATATACTCTGAACTTACTGGGTGACCATCAGAAGAACATATGTTTTGAACAGTTTTTCCATGCATATTCTCGACAATGTTATTGGTGGTGGTGAATCACCAAAGTACAGAAAACAATGGTTACAATGAAAAATGGTGGCAAGGCTATCCACACAGGGCCTGTTACAACTACATTTTTCAGTGAGACTGGAGGCCTTGCTTTTGAAACAAAACCTCATTGCTGGTTACAGAGGCTCCAGAAACAACTCTTTCAAAATTTGGGAGGTTTTGAGGTGGCATTTGGGGTCAACGAACATAACCCTGGGAGGCCAGATACACCCTGACACAACCCCGGTGCTATGACTTAGCAGCAAAGTGGGGGAGCCCGAACTACCACCAGCAGGCAGAATAGCAATAAAATCTTTCTATGCTTGATTAGAATTTCTCCAACCTGTTGAATAAACTTGGCACAGCTTTCCTTTGTCCAGTTTCTCTTCCCACAAATAAGGTGGAAAGATTCAAGAAGGCAACTATACACCCTTCTGAGTTTCACATCACGATTGCTTTTTGTAATGTATTATCACTGCACATGTGCATGTTGGCAATATAATTTGGAGGGCAATTAAACTGAAGGAACTGGAAGCTTTTGCATACTGTGCATTCTTCCATTCCTAATTTATTTTTAGCTATTCTTCTATTCAAACTCAGATTAAAGAGGACTGGCACACAAGACGGCACAAAGAGGAGGGAGAGGCTTTCTGTGATTTTCATAATGTTGTAATTCAAGAAAGTGTGAGCCTTATGAATAGTGAGCCATAAAAGAAATGAAGCATCATTTCTACTAATCTGTCTCTCCATCCAAATCTAAACACTTTAAAATATGTGGGTTTTTAAAAAGCATCTCTAGTTTAAACACTTGGTGGGGATGCTTAGTTATTTGTTTGGCAGAATAATTCATTTGGGGGGAAATAACCTGCACCATTAAAAATAACGTTTTGAAACAGACAACTAGGGTGTAGGAGAATTCTTTCTTTCTTTCTTAGGTATACACTCAGTCACCTATACACATACACTTTTCATGTTTCTGTTTTAGAGACAGCTGGGAAACTCCAGGAAAATTCATTGAAGCATTAGGTTGGCGTTTGTACTCCTTTGGCAATTTCCTGTGCTACAAAAGTAGCTTAGGGTTGCTGTCTACCTAATCACTCTTGCTTTTGTCTTGGCTTGCTTGCCACAGTGATGTTACAGAAAATAAAATGGTCACACAGTCTTTCATGTTTCTCCCTCCTGCAGATCATGCATCTGTAAAGGTCAATGTTCCACTGGATTTCTACTTGCCTCCAAAAATAGGCTGGATTCATCATAAGTGCAGCTGTCATGGTGTTCAAAGTCCTTTAACAGTGCAAACTTTTCCACCTGCATAGAAGTGTTTTATAAATCTATAGCTGTATTATTTTTCTCAGTTTCAAGTGAGATCTTTCATTTCCTTTTTGTTCAATTGGGAAGTATATTTGCTTTCCCTTGGAAAAGTGCTGGGGTGGAAATACCTTGAAGTATTAGAACTGCTTATATCAGTTGCTAACAGAAAATATATTATGACAAGGATCTATGATGTAATTAATTAAATTGATGAAAGTGTAACAAAATGACTTAACACATCTATGTCTTTAGCAGTAATTACTATGCTATGTACTTAAAGTAAATAACAAAGAGGACATTACCTTCAATGCATTACCTTCAATGCAATGCATTGAGGCCAATCTTAAATTTACAGAATTAATTAGAAAGAAGATCAAAATAAATTTTATACTTATGGTGTTTAAGACATCTAATACTTGTATAGAGGAAAACGTAACATGTCATTCATGGAAACTATGACATTTCAGATTTTTCAGTACACCCATACTGAGGCACATTTGGTGTTGTTGTTTTTAACAAATCAGGATAATGATACTTTACTTTGTCTATTGTGTCTACATATAGCATCATCAATACACATGGCACTTAATGCAAACAAAATATAATCATAAAGTACAGTATGATGGTCCTTATAGATCATTAAACCCAACCCTCTAATTGGTGAAGGAAAGCTAGAGCTAATTTTTTAAAATTTAAATATGGTGAGTTTAAAAGGACTCTCGCCGCTAGCTCCGCTGATGCCTTCACCGCCCACCCTCTGGCCAGCCGGGCTAGAGGGGCCAAGAAACACCTGGGGCGAGGCATGGTGAGTTTAAAAGGACTCTCACCGCTAGCTCCGCTGATGCCTTCACTGCCCACCCTCTGGCCAGCTGGGCTAGAGAGGCCGAGAAACACCTGGGGTGAGGCACAGTGAGTTTAAAAGGACTCTCGCCACTAGCTCCGCTGATGCCTTCACTGCCTGGCCAGCCGGGGTAGAGGGGCCGAGAAACACCTGGGGCGAGGCACGGTGAGTTTAAAAGGACTCTCGCCGCTAGCTCTGCTGATGCCTTCACTGCCTGGCCAGCCGGGGTAGAGGGGCCGAGAAACACCTGGGGCGAGGCACGGTGAGTTTAAAAGGACTCTTGCTGCTAGCTCCGCTGATGCCTTCACCGCCCACCCTCTGGTCAGCTGGGCTAGAGGGGCTGAGAAACACCTGGGGCAAAGGACTCTCCACTAGCTCCGTTGATGCCTTCGCATCAGGAACTGTTGTCGGACTTTCTCCCCCTCAGCTGTTTTAGCATGAAGGGAAGTGGACTGAGTCTTCGTAATGTATTTATTGTATATTGTTGTGTACTGCTTTGAAATATGTACTGTTCAATCTTGAATTGGGTATTGTTTATTGCTTTGAAATTTGTATATTGCATTATGATGTTTATTATTGTATTATACTAATTTTGTTTTCTAACATTATGTTTATTATTGACTATTGATTATTGTACTGAATTTACTTTTCATGCTTTTTTATTATTGTATTGTATTCTGACGTGTTATTTGTATCATATTTTATATTGTTTGGCATTATTGTTGTAAACCGCTTCGAGTTCCCTTTACGGGAAGGAAAGTGGTATAGAAGTCTAAATAATAATAATAATAATAATAATAATAATAATAATAATAATAATAATAATAATAATAATAATAATAATAATAATAAATCCACCATGCTAAAAAACCTTTGTTGGCTTTGGATAGCCAGGCTGCCCGAGAGCCATCCATCTTGGGAGCACAATGCAGCTGGAAGGGAACCACCTCTCATTTATGATGCAGCATGTGTTCATGGGGAATCCAATGCAAAAGGAGCAGTTCTTAAAATGTGAGGCATGTCTCAAAAAATAATAATATTGGGACTGAGATCAGAGTGTCTTGTGTTGACTGGAGATCAATTGGACTGCCACTTCTTTTCCTAAGGTGTTGTGTTTGAATACATTTATTGCTGTAACATTTTGTAATATTATTGGGATCAGTACGTTCCTCCATTTTGTCTCCTTCTTCTTGGTCTTAAAGTATCATGGGACTGAGTTCCCGCCTAAACTATGTAGTCATGTATAGTCTTCACACCGGTCCAATGACCTTCCAGTCATCCCACTCTTCTCCCATCCAATCCTGTTGTTTCCCACCCAAATGTATACATTCCTGATATTTAGCAGTGCTGCGCCATTGCTCCCCATGTTCTGACTGCCTAATAAAGTTGATTGGCCCTGTTATGCTGGCTGCTTCACATTTCTACCAGAACATCAAATAAGTGTGGTTTTTTTTTTTTGCAATGTCAATTTAGAACAGGGGTTCTCAACATTTTTGTGCTGTGGGCCAGACGCATACCCTTCATGCAGGTAGAACAGGGGTGGAGGTGTGGAGGCTCCCTGGACAAACATTTCTGTCATTAACAGTGCACCGCCACGGCAGCACTAATTGCACCATTTTCACAGCATTTTCAGCAGTGCAGAAATACGGGAAATCCCGGCCAATCCGGAATACTTGACAGGTATGGGCTTTGTCCACAGCCTCTATCACTTCCCAGGGTGGCAGAAGGTGTTTGGAGCAATTTTGCTCTGTCTGGATCATTTTCCAATGCTTTCCCACTTTGCTACAGCCGCTTGAACATGCTGTTGGGTGACTTCCCGGTTCCATGCTAGGAACCAAGCCAATGATGCAAGCTCCTCCTGGCACCGGATGTCACACAGCAGCACGTTCAAGTGGCCGTAGCAAAGTGGGGAAGCATCAGAAAATCATCTGGACAGAGCGAAATTCCTCCAAACAACCTTCTGCCACCCTGGGAAGTGGCAGAGGCTGTGGACAAAGCTGCAAAAATGGCACAATTGGCACCTCCGCCACCACCTTAAGTGATGCGACACAGCTTCTGGGAGGAGGGGGAGGGGGCATGTCTAGAGGAGCCCAGGTTCTCACTGCTGGCCAGGTTAATGATATGCATGGGCATGATTAGGGTCAGGGGTTGCAAATGTCTGATTTAGAACATACTATGTCCTCCTGTTACAGAAATTTGTGTCCCTTTCCTTTCTCTTCCACTCAGTGGTGGGATTCAACATTTTTTACTACCTACTCTGTGGGTGTTGCCTATTTTGTGGGCATGGCCATGTGACTGGGTGGGCTATCTAGTCATGCCTGCCACATGACCATGAAAATGTCTGCAAACACAGACAGCACTGGCTCTTTGGCTGTAAATGGAGATGAGCACTGCACCCTAGAGTTGAATATGACTATCTTTTGTGCAAGGGTGACCTTTACTTTTACTAACCACTTGCAACTAAACAGGGCCAAACTTCGCAGCAAATTTTAATACCAATCGGGGATCTTCTGTTACTAGGTAAAGGTAGCCCTTGTTCGAAAGCCAGTTGTATCCAACTCTAGGGTTCTGTGCTCATCTCTGTTTATAGCCAAAGAGCCAGTGCTGTTTTCTGTGGTCATGTGGTAGGCATGACTAGACACTGGAGCACACAAAATACTGTTTACCTCGATCCACAAAAGCTCACATTAAAATACAGCAGTTTGCTATGGGGGAACCTAAGGGGGTTTCCCTGGGAGGGGGGAGGGGGGAACTAGGGCTGTGGACTTCCCTGGGCCAACAGAAGTCTACCTCAGAGCAGCAGTTATTCTTTAAGTTGCCACAACCTTTTTGTCTTTTTGTTTTATTTACTCTCCAGTATGTTTGCACAGAATAAAACTTTTTAAATAGTAGCCGTGTTAGTCTGTGTTTCAAGCATGTCAGGAACTAAACAAAACAAAAATACAAAAACATTGTGGCACCTTAAAGACTAACTGCTGCTCCAAGATAGACTGCTGCTGGCCCAAGGAGCTCCATGACCCTCATTCCCCCTCCCTCCTCCCAGGGAAACCCCCTTAGCCTGCTCCAGACCTTGCTCGAGGCTCCATGCCTCCCCCGCCATCCCTACACACACACACACACACACACACACACACACACACACACACACACACACACACACACACTTACGAAGAAGCCATGGCAAATGTGGGCCGAGGTGGTGAGGGCCATGGCAGTGACTCCCACAGGTGGCATGACAGGGCGACAGGGCTCAGCAGGGTGGTGGCCCCACCACGCCACAATGATGAGGGAGCCAGAGCTTCCAGTGGCCTCCCTCTCTTCCCATGATGACGTTCTGAGGCAATGGTGGAGAAGGGCGGGCAGTGGCAGTGGGGCACTTTGGTGGCAAAATGGGTGCCCGGGGTGGCAGTGGCGTACCACCCCTGCCAAGCCCAGCCGGGGCTCCTCCTCCTGCTGCTCCCTGCCCCCAGGACAACAGCAGCAGTGGAGGCTCCTCCATTTCTTCCTCTTCTTCTTCCTCACTTTCTCCCTGGCCAAGGTGAGGACACTGAAGCTGGTTCCCACCCAACAGTGTGGTGGAGAAGAGAAGGGGCCATTCCTGGCTCCTTGTTGCATCTTGGCCACACCTGGAGTGGAGTGAGAGGAGGAAGAGGAGGTGGGTGGGTGGGGCAGGTAGGTGAGGTAGGCAGGGCAGGTGGGTGGGTGGGATGAGCTGGTTTTGCTACCAGATCACCTGAACCGGTGCGAACCAGTTGAAGCCCACCACTACTTCCACTAGTCTATTTCCAAGCTAAGATCAAGAACTAATATTGTATAACTGGCAGGTCCTTCAGCTAAATAAATTACTAGCACTACATCATAGGCTTAGTAATAGTTGTAACATTATTAATCTTATGTAATAATTTTACTACTCCTTAACTCAGCAGAAATGTTCCTTTTTAAAATATATTAAATTTTAAGTACACTCATTTTAACTTCTGATTCTTTATATATTTTAGGTATTTTAACGTCTGTTCCTTTTGCTGCACTATGCTGGTCTCGAACAGTAATAAAGATTGATTGATTGATTGGAACTAATATTGTAAACTTAAGAAAATATTTCCTTTGGTCTTACATTATATCAGATGAAACTTGTTCAATGATATTTTGTATTATTATTTTTTAATGAGGAAGCCTTTTGAGACAACTTTAGACTTTTGTTTTGTCAAAATGTGTACAAGGCTCACAACATGACACCAAGACTATGCATGGACAAAATAAAAAGTCAGTTGATTAAAAGGGATATCAACTACTTGATCACCAGCAAGAGCTGATGTTTTTAGAGAATCTTTCCCCTGTACATGCTCAAGTTTCATGGTATTACATGCTGTTCAATTCCTCCCTTTGATGGAGGTGGTGGTTAATAGCATTCATTTTGGGGGTAGTCCTGGAGGAAGGATTAAAGAAGTTAATTACATAGGAGTAAAGCAAGCAAATGTGGCCGAATTTCCATGTAGCAGGTTGAGGGAAGGGAATATTAAAAGACAATACAGTACAACCCTATGTAATGAATGCAACATACAGTGAAAAAATTGTACAATGAAGGAAATTTGAAAAAACAACAATGGGAAAACGCTACTGGACAACTGTCGGGGGCGTGGCTTTGCCTCCCTCTACTGGAAGAGGCAGACCTGTGGCATGCCCAGGTGTCTGCCTGGCTGGGGGCAGGGAGGATCTACGTCTCCTTATAAGGCTCGTCTTCCCCGGCCCCTGCCCTCCGTCTTCCCGACAGTAGGTGAGCAAAAGCTGTATCGCCTACTGCTACAAGGGACATGCCAATGAGTGCTCACTCATTCGGAGCGCTCCTGGGGCCTCCAATTGCGTCCATGCCTGGGGCCGTTGTGCCGGGCTGACTCCGGAGGTAGCAGGCTGCCCAGCTGTCAGCTGGGCATGAACCCCAAGTGCCAGGAATGCGCGGACATGCAAGGGGACGCCAGACAGTGTTCCGCAGGCAACACAATCTGCCCCATGGTTTGCAGGCAGGGAAGGGCAGGGCACCTTGCCTGGCACTGGTTGGGGTGGCACGGGTGTTGGGGCCCTCCAGCTAGATTGCTATTTGAGTAGGTGGCTGGCTTCAGCCCTACCCCATCCCCCGGGAGGCAGCCTGGGCCCACACCTACCACCACCACAGTTGATCCCCAAGCACCTGCTCCCAAGGGGGCCTTGGTAGGCTGCCTGTGTGGTTCCCCTTGGCCCACACCAGACCCTCGAGCCCAGGAACATTACCCGAGTCTTTGTCTTGCCTCCCCTGGGCCCTACCCATGCACACATTTTGGGACAGGCCCTGTCCTGCCCTAGGCCCTGTTGCTGGACATAATGCAGGGGTGCCCGGCCTTTTGGCACCAGGCCCCCTGCCAGACAGCCCCAGGGGCTGCCGACCATTTTGGCCCCTGTTGCTGGGCAGAAACAGGGGCTGTCAGCCATTTTGGTCCCTGTTGCTGGGCAGAAGCAGGGGCTGTCAGCCATTTTGTCCCCTGTTACTGGGCAGACCACAGGGGTTGTCGACCATCTTGTGTGTGCTATCAGCCATTTTGTGGGGCCTGGCAGCCATTTTCTGCTCCCTCTGCTTGCCAGGCATACCTTGGAGCTTATCTGTTCAGTTAAATAAATAAATAAATAAATATACTGTTCATAACAGCCCAATTAAGTTGCCAGTCCTCAAGCAGTGGCTCAGAGATTACCAAAGTAAGAAGGATTCCACTTACCTGCTTGAGGGCTTCATTGACGGTTTTAGGATACCTGCTGAAGGTGAACACCACCCTCAATGGGCGGGGAATTTACGTTCAGTTGTGGGGTTGGAAGACATAGTTAAGAAACTCATCTTTAAGGAAGTTAAGTTGAGATGGGTGGCTGGTCCATTTGACCAGCCTCCCATTGTTAACCTTAAGGAGTCTCCATTAGGGTTGGTGCCAAAAAAGGCCCTAGGGAAATACCGCCTGATCCACCATTTGTCTTACCCAGAGGGGAAGTCGGTCAATGACGCCATCCCTTATGAACTGTGTTTGGTCAGGTATTCCTTCTTGGACACGGCAGTAGAGATGGTATGCTCGTGCGGCCCAGCTGCCCTCATGGCCAAGTGCAACATTAAGTCTGCCTTCCGCTTACTGCCTGTCCACCAGGTGGATTTCAAGTTGTTAGGTTTTTCATTTGAGGGGCAATACTTTGTTAATAGGGCGCTACCATTTTGCTGATCTGTGTCTTGCTCCACGTTTGAGCCCTTCAGTACATTCCTTGAATGGGCACTGAAATGCTGTGCGGGCCGGAACCACGTGGTACTCTGTGCTACTCTGCCCCTGCTACAGGCAAACTGTTCAGTTATGAGTTTGCTGTTAATAAAGTGGCCCTGAGTTAAATTCCAATACTGTGTCTGTCTCGTTATTCTGGGGGTTGGGAGGCACCTTGCATTGTACAACAAAAATTTTCATTGTACGATACAATGCATCCCTATGGGAATCGTACAATGAAAAACTTTTCATTCTATGATTGTTCCCATAGAGATTTTTATTGTACATTTTTTCCCATAGGAATTTTCATTGTATGATGCATGCATTGTATAACAAAAAAATTGTATAATGAAATTCCTAGTGGAACCAATTATTTTTGTTATGCGGGGTTCTACTGTACCTTGCAACTACCTTTGAAAGCTATAAGAGAAGGAGGACAAGATGCATTTGAACCCAGTCTGACTCACCTACTCAGTATTATAAGTGACTTGAGGGAACAAGGGACTAACTGCTATAAGAGTCTTATCCTACATGGGTAAGATGGATGTCCCTCAGCAGAGTAAAATGGGAGTTGAAGATGTATGTAGATTTGTGCTGAGGGAGACAACTATCTTGGGACCATGGAAACTGCTCAAAGGATTGAAAATGTGAAGAAAATATCCTCATGATTCACATTAAAAGTATCCCACAGTGAAATTATATGTCTAATAATGGGGTTTTGAGCGTATTATAGCTCCTTTAATATTCTACTAATACAAATTGTTGCTTATTAGGAAATGCCAAAATATTGTTTTGACCCATTATTACTAGGAATGTGAGTGCCTATTTTAAATTTTTGGCTATGTTATGCTTCTGAGTGGCAGATTATTCTCAAAATTATTATTATTTAACACATTCAGTTGTTCTGACTTCATAGTTATATGGTGTGTATTAGTTTATTTCCAGAGAATAGTATTCAAACACAAGCTAAGTCTTTCATGTGCCTCTGTTTTCTGCATTGTATTTGATCAGATGCAAATAAGCTACATGAATAACGAACAATACCAAAACAGTACAGAAATATATATATCCAGCGAGGAAGAAAATCAATGAAACTTTAATATTACATCTTGAGCCCAATCAAAGGTTGGCTGTTTTAAAGAAAATGAGTTATAGGTAGTGTTGCCATAAGTCCCACCAGAATGGACCAGAGAGGTTGTCTTATTGTGTCATCTGCTAGAGAGGCACAGAAAGAGGGCCTTCTCTGTTTCTGCTCCGGCCTTATGGAACCTCCTGCCAATTGAGCTACAACTCCAGATGGAGTTGCTGCCCTTCAGGAAAGAACTAAAAACCTGGCTGGCAAAGCAGGTGTGGGGCACTGGGGATGCGGTGACCCCCACCTGCTGGCTGATATAGTAATATTGCTCCCTCACTCTTTTTAGTTGTCGGGTTAATTTTTTATTATGTTTTTAATTAGTTGTTTTTAAATGGTTTTAAGTTTTTTTTAATAGTTCTCTAGTGGGATTTAAGTAGTTTATGATGTAATTGTTATACGCCGCCCAGAGTCACTCACCAAGTGTGTGGCAATACAAATGTTACTAATAAATAAATAAGTTCTGTTTTCCTGGGATTTTCCCGGGTTCAAGCTGTCCCATCTGGTTTAAAAAAAAACATATAAAAGTCCTGGGAGGGAGCAAGAAATACCCATGTCTATGGAGGATTTCTTCTTCACGTGACTGAAAAGTGTTAAATGCATAGAGTCAATGTTCTCAGAGAAATGGCCAAATGGTATAACTGGGTACAGACACAAATGCAAGCGCGGCGCCAAAATGGCCGCCGCGCCCTTTGCGGCCCCCCCCCATAGGACGAAGGCATCCAGGTAGTTAGGGGCGTGGCCAGCTCCCTTATAAAAGGGGTGGCCATGAGGCAGCCGAGCTGCCATTTTCCGAAGCGACGGAGCGGAGAAGTTTTTCCCCTGTGTCTCCGTCGCTCCTTACCTCGCGGGAAGCCTTTTGGCGGCGAATCTTCTTTTCGGCTTCCCTTTCCTACGATTGAGATGCCTTCGAAGAAGAAGGTAGCTTTGACTGCGGCTCGAGCTGTGACGAGGCGCAACCCGGGTCGGAGGACCACGGTCGCGCCTCCCCAGCAGCCGCCTGTCCAGGCCCCCGCCGGGGCCGGCGGAATGGGGTCCATCGCCCCGTGGCCGGACGCGGGGGATCGGAATGCGGGCGCGGCAGGGGCTCCGGCCCGCGGCCCGCGAGCGGTGGACACCGCTACTCTCTCTGCCCAGGTTCCTGCACCGACCCTACCGGGCTTCGGTGTTGGGCAATGGCCCAATTCGGGTCCAGGGGTACAGGGACCTGTAACCGCGCCTGGAATTGGCGGGCCGGCCGGCCCTTGGCCCTAGATCGACGTGCAGGCCTGCTGGCCCGCCTGGCGGCCCTCGAAGCATCTTTAGCTCGGGCCAGCCAGGCTGGGGCTCCCTTTGGCGCCCCTTTTGCTGCGCCGTCGGCGGGAGGACAACAGGCGGCGGGCAGGGTTGAGCTGCCTCAGGCGGGTGGCGTGGCTTCGGCCACTGCCCCGCAGCTCCCCAGCCAGCAGACGAGTGCAGGTCAGGCCCCGATGATGAGCTCTACGTCGGTCGTGAGCTCCGACGCCCCCAGTGGGCCGGAACCCCCGGTGGGGGCGGCCCACGGGGGTGCAGCATGTGAGTATACGGTCCAAGCCAGTACACCGCACACATTGCTTCTATGGGGGGAGCTTTTTACCACTCGGGCCCCGTGGTGGGGGGTGTTCCCTACCCTGAGGGGAATGTTTTGGGTGGCTGGGTTGGCCCAAGCCCCTATTCCTTACCGCTGAGTGACCACTTGGCTCAGGCCACCAGAGAGTAAATTTGGTGGGGGGAGTATGTGGATATCTTCTCACTCCTAAACAGAGTGCCCACCAAGGAGGAGAGGGAGGGGCAGAATGAGGAGGATAGTAGCAGGCACGTGGTTGCAAGCCGCCAAGTAGGTGGGCCAAATGGTTGCCGGCCTGCATCGTATGCATGGCGGTGTACCTTAGGGCCCGGCCGGATTTGGCAATTCCGATGGTCCAGTATTTGGACAATGTCTACCGGGCGATAGTTCACTTACAGGGCCCATCATGGTTGGCTTGTGATGATGAATGCCGTAGGCGGATTTCCCCGCACCCCGAGATTAGGTGGGATGAGCCAGGCCAGAGGCTGCGGCTTTTGTACGTGACGCCCACGCGCTCTGCGCCCGGGGAGATATACCATTGTGGGCATGCGGTCCAGCAGGCGGCCCCAGCATGGGTCACCTACCATGGGGCAGGGCGGGGGGTTCCAGCCCGCCTGCTGTGCTGGACTTTCTTGTCCAATGGCTCATACAATGGAAAGAATTGCAAATACAGACAGGAGTGTCCCACCTGTGTTGGCCCCCATGCGGCCTCTGCCTGTCCCAGGCCTAGAAGGATGCGGGGCAGAGGGTGAGGCAGACAGGGGGCTGGCAAGACTGACGTAGATGGATCTAGTCCACCGATGGTCTCCCTCCCCATTTAAGGGGACATGTTGGAGCGTTGGCTCACATTGTACCCGAAGGGAGAGGATACGGGTTATCTCCTTCAGGGTTCTAGGCAGGGGTTCCGGATCCCTTTCAGGGGTAATAGGTCCCCTCAGGATGCCCCCAATCTTTTATCCCTTAAGGGGAGGGAGGAGGTGGCTGCTGCCAGCTTTGACAAGAGGGTCTATGCGGGCGGGGTCGTGGGCCCTGTCCCTGCACCCCCGTCCCGGGGAGCATATTATTTCAATGATGCCATGCCTTTTGGCTATTCCATTGGGGCTCGGTATTCGAGCGTTTCACCACTTTCCTAGAGTGGGCTTTTGTCCGCAGGTCAGGGCCCCGGTCTGTAGCCCATTCCCTGGATGGTTTTATTCGGGGCTGAACGGGGCTGGGACACGTACACACGTCTCCTCAACACATTTCAGACGCTAATGGAGGAACTTGGTGTCCCTTTAGCGCCCGAAAAGACCGTGGGCCCATCTCCACAGCTAGTATTCCTGGGGTGGAGAGTAACACGGTAGCGCAAGATTCTAGGTTGCAGTGGGATAAGGTGTCAAGGCTAGTGGCCCTTATCTCGGACTTGCTGGCCGAGCGCATGGCATCACTGAGGGAACTTCTGGTGCTACATGGTCACCCTAATTTCGCTGGCAGGGTCGTCGCACCGGGCAGGGCATTTGCTCTGCGCTGGTGCGACGCCATGGCGGGATTATCCAGGCCCCACCATAGGCTTAGATTTACCCGGGGTATCGGGGCAGACGTGCTTGTCTGGCCATAGATCCAGAGGTAGTTCAACGGGGTGTCATTTTGGGGTCTGATCTCCTGGCTCCCCCTTGCTTTCAGATGCAGTCCGATGCCTCAGGATTCCTGGGTTTATGGGATGTACTTCAATTGGAAGTGGGCCTATGGTGGGTGGCCACCATCCTGGGCAGGCAAGGGTCGCCTGCATGGTCTCACGTATCTGGAATGTTTCCCTATCCTGGGTGCTTTGATGCTATGGGGCAAGGAGTGGGCCAACTCGGTTGTGCAATTTTGGCGCGACAACGCGGCTGTTGTCCGCATCGCCAAGGCACAGATTTCCAAATTGCCCGGGGTTATGGAGCTAGTGCGCTGGTTTGTGTTATGCAACCTGTGCCTCAACGTTCCCTTCAAGGCCGGGCATGTCCCAAGGGTTGATAATGATATTGCTGTTGCTTTGTCCCGCCTGCAGATCTCCCGGTTCCGTGCCTCGGCCCCGGATGCGGAGGAATTTCCCTCGCCACTCCCGGACGAGAGATGGAACGTTGGCAAGGAGAGGTGAACCGGGCGATTGGCCTGTCACTAGCGCCATGTATGAGTAAGGTGTATCACCACGCATTTAGTTCCTTCAGAGCATTATGTACCCGATTTCGACTGCCAGGAACCTGGCCGATCCCAGTAGCCCATGTTCTGCGGTTCATGGTTTACCTGTATGCCCAGGGCCTTGCACCAAGCACCATAGCATCTCAGCTGTCGGGTTGGCTTTTATGGCCAAAGTGGGAGGTCGTGTGGACAGCACCAATGACTTCCGTGTGAGACATGTTTGTGAGGGGTGGGTGTGCGTGCGCGGGCGTTTCCCGGGCGACCGCCACCCGATTTACCCAGGGGTCTTTTTTACCCAATTGGCCCGGGGCTGGCCTGGCCTCTGTTTTGATAGATGAGGCAGCCCATTTCATGCGGCTACTACGGTGGCCTTTTTGGAGGTGCTCCGCATCAGCGAGCTTGAGATGCTGAATAAGGCGGATGCAAGATTTTCCCAGGGTTTTTACCCAATTGGCCCGGGGCTGGCCTGGCCTCAGTTTTGATAAATGAGGCAGCCCACTTCATGCGGCTACAACGGTGGCCTTTTTGGAGCGCTCCGCATCGGCGAGCTTGAGATGCTGAGTAAGGCGGTTGCAAGATTTTCCCAGGGTTTTTACCCAATTGGCCCAGGGCTGGCCTGGCCTCTGTTTTGATAGATGCGGCAGCCCATTTTGTGCGGCTACTACGGTGGCCTTTTTGGAGGCGCTCCGCGTCAGCGAGCTTGAGATGCTGAATAAGGCGGATGCAAGAATTTCCCAGGGTTTTTACCCAATTGGCCCGGGGCTGGCCTGGCCTTTGTTTGGATAAATGAGGCAGCCCACTTCATGCGGCTACAACGGTGGCCTTTTTTGGAGCGCTCCGCATCAGCGAGCTTGAGATGCTGTCTAAGGCGGATGCAAGTCGTAGGGCACTGGAACTCGAAGATGTCTGTGTGGACAATATTGGGCTCAGTTGGGGATACGCTCCTCTAAAACGAATCAGCACGGCGTAGGCAGTGGTGTAGACTGCTACGATGTTCCTCGACAGACATCTGTCCGGTTGGTGCCCTACAGGATTTCCGTGCACTGTGTGGCACGCACCATGGCACGTTTTTCTGTCACCAAGGTGGGTCTTCTATTCCTAAATCCCAATTTGGAGGGTGGTGGGAAAGCACTAGACAGTGTTGGCCTCTCAGGGGCTCGTTGCGGCGCCTGTTCGCTCTGCAGAGGGGCGGCTTCTGCTGCAATTGTTTTTTGGGTACTACAGGGCTGAAATACGCCGCATGGGGGGGTGGGGATCACAATGTTTTCAGTTTTGTCTTCCCCCTCCTCAACTGTGAGTACCAGTTTTAGTCACTGCACTATTTCTCCCCCCCCCTTCCCTTTTTTACTTGACAGACCCTGGGTGTCGTTTTACACCGGTGACAGTATGCCTGGTGGGCCGTAGCCAGGTGCACAGGGCAGCGCGTCACGCTGCATGGGGCAGCGCGTTACGCTGCGGCGACAGAGTGGGTACCCGACTGGGACAGGGTGCATCCGCACGTCGGACACGATACCGCGGTACGCTTGCAGGGGGGTGTTCGGCCTCGGGGCTCTTGCCAGAGCCGACGCTCCGTGAACGGGGCTATGGCCCGGTTCCTTTGACAAGGGCGGGGGATGCGTCATTAGCCTCCCCGCCATTAGTCTGCAAATTTACGAGCTTTACTCAGGGGATGGGGCCCATCTGTCGCAGGGAGGTATGGACCTCTGGATTACTGGAATGGCGAGCAGGCCTGTCGACCGAGCTGACGGTCTTGGGGGGGGGCGGTGAGCCTTTGCAAGCCTCCCCGTGTGGCGGGTATCACTGGTAAGGTAAACATTATGACCCACAGGTATCCGGCAGGTTCGCAATTGACTGGACAACAATAGACAGGCATAAGTTGGTTAAACGTTGTCCGGTCAACGACGAACTAGGCGACGGGGTGATGGCGATAGCTAGCCAGCATGCATCACCCCGTGATTCCACGGATACGCGTCAGAGGGTGGGGTCATTAGTTAGATATTGACTACGGTCAACAATTTGTTTGTTGTAAACAAACAAATTGATACAAATTGATACATTGTAACCAATTGCCGTTGGCAATTTTGGGGTGGTACCTTACCAGTGTTACTTCGGCCTGCTTGCCTTAAGAATTATGATTGGTCGTTTTACCAATAGAAATTTATAATTCGGACTAGGGCATGAATCAATAAATGTGGCCCGATGCTGTTATCCACTTTTACCGGTGTCTGAGTCCTTTATTGGGGGGTGCGCCTGCAAAGACTGTTGGTACTGGCGCAATGAAAATAATGATGTACTTGACTTCAGTGAAATAAAAATTGTATTAAATTCATACACGTGCTATAACAAGCTTCTTGTGATCTTTTCAGCAGTTTTACAATGCAAGTCCAATGTCAACCAAAAACATATATATTCTCTTCAACTTAATTATCTTCTTGTATATTTTAAATGAGATGAACCTCTTCAACTAGTAATCCTTTCTTGTATGTCTTTAAATTATTAAACACTCCTGATGTCTAGCCGGTTAATTTTAGACATTTCAACTTTTCATCAGGGGAGTATTAATCACATCTGAAAAATTGCAAAATTACAAAAATTAACATGTTTCATAAATTAATTCCTAAAACAAACATGCAACTCGGTATACACTAGCAACCTAATGCAGCTTACCAGTTTTTTCTATCACGTCCTTCTAATTTCAACAGTTTCTTTGTGGGACGTTACCTTCCCTCTGTTTGCTAATCTTAAATAGATCAGCACTTGTTGCTTCACCTGTGCTTGCTTTGGGGCCCCGCAACTCCCTGCACCTGTGTGATAATGGATTTTTTTTATAGAAAACACGAAAGATCAGATTCCTGATTTAGTCCCTTGGGGTGAATGGTATTTAATCTGTGGATGTAGTATGCCTCTTTTTGTAGTAATAGTTGTTCTATATCAATCCCACTCCCACTCACAACAGTCAGCTTCTCCAATACAACAAAGGTAAAATCTGTATTCTGGTGATTTTTTTCAAGATAATGACTTACTAATGGTGCCTGTTCCACCTTCCCCCTCATCCTGGAGCGATGTTCCGTCAGTCGATTTTTCAGTTTGTGAGAGCATTTACCCACATATTTAAGTCCACACAGGCACAACCATAGATATACGCAGTATTGGCTGCTGCAGTTACTGAAAAAATTGAGAGTTTTATAAAAGTTGGATTCAGGAAAACTGATTTGCTTTGTCTACCATGCGAACCTGCATACTATGCACTGACCACATTTGTAGTGTCCTTTAACTAGGCTGGTTCTTAACGAACGCCGTGGCGCAACATCTGCCCTAGTTACCATATTTCCCACTGTTTTAGTTCTGCGCATCCCAATCATGGGTTTGTTCTGACACCCAGGAATATCTGACAGCAAATACCAATATTTATGTACTATGTACATAAGATTTGTCAGGAACTGGAGATTTGTCAGGAACTGGAGAACATTTTGGGAGAAGCCAAATCTGTTCAGGAGGGATGGGTTGCATTTAAACCATGATGGGACCAGATTGCTGGCACTCAACATCAAAAAGGCTGCAGAGCAGCTTTTAAACTGATAACTGGGGGAAAGCCGACAGGAGCTGGGCAGCATCCGGTTCGGGAAAGTGTGTACTTGAGTAGTGAGGAGGATGCAAAAATTACTGAGCAGAGCAAGGAGCTAGTCACCAGCACTCTAGCAGAAGGATGCAAGAGGCAGTCTAACAATGCAACTAGACTCAAAAGACTGTATCAGGAAAGCATATATAAATGCTTGTATACAAATGCCAGAAGCCTCCGGAACAAAATAGGGGAGCTGGAATACTTAGCAATAGATAAAAATATTGATATTATTGGTATCACTGAAACCTGGTGGACGGATGATAACCAATGGGATACAGTTATCCCAGGTTACAAACTGTACAGGAAGGATAGGAAGGGGCAAACAGGAGGTGGTGTAGCCTTGTATGTCAAAGAAGTGATAAAATCGTATGAATTGGAATATCTAGGTGATTTGGAGTCACCATTAGAAGCTCTGTGGGTAAGAGTACCAGGCCACAAGGATGGTCTAACAGTAGGCATATACTATCAGCCTCCGACCCAAACACTTGAGGGAGACTGGCAGTTGGAGAATGTTGTAAAGGAGGCATCCAGGAAGGGAAGCCTGGTTATAATGGGGGACTTCAATTACCCTCACATAGACTGGGTGAACTGTTGTTCAGCACATGATAAAGAGATAAAGTTCCTAGATATGCTCAATGATTGTTCCCTGGGACAGATGGTTGAAGACCCAACTAGAGGTTCAAGAATCCTTGACTTGATTCTGAGTAATACTCAGGATCTGGTGCAAGATGTTAATGTGACTGATCCAATAGGGAACAGTGATCACAACTCAATTATGTTTAACTTGATCATAGACCGCAAGTCACTGATAAAATCTAACACAGAGACCTTAAATTTTCAAAAAGGAAATTTCCCAAAGATGAGGAAACTAGTAAAAAAGAAACTGAAAGGGAAAATTGAGAGAGTCCAAACACTCCAAGAGGCATGGAGGCTGTTTACAAAAACAATAACAGAGGCTCAATTGGAATGCATACCCAAAAGGAAAAAGGGCACTGCCAGGTCCAAGAGGACTCCGATGTGGCTTACAGGAGCTGTTCGGGAAGTGATCAAGAGCAAGAAAAGCTCATTTAGAAGATGGAAGGCTTGTCCAAATAAGGACAGCAGGCAGAAACATAAATTCTGGCAGAACAAATGCAAGGCAACAATCAGGAAAGCAAAGCAAGACTTTGAGGAGCGTATAGCTAAAAATACTCAGAGAAATAACAAAGACTTCTTTAAGTACATTAGAAGTAAGAACCCAACTAGGAAGGCCATTGGACCATTAGATGACAATGGAAGGCAAGGGGTTATTAAAGAGGAAACAGAGATTGCAGAGAGACTCAATGAATTCTTTGCTTCAGTATTCACTGAAGAAGACAGAGACCACATGCCCAAAACAGAGCCTATCTTCGTAGGGAGGGAAACCGAAGAATTAAGCAAGATAGAAATAACCAGGGAGGAGGTCCTTGCATGTCTTGTTAAGCTAAACACTAACAAATCCCCAGGACCAGATGGCATCCATCCACGAGTTCTCAGGGAACTTAAAGATGAAATTGCTGATATCCTAGCCAAAATATATAATATTTCCCTCAAATCAGGCTTTGTGCCTGATGACTGGAAGGTAGCGAATGTAACACCAATTTTCAAAAAAGGATCCAGGGGTGATCCAGGAAATTACCGGCCTGTCAGTTTGACATGTGTCCCAGGTAAAGTGATGGAAACCATCCTAAAAGATAGAATTAATAGTTACATAGAAGAGAAGGCGCTGCTAAAGGAGAGCCAACATGGCTTTTGCAAGGGCAAATCATGCCTCACTAATCTGTTGGAATTTTTTGAGAGTGTCAACAAGCATGTGGATAAGGGGGATCCAGTTGACATTGTTTATCTGGACTTTCAGAAGGCTTTTGACAAGGTCCCACACCAAAGGCTCTTGAATAAACTTACCAGTCATGGAATAAAGGGACAGGTCTTGTCCTGGATCAGCAACTGGCTAAGGGACAGGAAACAGAGGGTAGCACTAAATGGACACTTCTCCAAGTGGAGGGAAGTAAAGAGTGGGGTCCCCCAAGGTTCAGTACTGGGACCCCTGCTTTTCAACCTCTTCATAAATGATCTAGAGGTAGGAGTAAAAAGCAAGGTAGCCAAATTTGCTGACGACACTAAATTATACAGTGAAAACTGTGAGAGCTTGTGAAGAGCTCCAGAGGGATCTCTTGACACTGGGGGAGTGGGCAAAACAGTGGCAAATGAGCTTCAACATCAGTAAGTGCAGAGTGATGCATGTTGGGGCAAAAAACCCCAATTACATTTATAAACTGATGGGGTCTGAACTCTCTGCGACAAACCAGGAAAGGGACCTTGGTGTCCTGGTGGACAGCTCAATGAAGGTGTCAACCCAGTGTGCCTCAGCAGTGAAAAAAGCAAACTCAATGTTAGGGATCATTAGGAAGGGTATAGAAAATAAGTCAGCAAGTGTCATTTTGCCTCTTTATAAATCTATGGTGAGGCCCCATCTGGAATATTGTGTACAGTTCTGGTCGCCATACCTCCAGAAGGATATTATGGAGTTGGAGAAAGTACAGAGGAGGGCAACCAGAATGATTAGGGGACTGGAACACCTTCCTTACCATCTGAGGCTGCAACGTTTGGGCCTTTTCACTCTTGAACGACGGCGTCTAAGAGGTGACCTGATTGAAGTTTATAAAATCATGCACGGTGTGGACAAGGTAGATAAGGAAAAACTGTTTTCCCTATCGCACAACACTAGAACTAGGGGACACTCCATGAAACTTTTGGGTACTAGTTCTCAAACAAATAAGAGAAAGTACTTTTTCACCCAGAGGATTACTGGTCTATGGAACTCCCTGCCAGAAGAAGTGGTGACAGCTGTCAGTCTTCACAGCTTTAAGAAAGGATTAGACAAGTTCATGGAGGACAAGGCTATCAATGGCGATAATTATGGCTACCTAAGGACAACCTCCGGGTTGGAGAGATAGGCAGGATATCTCTCAATGCCATTTCCAGGGAATCCTAAGCAGGTGAAGGCATCTCCTTGGGAATACCCTGAAGGAAATGGTGAGCCACTGTGTGAGACAGAATGCTGGACTGGATGGGCTGTGGCCTGTTCCAGCAAGGCTGTTCTTATGTTCTTATGTTCTTATGTTTCTGATCTCTCTAGCCCTGGGAGAGTACTCTATCGACCAGTAAATTTTGGACTCATTGGATCTATCCTGCCTAGTTAATAATGCTTGTCTGGAAGTTTGTTTGACCCTCGTCAATGAGTTCTCAAGTATATGCTGTGGATACCCTCTATCCATCAAATTATTCCTGATTTCTTTTGCAGATTGCTCAAAGTCTTCATCATATGAAGAGTTCCATTTGGCCCTAGCTAATATCCCAAATGGAATGCTGTTTTTCAAGTGCATGGGGTGATATGATTCTAATGGCAAATAGGCATTCTTATCCATGCTTTTATTATTATTTTTGTATAGAGTCTTACACAGAACTGATGATCCTACAAATGTTACTAATAAATAAATAAGTCCTGTTTTCCTGGGATTTTCCCGGGTTCAAGCTGTCCCATCTAGTTTTAAAAAAAAACATATAAAAGTCCCGGGAGGGAGCAAGAAATGCCCATGTCTATGGAGGATTTCTTCTTCACGTGACTGCAAAGTGTTAAATGCATAGAGTCAGCATTCCTAGAGATGAAGGGAATGCTGTGGATAGGAAGTGAAGCGTTATCTCTCACAAAGGACCTCTTCCAAAATAAGTCCCTTCCTGTCTCCTGCTTTTCTCCTTCCAGAGGGAAATGGGGACTCCAAGAGCTGTATTTCCATTCCGGACCTCTTTTTAGAGCTTTCTTCCAAGGGATCCTTGTGTGGGGTGTTTGAGGGTGATCCCAACTCAATGGGAAGGGTGAAGGGGAGGATGGGGTGACCTCAGGAAGAGGAAGGGCAATTTCAAGAGTGGCTCAATAAATTTTATTCAAAAATAAAGAAACAGCCTCTTGACTACAGTTTATTTTAAATAGATGGAGGCTGTCCACCCTGGATGGGGATTCCGTGGGGTCTTAGAGTTTGAAGAATGCAATGACATCATGTGGCTGTCCTGGTTTGGCAGAAGAGAATTATGGTAGCCCTAGTTGTAGATCAATTTCTAATGCTTTGAACTTGTGGTTTTGACTACCTGTAGTCTTCTACAAATGCACTGCAACTAAATAGAAATTAAATAAACAATAAACTTAAGACTTGCTCTCTTTGTATAGGAAATGATGAAACAAGGAGAAAAAGCTAAACTGGAGTGGCAAGCCTTTAGCACACAGAATCCTTAGTATGTATTGCAAATGAAAAAAGACCCTGGAGCATTCAAAGTTCACCATCCCTGGGCTAGTTTTCCTCAAAATCTATAGAATATTCTTCCATGGAAGTAACGTAGGAATATTTATTTTGAACTATCTATGCAGAAGAAACTATGTTCCTCTTGGTGATAGACTGCTTTTCTAGGTTTTGAGGATTATCTATGCATTTTATTGTAATAAATTACTATTGGTTCTCATGTATTGATTTTTCCCCCATGCAGAATTTTAGACTTGCCTTGCCAGTGTCCTAACCAATATATGAGCAGCTTCATAATATCATACAAAATGAAAATCGGTTAATCTTCCCTTCTCAGTTTAATTCTATGTAGCTCATATGTTGGTCCTCAGGCTACCTGCCCACATTAACTAGCATTTTCTGCCAAGTATGCGGAAGTCAACTGAAAAGGGAGGATTAGCATTTCATAATCTTCTGTTGTGTTCTGAAACTGCCTGAATATATTGGTTAGGACAGTAGCTATCTCAGAATAAGTCTAAAATTTGGAATAAATCAGAGGAAAAATTGGTTCATATTTCATTACATGGAATTCTGCAACTGTGATGGTCTTCTTGGATAGAACATTGTTCCGCCACAAATTGTACTACAAGAGCGGGGGAGTATTGGAATATTTTCATCATTGTCATAAGTATAAAATCATAATTTAACTTGAAAGGTACACTTTCTTTTTCTTACTAAGAGATATAACCAAGTATAGTTTGCAAATATCAAACAGTCATTAATAGTAAATGAATTAGTTGAAAAGAGAAACAGGTAAAAAGGACACAAGGATGAGCTTCTTCATGATTTTTATGAAGATTATGAAGGACAGTTAAGCCAGCTATAGCCTACCAAAGAAAAATGGGAAAAAAGGAAGATTGATTATATAGAAATTCAATGTAGTTCATTCTTAAAACGTGGATAACTATAGACAGATAGGATTCTGTCTAAATTTAATTACACTTCAATTTTCAATTAGCATTTCATTTTTTATGTTTTTGATTAATGGAACACAGTATGTATGTATGTATGTATTATTAAAACTTACATCTACCTTTTACTTCTATAGACATTACCAATTAAAAACACACACCAAAAACTGGAATTCCTGGCAGGTATTTGCTTCATCTAAGGCAGTGCTTTCCAACCTTTGGTTTTTGGACATTAATTCCCAGAAGCCTAAATCAATTCCCCAAAGCATTGATCAGCCAATGTACTGACTTAGGCTTCTGGGAATTGAAGTCCCCCTGTCAGGTGTGTGCCTCATGTTGAACGACGAACATAAGGCACCTGAGATTAATACATGATTTGTCTGATTAATCAGAGTTATCTCAGATTTTAAAAATTAACAACAAAATTAAAATTGTCGTGCAAACATAGCGTAATATGGGGGTAGGGAACACTCAGCCTCTGGGCCATATTTGTCCTGATAATCTTCCCATTTGGTCTGTATAGCATCAAAACAACTTTGGAAGTCAAATGGCTCCTTGCAGTGGGAAAGGCAAAGGCTAAGTGAAGAGCCAGATGACCCAAAAAACCACCGACCAGCATCACTCCTTTGCCATCTTTATAAGACACTGGAAGAGATTATTTTCAATCATATGTCTGAATTTATTGATACTTGCCCCCATGATGAGGCAAGTAGACTTCAGGCTGGGTAGGTCATTTTGTGGTCAAATTCTTAACCTTATTTTTAATTTAATTTTTAATTTAATAGTCATATTTATATATGCCGCCCACTCAGGTAGAACCTAACTCAGGGCGGCATTACAACAAGTTCTAAAAACACATAAAACACTTTAAAATACCCATATCCCACCCACTTAAAAAACCCATATCCCACCCACCAACCCCACCCAATATAAAAAAGAAGAGAGAGTTCTTAATTGTTTACATAAGCCAGCAAGCGGGGACCGTGTTCCCATTAGGGCCCCACACCTGCTCCGCCAGCCAGGTCTTCAATCCTTTCCCAAAGGGCAGCAATTCTCTTTGAAGTCTTAGATCTGTTGGCAGGAGGTTCCAGAGAGTTGGTGTGGACATGGAGAAGGCCCTCCTTCGGGTGCTGGATAGATGCACACCCCTAGTTGATGGCACTATTAGAGAGCCCCTCCGGTCCGCTCTGGTTGGACGGGCAGACACTCTTGGGACGATGCGGTCTCTAAGGTATCATGGCCCATTGCCATATAGGGCTTTAAAGGTCAAAACCAGCACCTTGAATTGCACCCGGAGACAAACTGGTAACCAGTGCAGCTCCCAAAGTAGCGGTGAGGCATGGGCATATTGTCCGCACACCATCACCACCCGGGCCACCACATTCTGGACCAGCTGCAGCTTCCGAATGGTCATCAAGGACAGCCCCATGTAGAGCGCATTACAGTAATCTAGTCAGGAAGTGACCAGAGTGTGAGTGACCATAAGCAAGGAGTCCTGGTCCAGGAGCGTGCGCAACCTTATGCAACACATTGATGATGGCTTCGAAATAAAACTAATTACAGGAGTGAATGTCATTGATCTAACTGCAAAGTACCATACAATCAATCAATCATAGGATGCTGCTCCATAAAAAAAAATACTCTTAACAGAGCTAACAAGCTTACTAGGGTCATTGGCAGCTTCCTCCAGAACTGGAGATTCTATGTGATGATAAATGGAAAGAACAATAGATGGAGGTGGCAAAATAATTGATTGCCACAAGAAAGTGTACTGTCTCTGACATTGTATAATACACATACGAATGACCAATCAGTTTCTGACATAGAAAATTGTTTATCTATGCAGACAACACAGCAATGGCTGTACAATAATCAAGTTTTGATGAGATAGCTTTCCAGCACTTGAAGAATTGGAGCACTTAAAGAATTAACCCAACCAAGACTCAAGTGTGCGATTTCCACCTTTGAAACTGAGAGGCATAGCCCAGTCAAGATGTACTTTAGACCTTGCAAAAATTCACAAGTTAATGAAACTCTGGGATGTTGTGTATGGGTGCCCAATGGAGCTACACTCAATTTATCCAACAAAATTTCCTTGTGGAACCTTGGGGGGGGAGGCAAAAACTGCAAAATTTTAGCACTCCTCAGTTTTTCGATTATATCTTCTAAACCATGCATTTTTTGTGTACTACATGTAATTAGAAAGTTGCAGAGCATTAACGTTCCTTCAGTTATCACTGGTCAAACATATTTTTAACCCCATAGGTACCAAGATACAGGGCTTTGTAAAAGTGCTAAATTTCTCAAATTTGTAAAAAAAACTGCTAAAAAAGGTTGGGTTTTGCAAGTTTACATTGCCAAAGAGTGTGACGAAGAGTTCAAGGAATTCTTCAAATATGAACTAGTACCCTTCCCAATGTCACTCTTTACTGAGGAAGGAAAGTGTAAGGGTACCAAGTCAGCATTATATGATGCAGCATCCACCCCTTTTCAAGGGGAAGCTAACTTTGGCAGCAGGAAATATACAGTAGTTGATGGAGGCTTTGTACTGCATAAGGTTGTATGGAGTAAGACCACAACACCCACATTCCAATCTGTGTGCCAGACCTATGTGGACTACGTACTGAAACACTTTGGGTGCAATACCACTGTGGTATTTGACAGATATCCCATTGATGCCTCCTACCAAAGCACCAAGGCCGCAGAAAGAGCTCGCCGGGCTGTACTGCACTCATCCGCAAGACACATTTTTTCCTCAACAACTGCTGTGATGATTGCTCAAGAGTCATTTTAATCAAATGACATCATCAAAATAAACTTGATCACAATGCTGATGACAGAAATGACAGCAAAGGGGACTGAAGTGCAACAGGCTACTGAAGATGCAGAGGTTATGATTGTGAGAACAGCAATATCGAAGGCTGCTGCATATGACAGTGTTGTAATCACAGGTGAAGATGTCAATCTTCTCGTGATACTGACAGCCCTTGCGTCCACTACTTACAAAAACATCTATTTTCAGAAGAGTGGGAAAGGCAATGCCCATCAACCTCATATTCCGCAGCTTCATGCAAGATCGACCCAAAATACATCCTGTTGCTTCACACAGTCAGCAGTTGCAACACCACTTCAACCCCCTTTGGACAATGGAAGAAGAAAGTGTGCAAGCTGTATAAGAAGAACAGTTCCCTACACTTTTTGGCTGCTGCTTTTAAAGACTCAGAAGCAAACCCCCCCCCCCCCCCAAGATTTCCGAGGCAGGGGAGAAGTTTTTGTCAGCGCTGTATGGGGGAACATGGAGACCGACTGTTTACCATGTCCGGTACCAACTGTTTACCATGTCGGTGGCTGCCACCCACCATATTTTTTGCAGGTACCCCCAAGTCCAGATCTGGCTAGGTAATGACAACATCATACCATCAGTTTGGGTGGCCACTGACAAGGGAAGGTGTTGTTCCTATCAGAGGTACTCAAAACGCAGCCCCTGACAACATCTTGAATATAATCTCCTGTAAATGCAAGAAAGGGTGCAGTACTGCTGGTTGCAGCTGCAAGAAAGCAGGACTGCGGTGCTCCACCCTTTGCAAGAACTGCATGGGGAACGGTTGTGAAAATTCCCCCGAACCTGATCTCCAGGAGGAAGAAGTGGGGGAATGTGAAGAGCAAAGCATGATGGATGCAGTGCTGGATATGGACAAAGAAGTAGAAGAAGAGGAAGCTACGTATGGTGCAAAATGCCAAAAATATTAAATGCATGCTTCTCAATGCTTCCTGTTTTACTTTATGTACATACATATTGCTTCCCATTTTTTTATTACATTTTACTTTACATAACTACTAATAATTTCATAAGAAATACTTGTGTTTTTTTTAGTTTTTATTAACCTAAAGAACATCTTATAAAGGTTACTCAGGATAAAGCCACATTGTTGTGCGGATTGGGGGGGGGGGGGGGGAAATCAAAATTTCCAAACTGAAAGACGAACTCAGTTTTCATGCTCTTTGAACCTTAGATGTACACTGTAAGTATGAACATCCTACAGAGGAGGGGTATAGTGGGAGGGAGAAGAGGGGGGAGCGGGATGTAGTTGAACGTTTGGAAATTAAAGTAGAATCCAAAATTCCATTAAATATGTTGTGAAATGGAAGATACATAGCAAAACCAGCCTTTTAGCAGTTTTTTACAAATTTTTAGAAATTTAGCACTTTTTCAAAGCCATGTATCTCGGTACCTATGGGGTTAAAAATAAGTAGGTAATTTAATGCTCTACAACTTTCTAATTACATGTGGTACACATAAAACACATGGTTTAGAAGATATAATTGAAAAACTGAGAAGAGTGCCAAAATTTTGCAGTTTTTGCTCCCCCACCCCCACCCCAAGGTTCCACAAGGAAGTTTTCTTGGATAAATTGAGTGTAGCTCCACTGGGTACCCAGGCACAACGTCCCAAAGTTTTATTAACTTTGGAATTTTTACAATGTGCCCCCCCATCCCCCCCACTCCATTTTGGACCTATGGTGACTAGACTAGCAGGGGTTGAGCTGGATGTTAAATGGCAAGGGAATAAACTACAGTAGGGTTTTTCCAACTTTTTGCTCCCATATATTCTTGGATTTCAATTCCCAGAAGCCTGGATCAGCAGGTGTGCTGACTTGGGCTTTGGGTAATTGAAGTCCAAGAATACTTGGAGGCTGAAGGTAAAGAAACCCTGGACTACAACATTATTCAGCACATAAAGACCTCGGCCTGACACTTGACAGGACACTCTCTTTTAAGTAGTACCAAGCAAAGATTCCAGCAGAAAGGGGTAAGAGAGCAAGGCTGTTGCTAATGCTCCCATCTTTGAGAAATTAATGGAGAAGTTCTTATACATTAAGTGAAATTTGATGACATTGTGCCCCCAATTCTTATGCCCACAGATAAGTGAAGAAATTTTAAAAAGCCCTATGCATGCTGCTATACCCTGAACAACTGTCCAAACTTGAACCAACCCAATTTCCCTGTCAAGGAAATCATAGAGAGGAAAAGTAACCATTTTTAAAGCTCGCCATTTTTAAAGAAAAAACATGTAAATTTCCAGAGCAGTGAAGGAGAACAGTAGAAGCCTAATATGCAGATAGCAGACCCAAGATGTCTGTTCAGAATCTAGATTGATTGATTGATTACACATTTCCAGCATTCACATCTTGAGAGAATGTCCATCCTCATCAATCAATGAAGAGGATTTATTCTGAGCCTTGCACAGATATGCAGACTACTGTAAAACACATTTTAAAACCTGATTTTTCTTTGCCTGTGATTTAGTCCAATCACCATTCCTTCCCCTGCCCTTCCACCTTCTTTCTGATTTATGTTCTGTGGCATATTACCTCCTGGTAAATACTAAATTCCACCAATTTATTTGCATTATGAAAAAAGAAGGCCATTTTAGGCCCACAGGGAGCACACCTCAAGTAGAGCACCGTGCTGCTTTATGGTGATTCTGTTGTTATTGATAAAATAAAAGTCTACTTTCATATTTCCAGATGCATTGCTAATTCCAGTCCATCTCCTTAATTTCATCTCTGAAGTAACAGCCAAGGCTGAGGCCAGATGATGAAGGACATAATATTAATGACTTTAAAAGATTCTTTTTAGATAATAGAAACTTAAAGAAAGCTTATGATGCATAATTTACCACTTGCAACCCTTTCTGTACCCTGCTCAGCATCTAGCAATATTAGAAAGGTACTAAGTAATTATAAGCTGCTGTCATGTATTCACCACAAATATGAGTGAGCTAATTGGTATTAATCTAAAGAAGCCTGTGGAGTTTAAATTGTTAGCTGCTGTCTGAAAATTATTGTGCTATACTTCTTTTGCCTTCTGGCTCTATAGATAGTATAAATCTGCACAGAATGTGCCAGGTTAGGTATGTAGTCAGCAGAACACCAAGATGAAATTTAAGACTCATAAGTCATAACTTTTAAAAATAGTTTATATAACATGTGTACTCATGTTTGGCTCAGGGAATACTATTTTGTATATAGATACAGAAGACAAGTATAATTAAATCCACGGAGTGTTCATTCAGCCACTTTCTATTTTATCATACTTGTGGGAACATGAATCATAATCAGAAGATAGCACTGTAATCCCATGTATGATGATTAAAAGCTGATTTTGTTTGAAGGGAGATAGTAGAATAAGAGCTACAGGAATTGCTCCATATCAGAATATTTAAAAATCTAACTCTACCAGTTCTGAATGGATCTGAAATAAAGTGCAATAATGGCAAATTAATTTAATGTTAAACCCAGATTTATAGTTTAGAACATGCTTCTAAGCAAGTAGGGAAATTCTAAGAAGCAGTTGAAGTACAGATTGTGTCTACCCCATTTGTCCATGCAAAAGTTCTCCAGTGGTATGTTTCTACAAATTGTGATAGCCCACCATCTTCCTAAATTGCTATCTGTTTTATGTCCAGTTCTGTAAACCTTTCTGATTTTTCTTCTTCTTCTGTGTCTAGACCAGAGGTGACACTGCCAAAATGAAGGCAGCTTTTGGTGAGTTCATTCTGCAGTCCCTTTTGCCTGAGCTAGTGCAAGAAAGATTAGCCAAGAACATAAGATTGCCATTACCAGGGTGCGCCCAATTGTGATTTAAAAATAACACAATCTTCAAGGAAGATCTTTCTTACTACTGTTGTTTAATTCTTTATTAGTCACACAGATACCAGCAGATTAATTATTTGCTTAATAAACAAGCTTCTCTTAATAGCAAAAAAGACAGTGCCAGTCAGAAGTACTATTCATAGACAGGGTCAGGTTACAACTATTACTCCATAGGCAATTTAACCATCAGTATTAACAAGGACTGTCAGAATAAAGAAAATCATTAATTTATTTTATTGAAATCCCACCTTTTCCTATAGACGCTGAGAAAAGCTAGCAACCTCCATAAAAGTACATAAAACATCAATAAACATTTCAGATCACATCTCTAAAATCACAAATCTCTACTAAGGGATGATAAAACCAGTACTGGTAATGAAACAAATGAAAACCTTCCTTAAATGTTGAAAGCTAAGTAAAATAATACCTTTTAATCTGATACATGGATAACAACAGCCTCAGAACAAATACCTACCAGAAAAGACTTCCATATTTGGGTGTTCTAAATCCAATATGCACATTGAGGTACCTCTGGTGGAGAACCACTCTTGTTTTAGAATGGAAAGAAACTTTCAATAATATCCTCCCAAAGCTTAACTTTATTCTGCTATTGAGCAGCTGTTCCTTGACAAAATAAATCTAAGAACTAAAAAGTAAATCATGGTCATTCTGCCTCCAATCTGTAATTAAACATTTGATTTCTTACTCCATTGGGCCAACACTAGTGGGAGTCAAGTATCCACCTATTTTTATTGTTACTATTCAGTCATGGAAACATGAATACTTGAAGAGTGAGAAGCTGCCGTACCTGTTAGCCCAGGATTGGCCGACCTTGGATCCCCTGGTGTTCTGGGAATTGAAGTCCAAGAACACCTGGGGCACCAAGATTGGCCACCCCTCTATATGACCCCCCCCCTTCTCCATCAGTGTTCTGGTTCATGTGGATTGCTCACCCAGGTATAGAACCCTCCTCCACCTCAATCAGTCATGCTCCTGTGGTTAAAGTAACATGGGGTGGAGGACTAATGCCCTTACTTTAGAATGGAAGGTTCAGATAATTTAAGTCATGACTGGATGGTGCTTACTTGATGTTGGCTTGTTATTACAGTAGTTACATGATCCATGAGTAGGTAGCATTCTGTTGCCAATGAGACAACCATGATATTTCTGAATAAAATATTGCCAACAGAACCATTTAGCACAGTAAAATCATGAATGGTGAGCTCTTGAAAAACTTTGGGGAAATATCTCTTAAAATATTAATTGAAATCTCTACTTTCCGACCACACTAAAAATATGTGATTTTATACATCTAATGCAGTCCCACAATATATATAACTAAGTTGTATGGAAGAACCAATATATACACAATACAATTTCCATTTCAGGGCATCAGTGTTATTTTGATCCCTTTGATGTGATTCATATATCAATGTGCTGTGTAGATGGTGTTAGGACAAGAACCAGATAATACAGTGATCTCATTTCTAGATGCGGTACTCCCTCAAACAGAAAATGTGTGTGCTTGTAAAAATATATTATTTTCCTCAGTTACAGAGATGCATGACTGATGATAGAGACATATAATGTGGCTTTTTTGTTGACTTCATTTCTGAGTTTTGCATTGTAAAGAACATCAGGTAGGGGGGCATGGCTAAGATGACGACGAGTTAACACACTTTTTTGTGGGCTTGCGCTTCTCAATGAGGAATTAAACGAGGAAATAAATCTGATAACAAATAATTTTAAAAGATTTTACATGAGGAAAGTTTAATGATCCGGCAAGCAAAAATTTGATCTGAAGATCAGGGTTTGAGAGCGGATTTGGCTGGGGGGGGGGGCAAGCGGCAAAAACCGCAGCTTTCCCAGCGGTTCCACGGCAAACGGGATCGAGGAGATTGGAACAAGAAGTTGTAAGTTTGCCGAAAATATAAAGGCTGAAATTAAGACTGCCGGCTGCGTTGCGGACGGGGTGGATTGGAGAACGGAATGAAGGAAGTCAAGTGAGTAAAGGATCGAGGACGTGAAAGAAAGTAAGACGGTGGGAAAGGAGGGATAATGGCGGCGGCAGTGGCAGAAAGCGAAACTTAAAGAGGGGAAACAACTGTAGAAGTTTTTGGAGTCTTACGGACGGAAAGGAGAGAAAGGAAGGAAGGAGGACAAGAAGGTGAAGACTTTGGAGTGTGTGTGCTGTTGAAAGAATGGAGATTAAAGGGGCAGTTGGAGATTTTGAAGGTTTTGGAGGCTTTGGAGAAGAAGGGAGGAGGGACACCCCGTGAAGCTGCAGCTGTTGCAGAAGATGTGGACGGCGTTTGTACTAGAGGACTAAATAGATAAGTGCTGGACTTCTCTTTTAATATAATATATGTATTTCTTTTTCCTGACTTTTTCTGAGCCCATGTTTTGCCCCTCCTTCTCCGTCCCCTTCCTTCCTCCTCGCAAGATTTTGGATATTAGTCCCTGGATAGCACTAGGGGATCTGGTTATTGGAACATTGTTACAAGGTGGATTACAATAAATTGTTGCCAATTTTTGGAGAAAGCCTTCAATCAAGTTATTGGATTACTAGGCGGAATATAAATTTGGCTTATATCAGCAAGATCTCATCTGTACATTTGGATTATAACGGCTTGCAGTCTTTTTCCCTCAGCATTGCATGTATGGTTGTGGAAGTATCTCTGCCCTGTTATCGGAATACAGTTATGTCATTTTGCTTGGTTTGGCTTCTGCTTCTTGTTTGACCTTCACACAGGAGACATAATATCAACAATAGCAACTTCCTTGCCTGCAGTGGATATATTAACTCTTTTATGGTTTGATTTCTGGTTTGCTGAGTGACTTAATACAATTGGATTATAATTCTGGAGCAGCCTCAAGCTGAGAGACAAGAGGGTGTAAGAAAAGTTGCTGGGTTGAAGTTGCTTTTTGACATCACACTGGATAAAGTTGCAAGGGGAAAGTGCAAGGAAGAAGAAGTTGTGAAGCCAAAAAGAAAGGTAACCTTTTATCAGAAGATCCATCTCCTCCAACATCATCACCAGAACCACCACCACTTAATCAAACACAGATAATGGTAGAATTTGGGAAGCTATTCAAGAAAATTGAGAAGATGGATGAGGCAAGAGTGAAAGATAGAAATGAAATTATGGGAAAACAGGACAAACTGGCTACAATGTTTATAGAATTTTCAAAAAAAGTGGATCTTAATTTTCAAATGATGGATGCTAATGTAAAATTAATGCAGAATGATATGAAATTGATGCAAGGGCACATTAAAGGTTTACATGAGGAGGAAAAGGAAATTAAGATGAGATCATTCGTTCCCACGGGGTGCGGTACCATCAGTATGCGGATGACACTCAGTTGTATATCTCGGCCCGTGGGGACCCCAGTGATGCTGTTGAAATCCTATCCGGATGCCTGGAGGCCATTGGGGTCTGGATGGGGGCCAATGGGCTTCGGCTGAATCCCAGCAAGACAGAGTGGCTGTGGATAAGGGGCCCCGTGTTATCCAGGGAGTTACCATCTTTGGTACTGGATGGGGCTGTTTTGCCCCAGACAGACCCAGTGCACAACTTGGGGGTCCTTCTGGACTCGCGGCTGCTGCTAGAAGAACAGGTAGCGGCTGTGGCCAGGAGGGCTTTTGCCCAACTTCAGGTGATTCGCCAGTTGCGCACGCTCCTGGGCCGGGGCTCCTTGCTTATGGTCACCCATGCTCTGGTCACTTCCCGACTAGATTATTGTAATGCGCTCTACATGGGGCTGCCCTTGACAACCATTCAGAGGCTGCAGCTGGTCCAGAATGCGGCAGCCCGGGTGGTGATGGGATGTGGGTGATATGCCCATACCTCACCGCTACTTCGGGAGCTGTACTGGTTACCAGTTTGTCTCCGGGTGCAATTCAAAGTGCTGGTTTTGACCTTTAAAGCCCTATATGGCAGTGGGCCAGGATACCTTAGAGACCGCATCATCCCAAGAGTGTCTGCTCATCCAACCAGAGCAGACCGGAGGGGCTCTCTAATGGTGCCATCAGTTAGGGGTGCACATCTGTCCAGCACCCGACGGAGGGCCTTCTCCGTGTCCGCACCAACTCTCTGGAACCTCCTGCCAACAGATCTAAGACTTCAAAGAGAATTGCTGCCCTTCAGGAAAGGATTAAAGACCTGGCTGGCAGGGCAGGTGTGGGACCCGAATGGGAACACGGTCCCCGCCTGCTGGCTTATGTAAAGAATTAAGAACTCTCTCTTCTTCTTTTTATACTGGGTGGGATGGGTGGGTGGGATATGGGTCTTTTAAAGTGGTTGGGATATGGGTCTTTTAAAGTGTTTTTATGTGTTTTTAAAACTTGTTGTAATGCCGCCCTGAGTCGGGTTCTGCCTGAGTGGGCGGCATATATAAATATGACTATTGAATTAAATTAAATTAAATTAAAGTGGATGTGCAGGGAAAAGGGACTGATGTTATGGAAGAGATGATGAGAAAGCAGAATATTGTGATACGTAAAATGGTAGAACAAACGCCAGATAAGCTAAAAGATAGAATAATTGATTGGTTAAATAATCTGAATATGGGAAAAGTCTTTGTTCATGAGGATATTGCAAGTGTGTATAGAGTGGGACCAAGGAAGGGAAAGGTGGTACAGAGGAATGTATTGGTTAAATTTGCAAACTGGGGAGACAAATTGAAGGTGATGGCTTTTCTAAAACAAGCTGATTCTGGTGTTTTAAAAATGGATGGAAATGATGTGGAAATATACAATGATATTTCAATGAAGGAACATGGCTGGAGATACAAGATGAAGCCAGTAACAAGATTTTTGATGGAAAAAGTGATAAAATACAATTGGCGATATCCGCAACAATTGAGATTCTTTCATGAAAGGAGGTTGCATGTGATTGATGCAGAGATGGATGCACTGGAATATTTGTGTTTGAATGACTTGGTTAAGGCATCTTCAAGGGAATGGTTGGCATTGAGGAAGGCCTTGTTGGAATCTGGAGCGATAAAAAGAGATTATGGAGGAGCAAGGGAGGAGGGAGCAGCAGGAGGGGAGGATACAGAAGAGCCGGAGTTGCAAGCATTGGTGGTAACTGAATTGGGGGGAAGTGAGGGTCAGCAGGAGGGAAAATAGGTGGGATGATTGTAGGTGAGATGAGTTAAAGTAAGATTTTGAGTTAAATCAGATTTTTTTAATAGGTACATTAGCGCTTGAGCTTTTATTGTTATGTCATCTTTCATTTCCCCCCTCCCCTTTTTGGAAGATGGAGGCGATCTTTTTGGTTCAAGAAGTGGGGAGGGTAACAGTGAATGTTTCTTGTGTTTTTTGCTTTTTTAGTTATTGTGGGTTAGATGGTATCACGTCCAAGGGAGAAATCAGAGATGGAAGAAGACTGTGGGTAAACATATTATGAGGTCTATTAAAATGTTAACGTGGAATGTGAAAGGTACAGGCTCACCGGTTAAGAGAAGAAGAATTAAATCAGCGCTGAGAAGGGACAGGCCGGATATAGTCTTTCTGCAGGAAACTCATCAAAAATCTCAGGACACTAATAAAATTTTTTTAGGCTGGCTGCAGCATTATGAGAGGTCATACGGCACATCAAAGTCAAGAGGGGTGGCAATTCTGATATCAACCAGACTGAGGTTTGAGATAGTCAATAGTATATCGGACCCTGAGGGTAGATATTTGATTGTGAAAGGAAAGATAGATGATGAGGAAATAACACTGGTGAATGTATATGTCCCAAATGATCATTAGGCTGAATTTTTGGAAAAAATTTGTAAAATATTGGTAAGAGAGAAAACAATGAAGATGATTGTGGCTGGGGATTTTAACTTGATAAGGTCTAATCTAGATTGTACAAATATATTAAGATGTGGAAAAGGAATCAAAGGACAAACACTGGATAATTGGATGACATCTTTGGGGCTGAAGGATACTTGGAGGGAGCTCAAGGGGTCAGAAAGGGTCTATACTTATTTCTCACAGGTCCATAATTCATATTCCAGAATTGATTATATATTTGTAACAGAGAATATGATCAGAAATTTGGAAGAAATAGAAGTTGGAATTTTTAAGGAGTCAGATCATTCGAAAGTTGTGATGAAAATAAGGATGGAGGGCAAAAAGAGGACGAGAAGGATGTGGAGAAATGACGATAAACTATTTAGGGATCAAAAATGTAAAGAGCAAATTAGGGAGAGATGGGAAGAAAATTGGCATTGGAATGACAATGATGAGGTAAACTTTAATGTGGTCTGGGACACCATGAAGTCGGTTTTTAGAGGTGAAAGTATTAGATTAGCTAGTATTAAATATAAAAAATTTAAGATTTTACAAGATAAAAAGGAAAAGGATATAAAGAGGTTGCAGGAGGAACACGCAAGGACAAAGGATAGGAGAGTATTTGATGATTTGCAAAGATTAAAGGCAGAAGTGATAGGAAAGGATATAGAAAAAGTGAAAAGAGATCTGGTTTATTTAAAAAGAGAATGTTTTGAATTTAGTAATAAAAATTCAAGGTTATTAGCAAGAGCAGCCAAAGAAAAGAGAGAAAAGAGAGAAATTGGAGTTTTGATAAATGAACAAGGGGTGAGATGTAACAAAACTAGAGATAAGTGTAAAATTGTGAAAGAATTTTATCAAGCTCTATATGCAAAAAAAGAGATAGATATAGATAAACTTAAAATTCAATTAGAGAAACAAAAATATAGTAGTATAAAGCAGGAACATAAGGAAAAAATGGAAGAACGAATAACAGAAAAAGAGGTAAAAGAGGTAATAGCTGGATTGAAAGTGGGTAAAGCACCAGGGGAAGATGGGTTACCAGCTGATTTCTACAAGGAATTTAAAGATATAGTGGTTCTGAACCTGGTAAAATTGTATAATTACATTCTAGATGGGGGACAAATCCTAACCTCATGGTACAGGACTACGATTGTATTGCTCCCAAAACCTGGAAAGGATTTAGAAAAAGTGGAATCTTATAGACCTATTTCATTGATCAACCAAGATGCCAAAATCTTTACAGCAATATTGGCAAACAGGCTAAATAATTTTATGGATGATAGAGTGGGACGGCTGGGGTGTAGCAAAGGCAGCAAGGAGAACAATAACACTCCCAAGTCAAGAGATAGGTGAAAAACGTGTATATTTCTTTAATTAACAAAAGCATTCATATCTTGGTCCTATGTAGAGGTATCGAAAGAAGAGTGATGCAGTATATTCGCTTCAAAAAGTACAAAATCCTGTGTCTCTAGGCGAAGTCATGTGTGGTTAGGCAACGAAGTTAACTGCATACACGGAGCTGTATCCCAACACTGGACGATAAGCCTCATACATACAAATGCGCACGGATGAGAACCTCCACAAGTACAAATAGCAGCGTTTCAACAATATCACAAAGCCATCGGGTGGTTCGAATCACAAGGATTGGTCTATAGAAATGTACCATAGAAGTCCTGATGTTATGATGAGCAGCAAATAGTCACTGGGTGAGCTGTATGGTATCACTGTTAGGACCCGAAGTACAAGAGAAACATCAGCGGGTTCTCGTGCGGCGGGCAACATCACAAAGTGGTAGACACGTATGCGATGTCCTTCCGGTAACGGGACATTTCGAATTGCTTTTTCAAGCGTCTACAAACATAACATGAAAATACACAAAACCTATGATACAACATGCACCGAAAGTATAAACAATGTATAACAAGTACATGACAGGTAAATGACAGTCATGAAAGAAACGGACAAAGTACATACCTAAGATTAAGTTTCTCGCGCGTCTCGCACCTCTATAAGAATCTTTTAATGTGTGCATGCGTTGATTTCTTGCAGGAAAGTGCTCTATATATGACACAGTCATAATTAGGAACATATGCAATTAATCGACCGAACAACCTTCGACCTCCTTCTAGTAACTTTCTAAATGCTGTTAAAAGGGGGCAAATGCGGACATTGTAATTAAAGAGATAGACCCGGAGCAACAGGAATGCAGAAAGTTCCCATTCTGTGTTAAGCCCATGAGGCATTAAAGTGTTGAAATTATGAATGTAGAACGCCTCTCTCTGTAAGAGGAAATGCTCTACATCTATGATCTGGTATTTGGTGGGCATGAAAGTTTCTAATATGACTACCTTGATGTCTCTTGATGTGTGCTTCTTTTCGAGAAAGTGGTTAACAAGAGGAGCAGTAACTACCCGATTCCTTATACGGGACAGGTGTTCTCCTAGGCGTGTCTTGAGGGGGTGCCTGGATTGTCCTACATAGGCTAACTGACATGAGCATATTATCATGTAGATGGAATCCTTTGAGTTGCAATTAGAGAATGTGGGAAGATTATGGGTGAAGTTGCTAGTTGGCAGTTTTACACTCTTGGTGCACCACATGTGGACGCAATATTTGCAATGTCCACAGGCGAAGTGTCCGGAGGTAATTGTAGAAGGTATGCTGCTTGGAGGAGAAATGTCTGCTCGGGAGAGAATATTTGCGATGGTCGCTGCTGGCACCCTGGTATGGAATCCAATATGTGCCAGTGTTTTAATATAATCTGTTTAATCCGATTGGCCAGGGGAGTATAATCCAATGACCAGAACAATCCTTGTTGTGTCTGTTGTGAGCTGGTGTTACTTTTAAACAGGGTACTTCTGGCACGCAAGTCAGCCTTGGTTAGAGCATTATTAATTATGTTTTTCGGGTAACCTCTCTTGGCTAGAGTTGTCGAAATTTTTCTGGCTGCTGATGTATAATCTTGATTTTGGGAAGAATTCCTTTTCGCTCTTAGTAATAGACTGTATGGTATGTTTGCTTTCAGATGGTGTGGATGAAAGGATTTGTACTGTAAATATGCAAACCGATCAGTGGGCTTGTGATATAATTTGGTTTGTAAACGGTTATTCTCGATGAATATGGTAAGATCTAGAAAAGCAAGAGATACAGAACTCATAGTGTGTGTAAATTTCAACTGACTGTGTTGACTGTTAATCCATGAGCAAAAATTATCTACACATGTGGGATCTTTAAAGATGAAAAACAAGTCATCTATGTATCTTTTGTAACAAATAATATTAGTGAGAAACGGATTAACCTGGGGATCTAGAATAAAAGTATTGTCAAAGTTGCACATGAATATATTGGCCACGGAGGGGGCGAAGTTCGAGCCCATAGAGACTCCTTGTGTCTGCAAGAAATACGTGTTTTCGAACCTAAAAAAGTTGTATTCGAAACATGTATCTACAAGATCTAACAAAAAGTCAGAGGGTGGGTAGTTGTCAGTCCGGGTGTCTAAGAGATGGGCACTTAGCGTGCGAGCTTCACTCAACGGAATGTTAGTGTATAAAGATGTAATATCTAACGTTAGGAGTACTGCATCTGATGGTACTGGAAAGTTTTCTAACATCTGAATGAAGTGAGCTGAATCTTTGATGTATGATGGCGAGCGTGTGGCGAACGTTTGTATGTGATAATCAATATATTTGGCTACTGGTTCTAATAAAGAATTATTTGCAGAAATGATTGGTCTGCAGGGGATGACATCATCATCCCGGTGGAATTTGTGAACTTTAGGCAATAGGTAGAATATTGGGACTCTCGGAAATTTATTAAGTAAGAAACGGTAGGTACTTTCAGTGATGTAATCCATGGCCAACCCTTCTTGTAGGATTACCAAGAGTATGTTAGTAATGTGAGAAGTGGGGTTGTGATCTAGTCTACGATAGCATTCCATGTTGGATAATTGTGACCAGGCTGTTTTAAGATAGTCTTTCTTGTCAAGAAGGACTACCCCACCGCCTTTGTCTGCCACCTTTATGACGATATCTGGATCATTCCCTAAATATTTAAGCAATTGGATGTCGCTGTGCAATAAATTGAAATCCCTGTTAAACTGGGATTCCACAACCGCGATGTCCCGGGCCACTAGTCTTTTGAAGACTTCAATTGAAGGATTGTCTATGTTGGGAGTGAAAGTAGACCGAGGGGGAAACAGCTTGGGCGAACCTGGTGATTCAGACGGTTCTTTAAAGAATGCTCTAAGCTTCAATAGTCTAATTAGTTTAAAGACATCAATTTTAGTCTTAAAAGGTGAGTATCGTGGTGTTGGTACGAACCCCAGTCCCAAGTCTAACAGTTGTATCTCCCTTACCGTAAGATTTCGTCTTGACAGGTTGAAGACCAGGGAAGGACTTACTTCTTCCTGGTTCATTTCTGTGGTCTTTGCCCTAAAAAATCACTCCTGTTGTTGGCCTTGGAGGTGGTAGGCCCCGTGGCCCCCGATCTGTAACGGTTAGTTCTGAAGTTGTAAGGATCCCTGGTCTTCTCGTCCGCTGATGACTCTGCTAGATCCGAGTCAGTCGTTTCATAGTCCGTCATTTCTACCTGTCGTCTCCAAGACACTTGTTTTTGTGTGGTCCGTCTGGTGAATTGCCATCGGTATATGCGTAAATTTTGATAGTCGCTTCTGTCTCTGTTGAGTTTCTTATTTTTGAACGCTATGATTTCATCTTTAAATGTCTTCAATTTGTTTTCCATGTCAGAGATACTGGAGAGTGAACCTCCAGCAGCAGGGGTAGCCAACTGTTCCTTTAATCCAGCAATATCTTTGTCGATTATTTCCATCTCTTGATGACATTGATCTATAATTAGTAATATAAGATCGAAAGAGCAACGATCTAGGATGGCAGTCCATTTTTCCAAGAAGTCTTTTTTATTTGCAAAAAGTGTCGGGCCCTTAGGCATGCGTAAGCCCCTGGGTATAATAGAAGACTTATAATACTCCAGAAGGAATGAGGAGTGTAGGTCGATGCGGATGCATTTTTTCTCAAGATATTCCAGGTTATTGATATCTTCATTGTGAATGTCAGTATTAAGATGTAAAGGGGTGGCTTTATTCAAGATTCTGTCCCTGTCGGCAGTCGAAAATGCAAAACCTTTGTCCGTCATGCCGTAGTCAATATCGATGATAGAGTGGGACGGCTGGGGTGTAGCAAAGGCAGCAAGGAGAACAATAACACTCCCAAGTCAAGAGATAGGTGAAAATCGTGTATGTTTCTTTAATTAACAAAAGCATTCGTATCTTGGTCCTATGTAGAGGTATCGAAAGAAGAGTGATGCAGTATATTCACTTCAAAAAGTACAAAATCCTGTGTCTCTAGGCGAAGTCATGTGTGGTTAGGCAACGAAGTTAACTGCATACACGGAGCTGTATCCCAACACTGGACGATAAGCCTCAAACATACAAATGCGCACGGATGAGAACCTCCACAAGTACAAATAGCGGCGTTTCAACAATATCACAAAGCCATCGGGTGGTTCGAATCACAAGGATTGGTCTATAGAAATGTACCATAGAAGTCCTGATGTTATGATGAGCAGCAAAAAGTCACTGGGTGAGCTGTATGGTATCACTGTTAGGACCCGAAGTACAAGTGAAACATCAGCGGGTTCTCGTGCGGCGGGCAACATCACAAAGTGGTAGACACGTATGCGATGTCCTTCCGGTAACTGGACATTTCGAATTGCTTTTTCAAGCGTCTACAAACATAACATGAAAATACACAAAACCTATGATACAACATGCACCGAAAGTATAAACAATGTATAACAAGTACATGACAGGTAAATGACAGTCATGAAAGAAACGGACAAAGTACATACCTAAGATTAAGTTTCTCGCGCGTCTCGCACCTCTATAAGAATCTTTTAATGTGTGCACGCATTGATTTCTTGCAGGAAAGTGCTCTATATATAACACAGTCATAATTAGGAACATATGCAATTAATCGACCGAACAACCTTCGACCTCCTTCTAGTAACTTTCTAAATGCTGTTAAAAGGGGGCAAATGCGGACATTGTAATTAAAGAGATAGACCCGGAGCTACAGGAATGCAGAAAGTTCCCATTCTGTGTTAAGCCCATGAGGCATTAAAGTGTTGAAACTATGAATGTAGAAACGCCTCTCTCTGTAAGAGGAAATGCTCTACATCTATGATCTGGTATTTGGTGGGCATGAAAGTTTCTAATATGACTACCTTGATGTCTCTTGATGTGTGCTTCTTTTCGAGAAAGTGGTTAACAAGAGGAGCAGTAACTACCCGATTCCTTATACGGGACAGGTGTTCTCCTAGGCGTGTCTTGAGGGGGTGCCTGGATTGTCCTACATAGGCTAACTGACATGAGCATATTATCATGTAGATGGAATCCTTTGAGTTGCAATTAGAGAATGTGGTAAGATTATGGGTGAAGTTGCTAGTTGGCAGTTTTACACTCTTGGTGCACCACATGTGGACGCAATATTTGCAATGTCCACAGGTGAAGTGTCCGGAGGTAATTGTAGAAGGTATGCTGCTTGGAGGAGAAATGTCTGCTCGGGAGAGAATATTTGCGATGGTCTGCGTTTTCCTGAATCCTATGGTAGGTCGCTGCTGGCACCCCGGTATGGAATCCAATATGTGCCAGTGTTTTAATATAATCTGTTTAATCCGATTGCCCAGGGGAGTATAATCCAATGACCAGAACAATCCTTGTTGTGTCTGTTGTGAGCTGGTGTTACTTTTAAACAGGGTACTTCTGGCACGCAAGTCAGCCTTGGTTAGAGCATTATTAATGATGTTTTTCGGGTAACCTCTCTTGGCTAGAGTTGTCGAAATTTTTCTGGCTGCTGATGTATAATCTTGATTTTGGGAAGAATTCCTTTTCGCTCTTAGTAATAGACTGTATGGTATGTTTGCTTTCAGATGGTGTGGATGAAAGGATTTGTACTGTAAATATGCAAACCGATCAGTGGGCTTGTGATATAATTTGGTTTGTAAATGGTTATTCTCGATGAATATGGTAAGATCTAGAAAAGCAAGAGATACAGAACTCATAGTGTGTGTAAATTTCAACTGACTGTGTTGACTGTTAATCCATGAGCAAAAATTATCTACACGTGTGGGATCTTTAAAGATGAAAAACAAGTCATCTATGTATCTTTTGTAACAAATAATATTAGTGAGAAACGGATTAACCTGGGGATCTAGAATAAAAGTATTGTCAAAGTTGCACATGAATATATTGGCCACGGAGGGGGCGAAGTTTGAGCCCATAGAGACTCCTTGTGTCTGCAAGAAATACGTGTTTTCGAACCTAAAAAAGTTGTATTCGAAACATGTATCTACAAGATCTAACAAAAAGTCAGAGGGTGGGTAGTTGTCAGTCCGGGTGTCTAAGAGATGGGCACTTAGCGTGCGAGCTTCACTCAACGGAATGTTAGTGTATAAAGATGTAATATCTAACGTTAGGAGTACTGCATCTGATGGTACTGGAAAGTTTTCTAACATCTGAATGAAGTGAGCTGAATCTTTGATGTATGATGGCGAGCTTGTGGCGAACGTTTGTATGTGATGATCAATATATTTGGCTACTGGTTCTAATAAAGAATTATTTGCAGAAATGATTGGTCTGCAGGGGATGACATCATCATCCCGGTGAAATTTGTGAACTTTAGGCAATAAGTAGAATATTGGGACTCTCGGAAATTTATTAAGTAAGAAACGGTAGGTACTTTCAGTGATGTAATCCATGGCCAACCCTTCTTGTAGGATTACCGACACTTTGAGATCAGTGGGAGCGTGCTTCTTATCAACATAATGAGGAACGAGAGGTGCTGTAACAACATTATTCCGAATGCGAGAAATGTGTTCCCCAAGTCTGGTTTTAAGGGGTCTTGAAGATTGTCCCACATAAGCCAAACCACAAGGACAGATGATAATATACACGATGTCACGTGAATTGCAGTTTGAGAACTGGGAAAGTTGCAGTCTAGAGGTACTACTTGGAATGAAAATTACATCCGTTTTCCACATGCAACGACAAAACTTACAGTGTCCGCAAGAATGGTGCCCAACAGGAAATGCAGAAGGGGTTACTGAGGTGAGTAGGCAATCGGTTTTGGATAGAATACCAGCAATGGTTCTAGTTTTGCGGAACCCAATCATGGTTTTTTCTTTGCACCCAGAGACAGAATCTAATATGTGCCAGCGCCGATGTATGGTCTTCTGGATTTGTTGCGCTAGGGGAGTGAAGTCTAAAGACCAAAAAATATTGTTCTGTGTATTCTTGGCCCTTGCGCTGAAACATGGAACACCTGGATCTATGCGTCACCTTCTTGTATGTGTTGTTAATCACATGGATAGGGTACCCCCTAATTAGTAGTGATTGTTGGATGTTGGTAGCTGCTGATTGAAAATCAGAGTCAAGTGTTGAATTCCTCTTAGCCCGAAGAAATAGACTGTAGGGTATGTTGTTTTTCAAAGATGAGGGATGGTAAGAATGAAACTGTAAATAGGCGTGTCTATCCGTGGGTTTATTGAACAGGCACATGTTAAGTTGATTGGCAACAACAAAAATTTCTAAGTCCAGAAAGGATACAGAAACGGAGCTAGCTGTGTGAGTAAAAGATAAATGAGCATGTAAAGAATTGATCCAGGTAAGAAAACCAGAGAGAGACGCCGGATTGGAAAGAACAAAAAACAAATCATCAATGTAACGTTTATAAATCAAAATATCCACAAAAAAAGGATTAACAGAGGGGTTGAGAATGAAAGTATGGTCGAAATTATTCATAAAAATATTAGCAACTGAAGGGGTGAAATTTGAACCCATAGCCACACCTTGTATCTGCAAATAAAATGAGAGGAATCCTTAACGTAAGAAGGAGTGTCAGAAGCGAAAGGGCATATAAAGTGATCAATATAGATAGCGATAGGTTCCAAAAGGGCATCATTAGCAGCTATAATTGGTCTGCAAGGTACATGAATAGAACCAGACTGGAGTTTGTGAATTTTCGGCAATAGATGAAAGATGGGTACTCGCGGATGTGTATTGAAAAGAAAATGAAAAGTGGATTCTGAAATGAATCCCAAAGCAAGTCCTTCCTGTAATACTATTTTAATAATATTAGAAACATGTGCTGTAGGGTCCTTGTCAAGTGTACTGTAAAAATAGGGGTTAGAAAGTTGTTTGTTAGCTTCCTCAATATAATTAATCCTGTCCATAACAACTACCCCACCACCTTTGTCAGCCGCCTTAATGATGATATCTGGATCGTTACCTAAGCCTTCAAGAAGGTGCATGTCATCTCGAGATAAATTATGAGAAGAATGATAGCGATCTTCTAAGATAGAAATGTCTCGTAATACAACCCTACGAAATACTTCAATGGCAGGGTTGTCAATAGCTGGGGTGAAGGTGGAGTGGGGAGCGAAAGGATTGGAACTGCTAGGGGAATCTTTAAAGAAAGTTCGTAATTTGAGTAAGCGGATTAACTTAAAGATATCAATACGTGTCTTAAAAGAGGAATACTTAGGAGTGGGGACAAAACCTAAACCAAGGTCTAAAAGTTGGTTTTCCCTTACCGTGAGGACCCTTCGGGATAAATTGAAGACCAAGGAAGGTCTTACTTCTTTTTGTTCTTGCGAACATTGCGCTGTCCTAAAAAATCATTACTGGAGTTGTGCTTGTTGGTGAGCTGTTTATTGCGGTGGAATCTGGTGTTATATGGATCACGAGTCCTTTCATCTGCTGATGAATCTGCAATGTCCGAAACAGTAGTTTCAAAATCGGTATCTTCCAGGGGCCGACGCCAAGTAACCTGTTTATAAGTGGTCGGGCGAGCAAACTGCCATTTGTAAATCCGAGAATTCTTATAATCATTGCGGTCACGATTGAGCTTTTTGTTTTTGAAAGCCAGTAACCCATCTTTAAATTCCTTGATCTTGTTTTCAAGGGTACTCATTTTACTGGCAGAAGAGGAAACGTTGGAAGAAATAATAGAATCTTTGATCTTTTGTATCTCTGTATTTAAATTTTCTACTTCCTGGTTGCATTGGTCAATAATGAGAAGAATAAAATCAAACGAACATCTGTCCAAAATGAGGGTCCACTTGTCTAAAAACTGTTTGTTATGTGAAAAAAGAGTGGGACCCTTGGGCATGCATAAACCACGGGGTATAAAGGAAGACTTATAGTATTCTAGTAAGAAAGATGAATGGAGGTTCATTCTGATACATTTCTTCTCGAGAGCCTCCAAATTATTGAAAGCATCATCATCACAGGAGTCCCCGGGAGAAAAGATAGAGGTGGTGCTATTGAGGATACGGTCACGTTCCAGGGTCGAAAAAGCAAACCCTTTGTCAGTCATGCCGTGGAAGCAAAGGAGGGAGGCAAAGCGGCAAGGGTGTAAGATATAAGCAAGGGAGGGAGAAAGATACACCCAGAAATAGAAACAAAAACTATGAAAATAAATGAATACGAAAAATTTAATGTGTAGTATACATGAGATAATAATCAAACATGAACAAGCCCACCAGAAAAAAGCTAGTAACAAACAAACACTATAGAAGCTAGGCACACACCAAGGAAAAGTCCAAAAGGTACAATTGACAACTATCTAGAAAATAGAAATCTGAAAAAATAGTATGTGTGTCATATTTTATGTTGTAATTTTGTTTGAAAATTAATAAAAATATTTTTTTTAAAAAGAACATCAGGTAGCTGCTATAAAACATTGAAAAAGTGGCAAAGACATTCTGGTTGGTATCTTGCTTGTTATCCTGAGTAAAGTTCTTGTACCAGACATACCCTTTTCTGCCTCATTCTCTGAGTGAAGACACAAGACTGAATGTTTGAGCTGAAAGTTCACAACTTTAAAAGCAACAAAAAACACCCTAGGACCATATATAGGATAGAGAAGGAAGTCTTTGATAGTTTCATCCTCATAGGCAAGGGAAATGAATATTTATATTCTTCATCAGGAATGATTTACCAAGATTTCCTGGTACTGTCATATTGCAATTGTAAGATTTATGTTTTATGCAAAAATAGGAAATTGCACAATTTTATTGTACAAAACTGGGTGGACAGCTCTGTGGTTAGGGGAGAATTGAAAACTTTGACTTGGTTGCTTCTGTCGTAGATCCCATATGTCGAGATGCATTAAATGTAGTTTTAATATGATGCTTGATATGTAATCATATGGCAATGCTTTGCTTAGCTTTGTGCTCAATTTGGGGTTAAATTATAGCAGCCAGCTAGAATCCATTTTGAACTGTCTGCTTCATTTTAGCAGACACAGTCTTTTTCTGCTAGAGAGATCTATTTTGCTTGCTAGCAGCTAAACACTGTACTCTGGAGAGTCAACAACTTGAAAGAATGCATACTGTAACACCATGTTTGGGTTATGGGGTAAAATTCCCACCACCAGGAAATTTCCAAGCCAAGATATGGAACCATGTGCAGAGGCCTGGATCATAATCTAGGGGTGCTTTGCATACCTGTCAACCTTCCCGGATTAGCAAGGATTTCCCGATTTTCGGCAGCGATTTGCGCCATTTCCCGCCCGCCGCTGCCAAAAACCCGGAATTGGCAGCGGGGGGGGGGGGGGAGAGGTACTGCACATCCTTTCTATACAAGTCATGTTCTATGCATGCGTAGAAGGCTTTTACTAAAAGGGTTCTATGCAAGTGTAAAAGCCTTCTACACATGCGTAGAACGCGACTTGCACAGAACCATTGTGCACAGGTCCCGGATTGTCCGGAGCCGCCATTGACAGGTATGTGCTTTGTTATCTGTCAATCACATAATTGATGCATGGACAACACACATTGAATTTCAAAGGTTCCCATGAGAGCCCTATAAAAAGGGATCTTAATGTAAACAAATATCTTCAGAACTTTGGAAGGATCCTAATCCTGAACAGTTTAAGATTCGGTTAGCCATGCTGACTGACTGAACTACCAAAACTACTTTGTGCTATGGGCGGCTTTGGCTCCATTTAGAAGTGCTTATTCTATACTTTGAAAATATTCTATTTTCCTATCAATGTACTCTAGCTAAACCTGAGAGCTAGGATGCATAACTATATTTTTATATTCTGGATTTGTGCTATTTCTTCACAATAAAACTACAAAAAGAATATCCTTTTCAAGCAGTTTTTTAAAGACCTCCCAAGCTAGAACTGGGAGTCTGGAAGAGGCGAATTGCTTGCTTGCACACAGTGAACAATTGTTCAGTACCGAGGGATCCAACTCAGAAGAATCTAGGCTACAACGATGACAGGAGCTGATTTTAAGATGAGAAGCGGAGGTATAAAACATCCCACACATGCCTGCCTTAGCAATTCAAGGGCAAATGGCCGTCCCTAGTCTGGAAGGGAAAACAAGGGGCTTTGTTCTCATGAGAAATTTGTCCTTCAAGGTATGGCCAGCCTTAATCTCCAACTGGACATTAAATTGCTATTTTGGGAAATTGAGAACTAGCCTTATTAACTCTCATTCCACTCAGGAGAGTTATTTGGCCCCTTTCCTCCTAAAAGGAGAATTTTTCCCAGGCCACACTAACCAGATCGTGGGACCCTCTTGTCTCAGTGTGCACCCTGTGCTACCAATGGAGAACAGGGCAGAAGTCAAGAGTGGGAGTCACAGCAGCTTCCTTCCTTCTTATAGTCTGCTTATCTGTCTGTGATTACCAGGTATAGATGTACTAGAATTAGGGGGCACTCCATGAAACTTTTGGGTGCTAGTTCTCAAACAAATAAGAGAAAGTACTTTTTCACCCAGAGGATCACTGGTCTATGGAACTCCCTGCCAAAAGAAGTGGTGACAGCTGTCAGTCTTGACAGCTTCAAGAAAGGATTAGATAAGTTCATGGAGGACAAGGGTATCAATGGATATAATTATGGATACCTAGGTACAACCTCCGAGTTGGAGAGATAGGCAGGATATCTCTCAATGCCATTTCCAGGAAATCCTAAGCAGGTGAAGGCATCTGCTTGGGAATAATACCCTGAAGCAAATGGTGAGCCACTGTGTAAGACAGAATGCTGGACTGGATGGGCTGTGTCCACTTCCAGCAAGGCTGTTCTTATGTTCTGATGTAGATGTTGGATGGTAGGGAAAAACCCAACAACACAGAAAAATGTGCAGAAATCAGATCAGTCTCAGCTCTTTGGTTTGTTTCCCACATAATCAGCACTTTATATGATAAAACCACTCTGGAAGCATTTACGGTTTAAAAAAAGTCTCCAGCATTGGTTTAAGGTAGGACAAATACACCTAGCATTTAATGATAGTGAACACCATTCTCACATCACTTTTTGCAGGCGCACCCCCCCAATAACGGACACAGACAACATTGAAAGTGGATAACAGCAAAGGGCCACATTTATTGATTCAATGCCCTAGTCCGAATTATAAATTTGTATTGGTAAAACGACCAATCATAATTCCTAAGGCAAGCAGGCCGAAGTAACACTGGTAAGGTACCACCCCAAAATTGCCAACGGCAATTGGTTACAATGTATCAATTTGTATCAATTTGTTTGTCAACAACAAACAAATTGTTGACCGTAGTCAATAACTAACTCATGACCCCACCCTCTGACGCGTATCCGTGAAATCACAGGGGTGATGCATGCTGGTTAGCAATCACCATCACCCCATCGCCTGGTTCGTCGTTGACCGGACAACGTTTAACTAATTTATTCCTGTCTAGTGTTGTCCAGTCAATTGCGAACCTGCCGGATACTTGTGGGTCATACTGTTTACCTTACCAGTGCTACCCGCCCATGTGACCAAAGTCAACAGTAGTAATGGAGAAAGACCCCTATATCAAACCATAGCCACAGTGTGGGGTGGGCAAAAAAGCCAGGACCCGAAGCCAATATGGGTCCCAACCAAAAATTCCCACCCGGCCCCGAAGCGACCATAATCACACTGTTAACTAGGGAGGGGGTGGAGGGGAAAAACTTCTCCGCTCCGTCGCTGAGGCAAAATGGCAGCACGGCTGCCTCGTGGCCACCCCTTTTATCAAGGCGGTGGCCACGCCCCTAACTACCCGGATTCTCTGTCCTGTGGGGGGGGGCCCGCAAAGGGCGCGGCGGCCATTTTGGCGCCGCGCTTGAATTGCAGGCGCACCCCCCCAATAACGGACACAGACAACATTGAAAGTGGATAACAGCAAAGGGCCACATTTATTGATTCAATGCCCTAGTCCGAATTATAAATTTGTATTGGTAAAACGACCAATCATAATTCCTAAGGCAAGCAGGCCGAAGTAACACTGGTAAGGTACCACCCCAAAATTGCCAACGGCAATTGGTTACAATGTATCAATTTGTATCAATTTGTTTGTCAACAACAAACAAATTGTTGACCGTAGTCAATAACTAACTCATGACCCCACCCTCTGACGCGTATCCGTGAAATCACAGGGGTGATGCATGCTGGTTAGCAATCACCATCACCCCATCGCCTGGTTCGTCGTTGACCGGACAACGTTTAACTAATTTATTCCTGTCTAGTGTTGTCCAGTCAATTGCGAACCTGCCGGATACTTGTGGGTCATACTGTTTACCTTACCAGTGCTACCCGCCACACGGAGGGGCTTCACAGAAGACCTGACGCCCCCCCCCAGACCGTCAGCTCGGTCAACAGGCCTGCTCGCCAGTCACCCAACAGGAGGTCCATACCTCCTCGCGACAGATGGACCCCATCCCCTGCATAGAGGTCATAATTTTGCAGACTAATATCGGGGTGATGACTAACCCGTCCCCAAGCCCTGGTGGTAAGAAACCGCGCCACCGCCTTGTTGACCGCGCGCCTCGCGCGGTCAAGCGCAAGGAGGTTAACGCCCCCTCTGTAAGAGTGGCGCGGAACAATGTCCGACCAAACCAGGGTTGTGGCAGGCCAGACATAGTGCAAGTAGGCGAGTTCCTCGCAAATCGCATGCTTGAGCGATAAGCCGGTGACCTGGCCCAAATCATTGCCCCCCAGGTGGATAATTAGAATGTCAGGCGGGTCAGCCCCCAGGCCAGAAAAAAGGAAAGGCCTCAGCTCCTGCCATAACATCCCAGGCTTACCATGCCATGCGAGACTGGCGTGGTCACCCAGTCCCAGTCGGGGTCCCCACTCTGTCGCCGCAGCGTAACGCGCTGCCCTGTGCACATAGCTGTGGCCCATCAGCCATACTGTCACCGGTGTAATACGACACCCAGGGTCTGCAATAAATTGAGAAAAAAGGAAGGTAAGGTGACTGAATTGGTACTCATGGCGGGAGTGGGCGCACATAAAACTGAAAACACTGTGAGCCCCACCTCCCCATGCTGCGTATGTCAGCCCCCGAGTACCCAAAAGCAGCTGCTGTAGAGGCTGCACCAATACGGAACGAATGTGTGCCATAACGGGCACCTGAAAAACCCACCCTGGTGAGGGCTATGGCTGTCACCTTCCAAAACTGAAATTTAGTAAGGGGAGACCCATCTTGGTGACAGAAAAACGGGCCGTGGTGCCAGCCACGCAGTGCCAGGTACTCCTGTAGGGCACCAACCGGACAGATGTCTGCCAAAGAACACCGTAGCAGTCTTACTCCACTGCCTACGCCGTGCTGATCTGTTTTTGAGGAGCGAATCCTCAACTGGGCCCAGTCTTTGGCAACGTAGACATCTCCGAGTTCCAGTGCCCTACCACTTGCATCCGCCTTAGACAGCATCACGAGTTCGCTGACGCGGAGCGCTCCAAAAAATGCCACCGTTGTGGCTGCATGAAAAAGGGCTGCCTCATAATGATCAAAACAGAGGCCTGGCCAGCCCCGGGCCAACTGGGTAAGAACCCCTGGGGAAATAGGGTGCCGGTCGTCCGGGCAACGCCCGCGCTCGCGCACCCACCCCTCCAAAACGTGTCTCACGCGGAAGTCAGAGGTGGTATCCACATGACCCCCTACTTTGGCCATAAAAGCCAACGCCGAGAGCTTGGATGCTATGGTGCGAGGTGCAAGTCCCTGTGCATGGAGGTGGACCATGAACCGCAGTACATGGTCCACCGGAATAGGCCAGGTCTCTGGCAAGTGAAATTGAGTGGCAAAAGCCCTATATGAACTGAGTGCTTGTTGATACGCCTTACGCGTGCGTGGCGCTAGTGAAAGGCCAATCGCCCGGTTCACCTCTCCTTGCCAATAGTCCACATCTCGTCCGGGAGTGGCGAGGGAAATTCCTCCGCATCCGGGGCCAAGGCGCGGAACCGGGAGATCTGCAGGCGGGACAAAGCATCAGCAATATCATTATTAACCCCTGGGACATGCCTGGCCCTGAACAAGACATTGAGGCGCAGGCAGCGCAGCACAAAATGGCGCACTAGATCCATAACCCTGGGCGATTTAGAAGTCTGTGCATTGACAATGTGCACCACAGCAGCATTGTCGCACCAAAAATGCACTACCGAATTAGCCCACTGTTCGCCCCATAGCATCAAAGCCCCCAGAATGGGAAAAAATTCCAGGTATGTGAGATCCCGCAGGCGACCTGTGCCTGCCCATGCCGGTGGCCACCCACCATAGGCCCACTTCCCATTGAAGTACATCCCATAACCCAGGGATCCTGAGGCATCAGACTGGATCTGGAAATTGGGGGAAGCCAGGAGGTCCGACCTCCAAAATGAGACCCCGCTAAACTCCCTCAGGAATTGTAACCAGACGAACATGTCTGCCCTGATACCCCGGGTGAGCCTAACTCTGTGGTGGGGCCTGGATAACCCTGCCATGGCGTCGCATAAGCGCCGGGCAAAAGCCCTGCCCGGTGCGACCACCCTGCAGGCAAAATTAAGGTGCCCATGTAGCACCTGGAGTTCCCTCAGGGATGCCTTACGCTTGGCCAGCAATTCCGAGATAAGGGTCACTATCCTGGACACCTTATCGCCCGGCAACCTAGAAGCCTGCTCTACTGTGTCAATCTCAACCCCCAGGAATACTAACTTGGTCGATGGGCCCTCGGTCTTTTCGGGCGCTAAAGGGACACCAAGTTCCTGCATTAGCGTCTGAAATGTATTGAGGAGACGTGCACACGTGTCCCAGCCCCGTTCACCCCCGAATAAAAAGTCATCCAGGTAATGGGCTACAGACCGGGACCCTGACCTGCGGACAAAAGCCCACTCTAGGAAAGTACTAAAACGCTCGAAGGCCGAGCATGATATGGAGCAGCCAAAAGGCATGGCCTTATCAAAATAATATTCCCCTTTAAATTTAAAACCCAGCAATTCAAAGTCACCCGGGTGCACTGGCAAGAGGCGAAAAGCTGACTTAATGTCGCACTTGGCCAGCAAGGCACCCGGGCCACACGAGCGCACCATGCGCAGCGCATGGTCGAACGATGTATACCTGACCGAACAAAGGTCATCAGGTATAGCATCGTTGACCGATCTGCCGGCTGGGTAGGACAAATGATGAATAAGGCGAAACTCACCTAGGGACTTTTTGTGAACCAAACCCAATGGTGAAACCTTAAGGTTGGGAAAAGGGGGTGCAGGAAAAGGTCCAGCGACCCTGCCCGCGTCTAATTCCTTTTTAATGCTGGCCGCAGCCACCTCCTCCCTTCCTCTGAGGGATAACAGGTTGGGAGCATCCTGAGGTGACCTAACACCCATAAAAGGGATACGAAATCCCTGCTTAAAATCGTGAATGAGATACTCTCTGTCCTCCCCCTTTGGGTACGATGCGAGCCAGCGCTCCAGCATGTCCACCTTAATTGGGGAGGGTGCCTTTTGGAGAACTAGTTCCCTCCGTGGCAGCCTTGCCAGCCCACTGTCCACCCCTCCCTCTGCCTCGCGCTCCCCCAGGCTTGGGACAAGCCGAGGCTGCGTGGGGACCAGAACACGTGGGACACTCATGCTTATACCTGCAGTTCTTTCGATTGCAGGAACCATTTGACGAGAAAGTCCAGCACAGCAGGCGGGCTGGAACCCCCTGCCCCGCCGGTTGGCGGGTAACCTGCGCTGGAGCTGCTCGCTGGACCGCATGTCCACGATGGTATCTATCCCCCGGGGCAGGGCGTGTGGGTGTCATATACAAGAGCCACAGTCTCTGGCAGGGCTCATCCCATCTCATCTCGGGATGGAGGGGAATCCTCATACGGAATTCCTCATCATATGCTAGCCATGAGGGGCCCGGGAAATCTACCATCGCCCTATATATGTTGTCCAAATATTGGACCATGGGAATAGCTAGATCCGGCCGCGCCCTCAAATATACCGCCATATATATCAAATAAGCGGGGAGCCAGTTAGCCCAGGTACGCGGCGGCTTACGGCGGCGTGCCTGCTCCTTGTCCTTCTCATCCTGACCCTCCCTTTCTTCCTTGGTGGGCTCTCTGTTCAGGAGTGAGAAGATATCTACATACTCCCCCCTCCAAATCTTTTCTCTGGTAGCCTGTGCCAAGTGATCGCCCAGTGGCAAGGAATACCCTGCCGTCGGCAAAGCCGAAAAGGGGACAACAGGCCTGGTAAAGGGAGCCGGAGCTAACCCTGCCACCCCCAAGACATTACCAGCAGTGTAAGAGCCTAGGCCCACCCCCGTGGGCATGGTGGCAGTCGTTGTCGCCGGGTGGAGCACCAGAGGGGTAGTCCCCGCACCACCCGAGCGAGGCCAAGGCCACTGAAAGGCCCCCCCTATATTGGGAATATGTGTAGATGTACTCGTTTGCACCGTATACTCACATGCTGCACCCCCGCGGGCCGCCCCCACTGGGGGTTCTGGCCCACTGGGGGCGTCGGAGCTCACGACCGATGTAGAGCTCATCACCGGGGCTTGACCCGCACCAGGTTGCTGGCTGGGGAGCTGCGAGGCAGTGGCCGTAGCCGCGCCACCCGCCTGCAGCAGCTCAACCCTCCCCGCCGGCTGTTGTCCTGCTGCCGTTAGCGCCTCCAAAGGTACCCCAAAAGGGGCACCTGCCTGACTGGCCCGGGCCAAAGACGCCTCGAGGGCCGCAATACGTGCCAGTAAGGAGTCCACATTAACCATGGGTAAAGAGCCGGCCGGCCCACCTGATCCTTGCATGGGGACAGGTCCCTGCACCCCAGGGGCCGTATATTGCCCTCGACTACCGCCGAAGCCCGGGAGGGCTGGTGGATTAACCTGCCAAGGCAGGGAGCCGGGCCAACCCCCAAGGCTAGAGGGCCCCGGGAGAGGCTGCGGCCCAACAGGAATAGGCCCAACCGATTGAGCAGGAGGATGAGCGGTGCCCACCGCTCGCGGGCCGCGGGCCGGAGCTCCCTCCGCGCCCGCACTTTGATCGGGCCAAGGGGCGATAGCCCCCATGCCACCAGCCCCGGCCGGGGATGGCAAAGGTGGCTGCTGGGGAGGCGGCACCGCGGTCCTCCGACCCGGATTACGCCTCCGAACCACCCGAGCTGCATTCGCAGCAGCCTTCTTTTTGGAAGGCATCTCACCGCAGCAGAAAGGGAAGCTAGCTAGTAAACGGAACTAAAAGGCTTCCCGGTAGCACCAACGAGCGACGGAGACGCAGGGGGAAAAACTTCTCCGCTCCGTCGCTGAGGCAAAATGGCAGCACGGCTGCCTCGTGGCCACCCCTTTTATCAAGGCGGTGGCCACGCCCCTAACTACCCGGATTCTCTGTCCTGTGGGGGGGGGCCCGCAAAGGGCGCGGCGGCCATTTTGGCGCCGCGCTTGCATTATTTGTTGTCTTATGAGCTCCAGAGTTTATGTTGATAATAACTTCCAAATATTTTCTTTTTAAAGATGGTGTCAGAAGAAACAGCAGCAGTGACAGCACTCTAAGAGGAGTTGTTATTTTAAGTAATACTTTGCTTTATTTTTTTTATGGGACCAGGCTATGTTGTTGTGTTTTCATACCTCTTAGAATTGGTGGTCTGTATGTGTTCTTTTGTGTTTTAACATTTTTCCCTATTTTGCCCTGATGTCTTTGCTGAGGATATTATTTCCCCTAAACCATTCAGCATAATGTGGCATGACTTTATGGAGTGTAATTTTCATTTTTTATGATGGGGCAAAACCTCTGTGGCATAATTTACAACATCAGTGCTTGACCGGCTGATAGACTCACAGCACTTTCTCTTATTTGTTTGAGAACTAGTACCTAAAAGGTTCATGGAGTGCCCCCTAGTTCTAGTGTTGTGCGATAGGGAAAACAGTTTTTCCTTATCTACTTTGTCCACACCATGCATGATTTTATAAACTTCAATCAGGTTTGTAATCCACCCTGAGTGGTGCTTATACCAGAAAAATAAGGTATAAATGATAAAATAAATAAATACATCTCCCCCAACCACAATCTTCTCTCCAATCTTGTAACATTCTCTTGGATGTCTGTCTAACACTTTTCCAGTGTGGAAAAAGACAGTACACATTATAAAATCACATCAGCTGTAATTTTAGTATTTTGTCCAGCTATATTAAGGGAGTTTTCACCAGTCACAATTTAGCAGAACTGCCAGCTAAAGAAAAGTTACTGCTAACATTTTGTACTTCCACATGCAGGATAGCAATTTGTATTTTAATCCATAACTATCTCTAATTCAAAGCAACTTTATCTGCACACCATATAGCTGTCTTCTAGGGTGCAATTACAGCATTAATGTTTAGCTTTTCAGACTTGATAACACAGTCTAATTTTATCCCATCTAGTTTATTGTGCAAAGTTTTCCCCCCATGCCTGGAGGTGGTATTTTCTTAATCATTTCTTCTGCATAGACTTGTTGGTAGGAGCTTAAAAGGTTTTTTTCCCTTTAGCTACAAGGACCAACTGCAGGTTTCTTCTCCATTAGAACAATGCGTCAGCAGTTCTCTTTAAGAATTGTCTAGAAGGCAATCTTTTGGAAGTTTGTGCTATACTAGGAAGGTCATCAAACCAAACTGAATAGGCTTTTGATCCCAATTTTAAAAAAAATTGTAATGTTCAGAGTGGCATTTCCTTTCTTTTATGGTTAGTTTTCAAAGAGGCAGGATTACAAACTGCCAGTTTATTAAAATTTAGGAGGAAAGAGATGACCTCGAATTTGCATATCAAAACCAAGACAAACTATGAAGATAGACAAGAATCTTAACAAAAACAATGTGAGAAGTGCTTGGATACTGACATATAATCAGTTCCTTCCCTCTCTGATATATACATGTTTAATTTAATTGCTGGGTTTTACATTTTTGCCTAAGTACTTTCAGGCATTTCCAAAGAACTATTTATCTGTTCCCAGAAATATTATGCAAAATGTTTATTGCAGAATGGTGATAGTGAGAACAATGATGGTGGTAATGAGGATGATGATAACCAAGTTATAATTAACCAGTAATATTAATCAATTTATTAATAGCCTCATTGTAAATTTTCACTTTTCAGTGATTGACCAAATTTTATGGGCTATACACATCTTTTCCTCTGTATTATATATTCCAGCTATCTCTAGTTTTAGAAAATGAAGCCACAATACTATATTGGTACCAGCAAGTTGCTCTCTTCTGTAGGAATCCGATTCATGTAAAGATCTCTAATCAGCCTCATTAGCAACAGTTTATAGCCCCAGATAAACAAAGGAATAAGTTAAAAGCTAACGAAGTCCAGCTTCAGTAGGCAAGGAAGAAACAGAGATACAGAGAAAGCATACACACACGACTGCAGAATTGGCTGAACAAAGGATAATAATGGTGTCTCTTTATTCAAACAGAGTATATCAGAAACAAAACTTAAGGCACATCAACCAATCAGAATGTCAGAACCAAATAAGGAGAAATAAGGAGAATTCTTCTCACTATTCTACGCATGCCCAAAATCCAGCATTGTCTCTCATGTAGACAAAGAGGCCTTTGTTTACAAAATGTGAAGGCAGACAGGAAGACAGAAACCAGATGCATTCCCACATGTCCTCCTTTTTCATTTAAATTTGAGAGAGGGACGGCTAATCATACCCCTGCCTGTCATCATACTCCATAACTACTCCTCCATATACATCATCACTGTCCTCCTGGACATCGTACCCCTCCTGACTCCTGGTACCTTGTTCCGGAGGATGATACCTCATTGAGTACAATTGCCATCGTGCAAAACCCGATGTCTCCCTTCTACGCAGTGGACATGTGTTACACATAGAAATAAGATTAGGAATACAATAAATGCAAAAACACAACGATATAAGGCAGATAATAATAAAGACCCCATAAAAGAAAACTTGTCTAAGGATAGACAAATCAGGCAACCAAGAAGTCATCCAATCAAAGAGATTAGCATCAGTGCGTACATTGTTAGTAATGCTCTCCTGTAAATTCTGAAGTTCTTTCTCAATAGTATTATTCAGATCCTGGAATTTTACCCGACATCCCTGGTTCCCGACCAGTTTACAAAATCCTCCGGATTTTGCTAACAGGTAATCTATGGCCAGTCTGTCCTGCATTTGGTCTTGATGAAGCTCAGTGATTTCTATTTGAAGATCCCGTATGACCCTCCCTGTGGCATTGATTGATTTCTCCAGCCTACAGGTGAGTCCCAAAATGGACCTTCTATTCTCCTGGGAAATGACACCTGGGTATGATCCCAAGGTGAGTGCTCCAGTGATAACACCCCCTATAGCTCTCCCTCAGGAGCTACCATCAGAAAGCTGAACATCGATTATCACTTCATCATTGCAACCAGAACCCATCGGGCCGGCAACAGCTCTCCGGCTCCGTGCATCTGCCTGAAGCGGCATTTGCACTTGTACGGGTAAGGTAAAATAACCCAATGCTGCACATTGATATTGTCCTGGATGGAAATTCGTGGCAACTCCATTAAAAAAGAACCACATGTTGGGATCCTTGATTTGCCATCCATTGCAAATTGAACCACTATCTATAGCAGAATAATCAGGAGTAAACATAGGAAACACATCATATATATCTTCAATAGTAGTGTTAAACAAGGTATAATTAAGCTTATAAGAACTGTTATAACTACCCCATAACCAAAAATAATCATCACAACCCGTATAATTGCCTACATTCCGCAAAACCCTTTTTGCTTGAGTCCAGTGCTTCCATTTACTATTCCAGACTCCAGAACTATGACAGCAGAAACAAAGCCCTTTAGTGTATTTCTTGAATGTCATGCTTCGCCAGCGGGTGTTGTTAAATTGTTCTGGGGGATTAGAGAAGAGTGTAGACCTATCAAGATGTTGCAAGTGTCCAATAACCAACTCAGGCGTGTTGAACAATGCCGGAAGAAAGGCCATTTGAGACACTGCCAGTGGATGCTCATAGTATAATGTTGCATTCTTACCATGAACCTCAAACATATAGTTAGCATGACGAAGCCAAAAGTTGGGGTTGCCCCCATGAGGCATTGTTCTTACAGCTGGAAGCACAGTAAGAAAGAAAAGAACAAATGTCAGCAAATTTAGTCTACTGGTGAACCACCATCCTGGAGCTGAGTAACCTTCTTCTCTCTCCATGGGCGGATCGCTCGAGCAGGAATCCACACACCCAGGATCCCCTTGTTGCCAATAAACGACCAATGGCTTAGGAAGACACTCCCCTAAGAAACAGGAGCATGCCCTGTTATTACTAGTACCATGTAACTAAACGTGAAACATGCCTGATGTATAACACAAATGTAATGTCACAAACCCATTTACATGTGTAGGGTACTGAAAACTCTTCCATGTACTTCTGAAGGTACCTTGAGATATGCAGTTTCATAAGGCAAAACATAACATAAGCAAAGACAGGTCTTTCCCCTGCAAGAGAATAAGCAAACATTTAAGCATGAACAAAACATGAATATTTCTCTTCTTCCTTACATGAAGGAGGTCTCGGTTGCATTTTAGCAAGCATTTCTCCCTCCCCAATTACATGAGTAAGGCATTAAATTTCTTCTTCTCTCACTGGTGTAAGTGAAAGAGGCATTCAATAACTTAAAACCAGCATAGCATGGTAAATCAAATACAGTACAAATATCATTAGAGCATTTCACACTCATAGCATGAGCAGGTAGACAATTTTTTGCTTTAAAAAGTTTTCAGGTTTTATAATGCAAACAAAGCCAATTCTTCTTTAGAGTCCACACAAACTTTTTAGTCCAATCAAAATGTCCAAATTAAAAGTCCAAATGTTGATTGAAGCTTTCTCCTTAAACATTATCTTCTCTCCAGCACAGTTCTTGGCATGGCAAGGTTGAAATTAGGCCATAAATTACTTCTCACTGAATTCACAAGACACCCAGACAACCCCCCTTTTCAGCTTTTCAGGCAAACACACATTCCTTCATGCTCCAGCCACACCCATCTGTATTAAGGCAGGCAGATGAGGTATGAAGGCACAAAGAACTTCTCCAGAAGTTGCAAGTAGCTTTCACACAGAAGAACAGTACAGGGAATTCCCATTTGCTTTCCCTGCAATCCTGATGCTTGAAACTTGGGACAGCCCACTCGGATCTCTTTGTTTGAGGGTTGGGCAGTTCAAAATCAGCCAAAAACTGTATGTCTTCTCCCTCCTTGTATTTTTGCAAAAGCCTGCTGTCCATACAGGAAGGATCCACACCCCTTTTCCTCTGGACTTCTTTCATTTGCAGCATCTGAATCTCAACTTTATGACAAACTGCATCTGTTAGTTTGTACTTGCGAGAAGACCCCTTTTTGGGCTTGGGTTTTCTGCATTCCTCCTCTGGGCCATCCTTCCACTTCTGTAGGATCTTCCTGCCCAAACGTGAGGTATCAAGTTTACTACTCAGCTTCTCCTGCTTTTGTGATGAGGGCTGCTTCAGGGGTGAGCTGAGATCTCCTATGCTGCTCTTTGAATCACACTCCTTGCTTCTTGCCACTTTGCATGCATTAATAGCTTCAATCTGTGATGAGGTCCCCACCATTTGTTCCCCATCAGCTGGCACTAGTTGTTTTTTAGACTCGGCAGGCAGTATTGCAGCAGTCCCATTTGCAAGAGCCCCTCTGTTCACTGGATATACAGCAACAGGTTCCATATCCAGCATAGCTGCAGTTAAAGCAGCAGAGAACAGGTCTTTTGTAGGGCTAAAAGTGCTTGATTGCTGCAAGGCAGGATATAATGTCCCATCTCCTTTTCCACCCCCATCCCCATCAGGGGGCTCATGCTGTTGTTTCTCATATGATGGAGGGGCTGTCGCCATAGTCCCTCCCTTGGCTGGGGGCAAAAGCTGTGGAAGGGGACCAGCAAGCCGCTGGGACAACAACATATTTTTTGGAGTAAGTCTTTGAAGGCAGTTTCTGACTTCACTCCAAGTATATTGCACTGATACAGAAATCCCATCATGCTTCTGCAATTCATTCCCAATCTTATTCCATTCTTGTAAGTCCAGACAATCATCATATTTAACCCAAGGACAGATTTTTCCTACAACTTGGACCAGCTGCTGTATTTCCTTCTTTTCAGCTCGTTTCCCATTCTTATGCAAAAGATATGAGATATCTTTACAAAACTCCTGTTCTGGCGAGGCTAGCACGCACCCCATAATTATTGTTTTCACTCACCCTTTTGGGACCCAAAGTAGACTTTGGATGAATTTCAAGCGCTTGATTTGACCTTTCCTCTGGTCGTGGGTGAATAAGACCTTGTCCCGGTCGCAATGAGGTGCTAATTAGGTGCTAATCGCTGATTGCTGCTTCAAAGCATTCCTTTGAATTTCATTCAAACACCTCGCGACGGGGCACCACTTGTAGGAATCCGATTCATGTAAAGATCTCTAATCAGCCTCATTAGCAACAGTTTATAGCCCCAGATAAACAAAGGAAGAGTTAAAAGCTAACGAAGTCCAGCTTCAGTAGGCAAGGAAGAAACAGAGATAGAGAGAAAGCATACACACACGACTGCAGTATTGGCTGAACAAAGGATAATAATGGTGTCTCTTTATTCAAACAGAGTATATCAGAAACAAAACTTAAGGCACATCAACCAATCAGAATGTCGGAACCAAATAAGGAGAAATAAGGAGAATTCTTCTCACTATTCTACGCATGCCCAAAATCCAGCGTTGTCTCTCATGTAGACAAAGAGGCCTTTGTTTACAAAATGTGAAGGCAGACAGGAAGACAGAAACCAGATGCATTCCCACACTCTTCTTCTTCAAGTGTCGTATCTGATTTCAAATACTGGCTATCGTGATGGGAACAATTTAACTCAGTGGCCTTTAATATACCTTATGCATGACACCCGCACAATTGATTCAGCTCAGCAAGTCACTTTCTGCTCCTTAGCCCTTTTGGCACACAAAGTCCTCCTCATTCCCAGACAAGTTTTAATGAAATTGCTGGCCTCCATCAAGATGGATTCAAGTGGGATTTAATCCACTTGGGGACCATTATCCTTCTCTGTGGACTTTGCCACTCAAAGCCATTAGTTCCTCAGGGGTGTCAGGTTAGTTAAACACCACCTGACGATCGGCATTGAGTCACTAGCAGTATGGTATACTCTATTACCACAGCAGGATAACCTGGCAAAAATAATACGGCATTTTGTAAACATGTCATGCCATTCTCAAATTTTTAGGACTTGGCTCCTAATTTTCTTCTCTGACATAAATTGAGAAGGATGCTACAGGTCATATGGGTAACCCCATTCCTCCATCACTGACAATCCTAATTCTGTGCCCTGCCTTCTGTTAATCTGAAATTCATCAGTAGGGGCTTTATACATGTACCAACAAACTTGCATATGAAGTTGACTGGACCATCTCAAAAGGAAGAATTTTATACACTAATTGGAATGTAATTGCATTCCACACATGCAACAGGTAATCTTAGGGCAGCCTATAGTGAGAGCGGTGAGAAGCAAAGCTACACCACATGGCCATACAACTCCTCTTGAATATGGGAGAGAAGAGAATAACTTGGAAAAAGTCACCAACTATTCTCAACTTCTCTGTGAGGATTGTTGATATAAAGGAAATGGGTGCACGATGGCGGGGAATCTCACCAGTGTGGGCTTTGCCAGGCCCCACCTGAAGAGACAGATGCCGGGGCTGAGCAGAAGGGGTGGAGCCGAGCAGCCCTTAAAGGAAGCTCCATGCACCCGTGCCGGCTTCTCCAAGTTCGGCTGGGCCAGGGCGCATTTGGCTCCTCTCGTCCAGCCGATTCTTTGCTTTACAGCTGCGGCGCTCTGCCTGTGGCCTCGTGGAGCGGAGCTGAGCAGCCCTCAAAGGGAGCTCCATTCACCTGTGCTCCATTTGACATGGCCGATTATCCAGCTGCCGGATGGGGGTCTCAGCTCTCGGTCCGAGCACTGCGACCTTGCTGATCTGCCCCAACGCAACTCCGTGGCTTCTTCTTCTTTGCAGCATGTCATGGCACCGAAAAACAGGGCTTGCCGCGCTTCAGCAAGGCCCTCAGAGGCATGCTGCTCGACGCCTTCTAGGCCTGTGGTCTTGCATGGCAGGGCCCCTGCTGGGCCTAGGGCTTCTCCCAGCCAAGCAACCCCGGCTGGGCCTCTGGGGCCTGGGCCTCACCCTCCTCCGGAGGCCTTGCCTTTAGACCTCAGGGCCCTGGTGGCCTGCATCACTGCACTGGATTGTGTGGCGGGCCTGGACGCCTGACAGTTGGCCAACCCCTTTTCAACTGATTGGCCCAAGCTGGCTTCCCTCCTTAGCCAGAGTGTTGACCAGCTTGAGGCTGCCCAGCCCCCTCCGTTATCCGAGATGGTGGGTGCCCTGTCGGCCTGTCTGTCTGCCTTTCCTCCGGCTGACTGTTCTGACCTCGATAGGTCATTTCCACCCTTCTCCGGTCCGGCAGGCTCTAATTCAGTCCTGAGCCCTGATGCTCCTCAGCAGCTGGAACTCCCGGTGGGGGTAGTTGCTGCGAACGCACCTGGTGAGTATAGCGATCAAGTAAGATCACACTACACAGTTTTATGGCCTCCAGCCCGTGTGGCTCAATGGCCCTGGCTGCAGCAGATGGCCCCAGTGCTTGCATCCCATGGCCCACTGCTTCTGGCCTCAAATGTCACTCCCTGGCGAGCACCTTATCCCCCAGTACAGCCCAGCATTCAACCCGCAGGGCCTAATGTCCCGTGTCCAATCTGGCCTTATGGCCCTCTGGCAAATCCTGCCTACCATTCCATCCCACAGTTGGCACTCCCAACCGTTGGCCTATCCTTGCCATTGGGGGACCACCTCCTGCTGGCCACCAGGGATAAGATCTGGCACTGCAAATATGTGGATTTGTTTAGTCTATTGAATTGAGAAATGACTACGGAGGACAAGGAGAAGGAGAATGACCGTGATAAGGAATTGGCTCATTGCCGGAAACCTCCCCACACATGGGCAAACTGGCTCCCTGCCTACTTGATTTATGCCGCGGTTTCCATTCGAGCCCATCCAGATCTAGGGATACCCATGATCCAGTACTTGGATATAAATTGCAGGGCATACGTTGACTTCCTGGGGCAATCATGGCTGGTGTATGCCCGTGGCCCTGCACCACGAGATGCCTTGGGACGAGCCCAACCAGTTGCTTTGGCTGCTGTATATGACCCCATCCCGCCCTGTCTCTGGTGACCACTATCATTGTGGCAATGTGGTTCAATGCCCCAGCCCAGCACAGTCTCCCCACCAGCCAGTGGGGCAGGGAGTTCCAGCCTGCCTGCTGTGCTGGGATTTCTCATCCACAGGCCGTTGTGGCCAGAAGCAGTGCAAGTTCAAGCACGAGTGCTCTATTTGTGCAGGGCCTCATTCTGCCAGCACCTGCTTCTGGTTGGGTGGGCCACGTGGTCAGGGCTGCAATCAGCAGGGCCTAAGGCCAGATGCGGCTACTGCTCCAAAGGGCCCCTCCCCAGTTTGACTTGAGGTGCTGGAGCACTGGCTCAGCATTTATCCCAAGCATGCAGATGCTGCCTACATCGCCGATTACTTAGATGTTTTTTGTTTGGTGGGCAGCACAGCTCTGGGACATGCGAACAACTGTTGGTTTCTTTCCAGGAGCTGATGGGTGAGCTGTGGTGCTAGAAGAGCTACTGGAACTGTAATCAAGCAGTTGTTGGCTTGAAACTACTGAAATGGAAGCAAAATTTTCAACAGCCTTTAGTCTCAGCTCCTCAGCTTTTGCTTGCATTTTTGAACATTTTCTTTTAGTTTCTCAGGCATCTTACCTACTGAAGTCATGATCATCTTTCACTCGCCTCTTTGATCAACAAGAAAGTCTGTGTCCTCTGCGATCTTAATTGAGTTCAAGGCATCTGCATGGGCAATATCAAACAGCTTATCTAGCTCTTTCATAAATGTATTATGTCGATCTTTCTGCGCTTGATAAGCTCTTGTTTTGTTTTATTTTAAAAGCAGCCAGTTTTTATGGATTTTATCAAGTTTTTCAATACAGTGTTTTGCTGGTCTAGTCAGAATGCCAGATTTCTTCCATACTTATATTACTTCCACGATGAGCAGAATCTCTGACACTTTTTGTTTCCTTCAAGAGCTGGTGATAACATAATAGCACTTGTCTTAGTGTTGGAAGTTGGTTAAAACATGTTAATGGCTCCAAGTCCCGACAACCGAGTAGAAAAATGACATCTTTATGACGTGTTGAGGAACTCATTCTAAATCAGTTGTACACAAATTCCCAATAGTTTAAATGTCTTAATCTGACTTTTATCTTATAAACACATTTTCAATTTTTTTTCTGGAAGCAGAGATCACATCAACATATGTTCTAAACCTGTAACAAAGAATGCTGATGTCAATGTTTTTTTATCTCAATTCAAAAATAAACACATCTTGAGCACCGCCTTACGCTAAAGCTAGAAAACTGAAATTTCACAAAATCAATACAGCAGGTACATGTAACAGAACTATGGGGTGGCCCAAATAAAAAATTTATTTTTTGAAGGCCCTACTGCCCATCCCACCAGAGCAGATTGGAAGGACTCCTTAAAGGTTCCATCAGCCAGAGAGGCACAGTATCTGCTTCGCCCCTGTGGAACCTCCTGCCGTCAGAGTTGCATCTCCAGGCAGAGTTTCTAACCTTAAGGAAAGGCCTAAAAACCTGGTTAGCTCAGCTGGTGTGGGGTGTTGCCGGTGTGACAGACACCCCCCCCCCGGCTGGCTTATATAAATAAAAACCGTCCAGGTTTTAATTTTATAGGGATAGTATTTTAAATGGTTTTAAATAATTTTAAAATTTTAAGTGGTTCCTGTAACTTTATGTTATGGGGATGTTTTTATATGTTCAATGTTCTGATCCTAACTGTGAGCCACCTGGAGTCACTTTGGTGAGGGAGGCAGCAATACAAATGCAGTACATAAACAAATAAACTAAGTGTAATTCGGGGGGAGGATGTTTAGGAGTTAGTTTGTCTTTAGAGTTTAGCTTTAATGGCTCCCCAAAGTTCCTGGAAGAAAGGTATCATGGAGATATTTCTTGAGAGGGGATTACACATCACACGAGCCTTCTGTGCCCCCCCCGGGGGGGACCTGAAGCCCTAAAGCCTTTGATGTGTGTGTGAACTGGGCTGTGTTTAATTGGAAGAGATGTTTCATCAGGTATCAAGTTGATTTTCCTGTCCTCTTCATCAACAGATATTTATCTGGCATTATGCTTCATTATTATGACCTTACCACAAATATCAAAGTTCTTGTTTCTTAAAAGGAGTTAAGTGGACAAATTATTATATGTTAAAACAGACAAATGTACATCACACATACACACACACACACATGCATGCATGCACACACATGCACACACATGTACACACACACAGTGGTCAAGTGCACAAGGAAGGAGTTGTCATGAGTTCAAATTAATATGAGGAGCTTGTATTGGCATTTCATTTGGCTCTAAAATACTCTAAATAGCAGCCAGCCATTTAAGTGTAGTGGATGAGAAAGATATCCACTGATGTTGCATATGGTATTTATATTATAAAAATGCAGAGAGCCTTGGGACACCTTAAAGATTAACAGGTTTTTACTATGGCATAAGCTTTTGTGGACTACTGGTGCCCATAATATTTTTTTTGCTAGAATAATTTTTTTAGTCTTGATATTATTACAAGGCTTTTTGCTGTTTAACCTCTGACAGACTAATACTGCAGTCTTCCTCCGATAAATTAATGAGATTTTGTGGCTATTATTGCAGTGTGTGATGCTTAATTTTTCTTTTACTTATGTTCATGCAGTGTTATCTGGATACAGTCTGTTCAGTGAGCTACTGCTGATTCTTATTAAACCTGTGATTTTGGGATTCATAAATCTACAGTTTGCAAAACTAAAAAAAATAATACTGAAAATCACAATGTATTCTCTTTCTCTCTCTCTCTTTTTTTAAAAATTAACTATCTTAAACCATACTGTACACTTTTTTTAAAAAAGTGTAAAGGCAATATTCAAAAAAGAACAGAATCTTTGCATCTGTCCTGGTGAAACCACTTCCACTGCTATTTCTCCACTATATGGAAAAGAAATATTTGCATATATAATATATTGCTCATTTCCACTGGAATATAAATTCAGAGTGCAACTTTTCCCAGCAATAGAACAAAAGAGGAACTAGTTCCCTCTTCTTCTCTTGCTATTTTTCTGATCTGGAAAAGTACATTTCATAAATGTGAAATTTTTAAATTCCCAGATATGCATTCTTCATTGCCACAGTAAAAGAAGGGTTGGCCCCAGATATTTCTGTTCCTGAGGAAGAGCTCCAAATGGTGCCCCTTCCTCACAGAGTATTAATACACTGGCCATACACTGTACCAAATTGTTTTATTAGCTGAAGCAGAAAACGTGAAAAGTATCCATGTTGGAAGAAAAAAAAGGAGGAGTATGTGATAATGTGAATTAACAACAACTTGCTTCCTTTTAAATCAAATTTAATACAAAATCAATAAATACCGTCTGCTGCCTGAGTCAATTGCTTCACTTTTTGTAATGGTAAGGATTGGTACTATCAGGGATTATGGCTAGAAGGGAGGACTAAATTCTCCCTCTCCATGTTTATGGATACCACTAGCAGGGGTACCCGGTGTTGCCCAGGTGAGGGACCCAACCCAGGGTCCCAGACATATCACACATGACACAGCACACCCACACAACACACACTGACACTACACACATCCACACACACACACACACACACACACACACTCACACACACACGCACACACACTACTCCCACATACACAATTCACACAACCACAACACACACACACACATGACACACAACACACACACACAACTCACACAACACACACAACACAGCCACACACATCACAAACAACACAACATACTCGCACCACACAATGCCCCCACACAATACACCCACACCCACTATAAACACACACATCACAACACACTTGCACAAAACACACCCGACACACAACACCCACCTGACCCACCACACCCAGACACATCACACACGACACATCACACCCACACAACACACACTGACACAACACCCATACACAAAGTACACCCCCACACAATACACCCACCCATACAACACACACACAACACAGCCATAGACATCACACATGACACAACACACTCGTGCAACACACACACCAGATTACCCAGCCTTGCTGCTGCTGAGCCATCTCCAGCACCACCCCAGGCCGGGGCATCCCAGTCAGCCGAAGGCGGTGGTTCTCTCAGCCCCGATGCACATGAGCCAAGCCAGCACTTCAGCAGGTAGCGTGGCAGCGACTCGGGGCAGACAGGCCCTGTGACACCGCCTTGAGCTGGTGCTCCCCCAATGCACACAAAGCCCTTAGGAGCACTGTCCGTGGGGAATGTGGCATCGAAATGTCAGGGCTCCGGATGCCGAGGCCGCACCAGCGACCTGGCCTGACTATAGGCAGCAACAGTGCCCTCCCCAGCAACTACAGCTACCGGGCAGTGATCGCCGCCCAGCTCCTCTGTCCTACAGCGGGTCTCCTCAGGCGGAAGGGAGGCTCCATTTGGGGGGCAGGAGGGTGGCCCAGTCCCATCCCTCCCCAAATGGAGCCTCCCTTCCACCTGTGGCATCCCACCGGAGGGTGGAGGAGCCGGGTGTCGATCACTGCCTTCCAACTGTAGTCACTGGGGACGGCATCGCCGCCCACTGCCTGTAGCGAGGCCAGGTCCCTGGTGCGACCTTGACACCCTGACATTTCGGTGCTGCGTTCCATGTGGCCGGTGCTCACAGAAGCTTAATAAGCGGCGGGTGAGCGCCAGGTCAAGGTGTCATCAGCGGGTCCCTCTGTGGTGGAGTCACTGCCTCACAGGCCAGCTAAATGGCTGGCATGCCTCATACTCTCCAATCACAACCCAAGATATCCAGGTTGGAGGGGAGCCTTGTGGGCGGGCATGCACAGTCTAGGTTGTCCTGGCCTGGCATGCATGCCCAGTCTGTTCTGTCCTTCTGGGAGGCATGGAATCTCACACATGTGTGATCCAGGTGGTCCTGGACCCTCACACATATGCAGTCCCACATGCCCTTGTTGGCCCCGCTGGTAGGTGGGGCCACTGCCTTCACAGCCCCTTTTTGAGGTGGAACCGCAATGGGCTGCTGGTACCCTGCAGCGGCACAGCTGACCAGTCAAGGTAGGCATGGGCAAAGTCTCAGCATGATCAGTGCCGTGGTGTGGAGTTGCATAAGTGTCTCACGACATGACACCTTCATTTTATATAGATAGATTACCCTTGTAGGGCCCTTTTGATCACATTAATAGGCTTGTTAAATGTATTTAGTGTTACTTTAGCATACTCCCAAGTATCTAGATCTTGACTAGGAAAGTTTCCACAGGAGGAACTTTGCCGGCTCTAGCCCCAGCTGCTGGTGAGCCACCACACCCCCGGGCCTCTGCCCCCATGCCATCGGGGCCTCAAAAGCCGGAATAGATGGCGCGGTGGCGAGGAACTTTGCTGGCTCTACCCCCAGCTGTGGGTGAGCCACCACACCTCCGGGCCTCCGCCCCTATGCCATCGGGGATACAAAAGCCGGGATGCTCTATTGTTGTAGTGTTTATGAGAATTGATGATGTTGTATTGCCTATTCGTTTGATGTAATTGTTTTTTATGATATGTGATATGTTTAATTGCTGTAACTGTTATAATGATTATTGTATAATTATGCTTGGTGCTATTTTGCATCACCTGTGTTCGCTTTTGTATTGATTATGTTGCATTTATTTGCTTGTACTGCTTGTTTTGTGAACCGCTTTGAGTTACTCATTGGGTGAGTAAGCGGTATATAAATTAAAATTTCAATTCAATTCAAATGGCCTAAGCATTCTCCCCATTCTCCCAGTGACTGTAACCAGGTTTGCAGACAACATACAGACACACAGAGTTACCAGATATTATTTTCAGGATTTGCTTTCTAACCAATGAAGTGGAAAGGAAAGCTAAAGCTGATCACATTAGTTCTGGCATCTTGTGTGGTTTGTTCTTAGCTTAGATAGCACAAGATTGAGACCACACCTTCTTTTTATGAATATCGCTTCATCTTCCCTCTTCTTTTCTCTCTCCATTCACTTTGGACTGATCTAGAACTATTGAAAATTATATATTTTGTATACAAGCCCTAGCATTCCAAGCTGGCTATACTGGGAATCATTTTTTTTAAACAACATCTCCACTCTCTGGCCTAAGGAACCTTATCAGATGGACTTTTGCTAGCTCACCTACAAATTATATTAATCTGCTCAAGGTTTCTACAGCTCATTTCCTTCAAGTCTGCAAAGATTCTGTTCCAGCATTAGTTGTTTGATGTCACAGCTTCCATCCTCAATTAAGCTCTAAGGTATCTTTTAAAGACATTGAGCAGTAGTGGCTTGAGGGCTGAGTGAATATATTCATTCTCCTTTACTGTCCCAATAAGTTTAGTAATATGTCCCCTGCTACAGGTGAGGAATGTCAGATGAATCATTAGGATTGTCCATTGCACATATGGGAACTGATTTGTGCATACATTAACCCATTGAGTTCTGTAATGACAAATAAAATGAGACACTTAGAAAAGAGAAAACCCTCCATTTTCCTCTAGAGAAGGCCTTTATCCTGCTTTATCCAACCCTAAGAAAACTAAAGCTCCTAATAGTTTCTCTCAGGCTACTTAATATAATCATGTAGATAACTATGTAACACATGACATTTTACATTTGTGAAATAAATATTTACATACCTGTTTTCTCTTTTAACAAAATGTCACTGACAGAATGTCAGTCTTAAATTGATATAGGTAAAAGGTAAAGGTTTCCCTTGTACGAAACAAAGTCATATCCAACTCTCGGGTTCAGTGCTCATCTCTGTTTCAAAGCCGAAGTGCCAGCGTTGTCTGCTTCTGCAGGTGTTTCCGTGGTCATGTGGCAGGCATGACTAGACACTGGAGTGCACGGAATGCTGTTACCTTCCCACCAAAGTGATCCCTATTTATCTACTTGCAGTTTCTTGCTTTCAAACTGCTAGGTTGGCAGGAGCTGGGACAAAGATGGGAGCTCATTCCGTCCTGCAGTACTCGGGAATCAAACTGGTATACTGATTGATAAAAAAAAAACCTCTTGCTAAAGGTACTGAGGAAAATACTAATACAGTGGTACCTCAAGTTATGAAATTAATGTATTCCCCGGGACACTTTGTATTATAAAAAATTCGTAACTTGTAACACAATGCAGAAATGCAATGCATTACCAGAAGTGGCCAATAGTGGCCAATGTATACCATGTAATTTAATAGGGAAACTTTTCCGTATCTCAAAAAAATTAATATTGCAAAGCATTATTTTCTCAGGATTTCCTTTCGGATTGCGAGATTTTCGTTACTTGAGGCGTTCTTAACCCGGGGTTCTACTGTACCTGATCTACTGAATACAGGCAAAGGGGTGGAATAGTAAGCAGCTGTTAAGCATTCTATGATACCTATACTAAGGCTCAAATTAAGCATGAAACAGGAAGAGATTTTTGTGTTTCCTCAGTTAACCAAAGAATCTGAAGTCTGGATTATTAACACATCATCTGTACATACAAATGTAGCAACATGGCAATTATTTAAATTATATCTTCAGAGCAAAATAAAGGATCAGTTTTAGGATACAGTACTATGAAGCATGTTTAGAACAATCAAGACTCAGAAGGCAGAGATTACAAAATTTTGTATTACAAAATGCAAATTATCACTGGGTAGGTTCCTGCCTTGCACCTGCTCTATCCTTCAAGTGATACTTAATCATTCACTTAGATGTAGAATTGTATATATAACTTCTGCTTTCCAGACACTAATATACATTTGCATTTTTATCACGTGTGACTAATTTCCTCTCTGATCAGAGCATTTTTGCTCTGAGTGTCTCTTTTACTATCATGGCTTTCCATTTGTCATTTGTTTCTGAAATTTAATTTTAATGAATAAAATGAATCTCTCCACAGCCCAGTCACAAATGCCTGCCATAAACACTACACATTTGTTGTAAACTGTGTTAATCTCTTTTTAAAATAAAGATTTTTTTGGAAACTCCTCACATCATAACGTAACAAAGGATCCTGTTTCAGTAACTAAAATGGAAGATATAGAAGCAACCAGCCCAAAGAGGGAAAACACCGTGAGTACGCTCAAGAGTCCCTTGGGCAACAAGGATTAACAAGCTAATCATTTCTATCCAGAAATGCTCTTTGTAAACTTGCTAATGAGCAAAATCATCCAAAAGTCTTTATAGGACCACAAATGGCAATGATTTATCCTAATGTAAAGCATATCTTCATCTAAAGAAAAACAAATAAAAATAAAAACACTGCAGCACTTTAAAGACTAACTGCTTTATTTTTACTGTGAGCTTTCATGGATCAAATCCACTTCTCCAGACAAAGGAGTAAAACTTCCAGACATGGTATATATGCACCAGATGCAGAGGTCAAGATGTCACAAGGCAAATGGAACACAAAGCAATGAGGTTTTACTCCTTTGTCTGAAGAAGTGGACTTGATCCATGAAAGCTCACATTAAAATATAGCAGTTAGTCTTTTAAGTGCTGCAGTGTTTTTGTTTTTTTGTTTTTGTTTTCTGATATGCCTGAACCACAGACTAACACAGCTACTATTCCAAAAAATTAATCTAAAGAGAAAATAAATAACTGGAGCAGCATTTCTCACGTTTTCACTAGCATATGCCAATGTCCACCATCAATTGCCATTCAAAAGCTCTACCTCCTTACTGAAGATTGTGGGCTAACAAATTGTTGTTCTTCCCTTTCAAATTCAAAGATGATTTGTGGAATTTCAAAGGAAGTTTAAACCCACAGTTGTTGTTGTTGTTTTTTCCTTTCACTAAAGAACAGAGAAGAGTTTAGCTGCGAAGGCAAGTTTTTGGATCATTACTCTGCCTCAAAGTATTTGAACATCATTCTGAACAGAGTCCTGACATACAAAAATGCTTTCTAAACAGAATGTTGCTGCCAAAAATAACATACTTAGGAAACGGCTGGTTCAAATTTGGGTGCACATTCACAAACAATAAGAAGAGCTCTCTCCCTGTTCTACTCCACAGCAGAATATGCTAATGCCATATGGTAAAAATCAGTACATGCCAAACAAGTGGATGTAGCTCTCAGCTAAAATTGAAAAAACGTTTTATGTACACCTCTCATGCTCCTACTTTAAAACAAGAAGAGGTAGGCTAAACTTACGGAGAACAAAAACAACACACTTTGATGAATGACAAAGATTCTCACCAGGATTCTGACTGGACTATATGTTATTCACTAAATAGACTTCAAAGTGAGGTAGGAATATTAAAGAAAATTCAAGTGAAACAGAGCTGCTAAAATGCAGAAGAAATTTTCTGTGAATATGGAGAAATCCAATCAATTCAGTATTTACAGTATGTACATGCATGTAGAATAGCTATCTGTCCCACCAGAACAGACCAGAGAGGCTCTCTCATTGTTACATCTGCTACTGCAAGCGCGGCGCCAAAATGGCCGCCGTGCTCTTTGCGCCCCCCCCCCACCAGACGAAGGCATCCGGGTAGTTAGGGGGCGTGGCCAGCACCCTTATATAAGGGGCGGCCACGAGGCAGCCGAGCTGCCATTTTGCGAAGCGATGGAGTGGAGAAGTTTTTCCCTCTTACCTCCGTCGCTCTTGCCTTTCACCGGGAAGCCTCTTGGCTGCTATTTTCTTGACTTTTTCCGGCTTCCCATCGAATAGCTGTGATGCCCTCTAAGAAGAAGGCAACTGCGAATGCGGCCCGTTCTGCGCGGAGGCGCCAGCCGGGTCGGAGGACCGCGGCTGCGCCTCCCCAGCAGCCTCCTTTGCCTGAGCCCACCGGGACCGGTGGGATGGGGCTGATTGCTCCTTGGCCCGAGGTGGGGTGTCCGCGTACCGGCCCGGCAGGGGCCGCGGCCCCCGGCCCGCAAGCAGTGGCCACTGCCCCTGGCATGGCCCATTCTGCGCGGCCTTCTTCCATGGGTGCGCAGCTTCCTGCAGGGGGTTTCAGCCATGGGGGGTGGCTGGGTTCCGTCCCCTGGCAGGGTACCCCCCGGCCCTGCAGGGGCCGGGCCTGGGGCCATGGCCGTATGCGGGCCCCGGGGTCCAGGGACCTGGGCCGGTGCCTGCAGCTGGTGGGCCGGCCGGCCCTTTGCCCCCACTTGGCTTAGGGGGCTACGTTAATGTGGAGGCCCTTCTGGCCCATGTTGCGGCCCTCGAGGCATCCCTTGTGAGGGTTAATCACCCGGGGGTGCCTTTTGGGGTGCAGGTTGATGCTTCGTCTGCCGGCCAGCGGCAGGACGGGTTGAGCTGCACGAGGCGCGTGGGCCGGCATCGGCCACTGCCTCGCAGCTCCCCAATCAACAGGCTGGTGCTGGTCAGGCCCCGTCGACGAGCTCAACTGCGGTCGTGAGCTCCGACGCCCCCAGTGGGTCGGAACCCCCGGTGGGGGCGGCCCATGGGGGTGCAGCATGTGAGTATGCGGTTCAATCTAGTGCACCCACACACCTAGCCACGTGGGGGGGGGGCATTTCAGTGGCCATGGCCTCGCACGGGTGGTGCGACGGTTCAGTTGCCAACGTCCCACCCGGTGACTTCACCTCTCACCCAGGGCCCCGTTTTGGGTGGTGCCTCTTACTCAGTCGGGAATGTGTTAGGGGTGACCGGGTTGGTCCAGGCTCCTTTTCAGATGCCCGCAGTTCCCACCGTGCCGGTGTCGGCATTGCCGACAGCGGGGTATTCCGTGCCCCTGGGGGACCATTTGGCCCAGGCCACCAAAGAGAAGATCTGGCGTTGGGAGTATGTGGACATCTTCTCCCTTCTTAACAGAGAGCCCACCAAGGAGGAGAGGGAGGGGCAGGATGAGAAGGATAAGGAATAGGCACGTCATCGTAAGCTGCCACGTACGTGGGCCAACTGGTTGCCGGAGTACCTCATATACCATTGGCGGTCTACCTCAGGGCCCGGCCGGATTTGGCAATTCCGATGGTCCAGTATTTGGACAACATTTACCGGGCAATGGTCGACTTCCCGGGCCCGTCGTGGTTGGCTTACGACGAGGAATTCCGTATGGGGATTCCCCTGCACCCGGAGATGAGGTGGGACGAGCCCTGCCAGAAGCTGTGGCTTCTGTACATGACTCCCATGCGCTCTGCGCCTGGGGAAAGATACTATTGTGGACATGCGGTCCAGCGAGCGGCCCCAGCACAGACACCCCGCCAGGTGGCGGGGCAGGGGGTTCCAGCCCGCCTGCTGTGCTGGACTTTCTCGTCCAATGGTTCCTGCAATAGGAAGAATTGCTGGTACAGGCATGAGTGTCCCTCTTGCGCTGGCCCCCATGCAGCCTCCGCCTGCCCCAGGCCTGGAGGGATGCGGGGCAGAGGTAGGGGCGGACAAGGGGCTGGCAAGACTGCCGCAGAGGGAGCTGGTCCACCGAAAGGCCCCCCCCCCCAATTAATGTGGACATGTTGGAGCGTTGGCTCGCATTGTACCCGAGGGAGGCGGATGCAGTTTACCTGCTTCAGGGTTTTCGACTGGGGTTCCGTATTCCTTTCCTGGGTGATAGGTCCCCCCAAGATGCCCCCAACCTTTTGTCTCTTAGGGGGAGGGAGGAGGTGGCTGCTGCCAGTATTACTAAGGAGGTTGATGCGGGCAGGGTCGCCGGCCCTTTCCCTGCACCCCCGTTCCCCAACCTTAAAGTGTCCCCCTTGGGCTTAGTGCCCAAGAAGTCACCGGGCGAGTTCCACCTGATCCATCACTTGTCCTACCCAGCCGGCCGATCGGTCAATGATGCTATCCCTGATGACCTTTGCTCAGTCAGGTATACATCTTTTGACCAAGCGCTGCGCATGGTGCGCTCATGTGGCCCGGGTGCGCTGTTAGCTAAGTGCGACATTAAGTCTGCCTTTCGCCTCCTGCCGGTTCACCCGGGTGACTTTGAGTTGCTGGGTTTCAAGTTCAGGGGTGAATATTATTTCGATAAGGCCATGCCTTTTGGCTGTTCCATATCATGCTCGGCCTTCGAGCGTTTCAGCACCTTCCTACAGTGGGCTTTTGTCCGCAGGTCTGGGTCCCGGTCTGTAGCCCATTACCTGGATGATTTTTTATTCGGGGGTGAACGGGGCTGGGACACATGCACACGTCTCCTCAACACATTTCAGACGCTAATGGAGGAACTTGGTGTCCCTTTAGTGCCCGAAAAGACCGAGGGCCCATCTACACAGCTAGACTTCCTGGGGGTGGAGATTGACACGGTAGCGCAGGCTTCCAGGTTACCGGGGGATAAGGTGTCCAGGATAGTGGCCCTCATCTCGGACTTGCTTGCTAAACGCAAGGCGTCATTGCGGGAACTGCAGGTGCTACATGGTCACCTCAATTTTGCTTGCAGGGTGGTTGCACCGGGCAGAGCATTTGCTCGGCGCTTGTGCGACGCCATGACAGGCCTATCCAGGCCCCAACATAGGGTGAGACTGACCCGGGGTATCAGGGCAGATATGCTTATCTGGCTCCAGTTCCTGAGGGAGTTCAATGGGGTGTCATTTTTGAGGTCTGACCTTCTGGCTTCCCATCGTTTCCAGATACAGTCTGATGCCTCTGGGTCCCTGGGTTATGGGATGTACTTCAATGGGAAGTGGGCCTATGGTGGGTGGCCACCAGCCTGGTCAGGCACGGGTCGCCTGCGTGATCTTACGTATCTGGAATTTTTTCCCATCCTGGGGGCCTTGATGCTGTGGGGTGAGGAGTGGGCCAACTCGGTCGTTCATTTCTGGTGTGACAATGCGGCCGTTGTCCACATTGTCAACTCACAGACATCCAAATCACCCAGGGTCATGGACCTGGTGCGCCAGTTTGTATTGTGCAGCCTGCGCCTTAATGTGCTGTTCAGGGCCAGGCATGTCCCGGGGGTCAATAATGATATCGCTGACGCTTTGGCCCCCCTGCAGATCTCACGGTTCCGCGCCTTGGCCCCGGATGCGGAGGAATTTCCCTCGCCACTCCCGGACGAGATATGGACCATTGGCAAGGAGAGGTGAACCGGGCGATCGGCATGTCGCTAGCGCCACGCACGCGTAAGGCGTATCACCACGCATTCAATTCTTTCAGAGCATTCTGTGCCCAATTTCGGCTGCCAGATACCTGGCCAATCCCAGTGGCCCATATACTTCAATTTATGGTTTACCTGCATTCCCAGGGCCTTGCACCTTGCACCATAGCATCCAGGCTGTCAGCGCTGGCTTTTATGGCCAAAGTAGGCGGTCATGCGGACAGTACCGCTGACTTCCGTGTGAGACACGTTTTGGAGGGGTGGGTGCGGGAGCGTGGGCGTAGCCCGGACGACCGCCGCCCAATTTCCCCAGGGTTCTTACCCAACTGGCACGGGGCTGGCAGGACCTATGTTTTGATAGGTATGAGGCAGCCCTTTTTCATGCGGCTACAACGGTGGCCTTTTTTGGAGCGCTCCGCATCAGCGAGCTTGTGATGCTGTCTAAGGCGGATGCAAGTCGTAGGGCACTGGAATTCGAAGATGTCTATGTGGCCAAAGACTGGGCTCAGTTGAGGATACGCTCCTCTAAGACGGATCAGCATGGCGTAGGCAGTGGAGTGAGACTGCTACGGTGTTCTTTGGCAGACATCTGTCCGGTTGGTGCCCTACAGGAGTTCCTTGCACTGCGTGGCACGCACCATGGCCCGTTTTTCTGTCACCAAGATGGGTCTCCCCTTACTAAATTTCAATTTTGGAAGGTGACCGGCAAAGTGCTGGCCGGTGTTGGCCTCCCAGGGCCCTGTTACGGCACCCATTCATTCAGAATAGGGGCGGCTGGCGGCTGGTTTTGGGTACTCCGGGGCTGAAATATGCCGTATGGGGAGGTGGGGATCGCAATGTTTTCAGTTTTATGTCCGCCCTCTTTCACCGTGAGTACCAGTCGAGTCACCGCACCTTTTCTCTCCCCTCGTTTTTTCCTTGACAGACAATGGGTGTCGTATTACGCCGGTGACAGTATGGCTGGTGGGCCATAGCTACGTGCACAGGGCAGCGCGTTACGCTGCGGCGACAGAGTGGGGACCCCGACTGGGACTGGGTGCATACGCAAGTCTCACATGGTATGGTAAGCCCGGGATGTTATGGCGGGAGCTGTTGCCATTCCTTTTCTCAGGCCGGAATGCTGACCCGCCTGACATTCTGATCATACACCTTGAGGGCAATGATTTAGGTCAGGTCACCGGCCTATCGCTGAAGCATGCGATTTGTGGCGACCTCGCCTACCTACATTACGTGTGGCCCGCCACAACCCTCGTTTGGTCAGACATGGTGCCGCGGCACACTTATAGGGGAGGGTTCGACCTCCAGGCCCTTGACCGTGCTAGACACATGGTAAACAGGGCTGTTGCCCAATTCATTGTCGACAGGGGTTGGGGGCGGGTCAGTCGTCACCCCGCCATTAGTTTGCAAAATTATGACCTTTACGCAGGGGATGGGGTCCATCTGTCGCGAGGAGGTATGGACCTCCTGTTGGGTGATTGGCGAGCAGGCCTGTTGACCGAGCTGACGGTCTGGGGGGGGCGTCGAGCCTTCTTTGAAGCCTCTCCGTGTGGCGGGTAGCACTGGTAAGGTAAACATTTATGACCCACAGGTATCCGGCAGGTTCGCAATTGACTGGACAACACTAGACAGGCATAAGTTGGTTAAACATTGTCCGGTCAACGACGAACCAGGCGACGGGGTGATGGCTACAGCTAGACAGCATGCATCACCCCGTGATTTTACGGATACACGTCAGAGGGTGGGGTCATTAGTTAGATATTGACTACGGTCAACAATTTGTTTGTTGTCAACAAACAAATTGATACAAATAGATACATTGTAACAATTGCCGTCGGCAATTTTGGGTGGTACCTTACCAGTGTTACTTCGGCCTGCTTGCCTTAAGAATTATAATTGGTCAATTACCAATAGAAATTTATAATTTGGACTAGGGCATGAATCAATAAATGTGGCCCAATGCCGTTATCCACTTTCACCAGTGTCTGAGTACTTTATTGGGGGGTGCGCCTGCAATGCAAGCGTGGCGCCAAAATGGCCACCGCTCTCTTTGTGGGCCCCCCCCCACCTGATGAAGGCATCCGGGTAGTTAGGGGGCATGGCCAGCACCCTTATATAAGGGGCGGCCACGAGGCAGCCGAGCTGCCATTTTGCGAAGCGACGGAGCAGAGAAGTTTTTCCCCTCCACCCCCTCCCTAGTTAACAGTCTGATATTTTGGTCGCTTCGGGGCCGGGTGGGAATTTTGGCTGGGACTCACAATTGGCTCTTGGGTCCTGGTTTTTTCGCCCATCCCACACTGTTGCTATGGTTTGATATAGGGGTTTCTGTTGCTGCTGTTGACTTTGGTCACATGGGCGGGTAGCACTGGTAAGGTAAACATTTATGACCCACAGGTATCCGGCAGGATCGCAATTGACTGGACAACACTAGACAGGCATAAGTTGGTTAAACGTTGTCCGGTCAACGATGAACCAGGCAACGGGGTGATGGCTACAGCTAGACAGCATGCATCACCCCGTGATTTTACGGATACGCGTCAGAGGGTGGGGTCATTAGTTAGATATTGACTACGGTCAACAATTTGTTTGTTGTCAACAAACAAATTGATACAAATAGATACATTGTAACAATTGCCGTCGGCAATTTTGGGTGGTACCTTACCAGTGTTACTTCGGCCTGCTTGCCTTAAGAATTATAATTGGTCAATTACCAATAGAAATTTATAATTCGGACTAGGGCATGAATCAATAAATGTGGCCCAATGCCGTTATCCACTTTCATCAGTGTCTGAGTCCTTTATTGGGGGGTGCGCCTGCAAAGGGGCACGTCTCTCCAGCACCAGAAAGAGGGCATTCTTTGTGTCTGCTCCGACCCTATGGAACCTCCTGCCAATTGAGCTGCATCTCCAGACAGAGTTGCTGCCCTTCAGGAATGGGTTAAAAACCTGGCTGGCAGGGCAGGCATGGGGCACCAGCGATGTGGTAACCCCAGCCTGCTGGCTAATTTAGTAGAACACTCTCTCTCTTTTAAGCTTTTAATCTTTTTGAAATTTTTCTCAGTAGTTTGTATAATGGTTTTTTTTATTACTGTTCAAACTGCCATTGGTTTTATTTTCTGTGAGCCGCCCAGAGTCTTCAGAGTTGGGTGGCAATACAAATCAGAATAAATAAATAAATGTTGTGCCCTACTATGTGTACAAAAGCTGTAGTAAACAGCTGAGGTGATATTATTGAAGTAGCAAGCTTCCGGTTAAAAAATAGTCTAATCATTTTAACATTTTAATTTGTTTGAATTTTACCAACATTTCATATACATCCGTAATTATATTTTAAATTGCAAAATTTTAGATATGATTAAGGAATGTAAGTGGTTGAAATCCTGTTGCTTAGTGTAGTTAAGTCACACTGGGGTAGGCCTCTTTGAATTCATCTTGTGGAGGAGTTCACTCACCAAGTCCACATTAATTCAATGGGCCTACTCAAGTGTGATTTGCTATGTTAAGCAAACATGATCTTGGCCATTATTTTTGAAAATGCCTGTAGGCAAAATTTCAGTACAACATCAGATAGGTGTTTGCCAGACATTTGACTGGTCCTGCAGAGAAACATGAGCTACTTTGCAGGCGCACCCCCCAAAGAAAGACTCAGACACCGGTATATGGATAAAGGCATCGGGCCACTTTTATTGAATAATGCCCTAGTCCGAATTATAACTTTCAATTGGTGTAATCACCCAATTGTAATTCTTTAAGGCAAGCAGGCCGCAGTAACACTGGTAAGGTTCCTCCCAAAATGCCAATTGGCTACATGTAACTATTTGTATCAATTTGTTTGTTAACACAAACAAATTGTTGACCGGAGTCAATAAACTATCTACTGACCCCACCCTATGACGTGTATCCGTTAAATATCAAGGTGATGCAGGCTGTGAAGCTCCTGACATCACCCCTTGCCTGGTTCGCCCTTGACCGGCCAAACCTATTTCCCCTGTACCTGTCTACATGTTGGCCAGTCAATTGCGAACCTGCTGGATACCTATGGGTCATAAATCTTTATCTTACCAGTGCTACCCGCCACACGGGGAGGCGTTCATGATGACTCACCGCCCCGCCCCCCAGACCGTCAGCTCGGTCACCAGGCCTGCTTGCACCTCATCCAAAAGAGGTACATACCTCTAGCCGACAGGTGGACCCCATATCCTGCCTATAGGTCAAAATTTCTGTAAGCCTATCCTCAGATATCTAATGGCTATCCCCCAAGCCATTCTCAGCAAGGAGCCGGGCAACAGCGCTGTCCACTGACCACCGGGACGGTCCGAACTGCGGAGATTCACGTCTCCTCTAAATTGGTATCTCGGCATGATGTTAGACCATAGCGACCATGTGTAAGCCATAAATGATATAAAATGCCAGGTCACTGCACCTCGACAGTTTAAGTAAAGATCAGTGATCCGTGTGAGATCATTGCTGCCAAGGTGCAGAATAAGAACATCAGGCGGTCCAGCATCCCTGATGGACATCAGGAATGGCAACAGTTCCCGCCCGTTCATGCCGCTCATACATACCACCGCATACGTGCGGATGCACGCAGCCCGAGCTGGGGTCCACACTCTGTCGCCGCAGCATATACTGCCACCCAGTGTACATAGCTGCGGCCCACCAGCCCCACTGCCACCGGTGTGCGGATACACATAGGATCTGTAAAAGAGGAGAAGGGGTTAAGGACATAACTAGATACTCATACAGTGGGGGGACGTACATATAGAAAAATTATGCACAGACCCTCATGTGCCCACCTATATCCACCTCCGAGTACCCCAAACGCAGCTGCGGTCAATGCGACGCCTATTCTAAGTAAATGGGTGCCATAACGGGCCCCACACTAGGAAGCGCGGTACCGGTCACCCTTTGGAACTTAAATTTGGTAAGTGTAGACCCATCCTGGTGGCAGAAAAACAGGCTAGGGCGCGCAGCAAGCACTGCCAATCGCATGTAGGGCACCAACCGGAACGATGTCAGCAAATGTACGTCATGGCAGTATACACCACTGCCCACTCCATGCTGATCGGCCTTCAAGGAACGAATCCCCAACTGAGCCCACTCTTGTTCGATATAGACATCTTCGAGTTCCAGTGCCCTAGAAAACACGTCCCCCTTTTGACCATGGGACCAACTCGCTGAGTCGTCGAGCTCCAGAAAAAGGCTACATCGGTAGCTGCATGAAAAGAGACTCCACCTATCTACTGTGATATAGTCTATGCCAACCTCGTGCAAGGTGGGTCAGAATACCTGTGAGAATAAGGCGACGTGTGTCAGGCGGCAGCTATGCACACGTGTCCACCCCCCTAATACGTGGCTTATTCAGAAGACCTTAGCATAGTCAGGAAAGCCCTGTGCTTTGGCCGTGAGTTTCAATGCTCAAAGCCTGGTGGCTATGGTGTGTGGAGCCAACCCCGGATCATAGGGCAGACTATACAATCTAAAACCCAGTCAACCAATGTCGGCAGCATATTGGGCAATTGCCTTTACCAACAAAAAGGCTCTAAAGTGAAGGATTGGATGCCGATGCTCAGTGCGCGTGCGAGTTACCAATACATGCAATTCGCTCGGTTCACGTCTCCTAGCCAAATGACCATACCACAGCCAGGAGTAGAGAGGTTAGCCACAAGCGTCCGTAGCCCAGCCGCGGAACCGGGTGATCTGCAGGCAGGGAAAAGCATAAGCAATATCGTTATAAATGACTGGCACATGTTTAGCCCAAAGAAGCGCCTTAAAGCGCATGAACCCCAGAACATTATGCAAGCTGAGGCCATGACTCAGGTGATTTAGACGTTTGGGCATTGACAATGTGCACCACCGCAGCATTACCACACCAAAAGTGAAGCACAGAATCAGGCCGCCTGTCCTCCAGAGCATAAAGGGTACTCAGAATTGAGAGGATATGTTAGAAACATAAGATCGCGTAAACGATCCGTGCCCTGACATCCCTGGGGCCAATGACTATAGACCCTCATCCTGAATTAAATCCCCCCACCCGGGGAGCCGGAGGCATCCGACTGTACTTGTAACTGGGCTGGAGAAGATATGTTAGAAACATAAGATCGCGTAAACGATCTGTGCCCTGACATCCCTGGGGCCCATGACCATACACCCCTGTCCTTAATTAAATTCCCTCACCCGGGGAGCCGGAGGCATCCGACTGTACTTGCAACTGGGGCTGACCAGAAGCTCAGACCTCCCGATGCGACAGCATGGAAGTCCTGCAGTAATGTGAGCCAAACCAACAGGTCCGCTTGCAAACCCCTAATCAGCTGTTCCCCACAGCTTCGTTTAACGAGACCCGCCCTAGCGTGACCCAGGCACTAGGCGAAAGCACTGCCTGTTATTACCACTCTCCAGGCGAAGTTGATGCGGCCCTGCATCACATGTGACTCTCGTAGAGGCACCTTCCACTTGGCAACATTGCCACCTTGCAGCAGGGGCCGCTCACACTGACCGACAATTCGGTCACCTGGCCCTCTTGCATGTCATTCAAAAGAGAGGTGCCTCGACTTGTTGACCGGTGAACCCCATCTCCAGAATACAGGCCAAATTCCTGTAACCCTATCCCCAGACTACAAATGGCTGTCCCCAGGCCATTCTAGATAAAGAACCAGGCAGCAGCCCTGTTCACTGACCGTTGGGCACGGTTCAAGCGCTGGGACAAAGTGTCACCCATGATATTGCATCGACATGATATATGACCATAGCAATCGAGTAGATGGCCATAAATGGCAAAGAAATGCCAGGTCCTTGCACTCGGAAGACTTTAAGTCCGGGCCAGCAATCCGGTAAGGTCACCGCCTCCGAAGTGCAGCATTAAAACATGTGGCGGTCCAGCATCCCCAATGGACATCAGGAATGTCAACAGTTTCTGCCACCTCTATGCCATGCACCCACACCACTGCATACGCACGGTTACGCGTCGTCCAAGATGGGGTCCTCATTCTAACAAAGCGGCATACTGCGCCGCCCCAGTGCACAGAGTTGTGTCCCACCAGCCACACTACCACCAGCATGCGGGAACACACTATGTCTGTAAATTAAGGAGGGAGAATAGAGGGCAGACAAGGCACTCATTCAGTGCAGGAACGAATGGACAGAGGAAATTGGGCAAATCCACACCTGCCCCTGCAACATATGTCGGGCTCTGGGCACCTAAATGGAGCCGCAGCTGATGCGGTGCCCAACCATTTCAGTCAGGGTAGACCCAGCTTGGTGGCAGACGACAGGCCGGGAAGCGAACCAAGGGCTGGCACAAACACCTGTGGGGGAGCGACCAGACATATGGCAGTGCCAGGCTAGTAGCCTCTCCCGGCTGATCGGCCCCTGAGGAGCGAAGCCTCACCAAAGCCCGCTCCTGATCGCACAACCCGTGATCTAGCACCAGTGCTCTGCAAAACATGTCCCCCGTTAAAGGTAGTAGCAACTAACTCAATCTGGGAGCTCCAGATCAAGGTACAAGTGGTTGCCTGAAAATGGACTCTCCGCACGCAGCATAAGTGTTGCTGCGTAAGAGTCACATACAGTAACCCCACTCGCTAACAGGGGTCATTGCTGGCCTCATAGGGGAAGGGGCCACCCTAAGCCTAAGGTCTTGACATATGCTAACCATGACGAAAACACCCATGGGGAAAACACCCATGGCCCTGCCATCATTGTCCCAGCACTGCACCATTGCTGACTTACCTGTCATTGCAGTACTTCAGTCTGTATGCAGTGTTTACCATGAGTTTACTCAGAGACTCTTGATTCCAGGCAAATGAGTAGAAATTCTTCAGCAATTGCTCCCAATAAGTTGACCTATACTTTAACTCGATTGCCTTACCTTGCTATTATTAAGCAGGGAGAGTTGATTTGTTGTTGTTCAGTCGCACAGTCGACTCCGACCCTTTGCGACCCCATGGACCATTTTCCTCCAGGCGCCTCTGTCCTCTACCATCCCCCTCAGCCCTCCCAGCTCTGTGCCCATTGTGTCTATAATACCATCTAGCCATCTCATCCTTGGCCTCCCCCTTCTTCTTTTGCCCTCCACCTTTCCCAACATCAATGCCTTCTCAAGTGAATCCTCCCTTCTCATTTGATGTCCAAAGTATTTTAGCTTCATCTTTACTATTTGACCTTCCAATGAGCAGTCAGGGTTAATTTCTTCTAAGATTGACCTATTTGTTCTCCTCGCTGTCCAGGGGACTCTCAAAACCCTCCTCCAACACCACATTTCAAAGGCATCTATTCTTCTGCATTCAGCCTTCTTAATTGTCCAGCTCTCACATCCATACATTACTACTGGGAAAACCATTGCTTTGACTATTCTAATTTTTGTTTGCAATGTAATGTCTCTGCTTTTCACTATGTTCCCCAGGTTTCTCATCGCTTGTCTCCCAAGAATCAGTCGCCTTTTTATTTCATGGCTGCAATCCCCATCTGCAGTGATCTTTGATCCTAAGAAAGTAAAATCTGTCACTGCTTCTACTTCTTCCCCATCTATTTTCCAGGAACTGATGGGGCCTGTTGCCATTATCTTGGTTTTCTTGATATTGAGTCTCAAGCCAGCTTTTGCACTCTCCTCCTTCAGCACAGTCAAGAGATTCTTTAGGTCTTCCTCACTTTCTGCCATTAGGGTGGTATCGTCTGCATATCTCAGATTATTGATGTTTCTCCCAGCGATTTTAATCCCATATTGTGATTCCTCCATCCCTGCACTGCGCATTATGTGCTCTGTGTATAGGTTGAATAAGCATGGTGACAAAATGCAGCCTTGTCTTGAGTTGAGTTGATTGCACTTACTTAAGTAAGATAATTACTTTAAAAATGCAGTGGTTCTGTTTATTCCTTTAGGTAGACTTGAAATGTACAATGCATAAAAAATAAACACCCCAGATTTGATTTTTAAAAAAATATTATTATTACTGTTTTTAGAAATATTGATTTTGCCTTAGTTTAATTGTCTCCATGGAATGAAATGTGTTAGACCTATGAAACGTATGCATATTTAAGCAACCCACAGTTGTAGTTCTATTGATTATATTGCATCTTCCCTTTTATTCTAAAACTTTAAGAAATTGGCTCTAGATGTGAAAGCAATCATTACCTATTGACTTTGGTTTACTTAAAACTACTTTTTTCAAAATCTTCACAATAGAAGGGATTCAATTAAAAAGAAAGCCACATTTGGTTCATATTTGCATCCCTCTACAGACCATGCACTTGATTCCTCAAGTTCCAGTCGATGATATTTGACACCAAGGGGCAATTGCTGGAATTTCCTAGCTAAATCTCTAGAAGTAGAGATACGTTTAGGAATTTTCAGCATCTAGACTGTTGGCATCAAGTAAGCCACACTTAAATAAGGCATAAATGGTAATTTTGATGTATGAGTACTTTTGAAGTATTAAGTACTCAGAGCCTTGTCCCAATAAATTATTGGGAAGCCTGAAAGCAAGCTGTGGAGGCAACTTTTGGCTAGGAACTCCAAGTATGGTTTATGATATTGCCATTCCAAGCCCATAAAAGGGTATGGCATTGTACCATATGTGAAAAGGATGTGAAAAATTGGTTCTCCCATTCCATAATGCCCAAATGGCGTGAGCTGGTGGTGTTTTTGCTCTTTTGGTCAGAGGATGCTATTTCAACATTCAATAGATCAATGGGTGGAAGGGAGCTGGAAATCTAATTTTGAAGGAGAGTAGTCGTTAATAAGTGGGATGACACTGTCTATGTCTTGAAGACATTATTATCTTGCTTTGGGCAAGATGTTGTTCTTGAATTTGTTGTTTCTGTAATAGAAATGATGTTCTATTGATTTGTTCTGAAGATGCAGACTGAATTGGACGTGGAGATGCACTGAGGGGAACTGAAGCAAATCCTCATCTTTAGAAGCAGTTCCAAGAAAAACTAAATCATCTTGTTTCTCTAAGGAGGTGGGTTTCCCCCAGAAATAGATTAATTTGTTTCTCTGCTTTGTTTCCTGATTTTATATTGGATTAATCTTGAATTTCTTATGGTTGAATACTGGTTTCTTTTGCCTTGGTGTCTGTTTTAAGGCTTTTGTCCATGGTTTTTATATCAGTGGCTTATTGTAGGTTTGAATAGTGTTTCATTCTGCTAAGACAATTGGTTTTATGATGTGCTTGGTGCTAGTATTGGTAAAGCATCTATGTTAATTGATTTTGATATAGTTTTACAGATCATTGGTGTTGGCAAAGTCTTTTTAGAGATCTTGTTGACTACTTATAGAGACTGCTGCCAGATATATAGTCTTAGTCTTGACTCTGTTTTTAAGTGCAATTCTCATAGCAATAGCAATTACACTTATATACCTCCACATAACACTTAGTGCACCCTCTGGGCGGCTCACAGAGTAATTACCATGAAGTTCTTGCAAATTGAATGACAACGTTCCTTAATAATAGTTGCACTTAGAGTGTCCATTTTTAATGAGACTTTATTGTTACAGGAATCACACCTCTTAAACAGGCCTGAAGAGCCATAAACAGGACAAAAGAGGAAGAGCAGTGATTAAAATTTATTTTTTAATAACAGGAGAAAAGAAGACAGCATAGTTGAGATAGTACTTTTACTGGTTTGAACTGATGTTTGACATAGAGAGGAATCCACAGGAGGATTAATGATCTTGTTTCTTCGGTAGGAAAAAATGGGGGGGACTGATGGGAGCAATTGGATGGGAACATGCATGCTGAGGGGAGGGCCCAAAAGTTCTCTCTGAGTTCTAGACTGTCCAGGGCTTCCAAGGACTGTCCATAAAAGCACACATTTAACCCATTGCTATGAATCACGAGGATAATGATGAAGACTACATGAACACCCCTTTTCAATTGATTTTTTACAATAGTCAGGATACAATGCTTATATTTGAATCTACTTACTTGATTAATTGGTTGATCTATACTTCACACATCTTCACACATCCAAGCATAATCTCCCACAAGATTTTAGCAGGCTCTAGCCATTGTGAGGTCCTACTGCTACCATAACAAGGTATGATGGCACATGCGGGCCTGAAGCCCATGTTTTTGATGCTCCTTTAGCAATTTTAAATGCAACAACACAGCTGGCTGGGCTCATGTCAAAGTTGGCCATGTTAGAACAATGCTCTGATTAGGTGTATTGCCTGAGTACCCAACCCCACTTAGCTGACCTGCGGTTCCAGAATGGAGACCCATTCTTGACCACTAGTCAACACCTTTGTGGCCTGGTTGAACCTGCCAGGAAAATACACCCCCACCACTATAGCTGTCAGTCAGCAGGGTCACAACTGCACCACATTGAGACATGAGGTGGGATTTCCTGCAGACAGGAAAGACAAATACCACACTGTTGGTGTCAGGCATGTCTTATGTATTGAGATCATACATAAAAGTCCCCGGCCCTTTTTTGAGGCCTGAGGACATGAGGAGGAGGGAAGCAAAAGAGGCGATGAGGAGGACAATGTTGGATGGAGGGGCAGACAGCCAAAACATCTGTCACTGCTCTAGCCCCTCCCTGCTCCCTGCCACTGCCTCTTTTGAGGAGGGTGGGGAGAGGTTAGGGGTGGGTTCTAGGGGAGATGGGAAAAGGGAGGATAAGAGGCATTGACTGTGGGGAGTTGAGCCCTCCTGGGCCCCTTGGTGGTGCGAACTTTAAAAAACCTGCCATGGTTGCCACCTCACCAGCTCTTTCCCCAGTCTGGCATTGGCCGCGGGGAGGCTGAGCCAACTTATATACTGGTGTTTTTTTCCTTCTGATTTGCATTTGTATTTGAATTGTATTGTATATTTTCTTATTGCATCTGTTATGTTGTATTGATTTGTTTTGTATATTGCTTATTGTATTTATATTTATATTGTATTGTTTTTTGCCACTGTCTGCTGTACAGGCAGCACACTTCGTTTGTGAACCGCTTTGAGTCGCCTTCGGGCTCAGATAAAGCGGTATATAAATAAAACTTTATTATTATTATTATTATTATTATTATTATTATTATTATAGGAGTTACTTAATGTTTCACTTAAAGAAGGAGATGGTGAGAGAGTCTCAGTGCTGATATGAACTAATATTTATCAGTCTTGACGTGATAAGTCTGTCCTCTGAAATCCAGCCTGATATTTTCAGAAGGATAGAAAAAATGTGTATCACTTTTTAGGCTTAAAATTCAATTTCTGAGACATTTGTGTCAGAAATTGAGAGAGAAAAACCTCACTATTCTCCAGCACTGAAGAAACCTTGTTTCTAGTTTTGCTCACATTTGCACACTGTGGGTGAAGCACAAATCCATCCTGTTCTATTCCCTTTCCATCAATGGATGGAAAACTATTTCTCTTTTTCTGAGCATGCCTTTAGGGCCCAAAGAGTTGACCTTGTGAAAATTATTATTGCTGTTCTTCTGACTGCTTTTATACTTTACTTTCTTATGTTGGGGCAGAAAGAAAGCTTTCAGGTGTTAATGGTACCGAAGGTAAAAGCCTGTGCAGCCAAGTTCACTGAAAGGTTCATTGATGCTTGTGAACCTAAGCCAATTTATGACATCTGCTGGAAGTCAGCCAATAAATAATAGCTTTCACAGGGGCAAGCCTTGAGATCTGGATGTAGTTTACAAAAGGAGCATTCTAGGGATAGCAAATTGGAATCTCAGAGAAATGACCCATTATATCTTCATAAAAAACAGAAGGGTGGGGACAATAGTCATATCCTTCAATATTTGTGATTATTTTTATTTCACAGTCACAGGAGGATCAGCTGTGTTTTTCATAGGGTCCTATTTTAAGGGATATAGTGGTGAATAGAAATGAGATAAGCAATTATGATTGGCACTTCTTGCATGATGAAAGTTGAAGGTGTGCACAAGATAGTTTTTGCTGGTAACTTGAAGCCTTGTTGCCATAGCTGTCAACCCGCGGCTCCAGAAAAAATAGGACCTGCGCAGATCGCTTGTGTGCAGGTCGCTTTCCATACATACGTGGAAAGCATTTCCCCCACTGCCAAATTACGGGGTTTTGGCAGCATGGGGCAGGTTATGACATCAAATGGCGTCAAATTCCATGGTAATCCCGGCCAAATCCGGATGGTTGACAGGTATGCTTGTTGCACAAGGATGTAGAAGAGTGTGTGTGAAGCAGCAGGTAGTAGCAACATAAGGTTTGACTTGTGCATTAAAGATTCTGTGTCATTAGAAGCTGAAATTTGTTAGTATTCCAGAGATATGATTCCAGCAGGTCTTTGTTTTATTGTGAACTGCCAACAGTGACCATCTGGTTAGATGGGCAGTATAGAAATGGAAAAATAAATAAGTTAGAACGCTCTAGCTTGCAAATGGCCTTTATCTTTGTCTATTGATGATCAATCACAAAACAAAATGAGTTTATCTGACTCTGCATGTGCTCTTAAGCAGAGCTGCTGCTGAGGAGAGCCAAACAAAGGAAGTGAGCACTGGTAAGTTTTGCAGTTGGAGTAGAGCTGCTTTAGAGGCCCGCGCGCCTAACGGCGCGCAAGATTACAAACTAATAGCAAAAGAAGAATATAGTCTTACTAGGTAGAAAGGTAGTAAATGTGTACATTTTTGAGGCCCACAATACTGCACTTGTTAAAATGGATTCTGAGGGAACAGCTGTAGTTACCTGCAATTCTTGTGCCATGTTTGTGTTCTTGCCAAAGCATATGGAAAACTACACTTGCAGCAAGTGCAAGCTGGTTGCACTACTAGAAGAGAAGGTGCAGCAGCTAGAGGCCCGCATATCTAACCACCAACAAATTAAGGAGCTTGAGCTGTTCTTGGACAGAGTGGAGCAGACTATGCTGGACAAAGAAGAGACAGGGCACAGTTCTGAGGGAGAAAGCCCTTCACTAACTCAGGAGGGAGATGTTTGGAGGAATGTGACTCAAAGGAGGAGAAGAGTAGGGGATCACTCTGAGAGTCTGAAATTACAGAATAAATTTGAGGCTCTTTCCCTTATCACACCTGATGAGGAACACACAGAGGAACAACTGGTTCCACCTGATGATCTCTCCTTCATCACACTTGATGAGATCCAGGAAGATGAACAACAGGAACAAACTGAGGTTCTCTCCCTTAATATGGTTGATGAGGTGCATGTAGATGAACAGATTGTAGGAGAGAGGCTCCTTGTACTAGGCGATTCAATAATTAGAAATACAGAGAAATGGATTTGTGATGCACATGATAACCGTATGGTGACTTGCCTGCCAGGTGCAAAAGTTGCAGACATCACAAGAAATCTAGATAGATTGTTAGAGAGAACTGGGAACGAGCCAGTTGTCATGGTACACGTTGATACCAATGATGTTGGGAAGGCCAAGCGGTCTGTCCTGGAAGCCAAATGTAGGTTGTTAGGAAGAAGATTGAAGTCCCGGACTTCCAAGGTAGCATTTTCAGAAGTGCTGCCTGTCCCTCGCGCAGGACCTACCAGGCAGGCAGAGCTCAGAAGCCTCAATGCGTGGATGAGTCGGTGGTGTCGAGAGGAGGGCTTCAGATTTGTCAGGAACTGGAGAACATTTTGGGACAAGCCAAATCTGTTCAGGAGGGATGGATTGCATTTAAACTATGATGGGACCAGATTGCTGGCACTCAACATCAAAAAGGCTGCAGAGCAGCTTTTAAACTGATAACTGGGGGAAAGCCAACAGAAGCTGGGCAGCATCCGGTTCGGGAAAGTGTGTACTTGAGTAGTGAGGAGGATGCAAAAATTACTGAGCAGAGCAAGGAGCTAGTCACCAGCACTCTAGCAGAAGGATGCAAGAGGCAGTCTAACAATGCAACTGGATTCAAAAGACTGTATCAGGAAAGCATATATAAATGCTTGTATACAAATGCCAGAAGCCTCCAGAACAAAATAGGGGAGCTGGAATACTTAGCAATAGATAAGAATATTGATATTATTGGTATCACTGAAACCTGGTGGACGGATGATAACCAATGGGATACAGTTATCCCAGGCTACAAACTGTACAGGAAGGATAGGAAGGGGCAAACAGGAGGTGGTGTAGCCTTGTATGTCAAAGAAGTGATAAAATCGTATGAATTGGAATATCTAGGTGATTTAGAGTCACCATTAGAAGCTCTGTGGGTAAGAGTACCAGGCACAAGGATGGTCTAACAGTAGGCATATACTATCGGCCTCCGACCCAAACTCTTGAGGGAGACTGGCAGTTGGAGAATGTTGTAAAGGAGGCATCCAAAAAGGGAAGCCTGGTTATAATGGGGGACTTCAATTACCCTCACATAGACTGGGTGAACTGTTGTTCAGCACATGATAAAGAGATAAAGTTCCTAGATATGCTAAATGATTGTTCCTGGGACAGATGGTTGAAGACCCAACTAGAGGTACAAGAATCCTTGACTTGATCCTGAGTAATACTCAGGATCTGGTGCAAGATGTTAATGTGACTGATCCAATAGGGAAGAGTGACCACAACTCAATTATATTTAACTTGATCATAGACCGCAAGTCACTGATAAAATCAAACACAGAGACCTTAAATTTTCAAAAAGGAAATTTCCCAAAGATGAGGAAACTAGTAAAAAAGAAACTGAAAGGGAAAATTGAGAGAGTCCAAACACTCCAAGAGGCATGGAGGTTGTTTACAAAAACAATAACAGAGGCCCAATTGGAATGCATACCCAAAAGGAAAAAGGGCACTGCCAGGTCCAAGAGGACTCCGATGTGGCTTACAGGAGCTGTTCGGGAAGTGATCAAAAGCAAGAAAAGCTCATTTAGAAGATGGAAGGCTTGTCCAAATGAGGACAGCAGGCAGAAACATAAATTCTGGCAGAACAAATGCAAGGCAACAATCAGGAAAGCAAAGCAAGACTTTGAGGAGTGTATAGCTAAAAATACTCAGAGAAATAACAAAGACTTCTTTAAGTACATTAGAAGTAAGAACCCAACTAGGAAGGCCATTGGACCATTAGATGACAATGGAAGGCAAGGGGTTATTAAAGAGGAAACAGAGATTGCAGAGAGACTCAATGAATTCTTTGCTTCAGTATTCACTGAAGAAGACAGAGACCACATGCCCAAAACAGAGCCTATCTTCGCAGGGAGGGAAACCGAAGAATTAAGCAAGATAGAAATAACCAGGGAGGAGGTCCTTGCATGTCTTGTTAAGCTAAACACTAACAAATCACCAGGACCAGATGGCATCCATCCACGAGTTCTCAGGGAACTTAAAGATGAAATTGCTGATCTCCTAGCCAAAATATATAATATTTCCCTCAAATCAGGCTTTGTGCCTGATGACTGGAAGGTAGCAAATGTAACACCAATTTTCAAAAAAGGATCCAGGGGTGATCCAGGAAATTACCGACCTGTCAGTTTGACATGTGTCCCAGGTAAAGTGATGGAAACCATCCTAAAAGATAGAATTAATAGGTACATAGAAGAGAAGGCGCTGCTAAAGGAGAGCCAACATGGCTTTTACAAGGGCCATTCATGCCTCACTAATCTGTTGGAATTTTTTGAGAGTGTCAACAAGCATGTGGATAAGGGGGATCCAGTTGACATTGTTTATCTGGACTTTCAGAAGGCTTTTGACAAGGTCCCACACCAAAGGCTCTTGAATAAACTTACCAGTCATGGAATAAAGGGACAGGTCTTGTCCTGGATCAGCAACTGGCTAAGGGACAGGAAACAGAGGGTAGCACTAAATGGACACTTCTCCAAGTGGAGGGAAGTAAAGAGTGGGGTCCCCCAAAGATCAGTACTAGGACCCCTGCTTTTCAACCTCTTCATAAATGATCTAGAGGTAGGAGTAAAAAGCAAGGTAGCCAAATTTGCTGACAACACTAAATTATACAGGGTAGTGAAAACTGTGAGAGCTTGTGAAGAGCTCCAGAGGGATCTCTTGACACTGGGGGAGTGGGCAAAACAGTGGCAAATGAGCTTCAACATCAGTAAGTGCAGAGTGATGCATGTTGGGGCAAAAAACCCCAATTACATTTATAAACTGATGGGGTCTGAACTCTCTGCGACAAACCAGGAAAGGGACCTTGGTGTCCTGGTGGACAGCTCAATGAAGATGTCAACCCAGTGCGCCTCAGCAGTGAAAAAAGCAAACTCAATGTTAGGGATCATTAGGAAGGGTATAGAAAATAAGTCAGCAACTGTCATTTTGCCTCTTTATAAATCTATGGTGAGGCCCCATCTGGAATATTGTGTACAGTTCTGGTCACCATACCTCCAGAAGAATATTATGGAGTTGGAGAAAGTACAGAGGAGGGCAACCAGAATGATTAGGGGACTGGAACTCCTTCCTTACCATCTGAGGCTGCAACGGTTGGGCCTTTTCACTCTTGAATGACGGCGTCTAAGAGGTGACCTGATTGAAGTTTATAAAATCATGCACGGTGTGGACAAAGTAGATAAGGAAAAACTGTTTTCCCTATCGCACAACACTAGAACTAGGGGACACTCAATGAAACTTTTGGGTACTAGTTCTCAAACAAATAAGAGAAAGTACTTTTTCACCCAGAGGATTACTGGTCTATGGAACTCCCTGCCAGAAGAAGTGGTGACAGCTGTCAGTCTTGACAGCTTTAAGAAAGGATTAGACAAGTTCATGGAGGACAAGTGTATCAATGGCTATAATTATGGCTACCTAAGGACAACCTCCGGGTTGGAGAGATAGGCAGGCTATCTCTCAATGCCATTTCCAGGGAATCCTAAGCAGGTGAAGGCATCTCCTTGGGAATACCCTGAAGGAAATGGTGAGCCACTGTGTGAGACAGAATGCTGGACTGGATGGGCTGTGGCCTGTTCCAGCAAAGCTGTTCTTATGTTATCTTATGTTCTTATGTTAAATGATTGGAGATGTAAAAGTTGCTGGTATGACAATAACATAAGAAGAAGAGCTCGGGTTTCTAATTTGCTATTAGTTTGGCTGTGAGAAATCCACAACAGGTGCCAATGAAAATACCAACATGAGTGTTCCAGGTTTGTTTGTTTGTTTTCGAGAGAATTTTTCAGCTTCCAGTTGGAACTGAACATACTAGATACTCTAGTGTGGAAGGATCCCAAGGCATAATATGGGAAGGGTTGCTTTCAGTCCTATTGGAGGATCACTTGGACTCTTGCCTCCACATAGACTTGATACATCCAGGCAGTAATTAAAGACAAAATTATTATTTCATAGGCAATCAGGGAGATGAGATTTCATGGTGAAGCACCATGCATTCAGTCCTTCTTTCCTACTGTATATGGTATGGGGAAATCTGAAACATTTGGCTAGAGCTAGACATACATTTAAACACTTTCCAACAGTGAGTTGGTTGGTTTTGCCCCATCCAGACATTGTGTATGAATATTTGGAATGATTTAGGCAAAATGAGGTTTACTCTTCTGAAACAGGAAATTGATTTTTTTTTGTTTCTAGATCAGACCCTTAGGACCATATTGTATGCTCTATAGGGAACAAAGAGTTATGTTTCACCATTATTGTGATAGTGAGTAATTTGGAATAAGTTCATAGCATTACTGATTAGCACCCAAGAGCATCTATGCAAAAGGGTATTGCTGTTTTAATCTCATGTGCAAGACCTAGAAAGGGCTCTAGAGGTTGAGATCTGGGTGATAAAGATGTTAAGCATTCAAGACACCACGTGTGAAATGGTCATTTTTTAAAGAAAGAAATTCTAATATGTTTTCCCTTTTCCAGACACTAGCAAATTCAGCCGCCATACGACAAATATTAAACTCCTTTCAGGTCACTACGATGCCAATAACAACCTTAATTTAAAATATTTTTGCATAATGCATAAGCATAAGATTCGCAGCCAGCCTAAGGAATGAACTCTAATGGGAAACTTGAACATATTCACTAGCTGTTTCCAGGAAACTGGTGGAATTGGGGGCAGGGGAGACTCAAGTAGGTCTGAGTGGCAGATTGAGGCTACTGCCTCTTTAGCAAGGTCATCTTCGTGTCAGGTACTCTAATCCTGCATAAGAAGACCAGATAATTGTTCCTGGGTCACTGAGGCAGAAGCTTTGAGTTAACCACAGCCATAGTATAAGAGGTGCAGGAGACTCTAAAAGAGAAGTACTGTTTGGAACTCTGTAGGTTTTTAAGTCAAAAGCAAGAGTTACGATCCCAATGTTATGACCCTCAGAGTATGAGAAGTCAAAAAAGCTGGCAATTCCTACTCACATTGCTGAAGGAGCTTTGAATTAACAAAGCATGCTTCCAAGGTGGTTCACACAGCTTCTTTCTTTTACTTCACACTTGAGCAGCCCTATCATTTGGTCTGTATTTGAATAGAGAAGATACTAGAAATTTCTTCCTATGTATTCCTGCACTGTATTCCATATAGAACTTTCTTTGAATACCGTTTAAAATGGAGTTCTCAACCTGCAGCCTGTTGGTTGGATGTGACCTCTGGCACCCAGAAGTGTCATGTGGTGGAGGAAGGAGAAAATGACCATCCAGCCCCCAAAGCTGTCTGAGGGAGCATGACCAAGCCCCTGGCTTAAAAAGGTTGAGAACTCCGGGTGTCTCCAGGAAGTGTAAGGTAAAGGTAAAGGTTGCCCTTGTTTGAAAGCTAGTCATATCCAACTCTAGGGTCCAGTGCTTATCTCTGTTTACAGCCAAAGAGTCAACAGCATCTGCATCTACAGACATTTCTGTGGACATGTGGCAGGCATGCCTAGACACCGTCATGCATGGAACATTGTTACCTTTCCCACCAAAGTGGTACCTATTTATCTACTTGCAATTTTTTGCTTTCAAACTTCTAGGTTGGCAGGAGCTGGGACAGAGATGGGAGCTCATTCTGCCATGCAGCACTCAGGTTTCGAACAGCTGACCTGCTGACCTTCCAGTCATCAAGTTCAGCATCTTAACCACTAAGCCACCATAGTCCCAGAAAGTTTAGAACATTCCTAATCTACTCCAAACCATGAATCTGTTCCAAAGGTGAAGAAAAGGAGAATCCATCATATTCCCAATGACTGCACATTAGGTGTTTTGCTTATCTCTGTCACCAAGAGGTTTTTTTTTGTTCCTACTATATTTATATGTATTTTAAAAAATGTGTGACTTTTTAATGTGTGAGTTTTCTGTTGTTAGCCGCCCAGAGTAAGAAAGTCTCCTAGATGGGTGGGATATTAATATAATAAATAAATAAAATAAAATGTGTGAGTATTCGTTGTTTCCTTTCCTCAGGTAAGTCCTTCCTATAATAAAACTACTCATGCATTGAGATCTGCTTTAGAAGCTCTTTTGTAATTCCTGTCACTGAGTTTTTAAAGCCATGGCTTCTTTTTCTGTCTTTTACCTCCATTATGAGTTATTCCTCCCATAACTAACTAACTAACTAACAAGACAGAAAAATAGATAGCTTGACTAACTGCAGCTCCCCTGGTGGCTAAGTGGTTAAAATGCTGAGCTGGAGACTGGAAGGTCAGGTTTCAATATTCAAGGGCTGCACTTGGCGACATGAAATAAGCCACATTCAGGCGTCCCCTAAGCAGAGTTTCTCCAGCAAAATCCCTTTCAGCCCAGAGTAATTTCTGACACCAAATTATTCTAACTAACTAACTAACATAACTAAATTTCCCAAAACTGCAACAAGTAATCCTCCTATACATGTACTTGGAGATTTGCACTCAAGAGACAGGCAAACATATTTTATTTAATGTTCTCACACTCTGCTTTTTATGATCTCTGTGTGTTTTTATTTTAACCTATGTAGTCTTATGAAAGGCAAACAGATAATGTTTAAGTAAGTAGTGCTTATGAAAATGCTATCAACTATGTCAATGAAGTTATTTGTATTGACTGACTAGAGAACTTATTGAAACCAAAGTAAATTCGGAACAAAGGATTCATCATAGTTGTTGAATAAACAAACAGCACAACATTTAAGGGGATCCGTAAACTAATGAAATCTCTCTTTGATAGAAGTATGAAAAGCATCAATTTCTCAACAATATTTCAAAAGCTCATTTGAAACTATATTTCTAGTTGTGAAGGACAGTTTCTGTCTATGAAGATGTCTTCATAAATATATCCAAATCATTATTTGGACTTCTCTTTTCCTACAGTTTTGAAGCTAATGATGAAGAGCTGTTCCATTGCTCACATCCCCAATATGTCTTTTTCTGAAAAGAAAGTTTCAAGAAGAAGTGAAACAACAGCTCACAAATGCCACTTCCTCAGTAAAAGACCTGAGATGTGTCAAGGGAAAATTGCTGATAAAGATATAATTCTTGCTCCTAAATGTACATAGCCATGCAGAAGTCCCTGACTGACAATGTTTACAGAGAGGCTAACTTCTTATTACAGAAATCCGGTTGTGTTAGGTCTACTTTTATGGTCCAGTTTTTTATGAGAAAATCAAACTTTTACATTTACTTTTCCATAAGTAATAGCCAATACTCTAAAAAAAGAATATTTGCTTCTGGGATCTGGATGACACTTTAGATGTCTTAGCAAAATGTCAGCAATGATGATGTCAATATTGATTAAAAAATAAACATGACTAACATTAACTCTCAGAAAAACTACACAGTATAGGATGTTCAGTGCCATTATAATTGGAACAATATTTTCTCAGTTTACTTACATGAATGTATCTTGTAAGGCATTAAAATAATTGTCCACCTTTTTGGTTTGGCACTATTTCCATTTTGTTCAGAAAATATCTCATTCAGGAGACAATTAAGGGATGTCCCTGAACAGAAATGTCACATGGAAAGGATTTAACTGGGATTTTGAAATTTACATTTTCTTATATTTTAAAATTAGTATTTTATATGTGGCAGCTTCTTTATTGCAGGTCTGAAGACAGAAAAGACCTGGGTGATGCATAACAACAGACTTCAAGATAAGGTTGATATAATAGGCTAGTAGAGGTTGAGGTGGCCTAGAGGAAGATTTTTAAAAGGATACAGTATAGCAAAAAAGGGTGTCTTAAAGTATGGATTCTTCTTCTTGTAGAAGGCACAAATGAGATGTGAAATAATTTTGTTCAAACTTTTAGATATTCGGTGCCTCTAACAAAGAGTTTTGGATTTTTCTTGTCTGTAAAAATTCACTGGTTTTCCTTGAGAAAGCATAAGTTTCAGAAAGATTTTATTACACTAGGTAAAAGAAACCAAAAACTATTTTTCTTAGCATGATAAATAATATCTAATACCAGAGATATGAAAATTGCATTTTCTTTTGTAAATGGAAATTTCAATCTCATTTTTAAATGTATATATTCTGGAAGTTCAAATTTTCTAAGGAAATTTTTAAAATGCCTTGTTGTACAGTTACACTGAAGATATAAACTCTCAAAAGACTACTTCCCTGAAAAATATTGCTTATAGAAATAAGATTACATGTGTAGCATGTTTATATAGTTTAAAAAATTTATTTTTAATAAGAAAATGTATATAATTTTAATGTGCAAAGAATTTTAGAAGAAAGCACAAAATATTTTGTGGAACTGGTGAGAATGCAAAAGACACTGCATGTGTCATAAATACTTTAGATCATTAAAAGGGGGTGTCACATATGTTTTAATGTATCGGAAACTGAGAAATAGTATTTCCTACTAGTGTGATATACCATATTTTTTGGACCATAAGACACACTTTTTCTCCCCCCAAAGTGGGGGGAAAATAAGGGTGCATCTTATAGTCCAAATGCTGGTCTTCGGCCAGCTGTGGCTGTTGTAAAATGATATTTTACAAGAGCCGCAGCTGGCCAAAGACTTCTATTGCCGCCTCTCAGCTGTTCTGGGGCAGGGGAAAGAAAATTATATAAAAACAAGTGGCCACTAGAGGGCAAAAATCGCAATTTCCCATTTAAATGCATTGGAAATAAATTTCTTGTATTCAAAAGTTTTCTGTTTGTATGTTCCCAATGTATTTAAGTGGGAAACCAAACCTGTGCTTAAAAGGAAAGGGTTTCACTTACCTTCAATGCCATTGTCTCTACTCCACGTGGACAAAATGGAGGGGGAAAATATGCTTCCTGGTTGAAAGGAGAGCAAGAGGCTAGGCTAGAGTATCACTTCCTTCCTCAGTGCAATTGGTGTGCCTTCCCAATTGCCTCCCTGCAGCACCACCACTGGTTGGTGGTGCAAAATACAGTACTAAATATTTTTGTTTTTTTCCCTGCTCTGAAAATTGGGTGCGTCTTATGGTCAGGTGCATCTTATGGTCCAAAAAATACGGTAGTTGATCTTAAGGAACAAGAGCAGCTGGTGCACCAGCCTTAACTGTGCAAACTAATCTCATAAAAATAATGGTCTATCAGTTTAGATACTTAAGAACATAAGAACATAAGAATAGCCTTGCTGGAACAGGCCACAGCCCATCCAGTCCAGCATTCTGTCTCACACAGTGGCTTACCATTTCCTTCAGGGTATTCCCAAACAGATGCCTTCACCTGCTTAGGATTCCCTGGAAATGATATTGAGAGATATCCTGCCTATCTCTCCATTAGATACTCTTAGATATCTTAGATATCTACTCTTAGATACTCCATTAGATACTTAGATACTCTTATAAAGTTTGATTTGCATACATTTTTGTTTGAGTTGGCTTCAAAGACCAATGGCCAGTGACACCACTTTTCTAATGTTTGATACACTTAAAAAATGAAGAGTTCTCAGTGGTAGCAAGCATAGTTGTTTTGAGCTAGGAGATGCTGAAAATAAGAAACATTGCCATCAATGTTGCAAATAAAACACACAGATTAAAAAAGAAGTGGACTATCCATCAACTCATGCTGGGTTTTACTTCAATCTACACTTTTGTAAAGGTTGAGAATATTCAAGTTGTATACACATAGATACAGACTAGTGAACACTGACTATCTCATTGCTGAGCACATGTCCATATAATTAAAATTCTGTGTGAAAAGGCCTTTCTGCCATTACTGAGATTATAAACTCTAACTAATCAGCCATATCATTTGCTTCAAAAATTATCAGTTCAAGATACAAAGTTGCATATCAAGACAGAACCATCAATTTATTTTTCCTTTGACAGTTCTCATACAATTAGTTTATCTTTATTGTCCATAGTACTTTGAAGCTGGAAAATGCAATTTCTTTCATATTGATTTGGTCCCTTTTCATTTAGTGAGTTAAGAAGTGAAATATACAGATATTTTATGTATGTTACTTATTTATTTATTTCAATTTTTATGCCACCCACTCAGGTAAAAACCTGACTCAGGGTGGTGTACAACAATTAAAAACATATAAAAACATATTAAAACCCCGTCATCCACCCATCTATCCACCCTCTTACTCCCACCCCATTTAAAACTAAAAACTAAAAGCTAAAAGCTAAAAGGGAGCGGAGAATGCAAAAACACAGAAGGAGGGCACAAACTGGACTCTATCTGGGGATGAGCCAGTAGGCTGGGGTCATATTCCCATTAGGGCCCCACACCTGCCCCACCTGCCAGGTCTTCAAACCTTTCCTGAAAGGCAGCAATTCTGTCTGAAGCCTCAATTCTGAGAAGTGTGCCAGAGAGGCAAGCCCCTTTAGCTGAAGGCACAACTACGGAGCCCCTCTGGTCTGCTCTGGTTGGACAGGCAGACACTCTTGGGATGATGCGGTCTCTCAGGTAACCTGACCCACTGCCATATAGGGCTTTAAAGGTCAAAACCACCACCTTGAATTGCACCCGGAGGCAAACTGGCAACCAGTGCAGCTCCCGAAGTAGTGGGGGAGGTGTGGGCATAACGCCCACACCCCATCACCACCTGGGCAGCCACATTCTGGTCATCAAGGGCAGCCCCATGTAGAGTGCATTGCAGTAATCTAGTCTGGAGGTGACCAGAGAATAATCTGAGAATATATCATATAAATGGGACAAGCAAAAAGGTATGGACATAGGTTCTTTATCTTTTTGCTTTTTTTCTTCCAAGTGATGTACTCCAACTTGCTAATTTCCTGGTACATTCATATCTGCCTAGCTTGAATTGCTTCAAAACAAAGTAGAATTGTGAAAATAGTAAAATAAAAAATGGAAGATGCAGTTTTAAACTTGCTTTGTAAAAGAGGTCAATTCACCTTGGTTCACTTCAGACAAGCCCCTGTGGCAAACTTTTGAGGCAATCATGCTTCTTGTATTCTTGATACTAGCCCTGCTGTAGCTTTAGTAAGTACTAGATGCTGGTGTTAATTCCATAGCCTTTACTGCCTCACTCCACCAATTTTCCAAAGGTCTTGGGAAATGCTTCTGCTTCCTTTGCCTTGGATGCTAGCTCCCTGAAACACTGTATCTGTAGGAAGGACAATGCATCAGCAATGCCATTGTCGAACCTGGGGAAATGCTTAGTTAAAAACAAAACATTAAAACACATGCACAATAATATGAATTCCCTGGCAAGCCTCATTATTCTAGGTAATTTGCATGACAACTGGTTAACAATATGGATGGCAGCCAGAACCCATCTTACCAGACATCAAATAGTCACCTAAATAATGGACGGTAGTTGAAAGTCCCATGTAGCTTCTTAATATCCACTCCAAAAATGTGCTAAACTTTTCAAATGTGGCACATGAAATAGAACAACTCAATTAGAAGCTTCCTAAAACTGCTCATCAAAACAAAAACCCAACAAATCAAAATCTTCAGGTTGAACTGGAAGAAGGTGAGCTACCAATTTAATGCCACAATTTGGCATTTCTGTCCCTTGGCCACACAATTGTACCATTCTTACAACCATGTCAAAAGAGATATAGTGAACTGATGATAACTCCTCTGAGATTGTATCATTAATAGACCCACCCTTGGGATATGACAAATTATGAATAATGTGAAATTCTCCTATCTCTTTTCTAGCCTCTGTCCCCAGAGGTGATACCCTCTGTTTAGGTAAAAGGTGGTGATAGGAATGGCCCAATCACTCTGTCAGCTAAGACTTCTTTGTTTACTCCCCCCCCCACACACACACACAACTAAATTCTTTAAACTTCTAATTGAGTGCAAATTTGTCACCATAGTGGGATGCCAAAGTCCTTGAAAAGGTGTGTTAAATCCAAATCTAAAACCAGATTCAATAAAAACGGTGTCACCTCTATTGGGATAACAATTTAATTTAATTTAATTTAATTTTCGCGCTTATATACCGCCCACTCGGGTGCAACCCAACTCAGGGCGGTTTACATGGTGGACAATAAATACAATATAATAATACAATGACACATAATAATACAGTTCAATTACATCAAAAGAAATTCAGGGGGAAAAACACAATATCAATACATCACATAATACATAAGTACAAAGCATCAGAAATAATCAATATTAACAAAATCCCCAAGGGATGAAGCACAGCTCACATCCCATATAGTGCCCAGCCCAACTTCCCCAGCTGCGGCAAACATCAGCCTCAGTCCTTCTGTCTCCCTCCCTGCCCCCCCCCCCACTCTCACCACAGACTAGGGGAGAGAGCCGAGGTGGTGTGTCGGCTTCAGCGTCTCGGTGGCAGCAGCTTCCAAAGTCCCCGCCGAGAACAAGGCACAGCTGCGCCAGCGCTCCCATTTCCCCTGACCGACTTGGCCCGGGGAGAGAGCCGCAGATGGCTCCCATCCTGGGCCGATGGCGGTGGCCCAGGAGAGCTTCGGCGCGGCGTCCCCGGTTGTGGCATGGTGTCCTCTTATCCCTCCAGTCAAGGCAGGGCCGGAGGGAGGCGGAGCCGGTGACCACAGGTGGCTCCCATCCTGGGCCGATGGCGGGGGCCCAGGAGAGCTTTGGCGCGGCGTCCCCGGCTGCGGGACACACTCCAAGTCTGTCTAGTCTAACTGGACTGGGGCCCTTTTGGTAGACCGCATTCACAAAGCTGTTTCTTGGTTCGTTCACTGATCTTACTTTCTTGCTTGGTTTTCCTTGGTCAGGCTATGAAATAGTGTTGTCCTCGGAAGAGATAACACTTATGCTCATAACTACATGGTTTGCAGTTGCAAACTCTCTGTGTCCCAAATTCCCAGCAATTCAGGCTGGGTTGAACCACCTACCCTGCTGAGTAGCAGGTTATCTCTACAGAGAAAGACTTGTGCATCAGATGCCCACTATCGGTGCAGTCTCCTGATGGGGACATACCAGTGACTTGAACTGAAGCCACAGTTCTTGTTGCTCCCTATCTTATTGCAAACCTGAGGATTTTTCCACCCTCCTCCTAAAAGCTTCATTATAAAGAAGCCATGTTAACCCCACATAATCCAGATATATGTGAAAAATTAAGTTGGCATATTGGAAAAGGGTGGCTTCCAAGGCTACCATCACAGTAGTGTAAATATAAAAAGTGGAGAATTAGTTAATCCATGTCCTATCAACCCACCTCTTCCTATTTTTCTCCTTTTTATTTCATTCAACAGGTCCTTCACCTTGATTTCAGTAAAGAGTAAGTGAAAATGTCAACATACTCACCTGTCAAAAATGTCTCCTTGACAGCCACTGTAAAATGTTCCTCTAGTGGGTTGCTTCTCCTCCCAAATAGGCAATACCTTCCCAAAGGTGTGAAGCCTCACCTAAGAAAGCAACCTAAGGCTGATCTGTCAACAATCTCAGTGCTGCTCCCCTTCCATGCTGCACCTGGGACCAGGGGAGATTTCGCACAAAGATGAGACACCACTGTTAATCAGCAGCAAAAATGGTGACTGTCTCACTGTGCCTTAACCAACCCCACAACTTCAAAAACAAAATGGAAGCCACATGTGCAGACAGCCAAAATGGTGGTTGTAAATGTGGCTTATCAAAATGGCAGCCACAAATATGATGTCACCACACAGCGGCCAAAACCACAGCATTTTCCAAGTACCAGAAACCAAGAAAGGGAAGCCTTTCATGTTAAACAAATTAATTAATTTTCACACTATCAAGAGGTTAAAGAAAACAAATGAGACACCTGGGAGGGGAATGAAAGAAATATTGAATTTTTCATCATGTACATCCATAACAGTTGTCCCTTTAGAGAGAAATTACTCTTTCAGTTTTTAAATAGATTCAGTTTTTTTGTGTGCCACCAACCTTTAAAATCTGTCCCAAAACAGTCATAAGATATAGTGTGTGTATGTAGATCTATAGCTATATGTGTCGATGTAGATATGCTAATTATGGTCTTCGAGTGTGGACTTGCTTTGTACTAATCTGGATGCAATTCAGGCTGATCCAATTCAGTTTTGACCCAATCTGGGTTGGCCCTAATCAACCTTAATTGGTGCAGGATTCTGACAAATTCATTGCATACGATTGACTGACCAGGGGCCAACGCAGCCTACTCACATGTGATTAGCCTCCTCAACATATTGTAAAATAAGTGTATGTATTTGTCCTGCCCTGCTATTGTGTTATTAATTTGCAGGCTAGTGCAAGCATCCTTGTGAAAGATTGTGAAGCAACCCCAATATACATGCAACACACATAATTGGTAAATGGTATATACAGATGAAACTCAGAAAATTAGAATATTGTGCAAATGTTCATTCCATTCAGTAATGCAACTTAAAAGGTGAATCAAATATATGAGATAGACTAATTGCATGCAAAGCGAGATAGTTCAAGCCTTACTTTGTTATAATATTGATGCCTATGGTTTACAGTTTATGAAAACCCCAACCCCCCCAATCTCATGTACCCCATAATAATCACATAATCTCAGGTATGCTGTATGCCATGATCATCACAATTATAACGGATTAAGGTGTGGCATATCTCGCTTTGCATGTAATGAGTCTATCTCATATATTTGTTTCACCTTTTAATTGAAATGGATGAACATTTGCATGATATTCTAATTTTCTGAGTTTCACCTGTAAGCTATCTGACATGAAGCAAGATCACAGAAAAGAGGTTTTCAGCTGAAGTCAGGCCACATCAATAACTTATGAACTGACACTATCTGTCTCTTAAACAAGGATCACATAGTTATGACTGAAATATTTAAAATAGGCTAAGCAGTGAACAGGCTAAAGGTCATATTGTTGGAAATTGAGAACCATTAATACTTTGCTGTGTATCTCTAAAACTTTACTAATAGATCTTGTACATTACAACTAATGTGTGTTATGGAAATGACAAACTGTCACTGATGGCAATACTCCTGGGGCTACTTCAGTGTTAGATTTCACTTTGTACAATGGGCTACTTTTATAAAATGAGTGTAAAAGCAAGTGACACTGAGATATGCTGACCTGTTAAAAGCAGAAGTGCTGGTAAAGTTCAATCTAATAATTTTTATAAATAAATAAAACTGCAGCAAAGAAAAAGAGCAAACATAAACCACTCTGGTATCTAGTTTACGTGAAAGTTCTATGTTTGAGAGCAGCATACAGTATGTTGTGTGTAAAGGAAAACCTCTTGAGCAGCTGAACAGTGTAAAATGTTCTGGAACTCATCCTCAGCCCTTCCAAAAGAAAAGGGGATAGGGAAGAAGCAATATGGTATCAAAGACATCCATACTGGGTGGTCAAGAGGGAAGAACCAATGGTCTACTTAGTAGGGATCCCAGTGAGGGGGTTGCCTCATATTTACATGAGCCATTTCACCTCATCCCATATGTCTAAGGGAAGCCTAGGAGATAAGCTCCTAAACTTTTAGCTCAGTGTTTCCCAACCTTTCATTTTTGGACTTCAATTCCCAGATGCCTACATCAATTCCCCAGAGCACTGATCAGCTAACGTGCTGACTTAGGCTTCTGGGAATTGAAGTCTTCCTGTGGGGTGTGGTCTCCATGTTTGAAACCACTGCTTTAGCCAGAAAGGAGGCAGTGATACAGATGGAGGAAGGAAGGCCAGCTGGTGCAGAACAAATGGAGGAAGATATGATGGCAGGGATAGGAGGATGCTCTTGGGAAACTGTGGTGAGTCATTGTTGACCATGAGGAAGAGAGATGGGAGAATACAGCCAGTGATGTCTGGGACAATATCTTCTGTGCCTCTGTAAAGTGACAAGTGAGGAAGGAGGGCAGACTGAGTCAGTTCCCCCCCCCCCAGGTTGCTTGGCCAGGGGAACATTTCAGATGCTGGGGATGTTGGTGATTCTAGCCCAGCTGATTAAGCATCTCACCAGCCAGAGCCTCTTCACTGCCTGACAGGCATTAGCCCAGCCATTAACACAGAGGTGGCCAAACATTTCGGGCTGTGGTCTGGTCACGTGTTTCCTCCCACTGGAAGCAGAAGTAAAACTTGTCTGTGTAAAATGCTGCCAAAAATACACCCACGGCTGTCATAAATGTGTTTATGACAGCTGCGGGTGCATTTACGGCAGCATTTTGCACATGTATGGGCACATTTTACTTCTGCTTTCAGGAGTGGTAATGCTGGGCCGGGCTGGATGTTCTGACATCATGGGCTGTAGTTTGGCTAGCCCAAGCTAGAGTATTGGTGGCATGAGTAATAATGAACAAAGCAAAGGAAGCTTATAGGATTTTTTCCCAAAGCAACTTTCAGAAGCACCAGTTTATAGTATGAAAGACCAGGAAAAGTTGAGGGCTTTCAGGACTTGTACCTGGCAAAGAGCTTCCTTCAAAGCAAATCTAATCACCCTGGGACCCTTTCTACATGAGGTCTCCCTGGGAAGAGGACTGCCATGGTTGTGAAGAAGGGGATGAATTATAGTATTATTCAGCCAATTCCAGGAACTATTCAATCTGCATCATGTCAGAGAGGGGGGGAGGTCGATAGGTTGTCAACCTTTTTTGCAACTTTCTTTCCTTCTTCCCCAGTATCCACCACAAAGCCATATACTATAACAACTGCATTGTACCTCTCCAGTCAAAGTTTCCCATCATAAGAAGAGGACTTTGTTCCTATTGAATGCCAGTGGTTTTTTTTTTAAAAATTATGATCTTATTACAGTCTCCTCACATATATCCTACATAAAATAAAAGAAACATACACAATAAAGTATCATGATCCTTTACTGCAGCTAAGAAAACCTATAAAAGACCTCTTCTCAAAAGCTACTATTCTTCAGCAAGAAAAGAGAGTGCTAACTCTTTGTGTTCCATTGTTAACTGCATAATAATCAGAGCTAACTTGTAAGAAAAGCTGTCATATAACTCATATATCATTCAACACTGTTTAGGAAATCATTTGGAGCCTGTGGTGAACATTGATCAACAAGAGCTAAGGTTTGTCAAGTATAGTGGAAAGTCAAGCCATCCTTTTTAGGACCATTAGTGTTATTCCAATCTTCTTTCCCATTCTATACAGTAAAAAGATACATTTAGAGTAGCTAGTCTCCTCACAGTTGTTTTCAAGTGGGAAAGGAAATTGGCCCAAACATATCTACTTACAGGAAATAGATGATATCATGCATCTCTTTTTGAAAGAGTTTTTCTTCCAGACTACATTTCTTTTTAAAAAGTAAATGAGATCAATCTCCACATCAATATTATCCTTTCCCTCTCTGTGGTGACTACACTTCCTAATGTGCTACCCTGATGTTACTTACAACCTCTAGTCAGGGATATTCAGCAAAAGACCAAAAAGAAATGAGTTGGAGAAGGAAAAACACAGCAAATAAGGTTCATGGGAAGGCAGCAAAGATGGTCAGGATACTGAAAACCAAACCCTGTGAGGGAAGAATAAAAGAATTGGGCATGCTTAGCTTTCGGAAAAGGAGACTGGGAGCGGATATGCTAACACTTTTCAAAAACCTGAAAGATTGTCATAATGAGGAGGGACAGGATCTATTCTCATCCTTCCCAGAGTGCAGAACATTTAATAATGGGCTCAAACTACAGGGAATCAGATATAGGCTGGATGTCAGGAAAAAAATCTTAACTCTTCGGGCAATAGAACAGTAGATCCAACTGCTTCAAGAGGTGGTGAATGTTCCAACACTAGAAGCATTCAAGAGAGAATTGGGCAATCATCTGTCAGATCTGCTTTGATTTGGATTACTGCCTTGAGCAGGGGGTAGGACTTGATGGACTAAAAGGCCCCTTCCAACTCAGTTATTCTATGATACTCTCTATCATTGACTGTTAAAGTTCCCATGTATCAAACAATGTCATCCACATAGAAATGGAAGGAGTCATTTCCTTCCATGGCATTTGTGCCCAGGCAAATCTGGAGTTTGGAATCACTCCAGCTCCAAGGCGAGTATGTTGAAGCACGAATTATTCATAATGTAGGACACCATACTCTGTCTACATGTGTTAAATAATAAATCTATCAACTTGCATCTGAAAAAGCTTATGCCAAATAAAACTTGCTAGTTTTATAAGTGTCACACATCCTATGTTGTCACTACTTTTGTTAAGGTGTGCTATTTAAGTACTCTTGAGCCTGAGAGAGCATAGAAGACCTTTAACAGAACATAATAGGCTGGAAGAGTTTGGTTTCTTGTTGTCCTTTCTTTTTACTGTTATTATGGTAAGCAGTAAAATAGAAACCTTTGAACAATGAAATAAAAATAAAGTATTAGAGATATGTATCACATACATTTTTCAGGTTGTAGTGTGCTGCAAAAATCTAATGCACACATGCCAGCAGAAGAGCTCCATGTTGCCTTGGTGGGCTTTCTAATAGCCAATATGGTGTAATTCATCCTTGTTCATATGTTAAAGCCTGAGAGTGAAAAGAGAGCTTCTCTCCACATACAGATGGGCTAAGCCCTCTGCTCTTAATATATGAATAACTAGCAGCAACTATCCTTGTATTACCGTGCAGGTTTTCGGGGGGGGGGGGTTGGTGGTAGGGGTGGTTTTGGGAGAGAGAGAGAGAGAGATGGATAGAGAGGGGGGGAGCTCCGGATGGTTTTCCCTCCGGAAGATGGAGGCCGACAATGGCGCTCCATTCTTGGCCTCCATCTCCTGTAGGGAAGCGGTTCATTTTCCTTGGTGGGCAGGGGCCGAAACTTTCAGCCCTTGCCCTCCATGGAAGGCAATGTCTTCCCTCTGGGAGATAGAGGCCGAGAACGGAGCACCGTTCTCAGGCTCCATCTCCCTGAGGGAAGCTTTTTGTCGGGGCCATGGAGAGAAGAGGGGCTCCTTTTTCTCTCTGCAACCCTGCCAAAGCCACGGTGGGGCGGGCATTGGCCTTTTGTTGCTGGGGCCTAGGGAAATACAGAGAGAGAGAGAAAGAGAGAGTAGCAGCCCAGGTGAGTAGGGAGGGAAGGTGGGAGGTGGAATTGTTATTCCCCCTTTCCCTGTCTGAGGTGGGGGGGCAGGGAAGGGGGAGGTGGAATTGTTTTTTCCTTTCCCTGCCTGGGGTGGGGGTGGGGAAGCAGGGAAGGTTGTTTTTCCCCATTAACTGTTCCGAAGGCTGCTTCATTTCAGCCTTCAAAACAGTTAATAGGGAAAAAACAAAGGCAGCAGACTGCGCTTAGTCATGGGAGGTGCTCTCCCTGGTGAATGGCTGGTTGCCGCCTTTCTATTACCCCCACCACTGTTTCGTGTTAGTTCTCAAATATATCATATAAATGGAGACAAACAAAAAGGTGTGGACATAGGTTCTTTATCTTTTTGCTTTTTTTCTTCCAAGTGATGTACTCCAACTTGCTAGTTACCTGGTATATTCATATCTGCCTAGCTTGAATTGCTTTGAAACAAAGTAGAATTGTGAAAATAGTAAAATAAAAAATGGAAGGTGCAGTTTTAAGCTCTTTTTGTAAAAGAGGTCAATTCACCTTAGTTCACTTCAGACAAGCCCCTGTGGCAAACTTTTGGGGCAATCATGCTTCTTGTATTCTTGACGCTACTAGCCCTTACCTTGTGGCTGGTGGGGCTGGGGAAGTGGCGGCGGGTTTTTGTCCTCATGCATGGTGCTTTCCCGGCTTCCTCCATGTTTGCATCCCTCAGCCTGATTTGCTGAGGGGTGGCATGACATGAAGGACTCTGGGCCTTGTAGTTTTGTTGTTGTTGTTGTTGTTGTTTTTTTGTTGTTGTTCATCTTCATGGGCGGTTGCCCCACTCTCGATGACGGGACCCTTGCGGCGATGCTTGCAGGGTCTAAAGGTAAGTGTGGGCAGCTCGGTACAGGATGGTTGGGCTGGGTGTGGACAATCATGCCAGGCATGCAAGACCCAAGGCTCTTATAGGTAAAGATATTAACTACCTTTGCAGGGAATAGATAAAAATAATCATGGTAAAATTAATAAAATTGAAGTTTTACAAGCTTGTTGTTGTTCAGTTGCACAGTCGAGTCCGGCCCTTTACGTCCCCATGGACCACCACATGCAAGGCTCTGCTATCATCTGCCATCATCCATAGCCCACCCAGATCTAAGGCGACTGCATCAATGATGTCATCTGAGTCAGGTTCTCCTGATTGGGCGGCATGTAAATTAAAAAATTAAATTAAAAAATTAAATTAAATTAAATCTAGCCATCTCAGCCTCTGCCGCCCCTTCTCCTTTTGCCTTAAATCTTTCCTAGCAGTAGGCCCTTCTCCAGTGAGTCTTCTCACTCTGAGTACAATCACTTTCATTTAAATTGCTTTGAGGATTGTGTTTCAAGCAGAGAGAAGGATAAGATACATTTAAAAAGAAGAGTGCAACCATTCTGTAATATGAGAAAAATGGATGGAACCATTGGCAACAGGAACTGTTACTATATCCAAAATATTGTAGTGGTCATGTATTTCCACCAAACTGGGAATCCAACCTGATTTCTACTTTGCTGTTGTTATGCAAGCACGGCGCCAAAATGGCTGCCTCACTCTTTGCAGGGCCCCCCCCAACCAGACTCATACATCCGGGTTAGTCAGGGGGCATGGCCATCCCTATATAAAAGGGGTAGCCACGAGGCAGCCTCACTGCCATTTTAAAGAGAAGCGACGGAGCGGAGAAGTTCGCTCCGACGCTGCTCCCTTAGGCTTTCTTGCCTTTTTCTTTTTCAATTCTGATCGGAGGATATCTCTCCTCCGATCAGTGCTGCAGCACTTGGGTGGCCATGGCACCCAAGCGAAAGTATCAAGCGGCCGCGAGGCCACGTCCTAGGGGGAGGGCTCGGCCTACCCCTTCGACCTCCTCCTTGGGACCACCACCAGGCCGGAGGGCTCAGCTGGCTGCCTCATGGGGGGGTGGCAGGGTTACAATTCCCACTGCCACCAATGAGGGTGACCAGGCGTCTGCTTACCCGCCCAGACGTAGGACTCATGCGGGGGCTGCGAGGGCCTGCTCCCCTGGGGTTTCTACCCCTATCCAACCTTTGCCTGGCATGGGGCATAGCGGCCCATTCGGGCGCAGCGCGGGATTGCTCCCCGCTGTTCCTCCGGCCCCCTATGGGCCAGATTATTGGGCCTGGCTCTATTCTGGCCAGGGATTGCCACACGGTTTCCCCCTCTGCTCGCTCATCTATTCCCCGGTGGGCCATCCAGCCCACTGGGCCCACCTTATTCTGGTGGGTCTGACACTGTGGATGCTCTCCTTGCCCGCATATTGGCACTTGAGGCATCCATGGGAATTGCTCCACCACCTTCGGAGGGTGGGCTTGGCAGCTCCTCGGCTGCGGCCCACATGCCTGCCACTGCCGCGCAGTGGGCCTTCAACAGGGTTGAGCTGCTGGAGGCCATTAGGCCAGTGCAAGCTGGCACTTCGCAGCTCCCCATCAGGCCATTCCAGCAGGGCATTCCACCAGGGACTGGTCCTGCTTGGCAGGGATGCATGGAGACACAAAGCTCGATGGCCATCGTGAGCTCCAACGCCCACTGCGGGCCAGAACCCCCAGTGGGGGCGGCCCATGGGGGTGCACCGAGTGAGTATCCTGGTCAAGTCAGTACACCGGCGACACTAGCTCATAACACTGGGGGGTCCAGTGGCCATGGCCGCTACAAGCAACTGCGGGAGGGCAGTTCAATTCACACTACCTTGTTACCTCCTGGGCTCCCAATTACCCTCAGGTTCTTACAGGGGTGACCGCCCCTATAATTCCGCCTAACTTCTCGGGGGTCCGACAGGGCCCATATTTGTTCCCCCACTTTAATCCGTGCCAACGGCGGCCCTGCCGACGGCCGGTTGCTCCCTACCCCTGGGCAACCATTTATCCCTTGCTACTAGGGAGAAGATATGGCATGGGGAATATATTGACATTTTCACCCTCCTGAACTGTGAACCCACTAAGGAGGAGAGGGAGGGGCAGGACGATAGGGACAAGGAGTTGTCCCATCGTCGTAAGCCGCCTCGCACTTGGGCCAATTGGTTACCGGCCTATCTGATATACATGGCAGTATACCTACGGGCCCGTCCTGATTTGGCCATCCCAATGGTCCAGTACCTGGACAATATTTACCGGGCCTTGGTTGATTTCCCTGGCCCGTCATGGTTGGCCTATGATGAAGAATTTAGGATGAGGGCGGTCCTTCACCCTGAGATGAGGTGGGACAAGCCCTGCCAGCAGTTGTGGCTACTGTATATGACCCCCACTCGGCCAGCGCCTGGTGACCGGTACCACTGTGTCCATGCCGTACAGCGGGCTGCTACTACACAGAATCCCCTCCAGCCGGCGGGGCAGGGGGTTCTAGCCCGCCTGCTGTGTTGGAGTTTCTCCGCCAACGGAGTGTGCACCAGGCACCAGTGTAGATTCAGGCATGAGTGCCCTTCCTGTTCCGGCCCTCATGCCGCCTCCGCATGCCCGCAGGCAGGTGGGTCACAAGGCAGAGGAAGGGGTTTTCAGGGGGCGGCCAGAGCTCCCTCTGACGGTGCTACCCATTCAAAAGGCCCCCTCCCCAATTAATTTCCCGGTTCTTGAACGCTGGTTGTGCACTTATCCTAGACAGGATGATGGCTTCCGCATCCCATTTAAAGGTGTTCGTGGGCCTCAGGACGCCCCGAACCTACTGTCTCTCAGGGGTAATGAGGACATTGCTGCGGAGAAGATAGCCAAGGAGGTTAGAGAACAGAGGGTTGCGGGGCCATTTAACGACCCCCCATATCCTAACTTGAAGGTATCCCCTCTGGGTTTAGTTCCTAAGAAGTCCCCGGGTGAATTCCGTCTAATTCACCACCTTTCTTACCCTGCGGGTTCCTCGGTCAATGACGCTATACCGGATGACCTTTGCTCTGTCAGGTATACGTCCTTTGACCAGGCCTTACAGATGGTATGCTTTTGTGGTCCCAGGGCGCTATTGGCAAAGTGTGATATCAAATCGGCATTCCGATTGTTGCCAGTGCACCTGGATGACTTTGAGCTGTTAGGTTTTTGTTTTTGGGGCAAGTTTTATGTGGACAAGGCCATGCCTTTTGGCTGTTCCATTTTGTGCTCAGCCTTCGAACGATTTAGCACTTTCCTCCACTGGGCTTTTGTTTGTAGGTCGGGGTCCTGGTCTGTAGCACACTACCTCGACAATTTTTTGTTCGGGGATGGACATGACATGGGCACGTGTGCACGCCTGCTCACCATGTTTCAGGCGCTCATGGGGGAACTGGGTGTCCCCCTAGCACCTCAAAAGACAGAGGGCCCTGCCACCACCCTTACCTTTTTGGGTATTGAAATCGACACCGTTGCTCAGACATCCAGGTTGCCTATGGAAAAGGTGACTCGGATCTCTGATGTGATTTTGGCAATGCTTGCCAAGGGTAAGGTGTCTCTTCGGGAGTTGCAGGTGCTTCTCAGCCACGTCAATTTCGCCTGCAGGGTAATGACACTAGGCAGAGCCTTCGCCAGGCATCTCTGTGATGCTATGGTGGGCCTTTCTAAAGGACACCACAGGGTATGGCTGACTAGGGGTTTACGAGCAGACCTTTCGGTTTGGCTCACATTCCTAATGGACTTTAATGGCGTCTCCTTCCGGTGATCTGAGCTTATGGTCAGCCCCCAGTTTCAAGTACAGTCGGATGCCTCCGGCTCCCTGGGGTATGGGATTTATTTCAAAGGACAGTGGGCCTATGGTCAATGGCCTCAGGAATGGCAGGGCACAGATCGCTTATGCGATCTTATGTTCCTGGAGTTTTTTCCAATTTTGGGTGCCCTTATGCTCTGGGGGGACAGGTGGGCTAATTCGGTGGTTCACTTTTGGTGTGACAATGCTGCTGTGGGGCACATTGTCAACGTCCAAATGTCTAGATCCCCCAGAGTCATGGCCTTAGTTCACCAATTTGTTCTTAGGTCCTTGCGCCTTAATGTGCTCTTCAGGGCCAGACATGTGCCAGGCATTATTAACGATATTGCCAACGCTTTATCCCACCTGCAGATCTCCCGGTTCCGTGCCTTGGCTCCAGATGCAGAGGAACTTCCCTCTCCACTCCTGGCCGAGATATGGACATTTGGTGAGGAGAAGTGAACTGGGCGATTGGCATGTCTTTGGCACCTCGCACGCGTAAGGCGTATCAGCATACACTCCTTCAATTTAGGACCTTTTGTAGGCAAAGGCAGTTGCCTGAAATGTGGCCGATACTGGTCGACCAGGTTTTACAGTATATGGTGCACCTTCATGATCAGGGGTTGGCCCCACGCACCATCGCCACCAGGCTTTTGGCCTTGGCATTCATATGGGGCTTTACTGACTGTGTGAGTGACTTCCGCATACGCCATGTCTTGGAAGAGTGGACACGTGAACATGGCCACCACCCAGACACACGTCACCCTGTTTCACCTGGTATTCTGTCCCACCTTGCACGAGGTTGGCATAGACTGTGTTATGATAGGTATGAGGAGTCTCTTTTTCATGCAGCTACCACCGTAGCTTTCTTTGGAGCTCTGAGAATCAGCGAGCTGGTCCCATTGTCAAAGGGGGACGTGTCTCGTAGGGCACTGGAACTCGACGATGTGTCTAGCAATCAGGAGTGGGCTCAGTTGAGGATTCGTTCCTCGAAGGCCGATCAGGATGGAGTAGGCAGTGGTGTTAGACTGCTACAAAGTACATTTGCTGACGTCTGTCCGGTTAGTGCCCTACATGCATTTTTGGCAGTGCGTGGTACGCGCCCTGGCCCATTGTTCTGCCACCAGGATGGGTCTCCCCTTACCAAATTTCATTTCTGGAGGGTGACCAGGACAGCTCGTACTTCACAGTGTGGGCCTCCCTGGGGCTCGTTATGGCACCCATTCTTTCAGGATAGGCACCGCATCAACTGCGGCTGCATTTGGGTACTCTGAGGCTGATATATGTCGGATGGGCAGGTGGGGATCAGCGTGTTTTTCATTATATGTACATTGCCTCACTGTATAAGTACCTAGTTATGTCCTTAATTCCTTCTCCTTCTTTTACAGACCCTGTGTGTCTACGCATACTGGTGGCAGTGTGGCTGGTGGGCCACAGTTATGTGCACTGGGCGGCACAGTATGCTGCTTCGTCGGAGTGGGGACCCCATCTCGGGCTGTGTGCATCTGCACGTATGCAGTGGTATGGTGTGCGCGGCATGAGATGGCGGGAACTGTTGCCATTCCTGATGTCCATCAGGGATGCTGGACCACCTGATGTTCCGATTCTGCACTTCAGCGGCAATGATCTCGCACAGATCACTGGCCTTTCCTTAAAAATGTCGGTGTGCAGTTTCTACATGATTTATGGCCGTACACATGGTTGTTATGGTCTGACATTGTGCCGAGACACTGTTATAGGGGAGGCATGGATCTCCTTGGTTTGGACCGTGTCTGGCAGTCAGTGAACACGGCTGTTGCCTGGTTTCTTGTTGAGAATGGCTTGGGGACAGCCATTCGACACCCGGGGATAGGGTTGCAGGATTTTAGCCTGTATGCAGGAGATGGGGGTCCACCTGTCTGCCAGAGGAATGCACCTCTTTCTGATGGATGTGCAAGCGTGCCTGGTGACCGAGCTGTCGGTCAGGGGCGGGCGGTGAGTCATCATGGACACCTCCCCGTGTGGTGGGTAGCACTGGTAAGGTAAAGATTTATGACCCATAGGTGTCCGGCAGGTTCGCAATTGACTGGCCAACACGTATATAGGTACAGGGGAAACAGGATTGGCCGGTCAAGGGCGAACCATGAATGGGGTGATGCTAGGAGCTTCACAGCCTGCATCACCTTGATATTTGGATGGATACACGTCAAAGGGTGGGGTCAGTAGATAGTATATTGACTTCGGTCAACAATTTGTTTGTGTCAACAAACAAATTGATACAAATTGATACATGTAGCCAATAGCCATTGGCATTTTGGGTGGAACCTTACCAGTGCTACTGAGGCCTGCTTGCCTTAAAGAATTACAATTGGATGATACACCAATTGAAAGTGATAATTTGGACTAGGGCATTATTCAATAAAAGTGGCCCAATGCCTTTAATCCAATACCGGTGTCTGAGTCTTTATTTGGGTGGGTGCACCTGCAAAGTCTCTTATGGGACAGTAGCCATAAATGGGAAAAGAAATACATAGATGAACTTAGTTTACAGAGGGATAAAACAGAATTTGAAGTGATGATTTGTAAAATAAGAAAAGGAGAAAGAGGGATAAAAGGGCTAGTAAGCAAAATATATAAAATCCTAAATAAGGATGAAAATTTACAAAATGTTTTGAGAAAATTATGGGAGGAGGATTTGAATATAATAATTTCTGAACTTCAATGGAAAAATAAATGGAAGAGAAGAATTATGAAGAATCTTTCAATTAGATTAAAAGAACAATTATAAAATATTATGGAGGTGGTACTTGACTCCAGTTAAATTATTTCGAATGGATAATAGCAAAACGAAGAACTGTTGAAGATGTAAAAGCAATCTTGGAACATATGAGCATATGGGGTGGATTTGTAAAGTGATAAATGCTTTTTGGAAATTAATTGAGAAAGAAATATCTGATATTTTTAGAATTGATTTTAAGCTGGGCTCAGGTATTGCCTTACTGACAGAAATAGATAATATAAATATGAATACAAATAATAAAGAATTGTTATCTATAATGTTAACTGCCATAAGATTATGTATAGCAAGAAAATGGAAAAGCGATTTAACACTGAAAATAGATGAATGGTACAAGGAAATGTGGGAAATTGCTTTGAATGATAAATTGACATGTGAATTGAATGTGAAGAAAGGTATTTTGAAAGAAAACAAATTTTGGGAAATATGGAGACCATTTGTGGAATATGTTTTAATACGTGATAAAGGAGATAAACCAGTACCTCAATATATGAGTTTTTGGAATGATTAAAATAGAATACTGATCTTCATGGCATGTATATATTACTGGGTGTTATTATTTTGTAATATAATAAGTTGAATCTTATAAATTTTTGGAATTGTAAATATATAATTTAAAATATAAATAAAAATAATGAAATAAGGTATGCGATATTCTGTGTAAAATATATGATAAATATAAGGTTCTAGATTAGGTATTGTTTATAATACTATTATAGCGGAATTTAAGTAAATTAATGTAATAATTTGTTTTATATGTTTATGTATTATGTTTATGTATTTTCTTTTGCAAATTTGTATGTTTTTATAATTTTGTTTTCTTTAAATTAATAAAAAATATTTTTTTAAAAAAGACAGTAGCCGCAGTAACCATGCAAAACAAAAAAGGCAGCAACGCAAAAGGCTACAGATGCTGAGTGGGAGCCCGAGTGGATGACGCGGTGGAGCCAAACCCTCCTGGGGCAGGAAAGGTAAATAAAAACACAGACAAGGTTTTGGGAAAGGTGACTTGGGGGGGGGGGGCGGCACTGGGCAGAGACAGGCTTGTCCGTTGTGTGTGCTTGTGCATGTGCATGCGCATATGTGTGTGTGCATGCGTGCATGCATGTGTGTGTGTGTGTGTGTGTGTGTGTGTGTGTGCATGAGTGTGTGTGCGTGCTTGCGTGTGTGTGTGCATGTGTGTGTGAACCTGGGCAAGACCTGGTAATCAGCTAGTTAATGATAAAATGTCATGGCTAATGGTGTCATGAGCATTGTGTGTGCAGAGCTATGACAACAGGATTGCAATCATTAAATAGCAAAATTCTAGTTCATATCAGAAAAAATAATAAAAAAAACAAAAACACTGCAGCACTTTAAAGACTAACTGCTACTATTCAAAAATTGGAAAAAATTGTTGTGCTTTGGTGTTACTAGAATTATTAGGGGAGAGTTTGCAAAACATGTCTCATTATTAAAAATAATTTATTCTGGGTTGAAAGGATTTTTGCTGGAGAAACTCTGCTCGGGGATACCTGAATGAGGCTCCTTTCATGTCCCAAAGATCTTTTCCCATGAATGTGGTCCCTATTTATCTACTTACAATTTCTTGCTTTCGATCTGCTAGGTTGGCAGGATATGGCAGGAGATGGGACAAAGACAGGTGCTCAATCCATCATGCAGTACCCGGGTCTTGAACTGCCGACTTGCCGGCCTTCCAGCTAACAATGCGAGCTTCTGAACCACTGAGCCAATGTATCATTAATGTTGTCATGACATAATAATTATTATATTTCTCTGGGTTTGATTTTCACCATGATAAATAGCATGAGTTGTGCAATGTGGCTTCAAATAACTGTTAAGACCATAGTGGTGTGTTTGGCCCATAGACCTTCCTCCCGATGGTAAGGTTCTACACCGTTTTCCTCACCTCACCCACACTACTGTTCCCAGTGTATTATTTGGCTCTTATTATAATAAAGTAGCCCATTATTTAATCCAACCACTGCATACATCTGTTTACCGGGGGGGGGGGTGCGCCGACAAAGGAATTTGGTGCATCTACTGCTATGTATCTGAACTACAATGTAATTTCACTGTACTATTGCAATGTATTGCATTTTTATCTACCATGTTTTAAACTTGATTAAGAACATAAGAACAGCCTTGCTGGAACAGGCCACAGCCCATCCAGTCCAGCATTCTGTCTCACACAGTGGCTCACCATTTGCTTCAGGGTATTATTCCCAAGCAGATGCCTTCACCTGCTTAGGATTCCCTGGAAATGGCATTGAGAGATATCCTGCCTATCCCTCCAACCCTGAGGTTGTTCTTAGGTATCCATAATTATAGCCATTGATACCCTTGTCCTCCATGAACTTGTCTAATCCTTTATTGAAGCTGTCAAGACTGACAGCTGTCACCGCTTCTTCTGGCAGGGAGTTCCATAGACCAGTGATGCTCTGGGTGAAAAAGTACTTTCTCTTATTTGTTTGAGAACTAGCAAACTTTCTCCTTATTTGGTTCTGACATTCTGATTGGCTATGTGTGCCTTAAGTTTTGTTTCTGATATACTCTGTTTGAATAAAGAGATGCCATGATTATGCCTTTGTTCAGCCAAAACTGCAGTCGTGTGTATGCTTTTCTCTCTATCTCTGTTTCTTCCTTACTCTGCCTAATGAAGCTGGACTTCGATAGCTTTTAACTCTTCCTTTGTTTATCTGGGGCTATAAACTGTTGCTAATGAGGCTGATTAGAGATCTTTACATGAATCGGACTCCTACAAGTGGTGCCCCGTCGCGAGGCGTTTGAATGAAATTCAAAGGAATGCTTTGAAGCAGCAATCAGCAATTAGCACCTAATTAGCACCTAATTAGCACCTAATTAGCACCTCATTGCGACCAGGGCAAGGTCTTCATTCACCTACGACCAGAAAGGTCCGACCAGAGGAAAGGTCAACTCAAGCGCTTGAAATTCAAAGGGTGAGTGAAAAACAATAATTATGGGGTGTGTGCTAGCCTCGCCAGAACAGGAGTTTTGTAAAGATATCTTATATCTTCTGCATAAGAATGGGAAACGAGCTGATAAGAAGGAAATACAGCAGCTGGTCCAAGTTGTAGGAAAAACCTGTCCTTCATTTAAATATGATTGTCTGGACTTGAAAGAGTGGGAAAAGATTGGGAGAGAATTGCAGAAGCATGATGGGATTTCTGTATCAGTGCAATATAATTGGAATGAAGTCAGAAACTGTCTGCAAAGACTTACTCCAAAAAATATGTTGTTGTCCCAGCAGCTTGCTGGTCCCCTTCCACAGCTTTTGCCTCCAGCCAAGGGAGGCAAAACAACAGCATGAGCCCCCTGATGGGGATGGGGGTGGAAAAGGAGATGGGACATTATATCCTGCCTTGCAGCAATCAAGCACTTTTAGCCCTACAAAAGACCTGTTCTCTGCTGCTTTAACTGCAGCTGTGCTGGATGTGGAATCTCCTGAGATATACCCAGTGATCAGGGGGGCTCCGGCTGTTGGCAATGCACCGGCAATCCCAGATAGATATGAAACCCTCCATTACAAATATCTGAAGGAACTGAAAGTCAGCATACGTGACTATGGGGTTAATGCACCTTTTACAAAAGCTCTGTTGGAAGCCATTGCTTCTCAAAAATTGATACCAGCTGATGGGGAACAAATGGTGGGGACCTCATCACAGATTGAAGCTATTAATGCATGCAAAGTGGCAAGAAGCAAGGAGTGTGATTCAAAGAGCAGCATAGGAGATCTCAGCCCGCCCCTGAAGCAGCCCTCATCACAAAAGCAGGAGAAGCTGAGTAGTAAACTTGATACCTCACGTGTGGCCAAGAAGTGGGAGGATGGCCCAGAGGAGGAATGCAGAAAACCCAAGCCCAAAAAGGGGTCTTATTGCAAGTACAAACTAACAGATGCAGTTTGTCATAAAGTTGAGATTCAGATGCTGCAAATGAAAGAAGTCCAGAGGAAACGGGGTGTGGATCCTTCCTGTATGAACAGCAGGCTTTTGCAAAAATACAAGGAGGGAGAAGACATACTAGACATACTCCAGTTTTTGGCTGATTTTGAACTGCCCAAACCTCAAACAAAGAGATCCAGAATGGGCTGTTCCAAGTTTGTTCATACCTCATCTGCCTGCCTTAATACAGATGGGTGTGGCTGGAGCATGAAGGAATGTGTGTTTGCCCGAAAAGCTGAAAAGGGGGGTTGGCTGGGTGTCTTGTGAATTCAGTGAGAAGTAATTTATGGCCTAATTTCAACCTTGCCATGCCAAGAACTGTGCTGGAGAGAAGATAGTGTTTAAGAAGAAAGCTTCAATCAACATTTGGACTTTTAATTTGGACATTTTAATTGGACTAAAAAGTTTGTGTGAAATCTAAAGAAGAATTGGCCTTGTTTGCATTATAAAACTGAAAACCTTTTTTAAGAAAAAAAATTTGTCTACCTGCTCATGCTATGAGTGTGAAATGCTCTAATGATATTTGTACTGTATTTTGATTTACTTAAAACCATGCTATGCTGGTTTTAAGTTATTGAATGCCTCTTTCACTTACACCAGGGAGAGAAGAAGAAATTTAATGCCTTACTCATGTAATTGGGGAGGGAGAAATGCTTGCTAAAATGCAACAGAGACCTCCTTCATGTAAGGAAGAAGAGAAATGTTCATGTTTTGTTCATGCTTAAATGTTTGCTTATTCTCTTGCAGGATAAAGACCTGTCTTTGCTTATGTTATGTTTTGCCTTATGAAACTGCATACCTCAAGGTACCTTCAGAAGTACATGGAAGAGTTTTCAGTACCCTACACATGTAAATGGGTTTGTGACATTGCATTTGTGTTATACATCAGGCATGTTTCACGTTTAGTTACATGGTACTAGTAATAACAGGGTATGCTCCTGTTTCTTAGGGGAGTGTCTTCCTAAGCCATTGGTCGTTTATTGGCAACAAGGGGATCCTGGGTGTATGGATTCCTGCTCGAGCGATCCGCCCATGGAGAGAGAAGAAGGTTACTCAGCTCCAGGATGGTGGTTCACAAGTAGACTAAATTTGCTGACATTTGTTCTTTTCTTTCTTACTGTGCTTCCAGCTGTAAGAACAATGCCTCATGGGGGCAACCCCAACTTTTGGCTTCGTCATGCTAACTATATGTTTGAGGTTCATGGTAAGAATGCAACGTTATACTATGAGCATCCACTGGCAGTGTCTCAAATGGCCTTTCTTCCGGCATTGTTCAACACGCCTGAGTTGGTTATTGGACACTTGCAACATCTTGATAGGTCTATACTCTTCTCTAATCCCCCAGAACAATTTAACAACACCCGCTGGCGAAGCATGACATTCAAGAAATACACTAAAGGGCCTTGTTTCTGCTGTCATAATTCTGGAGTCTGGAATAGTAAATGGAAGCACTGGACTCAAGCACAAAGGGTTTTGCAGAATGTAGGCAATTATACGGGTTGTGATGATTATTTTTGGTTATGGGGTAGTTATAACAGTTCTTATAAGCTTAATTATACCTTGTTTAACACTACTATTGAAGATATATATGATGTGTTTCCTATGTTTACTCCTGATTATTCTGCTATAGATAGTGGTTCAATTTGCAATGGATGGCAAATTAAGGATCCCAACATGTGGTTCTTTTTTAATGGAGTTGCCATGAATTTCCATCCAGGACAATATCAATGTGCAGCATTGGGTTATTTTACCTTACCCGTACAAGTGCAAATGTCGCTTCAGGCAGATGCACGGAGCCGGAGAGCTGTTGCCGGCCTGATGGGTTCTGGTTGCAATGATGAAGTGATAATCGATGTTCAGCTTTCTGATGGTAGCTCCTGGGGGAGAGCTATAGGGGGTGTTATCACTGGAGCACTCACCTTGGGATCATACCCAGGTGTCATTTCCCAGGAGAATAGAAGGTCCATTTTGGGACTCACCTGTAGGCTGGAGAAATCAATCAATGCCACAGGGAGGGTCATACGGGATCTTCAAATAGAAATCACTGAGCTTCATCAAGACCAAATGCAGGACAGACTGGCCATAGATTACCTGTTAGCAAAATCCGGAGGATTTTGTAAACTGGTCGGGAACCAGGGATGTCGGGTAAAATTCCAGGATCTGAATAATACTATTGAGAAAGAACTTCAGAATTTACAGGAGAGCATTACTAACAATGTACGCACTGATGTTAATCTCTTTGATTGGATGACTTCTTGGTTGCCTGATTTGTCTGTCCTTAGACAAGTTTTCTTTTATGGGTTCATTATTATTATTTGCCTTATATCTTTGTGTTTTTGCATTTATTGTATTCTTAATCTTATTTCTATGTGTAACACATGTCCACTGCGTAGAAGAGAGACATCGGGTTTTGCACGACGGCAATTGTACTCAATGAGGTATCATCCTCCGGAACAAGGTACCAGGAGTCAGGAGGGGTACGATGTCCAGGAGGACAGTGATGATGTATATGGAGGAGTAGTTATGGAGTATGATGACATGCAGGAGTATGATTAGCCGTCCCTCTCTCAAATTTAAATGAAAAAGGAGGACATGTAGGAATGTATCTGGTTCCTGTCTGGCTGTCTCCTACACATTTTGTAAACAAAGGCCTCTTTGTATACATGAGAGACAACGCTTGATTTTGGGCATGCGTAGAATAGTGAGAAGAATTCTCCTTATTTCTCCTTATTTGGTTCTGACATTCTGATTGGCTATGTGTGCCTTAAGTTTTGTTTCTGATATACTCTGTTTGAATAAAGAGATGTCATGATTATGCCTTTGTTCAGCCAAAACTGCAGTCGTGTGTATGCTTTTCTCTCTATCTCTGTTTCTTCCTTACTCTGCCTAATGAAGCTGGACTTCGTTAGCTTTTAACTCTTCCTTTGTTTATCTGGGGCTATAAACTGTTGCTAATGAGGCTGATTAGAGATCTTTACATGAATCGGACTCCTACATGTTATGCAATAGGGAAAACAGTTTTCCTCATCTACTTTGTCCACACAGTGCATGATTTTATAAACCTAAATCAGGTCACTTGTTAGACGCCATCGTTCAAGAGTGAAGATTAAATGTTAATTTCTTGCACATGGATTAAATCAAACAATAAAGTCTGAATTTACTAAAACAGTATTTTATTGCTATTCCCAATCTGAAAATTCAAACTTTACTGGGGTTTCAGCAAAACCACTGTGCTATTAAATCACATGTTGAATGATAAGTAGCACTTAAGTAAATCCCACTGAGTCAATGAAGTACTGTATTGTACCTGAACTAGTTATAAGATACTAGCTCCTGTTTGGACTGTGTTTTGTCCTCTGATCCAAGTTATAATTCCAATGTATTCTGACATACAGAAAATGCCCCACATCCATAATCAAGTTTGATCCTCCCTAATTTCTGGTGCCAAAAAAATGAAACATGAAATAAAATATATAGTCAAATCATAGAACAAACTGAAGCAAAACAAACACTTTTTGGAATATGAGGCATTTCCACACCCCTATGAATTCCTCTCCTGCACAAGCATAAAATATATTTCAATGATGTCCATCAGTTGGCCCAAATGACAACCACAGTTTATCACTGTGCCTGGCTTTGTCATGGCTGGGATATTTTTATTTTTATACTGTAATATGTTCCATTGGGTGGGATCAAAAAGTTGTAAATCAATATATCTGTGATGAGATTTTTTTAAAAAAAACATACTAAAGTTTTTCCTCTTAGCAAAAGTGATACAAGGATAGTTGCTGAAACTTGAGGGCATAGGTGTTAATTCCAAATATAGCATATCCCCGAATCAATAGGATTTATCATTGAATGGTTCTACTTCAGCTGTAATCACAAACACATTTAATGTATTGTTTACAATCACATAGATTGATATAATAGACTACCTTAAATTAATAACTATGAAGGAAAAATATTCCATCTTGGAAACTTGCATTTTGCACAAATCCAGTATATTCAAGCTGGCATTCTTAAGGTTAAATAGGGAGAATTAAAAGATGAGTCATGAAAGGATAAGGAAATCAAAGCTAACTCCAAGAATAGGATGACTGAACAGGCACTGAATGAGAAGGAGATTTACAGCTAAAGCAAGGAATAAAGCATAGGAAATATCTTGGACCACTGTGCAACCACTGAAGCACTAGGAACTGAGGTCTTCAGTTTTATTGTCATCAGGGTGTATTAGTTGCTCTCTGAAGTTTTTCCTTTATGAAGTGCTGTATGGGATTTGCCTCCACACATTTAAAAAACATTTAATTTTTGTACAACACATATGAAATGAATGCATGTATCCTTGTGTTTAGGGCAGAACTTTATTTTAGCATTTTGCAAGCGCGGCGCCAAAATGGCCGCCGCGCTCTTTGCGGGCCCCCCCCACCGGACGAAGGCATCCGGGTAGTTAGGGGGCGTGGCCAGCACCCTTATAAAAGGGGTGGCCACGAGGCATCCGAGCTGCCATTTTGCGAAGCGACGGAGCGGAGAAGTTTTTCCCCTCTTACCTCCGTCGCTCTTGCCTTTCGCCGGGAAGCCTCTTTGGACGCAGTTTTTCTTCATCTTTATCCGGCTTCCCAGCACATAGCAGCTATGCCCTCTAAGAAGAAGGCAACTGCGAATGCGGTTCGCTCTGCGCGGAGGCGCCAGCCGGGTCGGAGGACCGTGACTGCGCCTCCCCAGCAGCCTCCCTTGCCAGAGCCCACCGGGACCGGTGGGATGGGGTTGATAGCCCCCTGGCCTGAGGTGGGGCGTCCGCATACCGGCCCGGCAGGGGCCGCGGCCCCCGGCCCGCAAGCAATGGCCACTGCACCTGGCATGGACCATTCTTCGGGGCCTTCTCCTTTTGGTACGCAGCTTCCTGCGGGGGGTTTCGGCCATGGGGGGTGGTTGGATCCCTTCCCCTGGCAGGGCATGCCCCTGGCCCCGCAGGGGCCGGGCCTGGGCTCGTGGCCGAATTCGGGCCCCGGGGTCCAGGGACCTGGACCGGCGCCTGCAACCTGTGGGCCGGCCAGCCCTTTGCCCCCCCTTGGCACCGGGGGCTATGTCAATGTTGAGGCCCTTCTGGCCCGCGTTGCGGCCCTCGAGGCATCGCTCGCGAGGGTCAACCACCCAGGGGTGCCTTTTGGAGCGCAGGTTGATGCTTCGTCTGCCGGGCAGCGGCAGGCGGCGGGACGGGTCGAGCTGCCCGAGGCGCGTGGGCTGGCGTCGGCCACTGCCTCGCAGCTCCCCATTCAACAGGCTGGTGCTGATCAGGCCCATCGACGAGCTCAGTCGTGATCGTGAGCTCCGATGCCCCCAGTGGGCCGGAACCCCCGGTGGGGGTGGCCCTCGGGGGTGCAGCATGTGAGTATGCGGTTCAATCTAGTGACCCACACATCTAACTACATTGGGGGGAGCATTTCAGTGGCCGTGGCCTTGCACGGGTGGCGCGACGGTTCAGTCGCTGCCGGCCCACCCGGCGACTTCACCTCCAACCCAGGGCCCTGTTTGGGGTGGTGCCTCCTATTCAGTCGGGAACGTGTTAGGGGTGACGGGGTTGGTCCAGGCTCCTTTTACAATGCCCACAGTTCCCACCGTGCCGGTGTCGGCATTGCCGACAGTGGGGTATTCCTTGCCCCTTGGGGATCATCTGGCCCAGTCTACCAAAGAGAAGATCTGGCGTGGGGAGTATGTGGACATCTTCTCCCTTCTTAACAGAGAGCCCACCAAGGAGGAGAGGGAGGGGCAGGAGGAGAAGGATAAGGAACAGGCACGTCGTCGTAAGCCGCCACGCACGTGGGCCAACTGGTTGCCAGAGTGCCTCATATACATGGCGGTTTACCTCAGGGCCAGGCTGGATCTGGCACTCCCGATGGTCCAGTATTTGGACACCATCTACCGGGCGATGGTTGACTTCCCGGGCCCGTCGTGGTTGGCTTACGATGAAGAATTCCGTATGCGAATTCCCCTGCACCCAGAGATGAGGTGGGACGAGCCCTGCCAGAAGCTGTGGCTTCTGTACATGACCCCCACGCGCCCTACGTCTGGGGAAAGATACCATTGCGGACATGCAGTCCAGCGAGCGGGCCCAGCACAGACACCCCGCCAGGTGGCGGGGCAGGGGGTTTCAGCCCGCCTGCTGTGCTCGGCCTTCTCGTCCACTGGTTCCTGCAATAGGAAGAATTGCCGGTACAGGCATGAGTGTCCCTCTTGTGCTGGCCCCCATGCTGCCTCCGCCTGCCCCAGGCCGGGCGGGATGCGGGGCAGAGGTAGGGGTGGACAAGGGGCTGGCAAGACTGCCGCAGAGGGAGCTGGTCCACCGAAAGGCCCCCTCCCCAATTAATGTGGACATGTTGGAGCGTTGGCTCGCATTGTACCCGAGGACGGCAGACGCGGCTTACCTGCTTCAGGGTTTTCGACTGGGGTTTAGTATTCCCTTTCATGGGGGATAGATCCCCCCAAGATGCCCCCAACCTTTTGTCCATTGGGGAAGGGAGGAGGTGGCTGCTGTCAGCATTACTAAGGAGGTTGATGCGGGCAGGGTCGCTGGCCCTTTCCCTGCACCCCCGTTTCCCAACCTTAAAGTGTCCCCCTTGGGCTTAGTGCCCAAGAAGTCACCGGGCGAGTGCTGCCTGATTCATCACTTGTCCTACCCAGCCGGCCGATCGGTCGATGATGCTATCCCTGATGACCTTTGCTCGGTCAGGTATGCATCCTTTGACCGAGCGCTGCGCATGGTGCGCTCATGTGGCCCGGGTGCGCTGTTAGCTAAGTGCGACATTAAGTCTGCCTTTCGTCTCCTGCCGGTCCACCCGGGTGACTTTGAGTTGCTGGGCTTCAAGTTCCGGGGTGAATTTTATTTCGATAATGCCATGCCTTTCGGCTGTTCCATATCATGCTCGGCCTTCGAGCGTTTCCGCACCTTCCTACAGTGGGCTTTTGTCCGCAGGTCAGGGTCTTGGTCTGTAGCCCATTACCTGGATGATTTTTTATTCGGGGGTGAACGGGGCTGGGACACGTGCACACGTCTCCTCAACACATTTCAGACGCTAATGGAGGAACTTGGTGTCCCTTTAGCACCCGAAAAGACCGAGGGCCCATCTACTCAGCTAGTCTTCCTGGGGGTGGAGATTGACACGGTAGCGCAGGCTTCTAGGTTACCGGGGGATGAGGTGTCAAGGATAGTGGCCCTCATCTCGGACTTGCTTGCTAAATGCAAGGCATCCCTGCGGGAACTGCAGGTGCTACATGGTCACCTCAATTTTGCTTGCAGGGTGGTCGCACCGGGCAGGGCGTTTGCTCGGCGCTTGTGCGACGCCATGACAGGCTTATCCAGGCCCCACCATAGGGTGAGACTGACCCGGGGTATCAGGACAGATATGCTTATCTGGCTCCAGTTCCTGAGGGAGTTCAATGTTGTGTCATTTTGGAGGTCCGACCTTCTGGCTTCACCTCGTTTCCAGATACAGTCCGATGCCTCTGGATCCCTGGGTTATGGGATGTACTTCAATGGGAAGTGGGCCTATGGTGGGTGGCCGCCAGCCTGGTCGGGCACGGGTCGCCTGCGAGATCTTACGTATCTGGAATTTTTCCCCATCCTGGGGGCTTTGATGCTATGGGGTGCGGAGTGGGCCAACTCGGTGGTTCATTTCTGGTGTGACAATGCGGCCATTGTCCACATTGTCAACTCACAGGCTTCTGAAACACCCAGGGTCATGGACCTGGTGCGCCAGTTTGTATTGCGCAGCCTGCGCCTCAATGTGCTGTTCAGTGCCAGGCATGTCCCGGGTGTCAATAATGATATCGCTGGCGCTTTGTCCCGCCTGCAGATCTCCCGGTTCCGCGCCTTGGCCCCGGATGCGGAGGAATTTCCCTCGCCACTCCCGGACGAGATATGGACCCTTGGCAAGGAGAGGTGAACCGGGCGATCAGCATGTCGCTGGCGCCACGCACGCGTAAGGCGTATCACCACGCATTCATTTCTTTCCAAGCATTCTGTGCCCAATTTCGGCTGCCAGACACCTGGCCGATCCCAGTGGCCCACATCCTTCGATTCATGGTTTACCTACATGCCCAGGGCCTCGCACCTCGCACCATAGCATCCAGGCTGTCAGCGCTGGCTTTTATGGCCAAAGTAGGCGGTCATGCGGACGGTACCGCTGACTTCCCTGTGAGACACGTTTTGGAGGGGTGGGTGCGGGAGCGTGGGCGTAGCCCGGACGACCGCCACCCAATTTCCCCAGGGGTTCTTACCCAACTGGCACGGGGCTGGCAGGACCTATGTTTTGATAGGTATGAGGCAGCCCTGTTTCATGCGGCTACAACGGTGGCCTTTTTTGGAGCGCTCCACATCAGCGAGCTTGTGATGCTGTCTAAGGCGGATGCAAGTCGTAGGGCACTGGAACTCGACGATGTCTGTGTTTGCAATGATTGGGCTCAGTTGAGGATACGCTCCTCTAAAACGGATCAGCACGGCGTAGGCAGTGGAGTGAGACTGCTACGATGTTCCTTGGCAGACATCTGTCCGGTTGGTGCCCTACAGGAGTTCCTTGCACTGCGTGGCACGCACCATGGCCCGTTTTTCTGTCACCAAGGTGGGTCTCCCCTTACTAAATTTCAATTTTGGAAGGTGACCGGGAAGGCACTAGCCAGTGTTGGCCTCCCTGGGGCTCGTTGCGGCACCCATTCATTCAGGATAGGGGCGGCTTCTACTGCAGCTGTTTTTGGGTACTCCGGGGCTGAAATACGCCGCATGGGAGGGTGGGGATCACAATGTTTTCAGTTTTGTGTTCGCCCTCTTCAATCGTGAGTACCAGTTTTGTCACTGCACTGTTTCTCCCCCCCCTTTTTTCCTTGACAGACCCTGGGTGTCGTATTACACCGGTGACAGTATGGCTGGTGGGCCATAGCCACGTGCGCAGGGCAGCGCGTTACGCTGCGGCGACAGAGTGGGGACCCCGACTGGGACTGGGTGCATTCGCACGTCTCAGGTGGTATGGTAAGCACGGCATGTTATGGCGGGAACTGTTGCCATTCCTTTTCTACATCAGGGATGCTGACTCGCCTGATGTCCTGGTTATGTACCTTGGGGGCAATGGCTTGGGACAGGTCACTGGCCTATCGCGGAAGCTTGTGATTTGCAGTGACCTGGGCTACTCACATTATGTGTGGCCTGCCACAACCCTCAATTGGTCGGACACGACACCACGGTACGCTTACAGGGGAGCGTTCGGCCTCGAGGCTCTTGACCGGGCTGACGCTCCGTGAACAGGGCTATTGCCCGGTTCCTTTTCGACAAGGGTGGGGGACGCGTCATTCGCCTCCCCACCATCAGTCTGCAAAATTGTGAGCTTTACTCAGGGGATGGGGCCCATCTGTTGCAGGGAGGTATGGACCTCTTGTTAGTAGACTGGCGAGCAGGCCTGTTGACCGAGCTGACGGTCTTGGGGGGGGCGGTGAGCCTTTTGGGAAGCCTCCCCGTGTGGTGGGTAGCACTGGTAAGGTAAACATTTATGACCCACAGGTATCCGGCAGGTTCGCAATTGACTGGACAACACTAGACAGGCATAAGTTGGTTAAACGTTGTCCGGTCAACGACGAACCAGGCGACGGGGTGATGGCTACAGCTAGACAGCATGCATCACCCCGTGATTTTACTGATACGCGTCAGAGGGTGGGGTCATTAGTTAGATATTGACTACGGTCAACAATTTGTTTGTTGTCAACAAACAAATTGATACAAATAGATACATTGTAACAATTGCCGTTGGCAATTTTGGGTGGCACCTTACCAGTGTTACTTCGGCCTGCTTGCCTTAAGAATTATAATTGGTCAAATACCAATAGAAATTTATAATTCGGACTAGGGCATGAATCAATAAATGTGGCCCAATGCCGTTATCCACTTTCACCAGTGTCTGAGTCCTTTATTGGGGGGTGCGCCTGCAATGCAAGCGCGGCGCCAAAATGGCCGCCGTGCTCTTTGCGGCCCCCCCCACCGGACGAAGGCATCCGGGTAGTTAGGGGGCGTGGCCAGCACCCTTATAAAAGGGGTGGCCACGAGGCAGCCGAGCTGCCATTTTGCAAAGCGACGGAGCGGAGAAGTTTTTCCCCTGCACCCCCTCCCTAGTTAACAGTGTGATATTTTGGTCGCTTCGGGGCCGGGTGGGAATTTTTGGCTGGGACTCACAATTGGCTCTCGGGTCCTGGCTTTTTCGCCCATCCCACACTGTTGCTATGGTTTGATATAGGGGTTTCTGTTGCTGCTGTTGACTTTGGTCACATGGGCGGGTAGCACTGGTAAGGTAAACATTTATGACCCACAGGTATCCGGCAGGTTCGCAATTGACTGGACAACACTAGACAGGCAAAAGTTGGTTAAACGTTGTCCGGTCAACGACGAACCAGCCGACGGGGTGATGGCTACAGCTAGACAGCATGCATCACCCCGTGATTTTATGGATACGCGTCAGAGGGTGGGGTCATTAGTTAGATATTGACTACGGTCAACAATTTGTTTGTTGTCAACAAACAAATTGATACAAATAGATACATTGTAACAATTGCCGTTGGCAATTTTGGGTGGTACCTTACCAGTGTTACTTCGGCCTGCTTGCCTTAAGAATTATAATTGGTCAAATACCAATAGAAATTTATAATTCGGACTAGGGCATGAATCAATAAATGTGGCCCAATGCCGTTATCCACTTTCACCAGTGTCTGAGTCCTTTATTGGGGGGTGCGCCTGCAATATGGTCTGTGTTGAGTCAGGCACTTAAGAAGTATTCAGACCAGCAGGGTCGGGTCAAACACAAGTGATTTATTGTTCAGCTCATAATACCAGACTGGAAACAAGGGGGCAAGGTGGCTCTTTATATACAAGCAGAACGACAGTTACAGAGATACATTTACCCGGCTGCTGAAAATGCGGGAACCTATGTTTATAGCCAATCGGATTACATTAACAGTGATATGAATTTGGCACCTTACAGAAAGGGCGCACTTTTGCAGAAATACGCAATGGTGTCAAGGACATTGCTTAAACCTTTGGACACAACAGTCTGTCACTCTCACCACTTTGGTGTCAGCTATTCTTACTGTTATTATGCTAATTACTACCAAAATTCATTGTCTATGCACACTACTTTTCTTTTTTCTTAAGGTGAGATATCGATTTTGATAAAAATAATATTGATGGAGTTGTGTTATTACCCAATCAGGTCATAACCATTTCCATCTCACCATCTCCTTTTTGTAGTATTTTTATGGAGGTCTGAAAATACATAAATAATGTAATGGGACAGACATGACAAGTGAGTGAGTAAGAGCATCTCCAAAAAGCCATGGAGATAATGTGTGTGTCATTGTTTTGGCATAGACTTTGGTTACAATGCAAGGTCTACTGTAAACTGTTTCTGAAGTCAACTGGGAAATATAAAAATTAAAATACAGGGACCAAAATCCTCTTAAACAAGATACACTGATGCAAGAAATATGACTGCGGAATGCCTCTAATTACAGAGTCCCTGCTTTGATTCTTCATTGCTAAAATGTAATCCCTTGGGATGCACCTTGAGCATCACCTGAAATTGAAATAAAGACTCCTTAATTAGTGATAATCTAATTTAGCAAAAGACAAGAATAAGCTTGTATGAAATAGATTGCTGCTAATTAAAAAGTCCCTAGTTCAATTCTTGGTCACACTTAAAACCAATTGACTTGTATACAATGAGATTATGTTTAAGAAATGAAGAGCTGATGTAAGAACTCAATTAAAAGCAACCAGCTGTTGCAGATAATTCCATTTCTCATGCATGATTTATGCAAGACTAGTTTGATCACTGAATAAAACAAAAAACAGTAACAACAATGTGACACTATCAGTTTTGGTTCAGGTCAAGCCAACCATGAGAAAAGCTAATCCAATGATTCTTTTTTTGGTTTAGTCTGAAAATACTCAGACATAGTAGCCATAACTTTAATTAGTATGATATCTTTGCCATACATGTTACTTAACCTATAATTCCCCTTGCCTGCAGAGACAGCTTTCATCTCCAGATGGATTCCAATTATTGTTGGCCAGTGCTTGATAGTAACTTGCTGTTCCCGATAAAAATAGATAAAAGCTGAAAATGTGCTTTATGCTCCACATGAGATCATTAACATCCTAGAACCTTGCGGTTTAATAAACTATGTGATGCAGAGTTTGAACAAACTTGAGCAGAAAGGCAGTGTAATTAAAGAACTATCAAATCTGCCTTCACACACCTGATCTTATATCCAAAGTACCTGTACATAATATTAATCAGGCTGCCAAACTTAATCAAATAAAAATAAGCAGGATTATGTCCAATTTCATTTAATGCTATGATAACATATTTTACCTCTTAACAACTGTCTTGCAAAGAGAAATAACATATACACCTAACTATTTCCTTAATCTGCATATAATACTAATAGTGCACATTCATTTTAGTGCTGTACTTGGCATTCACAGGGGCATTAGTACATTTTTTCCACATTTTCTTTCAAAAATGGAGATCCTTTTCTACTAGTTAATGAAGTTTCCACATAAAACTCTTCTACCAGCCTTTTAAGCTAACCAACATTACAAGTCAGTGTGTTCTTCTTGTGCAAATCCATTTATTGTACAGGAAAAAAACATTAGGTAGATTGTGTCCTTAGACTCTTGGAAACCATGAAAGGTCAAACACATCAGGAGAGATAATCAATCAGCATAGCATGGTTGGCTCAGGGGAGCCATTCTCACTTGATAAGGTAAAGATCTAGGACACTGATGTAGTACAATAGTTTGGTGTTATAGCACTAGATGCAGTCAAGTATCACACTATCAATACCTCATAAGTCCTTTCTAATTTACAGGTCGCTTCTGTAGTTTCAAGAGGCACAGAAGGTAAATGCAACTATCCAAATGCTCAAATAATTTTTTAGGCCAAATGTAAATTGTAGATTATTTTTCATGATTGTTCTATTTACAATTTATTTATCTGAGTTTTGCTTTTAAGTTCCTCTTCCTTCTTTCCTTTCTCATTCCTCTCTTTTGCACGTTCTTCTCTGATTTATGTACAATATTTTAATAGCACAATTATCACTTGATAACATCTGTGTGTTTTCTGCAATTCTGTCAATTTTGCTGAAATGGAGGGATTTAAGTGCTGCAATTTCCCTTCTGGGATCCTGCTGCTGCATCATTTTTGGTGTACATTTTTTTTTTGCCTTTCACCCTTGTTTCCCTCCCACCACTTTTGTCCTCTATAAAAATGTTTTATATTCAAATTCACTACAGAAAGCAACTTCTTTGCATAAATTACATTCAAATGCGAGTATATGACACAAAATATAAAAGGAAGGAAGGAGAGCACAAATCAAGACAACTGGCTTTGATTGCCATAACAAATCCCCTCTCTTCAGATTCAGAGAAGCTTGCACTAGGCAGAAGTCTAATCTGAGATTGGCAGACCATCATGGTAAACTTAGAAGATCTGCACTTCCTGGCAGTATTAACAATCTCTTCTAGACATATTCAATTTTTGACATTACTTTCTGGAGTCTTATCTGAACTCCCTTTGACCCTTCCAGGAACAGGTCTAATGCAAGAGAAAGCATTTGTTGCCATCCTAGTATATATTTTACTGACTGCTCAAATAATCAAATAGGTAGTCAGTTTACATATTTGTTTTCTGGAAAGGCTTGCTGTCATAATCTTTTCCACATTGTTAGCTCTTCTTTATTATGACAACTGTTGGAAATAGCTAATCTGCCCTGCAGAGAAAAGCTTTGGAAGCATTTTATTAACCCTTTGGGATGACTTCTAGAGTAAGGGAACACCAACTATAGTCTTTGAGACACATGCATCCCAATCATTTTCCCAAACTGGCAGCTATTGCAACAAACACTCGCAAATCAGCTATCAGATACAGTAAAACCTCGGATAACACTAAAACTTGGTTCCACCAGTCTTAGAGTTATCTGATTTTTAACATCTGATGCATGCATTGGATAACGTTCAAATCCTATGGGATGAATTACATAACATTAAAACTCCATAGATATACATTGTAACTGGCACAGGCTTTAGCAAACATTATCCAATGCATCTCATAGGATTTTAATGTTATGTGATGCATTTTTCCCCAGATTGCTTAACTTTATGCACTTTTAGTATTATCTGATGCAAACATTATCTGAGATATTACTGTACTTCCTTTGTTAACTCTTCACTCCTAATTGATATTTGGCTCATAAACAGAACCCAGCCGTGTGACACCGCCCCCCATCAAAAATTGAAACAAATGCAGGAAAAAGATTATACCTATTTCAGATCACTTTAAAAAAATTCCAAACTTAGCAAGCTTTCATAGTTCATGACTACTTCTTCAGGCTAAATGGCATGGTGCATGTAGTCCAGCCAGGCTCAATCTTTGATGTAAAATGGGGCAAACAGCAGCTTAAATCTTCACAATGCTGGAGGACTGGTTTTGAATTACACCATTCCTCATTCCCCGCAGTCACATGGAAAGCTGCTGGCTTCAGGAGGGCCATCTTGGGAGAAGGGAATGTGCAAATCCTGGCTTCGTGCTTCTAAACTGTATAAAGATTTAAGCTGCTGTTTGATTTAAAGTTTTGATTTCTCTGATCAAGGAAGTCATGACAAAATAGTAGAGATGCAGGCACCAAGTTATCATAGAAAATTGTATTTTTTTATTATAAAAAAAGCACTTTGCTTTTCATCGTTGTAAGATTTTTGAGGCCAACCCTGTAACATTCAGATCTAACTCAGATTCAGAAGAGTAGTTAATATATAACTACTCCCTTTGAAGTATAGCTCAGATCCTTAAATTATAATCAAATGTATTATTTCTTTGCTGAATTATGACCACTGTAGGCAGGATCTTTAATGAATAAGCCCAAATACAAAGTCATGGCAAGAACATCAAGAGAATTATATATACACTTCTATCTGCCAGCAGACATGATAGCAACAAAACCTTAATTCCAGACTCCCTACTTCTCATATTTAATTATAGGATAGTTCTACCTGATTATGTGAAGTTAAATTATCCACAGAATTTTGATATCTGAATAAACTACATACATCCTTTGTATAGCAATAAATATGTGTGTAGGCATATACTGAGGTAGTAACAGGCTTATGTCTTTCCTTGGAGATGCTGTCAGCTGGTAACAGTATAGCTATACAGTGGTACCTCGGATAAAGTCCAATCCGGATAAAGTCCGATTCAGATAAAGTCATGGTTTTCATGCACACATGATGCATCACATAAAGTCCAAAACCGCTAAAAATGGACGTTATCTGAGGTATTTAGTATAGGAACCTCGGATAAAGTCCATTTTTGGATGTTATCCGATGTATCACCCATTTGATTTGGATAAAGTCCAAAATCGGATAAAGTCCAAACTTGTGGAACGGAGTTTGGACTTTATCTGAGGATCTACTGTATAGCTAACACAGAAAGCAGCTTGATTTTCACAACCTTGGCACTCCAGATGTTCTTGGACTTCAATTACCAGAAGCCCAGATCAAAGCTGTAGTTCCTCATCCATTTTGAGGCTCAGGAATTTATTTTTATTTTGGTTTTGCTTATCACACCGAGTCAAGCCATCTTGTGTTTGGTCTTCTTTTCCTGTTGCCTTCCTCTTTTCCCAGAATTATTGTCATTTTTCAGAGAGTCTTGCCTTCTCATGATGTGTGCTCAAAGTAGGGCAGCCTTAGCCTCATCATTTTTGTCTCCAAAGGCAGTTCAAGCTTGATTTGTTATAGGACCCACTTGTTTGTTATTTTGGCAATCCAGGCTATCCAAAGATCTCTCCTCAAACGCCATATTTCTAATGAATATTTTTTCCTGTCAACTTTCTTTACTGTTCAGCTTTTGAATCCATGCAAAGTGATTGGAAACAAAATAGTGTTGATGATCTTTTAAAATTCTTTCATTGCTACTCTTTCAAGTCTGATTTGTTAGCTAATGTCCCCATTTGAATTTATGATTGAACTGAGGTATACAAAATCTTTCAGTATCTCAATAAATTGTTAATTTCTATATTCATGGATGAATCTGTCAGTTTCACTTTCTCTAATATTTTGCTGGGGGTTGAATTCAACTCACCATACCTATGAAGAAATGTATAATTGTATAGTTCTAATAAAAACAAATTAAGGAAAATATTCATCTGCCCATTTGTTAGACAGATGCATTGGTAAATGCATACCAATGGAACAAATGTGAAAGGGCTGTGTTCTTGCCCCATGTTGCTAAGTTTCTGACATTCAGGCAAATTTCTTAACAGGGTGAATAGCATAGGATTTCCTTCCTCTACGTTTCCCCTGCCAAGCTATTCAGCAGGTGATGGGAAGAAAAGGAAACAGAGATTTGGAAGGGCCCTCTTTCCTCTCCATGCAAGAAAGAGAAAGCACTATGGCTTCCAGAAGTTTGTTTCATGGAGTTTAAGGCTAACTAAAATGAGGCAAAAGACTGAGATTTCATGATGTGCTGGCTTGCTCATGTCATCATGAAGCCTCCTATCACCCATTAGTACTTCACACAGACTAGGTGGCTGACTAACAGCTAAACATTTTATTGTGTAGTTATTCTGATGGAATGCAAATGGCATAATTTTTGGATGCAAATCACCTCAAAGTAAGAAATTGTTGTAGACTTTATCTATTGTGTTACTGCATCATATGATTCAGTATGCAACACATTATCTACAATGTTTTCTCAATTTGACTCAATCTTGTTCCACTTAACAAGAGGATTTTCATCAAGGTTTAAAATGTCTGGCCCATCAGCATAGGATTCAAATATTAATACAATTCTCAGGGAGGGAAAATACTGTACTACATAAGAACAGCCTTGCTGGAACAGGCCACAGCCCATCCAGTCCAGCATTCTGTCTCACACAGTGGCTCACCATTTCCTTCAGGGTATTCCCAAGCAGATGCCTGTTTAGGATTCCCTGGAAATGATATTGAGAGATATCCTGCCTATCTCTCCAACCCGGAGGTTGTCCTTAAGTATCCATAATTATAGCCATTGATACTCTTGTCCTCCATGAACTTGTCTAATCCTTTCTTAAAGCTGTCAAGACTGACAGCTGTCACCACTTCTTCTGGCAGGGAGTTCCATAGACCAGTAATCCTCTGGGTGAAAAAGTACTTTCTCTTATTTGTTTGAGAACTAGTACCCAAAGGTTTCATGGAGTGTCCCCTAGTTCTAGTGTTATGTGATAGGGAAAACAGTTTTTCCTTATCTACTTTGTCCACACCGTGCATGATTTTATAAACTTCAATCAGGTCACCTCTTAGACGTCGTCGTTCAAGAGTGAAGAGGCCCAACCGTTGCAGCCTCAGATGGTAAGGAAGGTGTTCCAGTCCCCTAATCATTCTAGTTGCCCTCCTCTGTACTTTTTCCAGCTCCATAATATCCTTCTGGAGGTATGGCGACCAGAACTGTACACAGTATTCCAGATGGGGCCTCACCATAGATTTATAAAGAGGCAAAATGACACTTGCTGACTTATTTTCTATACCCTTCCTAATGATCCCTAGCATTGAGTTTGCTTTTTTCACTGCTGAGGCACACTGGGTTGACACCTTCATTGAGTTGTCCACCAGGACACCAAGGTCCCTTTCCTGGTTTGTCGCAGAGAGTTCAGACCCCATCAGTTTATAAATGTAATTGGGGTTCTTTGCCCCAACATGCATCACTCTGCACTTACTAATGTTGAAACTCATTTGCCACTGTTTTGCCCACTCCCCCAGTGTTGAGAGATCCCTCTGGAGCTCCTCACAATCTCTCACAGTTTTCACTACCCTGTATAATTTAGTGTCGTCAGCAAATTTGGCTACCTTGCTTTTTACTCCTACCTCTGGATCATTTATGAAGAGGTTGAAAAGCAGGGGTCCCAGTACTGAACCTTGGGGGCCCCACTCTTTACTTCTCTCCACTTGGAGAAGTGTCCATTTAGTGCTACCCTCTGTTTCCTGTCCCTTAGCCAGTTGCTGATCCAGGACAAGACCTGTCCCTTTATTCCATGACTGGTAAGTTTATTCAAGAGCCTTTGGTGTGGGACCTTGTCAAAAGCCTTCTGAAAGTCCAGATAAACAATGTCAACTGGATCCCCCTTATCCACATGCTTGTTGACACTCTCAAAAAATTCCAACAGATTAGTGAGGCATGATTTGCCCTTGCAAAAGCCATGTTGGCTCTCCTTTAGCAGCGCCTTCTCTTCTATGTGCCTATTAATTCTATCTTTTAGGATGGTTTCCATCACTTTACCGGGGACACATGTCAAACTGACAGGTCGGTAATTCCCTGGATCATCCCTGGATCCTTTTTTGAAAATTGGTGTTACATTCGCTACCTTCCAGTCATCAGGCACAAAGCCTGATTTGAGGGAAAGATTATATATTTTGGCTAGGAGATCAGCAATTTCATTTTTAAGTTCCCTGAGAACTCGTGGATGGATGCCATCTGGTCCTGGTGATTTGTTAGTGTTTAGTTTAACAAGACATGCAAGGACCTCCTCCCTGGTTATTTCTATCTGGCTTAATTCTTCGGTTTCCCTCCCTACGAAGATAGGCTCTGTTTTGGGCATGTGGCCTCTGTCTTCTTCAGTGAATACTGAAGCAAAGAATTCATTGAGTCTCTCTGCAATCTCTGTTTCCTCTTTAATAACCCCTTGCCTTCCATTGTCATCTAATGGTCCAATGGCCTTCCTAGTTGGGTTCTTACTTCTAATGTACTTAAAGAAGTCTTTGTTATTTCTCTGAGTATTTTTAGCTATACGCTCCTCAAAGTCTTGCTTTGCTTTCCTGATTGTTGCCTTGCATTTGTTCTGCCAGAATTTATGTTTTTGCCTGCTGTCCTCATTCGGACAAGCCTTCCATCTTCTAAATGAGCTTCTCTTGCTCTTGATCACTTCCCGAACAGCTCCTGTAAGCCACATTGGAGTCCTCTTGGACCTGGCAGTGCCCTTTTTCCTTTTGGGTATGCATTCCAATTGAGCCTCTGTTATTGTTTTTGTAAACAGCCTCCATGCCTCTTGGAGTGTTTGGACTCTCTCAATTTTCCCTTTCAGCTTCTTTTTTACTAGTTTCCTCAACTTTGGGAAATTTCCTTTTTGAAAATTTAAGGTCTCTGTGTTAGATTTTATCAGTGACTTGCGGTCTATGATCAAGTTAAACATAATTGAGTTGTGGTCACTGTTCCCTATTGGATCAGTCACATTAACATCTTGCACCATTGATTCATACAGTATGCCACTAGTACCAGCTAAGCTACCGTTAACATGCAAGTTTGGCATAAGGGTTCTAAATGCTTATCCTTGTGCATTTTGGAAGTCCCTGAAAATGTTGCTTTTGGAGATACTGGGGTAAGGCAAGTTCTCTAATCATCACCACATTTAATGCCCCTGAGTTCATCCACTCAGGATAAACAGGATATTGAGGCTGAGGCTTTCACAACATGTATTTTACATAAATTAAAGGTAGGGCTGCCATCCCAGTAAATCTCATGCCATATGGAACATTTTGCTCTTAGTGTACATCAAGATTTTATTTTTCCAAATATGTGTGCTTATTTCCCACTGTATTTTATTGTCCACTGCTGTCCACAGTGTTTTATTGTCCACTACTGGAATACAATGGCCTGTATTACAAAAAAACAAAACAAATCAGCAACACAAAATAAGACCTGTCATGTCTTTCCCTCTCCTCAAAATATGTGACTACATGAAGGTACACTTAAATATATCATGCAGTCATGGTATTACTGGGAAGTGTTAACACATTTGTGATAATTTTTGTGAGAAGAAATACAAGAAGCAACATATTAATTTGGAGGCTTTTGCACTTCTAAATATAAATAAATGAGAATTCAGATACATAGCAAAGGGCAAGATTCTCTTTCATATTCACTACCATTGACAAATAGGCACCAAATAGGAGAAAGTCCAAGAAGCTGACTCCTTCTTTCACCAGTTAACCATTCCTCACTCAAACACAAAGCAATTGTCAGGGCTGGGGTTTTGGCAACATTCAAGTTGCCCTTTGTTATGTAAATTTTGGCATCCTTTTTCCTTCTAGCAATGCAATCACTATACTATACAGCAATATTAAGCCATTTTCTGGCATTTTGAAGCATGGATACAGAAGCACAATGCCCTACATTCATAAACTGGATATTGATATTTTTTAAATAAATGAATAGGATTAGAGGGAGCATAGTGTAACTACATAGGAGATAGTTATTTCTCATTTTGTTATCATTGGAAGAATTAGTCTGAGTACATCTTTCCTGAAAGTCTAAGGGAAAGAAGAATAGTGAGCTTTCTAGATGTATTGCCTAGAAGAGCTGGCAACAATATTTACTTACTGTAGATTTCCCCCCTCTCTCTTTTTAGCTGAGCACTTCAAGCAAAAAACTGTAAAATATACTTCAGTAATAGAGTGTCTCTTGTAATCATGCAGTGAATGGGAGAGAGTTCAAATATGGTCAGTAGCATACCTGTCAAGTTTTGGATTTGGAAATAAGGGACATTTCCCAGCAAATACGGGATACTTGACAGCTATGCTTATCCTTTGTTGCCCTCCAATGGCGGCAATAGGGCATTGCAGTCTAATTAATATGGGATGATGGCAGGGAAGAGGGTGAAATAAGGGGATTTCCCGGCCAATACGGGATACTTGACAGCTATGGTCAGTAATGCTCAGAGTTTCTGCATTCTTGACTAACTTGTTCCTGAGACAGGTTTGAAACAGTGGAAGCAAATATGATACAAGGAAGAATATTCTGATTCATTGAAGCTTACAAAATAGCAAATATGTGTTACCTATTCCAAACTGGTAAACCATGCCTCATTTAAGATTAGCTAGTGAACAGCTAGTAACATTACTGTATAAATATTTATGATTACATTATCATTTCCCCATTCAATAAACTTCATCCTTCTCCTGCTTTATGTGTCCTTTCACTAGTCATGAAATAATTAATGATGTTGACATTTTAATTGTCAACAGATTTCAAAGGTAATGCTTAATTTAGATGGGTCAACTGTCTAAAAAGACAACTATACATGCATCACAGTGTTGAACGGAATTAAATTCAGGTCATTAACATTCCTAACAGTGATCATTGCAGGCACCCCCCCCCCAAAGAAAGACTCTGACACCGGTATATGGATAAAGGCATCGGGCCACTTTTATTGAATAATGCCCTAGTCCGAATTATAACTTTCAATTGGTGTAATCATCCAATTGTAATTCTTTAAGGCAAGCAGGCCGCAGTAACACTGGTAAGGTTCCTCCCAAAATGCCAATGGCAATTGGCTACATGTAACTATTTGTATCAATTTGTTTGTTGACACAAACAAATTGTTGACCGGAGTCAATAAACTATCTACTGACCCCACCCTATGACGTGTATCCGTTAAATATCAAGGTGATGCAGGCTGTGAAGGTCCTGCCATCACCCCTTGCCTGGTTCGCCCTTGACCGGCCAAACCTATTTCCCCTGTACCTGTCTACGTGTTGGCCAGTCAATTGCGAACCTGCCAGATACCTATGGCTCATAAATCTTTACCTTACCAGTGCTACCCGGCAAAAGTGACCAAAGTCAACTTACCCCTTTTCTCAAACACTAGCAACAGTGTGGGATGGGCAAAAAAGCAAGAACCAAAGAGCCAGTTGTAGGTTCAAGCCAAAAATTCCCACCCGGCCCCGAAGCGACCAAAAAATCACACTGTTCACTAGGGAGGGGGTGGAGGGGAAAACTTCTCTGATCCGTCGCATTTCTAAAATGGCAGCTCGGCTGCCTCGTGGCCACCCCTTTTATAGAGGGGTGGCCATGCCCCCAAACTCACCTGGATGTCTGAGTCCGGGTGGGGGGGCTGCAAAGAGCGCGGTGGCCATTTTGGTGCCGCACTTTCATTGCAGGCGCACCCCTCAAAGAAAGACTCAGACACCGGTATATGGATAAAGGCATCGGGCCACTTTTATTGAATAATGCCCTAGTCCGAATTATAACTTTCAATTGGTGTAATCATCCAATTGTAATTCTTTAAGGCAAGCAGGCTGCAGTAACACTGGTAAGGTTCCTCCCAAAATGCCAATGGCAATTGGCTACATGTAACTATTTGTATCAATTTGTTTGTTGACACAAACAAATTGTTGACCGGAGTCAATAAACTATCTACTGACCCCACCCTATGATGTGTATCCATTAAATATCAAGGTGATGCAGGCTGTGAAGCTCCTGCCATTACCCCTTGCCTGGTTCGCCCTTGACCGGCCAAACCTATTTCCCCTGTACCTGTCTACGTGTTGGCCAGTCAATTGCGAACCTGCCGGATACCTATGGGTCATAAATCTTTACCTTACCAGTGCTACCCGCCACACGGGGAGGCATCCATGATGACTCACCCCCCCCCCCCGACTGTCAGCTCGGTCACCAGGCCTGCTTGCATATCGTCAAGAAAGAGGTTCATACCTCTGGCCGACAAGTGGACCCCATCTCCTGCATAGAGATCATAATCCTGCAAGCCTATCCTAGGGTGCCAGATGGCTGTCCCAAGCCCTTGTCTGCCAGGAACTGGGCAACAGCCCTGTTCACCGAGCGGCGAGCGCGGTCAAGGGCACTGAGGTCGACGCCTCCTATGTAAGTATATCGCAGCACCATGTCCGACCATAGCAGCCGCGTGGATGGCCATACGTAATGCAAATAGGCTAGGTCCCTGCAAATCGTGAATTTTAAGGAGAGGCCAGTGACCTGGGCAAGGTCATTGCCACCGAGATGCAGGATGAGGACATCAGGTGGTCCAGCATCCCTGATGGAAAAAAGGAATGGCAACAGTTCCTGCCATGTCATACCGCGCTTACCGTACTATCGCAAACGTGCGGTTGCATGTAGCCTGAGATGGGGTCCACACTCTGTCGCCGAAGCATACTGTGCTGCCCAGTGCACGTAACTGTGGCCCACCAGCCATACTGCCACCGGTGTGCGGGGACACACAGGGTCTGTAAAAGAAGGAAAAAAAGAATAATGACATAACTGGTACTCATGCATGGAGGGGGCGTACGTACAATGCAAAGCGCATGGATCCCCACCTACCCATCCTGCGTATATCAGCCTCAAAGTACCCAAACGGAGCTGCAGTAGAAACAGCGCCTATCCTGAATGAATGGGTGCCGTAATGAGCCCCAGGGAGGCCCACACTGGTAAGTGCCATGCCGGTCACCCTCCAAAACTGGAATTTAGTAAGGGGAGACCCATCCTGGTGGCAGAAAAACGGGCCAGGGTGCGTACCACGCACTGCCAAAAACTCATGTAAGGCACCAACCAAACAGATGTCTTCAATGGAACATCGTAGCAGTCTAACTCCACTGCCTATGCCATGCTGATCAGCCTTTGAGGACCGTATCCTCAACTGAGGACCGTATCCTCAACTGAGCCCACTCTTGTGTAACATAGACATCGTCGAGTTCCAGTGCCCTACGAGACGCATCCGCCTTAGACAGTGGTACCAACTCACTGATGCGGAGCGCTCCAAAGAAGGCTACAGTGGTAGCTGCGTGAAAAAGAGCCACCTCATATATCATAGCATAAATTATGCCAGCCTCGTGCAAGATGGGTAAGAACCTCTGTTGAAACAGGGTTACATGTGTCCTGGCGGCGACCACGTTCACGTGTCCACCCTTCCAAAACATGACGTATGCAGAAATCATTCACACAGTCAGCAAAGCCCCGCACCTTGGCCATAAATGCCAGTGCCGAAAGCCTAGAGGCTATAGTACGGGGGGCCAGCCCATGACCGTGAAGATAAACCATGAACTGCAGAATCTGGTCAACCGGGATCGGCCACACTTCGGGCAACTGCCTTTGCCCGCAAAAGTGCCTAAACTATAGGAGTGCATGTAGATACGCCTTACGCGTGTGAGGTGCCAAAGACATGCCAATCGCCCTGTTCACCTCTCCTCGCCAAATGTCCAGATCTCGGCCAGGAGTGGAGAGGGCAGTTGCTCTGCTTCTGGTGCCAAGGCACGGAACCGGGGGATCTGCAGCCGGGATAAAGTGTCAGCAATATCATTATTAATGCCTGGTACATGTCTGGCCTTGAACAGCACATTAAGGCGTAGGCTTCTCAAGACAAATTGACGGACCAATGCCATGACCCTAGGGGATTTGGACATCTGAGCGTTAACAATGTGCACCACTGCAGCATTGTCACACCAAAAATGGACCACTGAGTTGACCCACTTATCGCCCCATAGCATTAGTGCCCCCCAAATGGGAAAAAATTCCAGGAAAGTAAGATCGCGGAGACGATCCGTGCCCTGCCATGCGTGAGGCCATTGGCCATATGCCCACCGCCCCTCGAAATAGATCACATAACCCAGAGAGCAGGAGGCATCCGACTGTACTTGAAATTTAGGGCAGACCATAAGGTCCGATCTCCAAAAAGAGACCCCATTAAATTCCGGGAGGAATGTGAGCCAAACCGATAGGTCTGCCCATATACCCCTGGTGAGCCGGACCCTGTGATGGCATTTTAATAGGCCAGCCATGGCATCACACAGACGCCTGGCGAAAGCTCTGCCTGGTGTGACCACCCTGCAGGCAAAGTTGAGGTGGCCGTGAAGTACCTGTAGCTCACGAAGGGACACCTTACATTTAGAAATCAGTGCCCAAATCGCCGCAGAAATCCGAGCCACCTTGTCCATGGGTAACCTGGATGCCTGTGCGACAGTGTCAATTTCGATGCCTAAAAAGGTGAGCTTGGTGGCTGGGCCCTCGGTCTTTTCAGGCGCTAAGGGGACACCCAGTTCCTACATAAGGGCCTGAAATGTAGTAAGGAGACGCGTACACATGTCCGAGCCCCGTCCACCCCCGAACAAAGTCATCGAGGTAATGGGCTACAGACCGGGACCCTGACCTGCGAACAAAGGCCCATTGGAGGAAAGTGCTAAATCGTTCAAATGCCGAACATGAAATAGAGCAGCCAAAAGACATGGCCTTATCTACATAGAATTTTCCCCAAAAACGGAAACCCAACAGCTCAAAGTCCTCGGGGTGCACTGGCAGTAATCGGAATGCCGATTTGATATCACACATTGCCAGGAGGGCCCCGGGACCACAGGCACGTACCATCTGTAGGGCCTGATCAAACAACGTATACCTGACAGCAAAGGTCATCAGGAATAGCATCATTGACCGAGGAACCCGCAGGGTAAGAAAAATGGTGGATTGGGCAAAATTCACCTGGGGTCTTTTTCGGGACTAGCCCCAGAGGAGTAACCTTCAAGTTAGGGAATGGTGGTTCATTAAAGGGCCCCGCAACTCTCATAGCCTGCAACTCCTTAGCTATGCTTTGTGCAGCGACCTCCTCATAGCCCTTTAGAGAAAGTAAGTTCGGGGCGTCCTGCGGTACCCAAACACCCCTAAATGGTATACGAAAGCCAAACTGGAAGCCTTCAAGCAGGTACCTCGCATCATCCCGTCTAGGATAAGCGGAAAGCCATTGCCTTACATGGGGATATTAATTGGGGAGGGGGCCTTTTGCTGGGCAGCACCATCAGAGGGAGCTCTGACCGCCCCCTGACCACCCCTACCTCTGCCTCATGACCCACCAGCCCGCAGGCACGCAGAGGCGGCGTGAGGGCCAGAGCAAGAGGGACACTCGTGCCGGAAATGACACTGATGCTTGTTGCACACGCCGCTAGCTGAGAAGCTCCAACACAGCAGGCGGGCTGGAACCCCCTGCCCCGCCGGCTGGCGGGGAACCTGCGTCACAGCCTCCCGCTGCACGGCATGGCCACAATGGTACCTATCACCAGGTGCCGGATGCGTGGGAGTCATATACAAGAGCCACAATTTCTGGCAGGGCTCATCCCACCTCATCTCAGGATGTAGGGCCACCCTCATCCTAAATTCCTCATCGTAAGCCAACCACGATGGACCAGGAAAATCAACCATCTGCCTATAAATATTGTCGAGTTATTGGACCATCGGAATGGCCAAATCAGGCTGGGCCCTGAGGTATACCGCCATATATATAAGATATGCCGGCAACCAATTGGCCCAGGTACGCGGTGGCTTATGACGACGGGACAATTCCTTGTCCCGGTCATCCTGTCCCTCCCTCTCCACCTTAGTGGGCTCACGATTCAGGAGGGAGAAAATATCAACGTACTCGCCTCGCCAAATCTTATCCCTAGTAGCCTGTGAAAGATGATCACCCAGGGGCAAGGAATAACCAGCCATTGGCAGAGCCGCCGTCGGCACCTGTTGGATGAAGGGTATGCACAGTGGGCCCTGAATAGCCCCTGCGACGCTTGGCATACCCCCGGGGGCAGATACCCCTGTCCTAACCGAGGGGCCATTTGGCAACCAGGAATTAACAGGGCAGTGTGGAAGCAACTGCCCACCCACAGTAACCTGGCGTGGCCATGTCCACTGTACCCCCCAGTGTGACTGGACAGTGTCGGTGCACTAAATTGAACCAGATACTCACTAGTCACACCCCCGTGAGCTGCCCCCACTGGGGGTTCTGGCCCACGGCGGGCGTCGGAGCTCGCGACAGGCATCGAGCTCTGGGGCCACACCTGACTGCTCCCCTCCGGCAAATCCGAATGTGCAGGGAGCTGCGAGGCACCAGCCTGGGCTGGCCTGACGGCCTCAAGCAGCTCGACCTTGTTGGCGGCCCTCTGGAGAGTCACGGCTGACGTGTCTGCCGTGACCGACGAAGGGGCTGTAATTGAAGCAGCAGCTAAACCCCCATCGGGAGGTGGTTGGGCAATGCCTAGTGATGCCTCTAGTACCGAAATACGTGCAAGAAGCGCATCAACAGTCTCCGAGCCCCCAGTATAAGGCAGGCCGGATGGGCCAATTGCTGAGTGGGAAACCCGAATGGGGATCCAGGGCCTGAGTAGGGCCATGCCCAAAACTCCGGCCCATGGGGGGGTGGAGGAATGGTTGGGCATTGCCCAACCACCTCCCGATGGGGGTTTAGCTGCTGCTTCAATTACGGCCCCTTCGTCGGTCACGGCAGACACGTCAGCCGTGAGTTTAGGATGAGAGTGGCCCTCCATCAAGAGATGAGGTGGGATGAGCCCTGCCAGCAATTGTGGCTCTTGTACATGACCCCCACGCAGCCGGCGCCTGGTGACCGGTGACCGGTAACATTGTGGCCATGCCGTGCAGCGGGCGGCTGCTACACAGGTTCCCCGCCAGACGGCAGGGCAGAGGGTTCCAGCCCGCCTGCTGTGTTGGAGCTTCTCCGCCAGCGGAGTGTGCAACAAGCGTCAGTGTCGGTTCCAGCACGAGTCCCCTCTTGCTCTGGCCCTCACACTGCCTCCGCGTGCCCGCGGGCTGGTGGGTCACGAGGCATAGGAAGGGGTGGGCAGGGGGCGGTCAGAGCTCCCTCTGACGGTGCGACCAATCAGAAAGGCCCCCTCCCAAATGTCCAGGTGCTGAAGCATTGGCTTGCTGCTTATCCTAGATGGGATGATGTGAAGTCCCTACTTGAGGGTTTTCAATTTGGCTTCTGCATACCATTTCAGGGGTTACGCGGGCCTCAAGATGCCCCGAACTTAATTTCCCTCAGGGGTAATGAGGATATCGCCACCCAATCTATAGCTAAGGAGGTCACCACACTGAGGGTTGCTGGGCCATTTGCTGACCCACCATTCCCAAACTTGAAGGTGTCACCTTTGAGATTAGTCCCTAAGAAGTCCCCGGGTGAATTTCGGTTAATTCACCACCTTTCTTACCCTGCAGGTTCTTCGGTCAATGATGCAATACCTGATGACCTTTGCTCGGTCAGGTATACATCCTTTGACCAGGCCTTGCAGATGGTACGCTCGTGTGGCCCAGGGGCGCTACTGGCAAAGTGCGATATCAAATCGGCATTCCGATTGTTGCCAGTGTACCCGGACGACTTTGAGCTGTTAGGTTTCCGTTTTCGGGGCAGTTTTTATGTAGATAAGGCCATGCCTTTTGGCTGTTCTATCTCATGTTCTGCTTTCGAACGGTTTAGCACCTTCCTTCACTGGGCTTTTGTTCATAGATCAGGGTCCCAGTCTGTAGCCCACTACCTCGATGACTTTTTGTTCGGAGGGGAACAAGGCACGGACATGTGCGCTCATCTCCTCGCCACTTTTCAGGTGCTTATACGGGAACTGGGTGTTCCCCTGGTGCCTGAAAAGACTGAGGGACCAGCCACCGCTCTCACCTTTTTAGGTATCAAGATTGACACTGTTGCCCAGACATCCAGGTTGCCCTTGGAAATGGTGACGTGGATCTCTGACGCGATTCTGGCAATGCTTGCCAGGCGTAAGGTGTCTCTCCGAAAGTTGCAGGTGCTTCACGGCCACCTCAACTTTGCCTGTAGGGTAGTGACACTTGGCAGGGCCTTTGCCAGGCATCTGTGTGACGTCATGGCAGGCCTTTTAAAATGGCACCACAGGGTTCGGATGACCAGAGGTTTATGGGCGGATCTTATGGTCTGGCTCACATTCCTTCAGGATTTTAATGGCATCTCCTTCTGGAGATCGGAGCTTATGCTCAGCCCGCTTTTCCAAGTACAGTCGGATGTCTCCGGCTCCCTGGGTTATGGGATTTACTTTGAAGGAAGGTGGTCTTATGGTCAATGGCCTCAGACATGGCAAGGCACAGATCATTTACGTGATCTTACTTTCCTGGAGTTTTTTCCCATCTTGGGTGCCCTGATGCTCTGGGGGTATAGGTGGGCTAATTCAGTAGTTCACTTTTGGTGTGACAATGCTGCAGTGGTGCACATTGTCAATGCCCAGACATCCAAATCCCCCAGAGATTTGGCATTAGTTCACCAATTTGTTTTGAGGTCTTTACGCCTTAATGTGCTTTTCAGGGCCAGACATGTACCAGGCATTGATAATGATATTGCTGACACTTTATCCCGCCTGCAGATTTCCCGGTTCTGTGCCTTGGCACCAGAAGCAGAGGAACTGCCCTCTCCACTCCTGGCTGAGATCTGGACATTTGGCGAGGAGAGGTGAACCGGGCGATCGGCATGTCTTTGGCACCTCACACGCGTAAGGCATATCTACATGCACTCCTATAGTTTAGGAACTTTTGCAGGCAAAGGCAGTTGCCCGAAGTGTGGCCGATCCCGGTCGACTAGATTCTGCAGTTCATGGTTTACCTTCATGATCTAGGGTTAGCCCCTCGCACCATTGCCACTAGGCTTTCAGCTTTGGCATTTATGGCTAATGCAAGGGGTTTCATTGACTGCGTGAATGACTTCCGCATACGTCATGTATTAGAAGGGTGGACATGTGAACGTGGCCGCTGCCCGGACACACGTCACCCTGTTTCACCAGAGGTTCTGACGCACCTTGCACAAGGTTGGCATAGCTTGTGTTACGATAGGTATGAGGAGGCTCTTTTTCATGCAGCTACCACCGTAGCCTTTTTTGGAGCGCTCCATATCAGTGAGCTGGTCCCATTGTCAAAGGGGGACATGTCTCGTAGGGCACTGGAACTCAACGATGTCTTTCTTACCTAGGAGTGGGCCCAGTTGAGGATTCGTTCCTCAAAGGCCGATCAGCACGGAGTAGGCAGTGGTGTCAGACTGCTACGGTGTACGATTGCTGACATCTGTCCGGTTGGTGCCCTACATGAGTTTTTCGCAGTGCGTGGCATGCACCCTGGCCCATTTTTCTGCCACCAGGATGGGTCTCCCCTTACCAAATTCCAGTTTTGGAAGGTGACCGGTATGGCACTTCACAGTGTCGGCCTCCCTGGGGCTCGTTACGGCACCCATTCATTTAGGATAGACACCACTTCAACTGCGGCTGCATTTGGGTACTCTGATGCTGATATACATCGCATGGGCAAATGGGGGTCCGCGTGTTTTTCTTTATATGTACGCCCCCTTACTGCATGAGTGCCAGTTATGTCATTAATTCCCCTTTTTTCCCTTCTTTTACAGACCCTGTTTGTTTATGCACACCGGTGGCAGTATGGCTGGTGGGCCACAGTTTTGTGCACTGGGCAGCGCAGTATGCTGCGGTGACAGACTGGGGACCCCATCTCGGGCTACGTGCAGCCGCACGTATGCGATGGTACGGTAAGCGCGGCATGAGATGACGGGTACTGTTGCCATTCCTGATGTCCATCAGGGATAATGGACCACCTGATGTCTTGATTCTGCACCTCAGCGGCAATGATCTTGGACAGATCACTGGCCTCTCTTTAAAAATGTCGGTGTGCAGTGACCAGGCCTTTTTACATAACTTATGGCCATACACGCGGCTGCTATGGTCTGACATCGTGCCGAGACACCGTTACAGGGGAAGCATTGACCTCCGTGGCTTGGATCGTGCTCGTCAGTCACTGAACAGGGCTGTCGCTCGGTTCCTTTTTGACAATGGCTTTGGAACAGCCATTCAACATCCTAGGATAGGCTTGCAGGATTATGGTCTATATGCAATAGATGGGGTCCATCTGTCGTCCAGAGGTTTGGACCTCTTTCTGGAGGATGTGCAAGCAGGCCTGGTGACCGAGCTGACGGTCTGGGGGGGGGGGGGGGCAGTGAGTCATCACGTATGCCTCCCCATGTTGCGGGTACTGGTAAGGTAACAAATTTATGACCCATAGGTATCCGGCAGGTTCGCAATTGACTGGCCAACACATAGATAGGTACAGGGGAATAAGATTGGCCGGTCAAGGGTGAACCATGCAAGGGCTGTTGGCAGGAGCTGCACAGCCTGCATCACCCTGATATTGAACAGATACACGTCATAGGGTGGGGTCAGTAGATAGTATATTGAGTCCAGTCAACAATTTGTTTGTGTCAACAAACAAATTGATACAAATAGATACATGTAGCCAATTTCCATTGGCATTTTGGGAGGAACCTTACCAGTGTTACTGCGGCCTGCTTGTCTTAAAGAATTACAATTGGATGGTACACCAATTGAAAGTGATAATTCGGACTAGGGCATTATTCAATAAAAGTGGCCCGATGCCTTTAATCCAATACCGGTGTCTGAGTCTTTCTTTGGGTGGGTGCGCCTGCAAAGACAGGAGCTCATTCCGACCTGCAGTACTCAGGAATCGAACTGCTGACCTCCTGCCTCCCAGTCAGTGTCTTAGCCACTTGATAAGCTACAAGAAACATTGAAACTTGTTCAGCTGAATAGTCACAAAGATTGCTTATTAATACTAAGGCAACCGGAAGGTTGGTTGGTCAGCAATTCAAGACCCAAGTGCTGCACAATAGAGTGAGCTCTCATCTCTGTCCCAGCTACTGCCAACCTAACAGTTTGAAAGCAAAAAACAACAACATGCAAGTAAATAAATAGGTACCACTTTGGTCAGAGAGATAAAAGTGTTCTATGCACCCTTATGTCTAGTCATGCCCATACCTGTCAAGTTTCAGGAAATTTCTGTCAAATAAGGGAAATTTCCCAGCCAAAACGGGAAACTAGACAGCTATGTTTATGCTGTGCTGGCCTCCAGTCTAACTCCAGTCTAATTGCAGTCTAACTAATACGGGATGATGGCAGGAAAGAGTATAAAATACGGGGGGTTGACAGGAATTTCCTGAAAGTTGACAGGTATGGTCATGCCTGCTACATGACCAGACAAGGACAGCACTGGCTCTTTAGCTGTGAACAGAGATGATCACCACACCGTACAGCAAGGGATTCCAAACCCTGTATCTTGGTAAATGAGCTCACCAATCACTATTCATATGCTACACAGATGATTTTTTAAAAAGGAGACTTGAGACTAATTTACAACAGAATCCAAAGGAATGGTAATAAGTGTTATAAGAACATCATGTGGTGCTTAGGCAGGATGTAATATTCACTTAGGAACATATTGCATCTATAATTAAAGGCTGTGTTTCACTCACTGTAAAAATGTGTCATGAATGAACGCAATCAAAAGTAAAAATCTAACTTTACTGCTTTCCCCAAAAGTCAATGAAAGGGTAACACTGGACAAATTGTCAATTTGTTCTAAATTCATCAGAAAAGAAAGTGTAAATAAGTATCTGAAATACAGCATCAAAATTACTGGAATCCTCATTCATTATAAAACTGGGGTTCTCATGTATAACATCGAGAAAAGAAAAAACATGTTGCAGCACAGTAAGAAAAATTTACTTGACCACAATATCCATTAATCTCCTAACTATCTTAATATCTGCATGCTTTGTCTCACTTTGATGATCATCTGTGTGCTAGAGATAATGCTATAGCAATACTGATTGTATTTGGTGTACAAAATTGTTTCTCAGAGGGTTACACAATGAACTGAAACAATATCTTTCAGTTGGGAAAAAATGCACTACTCAGCTTTCTTTAATGACATCCAAATTGGTGGCCATCTGGATAGTTCAGTGATGGTAAACCTTGGCACTCCAGGTGTTCTTGGACTGCAATTACCAGAATCCCAAGTCAGCACTCCTGCTGATCCGGGCTTCTGGGAGTTGAAGTTCCAGAACACCTGGAGTGCGAAGGTTCACCATCACTGGGATAGTCTGTAATAGTGAATAGGCATAGGAGTTTCTTTTCTTTTGACTGCAATCAACATGATTCACCAGGAATCCTCCCAGTCAGAATACTGACAATGGTAGCACAAAAATACAAGTCATCAGAGGGTCTTCAGCATGTTCTTTTCTGCAACCATCACAAAGGGAGAGAGTGGATGGAACCTGTTCAACTCCATAGGAACCGTAAGGACTTGTTAGAGTGGCAGTTTCTCTCATTTGGCCTCTACACACTGAGCTACCAATCTCATAAACATCTTATAGCTTCCATGGAGTTTAGCATGCCCCATTCATTCTCTCATTTTGCAATGTCTTCTGAGAAGAACATGTTGGGCCTCAGATGTGCATGCTGAAAAAACTCTCTGAGGCCTTTGGTTTTTTGACTACAGGTGTCAGAATTCTGGCTGGGAAGGATTCCTGGTGCATTGTGGTTTTGTGTGGGGAAAAAAACCCTTAAAAATCTTATATCTAATACTGTAGTGAATTTCACAGTTTAACTGCATGTTGGGAGAAAAAATATTTCATTTTTTGTTTTCTGAATTCAGATTCAATGGATAACTCTGGTATCATGTATTACGTAAGAAAAAGATCTCTCAAGTCATTTTTTGCACACCATAGATAATTTTGATAAATTGTAGATTAAATTTTTAGACTTTCTGGACTGCAGTTACCATAATTTATCAATCTTCTAAGAGAGAGACCAACTAGCACAAGACAAGGAACTGGAAGATCGATGTCAGCCTCAAAGTCTTCCAGTTGAAGCATTTATCTCAGATGAACCACATTTAAGAATTGTTAGAATTAAGGGATTAATAGTACAAAAATTATTTATTTATTTATTTATGTTCCCTGTCAATAATGTTCATTCAATTCTTTCTCTACTGACAAAGCCTCCAGATATTGTAATACTTTTATAATAAACATTGACTCTTGGTCACTTGCTTAGCAGCTCAGAATTCATCAGCATATGTGAACCTGAGATGTTGCGCCCCTGTGTGAATCTTGTTTATACTGACTGGCCTTTGCCAGTTTCATATTCCTTACCCCAGTTTAAGAGAATTCTTTGAAGCTTTTCACATTTTGGTTTTGATTTTGCTTTAACCAAACTATGTGATTGGGGCAACAAGCAAAATTGCAAACTTTACTGCACCTGCTTAAGCTCATATGTGAAAAAGGTTTAAAAGCATAGGTACAGGGTCTTCTAAATGAGTTTTTTTTTGACAGCATAATTACACTGCCTCATTCACTGGAACATATAATAGGTAAAGATATTACTATCTTCAATTTGCAGCTCTCCCATGTTTTCTTCTACCTTTCTTCTTACCAGAGACAATCCATAAAGGAAAAAAGATGGAGCAGCAACACAATGCCTTTTGATTGTAAACAACAGGAGTCCTCTGTCTAGAAGCACTCACCATTCTTGGGGGACCTCACTGTTTACATCTCTTCATTGTGAAGAGCAATGCTGTTACTTTCTGCTCTAACTATTGTCTTTCCAATCCATACAAAGGATTAGAGGTCCTCTCTTCATATCTTGTTACTATACTCAGGACTTTTTGGAATAATAATAATAATAATAATAATAATAATAATAATAATAATAATAATAATAATAATAATAATAATAATAATAATAATAATAATAATAATAATTCTTTGGGAAGGACAAGTAAATAATGGCAGAAATCCTTTGCTTAGTGTAGTAAGTTGCAACTAGATCAGGCCCACTTGAATCTGTGGGATTTCTACTGATTCTGTGGGCCTACCCTAGTGTATTTTACTATATTAAGTAACAGGATTTCAGCCCTTGCCTACTGGCTGACTCCTCCCTCCATTCATTTGCACACTTGCAGATGGTAAAAAGATAGTGGGGAAGCATTTTTCTGCATAGAAGAACATTGATTCTTTTTGAGTATTGAGTTGAACTGGGGAGGAGTAGAAGGGAGTAGAAATAGTATTGACTACTAGAATTAAGATTTTTGAAGTGGTAGCCATGTTAGTCTGTTCAAGTGTATCAGAGAGTGAACAAAACAACAAGTTGCTACAGTACTACTTTTCTGTTAGGCTGGCAAGCCATTGTGTGCCTCTGTACCTGATGTGTATAAATTGATGCCATGAGGTTTTACTCATATGTCTGATGAAATAGACTTAATTCACAAGTAAAAAGTAAAGGTAAAGGTTTCCCTTGCTTGAAAGCCAGTCGTATCCGACTCTAGGGTTCACTGCTCATCTCTGTTTCAAAGCTAAAGAGCCAGCGCTGTCTGCTTCTGCAGACGTTTCCATGGGCATGTGGCAGGCATGACTAGACACCGGAGCACACAGAATGCTGTTACCTTCCCACTGAAGAGGTCCCTATTTATCTACTTACAATTTCTTGCTTTCGAACTGCTAGGTTGGCAACAACTGGGATAAAGTCAGGAGCTCATTCTGTCCTGCAGTACTCGGGAATCAATTCACAAAAGCTCACATTTAAATACAGGAGTTAGTCTTTAAGTTGCCACAACTTTTTTGTCTTTTTCGATGTTGTTTTGTTTTGTTTAATCTCTGATGGAATTAAGATGGTTTTCACTTTCTGAGTATTACTGAAAGTAATGGAAGTACATTTTTAAGGCAGTGATTTTTTCATGGATTTAAAAAAAATCTTGTGGACTGAATGTAATGTTTTAGAAATGAAATATACTATAGACCACTTTTGTGTTACTCAATACGATTGGCTTTAGGTAGTAGAACTAGTGAGTGTTGAGAAATTTAACTGTTCCACATGCTTTCTAATGATGGATCTGAGTGGAAGTAGGCTTTCACAAGTTAAAACAGGGGTTCCCAATCTATGGCCCATGGCGCTAATCTGGCCCACAGAGCTCATTAATACGGCCCTCAGTGGCCAACTGTGCACCGCCAGAAGCTACCACCACCAACAGAAGTCCGAAAATGTCACTTAACACCACAGCAACGATAATCATGCCATTTCTGTGGCTTCTTGCACAGTCTCCTCTGCTTCTCACTGCAGTGGGAGGGTTTGTGGAGCATTTTTGCTCCATTTTGGAATTATTATTTTTTGCCATGTCCCTGCTGAGTTTCACATGACATTTTGGGACTTCCAAACTCAGGCAGACCTTCTGGCAGTGCCTGGATTCCCAGTGCAGATCCAGGAAGTCCCAAAATGGCATGTATTAGCTGCTGAAACTCAATGGTGATGTGACAAATGAATATCCCAAAATGGTGCGCAAATGCTCCACAAACCCTCCCACTGCCATGGGAAGCAGCGGAGGCTGTGCAGAAATAGTGTGATTGCTGCCACTGCTGCCACCAACAAAAACATAAGCAGTGGGAGCAACCATGCCTCTGGCCCCACAGCTGAGTGTCAGGAGTGGGAATAGCCCCTGGCAGGAAAATGTTGGGAACCGCTGAGTTAAAACATCTGTCTCTTGTCACTATCAGAATTCTTTCCCCCAATTCTGCCAAAACCCATGTTTCCATCCTTCCCCTACCTGTCTGTTTTTGCTTCCATTTTGCTTTGTTAGTTGCTGCTAACCATGATGCATGCAGGTGAGTTGGATTTCTGCCAGCCACAAGGTTAAAATATCATCTTCTCACCTTTCATTTTATTCCTATATTTGTAGCTTCATGTTATTACTATTAGTAAAGTTCCTTTTCTAAGAATGTCAAAGAGAAATTTTTAAGTTTTATTCTAGCTGTGAAAGGAGGGAACATTCTGAGAACTTGTAGTTCTTTCTTTTAGACTTTATCTACTGGGTTATTTCCTCTGCTTTTTCCTTAATTTTCATTTCTGCTAATTAAGTAATTATCCTTCAAAATTAGATACTCAGTGTAGTGTAGTGTAGTGGACAATTGTTTGCTAATGCACAATTTTTTTGTAGGCTTACTTGGATTTACTATTCCTCAAACTGTTCAACACATCGCTATCTAGAATGGCCATTAATAATGTCAGAAGGGCTTCCAGATTCTTCAAAAAGTTTCTTAGATAACTTAGTTCACAATTAACTCACAATGTAATATCCTTAAAGTTTCTTAACTTCAGTTACCAGATGCCCAAGTCAGCAAACTGTTGATCCTCAAGCACAAGTACATTGATAAGGCTTCTAGGAGGTCTTGTTGTACAGAACTGCCTTCAAATTAAATATTTTCCCACTTCTTAGTGCCCAAGGCATATATGAATCATTCACACTTATATAGATATGAATGCACACATCAGTGGTGGGATTTTTTTATAAAAAAATTACTATCTACTCTGCGGGTGAGGTATGGTGGGCATGACCAGGGGGGAAACCCTGTGTTGCACCCAAATTAGGATTACTTTATTTCAAAATTTGGATGGGTGGGAGCAGCCGGAATTTCTGCTACTGGTTCTGGAGAACTGTGGCAAACCTGCTGAATCCCACCACTGATGCTCATTCTTTTTATTATCTGCACAAGTTTCTTTAATTTATATTTCTACTTTGCATTGGCCCAATGATAAATTGTGAACCGAAATGTGGAGAGTAAACTGAGACTTGAAGTCACACAGAATAGTGAGTTGCCTAATGAGTGATAACCCTTGATTGTTTAAATAACACATGATCTTAGAGTGTAGAAAACATGAATTCTGTCACTGGAAATTGAAAAGACCTATGTTGGAAATTTGGCAGTAAGGAAAATGAAAATGATTTAATGGACATTTCACACCATGTACCTATATCATACCCTGTAAAAGCTGTGAAATATTACTTGTCTTTATTATGAAAATATGTAGGCATAGATGTTCAATAGTGTAGTAAAAACTGAGGCAAGTAAAATTTGCCCAAGACGTTAAAAGCAGATAGACATGAAGAGCAAGATAACATTATGGGGGAGGGGAGAAGAAAAGCAGTTTGTAATATTCATAAATATTTCATTTGGAACTATATAAAAACACAATTTATTTTTTGCAATAAATCATTCATTCTAGAAAAGAAACACAATTCAGGAAAATTTACACTGTCATTCCCTTCTAGTGGAAAAGGCTAGAGGGAAAAGTACATTAATTATAAAGGTGCCATAAATTTAATAAGTGACATTAACAGGTGATTTTGACCCAGATGGCTATGTATTTTGTCAGCAAGTCAGAAAAATACATTTTAAACTTCTTGTTTGCAACATATGATCCAATGTCACAGGAATTTGTGGGTAGAGATTATTAGCTCAGACTGGTTCCATTTTTTAAAATGTGATAAGCTATATCTGCACTGGTGCAAGTGGCTAAGACACTGACCGGAAGGAGGAGGATTAGCAGTTTGATTCCCAAGTACTGCAGGACAGAATGAGCTCCCACCTTTGTCCCAGTTCCTGCCAACCTAGCAGTTTGAAAGCAAGAAATTGCAAGTAGATAAATAGGGACCACTTCGGTGGGAAGGTAAACAGCATTCTTTGCACTCCAATGTCTAGTCATGCCTGCCACATGACCACCGAAACATGTGCAGAAGCAGACAGCGCTGCCTCTTCAGCTTTGAAACAGAGATGAACACTGAGCCCTAGAGTCAGATATGACTGGCTTTCAAGCAAGGGAAAGCTTTACCTTTACCTATATAGTAATACCCCGGATAACGACAAAACCTGGTTCTACAAGACATGTTGTTGTCCGCTTTTTGTCGTTGTCCAGTGCATGCACTAGAGAATGACGAAATTTGAGGTAAATTGGCTTTTTTTGTCTCCATATCTGGTGCATGCGCCTGATATTGCTAAATGATGATATCCAGAGTGGAAAGGTGTGTTTTACAGTGGCACCATATGAGCGCCGACCCATCCCACTCAGAAGCAGAAGGGCATCTTTTAAAGTGGTGTCATGTGCATGTCGATCCACACACACACACCCTGCTACCGGCCGGGGGGGGGGGGAGAAGCGGCCACACACTTGGCTGGTTCTCCCCATGGAGGACCACAGGGAGAGTGCACACCCACCCTGCAGCCCTCTTGGGGGGTGGGAGAAGCAGCCACACACTCAGCTGGTTCTCCCCCCCCCCCCAGAGTGCCACAGGGTGAGCGCACACCCACCTGCCATCCCTGCCAGCAGGGAACTTACTGATCAAATATTTCAAATGAATATCCCCCTGTCCCCTGTTAACTTTATTCACTTTCCAGGTTCCACATCCACTTATACCAACTGGAACTGCAATACTGTGGATGATTTTGGCCTCCAATGACTCATTGTTACACTTGACAAACATTTCTAGTTCTTGACTTGCTTCCATTTTAAATCTCAGTCTTGTGATTTCTTGGCTGCTGTTTTCATTTGGATTGATACAAAAACTGTAACCATTTCAGTTTCTGCATTATGAACATTAAAGATGTGTTGATCTTCAATAACAATTCTTGTTCTCCTAACACTCAATTGCAGTCCTTTTATCCGTGAGGGTTCCATGGACATATCGTAAATTATTGGTGTTTCTTCCATCAGTTTTCTCACTATCTTCATCTAAATCTAATCCAATTTCTGTATATGTTCTGAGTAGAGAATAAACAGATAGGGAGATAAAATATGCTCTTGTCTGACACCTTTGCCTATGGGAAACCATTCTCTTTTTTATGTTCCTTACTCTGTCCTAACAATAAATTCTTGCTTGCAACTACACATGAGAACCGTCAAGTCATGAGGCATATTCATTTTATTCAGAACAATCCATAGTTTCTCACTATTACTCTAAGTTTTACTTATCTCATAGTATTTCGTAACTAGAGTGGGCCCATTTGATTCAACAGAAGGATTATGACTCACCAAATTCCTTCTGTTTCAATGGGCCTGGTAAAGGTAAAGGTAAAAGTAAAAGTTGCCCTTGCTTGAAAGCCAGTCATATCCAACTCTAGTGTTTGGTGTTCATCTCCATTCATAGTCAAAGAACCAGCCCTGTCTGCATCTGCAGATGCTTCCATGGTCAAGTGACAGACATGACTAGGCACCAGAGTGCACGGAGCTCTTTACCTTCCCACTGAAGTGGTACCTATTTATCTACTTTCAATTACTAGCTTTTGAACTGCTGGGTTAGCAGGAGCTGGTACACTCATCATGCAGCACTCAGGCCTCAAACTGCTGACCTGTCGGCCCTCCAGGTGTCAGCTTCAATGGGTATACTATAATGTAAAGTACTGTGCTAAGCAATAGGATTTCAGCAACTGTCTTAAATTAACTGTTAAGCTGAAAATGGTAATGCTGGGATTATAATACCACATTGATCTGATGTTGTCTTGTTTAAAATGCAAGAATCTCTCCGTACATATGCAACCCTGGTTTCTTTACAGATTATTTTTGATTTTCTTTCATGGTACAATTAAGTAGCAGATTGAATCATACATTGCAATTACTTGCACATGTGGAATAGATATAATAGATCCAGGTGCATGACCTTTGAAAGGAAGCAGTTTACATATTTTAGCTTTGGAAGTTCAAGTGATGAGATATCAAGTGATGGACATGCATGGGTCAATCAGCTTGGAGTCTAGCATCCAGGGTCAGAGGTATAGTTTCCATTGAAACTTATGTTCATTGACGAGAGACGGAACAAATAAACTGATACCAGACCAAATGAAATTTTGGGTACAATAGAAATTAATGGGAAATCCCACATCCTCCAGGGCAATGTACATAGCACAGAGTGATGATGTATGTAATGTGATGAGTTTGATATTGTTTTTTGGAAAACACTTTGTAAATCTTAAAACGGATGTATAATAGACCTTGGCAAGGTTGAAGAGTTTAATAAAAGTAAAGTATGGATATAAAAGTAGAGTTGAAAAATGTGGACTAAACATGGAAGATAATGGTTAATAACAAGATAAAAGTATAGTGTGTAAGTAAGAATATTTTATATTGAAATAGAATTCAAGGCTATGACAGATTTTTTTGTCCTTTCTTTATTTTTGATGTATATGTATTTTCATGTTTTTATGTCTTGAATGTTGTCATATATTTTGAAAAATCAATAAAAATTAAAAAAAAGAAACTTATGTTGCTACTGGTAAGGTAAAGGTAGAGGGACACTTATGATATTTATTTATTTATTTATTTATATCCCGACCTACTCAACCCAAGGGTGATTAAATTTTTTATTAAATGATACCAATTTAATTGGGATTGGGGAAAAATCTATAAATTACCATCTATATATAATATACTTGTAGCTGTGCCACTAACTGAATCTCAATAGTAAAGAAATTTTAAGGCACTATTTCACTTATGTCAAACAATATGTCAATGCAGCTTGGTATGTGTAAGAGGCTCTTCAGAGCTAAAGCATTAGAATAAGAGAATTGAAAACTTTACACATCCAGAAAAAATAAAATTGAAAAATATAATATCTATAAGCCGTCTCCTTCTCCTCCTTCTACCCCAACATTCTTAAAATTAACCAGATATGAGTCTGCTCAAGTGAAATCAGACACATACAACTGTTTTAAAATGTGGATATTTAAGGGGAAGCATTATATATTTAGCCCAGAAGAATAAAGTCACTATATATTGGTTTAGAAAAAGGTGTGTGTGTGTGTGTGTGTATGTGTGTGTGTGTGTGTGTGTGTGTGTGTGTTAATGGTGGGGGACTGACAGCTTTGGCAATCTAGCCATTGGAATTTTTCATAACATTGATTGCCATAATGTATTGAACTATATCATCATAGAAGAAGGGACGTGTGGTGACAAAATGGCCACCGCACGCTTTGCTGGCCCCCCTGAGGCATGGGCACACCAAAATGGAGCCGGGGGCATGGCCAGCTACCCCTTTATAAGGGGTGGCCATGCCAATGGCCCCTGCTCTTCAAATTGGCTGGGCCCCGGGCATGTTACCATGCCCAGCCAATTGTTCCTTCTGCAGCTGCTGCTAGGCCACGAACAGGCTTGTGCCAGTGCCTTCGCGGCGTTCCTCACCACATTCCCTTGCCGCTTGAGCCTGGTTCCTCGGGGCTTTCCCCGTCGGGTCTGCTGCTGGGTGGACGTCGCTCCCTCCTCGGCGCCGGCTCTCCGCCCGTGAATGGGCCCGTGCCACATGCCTTTGCTTTGTTTGCGGGCAAACTTCACCTGTCTTCTTTGGGGGTCGGCCCTCAGCCTGTGAATGGGCTTGGTCCGCACACCTTCCCCCGCTGCAGGAGCGGCAGCGCACATGGCACCCAAGAAGAGGGCCATGTGCAGTGGTGTGCGTGTGGCACGCTGCTCGCGTGCACCAGCGCTGCCTGCCCTGGCACCGCAAGTGGCTCCCCCCCCCCGAGACAGAGGGCCCACAGGGTGGATAGCACCTTGCCCCCTGCTGCAGCCCTATTGCCCCCTGGGAACCCTCCAGGTGGGGACCTGCCCATAGTACAGGCACCTGTGTGTGGGCTGCCTGCACTTGGGGGGCCCCCATGCCTGCCCCCGGCCTTGGTGGCTGGCACCATGGCCCACACATCATGGGAGGCCCGCTTTGCAGCACTGGAGTGGGCCGCAGGCCTCTTGCCATGGGCGGGGGCCACCTGGCCTGCCACCCACCCTGGCGCATCGCAGGGCCTTCTGCCCCCAGCCTCCACTGATGCGTGGCTTGCGCAGCTTGAGGCGGCCCTGCTGAATGTGCCTGCGGGCGGTCCGCTGCCCGGTGCCGCCACTCCACCCGCTCTGGCGGCTGGTGATGACCGGGGCCATGGCGCTGCTGCTGCACCATCTGGGGTGAGCTCTACCACGATCCTGAGCTACGTCGCCCCTGCCCAGCCGGAACCCCCGGTGGGGGCGGCTGGGGGGGTAGCAGCAGGTGAGTATGGTGGTCAAGTCAGCTCCACAAGTACACACACTGCTGCCCAGCCTGTGCCATTCACCTGGCCTTGGCTTACTAACCAGGCTCCCGTGCCCACGGCACCCTCCGTGCTGCCTATCATGGCAGGGCAGGTGTCGGCCGGGGGTTGGAGGGCTCCATATCTGCCAGTGCCCCCTGCTGTTCCACCGGCTGGCCCATCTCTGTCTTATCCAATTTGGCCTTACAGCCCGCCAGTCAATACCAGCTATCATACTGTACCTACCCCCGCCCTTCCTACCGCTGGGGTCATACTCCCCCTGGGTGATCCCGTCGCCGCAAACCTCTATGCACCTGGGACAACTGGTTGCCTGCCTACCTTATATATGTGGTGGTGTCACTCCGGGCTCGCCCTGATTTGGCTATTCTTCTATTTCAATATCTTGACATTATTTATCGTGCCTATGTCGACTTTCTGGGCCAATCGTAGCTGGCATATGATGATGAGTTTCGTATGCGGGCCGTGCTTCACCCGTAGATGCTCTGGGATGAGCCCAACCAACTTTTGTGGTTGTACTACATGACACCGTCCTGCCTGGCTGCAGCCAACCACTACCATTCTGGCCACACTGTACAGAGGCCTGGCTTCGCACAATCACCCCGCCAGTCGGCGGGGCAGGGGGTTCCAGCCCACCTGTTGTGCTGGAATTACTCATCCGCGGCCGGATGCACACGCAGGCAGTGCAGGTACACGCACGAGTGCACGATCTGTTCTGGCCCTCACCTGGAAACTATGTGCACTAGGCCCGGGGGATCCCAGGGGAGGGGAGAGGGGACAGCAAGGGGCCAGCCGGGCCAATGCTGATGCTGCGCCGGCTCAGAAAGGCCCCCTACCCAATTAAGCTTGATGTGTTGGAGCGATGGCTATGTGTCTACCCCAAAAGGGTGGACACCGAGTACATATGGGCTGGATTTTCCAAGGGGTTTTGCATCCCTTTCACGGGAGTGCGGTCGCCACAAGATGCCCCGAATTTGGTTTCGTTGAGGGGTATGGAAAATGTGGCTAGGAGTAAGATATTTAAGGAGGTTCGTGAGGGCCTGGTAGCAGGCCCCTTTGACGAACCTCCTTTTCCCAACTTGAAAGTATCGCCACTGGGTTTGGTACCTAAGAAGGTTCAAGGTGAATTCCATTTGATTCACCGTTTGTCTTACCCTGCTGGCAAATCCGTGAATGATGCTATACCGGACTAACTTTGTTCCATCCGGTACACTTCATTTGACCAGGCACTCGGCATGGTTCGGGCTTGCGGGCGGGGGGGCACTTATGACCAAATGTGACATAAAGTCGGCCTTACGCCTCCTGCCCGTCCACCCGGATGATTTTGAGCTGCTTGGTTTTCGTTTCCAGGGGCAATATTTCGTGGACAAGGCCATGCCTTTTGGGTGCTCTGTTTCTTGCTCGGCATTCGACCATTTCAGTTCGTTCTTACATTGGGCCTTCATCTGCTGCTCTGAGGTTCGGTCGGTGGCGCACTACCTGGATGATTTTTTGTTCGGGGGCCCTGCCAGCTCTGGTGAGTGTGCACACCTGCTGTCCACTTTTCAGGGGCTGATGGGGGTGCCATTGGCTCCTGAAAAGACTGAAGGACCCGCCACTAATTTGTTTTTTCTGGGGATTGAAATTGACACCGTTGCTCAGACTTCCCAGTTGCCCATGGACAAAATAGCCCCGATTTTGGAGGCTATTCAGGCCCTACTGGCCAAGTATAGGGCATCACTTCATGACCTGCAGGTGCTTCATGGATACCTTAACTTCGCATGCAGAGTAATTGCACCTGGCTGGGCTTTTGCCAGGCGTCTATGCGACGCCATGGTTTGTTTATCCAGGAAGCACCACAGGGTTCGATTGTCCAGGGGTAACAGGGATGACCTGCAGGTGTGGCTGGGGTTCCTGTCAGACTTCAATGGGATTTCATTCTGGTGCGCCGAGTGCATAGCGGCGCCCTGGTTCCAGGTCCAGTCAGATGCATCTGGAGCGTTTGGCTACTGGATTTACTTTGACGGTCACTGGTCATATGGCAAATGGCTGGAGTCTTGGCAAGGCAAGGATGTGCTCCATGACCTTACCTTTCTGGAGTTTTTCCCTATACTGGGTGCGCTCCTGCTGTGGGGTGAGACCTGGTCTAATTCGGTGGTCCATTTTTGGTGTGACAATGCTGCTGTTGTGCACATAGTTAATTCTCAGACATCCCGCTCCCCCAGAGTAATGGCCCTGGTCCGCCTCTTCGTGTTGTGTGCATTGCGCCGCAACATACTGTTTAAGACCAGACACGTCCCAGGTATCAATAATTATATTGCTGATGCATTGTCTTGCTTACAGATAGATCAGTTCTGGGCCCTGGCGCTGGAGGCTGATGACCTGCCTTTGACGCTCCCGGCCAAGATGTGGAGGTTTGACGTGGAGAAGTGAACCGGGCCATCGGTTTGTCACTGGCTAGCAGCGCCCATAAGACATATACTCTCACGCACAGGGCCTTTGAGGCGTTTCACCATGAGGCCTTCCTCCCTATAAGTTGGCCTATTCCAGTTGACCACCTCTTACAGTTCATGGTCCACCTCTTTGCAAAGGTCAATGGCTTTTCGGATGCCACCTCAGATTTTAGGGTGTGTTGGGTCTTGGAGGGCTGGGCCCGCAAGCGTGGTCCCTGCCCTGACTCTTGTCAGCCCATTTCCCCGCATCTTCTCCTGCATCTGGCCGGGGCATGGCCGGTTGTTTGCAGGGATCACTATGAGGCTTCCCTGTTCCATGCTGCCACCGTGGCATTTTTTGGTGCCCTCAGGGTCAGTGAGCTTGTGGTGGGGTCACGCAGTGATGCATCCTGCAGGGCCTTGGAGATAGCTGATGTGTCAATGGCCCGGGACTCGGTGCATTTGACCATTCGTTTTTCCAAGACCAACCAGCTAGGTGTGGGCAGCACACTCACCCTGTACAGGTGTGGTAACCCTGCTATTTGCCCGGTCAGGGCACTGGGTGTCTTTTTGGCTGCACGTGGTCATGCCCAAGGCACCCTTTTTTGTCATTTAGATGCTGTCCCATTGACCAGGTATCAATTTTGGAGGATCACCAGTTCTGCATTGGCCAGGTTGGGCATGCCCAGGGTGCTTTTTGGGACCCATTCTTTTCGCATCAGCACAGGATCTACTGCGGCAGTGTATGGTTATATTGAGGATTTGGGTCTCTTCTTTGACTCGGCCCTGAGCGCGTTTGCCCTCCACCCCCTCCCTAGGTCACAGTGTGATTGTTTTGGTCACTTCGGGGCCGGGTGGGAATTTTTGCTTGAACCTGATTGGCACCTTGGTTCTTGATGTTTTCACCCACCCCACACTGTTGCTGGCAGGAGTTCAAGGGGTCTTTGGTTTTGGCGTACTATTGGTCACTTTTGGCGGATAGCACTGGTGAGGGGCAACTGCATTGACCACTTAATGGGGCAAATGCAGTTGGTTGGCCATAGGGAGGACAAGGTTAGCCAAACTTGTAAATGGCCAGCCAGCTGATTAAGATAGGATAACATTCGGATTGGGTCAACAACCTGTTTCCGCAGAAGCAGGTTGTTGACAGAGACTCACACCTTGTTGCCACAGTAACAGGTTGTGAGAAGTATTTAGTTAGGGTTCTAATTGGATTTGCCCCTTACCAGTGCTATTTCGGCCAGTTTTTCCCTCCTTAACCATTGTTAATTTTTTTTTGAATTGAAGTTTAATTTATATAATTAAGGAAAGTTTTGCTTATATTTCAATAAAGTGGCCCACAATTTAATCCAATCTATGTGTCCGTGTCATTATTGGGGTGTGGGTACAGCAATGGCCTTTGCTCACGGCATGCAACTTTAAATGTCTTAGATCCAGAATTTCAGATTTCCTCTAACCAGCTCAAATCTTGACAGACAATATATATATATATATATATATATATATTACTAATAGTTAAAAATATCAAAGCAGCTTCTTCCTTAATACTAAATAGTATGAGAAAAGGAAAGGTAAAGATCTGCTTAAGATTGAATATGTGTGCATTCTGGTAGAAAAGTGAAAGTTGGGCTGGTTCATTTTTGTAAGACTTGAGGGTTTCCATCCTATACCCATGTTATATGGGAATAAATTGCACCTAATTCAAAAAGGAATAAGAAGTTAATACCCATAATCATTTACATGAAATTTATTTCATGATAAAAAACAATTTTCCTGGTCGATACTAATTTTAGAAAGTTTAAATATGCAGTCAACATCTTATTAGTAGTAAGCGTTGCATTCATACATATGGTATCAGATTTGTTTTAGGATAATTATTTCTTTGCAAGCCTAACAATTAAAATTCCTACTGTTAAAAAAAAAAACCCTCATATCTACAGGAAAATGATTTTTTTGGTCTCCACTATAACTTTTCTATCTCTTCCGTTGGACACAAACATACATGCACATATGTGTGCCCGTGTGCTCTCACACACATATTTTGACTTCTACAGGTTTCTAACTGGACACCATTCAACTAAAGTTCACTGTACTTAATCACAATGATTTCAACTTTTCTAATTATGTGGCCTAGTCCTAGGTGCTCCACTCTCTGTGTGTTTTAATGCTGGTGCGGACCTCTGGCCCAGTATATTAGTGTCTATTGGGAAGATGGCATTCTTGCATCCCAGCAGGACATGTGGTAGCAAATAATGTGGCAAAGTAAGAGTCTTGTTTATATTTGCGAACTCCCAAACAACCACGCTACATACATAGAAGGTATGGCCCTGGGGAAATGAGGTTGTGTAAAAATGTAACTTTTACCTCAAAGGTGGAATGTCTGCTGATAAGCTTTCCCAGACTGTAGAAGTGGAAGTATCTCCCTAAGGATCACAGAATCAAACCTGTTATCTCTAATTTAATGTGCCCTTTTGAGCCTTCTTGCTCTCCAATGTTATGTTGATGTTAAAAATGCATCCTTATTCCTGGCTTGCACCTGTTATCAGTGCTCCAGAGAAACTCCCCTTCTTCTTCAGCAAAGACAAGACTCCGAAGCTGTCTTTTTGGTGTTTTATTTGTAGTTTAAATTTTCATCCATAATATAAAGGATAAACATGCGAAGAACTAATCTATTTTTACCTAACTTAGAATCTTATGAAAATAATAAAAGAGAGAATTGCTAATCTTGTAGCTGTTAGATTGCAGGTATTTAACCCTCATTTGAGACTTACAATTTCATGGTCTCGAAAGAGAGAATGACAAGGGCTCCTGCTTATCTGAGGAAATAACCCTCTAGATCGCTAAAAAGCTTGATCTTTTATACTTTTTTGCCTTTAGAATGTGAAAGATATAAGATGTTTGATAGTTTTGACTATTTTCCTGATTATTGAGATACTCAGGTGTTATTGTGCTGCAATGTACCCATTGTTGGGATTCCCCCTTTTTGAGTGACATCCCATTCCTTAATCACGTGCTAATGAGCGAAGTGTGCTGAGTGCATATTGGAATGTTACTGATGTACTTGCCTCTCTAATTGAGGATTAGCCTTTCTCAACCCTAAAGAGAATATTGAAACTACTGTGTAACTTAAATGAATATAAAGTAATTCAAAGAATAGTAAAGACCCCCTAAGAATTTCATGACAGACTCAGCCCCCCATCCTTCCAAGGTTTGCAAAATGAGTACATAGCATGTTGGGGGCAAAATGCCCATTAACTTCTGAACCACCCAGAGAGTGCACTAAGTACTATGGGGCAGTATATAAATGTGTTTGCTTTGCTATTGCTTTGTTTATATGTGTGCATCTTTATAATGCATAAGGCTGTTTTACTCATTTCTATAATTACTCAACACTGTTCGCATTTGCACATTTTTATTTTGCATATTTTAATTGTATGTGTTTGTGTGCATTCTTCTACCATTTGATAACCTCCGAATAACCAGCATATGCCTCTTAAAAATATGGAGGTCAGAGGCAAGATGAGTTCTGCTTCCTGAGATATCAGAAAATGGGATATATGATACAAAAATGTGATTCCATTTATATGAAAAACTTTTTTTCTGATTTTCTAAAATCCCATACTACAACAAAAGAGTTCTAGGGAATTCTAAAGGTTGTGAAAGATACTTTTTTCACTTCATATAATATTGAGTGGCAGAACTGATCCTTTGTAGAACAAAATACACAATGCAAAAAACTAAGTAATTTTTATTTCCTCTTTCCTCCATTCTACCTATTATTTTTGTAGCCAGAGTATGAAATGAAGTCATGGCAGCTTACCATAGCATAACTATGGTTCACATTTATTAAAGAAGGAATCTGAAGAGGGGGATAACTAGAAATAAAGTCTATGGCTGTCAGAATTTAGATTTATTCATTTTCATCAAAAAAACAACAACACTAATCTGGTGGAAGGGTGGTCTTCTTTTGCCATTCTATCATGCAGCCTCACATCTTGAGATGAATTATTCATACTTATCATACAGAAAGCCAGGCCTTACTTATAGGTCACAGGGCCTTGAGGTCTGGTTCTATCAACAGGCCAGACACTCGTAATCCTCACCAAGAAGTTCCTAAATACACAAACTTGCAGAACTGCATTAATGGGGTTCTTGGCTCAGTAATACTCTGAGTGAGAGGGATATTGCCATTGTTGTAGATATCAGAGTGCACAGAATGCTGTCACCTTTCCCACCAAACTAGTACCTGTTTATCCATTTGCAATTTCTTGCTGTTGAATTGCTAGGTTGGCAGGAGTATAGTCAGGTGCTAGTCTCCTCATCATGAGTTCTGTGTCAGATCCCACCCCTCCTCTTTATGACCATCGTTCAGGTACTTGAAGAATGCTCTCATATCTCCTCTCAGTCTCTTTTTCTCAGAGCTAAACATGCCCAGTTCATTCAGGCTTTCTTCATATGCCTTGGCTTCCAATACTCTGGTCATCCTTGTTGCCCCTCTGTGTACCTGCTCTAATTTGTTTTCATCTTTCTTAAAGTGCAGTGCCCAGAATTGGGTAAAGTACTCTAGATGTGACCTAACTATTGCTGAATAGAGGGGGACTAGTACCTCATATGATTTGTAGACTATACTTTTCTTAATGCAGTTTAAAACAGTGTTGGCATTTTTTGCAGCCACATCACACTGTTGACTGATATTTAGCATGTTCTCTAACAATTCCAAGATCTTTCATTTCATTTCATTCCATATTTAATTTCTATACCACTTTACTCGACCCAGCGGGTGACTCAAAGTGGTGTACACAGTCTTTGTCGCTTGTAGTATCCCCCATCTTATAACTGTGCATCTGGCTCTTTTTCCCTAGGTATAAAACTTTTCACTTATCCCTGTTAAATTTATTCCTGTTGCTTTCAGCCCAAGCCTATAATGCAAGCGCAGCGCCAAAATGGCCGCCGTGCTCTTTGCGGCCCCCCCCACCCAGACTCAGACATCCGGGTCAGTCAGGGGGCGTGGCCATCCCTCTATAAAAGGGGTGGCCACGGGGCAGCCTCGCTGCCATTTTAAAGAGAAGCGACAGAGCGGAGAAGTTTGCTCCGACGCTGCTCCCTTCGGCTTTCTGGCCTTTTTTCCTTTTTAATTCTGATCGGAGGATATCTCTCCTCTGATCAGTGCTGCAGCGCTTGGGTGGCCATAGCACCCAAGCGAAAGTCTCAGGCGGCCCTGAGGCCGCGTCTAAGGGGGTGGGGTCAGCCTACCCCCTCTACCTCCTTTGGGACTGCCACCGGGCCAGAGGGGGGGTGGCAGCGTTACCTTTCCCACTGCCACCAATGAGGGTGACAGTCGCAGGACTTGGGCGGGGGCTTGCGGGCCTGCTCCCCTGGGGTTCTAACCCTATTGAACCTTTGCCCGGCATGGGGCATAGCGGCCCATTCGGGCGCGGCATGGGATAGCGCTCCGCCGTTCCACCGGCCCCCCATGGGCCGGATTATTGGGCCTGGCCCTATTCTGGCCAGGGATTGCCACACGGCTTTCCCCCTCCGCCTGCTCATCAATCGCCTGGTGGGCCATCCGGCCCACCCGGCCCACCTTATTCTGGTGGGTCTGACACTGTGGATGCTCTCCTTGCCCGCATATCGGTACTCAAGACATCCATGGGAATTGCTCCACCACCTACGGAGGGTTGGCTTGGCAGCTCCTCGGCTGCGGCCCACATGCCTGCCACTGCCGCGCAGTGGGCCATCAACGGGGTTGAGCTGCTGGAGGCCACCAGGCCAGCGCATGCTGGCGCTTCGCAGCTCCCCATCTGGCCATTCCAGCAGGGCATTCCACCGGGGACCGGTCCTGCTTGGCATGGACACACAGAGACACAGAGCTCGATGGCCACCGCAAGCTCCGACACACACCATGGGCCGGAACCCCCAGTAGCGGCGGCCCATGGGGGTGCACCGAGTGAGTATCCTGGTCAAATCAGCACACCAGTGACAAAAGCTCATAACACTGGGGGGTACAGTGGCCATGGCCGCAACAGGCCAATTACCCCCAGGTTCTTACAGGGGTGACCGCCCCAATGCTTCCGCCTAACTTCTCGGGGGTCTGATAGGGCCTATTATGTATTCCCCCACTCCAATCCGTGCCAACGGCAGCCCTGCCGATGGCCAGTTACTCCCTACCCCTGGGTGACCATTTATCCCAGGCTACTAGGGAGAAGATATGGCGTGGGGAATATATTGACATTTTCACCCTCCTGAACCGTGAACCCACTAAGGAGGAGAGGGAGGGGCAGGATGACAGGGACAAGGAGTTGTCCCGTTGTCGTAAACCACCTCGCACTTGGGCCAATTGGTTACCAGCCTATCTGATATACATGGCAGTATACCTAAGGGCCCGTACTGATTTGGCCATCCCAATGGTCCAGTACCTGGACAATATTTACCGGGCCGTGGTTGATTTCCCTGGCCCGTCATGGTTGGCCTATGACGAAGAATTTAGGATGAGGGTGGCCCATCACCCTGAGATGAGGTGGGACGAGCCCTGCCAGCAGTTGTGGCTACTGTATATGACCCCTACGCGGCCAGCACCTATGCTCAGTATGAAGAGTCTATTTTCAGGCAACTACCTCTGTGGCTTTCTTTGGGGCTCTGAGAATCAGTGAACTGGTCCCACTTTCAACAGGGGACATGTTCTGCAGGGCACTGGAGCTGGAAGATGTGTTGCTCAACCAGGAGTGGGCTCTGTGGAGGATTCGCTCCTCAAGGGTCGGTCAGCGGGGAAAGGGTAGTAGCATGATGCTGCCATCAGTCCGGTTGCTGCCCTACATGCCTTTGTGGCAGCGCGTGGTTCACGCCCTGGCCAGTTGTTCTGCTACCAAGATGGGTCTCCCCTTACCAAATTACAATTCTGGAGGGTTACCGGGATGGCGCTTCACAGTGTGGGGGTCCCTGAGGCTTGTTACGGTACCCATTCGTTCCGGATAGGTGCTGCATCAACTGCGGCTGCATTTGGGTACTCGGAGCCTGACATACGTCGCATGGGCCGGTTGGGATTTGCGCCTTTTTTCTTCGTCTGTTCGCCCCCTCACTGCATGAGTGCCTTGTTATGCCCTCAATTCTCTCTCCTTCTCTTACAGACCCTGTGTGTTTTCGCACACCGGTGCAGTGTGGCTGGTGGGCCACAATTTATGTGCACTGGGCGGCACAGTATGCTGCTTCGTCAGAGTGAGGACCCCTTCTCGGGCTACGTGCAACCGTGCGTATGCAGTGATATGGTGTGCACGGCATGAGGTGGCGGGAACTGTTGCCATTCCTGATGTCCATTGGGGATGCTGGACCGCCAGATGTTTTAATTCTGCACCTCGGAGGCAATGATCTTGCACAGATCACTGGCCTGGACTTAAAGACTTCTGAGTGCAGTGACCTGGTGTTTCTTTACCATTTATGGCCGTACACACGGTTGCTATGGTCAGACGTCGTGCTGAGGCACTATTATAGGGGAGGCATTGACCCCCCGTGGTTGGACCGTGCCCGGCGGTCAGTGAACAGGGCTGTTGTCTGGTTCCTTATCGACAATGGCTTGGGGGACAGCCATTCTTCATCTGGGGATAGGTTTACAGGATTTTAGCCTGTATTTTGGACATGGGGTTCACCTGTCAGCAAGAGCATGGACCTCTTTTTAATGACGTACAAGTGGGCCTGGTGACCGAATTGTCGGTCAGGGGGGGGGGGCGGATCTCTGATGCAATTTTGGCAATGTTTGCCAAGTGTAAGGTGTCTCTCCGGGAGTTGCAAGTGCTTCACAGCCACCTCAACTTCGCCTGCACAGTGGTGACACCAGGCAGAGCCTTCGCCAGGCGTCTGTGTGACGCTATGGTGGACCTTTCTAAACGACACCACAGGATACGGCTGGCTAGGGGTTTACGAGCAGACCTTTCGGTTTGGCTCACATTCCTAATGGACTTTAATGGCATATCCTTCTGGAGATCTGAGCTTATGATCAGCCCCCAGTTTCTAGTACAGTCGGATGCCTCCGGCTCCCTGGGGTATGGGATTTATTTAGAAGGACAGTGGGCCTATGGCAGGGCACAGATCGCGTACGCGATCTTACGTTCCTGGAGTTTTCTCCAATTTTGAGGGCCCTTATGCTCTGGGGGGACAGGTGGGCTAATTCGGTAGTTCACTTTTGGTGTGACAATACTGTGGTAGTGCACATTGTCAATGCCCAAACGTCTAAATCCCCCAGAGTTATGGCCTTAGTTCGCCAATTTGTTCTTAGGTCCTTGCGCCTTAATGTGCTCTTCAGGGCCAGACGTATGCCAGACATTACTAACGATAGTGCTGATGCTTTATCCTGCCTGCAGATCTCCCGGTTCCGTGCCTTGGCTCTAGACGCAGAGGAACTTCCCTCTCCACTCCCAGCCGAGATATGGACATTTGGCGAGGAGAGGTGAACCGGGCGATCGGCATGTCTTTGGCACCTCGCACGCGTAAGGCGTATCAGCATACACTCCTTCAATTTAGGACCTTTTGTAGGCAAAGGCAGTTGCCTGAAATGTGGCCGATCCCGGTCAACCGATCCCCGTGCACCTTCATGATCAGGGGTTGGCCCCACGCACCATCGCCACCAGGCTTTCTGCCTTGGCATTCATGGCCAAGGCACGGGGCTTTACTGACTGTGTGAGTGACTTACGCATACGCCATGTATTGGAAGGGTGGACACGTGAACGTGGCCGCCGCCCGGACACACATCACCCTGTTTCACCAGGTATTCTGACCCACCTTGTACGAGGTTGGCATAGACTGTATTACGATAGGTATGAGGAGCCTCTTTTTCATGCAGCTACCACCGTAGCTTTCTTTGGAGCTCTGAGAATCAGCGAGCTGGTCCCATTGTCAAAGGGGGACGTGTCTCGTAGGGCACTGGAACTCAAAGATGTGTCTATCAACCAGGAGTGGGCTCAGTTGAGGATTCGTTCCTCGAAGGCCAATCAGCATGGAGTAGGCAGTGGTGTTAGACTGCTACAATGTACATTTGCTGACATCTGCCCGGTTGGTGCCCTACATGCATTTTTGGCAGTGCGTGGTACGCGCCCTGGCCCATTGTTTTGCCACCAGGATGGGTCTCCCATTACCAAATTTCAGTTCTGGAGGGTGACCGGTACAGCACTTCACAGTGTGGGCCTCCCTGGGGCTCGTTAAGGCACCCATTCATTCAGGATAGGTGCCGCATCAACCGCGGCTGCGTTTTGGTACTCTGAGGCTGATATGTGTTGGATGGGCAGGTGGGGTTCCGCGCGTTTTTTCTTTATATGTACGTCCCTCACTGTATGAGTACCTAGTTATGTCCTTAATTCCTTCTCCTTCTTTTACACATCCTGTGTGTCTATGCACACTGTTGGCAGTGTGGCTGGTGGGCCACAGTTATGTGCACTGGGCGGCACAGTACGCTGCATCGTCGGAGTGGGGACCCCATCTCGGGCTGCGTGCATCCGCACGTATGCGTTGGTATGGTGTGCGCGGCATGAGATGGTGGGAACTGTTGCCATTCCTGATGTCCATCAGGGATGCTGGACTGCCTGATGTTCTGATTCTGCACCTCGGCAGCAATGATCTCGCACAGATCACTGGCCTTTCCTTAAAAATGTCGGTGTGCAGTGACCTGTCGTTTCTACATCATTTATGGCCATACACACGGTTGCTATGGTCTGACATCGTGCCGAGACACTGTTATAGAGGAGGCATGGATCTCCGTGGTTCGCAATTGACTGGCCAACACGTAGATAGGTACGGGGGAAATAGGATTTGCCGGTCAAGGGCGAACCATGAAAGGGGTGATGCTAGGAGCTTCACAGCCTGCATCACCTTGATATTTGGATGGATACACGTCATAGGGTGGGGTCAGTAGATAGTATATTCACTTTGGTAAACAATTTGTTTGTGTCAACAAACAAATTGATACAAATTGATACATGTAGCCAATAGCCATTGGCATTTTGGGTGGAACCTTACCAGTGCTACTGCGGCCTGCTTCCCTTAAAGAATTACAATTGGATGATACAGCAATTGAAAGTGATAATTCGGACTAGGGCATTATTCAATAAAAGTGGCCCAATGCCTTTAATCCAATACCAGTGTCTGAGTCTTTATTTGGGTGGGTGCGCCTGCAAAGATCTTTTTGAATTCTGCTCATGTCTTCCCAAGGTTTTAGCTATTCCACCCAGTTTGAGTCATCTGAAAATTTATTAAGAATTCCCTGCCATGAGCAACCAGGAGTTGAATCTAGATCTCCAAAGTCCTAATTGAACAGGCTATTTGATATACCACACTGCCTTCCTAGGTTGCATTAAGAGAGTGAAAATTCTATGCAAGAATCTGTGATATTTTTATATCCCATTTATGCATCCTCTTTAAGCTGCCGTGACTGGAACAGCTTTGAAACACAATACATCACTAAACATTTTAGGAGCCACCTTATTGATGTGCCCACTTGTACGTTACACACACTGGCAACTTGACATAAAACGTTTCACCATAGTCATTGCTGCTACATGCTTCAATTTTCTGTGTATGCTATCTTCTAAAATAACAGCGCGCTCATGCCTTACTTTTTATTGGGCAGATAGGATATTGATGGAAAGATAGGTGAACGGGAGAATGTTTGCTTGGGAGTGGTGCATAAATTTCAATCAGTATTTTCTTCAGCTTTATTACAGTCAGTGAAGGAAGTAGAGAACTAAAGAATGTAGTTTTGCTTATACTTACTGTAAATTCTGTGCATTTTCATCTTATTTTTACATCTTTTAAGTTCCTGTTCACTTGTGAGTGAGTGAATAAAATCATATGTATTACCAAAAAGAATTGGGTTCATGCTCTTCAAGGTCAAGGCGAATTCTCTGTTTCTGATTTATTGGACATGAGCTTGTCAAACTGACATTTGTCATCTTTCTCTGTATAGTTGCATTTACCATGCATTAATTAGTTGTAAACTCCTGTTTTGAACTGAAATAATCTTAAATTCCTCCAGTTTCTTCATAGAAATGATAGAATGTGCAAATGCAAGCAAGGGTAGAAAAAAGAAGATATAGGTAGATGAATTATATAATAATGTGATATATGATATTTTACCAAGCTAAAGTTTATGTATTGCTGCATTTTATTATATCTGTGCCACAGCAAGAATGTCTGTTGTGTTCATTATCTTAGACTTTTCAACCATCTTGTACTTTTATCCAAATCGAACATTACTGTCTTCTTTCCTAATTTTCTTTGAGTGTATTATATTTATCCCATGTTTCTTTTCTTTGTTGCTCCCAAAATTTATACTATGGAGGCGACACCAGAAAGAAAGAAAGAAAGAAAGAAATCACACAGAGATTTATTGGCAGGAGGGTGAATTTAAAGAGTAAAGCAATTGAAAAAAACTTTTGAAGACAGAAAAAGATCAGGCAATAAAGCCTAAGATGAACGATAATAAAAGATCAAAGAGATCAAATTTGGCCAATTTAAGTGGAAACCAGGTGGGGAGCATGAAACAGAGGGAAATACTCAACTTGACAAGAAGGGGGTATAATTTTTCCCCCAAAGTAAATCACTATACTGACCAAGACTACATAATGACTAAGAATGGATATTTTAACCTGTGGAGATGGCACAGAGATTCTGAAGGAATAAAAGAGAGAGACTTATTTCCTAGACCTGGAATATAGAGACACTATTTCCCACCTGTTCTAAACCTGCTGCTAAGGCATATGAAGATTTAGGATACTTAACAAGCTGCTTAGTACTCAAAAGATTAAAACTTTGATTTATTTTTACTTTTGGTCAAATATGAGAACCTGCCCCTCGACAGTGTCACTTTGCAGGCACCCCCCCCCCCCCCCAATAAAGGACTCAGACACTGGTAAAAGTGGATAACGGCATTGGGCCACATTTATTGATTCATGCCCTAGTCCGAATTATAAATTTCTATTGGTATTCAACCAATTATAATTCTTAAGGCAAGCAGGCCGAAGTAACACTGGTAAGGTTCCACCCAAAATTGCCAACGGCAATTGGTTACAATGTATCCATTTGTATCAATTTGTTTGTTGACAACAAACAAATTGTTGACCGTAGTCAATAATCTAACTACTGACCCCACCCTCTGACGCGTATCCGTAAAATAACGGGGTGATGCATGCTGCCTAGCTCGTGCCATCACCCCATTTCCTGGTTCATCGTTGATCGGACAACGTTAACCAACTTGTGCCTGTCTAGTGTTGTCCAGTCAATTGCGAACCTGCTGGATACCTGTGGGTCATAAATGTTTACCTTACCAGTGCTACCCGCCACACGGGGAGGCTTCAACAAAGGCTCACCGCCCCCCCCCCCCAGACCGTCAGCTCGGTCAACAGGCCTGCTCGCCAATCTCCCAACAAGAGGTCCATACCTCCCGGCGACAGATGGACCCCATCCCCTGTGTAAAGCTCATAATTTTGGAGACTGATGGTGGGGTGTCGTATGACGCGCCCCCAACCCTTGTTCAGAAAGAACCGGGCAATAGCCCTGTTCACCGAGCGCTGAGCCCGATCAAGGGCCTGGAGGTTAAACCCTCCCCTGTAAGCGTGCCGCGGTATCATGTCCGACCAAAGCAGGGTTGTGGCAGGCCACACATAATGCAAGTAGGCCAGGTCACCGCAAATCGCATGCTTCAGCGATAGGCCGGTGACCTGTCCCAAATCATTACCCCCAAGGTGTATAATCAGGATATCAGGCGGGTCAGCATTCCTGATGGAGAAAAGGAATGGCAACAGTTCCCGCCATAACATTCCGTGCTTACCGTACCACCTGAGACTTGCGGATGCACCCAGTCCCAGTCGGGGTCCCCACTCTGTCGCCGCAGCAAACTGCACTGCCCTGTGCACATAGCTGTGGCCCACCAGCCATACTGTCACCGGTGTAAGACGACACCCAGGGTCTGTCAAGGAAAAAAGGAAACAGGGCAGTGACTTAACTGGTACTCACTGTTGAAGAGGGTGAACATACAACTGAAAACATCATGATCCCCACCTTCCCATGTTGCGTATCTCAGCCCCAGAGTACCCAAACGCCGCTGCGGTGGAAGCCGCCCATATCCTGAATGAATGGGTGCCGTAGCGAGCCCCAGGGAGGCCAAGACTGGCTAGTGCCTTACCGGTCACCTTCCAAAATTGAAATTTAGTAAGGGGAGACCCATCTTGGTGACAGAAAAACGGGCCAGGGTGCGTACCACGTAGTGCAAGGAACTCCTGTAGGGCACCAACCGGAGAGATGTCTGCCATGGAACATCGTAGCAGTCTTACACCACTGCCTACACCGTGCTGATCAACCTTAGAGGAGCGTATCCTCATCTGAGCCCAATCATTGGAAACATAGACATCTTCGAGTTCCAGTGCCCTACGACTCGCATCCGCCTTAGACAGTAGCACCAGCTCACTGATGCGGAGCGCCCCAAAAAAGGCCACCGTTGTAGCCGCGTGAAACAGGGTTGCCTCATACCTGTCGAAACACAGGTCATGCCAGCCCCGTGCAAGGTGGGTAAGTACCCCTGGAGAAATCAGGTGGCGGTCGTCCGGGCCCCGCCCACGTTCCCACACCCACCCTTCCAAAACATGTCGTATGCGAAAATCATTTGTGCTGTCAGCAAAACCACCCACCTTGGCCATGAATGCCAGCGCTGACAGCCTGGATGCTATGGTGCGGGGAGCTAAGCCCTGGGTATGTAAGTAAACCATAAATTGGAGGACGTGAGCCACTGGGATGGGCCAACTTTCAGGTAGCCGGGATCGGGCACAAAAGGCCCTGAATGAACTTAATGCCTGGTTATACGCCTTACGCGTGCGGGGCACGAGCGACATGCCGATCGCCCGGTTCACCTCTCCTTGCCAAGCGTCCATATCTCGTCCGGGAGCGGCGAGGGAAATTCCTCTGCGTCCGGGGCCAAGGCACGGAACCGGGGGATCTGCAGGCGGGACAAAGCGTCAGCAATATCATTATTAATACCTGGAACATGTCTGGCCCTAAAAAGCACATTGAGACGTAGGCTGCGCAACACAAACTGGCGAACCAGCTCCATAACCCTGGGAGATTTTGACGTCTGTGAGTTGACAATGTGGACAACTGCCGCATTGTCACACCAGAAATGAACGACCGAATTGGCCCACTCCTCGCCCCATAGCATCAAAGCTCTCAGAATGGGGAAAAATTCCAGGTACGTGAGATCGCGCAAATGATCCGTGCCCCACCAGGCTGGCGGCCATCTGCCGTAGGCCCACTTCCCTTCGAAGTAAATCCCATAACCCAGGGACCCTGATGCATCCGACTGAACCTGAAAACGAGGGGAAACCAAAAGGTCGGACCTCCAAAATGACACCCCGTTGAATTCACTCAGGAACTGAAGCCAGATGAGCATATCAGCCCTCATGCCCTTGTTCAGTCGGACCCTGTGGTGGGGCCTGGCCAAGCCAGTCATGGCGTCGCACAAGCGTCGAGCAAATGCTCTGCCAGGTGCGACCACCCTGCAAGCGAAATTGAGGTGACCATGTAACACCTGGAGCTCCCGAAGGGACACCTTGCGTTTGGCCAGCAAGTCCAAAATGAGTGCAACGATCCGTGAAACCTTATCAACAGGTAACCTGGATGCTTGCATGACCGTGTCAATCTCCACCCCCAGAAATGTGATGGGCCCTCGGTCTTTTCGGGCGCTAAAGGGACACCAAGTTCCTTCATTAGCGTCTGAAATGTATTTAGGAGATGCGTGCACGTGTCCCAGCCCCGTTCACCCCCGAATAAGAAATAATCAAGGTAGTGGGCTACAGACCGGGACCCTGACCTGCGAACAAAGGCCCACTGCAGGAAGGTGCTGAAGCGTTCAAATGCCGAGCATGAAATGGAGCAGCCAAAAGGCATGGCCTTGTCAAAATAAAATTCACCCCGGAACTTGAAACCCAGCAACTCAAAGTCACCCGGGTGCACTGGCAGGAGACGGAACGCGGACTTAATGTCGCACTTAGCCAGTAGTGCATCCGGGCCACATGAGCGCACCATGTGCAGGGCCTGGTCAAAAGATGTATACCTGACCGAACAAAGGTCATCAGGGATAGCATTGTTGACCGAACAGCCGGCCGGGTAAGACAAGTGGTGTATCAAACGGAATTCCCCCGGTCACTTCTTGGGCACTAACCCCAATGGGGAAACCTTGAGATTGGGAAATGGCAGGACAGGGAAAGGGCCAGTGACCCTGCCAGCATTAACCTCCTTAGCAATGCTCATGGCAGCCACCTCCTCCCTTCCCCTGCGTGACAACAGATTGGGGGCATCTTGGGGGGACCTGTCCCCTGTGAAAGGAATGTGAAACCCCTGCTGGAATCCCTCAAGCAGGTAAGCTGCATCCGCCCTCCTCGGGTACATCGTGAGCCAATGCTCCAACATGTCCACATTAATTGGGGAGGGGGCCTTTTGCTTGACCAGCTCCCTCCGCGGCAGTTCTGCCCACTCCCTGTCCACCTCTACCTCTGCCCCGCAGTCCACCTGCCCTAGGACACGCGGAGGCGGCATGGGGGCCAGCACAAGAGGGACACTCGTGCCTGTATCGACACGGCTTCCTGTTGCACGCACCATTGGCCGAGAAGCTCCAACACAGCAGGCGGGCTGGAACCCCCTGCCCCGCCACCTGGCGGGGTGCCTGGGCTGGAGCAGCTCGCTGGACCGCATGTCCACAATGGTACCTTTCCCCTGGCGCAGGGCGCGTGGGGGTCATGTACAGAAGCCACAGCTTCTGGCAGGGCTCATCCCACCTCATCTCTGGGTGTAGGGGCACTCTCATACGGAATTCTTCGTCATAAGCCAACCACGACGGGCCAGGGAAATCAACCATCGCCCGGTATATGTTGTCCAAATACTGGACCATCGGAATAGCCAGGTCAGGACGGGCCCTGAGGTACACCGCCATGTATATAAGGTACGCGGGTAACCAGTTGGCCCACGTGCGTGGCGGCTTACGTCGACGTGACTGCTCCTTGTCCTTCTCGTCCTGCCCCTCCCTCTCCTCTTTGGTGGGTTCTCTATTCAAGAGGGAGAAAATGTCCACATACTCCCCCCGCCAGATCTTTTCCTTGGTGGCCTGGGCCAGATGATCCCCAAGGGGTAACGAATAACCTGCTGTCGGAAACGCCGACACCGGCACATTGACAGTGCTGGGCACCATGAAAGGAGCCTGGACCAGCCCCGCCACCCCCAGTAGATTCCCTGCAGGACAGGGTGCCCCGTCCCAAGTGGGGCCTTGGAGTGGTAGAGCCGTCCCCGGATGGGCCGGCAGTGGCTGACCCACCGCCCCAGCCAGGCAAGGCCACGGCCACTGTATGCCTCCCCCCGTTGTGGGTTGTGGTGTGGGTGCACTAGCTTGAACCATATACTCACAAGTTGCACCCCCATGGGCCGCCCCCACGGGGGTTCCGGCCCACTGCGGGCATCGGAGCTCGCGACCGCAACCGAGCTCGTAGATGGGGCCTGACCACTACCTGCTGGCGGCATCTGCTGCGTGGGGAGCTGCGAGGCCGCGGCTGGCGCCGACCTACGTGCCTCAGGCAGCTCAACCCGTTCGGCCGCCTGCCGAGGACCGGCAGACGTTGCATTGACCTGTAAACTAAAAGGTGCCCCGGATGGATTAACTATCCCCAAAGATGCCTCCAGGGCCGCTACGCGGTCCAGTAGGGCATCAACGTTTACATAGCCCCCAACGCTGATAGGGGGCATAGGGCCGGCCGGCCCACTGGTCGCAGGTGCTGGGCCAGGTCTCTGGACCCCGGGGCCCGAATATGGCCATGCCCCAACCACCGGCCCCAGAGGGGCCGGGGGCATGCCCTGCCAGGGAAGGGAACCCAGCCAACCCCCTTGGTTAAAGCCCACTGCTGGAAGCTGCGTGCCAAGGTCCGAAGGCCCAGCCTGGTTATGCGCCAGGCCCGGGCCGGTGGCCGCTAATTGCGGGCCAGGGGCTGCAGCCCCTGCCGGGCCGGTCTGAGGCTGCCCAGCCTCGGGCCAAGGAGCAATCGACCCCATCCCACCGGTCCCGGTGGGCGCCCCCGGAAAGGGGGCCTGCTGAGGGGGCGCAGTCGCGGTCCTCCGACCCGGCTGGCGCCTCCTGGAAGGGCAAACCACATTCGCCATCGCCTTCTTTTTGGAAGGCATTGCCGCGAATTGCTAGGAAGCCGAAGAAAAAGGAGCGAAGGAAAAACCGCTGCCCAAAAAAGGCTACCCAGCTAAAGGTAAGAGCGACGGAGCAATTGGGGAAAAACTTCTCCTTTCCATCGCTTCGCAAAATGGCAGCGCGACTGCCTCGTGGCCACCCCTTTTAAAGGGTGCTGGCCACGCCCCCCTAACTGCCCGGATGTCCAAGTCCGGTGGGGGGGGCGCAAAGAGCGCAGTGGCCATTTTGGCGCCGCGCTTGCATTTATTCAGTAACTGTTTTAGAATTTAATCCCCATGGTTTCTTTCATTATGTTCCATTTAGTTCCACTTTTTGTTGTTGCTGCCATGTTAATTGCTATATTTGCTTCTTTCCTTCTCTCTTTTTCTTTTATCGGTGTTTCATCAATTGAATGCTCTTTTCACCAGCATTTTGTTTTGGAGATGTGCCCGTTGTTCTCTTTGAACAGTCACATGGAAGCAGTTTTCTCTCTCATCAACAATAAAGAGGACAATCCTGAGAGAGCTGTGAGGTATACATTCATATTTCAAGACATTTGTGTTGAAATCAGATTCTTCCTTGCCCAGAGATACATGCAATTTCCCCATACGCTGTAAGATATTGTCAAAATTTCTCTAAGGCACATTTTTAACCTCCACTTGAAGACATATATCTCTTTTCTACATTCTTGTTTAAATTTTTGACTGATACAAAATGTGCTGATGCTTAGTAATGAGAAATCTGCATGCAGTGAAGAAAATAATTTCATAGTCTAGCCCAGGGGTGGCCAACCTTTTTATGCCATGGGCCTGACCATGCACCTGGACATCTGAGCAGGCCAGACCCACCCACCCCCCAGAAGCAGAAGCAGGTGTATTTATGGCTGTCATAATTGTGCTCACAGCTGCAGGCACGTTTGTGCATGTGTGGGCAAGTTTTGTTGTTGTTGTTGTTGTTCAAGTCGCACAGTCGATTCCGACCCTTTGGGACCCCATGGACCATTTTCCTCCAGGCACCTCTATCCTCCACCATTCTCCTCAGTCCACCAAGCTCTGTGCCCATTGTGTCCACAATACCATCTATCCATCACATCTTTGGACGCCCCCTTCTTCTCTTGCCCTCCACCTTTCCCAGCACCAAGGCATTCTCAAGTGAGTCCTCCCTTCTCATTTGATGTCCAAAGTACTTTAGCTTCATCTTCACTATTTGTCCCTCCAATGAACAGTCAGGATTGATTTCTTCCAGTATTGACCTATTTGTTCTCTTTGCTGTCCAAGGGACTCTCAGGAATCTCCTCCAACACCACATCTCAAAGGCATCTATTCTTCTGCACTCACCCTTCCTAATGGTCCAGCTCTCACACCCATACATTACCACTGGGAATACCATTGCTCTGACTATGCGAATTTTTGTTTTCAAGGTGATGTCTCTGCTTTTCACTATATTCCCCAGGTTTCTCATTGCTTGTCTCCCCATAATCAGTCTTCTTTTTATTTCATGGCTACAGTCACCATCTGCAGTGATCTTAGATCCCAGGAAAGTAAAATCTGTCACTTCTTCTACTTTTCCCCCATCTATTTTCCAGGGACTGATCGGACCTGTTGCCATTATCTTGGTTTTCTTGATATTGAGTCTCAAGCCAGCTTTTGCACTCTCCTCCTTCAATCCAATCAAGAGGTTCTTTAGGTCTTCCTCACTTTCTGCCATTAGGGTGGTATCGTCTGCATATCTCAAATTGTTAATGTTTCTCCCAGCAATTTTGATCCCATATTGTGATTCCTCCATCCCTGCATTGCGCATTATGTGCTCTGTGTATAGATTGAATAAACAGGGTGATAAAATGCAGCCTTGTCTTACTCCTTTTCCTATTCCAAACCACTCTGTCATTCCGTGTTCTGTCTTAACTGTTGCTTCTTGGTTCGTTTACAGATTTCTCATGAGGCATATGAGGTGTTCTGGTATTCCCATCTCTTTAATTACTTGCCACATTTTGTTGTGGTCCACACAGTCAAAAGCCTTGGTGTAGTCAATAAAACAAAAGTAGACTTGTTTCTGGTATTCTTTTGTTTTCTCCATGATCCAACGTATGTTGGCAATGTGGTCTCTAGTCCCCCTGCCTCTTCTGAACCCGGCCTGCACCTCTGGTAGTTCTCTCTCCACATGTTGTTGAAGTCTATCCTGTATTATCTTGAGCATCACCTTGCTGGCATGTGGGATGAGCCTAATTGTTCGGTAATTTGAGCATTCTTTGGCATTGCCTTTTTTGGGGATTGGAACGTACACTGATCTTTTCCAATCCTGTGGCCACTGTTTTGTTTTCCAAATTTGCTGGCATGTTGAATGTAGTAGTTTGATTCCATCATCTTTTAGGGCTTTGAAAAATTCAACTGGGATGCCATCATTTCCACTAGCTTTATTGTTTGCAGTGCTTTTTAGGGCCTTTCTGACTTCACTCTCCAGAATGTCTGGTTCAAGTTCAAATTTCTCATTATTGCTATTATCAGGAGTGTTGAGGTCCTTTTTGTAGAGTTCCTCTGTGTACTCATGCCATCTTTTTTTGATCTCTTCTGCTTCAGCTAACTCTTTTCCATCTTTGTCCCTTATCATGTTCATTTTTGCTTTAAATGTTCCCTTGATTTCCCCAATTTTTTTGAAAAGATCTCTAGTCCTGCCTCTTTTGTTGTTTTCCTCCATTTCTTTGCACTGTTCATTCAGGTAGTTTTCCTTATCTCTCCTTGCTTTTCTTTGAAATTCTGTATTCAGGTGGTTGTATTTTTTCCTTTCTCCTTGGACTTTTGATTCCTTCTTTCCTCTGCTATTTTAAGAGCCTCATCAGACAACCACTTTGCTTTCTTACGCTTTTTTTCTTTTGTTATGGTTTCTCTTGCTGCCTCCTGCATGATGTCCCGCATCTCTGTCCATAATTCTTCTGGTACTCTGTCTATCAGGTACAGGACATTAAATCTGTTCATGACCTCCACCGTGTATTCTTTAGGGATGTTGTGTAGGTCATATCTGTCTGGTCTAATTGTTTCCCCCATTTTCTTTAGTCTAAGCCTGAATTTTGCGATCAGTAGGTTGTGATCTGAGCCACAATCTGCTCCAGGTCTTGTTTTTGCTGACTGAATGGAGGTTCTCCATCTTTGACTGCAGAGTATGTAATCAATCTGATTTCGATGCTGGCCATCTGGTGATGTCCATGTGTAAAGTCGCCTCTTGTGTTGCTGGAAGAGGGTGTTTGCTATGACTTGTGCATTCTCTTGGCAGAACTCTATCAATCTTTGCCCTGCTTCATTCTGTGTTCCAAGACCGAACTTGCCTGTTATTACATTTACTTTTTGATTTCCTACTTTGGCTTTCCAATCTCCTAAGATAATGTGGATATCATTTCTTGGTGTCTGTTCTATGAGGTGTTGTAGGTCCTCATAGAACTGGTCAACTGTGGCTTCATCTGCACTAGTGGTTGGTGCATAGACTTGGATTACAGTGATATTGAAAGGTTTGCCTTGGATTCTGACTGACATCATTCTATCATTTTTTATGTTGTATCCCATTACTGCTTTCCTCACTCTTTTGTTGACAATTATGGCTACTCTGTTTTTTCTGAGGTTTTCTTGCCCACAGTAGTAGATATGATGGTTTCCAGAGCTGAATTCACCCATCCCTGTCCATTTTAATTCACTGATGCCCAGGATGTCAATGCTTATTCTTTCCATCTCATTTTTAACCACTTCCAGTTTTCTTTGATTCATAGACCTCACATTCCATGTCCCTATGCAGTATTGTTTCCTGCAACACTGTATTTCTCCTCCCCCTTTTGTATCCCTCCCCCTTTTCAGATCTGCTGTGCTGAGCATCCCCTTGTTTTGGCTTTTGTTTTGGTCCATAGGGTTCTCTTGGCAAACTTTGTGGTGTGCCTTGCCGGTCTCTACGCCAGTCTTTTCCCATCACACATGTTATCACAGTTTAAACAGTTTTAAAACAAAGTATTATCATGCACAATATCACAGTTTATCACATAGTATCAAAGTAAAAGTTGAACTAATTAATGAAAGGGAAAGAAAGAAAGAAAAAGTCCACTATATCAAGTCTCTATGTAAGTCAGTTTCTTGTACAGTCACTATGTCAGTTGCCATAAGCCATCTATGTTTAGCCAACTATATTATTTCAGTTCGATTACTTATCCTTTGCATGCATGCAGCAGCTCTTGCCTCCCTTCGGCTGCATGAAGTTGGTCAAAGGCGCCGGCTCAGGCCTCACTGTGATGGCGGTTGTGGATGGTATCTCCTGGGGGTGGTTGGGGGTCTCCTGAGGTGTCCTTCTCTCTGGCCCCAGGTCTTTGGATGGGGAGGGAGGGGCAAGATCCTTTACTCACCCCCCCCCCCTTGGGCCTCTCTGGATGGCAAATGGGCAGTAGAGCTGGGCCTTCCTGAAGCCTTTTCTTCCTCTCCAGGCCCAGGTCTTTGAATGGTGAGGGGGGGGGCAAAATCCTTTACTCACCTCCCCCGTGGGCCTCTCTGGATGGAATGGGCAGTAGAGCTGGGCCTTCCTGATTCCTTTTCTTCCTCTCCAGGCCCAGGCAAGTTTTTTTTTATAATAATTTTTTATTAATTTTTTAAAAAGAGCGATAATACAAAATTCAAAGACAACAATAAAAAACAGCACTTAATAATCAACATACATTTAAATTTGCCACTAAAACACTAAATTAAAAAAATAGACTTTCATTATAACTTCTTCCAGTTAGCATATAGTTCAACACTTTATTTTAGACTTCAATCACTTTAATTATCACAGCCAATCTTCTTCCTAATTTTCCATCTCCAAAAATATTCTCATCAGTGCTGTGATAATCAAGTCCACTATAATCTATCATTTTTTAAAAGAAAAAAAATCAAAATAGAATACAAAAAAAAAGAAATAAAATTCATTAAACAGGATACAGTTACAATAAACACCCTATGTGCCTATACCTATAAATGAGTCTGCGGAATGTCACATTTTTTAAAATTTATCTTACTGTTTCCAAAAATATATTTGTTCCGGTGCCCGGCTATCCCCATTCCCTCCCTTCAATGAATGATAAACAAACAATCGCCATATTTTCCAAAATCTATTTTCCTTACCTCTCCCTTTATATTTATTTATTTCCCATGTTAATTTATCATTCAGTGCAAAATCCCACATCTCTTTATACCACTCTTCTATCCTCAGTATTCCATCTGATTTCCAATTTCTTGCAATACACATTCTACCAATTATCAGCATCCTTTTTATCCTCATTCCAATTTACTTTGTCAACATCTATTAGCAGCACCATTCTTATATCTAGCATGCATTTCATCCCCATAATTTCACTTATTTCCTTCTCAATTTTCCCCCAGAAATCATTTACCACTTTACATTCTCACCACACATGTTCATATGTTCCCAGGGTATTTTTACATCTCCAACAATTTTTACTTTTGGTATCATCTATTTGAAATAGCTTCTCTGGCGTCAAATACCATTTCCATAACATCTTGTAATTATGCTCCTTTATTCTGACAGACATTGTTTTCATATACCTCTTTCTCCATTTATTTTTCCAACTTTTCTCAGGTATCTTTATTTCAAATCTCGTTCCCAACACAATTTCAACGTTTCTTGTGGGTTGCCTTCATTATTTAATATTTTATATAGTTTGCTGACCATGCCCTTTAATCCCATATCTCCTTTTCTTATCTTTATTAACAATTCCTCAAATTCAGTTTTTTCTCTTTTTAAACTTAATTGCTCCTTATATTTTTCATTCCATTTATCAATCAATGCTATCTGGAACCAATTCAGATTTAACTGCTTATAAATTTCTGCTTTTCTCCCTCCATCCTTACACTCTCTTATCCAGTCTTTCAACAGGTAAACATTATTTCTTAATAATACTTCTTTCCCCCTTTTATCTAATTTTATTGGAAAACTTTTAAGATCCTCCATTTCAATTATTGGCGACACATCAGGACTTAATTCCTTTTAAACCTTTTTCCATACCCCTAACATCGTCTTCAACATCTTATTTTTAACTACTATTTTTCTATCGCTGCTATCCAGAAATACTCCTCTACCTACATAATCAATTTCCTTCATTTCCAAATCTTCCCATATTACCCTTTACAGGCGCATCCCCCAATAAAGGACTCAGACACTGATGAAAGTGGATAACGGCATTGGGCCACATTTATTGATTCATGCCCTAGTCCGAATTATAAATTTCTATTGGTAATTGACCAATCATAATTCTTAAGGCAAGCAGGCCGAAGTAACACTGGTAAGGTACCACCCAAAATTGCCCACGGCAATTGTTACAATGTATCAATTTGTATCAATTTGTTTGTTGACAACAAACAAATTGTTGACCGTAGTCAATATCTAGCTAATGACCCCACCCTCTGACGCGTATCCATAAAATAACGGGGTGATGCATGCTGTCTAGCTGTAGCCATCACCCCATCGCCTAGTTCGTCGTTGACCGGACAACGTTTAACCAACTTATGCCTGTCTAGTGTTGTCCAGTCAATTGCGAACCTGCCGGATACCTGTGGGTCATAAATGTTTACCTTACCAGTGCTACCCGCCACACAGAGGGGCTTCAAAGAAGGCTCGACGCCCCCCCCCCCCGACCGTCAGCTCGGTCAACAGGCCTGCTCGCCAATCACCCAACAGGAGGTCCATACCTCCTCGCGACAGATGGGCCCCATCCCCTGCATAAAGGCTGTAATTTTGTAGGCTAATGGCGGGGTGACGACTGACCCGCCCCCAACCCCTGTCGGCAAGGAAGCGCGCCACAGCCCTATTCACCATGCGTCTAGCGCGGTCAAGGGCCTGGAGGTCAAAACCTCCCCTGTACGTGTGCCGCGGGACCATGTCCGACCAAACGAGGGTTGTGGCGGGCCACACGTAATGCAGGTAGGCAAGGTCGCCGCAAATCGCATGCTTTAGCGATAAGCCGGTGACCTGGCCCAAATCGTTGCCCCCTAGGTGTATGATCAGAATGTCAGGTGGGTCAGCATTCCGGCCTGAAAAAAGGAATGGCAACAGCTCCCGCCATAACATCCCGGGCTTACCATGCCATGTGAGACTTGCGTATGCACCCAGTTTCAGTCGGGGTCCCCACTCTGTCGCCGCAGCGTAACGCGCTGCCCTGTGCACGTAGCTGTGGCCCACCAGCCATACTGTCACCGGTGTAATACGACACCCAGGGTCTGTAGGGAAAAAGGAGGAAGAAAGGTGCAGTGACAAAACTGGTACTCACGGTGGAAGAGGGTGAACATAAAACTGAAAACATTGTGAACCCCACCTTCCCATGCTGCGTATGTCAGCCCCGGAGTACCCAAAAACAGCTGCGGTGGAAGCCGCCCCTATCCTGAAGGAATGGGTGCCATAACGGGCCCCTGGGAGGCCAACACTGGCCAGCGCTCTGCCGGTCACCTTCCAAAATTGAAACTTAGTAAGGGGAGACCCATCTTGGTGACAGAAAAACGGGCCATGGTGCGTGCCACGCAGTGCAATAAACTCCTGTAGGGCACCAACCGGACAGATGTCTGCCAAAGAACACCGTAGCAGTCTTACACCACTGCCTACGCCATGCTGATCTGTCTTAGAGGAGCGTATCCTCAACTGAGCCCAGTCTTTGGCAACATAGACACCCTCGAGTTCCAGTGCCCTACGACTTGCATCCGCCTTAGACAGCATCACAAGCTCGCTGATGCGGAGCGCGCCAAAAAAGGCCACCATTGTAGCCGCGTGAAATAGGGCTGCCTCGTACTTATCAAAACAGAGGCCATGCCAGCCCCGGGCCAATTGGGTAAGAACCCCTGGGGAAATCGGGTGGCGGTCGTCCGGGCAACGCCCACGCTCCCACACCCACCCCTCCAAAACATGTCTCACACGGAAGTCAGCGGTACTATCCACATGACCGCCCACCTTGGCCATAAAAGCCAATGCTGACAGCCTAGATGTTATGATGCGAGGTGCAAGGCCCTGGGCATGCAGGTAAACCATGAACCAAAGTACATGGGTCACTGGGATCGGCCAGGTTTCTGGCAGCCGGAATTGGGTACAGAAATCTCTGAAAGAATTGAATGCATGGTGATACGCCTTACGCGTGCGTGGCGCTAGTGACAAGCCAATCGCCCGGTTCACCTCTCCTTGCCAATGGTCCATATCTCGTCCGGGAGTGGCGAGGGAAATTCCCCCGCATCCGGGGCCAAGGCACGGAACCGGGAGATCTGCAGGCGGGACAAAGCGTCAGCGATATCATTATTGACCCCCGGGACATGCCTGGCCCTGAAGAGGACATTGAGGCGCAGGCTGCGCAACACAAACTGGCGCACTAGGTCCATGACCCTGGGTGATTTGGAAGTCTGTGAGTTGACAATGTGCACAACGGCCGCATTGTCACACCAGAAATGGACAACCGAGTTGGCCCACTCCTCGCCCCATAGCATCAAAGCCCCCAGGATAGGGAAAAATTCCAGATACGTGAGATCACGCAGGCGACCCGTGCCTGCCCAGGCTGGTGGCCACCCACCATAGGCCCACTCCCCATTGAAGTACATCCCATAACCCAGGGATCCCGAAGCATCGGACTGTATCTGAAAGCGAGGGGAAGCCAGGAGGTCAAACCTCCAAAATGATACTCCATTGAACTCCCTCAGGAACTGGAGCCAGATAAGCATATCTGCCCTGATACCCCGAGTGAGTCTCACCCTTTGGTGGGGCCTAGATAAGCCTGTCATGGCATCGCACAAGCGCCGAGCAAATGCCCTGCCCGGCGCGATGACCCTGCAAGCAAAATTGAGGTGACCATGTAGCACCTGCAGTTCCTTCAGTGATGCCTTGCGCTTAGCAAGCAAGTCAGAGATAAGGGCCACTATCCTTGACACATTATCCCCCGGTAACCTAGAAGCCTGCGCTACCGTGTCAATCTCCACCCCCAGGAATACTAGCTCAGTAGATGGGCCCTCGGTCTTTTTGGGCGCTAAAGGGACACCGAGTTCCTCCATTAGCGTCTGAAATGTGTTGAGGAGACGTGTGCACGTGTCCCAGCCCCGTTCACCCCCGAATAAAAAATCATCCAGGTAATGGGCTACAGACCGAGACCCTGACCTGCGGACGAAAGCCCACTGTAGAAATGTACTGAAACGCTCGAAGGCTGAGCATGATATGGAACAGCCAAAAGGCATGGCCTTATCAAAGTAATATTCACCCGGAACTTAAAACCCAGCAACTCAAAGTCGCCCGGGTACACAGGCAGGAGGCGAAACGCCGACTTGATGTCGCACTTAGCCAATAGTGCACCCGGGCCACATGAGCACACCATGTGCAGGGCCTGGTCAAAAGACGAATACCTGACTGAGGAAAGGTCATCAGGGATAGCGTCATTGACCGATCGGCCGGCTGGGTAGGATAAGTGATGAATCAGGCGAAACTCGCCCGGTGACTTTTTGGGCACTAAGCCCAAGGGTGATACCTTAAGATTAGGGAAGGGGGGTGTTGGGAAAGGGCCAGCGACCCTGCCCGAATCGACCTCCTTAGTAATGCTGGCAGCAGCTACCTCCTCCCGCCCCCTAAGGGACAAAAGGTTGGGGGCATCCTGGGGGGACCTATCGCCCACGAAAGGGATACGGAACCCCTGTCTAAAACCTTGAAGAAGGTAAACCGCATCCTCCTCCCTCGGGTACAATGCGAGCCAACGCTCCAACATGTCCACATTAATTGGGGAGGGGGCCTTTTGGTGAACCAGCTCCCTCCGCGGCAGTTTTGCCAGCCCCCTGTCCGCCCCTTCCTCTGCCCCGCATCCCTCCAGGCCTGGGACAGGCGGAGGCCACATGGGGGCCAGCGTAGGAGGGACACTCATGCCTGTACTTGCAATTCTTCCTGTTGCAGGAACCATTGGACGAGAAAGTCCAGCACAGCAGGCGGGCTGGAACCCCCTGCCCCGCCACCTGGCGGGGAGCCTGTGCTGGGGCCGCTCGCTGGACCGCATGTCCACAATGTTATCTTTCCCCGGGCGCAGGGCGAGTGGGAGTCATGTACAGCAGCCACAGCCGCTGGCAGGGCTCATCCCACCTCATCTCAGGGTGCAGGGGAATTCGCATACGGAATTCCTCGTCGTAAGCCAACCACGACGGGCCCGGGAAGTCAACCATCGCCCGGTAAATGTTGTCCAAATACTGGACCATCGGAATTGCCAAATCCGGCCGGGCCCTGAGGTATACCGCCATGTATATGAGGTAGGCCGGCAACCAGTTGGCCCACGTACGTGGTGGCTTGCGACGACGCGCTTGCTCCTTATCCTTCTCATCTTGCCCCTCCCTCTCCTCCTTGGTGGGCTCTCTGTTAAGGAGGGAGAAAATGTCCACATACTCCCCCCGCCAGATCTTTTCCTTGGTGGCCTGGGCCAGATGATCCCCAAGGGGTAACGAATAACCTGCTGTCGGAAACGCCGACACCGGCACATTGACAGTGCTGGGCACCATGAAAGGAGCCTGGACCAGCCCCGCCACCCCCAGTAGATTCCCTGCAGGACAGGGTGCCCCGTCCCAAGTGGGGCCTTGGAGTGGTAGAGCCGTCCCCGGATGGGCCACATACTCCCCCCGCCAGATCTTCTCTTTGGTGGTCTGGGCCAAATGGTCCCCCAGTTGCAAAGAATACCCTGCTGTCGGCAAAGCCGACACAGGCACAGTGGAAACTGCGGGCATCTGCAAAGGAGCCTGGACTAACCCGGTCACCCCTAGAAGATTCCCGACTGGGTAAGAAGCACCCCCTACCACGGGGCCCTGGGTGATAGTTGAAGTCACCGGGTGGGGCGTTGGCGACTGGACCGCCGCACCACCCGTGCGAGGCCAAGGCCATTGAAAAGCCCCCCCCCCAACGTGGCCATGTGTGTATGTGCACTATTTTGGACCACATACTCACATGCTGCACCCCCATGGGCCGCCCCCACCGGGGGTTCCGGCCCACTGGGAGCGTCGGAGCTCACGACTGCCATAGAGCTCGTCGACGGGGCTTGATCAGCACCGGCCTGTTGATTGGGGAGCTGCGAGGCAGTGGCCGAAGCCGGGCCACGCGCCTCAGGCAGCTCAACCTGTCCCACCACCTGCCGCTGCCCAGCAGACGATGGATCGACCAGCACCCCAAAAGGGGCCCCAGGGTGACTAACCCGGGCCAGGGATGCCTCAAGGGCCGCAACGCGGGCCAGGAGGGCCTCCATGCTGACATAGCCACCTAAACCAAGGGGGGGTAAAGGGCCAGCCGGCCCACTAACTACAGGCGTCGGTACAGGTCCCTGTACCCCGGGGCCGGAATAGGGCCACGATCCGAAGCCCGGGCCCGGTAGGGCCGGGGAAGTACCCTGCCATGGAAGGGGGCCACACCACCCCCCAAGGCTGGAAGCCCCCGCATTAAGCTGCGCCCCAACGGAGGAAGGCCCAGCGGAATGGGTCACGCCAGGAACGGCGGCCGCCGCTTGCGGGCCGAGGGCCGTGGCCCCTACTGGGCCCGCACGCAGACCCCCGGCCTCCGGCCAAGGGAGAATTAACCCCATCCCACCGGTCCCGGTGGGCTTGGGTATAGGAGGCTGCTGGGGAGGCGCAGCCGCGGTCCTCCGACCCGGATTGCGCCTCCGCGCAGAACGAGCCGCGTTCGCAGTCGCCTTCTTCTTTGAGGGCATTGCAGCCAGCCGATGGGAAGCCGAAAAAGGAGAAAATCAGCAGCCAAGAGGCTCCCCGGTGAGAGTAAAAGCGACGGAGGTAAGAGGGAAAAACTTCTCCGCTCCGTCACTTCGCAAAATGGCAGCTCGGCTGCCTCGTGGCCGCCCCTTATATAAGGGTGCTGGCCACACCCCCTAACTATCCGGATGCCTTCGTCCAATGGGGGGGGCCCGCAAAGGGCGCGGCGGCCATTTTGGCGCCGCGCTCGCATTCTCTTGCTAAAATTTTCATAATATTCTTAATTTGAAAACCTCTATAATAAATTCTCAAATTTGGTATCCCCAATCCTCCCTCCTTTTGCGATAAGTACCAAAAAATCTTTGCTATTCGAGGTTTCCCCCCCCCCCCCCCCATTACAATAATTATTTATTATATTTTGAAAGTCTTTAATCTCTTTATCTTTCATCTGTATGGGTAACGCATCAAATAAAAAATTGATTTTCGGCAGCAGCAGCATCTTACTTAATGCTATCCTGCCAAACCAGGATAGCTTAATCTTTTTAAATTGCTCTATTTTCTCTTTAATTTCCTTTTTTTGTATTTCGTAATTCAATTTTTTAAGCTCTTCCAAATTGTTTGAAATATTTACACCTAAATATCTCAGAGATTTTTAAACCTGTAACTTATACTTATCTCTTACTCTCTCCTGTTCCTCTTTATCTACATTACAAAATATCATTTCAGATTTATCCCAATTTATTCTCAGTCTTGTTATGTCCTCAAAATCCATTAAATGCTCTTTTTTTCCCCCCAATGCCTTTCCGGGATGTTTCTAGGCCCAGGCAAGTTTTACAGCTCACATAAATGTGCCTGCTTCCACTTCTGGGTGTGGCGGAGGTGGCAATGGGCCAGATGGAGTAGTATCACAGTCCGGGCCTGGGCCATGGGCTATAGTCTATTCATAGTTTTAAAAAAGAGTGAGAATATATTCCTTATTAATTACAGAAGCACAAGTAAGCAAGTTATTGACTTTTACTACTGGGAAGCACTGTCAATCATGCAAGGGGTGAGAAGTTGCCGAGTTTCCTTTCCAGTCCATCCAATGGCAAAGGAGTCTGTAATGACATATGAGACACGTGAACAATACCTGGAAATTACTGCTGTTGAGACTAATTGAGCCTGCAGCCAAAACATTGTTCAATCCTGACAGGGATCAAGGTTGACTCAGCCTTCCATCCCTTTGAGGTGGTAAAATGATTAAAATGCTAATTATCTTTTGAACTGCCCACTAAACGCTATGGGGCAGATTATAATTGTAATTGCTATTGCTAATTGCTATTGCTAAACTACTGGCTATTGCTAATTGCTATTGCTAAACTACTGGCAGGTTACCAATACTTCCTTTAAGAAGGACTCAGAACTGAAGGACATTAAAATTTTCTATGACAAAGAGAGGAAGAGCATTGGTGCATAGATGAGGCCATGTGAAGTAATCCCCTCCAGAAGAAATTATAAATATTATAGTAAAGGTAAAGGTTTCCCTTGCTCAAAAGCCAGTCGTATCCAACTCTAAGGTTCAGTGATCATCTCTGTTTCAAAGCCGAAGAGCCAGCGCTGTCTGCTTCTGCAGACATTTCCATGGTCATGCTGTTTACCTTCCTACCAAAAGTGGTCCCTATTTATCTACTTGCAATTTCTTGCTTTCGAACTGCTAGGTTGGCAGGAGCTGGGACAAATATGGGAGCTCACTCCATCCAGCAGTACTCAGGAATAGAACTGCTGACTTCCCACCTTCCAGTCAGCGTCTTATCCACTTGTTAATAAAGGTGTATGAGCTTCGTTTTGTTTTGTTCAGGAAGAACAAGTTTTGAGTTTTCCTTGTGAAGTGGACAGGACAGATAGGGTTCACTAGAGGTGGACCCATGCATAACAGACACATTTTCAAACACTGAAACTCATCAGTATCATTTACAGCATCTGAAAAAAACAACATTGGTGCATCTTATGACATGTTATACCTATCACATTTTGTTTGTTCACAGATTTTTTCAAAAATGTCAGCAGTTTCTTGCCTTGTCAAGGAGTTGGACTAGATGACCGTCTAGCCTAACAAGCTTTTGATTCAGTGATAAACTGTCAAATTACAGGAAGAATTCCTCAGAAAATGATTTTCTAATTCTTTATTTCTGTGGAATAAAGAATTGACCACTGGGCAATAATTGTTGATCAAGTCAACAGAGTGTATGAGATAGTCTGTAACTTTTTCTCTTGTTACGTCTATGTCCAGGAAGCCAGCTGCAAGGATTTTTCCTCATTCATTAACCCCGTAAAAACCTCTATCAATTGTATGAACCAAGAGAAGAAAAAAGAGCAAGGTGAAACACCTTATACAGAGGGATTATAAGGATCACTGTGGATAAAAATGTATTTGTCATTAATGTATGACTGTTGTTCATCACAGTTTTTGAAAGGAACCATTTCTGAAATTTACTTGTAAACTGAAAATAACTATGGCTGCAGTGAAGGGAACAGGAATATCCTGATAAATATCAAATTAAAAACATAGCAGGAGACAAAGAAATATAAATAATAAAACAAGCAAGTGACATATGTACTATTGACTCTGCTGGGAAAAGTTTGCACCAAATGAAATTATGCATATAAATGCAAATTAAAAGAGCTATTTGATCTATCAAGGGTAATTAATTGATAATAAAAATTTGGTATAATTCTCTTGTGTCAGAAAGAAAACCCATATATTTATTTCTGGTCAGGTCCATTTCCAAAGATAAAGTTGAGTTTTTAATTGTTTTAAAGGAATTTAATATGTAGTTAATAAGTAATGTAAAAACAAAAAAAATGGATGGTAAACTTAGACTAATGATTTACTTGTAAGATTGTTTTTAACAATAAGTAAGCTTTTGGAGTTATTTCTTTCTAATAATTTTAATATCACTAAATAAATTCACATCGGGGAAATAAAGAGAAATGTGAAGCATCTTAACTTATTCATTCCTACAAGAATAAATTTTACTTCTTTGAAATATTCTCAAAATAGTTTTCCTTAAATTCTTGTACTTTGCAAGGTTTTAGTAGGTGTGACTTTGAGTTTTAAAATGTATTCAGTTAATCTGCCTGACCAGTCATGTTAATGTTCTGAAGGATATGATCAGTGTTTGTTTTTTCTATTACATTCCACCCATTATACAAGGCTTTAATCTAATCAATCAACTGAATTATTATTATTATTATTATTATTATTATTATTATTATTATTATTATTATTATTATTATTATTATTATTATTATTATTATTATTATTATTATTATTATTATTATTATTATTATTATTATTATTATTATTATTATTATTATTATTATTATATTCTGAACTCAGAAACCAAAAGAGAACAAATACACAAGAGCAAGTTAAAAGTATCCTCCCCAAAACCAATTAAGAATATTCTGGAAGTTAAAGAATTATTGCTGAGGGTGGGCCAATTTCAGAATCCTTCTGAATCTGCATTATTTTGCTGTTAATCACAATCAAGTTATAGACTATCAAAAATTTGGAATGAATTTGATGTTACCTATAGAATATCTTAGTTTTGGAGCACAAACTCTCATCCATCAAACAGCAGAGAAAAATACAATGCCCCAAATATACAACAGTTATAGCATTCACACTTTTAAAAAAACTACTTATTTATCTGATCACTGACCACCATAAAATCTTTGCTAATATTGACAAACGAGCACTGAAAATATATTTGCCATAGATTTGCTGGACAGCCACACATTCCCAATACAAAGTCATAAGAGGTACTTCTTTCTTTAAAACACTCAAAAACCTCTTGGAATTTTCAAATATCCAGCAACAACATTTGTATTTAATTACAAGGCCTATATGGTTCAGGACCTTATTATTTCTTTGAGTGTCTCTCCCATAAAATGGCCATCCACATGACTCTTTCATCACAACTGGTGCAGCTCCAGGTGCTGAACCCAAGGTTGGCAAAAAAAAGGTTATGACAAGGAGAAGAGCCTTTTTTGTGGTGGCGCCTACACTTTGGAATTCATTGACAGTGCCAGGCCCCATCAGTGGACATACTTAAAAACATCTGAAAGGATTACTTTTTAAAGAGGCATTTAGAATCATCCTCCCCACCGCCAATTAGTTGCTCGGTTGCTCAGTTAAAAATTTTATATTGCCCTCCTTAGATGTTTCCACCATTTATTGATTAGTTTTTGTTTATTGGCTGTTATCTCTTATGTTGGTTTTTAATTGTTGTATACAACTCAGAGTGGGACAATATCCCAGATGGGTGATAAATAAGTAAGTGAGTAAGTGAGCAAGCGAGCGAGCGAGCAAGTGAACGAACGAGTTAAAGGAGTGAGTAAAGCTGTCTGACAAGGAGCAATGCTCTAGAAAATAATGATACTCAGAGTATTACTTTTTGCTAATATGAAAACCCTTGAAGAACTGATAGTGAACCTTTTCTGACTTCTAGTATACCCTATATTTTAATCAAAGTAATGTATCAAATTGTTTGTGACTTTGACAGAGGAGATTGAGTAGTGGAAATAAAGTAAAAGTCAAGCTACAGTTTTCTTACAGAGATTTCAAGGACCTGGACAAATTTGGTGGGAGGCTGAATGTTACTTTCTCTTTGATCTTCTACTCTCATCCCTTTGAACTGTATTGATCAGGATTCTCAACCTGATGCCCGTGAGCCAGATGCAGCCCATTGCACCATTTCATGTGCCCCCCTCACTGCCTCCAACACACCAGGAAGTTCCATGTGGTGGAGGAAGGGCAAAATGGCCATCTTGCCCCCAACACTGTCTGAAGGAGCGCAACCCAGGCCTTGGCTTTAAAAGGTTGAGAACTCCTGGTATTGATCCTAAAGAGGAAAGAAACACAGACGTTTGTAACAAATCAGGTGTCATTTTTTCTTGGGACATTCTTGGAGAGGGGGATGCTTGTATGTTAGGGCCTTGTTCAAAGTTACATCTAGGTATTTTGGATTGGCACAATTCTCCAATAGGATTCATTTCCATGTGTTTTGCAACTTCCTAAGGTAAAGGTAAAGATCACCCTTGTTCAAAAGACAGTCATATCCAACTCTAAGGTTCAGTGCTCATCTCTTTTTATAGCCAAAGAGCCAGCACTGTATGCATTTGCAGTCATTTCTGTGGACATGTGTCAGGCATGACTAGAAACTGGAGTGCACGGAATGCTGCTTACCTTCCCACCGAAGTGGTACCTATTTATCTACTTGCAATTTCTTGCTTTCAAATTGCTAGGTTGGCAGGAGCTGGGACAGAGACGGAAGCTCACTTGGTCATGCAGTACTCAGGTCTTGAACTGTTAACCTGCTGACCTTCCAGTCTTCAAGTTCAGTGTCTTATCCATTAAGCCACTGAAGTCCCCTTCCTAGCTGCAAAAATCCAGCAAAAACTCAGGTATGTGTCCGCCATCTTCATAATAAGGAGTATTTGCTGGATTTGGCCTTAATCAATTATCAGAGTAGTATCAATCCAGCTTTTCCAGGGCTTTCTTTAGGCTTTGTTCAACCTCCTCAAATAAGTTGTTGTTGTTTTTGCATCGCCAATTCTCAATCATCAGCAAATATAAGTTGTTAGTTCCTGCTGGGAGTACAGTAGCATCTATTGAACAGATATTAAAAAGTACAGTTGCCAGCACACTACCTTGTGGCAGGCCTTTCCTCTAGTTCCTCCATCTACTTCTCTGGAACTCCACAAAAAACCTATGGTTCTGGAGCAAATGCCTAATGATGTTTGTAAGTTCTAAATACATATTTATTTATAGCATAAACTAACTTATTCAGTATTCTAAGGTTGACGGTGTTATCTGTAGCCATAAGGTATGTAAATACAATTCCATATCAAATATTCATTTGATTTGAGTTTGATTAGGGAGACACAGATCCAGTTATGTTGTCCTTTTGAAACACATCTTTGATGTATTGAGCTAGGTTATGTATGTCTATGGAACAGCTTTGTTGGGTTGAAAGGCAGCCCGCTACAGTATGAGGAGGGGTTCTACTCCTGTTGTGAGTTAGCTTTGTATCATTCTTTCAAGGATTTGATGGGTATGACACAAGAGAGAAATTGAATGATAACTCTTAGGATTATTAGCTTCTTTAAATGGTTTTAGGACTACTATAACCTTAGCCTTCCACCTAGGATTACCATAATTCCTTCTCACAAAAATGGGACAGAAGTATAGGTTGCCCTTGCTCGAACGCCAGTTGTATCCGACTCTAGGGTTCAGTGCTCATCTCTGTTTCAAAGCCGAAGAGCCAGCACTGTCTGCTTCTGCAGACGTTTCCATGGTCATGCAACAGACATGACTAGACACCAGAGTGCATGGAACGCTATTTACCTTCCCCTGTTTACCTACTTGCCATTTCTTGCTTTCAAACTGCTAGGTTTGCAGGAGCTGGGACAGAGATGGGAGCAGATGTTTCCGTGGTCATGCAGCAGGCATTACTAGACACCAGAGCACAGGGAATGCTTCCCCCCCCCCAAGTGGTCCCTATTTACCTACTTGTCATTTCTTGCTTTCAAACTGCTAGGTTTGAAGGAGTTGGGGAAAAGATGGGAGGCGGGAGGGACCTCATTCCGTTCTGCAGTATTCAGGTATCAAACTGCTGCTGCTACAGAGAACAGAGGGCAGACATGTTTCTTCCCACCCCCTTGTTTACCAAGCTTCTGCTGCTGCCACCTACTGGTCATTCCAATAGAAGTGCAAGATTTTTTTCCCTTGCAAATCAAGTGGTTTGAAATCCGTGAAATTTTCATGTTTTTTATTGAACCGTGCAAGACAGTTACAAAACGTGAAAATCACAGTTTTCTGTTACATATGGCAACTCTACTTCCACCAGATACTGGGAATCTTTCAATGTTCCAAACATTCATTGAACCTTTCTAGAGACTAAGGCAGGGATGTACAACATGGGGCCCATCCAATCCATACAGTACCCTAACCTCATATCCTCAAAACATTACCAAAAATTTAATACTTATTTTTTTAAAAAATATTCAAAAATGTCCCTTTGCTTCTCTAGTGGGCATGGGAAGCCACTTTTATCACACTTTTAGGGTTCTACCAGCATTCATTTGGGGATTATTACACAAGTAACCTTCAATTTAGCCTCATTTGGCCCTTTAGGATGTGTTGGTAGTTGAGCATAAGTCACCCTAAATCTTTTAACACTGCTTGATAAAATGGACCTTTCCCTCTTACTTTATCCTATGCATGTTCACTGACTGTTTTACTATCATACTCATGTCACAAATTGGTCCTTCCACCAAGTTCATGTCCCAGTCCCCATTGTAGTTAGCAGTAGCAGTAGCAATTACGACTCCATAGCCCTTAGAGCACTCTCTGGACTGGAGAGAAACTATTTTCCCCCACTGAGGTTATATAATTATTTTTTTGTTTACTTGAGCAGAAAGTTTATAGAGATAATTTTTTTAGTTCACTACATAAAGTGAGATTAGACATTTCTCAGGGGCATTCTTCTATGTACAAGAACAAGCAAGAAAAGAAATTTCTGCTAAATTGCTTCAGGGGGATTCTGATCAAATCATACATTACAGGACCTGTAGATTAATCTGAGTGTTTATTTGCTCAGAAGAGTATTTCAATCACTGTGTGCAGTGCTGTGCTTCAGATGACTCACAGTAAATTGCCCTGTATTATTTATTTATTTATTACTTTAAAGCATTGTAAGTCCTTAGTCACATTGTACATTTTTATGGCCCCTTCTTCAGATAATGTTTGAACAAGCTGCAGCAGCAACAACAACAACCCCAAATTGCTCCAATCTTACATGGAACAAAGTGTCTTTAAGCCCATTGATTTCAACAAACCTAAGTGTGTGTAACTGTGCAATGAATTGCAGTCAAAGCCAAAATAATATACAGTTCAGGGAATACATGTGATGCAGAGGAAAACTGATACATAGGAATCTTGCAATATTCTTAATATTATCAACCTTCTCTTTATTTCCATTTCCACATTCTTTTCACCCTGTATCTGGTGGTCTTTTGATGTGTTTTAATATGATATTTATCATGGTAGTTACTATGGCAAAACTGATTGGGTCTGCAGACAGGCATTCCTCTAAAATCAGCAGTTGTGTAGTTGAGTACAGTAAACTACCCACCTCGTTTTGATGATAAGAATCAGCAGATCTATTTGACTACAGAATTTTGCAGACCAGAAATACAGGGAGTCAGTGTAATTACTTGTGGTTGTTACATTTTCAACAACATCAGTGACACTGAAGTATCTTCCAAGGTCCCCTAAATTCTCTTGAATAATAGAGAGTATGCCAGGAATAAACTATCACTCTTGGCTCAGGTACTAGAATTTTGATCATCTGCAATGTAACTATTCAGTGCTAAGAATGTACATGCTCATTTGCCTTATCCATGCAGGTGAGGATCAGCAACCACAGAATTATTGTTCTCATCCTGCAATGGGAGGTATCTGGTGGCACTCTATACCAGAAGATTATTATATATACAAATTAAGGCAATCGGCAGAAATAACACAATGTAATAACACAATGCAAATAATGGTTTAATGCAAATAGCACAAAATGTTATTCTGGAGAAGTATGAATGTGCAATTATATGGTATCTGTCGGCACTACTCCGCTGCCATCCCACATGGTGTGACCATGTGCTGGCACTCTAATCTGATTTACCCTTGATTAATTTTTCTGCTAGCCACCCTGGGTCTCATCAGTTAGGGGAATGGTGGAGCTTTCAAAATGCCCAGTGTATTGGCCTTGCTTTGGTAGCATCTGTCCTGGCCTGTAGTAAATTATTGGGTGAGAGAAGTGACTCCCTTGCTGCTCTGTTAGCTGGGTAAAGGGTGGCTCTATAAATGAAGTTAGTTTCCTTTGACTCATGTAAGTAAACACCATCTTCCCTATCACCTTGCTGCACTGGGAAGAATAGGAGGTGAGTGTATATGTCCTTCTGAGATACTTGGGTGCCAAGTTGTGGCCCCGAGCCTTCTTCACTGAAGTTTCCCCTTCACTTTGTCCCCTTTTCCTTAAAGGGAGAAGGCTGGCCTGCTACCCTTATTCTCAGTACTTCTGGTTTCCAAGTCTTTGGAGATTAAAGGAATAGTCTCTTTGTTTAGAGCTTGTTAAATTTCTTATCTCACCTTCCACTCTCAATTTTCTATTTGCTTTGAAGAAACACACTGTTCCATCAGCATAGGGTCTCTTTATTAGCAAAAGAAGTGTTTTCTATAAAATAGGCATTTGAACAACATTTAAAAACTTGCTTCTTAAAATCCTGTCTCTCTCCTCTGAGCATTCAATGAGTGCAAGAAAGAAACATAATAAATTCAGCTTTCATAGGTACCTGTTTTCTCTGGCAAATTGGCTTCTTGGATGGGCAAATTTGCCCCCATGAAGTTTCCATTTGGAATCAAGTCAAATAAGGAATCTTGATAAGGCTTCTCCTCATTGGAGCTGTAAGCTTCCCCTCAGTTTTCTCCTCCCCTAGCTATGGGCTGTCAGCTGCTTGTGTATTTTATAAGATTCTGAGCCAGACTATGTTCGTCATTATCTTATAGATAATTGTATAGATTGTTGGCATTTGTGTGCCAGACTGGGCCAAATATGGTACATCTCAATGTATGGATATCCTAAGGCAAGTGTACGTTGAACTCCCCCTCCCATCTAGTGGATGAGGTCACATATACATTGCTTCTCTCTTTCCCCCTCCTAACTGTGAGTCTGAGGTGAAAAATTCAACTAATTAAATTCTTTCAGGTTACTTGCCAAGTACAGTGTGTAGGCTTATGCCAACTATTAGAAAATGCTGGATTCTCAACCTTTAAGCAAAATGCTTTCTATCAAACTACAACTAGGCACTTAATATATGTTGTCTAGGTCCTAACATAAAAGATTATTTATGACAGTATCAACAATGCAATGCTAAGTTATTTAGCTACCTTTCTTCCCATAGGCAAGTCATGGTGTCTCAAAGTGAATTAGAACTACACCATAATAACCTTTAAAACATTGCCAAAGACAATGCAAAAACAATTGGACATATAACAATATTAAAAGCCATTATTAAAAATATTGTTTTAAACATTTTTAAAAATCTCTGAATTTGGCAGATGCAATTCTCCTAAAAAACCCACTTATTAAAAAAAACATACCTGAAAATAAATGTCATTTTTGTGGTGACAGAAGAGCAAGAGGGAGGACAAATGGGTTTCTCAACATAGTAAATTCCAAAATGTGCACTTAAATCAAACAGCCATACTCTGTGTTTGCTGTGTATCTAAGCTCTGCTTCTCAAAGAAAAAGGATATTTGTTTGGTACAAACACATGTTGCATAAATTATAAAAACCTTGATAAGAAAACATAGTTTTGCTTTGGCATACAGGCAAGGGATCCCTTAGAGCTTGGCAATTCTTCATCATGGTATGACAAATTTAGACTGCTACTACTTGTTTTATTTTCAGTACAATATATGTATAGGTATGTCTGCTGGCTGCAAAATGGATTGATTGAAAGATGTGTGCTGAATGAGTTATAGTTAGGACAGTTAGGACAATTACGAGGAGAAAAGAATAATTTTCCATGGAACTTTGTTGCGATTGGCTGCTTTCCCCAGTTGCAGCAGGAGTGGGAGAATATATATATGAGCAATTGAATGTGAAGAATGAGATTGATAGATCATAAACTTTAGTGAGGAATCCATCTTTGAGACAGTTTATAACAGTGGGGGCATATCTATGGCATGCATATCAGAGAGGACACTCAGAGCTCTCTCTGTGCCGTCACCTCAGCACAGAGTCAGCCCCACCCCTCTGCCCAGCAGCCCAATGGGAGTGCTTCCTTCCTCCCCCAGCACAATGTTCATCCTGCCCCTCTGCAGCATGGAAGGCACCTTGTTGAGTTTGGGCATTCAGTCTCTAAAAGGTTCGCCATCACTGGTCTATGACCTTATTATCCTGCTATTAACATTACAAAATATCCAGTCATGAACAAAATGATTCCTAAACCAGTCTGCAACAGTTTCATGAAACAGCAGTATTCAATGAAAATGGATTATGGCAATATGAAGGACCCAGCAATTTCTAGTACAGTCAAAAACAGTTGAAAGTTAATACAGGGGAAATAAGGGTTTTTAAGCAGGTCACAGTTTTCATTTAAAGGGGTGGGGTCTATAAATGGTTGGGTCAGTGGGGCCCATACTGCTATTGTAAATCAAAATGACCAGTCATCATTGACATAGAACAGAAACATTGCCAAGACAAACAGGAAGCCCCTATACCTAAGCTTGACAGTTTGTAGCCCTGTATAAAATAGGAGCAGTATGAAATAAGCCTATTTGTATGAACATGGAATGGCAATTTATATCATAAATACAAACTTGTAGGCCTGGAATAATTAAACTTGAAACCAAGTAAGACATTTTATTAATGGGTCAGACTTCCTCATAGAATAAAATGAAGACATTTTGTGCATAAGGAAGACTGACTCACCTCCTCTTGCTCTCTTATGGTTCTCAGATTTGATTAAATCAGATCATTGCAGTATGAAAATGTGGTAAAGCTTAGCAGCAATTTCTCTTTTTCCCTCTCTTCTCCTCTACAGTCCTACAACCAAGACCCAAGATTCTGGGATAACAAAAAACTGGGACATTAAACAGAAGGGATTCATTTAAACCCATGAGAACTATAGTGATTATCAAAAAAACAAGAGGAGAGAAAATGATCAAGCTATTACCATAAAATGAAGAGGCAGAGAAGGACATAAAGAAAACCATCAATGTTGCATGGTCAATTTTGAAGTGCAGGTACCTTCCACAATAGTACCCATAGTCAGACTATCAAACAGAATCTAAAAATGAAGGCGCTTTAAATTATAGCTAAAAACTTTAATCTCAAGTAGAAGCCATTGATTTTGTGATTCTAATTATCAGGATGTTACCGGCTCCTGGAAGAAGCCCAGTAATAAGCTGAACTCAGAAGATGCAATTTCCTCTCCCCATCCCCAACAGCATCTAAAACTGGATGGCTTTCTTTTTCCCCTCCCCCTCTAGTTCTCTGTCGCACTTGAAACACTGATGTGAAGGATTCTCTAGAGCAGAAATTGAGGGTACAGTGGGAATGGGTGTGAAAAGATCCAGCACGTGTAAGAATTTTAATAGGATGCTTACATTCATGGCAACATCCAGTCAAATCATCACCCATGTGTTTCAATTTCCCACTCAATATCAATCACTTTTCATCAAGACAGGAACAGCATGAAACAATATATTGTCAGGGTCAAAAATCAAGCACTTCTCATTTCTTTGTTGCTCCCAGACGTTTTGAAGATTACAGCTAAACTCTAATGGAACAGGGAAGCCTAATGACGTGGGTGGCATATGATGACCTTGTTCCTGTTAATAGAAATGGACTCGTAAATCTGACCCTGTGAACTTTGGCTCCAATACACCAGTGACAATCAGTAACAGGACAAAAAGTTCTACCTTTATAATTAAGCAAAAAAAAACCACACCCTACATACAAAAATGTTGTTGGGTTAAGTTTAATTGCCAGGGGTGGGGGTAGGCAAAAAGAAACCAACAAACATTAACTGTAATCAAATAGAAATAGCCTGAAAGAAAGACAAAAAGACAATGCATATATTAGATTCATAAAATCATAAAGTTTGAAGTGACTCCAGGATTCATCTAACATAGCATCGCTGACAGGTTGATATCGAAGTTATCTTTCAAAATGTTAAATGAAGACAAACACATTGACTTAATAGTATCAGATTAGTTACTGGTTGTAGCTCCACATACTGGATGGTGCAAAGTAAATTTCCAGCATCTCAGGTTAGATGACAATGGAAGGCAAGGGGTTATTAAAGAGGAAACAGAGATCGCAGAGAGACTCAATGAATTCTTTGCTTCAGTATTCACTGAAGAAGACAGAGACCACATGCCCAAAACAGAGCCTATCTTCGTAGGGAGGGAAACCGAAGAATTAAGCAAGATAGAAATAACCAGGGAGGAGGTCCTTGCATGTCTTGTTAAGCTAAACACTAACAAAGTTAGCAACCTTTTGGACAATTTTAATTAATGTGTGTGTTTGCAAGCTCCCTCTTTCACAGAAGAAGGAATGTGAAAAGGAGGTGCGGAGGGGGAAAACTTGCTGCAAATGTTGGTGGAGTGAAAAAACATAAAGCTTTCAAAAGGAATGCAGAGCAGTGAGTGAAAAGAGGCTAAGAGAAGAAAATTACGGGGGCTGGAGTGTGTGGTGATAACGCCGAATGATTTATGGGATTCCAAGAACTCCGCAGTTTACCTTAAGAAGAGAGAAGGGAGAAATTTAAGTAAAGGACTGGAGTGAGGTGAATGAATTTCTCATGAGCTGTGAGATTGTTGTGGTGAAAACGCTGAGTGATTTATGATGCGGCCCTGGCTGGGACGACCAGGAGAGATTTAGTGCTACTGTTTGAGGTGAGCAAGAGGGCTGCGACTTGATTGAAGAAGCCTGGGACATCAGTGAACTAAATATTACTGGGGCTGGTGATGGCAATAAATTTATAATTAATAGTTAACAAGTTTGGACTATCGAGCCTTGGAAAACTGCCCAGGCCTGGAGAGGAGGAACGGATGGGGGAGACGAAGAGGCCCGCTGGCCACGCCATCGGCCGGCATTTCCGGGCCCCGCCCTCCCCCCCCTCGCCAAGACTCAAAAGGCGAACGGGCCTGCCGGGCGAACCACCACCGCCACTGTGCTCGGCCCCGGCGGGGGCGAAGAGGCCGCTGGCCACGCCATCGGCTGGCGTTTCCAGGCCCCGCCCTCCCCCCCCCTCGCCAGGACTCAAAAGGCGAGGGGGCCTGCCGGGCGAACCACCACCGCCGCTGCGCTCGGCCCTGGCGGGGGCGAAGAGGCCCGCTGGCCACGCCATTGGCCGGCGTTTCTGGACCCCGCCCTCCCCCCTCGCCAGGACTCAAAAGGCGAGGGGGCCTGCTGGGCGAACCACCACCGCCGCTGTGCTCGGCCCCGGCGGGGGTGAAGAGCCCGCTGGCCACGCCATCGGCCGGCGTTTCCGGGCCCCGCCCTCCCCCCCCTCGCCAGGACTCAAAAGGCGAGGGGGCCTGCCGGGCGAACCACCACCGCCGCTGTGCTCGGCCCCGGCGGGGGCGAAGAGGCCCGCTGGCCATGCCATCGGCCGGCGTTTCCGGGCCCCGCCCTCCCCCCCTCGCCAGGACTCAAAAGGCGAGGGGGCCTGCCAGGCGAACCACCACCGCCGCTGTGCTCGGCCTCGCCTTCCGTGCCCCCGAGGGCTCAAAGGACGTTGCCCCGTGCCGCCCGAGGACCTGTCCTGCCTCTCCTCGGGTCTTGCAACACCTGGTCCCGGTGGATGGGAGGCCGGGTGCCGCCGCTACGTCCCTGCCTTCCGAGCCCCGGAGGGCTTAAAGGACGCTGCCCCGCGCTGCCTGAGGACCCTTCTTACCTCTCCTCGGGACTCGCAACATCTGGTCCCGGTGGATGGGAGGCCAGGTGCCGCTGCTACGTCCATGCCCGGACGCTACTGTGGGTGGAATGTCTCACCACAGTTGAGGGCTCAACGTAGATCTGAAAGAATGCCCCACCACTTCCATCACTGCCGGAGCCGTGCAGAGGGTGGTGGGGGGAGTGAGTGGGACGGTTTTATATGGGGGTGGAAGGGAGGGAGGGAGAGACTGCTCGGCCAGCCAGAAAGGAGAGGCAGCATTCTGTCCAAGGCAATCAGGGAGGCTCCGGAGGCCAATATAGAGGTTGTGATGGGCATGGGGCGATATAGCGGGTACCGAGGGGCGGGCCGCACTCGGGGAATGCGGGGCAGATGCTTAGTATCTGTCCCTCGTTCCAGCCCCACGGTTACACCTCTAGGTCCTGAGCAGCTGACCCAGGGTGACCCTGCCCTTGGGCTGCTGCTGATGAATGCCAGGTCGGTATGTAATAAGGCCCCCCTGATACAAGACTCCATTATGGGGGAGCGGGCCGACCTGGCATGTATCACTGAGACATGGCTGAGACCAGAGGATGGGGTTCCTCTGTCAGAAATGTGTCCAGCTGGGTTCAGTATTTGGCACCAGCCTAGGGATGAGGGTAAGGGCGGTGGCGTTGCCATCATAGCCAGGGAGTCACTGGGAGTCACCAGGGCTACCGCTCCACAAATTCTGGGTTGTGAGGCCCTGCTTCTGCGTCTGGGCTTTAAGGGTCAGTTGGGAGTCTTACTCCTGTACCTGCCCCCTTGCAGGGTAAGGGACTCCCTGCCTGAGCTCCTCGAGGCTATCTCAGCGTTGGCGTTGGAGTTCCCTAGACTGATAGTTCTGGGGGACTTCAATTTGCCTTCGCTGGGGACTGGCTCCGGGGTGGCTCAGGAGTTCATGGCTTCCATGGCAGATATGGACCTGATTCAGGTAATTCAGGGCCCGACCAGGGGCAGTGGCCACACACCAGATTTAATCTTTTTGTCGGAGCGGTGGCAGAGTGATCTGAGACTACGGAAATTAGACATAACACCTGTGCCATGGTCAGATCATTATTTGGTGGCTCTAGACTTCCTGGGTGCGACGCTTCATCGTAGGGAGGCAGGGCCTATTAGAATGGCCCGCCCCCGGCAACTGATGGATCCTCATTTCTGAGGGGTCGTACCCAGTCAGTGTGGTTGGAGAGTGAGAGGTCCAGTCCTAGGCCCCTCAAATGGGGGGTGCCTCAGGGCTCGGTGCTCTCTCCTCTCCTATTTAACATCTACATGAAGCCGCTGGGTGAGATCATTCGTTCCCATGGGGTGCGGTACCATCAGTACGCGGATGACACTCAGTTGTACATCTCGGCCCATGGGGACCCCAGTGATGCCGTCAAAGTCCTTTCCAGATGCCTGGAAGCTGTGGGGGTCTGGATGGGGGCTAACGGGCTACAACTGAATCCCAGCAAGACTGAGTGGCTATGGATAGGGGGTCCTGCGTTAACCCGGGAGCTACCATCGTTGGTTCTGGATGGGGCTATTTTGCCCCAGACAGACCCGGTGTGCAACTTGGGGGTCCTCCTGGATTCACGGCTACTGCTAGAGGAACAGGTGGCAGCTGTGACCAGGAGGGCTTTCGCCCAACTTCGGGTGATCCGCCAGTTGCGCCCACTCCTGGACCGGGACTCCTTGCTCATGGTCACTCACGCTCTGGTTACCTCCAGACTAGATTATTGCAATGCACTCTACATGGGGCTGCCCTTGACGACCATTCGGAGGCTACAGCTGGTCCAAAATGCAGCAGCCTGGGTGGTGATGGGGTGTGGGCGTTATGCCCGTGCTTTGCCACTGCTCCGGGAGCTGCACTGGTTGCCAGTTTGTCTCCGGGTGCAATTCAAGGTGCTGGTTTTGACCTTTAAAGCCCTATATGGTAGTGGGCCGAGTTACCTAAGAGACCGCATCACCCTGAGGACGTCTGTCCGTCCAACCAGAGCGGACCGGAGGGGCTCTCTAATTGTTCCATCAGCCAGAGGGGCTCGCCTCTCTGGCACAAGGAGGAGAGCCTTCTCCGTGTCTGCACCGGCCCTCTGGAACCTCCTGCCAACAGAGCTACGTCTCCGGACAGAATTGCTGCCTTTCAGAAAAGATCTTAAAACCTAGCTGGCGGGTCAAGTGTGGGGTGCAGGTGGAAGGGTAACCGCCATTGGGTGGTTGGTGTAAAAGAACTCTTCCCCATGGTGCCTTTGGATCATGCAGCCCTTGTTTTTAGGGGGTGGGTAGTTTTAACTGTTTTAACTGTTTTAACTTGTGTTTTTAATTTTTATTGTGAACCGCCCTGAGTTGGCTTTGGCCGAGTGAGCGGTATATAAATGTGATAATTAAAATTAAATTAAAAATTTAAATTAAATTAAATCACCAGGACCAGATGGCATCCATCCACGAGTTCTCAGGGAACTTAAAGATGAAATTGCTGATCTCCTAGCCAAAATATATAATATTTCCCTCAAATCAGGCTTTGTGTCTGATGACTGGAAGGTAGCGAATGTAACACCAATTTTCAAAAAAGGATCCAGGGGTGATCCAGGGAATTACCGACCTGTCAGTTTGACATGTGTCCCAGGTAAAGTGATGGAAACCATCCTAAAAGATAGAATAAATAGGCAAATAGAAAAGAAGGCGCTGCTAAAGGAGAGCCAACATGGCTTTTACAAGGGCAAATCATGCCTCACTAATCTGTTGGAATTTTTTGAGAGTGTCAACAAGCATGTGGACAAGGGGGATCCAGTTGACATTGTTTATCTGGACTTTCAGAAGGCTTTTGACAAGGTCCCGCACCAAAGGCTCTTGAATAAACTTACCAGTCATGGAATAAAGGGACAGGTCTTGTCCTGGATCAGCAACTGGCTAAGGGACAGGAAACAGAGGGTAGCACTAAATGGACACTTCTCCAAGTGGAGGGAAGTAAAGAGTCGGGTCCCCCAAGGTTCAGTACTGGGACCCCTGCTTTTCAACCTCTTCATAAATTATCTAGAGGTAGGAGTAAAAAGCAAGGTAGCCAAATTTGCTGATGACACTAAATTATACAGGGTAGTGAAAACTGTGAGAGATTGTGAGGAGTTCCAGAGGGATCTCTTGACACTGGGGGAGTGGGCAAAACAGTGGCAAATGAGCTTCAACATTGGTAAGTGCAGAGTGATGCATGTTGGGTCAAAAAACCCCAATTACATTTATAAACTGATGGGGTCTGAACTCTCTGCGACAAACCAGGAAAGGGTGTCCTGGTGGACAACTCAATGAAGGTGTCAACCCAGTGTGCCTCAGCAGTGAAAAAAGCAAACTCAATGCTAGGGATCATTAGGAAGGGTATAGAAAATAAGTCAGCAAGTGTCATTTTGCCTCTTTATAAATCTATGGTGAGGCCCCATCTGCAATACTGTGTACAGTTCTGGTCGCCATACCTCCAGAAGGATATTATGGAGTTGGAGAAAGTGCAGAGGAGGGCAACCAGAATGATTAGGGGACTGGAACACTTTCCTTACCATCTGAGGCTGCAACGGTTGGGCCTTTTCACTTTTGAACGACGGCGTCTAAGAGGTGACCTGATTGAAGTTTATAAAATCATGCACGGTGTGGACAAAGTAGATAAGGAAAAACTGTTTTCCCTATCGCACAACACTAGAACTAGGGGACACTCCATGAAACTTTTGGGTACTAGTTCTCAAACAAATAAGAGAAAGTACCTTTTCACCCAGAGGATTACTGGTCTATGGAACTCCCTGCCAGAAGAAGTGGTGACAGCTGTCAGTCTTGACAGCTTTAAGAAAGGATTAGACAAGTTCATGGAGGACAAGGGTATCAATGGCTATAATTATGGATACTTAAGGACAACTTCGGGGTTGGAGAGATAGGCAGGATATCTCTCAATGCCATTTCCAGAGAATCCTAAGCAGGTAAAGGCATCTCCTTGGGAATACCCTGAAGGAAATGGTGAGCCACTGTGTGAAACAGAATGCTGGACTGCATGGGCTGTGGCCTGTTCCAGCAAGACTGTTCTTATGTTCTTATGTTGCTGCTCACAATTGAAGTCTTGGTGCAATTTGAAAATTGTGCCAATGCACACTTTTTAAAATTGCACCAGAGATTCTGGCACTGACTGACCAATGCTGGAAGGTTTTCCAGCTACTGACAGGGCCAGGGCTGGGGCTTGGCATCAAGCAAATATGGATCTATCAGCAATAACTGGCTTGCAATGTTGTTTTTGCTGAAAGGGGAACAGTTTCTGTAGCTCCATTTTTGCTGCATATAGACCATATGAACTGTTGCCCCCACCCCTGCAGCTGTTCCACATCCCACTTTAATGCACGATGTATACATCAGGTGGGTTTGCATTGATTTTCAGATTACCCAGTCAAAAGCTTCGTGTAGGTTATCTAAAACATATATTTCCTGACTTGATATTTTTGTTTCAGATCTGACTCATATATAATAGAGTTGGTAGGATTAGAGGAAAAAGGTATGAAGTATTAGACCTTCAAATCCTACCCTCAGCAGAAAACAGGGATTGTGGTGGCTCAGTGGTTAAGAAGCTCACCTTGTTAGCTGGAAGGTTGGCAGTTCAATACTTGAGTACTGCATGTCAGATTAAGCTCCTGTCTCTGTCCCAGTTCCTGCTGACCAAGCAGTTTAAAAGCATGAAATTGCAAGTAGATAAACAGGGACCACTTCAGTGGGAAAAGATCTTGGGGACATGAAAGGAGCCTCATTCGGGCATTCCCTGAGCAGCGTTTCCCCAACAAAAATCCTTTCAACCCAGAAAGCACCTTTGTGTGCTTCTGACATGATAAAAAAAAGCATAAAACTGAGATACTTTGGACTTATACTTCCTATGCTAAGAATGTATGGACTTTAGGGGGGAAATCTCTTCAAAGAGAAGTTCCATTCTCACAATCTCTTACCATAGAAAGGTTATTCATGAAATTTATTTGGAATCTCCCATCTCTTAATTCAAATCCATTTTTTTCTGGAGTTGCAGAGGTTTGCCATATCAGATGTCCTTCCGATATCTGAAGAGGGTTCTCATATTACCTCTTGATTTTCTCTTCTACAAGCTAAATATACTCAGCCCTGTCAACAATGTATCACAAGGCCTTCCCATCTTGTGGCCACAGGGCCTTCCCATATTATGAGCACATTGCATCGTATTGATGTCCTTCTTAAATGGTGGTGCCCAGAAACAGAGGCATTCAATGGAGATCTGAACAAAAGAAAACAGAGTGGTACTATGTTTTCCCCTTTATTTGGACATTAAAGTTTGGTTGATGCTACCTAGAATTCCACCTGTATTGCTGCCACATCATAATAGCATTAGCTTTTCATCAGTCTAACCAGATCCCATGATAGGATGATAATTATGCTAAAATAACACTCCTGCCATTTGAGGCCCTTCTGAAGCACACCTATAAAAAACACCCACCATATTTCAAGGAAGCGCTAAGAGCCAACCATAACTGAAAACAATCTGGAGAAGCCTGGTGGAAAACTGATGTCACACAGATCAGAACATAAAGGACAGAGCTTGGCAATTACGCTGCTTAAGTGGTAGATTGCAAAAGGTTGATTAAGCATGAGCAAAGGCCCTCTTACACATTTCAAAGAAGCTGGACAGCTGGAATTGCAAAGTTCAACATATCCACTTAGCTGCTTCTTCACTTGAGAGAGCTCCTTTTTAAAAGCATTAAAGCTGATGGAAAAGAAGGATGTGACTGCAGATGAGATGTTTTTAAAAAGTCTTCTGTTCACAAAAGACATCAGGATTACGAAGGAAGGGCAGGATTCTCTTCCACTCTAACCTCATCTCAATACCTTACTGTTTGCTTTCTTACCCTTTGCAACATGGGGGCCATCATCATTGAGGCTCACCTTGCAACTGGAAATGGTTAAAACAAATTTGCTACTGAATGTGCTTTCCAAATTGCTCCACAGTTTATCATTGGCAAAGCTGAAATAATTGCTGTGGATATCAGCCTCTTTGCTTTTGTATACAGCAGTTGCTATAGAGAAGTTGAGGATCCACTGGCCCTATTATCAACCATTATCACTTTTTTCTCCTTTCAGTGACAAGTATTTGGTGATCCACTGTAGCAATTTATGTGGGTCTTAAGACTTTCAAACTGTGAAAAATATTCATGCGGCAAAAGGCAGAGGGACAAGCAGATAAGTAATTGGTAACATACCTGGCTTGCATGCAGGGTTTTGTTTTGTTTAAAAGGCACAAGCTATTCTCAAGTCTCTTGAGTATCATTACCAGCAGAGATAATTTTAAAATGAAGCCAGTTCTTTCGCTTCTTTTCTCAGAGAAAGTGCAGACACAGAGATCTTAAAATTTCTTTTAACACATAATTGATGTCTACTGCAGAAATGCCCCCCCTTTTTTTTACTTCTTATCACCACCACCACAGAATAACAGCTGAAAGACACATTGCAATTTTAGTAGTAGTATGCATAAATGCTTTGTTAATTCAGTCTAATCAGATTGTATAAAATGTTCTGCTTTGAGGCAAATGTGGAGGAGGGGCAGGGAAATCCCACAATCTGAATGATCTGAGAAAACCTCAAAACCCAGTATAATCACTTGGTCACTGAAGGCACTGGGACTTAAGGAAACAAAGAAATGACGAGACAGCCAACTGTGATGCTGATTAATTCAATATGACCTACTTTTTCCTTCACAGTCCTACCAGCTGCTGCTGTGTGAAAGATCGGTACATTATTTTCTAATTAAGTTATAGGACATTCTTCCTAATTTATGGAGACACATTAAAATCACAACAGAACATAACTCTTTCATTAAAAGCCATGCCTGTATTACAAAGTCCTACATGTGTGTTGGCTATAAACAGAAGGGTATTGATGTCTGACAAAAATCATAATGCCACTAAACATTGGAAATGTTTTTAAAAGCATGACATTAAAAACTAAGTTTTTATTAAACCCACCTGTGCAATCTGGGTTCCCCTTCACTGCCATGAAAGAAAGAAAATCAGCATTGCTGGAATGAAACTCAGATCATTACTCATCTCCATGTACTGGTAGTTCATATGTTACTGAAAAAAGAACTCTCCATGCCATAGACCTGCGTGGAAGATCCACTAGCTTCAACCAGAAGGTACAGCAAATCTGCAGGTGGTCAGGTATTGGAGGGAAAAAACTACCTTTGAATTGAAGGAATGTCCACTGGTGGAATATAAATAAGGAACTATGGACAAAATAAGACTGTGGGTTAAAAAAAAGGAGTTTATTTAAATGAATTGCACAATTTCAACAAAGCGAAGTCCCACCCACAAAATGATCAAACTGTCTAATTTTGGAAAATGCAGGGTCCTCAGTAAGACCAGGGCAAGGTTTTTATAATGTTTTACAAGAGGGAGATTAAGGGCAAGTCTAACTATGACAGTTTAACACAGGACAATACCCAAGTTACAAAAGATACAATTGATACAAAAGAGGTTTCACACTATGTTCACAAAAGAAATATTTACACAGATTAAGGGTAAGTATTACAGTTTACACAAGCATGAAAAGCAATAAAGATTTCTAAGAATAAAACAATAAGGTTTACAAATCATTGATACAAAAGTTTGCATAATCAGTACATTCCAAGCCCCACACAATATGGGACAAATCATATCACAGATTGTAAAGCAAGACTGAGTGGCTGAGGGTTCGGGGTCCCACATTATCTTGGGAGCTGCCACCCTTGGTCTTGGATGGGAGTATTCTACCCCAGACAGACCCAGTGCACAACTTGGGGGTTCTGCTGGATGTGTGTCTGCTGCTAGAAGAACAGGTGGTGGCCGTGGCCAGGAGGGGCTTTGCACAGCTGTGTGTAATTCGCCAGTAGCGCCCACTCCTGGATAGGGATTCCTTGCTCATTGTCACACATGCACTGGTTACCTCCAGACTTGATTATTGTAATGCGCTCTACATAGGGCTGCCCTTGATGACCATTTGGAGGCTGCAGCTGGTCTAGAATGCAGTGGCCCTGGTAGTGACGGGTTGCGGGCACTATGTCTGTGCCTTGCCCCTGCTTTGGGAGCTACACTGGTTACCAGTTTGTCTCTGGGTGCAATTCAAGGTGCTGGTAATGACCTTTAAAGCCCTTCATGGTAGTGGGCCAGGTTACCTAAGAGACCACATCACCCCAAAGGAGTCTGCCCACCCCACCAGGGTGGGCCGGAGGGGCTTTCTCAGTGTTCCATTAGCTAGAGGGGCTCACCTCTCTAGCACAAGGAGAAGGACCTTCTCAATGTCCGCTCCAACCCTGTGGAACCTCCTGCCAGCAGACCTATGGCTACAGACAAAATTTCTGCCTTTTAGAAAAGGGCTGAAAACCTGGCTGGCAGGGCAAGTATGGGGGGGCGACAGTGTGCTGACTCCCGCTCATTGGCTCTGTTAGAATCATATGTCCCTTTTTATTGTTGGGTGGGAAGGGAGGGTCTTTTAAATTCATGATGGTTTCAAATAGTTTTTATTGAATTTTAAAAGGGGGTTTACATAATATTTATGTGTAAGTCGGCCGCCCTGAGTTGCCCTAGGGCAAGAGGGCAGGATATAAATCCAAATAAATAAATAAAATAAAATAAATAAAGTGTAGACGAATCAGAGCGAGAATCCAAAAGTACAGATCCAATCAGTTTAAAGTTCATCAGAAGTCAGAGAAGCCATTTCACCAATTAGAAATGGCCTCTCTGTATCCATCTGTATCCTGCACTTCTTCTTCAGTATCACCCACCCATAATCCCATCAATGGAGTGATAAGTTTAATATAGAAAAATAATAAGAATAACATCTGCAAACATCTGGATGTGGTTGACTAAATCGCTAAGCAATGACATGGAGAAAGTGGTGATTAACTAGTTTCCTGGCGTGAGGTTTATCCGGTTTTACTGAGGACCGCGAGACCTTCCAGTGAGCATGGGGAAATGACTCAGAGTCACCCCAATTTAACCTTTAGTTTAATTTCTAAATGCATTTAGAAATAAATTTTTAAGGCAAACCAACATTTGTACGGTTAAATCAAACCATCTCAAGCTGTCCCTGTCTCTCCACTGTGAAGAAAATGATTTTTAAAATAATATTTCCAAATATGGGTATCTAGGTCATAGGATTTCTGAGAAACTGTCACTTATTACAGGAAATTCTGATTGAAGTCCAAATATGGGACGCTCGAACTCATGCGACCATGCTTTCCCTTTCTAATTCAGTCTCAGTTTCTTTGCTGTTTCAAAATGCCCTAATGCAAGTCTATGGAGAGACTTCCAAGTGGTTTCCAGGTTCTCCACTTCATTGATTTTAATGGGGGATTTTCTCACCTGCTTTTGCAAGTCCATTTTAAAAGGGTTTATTTAATAAATGGAGTCTCATACATATGTACACACAAGTGTTTTGTCATGGATGTGTGTGGAGTGTTCTGCTTTTGCAAACATAAGCCTAGTGGTTAGGGTTGTTTTGGGGATTAATAAATTTCCTTTATTAAAAAATAAAATAAATAAAAAGGGACTTTGTGAAATTTAGCTATCACATACATTGCATACTACAGTTTGATGTTCAATGGAAGATTCAGTGTACAGAGGCTGGGGAGACTGCTCAATGGTAAAATGAACTACAGTATTTGCAACAGCACTCATTCCTGAAGCTCATCAGGAAAAAAAGCCATCCCAGCAATATTTTTGGAGGAAAAACAACACTGATATCTATGGGTGCAAGTCAAAACATCCCCCAAATAAGAAACCCCACAAAATTTACCCCTTTAGCATTTAGTCTCTGAATAAGGCTTAATTATCTACAAAGTACATCTCATAACAGGATACATTGCATCAAAACATAATTTATGTTGCCAATGGTCAAAAGGTGGCAGAAGAAAAATGTTAAGGTTTGTCCTTTAGCACAACAGGTGCTATGTAGACATGTGGAAAATCATTCCTATAAGAGGCAAACAATAGAGCAGTAAGAGCAGGAGAAACAGTTGAACAAATAAATATTCTTTATTAAGAAAGTTATACTTTAGACAAAAAATCCTAAACCCTAATCCTAAATGGATGGGCATGTGTCTGAGAGGGCTCATAGAATATATCTGCCCCTTCCGGCGCACAGGGCAAAAGGAACGGCGTTATACATTCTTGAACAGATGGACGACGGTGGCGTTACGTCTCCCTCCTCCGCTGGCCGAGAGACGGCATTACTTTCTGCCCCTGACGTTACTTTTTTCCTGCGGAGACCCGATTTCTTTCTGGATGAGATGACAAACCTAGAACTCCAAATGTTGTTTTTGTCCTCGCATTAAGTTCCACACGCACAACTCCCACCCAGTGGGTCTCTTGGCTGGGGCCTCGGATAATGGAGGCTTGTAGGTTGGCAGGAGCTGGGACAGAGATGGGCGCTCAAGACGACACCGGACTTGAGCCTCTCCCAGGGCCTATTCCATTGGTCCCAGGATGGGAGGCTGCTGTGCCTGGCGCCCATTCCTCTGGCCCCCCAGGCGGGGAGCTCAAAAGACGTTGGAGCTGCCACTACCTCATCTGCAGCTGGATTTTCCAAGTCTCTTTTTCTATTATTGGTTTATCAACATCTGATTTAAACCCTTGCCCCACCTTTATTGGCAACATTGATGGGGTTGTCACTGTAATTATAGTTGCTGTTGTTGTTACTGCCGTCGGTGTCGTCGCAGCTGTGGTTGTTATAGTTGTTGTTGCAGCTGTTGCTGTTGTTACCTTTGCTGTCGTTATTACAATAGATTTCACAGCTGCAATGCCATCGTAGGTGGAGTTGTCACTATTTTTTGCTGTTGTTGTTGTAATTGCTGTGCAATTTTTCTCACAGTCTCTTGGTCCTCCAAATCCTTTATTTCCTGTTGCATTGTTTTCTTCATCTCCGACTCCTCTTGTTCTATCCTGGTGAGCCTTTTAAAAATCCTATCTGAGGATGACTGTTTCTCTGCTCTTATCCAGCCCACTTTCTCCTTCTCCTTCCCTTTTCCCTGATGTTTCATTGAAACACTGTTCCAATTGCAAACAGCCTCCAGTTTATCTCCACAAAAAGTATATTTTCTGTAACACAATCAGTCCACACTCTTTTAACCGTCCTTATATCCCTTTAAGCAAGTAACAACCAATTGCCTCTTACACACACACACACACACACACACACACACACACACACACACACACACACACACACACACACACACACACACACAAGATGCTTGTAATCCAATGGGAAAAAAGAGAGAAGGCAAAACAAACTTCCGGTCCCAAGAATGAAGAAGACAAAACAATACTTTCCAAGAGACACCACTGATTAGACTCCCAGCGCCATCTTATTCCATATTGAAGTTCAGTATATTAATGTAATGAGACTCAAATCACAGCAACTTTGTATCCAAATATCCAAAACTCCAAAGAAAGGGAAAAGGTTCCAAGTCACCAAACTCTCCTCTTTTAAGCCTGAATGTCCATCATCCAATCTTTAATATTTTCCAGGGGAGTGGTGGAAATCCCTCCTCCCCCTCCACCAATTCCAAGAACTCACTCTCTGCAGCAGCTTTTCCAAGCCAAGCAAATTCCTCACAGCTCTGCTCAGCTCCGGAATGCTTCAGGTCTAGCCAGACTGAATGAGGCTCACTTTCGCTTTCCCCCTTCAAATCCCAGCAACCTCACCACCACCACCACCCTCAGTCTGGCCGCCGGCTTGCCTGTTGCTTTTGCTTGCCTTTTGCTGCCTTTATCACTTTAGGCAATCATAGTCCAAACCCAGTCCTCGGCTAGGAAAAATCTCCCATTCCTGCACTGGCAAAGTCCGCCCAGCCCCCACTCCTCTTTGAAATTCGAAACTCACGTCTCTCTCCTTTTTCCTCAGCTTTTCAGCCAGTCCAAAGTAAATTCCATCAGTTGTTGACTTAATCTTTCTCCTCCACCTTTTTTAATGTCTCCGGAACATTTTAAACTCTTTTAAAAAGCCTCTTTCATCATCATTCTTTCCGAGCGAGGGAAAGTTCAGTCCATTCAGTCCGCCATTAGGCCACACACCCCAGATAGGTTGACTCAAACAGGAAACTACAGCTGCTTGTTTGCAAGACCTGAGAAAAACTTCCTGGGAAATATAATATTAATAGGAACGTATTATAGAAATAGAAAACAACTTTACATGAGATGCTATTGATTTGCAAGACCTGAACATAGCTGTTACTCTGGAGGTCATTAACTCATATAGTCACTTCACATCAGAAGTGACTTGATGACACATAGCACCTTTGTATTTTTTTTCTTAATTATCACACAATACTATAGTGACAAAAAGTTGGAAGGAAATTGTGTCCATGAGCAGCATTTAGTATCTGGTTGCACCTCTGCTACAGGACTTAGAGTGAGTGTTTGGTAGTAGATCCATACCTTTGTGAAGGTGGTCATAAGATAACATTGGAAGTTTACTTATGATTAAATGGCTGCTGACCTGTAGGGGCATCATGGACCTCTGTCTTCTTTCACTACTATTTAACATATTTCATGGAAACATTGGAAATCTGGACATCTGGTGTCAGCTCAATTCTTATACCTTGTTCCAAGGGAACTGTTTTTGTTCAAAACTTCCTGTAGGGGGGGAAACTAGATGAGGGCATACTGGAACAACAGTAATTGATTGGTTAAGACAATTGAATCTTAAAACAAAAAAGATAGGCATACTACATGTCAAAAAAATAAGAAATCATCCTATGCTGGATATGGGGCTACACTCCTCATAAAAACTCAAGTGCACAGTTGGTTATAATACTGGGTCTTTGTACAGATTTCCAGATGCAGCTGTTCTTTGACATCTGGTTGGCAAAGTGACACAAACCTAAGATACATTTATTTATTATTAATTTATTTTATTTTTCACGCTTATATACCGCCCACTCAGGTACAACCCAACTCAGGGCAGTTTACATAGCGGACAGTAAATACATAAAAGACACATGATAAAACAAAGTTAAAAGTTTAAAAACCCACCCCTAAAAGGTGCGCAAGAACCGAAGGGACCTTGGGGGAAGGCACACTTCTCTATACCAACCACCCAATGGTACCCCCATCCCCACCCGCACCCCAAACTTGGCCCACCAGCCAGGTCTTTAGTTCCTTCCTAAAGGGCAACAACTCCATCTGGAGATGCAGTTCCACAGGCAGGAGGTTCCAAAGGGCCGGTGCGGACACGGAGAAGGCCCTCCTCCTTGTGCCAGAGAAGCGAGCCCCCCTGGCTGATGGCACAATTAGAGAGCCCCTCCGGTCAGCTCTGGTTGGATGGACAGACGTCCTTAGGGCGATGCGGACTCTAAGATACATCACATTTGAATTATTGAAATTGATGCTTTCATGGAGCTCGTTTTGGAAAGTGTGAAACTTGTGAGCGCAAAATATTGAGGACATTCTGTTCAAGTTTTTTGTTATTACCTGTAAAGAAGTATGCAATGATTCCATAGGAGCATGTCAAGAACATATGAGAAGAAAAGAGAACCAGTAAAAGGTAAGAGGGAAGAACGCAGTCATGAAACCTTTTTCATGTATGTACACAAAATCATGTATACACAAAAGTTCAACACATAAGTGACATTCTCCAAACAACTTTCAGTTCAGCTTGTCTTTTATGACTTAGAATAAAAGTGTTAAAATACCTAATGTGTGAATAAATGTATGTTGCTTAGTTTAGAACCCTAATTTCTTCCAAAGCAATAGCCCTATATTTTAGCAAACCATCTGTCCAATGTGATAGAATCAATTTTGCTTTCTTCCTTTGTTGTTGTTGTTCAGTCACATCGCATAGTCAAGTATGACCCTTTGTGATCCCATGCACACTAGGCACCCCTATCCTCCACCATCCTCCACAGCTCGCTCAGCTCTATGCCCATTGCATCAACAATGCCATCTAGCCATCTAATCCTCTGCCACCCCCTTCTCCATTTTCACTGATATTTCCCTGAGTTTGATTTATCCTCCATTTCACTTTGATGTTTACTTTAGGCCATATTTAGTTGATCCTGTTGCTGACAAGAAGTAATCTTGGTGAAGAATTTAAATCATGTTTTCAGTACAAGAATCCATCTTGTTTCTTTATTCATTCTTTGACTTCCTTAGTTCCTTTTGTATGAACTGTTTTCACTACTAGCTGATTGACACATAAATAGCAAAATGATTGCTGAACTGCATTTATAGAAAATAATATTTCCATACAACAAAAAATGCAGCTATTAATGATTTTTATTCACCACACAGTTACACTGTCTTAAATTACTCTGTTGTGGTAAAAACACTTAATGGTTATTTGCTGAATGAAAAGCTATGATTTTACAGTAACTCTTACTGATTGTTTTTTTAAAAATGTGTTGACTGCTCAGCAGTTATTCTTTAAAATAAAAAACTGAGGCTGAATACATATGATGCGAATATATTAATCAATCTAAAGAAACAGTTTTGAAAAACAGTATATTATAAGATGTAAATTAAATGACAGAGATTCAGGTGTTAATCTTGAATTTGTGTAGGGTTTGGGATTGGGTGAGGTACCCACAGGCCCATCCATATCTCTCCACCCCAAGAGACCTTCTCAGAATTTAACGTGTTCCAGCTCCTGCCAACCTAGCAGTTTGAAAGCAAGAAATTGTGAGTAGATTAATAGGTACCACTTTGGCAGGAATGGTAACAGAGTCATCTAGTCTTGCCTACCACATGACTATGGAAATGCCTGCAGATGAAGATGGAAATGGAAATAAGACCACCCCTAGAGTCAGATATGACTGGCTTTCAAGCAAAGGAGACCTTTACTTTTATCTTTAGTGTGATTGAGAGGAAGCAGGAACTCCATCACTGACCACACTCAAAGTACTTATATGATCAGGAACTCTGTGCATGTGGGGCTCTTCACTACATAATTATACATTTATAGCCTCCATGACCCTCATTGCATCTTTTGAAGTAAGTAACCAAAGGACTAAGAGACTTTTAGGTGAGGGAATGATATAAGGAGTGGGTCTTATAAGTATCTCCAGTTCCCTAACATCATAGACCCACATAGATATAAATTTAACATGTGAATAAGGCTATTGTCCTCTTTCTGCTGAGCAGTAAAACCAATTTAATGATTTGGAAACCTGACATTTTTCTTGACCTTACAAATTTAGTCCACTTGAAGAGTAACCATATGTTTTTGAATGAAACTTAAGCCTGACAAAAACAGATGAAAATACATTGCACAGAACATCATCAGAAATAATCCAGAATTTATTTGACCCTTAATGCACTTAGCAGTAATTCTAGACCCAGTATTGCTCTTAAAAGTCCTGAGGATTGTTTCCCCTAAGTTTTCCAATTACTAATTCTGCCAGCTTCTTCTTGCAATGCACAGCAGCATTTCATATAAAAATAAGCACACTTTGAAGAACTACCATTCACATTCTTCAATAAGCCTATAAATGTTTTGGAGACAGAATATCTGAATGGCTGCCTTCTCTAGGGAAGTGATTTGGATTTGAAATTACCACATTTGCTGGTGTATATGTCACATCGAAGTATGAGACGCACCCCCTTATTATTAAAATAGCCAACTAGAGGCCACTATATTCATTGAATAAAGTATTTGCCAGCACACAAGATGCACTCCGTTTTCCCGGTGTATTTTAAGGGGGATAGTGGGACTTATATGCCAGCAAATACAGTACTGTATTTAGAACTCAACATTTGTTCAAGGCATTTATCAGTTTCTAGAATGATATAAAATGAAGTAAGGGAGCTCGAAATGGCAATTGAATCAAAAGAGGGTTCTCCAATGTACAATCTCTCCAAAAGCCGATGGAAAGTTAAAGCACTAATGGGAAACCCAAACTTTCCTAAAAACTCTGGTCATGGTGCCTCTGGGAGTGCTCGGTAAACCAGATAAATGCACTTTCCTGTGATTTGCTACCATTTTGTATATTGGCAGTGTGAAAAGAGGGTGTTTGTTTGTTAGAGACAGATATTTATGTTGCTTTCATTTTAAGTATGATGGGTATACACTGGATTGTTTTTGTAGCTTTTTTAGGCAGCTGATAATGTCATTTTGTGTTATTTGCTAGCATCCAATTGTTTGAGTGCCTCTGAGGACCAAGTAGGTACCTGGAGCTTATAAAGCATTTTTGAACTATAATTTTAAGTGGAGTCTAAAACAGGGTGAAAAGGACCAGCGTTTGAGTTTCTTGTGTGGATTTCAGAGAAATAGGCCACATGATTTTAGGTATGAGGCTTCAGTCCACACACACCCCGTTTTATATTTCTTTTTAAAATGCCTTCCTCTGCCCTTTATTTTTATAGCACTTTGCCCTTTTCTTTTTCCATGGTAGCTGTCATCTTCTGGATAGCGTAAGAGGCAAGCATCGCACACAGAGTAGTGATCAGGTGTTTTACTGGGGGCAGTGAAGTATATTTCTTTCCCCTTCAACACACTTTTTTGTAGAGTAAATCTGAGTGAAACACAAGGTTCCCAGGAATGAAGGAAAGAAAGAAGATTTGTCCACATTCTGGATGTCAAATGGTAGTTGATGGCTTTGAGTTTCATACCCTTCCCAGGTTCATCATTCTCCCCATTTCCATGTTTTCCCCACTAATGAGATCTATGCAAATATGTACAAATTCTTTCAAATATTTGGATTTAAATTCAAGTGGTTGTTCTACAAACTGGCTTGAAACAAATTGATTCCTATTTGTAAGATAAATAATTCAGATTGAATTATCTAAGTGGCTGGCATTCACATACTTTAGAATCCTCCTACAATAACTTTTCTATAGTTTCAAGTATGTCTTGGGAGCCAAGTTATTTGTCTCACCACCTGTTAGTTTGGTGGAAACATGAGACAATTAAAAGCTTGATTGGTTCCATCATTACTTAATGTTAGACATGCAGTGAAAACCTTTTAATTGATTTTAAAATGAGATCGCAGCATCTGGTATATATATTTTTCTTCTTTTGCTATTTTTAATGTGTTCTGTTTTACTTTTTATAAATATATGAAACTGCTTTTGGTCATTGGCTCTCCATGATTTTAGTCAGGACTCTCTCCTGCTCTACTTTTGAAATAAATATTCATAGACATTTGAATGAAACAAATAGGTATTGGCAGGGGTTTTAAGGAAGATTTCAGAAATTTGTGTGAACTATTGTCATTCCTATAGCCTACAGTTCTCATAATGTTCAGTTCCACACTGTACACCCCAGAAGGGTAAGCCTGTGACCCTGGGCAAGTGGTACCATCTGAGAATACTCTCAGAGGAAGGGACTGGTAAACTACTTCAGAACAGTCTCTACCAAAAGTCTCTGAAAAGTGTTGCTATAAATAAGAATTGACTTGATTGGATGGTGGTGGTGGTGGCGGCAGCAGTGGTGGTGGTGGTGGTGATGGACATGAAGTGGTTATTTCTGTAAACTAGAATACAGTTCAGCAGTAAGATGGCTTTTAGGCTCCATCAAGATCTTCATAGCGTTTTTGGGACTATGATTTTAGTGGGGTCTAAAACATGATCAAACAGACCAGAGTGTTTACAGGTCAACACATTTAGTTGGTTATCCATTTCTTACAAAGCTTATTTTTTTATAATGAGAAGCTATGAGTTCTTTGTGAGACCCACTGTTCCACCCCTGCTGGGAAGATTGGCAGTGGCAGAGTATTCAGGCAATAACTCAATGGGTTCCAGCTTGACTTCATAATTTAGACTGGCTTTTATTAAAGGAACAATGTTAGCCCCAACTGCCCCTTCTCCCTGTTTACAGAGAACTAGGTTTCTGCCAGTAACCCCTTGGGTGCAGTCCATCCAGTTGGTGCACCAGTTTACATCACTGGGATCCCCAAAAATCAGGTCACAGGAAGTGAATGAAAATGTAGGGGATCAATTCCAGGGATAGTCTTTTTAGGGAGGCCTGATGAAGGCAACCAAAGGGGACTGGTCTCCAATATGTTATCCATCCTGGAGGGTCCTCTGGCATGTGTAAAAATTGGAGGGGGAATGAAGAAACCAATTTTGGGGTGCTGCTGAATCAGCTGGCAGCTACAATAAAAGAGTTACAGGTTTCCCATGCTTTCCATGGCCAAACTGGGTGGGTGGGTAAAGTTGACTCCACTTTTCAGATACTGTTACTGGACGTCCACATAGTAACAGAAGATGGGATAACAGTCCTCTTCTGCCTTTCCTCAAATCTCCCCATTGTCTAATATATTTGATGATGACCCTGAGCTCTGCAATTCTCCTGACCTATCCAGTTGTGTCCTTTTTCAGGTGGTAATCCCTCCTCTTCCTGTGCTAGAGGCTTGGGAGACCCACCCTCTCCTGTGTTCCCTTTGACGGACCAGATGACCTAGTGGGGTATGCTCAGTGACATCAGGGGGAAAATGGGAGGTTTAAAGCTCCTCCATTTTAAAGGAATCATATCTTGCATAATCTTAAAGTAACTGTTAGAGCGGAAAGATGCTATAAATACCTTTAACTGTATCTGAAAACATACCAGTTTCAGGGAGAAGTGACTGAAGTAGTGTCCTGGGTTTCTAAAATTGAAAAGAAAAAAAACAATGTGTTTAAGTGGGTGGCAACAGCTTTGGCTAAAATACTGAAGATCAATCCTTATTCAAAATTGCTACAAGTGAGTGAGAGAAGGTCACATTCAGATGTTTTTATTAATTAATGACATTCCTCTATAATCATAGGCACGGTGGTGGGATTCAGCCAGTTTGCACTGGTTCGGATGAACTGATACAGTGATACCTCATTCAACGTCCAGACTTGGTTCCACAAGTTTGGACTTTATACAGATTTGGACTTTGTATGAGGCATGCAAAATCCTAGCCGTGATGCCTCATACAACATCCAAATCCTTGCCACGATGCCTCATACAACATCATTTCCATAGAGATACATTGTACTGTAACAGCACAGACTTCAGGGCAAAGTCAAGGAAACAGACAGGAAACTGACAGAACATTAAGAAATCATTGTCTAAAGGCTAAATACATTACAAAAACATGTCAAACAACCCTGATTGTCCAAGAACCTGAAGAATGCTGCAAAAATCCCAGGAATGCTTCTAAAAATTCTGATGAAAAAATTCAAAAGAATCCAAATTCGCACTCAAAACTACTCCTAAACATTCTTCGCCTCGTGCGAAACCCACAAGAGCAATGCATGCATGCGTCCTGCCTTTTATACTGCCCAGGCACAATGCAACTTGGGAAAAACCCTAATGCCTTATACAAAGTCACAGCGACTTTGTGTGAGACAACTTTTTTTAAGGAATTAGGCGATGTTGTATGAATTTGATGTTGTATGAAGCGGACTTTGTATGAGGTATTACTGTACCTAATTTTTTTTCTTGAGTTCGGTGAACTGGTTGTTATAATGCCTCCCCTCCTACCTGGCCATAACACAAGCCGAACTTACTTCAGCCAGAAGGTGACCTCTGCCTGAGCTGCAAGAACACTAGACAATCGCCACTCGAGCTGACTCACCAGAGCCGCACTTCTTGCCACCTGGCCAGCACCATGGGGGCTTCTGAGTGCTGGGCCAGTGGCTTGAGCCATACCCGCCAAGCGCCGCCCTGGAAAATATGGGAACTGCTGCAGCCCGGATGCACATGAGCAGCAGTCTAAAAATCTATAGGCAGTCTAAAAATCTGCTTTTGCTAAACTACTAACATGTTCACCTTTATCATGTGCAGCTGGCTGCAATGTCGAAATGCCATGTTTTTGTCCTAGTACAGCTGCATCATAATGCATGTTAACACAGATTTTGTTGGTACATGAAGTTTTAAACATAGTTATTGATATTAATTCTACATTTTAAAAAGCTACATTTTGAGATAAATATTGAAATTTTGAAATGAAAAGACTAGAAACATAGGACATAGATATATTTGCTATATTTTATAAACAGATTATGAGCAGTATATGTTGGAATACATTTGATTTTTTCTTCATTTTTCTTTGTTTTTATCACTGTCCTTGAAGTACTTGATAAAGACCATTAAAGGGTAGAAGGTTGTTTGAGAATTGCATGTTTTTACACAATTTGTCCACCTCAGTATTTGATTTGATGGGGCTGGGAACCATGTGAGAAAAAAACATGTAGCACAATTTCATTTAGAAAAGCATAACAAGGCCTGTGGTTTGGAGATAGGTGAACATAAGAACATAAGAACAGCCTTGCTGGAACAGTAGCAGCCCATCCAGTCCAGCATTCTGTCTCACACAGTGGCTCACCATTTGCTTCAGGGTATTCCCAAGAAGATGCCTTCACCTGCTTAGGATTCCCTGGAAATGGCATTGAGAGATATCCTGCCTATCTCTCCAACCCGGAGGTTGTCCTTAGGTATCCAGAATTATAGCCATTGATACCCTTGTCCTCCATGAACTTGTCTAATCCTTTCTTAAAGCTGTCAAGACTGACAGCTGTCACCACTTCTTCTGGCAGGGAGTTCCATAGACCAGTGATCCTCTGGGTGAAAAAGTACTTTTTCTTATTTGCTTGAGAACTAGTACCCAAAGGTTTTACAGAGTGCCCCCTAGTTCTAGTGTTGTACGATAGGGAAAACAGTTTTTCCTTATCTACTTTGTCCACACCGTGCATGATTTTATAAACTTCAATCAGGTCACCTCTTAGACGCCGTCGTTCAAGAGTGAAGAGGCCCAACTGTTGCAGCCTCAGATAGTAAGGAAGGTATTCCAGTCCCCTAATCATTCTGGTTGCCCTCCTCTGCACTTTTTCCAGCTCCATAATATCCTCCTGGAGGTATGGAAACCAGAACTGTACACAGTATTCCAGATAGGGCCTCACCATAGAATTATAAAGAGGCAAAATTACACTTGCTGACTTATTTTCTATACCCTTCCTAATGATCCCTAGCATTGAGTTTGCTTTGTTCACTGCTGAGGCACACTGGGTTGACATCTTCATTGAGCTGTCCACCAGGACACCAAGGTCCCTTTCCTGGTTTGTCGCAGAGAGTTCAGACCCCATCAGTTTATAAATGTAATTGGTTTTTTTGCCCCAACGTGCATCACTCTGCACTTACTAATGATGAAGCTCATTTGCCACTATTTTGCCCACTCCCCAAGTGTCAAGAGATCCCTCTGGAGCTCCTCACAATCTCTCACATTTTTCACTACCCTGTATAATTTAGTGTTGTCAGCAAATTTGGTTACCTTGCTATTTACTCCTACTTCTAGATCATTTATGAAGAAGTTGAAAAGCAGGTGTCCAAGTACTGAACCTTGGGGGATCCCACTCTTTTCTTCCCTCCACTTGGAGAAGTGTCCATTTAGTGCTACCCTCTGTTTCCTGTCCCTTAGCCAGTTGCTGATCCAGGACAAGACCTGTCCCTTTATTCCATGACTATGAGCATGTGATTAAACACAGTTCCGTGTGTGAAACAAAACTCACTACTTTGAACTGTAAGAATAAGGCCACAGGGCAATTAAACTTGAGATCCTAAATAAAGAAAATGACAGCACCCAATCCTTTTTTTAGATGTATAATGTAACTTCTATCATTCAGATTTATATATCTGGCATTAAATAGCATGAAGGGCAATTATAATAAGACAGTAGAAATGCAGTACAATAGCACTGGTCACTTCATTGTAAATTTGAGATATAAAAAGCAATAGACTTGACCTGCTTCTTGGCAAAGTACTTCTTTGATGAAGCTGACTGGAATTTGATATTCTGGTTTTCCATATTCAATTTATTACCTCTTGCATGCGTATTATAGCTCCATGACTTTGTTAGCAAAACAAGTTTTGTACACAATATACTCTTATTGCAAACTCCAGATTTTTCATGAGATTGAGAGAGTATTCTATATTTTTAATTGTTTGCATTATTTATAGAATGGCTATACCAAGAGCAACAATAAGGAACACATCACGATCCCCATCTCCTTTCCTCAGAGTGCATTAGTGGAAAGCAAATTTGCTTAATTGTGTTTTTATCGGAGCTATGAGAAATTGTGCCAGGTTGTTAGACATGGAAGACTGCTTAATACCAGTTTTGTCCCCAACTAGATTCTCTAAAGAGTTGGTTGCCAGGAAACACAGAGCCAAAGGAACAACAGGCACTAACAGGGTACAGTTAAATTCAGTAGAATCTCCAGATCTTTAATTGCTCAGAGAAGTCAGTGATCATCTATTTATCAATTCCCATCTATGCAGAAATGCTTTCTACCTTGCCTTTTCTCCCTTACAGCCACATGGAATATTTATGCTATTCTGTTAGTCATGTTTAGAATATATTCAGTCTCTTTTATTGTCCTGCATTAATTTATGCAAAATATCCAATTAACACACACTCTATTAAAACTCATAGACTTGCTTTGAACTTTGTTTGATAGTCCAATTTTTTTTAAATGCATGAGATTGAATGAATGTTTCCCCTTGACCAAATGTTGCTTCCAGCAGACATTTCAATGCTGTAGGCAGGAATCATCTGCAGATTATTATTTTTTTTTGACAGCTTGAGTACTTTTTCCAGATGGTGTATAATCATGATTCTTTTTAAAATATATATATTTTTGTAATGGTGATAATTAAGAATTATTTTCTAAGACTGAGATGATACATGCAAATTGCTAATTGGTCAAGAAAATGTCTGGCAACAAAGGTGTCAGCTCAGATCTATTTTAGTAATACAGGAAAGAAGTTGTGTGCTAGCTGTTGCTGAAACTGAATCTCACTAATTAGCCAGTTTGAAGGCCAAACTTTCTGCTTAGATACAGGATTGATATGAGAGACACAATTATTTTGTTTGTTAAATCAATCATATGTCAAAATTCAAAATTTGTAATACATTATTTTTATGGTAACATCACACTCTGATAAATTGATCTCATTGCACGTAAACTGAAAGATGTCCCAGGAAAACAAAGTCCTACAGTCTACAGGTATGTGCCTGAGAATACAGTGCAGTAATATATGTACGATATGTTCAGCCAACTGATAAGAGATATTATTGAAACACCATCTTTCTGCCATACATCCAAAGTATTAATGCCAAACTCTAGATTTATTCCAGAAGACTCCTAACTATGAATGACAAAGCTTTCATCATACATTACAGTTAAATTTGCAGCATCATTCCCATCTAACTTAAGAAATTAATGTGACTCATTTTGGATAGAAATAATTGTATTTTTTTCTTTAAAAAATTAAAAGTCCAAAGCATAGTCATCATCTTCATCTAAGTTTGAGCTTCAAACTACTTGCTGCATTGGATGCAATAGAAACTGAAAACAGCCAACAGAATGTCCTGTTTGATACAAGAAACAGGTAAAATACATTCAAAATTTGACTGGAATTAGTAACAGACGGTTCCACAATGCCTGGCCTGTTGGGAATTCGTTGTGCAGGGGTGGTGTAATCGCAAGCAATGCAATTTCTGTCATTAATGTGCCATATGCCAGGGTGCCCATGCTGCATCCGCCTGCCCCAAGGCCAGATTTGGCCAGGGATGGGGAAAGGAGCAGGGAGAGGTAGTAGGCCCCCGGACGGTCCTGGGGTGAATCCCAAAGGGGCCCAGTCCAATTAAGTTGCCGGTCCTCAAGCAGTGGCTGAGACCTTACCCAAGCAGGAGAGATGCTACTTATCTGCTTGAGGGTTTCACTTGGGGATTTAGGATCCTGGCTGAGGGTGGATGCAACCCTCAATGGGTGGAGGAATTTACGTTTGGTTGTGGGGATGGAGGACATAGTTAGGGAACACTTCAAGGAAGTTAAGCTGGGGAGAGTGGCTGGTCCATTTGTCCAGCCTCCCTTTGTTAACCTTAGGGTGTCCCCATTGGGTTTGGTACCCAAGAAGGCCCCCGGGAGTAACACCTGATTCATCACCTGTCTTACTCAGAGGGGCAGTCGGTTAACGATGCCATCCCCCATGAGTTTTGCTCAGTCAGGCACTCATCTTTGGATGATGCGGTGGAGATGGTCTGCTCATGCGGTGCTGGCACCCTTCTGGCTAAGTGCAACATCAAGTCGGCATTGAGTTACTAGGCTTTGCCTTTTAGGGATGATTTTTCATCAACAGGGTGTTACCATTTGGCTGCTCTATTTCTTGCACTGCCTCTGAGCTTTTCAGGTCCTTCCTAGAATGGGCACTCAAATGTTGTGTGGGCTGGACCCAAGTGGTCCATTATCTCGATGATTTCTTGTTTTTAGGCCTGGCTGGATCTGGGAGCTGCCAATACTTGTTGGCCTCCTTTCAGGCCTTGGCAGAGGAGCTTTGGGTGCCCCTCACCCTGGAAACAACTGAGGGCCCATCCACCATGTTAACATTTCTGGTGGTGGAGTTGGACACCAATGCACAGACTTCCAGGCGCCCTAAGGATAAATTGTTGACCCTAGTGAAGAAGGTGGAGGCTATGATCAGCAGATGCAAGACCACCCTAAGGGATCTACAGGAGCTCAATGGCACTTGAACTTTGCCTGCAGGGTGGTGGCTCCATGCTGTGCCCTTTTGAGTTTCCTCTGTGATGCCATGTGTGGCCTATCCAAGCCTTACCATAGGACCAGGGTGACTTCAGGTATGCGGGAGGATCTGAGGGTGTGGAATACCTTTTTGGCTGATTTTAACAGTGTGTCCTTCTGGAGAGTGCCTTGGTCATTGGATGCCCAGTTTCAGGTCCACTCAGATGCTTTGGGTTCTTTAGGCTTTGGAATACACTTTGTGGGCAGCTGGTTCAGCGGCTCATGGCCCATGCATTGGGAGCACTTGGGTATACTTAGGGATCTCACATTCCTTGAATTCTTCCCAATTTGGGGGGCCCTGTGGCTTTGGGCAGACATTTGGGCCAATTCATCTGTACTGTCTTGGTGTTAAAAGCTGGCTGTGGTGCACATAGTAAACTCTATGACTTCCAGGGTGATGCGGCTAGTGAGGGCTTTTGTGTTGTGTTGTCTACAGTTCAATATACTGTTTCAGGTGCAGCACGTGCCAGGCCTGGATTTATTTATTTATTTTTATTTATTTTTCACGCTTATATACCGCCCACTCAGGTACAACCCAACTCAGGGTGGTTTACATAGTGGACAGTAAATACATAAAAGACACAAGATTAAAAAATTTAAAAGTTTAAAAAAAACCACCCCTAAAAGGTGCGCAAGAACCGAAGGGACCTTGGGGGAAGGCACACTTTTCTATACCAACCACCCAACGGTACCCCCATCCCCACCCGCACCGCAAACTTGGCCCACCAGCCAGGTCTTTAGTTCCTTCCTAAAGGGGAACAACTCTGTCTGGAGACGCAGTTCCACAGGCAGGAGGTTCCAAAGGGCCGGTGCGGACACGGAGAAGGCCCTCCTCCTTGTGCCAGAGAGGGGAGTCCCCCTGGCTGATGGCACAATTAGAGAGCCCCTCCGGTCCACTCTGGTTGGACGGACAGACGTCCTAAGGGCGATGCGGTCTCTAAGATACTTTAAAGGTCAAAACCAGCACCTTGAATTGCACCCGGAGACAAACTGATAACCAATGCAGCCCCCGAAGCAGTGGGATACTTCGGTCGCTGATGCCCTGTCCCACCAGTTCAGACAGCTGGCACCAGGGGCGAGGGACCTGCCCAACATCCTACTGGATGGCATTTGGAGCCTTGGTGGGTAGAGGTGGACCAGGCCATTGGGTTATCATAAGCACCCTGGATGCAGACACTCTATGCTACCGCTCTCAAGGAGTTTTCATGTTTCCATGAGGACACGGGGTTGCAAGATGTTTGGCCCATTCCAGTAGCACATGCCCTGCAGTTCATTGTCAGCCTGAGGGCTAGGGAGTTGGCCCCCAGGACAATCAGGGGCCGCTTATCGACCCTGATATTCCATGAAAAGGTTATGGGGGTGCTGGATACCTTGAACTACTTTAGAATAAGGAAGGTCCTGGAAGGGTGGCCACGGGAGCACCACATTCCAAATGACAGAGCACCGATTTCCCCTGCGGTGCTGTCACGCCTAACACAGACATGGGAACACATCTAAAATTCTCCTTATGAGGTATGCCTCTTCCAGGTGGCTTCTTTGACAACCCTTTTTGAGGCCCTTAGTGTTAGTGAACTGGTGGCTGCTTCTAAGCAGGATTTTCCATGTAGAGCCCTTGAGGTAGCTGATGTAAGGGAAAGTGGAGAAATCTTCTTCCTAAGGATAAGGTCTTCAAAAATTGACCAGATGGCCAGGGGGTCACCTTGGGCCTATGCTCATGGCAGGGACTGTGTCCAGTCAGAACTCTGTCTGCCTTACCTGCAGGAGGATTGGAGGGGACAGGTTCCTTTGTTTATGAATGCTGATGGCTCACCTTTAACAAGGTATCAGTTCTGGATGGTTACCAGTTCTGCACTGGAGGTGGTGGGCCTGAAGGGTGTGTGTTTTGACACGCATTCATTCTGCATCAGGCAGCTTTGACAGCTGCTGCCCTTGGCTACTCGTCAGAGGACATTTAAAGGATGGGATGTTGGGCATTGGGCAAGTATAAGTTGTATGTTCATCCTCTGATGCATTAAGGTGCAGGCGTCCTCACGCTTTTCTCTTGTTGCAGGTTACATCTTGGGAGACCGGAGGGCATGAGCTCTGTTGGTGGGCCACAGTTTTATTTACTGGGCAGGTTGAAGTGCAGCTGCTCTTCCCAGGGGTACCAATTTGGATTTGGACAAGGTAGCCGATTTGGAGTGGAAGGACCAAATGGGCTCCCTGGGGGTGGGGATTTCCAATCCTGCCTGTTTTCTGGTCATTCAGGTTTGCCTCCAGACATTGTTTTGTTGCATTTGGGGGGTAATGACTTAAGTAGGTTAAAAGGCTTTGCCATTAGTCTAGAAGTCCAGCGTGATTTGGTGGAGGTCAGATGTCACTGGCCTGAGGTACACTTTGTGTGGTCCAACATCATTCCACGTAGGTGGTGGCGGGCAAACTGTGACGCATGCCTTATTGATAAAGCCAGGAAGGGTGTGAATAAGGTGGTGGCCTGGCTCTTCAGCGAAGGCCTGGGCACTGTAGTAGAACACCCTGAGATTCGTGTTGACTGAGCTGGGTTATACTGGGTGGACGGTGTCCACCTCATGGCCTTGGGCCTTGGCATCCAGGCCAAGCTTGTCGGTCTGGTTGGGGAAAGCAGTGTATCTGGATAACCCCTTGATGTGGCAGGTAGTGCATAGTTAAATGGTAGGTGAAAGCCTAGAATTATTTGGGGATGGCACTGGGCATGTCATATGACTGGATGCCAGAAGACCTTTGCTTCCGCTTCTGGTTGGGGGCCATGTTCAGTGATCATTGACCATGTGGTTGGCTTACAGCCTTGAGGCCATTACACCCGAATGGTGAGCCAGGATGGGGACTGTTGTGTCCAAACGTTTATCAACGTATATTGCTTTGATTTGCATTCACCATTAAGTCTTTGCTATAATCGTGCCCTTTCTGCTAGGTGCCTTGTTCATATGTTTTCAATGTTCCTCATTGGTTTACACAGGTTTGCCGCATTAAGTCTGGCCAAATGTATCATTGTAACTGCCATTCTGCTGGTATATATGTTCCCACCTCATCCTGTTTTCCCCAATCTGAAGTGATCTGTATTAATCCGAACTGAGCTATAATAAATGAGTTGTTGGTCAACCCCTGATCTGCTGTCGTGTTGCATTTAATACTCGGACTCAACAGGGACTGTTGAAGAACAGGACGATCCCGGTAAACTGGTATTCACCTAGATGTGAGTGGAGAAGTTAAAGTTGATCATCTTGACTCCATCACTTAGATCGGTGCTAGTTAGTCCCTGCCACAGGCAAAACAGTTCAGTTACAAAGTTGTTGTTAATAAAGTGGCCCTGAGTTTAATTCCAACACTATGTCTGTCTTGTTATTCCAGGGGTTGGGGGGCAAAGCTACAGCACATTATACTGTTAGATATGTTCTGGCAACCTGTGTCTGTTAATAGTTTTTCTTATTCTCACAGTTCAAATCATAAAGTATCAATGTATTACTTCAACTAATATATGGTATATTATAAATTAAAGTATTTGAAACTCAGTCAGTGGTAAGAATGATACCCAGGCCATAGATAAATACAGTTTTTCCTTTTGATCCCTTCCTCATATTTTTATGCACAACAGCTAAAGCATTTTCCTGTACAAGGCATAATAGAACAATTAATTTTACAGATGCAATTAATATCTGGGATATTTGTGTTAATCTGAAATCTCATCCTTTCTCTACATTCCATTGTAAAATGTGTGTCGTCTTTTATTTCACGCTATCAGAATTAATAAAGACATATATATATAGTGTGAAAGTTTTCAACAGGATTTGAATTTTTATTATCATGTGACAAAATATCCCATGTATTACACACTGCTAAATGATTAATTGTTCTATTATTCCTGAAGTAATGTACTTCAGCTGCTGTTAATGAAAACATGAGGAAGGGATGGCTCATCGGAAAAAACTGGCTTTGAAAAAGTAAATTACAAGGTGCACTATATTCACAGTTATACTACATGGCATGGAATGGTCACAGGCAATTATATATATAAAAATGGAAGGATTTTGAATTTGGATTTATCATAGGATGCAAAGAACCTATTGGATCAGAAAAGTGCTCAGTGAAGACATGCAAAAATGAATAAATAAAGATCAAGAAATCCTAAAAGACAGAAATATAGAATACTAGCAAGGGCACCCTGGCTTCATCCTGGGCAGTTGGGGGGGGGGTTGTTGGGTGAGATATAGGGGTGTTTGTGGCCTCCCCCCACTCCACTCTTGGTGTCCTGTGTGCCTTTCACCGCTTCTGTGGCCAGGTGTGGGTGGTTTCCCTGTGGGCCTGAACATGGATGCAGCCAGTGTGGTTTGGGCTGGAGCTGGGGCAGCACACGCATCCCTTCCTCTCTGTGTGTCTCTGTCTCTCTCTTTCTGTCTCACTCTATCTGTGTTTCTCTCTGTGTGTGTCAGTCACAGACACACAGACACACACACAGAAGGGGGGGAGTGGGACTTACAGGATCAGCTCCAGGGGTGTTTGAAGGCCTGCCGAATATGTATGTTACATCTCATTCACTCTCAACCAATCACAGACCAACATGCAAATCAGCTCTTTCCAACATTCTATTTCCAGGCCTTGTTGTCAAACTACCATTTTTTCTCCAAAGGCATCTTGGGAGTTGTAGTTCCCATTCCTTTTCCCATTTTGTGGGGTGCAGAGCCACCCTCAGCCTCCTGACCCTCGTGGGGCTGATCTCAGTGGTGTTAGGAAGGTGTGTACGAAGCATTACAGGATAGGCTCCAGAGGTGTGGGAGCCTTCCCTGGACACATACCTTACATCTCTTCTTTATAGGTTAAGATTTTGTCCAAGAAACAAAAAGTATGTATCCTTACAGCTGACCCTTCACAGTAAACTAAATGGGAAAAGAAAGCATAAAAATGTAATGGCTGAAAAGCTCAGGACACAAAGCAACCACACTAAACTGTCAACATAACCATCAGAATGGCATATGAGAGAGGAACTAGGTGCAGTAAAAGTCTAGTATAGCTAGGATGAAGATAATTTGTCACACATTTTGATTTTCCTGTTGTACTTGCAATTTCCTATAGAAATATGTCTGCATCATATTGAGATATGAGATATTATCTGCATCATATTGAGATATGAGATAAGGAATTACATAAATAATTTCTTATCTCAGCTGAAACAAGAGCCAAAGCTTCTGTAACACTCTGGCCAGTATCATGTTTAAATTTATGCACATGGAAACTACAATGGATGTATCTCTGGATTGTTATATGCTTATTCACTCACAATGGACACTTCATTAGATCACCATAGAGGCTTGCACAGCTAGAGTGTCATACACATTTAAATACTGGTCAGGCTACTAATTTTGGTAGCTAAATGTCAGCCATTGTTTGTAGGACTCATGCATCTATTTATTTACAGGAAAAGGTTTGTCTCATGGAGCTCTCATAATCATTTTTTTTCTCTTTTCCTCCTCAGCTAACTTGATAAAATTTACTAGCTTTTCTAACACAAGTTTGAAGCTACCTTATTACTTGGCAGATAAAGACAACAAATCTATTGTGGGCTGGATAACCTTGAAAATGGAACTCCACTGACTCCTTCCATGTATCTTCTCAGATCACTGTGTGTCAGATTGTAATAGCACTTAACTCACATTGCTGAGCATTTAGAAATTGAGTGAGTGGGTTTTGATAATAGAACCTGTAAACGTTGATTAAATTAAAGGTCTCATAATCAGGTTCTTTGGCATCAGGATAAAATGTGTGTAAAGGCAGCTAAAAACAGATGTCAATGCTGGAGGCTGAGAATATATCTGGTAGCATAATCATTCTATTTGTACCTCTAGGAATATTAAAAGTTTATTTGTACTAAACTAGACTATTTGTTCATTTAACACAAAATTGTATGCTCTAACTGACACTGGAGCTCCATGGCTTCAGAATGTCGGTTCTACATCTGGCACTACCTGCTTACTTTTCTCTTACAAAACTGAAGTCTAAATTCAGGCAAAGCATATGGTGGACTCTACCTGTGAGCAAAGAAATTTCTTCCTTGATGTATACAATCTGATATTTCTCAGCTATGCAAGAGGGGCATAGTTTCAACATTCCTTTGGAACAGGAATTTATGGAGAATGTGAAATACTAGACCTTGTAACATAATAGAAAAGAAAGTTAAGGATCGTCCCCTTTTAAAATTTACAAACATTTAACATACTGGCAATATGTGGGAAATTTCCCAAATGGGTGGTATAAAAATGTAATAAATAAATAAATGAAATGTGCTTTGTCTTTTATGGTAGATTCTGATCAGAATGCCAACTTAATCATCATTAGGTTGAAAAGAAGTTCCCACTAATGTAAAATTATCTTTGTATTTGGGGAGTCTAGATCAGGGATCAGCAAACTTGGCTCTCCATGTCTTCTTGGACTTCAATTACCAGAAGCCCATTTCACTACACCTCCTAATCAGTACACCTCCTAATCAGGGCTTCTGGGAATTGAAGTGAAAGAACATCTGGAGAGCCAAGATTGCTGACCCCTGATCTAAATCATAAGCAGATCATAATTAGGAAAACAGGCGCAAACATGATCTGAATACCAAACACAGCAACTGCAAAGTACACATCATTGTCTATCAAGTTTATCTGAGACAGTCCCTAAGTTGCTCACACCTATAAAGCATTCCCTGGTTCTTTGTGGTCTGCTGTCATGGTCTCCTTGTTTCACAACCATAACAAAAAAAGGAACTTTTCCTGTGCTGTGAAGTTAAAGATCCCTATATAGATCTGATTGACTATGTGAGTCTTTGTCACAACTGCCACCATCATCATATGAATAATTGAGATCTTATCTTTATTATCTGCTAGTTGGTACCATGAAAAACAAGTAACTTTAATTATGTGATGTCATATAATGATACAGTTAAGTTTCCTAGCCTGACTCTACGATGCTGGCCACCTCTCACCACAGTTGATAGTGGGAATAGCCGTATATAAGAAAATATTTTTTGGGGGAAGGGGGGTGTCTTAGAAGACCACATATTATTTATTTATTTATTGTTAAAATTTTATACCGCCCACTCAGCCAAAGCCGACTCCGGGCGGTTCACAACAGTGGGTAAAAACAGATAAAAACAAATAAAACAGACAAAAACCAGCAATAAGAACCCACCCCTAAAAAGAGAGGGGTGCAGGAACTGAAGAAACCATGGGGCAGGCATCCTCCCCTATATTAACTACCTGGGGGCGTGGCCAAGATGGCCGTCGAGTAACATCTAGATTTGGACGCTCGCGCTTAACAAAGTGGTAACTAATGCACCGGAGGGAAATGGAGAAGTTTTAAAGTGGCAAACTTTAAAGATAAGAGCCTTGCCTGTCGTTATGGAAAATTTTGGGATCTTTTGAGGCTGGATGGTTGAAGTTCGGGAGGCTTTTTTGGGCGGATGAAGCTGTGACGGTAGTCGGGCTTTTCTGCCTGGGAGCCGAGAACGGGACCAGCGAGACTGCGCAGAAGGTTTTGGAACAGGCAAGAAGTTGTTCTGTACAAAAATAACCTGCATGTAAGTGCATGAATGGAGCTTTAAATTCTAAAATTGGCTGGGGGTTTTCTGTTAATTGAGCTCAGACTTTGAAATGGAAGCGGGTGAAGCGGATGTAAGCAAGTGGTGGTTTCGTTAATGGCGGCGGTCCTGGAAAACGAAAGTGATCGTGTCTGGGCTATGGTTTCTTTTACATACCAGAAGGTCGCGCCAGGTTTTGACGAAAATAAAGTGGATTAATTATTTTTGTCTGGGCTACAATATTGGGAGGAGATTGGGAGTTCCCTGGCTTAATCCGATTGGAGAAAGTTTTCTGTTCCTTAGAAGGAGAAGGGGGGGTTTCTTACCCAAAAGTTAAAGCAGTCGCTGGAAAATGGCGCTTTGATTGTCCACTTCAAAAGAAGGACTGGGTGGATTTTGCCTTTTGGTTCCTTCACCGTGTGGATTACAAATACCTGTTAGTTTGCTGTGGAATATACTGCTCCTCACCACTTCTCCTCGCTGGTTGGATTTTGGGTTTTTTCTCCTTCTGGTCTCCCCCCCCCCTGTTTTTTCTTTGGCGGCTCGGGTTTTTTTAAAGGAGAAGCTTGGGCTGACTGTTCCTTTGAAGCCCACTTATTGCAGTTGGAAGACGACTGATTGGACTATTTGCTTTGGGGAAACGGACCTGCTGTGGATCAACAATTGTTGCTCTTCTTTTTTTTTCCCCTGAGCTGCTTGTTGGGAGAGCTGTTTCCTTCTGTTTTATCTCTGTGGATTACAACAACCTTTTTATCTTCTGCTTACATATAAATTTTCCTATTGGATCTGTGGAACCAGTGGCTGCAGCGTTACAAGCCTTATCTTAGTGACTAATTTTTACAACGAACTGCAGCATTGGGCTTCTCACATATTACATTGCTATGGATAAAGGTACAAGAGGGAAAGCAAAGGAAGAAGAACCAGTTGTAAAGCCTAAAAAGAAAGAAAAAGCACCAATGGAAGAATCTATTCAGTCTTCATCCCCGCCCACAGTGCCATATGATCAGACTCAAATTATGGTGGAAATTGGCAAGTTGTTTCAAAAATTGGAGAAAAACGAGGATTCAAGGGTGAAAGACAGAAATGAAATGATGAAAAAAACAAGATAAGGTGATGTCATCAGTTGCAGACTTTGCAAAAAAGGTGGACTTGAGTCTGAAAAAATTTGAAGGAAATGTGAAATTGGTTCAAACCGAGGTAAATGCCATAAAGAAGGAGGTAAAAGGGACCCAGGAGGTGGTGCGGGAGAATAAGCTGAAACTGGAGGAACAAGAGAGAAGGATAGATGCTGTGGAAGATATGATGAGAAAACAGAACATTGTCATCCTTCAGGTGGTGGAACGCACTCCCGATTTGTTAAGAGAAAGGGTGGTTCAGTGGTTAAATGGTCTGAATATGGGGAAAGAATTTGTTCAGGAAGATTTTGTAAGCGTTTTCCGGGTGGGCCCAAGAAGAGGGAGGGTGGTTCAAAGAAATGTGTTGGTTAAATTCGCAAATTGGGCAGATAAGCTAAAAGTAATGGCCCATCTGAAACGAGTTGGTTCTGATGCATTGAAATTTGATGGCTCAGATGTGGAAGTTTATAACGATATTTCAATAAAAGAAAGAACATGGAGGTATAAGATGAGGCCAGTCACCAAGCTATTGACGAGTAAAAATATAAGGTACAATTGGAGATTTCCGCAACAATTACGTTTCTTTTATGATAAAAGAATGCAAGTTATTGTTGAAGGCACTAATCCATTGGAATACTTGAGTTTGTTGGAACTGGTAAAGGTAGACTCGGAAGAATGGAAAAATCTTAAGAAGGAACTGATGGATTCTGGAGCTTTGGGGAGGGAATATGAGAGGGAGGAAACTGGTGGGGCTACAGGGGGAACACCACGGTGAGGAGAGGAGGAAGAGGAGCCGTCTTTGATCATGGTGGAGGAGGAGATAGGTAAGGAGTAGTGAGCATTAGATTGTTAGTAATTTTAAGTAGTTGATAGAGGTACAATGGGCAAATAGCGCGTAGCACCGGTAGTAAGGCACATCTTGCATGTCCCCCCTCTCCCCTCTTTGGTTGACAGAGGCGGCTTTTCGCAGGAAGGTGGGGAGAGTTAAAGTGTGTGTTTTATGTAGTTGGTATGGTGGTAGGGTTGTTGGTGGCACGCCCGATGGAGAGTTTAAAGCTGGGAAAAGAATTTGGTTATGGAAAGTATTAAAATAATATTGTGGAATGTGAAAGGTACAGGTTCTGTTCTTAAGAGAAGGAGACTGGAATTGGTGTTGAAAAAAGATAGACCAGATATATTGTTTTTACAGGAAACACATCAGAAGTCAAAAGATACAAATAAACTTTATTTGGGATGGATGCAACATTATGAGATGGTGTTTGGTACCTCAAAAGCAAGAGGGGTGGCAATTATGATTTCTAGAAAGTTGGGATTTGAAATTACAAAAAAGATTGTTGATCAAGAGGGTAGATATCTGCTGCTTAGAGGAAAAATAGAGGATGAGGAAATTATGTTGGTAAATATATATGCCCCGAACGACCACCAAGCAGAGTTTCTTGAAAAACTTCGGAAAATAGTGGAGTTGGAAAATGTTGCAAAAATTATTGTGGCCGGTGATTTTAATTTGATAAGGTCAGGATTAGATTGCACAAACATAGCTAGAAGTGGAATTGGCTTGAAAGGGAAGGTGCTGGATAATTGGATGGGTGTTATGGGATTGAAGGACTCGTGGAGAGAGTTTAAGGGCTCGGAAAGGGCTTATTCCTTTTTTTCACACGTCCATGGGACCTACTCAAGAATTGATTATATTTTACTTTCGGAAAAATTAATTGGTGATATAGAAGGTACGGAAATTGGGATTATTAAGGAATCGGACCATGCTAAAGTATATTTGGAATTGAAAGCACAAAAAATATTCGAAGAGTAAGAAATTGGAGGTATGATCCTAATTTGTTCAAAGATCAGAAAAGTAAAGAGGCAATTATGGAAAGTTGGAAAGAAAGTTGGCAGTGGAACGATAATAATGAGGTTAATTTTAATGTCGTATGGGATACCATGAAGTCAGTTTTTAGGGGGGAAAGTATAAAATTGGCAAGCTTTAAATATAAAAAATATAAAGCAGAACAGGCAGAAAAAGAAAGGGAAATAAAACAATTACAGGAGGAACATGCAAAAAATAAAGATTAAAAAGTTTTTATGAAATTACAAGGACTTAAGGCAGAAGTAATGGGTAAGGATATTGATAAAGTTAAATGAGATATGATTTACTTAAATAGAGAGTATTTTGAATTCAGTAATAAGAACTCAAAATTATTAGCAAGAGCAGCCAAGGTTAAAAGGGAGAAAAGAGAAATTGGGGTATTGGTTGATAGGCAAGGTTTAAGGTGTAATAAGAATAAAGATAAATGTAAAATTGTTAGGGAATTTTACCAGGTATTATATGCAAAAAAGGAAGTAGATTTGGAGAAACTTAAAAAGATATTGGAGAGGCAGCTAGGGAATGGAATAAAACAAGAGCATAAGGATAAAATGGAGGAAAGGATTACGGATAAAGAGGTTAAGGAGGTAATAAGTGGACTGAAGATAGGGAAAGCCCCGGGGGATGATGGATTATCGACAGAGTTTTACAAAGAATTTAAAGAGGTGGTGGTCCCGAAATTGGTGAAGTTATATAATTACATACTAGATGGAGGATCAATTCCAACTTCATGGTATAACACTACAATCGTTCTTCTGCCAAAGCCTGGTAAAAATTTGGAAAGAGTGGATTCATACAGACCAATTTCACTTATAAATCAAGATGCGAAGATCTTCACAGCAATATTGGCTAATCGCTTAAATAGCTTCATGGGGGAATATATAAATGTTGATCAAGTTGGGTTTTTAAAAGGACGACACATGGCGGACCTGACTAGAAGGGTATTAGATGTAATAGACAACGTTAATCAAACAAAGGAAAAAGTGGGATTATTATCACTGGATATTTTCAAGGCATTTGATTCATTGCAGTGGTCTTCAATTAAGGAAATAGTGAAGAAATATGGGTTTGGAGATAAATTCAATAGGGTTATAGACTTTCTATATCAAAAAGGAAACGCTAGGGTTAGAGTAAATGAGGAGCTTACGGATGTGGTAAAGCTAGAGGCTGGCACTAGGCAGGGCTGTCCATTATCTCCTATCCTGTTTATTATGGCAATGGAGATCTTAGCCAAAAGCATAAGGGAAGATTTAAACATAGAAGGGATTATGGGTAATAAAGTGAGTATGTATGCAGACGATACACTGCTTATGGTGAACCACCCGGAGTTGGTAATGGACAGGATCAAAGATCATTTACAGGTATTTCAAGCTATAACTGGATTGAAGATAAATTGGGATAAATCAGAACTGATGTTGTGTAATTTGAAACCAAGTGAGATGGGTAAGATAGTATCGACACTTAATATACAAATTAAGGATAAGTTGAAATATTTGGGGATAATTATTTCAAATAAATTAGAAGAACTTAAACGATTGAACTATGACAGCTTGAAAGTGGAATTTAAGAATAAAATACAAGAGTTTCGGAAGTTAAAGCTGTCTTGGTTCGGAAGGATTGCTATGTGTAAAATGATATTGTTGCCAAAGATTAACTTTTTATTTGATACATTAGCGATCCACTTGAGAGAGAAAGAAATAAATGAGTTTCAAAAGATGTTCAATGGTTTTTGTAATGGAGGTAAAAAATCTAGGCTCCCAAAGAAGCTATGGTACCTGTCTCAAAAAAAAGGGGGTTTGGGTATGCCAAATTTGCTAACATATTATCGAGCTTTTCAAGTTAAGAATGTTGTGAAGATTTTGGCAAGAGAAAAGACAATTTGGGAGCAATTGGAGATGAAGGAATAAGAAAATATTGGAAATATGATTTTTTTGGGAATAAAGGACAGAGTGAAAAGGTCAAATAATACCATGATGAGAGGTCTCATGGAGGTGTGGAAGAAGGTAAAAAAGGACATGGTCCCAAATCTCTCTCCAATTTTGGAATTGACTGATATGATGTGTTTCCCAATAAAGCTAGATAAGGAAAAAACGGAAATATTGGATAAAAATGGGCTGCTTTTATTGAAGGATTGGTTAAAAGCTTGTGATTCAGATGTTGAGCGGAAAAAATATTTGAGATATTAAATTTGAATTGGTTTCAGAAGTTAAAGGTGGACAATTGGAACAAAAAATATAAAAAAGAAGTAGGGTTAGATAGAATACATACAGAATTTGAGGATTTGGTAAGGAAGATTAGAAATGGAGAAAGTAGTATTAAAGGTCTTGTAAGAAAGCTGTATAACATATTGAATAGAGGTGCAGATCCACAGGAGGATTTGAGACAGAAGTGGGAACAAAATTTGAATACAATAATTGGGGAGATTGAGTGGAAAAATAAATGGAAAAAGAGGATTATGAGAACAATGTCTGTAAGAATTAAAGAACATAATTTTAAAATGTTGTGGCAATGGTACTTGACGCCATTAAGACTTTACCAGATGGATAATAAAAGAGATAAGTCATGTTGGAGATGTAGAGAATTTGATGGAACATATGAACATATGTGGTGGAGCTGTAAAAAAATAAGGGAATTTTGGGGAAAAATAGAAGGTGAGTTTGGTGAAATTATGGGTAGAAGTGTTAAGTTGGAGTCAAGTACCATTCTTTTAACGAATGTGGAAGGTTTGGGTTTAAACAGGGAGGAAAAAGAATTGTTGGAAATTGTATTGACAACGGGTAGACAATGTATAGCTAGAAATTGGAAAAATGATATAGATATACAGATTGGAGAATGGTATAAAGAAATGTGGAGTTTAGCATTGAATGATAAATTGACATGGGAGATAAAAGTGAAAAGAGATAACTTAAAAGAGAATAGATTTTGGAACATATGGAAACCATTTGTGGACCATTCGTGTATGGCAAATGATAGTTCAGGACCAGTACCATCTCAAAGAATCTTTTGGAGCTGAGTAGAAAATTAAACTCTCCGGGCAATGTATATATACACAGGGTGATTATTATTTATCTAAAGATTAGTGGTAGCACAGAAAAGTCTTATTATTTCGGATATTGAAACAATGGTTTTTAATATTTGGTGGTTATATAGTAATTAATGTGTTTAGATACTGTTATGTGCTAACATTTAGTAATGTCTGTTAAGATGATATTATGGATTTGTTTGTGTGTTGTATCGTTAGTTATTGTTTTTTTGTTCTTTTTTTTGTATGTCTTAATAAACTAAATAAAAAATTAAAAAAAAACAACAAAAAAAACCCTACCTAACGGAAGCCACCCCTCCACCTGCATCCCAAACTTGGCCCGCCAGCCAGGTTTTTAGTTCTTTTCTAAAGGGCAACAACTCCGTCTGGAGATGCAGTTCCACAGGCAGGAGGTTCCAAAGGGCCGGTGCGGACACAGAGAAGGCTCTCCTCCTTGTGCCAGAGAGGCGAGCCCCCCTGGCCGATGGCACTATTAGAGAGCCCCTCCGGTCCGCTATGGTTGGACGGACAGACGTCCTTAGGGCGATGCGGTCTCTAAGGTAACCTGGCCCACTACCATATAGGGCTTTAAAGGTCAAAACCCTAAGCATGAAACTCCAGTGTAACATGGCAAGATAAAAGTTAATGTGATAGTTGCCCTGATCAGGAAAAGAATATTGCCCAAATGTCTCTCTTCTGTTTTAGTCACACTTCAACTGAAATATTGGGTCTTGTTCTGGGAGTCCCAGTTTAAAAAGATATTGAGAGGCTGGAATGTGTCTAGAGGAGGACAATGAAAGTGATGAAGGCCATGGAAACCAATTGAATGGTTGTTTAGCCTGGAGAAAAGAATGAAAGGTCCTATGATCTCCATCTTCCAGTATTAGATGTGCTGTATCAAGGAAAACAAAACAAACATTTTATTTTCCAGAGGAGTGGACCAAAACTATTGGATTTAAACCACACACAAAAAGGAGATTTCCATTAAACATTAGAAAGAACCTCTTGACAGTATGAGCTGCTCTGAAACAGAATGGACTAATTTGGAAAGTGGTGGACTATCCTTCTTTGCAGGCTTTTAAAGAAAGATTAGATGTCTGTCTGGAGAGATACTTTATCTATTGATTTCCTGCAACAGCAGGGGATTAAATTCAGTGGCCCTGTAGATCCATTTAGACTTTATAATTCTATGAGTCTATGATTAAGACAAATAATCTTCTGATCAGTTCTTCCATCTCTTACCATGTTTACTTCTGAAAATATCCCAGAATTAACTGATTTGTTGTATTAACCTGAGGCCGAATCCATTTAGAACCACCAAAAATCTGAATGGAAGGTCATTGAGGAAACACCCCCCCCCTCCCACATACACACACACAAGGCATTTAAATGATGATTAACATAATTTCATTACATATGGTGGTGATAATGATACAAAAGATAAAGGAAAACATTAAAAGCAACATTGTTTTATATCCAAAAGCAACCTCTTGATGAGGCCTTGAGATGAATGTCTGAAATGAAGCTGTGCAGTTAAGACGTTTCATAAAACAAAAAGAATGATAGAAAACGGAAAAGTAGACACACAACTACTTTCCTAACATAAAGGCTGGAAAATGCTTTATTGGTAAACTATGCACAGCAATTATATTCAGAGAGTTCTTATTATTGGCTCATTCTGCAGCTGGGAGGGTGTAACAAGTGGAGTACCTCAAGGCTCAGTCCTGGGCCCTGAGCTCTTTAACATTTTCATAAATGACTTGGATGAAGGAGTGGAGGGAATTCTCATCAGATTTGCAGATGACACAAAACTGGGTGGACAAGCTAATACATACATTAGCAAACAGGAGCAGAATTCAAAACAGATCTTGATAGGCTAGAATGCTGGGCTGAAAACAATAGAATGAAATTTAACAGAGGAAAGTGCAACACTTTACACCTAGAGAACAAAAACCAGATGCACAGTTATAAGATGGGGAATACTTGGCTACAGCCAAGGATCTTGTAATTGTTATGGATCACAGGCTAAATGTGAGTCAACAGTGTGATGTGGCTGTAAACAGGCCAACACTGTTTTAGATTGCATTAACAGAAGTATAGTCTCCAAACCCCATGTGGTACTAGTTCTCCTCATCACTAGTTAGAACACATCTAGAGTACTGTCCAATTCTTTAAGAAAGATGCAAATTAACCCTGGTCTAGCACAAGGCCGGTTGTACCAGCAATTGCACATTTTCAGACTTAGTGCAAGGATGTTTTCCAGTACACATTCATATGTGATTAGGCAATTGATTGCAGCTCTGGAAGTAGAACCACATTCCCATATGCTTATTTAGCTTCTTGTACAACTACTCACAGAACTGTGTAGTCTAGAACAAGTGCTCTAACAGTGATCTTAACTCCACTAGAATTATGTTCAAATTGTACAAGTGGGATTTATTCCTAAATAGACACACATGGAAGATCAGAGTGATAATCTGTTAATACTGAAGAGTGTTAGGCTTCTTAAACCTCACTAATGCAAATCTGATTAAAGCAACCTAATTGTGTGCAAACTTGCCAGGCTCACAATTCCAGATGTGACAGATCCACAGTAAATTCATATTGTTGGGTTTGTCTTGTAAAAGTAAGCAGGTATACATTTAGTTTACTTAGAACATCACTATATTTTCGGGCCAGCAAAAATAATGCTGGGAGTTGAGGAAGACCAGATCACCCATCAATGGTTCAAGTATAAACATGTTTGAGCTTTGGTCATAACTTGAAATATCTGGTGCCAATGCTAGCATTAAAATGATTAATTTCTTTTAAAAACCCAGCAGAATGACAAGACTTATAATAGCTTCAGTATGATATTTTAAAGCATTGACATGGATACATCATTTGATGTGATATTCATATTCCACAAATTGGCTATTTTTATGTTGTTCCAAAACCATTATATCACTAGATACCCCTTAAAGCAGAATTGTCAATAAAGATACACTGAGAGTAGGATATAATGATAAATGTCTGTTGTTCAGACTTTAATTCTCTGTCCAACTTCCCTCCCTAAACTCATTCATCTTATTTTTAAGGAATGTATTAGATTTTAAATACTTTCCCCTCATTTTAAAAACAACTATTACATAGCAAAAATATTCAATTTCAGCCTCATACAAAATTTGCCATCACTAATGCAATCACTAATTAAATTAATCCTTAAAAGATAGAAGTCATGCTACGCATGTTATTTGAAATCAAGAATGGTTAGCTGGAGTGCTCCCAAATGAATGTGCACTGTTGTGTAATCGACTCATATTCAGAGTGTGGTTAAGTAGAATGAGAGCCTAACATAAGTAATATGACTTTATGATTTCTGCAATGACATAAATACACATACTTTTTTGAAGATTAGTAAAGGGGCCATTATTAAACTTTATAATATTTGGAATAAAATGGCCCTTGGGGTGAGTCATCTTCTGTAGGAAAGCAGATAAAAATATACCATTGAAATTTGTCTTCATTTTTATGGAAGAAACTAAAGTGTCCTCTTAGAAACCCACTTTATTTCTCTCTTTTGTGCTGTTTTTCAACAGTGCTTCCATGGACAGCCTGTTCACTTGTATACAATTAAATAAAACATGCAAGAGCAACATAGTTTTGTGTGCCACGCTTCATCAACTGAAGCAACAAGCCTTCTCTAGCTAGGACTAGCCTTTGAAACGAGTTGCTATACTAGCTAAATATGTTTCTTGTTTCTTTGGTTTTAGGTTAATAGTCAACCTGTCAGGCCTCTTATATTTTGGCTGGAGAATTTCTGTCATGGCCAAATTTTAAGATGAAATTCAGATGCTATGTTGCAATAGCATGACTGTGTTGGAAAGATCTGACAGTGCCACATAATTCAATTTCCCTTTGAGCCTGAAGTATACTTTAGCTTATGTTTGCTTATTCTTTCAGTACAGTGCATTCCAGCCATCTTTGCAGGTGCACCCCCCAAAGAAAGACTCAGACACCGGTATATGGATAAAGGCATTGGGCCACTTTTATTGAATAATGCCCTAGTCCGAATTATAACTTTCAATTGGTACTCATCCAATTACAATTCGTAAGGCAAGCAGGCTGCAGTAACACTGGTAAGGTTCCTCCCAAAATTGCCAACGGCAATTGGCTACAATGTATCCATTTTGTATCAATTTGTTTGTTGACACAAACAAATTGTTGACCGTAGTCAATAAACTATCTACTGACCAAACCCTCTGACGTGTATCCGTCAAATCACGGGGTGATGCATGCTGAAAAGCTCCTGCCACCACCCCTTGCTTGGTTCGTCGTTGACCAGTCAACGTTATTACACCTGTACCTGTCTAAGTGTTGGCCAGTCAATTGCGAACCTGCCGGATACCTATGGGTCATAAATCTTTACCTTACCAGTGACTTAAATGGTACTCATGTCTGAAGAGGACGAACATATAATGCAAAACGCATAGATCCCCATCTTCCCATATGGCGTATATCAGCCTCAGAGTACCCAAATGCAGCTGCAGTTGAAGCAGCACCTATTCTAAATGAATGGGTGCCGTAACGAGCCCCAGGGAGGCCAACACTGGAAAGTGCCATACTGGTCACCTTCCAAAATTGAAATTTAGTAAGGGGAGACCCATCCTGGTGGCAGAAAAACGGGCCAGGGTGCATGCCACGCACTGCCAAGAACTCCTGTAGGGCACCAACCGGACAGATGTCTGAAATGGAACATCGTAGCAGTCTAACTCCACTGCCTACGCCGTGCTGATCAACTTTTGAGGACCGTATCCTCAACTGAGCCCACTCATTAGAAATATAGACATCGTCGAGTTCTAGTGCCCTACGAGTCGCATCCGCCTTAGACAGTAGTACCAACTCACTGATGCGGAGCGCTCCAAAGAAGGCCACCGTGGTAGCCGCATGAAAAAGAGCTACCTCATACTTGTCAAAACATAGGTTAGGCCAGCCTCGTGCAAGGTGTGTGAGCACCCCTGGGGAAATTGGGTGCCGAGTGTCCGGGTGGCGGCCACGTTCCCGTGTCCACCCCTCCAAAACATGCCATATGCGAAAATCGTTCATGCTGTCAGCAAAACCCCCCACCTTGGCAATAAATGCCAATGCTGACTGCCTTGATGCTATAGTGCGGGGAGCGATTCCCTGACTGTGTAAATAAACCATGAATTGTAAAACCTGTTCCACTGGAATGGGCCACACCTCTGGCAACTGAAGTTGCACACGAAAGCTATTAAATTGAACGAAAGCATGATGATACGCCTTACGCGTGCGGGGTGCCAAGGACATGCCAATCGCCCGGTTCACCTCTCCTTGCCAAATGTCCAAATCTCGGCCGGAAGTGGCGAGGGGAATTCCTCTGCGTCCGGAGCCAAGGCGCGGAACCGGGGGATCTGCAGGCGGGATAAAGCATCAGCAATATCATTATCAATGCCTGGTACATGTCTGGCCCTGAAAAGCACATTGAGGCGTAGGCTACGTAACACGAATTGGCGAACTAAAGCCATCACCCTGGGTGATTTGGATGTCTGAGCATTGACAATGTGCACTACTGCAGCATTGTCACACCAAAAATGGACCACAGAGTCGGCCCACTCCTTGCCCCATAGCATCAAAGCTCCCAGGATTGGAAAAAACTCAAGGAATGTAAGATCGCGGAGGTGATCCTTGCCCCGCCATGCTGGAGGCCATTGGCAATAAGCCCACCTCCCCTGGAAGTAAATCCCATATCCCAGGGAGCCGGAGGCATCCGACTGGACTTGAAACCTAGGTGAAACTAAAAGGTCGGACCTCCAAAAGGATACCCCGTTGAAGTCCCGCAGGAATGAGAGCCAAACCAAAAGGTCAGCCCGCATGCCCCTGGTTAGTCGGACCCTATAATGGCGCCTTGTCAGGCCAGACATGGCATCGCATAGGCGCCGAGCAAATGCCCTGCCAGGCGTAACCACCCTGCAGGCAAAGTTAAGATGGCCATGCAGTACCTGAAGCTCACGAAGTGACACCTTACGTTTGGCCAGCAAGGCCAAAATCATCGCGGAGATCCGGGTGACCTTGTCAATGGGTAACCGGGATGCCTGTGCGACCGTGTCAATTTCGATACCCAGAAATGTGAGGGTAGTGGATGGGCCCTCGGTCTTTTCAGGCACTAAAGGGACACCCAGTTCCTGCATTAGCGTCTGAAATGTGGTGAGGAGACGCGTGCACGTGTCCAAGCCCCGTTCACCCCCGAACAAAAATCATCGAGGTAATGGGCTACAGACCGAGACCCGGACCTACGAACAAAGGCCCACTGAAGGAAGGTGCTAAAACGTTCAAATGCTGAACAGGATATACAGCAGCCAAAAAGCATGGCCTTATCTACATAGAACTTCCCTTGGAATCTAAAACCCAATAGCTCAAAGTCCTCAGGGTGCACTGGCAACAATCGGAATGCCGATTTGATGTCGCATTTCGCCAAGAGGGCACCAGGACCACAAGAGCGCACCATTCGCAGGGCTTGGTCAAATGACGTATACCTGACCGAACAAAGGTCATCAGGGATAGCATCATTGACAGAATAACCCGCCGGGTATGATAAATGGTGGATTAAACGAAATTCCCCCGGGGCCTTTTTAGGTACCAACCCCAGAGGGGAGACCTTCAGGTTGGGAAAGGGTGGCACAGAAAAGGGGCCTGCCACCCTCTTGGCCCCGACCTCCTTAGCGATACTCAGGGCAGCCACCTCTTCTCTACCCTTCAGGGACAGTAAATTGGGTGTATCTTGGGGTCCCCGCACTCCTTTGAATGGGATTCAGAAGCCCCACTGGAAACCCTCAAGGAGGTACTTCGCATCCTCTTTCCGTGGATAAGTTGAGAGCCATCGCTCCAACATATACACATTAACTGGGGAGGGGGCCTTTTGCCTGGCTAGTTCCCCCAACAGTAGCTCTGCCTGCTCCCTGTCCACCTCTACCTCTGCCCCGTGACCCGCCGGCCTGCGGACACGCAGCGGCGGCGTGGGGGCCAGCGCAAGAGGGACACTCATGTTTGTATCGGCACGGCCGCTTATTGCACACACCGCTAGCCGAGAAGCTCCAACACAGCAAGCGGGCTGGAACCTCCTGCCCCGCCAGCTGGCGGGAAGCCTGCATTGGAGCAGCTCGCTGAATGGCATGGCCACAATGGTACCTATCCCCAGGCGCCGGACGCGTGGGGGTCATGTACAATAGCCACAATTTCTGACAGGGCTCATCCCATCTCATCTCCGGGTGCAAGGGCACCCTCATTCTGAATTCCTCATCGTAAGCCAACCACGATGGGCCAGGAAAATCCACCATTGCCCTATAAATATTGTCCAAATATTGGACCATAGGAATGGCCAGGTCAGGCCGGGCCTTGAGGTACACCGCCATATAAATAAGATATGCGGGCAACCAGTTGGCCCAGGTGCATGGTGGCTTACGACAGCAGGACAGCTCTTTGTCTTTGTCATCCTGTCCCTCTCTCTCCTCCTTAGTGGGCTCACGGTTCAATAGGGAGAATATATCCACGTACTCCCCCCACCAAATCTTTTTCCTCGTGACCTAGGACAAATGATCACCAAGGGGCAATGAATAACCAGCCGTCGGCAAAGCCGTCACCGGCACATTAGGTACCCGGGGCATACGCAGCGGAACCTGGACAGTCCCTGCGATACCCGGCACTGGCCCGGGGGCGGAAACCCCCACCCCCAACGTTGCACCAGTATGGAACCAAGGGGCACTGGGATAGGGTGGCAACTGATGCCCACTTGCCTCGACATGACGAGGCCATGGCCACTGAACCCCATCATTGGAAGTGGACTGTGATGTGGGTGCATTAACTTGAACCTGATACTCACTAGGTGCACCCCCGTGAGCCGCCCCCACTGGGGGTTCCGGCCCACGGCGGGCGTCAGAGCTCGCGACCGGAATCGAGCTCTGGGGCCGCACCTGACCACTCTCCTGTTCTAGCTCTGGACGAACAGGGAGCTGCGAGACACCGGCCGGGGTAGGCCGGAGCGTCTCTAGCAGCTCAACCCAGCTGGCCGCTTGCTGCAGTGTGGTGGCCATTGAGGTAGCCGGTGGACCCAAAGGGCCCCCCGCAGCAAATGAAGGGCCACCAGGCATGGGGTTGTGTGCCATCCCTAAGGATGCCTCAAGCACAGCTAAATACGTTAGCAATGCATCAACTGCCACAGATTCCCCAGTATAAAGTGGGCCGGGTGGGCCGGACGGCCCACCAGGCATTGGACCAGGAACCCCAGTACAAGAGCCTGGGCCCGAATAGGGCCATGCCCAAAACTCCGGCCCATGAGGGGCCGGAGGTGGAACGTGCTGTGCACCAGCACCAGGCCCGCCCCCGCTGCCCGGGCCCATGGCCAGTAGCTGCGGGCCCCGGGCCGAAGCCCCAGAAGGGCCAGACGAAGGCTGACCGGCTGAGGGCCAAGCAGCCTGCATCGCCCCACCGGTATCGGTGGGGGTAGAGCCCTGCTGCGTGGGCACAGCCCTGGTCCTCCGACCCAAGGGCTGGCCCCCACGTTGCGCAGGGCCAAAAGTCCTCCCCGTGGGCCGCGGCTTCGTCGCCAAGGCCCTCCGTTTGGGAGGCATATCTTAAGAAGGAGCAGGATCCCTTTCCAGGGATCGAATAGAGCAAAAAGGCACAGAGGAGCCAGCAAGCCAAAGGCTCCGTGCAAAACCTTCCTTCCCAGCCAGGAAGGACCAAGGGGGAAATAATAAACAGCGACAGAGAAAACTTCTCTCCGTCGCTCTTTTTAAAATGGCAGCTCGGCAGCCTCGTGGCCACCCCTTTTATAGAGGGGTGGCCACGCCCCCTAACTCACCCGGATGTCTGAGTCCGGGTGGGGGGCCCACAAAGAGCGAGGCGGCCATTTTGGCGCCACGCTTTCATTCTGTTTAATGCAGCTGGAGGATTGAGAACTCCCTAGCTGCTGGTTACATGATTACAAGGAAGCAATTAGTAATGGAATCTAAACTTCTATTCCTTGAAATGGAGGACTAAACCACAGTGAGAGTAAATCTGATGTGCTGCATTTCAAAAAGCAGCACACATAGAACAGTATCTCTAAAAAGCTGATATTATTGCAACAAATGATGCTTTATAATGGTTCTGTATGTTTTTTAAAAAACTTCCAGTTTCAATTATTCTTGGTAGTTCTTTTAAAACAGGAAGTATGTGATTCAGCCATTACACGTTAATGTGATATATTGTCATTTCAATCAAAGTCTAATTCGATTGCATACTATTAATTAAAACTGCCACGCACTTTGGAAAAGGTAAGATAACTAAAATAATTAAATTTGTGATCCTATTCTTATACAAATTCCTGGGATTAAACCTCATTGAGCTCAATGGAATTTCCTTCTAAATAGATGTACATAGGTTTACATTGCAAAAGCAGTTGAAGGAGCTCTTATTTTAATAAGCAAAAGCATCCAACCCCTATTTTTCCATTTTATAAACAACTAACTGATCTTCTTGCTGTACCATTCTTCATCTTTTGCCACTGATATTGGTTCAGAGTGTGTTTGGGGCTTGAACTTGTACACGACCACATAAATGTTAGCAGTAGATGTTTAATGGCTCACAGTATAACTCTAAACATGTTTACTCAGAAGGAAACCCAACTGAGCTTAATGAGAATTATTGCATTTACCTGTTTAAATAGAATATTTATTTTACTACATGCATCCAGTATGCCCATAACATCATAAAAGACATCTTAAAAGATTTTTTCTTTTTGACTATTTGGTTTGATTTTTGAATTTTGTTGTTTGAAGAATCCAAGCTAATAATAGATTTTGATTTTAATATGTACTAAGGATTTTTTATATTCATTCAAGATTTTTTTAAAAAAAAATCAGGGAAATATCAGTTGTACTATTCTATACAATTACAGAGTTCCTTGTCTATCACCCTGACAAATGAAGGATAGCCACAGATAAAACATTCCTCCTTATTTCCTCTCACACATGATTTTGGTTACTTTTGTGTTCCTATACCAAAATAATAGGTTAATATTTCCTGATGGCATAGAATCATTGTATGTGGAATGTTGGGTTATTAAATGTGAAATTCTAATTTAGCTACACAGATTCCATGCACCAGTGATAAAACAGAATTGGGGCTTAGTTCCACAATTCTGGCCTGGCTGCAAGAAATTAGAGTACTGAATCATATCCATTTCTTAAATAACAAAATTAAAGGAATATCTATATTTCTTAAATAACACATCTGTTCAAGGCATAGCCCTGAATGGCTAAATGTTCCAGCATTTAAGACTCTGTAGAGATGATAGGAAGCTGTGACAATTTTCACACAAGTGAAAGAAAGAGGGTTTTAAATCCCCTTTTTTAAAAAAACCAAAGAAACCCCCAAAACTTCTCCATTAATTGAAATGAATGCCAAGTGTCAGGTGTAATTAAAGGATACTAAGCCCGAAAGAATTCCAGGACTTTTTATCTAAATGTAACAGAATGACATATGTGCTCACAGTGATGAACACTACCTTGTACAGGCTATTTTCCATGAAAAGAAGTGTCAGTTGATATGTAACTGAAAAGGAGAGTGAGGAAAGGAGATTATAATCTGGAGGAGTAGATAGATGAGGGAAGACTCTCAGGTCCTGTAGAGGCCAAAATGACTGAGGCTTTACATTACAAAAGTGAAAGGTGGAGAAAACTGGAAACCAAGGACAGATGCATGTGGAATTTGGCATCCTTAGCTGGCAATCATTGGTATAATACCTATTCCAAAGCCCATCACTATGAGACTTGGAAGGAGGGCCAGCTTTTTCTCCTTCTGGCTTGAGGGAGGCAAAACACAGCAGAGGATGCAGCAAGCAGCTTGGAAAACATGCTGATTTTTAAGCCTGCCCTGACCCAAAACCTGCCTCTTGGCTGTTGGTGTGCAAACGGAGCTGTCTGGAGCTATTGCAGCACAGACCCTTGAGAGAAAGAAGGTCAACCCATCTTCAGCATTGACATGCCACAGCTGCATTTCTCAGCTGTTTTGAAGGGAACTGGTTACTGTTTGGCTAGCTGCTGAATTCTGCAATGCTGTGGCTGTAGCGGCCATTTAGCACTTCCCCAGGAGCAATTTGATGCTGATTGGGAGATCCCCTTTGTCCAGATTAGGTCCTTTAGTTTTACAATCTGACCTCTGAGTGTGTGCCACATTTTGTGTGAATCAGGTGTGCATGCAGGTAGCATAATGAGACAGCTTTGCAGTACAACAAACATCCATTAATATGAATTTAATTGGAAGCACCACCGGGATGTGTTCCCATCTAAACTGACCTGAGCATTACACAGAGACTAAGGGTTCACCCATCTAAGGGATCACCCATCTGAGCTAACAAAAGCTGAAGAGGTCCACCTGCTCTAGTAACAGGTTTACACTCTACTCCCAGACCCCGAGTGTTTATCTTAACCTAACATGTCTTGCCTCTTTATCAGCCAGGTAGTGGAGGGACAATGTCCTATAGTATCCAAAAAATATCCCTGAAAATTGATATTGTCTTCACAGTAATAAATTTATAACATATTAACCTTAACTAAAGCATGGACTCTGGAAGTATTATAAGAATGTTTTGTGTTCAGGCTGTAGCACCACCAGTTCTTGTTAGAAAATGGTGTCATTTTGAACTTTCTTGGATGGTAGAAATCATGTTAATTTTACTATTGGGGTGAATTTCAAGTACATAGACAAGTCAGTATTAGCAATTTGTTCTTCCCTGTATTTTCTTCCACTAACTCATGTTCTACCACTTCTCTCATGGCCTCTCTTATAGCACCTTCACTAAATGGGCTACAGGTCTACATGGTAGGCACAGCAGAGCTTGTGAAAATCACAGGATAATATGGACTGAGGAAATGCTTTTGTAATAAAAACATCAAACATTATGCTACTTGTAGCATAATACATACAACTAGACAGTATTTTTCATGACTGAAAATAACAATTGGTTATGGTCTACAAATGGAAAACAATAACAGAGCCTAACCTCCAAATAGTTTGTGAGAAAAGAAACAAAGAGAACTTGGCTGAGGCCACATATCAAATGTTTAACTCTGACACATAAACCATTTATTAGCCTTTCTAGCATGGGCTATTCTAAAATCTACCTTTTTTACCAGAATTAAATAAACACAATTTTTGGCCATTTTCTAAGCCTACCTCATAGGAACTACCACCAATATTATTATTATTATTATTATTATTATTATTATTATTATTATTATTATTATTATTATTATTATTATTATTATTATTATTATTATTATTATTATTATTATTATGTATTCTTAGTGCAATGTTATTCATCCAATCCATTCTTGCAGGGTATCATAACTCCAGCTCTAAAATATTAGCTCTTTGTGGAAATTTTTGTTTCTTTTAATCTGACTCTCAAAAGAAACAATTAAACAGAAATATATAAGAAAACATGAGTTGCATTCAGTCCCTTTTTGGTTGTAGTAGGGCTTGATAATGCTTGTATTCATCTGTGATATTTAGCATTACTTTGTACATTTATTGTTTTTGTCTTGAATCTTCAGCCTTTATTTTATATTTAATCTTAAGTGAAGTGGCAATTACTTAATAGATAACATTAAGAGTTCTCCATTCCATGGGTTTTTCTGCCTATGTGTATTGTCTGATAGAGAACAAGAAACAATGTTTCCTGTATTGAGAAGGAGAAAGGCAGAGAGAATGGCATTTCTGGAAATGTGGAACTCTAAATCTAAAATTCTACCAAAATAATAATCTGATAGTGCATCTCATTTGTGTCACCTTTAAAGTGTTTTAATGAATAAAAATGATGTAGATGTAGATGAGTCAGTTTCAGAAATATTGGAACAAGAACTGTCAGCAATTTCTTCCATTACTTATGTGGCATCAAAAATGGGCTGTGTGTCTGCCAATGGCTATACTTCTCAAATAGTTAATGCTTCACTTTTTGTCAAATCCCTTGCATTAAAGCTGAAAGTTTTGACTTTGCTCACATCTTGAGCGTTTCTGTTCAACTTCACTGTTGTGGAGTGCAGAGGCCACATGTCAAAACATTCACTGAAAGTATGAATGAAGTCCAAGGTATATGATCATGGTGACATGCTCTTGTAGTTACAGAAGTAGTCATATAGAGATACTGTATAGATCTTTTAAATAAGAAGAACCTAATACTAGAACTGACTGGGATTGTTGCTGGCATGCAGTTGTAAACTGAATTGTTTAGACCTCTTTTATTTTCAGTTGCTCCAAGTATTTCTCAGTACTGTAATTGGAAATGCTTTAGCTCTCTCCTGAAATCTAGTAACACTTTTCTCATTTATATAATAACATTTTGACAGCAGTAGCACTATCTGTATGTTTCCATTTTGAGGTTTTATGAAGGATCAGATAAATTTAGGGAAACTTCTTGGTGATGTCAAATAAAACAATCATTATTGTTTGTTTAGAGAGAAACATGATAACCTTTCATCCACTCAGTCTTTGGTTCCATGAGACACAGATTAGCACTTAAAATAAGGAAAGCTAGCACAGTAAAAGCTGTTGCTTGTATTATGCTTTGAAAAGAAAAAGGAACAGGTGGTGGCGCTACTGAAAATGGACAAAACACTCTTAGCCACATCAGCCACCTAGATTTCCAAGAATAAAAATAGCTAATAGATTTATAGGCCAGCAAACATATTTAAGATGTTTCTTGAGGAAAAAATACATCTAGAACAAGTTATAATCTCAATTCTAGACTTTGCTTTTTCTTGACCAGCAGAACTTCTTTTTTATCTGGATGAGTTTCCCAGGTTTTTCCATCTACACCAGTGTTTCCCAAACTTTAGTTTGTGGACTTCAATTCCCAGAAGCCTAAGTCTATTCCCCAAAGCACTGGTCAGCCAGTGTACTGACTTAGGCTTCTGGGAACTGAAGTCCTTCATGTGGCGTATGCCTCACTTTGGAAACCACTGATCTATACCCAACCCTTTGTTGCTTCCAGAGAGTGAGAATATAAAGAGATACAGAGCAGAGTTTCATTGATAAAGTGGTTGAAATTCTAGATATTCTCTTATTCTATTTCAAGTAAATGTAGAAAATCATAAGGGACAATTTTAAACATGAAAGGACCATAAACTAATAGATAGGATGCCATTTCCTCAGCATTTTTTCAACATAACCTACTGACAAATTGGTCTGGAACCATATAAAATGTTTCTGGGAGGTATCAAATGTCACTGGGAGGTCTGGCCAGGACCAACAAGGATCCATTACCTCTCTTACAGTCTGAGCATATATGTCAAAGCTATTTCTGCCCCAAAAGTAAGACTGAACTCATATTGGAATGGATCAAATAACCAGCTTTATCCAAGAAAAGCTGGATTTATGTTGCCACCACACAAGATCTTACTTCAGAATTACTCAATTAAAAGAGTATATGTACTCAGATTTTTCAGGAGTGCTAAAATTTTGTTAGGACAGTAGTGGTGCTCAGTAATGGCCATTATTGGGATCAATTCATATAACCCTGCAATCTCCTCACTGTATTAATCTAAGATGTAGAGGGGATCGTGTGTACCACCCTGATGTAAAGCCTTCTTTGGAGAAGTCATTTGGTCTGCCTAAAAATAAGACAGCATTTCTAATTTGATTTAATATGAAACATTTTACTGATTTTAGGTATTGGAAGGAAATGGAAAATATACACCAGTATTACAGGAAGGAAACAGAAAGAGAATGCCTGATCTCTATTTGAAGGTCAGAAAATTAAGAAAAGAATATATGCCACATACTAGGTTCTTTTCCTTAAAAGTGACACCAACATACTTTGTTTTTCTTACACACATGCCACACTGTTGCTTTCTGGCATGGCAGAGGAATGTGTTGGGTCCTCTCCTGCCAAGTTGAAGCATAGGCTCAAACAGTCATTAAAATTCTATTTGGACAGAAGAGATGCCCTGGGCCTCAAGTGAGATGGTGAGAAATGGCTAAATAATTGCAGTGATAGAGAAAATTTGAAATTTAGATAACATCTTTAATGATCAGAACTGAGTGCAGTCATGGTTGAAAATACATTTTGAATATACAAAGAGATAGTGAGCAAGATGGCAGTTGCACATGCTTTAACAAAATTTTGGAGTAACAAGATGCTAGATAAGTGTTTTAGGAAGCTGGCCACAGAACCAGAATTTGGGAATAATAATTCCTCACAATTATCTCTATGATACATTTAGATGGAGTGTTCTGTGGATGATCCAAAATGGCAGCCAGGCAGTGCAACATGCAAATTAAAAAAACTGTGCTGCAATCATTGCTAGAAGTTGTCAGGAATACAAGGGATCGTTACAAAATCCTTTGAGTTACTTTTTAATGCATTCATTTATTCTGTAGTTATAGTCAGATTTCTGGAGAAATCCTAATTCTCAGAGAAAGCAAGAGAAAGTGACGTTCCATGCAGTACACAGACTCAGAAACCAGAGTCATTAAAGATAAGAAGGACACCTGCAAGTCTTTTTTTCAAGCACGCACAATTAGCACTTAAATGACTGTGGATAAACCCCTAGGTCATTAGCAAACATTCACACCTTCCAAAGGAGGGAGGGATGACCACATAGTTCCAAAGGAAGGAACTGTTTGACCTGTCACATTTCAACTTTGACATGCACTTTACACTTTCCCATTGTCAGAAGTTAAGAAGTCATCACTAAGCATTCTGGTGCCCACTCAGGAGCAGCACACCTGTGTGGAAAACATGACATCAATCTTACATCATGGGGGGAAACACCTGTGTGGGAAAGTCCAAGTTCCCACATAACTCTCATTCCTTAGGTGGGAAATGAGTTTGCAAATGCAATATTAAGCCTCAGATTTGAGAGCTCAGAGCCAAGCCGTTCTTGACATAAGCTTGGGGGAAGAAGCAGGACTATGGATACAATTCTACACCGTTAACCTTGAGGAGGCCAGATGGGTAAAAGAGGGGGTGTAGAGAATTGGAGTGAGAATAATAATATTTCTTGCTAAAGACAAGATAAGAAGTTGCCAGGGTGATTTTGGAGGAGTTACACCTGCACCCTTAGTTTGAGGCTTCGGAAGAATGGACTACTTGTTTCCCATAATCTTCAAAGAGTAAAAATAAACTCTTGGAGCGGTTTCCCAAAAAGCAGCTTGTTTCGCTCCGTATCGCTACTTGGAAAGGTGGCATTTAAAAAGGTACTGTTCATGCCTGCTAACTACTACATACCACATACCATAGCAAAAAGCTTCATAAGAAGCATTGTCACACTTCCAAAGCCCTGGGACCCCGAACTAATTGAGGGGTCGCCATTAAAAACTTCAATTCCCAGAAGCCTAAGTCTATTCCCCAAAGCACTGGTCAGCCAGTGTACTGACTTAGGCTTCTGGGAACTGAAGTCCTTCATGTGGCGTATGCCTCACTTTGGAAACCACTGATCTATACCCAACCCTTTGTTGCTTCCAGAGAGTGAGAATATAAAGAGATACAGAGCAGAGTTTCATTGATAAAGTGGTTGAAATTCTAGATATTCTCTTATTCTATTTCAAGTAAATGTAGAAAATCATCTTGCCCCCTAAATGACTACTACAATAGTAAGTCTTATTCTGAAAAATTTTTGAAGGATATATTATGAAGTTACCTTCCACTTGATTTTGATTCTGCTCATATAAAGAATAAAAAAAATCAATAAGCCATTTATACACCTGTGTCATTTGACTTAAAATTTAATGGACTGGCATCCACTTTTGCAGATACATGATGATGATTTACACTACAGTTCACAAAAGCCTATACAAACTAAACATCACTAGTCTTAAAGATGTCACAATCTTTTAGTTGTTTTTTGCAGCAACAGTCTACCATGGATACCTAGCCCCAAAATCATTTAGTGTATAGCTCTTAAAATAATGTATTTCTGCTTCCAAAATTACACAACTGACTGTTTATTGAATCCCAAAAAATTGTAATGAACACCACCTTCTGATTGACAATCAATTATGTAAAACCTTGTTGGCAATAATATGTATAATGTGAAATAATAAACCAGTTTCAATTTTGCAACTGTTCTTGCAGACCTAATGACAAATTTCAAATCCCTAGATAGTATGAGATTCTTATCCATTAGGTCATTTCTCTGACCTTAAGTCAGCTGAAGGTTATGAGAAACCAACATTGTATCTGACAGGAATGGATTGTTTTTATATTGGATCATGACAGAGTGATATTACACATCTATACACCACATCAGATAAAATACAAAATGTCACACAGGACTGATTAAACCCAAATCATTCTACAGAAAGTTACTAAATGATGAGCTATCCAGAGCTTTTTAGTAGATCTAATATTTAGTGTTTTAGAGTATTTTAGACAACAGTGCACAAACTGGTTTCCAGCAGATATTCCATGCCTAGGCCAGACATGAAACCTGCAAAATGAAGGCACCTTTTGGTGAGTTCATTCTCCAGTTCCTTTTGCCTGGTCTAGTGTGAGAATGATTGCCCTTCAGATTATCACATCTTTTGTTTAACTAAGAAAGGAACATCAGTTTTTCCTCTTTCAGAATGGTAAGAAAGGAGAGGCTGTGGTATAATGTGAGTGAACTGTCCACACTACTAGTGCTAATGCAAGCGCGGGGCAAAAAATGGCTGCCACGCTCTTTGCGGGGGGCCCCCATCCAGACACAGACATCCGGGTTAGTTAGGGGGCGTGGCCACCCCTCTATAAAAGGGGTGGCCACGAGGCAGCCTTGCTGCCATTTTACGAGAAGCGACAGAGCGGAGAAGTTTTTCCCTCCACCCCCTCCCTAGTGGACAGTGTGATTTTCTGGTCACTTCGGGGCTGGGTGGGAATTTTTGCTTGAACCTTCAATTGGCACTTTGGTTCTTGGCTTTTTCGCCCATCCCACACTGTCGCTAGTGTTTGAGATACGGGGTAAGTTGACTTTGGTCACTTTTGGTGGGTAGCACTGGTAAGGTAAAGATTTATGACCCAGAGGTATCCGGCAGGTTCACAATTGACTGGCCAACATGTAGATAGGTACAGGGAAACAGGATTGGCCGGTCAAGGGCGAACCATGAAAGGGGTGATGTTAGGAGCTTCACAGCCTGCATCACCTTGATATTTGGACGGATACACGTCATAGGGTGGGGTCAGTAGATAGTATATTGACTTCGGTCAAAAAATTGTTTGTGTCAACAAACAAATTGATAGAAATTGATACATGTAGCCAATTTCCATTGGCATTTTGGGTGGAACCTTACCAGTGCTACTGTGGCCTGCTTGCCTTAAAGAATTACAATTGGATGATACACCAATTGAAAGTGATAATTCGGACTAGGGCATTATTCAATAAAAGTGGCCCAATGCCTTTAATCCAATACCGGTGTCTGAGTCTTTATTTGGGTGGGTGTGCCTGCAAAGAGGATCCCAGCCCTGCTGTAGGTACTTTTAATGCACTTTCTTCCTAAGATAATATTTTCAATGTTACAGTAACATTGTGAGTAAACCACAAGTGCCACTTTGGCCACTTTCCCCTCACTCCCAAGTAGAGGCTTTGCCTACAAGTGAGTGGGAATGCACCTGAAGTGATGCCTTGGAGTGAAACAACCCAGGATTTTAGCTAGACTTTACACAGACCCTTACCTGAGCCAGTCCTAGTATACGGGCAGCACCTAGTAAGGGTTAACCCCACTCTGCCTGGAAGTGTTAACTCCTCTGACCCATTACATACCATGTTGTCTTTCCAACTTAGCCAGCAGCCTCTCTGTTTGGCTTATGGGCTAACGTAAATATGAAAGTTCATTCTCTTGTAAAGGTTAATCACATACCCTGTCATCTTCCCCACTTAGCCAGCAGCCCCTCTGCTATGGGCTAGCATAAATGTGAAGGTAACTAGGCCAATTTGAAAATCAAGGTAGCTTGACCAAGGCACCACATTCCCAGTTCAGATCTGCTCTCCAATCACCAGGCACAAAGGTTCTGGCTTCCAAACATATTTTATTAAATGTACATTTCATAAGTTTCAAAAGATTATCACATAGGAACATGATTTGCAGTCTAGCCATTTCACACATGAAAATAAAAACCATTTCTAGCTCCCAGGCTTTGGCCTGGTTTTATCTATTTAGAGAACTACATTTTGGCAGTTCCTTTCTACTCACATTACCTCTGATGTAAAGCACACCTAAGCATTCCACAGCATGGTGAAAAGAGAACACTCATTTCTCTCACCCTTCCTTTTATCCCTTCAGACAATTTGGCCCTTTCTCTGAAGGACTCCAGCCAATCTCTGCATAGCCTTGTATATCCATCAAAACTTAAGTTTCATTTTCCCCCAGAACACAAGATTGTTATGTCTATGACACAATCTTTCCCCAGTAACAGCTATGAAGGCCACATTCCTCCTCCCTGCATTGAACAATACTCAGAAATCTATATCACTGTTGTTTTTTTAAAAAATAGTAGGTCACATTTCTATTCCTTACACCATTTTCATCTACTCTCTTCTCCTTTTCTTTCTTCTTTCTATTATTATTGTGTAGCAACCCAAAAGCATTCTACAGGCCAAGCCTAAAATTGAGAGCACTTGAAACAAAAATTGTAATTTTTTAACTTGCTTTTAAAGCAGCAACAAACTTAGTACAGATGTAGCAGACAGTCTACTATTGCACCGTGTCAAATTTTGGGAAGTATCAGCAAATTCTTAAGAGCTATGGCTTTTTAACAAGTAAAACTGTTTTGCCTCTTGTAGAAGCAAGAAACTGTTTAAGTTGCCAGATTTAAAAGAGACCATATAAATTTGAGGGGAAAAACAATTTATACTTTTCTTAAAGGATAATGAAGTGTTCCCCCTGCACTTTCTTATTATTATTATAGGGAATTCCAGTTGCAGGGGATTATTGATCCTAAAAAGGGCCTTATAAAAGTGTACGACTGGCTTTCAAGCAGGGGCAACCTTACCCAAACTGGTTATTTTAAAAAGTATAGGGAACAATTATTCTGAAGCTCATTCATTTAATCTGTAAAAGTGCTGGAGGTATGTGGGTGTTTTTTTGGTTTTTTTTAGGGCTGGATATGTTCTTGATGTTAGGAGAGATTTTGAGATCTATTCTATCTGTCTTGTCACTATACAGTTGTTTGGTAATTATGAAAAAAGTTCAAAGATCCTATGTTCAACCAAGTCACTTCTCATGTGTGGTGACTGTATGAATTAGGTAAAGATAAAGGTAAAAGTCACCCTTGCTCAAAAGCTAGTCCTGACTCTAGGGTTCAGTGCTCATCTCTGTTTATAGCCAAAGAACAAGCACTGTCTGCATCTGCATACATTTCCCTAGACATGTGGCAGGCATGCCTAGACACCAGAGAGCACAGAATGCTGTTTACTTTCCCACCGAAGTGATACCTATTTATCTACTTGCAATTTCTTGCTTTCAAGCTGCTAGTTTGGCAGGAGCTGGGACAGAGACGGGTACTCACTCCATCATGCATTACTCAGGTATCGAACCCCAAACTTCCAGTCTTCAATCTTAGTGTCTTAACCACTAAGCCACCGTAGCCCTGACAGTATGAATTAATGACCTCCAAAATGCTCTATGATTAACAGCCCTACTTGAATCTTGCAAAACAGTAGTATGCCATGCTACATTGTTTTCTCTCTTCCCATTGTTCCTCTTCTTTACAATATTCTATTCTCTAGTAAGTTCTGATTAAGTAGTGCAAACTAAAATCTCTGTTTGTTTTTTTGTCAACCCATCTCCTCCCCCCCCCTGACCTTTTCTCAACAATATTCTTTTTTTCTGGTTAGTTCTTCATTTTCATTCTTTGTGTATGGTAGGATAGCCTCAATTTTGCTCACTGGAGAGTAAACATAAGCTTATGATTTGATATGGGTTTGATTGCCTAGGCTTGTATCTTTGTAAAAATCATACTGAAAGAGAAAGGGCATTTTAATCTCATGCAATGCACATTTTTTTCTTTAACATCTAGTTTCAGTTGAAGTTTCTAAAAGTTTACATATGCATGTATAACCATATCCCCCAACAGAAACTGTGCAAAGATTTTGCAAAAACCATGTAGCATATGAGACTGTGCTGGTGAAGTGCACTCCATCATGAGAGTAAAGGCACCATTATCTATCATGAAAGTGTATTATTCTTAAAAGTGTCAGTCTGATGATGTGTTGTGCAAATACTCTGATGATATAAAGTACTGGAGTGCAGCAGTCAGCCTTCATTCAGCTGAAAGTGCAGCACAAGTATTTTACTTTAACTCCTGTAGTGCCATGAAAAGTGGGAGATTAGATTGTTCATTGATTGGCTCATCATGAGGTTGTTTGAGAAGATGTGCCTCTCCCTGGCCACCCAATTCAATTTTGTCATCAACTGAATGTTTTTAAAATGTTACAAAAAGACATGGGTATAAATTCAATAAAATGTAATTGCAGGAATTTCCATGAGTGTCTCACTCAAGAGAGGGAGAAATGACAGCATAGTTCATTTGGCTCAAGATGACAAGATGGCTTTTATAGATAGGTATTCCTCAAAGTGGTGACTCTAAATATCCTAACCAATTTGAACCTATTTTTAAGCCCCCAAAAGCTATTAGGCCATTAATGCACTGGTTGACTAATTCAGAGTAGTTTTGTTTATAAAAATGCACACCCAAAATTAATGCTTTCTCTCTTCTTCCCTATAATTTGAAAAAGAACTAATATTTCTTCAGACTACATGTTATGAGAATCTAAAATCTAAATTGAAATAAGTATCCATGCTGGTTGTTAATGTATTTTATTTGCAGAAATGAAAAATTTTGCTTTTTGGATCTATGCCTGTCAGCATCTCACAGCCAACAAGGGGAAGTGTGGCGGCAATAATATGGCCATCACGCTCTTTGCCAGCCCCGCCTCCTGAGATACGGGCACCTGGGGCTCAGCAGGGGGGCGTGACTGCATCCCCTATAAAAGGGGTGGCCACGCTTCCTCCCACCACCATTTTGAATTGGATCGGCTGGGCCAAGAACGTGTTTGCCTCCTGCTCCAGCCGATCCTTTTTTTGGGGCTTGGCTGCCTACAGGCACCTGAGCCACACTTAGAGTGGCCTTTGGAAGGCCTTGGGGCACACTATGGCCCTGAAGAGAAGGGCACCATGTGGGGCCCCCGACATGGAGCACGGCTCGGCCCCTTGGCCTCCCAACACACCTGCGTGGGCTCGGAGTAGCCGGGCTCTCACGGCATCTCCAGCGCCCAGCATCGGGCCTCCCCCGAGCCGGAGGGCTCGGGCCAGGCCTGCGCATATGGCGCCTGCTGGGGCCTCGCCTCTTGGTAGGTCTTTTGGCCCTCCAGGGCCTCCGGGGGAACTGGGGCTCCCTGTTAGACCCCCTGGAGTTGCCGAACAGGTCAACCAGTGGCCACTCTTGGCCAACATCACAACCCTTCAGCATGCCGCGGGCATTGGGCCTCCGCCCAATATTCACTGTTCAGCAGGACAGCCCATTTTAATTGGGCCACCTCAGACTGAAGCCGAGTGGCCACAATTGGCTGCTCAATTGCAGCATCAGGTGGAGCTGCTGGAGGCTGTGTGGCCTACTGTGCATGGCCAACCTCAGCTCCTCGACCATCCCTGCCAGCCGTGCTCGGCTCAGACAGGTCATCCGAGTGAAAGAGGATCATCGGGTGCGTCGAGCTCGAATGCATTCCCAAGCTCCAACTCCCCTCACCAGCCGGAACCCCCGGTGTGGGCGGCTGGGGGGGGGTGCAGCGTGTGAGTATGGCAGTCAAGTTAGATCACACAGTACTACTGTTACCTCTCTGACTAGTGTTCAATGGCCCTGGCCACAACAGGCAGCTAACGCCTTACCGACACCTGCTCCGGCTGCCCCTGCCACACAGGTTAACACGTGGAGGGCTCCTTACCCTCCTTTGCTACCCGGGGTTCCCCCAGCGGGGCCTAATGTACCGTATCCGGTATGGCCGTACGGCCCTCCCATTAATGCCGCTTATCATTCCATCCCAGTGTCAGCCATGCCTACTGCCGGTTACTCCCTGCCCCTTGGTGACCATCTTTTGCTGGCCACCAGGGATAAAATATGGCACAGAGAATACGTGGATATCTTTAGCTTGCTTAATAGGGAACTTACCAGGGAAGAGAAGGAATGAGAGGACGATCGGGACAAGGAACTGTCCCATCGTCGCAAGCCCCCGCGTACTTGGGCCAGTTGGCTGGCAGCCTACCTGATATACGCTGCTGTGTATCTGAGGGCTTGCCTAGACCTGGCGATCCCCATGATACAATACTTGGACACAATATACAGGGCGTATGTCAATTTCCCTGGCCCATCATTGCTTGCGTATGATGAAGAATTAAGAATGAGGGCCGCTCTTCATCCGGAAATGCGCTGGGATGAACCAAATCAAGTCCTATGGCTACTATACATGACGCCTTCCCAGCCTGCAGCTGGGGACCGCTATCACTGTGGTCGTGTGGCCCAGCGGCCCAGCATTGCACAGTCTCCCCACCAACCGGCGGGGCAGGGGATTCCAGCCTGCCTTCTGTGCTGGAGTTATTCATCCTCAGGTACCTGTAACAGAAGGCTGTGTAGATTAGGTCACGAGTGTCCTACATGCTCGGGGCCTCATTCCGTATCCGCCTGCCCCTGGGCCGGAGGGTCCCGTGGGAGGGGTCATGGACAGCAAGTGCTGGGCAGAGGTTCTTCCGATGCAGCAGCAACTACAAAAGGCCCCCTCCCCAATTCGAATGAATGTTTTAGAATGATTGTTGCACACCTACCCTAAAAGGGTTGACACAGTTTATTTGTTAGAAGGTTTTATGAGTGGTTTTCGCATTCCTTTTATGGGTGTATGCGCACCCCAAGACACTCCCAATTTGCAATCACTATGGGGTAAGGAAGCTATAGCCAACGAGAAGATAGTTAAAGAAATCAAGGAAGGAAGGGTTGCTGGTCCTTTTGACCACCCCCCATATGCTAACTTGAAGGTGTCTCCACTCAGCTTGGTACCTAAAAAGTCCTCTGGTGAATTTCACTTAATTCGCCATTTGTCCTACCCGGAAGGTTCGTCAGTTAATGACGCTATACCAGATGAACTTTGTACAGTCCGGTATACATCTTTTGACCAAGCCTTACAAATGGTCCGCTCATGTGGTCACAGGGCGCTACTGGCTAAGTGTGACATTAAATCGGCTTTTCGATTGTTGCCAGTACACCCTGATGACTTTGAGTTGCTAGGTCTTTGTTTTGAGGAAAAGTATTATGTTGACAAGGCTATGCCTTTTGGCTGCTCCATTTCATGCTCCGCCTTTGAATGTTTCAGTACTTTTTTACATTGGGCTTTTGTTCAGAGGTTGGTGTCTCGAGCCGTGGCCCACTACTTGGACGATTTTTTGTTCGGTGGTGGTCATGGTTCGGGCTCATGTGGGCAGCTATTGCTTAATTTCCAGGAGCTTATTTATTTATTTTATTAGTCAAATTTGTATATGCCGCCCGCTCAGGCATACCCGACTCAGGGCGGCATCACAACAATGCACAAAAATACATAAAACATTATAAAAAACCCCAACCCACCCCCTTTAAAAACCCCTATATCCCACCCACCCATCCCATCCACTATAAAAGGAAGAAAAAGGAAGAAGAGAGAGTTCTTATACAAGCCAGCAGGCGGGCACCATAGTCCCATTCGGGCCCCACACCTGCCCTGCCAGCCAGGTCTTCACTCCTTTCCTGAAGGGCAGCAATTCACTTTGGAGTCTTAGGTCTATTGGCAGGAGGTTCCAGAGAGTTGGAGCAGACACGGAGAAGGCCCTCCTTCGGGTGCTAGACAAATGTGCATCCCTCGTTGGTGGCACAATTAGAGAACCCCTCCGGTCCACTCTAGTTGGACGGGCAGACACTCTTGGGACGATGCAGTCTCTAAGGTATCCTGGCCCCCTGCCATATAGGGCTTTAAAGGTCAAAACCAGCACCTTAAATTGCACCCGGAGACAAACTGGTAACCAGTGCAGCTCCCGGAGTAGCGGAGAGGCATGGGCATATCGCCCACACCCCATTACCACCCGGGCCGCCGCATTCTGGACCAGCTGCAGCCTCCGAATGGTCGTCAAGGGCAGCCCCATGTAGAGCGCATTACAGTAGTCTAGTCGGGAAGTAACCAGAGCATGGGTGATCATAAGCAAGGAGCCCCGGTCCAGGAGTGTGCGCAATTGGCGAATCACCCGAAGTTGGGCAAAAGCCCTCCTGGCCACAGCCGCCACTTGTTCTTCCAGCAGCAGCCGCGAGTCCAGAAGAACCCCCAAATTGCGCACTGGGTCTGTCTGGGGCAAAACAGCCCCATCCAGTACCAAAGGTGGTAACTCCCTGGATAACACGGGGCCCCTTATCCACAGCCACTCTGTCTTGCTGGGATTCAGCCGAAGCCCATTGGCCCCCATCCAGACCCCAATGGCCTCCAGGCATCCGGATAGGATTTCAACAGCATCACTGGGGTCCCCACGGGCCGAGATGTACAGCTGAGTATCATCCGCGTACTGATGGTACCGCACCCCGTGGGAACGAATGATCTCACCCAGTGGCTTCATATAGATGTTAAATAAGAGAGGAGAGAGCACAGAGCCCTGCGGCACCCCATACTTAAGGGGCCTAGGGCTGGACCTCTCACTCTCTAACCATACCGACTGGGTACGGCCCTCCAGAAATGAGGAAAACCAGGACAACACAGTGCCCTGGATCCCCAGTCCTTCGAGCCGTTCCAGAAGGATACCGTGGTCGACGGTATCGAAAGCCGCTGAGAGGTCAAGAAGAGCAAGGACGGATGGACAACCCCCGTCCCGCTCCCGCCAGAGATCATCCATCAGTGCGACCAATGCCGTCTCCGTTCCATATCCGGGCCTGAACCCTGATTGAAAGGGGTCTAGATAATCCGTCTGAGATTGGGGTGCCCCTCACCCTGGAAAAGACGGAAGGCCCAGCCACTACTCTCACGTTCTTGGGCATAGAGATTGACACTCTGGCTCAAACGTCCCGGTTGCCCAGAGAGAAGGTAACCCGTATCTCTGAGGCGATAGTGGCCATGTTAGCTAGATGCAAGGTGCCCCTACGTGAGTTGCAGGTGCTTCATGGGTACCTCAATTTTGCTTGCAGGGCATTCACCAGGTGACTGTGCTATGCGATGGTTGGTCTGTCCAGGAAGCATCACAGGGTGCAACTCACGAGGGGTATGAGAGCCGACCTCTCGGTCTGGCTCACTTTCCTCAATGAATTTTATGGGGTTTCCTTTTGGCACAGTGAGCTAGTTGCTACACCCCAATTTCAGGTCCTGTCTGATACATCGGGCGCTTTCGGCTATGGCATTTATTGCGATGGCCGGTGGGCCTATGGTAGGTGTCCCGACAAATGGCAGGGCACCGAGCTGCTAAGGGACCTGACATTCTTGGAATTTTTTTCCTATACTGGGTGCACTATGTTGTGGGGTGAGATGTGGACAAATTCTGTAGTACACTTTTGGTGCGACAATGCGGCCGTAGTGCACATTGTCAACGCCCAAACTTCCCATTCACCTAGAGTCATGGTCTTAGTCAGACAATTTGTGTTACAGTCCTTATGCCTTAATGTGCTTTTCAAAGCAAAACATGTTCCACGCATTAATAACGATATTGCTGATGCTTTATCCCGCCTGTAGATCTCCCGGTTTCGGGTCTTAGCACCAGAAGCCGAAGAACTTCACTCACCACTTCCGACCGAGATGTGGATGTTTGGCGAGGAGAAGTGAGCCCGGCGATCGGCATGTCACTGGCTGTGCGCACTCGTAAGGTGTATCAGCAAATGTACTTGGCTTTTCTGGCATTCCGCAGGGACACGCACTACCTGACATGTGGCCAATCCCTGTTGACCATATACTCCAGTACATGGTGCACCTTCATCATGAGGGATTAGCCCCACACACCATTGGCACTTGCCTCTCCACTCTGGCCTTCGCTACCCAAGCCCGGGGTTACCTGGATAACACAGGTGATTTTTGAGTCCGCCGGGTTCTGGAGGGGTGGACGCGTGAACGTGGCCACCGCCCTGACACGCGGCAACCGGTTTCCCCTGCTCTACTTGCAAGCCTAGCTAGGGCATGGCTTAACCTTTGCTATGATCACTTTGAAGCATCTCTTTTCCATGCGGCCACCACAGTGGCCTTCTTTGGGGCTCTCAGGATCAGTGAACTGGTGGCTCTTTCAAAACATGATGGGTCACACAGGGCTTTAGAATTGGCCGATGTTTTTCTTCTACAAGAGTCAGCCCAGCTGAACATTCATTCATCCAAGGCTGACCAACAAGGGAAGGGTAGTTCTGTTACACTCCTTAGGTGTAGTTTCACCGAGATCTGCCCTGTAAGGGCCCTACATGCCTTTGTGGCAGTACGAGGCTCCCAGCCAGGCCTGCTATTTTGCCATTGTGAAGGGTCTCCACTCACTAAGTTTCAATTTTGGAAGATTACTGGGACTGCCCTTTCTAATTTAGGGCTCCCAGGGGCTCGTTACGGCACCCATTCCTTTCGTATAGGTGCCGCATCGACAGCCACAGCATTTGGGTACTTGGAAGTGGACATATGAAGGATGGGGGTCTGCATGTTTTGGTTTGTATATTCGTCCTATGCTTGTTTGAACATATTGCTGCTCTTATTCTCTTTTGTTTTAATTGCAGATCCTGAGCGTATGTGCGCACCGGTGGAAGTATGGCTGGTTGGACACAGCTATATTTTCTGGGCTGCTCGTTATGCAGTGGCATCGGACTGGGGTCCCCATCTTGGTTTACGTGCAACGGTGCATCTTCGGTGGTATGGTTTGCGTGGAATGAGGTGGTGGGAACTGATGCCATTCCTTATGTCCGTTAGGCACACTGACCCTCCGGATATATTAATTATACACCTGGGTGGCAATGATCTTGCACAGATCACGGGCCTGGGGTTAATTATATCTGTGCGCAGGGACCTGGAAATTTTGCACCGGCTATGGCCACGGACCAGGTTTTTATGGTCCCCAATCATACCACGTTACTGTTTCTGGGTAGGACTAGATCCTCGTGGTTTAGACCGGGCCCGGTGGTCTGTTAATAGGGCCGTGGCCCATTTTCTAGTCAAATATGGTTCGGGGACATCAGTCCAACATCCAGAGATACAGTTACAGAATCCTAGTCTGTACCGTAGAGATGGGGTACACCTTTCTGTTAGAGGCATGGACCTCTTCTTGGAGAATTTGCAAGTGTGCTTGGTGACCGAATTGATGGTCAGGGGGGGATGAGTCATCGGAGGCACCTCCCCGTGTGGCGGGTAACACTGGTAAGGAGAAAGTGGATGACCCATAGGTATCCGGCAGGTACGTAGTTGATTGGCCACCCCAAGGACAAGGTACAGGGAAACTGGGGCTGGCCAATCAAGGGCAGACCATGAATAGGGTGATGCTATGATCTATGCAGCCTGCATCACCTTGATATTTTACCGGATATATGTCAGATGCTGGAGTCAACAAGTAGCATCCTGACTTGGGTCAACAATTTGTTTCATTGGTAAACAAATTGCTACAATTGGATACAAAGTAGCCAAATATGATTGGCAATTAAGGTTGGTTCCTTACCAGTGCTATTGCGGCCCGTTTGCCTTAACAGCATTAAGGAAAGTTTAAAGTTCTAAGTTTAAGATGAAGTTATAATCAATAAAGTGGTCCAAAATTTTAAATCCATTACTGGTGTTCGTGTCTTTATTGGGGAAGTGGGCTGGCAAAGAGTTAGCAATCCTTCATATGAAATTGTGGGATCTGTAGTCCCAAAAAGGAGTGTTTCACATCTCTATCAGGTGGCAAATTATATCCTTTTTGTTCAGAGATCCACCTTAGAGTACAATAGGATATCCTGTTGAATGACTTGTGCAAAAGTGCTTTAACTCAGCTAACACTTTTAAAGTAAATAGCAAAGTGCCCGAAAATGATGACAACTGCTAATTTATTGCCTGGACAAAAGAAAGGCAGATTTATCATAGGAGGTACTTGTCTCTTTGAAAAAAATTAACCACTGTTCTGTGCTTGATTTAGGCTTCTAAAAGAAAAAAGTGAACTGATCTTTTACCTATTAGAGAGTAAACAAAACAAAAATACCAAAAAACAACAACATTGTGGCATCTTAAAAACTAACTGCTGTATTTTGATGCTAGTTTTCAGATAGTGTGTGTATGTTATGGACATACACACACTACCCCGCCACCCAGCACCCACCCAAGTCTCGGTGATACATGCCAGATCAGCTTTGGCATCCAGGATAATATCCTGGATTAGCTGTCCTTTATTTGCTGATGATCTGGCATTAAGTAGCATCATAGAGAGATCAAAGGGGGAATGACTAAAATGGTAACTACACATCTACTAGTTGGGCTGGAAGCTGCAACATGTGATAGGTGCTAAATAGCTTTCATGTCTTCCCCTATTCTGGCCAGACATCCATAGCTTCCTCTCCCCATGATCACTGAAATCCCTGACATCATAGGGATGTTCTTACACATAGAATTCCCCAAGAGCAAGAGAGAAACAAGAAGAGGAAAAAAATGAAAAAGAGGGAAGATAAGAGAGAAAGAATAGTGCTTTGATGTATGGAATGGGCATTTACAAGGCAGCAAAAAATCTAGGTGCTGAAATATCTGATGCTGGACAGTAAGAGTAAATGCTGAGTTTGGGGTGGAGGATTTTTTAAAATTCAAAGGTTTTAATTAAAATTTTTACTTTTAAATTTCTAGGATCTCCGCTCCCTGAATACTGTGAATGGAACAGCAAAAACAGAGAGAAAAACAGAGATACAGTGATACCTCATACAACGTCCAAACTTGGTTCCACAAGTTTGGACTTTATACGGATTTGGATTTTGTATGAGGCATGCAAAATCCTAGCTACAATGCCTCATACAACGTCCAAATCCATGCTGCGATGCCTCATACAACATCGTTTCCATAGATACATTGTACTGTAACAGCACAGACTTCAGGGCAAAGTCAAGGAAACAGACATGAAACTGACAGAACTTTAAGATATCATTGTCTAAAGGCTAAAAACATTACAAAAACATGTCAAACAACCCTGATTGTCCAAGAACCTGAAGAATGCTGCAAAAATCCCAGGAATGCTTCTAAAAATTCTGACGAAAAAATTCAAAAAAATCCAAAATCGTGCTCAAAACCACTCCTAAACACTCTTCGCCTCATGCAAAACCCACAAGAGCAATGCACGCATGTGTCCTGCCTTTTATACTGCCCAGGCACAATGCAACCTGGGAAAACCCCAATGCCTCATACAAAGTGCACGACTTTGTATGAGGCAACTTTTTTCAAGGAATTAGGCGATGTTGTATGAATCTGATGTTGTATGAAGCGGACTTTGTATGAGGTATTACTGTATCATTGCTGCCATATATGCTGTGTTACATATGTTTTTGCTTCAAAGAGAAAGTTGATGGTCCTGTTGCTCAATAAAGTCCAAATGATTTCTGGGAGTTATCACAATGCTCCCTCACAAACTACACTTCCCATGGAGCATTGCAGTAAGTACTGTGATTCCCAGTGAGCACTGAAACTTTCTTCATGCTGTTCTGAGAACCACATGAAACACAGAACATATGGTTGTACAGATACCTCTATTTTACCTTCTGATTTTACTTTTTCACTCCTAGAATTCTGCCTGGAGGATTCTAGGTGAATTCTGGAATCAGCAGACTTAGAAATTCAAAAGTCCCATCTTTAATAATACACAAACTGTCTGTATTTGAAAAGAACAATTCAAGGTCACTTATAAAAATAAAGCAGAACAATATGTGGAATATTAAATATACAGTTCATTTGTACATAAGACAGTAATGATAGATAATATAAGTAGACCCAAGAAGTCTAAAGATCACTGTGATAATAATGAAATAATAAAAATGTCCTTTATAGCAAAATGGTAAAAAGTAGCAATATGGAATAGAAAATACACAGCCATTTTGCATGATATTTTACTATTTGTCTGTATTTTAATCATGTGCATTATCAAATGGTGCATTAATTTTTATGTTCTTGCTCCCCCAAAATGTACTACAAGATTTGGAAACATGTGAATGCCTGGGGCAGGATGGGAGCTCAGAAGGTTCCAAATCAAAATGGCTATTTCATCCATGGTTTTGTTTCCATTCTTAGTCAACACTGAAAAAACACTGAGACTTTCATTTTGAAATAGTATTAAATTATAGCACAAGTATATAATGTTTGACAACACAATAAGAAGACAATTAAATGTCTTGCTGGAATCATATATGGTTCAGAGTTTTCATCAATATTGGATCCATTATAATGCACAGCAGAACTGCTCTCTTCAGCTTATGTTGAATCACTCATAACTCTTAAGATAATGATTACATGTCTTTCTTGCTTCCTGCTTGTAATATAGCTTCTGCCTCTGACAAATGGTTCTTCAGTTAAAGCTTTTCTAAAATCCTTGAAGAATTGCAGTGCTACAAGGCAGTAGAGAGAAAGTTTAAACCTAGTCACAAGAGGAAGGATGTTCTCTTGAAACCCGCAGATGGAAATATGTTTAACTCAAAAATGTGTCACTTTCTAATTGTTTGCTGCAAAGTTTCCAACAGAAAGAAAATGACATTGTTACTAAGCATATTACTGGGGTTGAAACAACACATGTAAGCTGGCAGTACAATTCTATGGACGTTGATGAGATAACACTGAGTCATAAGGCACTTCAGATCTTCCCTCTGGTTGTGTTAATCATTAACAAGCCTCAGCAGGACCTTTTGCTAATAACAGCAGCAACATAAAAACCTGTAATAATAGTTAATTTTGGTGGCCCTTTTTTCCTTGTAGAGATCTTAAATCTCAGAGTACTTCTCTCATAAAGCACACACTCTATGGTCTCCCTGCCTAGGATTCAGCTCACGTGTGGGTTTTTTCCCATAGTAGAATTGCAGCCAATTTCAATAGAGGAGCCAAATGAAGAATGTCAGACATCTGGTCTAGAAATGCTGACACTACTGTTTGCAAATTCTGGGGCCTTAAGTCCTTGGCAAGAATTGGGTTTTTTCTCCACCATACTCCTACTTCAAATAATTAATATTGCTTGCTGATTGTTCCCAGCTACCTGTGTACACAGAGACCTTTTCAAACAGAATACAGAGATGCCTTTTTCCTGCCCTAAGCTCTGATGGACCTTGAGAGGATCTATAGAGGCTGAAGAAACATGATGTGGAAGTGGTACGGGGTTTATTTAACATATTGTGCAAGTCAATAATGCTGGGGGGAAATAACAGATTTGGAGGGCATTCAGTAGAAAATAAATACCAGGAGCAGGGTTGGAGATTCTGTCTTAATTTGAGAAACAATAAACAATTATCCCATTAGTTATTAAACAATGAATAATTTACATGCTTTTTTAAAACTCACCTGACAAGTACAAAAACAGAATAGTTGTACTTTGAAGTTTTCAACCTAACCAGAATGATTAAGATTATAATGCTCATTTCCCATCATACAATGAAATATCATATATCTTCCTCCAAATTATAAGGCTGATGTCCTTGTTCATGAAAGCTTTCACAGAGGGCTTTTTCACCGGAACTCATGATACATATTGCATTATACTGGACAGAGTGACAGACAAGGATTCAGGAGACCTGTATTCAAAATTCCTGTTCAGCAATGGAAACTTGCAGGAGCAGAGGGAGGTGGCACTAGCAAAGGTAAAGGTTGCCCTTGCTTGAAAGCCAGTCATATCCAACTCTACAGTTCAGTGCTCATCTCTGTTTATAGCCAAAGAGCCAGTGCTGTCTGTATCTGCTGACATTTCCATGCCTCAACACCAGAGTGCACGAAACACTGTTTACCTTCCCCAGGAGCCAGTGCAGTCATACTAGAGGTGTAGGGGGTATCCAAGAGGGTGATCAAGGTCACAGTCCTGTGTTCAGAATCCAGGAAAGCATGGTCAGGAAGCCAGGAGCACAGTGTCGGGTTCACCAAACTGACGAATTGGCCCGGCAAGGGCCTGCTGACATGTCTCTTCTTTAAGGGGAGTCAGATTCCATAGCATGCCCAGACCCTCCTCCTTCTCAGCTGCATCTGATGCCTCAATGAAACCCTGTAACAAACAGGCATGCCGGCCTGCTCCTGAGTAGCCTGCCTGATGGCCTAGCTGTCAAACTCTGATCCTCTGGCCCAGCTTGGCCCTGCTGGGCAGGCTCCAGAGTGACAGCTGGCTGCGAGGCCAGTGCCATGTCCATGTCCTCTGACTCGGTCTCCTGATCTGAGCTGGCAGTGGCCTGGAAGACTGGCAAGGGGTCCTCCTCAGGCTTAGATTCCAAGTGAGAGCCGGCAGCAGGTAGCTGGGTGGGCTGAAAGTCCTCCTCCTCCTTACACCCAGGACCCCAGGACAGAGTTTCTGTGTAAATAATGCAAGTTCCCACGGATGGCTCTTCTGTTAGGCAAGGTGAAGGGACTACCTCAGTGACTGAGCATGATGGAAGATGGTGAAAAAGCTGTACCTCCAAGCAGGTCCCCCCCCCCACCGTTCCACACTTCCTTGCTGTATAAAATATTTTGGGCAATTTGCTTACATGTCAGAAAGGGCACATGTTATCTCACAAGATACCCTGCCAACTGTGTTTCTGCACAATTGGCATTGCTATTTATAAAACTCATATTTACTCTGTCTTCAAGCTGAAATGGACAGAGTACAGACTTCAGCAGTGATGATGGTAATTATTGTTGTAGTGGGGCGGTGTAGAAAGTGGTATTTCTCCTCCGGGGAATGGAAAAACTCAAGCTGACCATTCTAGCTTATCTCCTTCGCAAACTTGGCAATTGAAACTTAAATAATTAAAAGATTGCTGTTGCAAAATTACAAAGTTCATCAGAAAAAGCAAATGAGTCAGAATAAATGATAATGAGGTATCGCTCAGCAGTAAAGAATCTGGACTTTGTAAAGTTCATTGTTCCAGAAAAGAAAATATTTTAGTGTCGCCAAATGCTGATTTATGAAATTACTTCTGGTCTGCAGGTATAAACAAATTACACTAGAACTCCCGGACAACAACAAAGTCGGATAATGACGCTAGATTTTTAGAAAAGTCATGCACTGGACAGCATCATTTTGTCATTATCTGGTGCATCATTTTTTATCTCCTATCTTGTCACGCTGTTTGAGGCTGGGGGGAAAATCGCCATCTTCAGGTGCATTTTTCCAGGTCTCTGGCTCTCCAGCAGGCTCTGGGTGGTGGGAGGAGCTTTTCTGTGCTATTTCCACCTTCCTATGAGGTCCCTTGGCTGCAAAACAGCTGAATCAAGTTGTGACCGCCATTTTGAAAATGTGATTTGAAAGTATCAATGTGATTTGAAACTGAAGTTACCCACAAAGGTAATTTGCATGAAATAATTACAGTGTTATGTTTACCTAATTTATGCATCAACTTTATCAACTGTAACTTGTTTGAAATTGTTGTTCCTTACTTTCTCCTTTTGTAATTTGAATTATATTGCTTAATATTTTCTATATTAATACAAATTTAAGTTTATCAAAACCATTAAGGTATGTTAGTTTAGCTTTTTTTGGTAAAATACCTTTAGATTAGCATTGAAATATTATACAGTATATCACTTTTTTCTTCCAGAAATGTGACTTGTGAACTGCAGCTGACCCATCCATAAATGCACTTTATCCTTCCTGTCTGGAAGAACCCAGCTACTATATTTTGAATAAACTGATGTAACCCTTCTAAGACACCTTCCTGGACAGCACATAAGCACAGGAGTTGTCAAAACACATTTATTACTAAGGCATGGTGAGAACATAGAAGACACCTCCTTGGAAAATTTACTTCAGCATTCCCTGGGCGACGGTGTAGCAAATTCTTTTGATGCAAAAACACTACAATGTAAACTTGCTGATTTGTACAATACTCTTAAATGAATAATCGGGGAGTAATTAAGGCATGGAATACCAACAACAAATCAATTTTGCAGATCAGTGTAGAATATTTTGAACTATTTTCTAGCAATGTTTATGACTGCCTGTCTAATGTTAATTCCAGAATTTTTGTCCCCAGTACCCCAATCACATGCTTTATTTACAAAATTGTTACATCCAAATACTAAGGGATATATACATTTTAAAATAAATGTTTTCCTCTCACCTACAGGTTTCTAGTGTTTATTCTACCCACTGAATGGAAAACTAAAGATGCAGACCAGAAATCTTAAACCTGCAGTGATGTTCAGAAAGAAATCAGCTCAACAATCTGATTCAGAGGGGATAAAGGAACCAATATAAGATTAGTCCAAAAAGAAAGGAAATAAATAAATAAAAAAGGATTGTTCTAATAATAGAAGACAATGGTGGGTGAAAAAGGATGGATACATCACCTGCTGACATCCATTTCTCAACTGTTCAGCTTATACTCACAAGTTAGACAGCTGTTGCCATGAAAATAAATTTAAAATGTAACACTGAGATAAATTACTCCAGTCCAAAGTTCAATGGTTAAACAATTAAAAATTCACAGTTGATAAATTATTGGATTAATAGAAAGAGAGTGGATTTGGATCCAGAAATCCTAGTTTCAAGTAACACCTTTTTCAATTGATTCAATCTTTATTGTGGGATATTCAGTGTGGCATACCTGTCAAGTATCCTGTATTGGCTGGGATATCCCATTTTTCAGCGCTCATTCCTCCCCTTTCCTGCTGCCGTCCCATATTTGAATGGCAGGGAAAGGGCATACTGTGCATGTGCAGCCATGGTGCACATGCGCAAATGGGCTACTGCGCATATGCATGCATAGTAATTTCCTGTATTTTGCGGAACCGCGCTTGACAGGTATGCAGTATGGTGGAGTGGACAGAGTGATGGCTAGAATACAGGAGGCCTGGATTTGAATCCCTGCTCTACCATGGAAGGTCACTTGGCATATGGAACTTGTCCAACCACCCCTTATATATCCCACTAACTTTGAAAGCCCTTTTGGGGTTGCTATAAGTCTTTTTTTCTTGATAACACATAACAACATTTTTGTACTGTTCCTACTATAGACAGTGTTCCTTATAAAGAAAAAAAGTACACACGACCAGCACATAGTTAATCTGAAGTATTACTTCCATCATAAAACTATAGGCAAAGCCCTCTGTCTTGACCATAATTTTACTTAATTACTTAATCGGCTCCTCTTCTACCTTTCAATGTAGAGGATTCTACAAAGGATCTCCATTGGGATTTCTCCTTGGACAGCTCCATGGCTTGCCTCAGGTAACTACCACAGACATGAAGGGCCTCCTTGATGTTAGCAACCCACTTGATGTGAGGCCTGTCTCAGGGTTTTGTGCTTGTTAAAATTAAATGGGATTCTACCTGTCAAAAGTCCTTTGATGATCTGTTAAAGGAGACAATAGTAACCACTCCTATTTTAAAGGCTCCTGAATTCAATAAAGAGTTTATTTTATAAACAGATGCAATTAACCATGGGCTAGGTGCCTGCCTTATGCAAAGTGAGGACAAAGGTGTTCTTCATCCTATACCATACTTCAGTAGGAAATTGTTGCCAAGGGAACAGAGGTATGTCATAGTTGAAAAAGAGTGTTTATCCATAGCTTCGCCCATTCCTATGGGGTAGAAGGCTTCAACTTCATACTGATCACAATGCCCTGAGATTTCTTCACAAGATGAAAGGTTCAAATCAGAGATTGTTGAGATAGGCTTCGTTGCTCCAAGACTATGATTTTTTTCTGTGAATCATGTTCATGGCCTAGACAATGTTCTAGTGGACTCCTTAAGCATAATGTATCCTAAAGACTCTCAGGAAGGTGAAAGTGTTACCTAAATCATGTGTAACTAAGTGTTGTTATTATGTTTGTAGTTGTGCAATACATGCACCTGGTGTGATGCTATGCAATGCCATATGTAACTGTATTCATCAAGTGAACCTCCAGCAATCTCTCTAGAAGCTGGAAGAGCTTAAAATTGCTTAAACCCTATATATGCAAGGGATATGCTTTACACCTTGTTTATGTTTTCATAACTTGTTCCCTTATAGTAAAGTCTGAACTGACTTTCCCTGGAAGGGAAGGCATGTAACAAAATAGGTCACATGTTATTCAACATGGAGTTTCTTTCGTTTTTAAACTGTTAGAAAGTAGCTTTGCTTCTTTGCAAAGGCCTCATATTCTTTCTGCTATACTTGTCTTGCAGATATTCTTGTAGAAGCTTCTCAAACTTCAGGCCTATGTTTTGGCTTCTTCTCAGTTTTGGAATGTCCGTTATGTCAACATCCAGAGCTTGGGACCATCAGACCTTTGTTATGAGAATCAGTGGTTGTTTACACACACCCTGGGCTCTAATTGGCTGTATGCTAACTAGGAGGGCCAAGCTCATTTCTTTCGTATAGGTACATGGATTTGGGAGTTAGTTCAAGTTTGGGGGTTCTGAGAGTGTCACCTCAGAAGGGAGAAGGGGACTCTACCACCAAGCCCTGACTCCAATCCAAGCTTAGTCATGGTTACCTAGATTAGTAAGGTTTTCCTTTTGTTTGTGGGGGAAGGCCGGAGTGTGGATTTTCCTATTTTTGTATGCTGTTATTCCGTATCCTGAACCAACAGAAGAACTGTTATTGCTTCAATATATTTCAAGAACAATAAACATCTTTACTCCATCAACAGCACCTGTTTTATGGGAGAGGGGGTAAGATAAGAGTTTAGCCATATGCCATACGCTACCACATTTAATACAATTCTCTCCATAATACTTGCTGGGCTCTGTAAATACAGGTAAGCCACAGGTTGTTCCAGCAGAAGGATCTGTGGGGTGGCACATAGGCTTCCTGGAGCTGGGAGTCTTTGGGGAGTTCCAATAGAGTAGAATGGTAAAAGTTACTCGCCAGGAACTGGGAGAGACCCAAGGGTGAGGTCAAAGCCTATCGGTTAAAAACAGTGATGTGCTGAAAAAAAAATTACTACTCCCACCCTGGGTGTGGCTAACTCTGTGGGCATGGCTAACTCTGTGGGAAACGCCCACTTGGCCAGCCACACCATGGCCTGGAGTAGGGAGGTGGGCATGGCCAACCAAGTGGGTGTGCCCTGGGGGAGTTTCCGCTACCAGTGCCTGCACACCTGTGGACACCAGGAGCAGCACATCACTGGTTAAAAAATGTACATGATGAGATTGTCACAAATGAATTGGGTTACAAAATTCTTATATAAATCACAAATTGTCCTTCCATTGTGTTTCCTGCAGTGGATTTTTAACTAAGAACTGTGTGTCTTGTACTAAAAACTTTACTTCTGGCAACTATCAGTTAGGGCTGATGAGAATTTAATTTGGCTGGTTTTCTGTTTAAACAGGAGCTTTACAACACTATAACATTTCTTTATATATATAACATCAACAACATGGATTTTAATAAAAGAGACATTGGAGAAAGGGTGAGAATGAAAGCGCGGCACCAAAATGGCCACCACGCTCTTTGCGCCCCCCCCCGGACTCAGACATCCGGGTGAGTTAGGGGGCATGGCCACCCCTCTATAAAAGGGGTGGCCACGAGGCAGACGAGCTGCTATTTTAGAAATAGCGATGGAGAGGAGAAGTTTTCTCCATCGCTGTTTGTCCATAGTCTTCAGCTGTTTAGCCCTTGATCCTTCCCGGCTGGGAAGGGAGGATTAGCACAGAGCCTTTAGCTTGCTGGCTGCTCTGTGCTTTTGGCGCTAGGTTTTCGATCCCTGGAAAGAGATCCTGCTCTTTCTTCGAAGATATGCCTCCCAAACGGAAGGCCCCAGCGATGAAACCGTGGCCAAAGGGGAGGACTTTTTTGGGCCCTGTGCAGGACGGGGGGCAGCCATCAGGTCGGAGGACCAGGGCTGCGCCCCCGCGGCAGGGCACTATCCCAGCCTTGCCCACCGATACCGGTGGGGTGATTCAGGCTGGCACTTGGCAGCCGGCCTTGGCTAGCCAGCCTCAGGCCGGCCCCACAGGGGCTTCGGCTCTCGGCCCGCAGTTGCCGGCCATGTGTCAGGACAGCGGGGGAGGGCCTGGTGCGCAACCCGTTCCTCCTCCGGCCCCTCATGGGCCGGAGTTTTGGGCATGGCCCTATTCTGGCCCAGGCTCTCACTTTGGTGTTCCTTTCCAAATGCCTAGTGGGCCTTCCGGCCAACCCGGCCCACCTTATGCTGGGGGATCTGTGGCAGTGGATGCTTTACTAGCACGTTTAGCAGTGCTGGAGGCATCCTTGGGGATTGCACAGCCTCCTATGGGAGGGGGCCCTTCTCTCTCTTCCGGGGGCCCTTCGCGTCCACCGGCTACCTCGACAGCTGCCACACTGCACCAGGTGGCCAGCTGGGTTGAGCTGCTTGAGACGCTCCGGCCTGCGCCTGCCGGTGTCTTGCAGCTCCCTGTTCGTCCAGAGCTGCAGATGGGGAGCAGTCAGGTGTGCCCCCAGAGCTCGATTCCGGTCGCGAGCTCCGACGCCCACCGTGGGCCGGAACCCCCGGTGGGGTGCACCTAGTGAGTATCAGGTTCAAATTAGTGCACCTACATCACAGCCCACTTCCAGTGGTGGGGTTCAATGGCCCTGGCCTCGTCAAGTTGAGGCGAGTGAGCATCAGTTACCAGTCTATCCCAGTGCCCCTTGATTTCAAAATGGCACCTCATTGAGGACGGGGGTTTCCGCCCCGGGGCAGTGCCGGGCATTGCAGGGGCTGTCCAGGTCCCGCTGCCTATGCCCCATATACCTAATGTGCCAGTGACGGCTTTGCCGACGGCTGGTTATTCCTTGCCCCTTGGTGATCATTTGTCCCAGGTCACGAGGGAGAAGATTTGGCGGGGGGAGTACGTGGATATATTCTCCCTATTGAACCATGAGCCCACTAAGGAGGAGAGAGAGGGACAGGACGACAGAGACAAAGAGCTGTACCATTGTGGCCATGCCGTGCAGCGAGCTGCTCCAACACAGGCTCCCCGCCAGCCGGCGGGGCAGGGGGTTCCAGCCCGCTTGCTGTGTTGGAGCTTCTCGGCTAATGGCGTGTGCAATAAGTGGCAGTGCCGATATAAACACGAGTGTCCCTCTTGCTCTGGCCCCCACACAGCCGCCGCGTGCCCGCGGGCCGGTGGGTCACGGGGCAGAGGTAGAGGTGGACAGGGAGCGGGCAGAGCTTCTGCTAATGGAGCTAGCCAGTCAAAAGGCCCCCTCCCCAGTTAATGTGTATATGTTGGAGCGATGGCTCTCAACTTATCCAAGGAGGGAGGACACGAGGTACCTCCTGGAGGGTTTCCAGTGGGTCTTCCGTATCCCATTCAAAGGGGTGCGGGGACTCCAAGATGCCCCCAATTTACTTTCTCTGAAGGGTAAGGAGGAGGTGGCTGCCCTGAGTATTGCCAAAGAGGTAGAGGCCAAGAGGGTGGAGGGCCCCTTTTCTGTACCACCCTTCCCCAACCTGAAGGTTTCCCCTCTGGGGTTAGTACCTAAAAAGGCCCCGGGGGAATTTTGTTTAATCCACCATCTATCATACCCGGCGGGTTACTCTGTCAATGATGCTATTCTTGATGACCTTTGTTCGGTCAGGTATACGTCGTTTGACCAAGCCCTGCGAATGGTGTGCTCTTGTGGTCCTGGTGCCCTCCTGGCAAAATGTGACATTAAATCGGCATTCCGATTACTGCCAGTGCACCCGGGGGACTTTGAGCTATTGGGTTTTAGATTCCAAGGGAAGTTTTATGTAGATAAGGCCATGCCTTTTGTCTGCTCTATTTCATGTTCAGCATTCGAACGTTTTAGCACCTTCCTTCAGTGGGTCTTTGTTCGCAGGTCCGGGTCCCAGTCTGTAGCCCATTACCTCGATGACTTTTTGTTCGGGGGTGAACGGGGCTCGGACACGTGCACGCGTCTCCTCACTACATTTCAGATGCTAATTCGGGAACTGGGTGTCCCTTTAGCGCCCGAAAAGACCGAGGGCCCATCCACTACGCTCACATTTCTGGGTATTTAAATTGACACGGTTGCACAGGCATCCCGGTTACCCAATGACAAGGTCACCCGGTTCTCCACGATGATTTTGGCCTTGCTGGCCAAACGTAAAGTGTCACTTCGTGAGCTTCAGGTACTTCATGGCCATCTTAAATTTGCCTGCAGGGTGGTTACGCCCGGCAGAGCAATTGTCGGCGCCTATGTGACGCCATGTCTGGCCTGTCAAAGTGCCATCATAGGGTCCGACTGACCAGGGGCATGCGGGCTGACCTTTTGGTTTGGCTTAAATTCCTGCGGGAATTTAATGGGGTCTCCTTTTGGAGATCCGACCTTTTAGTTTCCCCTAGATTCCAAGTACAGTCGGATGCCTCCGGCTCCCTGGGATATGGGATTTACTTTGAGGGGAGGTGGGCTTATGGCCACTGGCCTCCAGCATGGCGGGGCATGGATCGCCTCCGTGATCTTACATTCCTTGAGTTCTTTCCAATCCTGGGAGCTTTGATGCTATGGGGCGAGGAGTGGGCTGACTCAGTGGTCCATTTTTGGTGTGACAATGCGGCGGTAGTGCACATTGTCAATGCTCAGACGTCTAAGTCACCTAGAGTGATGGCGTTGGTCCGTCAGTTTGTGTTACGTAGCCTCCGCCTGAATGTGCTCTTTAAGGCCAGACATGTACCAGGTATTAATAATGATATTGCTGATGCTTTATCCCACCTGCAGATCCCCCGGTTCCGTGCCTTGGCTCCGGAAGCAGAGGAATTCCCCTCGCCACTCCCGGCCGAGATTTGGACATTTGGCAAGGAGAGGGGAACCGGGCGATCGGCATGTCTTTGGCACCTCGCACGCGTAAGGCATATCACCATGCTTTCATTCAATTTAGAACCTTTTGTGTGCAACTTCAGTTGCCCGAAGTGTGGCCCATTCCAGTCGAACAAGTTTTACAATTTATGGTTTATTTACACAGTCCGGGTTTGGCTCCTCGCACTATAGCATCCAGGCTGTCGGCACTGGCATTTATGGCCAAGGTGAGGGGTTTTGCTGACTGCGTGAATGATTTCCGCATACGACATGTTTTGGAGGGGTGGACATGGGAACGTGGCCGCTGCCTGGACACTCGCCACCCAATTTCACCAGGGGTGCTTACCCACCTTGCACGAGGCTGGCATGATCTGTGTTTTGATAAGTATGAGGCGGCTCTTTTTCACGCGGCTACCACGGTGGCCTTCTTTGGAGCACTCCGCATCAGTGAGTTGGTACTACTGTCTAAGGCGGATGCGACTCGTAGGGCACTGGAACTCGACGATGTCTATGTCTCTAATGAGTGGGCTCAGTTGAGGATAAGGTTCTCAAAAGTTGATCAGCACGGCGTAGGCAGTGGAGTTAGACTGCTACGATGTTCCATTGCAGACATCTGTCTGGTTGGTGCCCTACAGGAGTTCTTGGCAGTGCGTGGCACGCACCCTGGCCCATTTTTCTGCCACCAGGATGGGTCTCCCCTTACTAAATTTCAATTTTGGAAGGTGACCGGTATGGCACTATCCAGTGTTGGCCTCCCCGGGGCTCGTTACGGCACCCATTCGTTTAGGATAGGTGCTGCATCCACTGCGGCTGCATTTGGGTACTCTGAGGCTGATATACGCCGTATGGGAAGATGGGGATCTATGCGTTTTGCATTGTATGTTCGCCCTCTTCGGGTATGAGTACCAGTTAAGTCATTGTTCTCTTTTCTTCTTTTACAGACCCTGTGTGTCCCCACACACCGGTGGCAGTATGGCTGGTGGGCCACAGTTATGTGCACTGGGCAGCGCAGTATGCTGCGGCGACAGAGTGGGGACCACAGCTTGGACTGCATGCGAACGCACGCATACGTTGGTATGGTAAGCGCGGAACGAGATGGCGGGAACTGTTGCCATTCCTGTTTTCCATCAGGGATGCTGAACCGCCTGATGTCCTTGTACTGCACCTCGGTGGCAATGACCTCGGCCAGGTCACTGGCCTTTCTTTAAAATTCACGATTTGCAGTGACCTAGCTTATTTGCATTATGTGTGGCCGTCCACAAGGCTGCTATGGTCGGACATCATACCGCGTCATTCTTACAGGGGAGGTATTGACCTCCGTGCCCTTGACCGCACTCGCCGCTCAGTGAACAGGGCTGTTGCCCGGTTCTTGGCAGACAAGGGTTTGGGGATGGTCATCCGACACCCTACCATTAGTTTACAAAATTATGATCTTTATGCAGGGGATTGGGTCCACCTGTCGGCTAGAGGTATGAACCTCTTTTTGGAAGATTTGCAAGCAGGCCTGTTGACCAAGCTGACGGTCTGGGGGGGCGGGGCGGTGAGTCTTCATTGAAGCCTCCCCGTGTGGCGGGTAGCACTGGTAAGGTAAAGATTTATGACCCATGGGTATCCGGCAGGTTCGCAATTGACTGGCCAACACTTAGACAGGTACAGGTGTAATAGCTTTGACCGGTCAACGACGAACCAGGCAAGGGGTGATGGCAGGAGCTTTTCAGCATGCATCACCCCATGATTTGACGGATACACGTCAGAGGGTGGAGTCAGTAGATAGTTTATTGACTCCAGTCAACAATTTGTTTGAGTCAACAAACAAATTGATACAAATGGATACATTGTAGCCAATTGCCATTGGCAATTTTGGGAGGAACCTTACCAGTGTTACTGCGGCCTGCTTGCCTTAAGAATTACAATTGGATGAATACACCAATTGAAAGTTATAATTCGGACTAGGGTATTATTCAATAAAAGTGGCCCAATGCCTTTATCCATATACCGGTGTCTGAGTCTTTCTTTGGGGGGTGCGCCTGCAAATGCAGATTTGCACTTTCAGGCAGAGGGATGTATATATTTATCTCCTGAAAGTCTTGGTTTAGATCGCTATGTATTCATCCATGCTTATAACAGTCAATAACACCACCCAACAATGATTTTTCTACTAGGAATAACACATGTGATTTACATGATATTGAGTGTACTGATTCCAAATCTGAACTCAGAATTTGCCTCTACCATTCAGATTTTAAGTTATAGTTGTTTTATAGCTGTCCAAATGGTCGGTAATTGGGTAATGTATTTTTTACATGGGGACATTATAACAGTTGCAGTTACCACTATGCCTGCTGAATCATATCCCCTGGTGGCATGCAAGTTCCAACAATAGCCAAGCATGTCTGGGCAAGTCACTGAGCTGATGTCAGAAATAGGTATATACACTGCAATCTCCAGGGGAATGTATATATCACAGGGGTGTGTATTATGATTTTTGTCCTTTTTTTGTCCTGTAGTATTGATAGAACAATAATAAATAAATAAGGAAAATATATGCACATATTAAAATTTTATTTATGAATTTAGAATCAGATAGACATGAGAATATATTCATAGAATAAGAATTATTTACTATATTGATTATTAAGGATTAAATGTTTTTATTGTGTTGTAGTATAAGTATGTTTAGTATTGGATGTATTTATTTGTAATTTTTTATAATTTTTGTCTTGTTTGTATTTTATTTTGAAAATTAAAAAACATTTATTTTTTAAAAAAAGAAATAGGTATATAAGGCAAGATGGACCAAGTGCTTATCTCTAGTGCAAAACTATCTTATTGGATGGTACAGCTAGGCTACAGAGAATCTTTTTTGAGCTAAAGATGAGTAGTAGCAGCTGTGTTAATAAACAGGACAATCATGTATATAGATGTAATTGACTTAAAATCCTGTTGTCCTAGGCAGAATTGGACTTCAGATTTGGATTCAGCGTGGTTGATTTAGTATAGGACACATGGATTAAACCAAGTAGCAGACAACATTATTTTTTTGTGATGCTGCAAGCGCGGTGCCAAAATGGCTGCCGCGCTCTTTGCGGGGGGCCCCACCCGGACGCAGACATCTGGGCTAGTTTGGGGGGCGTGGCCACCCCTGTATAAAAGGGGTGGCCACGAGGCAGCCGTGCTGCCATTTTGCGAAGCGACGGAGCGGAGAAGTTTGCTCTGACGCTTACTTCCTCGCCTTCGCCTCTTTGTTTTAAGAGCCTCGCTTTGCTTTGGATCCTCATCAGAGGCTTTCCCTTCCTCCTACCATCACCTGCTTGGGCCATGGCACCGAATCGCAAGGATCAGGTGGCCCCTCGGTCGCATCCAGGGGGGGGGCTTGGCCCACCCCTTCCAATTCTTCGGGGGTGCCACCGGGCTGGACGGCATCCCCGCAGGGGGGGGGTGGGGTTACAATACCCACTGCCACCAATGAGCCCAGTCTGAGGAATCAGGCGGGGGCGGCACAGGCCTGCTCCCCTGGGGTTCTTACCCCTGCTGCTTCTTTGCCCGGCTCGGAGCACAGCGGCCCACTCGGGCACGGTGTGGGTTTCAGCCCCACCGTTCTTCTGGCCCCTCATGGGCCGGATTACTGGGCATGGCCCTATTCTGGCCAGGGATTGCTACATGGGTTTATCCCTCAGCAACTGCCCTGTGCAGCATCTGGCCCATCCGGCCCACCTTATCCTGGTGGGTCAGAGACTGTGGATGCTCTCCTTGCCCGCATTTCAGTGCTGGAGGCTTCAAATGGGCATTGCTCCACCACCTTCGGATGGTCGGCTTGCCAACTCTCCAGTCCCGGCCCACGCGTCGGCCTCGGCTGCGCAGCGGGCCGCCAACAGGGTTGAGCTGCTTGAGGCCATCAGGCCAGCCCAAGCTGGTGCCTTGCAGATCCCCATCAGCCCGGTACAACATGGCTTTCCAGTGGCTACCGATCCTACTTGGCAGGGGCAAATCGGGATGCAGAGCTCGATACCTGTCGTGAGCTCCGACGCCCACCGTGGGCCAGAACCCCCAGTGGGGATGGCCCAGGGGGGTGCGCCGAGTGAGTATCCTGGTCAAGTCAGCACACCAGTGACACTAGCCAATACTGCTGGGGGGGGCGGTTGCAGTGGCCATGGCCGCAACAAGTAACTGTGGGAGGACAGTTTAATCCGCACTGTCTGGTTAATTCCTGGTTGCCCAATTATCCCCCAGTTATTGCAGGGGTGACTGCCCCTATGGGTACGCCTAATTTCCCGGGGGTCCTACAGGGTCCACTGCGGGCGCCCACAATTCAATCCGTGCCGACGGCGGCCCTGCTGACGGCCGGTTACTCCTTACCCCTGGGTGACCATTTGTCCCAGGCTAAGAGGGAAAAGATTTGGCGGGGGGAATACGTGAGCATTTTTACCCTCCTGAATCGTGAACCCACGAAGGAGGAGAGGGATGGGCAGGACGACAGGGCCAAGGAGTTGTCCCGTCGTCGTAAGCCACCTCGCACTTGGGCTAATTGGTTACCGGCCTATCTGATTTATATGGCAGTATACGTGAGGGCCCATCCTGATCTGGCCATTCCAATGGTCCAGTACCTGGACAATATTGACCGGGCCGTTGTTGATTTCCCTGGACCGTCATGGTTGGCATATGGTGAAGAATTTAGGAAGAGGGTGGCCCTTCATCCTGAGATGAGGTGGGACGAGCCCTGCCAGCAGTTGTGGCTGCTGTATATGATCCCCACGCGACCGGCGCCTGGTGACCGGTACCACTGTGGCCATGCTGTACAGCGGGCTTCTACGACACAGACTCCCCACCAGCCGGCGGGGCAGGGGGTTCCAGCCTGCCTGCTGTGTTGGAGTTTCTCTGCCAACGGAGTGTGCAAATAGCGCCAGTGTCGATATAGGCACGAGTGCCCTTCTTGTTCCGGCCCTCATGCTGCCTCCGCGTGCCTGCGGGCTGGTGGGTCAAGAGGCAGAGGAAGGGGTGGACAGGGGGCGGCTAGAGCTCCCTCTGATGTTGCTACCCATTCAAAAGGCCCCCTCCCCAATTAATGTCCCGGTGCTTGAACGTTGGCTGCATGCTTATCCTAGACAGGATGATGCGAGATACCTACTTGAGGGCTTTCAGTTTGGCTTCCGCATACCCTTTAAAGGGGTTTGTGGGCCTCAGGATGCCCCGAACCTACTGTCTCTCAGGGGTAATGAGGACATTGCTGCGGAGCAGATAGCCAAGGAGGTTAAGGCACAGAGTGTGGCGGGGCCGTTTGACGACCCCCCATATCCTAACTTGAAGGTATCCCCTCTAGGTTTAGTCCCTAAGAAGTCCCCGGGTGAATTCCGTCTAATCACCACCTTTCTTACCCTGCGGGCTCCTCGGTCAATGACGCTATACCGGACGATCTTTGCTCTGTCAGTTATACGTCCTTTGACCAGGCCTTACAGATGGTACACTCGTGTGGTTCCGGGGCGCAATTGGCAAAGTGTGATGTCAAATCGGCATTCCAATTGTTGCCAGTGCACCCCGATGACTTTGAGCTGTTAGGTTTTTGTTTTCGGGGCAAGTTTTATGTGGACAAGGCCATGCCTTTCGGCTGTTCAATATCATGTTTGGCCTTTGAATGATTTAGCACCTTCCTCCAACTGGGCTTTTGTTTGTAGGTCAGGGTCCCGATCGGTTGCCCACCACCTTGACAATTTTTTGTTCGGGGGTGGACATGCTACGGACACATGTGCCCGTCTGCTCACCACATTTCAGGTCCTTATGCGGGAACTGGGCATCCCCCTAGCACCTGAAAAGACTGTGGGCCCAGCCATCACCCTTACCTTTTTAAGTATTGAAATCGACACCGTCGCCCAGACATCCAGAGTGCCTAAGGAAAAGGTGACTCGGATCTCTGCCGTGATTTTGGCAATGCTTGCCAAGCGTAAGGTGTCTCTCCAAGAGTTACAGGTGCTTCACGGTCACCTCAACTTTGCCTTTAGGGTAGTGACGCCAGGCAGAGCCTTTGCCAGGCATCTGTGTGACGCCATGGTGGGCCTTTCAAGGCGACACCACAGGGTACGGCTGACCAGGGGTTTACGAACAGACCTGGTGGTTTGGCTCACATTCCTACAGAACTTTAATGGCGTCTCCTTTTGGAGATCTGAGCTTATGGTCAGCCCTCATTTTCAAGTACAATCGGATGCCTCCGGCTCCCTGGGTTATGGGATTTACTTTGAGGGACGATGGACCTATGGTCAATGGCCTCAGACATGGCAAGGCACAGATCGCTTACGCGATCTTATGTTCCTGGAGTTCTTTCTCATTTTATGGGCCCTAATGCTCTGGGGGGACAGGTGGGCTAATTCGGTAGTTCACTTTCGGTGTGACAAAGCTGCAGTGGTGCACATTGTCAACGCCCAAACATCTAAATCCCCCAGAGTCATGGCCTTAGTTCGCCAATTTGTTTTGAGGTCCTTGTGCCTTAATGTGCTCTTCAGGGCCAGACATGTGCCAGGCGTTAAGAACGATATTGCTGACGCTTTATCCTGCCTGCAGATCTCCTGGTTCCGTGCCTTGGCTCCAGACGCAGAGGAACTTCCCTCTCCACTCCCGGCCGAGATTTGGACATTTGGCGAGGAGAGGTGAACCGGGCAATCGGCATGTCTTTGGCACCTCGCACGCGCAAGGCATATCTGCATGCACTCCTCCAATTTAGGACTTTTTGTGTGCAACGGCAATTGCCCGAAATGTGGCCGATACCGGCCGACCAGATTTTACAGTATATGGTGCACCTTCATGATCAGGGGTTAGCCCCATGCACCACCGCCGCCAGGCTATCCGCCTTGGCATTTATGGCCAAGGCACGGGGCTTCACTGACTGCGTGAATGACTTCCGCATACGCCACGTATTGGAGGGGTGGACACGTGAGCATGGCCGCCGGCCGGACACACGTCACCCTGTTTCACCAGGTGTTCTGACCCACCTTGCACGAAGTTGGCATAGACTGTGTTATGATAGATATGAGGAGGCTTTTTTTTCATGCAGCTACCACCATAGCTTTCTTTGGAGCTCTCTGAATCAGCGAGCTGGTCCCATTGTCTAAGGGGGACGTGTCTCGTAGGGCACTAGAACTCGACGATGTCTTTATCAACCAGGAGTGGGCCCAATTGAGGATTCGCTCCTCAAAGGCCGATCAGCATGGAGTAGGCAGTGGTGTTAGAGTGCTACGATGCACATTTACTGACATCTGTCCGGTTGGTGCCCTACATGCATTTTTGGCAGTGCGTGGCACACACCCTGGCCCATTTTTCTACCACCAGGATGGGTCTCCCCTTACCAAATTTCAGTTTTGGAGGGTGACCGGTATGGCACTTCACAGTGTCGGCCTCCCTGGGGCTCGTTACGGCACCCATTCATCCAGGATAGGCGCCGCTTCAACTGCGGCTGCGTTTGGGTACTCTGAGGCTGATATATGTCGGATGGGTAGGTGTGGGTCCGTGCGTTTCTCCCTATATGTACGTCCCCTCACTGTATGAGTACCATTTATGTCCTTTCTTCCTTTTCCTTCTTTTACAGACCCTGTGTGTCTACGCACATCGGTGGCAGAATATGCTGCAGCGACGGAGTGGGGACCCCATCTCGGGCAGCGTGCAGCCGCACGTATGCAGTGGTATGGTATGCGCGGCATGAGATGGCGGGAACTGTTGCCATTCCTGATGTCCATCAGGGATGCTGGACCGCCTGATGTCCTGATTCTGCACCTCGGCAGCAATGATCTCGCACAGATCACTGGCCTTTCCTTAAAAATGTCAGTGTGCAGCGACCTGGCGTTTTTACATCATTTATGGCCGTACACATGGTTGCTATGGTCTGACATCGTGCCAAGACAGTGTTATAGAGGAGGCATGGAACAGTGGTTTGGACCGTGCCCGGCGGTCAGTGAACAGGGCTGTTCCTTGTCGAGAATGGCTTGGGGACCACCATTCGACATCCGGGGATAGGCTTGCAAGATTTTGACCTATATGCAGGAGATGGGGTCCACCTGTTGGCCAGAGGTATAAACCTCTTTCTGGAGGACGTGCAAGCAGGCCTGGTGACTGAGCTGACGGTCTGGGGGGGGGGGGGCGGTGAGTCATCATGGATGCCTCCCCGTGTGGCGGGTAGCACTGGGTAAGGTAAAGATTTATGACCCATAGGTATCCGGCAGGTTCGCAATTGACTGGCCAACATGTAGATAGGTACAGGAGAAACAGGATTGGCCGGTCAACGGCGAACCATGAAAGGGGTGATGTCAGGAGCTTCACAGCCTGCATCACCTTGATATTTGAACAGATACACGTCATAGGGTGGGGTCAGTAGATAGTGTCAACAAACAAATTGATACATGTAGCCAATTTCCATTGGCATTTAGGGTGGAACCTTACCAGTGCTACTGCGGCCTGCTTGCCTTAAAGAATTACAATTGGATGATACACCAATTGAAAGTGATAATTCGGACTAGGGCATTATTCAATAAAAGTGGCCCAATGCCTTTAATCCAATACCGGTGTCTGAGTCTTTATTTGGGTGGGTGCGCCTGCAATGTGTAATGGTTGCCATCTGTGGTGGGTAGGTGTTTGTTTCCCTGTCAAGCTCCTCAACTTTAACAGTTAATTCCAGGCTTTCACATAATATATTTTTGCAAAACTGGCTAGTATAGATGGTTGTGGATTCCTTTCTGTTTGGTTTAGATGAAAAATTGCCAAATTTTACATTTTTATTTCTAAATGGGGTAGCAAGACCTTGAGACCTAAATGTTTTGAGCACTGAAGAAGATGAAACTGACAGATTTATCTGTCTTTGTTAAATAGAGAGTGCTATCAGCATCCATTCCCAATGAGTTTTCCAGTAGAACGTTTGCAATCACAAATCAGAAAGCTGTTTATTAATATAGTATATTTTCTGGAAGTACACTTGGTACCTGAAGGTGGAACACTTTCTGCATTTAGTTAATAAATATCTTCTGAATGCTTATCCTGAACAGATCCACTAGTTTTTGAATCAGTTGACTATATCTGGGTTTTTGGGGAAGCTTCTAACTGTTTTTCTTAGCACAAGAGTAAATGTCACCAAGCATGAGGACAACCTCTTTCTTACTAAGCATTTAGACCATAGCATGGCCTATTTGAGCAATCCAGAGCTTTCTCCAAGAGAGCATGATTTCAGTGTGATTTTGGCACATAAATAATAAGAAGGAAAAGGAGGAGGATGGCAGAAAGAGATGGAGGGGAAGGGAGGAGAGAGGAGGGGGAGGGGAAGATCACATATCTTTATTGTTTTAAATAGCAAACCATTATGATGGTAGGCAGGTCCATTATGTAAAGAGAAAAAGAAAGATAATAATACAATTTAAACATACAACATCAACTTTTAAATAAGTTACAGTTAGGCTAATCCTTATCCTGTTTTTAAAAAAAACCCAATATCTTATTCAGAATTCAAATTAATGCATGAGTTGTGGGTTAGGAAGTTAAGGTGGGGTGATGAATGTTTATGTTATGACTCCATTATAGATTCAAACAGATAGGGCCTTAATAAAGTGTGAAGTGTAACTGTATTGTATTATATTTTATTGATTATTGTATTATTGTATTTTTGCATTGATATGTATTCATAATCTCTTCTGTAGACTTTACTGCTGTGTTGCTTATAATTTGATATTGAAAGCGTGGCACCAAAATGGCCGCCACGCTCTTTGCGGGCCCCCCCCCACCTGGACTCAGACATCCGGGTGAGTTAGGGGGCGTGGCCACCCCTCTATAAAAGGGGTGGCCACGAGGCAGCCGAGCTGCCATTTTAAAAGAGCGACGGAGAGGAGAAGTTTTCTCCGTCGCTGTTTGTTCTTTCCCCCTTGGTCCTTCCCAGCTGGGAAGGAAGGTTTTGCATGGAGCCTTTGGCTTGCTGGCTCCTCTGTGCCTTTTTGCGCTCTTCAATCCCTGGAAAGGGATCCTGCTACTTCCGATATGCCTCCCAAATGGAGGGCCTCGGCGATGAAGCCGTGGCCCACGGGGAGGACTTTTGGCCCTGCGCAATGTGGGGGCCAGCCCTCGGGTCGGAGGACCAGGGCTGCGCCCACGCACCAGAGCTCTACCCCCACTGAAACCGGTGGGGCGATGCAGGCTGCTTGGCCCTCGGCTGGTCAGCCTTCGTCTGGCCCTTCTGGGGCTTCGGCCCTCGGCCCGCAGCTACCGGCCATGGGCCCGGGCAGCGGGGGTGGGCCCGGTGCTGGTGCACAGCATGTTCCACCTCCGGCCCCTCATGGGCCGGAGTTTTGGGCATGGCCCTATTTGGGCCCAGACTCTCATACCAGGGTTCCTGGTCCAATGCCTGGTGGGCCGTCCTGCCCACCCGGCCCACTTTATACTGGGGGATCTGTGGCAGTTGATGCATTGCTAACACGTTTAGCTGTGCTTGAGGCATCCTTAGGGATGGCACACAACCCCGTGCCTGGTGGCCCTTCATTTGCTGCGGGGGGCCCTTTGGGTCCTCCGGCTACCTCAATGGCCGCCACACTACAGCAAGCGGCCAGCCAGGTTGAGCTGCTGGAGACGCTCCGGCCTACCCCGGCTGGTGTCTCGCAGCTCCCTGTTTGGCCAGAGCTACAGCAGGAGAGTGGTCAGTTGTGGCCCCAGAGCTCGATTCCGGTCGCAAGCTCCGACGCCCGCTGTGGGCCAGAACCCCCAGTGGGGGCGGCTCACGGGGGTGTACCTAGTGAGTATCAGGTTCAAGTTAATGCACCCACATCACAGTCCACTTCCAATGGTGGGGTTCAGTGGCCATGGCCTTGTCATGTCGAGGCAAGTGGGCATCAGTTGCCACCCTATCCCAGTGCCCCTTGGTTCCATACTGGTGCAACGTTGGGGGTGGGGGTTTCCACCCCCGGGCCAGTGCCGGGCATTGCAAGGACTGTCCAGGTTCCGCTGCGTATGCCCCGGGTACCTAATGTGCCGGTGACGGCTTTGCCGACGGCTGGTTATTCGTTGCCCCTTGGTGATCATTTGTCCCAGGTCACGAGGGAAAAGATTTGGCGGGGGGAGTACGTGGATACATTCTCCCTATTGAACCGTGAGCCCACTAAGGAAGAGAGAGAGGGACAGGATGACAAAGACAAAGAGCTGTCCCGCCGTCATAAGCCACCATGCACCTGGGCCAACTGGTTGCCCGCATATCTTATTTATATGGCGGTGTATCTCAGGGCCCGGCCAGACCTGGCCATTCCTATGGTTCAATATTTGGACAATATTTATAGGGCAATGGTGGATTTTCCTGGCCCATCGTGGTTGGCTTACGATGAGGAATTCAGAATGAGGGTGCCCTTGCACCCGGAGATGAGATGGGATGAGCCCTGTCAGAAATTGTGGCTATTGTACATGACCCCCACGCGTCCGGCACCTGGGGATAGGTACCATTGTGGCCATGCCGTTCAGTGAGCTTCTCCAACGCAGGCTTCCCGCCAGCTGGCGGGGCAGGGGGTTCCAGCCCGCTTGCTGTGTTGGAGCTTCTCGGCCAGCAGTGTGTGTAATAAGCGGCAGTGCTGATACAAACACGAGTGTCTCTCTTGCGCTGGCCCCCACGCCGCAGCCGCGTGTCCGCGGGCCGGCGGGTCACAGGGCAGAGGTAGAGGTGGACAGGGAGCGGGCAGAGCTGCTGCTGAGGGAGCTAGCCAGGCAAAAGGCCCCCTCCCCAGTTAATGTGTATATGTTGGAACGATGGCTCTCAACTTATCCATGGAAAGAGGATGCGAAGTACCTCCTTGAGGGTTTCCAGTGGGGGTTCCGAATCCCATTCAAAGGAGTGCGGGGACCCCAAGATGCACCCAATTTACTGTCCCTGAAGGGTAGAGAAGAGGTGACTGCCCTGAGTATCGCTAAGGAGGTTGGGGCCAAGAGGGTGGCAGGCCCCTTTTCTGTGCCACCCTTTCCCAACCTGAAGGTCTCCCCTCTGGGGTTGGTACCCAAGAAGGCCCCGGGGGAATTTCGTTTAATCCACCATTTATCGTACCCGGCGGGTTATTCTGTCAATGATGCTATCCCTGATGACCTTTGTTCGGTCAGGTATACGTCCTTTGACCAAGCCCTGCGAATGGTGCGCTCTTGTGGTCCTGGTGCCCTCTTGGCGAAATGCGACATCAAATCGGCATTCCGATTGTTCCCAGTGTACCCTGAGGACTTTGAGCTATTGGGTTTTAGATTCCAAGGGAAGTTCTATGTAGATAAGGCCATGCCTTTTGGCTGCTCTATATCCTGTTCAGCATTTGAACGTTTTAGCACCTTCCTTAAGTGGGCCTTTGTTCGCAGGTCCAGGTCTCGGTCTGTAGCCCATTACCTCGATGACTTTTTGTTCGGGGGTGAACGGGGCTTGGACACGTGCACGCGTCTCCTCACCACATTTCAGACGCTAATGCAGGAACTGGGTGTCCCTTTAGCGCCCGAAAAGACCGAGGGCCCATCCACTACCCTCACGTTTCTGGGTATCGAAATTGACACAGTCGCACAGGCATCCCAGTTACCCATTGACAAGGTCACCCGGATCTCTGCGATGATTTTGGCCTTGCTGGCCAAACGTAAGGTGTCACTTAGGGAGCTTCAGGTACTGCATGGCCATCTTAACTTTGCCTGCAGGGTGGTTACGCCTGGCTGGGCATTTGCTCGGCGCCTGTGCGATGCCTTGTCTGGCCTGACAAGGCGCCATTATAGGGTCCGACTGACCAGGGGCATGTGGGCTGACCTTTTGGTTTGGCTCTCATTCCTGCGGGACTTCAACGGGGTATCCTTTTGGAGGTCCGACCTTTTAGTTTCACCTAGGTTTCAAGTCCAGTTGGATGCCTCCGGCTCCCTGGGATATGGGATTTACTTCCAGGGGAGGTGGGCTTATGGCCAATGGCCTCCAGCATGGCGGGGAATGGATCGCCTCCGCGATCTTACATTCCTTGCGTTTTTTCCAATCCTGGGAGCCTTGATGCTATGGGGCAAGGAGTGGGCCGACTCTGTGGTCCATTTTTGGTGTGACAATGCTGCAGTAGTGCACATTGTCAATGCTCAGACATCTAAATCACCCAGGGTGATGGCTTTAGTTCGCCAATTCGTGTTACGTAGCCTACGCCTCAACATGCTTTTCAGGGCCAGACATGTACCAGGCATTGATAATGATATTGCTGATGCTTTATCCCGCCTGCAGATCCCCCGGTTCCGCGCCTTGGCTCCGGACGCAGAGGAATTCCCTTCGCCACTTCCGGCCGAGATTTGGACATTTGGCAAGGAGAGGTGAACCGGGCGATTGGCATGTCCTTGGCACCCCGCACGCGTAAGGTGTATCATCATGCTTTCGTTCAATTTAATATCTTTCGTGTGCAACTTCAGTTGCCAGAGGTGTGGCCCATTCCAGTGGAACAGGTTTTACAATTCATGGTTTATTTACACAGTCAGGGCCTCGCTCCCCGCACTATAGCATCAAGGCTGTCAGCATTGGCATTTATTGCCAAGGTGGGGGGTTTTGCTGACAGCATGAACGATTTTCGCATACGGCATGTTTTGGAGGGGTGGACACGGGAACGTGGCCGCCGCCCGGACACTCGGCACCCAATTTCCCCAGGGGTGCTCACACACCTTGCACGAGGCTGGCCTAACCTATGTTTTGACAGGTATGAGGCAGCTCTTTTTCATGCGGCTACCACGGTGGCCTTCTTTTGAGCGCTCCGCATCAGTGAGTTGGTACTACTGTCTAAGGCAGATGCGACTCGTAGGGCACTAGAACTCGACGATGTCTATGTTTCTCATGAGTGGGCTCAGTTGAGGATACGGTCCTCAAAAGTTGATCAGCACGGCGTAGGCAGTGGAGTTAGACTGCTACGATGTTCCATTGCAGACATCTGTCCGGTTGGTGCCCTACAGGAATTCTTGGCAGTGCGTGGCACGCACCCTGGCCCGTTTTTCTGCCACCAGGATGGGTCTCCCCTTACTAAATTTCAATTTTGGAAGGTGACCGGTATGGCACTTTCCAGTGTTGGCCTCCCTGGGCCTCCCTGGGGCTATTCATTTAGAATAGGTGCTGCTTCAACTGCAGCTGCATTTGGGTACTCTGAGGCTGATATACGCCGTATGGGAAGATGGGGATCTATGCGTTTTGCATTATATGTTCGTCCTCTTCAGACATGAGTACCATTTAAGTCACTGTTCTCTTTTTTCTCTTACAGACCCTGTGTGTCCCCGCACACTGGTGGCAGTATGGCTGGTGGGCCACAGTTACGTGCACTGGGCAGCTCAGTATGCTGCGGCGACAGAGTGGGGACCCCAGCTTGGACTGCGTGCGGCCGCATGCATACGTTGGTACGGTAAGCGTGGCATGAGATGGCGGGAACTGTTGCCATTCCTTTTCTCCATTAGGGATGCTGAACCGCCTGATGTCCTTGTACTGCACCTCGGGGGCAATGACCTCGGCCAGGTCACTGGCCTTTCTTTAAAATTCGCGATTTGCAGAGACCTAGCTTATTTGCACTATGTGTGGCCGTTCACCTGGCTGCTATGGTCGGACATCATACCACGTCACGCTTACAGGGGAGGTATTGACCTCCGTGCCCTTGACCGCGCTCGTCGCTTGGTGAACAGGGCAGTTGCCCGGTTCGTGGCAGACAAGGTTTTGGGGATGGTCGTCCGACACCCCGCCATTAGTTTACAAAATTACGATCTGTATGCAGGGGATGGGGTCTACCTGTCGGATAGAGGTATGAACCTCTTTTTGGAAGATTTGCAAGCAGGCCTGTTGACCGAGCTGACGGTCTGGGGGGGCGGTGAGTCTTCATTGAAGTCTCCCCGTGTGGCGGGTAGCACTGGTAAGGTAAAGATTCATGACCCATAGGTATCCGGCAGGTTCGCAATTGACTGGCCAACACTTAGACAGGTACAGGTGTAATAACGTTGACCGGTCAACGACGAACCAGGCAAGGGGTGATGGCAGGAGCTTTTCAGCATGCATCACCCCGTGATTTGACGGATACACGTCAGAGGGTGGGGTCAGTAGATAGTTTATTGACTACGGTCAACAATTTGTTTGTGTTAACAAACAAATTGATACAAAATGGATACATTGTAGCCAATTGCCGTTGGCAATTTTGGGAGGAACCTTACCTGTGTTACTGCGGCCTACATGCCTTAAAGAATTATAATTGGATGAGTACCAATTGAAAGTTATAATTCGGACTAGGGCATTATTCAATAAAAGTGGCCCAATGCCTTTATCCATATACCGGTGTCTGAGTCTTTCTTTGGGGGGTGCGCCTGCAATGATTGTATGAATTATTTTGTATTACTCTGCTGTTATTGCTTTTTGTATTTAATTGTGTATTTTATTTGTTGTTAACCGCCTTGAGTCACCCATTGGGTCAAGAATGGCTGGATACAAATAAAACTTGAAATGAAATGAAATATATTGAAGTAACATAAGTTATTTGGAAAAGTTACTTTTTTGGACCTGAAATATGAAAATCTCTTCCTGCTCTCTAGGAGAATCTTAGTGTAATATAAAAATTGAATGAATGAATCAATAATGTCATAAGTCAAAAAAATAATACTTTTCAAGCTCTGGTTCAAATAATGGATAATGATTTGACATTATAATCTTCTGTTTATGGAATACAACAATGTAGGGATTTGAATCAATAATTTATAATTTGCTACTCCTCTAAAAAGCTACCATATTTATGAGAAACAGGAAATATGCATTTTAATTACATATTTTCTAATTTCCCCTTACTTATAAAGTTTATTTTTGCCAAAGAGATGGGTTACTGTTACTGTCTCATATCACAGAAAGCTTGCTTTTTATAATAGTGTGGAAGGATTTTGGCACATTCCAGACAATAAAACCCACTGCAAAACATCCAAGTTTGTTTGGGAACAATGTGTGAAGAGCAGCAATAGTAAGACATTCTGTGTTATCGTTCCGACTCATGGGATTAATCTCAGGAGATATACAGCGGATGCTAACACTTGGGCATGAGAGAACATTCTCATGGAAACAGTCCTGTTGTGGTTCATTTGCATTGCTACAGCTCCCCAAGGTGAGAATTCTTCTCTGACTGACTAGCACTCAATGCTTGTTATGTACTTAGCTCTTTACACAGCACGGCAATGTGAAGAATACACATGGGCACTGTTGTGTCCAAACAATTGATTGTACTCAACATAAACTAGCATATGCTGTCAGGCTTCTCTAAAACACTAAGACAAGACAAGAGTCTTGGAATATGGTGCATCTAAATTGCAGGATATGGTATTCATAAAATGACAATTTAATCCTAGAAGTATTCGTTACTTTTGGTATATTTATAAACAGCTCTGTCTAGTATCCAACAAAAACTGCTTATCTATTTTGTTATTCACAGCAATTGGAGCTAGGAAAGCATTTGTACAGTATAACATAGATTTTCTTCACACTATAAGTAAAGGTCACCCTTGCAGTGTTCATCTCCATTTACCACCAAAGAGCCAGTGCTGTCTCTATCTGCAGATGTTTCCGTGATCATGTGGCTGGCATGACTAGACACCAGAGTGTACAGAACACAGTTACCTTCCCATCAAAGTGAGAAGCTGCTGCCTGGGACCCATTGCCTCTCCCTGTGCCCATGTCATCAGCTCAGGGATAGGAGGTAGGTGTGACTGGTGCCTCCCCCCCACCCCTCTGGAGCCCCGCCTGCTCAAGGGGCTAGAAAAGGAAGAGACGCCGACACCATTGCTGCTGCTGCCCAGGACCCATTGCCTCTCCCTGAGCCCATGTCATCGGCTCAGGGATGGGAGGCAGGTGTGACTGTTGCCTCCCCTGCCCCTCTGGAGCCCCGCCTGCTCGAGGGGCTAGGAGATTGTTTTTGGGACTATATCTTATAGTAATTATTGATATATTATTTTGATGTGGTGCTGATATTTGTATTATTTATATTATTGTGGATTGTCTTGCCTTATACTGTATTTACTTATAACACTGTATTTATTATTATAATTTGAATATTGTATCTTTATGTAAACTCTGTGGGGTGTCCCGGGGTCACTTATATGTTGTTAGCTGCCCTGAGTCGGCATGTGTTGAGTAGGGTGGGATATAAAACTGAATAAACATAAACTGAATAAACAAACATCTTATTGTAATTTTGCTTTATTCTGTTTTCATGTATTATTGTATATTATATTTGTATTTACTGTTTGTCGATATACTGTTTTGCTGAGAGACTTTTTTGCTGATGTTTTTTGATATTATGTTCTGAGGTAACATTGTTTTGCGGATATATTGCTGATACATTTTGATATGTACTGTTTATATTGTACTATATACTTATTTTTTGTACTACTGTATTGCTTTTTGTACCTGTACTGACGAGTTGTAATCCGCCCTGAGTTGGCCTGTTGCCGAGTAGGGTGGGGTATAAAGCAAAATAAACATTTTTATATACAGTAAAACCCTGGGTTACGGCAGAGGTCCATTTCAACAGCCTCCATTGTAAATCAAAACATCCATAGGAAAGCATTGAAAAATTTTAAAAAATGGTCCTGAATTGATCATTGTAAACCAAAAACAAACAAACAAACAAACATACATTAAAATTTTGTAAAGCAGGACTGTATTACCATAGGATTTTTCATTGTAAACCACAGCAAACTTTAACCGAGGCGGTTGTAACCCAGGGTTTTATTGTACTTGCATTTTCTTGCTTTCGAACTGCTAGGTCAGCATGTGCTGGGGTAGATGATAGGAGCTCACTTCATCATGCAGCACACAGGTCTCGAACTGTTGACCTACCAACCTTCCAGTTATCAAGTTCAGCATTTTAACCACTAAGCCACCACAGTCCCCTGTGTTTACACTATATACACAATTAAAACATGCTTGGGGTTCCCAATCTGCATTAGGGTCAGAGGATACAAAAAAGGAAATTCTCCCTAGCTATGGCCTTACTCCTAAACTGCTCTCACAAATATTTTGCTTTTAAATCCATTTTATTAGTTCACTTTGATTATGATTTTTTTGTTTGTTTTGCTGCCTTTAATATGTAATGCAGTGAAGCGATGGAGGGGTTATGGCTGAGGAATGAAGGAGCAGACCTCCTTTGCCGGACCCACTCCCCAATAAAGAGTCGGACAACTGTGCTGGATTTTAAAACTGGGCCACTTTATTAAATAATAACTCAATAATGCAAGCGGGCCGAAATAACACTGGTAAGGATTCACATTTAATTTCAAATATTAATTCAATACAATGTATCAATTTGTTTATTAATTAACCAATTATAATTGACCCCAACAGAAGCGCAAATGGTTAACCTCTGCTTCTGATGTATGTCCGGTGAACTGTAAGGTTTTGTAAGCTGCGTATAGCATAGCATCGCCTTGTTCCTGGTCCCCACTTGATTGGCCACCTTGATTTTCCCTCTATCTTATCCTTCCTGTGGCCACCAAGTGGGTACCTGCCAGACTCGTAGGGGTCATCCAGTACCTCCTTACCAGTGCTAGCCACCAAGTGACCATAACTCAATTAAACAAAACTACCCCGAAACTCAACCATCACACTGCCAGCTGATGTAGTCAAGGATGTGCCAGTGCTTGGAACGGGGATGCATCCATGTGGTCTTAAAACTGAGTGTTGGTGATGAAGAGTGGACAACTCAATGAAGGTGTCAATCCAGTGTGCCTCAGCAGTGAAAAAAGCAAACTCAATGCTCGGGATCATTAGGAAGGGTATAGAAAATAAGTCAGCAAGTGTCATTTTGCCTCTTTATAAATCTATGGTGAGGCCCCATCTGGAATACTATGTACAGCTCTGGTCACCATACCTCCAGAAGGATATTATGGAGCTGGAAAAAGTGCAGAGGAGGGCAACCAGAATGGAACACCTTCCCTACCATCTGAGGCTGCAACAGTTGGGCCTCTTCACTCTTAAATGACCTTGTCTAAGAGGTGACCTGATTGAAGTTTATAAAATCATGCACGGTGTGGACAAAGTAGATAAGGAAAAACTTTTCCCTATCGCATAACACTAGAACTAGGGGGCACTCCATGAAACTTTTGGGTACTAGTTCTCAAACAAATAAGAGAAAGTACTTTTTCACCCAGAGGATCACTGGTCTATGGAACTCCTTGCCAGAAGAAGTGGTGACAGCTGTCAGTCTTGACAGCTTTAAGAAAGAATTAGACAAGTTCATGGAGGACAAGGGTATCAATGGCTATAATTATGGACACCTAAGGACAAGCTCCAGGTTGGAGAGATAGGCAGGATATATCTCAGTGCCATTTCCAGGGAATCCTAAACAGGTGAAGGCATCTGCTTGGGAATACCCTGAAGCAAATGGTGAGCCACTGTGTGAGACAGAATGCTGGACTGCATGGGCTGTGACATGTTCCAGCAAGGCTGTTATTAATTATGTTCTTATGTTATGTTGGAGGGGCAGTTGTCTTTGAAAATATTTTTAAAAGGTGAGGTCTCATGCCATGCAACAAATATAAAGTTTAATTTTAACCACCAATTAACTACGGATAGCTTTTAAGTCTGAAGTACTTATACAGCTTCCACAGAAGACCCATTCTCCCAGTTTTATCACCATATAGATCAGAGTTAAGGAAATAAACATTCAAATGCTGTTTCTAAGATGTATTTTTAAATCAGTATGAAGAGTTTTTTTCCAGGTAGTCTCTGCATTGTATGAGGCCTGTTCTGCCACTCTATCATGACCCAACTGACAACATTTTAGAAATGTGAAGTGAACCAGAAGATATCAGGTCATGATATGAGTGTGCTTTGAAATACTCACAGAACTGATTCAGCATACAAAACCCAGTGAATGCATCGAATTAGCACATTACAAATGGTTATGTGGATTGGGTGTGGGTCCTAACAACTCACATTGCTAAATTGTAAAGCAGACATGCACAAAAATTATCTTAGACTGCAAGACAGTGACATTTTTTCTTTCAGTCTTTAAGAGAATTTGCAACCTTATGAGACAAACTTCTTGTACATTTCTGTAAATGAACTCAAATTAAATCTGCAACAATTATTGCTACCTTCATGGACTGTTAAAAAGTAGAATGACTGAATGTGTGTATGTGTGGGTTTTTTAAAAAAAGAATTTCAGTATTCTTTTGTGTTTGCTGTGTGCTTATGCATGTATGCACATGCTTAGTTTGGCAAAAATAAACTAACCAGAAGACATATACAAATGGCAAAAAACATGACTAAATATGTTTAGGATCTTGGATCCTGGGAGCAGTACTCTTTGTGGGTATTATAAGATATTCAAGGAAGTTAAATTCATCTCTTTCAGCTTGAAATAGAGTTTACATTTCTGATTTTTTTTTATTTAGAAGACTCTTATCCTGCATTTAAAGCTAGAGTACCTTATTTAAAGGAGCACTTGATTTCGAAGTATTTAAAAACATTTTGAAATGTAATTCATGAAATGTTGTGACAGCACATATGCACAACTAAGAAGGATCAGTCAAAAAAAATGCTATGAAGGGTCCCCACATCAGTTTGAAACGCTGTCTCACTCTACAAGCTGTCTTCTGTTATAACAGTACACATGCCTGCACATATTTCAAAGCTTTTAGTCCCCTAGCTGGGGGCAGAAAGCAGGATGCAATTTTGATGTACTTTCTAGTTCTAAGACATCTGGCAGTATTGTGCAAATAACTTCCTGAAATTGTATGTCAGTAAACAGTAGTTGCAATCATTTCAGCAAAACTCTCCAGTGGGAAAATAAGTCCAGCCAATTCAGCTGTTTTCCTTTTGTTTGTTGAGTTTGTTAATTGTGCAGAGATCAGTAATACATCTTTTTGCTTTGCAGGTGCACCCACCCAAATAAAGACTCAGACACCGGTATTGGATTAAAGGCATTGGGCCACTTTTATTGAATAATGCCCTAGTCCGAATTATAACTTTCAATTGGTGTATCATCCAATTGTAATTCTTTAAGGCAAGCAGGCCGCAGTAGCACTGGTAAGGTTCCACCCAAAATGTCAATGGCTATTGGCTACATGTATCAATTTGTATCAATTTGTTTGTTGACACAAACAAATTGTTGACCGAAGTCAATATACTATCTACTGACCCCACCCTATGACGTGTATCCATCCAAATATCAAAGTGATGCAGGCTGTGAAGCTCCTAGCATCACCCCGTTCATGGTTCGCCCTTGACCGGCCAATCCTGTTTCCCCTGTACCTATCTACGTGTTGGCCAGTCAATTGCAAACCTGCCGGATACCTATGGGTCATAAATCATTTACCTTACCAGTGCTACACGCAACACGGGGAGGTGTCCATGATGACTCACCGCCCCCCCCTCCTGACCGACAGCTCGGTCACCAGGCCCGCTTGCACGTCCTCCAGAAAGAGGTGCATACCTCTGGCTGACAGGTGGACCCCATCTCCTGCATACAGGCAAAAATCCTGCAACTCTATCCCCGGGTGTCGAATGGCTGTCCCCAAGCCATTCTCAACAAGAAACCGGGCAACAGCCCTGTTCACTGACCGCCGGTCACGGTCCAAACCACGGAGATCAATGCCTCCTCTATAACAGTATCTCGGCACGATGTCAGACAATAGCAACCGTGTGTACGGCCATAAATGATGTAGAAACACCAGGTCACTGCACACCAACATTTTTAAGGAAAGGCCAGTGATCTGTGCGAGATCATTGCCGCCGAGGTACAGAATCAAAACATCAGACGGTCCAGCATCCCTGATGGACATCTGAAATGACAACAGTTCCCGCCATCTCATGCCGCGCACACCATACCACCACATATGCGCGGATGCACGTAGCCCGAGATGGGGTCCCCACTCCGTCGATGCAGCATACTATGCTGCCCAGTGCACATAACTGTGGCCCACCAGCCACACTGCCACCGGTGACTCTGGGGGACTTAGACGTTTGGGCGTTGACAATGTGCACCCACCACAGCAGCATTGTCACACCAAAGGTGAACCACAGAATTAGCCCACCTGTCCCCCCAGAGCATAAGGGCACCCAAAAAACTCCAGGAACGTAAGATCGCGGAAGCGATCCGTGCCCTGCCATTTCTGGGGCCATTGACCATAGGCCCACTGTCCTTCAAAATAAATCCCATATCCCAGGGATCTGGAGGCATCCGACTGTACTTGGAACTGGGGGCTGACCATGAGCTCAGATCTCCAAAAGGAGACGCCATTAAAGTCCTGTAGGAATGTGAGCCAAACCGACAGGTCTGCTCATAAACCCCTAGTCAGCCATACCCTGTGGTGTTGTTTAGAAAGGCCCACCATAGTGTCACACAGACACCTGGTGAAGGCAATTGATGAGCGGGCAGAGGGGGAAAGCCGTGTGGCAATCCCTGGCCAGAATAGGGCCAGGCCCAATAATCCAGCCCATGGGGGGGGCGGTGGAATGGTGGGGCGCGATCCCGCGCCACACCCGAATGGGTCGCTATGCCCCATGCCAGGCAAAGGTTCAATAGGGGTAGAAACCCCTGGAGAGCAGGCCCGCGCAGCCCCCGCCCGAGTCCTGCGACTGGGTAAGGTAACGCTGCCACCCCCCGTGGGGCGCCCGCCCGAGCCCTCTGGCCCAGTGGCAGTCCCAAAGAGGAGGTCGAGGGGGTAGGCCGAGCCCTCCCCCTTGGATGCGGCCTTGGGGCCGCATGAGCCTTTTGCTTGGGTGCCATGGCCACCAAACCGCTACAGCACTGATCGGAGGAGAGCAGCGTCAGAGCGAACTTCTCTGCTCCGTCGCTGTTCTTTAAAATGGCAGCAAGGCTGCCTCGTGGCCACCCCTTTTACACAGGGATGGCCACGCCCCCTAACTAACCCGAATGTATGAATCCGGGTGGTGGGGGCCCACAAAGAGCACGGCGGCCATTTTAGCGCCACGCTTGCATTTATTTTATCCTAAGATTTTTCAGAGGGCATAGGAGTGAGCATCGTTTTTTCAACTTCACAATATTGCACCAAGTTACATTCCAGAGCATTTTATTGGGAAGATGTTAGAGCCACAAAAAGAGGAAGATGGACAGTATTCAGAGAACATTCTTAAAATAGCATTAAAAGGAATGGGTTGAGAAAAATGTAAAATATTAGAGATCTTTCTTTTCTTTTCTTTTTCTTTTTTTGGTGGTGGGGAGTCTTCTGAGACATTTTGGTTGAACCATAATCATACACAACATGGAACAGGAAATTATTCTTGAAAACATGTTTAGCATGCATGAATTATCATGGTCACTTTGTAGTACCTCTTGAAAAAATGTCTGAGATCCATCAGGGACAGTAATGAATTAGGGCAACCATTCATCTGACAGCATGCATGACAACTTCTGCAGGGTTATTCTCCTAAACATCTCAATTCAGAAAACTTACAATTTGGATTTTAGCAGTGGATCTGTTATCTATTTAATTTGAAGATGAAAAATAGCTGAAATTTTCAGTTTAGGCAGTTAGCACTTTAGATGAGCCAAATCTTTGTGATTCCACTGCAGATGCTAATATAACCTGCTGCTTCATAGGATCATAGAATAATGAAGTTAGAACGACCATGTTCAATCAAAAAACAAAGTAAGTATATCTGACAGAGAGTTATCTAGTTTTCTCTTGAATGCTTCCAGTGCTGGAGTGGTCACCACCTATCAATCATTTCCTGTCAATTTTTAAATTCTGAATTTGTGATATTTATTGGTAACATTCCAAATAAGAAGTTTATTATTGGTATAACTTTCATTTTACTAATTGCTATTCTACTGAACAATGATAAATTAACTTTTAAAAATTTATTACATAGGTCTTCAATCTCCACTTTCTTTTTATCATAATTTAACTTTTTTACTTCTTGTATCTTATCTTTTTAAATGTCTTTGTATCAGATTCAGTGTTTTTGGTGAGCAATGTATTATCTGCAAATAGACTAATTTTATAACTTCTACACTATATATCTATCCTGTCATTGCATTGGCCAATAATTAATCACCATTATAAATAATATGGGAGACAAGGGACATCCCTATCTCGTCAACATCTTAAGTTTATACTTACTTACTTACTTACTTACTTACTTACTTACTTACTTACTTACTTACTTTACAAAGGATCTTTAGTGGCTCTCTCCTTAAACAGCTCCATTGCTTGCCTCAGGTCACTCCGGTGAACTTGGAGGGCCTCCTTGATTTTGTCAATCTACTTGATGTGGGGCCTACCTCGGGATCTTGCACCCTGTACTTGGGCCTCCCCTGCTTGCATCAGTATCTTTGCCTGCTAGCCCTCTTACATTCCACGTTCCATAAGTCATGATCCTTGTTCCTTGCCTTGTCATCATCAGTGGAATCTGTCCAGTTTTTCTTTGTGTGTTTCTTTTAATCAGTTAAAATCATGTGTTTGGCCCTTAGCACCCTAGCACATTGAAGGGGCTCCATTCAGGCTGTTAGGGTTATATCGTTTTCGCATCCGGCCCTTATAATAGTCCAGACAACGATGAACAGAACAGCAACAGGTGTTTATTAAACAGTCTTTCAGAAAAAGTTTACAAGGTGTTCAGGACACAAAGATGGCTATATGAATCCCGTGAAATCAGTCCCTCCGGACTCTGCCTTAGAAGATTGGCAATGACTAGGCTACACTAATAGTGTGGAGGAGACCCAGGCATAGCACGTATTGACTACCTGAGTGGAATGGGTAGTATAGATCCAGTCTGGCCCCATCCTTGTTTACCCATGGGGCTTATATAGTGTCTCCCCAGCGGTTGCTCCTTGATACAAAGTAGCGACCCACCAGACAATCTCAACTAACCAATCATAACATGATATATATGTATTTAACCAATGAGGAACAGGATCCAAAACTGTAACCAATCACAGAACTCTGATTAGCATAATGAGTGCACCCTGAGAGGGGGATTTTGCGCCACTCCAGTTCCAATTTAGGATGGTAGGAAGCTGCCATTTTCTCCTTGCAAGGCGCTGCCTGCACAACCTGCAAAGTGCCTTAATACACAACAACCGCCCATTCTTGGTCCTCAGCAGAACTTAGTAACCACCATAGTGAAGCACCCCACCCCACCCCACTGCAACCCTGGATGAGGAGCTGCCTGCTGAGATTTGCCAGAGTGCAAACTGTTACAGCCAAAGCACTTTGTTCGCCCCAAGCTAGGGGGCTTAAATTTATTTAATCCTTTATTTCATCATTGACCAGAGCTAAAGCCTGGATTTTATTGTATAATTGTTTTATAATCCCTTGGAATTTCTCTGAATACCATTTCTGGAATCAATTTCCCCAATGCTATCCACTCCACTGAATCAAATGCCTTAAAACACCCAATGCTATTATACCCATCTTCGGCTTTTTCTGGTTTGCACACTCAATTATGTTCAGAACCCTTCTAGTTTAATCCATCATTTGCCTCCCTTTAAGAAACCCAGCCAGGTCTTTATTTCTATATTCTCCTATAAATTCATTTACTCTCCTATAAATTCATTTAATCTGTTTGCTTTTGTTGATGTAAATAATTTTGTATCTTGGTTTATCAAGGAAACATAGTGATAAAATCTATCAGTGTTTTATCCTTTTTGGGCTTAGGGATCAGCACAAGTAGGTATTATTATTATTATTATTAGTATTATTATTATTATTATTATTATTATTATTATTATTATTATTATTATTATTATTATTGTTTAGACTTTTATACCGCTTTCCTCCCCATAAAGGGAGCTCAAAGCGGTTTACAACAAGAATGCCAAACAATATAAAATATGATACAAATAATACAACAAAACACAGTTACAGTATGAATTATCAAAAACATGTTTGATACAATATCAAAATTTCCCTAACAATCATAAGAGTCAAACAAGTTCAATAATGCAAAACAAAATAATAAACCACAAACTCAAAGTCAAAGAGGGGAAAAAAACCCCTCACATCCAACCCTTCTGCCACCAAACAGCACCTCCCTACAGGCTCGGTCCCAGTGGTGTGGGAGCAAAAGCCCGGGGGTGTGGTGGCTCCACCAATGCTGAAGCTGACAGCGTCCCTTCCAGCTGCGCCACACACCCCAGCCTCCGCAGCCCGGATGGCGTGGGGGCGGGGGCCTGGGGGTGTGGCCACCCACACACAGCTGCTGCTGGAGCTATCTATAAGAAGGTGATACCTATTTTGGATCACTAAATTTTGGATCACCTTCTTCTACATTTGTTTTGTATATGGATCACTTGGCTGATTTGTTTGTTTTACGGAACTCTTCCATCTAAGATACAATAAAATAATTTATTTAACTTGGGAATTAATATTTTATGTAAAAATTTCTCATTGTTATTCATCCCCATTTTTCTCCAGTTTAGTTTTCATTTTCCTTATGATCACTACCCTACTCTTGTCTTGTTCCAGTTTATCATCATCCTTCTTAATGTGTGATTGGACACAGAGCTCAAGATGAGACCTAATCCAAAGCCAAAAAGAGAGGAACAATTATTTTATGGGATTTGGAGACTATAATTCTTTTAATGCATTCTAAAATTGTTGTTGTTTTTATTGAGCTTTATCTACAACAATTCTAAGAACCTTCTCTTTTGAAGTATTGGTGAGCTAATTATGCTTTTTGTTGTTTATAGCATCTCTTGCAAAAGTCAGCTCATTTTTAGTTTTTGTCTTTCTAACACCATCCTCATAACTCTTTGCTTCCTGTCTGTACACTTCTTTTGAGACCTGTCCCTCTACTTCCTATTGGTGTCCTTTTGTTTTTTTCTCCTAATTTGGGAGCTTTTTGTGAAGCTACATTGACCTTCAATGTACAGTATCCCCCCACCCCTGGGACTTTCGCCCACCTAAGGCCTGGGTGGCCAGAAGAGGAGCCGTTGGGGGCAAAAAGGCAGCTTTTCCATCCATGCCCCCCCACCCTTGGGACTATCGCCCACACCCAAGGCCTGGGTGGGCAGAAGAGAAGCCATTGAGGGCAAAGAGGCAGCTTTTCCATCCCCCCCCCCGGGACTCTCACACACCCAAGGCCTGGGTGGGCAGAAGAGGAGCAGTTGGGGCCCTGTGTATTTCTTATGAAATGTAAACTGCCTTGAGTTCCCCCTGGGTGAGGAAGGTGGTATATAAATAAACAAATAAATAAATAAATAAATAGTGGACTACTGTCCACTGAAGCTTAATACTGTACAAAAACTCAATGATCTCTAAGATGCCATGAGACTCACAGTTACTTTGAAACAAAATTGTTACCCATTCTGTTTAGCTGTTTTCAGCCAAATTTAAACATCATTTATGTTTCAGTAAAACCAGAGAAACTGAGAACTGCTTGATTTGGGTGGGTTGTGCACATTTTTTTTTTTACAAACTCAGTGGTACAGCTTCCATTTGCAGTACTTTACCATAATAGGAAAAATAGAAGCATAGAGTTTGGTTACCTAGAAGCCTCCTACATTCCCCCAATATTTTTTGAAATAAGTCACATTTAAGCATAGCAGGTGACAGAATTACAGTGAGCAGAGGAGGAATAGTGGAGTTCATAGGATGCTTTGAAATTAAACACAATTTTATCATTTAATCTTTCAAATCCTTTGCAAGGAGTGTACTATAAAGGCTTTTATATTGTTGCCATCTTATAACAAGTTTGTGACACATTCATAAATGGTGGTTGAATGGCAACATGTAATCCATTTGTGATTATTTATGAAAGGATTCCAAGCTATTTCAAAACAGTATTGTGTCAGTAAATGTGAGTACAAATTATTCATATACTTTAAATATGGCTATCTGTGTAATTTACCAGCTGTGAGGGGGTGCCTGAGAAACAGGTAAACTTCAGCTTCAAAGGCATGTAGGCAGCAGTCCATACTCTCTTCCAGATTATTCACAATCAATGTAGAAAGCAAAATAAAGAAAAACTAAATATGTTACATGTGCATTGCCTTTTGTGTGTAGTCAAAGCACATTATTTCCAAATGCAGTTGCTCTGGAAATAAATGGAGCTTTAGCTCCCCCTCCCTGAAATAAAAGATGAAGTCAGCTTGAGAGGAAGAAGAAAAAATCCCAAGAGACAGACCTTGCATTTTTAAAGAAAACATGTCCTGACTTTGATCATCTTTTCTTAATATACCTGCCAACTCTGCTGTTCATTTCACCTTGATAAAAAGTGAACTCAAATTCCCATGACCAGACACTGACATAACATAAATCCCATAACCATGAAATAACATTGCCAGAGCTGCCTCTGTCTCTGTTATAAAAGTAGTACAGACCATGTCACAACTATGTCTTCTAAAGTTGAGGTTGAAGTGTGCAACAAGGCTGTGTGTTGTCCCTGACACTGTTTAATATATATTTGGAGAGTATTTTTTTCAGAAGCACTATCAGATTTAAACATCAACATTAAAGTTAAAGTGGAATACTGTATCTCAATAATATCCAATATGCTGATGACACAGTGCTGTTGGCCACAAACCTTGCAGATCTTCAATTGATGATGGATTGAGTTAGAGCTTCAAGTGCAGAATATGTTTTGGATCTCATCACCAAGAAGACAAAATATCTGGTTATAAGCTGAATACCAATTCACAGCAAGCTAATGGCAGGAACACTCAGTACACTAGCCCACATCACTCGTTCCTCCCAGATGGTGCAGCTCCAGATGATGATCCCAAGATTAGCAAGAAAGGTCATGACTTTGAGAAGAGCCTTCTTGGTGGTGGCACCAACTTTGTGGCACTCTCTTCCAGTTGAGTTGCATCAGGTTTCATCCCTGCCTATATTTAAAAACAGTTAAAATCATTTTGTTTTAAAGAGGCTTTTGGGAGTATATTGCCAACAGCTGAGCATTAGGTGTTTTGTTTAATTTTTCTCCACCAGCAATAGGTTGTTTGTTCCTGGCATATTTATATGTATTTTTTTTAAAAATGTGTGACTGTTTTTAATGTGTGAGTTTTCTGTTGTTAGCCACGCGGAGTAGGAAAATCTCCTAGATGGGTGGGATATAAATACAATAAATAAATAAAAATCAAAAAAGTGGATAAAATTATCTATTTGGGGAGTATGTTAAATGAAAATTGGGATCTCAAGGTAGATATTAAAATATGAATAGAAAAAGCAAGATCCACCTTTACAAAAATGCACATTTGTTATGCAGTAGAGATCTCACTCTCACTACAAATATCTGAATAGTGAGATGTTACATATTCCCAGTGTTACTAAATGGAGTTGAAGCTTGGACATTGATAAAAGCATCTGAAAAGAGGATTGAAGCTTTTAAAACGTGGATCTACAGATGGCTGCTAAGGATATCATGGGTTGACCATGTGAGTAATGCAGAAGTATTGCACCAAATGGATAAAGAACAAGAACTCTTTAAGACCATTGTTGTTGTTGTCTTTTGTTGTCAAAATAGGTGGGTGGAGGGAAGGTATGGGTGTCAATCCACAGTTAATGTATAGTGATATTGCTGTCCAACTGTCAGTTGTAAAGTTAAGTTTATAATTCTATATTACTTATTCACACGAAAGTTAATTAGTTTCAAAAATTACTCATGTCAAGTACAATAAAGATAATATTGTGGAATGTGAAAGGTTTGGGAATGGTGAGCAAGAGAAAGAGAATTGAGAATGCATTAAAAAAGGAGATGCCCGATATTCTATTCTTACAGGAAACACATCAAAAAATGGATAAAGTGAATAATCTTTACTTGGGGTGGATGGAAGTATACGAAAAATCATTTGGATCGTCGAAAGCAAGGGGTGTAGCTATCCTCATCTCCAAAAAATTAAAATTTTCAATAACAAAAGTAGTAAAGGACAAAGAGGGGAGATTTTTGTTACTAAAGGGAAAGATCGGGGAAGAGGAAATAGCATTGGTTGATATTTATGTTCCAAACCAAAAACAAGAGGAATATTTAGAAAAAATAAGGAGAATTTTGCAAAATGAGGATATACAGAACTTGATAATAGGAGGAAACTTTAATTTGACCGCATCAGCATTAGATACGTCTATAAAAATTAATACAAGAAAGAAAGTTAAAAAATCAGGATTAGAAAATTGGATAGAGAGTTTAGGGATTAATGATACATGGAGGATCTTAAGAGGAACTGAACGAGCTTACACTTTTTTTCTCAAATGCACAAAACATACTCGAGAATCGAATACCTGATGGTTTCAAGCAATTTGGTAGGACGGCTGAAGGATACAGAAATTGGAATAATCAGGGAATCAGATCATGCAATACTCAAGTTGGAATTGCTGCTTAATAGGGATAATAATAAACAAAGGAAATGGAGGTTTGATACATATTTAATCAAGAATAAGAAGATATTAAACAAGTTAAAATCAAAATGGCAAGAAGACTGGATTTTAAGTGACACAGGTGAGGTTGAGATGCACACACTTTGGGATGCTATGAAAGCAGTGTTTCGTGGGGATTGCATTAAAGAAATAATAATGTTGAATAAGCAAAAGAAGTTAAAAATGCAGAATATAGAAAAAGAGATAAAATGTTTAGAATGCAAGCGTGGCGCCAAAATGGCCGCCGCGCTCTTTGCGGGGCCCCCCCCCACCGGACGAAGGCATCCGGGTAGTTAGGGGCATGGCCAGCACCCTAATAAAAGGGCTGGCCATGAGGCAGCCGAGCTGCCATTTTGCGAAGCGACGGAGCGGAGAAGTTTTTCCCTCTTACCTCCGTCGCTTGTGTCCTTTCAGGGGAAGCCTTTTTCGGTGCAGTTTTTCCTTTCTTTGGCTTCCCAGCTAGACCAGCTATGCCCTCTAAGAAGAAGGCAGCTGCGAACGTGGCTCGATCTGCGCGGAGGCGTCAGCCGGGTCGGAGGACCGCGACTGCGCCTGCCCAGCAGCCACCTTTGGCAGAGCCCACCGGGACCGGTGGGATGGGATCGGTGGCCCCTTGGCCCGATGCGCGGCTCGCGCAGGCTGCCCCGGCTGGGGCCTCCGCCCTTGGCCCGCAAACGATGGCCACTGCCCCTGGCATGGTCCGTGCGGCTGGGCCTTCTTCCCTGGGTGCACAGTTCCCCATGGGGGGATCGAGCCATGGGGGATGGTTGGGTTCCCTGCCTTGGCAGGGCTTGCCCACGGCCCCTCAAGGGCCGAGCATGGGCTCTTGGCCGTATCCGGCCCCTGGGACACAGGGACCTGGACAGGTGCCCGTTACTTGTGGGCCGGCTGGCCCTTTGCCCCCTGTCGGGGCTGGGGGCTATGTTAACGTGGAGGCCCTTCTGGCCCGCATAGCGGCCCTCTTTCGGGTTCCAGGTTGATCCTTTGGCTGCCGGGCAGCGGCAGGCGACGGGTCGGGTCGAGCTGCCTGAGGCGCGCGGGCCGGTGGCGGCCACTGCCTCGCAGCTCCCCACTCAGCAGGCGCAGCAGACTTGTGCTGATCTGGCCCCGTCGACGAGCTCAGCTTTGGTCGTGAGCTCCGACGCCCCCAGCGGGCCGGAACCCCCGGTGGGGGCGGCCCGTGGGGGTGCATCGGGTGAGTATGCAGTTCAAGCTAGTGCACCCACACAACTGACTTCCCGGGGGGGGGGCTTTTCAGTGGCCATGGCCTCGCACGGGTGGTGCGGCAGTGCAGCCGCCTCCGGCCCACCCGGCGACTTCATCCCTGACCCAGGGCCCGGGTTGGGGTGGCGCCCCCTATGCGGTAGGGAATGTGTTGGGGGTGTCCGGGTTGGTACAGCCCCCCTTTGCTTTGCCCGCACTTCCCTCTGTGCCGGTGTTGGCATTGCCGACAGCGGGGTATTCCTTGCCCCTAGGGGACCATCTGGCCCAGTCCACCAAGGAAAAGATCTGGAGGGGCGAGTATGTGGACATCTTCTCCCTTCTTAACAGGGAGCCCACCAAGGAAGAGAGGGAAGGGCAGGATGAGAAGGATAAGGAGCAGGCACGTCGTCGTAAGCCGCCACGTACATGGGCAAATTGGTTGCCAGCGTACCTAATTTACATGGCTGTTTACCTCAGGGCCAGGCCGGATCTGGCCATCCCTATGGTCCAGTATTTGGACAACATTTACCGGGCTATGGTCGACTTCCCGGGTCCGTCGTGGCTGGCTTACGACGAGGAATTCCGCATGAGGATTCCACTGCACCCAGAGATGAGGTGGGACGAGCCCTGCCAGAAGCTGTGGCTTCTGTATATGACCCCCACGCGCCCGGCGCCCGGGGAGAGATATCATTGTGGACATGCGGTCCAATGAGCGGCCCCGGTACAGGTTCCCCGCCAAGTGGCGGGGCAGGGGGTTCCAGCCCACCTGCTGTGCTGGACCTTCGCGTCCAATGGTTCTTGCGACAGAAAGAATTGCAAGTACAGGCATGAGTGTCCCTCTTGTTCTGGCCCCCATGCTGCCTCCGTCTGTCCCAGGCCGGGAGGATTCAGGGGCAAGGGTAGGGGTGGACAAGGGGCAGGTAGGACTGCCGCTGAGGGAGCGGGTCCACCGAAAGGCCCCCTCCCCAATTAATGTGGACATGCTGGAGCGTTGGCTCGCAGTGTACCCGAGGAGGGCAGACGCAGTGTACCTGCTTCATGGTTTTCAACTGGGGTTTCGTATTCCTTTCACGGGGATAGGTCACCTCAAGACGCACCCAACCTTTTGTCACTTAGAGGAAGGGAGGAGGTGGCTGCTGCCAGCATTAATAAGGAGGTTGATGCGGGCAGGGTCGCTGGCCCTTTTCCCGCTCCCCCGTTCCCCAACCTTAAAGTATCCCCACTGGGACTAGTGCCCAAGAAGTCCCCGGGCGAGTTCCGCCTGATTCATCACTTGTCCTACCCAGCCGGTCGCTCGGTCAATGATGCTATCCCTGATGACCTTTGCTCGGTCAGGTATACATCCTTTGACCAGGCATTGCGCATGGTGCGCTCATGTGGCCCGGGTGCACTGTTAGCTAAGTGCGACATTAAGTCGGCTTTTCGTCTCCTGCCGGTGCACCCGGGCGACTTTGAGTTGCTGGGTTTCAAATTCAGGGGTGAATATTATTTCGACAAAGCCATGCCTTTCGGCTGTTCCATATCCTGCTCGGCCTTCGAGCGTTTTAGTACATTCCTGCAGTGGGCATTTGTCCGTAGGTCAGGGTCTCGGTCTGTAGCCCATTACCTGGATGACTTTTTGTTCGGGGGTGAACGGGGCTGGGACATGTGCACACGTCTCCTCAACACATTTCAGACGCTAATGGAGGAACTCGGTGTCCCTTTGGCGCCCGAAAAGACCGAAGGCCCATCTACTAAGCTAGTATTCCTGGGGGTGGAGATTGACACAGTAGCGCAGGCGTCTAGGTTGCCAGGGGAAAAGGTGGCCAGGATAGCGGCCCTCATTTCGGGATTGCTGGCTAAGCGCAAGGCATCCCTTCGGGAATTGCAGGTGCTACATGGTCACCTTAACTTCGCTTGCAGGGTGGTCGCACCTGGCAGGGCATTTGCTCGGCGCTTGTGCGACGCCATGTCAGGCTATCCAGGCCCCATCACAGGGTGAGACTGACACGGGGCATCAGGGCAGATATGCACATATGGCTCCAGTTCCTGAGGGAGTTCAATGGGGTCTCATTTTGGAGGTCTGACCTCCTGGCTTCACCTCGCTTTCAGATACAGTGTGATGCCTCGGGATCCCTGGGTTATGGGATGTACTTCAACTGGAAGTGGGCCTATGGTGGATGGCCACCAGCCTGGTCAGGCACGGGTCGCCTGAGGGATCTCACATATTTGGAATTTTTTCCCATACTGGGGGCTTTGATGCTATGGGGTGAGGAGTGGGCCAACTCGGTGGTGCATTTCTGGTGTGACAATGCGGCAGTTGTCCACATTGTCAACTCACAGACTTCTAAATCTCCCAGGGTCATGGAACTAGTGCGCCAGTTTGTATTGCGCAGCCTGCGCCTCAATGTATTGTTCAGGGCCAGGCATGTCCCGGGGGTCAATAACAATATTGCTGACGCTTTGTCCCGCCTGCAGATCTCCCGGTTCCGCACCTTGGCCCCGGACGCGGAGGAATTTCCGTCGCCACTCCCGGAGGAGATATGGACCTTTGGCAAGGAGAGGTGAACCGGGCGATCGGCATGTCGCTGGCGCCACGCACGCGTAAGGCGTATCACCATGCGTTAGTTTCCTTTCGGACATTTTGTACCCAATCTCGACTGCCAGATACCTGGCCGATCCCAGTGGCCCACGTCCTTCGTTTCATGGTTTACCTGCATGCCCAGGGCCTTGCACCCCGCACCATAGCATCCAGGTTGTCAGCGCTGGCTTTTATGGCCAAGGTGGGAGGTCATGCAGATAGTACCGCTGACTTCCGTGTGAGACACGTTTTGGAGGGGTGGGTGCGGGAACGTGGGCGTAGCCTGGACGACCGCCACCCAATTTCCCCTGGGGTCCTTACCCAACTGGCACGGGGCTGGCATGACCTATGTTTCGATAGGTATGAGGCAGCCCTGTTTCATGCGGCTACAACGGTGGCCTTTTTTGGAGCGCTCCGCATCAGCGAGCTTGTGATGCTGTCTAAGGTGGATGCAAGTCGTAGGGCACGGGAACTTGAAGATGTCTATGTTTGCAATGATTGGGCTCAGTTGAGGATACGTTCCTCTAAAACAGATCATCACGGCGTAGGCAGTGGTGTAAGACTGCTACGATGTTCCTTGGCAGACATCTGTCCGGTTGGTGCCCTACAGGAGTTCCTTGCACTGCATGGCACGCACCATGGCCCGTTTTTCTGTCACCAAGATGGGTCTCCCCTCACTAAATTTCAATTTTGGAAGGTGACTGGGAAGGCACTGGCTAGTGTGGGCCTCCCTGGGGCCCGTTACGGCACCCATTCATTTAGAATTGGGGCGGCCTCTACTGCGGCTGCTTATGGGTACTCCGGGGCTGACATACGCAGCATGGGGAGGTGGGGCTCTCAGTGTTTCCAGTTTTATGTTCGCCCGCTCCCGCCGTGAGTACCGGTTTAGTCACCGCATATTTCTTCCTTCCCTGTTTTTCCTTGACAGACCCTGGGTGTCGTATCACACCGGTGACAGTATGGCTGGTGGGCCATAGCTACGTGCACAGGGCAGCCCGTTACGCTGCGGCGACAGATTGGGGACCCCGACTGGGACTGGGTGCATACGCAAGTCTCACATGGTACGGTAAGCCTGGTATGTTGTGGCGGGAGCTCTTGCCATTCCTCTTTTCGGGAAGGAATGCTGACCCGCCTGACATTCTGATCATACACCTTGGGGGTAATGATTTGGGACAGATCACTGGCTTATCGCTGAAGCATGCGATTTGTGGTGACCTCACCTACTTACATTACGTATGGCCCGCCACAACCCTTGTTTGGTCAGATATGGTCCCACGGCATGCTTATAGGGGAGGCTTTGACCTTCAGGCCCTGGACCGCGCTAGGCGCATGGTGAACAGGGCTGTGGCCCGATTCCTTTTGACCAAGGACTGGGGGCGGGTCAGTCGTCATCCCACCATTAGTTTGCAAAATTATGGGCTTTATGCAGGGGATGGGGTCCATCTGTCGCGAGGAGGTATGGACCTCCTGTTGGGTGATTGGCGAGCAGGCCTGTCGACCGAGCTGACGGTCTTGGGCGGGGGCGTCGAGCCTTTATTGAAGCCTCTCCGGGTGGCGGGTAGCACTGGTAAGGTAAACATTTATGACCCACAGGTATCCGGCAGGTTCGCAAATGACTGGACAACACTAGATAGGCATAAGTTGTTTAAACGTTGTCCGGTCAACGACGAACCAGGCGATGGGGTGATGGCTACAGCTAGACAGCATGCATCACCCCCTGATTTTACGGATACACGTCAGAGGGTGGGGTCATTAGTTAGATATTGACTACGGTCAACAATTTGTTTGTTGTCAACAAACAAATTGATACAAATAGATACATTGTAACAATTGCCGTTGGCAATTTTGGGTGGTACCTTACCAGTGTTACTTCGGCCTGCTTGCCTTAAGAATTATGATTGGTCAATTACCAATAGAAATTTATAATTCGGACTAGGGCATGAATCAATAAATGTGGCCCAATGCCGTTATCCACTTTCATTTGTGTCTGAGTCCTTTATTGGGGGGTGCGCCTGCAAAAAGAACATGCTAAGGGTCAAAAGGAAGAAGTATATCAGAGACTAGTGAAGTTGAGAAGTGAGCTTTTAGGAGAGGATATGGAGAAAGTTAAAAGGGAACTGATTTATTTGAATAGAGATAATTTCCAGTTTAGTAATAAAAGTCTTAAAAGACTTTCAAGAAAGTGAGGAGGGAAATAAAAGTATTAGTAGATGATGAGGGTAATCGTATGGTAAAAACGGAGGAGAAATTAAAAATAGTAGAACAATTCTTTAGTGAGTTATACACAGGAAAACCTATAGACATGGAGGAATTGAAAAGGCAATTAGAAATAGAGACTATGTTAAAAATACAGGATGATCATAAACAAATAATGGAGGAAAGAGTTACTGAGAAAGAAATAAAGGAGGCTATAATGAAGCTTAAACTAGGGAAATCTCCGGGTGAAGCCGGGTATACGACTGACTTTTATAAGGCCTTTCAAGAAATTATTACCCCCAAAGTTATGCATTTTATATAATTCAATATTGGATGGAGGAAAGGTCCCAGATTCCTGGAATAAATCAATAATTGTATTAATCCCAAAGCCAAACAAGGATCCAGAAATAATTGATCATTATAGGCCGATCTCGCTCCTAAATCAGGATGCCAAATTATTTACAGCCGTGATGGCTAATAGGCTGAGTAGGTTTTTAGGAAAATATATTAAGAGGGATCAGGTAGGATTTCTCAAAGGACGCCAGCTAGGAGAACACATAGTAAGAATAATTAACATACTTGAAATAGCGAAAAGGGAAAGAAAAAACTATGTATTCTCTCACTTGATCTATTCAAGGCATTTGACTTGGCATTACAAACTATAGTACAGAGAATGGGCTTTGGAGATAAATTTTTACATGTAGTCAATCAATTATACAGCAAATCGCAAACAGTTATAAAAGTAAATGATGGATTCACTAAAAAGATTGTGATTATGGCAGGAACAAGACAAGGGTGTCCACTGTCCCTGTTATTATTTGTCTTATCTATGGAACTATTAGCTAATGTTATCAGAAGGGATAAGGACATTCAGGGTTTAAATGGTCAAAAAAATAGTATGTATGCCAATGACACGTTACTTGTATTAAAAAATGCTAAAAACACAATTGGTAAAGTTCAAGAACATCTATACAGGTTTGAAAAAATAACTGGCCTAAGAATTAATTGGAAAAAGACTGAAGCAATAGCTTGTAATTATAATGAAAAGGACAAGGAAGAGATTAAAAACGTTATAAAATAGACATAAAGAAAAGTTTGAAGTATTTGGGCATATATATAACAGAGAATATTAAGGAGCTCCATAAGTTAAACATAGACAAACTAAGGCAAGATTTAAAATCAAACATAGCTAAACTTAATAAATTAAAAGTGTCCTGGTTTGCTAGAGTGAGTCTGGGGCGAATGAAATTTTTACCAAAATTAAATTTTGTTATAGGTAACCTTCCTCTTAAGATAAGTAATAAGCAATTAAAGGAATGGCAAAAAATGTTAAACAAGTTTTGTAACGGAGGAAGGAAACCAAGGATAATAAAATCGTTATGGTACCAAAGTCAGGAGGACGGTGGGCTGGGTATCCCCAACATAACAAATTATTACAAAGCATTTCAATTAAATAGATTTGTAAATTTGTTAGTACAGAATAAGGATGAATTAGAAGATATAAATCAGATTGAATATAAAAAATATAATGGCAGTTTATTCTTAGAAACGCAAGTTAAGAAAATACAATTAAAAACTAAGACACTAAGAGAATTGTATCAATTTTGGAAGGGAATAAAAGAAGAACTAGTTAGAGGAGATTCTCCAATATTAGAAGTGATGGATTTTGCAGATTGTCCATTAAATGAGATGAAGGATATGAAAAAGAAATTAAGGTTGAATAACTAAATACAAATTAATGAGTGGATTTCAAAGGGGTCTACATCCTAAATGAGGGAAGAAATTTATCAAAAGTTAGATTTAAATTGGTTTCAAAAAAATCGGCTTGAAAAATGGGATAGCAAAATAAGAAAGAAAGGACAGAAAATTAGAGAGGTATCAAAGTTTGAAGAATTGATATACAGTATAAGAAAGGGGATTGTAGTTAAGAGTGGATTGGTAAGTAAATTATATAAAATAATAATCAAAAAGGAAGATCCACAAAGATTAATAAAGAACGGATGGGAAGAAGAATTAAATATAAAGATAAGTGAACAGGCATGGAAAGGAAGATGGAACAAAGAATAATGAATCAGTTATCAATAAGGGAAAGGGAACACAACTTTAAATTAATTTGGAAGTGGTATTTGACCCCGGTTATTTTACAACATATGGATAAAGCAAGATCAAATAAGTGCTGGAGATGCAATAGAGATTTAGGTACCTATGTTCACATGTGGTAGGACTGTGAATATACACAGACCTATTGGAAGATGGTAGAACAGGAAATAAATAACATCTTTAATAAAAACATAGTATTGAACCCTAAAATTGCTCTGCTGGGACAGTTAGAAGATATAAATATTGATAATAATGAAAAGGAGTTGCTATCCATTCTGCTCACTGCAACAAGGCAGATAATTGCTTTGGAATGGAAGAATAAAATAAATAAATGCAGAGAAAGATGGTTTAAACAAATATGGCGGTTGGTGTTAAATGACAAACTAACATCAGAAATGAAAGTAGAAAGAGGAGAGGTTAAGAGTAACCTTTTCTGGAAAATTTGGAGACCATGTGTAGTGTATGGTATGTCAAGTAAAGACGGAATAAAACCTATACAAGAAGAATATGAATTTTGGGCGGATTTATAAATAATAATTGAGTGACAAGGGTAGTTATTTTTTTTATTTTGTATAGGGTTGGGCGTGGGATGTTGGGTGGTGGGGGTGTTATGTTGTATGTATTGTATGTAATGTTATTTTGTTGGATGTATGTATTGTAAAGTAATTAATAAAATTTATTTTTTTAAAAAGACCATTAAGCAAAGAAAGTTCCAATACCTTGGCGATATTATGAGGAATGACATGAAATATAGAACTTTTCCAAGGAGTTAAGAATAGGAAGACTATCACCATGATGACAGAAGAAGAAGAAAAGTTGAAGAGACTAGAATGTGTGAGAAAGAATTCTGTTGGTCCATGGAGAAAAGGGCACACTGTTTCACGAAGAATGCACAAAAATCTTGTGGAAACAAAACCTTACTTTTCTTTGCCTTCTATGGTTAGGAATGTCTGTCAGTTGGCATACTTGAAAGGTTCTTTGTTTCTGCTCAAAGTAATAATGTTTTAATAATGAATAAGTATTCATTCTAGAGATGGAGTATTAAAGAAGTCATAAACTAAATCACTGGTATATAGCACGTTGACATTTGTTTGTTTTCAACTAGTAATATAGAAGAAATAAACTTTTTTTTGTAAAACCAAAATATGACAGTACATAAAAAAGCAGGAGGGAAGGTGATGCACAAAGTCAGTAGCTTTTAGATGGTGTTTGCAAGCATAGAATACATCCTGCTTGAGGCTCAAACATCATTGGCAAGGTCAGCTGAGTGTGCATCATCCTTCCTGTTCAGTTTCTTGGTTTCAGATAAAAAAATTGAGGCTGGTTTCAGGCTTAAAAATATTGAAAAGATCCCCAAAATTACCTTTATCTAAGTAGACCAGACAAATGAGCAGTCAGATGATAGTACATTGAAACAATGCTTATTTGGAAAGATTGTGCACAAAATCTTGATATGTCAGGCATAGTATTAGCAGTAAAAAAAAGAATCAGTCTAATATATGATGAAATTCTTCTTATTCCATGTCTAGGCCAGGTGTGAAACTGCCAAAATGAAGGAACCTCTTGGTGAGTTCATTCTGTAGTTCCTTTTCCCTGACTTAGAATGAGAAAGATTAGCCAGCAACACAAGGTTGATGTTACCAGGGTATGCCCAATCTTCTATGAGGCTCTTTCTGTGTACCCCATATGATAAAATAAATGCTTTTCACTCTGTTACATTGCTGAGTAGGGAATTACTCAAGCCCTATATGGTAGTGGGCCAGGTTACCTTAGAGACCGCATCACCCTAAGGACATCTGTCCATCCAACCAGAGCGGACCGGAGGGGCTCTCTAATAGTGCCATCGGCCAGGGGACATCGCCTCTCTGGCACAAGGAGGAGAGCCTTCTCTGTGTCCGCACCGGCCCTTTGGAACCTCCTTCCTGTGGAACTCTGTCTCCAGACGGAGTTGTTGCCCTTTAGAAAAGAACTAAAAACCTGGCTGGTGGGCCAAGTTTGGGGTGCAGGTGGAGGGGTGGCTTCCGTTGGTTGGTTAATATAGGGGAGGATGCCTGCCCCACGGTTTCTTCAGTTCCTGCACCCCTCTCTTTTTAGGGGTGGGTTCTTATTGCTGGTTTTTATCTGTTTTATTTGTTTTTATCTGTTTTTACCCACTGTTGTGAACCGCCCGGAGTCGGCTTTGGCTGAGTGGGTGGTATAGAAATTTAACAATAAATAAATAAATAAAAATAAATATACCTCACAAGATGGAGGATCAGCTACAAGCCAGAGAAACAAAAATTTGCCTCAAAGTAAAGAAGGTTCAGCATTGAAAAAGGAAGAGGACAAGAAGACTATTATTGGCTGTTTTAGAACGAACAAACAAACAAACACATAGGTTAGTTTTCCTAGAGAGGTTGTGTTTCTTCTAAGAAGGTCAGAAGACCACTGTGCTAGTAATTTAGTCCCTGCATAACAGTCTGGATTGCTATGTATTTCAATACTTACTGCCATTTCCTTGCATGCGAAAGAGACATAAGATATTTTCACCAATATTCTTGTAAACACTGATTGACCATGCTGTCCTGCAACCAAAAGGTTGGAAGTTTGATAATGACCAGGGCTCAAGATTGACTCAGCCTTCCATCCTTCTGAGGTCAGTAAAATGAATACCCAGTATGTTGGGGGCAAAATGCTAATTAACTTGTGAACCACCCAGAGAGTGCACTGAGTGCTATGGGGCAGTATATAAGTATGATTGCTTTGCTTTCTTCAGGAAGAGCTGGGAGCATGGTCAAAGTAGGTGCTCTTAACCATGCACCAGATGAGTCCTGATCAGGGCATAGTTACTGTTTTAAGGATGTGTGGGGATATATATATATATATATATATATATATATATATATATATATATATATATATATATATATATATATATATATATATATATGTATATATATATATATATATATATATATATATATATATATATATATATATATATATATATATATCTTTAAAGTGTAGCTGCTTTTTTCTCCTTATTATTAGGGATTCTAGAGGCTAGCAGAATACAAAATAATGCATGAGACTTTTTTCTTGCTAAGACTTTATTATAGGTACTGAACCTAAATGGGAATCACACACCAATTTTGTGGAACGGCCCGGCAGAGGCCACTTCGGTGAGAAAGGCTCCTGGCCCGTGGGCTCTGCGGGCACCGAAATTAAGGGGGGTGGATAAAATGATAGGGTTTGATTCACCCAATTCCTTGACCTGACCAGCGAGCCTGCTGAGAGAGCGAATATATCACCCATTAGAGTAATCCCTCATCTCCGAGTTTCAGTCTCATCCCAGAAGCAAACAGGAGTCATGATTGCCTTAGTCTAAGCCTTGAACAATGGTGTTTTCCCAGTCAATGTTTGCCCGCACTAATTAACTTCCCCAAAGGAGATTCCCAATTAACCTGAGTAAATAGGTGATGCGATTTTCTGTCAGATAACCATCCTACCATGCGCAGCCTTCTGCATAATATATACTGATGATTTTCCCTCAATAAATCACTGGTCTTCGCTCCATCTTGCCTCGTGTCGTTCCTTTGACCAGTCTCCTCCGGGACCTCAAGGGCCGCTTTACGGCCCCAATTCCTACATCTGGTGACCCCGAGACATGATCTACTCAAGAGTAAGCGACCCCCGAGCGGTCTACTCGTGAGTAAGCGATCAGCACAGCCAGGTTCTGCGCCAGAACCTTGTCCCATCATCCCGGAGGACAGCGCGGCAGCCCGGTCAGTAAGCCAGCCGATCGGGAAGACGGCCCAAGTGGCGAGGCATTACAGAAGAGGCATCCTACAACTTGCTCCCGACTTTCGAGGCGGCTTGCGCCAAAGGGAAAAACGCGTTCCGCTCAGGGCAGCTGTGAGCCCCTGACAGCGCAGTGGCCACCGAGGGCCCGTGGTCGCAGTCCACGCTCCGAGCTCTACCCAGAAGCGTCGTCGCCAGAACCTATTGCCTGCCACAGACGCGTCGACTCGTCCCGAGGAGGAAACTTCCGAGGACCCAATCGCAGGTAATATGGGGACCTGTCCTCAGCGACAGCGTCCATCCACTAGCCAAAGAACTCGTGAGGGAGAGTTCAGAATCATGGCCAGGGTTTTTAAGTTGCATTTTCACAGCGGAGAGCTAGCGAGACTTTTGGTGTACCTAGGGGAGCACTGCCTACTTTACCCAGAAGTAGGTACGTTAACCCTTGAGCTCTGGGATCAGATAGGAGACTGCATTCAGCAACCCCCGAAAGCTCCAGAGGGCATAATTCGCACCAGGAGCAAATGTAGGAAGCTCTCAGCAGAGGTAGACCCAGTCCGGATAGAGACCCAGAAACCCCCAGCGCAGTCAGAACCATCAGCCCCAAGGAGTCTCTATCCGTCATTTCAGATTAAGCAGGGCAGGGTAGGGAGCATTCCCTCAGTGACAGCTGCAGACGTCACTGAAGGAATTCATGGCATGAGAGGCCCTGGCATTTCTCTGACAGTTAAAAGTCCCCTGCCAATTAAGAACTCCATTCAGCGCATGGGTGAGGAAGATCCATTCACGGGGAAATTGCCAGTGGCACAATTAGCTAGCGCCCAACTGCCGTGCTCAGCCCATCTTAAGGCAGACACACGTTCAGGCAGGGCTGCTCAGTGCCCACTGCTCACGGAAATCTGCACAGCCCCTGGCCACGCAGGGCTCCAGAGCAGACCCATTACCACACTCAGGCGCAGAGCAGTGCCAAAACCCCAAGGCGCCTGCTTCCAGTGTGGTAAAATGAGACACCTTAGAAGAGAGTGCCAATCTAGACCAGGCAGATCTTCAAAAGGTTGTCTTAATGCCAAATGGCCACGCTGGCATGCATCTGGCCCAGGCTAGAAAGGAGGCAGCCATCGCCCTGGCTATGCCAGAAGAACCATCCCGGCAATAGTACCCCGAGTTCCCCCAGGGCACAGGCAGAACCTACTTGTCTCACCTTGGGAGTAGCCCAGAGAAACTCACCCCTAAGTAGAAGCACCCAGATGGATGTAAATAGCCAGCTGTGTATAAAGTCATCTCCTCATGTGTAGGATAGAATGCTGCAGATCAGGGGAGGAATGTGCGAATGCGTAAATAGATGTGTGTATGCGTGGTGCACCACTGAATGTATGACTGCAAGAACTGTGTATGATTGCAAAAGCCTTGTCTCTATGACCACAGTATGACTGAAAAAGTGTTCCTTGTGTGTAACTGCGTGGTAATGTCACTGTGAAATATGTGTTAAACAGTTTGCACTCTGCTCATGGGCAGGAACTATTTAAAGTTTGAGAAAGCATGATGAACAAAACCCTTTGCCTTGCCTGCTTAGCAGCTTAAGCAGGAGAGGGGGGGAATCCTAACCTACAGTAGGGCAGGGTGGTTCCCCCTTCTTCCCTTGAGACTTTTCCTTTGTCAAAGGATTAAGCCACTCTTGGAAACCGGTTTTGCAATCCGTGCCACTCAGGAAAACAGATTTTTCTTTTCAGAAGCGCGATCTGAAAACAAAAATCACTTCTATGAGTTTTCCTCACTAGATCATAAGCTATGGGGCCCCTCCATACGTCTGTGTTCCTCAAACCCCCATCTCTGTGTTTTAAGGTTTTTTGAATGTCTCTTAGCGTCTTGGAGTCACGTATCTCACTAGGAGTGAGAGAATTGCATTGTCTTCATGTGTGTATTGTGTTATCATCTTGTAACCTCGGTTCTCAACCTTTTAAAGTCAGGGGCCAAGTTCCGGGGCCTCAGGCAGCTCTGGGGGTCCGGACAGTCATCCTGCCCTTCCTTCGCCACACAGCCCTTCTTGGCTTGGTGGGGGCAGTGGCAGGGCAACGTGGGCTCTGGCCCACTCGCCCACATTTGGCCGCAGGTTGAGAATCGTTCTAACTCTCCTTCATTCTCTTAGGAAAGATACTGTTCTGGTATTTTGACTTTAATCTGTGTAAAGTAACCCACTCATTGTACCCCTTTCACAGGAAAAAGTACGCAAACATTCTTGCGCTCTGTATATTCAGAAAATGCTTACCTTTTTACAGGAGCAAAACTAACCAATTTGTTTCCTTCTAAGTCTTAAATTGCTTCCTTTCACAGGGTCCAGAAGTTAATTACTGATAGGGATTTTCTTAACAGGAGGACCCGGTTGCCTTGGTTACCTGACCTAATCTGATTTCGTTATGATAAGGGTTGTTGCATTCTCATTGTGCTAACTCCTGACTTGTCTTTCCTCCTTTCCTCCTTTCGCCAGTGGAACTCCCTGCTGGAGATGTTTAACTTGTGTGTCTCTTCATTTTTGTGTATTATTTCCTTACAGCTGGCACGTCATAGTTGGCTTGTCTTTAATAAGTCTTAGTCAGTCATTTTAAGTATGGCACCCTCTCTAGTGAGCAGACACATTTTGCAAACTCCAGAGCACAGAGGAAGGATTAGTCCCTGAACTCCTGAGAATGTGCAGAGTGCCACCCATTAGCCAGGACTGCCTAGGACCATGTTAAGAGTACAGTCAGGTCACACCTTCAATCAGATACAGGCATCTTTAGGCCACCCCTTCCCTTTTTGCTGCTAGTCTAAGCACAGGCAAAAGGCTAAGCCACCATCTGGCACTCTTCTAAACGTGTGCACGCACGCCATGGGCGGATGTGTGCAGGGGGGCCTTCTTGAGAAATTTACCCAAGGGAAGCCTGGCGCTTCATGCGCCAAGGTTTGCCATAAGACCCCAGACTCGTCTCGCTTCAAACGCAGACAGTCACCTTGTGTGGATTGATGTCACTGGTTCCCCTTCGGGGGGGCTAGGACAGTTTTCACTTATGGGGGTCGCGCATATCAGGTTCTTACTTGGCAAGAGGACCAAGCTTGGCGCACGCTCCTGACTCTTCCGCAAGCGGGCAGAGTGGGCAGCCGTGAACCTCGCTTTGCGCACCTTTGCCAAAGAACGCTTCAACATAATTGCTGACAGCCAGTTTCCCAAGAATTTGCTTCACAGTCTACCGGGAGCATACATCACTCCCGCGTTAGACAAAAATTTGCTAAGTTTGTTCCTCACAACTCCAATTCAGAGTCATGCATTCCTTCTTCAGAATGCCAAGCACTTGCAAGGCAGTTCAACCTGCCACTTTCCCAGGCCCAGGGCATGGTCCGTCCCTGCCTGCATCATGCAGGGGCACCGGGGGGGGCCCTCGTGGGGGGTCAACCCACGAGGGACAGAGGCCATCCAGGTGTGGCAAATGGACGTCACACATCCCTACATTTTGGCAAATGACAGTACATGCACTTTTGCATTAATACCTTCCCCCAGTTTGTTTGGGTAACAGCACAGAAGGGAGAAACGGCTCCCCATGTGGAGCAGCATCTCGTTTCCCACGGCCAAGGGCGAACCTCGGCACACGAAGTCCGATGACGCCCCAGCTTATAGCTCCAGGCAGCTGGCCACCTTCAGGGCCACCTGGGATATTAAGCTCACTTTTGGCGTTCCTTACAATCCGCAGGGGCAAGCGATTGTGGAACGGGTCTATCAGACGCTTAAGTCCTACGTTGACAAACAAACAGAAAGGGGGGGAAACCACGTCCCATAGTTGCACAGCAATTGCTATCCTATAAGTGCAAAAACCAACTAACTCTTTCAGAATTTTTATCTCCCAAACAAGTCTCTTGCCCATGCAGGTCCCAGAGGCCAGAATCAGACCCGGACGATTGCAAAGAGCGGCACCAGTCACTGTCCTGGATGTCATCAGCTGTCCATCTTCCTTTATGACTTACATCTCCAAAGACATTTCTATGAACATTTTGCACACTCAGTGCCACTTCTAAAGACTTTTCCAAACTCAAGTTGCACATGAAGCCCCACCAAGAAGGGAAGCCTCAAGAAGCAGCTGAATGTTTTTTATTGCTATTATTACCTGTAGTTGCTCTTTATTTATTCATGCCTTGTACAATGCTCCAGTTGGGATTTGCAAGGGACACTTGAATTTCTGTATATTGTTAATAACGGCCAGCTTCCACCAAAGGAAGCCAGACCGGCCCATGTTTGCACCGGCCCATTGCTTGGAAAGATTGAGCACCCGGTAGCCGGTAATCCCCAGTTTATCTTCACACCTCCCCATAGGTGTTAGAAAAGACATTTGCACAACACCAGAAGCTGCAGAAATAGCTTAGAATCACCCCAGGTCACAGTATCAATGACACATCTCGTTATCTTGCCTTGCTACAGAAAGCAGTCTGGATTCAGACCCACAGCTCTGAAAACCCAGGCTGCAGTCAGCGTGCCCGGCTTAGCCATAAACTACGCTCGGAGAATGGATTGGTCAATTGGCTTGCCTTTTGCAAAAGCCATTAACCATACCTCCTCGGCAATAGCGCTGCTCAACCAGGAGCAGACAGAGCTTCGCCATGCCATACTAGATAATCAAGCAGCTATCGATTATCCCCTGTTGTCACATCATATGGGCTGCAAGTCTGTCCATGGCATGTGTTGCTTCAACCTTACTGACAATTCCCGTAAAATCCAGAGTCAGCTCACAGACCTCCACACCATAGTCCAGGGCATCAGAGAGGGGTCTGCATGGGGAACTTGGTGGAGTTCATTGTGGAATTGGATGTGGTCATGGATCCGTTGGGGGTGGCTTCAGACGGTACTTGAAGTGGTTGCGGGGGTGGTTATACTAGGCATAGCAATCTGCTGCTTTGCACAATGTATTCCCTCGCTGATATCACAGTGCCGGCCCAGAAAGAAATCCCGAGACGTCATTCCCGCTCATCAGCTGATGCTGCTCTTGCGCAGAGTTGCTGGTCAGGCTCTTAAGAAAAATTAAAAGGGGAGATGTGGTTTCCCCGTGCCCCAATGGGCACGGAACGGCCCGGCAGAGGCCACTTCGGTGAGAAAGGCTCCTGGCCCGTGGGCTCTGCGGGCACCGAAATTAAGGGGGGTGGATAAAATGATAGGGTTTGATTCACCCAATTCCTTGACCTGACCAGCGAGCCTGCTGAGAGAGCGAATATATCACCCATTAGAGTAATCCCTCATCTCCGAGTTTCAGTCTCATCCCAGAAGCAAACAGGAGTCATGATTGCCTTAGTCTAAGCCTTGAACAATGGTGTTTTCCCAGTCAATGTTTGCCCGCACTAATTAACTTCCCCAAAGGAGATTCCCAATTAACCTGAGTAAATAGGTGATGTGATTTTCTGTCAGATAACCATCCTACCATGCGCAGCCTTCTGCATAATATATACTGATGATTTTCCCTCAATAAATCACTGGTCTTCGCTCCATCTTGCCTCGTGTCGTTCCTTTGACCAGTCTCCTCCGGGACCTCAAGGGCCGCTTTACGGCCCCAATTCCTACATCTTTAAATATTAAAATATATGTCCCCCTACATCATGTATTTCATTGAATTAGATTTTGAGATCTAATCATTGCCTAAAGTGGCATTATTTTATATTCTCCTGGCCTATTTCTTCTCACTTCCCATTTATGGTTAAGCACCATAGGTAAAGGTCACCCTTGCTAGAAAGCCAATCATATTTGAGTCTAGGATACAGTGTGTATCTCCATTTACAGCCAAATAACCAGTGTGATCATGTGGAAGACATGACTGAACACTGGAGCATGAAGAATGCTGCTACCTTCCCACCAAAGTGGTACCTCTTTATCTACTTGCAATTTCTTTCTTTCGAACTGCTAGTTTGGCAGGAGCTGGGACAAAGATGGGAGCTCACTCTGTCATGCAGCACTCAGGTCTCAAACTGCTGACCTTCCAGTCAAGTTCAGTGTCTTAACTACTAAGCCATGAGCTCCTGTGACAAATGTTGTATAATATATTCTTGGCAAACTGTACACAGCATACCTGTCAAGTTTCGGGAAATTTCTGTCAAATAAGGGAAATTTCCCGGCCAAAACAGGAAACTAGAAACCTATGCTTATCCTGTGCTGTGCTCCAGTCTAATCCCAGTCTAATTGCAGTCTAACTAATACGGGGTGACGATGGGAAAGAGTGTAAAATACGGGGGTTTGACAGAAATTTTCCCAAACTTGACAGGTATGGTACACAGGGGATATTCTGTTTCCAAATAGTCCTCTCATATTTATCTACAGTCCTGGTGAGTTATACTTTTCTTTAAATCTGTATGTTTGTTCTTGTTTTGATTTTAATGTAGCTCTACCAGCAAGAGCAGTCACCACAAGCTTCACCAGAATGAATAATTCACATGCATATATGACAAAGTATAAATGGGGAGGTCAACCATCCATGCTGCATACCTCAGCTTTGATCCTGAGTGTATCTGCAGCAGACTTTGCTGCTCCAGTATGGAATGCATCCACACATGCAAAACAAGTTGACATGGCTGTTAATTAAACAGTGTGCATAGTAACAGGATGTGTCAATTTGGTAGTGATTTTTTCCCCTAGAAAATCCCTACAACAATTTAGGCAGATTGATTACAATTTCTATTCAAAAAGGCATTGATCCTACACAAAATGCCCAGGAAAGGGATTAAGCTTTACAGAATTTGACAAATTCTTGTGCCAAAAGGAGAGGGAGAATACGCCCCCCCCCTCCGCTCGTCGCTGCCGTTGCCCACAAAAGAAAAAGAATGAATGTGGTTTCATTTTTTGGGGGGGTGGGGGTGGGGACTAAAACCCCCCCAATAATGTCTGCGAAGATGTGGCTGGTGGGCCATAGTTATGTGCACTGGGCGGCACAGTATGCTGCATCGTCGGAGTGGGGACCCCATCTCGGGCTGTATCCGGCAGGTTCGCAATTGACTGGCCAACACGTAGATATGTACTGGGGAAACAGGATTGGCCGGTCAAGGGCGAACCATGAAAGGGGTGATGTCAGGAGCTTCACAGCCTGCATCACCTTGATATTTGGATGGATACACATCATAGGGTGGGGTCAATAGATAGTATATTGACTTTGGTCAACAATTTGTTTGTGTCAACAAACAAATTGATACAAATTGATACATGTAGCCAATAGCCATTGGCATTTTGGGTGGAACCTTACCAGTGCTACTGCGGCCTGCTTGCCTTAAAGAAATACAATTGGATGATACACCAATTGAAAGTGATAATTCGGACTAGGGCATTATTCAATAAAAGTGGCCCAATGTCTTTAATCCAATATCGGTGTCTGAGTCTTTATTTGGGTGGGTGCGCCTGCAATGCAAGCGCAGCGCCAAAATGGCTCAGACATCCGGGTCAGTCATGGGGCGTGGCCATCCCTCTATAAAAGGGTTGGCCACGAGGCAGCCTCGCTGCCATTTTAAAGAGAAGCGACGGAGCGGAGAAGTTTTTTCCCTCCACCCCCTCCCTAGTGGACAGTGTGATTTTCTGGTCGCTTCGGGGCCTGGTGGGAATTTTTGCTTGAACCTTCAATTGGCACTTTGGTTCTTGGCTTTTTCGCCCATCCCACACTGTCGCTAGTGTTTGAGATACGGGGTAAGTTGACTTTGGTCACTTTTGGCGGGTAGCACTGGTAAGGTAAAGATTTATGACCCATAGGTATCCGGCAGGTTTGCAATTGACTGGCCAACACGTAGATAGGTACAGGGGAAACAGGATTGGCCGGTCAAGGGCGAACCATGAAAGGGGTGATGCTAGCAGCTTCACAGCCTGCATCACCTTGATATTTGGACGGATACTCGTCATAGGGTGGGGTCAGTAGATAGTATATTGACTTCGGTCAAGAATTTGTTTGTGTCAACAAACAAATTGATACAAATTGATACATGTAGCCAATTTCCATTGGTATTTTGGGTGGAACCTTACCAGTGCTACTGCGGCCTGCTTGCCTTAAAGAATTACAATTGGATGATACACCAATTGAAAGTGATAATTCAGACTAGGGCATTATTCAATAAAAGTGTCCCAATGCCTTTAATCCAATACCGGTGTCTGAATCTTTATTTGGGTGGGTGCACCTGCAAAGCATCCTGCAGTCTCAGATTACTGAGAACAGATCCCACCCCTCCTCTTTTTGACCATCTTTCAGGTATTTGGAGAGTGCTATCATATCCCCTCTTAGTCTCCTTTTCTCAATGCTAAACATGTCCAGTTCCTCCAGTCTTTCCTCATATGGCTTGGTTTCCAGGCCTCTGATCATCTTTGCATCCCTTCTCTGTACCTGCTCTAATTTGTGATGACACACTAAATCAGATTATTGACCTGCAATAGGAGCTTCCTATGTGACATTTCAATGTGTAACAATTCACTACTGAAAACTATGCTGTTGGTGTTCTGCCAATGGGTGCAATTATTAGAAGTCCTGTGTGTGTGTGTGTGTGTGTGTGTGTGTAAGTGACTGCAGTTCATAAAATATTCAAGGTTGCACAAGCCTTTTTCTCATACTTGTTAAACATGCAGAAACAGACAAACCGAGCTTTCTTGTCTAAGACTGCTACTACAAACTGCAGTAAAGGCAGTTTCACAAACTTTTGCTAAAAATAAAGCTCTGGCATAGATAAAGTTTGATGTATACCATACATAATTTGCTTTGTATTAATGGCCATCAAATCAATACAGTCTGCTAGAATGCTAAGAAACAGATTATTTGTCCACTTAATGAAAATCCCTAAGAAAGACTTCTGATGCACATTCTGATCTGGAAACTATCCTATATTGATTTCATTGTCTTTAGGTTGACAATGAAATATGTTTTTGTCAACAACATGCTAAATTGGATGGCAGTTGGGAAATGGTTGTCTATTCTGTAAATGCCTTTCTGTGTGAATGATATGATACATTTCAAATAAATTACAACTATCAGCAAAATCTGGAATCAGTCAGACAATGACATTTGAAAGACATCTGGTTATGAACTCTGTGAAGTAAGTTTGTTTTTAACAAGCAGAACATAAGCAGAACAAGTTTCAAATTTTCGGCTACACAAATTAACACTTGATAATCAGGTGACACAAGATACAACATAAAACACAGGGGAAAATCAGGTATTATGTCAAAAGACCTATAACCCATTGCAGGTAGCCATTTAGATTTTACTTTTGGGGAAATCTGCATGGTTACATTATCACCATGGAAACCATACCCATGAATGCATGAACAAATCCATACAGACCTCCTTTGGTACTTTGTCCCAAGCTTCATACCATATCATCCTTATACTACAGACCTACTGAATGCATGCAATAAGTAACACAGACCTGACAATCTTCAGGATTCCAGTTTCCAAATATGAATAAAATGTTTGTGTGAAATTAAGCTAACACTTCATAATAATTATTATTATTTACACCTGGACCAATTTCACTCTGAAGACATCTACTTTAGACAGCTGGTAGAGTTATGTGGTAACTCCAGATAGTTACATATAGAGTGTAGATGTGAAACCGGATCTCACAGGGTCAAATGGCAGGATTGTTTTATTAGTAGGAACAATAATGTCATTCTCTACCATTCCTCCTGTGTGTCACTCCGTTCTCAGCTTAAATTTAATCTTTATAGTAAGGTAAAGGTTGCCCATGCTTGAAAGCCAGTCATGTCCACCTCAAGGGTTTGGCACTCATCTTCGTTTATAGCCAAAGATGTTTCTGTGGACATATGGCAGATGGGAAAATGGTGTCTTTATTTTGCAATGGCCTAGTGGTTAAGATGCTGAACATGAAGACTGGAAGGTCCTGCCAACCTAGCAGTTTGAAAGCAAGAAATTGCAAGGAGATAAATAGGGACCACTTTGGTGGGAAGGTAAACAGCGTTCCGTGCGCTTCAGTGTCTAGGCATGCCTGACACATGTCTACGGAAATGTCTGCACATGAAGACAGCGCTGGCTCTTTGGCTATAAACAGAAATGAGTACTGAACCCTAGAGTCGGATATGACTGGCTTTTGAGAAAGTGTGACCTTTACAATCACCTATTATGATTTATCTTCTGTTCTGATAGAAAATAGGGATGGATTGAACATGAAAGGTCACTTAATTTCCATAGATTTTATAAAAACTCTGTTCTTTGGGCAGTTGAAAAAACTAAAACTAATGTGTTGAAATGGATCAATTCTGCTATTTGCATTTTTAAAAATTCTGCTTGCAGCTGTACCTATAGGGGCTGCCTTGTTGAGAAGACTCCAAAATACTAATTACAACTCTCTATATTATGCAATAATAAATGACATCCAAGAGTTTATTTTAGTTTATTTTATTCAAAAATTATATTTTATGTTTGACAACAGATAGTTGCTCAGGTAAGTAATTTAAAGTTGTTATTTGCCCAAATTTATCACTCTACAATAATTCCACTTTTAGTAGACATCTGTCATTTTAAAGGAATGAATGTTTGTAATATTTCCACCTCAACTTGTTCCCACCATGTGAAACTTTTCTCTATAAAATAAGACAAATATCTGTGAATTAATTAATTAATATTATTTAATTAATAATTAATATTATAATTAATTAATAAATATATGATTTAATGTATATTTTTGCATACAGTCAGAACTAATATGGATCTATAATAAATATGAAAGGAAAATGTTTTACATATATATAAAACATTTTCATTTCATATTTATTATAGGTCCATATTAGTTCTGACTGTATGCAAAAATATACATTAAATCAATACTTTTAGAAAATTGACATGCATAAGAGCACACACATTTCTGCAAGTAGAATTTATATCATTTAACATTCCTGTTCCCAACTGAAAAGTAACTGTTCTTCCTCATGAATATTCTGTAATTTATTAATGTGAACATTTTTACTGAGTGAATCATTTGCCAGCAATAATATAGCTGAAGAATTTCTCTCCTCTCTCTCTCTCTCTCATACACACACACACACACAGAGACAGACAGACACACACAGACAGACACTGTATATATAAGAATATATAGATATCTATTCCTCTTCCAAAAATATTAGTGGAAAGAAAAAAATAATCTTAAATAAAATATCCATGTCACACACACACATGCACACACATGCATACTCTAAGACTATTTAAAAGTAAACAGTGATTTGAAAATATAAAATATCTATCACTCTGGGCTAAGTAACATTATATGTTTGCATACATATTGGTAGGCTTTCAATAGTGCAACAATGTGCACTTGTCACCCCAAATGTCTTACCTCTGTAATAGAGTACACTGTAATACAGTACACATACTGAGTGCTGTGATCCTACCTCACCTCTGTGGATTGCAGAGCTGTCAGGGGTGGTCCCAGCCACGGTCACTGGCCGTGCAGATCCTCCCCTCCCCTCTGGTGCTGAGAGGGCGCCAGAGGCAGTCCTGGCCACTGCCAGTGGACGCACAGCATTTTGCCTTGCCACCAGGACTTGCAGGGTGGCTGGAGGCAATACTGGGCAATGGTGCCAGGGGCATGGCAAAGTCACTCACCTCCAAGGGATGGGCGGCAGTCAGACATGCACCACTCGAACACTGGGGGTGAGGGGTGAGGCCGCGCTGCCACCGACAATGCCTGGAACCGACTCTGGCTGCCTGTCAGAAAAACCACCCGGGCAATGCTGGGCACTCATGCTAGTATCAAGTAAAAGAAAGGGCTGTGCCATCTCAGGTTTAAATCATTCTTATCTGGTCAAATTTTTATTGTCCCATTCCCAAAGACAGAGGACCAAGGCCTCTCTCTGATTGTGTCTCTGATGGTTTGCTTGCAAGTTAGCTCCCTGATTATTTTTGTTGTTGTCGTCTTCCAGTCACACAGTCGCCTCTGACCCCCTGCGACCCTATGGACCATTGCACGCCAGGCATCCCTATCCTCCAAAATCCTCCTCAGCCTGCCCAACTCTGTGTCCATTGCATCCACAATACTCTCTAACCATCTCATTTTTTGCCACCCCCTTCTTCGTTTGCCCTTGACCTTTCCCAACAACAAGGCTTTCTCAAGTGAATACTCCCTTCTCATTTGATGTCCAAAGTACTTTAGATTCATCTTCACTATTTGACCTTCCAAAGAGCAGTCGGGGTTGATTTCTTCTATGATCAACCTATTTGTTCTCCTCACTGTCCAGGGTACTCTCAAGACTCTCTTCCAACACCACATTTCAAAGGCATCTATTCTTCTGCACTCTGCTTTCCTTATGGCTCATCTCTCACAACCTTACATTACCACCGGGAATACCACTGCTTTGACTATGCAGACATTTGTTTGCAAAGTGGTGTCCCTACTTTTCTCTATGTTCCCTATCAGTCACCTTTTTATTTCATGGCTGCAATCACCATCAGCTTTGATCTTGGATCCTAAGAAGGTAAAGTCTGTTATGGCTTCTACTTCTTTCCCATCTGTTTTCCAGGAAATGATAGGAACTGTTGCCATATCTTGGTTTTTCTTGATGTTGAGTCTCAAGCCAGCTTTTCTACTCTCTTCTTTCAACCTAATCAGGAGTTTCTTTAGGTCTTCCTTACTTTCTGCCATTGGGGTAGTATCATCTGCATATCTCAAATTGTTGATGTTTCTTCAAGCAACTTTAATACCAGCTTGTGATTCATCCAGCCCTGCATTGTGCATTCTGTGTTCTGTACATAAGTTGAACAAGCAGGGTGACAAAATGCAGCCTTGTCTTACACCTTTTCCTATTCTGTATCCTGCCCTAACTGTTGCTTCTTGACTCTTGTACAGGTTTATCATGAGATCTATAAGGTGTTCTGGTATTCCCATCTCTTTAATTACTTGCCACATTTTGTTGTGGTCTACACAGTCAAAGGTCTTGGTGTAGTCAATGAAACAGAAATAGACTTGTTTCTGGTACCAATCACTAGGGGCAACAGACACTACCAGGAAGAAAAGCCCTAGACATACAATTCCACAGTCAACCAATTGGAACTGGTCATGTCAAACTCTGCCATCTGAACCAATAGAATTTCAACTGCCAGAAGACAGTAAGTTCTATTAGTATACAGTATTAGAAGAGGTCTCACCACATTAAATAATATAGCAAGTAAACTTTACAAGGAATTAAATAGAGAGAAGATGGGGGTGAAATTTTAAGGCAAATATGGGGAAATGATTTGAAAATAAAGATAGATGAAACTAGTAGTAAAGTCTCTCTCTATCAAGGAAAAAGAACTTAACTACGGTATAAATTTATATGGAGGTGGTATATGACCCAATAAGATAACATTGGATGAATAAAAACAAATCGAAGAATTGCTGGAGATGTGAGGAACAGGAGGGATCATACAAACATATGTGGTGACACTGTAATCATGCAGAGACAGTATGGAAAGCTGTAGAAAGAGAAATAGGAAAGAATTTAGGAGTCTCAGTGAAACTAACCGCAAATCTAGCATTACTGGGTGAGTTCGAGGAAAACAAGCTAGACAGAAACAAAAGGGAATTAGTGCTTATATTATTGTCAGTGACAACATCTATGATAGCCAGAGAATGGAAAAACAAGTTTAAGTTTAATAGAGAAATTTGGTATAGGGAGATCTGGCAACTGGCATTAAATGACAAATTGACAGTCGAGTATAAAGTTAGAAAGGGTATAACCAACAGCAATACCTTTTGGGACATTTGAAACCTATTTGTGGGTTATGCTAAAACTAATGAAGAAGGTATTAAACTAGCCAAGATTCAAGAAAGTTCTGGGAACAATAAAATTAAAGGAGGTAAATTGCAAGTTCCGAATTTGTTTAGCACGGGGAGATTGAGAAGTTAATTTGGGTGGAATTTTGAGTGGAATTGGTGAGTGGAGTGGTGGTGGGATAAATGTGATTTGTGTACATGGTTTTTCCCTTTTTTTAATTTAAAAATAATAATAAAAATATTTTTTTTAAAAAAAGAGAAGACAGTAAGATCTGGTCTTAATAGCCAGAGATGTTGAATACCAGTAATGGAAATGAGGAAGAGCCACAGGTCACCAGAAATAGATACGTGGTGTACATTGAGTGATCACATTAAAATATTTTATTATATTACCTCCTTGAGTTGGTAAAGTTTAAATGAGTGCTGTGTCACTGTGTGCATGTGGCTGTATTTTAATTATTATTTGCTGTTGTTGGTTACTTAGATAGATAGATAGATAGATAGATAGATAGATAGATAGATAGATAGATAGATAGATAGATAGATCTTCACACAGCTGAGTACCACATTTGGGAAATTTGATGAGGTAGATTCTCAAGAGTTTTCCTGTATATTCAGGCTGGAGTTCCACTCAAATTTCTGTGGGAGGGGGAAGAGTAGAGCCATGTTATTCTATTGCTGGAAAACCAATGAAAGAGTATTGTAGAACTGTAAAGCCCTACAGAGTTTATTGGATAGAAGCCTTCATGGACTGAAGTCTGCTTTATAAGATAAAGCAATGAGTATGTTGGACTTCTTCAACTTTACGTTATCATGCAAACAGTTTTGTAGCATCTCTCATCTTGCAGAAATCCAGCATTTGTTTTTTAACAGAGCCATCACTTTACATTTTGAAGACATTTGCATTGCTTCTTTTTAAACCCTGCACAGGGCTAAAGGTAAACTCAGTGATAACTATTTACTATCCCAATGAAATTCTGGTGTTTACTATCCTAAATAAATTCTGGTGCTTATGTTAGTGTTCAAACATTAATGTGTTTGGCAGAACCACCTATTGTAACTTGACCATCAGTTCCTAGACTTTTAGATTAAGAAAAGTCTAAAACATAGCAAATTACCAGGAAGTTCTTCGAAATTATGTTAATTTCACTCAATGATTCTATTCTTTGAATGCAGTATGGATCAACCTTCCCTGTTGAGAAATACCACTGAGAAAGTTTAAGCGGTCAGGGATGAAAGGTGTTGAACACAATATTGTACATCCACTGTCTTTCATTCTCTTGTCTTAGAAACAAAAAGAAATATTTTTCTACAATAATGTGGGAATATTAAAGGGGAAATGACTGTTCTCTTCATTTTTTTCTGGAACAGACAGATACACATTTATTAGTTGTGGAATCACTATAGCTCTGGGAATCATTCATTTTCATTTTGTGACTTTTGTGCATTTAAATTCCCAATTATGGTGATGATGCCCATTAGCATAACTTTCCTGCAGTATGTTTCTTGGGAAATGTAAAAGAAAATCATCATATATCATCATATTACATACCCCTCTACTGATTCCTCCAACAGTTCTTACCAAAAGTAAGATAATTTGCTACAGTCTTAGGACAGAGTATGGAATGACAAAGTGGTTTGGAATAGGAAAAGGAGTAAGATAAGGCTGCATTTTGTCACCCTGCTTGTTCAACCTATACACAGAGCACATAATGTGCAATGCAGGGATGGATGAATCACAAGCTGGTATTAAAGTTGCTCGAAGAAACATCAACAATTAGAGATATGCAGATGAGACCACCTTAATGGCAGAAAGAGAGGAAGACCTAAAGAAGCTCCTGATTAGGTTGAAAGAGGAGAGTGCAAAAGCTGGTTTGAGACTGAATATCCAGAAAACCAAAATAATGGCAACAGGCCCTATCACTCCCTGGAAAATAGATGGGGAAGAAGTAGAAGCAGTGACAGGTTTTACTTTCCTAGGAGCAAAGATAACTGCAGATGGGGATTGCAGTCATGTAATAAAAAGGAAACTGATTCTTGGGAGACAAGCTATGAGAAACTTGGGGAACATAGTGAAAAGTAGAGACATCTCACTGCAAACAAATGTCCAAATAGTCAAAGCAATGGTGAGAGCTGGACCATTAGAAAGGCTGAGCACAGAAGAATAGACGCCTTTGAGTTGTGGTGTTGGAGGAGAGTTTTGAGAGTCCCCTGGACAGCGAGGAGAACAAACAGGTCAGTATTTTTTTTTAAAAAATTATTAACTTTTTCAAACAAAATTACAACATATAAAATAACAAGCATACATAAAAATACATGATACCATTACATACACATTATATCTGTTTGCATTCTAACACCAAAATAGCTTTAATCTATTGCGTTACTGAACTAATACCATATTAATCTATCCTTGTAAATGGTGATTAAAACTTTTTATTTTAACTTTAAGCATAGTATAACATTTAATTCATAGATTCATTAATCATAATAAAACAATACTAAATAATACTAACAAAATAAGAATAAGAATAAGAAAAAATAATACCCCCAGTGATATTTACAATGCCCTGGAGGAATCAGGTTGTCTTAGTAGTTTCCTTCCAAAAACTTCTTTGATCCGGTACAGGTTTCTTTGTTTCTTCATGGCCTATCTTCGTAGGGAGGGAAACCGAAGAATTAAGCAAGATAGAAATAACCAGGGAGGAGGTCCTTGCATGTCTTGTTAAGCTAAACACTAACAAATCCCCAGGACCAGATGGCATCCATCCACTAGTTCTCAGGGAACTTAAAGATGAAATTGCTGATCTCCTAGCCAAAATATATAAACTTTCCCTCAAATCAGGCTTTGTGCCTGATGACTGGAAGGTAGCGAATGTAACACCAATTTTCAAAAAAGGATCCAGGGGTGATCCAGGAAATTACCGGCCTGTCAGTTTGACATGTGTCCCAGGGAAAGTGATGGAAACCATCCTAAAAGATAGAATTAATAGTTACATAGAAGAGAAGGCGCTGCTAAAGGAGAGCCAACATGGCTTTTGCAAGGGCAAATCATGCCTCACTAATCTGTTGGAATTTTTTGAGAGTGTCAACAAGCATGTGGATAAGGGGGATCCAGTTGACATTGTTTATCTGGACTTTCAGAAGGCTTTTGACAAGGTCCCACACCAAAGGCTCTTGAATAAACTTACCAGTCATGGAATAAAGGAACAGGTCTTGTCCTGGATCAGCAACTGGCTAAGGGACAGGAAACAGAGGGTAGCACTAAATGGACACTTCTCCAAGTGGAGGGAAGTAAAGAGTGGGGTCCCCCAAGGTTCAGTACTGGGACCCCTGCTTTTCAACCTCTTCATAAATGATCTAGAGGTAGGAGTAAAAAGCAAGGTAGCCAAATTTGCTGACGACACTAAATTATACAGGGTAGTGAAAACTGTGAGAGATTGTGAAGAGCTCCAGAGGGATCTCTTGACACTGGGGGAGTGGGCAAAACAGTGGCAAATGAGCTTCAACATCAGTAAGTGCAGAGTGATGCATGTTGGGGCAAAAAACCCCAATTACATTTATAAACTGATGGGGTCTGAACTCTCTGCGACAAACCAGGAAAGGGACCTTGGTGTCCTGGTGGACAGCTCAATGAAGGTGTCAAACCAGTGTGCCTCAGCAGTGAAAAAAGCAAACTCAATGTTAGGGATCATTAGGAAGGGTATAGAAAATAAGTCAGCAAGTGTCATTTTTCCTCTTTATAAATCTATGGTGAGGCCCCATCTGGAATATTGTGTACAGTTCTGGTCGCCATACCTCCAGAAGGATATTATGGAGTTGGAGAAAGTACAGAGGAGGGCAACCAGAATGATTAGGGGACTGGAACACCTTCCTTACCATCTGAGGCTGCAACGGTTGGGCCTTTTCACTCTTGAACGACGGCGTCTAAGAGGTGACGTGATTGAAGTTTATAAAATCATGCAGGGTGTGGACAAGGTAGATAAGGAAAAACTGTTTTCCCTATCGCACAACACTAGAACTAGGGGACACTCCATGAAACTTTTGGGTACTAGTTCTCAAACAAATAAGAGAAAGTACTTTTTCACCCAGAGGATTACTGGTCTATGGAACTCCCTGCCAGAAGAAGTGGTGACAGCTGTCAGTCTTCACAGCTTTAAGAAAGGATTAGACAAGTTCATGGAGGACAAGGGTATCAATGGCTATAATTATGGCTACCTAAGGACAACCTCCGGGTTGGAGAGATAGGCAGGATATCTCTCAATGCCATTTCCAGGGAATCCTAAGCAGGTGAAGGCATCTCCTTGGGAATACCCTGAAGGAAATGGTGAGCCACTGTGTGAGACAGAATGCTGGACTGGATGGGCTGTGGCCTGTTCCAGCAAGGCTGTTCTTATGTTCTTATGTTCCCCTCTAAGTGAATGATCCACAAAAGCTCGCCAAATATTCCAAAATCTATTCTCTTTAAAAAAATTCCCTCCTTTTTATTTATCTCCCACGTTAATTTATCATTCAACGCTAAATTCCACATTTCTTTATACCATTCTTCTATCTTTAAATTTATATCATTTTTCCAATTTCTGGCAATACATTGTCTACCTATTGTAAGCATTATTTCTAATAATTCTTTTTCATCCTTATTTAAATTAAAACATTCCACATCTGTTAACATACCTGACCCCAGTTTAATTCCCTTACCCATAATTTCGCCAACCTCTTTCTCAACCTTTTCCCAAAAATCTTTAACCACAATACAGCTCCACCACATATGCTCATATGTTCCAATTTCCTCCTTGCATCTCCAACACATTTTATCTTTTTTATTATCAATTTGGTGCAACCTCACTGGGGTCAGATACCACCTCCACAAAATTTTATAATTATGTTCCTTTATTCTAACTGATAACTTTCTCATTATCCTCTTTTTCTATTTATGTCTCCATATATCATTTTCAATATTTATATTCAGCTCCTTCAATATTTATATTCAGCTCCTAACTTGCTTTTAAATCCTTCTGTGGATCACCCTCTTTATTCAAAATTTTGTATAATTTACTAACTACACCTTTAATATTTCCATCTCCCTTTTTTATTTTTAAAATCAACTCCTCAAATTCCGTCTTCTCTCTATCTATTTCTGGTTCTCTCAAATATTTACTATTCCATTTATTTACCATCACAATCTGAAACCAATTCAAATTCAATTGCCCAAACAATTTTTTCTTTTATCAATATCTAAACAGGTCCGTAACCAGTCTTTAAGCAGGAAAACTTCATTTTTATCCAATACCAATTTTACCATTTTATCTGTCTTTATTGGAAAATCTGCCATGTCCTCCAGTTTCATAATTGGTGAGATGTTCGGGGCCAAAGCCTTCTTTACTTTTTTCCATGAACTCATCAATCCCTTCATCATACTGTTTTTGGTCACAACTTTCCCCATATTGGCTCCTAAAAACCCCATTTTTCCTATATGATTATAATCTTTCATCTCAATTTCTTCCCATATGGCTTTTTCTCCCACCAAGATCTTCACGACATTCTTAATTTGAAAAGCTCGATAATATACCAACAAATTTGGCAACCCTAATCCACCTTCTTTCTGGGATAAATACCAAAATTTTTTGATAGTCTTATTCTCTTTCCTCCATTACAAAATTCATTAATCAATTTTCGAAATTCCTTAATTTCCTTCTCCTTCAATTGAATTGCTAAAGTATCAAATAAAAAAAATAATCTAGGTAAAAGCATAATTTTGCTAAGTGCTATTCTCCCAAACCATGACAATTTCAACTTTTGAAGATTTTTAATTTTGGCTTTAATTTCTAGTTTCAAACTATCATAGTTCAATCTCTTAAATTCTTCAAAACTACTTGAAATATTTATCCTCAAATATTTTAATTTATCTCTAATTTGAATATTACCCATCCCCTTTTTTTCTTATTCTGATCTTCCTTTCTTATATTACACAACATCATTTCCGATTTATCCCAATTTATCCTCAAACCTGTAATATCCTCGAAAACCTTTAATTGAATTTTAATCTTATTTAAACCCTTCTTATGGTGCTTAACAATTATCAAAGTGTCATCAGCATATAAACTTATTTTAGTTCCCATAACTCCCTCTAATTCACCATCTTCTCTTATGGCGTTTGCTAACATCTCCATTGCCATAATAAACAAAATTGGAGACAATGGGCAACCCTGTCTTGTACCTGCTTCTAATTTTATCTCATCTGTGACCTCATCATTGACTCTAACAATAGCTGTTCCTTGTTGATATAGTTGATCAATTATCCTTCTAAATTTATCACCAAATCCATAACTTTTAATTATTTCCTTAATTGACACCCATTGTAATGAATCAAATGCCTTGAATATATCCAAAGATATTAAACCCACTTTTTCCTTCTTTTGTCTCACAGTATCTTACAAGTCTACCACTCTTCTTGTCAGATCCACCATATGTCTCCCTTTCAAAAAACCCACTTGATCTATTTTTATATAATTGCCCATAAAATTATTTAGCCTATTTGCCAATATTGCTGTGAAGATCTTGGCATCTTGGTTAATCAATGAAATAGGTTATAAGATTCCACTTTTTCTAAATCCTTTCCAGATTTTGGCAACAATACAATCGTAGTCCTATATCATGAAGTCGGAATTTGTCCACCATCTAATATATAATTATATAATCTAACCAACTTTGGTACCACCATATCTTTAAATTCCTTATAAAAATCTGCAGGTAATCCATCTTCCCCAGGTGCTTTCCCCATTTTCAAACTAGCTATTACCTCTTTTACCTCTTTTTCTGTTATTTGTTCTTCCATTTTTTCCTTGTGCTCCTGTTTTATAATGCTATCTTTTTGCTTCTCTAATTGCTTCTTAAGCTTATCCAAATCTATCTCTTTTTTGCATATAAAGCTTGATAAAATTCTTTCACAATTTTACATTTATCTAATCTTATTACATCTCAACCCTTGTTCATTTATCAAAACTCCAATTTCTCTTTTTTCCCTTTTTTCTTTAGCTGCTCTTGCCAATAACCTTAAATTCCTATTACTATATTCAAAATATTCTCTTTTTAAATAAACAAAATCCCTTTTCACTTTTTCTATATCCTTTCCTATCAACTCAGTCTTCAATCTTTGCAAGTTATCAAAAACTTTCCTATCCTTTGTCCTTGCATGTTCTTCCTGCAACCTCTTTATCTCACTTTCAATTTTATTCTTTATCATCTTACTTTTTATATCTAAAACTAGCTAGTCTGATACTTTCCCCTCTAAAAACTGACTTCATGGCATCCCAGACCATATTAAAGTTTACCTCATCATTATCATTCCATTGCCAACTTTCATTCCAACTCTCCATAATTTGTTCTTTGCATTTTTGTTCCTTAAATAGTTTATCATCATATCTCCAGCTCCTTCTCGACTTCTTTATACCTGCTATCCTCATTTCCATCACAACTTTAGAGTGATCTGACTCTTTTAAAATTCCAACTTCTATTTCCTCTATATTTCTAACCATATTCTCCATTACAAATATATAATCAATTCTGGAGTATGATTTGTGAACCTGTGAAAAATAAGTATAGACTCTTTCTGACCCCTTAAATTCCCTCCAAGTATCTTTCAACCCCAAAGATACAACCCAATTGTCCAATATTTGTCCTTTGATTCCTTTTCCACATCTTGATATATTTGTACAATCTAAATTTGACTTTACTAAGTTAAAATCACCTGCCACAATCATCTTTGCTGTTTTCTCTTTTGCCAATATTTTGTAAATTTTCCCTAAAAACTCAGCTTGATGATCATTTGGTGCCTATATGTTCACCAGAGTTACTTCCTCATCATCTATCTTCCCTTTTACTATCAAGTATCTGCCCTCTAGATCCGCTATGCTATTAGTTATCTCAAATCCCAACCTGGTCGAAATAAAAAAATTGCCACTCCTTTTGCCTTTGATGTGCCATATGACCTCTCATAATGCTGCATCCACCCTAAAAAAATTTATTCGTATCCTGAGACTTTTGGTGAGTTTCCTGCAAAAAGACTATATCCATCCTGTCCTTCCTCAATGCTGATTCAATTCTACTTCTCTTAATCGGAGACCCTGTACCTTTCACATTCCATGTTAACAATTTAATATTCCTCATAATATAATTCACCACAATCTTCTTCCCTCTCTGACTCCTCCATCTGGCGTGCTACCATATAACCCACAATAACTGAAATAATATTTACAACAAAAAACACTAAAAACTCTCAATTCTACCCTCCCCACTTCTTTATCAAAAAAGATTGCCTCCGTCTTCCGAAGAGCGGAGGGGGGGAACATGGAAGATGAACTAAACAATAAAAGCTCTAGTGCTAATCTTCTTATTACCAAAATCTATCGTTTTATAAAGCCTCCCTTCAAACCTCCTCACCTTCGGTCCTTCCAACTATTACCATCTTTCTGACCCTTACTTCCCCCTACCTCAACTACAACCAATGATAAGAACATAAGAACATAAGAACAGCCTTGCTGGAACAGGCCACAGCCCATCCAGTCCAGCATTCTGTCTCACACAGTGGCTCACCATTTCCTTCAGGGGATTCCCAAGGAGATGCCTTCACCTGCTTAGGATTCCCTGGAAATGGCATTGAGAGATATCCTGCCTATCTTTCCAACCCGGAGGTTGTCCTTAAGTATCCATAATTATAGCCATTGATACCCTTGTCCTCCATGAACTTGTCTAATCCTTTCTTAAAGCTGTCAAGACTGACAGCTGTCACTACTTCTTCTGGCAGGGAGTTCCATAGACCAGTAATCCTCTGGGTGAAGAAGTACTTTCTCTTATTTGTCTTATCTACTTTGTCCACACCGTGCATGATTTTATAAACTTCAATCAGATCACCTCTTAGATGCCGTCGTTCAAGAGTGAAGGCCCAACCGTTGCAGCCTCAGATGGTAAGGAAGGTGTTCCAGTCCCCTAATCATTTTGGTTGCCCTCCTCTGCACTTTTTCCAACTCCATAATATCGTTCTGGAGGTATGGCGACCAGAACTGTACACAGTATTCCAGATGGGGCCTCACCATAGATTTATAAAGAGGCAAAATGACACTTGCTGACTTATTTTCTATACCCTTCCTAATGATCCCTAGCATTGAGTTTGCTTTTTTCACTGCTGAGGCACACTGGGTTGACACCTTCATCGAGCTGTCCACCAGGACACCAAGGTCCCTTTCCTGGTGTGTCGCAGAGAGTTCAGACCCCATCAGTTTATAAATGTAATTGGGCTTTTTTTCCCAACGTGCATCACTCTGCACTTACTAATGTTGAAGCTCATTTGCCACTGTTTTGCCCACTCCCCCAGTGCCAAGAGATCCCTTTGGAGCTCCTCACAATCTCTCACAGTTTTCACTACCCTGTATAATTTAGTGTCATCAGCAAATTTGGCTACCTTGCTTTTTACTCCTACCTCTAGATCATTTATGAAGAGGTTGAAAACCAGGGGTCCCAGTACTGAACCTTGGGGGACCCCACTCTTTACTTCCATCCACTTGGAGAAGTGTCCATTTAGTGCTACCCTCTGTTTCCTGTCCCTTAGCCAGTTGCTGATCCAGGACAAGACCTGTCCCTTTATTCCATGACTGGTTACTCAAGAGCCTTTGGTGTGGGACCTTGTCAAAAGCCTTCTGAAAGTCCAGATAAACAATGTCAACTGGATCCCCCTTATCCACATGCTTGTTGACACTCTCAAAAAATTCCAACAGATTAGTGAGGCATGATTTACCCTTGTAAAAGCCATGTTGGCTCACCTTTAGCAGTGCCTTCTCTTCTATGTGCCTATTAATTCTATCTTTTAGGATGGTTTCCATCACTTTACCTGGGATACATGTCAAACTGACAGGTCAGTAATTTCCTGGATCACCCTTGGATCTTTTTTTGAAAATTGGTGTTACATTCGCTACCTTCCAGTCATCAGGCACAAACCCTGATTTGAGGGAAATATTATATATTTTGGCTAGGAGATCAGCAATTTCATCTTTAAGTTCCCTGAGAACTCGTGGTTGGATGCCATCTGGTTCTGGTGATTTGTTAGTGTTTAGCTTAACAAGACATGCAAGGACCTCCTCCCTCGTTATTTTTATCTTGCTTAATTCTTCGCTTTCCCTCCCTACGAAGATAGGCTCTGTTTTGGGCATGTGAAGCATGTGAAGCAAAGAATTCATTGAGTCTCTCTGCAATCTCTGTTTCCTCTTTAATAACCCCTTGCCTTCCATTGTCATCTAATGGTCCAATGGCCTTCCTAGTTGGGTTCTTACTTCTAATGTACTTAAAGAAGTCTTTGAGTATTTTTAGCTATACGCTCCTCAAAGTCTTGCTTTGCTTTCCTGATTGTTGCCTTGCATTTGTTCTGCCAGAATTTATGTTTCTGCCTGCTGTCCTCATTCGGACAAGCCTTCCATCTTCTAAATGAGCTTTTCTTGCTCTTGATCACTTCCTGAACAGCTCATGTAAGCCACATCGGAGTCCTCTTGGACCTGGCAGTGCCCTTTTTCCTTTTGGGTATGCATTCCAATTGAGCCACTGTTATTGTTTTTGTAAACAGCCTCCATGCCTCTTGGAGTGTTTGGACTCTCTTAATTTTCCCTTTCAGCTTCTTTTTTTACTAGTTTCCTCATCTTTGGGAAATTTCCTTTTTGAAAATTTAAGGTCTCTGTGTTAGATTTTATCAGTGACTTGCGGTCTATGATCAAGTTAAACATAATTGAGTTGTGGTCATTGTTCCCTATTGGATCAGTCACATTAACATCTTGCACCAGATCCTGAGTATTACTCAGGATCAAGTCAAGGATTCTTGTACCTCTAGTTGGGTCTTCAACCATCTGTCCTAGGGAACAATCATTTAGCATATCTAGGAACTTTATCTCTTTATCATGTGCTGAACAACAGTTCACCCAGTCTATGTGAGGGTAATTGAAGTCCCCCATTATAACCAGACTTCCCTTCTTGGATGCCTCCTTTACAACATTCTCCAACTGCCAGTCTCCCTCAAGAGTTTGGGTCGGAGGCCGATAATATATGCCTACTGTTAGACCATCCTTGTGGCCTGGTACTCTTACCCACAGAGCTTCTAATGGTGACTCCAAATCACCTAGATATTCCAATTCATACAATTTTATCACTTCTTTGACATACAAGGCTACACCACGTCCTGTTTGCCCTTTCCTATCCTTCCTGTACAGTTTGTAGCCTGGGATAACTGTATCCCATTGGTTATCATCCGTCCACCAGGTTTCAGTGATACCAACAATATCAATATTCTTATCTATTGCTAAATATTCCAGCTCCCCTATTTTGTTCTGGAGGCTTCTGGCATTTGTATACAAGCATTTATATATGCTTTCCTGATACAGTCTTTTGAGTCCATTTGCATTGTTAGACTGCCTCTTGCATCCTTCTGCTAGAGTGCTGGTGACTAGCTCCTTGCTCTGCTCAGTAATTTTTGCATCCTCCTCATTACTCAAGTACACACTTTCCCGAACCGGATGCTGCCCAGCTCCTGTCAGCTTTCCCCCAGTTATCAGTTTAAAAGCTGCTCTGCAGCCTTTTTGATGCTGAGTGCAAGCAATCTGGTCCCATCATGGTTCAAATGCAACCCATCCCTCCTGAACAGATTTGGCTTGTCCCAAAATGTTCTCCAGTTCCTGACAAATCTGAAGCCCTCCTCTCGACACCACCGCCTCATCCACGCATTGAGGCTTCTGAGCTCTGCCTGCCTGGTAGGTCCTGCGCGAGGGACAGGCAGCACTTCTGAAAATGCTACCTTGGAAGTCCGGGACTTCAATCTTCTTCCTAACAACCTAAATTTGGCTTCCAGGACAGACCGCTTGGCCTTCCCAACATCATTGGTACCAACGTGTACCATGACAACTGGCTCGTTACCAGTTCTCTCTAACAATCTATCTAGATTTCTTGTGATGTCTGCAACTTTTGCACCTGGCAGGCAAGTCACCATACGGTTATCATGTGCATCACAAATCCATTTCTCTGTATTTCTAATTATTGAATCGGCTAGTACAAGGAGCCTCTCTCCTGCAATCTGTTCATCTACATGCACCTCATCAACCATATTAAGGGAGAGAACCTCAGTTTGTTCCTGTTGTTTATCTTCCTGGATCTCATCAAGTGTGATGAAAGAGAGATCATCAGGTAGAACCAGTTGTTCCTCATCAGGTGTGATGAGGGAAAGAGCCTCAAATTTATTCTGTAATTTCAGACTCTCAGAGTGATCCCCTACTCTTCTCCTTTGAGTCACATTCCTCCAACCATCTCCCTCCTGAGTTAGTGAAGGGCGTTCTCCCTCAGAACTGTGCCCTGTCTCTTTTTTGTCCAGCATAGTCTGCTCCGCTCTGTGCAAGAACAGCTCAAGCTCCTTAATTTGTTGATGGTTAGATATGCGGGCCTCTAGCTGCTGGACCTTCTCTTCTAGTAGTGCAACCAGCTTGCACTTGCTGCAAGTGTAGTTCTCCATATGCTTTGGCAAGAACACAAACATGGCACAAGTATTGCAGGTAACTACAGCTGTTCCCTCAGAATCCATTTTAACAAGTGCAGTATTCTGGGCCTCAAAAATGTACATGTTTACTACCTTTCTACCTAGTAAGACTATATTCTTCCTTTGTTCCTAGTTTGCAATCTTGCACGCCGTTAGGCGTGCGGGCCTCTAAAGCAGCTCTACTCCAACTGCAAAACTTACCAGTGCTCACTTCCTTTGTTTGGCTCTCCTCAGCAGCAGCTCTGCTTAAGAGCACATGCAGAATCAAAACGATTGTAACTCAGTCTCTCCTGTTTCCTCTCCTCCTGCAGCTCCCTCCTCCCTTGCTCCTCCATAATCTCTTCTTATCCCTCTGGACTCCAACAAAACCCTCCTCAACACCAACCATTCTCTTGAAGATGCCTTAACCAAATCATTCAAACATAAATATTCCAATGCATCAGTCTCCATGTCAATCACGTGAATTCTTCTTTCATGAAAAAATCTTAACTGTTGTGGAAAACGCCAATTATATTTTATCCCTTTTTCCATCAAAAATTTTGTTACTGGCTTCATCTTGTACCTCCAACCCTGTTCCTTCATTGAGATATCATTATACACTTCTATATCATTCCCACTCATTTTTAAAACACCAGAGCCAGCTTGTTTTTAAAAAAGCCATCACCAACTTATCCCCCCAATTTGCAAACTTGATCAAAACATTCCTCTGTACCACTTTCCCCCCCTTGGACCCACTCTGTACATACTTGCAATATCCTCAGGAACAAAATCTTTCCCCATTTTCAAATTGTTTAACCAATCAATTATCCTATCTTTTAGCTGGTCTGGCATTTTCTCAACCATTTTGCATATCACAATATTCTGTTTTCTCATCATCTCTTCCATAACATCAATCCTTTTTTCCTGCACGTCCACTTTCATCTTAATTTCCTTCTCCTCCTCATGTATTCCTTTAATGTCCCCTTGCATCAATTTCATATCATTCTGCATTGACTTTACATTGGCATCCATCCTTTGAAGATTAAGATCAACTTTTTTGGAAAAATCAATAAACATTGTAGCCAACTTATTTTGTTTTCCCAAAATCTCATTTCTGTCTTTCACTCTTGGCCTCCTCCATCTTCTCAAAATTTTTAAACAACTTCCCAAATTCAACCATTATTTGTGTTTGATCAAATGATGGTGGCTCAGGTGATGATGTTGGTGGAGACACCTCCTCCAGTAATGGTTTATCTTTTTTCTTGGGTTTCACAACCTCTTCCTCCTTTCCCTTTCCCCTTGCAATTTTATCCATTGTAATGTCAAACAATAATTTCAACACAGCCACTTTTTTTGCTCCCACAAGTCTCTCCCCTTGGAACTGTTCTACAGCTCAAACTTGATGTACTCCAAATATATTATATCAATCCCCAAACCACAATACAAAACACAAAAAAGGAATGCTGCAATTGTTGATATTATGTCTCCTGTGTGAAGGCCGAAAGAGAAGGAAGAGACAGAATAATATAACTCAATACTCCAAGACCAGGACAAGGTCACTTTAAAACCAGAGGAGATGAAAAGTAACAAAACTTGATTGAAGATTTTCTCCTATTGCTTCTCCGAAGATTGGCAACTTTTTATTGTACTCCAAATTATTGTAAAATAATCCAAAAGCTATATAACCCAGATCTTGTAATTCCAGAGCACAAATTAATCCACAGTCTTGAGAGGAAAGCACAAAATAATAAAAAAGGAACACTTTCTTCCAATTATTCCAAATCAATTTTCTTCTGAAAGCTTTTCAGCCCATATACACCCACAAAAAAGAAAAGTTTTTTTCCAACTGTAATCCAAATGCCACTTTGTATCCACAGTCTTGAAAGTTGTCTACAAAATCAGCAACATTATATCCACAAGGAGGAGAAGAGAGGGGAGCATAAAATAGAAAAACAATCCACTCAGCACTTTCTTCAAATCATTAGAAGGGTCCAAAATTGAGGAGTAATAATAAAATAAAAAGGAAAAAAACCAAGATATAAATTGCGGACTCAGGAAATCTCCAAAGACCGAGCCGATCTCACCCTCCTCCTTCTCTGTCTCTGCCAAACTCCCAAAAAACCACCATATGTTCTCCAGAGTTTGTTCCTTCAAAACACTTCTTCATTTCCCCCTCTACAGCCAATTCACTCCTCCCATACCATTCTCCAGTGGCCCCGCTCCACCTCTGTGCCTTTCACTTAAGTTTCGCTTTCCGCCGCCATTCCAACTTTAACTTTCTCTCACTTTCTCTCAACTTGCCCCCTCATTTTGCACTTGCCTTCCAGCACTGAGCTCTCGCTGCTTCGGTCCACGGAGTCCTGTGGTTCACTGCGTTTTTGTCTGACCAGTCACTTTTTCTTTTTTAAAAAAAAATTCTGGCCCCCCCTTCCTCAGAAATCTTGCCCACCTGCGGCGCGGCTGGCTTGGCCCCGGCTTCCACTGTTTGCCTCACCAACCTCTGCCATCCCACGAGCTGCAACCCCGGGAAATGACAACCAGACCAGCTCTTCTTGTTCTAACTAGTACGGAACCCACTTTTTAGTAATTTTCCCTTGCTTTTTAAATGGTAATACATTTTCTATACCTCATTGAGCGGTTCAAGCTTAACAAAGTAGATGTTAGCCTGTCACCATCTTGGCCACGCCCCCAAACAGGTCAATATTATAAGAGATTAGCCCTGATTGCTCCTTAGAAGGACAAATAACAAAGATGAAGCTGAGAAAGGAGGATTCACTTGAGAAGGCCTTGATGCTGGGAAAGGTGGAGGGCAAAAGAAGAAGGGGACAGCAAAGGATGAGATGGCTAGATGGAGTCATGGATACAGTAGGCACAGGGCTGGGCGGGATGAGGAGGATGGTAGAGGATAGAGGTGCCTGGAGGGCAATGGTCCATGGGGTCGCAAAGAGCCGGAGTCGACTGTGCGACTGAACAACAACAACACGAATGTGTATGGGCTCACCAATGCAGTTCATACCCAAATAGGCGTGTACAAATTGATCCCTGCCTGATCCCTGAAAAGCATGTGATGAAGGGAGATTTTGCAACTCAGAATAATCTTTTCTGTAATCATATTGGTTGGGCTTCTCCAAAGCACATGAAGATACAAACATACATTCAAAATAAGTAATCCTCCAAAGAGAATTCCTTTCTCTTCTATAGCCTTTTCCAGTGTGGTTAAATCACAAAGTATATTAATACTTCTATATTTGATCCTTTGGCTAACAGGCATTAGATCACTGATTCCCAATCATGAGCCCCAGAAATCTTGACAAGCAATCCAGTGGTGAATGTTTCAGGGAGCTGTAGTTGAAGAACAACTAGAGTCTCAATGTTGGGAATCACTGCATTAGACAGAGATGAAACACAATTGTTCCTGGTGAATACAGCGGTGAGGTTTGGATTTTCTCAGTTCTTACTAAATTCCTATTGAATCATCTAAATAGTCAGGCATACCTATGGCCTCTGGTTTTGTCTAGAGCAGTAGTGAGCTGTTTGGAAGAATTGGAGCAGTATGGTGGCTCCCACACAGACCTGCTAGCCTCCTTCTGGTCACCAGGGACTTAAATTCACAACTTTGGGAAGATGAAGTGGAAGAAAGAAGATGGCAGCAAGTCATGGAGTGGTGTGCACTCATGTGGTCTCCAGAAGACCTGCTGGGACCTCCAGATGAGGCAGGAAAAGTCAGTGGTAGATGTAGGGAGACAATTGGTCTTCTTATGAACTGGATCTGCTCCCAGTGCTGGACTAAGTACTGCTGCTGTAACCTATAAAGTGGTGACTTCCCCCTCCCCATTGTACTGTATGTGGTGTTCCTTATAATGTCTTGTTTAGGAAGTGCATGCCTGCTCAGCGTTATTTGTCCTAGTATCTTTTCAAATGGAAGAAAACTTATTTTAGAAACAGAAGGTGGATTACATCTAGGGCTCAGAGCTTTCCATTCCCTGAACTTTCAACAGGGGAAATTGGATGACAGGGAAAACTTTTAACAGCACAGAAGTAGACCTGCTCTGTGTAACAACTGTTAAATAAATGTTTGAATGTGGATGTGCATGGGAGAGTAAAACAGACAGGGTAGATCTCCTGAATTATCTCCTGCACTCATAATGTCTTCACCATGAGCCAGTGAATTATGGCACCTTTGGAGATTGGAAAGAGATAGGCACTCAGGGATTAAAGTCTCCATGCTCAATGAAATCAATTTTTCAGAACAATCTGAATAAAGTTCTATATATATAAGCTTTGTAGCTAAAAGACATAGGGGAAGGGATTTGGCAACCTTCCAAATATCAGTAGGTTAACTGAAAACATGTGTGGGTGGAGGCCATTAACATTAAAGAAGTCCACATAGAAATAAAAAGCCTGTAGGCTCTTAAACACCCTTAAAGTGAATAAAATGACTTTGATTACTTATTAAGACTGTTTTCAAACTTCTCAAGCTAAAGACAGAGGAACAATAGGAGAAACTGGAGACTAAAATAGACTGGAGACTATGAAAGCGCGGTGCCAAAATGGCCACCGCGCTCTTTGCGGGGGCCCCCACCCAGACTCAGACATCCGGGTCAGTTAGGGGGCGTGGCCATCCCTCTATAAAAGGGGTGGCCACGAGGCAGCCTCGCTGCCATTTTAAAAGAGAAGTGACGGAGCGGAGAAGTTCGCTCCGACGCTTCTTCCCCTTGGCTTCACCTTTCTTCTTGCTTTAGCTGAGGATATCCATTAGAATTTGCTGAGGATATCGCTCCGACGCTGCTCCCTTGAATTTGATCGGAGGATATTCCTCCTCCGATCAGCACCTGCTTGGATGGCCATGGCACCCAAGTGCAAGGCCCAGGCGGCCCCTAGGCTGCGACTTAGGGGGAGGGCTCACCCCACCCCCTTGACCTCCTCGGGGCTACCACTGAGCTGGAGGGCTCGGGCGGCGGCCCCACAGGGGGTGGGGTGGGGTCATAATACCCACTGCCACCAATGAAGGTGACCAGGCCTCTGCCTACCCGCCCAGTCTGATGACTCGGGCGGGGGTTGCACAGGCCTGCTCCCCTGGGGTTTCTACCCCTGTTGCACCTTTGCCCGGCTTGGGGCATAGTGGCCCACTCGGGCGTGGTGTGGGTTTACGCCCCACCGTTCTTCCGGCCCCTCATGGGCTGAATTATTGGGCATGGCCCTATTCTGGCCAGGGATTGCCGTACGGGTTTATCCCTCATCAATTACCCGGTGGGCCGTCCAGCCCATCTGGCCCACCTTATCCTGGTGGGTCAGATGCTGTGGATGCTCTCCTGCCCGCATTTTGGCACTGGAGGCATCAATGGGCATTGCTCCACCACCTTCGAATGGTGGGCTTGCCAGCTCTGCAGTTCTGGCCCACATGCCGGCCATGGCTGCGCAGCGGGCCACCAACAGGGTTGAGCTGCTGGAGGCCATCAGGCCAGTGCAGGCTGGCGCCTCACAGCTCCCCATCCGGCCATTACAGCAGGGCACTCCACCGGGGAACGGTCCTACTTGGCATGGACGCACGGAAACACAGAGCTTAATGGCATCACGAGCTCCGATGCCCTACATGGACCGGAACCCCCAGTGGGGGCAGCCCGTGGGGGTGCATCGAGTGAGTATCCTGGTCAAATCAGCACACCTGTGACACTAGCTCATAACACTGGGGGAGTACAGTGGCCATGGCTGCAACAGGCCAATTATACCCAGGTTCTTACAGGGGTGACCGCTCCAATGCTTTCCCTTAACTTCTTGGGGGTCTGATAGGGCCTATTATGTGTTTCCCCACTCCAATCCATGCCAACAGTGGCCTTGCCGACGGCCGGTTACTCCCTATACCTGGGTGACCATTTATCCCGGGCTATTAGTGAGAAGATGTGGCACGGGGAATATATTCACATTTCCCCCCATTCTGCAACGTGAACCCCCTGAGGAGGAGATGTAGGGGCAGGACGACAGGGACAAGGAGTTGTCCCATCGCCGGAAGCTGCCTCGCAATGAGGCCAATTGGTTACCGGCCTATTTGGTATCCATGGCAGGATATATAAGGGCCCGTCCTGATTTGGCCATCCCAATGGTCCAGTACTTGGACAATATTTACCGGGCCATGGTTGATTTCCCTGGCCCATCATGGTTGGCCTATGGTGAAGCACTTAGGATGAGGGCAGCCCTTCACCCTGAGATGCGGAGCGACGAGCCCTGCTAGCACTTGTGGATAATATATATGACAGTGCCTATGCTCCGTACGAAGAGTCTAATTTCAGGCAACTACCTCTGTGGCTTTCTTTGGGGCTCTCAGATTAAGTGAGCTGATACCACTTTCAACAGGGGACATGTTCTGCAGGGCACTGGAACTGGAAGATGTGTTGCTCGACTAGGAGTGGGCTCTGGGGAGGATTCGCTCCTCAAGGGCCAGTCAGCGGGGAAAGGGTAGTAGCATAGTGCTGCCATATGTCCGGTTGCTCCCCCACATGTGTTTGTGGCAGCTCGTGGTTCACGCCCTGGCCTGTCGTTCTGCTACCAAGACGGGTCTCCCCTTACTGAATAAAATTGGTACCCATTCCTTCCGGATAGGCGCTGCATCAACTGCGGCTGAATTTGGGTACTCGGAGCCTGACATACGTTGCATGGGCAGGTGGGGATTTGCGCATTTTTTCTCTGTCTGTTTGTCCCCTCACTGCATGAGTGCCTTGTTCTGCCCTCAAGTCTCCCTCCTTATCTTACAGACCCTATGTGTTTCCGCACACTGGTGGCAGTGTGGCTTGTGGGCCACAATTTATGTGCACTGGACGGCACAGTATGCTGCTTCGTCAGAATGGGGACCCCATCTCGGGCTATGTGTAACCGCGCGTATGCAGTGGTATGGTGTGCACGGCATATAGGTGGCGGGAACTGTTGCCATTCCTGATGTCCATTGGGGATGCTGGACCGCCAGATGTTTTAATTCTGCACCTCGGAGGCGATGATCTTGCACAGATCACTAGCCTGGACTTAAAGACTTCCAAGTGCAGTGACCTGGTGTTTCTTTACCATTTATGGCCTTACACACGGTTGCTATGGTTATACATCATGCTGAGGCATTATTATAGGGGAGGCATTGACCCCCGCGGTTGGACCGCGCCCGGTAGTCAGTGAACAGGGTTGTTGCCTGGTTCCTTACCCAGAATGGCTTGGGGGACAGCCATTTGTCATCCGGGGATAGGGTTACAGGAATTTAGCCTGTATTCTGGAGATGGGGTTCACCTGTCAGCAAGAGGATGGACCTCTTTTGAATGACGTGCAAGAGGGCCTGGTGACCGAATTGTCAGTCAACGGGGGCAGAACTCTGATGCGATTTTGGCAATGTTTGCCAAGCATAAGGTGCCTCTCCGGGAGTTGCAGGTGATGCACGGCCACCTCAACTTCACCTGCAGAGTGGTAACACCAGACAGAGCCTTCGCCAGGCATCTGGGTGACACTATGGTGGGTCTTTATAAATGACACCGCAGGGTACGGCTGACTAGGGGTTTACAAGCAGACCTGTTGGTTTGGCTCACATTCCGGCAACACTTTAATGGTGTCTCCTTTTGGAGATCTGAGCTTATGGTCAGCCCCAGGTCCAAGTACAGTCGGATGCCTCCGGCTCCCTGGGGTATGGGATTTATTTTGAAGGACAGTGTGCCTATGGTCAATGGCCCCAGGGATGGCAGGACACGGATCGCTTATGCAATCTTACGTTCCTGGAGTTTTTAATTTTGGGTCCCCTTTATGCTCTGGGGGGGTGGACAGATGGGCTAATTCTGTGGTTCACTTTTTGTGTGACAATGCTGCGGTGGTGCATATTGTCAGTGCACAAGCATCTAAATCCCCTGGAGTCATGGCCTTAGTTCGCCAATTGTTCTTAGGTCCGTGCGCTTTAATGTGCTCCTTAGGGCTAGACATGTGCCAGGCATTAATAACGATATTGCCGATGATTTATCCCGCCTGCAGATCTCCCGGTTCCGTGCCTTGGCTCCAGGTGCAGAGGAACTTCCCTCTCCACTCCTGGCTGAGATATGGACATTTAGCGAGGAGAGGTGAACCGGGCAAGTGGCATGTCTTTGGCACCTCGCACGCGTAAGGCGTATCAGCATACACTCCTTCACTTTAGGGCCTTTTGTAGGCAAAGGCAGTTGCCTGAAATGTGGCCGATACCAGTCGACCAGGTTTTACAGAATATGGTGCACCTTCATGATCTGGGGTTGGCCCCATGCACCATCGCCACCAGGCTTTATGCCTTGGCATTCATGGCCAAGGCATGGGGCTTTACTGACTGTGTGAGTGTCTTCTGCATATGCCATGTATTGGAAGGGTGGACACGTGGACGTGGCCGCCACCCAGACACACATTGCCCTGTTTTACCAGGTATTCTGACCCACCTTGCATGAGGTTGGCATAGACTATGTTACAGTAGGTATGAGGAGTCTCTTTTTCATGCAGCTACCACCGTAGCTTTCTCTGGAGCTCTGCGAATCAGCGAGCTGGTCCCATGGTCAAAGGGGGACGTGTCTCGTAGGGCACTGGAACTCGACGATGTGTCTATCAACTAGGAGTGGGCTCAGTTGAGGATTCGTTCAGCATGGAGTAGGCAGTGGTGTTATACTGCTACAATGTACATTTGCTGACATCTGTCCGGTTGGTGCCCTACATGCAATTTTGTCAGAGCCTGCTTCGCGCCCTGGCCCGTTGTTCTGCCACCAGGATGGGTCTCCCATTACCAAATTTCAGTTCTGGAGGGTGACCGGTACCGCACTTCACAGTGTGGGCTTGTTATGGCACCCATTCATTCAGGATAGGCACCGCATCGACTGCGGCTGCATTTGGGTACTCTGAGGCTGATATATGTTGGACGGGCAGGGGGCGTCCGTGCGTTTTTTTTCTTATATGTACATCCCCTCACTGTATGAGTACCTAGTTAGGTCCTTAATTCCTTTTCCTTCTTTTACAGACCCTGTGTGTCTACGCACACCGGTGGCAGTGGGGCTGGTGGGCCGCAGCTATGTACACTGGGCGGCACAGTATGCTGCATCGTCGGAGTGGGGACCCCATCTCGGGCTGCGTGCATCCGCACGTATGCGGTGGTATGGTGTGCACGGCATGAGATGGCGGGAACTGTTGCTGGACCACCTGATGTTCTGATTCTGCACCTCGGTGGCAATGATCTTGCACGGGTCACTGGCCTTTCCTATGGTCTGACATCGTGCCGAGACACTGTTTTAGAGGAGACATGGATCTCCGTGGTTTGGACCGTGCCCTGCGGTCAGTAAACAGGGCTGTTGCTCGGTTTCTTGTTGAGAATGGCTTGGGGACAGCCATTCGACACCCGGGGATAGGGTTACAGGATTTTAGCCTGTATGCAGGAGATGGGGTCCACCTGTCGGCCAGAGGTATGAACCTCTTTCTGCAGGACATGCAAGTGGGCCTGGCGACCCAGCTGACGGTCTGGGGGGGGGCGGTGAGTCATCATGGACGCCTCCCCGTGTGGCGGGTAGCACTGGTGAGGTAAAGATTTATGACCCATAGGTATCCGGCAAGTTCGCAATTGACTGGCCAACACGTAGATAGGTACAGGGGAAACAGGATTGGCCGGTCAAGGGTGAACCATGAAAGGGGTGATGCTAGGAGCTTCACAGCCTGCATCACCTTTATATTTGGACGGATACACGTCATAGGGTGGGGTCAGTAGATAGTATATTGACTTCAGTCAACAATTTGTTTGTGTCAACAAACAAATTGATATAAATTGATACATGTGGCCAATTTCCATTGGCATTTTGGGTGTAACCTTACCAGTGCTACTGCGGCCTGCTTGCCTTAAAGAATTACAATTGGATGATACACCAATTGAAAGTGATAATTCGGACAAGGGCATTATTCAATAAAAGTGGCCCAATGCCTTTAATCCAATACCGGTGTCTGAGTCTTTATTTGAGTGGGTGCGCCTGCAAAGTATATCTACTCAGTTGGGATTGACTGAAAGTTAAGTGGACATAAAGCTTCCTGAAACTATGAATTTAATATGCAATTCTGTTGCTATCTATGCAAAAGTATGTTTCACTACATTCAGTCAGAGAACAAGTTTGTTTGGGGAGTTTCTTGCAGTGAATCTTGCAATTCCTCCAAGCCACTTGCATTAGCCTTTGTCCCATGAAAGTTGGCCTCTTCACCATTTTTGGTGCTAATGAGCCTCACTTACTACAGCCAGCAATCAAAATTTGAGCAGCTTTGTGAAGGTTCTGACACCTACCTGATGGGTGTATCAAAAGAAGAGCATTACCACCTGGTTACTGTTCTGCTTGGCAGACTTTGTATCTCTGTTTACACTTCACTCAATTATAATTGGCAGTTCTGTCACCAGTTTTTCATCAGGTTTGGAGTGTATTGTTATAGTTGAATACCTATAATAGCTGTCACTTTTCTCAGCATTTAGTTCTATTTGTTATTTTCCTCTCTTTTTAGTAGTTTGAATCACGTCACTTATATTGCATATGCACTGACAGATTTTTGACTGATGTGCAAATTAATTCAGCGGAAAAGAAAGGAGAAATTGAACATGGTTTGGTTGTTTTTTTTTTGTCTTGACACTTTTATTTTTATCTATGCATGCTGCCTTTGACAGGTTTTTAAGTGGCTTTCACTTTTTTCGGGGAGGAGGGATATTTAAATAAAGAGCAATTTGCTACATCAGAAGCTTGTTACTCATACCTTTATTCTCTAGTTTCTTCATGCAGAAAAGAGCAAAGTCATGAAAAGACAGACTTAAGCCTCAGGTATTGTAGTCATCATTGCTTATGTTGCATTAGTCAACAAAATATAAGAATTACATGTTTTAAGATAAGAACTGTAAGTATTTATCTCACTGATGTTAAATAAAGCACACTGCTATGTCAGCTACTCCCATATTCCATATGTTTTTCACTTCAGTTCCCATCATTGCTTACAACTATACATGTCAACTGGGTCTAATGTGACTTGTAATTCAAAACATTTGGAGGTTACAACACTGGGACAGCTCATTGACACTAACTGAAGAACACAAAATATACACCAAGAATTTCCAAATACACTGTGATATACACTGTATGACCACATATCTTGAATGAAGTCCTAAGAAACAATACATTTAAGATAACACAAGTTTATTTTTGCAAAGTGCCACAATATCTTTAAGCATTATTTCTGAAGTGATCTGCAACTTGATAGGTTTTATCATCCCTCTTTTATCAGAAGAGGGTGAAGATGTATCCTCTCCAGCTGCTGAGGAAAAACTAGGTCTAGTGGTAAAATGTTACAAAAACAAAACAGTTAAAGATACAGGCTCCCCTTGCTTGAAAGGCAGTCGTATCCGACTCTAGGGTGCAGTGCTCATCTCTGTTTCAAAGCCGAAGAGCCAGTGCTGTCTGCTGCTGCAGACGTTTCCGTGGTCATGTGGCAGGCATGACTAGACACCGAAATGCACAGAGCGCTGTTACCTTCCCACCGAAATGGTCCCTATTTATATACTTGCAATTTCTTGCTTTCGAACTGCTAGGTTGGCAGGAGCTGGGACAAAGACGGGAGCTCATTCCATCCTGCAGTACTCGGGAATCGAACCGCTGACCTTCCGCCTCCCAGTCAGCGTCTTAGGCAAGGTCAATACAATTGGGAAAAAATTCCTGGTGAGAACAGCGGTATAGCAATATGATGCTTTACTTGGATGGGTGGGCTGATGCTCTCTTGAGGTCTACATACACTGGCTGAGCTGCTCTCTGTTAAAAATGCTCAGGAAGATCTCTTCCAGTGAGCAAGGGAGGTGAATTAGATGCCCTGTACCTATCCCAACTTTGTATTTAACTATCTCTTCTTTTCTTAAATAGATGCTCACATAGGTAGAGAGGGTAGCGCCCTTTTATTCCAAACTCAGAGCTTTTCCTGACTGATTCATTCTGTGTCAGGGCCATGGATCAATTGCCTTCTTGCCCAGGCTTCCCTCTGATCAAACTTCAAACATTGTTGTGCATGTAAGAATGTGTCAGGCACCAATAAACAGGGATAGGTTTATTGAATAAGGTTAAGGCTGAAACTTTGAGAAGTTACTTTTCTGGACCATAACTCCCAGAATGTGCAAATCACAGTTCATTGGTATCACCCATTTCATTCAAGGTAGATCTCTCTGTGTTTATTATGCTAAAACATCTGACAACAATGCAAGTTATTTAGTGGAATCTTGTTATCCTGTCAGATATCCAGGAGTGTGACACCTGATCATTGCCCCATGCAAGAGAGACATATCTGTCAAGTATCCTGTTTTTCCTGGGGGAAACCCCCTTATTTTTACCCCTCTTCCCGCCCCCTCCCATTTTATTAATTTCCCCATAATATCCCTTTTTTTTAAAAAAAAAATTCTGACCGGAGCCCTCACAGGCGAAGCTGCAGTATGTTTTTCCGGCCACCAGAGGTTGCTGTGTGGCTTTTCGCTTGTGGAAGGGGAGAGAGGGAAGGTGGTGGGGGTGTTCTGTAGTTTCTCTTTCATTTCCCTGCCACATGGTCATGGAGGCTTTGTTTTTGCTGCTGCTGTTCGGAGCCACCATGGGGCGGGAGCCTACTATAGAGGTAAGCGATATTTCATATATGCAGGGGCAAATCAGTGAGAGACTTCTCTCTCACTCTCATTCTTTATTGAGCTGTTTCTGCCCTGCCTCCTGGCTGGAGGCTTCCATTTCTATTCTAGAGTTAACTTGGGAGGAGGGGAGGTTGCTTGGTTATTCTATGAGAGAGAGAAAGAGAGAGCACCCCACCTTCTAACAAACCATCTGGAGGGAGATTAACTCCTCAGCTGCTGGGAGGTTTGGAAACTACAGAGGTTGCTTTTTACTTTACTAATTCCCTTCCTTAAGCTGGATCCGACATTCTCAGGTGTTGGTGCTTCATTTGGTTGCAGTGAAGAACAAATAGATTGGTTAATTTGGGGGAATTAATCCCTTGCTCCTCCACCATAAATTTTTTTTTTGGGGGGGGGTGTTTAGCCATTTGCTGGGCTAGTTCATTAAAGCCAAACTGCTTACAAGCAGTTGGTAACCCTAGGGGACTGTTTACTATTCTGCACTTTCTTTGCTTCCCAGGAATTTTTTTTTATTAAAAATGAGTAAGGTAAAGGTTAAGGTTTCCCTTGCTCGAAAGCCAGTCGTATCCAACTCTAGGGTTCAGTGCTCATCTATGTATCAAAGCTGAAGAGCCAGCATTGTCTGTGTCTGCAGACATTTCTGTGGACATGTGGCAGGCATGACTAGACACCAGAGCTCATGGAATGCTGTTACCTTCCCACCAAAGTGGTCCCTATTTACTTGCAATTTCTTGCTTTCGAACTGCTAGGATGGCAGGAGCTGGGACAAAGACGGGAGCTCATTCCGTCCTGCAGTACTCGGGAATAGAACTGCTGACCTTCTGCCTCCCAGTCACTTAAGCCACTGAGTAAACAAGAAAGAAAACATAACAAAAGTCCCCCAAGAAGATGGGGGAAAGGGTGCTTTGGCTCACACAGCTTTGTGCCCATTGCATCTACAATACCATCTAGCCATCTTATTTTTGGCCACCTCCTTCTTTTGGCCTCCACCTTTCCCAGCATAAAGGTTTTCTCAAGTGAATCCTCTCTTCTCATTTGATGTCCAAAGTACTTTAGCGTCTTTTTTTATTATTTGACCTTTAATGAGCAGTCATGGTTGATTTCTTCTAGGATTGACCTATTTCTAACACCACATTTCAAAGGCATCTATTTTTCTGCGCTCAGCTTTCCTAATGGTCCAGCTCTCACACCCATATATTACCACCGGGAATACCATTGCTTTGACTATGCAATTTTTTGTTTGCAAGGTAATGTCTCTACTTTTAACTATGTCCCCCAGGTTTCTTGTAGTTTGTTTCCCAAGCATCAGTCGCCTTTTTATTTCATGGCTGCAATCACCATCTGCAGAGATCTTTGATCCTAAGAAAGTAAAATCTGCCAGTTGTATCCAACTCTAGGGTGCAGTGCTCATCTCCATTTACAGCCAAAGAGCCAGTGCTGTCTGTGTTTGCAGACATTTTCATGGCCATGTGGCAGACATGACTAGAGCCCAGCAAGTCACATGGCTATATTTGGCCATGCCCACAGATTTGGCCACACCCACAGAGGGGTGTGGCCAAAATTTCCCTTATTTTAAAATCCAAAACTTGACAGCCCATAAAAATGTCTGCATTTTCTTCCTTTTATTTAATAAGGACATGCAAGCACATAGAAGTGTTTTATACTGTTTTCTTCCACTAAATATCTAAAGAGCCTTAAGTATAAAACATTATAGAAAAATGTAGTTAAGTCAATGGAAAAAATGAGTAACTATTCTAACAAAGCATTAAAAGGCAATAGCAAAAAATAATGTGAAGAATGGGAAAATAAGACTTTCACTGAAATACTACAAATGCTTACAAATGCAGTCATACTCTATGTTAAAAAAATAACTTTCAATTGAATTAGGTCTATGAAAATATCTTAAACTATGTAGTTAGTGGACAAGACCACAAGATAAGCAAATATAAAATCACAACATATATGAAAACATATTAACCCTAGCAAGCGGTTTTCTACCCTTTAATGGTGTTTTTCTTCCTCACCATTATTTATAGTCTTTTCTCACTTTTTCTCCCATCAACTGTAAACAGTCTCTCTTCTCCATGGGCTTGGTTCATCAGCAGAAAATTTTAATAGGAATTTCTGTTGTCTCTGCTCTTTCTGTGACTCCAAGGACATGTAACCCAGGATCTGACAGGATGCCATCATGATAATAAACATTCTTATCTTCTAAAGGCTCTGTTATACATTGTGCAATCAATGTACAGGAGCATCATAGTCTAGAAAATCAAAATATTTTAGTCAAAGGTGTACATGTTATAATAAGTACACCATTTGTTTATGCATTAACATTTGTAAAATACATTCAACTGTCCAGAATGTTATGGGTGGAGAGCTAGCTAATTGTTTTACAATGAATTTTGTAATCTATTTTTCAAGCTTTAATTTTAAAAGCACTTTCAATTTCAGAACTATTTATTCTATACTTTACTTAATTATCTCAACACTCTCTACCTACAAAATTGTGTATTTTGAGAAACTTGGTCTCATAGAAGCCACTTTCTACTTCTTCTTTTTTCATGTTTAGGCCAGACGTGAAACTGCCAAAATGAAGATACCTATTGGTAAGTTCATTCTGCAGTTCCTTTTGCCTGACCGAGTGCAAGAAAGTGAGAAAGATTGGCCAGCAACACAAGGTTGCCGTTACAAGGGTATACTCGATTGTGGTTCAAAAATACCACAATATTCAAGGAGGTTAGTTCTGTGTACCACTTTCTACTGAATATTTCACAAAAGGAAAGAGTCATGTTTTAATGACTTCATCATTTAGATAAGAAATTATATTTACACATGTTATAATGACAGAATGGGCATTCAATGACTAAAGAAAAAAATGAAATATCCACAGATACGAGGTTGGCAATGAAGAGATGCAACTGACACAAACCAGGATAATAATTTATTACACTGAACAACCAAGCAAAACTGAGTTGACACCCAAAAGAATAAAGATATAAAACTTTAAGCTAATCTTGATGCTAAAATAAGCCTTTTCTTTTGGAATTGAAACATTTTGTTGATTCCTTAAGATTCAGCAACCATGTGTCTGGAAGAGATATTTAACCCTTTTAGATAACACTTCTGCTACACTGGCAGCTCCCCAACAGATTTGTCCATTATATGAGCCAGCTCTTAGGAAATGAATCACTAAATTTTGAATGCTCAGAAATGGCAACCAGTTGCATGTGTTTAAAACAACATCAAGAAAAAAATTAGCAACAATTCTGAAGATAATATAGAGTGAAACTATTAGTTGGAAAGGTACCTACCACAACATATGTCTGAAATGATTGACAAATCAGTTTTTTTCCCCAGAAGAAGCTGATAGGAAAAAGTAGATCTGCCTTGTGATTCCTGTTTAATGTCATTGCCCACCACCCCTGAGTGAAGAGAGGGACACATGTCATGGGTTCAAACAAGGGCCACTTTATTCATCCAAAATAAGTTGTCGCAAACTATTGTGCTAGGGACTAAGTAGTGTGGGTGCATGATAATAACTCAGTTCAATACCAGATAATTTGGATCCCAAATAACAGGGACAGCAGAAAAGCTCTGCAGACAGACCAGCACTGTGCCCAACAGTGGGACCAAGCTATGAGACTTGCCACATGACCATGGAAATGTCTGCAGAAGTGGACAACACTGGCTCTTTGGCTATGAAACAGAGATGAACCTTAGAGTCAGATATGACTGGCCTTTGAGCAAGAGTGCCCTTCACCTTTACCTTAAGTTTGTCCATTTTGGTAAATAGCTGAGGTAGAGATTTCGGTTACTGCCAGGTATAAGAGGCTGAAGAGCAACTGATTTTTTTTTTAGCAGACAGGGTGGAGGAGAAGATTCTCAATTAATTTATGTGAGGAAGATAACATGGAAACCTCCACCATACAGTCTCATGCCAAATGGATAGGTACTGTAGTTTAGGTTTTTAAAGTTATTTCCAAATTAATTGTATATTTTATTACATGCCATGTTTATTATGGAACAAGATGTTCTGCTTTTTACCTGATGACAAAATATGCAGAAAGAAAAGGGAAAGAGACAATGAGAGAGGCATACTCAATAAAACTTTCTAGAGTACTGGGGAGGGGAAAAGTCAGATAATACACTTTTAATACGATCTTTTGTAAACACTAACAAATCCACCACAATGAGGGGTAAAAATTATGGCAACAATGCTTTACATTTCAGAAAAGTGAGAAGCAGAAATACGCACTTGAGTTAAAGCCCATATCAGTGGCAGTATGGGACTGTGGTGTCTCAGTAGTTAGAAAGCTCACCTTGTTAGCTGGAAGGTCAGCAAGTCGGCAATTCAAGACCCAAGTACTGCATGATGGAATGAGCACTGTCTCTGTCCCAGCTCCTGCCACCCTAGCAGTTTAAAAACTAGAAATTGCTAGTAGATAAACAGGGACCACTTCAGTGGGGGAAAATCTTGGGGACATGAGCCTCATTCGGGTATCCCCTGAGTGGAGTTCCTCCATCAAAAATCCTTTTAACCCAGAAAACACCTTCATGTGCTTCTGACATGATAAAAAATTGGCAGTATGATGAAGTTTCAGAAAGAACAGCAGGCATTTTAGATTAAAAGCTCCCTGGTGGCTCAATGGATAAAAGTACTGTGCTTGGAGACCAAAAGAGTTGCACAATCTGCTGCAGTTAGTAAAAAGCAGCCCTGGCCAGGATGGAAGCCTGAATCCAAGGTAAGATCCAGACCAAGAAGGACATTCAGGTAAGCAAAAGAGCGATATTATCAAGTCTAGGAAAGTTTTCACCCAACATGCAGCAAAAAATACACTCCTCATGCATGATGCTAATAATAAGATGATCTAGTAAAATCTGCAATAAAAAAATACCAGAAAGACCCAAAGCACCCCAAGAAAAAACAGTGACAATGTCACAGTGTGGCTGAACCATTTAGGGCAGCTGTAGGAAAACATATTTTTTCTAAACCCAATATAAAAAAGAGGCATTGATTTATTTTCTCTACATTTCTGCATTCCATACTTCATTACTGTGGACAGATTTCATGTCCCTAATATAAGCAGTTGGTAGGTGTGTGCAACCATTTTACATATTTTTACTAAGGAGATATAATTTATTGGATGAATGCACACAGTAAGAAAAGAACTGCAAAATGCACTTGATATTACCTACATCCATACAATCACCAAATACATTTCACATTGTAGTCCATGCATTCAGATTTTCAACATGTGGCTGTGCACTGTGGCAACAGGGCACTTCAGCTGCAGTGAAGCATTCTCAGGCTATCCTGCCAACTGTGTCCAATTTGCAAGTAAAATATACTTCTCACCATAGCCACCTCTGGTAGAAAGTCATCATTTCTCATTCATTTAATAATGCATGCTCAATACCTTCCAAAGGTTTTTTGTCTGTATCCTATCACATTTCCTTTATATATTAGTAGATCTTGCTCTTTCCTAAAGTGATTAGTAACTAAAGAGGCCTAAATGTTTTGGTAACAAGGTACTTTTAAATGAGGCAAGACAAGCAATCAAAAAGGCTATTGGCACTCAAGATTAAGACTCATTTAGAGGATGTTGATTTTTCCAAACAGGATTTTAAACAATATCTATAATTTGTGAATGGAAGAATAAGAGTTGTTTTGCCATAGAGATGACAGATAAGTTATATCTGAGGCAATAATAATTACAATTATGGCTTTGAGTCCAAACCCCTTTAAAATATCTGGAAATCTGGTTTATGCCTTATTATGTACTAAAATTTATCATAGGAATTAATTAAATGGTGAGAAACTGGAAAATCGCTATATTCAAAATTCTTGCAAGAGAAAGAAGCCAGTGGCATAGTGGCACTGGTGCTTACAGGGAAAATGCTGGGATTGTTTGCATGTCTCTCCATAAAAGATATAAATCAGTTCTGGAAATAAATAAATTGTTTTTCTGATACTCTTCCACCAACTCATTTCCTAGGCAGCTTCTCCAGACATTCCTCCCACTCACCCACAGACCATTCTTAACTTCCAGATAGGAAGCCAGCTTGTATCTCACTGCATGTAGTAGTCAAAGAGGAGATTGCATTGTTTTTTATTCTACTGTGATTAATTTATTTTGTGGTGTGTGTTTTTAAAGATAACATCCATTTGCCACTCCCAGTTGACACATGTTTATGTATTGCATGTGTATAATAGGACAGGCAGACACTTTCTCATGCATATGTGCACAGATGTGCATGTGTGTGTGTGTGCACGCACACACACACACACACACACACACACACACACACACACACACACACACACATATTTATACATTGTTGCACAAGGGTCCATCTCCTGTGACATTACTCCTGTGACATCAAAAGGGTCTGCACATTTTCTTTGTCATATTTTGACCCTAAATTTTCAGGGAATGTGAAGCTGCTGACAATCTTTATTCCACAATAGTCCCTGGCCTTCTCCTGCATTCTCACTAGGGATTACCTTTGTAAATGACCTAAGGCATCCAATGGATGTTATGTTGCAAATGTATATGTGACAATAGCTACAGAGAAATTAGTATTTCTGAAGAAATTTACAATTTATCTCTTAATACAATCCAATGTATTTCTGGATGGCTTAGTTATGAATGGACAATTAATACCCAATGATATCTACTCCTGGTAGATATTAAACCTGGTAGAACTGGTTAGTTACTGCAGATAAATGCAATTTTATGGTGTTGGTGTTGTTTTGACTCTCCCTTGAGATGTGGTTGTGAGAACTTTTAAGATGAGAAGCTATGCTACAAAATCTTATAACTGCAACACTGCAGCCAGCAGTTTATGGTGATGGTTAAACAGATGGATTTTCATTCCTTAAATAAAGCAGCTACTTGAAGTAGCCTGATCTTTCCCCATCCCCACCTACACCATGGCTGTGCTTTCAACCTCTAAGAATTGTAACAGTTTTATTCCGTGCAACAACCCTTCGTGTTAATATACTATAGCTGTATAATTTCATATAAAGGTTTTAAATTGTCTTTTTTTTCCTCATATGCAAATTTTATCTGATCTAATGAAGGAAAATAAAATTTTATTACTAGTAACCTTCAGTGTAATTACAATTTGATCCAAACTGCCTTAAAGAAGGGAAGCTTGCAGAGCTATTTTTGTTAGCCACTTGGAATTAAATAGCCAAAAGATTGAAGGTGTCTTTCTTCTTCTTCTTCAAAATCGAAAGGGTAGTGCTTTAGTTTTTGAACAGGTAGCCATAGGAGCATTTTTGTTTGTTTAAGCACACACAAGCTTTGTGGTGGTTCTGCTGAGTGTTTATGTATTCTGTATTAAGAGACACAACGAGGATTTAAAGAGTCACAACACATAAAAAAACCATTCACTGCTTTTCTTAGTTTGTAAAAAAAGGCCTTCACACACACACACACACTCACACACACACACTCACACACACACTCACACACACACACATTATTGGGCCCTATTGCACAACAGCTCCAAATAGATTACACAATATTTAACCTGACAACACCACCACCCCGGGCTCCCACGTAATTTTTCCATAATTCCGATGGCAGATGCCCATCCCCCTCAAGGATCACATAATTGCTGAATGGCCCCTAAAATAATCTGCCATCCAAAAGAAAGGTGGAATCCTGCAGCAAAATGAGTAATCAACAGCTATAAAAAGCCTTTTAAAAATTACCTACACTCATAGTGTTCATTCTGAAATTAATTAAAGTTATGACCCCATGTCCTGACAAACTCCATTTGCAATAAAAGAAAGCATTTTATGTTATCTGTCTTACAAGCTACCTCATTTCTAGGCATGTGAAATTCATGAAAACATGTCAGGCACATTCCAGCTTGGGTGTACCACATTTTGTAAATCCACTTTTTCCATGGGAAATATTGCACACATTTCTGCAGCTGTTTCTCAAAATAGACACATTTTTGTGCACATGTTTTTATTTTTACAGCTTTTTCTCTTTCCTTCCCATCCCATGTCAGTTGAATGTCTCTTTTTAATATAAGGCTTTTTGGCAATAGACTGTGCTTGGCCAAGAGTTCAAAGAGATGAAAATGGAACATTTTTGTCAAAATACCTGTATCAACCTAGAACAGTCATAGCGAAATGTTCTTGAACTTCAATTTACAGAAATCCAAGTCTCTGTGAGTCCACAAGTGTGTATGCAGAACACCTGGAGTGCAAAGGTTCACCATCATGGGCCATGAACATTACTTCCTGATGATTTGTTTGGTTTGTGTGGATTCTAAACTCATTTGCTTCTTTTGTTTTTCAGCAAGGCATCCCTCTTGCTTTTCTTGTTGTTGTCAAACACATTACTTTGTGGAGGAATTCATGCTTATATTTATTTGTTTATTCATGCATTGCACATCTTTTCTATATTGCACAAAATGTTATACATTACTGGAGAAATATGCAAAAAAAAAAGGGTGTTATTATGGAGTCATTGCAATGAAAGCATGGCAGAATTGGTAGTTTCATTCCATTACCATTTCCAGCCATGTAGAAAACAAGTTACAGTATCACTAAAAGTGCATACTGTCTGCTGAGCTTCAAAGTGCTCCTCATAGATCCAAGCTTCAAGAAATATGTTTAATTACATCCATCTTCAAACAAATTGAAGAATGACCAGAAGCTTAGTGAAAGATTCATTTAATAATCTCAGTGAGAACACTCAGTGAGCACTGAAGGGCTTTAACAAGGGCTAATGAGGGCACCTGAGGAAAATGTCTGGATCTGGCTAGCAGTACTATTATTATTTTTTGTGGGGAAGAGCTAGTTCAAAGACCATGCTCATTATGACATTAAGGTAGATTGGAATCTATATAGATGACAAAGTTCACCTCAAGAGTAGTCATTGGGCTCGATCCAATAATGATTTGTCTTAGAATAAGTTCTAACAGAAATCCGGGGTATTCATCAATTTCCATTACCTACTGCAGTCTTCCATGCTGTTCAACATTATGCTCTAATGGATCTGCTAACCAACAGTAAGAGCTTTGGGGTCAAACAGAATAGGAGGCTTCTGTATAAAGGGAGGATAGTAAAATACCAGCACCTTTTTGTGTAAGGGGAATAACATTCCAATAAGGCAAACCTACCTATCTATACATCCCTTTTCTCTTAATTACTATAAAGGAAGCAGCAAAAGCAGAGTTTTTGAGCTTTTATAGCTGGATTAGTTGCCAAAAGAAAAATTGCACTAGTTATGACTTTCCAACTCTATTGACATATACAACAACAAAAATTTCCAAAAATAATGGTGCTTATACAAGGTCTTGATTTTCCTAATTTGTGTCTGTTGAGGTTCAGTTTTTCTAAACTGGGGACCAAGCACACATGTAAGAGTTTAGTTGTCCTAAATGTTCCCCCATGCTTTCTTCATCTGCATGTGGTGGAATGTAGGTCCTTACTAGCTGCAATAATGGACTGGATGAGGGCCAATAAACTGAAACTGATTTCAGGTAAGATGGTGATCCTGTTGTTGGGAAGTATACCTTACCAGTTAGAGGGACATTTACTACTCTGGATGGAGTTACACTCCCCCTAAAGGACCTAGTTCACAGTTTGGGTATATTTTAGAACAGGGGTTCTCAAATTTTTACACCAGGGCCAGGGTCTTGCCCTCTCAAACAGCTAAGTGGGCCATAGGTGTGGTTCCTCCCACTGTTTCTGCCACTTCCAGTGGTGGTGGCGTGTGCAGTCACTTCATGTCTTTGGCTGCTTTCACTGCTTCCGCCACTTCTTGTGGTGGCGGGAGCGAAGGCGGAACATTGTCGGCTGTTGTCGGTGCATTGTTGGCTGTTGTTGGTGTGTTTTTAGTGCTTCCAGCGGTGGTGGGGTCCTCAGTGCAGGCCAGATTAATGGTCAACAAGGGCTGGGTTGCGAACCCCTGTTCTAGAATCTGCAGACACAAATATACGCAGTCACCAATATCTGCCATGGCCAAGATCACCTTTTGTCATCTTCACTTGATTGCTCAACTGTGCTAAACCTGGATAAGAAGTGACTAACAACAGTGGTTCATGTATTGGTAATCTGTAAATCAGGCTACTGGAATGTGGGGCTGCCTTTAAAGCTAGTACAAAAACCCCAGCAGATCCAAAATGTGCTAGCCAGACAGATTACAATATCAAAAGTTATGAACACATATCTCCAGTTCTGACATATCTTTATTGGTTTCTAATCCACTTCTATGCTCAATACAATGTACTGGTTATTACCTATAAAAGCATAAATGGTTGAGAACAGTGTTTCCCAACCTTTGGGTTTTGGACTTCAATTTCCAGAAGCCCAAATCAATTCCCCAAAGCACTGATCAGCCAATGTACTGATTTAGGCTTCTGGGAATTGAAGTCCCCCTGTGGGGTATGAGCTCCACGTTGGAAACCACTGTTTAGAACCTCAATACCATCTGGAGCATCTTGCCTAATCCATTTATCATACTCAGTGTAATTGTAACACCTAAGGGCAACAACCATTAGAAACTGGGCAGTTTCAGTTGTAGCCTCGTACCTTTGGAATAAAATTCTAGTAGAAGTACAGCAGTGCTCTTCTTCCCAGCTTTTAAGAACACTTATGTACTGGTCCAATAACGTCTTCTATGCCCATGCCTCACCGCTACTTTGGGAGCTGCACTGGTTACCAGTTTATCTCCGGGTGCAATTTAAGGTGCTGGTTTTGACCTTTAAAGCCCTATATGGCAGGGGGCCAGGATACCTTAGAGACCGCATCGTCCCAAGAGTGTCTGCCCGTCCAACCAGAGCGGACCGGAGGGGCTCTCTAATAGTGCCATCAACTAGGGGTGCACATTTGTCCAGCACCCGAAGGAGGGCCTTCTCCGTGTTCGCACCAACTCTCTGGAACCTCCTGCCAATAGATCTAAGACTCCAAAGTGAACTGCTGCCCTTCAGGAAAGGAGTGAAGACCTGGCTGGCAGGGCAGGTGTGGGGCCCGAATGGGACTATGGTGCCCGCCTGCTGGCTTTTATAAGAACTCTCTCTTCTTTCCTTTTGTATAGTAGGTGGGATGGGTGGGTGGGATATGGGTTTTTTAAAGGGGGTGGGATGTGGGTTTTTTATAACGTTTTTTATGTATTTTTAGAATTGTTGTAATGCCGCCCTGAGTCGGGTTCTGCCTGAGTGGGCGGCATATACAAATATGACTATAAATAAATAAAAAAATAAATAAAGATCTTGATGGAACAGGATTTAAAATATTTCATTCATAAACATATGACTAATAAACATATGACTGATAAACAACTATTTCTGTAGATATTATTAATTGTTATAGTACTGTATCTGGGGTTGATTGTATGTTGTTTAAGATAACTTTGGTCATATATTCTTATTTTCATTTTCCCAATATGAATCTCAGTTTGATATTTTCTGCCTTCTATTCTAATTTCACTTGGTTCCATTTTATATCATTTCTTCACAGTCCTCTGTGTTCTCCTTGCCTTCTAATTTATCATTTTCAAATTTCATTAACATGCTTTTCACCCCTACTCACAGATTATTAATAAAGATGTTACATAAAATGAATCTCCTCAGGATTCTCCTAAACATTTCCCACTACTTCAAAATCAGTAGTTTATGGCACTTTGCTTTTGGGCTTCCCTTAGTGCACAATACAAATGGGGTTTGAATGGAAATATCTAATTGGTTGCTCTTATTTATTTGGTGCAAATTTATTTTTCCACTGAAATAAATTCTAAGACATTTAACTTAGGGATTCCTTGGTAGTATTAAGTAGGATTTTTTAAATTACAAATTAAATATATTTTCTTTTTTGCTCTTAAATCCATCAATGAAAGAAAAATGAAAAGCTCATTCTCAACCTATGTATTGTCAGACTCTTGACTTGCAGCTAAATTATTTTCACTCTGTACCTGTATTTTTTTGTTCCTTGTATTGCCACAAATCCTGCTCTACGCATAGGATGTCAGCATAAAAGGTAGTTCCAGCAATGGGCAAATCACAAGGATAAAACAAAATTCACAGCAAGACTCTGCCTAGGCATGCTGTTCTAGGCTGCACACATAATAATGACATCAACCTTCCCATTTGAAAAGTTGCCATGATATTTTCCTTAAGAAGTGGCCATATTCTACCTTCTGAAACCACAGATGGAACTCTATTTGCCATTGTAAGATCACTGCTCTTTACTCTTATTGTCTCTGCATGGTTGGGTGAATAAAAGTACTTTCTTACTTATAATTTTCTAATTTGGTCATGGAAATTAATAAGGTGGTGGTGACAATGGTAAACTTATCCTTAATAGCAATAGCAATTACACTTATATACCATCTCACAGCATTTAAGCACTCTTTGGGCAGCTCACATTGTAATCTGAATTTTTATCCCCAGCTTATTTTACTGACCTTGGAAGGGTGAATCAACCATGAGCCCATCAGGACTGAACTCACAATGTGAGTAATTTTGGTTGCAGTACTGCAGTGTAACCAATGCACCACCAAGGCTTTACACTACTTAAGTATCACCTGCATCTCAAAAAATGTGGAATAGTAATCCTGCATGCACTACAACTTTTGTCAGTGGGAGGGGCTTTACAACCTAGTTGGATTGTTCCTTACCACTAACTTGATTGGTAATGTTCTCTTCCCACCTCTAGCATTTGAGATAAGCCTCCTTCCTGCCTTCCTGCTTGTTTTTGCTTCCATTGTTTTGTTACTAGTCCTCTTTTCTTTTGCTAAACATCTTCCAAGTTTAAACTATTTCAGACACTTCTGCATGCTGAAGACTCAATTTCCCACCTCTTATTTCCTATGAAAGTAATCACAGATGATTACTGTAAGTAATGTTACATTTTTCTACTTCAAATGCTACTAGACTGATTTTTACCATACAAAGTACTGTTTTTTTTCTTCAAACCAGGGAGGTTGTTTGGTGAGAATGGGCTGATCTCTCCATTATTCTTTGCTTTTTCTGCCTTACTCTCTGTTAAGTCCCCCCCCCCCCACTTTTTAAAAAAACCCAAAACCCCTCATAAGAAACCTTGTTAGGGTTACCAAAAGCTGAAAACAACTTGATGACACATAACAACCACAACAACAAAGCTGGTTAGATGGTCTAAGAAAATGTTAAATAAGATCTGGAATAATGCTTGCATTTATGAAATAGAGCAGAGCAGTATACATGTTCTCTTGGTAATAAGAAGCATTTCTTTTAAGTTTTCAATATTAAGTACTTTATGTATCTGTTATAAATGAGAACCCAACAGTATATTTTAATGATATTGTGAATGTGGAAAACTTGGTGGCAGATATTGAAGGACTTGAATCCCCAGCATTTTCCAAGCAACCATTCCTGGTTCCTCAGAAACTCCACCAAAAACATCATCATTTCAACTCTTGGAATCGAGAATCAGCAAATGTCACTGATACTTAGTTCTAAGGGTATATTAAGCTTCATGGAAGCCTGATTCTGCACTCGCAAAACCATTTTAATTAGTGCTTTTCAAAAAGCAGCATATCTCTAGAGTCATTTCAGTCAACATCTAAGAATCCTAAGGCAAGTGGGAAAGGCTAATATGTCCTTCAAATCCTGAATCACCTCTCTCTCTCTCTCTCTCTCTCTCTCTCTCACACACACACACACACACACACACACACACACACACACACACACACACACACACACACACACACACACACACACTGGATACCACAACGGACCAATTAGTAACTGTGGAATCTTAGTTGCCAATAGTAAAATATGCACCTAAATATCTGACATATATCTGTGATTCTAAATGAGTAGTGGTATTATCAAAAACCCTAGGAATATATACTGTATTGGTATAAAGCAGGGGTTCTCAACCTTTTCAAATCAGGGGCAGGGTCACACTCCCTCAAACAGTTGGTGTGCTGGACTGGTGGTCCAGCCACCTTTGTCACTGCCGGAATTGGCCACAGACTCATTTACGGCTGCTGTAAACCGATTTACAACAGCCGTAGATGAGTTTGCGGCTGTCATAAACATGTTTGCAATGGCCGTAAATAGGTCCACAGTTGATTTTGGTAGTGACTGGAGCATGGGCAGGGGCCAGATTATTGGGTGCCACAGGCCAGATCCGGCCTGTGGGCCATAGGTTGAGAAACCCTGGTATAAAGTGATGGACTAGGATTCCGAAGAACTGGGCCATGGAAATTCTCAGGGCTGCTAGGGGGCAGTGTAGAACTGGCAAAAGCACTCTTTAAATACCTCCTTTACCTTATATATGTGCTCTGTCATCAGTTATGCAACTAGGAGTGATGGTGGAGTGATCTCTTCTGATTGGGAAAAAAAAACCCTTCAAAAACAATTTATCCTCCTCACCAAAAAAAAATCAGGTCTTAAATTTAAAGTGAAGCCTAGTTGGTGCCATCTAAGGAGAAAGATGAGTACTTTCCCACCTGGCATGAGGTTTAATCATATTATTTGTTTCTCAAAAATCTATGGGGAACAGGATTCTATCGGTATTGTTGACACTATGTCATCCCACTTTATACTCCACAGTCCTTATAGATGTATAAATAAACTTTTCTCCAAGAAAATGTAATTTAAGGAAACCTGGCTAAGACATTTCCAGTTCCCTCACTCGGAAGGCTGGGAGGCAGCATTTGTAACAAAATTTGCAATATCCAGCTATGGCTTTTCACAAATAATTTGATCCCTTTTTATACTGTGCTGATGTCATAGATCTGACTTAGTTGCTTTTGTCTCCTTTTGCAGATATTAAAGCACAAATCTTGTCCTATAGATGATTTGTATTTTTAATATCCCAAGTATTGATAGGGGACTTCACCAAGTATTAGAGACATGTGAACTCTTTTCTTATTAACTGGTTCTCATATCTCAAAACTTCCCTCTTAACCATTTGAAGGGGAAAGAATAAAAAACAGTTCATTACTTGTGATTATAAACATGTGCGTGCTCTCTCTTTACTGTACCTCTGCTAGCCACTGACTGAACAGATCAACAGCAACAAAACAACTGACATAAATCAACAAAGAGAGGGAAAGAACACAGAGCAGAGGGAGGAAGCAATCTTTTTCAATTCAGAGGAAGGAAGGAGTAATTGATTATTGCTGGATACATAGACTATTACCCTAGTCCAGAAAAGACTATTCCAGTCACTCCAGCTATAGGCGGAATGTGAGGTTGTTATGAATCTCTAATATTAAGTATCTCCAGATGTTCCAGTCAAAATTGTGTCCTGACTAGAGACACTCTTTGGCATTCAACCATTTGGCATGGTGTTTTATTATTCTCCATAGATTTAGCCTCTCATCTTATGGTTTTATATTTATAATTTGAAAGATGTGCAGAAAATCTTTCCTCAATTTTAGGTGTTAGGGGATTAGTGTCAATGAAGTCAATGGATTTGGTGCTTTTATTTATTACTAGCATATTTTGCCCGGCGTTGCTGGGCAGTTTTTGTGAGTTTTTATGGTTAGGGGTGGTTTGCGTGGTGGTGTTTTGAATTTGTGGTTTTTGAATTTATTTGATTTATCTTATTTATTTATTTCTTATTTTGATATTTAAAATATTTTTGACTGTTTTTTACTCTTCTGGGCTCTAGGTGGGGCTGTGATTAAGAGTACTGTGATTTTCTTTCTTTGTTCAGTTCTGTTCCGGAGGCATGGAGGGAGGACGTGTTTGGTAAGTGCTCTTGATTGTTTATTGTTTTTATTCTGTTTTGATTTTGGGGTGTTGGGCTGGGGGGGTTAAGTAGAGAGTTTCTACTTAAACCCTCCAAAGTGTTTCTGCTTGTTCTTTTGTTTTTATTTTGGGTTTGAGATGTGCTTAATTGTTTTGATTATTTCTCATTATTTATTTTTCTGATTTCTTCCGTATTTAATTTGTTTAATTTGTGCTATTCTTGTTTGTTGAGTTAGGTATTTTCATGTTGTAGATAGATGTTTTAGTGAGTTTTTATTGTTTTTTTGGTAGCCTTTGGTATTTTGGGTGTTTTTTGTTGAGTTTGTGGTTTATTGTTTTGTTGTTAATGGTTTTATTTTAATTATTTGTTTATTTATTTGTGTTTTATTATTTTTGATGCTTGGCGTTTTGGTTAACTGTTTAGTTTTGTTGTGGTTGTGTTTTGTGGGGTGAAGAACAGCCTGTCTGTCGTTTCCTCTTTCCCCCATTGCTGTTTCAAAATTAGGTTTCGATGCAGCGATGGGGAAAAGAAAGAGCCAGTAGTAAGCTCGCTCTTCGTCCAGTAAGGTTTGTTAGGTCGGTCAGGTAAGAAGGAGGGCAGAAAAGAGCTATCTTCTTCATGATGGTTCTCTCCTCTCAGCCTTCTTTTCCCCTGGCTTACCTAACGGGAGATCAGCAGGCAACGATCCGTAAGGGGTGGTGCTCTTCCTTGTGGATTGCTGGCTGCTGGTTGTCTATTACCTCCACCACTGTTTTGAGCTAGTACTCGAAATAGCGGTGTGGGTAGTAGAAAGGCAGTATCCAGTCATTTGCCAGGGAGTGTGCTTCCCCTGATGAATTGCTGCCTGCTGCTTGTTTTTTTCCCCACCCTGGCTCAACTTACTTTGAGGCTAGCAGTGGTCTCGCCATGTGTTCAGCGGAAAAGCAGAGAGGAGAGGGAGTCCCTCTTCTCCCTGTTGCTCTGGGAAAGAAGGCTGGCAGTTGTCTCACCGTGGTTTTTTGTAGGTTTTGTTAGTGAGGCCATGAGGTGATGTGTCCACCTGCGGCAGCCTTGTGCTCCCGTTGCGTGTGATGTTTTTTTATTTTATTTTTCATGTGCCGGCTTTTTCAGCGTTCTGCACACTCGTGCCCTTCAGCCTGATTGGCTGAAGTGGTCATGGCGTGGAGGATGCTGGGACTTGAAGTTTTGTTCCTTTTGTTTGTGTTAGTGTGGCAGGTTTTTTTCTGTGGCTCATATTCTATTGGGCGTGCCGGCTTTCCCAAAGTTCTCTTTGCTCTTGCCTGTCAGCCTGATTGGCTGAGGGATGGCATGGCACAGAGGACTTTGGGGCTTGAAGTTGTTTTGTTTGCGTTTGTGGGGCACTTGCCCCACTGGCGACTGCCAGACCCTTGCGGCGATGGTCGGGCTGGGTAAAGGCGAGTGTGGGCGGCTTGGTAGGGGATAGTAGGGACAGGTGCGGGAACCTTTGTCACATTCCAAAGGTTAACGTCCCTCCTTATCGGTAAAGATTCACTAGGATCTCTTGGCATAGTTTTGGAGGGGCAATGGCAAGCAAATAATGGACTTTTCCCATTATTGTAGGTTTCAGGTAGCCACTAATAATCTTGCATAATTCATTAAGAGCTACATCAAATTTTTTGGCATGTGCTGGTTTATACCATATGGCACTTGTATTCTGCACAGGGACAACCAGTTATTGTTTGTGGGTGTGAACTCCAGTTTGAAACAACCAGTTTCTTAAGTATGCTATTTCTGGTTGCAATTTTGTGTTTGGTGTTTAGACAATGGGAGGGGTGGTGGTTTAGGACAGAATTCAATACAGAATTCAATACAGACCTAATACTTTGGGGTATAGCAATGTGGGGAAATCTTGCCTCCCCAGCCAACCTTGAACTTCTTCTCTACATTTCTGTTCTTTAATTGGAATGCAATTACACTTAGCAATTACACTTACAGTTATATACCACCCCTTAATGCTTAGTGCACTCTCTGGGCTGTTCACAAGTTAATTAGAATTTTGCCCGTAACGTGCTGAGTCCAATGATGGGCACCAAAAATGTTTACTACCACACCGTGGGTGTAGCCTAACTGGTGGCATGACCTGATTGGTGGGTGTGGCCTGACTGGTGGGTGTAGCCTAATTGGTGGACATGTGACTGGGTGGCCAATCTAGTCATGTCTGCCACATAGCCCATGAAAACATCTGCAAACACAGACAGCACTGGCTCTTTGGCTGTAAATGGAGATGAGCATTGCACCCTTGAGTCAGATACGACTGGCTTTTGAGCAAGGGCAACCTTTACATATACCTATTGTTAGATCCAAAGCTGCCAGTTGTATCTGACTCTAGGGTTCAGTGCTCATCTATTTATAGCCAAAGAGTCAGCACTGTCTGTTTGTAGATGTTTCTGTGGACATGTGGCAGGCATGACTAGACACCAGAATGTTGTTACCTTTCCCAGCGAAGTGGTTCCTATTTATCAAGTTGCGGTTGCCAGGAGCTGGGACAGAGACGGGAGATCAAACGGTCATGTCGGCCTTCCAGCAAACAAGGCAAGCTTCTTGTCCACTGAGCTCAAGTGACTAAGGCTCTGACTGGAAGGTGGCAGGTCAGCAGTTGGAGACCCAAGGGCTGGATGTTGGAGTGAGCTCTCGTCTCTATCCCAGTTGCTGCCAACCTAGCAGTTCAAAAGCAAGAAATTGCAAGTGGATAAATAGGGACCATTTTGGTGGGTAGGTAAACAGTGTTCCGTGCACTCCATTGTCTAGCCATACCTGCCACATGACCATGGAAACGTCTGCAGAAGCAAACTGGCTCTTCGGCTTTGAAACGGAGATGAGCAACCTGAACCCTAGCATGGGATACGACTGGCTTTCGAGCAAGGTAAAGGTATCCCTTGCTTGAAAGCCAGTCATATCCAACTCTAGGGTTCAGTGGTCATCTCTGTTTTACCATGGAGTGCCCTGGGCCAGCTGCAGTCTACCTCGAAGCAGCAGTGAGTCTTTAAGGTGCCACAACATTTTTTTGTTTACTCTCTGATATGCTTGCACAGAATAAAATGGCACCAATTCTAAAGTTTTATTCTGTGCAAGCAGATCAGGAGGTAAACAAAACCAAAAGCCAAAAATGTTGTGGCACCTTAAAGACTCACTGCCACCCATCCCCACCCCACCCCGGGAAATCCCTTTAGCCTCTGCTCCCCCCCCACACACACACGGGGGGAGTAAACAAAACAAAAAGACACACGGGGGGAGGAAGGAGTGCTCATGTGACGGCTTTGGCTTTCCCTCCTCCTTTAGTCCTCCAGGACCAATGAGTCCAGCACAGCGCCTGCTTCCCGATCCCGGCCACTTCCTCCCAGGAGAGTGACAATGGCTCTTCCTTCTCCAATCTCCTCCAAAGCAGCTGCTGCTGCCTCCTTAATAGGCGCGGGTGCCGCTTGGGTGGTGGTGGAGGTGGCGGCGTGTGCGCGTCTGGGGGAAAGAGAGTGGGAGCTGATGTCATGCCACCCAGAGCAGCTCGGATGCCTGCCCCGCACGCCCCAACTGCCACTCCTTGCCTGCTTCTAGCAGCAGCAGCACAACTTTCGTGATGCCTGGAGCTAGTCCTGCAGGAAGAGAACTTCTTACAGGATGTCTGTCTGACTCTGGGCATTGCGAGAGTTGCCCTGCTTGCAGCATGCTTCCTGGACACCTCTCGCAATGCCCCGAGTCAGACAGACATCCTGCAGGAAGTTCTCACAACAGAAAGTTGTGCTGCTGCTGCTAGAAGGAGGCAGTGGTGGGGGCACCTGGGGCAGGCAGGTGAGCTCCTTTGGGTGGTGCATGACATCAGCTCCCCCTCCCCTTCCCCCTGGGCCAGACACGCACATGCCGCCACACATGCCTATTTAGGAGGCAGCAGCAGCCGCTCTGGAGGAGAACGAAGAGCCAAAGCCAATGCCGTCGGGTCACCAGCTCTCCCGGGAAGAGGTAGGCAGGGTGGGGTGGGATGGGGGCGTGGTCAGCCAGGTCTGCTACCAGTCCGGTCGGACCAGGGCGGACTGGCTGATGCCCAGCACTGGCTGAGTCCTTATTTTACTGATTTTGGAAGGAGGGAAGGCTGAGTCAGCCTCGATCTCTGGTCAGGATCTAACTCACAATGTGCTTGCTGCAGTACAGAAGTTTAACCACTGCACCACCAGGGTACACATATAAGTTTTAAAGGGTTTACCTTCTATTGGTTGTGCTAGAATACAAGGAAATATCTTCTAAGACAGAGGTTACCTGGTGCCCAATGGACCCAAAGTTTTCTCCTGTACTTTTATAGCAAGCTCATCATCATCATAGATAAAACTGCTAGTACTGTATAAGGAAACATTGGTTGATAATTTGTGTACATGTTCAAAAGAGATGGTGCCAGGACACTACTCTGTGGAACCCCTTACCTTTGATTTCTCCAGCAACTGTGACTCCCTTGAGGTTCATCAAAGAATATTTGGTTTTGAAGTAGAATGGCAACCGTTTCTGTAAATCCATGATCTTTAGTAAGGAAGTAATAAGGAGCTGTATGTGGTGGAAAAGGCTTGTTTCATGTAACTGAAGGAGACTCATCAAACTTTAAACTCCTTTAGACAAACAGTTTCCTAGACATTGCTTTCTTAGACTTTTATAGTTCCCACCACAATAAGCTTTAGTAACCACAGATTCATATATCTTTCATGTTTGACAACATTCAGCCAAGTCAGTTCTTCATACAGGATTTGAAAGATGCACTGAATATTGGACTTGCACTCACCTATTCTTCCCCAAATGGCTGAGGACATTGTAACTGCCTCCTACACATATAGTTTCTGCTCCTTACACTCATTCCCTTTGTTTGCACAAGACTGTATTAGATCTTGTACTTAAGCAAGATTAAAGATTGTTGGCCACGATACTCCTTTTAATTAATTGCAGCAATGATTATTTTCTTTTATCTTCCAAGTCTACAATTAGAGCTTCTATCTTATCAGACTACTTGATGAGTTGTATATTAAAGTATGCTAGGTTAGTATTTTCATTTTCCTATTGCTTGTTAAGGATAAAAAAATATGAGATTCCATTCATTGGACCTGGGGGGAAATTGCACTGCATTCAGTTGAATTCAGAAGGGTGAGACAAGGTTTAATTAATTTGCTAGCTGTTTGTTAACCTCTGCAATCCTTATCTAATGTATGTTTACAAAAATTACACAAAGTAGACATTATTCTCATTTTGGGGCTGTGGTGGCTCAGTGGTTAAGAAGCTCACCTTGTTAGCTGGAAGGTTGGCAAGTTGGCAGTTTGAGGCCTGGGTACTGCATGATAGATTGAGTGACCCGTCTCCGTCCCAGCTCTTGGGTACATGAAAGGAGCCTCATTCGGGCATCCCCTGAATGGAGATTCCCACACAAAAATCATATCAACCCAGAATAATTACTGACATGAAATAATAATAATAACAACAACAACAATAATCATCATCATCATCAGAAGAAGAAGAAGAATGGGAAAAAACTGAGCATTTAAAGGGTCTGCCTATTGTTCAATTTGCTTGACATTTTGCTTCTTATGAACTTTTAGCTGTAGGGTATTTTTTAAAAAAGAATTGGATTTTATGGCTAAAATTCAAGTGTGCAATAAAGTTACAACAGAAAAAAGAATCATGCTGGATGATACCAAACTAGCATTTAGTTCCTTCTGCAACCAGTCAGAGATCTATGAGAAGGCAACAGTAGCAGAAATGACAAAAAAGCATTGTCAGCGTATGAATAATTGCTTTTTCTCAGTCTTTAGTAATTATAACTAGCACAGCTATCTCATTACTTGACCTGGGGAGGGATCTCACTCTGCTTGTTTGGGGTGAGGCATCTTGGAAAGTAACCCAACTAATCTGCTTTTGTGATTTTTTTTTAAACTTCAAGTGCATTTTCAAGTAGGTTTGAATAACAGAACGCCTCTCCTTTGAGAAATTATTTCCTTCCAAGGGCAAGACAGTTCAATATTGTCTGTTGGCTGTAAGCTTACCTAATTACAGAGTTCTGAACATCAATATGCAGAGCATTTTATAATGTATTTGAACAATGCAAGCTTAAAGGTCAAGAAGTCCCAGTGTAGATTCTTTGGCAAGGAGGTCCAAATATTATATTATGTTCAAAAATAAGAAACTCTGCATAACTCCCAACACAATCAAAGTAATTTGTCAGTTATCTGCCTGTGCCAAATGATGGAAATTATGCTACATGTTGAATACTTTTGTGCCTTTCTTTCTGTCAAGCACGAGAATGTCAGGAAATGTCTCTCAGCAGTGGTGCTGACTGATAACATAATTTATCCATATGGATAAAGATTTGCAGGCGGTTGGCACAGGAGTTTAATAAGTAATGAAACACAAACCTTTTAAGGTATATTATCAAAGCTGAGCTCTGGGTATGCAGATTGGTATGTTAAATTGCATCTGCCACATTCTTTTGGGAAGTGTTTATTTCATTATGCTTAGGTGGAAGAAATATTGAAGAAAGACTAAAGTGAAGAATAAGTCCAATTAAATTCAGTGGCCAAATGTTTCTTGCATAATTTCATTAGCATAATATTAATGAAGTAACATATAATAGTATGGACAGATAGATAGATTAAATAATAAAGTAGATATATGAATGTTTAGTGAAAAGTTCCTGTAGCCATAATATCTTGCATAGTTAACCTGAACTAATGCTAGCAACTTAAATTTTTGAGGTGAATTGCCATAAGATAAGAAATTATTGTAAACTTTTTCTGCTGTACACTAACCAACTGATTATATCTGTGATAATTTCTTAACTAGAGATATTTCACTTTCTAAGATTTCACTGATAATGTTAGACTAGCATAACAATGCAAGAAGATCATGGTCACTGTCAACATTCATATGATTGAATTGTTAATGAGTCTATCTAGCTGTCTATCTCTCTGGTTATCTATACTGCTAAACTGAACAAACATACATGCACACCTTTTGGGTTGAGTTGCATCCTGGAAAATATATAAATACCCGTTGCTTCAGCTAGCCATGCCAAAATTTCTTCATTACTTTATCCATGTGAATTGTCCTCCGGAGATAATTAAATGTCCAATGAGGAATCTGTTGCCATCACTGCAAGTACTACTATTGTATAAGGCATCTCAGAAGTTCTTCAAGGTAAAGAAAGAGATTTGTCATCAGCCAAAGTTAAGGATTCTGTTGATATTGTTTATATATAAAACATCACTCAGCTCTGACCTAATGATTTGATGTGGCATTTTCAACTAGCGAATGAGGCATATGTTCCTTGGCTGCTCACCACTAATTGTTGCTAATATCATTTCAGAACAGACCTTTGCAGATAATTCTTAAACATGTGATTTGTTTATCAGACTGTATTAAGATAATTGGCCCTCCGTCTGCTACTGAATTAATAAACTGTAGTCTGGTTGCATGAATGTGCTGGCTACTAAATAGCTCTAGCAGTGTTTTGGAGGGGAGACTGCAATATTTTTTATATGGGCTCATAAAACCATTGCATTTTGGAGAAGCCTATTGCTGAAATGTCATCCCATGTGCTAAATGTAAAATCACCCCTCTCCCCTCAATCCACAAACAATGAGTTACATTTATTTCAACTTTTATAAACTATTTTATTTCTTCTGTTTTGTTATATAAAAAAGTTGTCTATAAATGCTAATTAACTTGTGAACCGCCCAGAGAGTGCACTAAATGCTATGGGTTGGTATATAAGTCAAATTGCTATTGCAATAAAAAGCTCACAGAACAAAACTCATGTAGATTAATCAGTTCTTAAGCAAAGGAGCCTCAAAATGTAAAATATACTGACTTCCAATACAGCAGTGGCTCTACAAACTACTGTACACATTTTTGAAACAAGTGTTTGCCCTACTTTGAGGTTGCAAAGGGTCGGAATCGACTGTGCGACTGAACAACGATGGTGCTGCAGCACTAAAGAGGAAGTTCAGATAGCTCTCCCTGAATATGTGCTTGAAATCTCATAAGAAACCACATATGCCTTCAGAATAGTTTTGTGTAAGCTATTCTATTTGGAGATAGAAGTAGATAAATTTAACATGTTTCTATTTTTGATATCATGATCTATTTTACACATTTCACAGTATATAAGTTTGCAGCAAAAGGTACATTTAACAGGCAGAAATGTCTGAAAGTAGCGATAGTCATAGTAATCTGTTGCAGTGACAACACCAAATAATTTTGTGGTACCTGAAAGACTATCACATTTTATACATTACAGTCTATTTCATATTTTCATCTAATGAAATGGCATCATTCTATGAACATGTATATAAATGAAACTTGATAGTTATTGAGCTGGCAGACATTATTTGTTATGTTTACTTAATATGCAGCCTCACTTAGCTGAGTGTACCTTTATGATTTAATAGTAATACAGTGGAACCTCATACAACTATTGCCCCGTGTAGCAGTGAAATTGCATAACAATTAGGGTTTGTGTTTTTTTTTTAAATGGCATCCTGAATAACAATTTTCCCTATGGAAAAATTGTACAACAATTTTTCAATGGGAAAAACTGCTTAGTGGAAAAAAATCATTGTACCATGCATCCCATAAGGAAAATCACTATACGATGCATGCATAGCATAGCGAATTTTTTTTGTTCAACAACGAGCCCTGTGGAATGGAATAAAATCGTTGTATGAGGTACCACTGTAACTGCATGCCATCAAGACAATTCTAACTCATGGCCACTGTTTCCAGAGGTTTTTAAGAAGTGTAACATGATTCAGATAAATAAATAAATAATAGCTTGCATGTGAGCAGGAGACTGTTAGTCAATGTCATAGGTCAGTGATGGCAAACCTTGGCGCTCCAGGTGTTCTTGGACTTCAATTGCCAGAAGCCCAAGTCAGCACATCTGGAGTGCCATGGTTTGCCATAACTGTCACAGGTTAACCTCAATGCCTTTCACAAACCTTTCAAGTACCAACCTGCATGAGAATAATCTACAAAAAGGATGTGATGTGTACGGTCAGGGGGTGAAATTTGTATGAACTTTCTCCCATGGAAAACTGAGGATCGATAAGGAACAAAGACAATGAAGGCAACTGGTCTACTGTATATATTATAATTCTATAGTAATATTCTGTTTACTGCTTTGATTATTCTTCCATGTGGTGATGACTATCTCACAGAGCCCTTTGATGCCTGCTTGCCCATGGAAGGCCTGGAGACTCATAAAAAGAGCCATATCATAATATTTAGAGTAAAATACTCTAAGTTAGCTGGGAAGTATCTCAGCATCACTTTGAATTGAACTCTGACTTTTAAAAAACTGTCTAAACACCAAACAAAAACTTGCCACTAGAATAACATTTTTAGGAAACTAGTAGACTTGGATATATACCTATAAACAACAATAACAACAGTATTGTCTATGTGCTACTCAACAGCAGAATTTAATAATATTGTACGGTATAAATCAGCACATGCCAAGCAAGTGGGGACAGCTCTTAATGAACAAAATAAGGTAAAAGAGCATAAAATCTCCTCCACTTCATAGAAATCAAACTCCTTGAGAATGGCTACAACCAAGGAAAAGATGTCTTCATCTCTAAATACGAAACCTGAAAAGACTAGGTTAAATGTATGAAGAACAATATCTACACACCTTGACAAATGGATGAATGCTGAAGAGTGTTTCCTACCAGGCAAGATTCTAGCGGAGCCACCTGAAAGTCACTTAGCAATCTTTGAAGCAAAGTAAGAAGTTCAAATAATACTGAAGTAAAATGGGGCTGCTTGGTTACTGTTATGTATGTTAACTGTGTTTTCTGACAGGAGCGGAATGTATCTTTTCTCATGTATCTATTCTTATGCAAATAAGTGGATCGAAAAATGTGCACACTCTGTTAGCCAATGGGTTTGTTGTATTATTGTTACTGTTACTGTTTATAGAGTATTTAAGTCCGAGTTTTGCCCCACCAAACTGTGTTCAAACCCCACTAATAAAGAACTGAATTTCACCACTTCATTCGTCTGCTTCTTCATTCTTTGAACAATAAACTGGCGACGAAGGTGGGATGGCGTCCCCACATGGCAGCAACATTGGCCCTTTTGACCCAACACATCCAGAAAAATGGGCAACATATGAACGCCGGTTTTGCCATGCAATGGCCTCGCAAAAGATCACCGATGGAAACCAGAAGGGCTCCTTTTTCTTCGCTCACTGCGGTTCTGAAACGCTTGAGCTGGCAACCCACCTTGTTCTCCTAAGGGATTTGGATGTGGTGTCGCTTGCAGATATTATGTCCACACTGAGGAGGCACCTGCAGCCAGAGGTCTCAATCTTCCCAGCCAGGGTGGCCTTCCACAGGAGAGAGCAGCAACCCAGTGAATACATTGCAGACTATATCGCCGCGCTGTGCATTGCTGCCGCCCCGTGCAAGTGGGACAACAGAGCAATCCCACCTTTCCTCTTGGGAATGGGATTCTGCTAGGGTCCTGTGGTCCAGGTTGCACATAGATTTTGCAGATCCATTTAGGGGTGCCCTATTTTTATTGGTTGTAGATTCACTCTTTAAGTGGCTGGAAGTAATTAGAGTGCCTAATACCACTTCAGCCAACATGATAATGCACCTGAGAAGGCTGTTCGCAGCATTTGGACTTTCAGATGTGCTGGTGTCCGACAACGCATCCACGTTCACATCTGCAGAATTCCAATCCTTCATGGAAAGGAATGCAGTTAGGCACATCACTGCCGCCCCATTCCACCCCGCCACCAATGGCCAGGTGGAGTGGCAGGTGCACACAACTAAGGCCATGCTTTGGCGTATGGGTGAAGGGGATTTGGAGCTCCAGCTATGCCAGTTTCTTTTAACGTATATACTCACCGCCTTGCCTCAGGGATGTCCCCTGCTGAATTGCTCCAGTGAAGAAAACTGTCATCCTTGATGGACAGATTGGATCCCTCTAGGGTGGAGGACAAAGACACAAATATAGCAATACAACACCAGAAGGGTTTTGCTCTGGGAGACCCTGTACATTGCCGCAATTATGCAGCTGGTGGACCTACGTGGGTGCCTGGGTTTGTGATCGGTCAGACTGGTCCTGTTTCTTACAGAATTGAAACAGCCACTGATCTGATCTGGGGGAGGCACGTGGATCAATTGAGACCCAGAATACTGGACCCACAAGACGAATACAGACACTCAACGTTAGGGTTGGCCCCCACCCATTTAAACCCAGGGAGCAGAGGCATAGCTGTCAAGTATCCCTTATTGGCTGGGAAAACCACTTATTTTACCCTCTTTCCCACCATCATCCTTTATTAATTAGACTGCAATGCTCTATTGCCTCCATTGGAGGGCATCACAGGATAAGCATAGCTGTCAAGTATCCCTTATTTGCCAGGAAATTTCCCTTATTTCCAAATCCAAAACTTGACAGGTATGGGCAGAGGTAATAATCACCAGCAAGCTAATTTAGGCCCAGAGGTTGAGGGACCCTGAGTTGTCTTATTCATCCACAGAATTAGATTTTGGTTTTGAGCGATCCCCTGCTCCTCCATCTGACAAATTGGGCTTTAATTTGGGGTTTACAGTCCTCCACCTCTAGTCAATCCCTCACTCCTGTTGGGTCACCCATCCTATGAGCCCCTGAGCCAGCTCAGCCAAGCGTCCGACCCAGAAGGGAAACTAGACTGCCATCCTGGTTAAAGGATTTTGTTTTTACCTGGGGGGGGGGGGGGGAGAATGTTATGTATGTTAACTGTGTTTTCTGACAGGAGCGGAATGTATCTTTTCTCATGTATCTATTCTTATGCAAATAAGTGGATCGAAAAATGTGCACACTCTGTTAGCCAACAGGCTTGTTGTATTATTGTTACTGTTACTGTTTATAGTGTATATAAGTCCGAGTTTTGCCCCATCCAAACTGTGTTCAAATGCCACTAATAAAGAGCTGAATTTGACTACTTCATTCATCTGCTTCTTCATTCCTTGAACACTAAAGTTACAGGACAAATTTTCTGTGAATTTTCTTGTGTGTTATGTAGCACATATGTTCCCTTTAGAATGTAGGATTAAATCATAAAGTCCCATGTTCAGATAATTTCTCAGCCATGAAACTCCTGGTTGAATTTGGACAACATGCTTCTATTTCTCAGCTTGCTGAGCAAACATTACATGCAGTATCATCTCATTGTTTCAACAGAAAACATAAATTCTGTTGTTACAGTAGGAGTGTTTGTACTTTTCCTACTAAATGCCAAACATAATGCTATTTCTTAGATACAGAACATTGGCTATACAAGAAAGGAAGTAAAATAACCTTTGAAAATTTGCTACATGAGAATGCACGGGCTCCAGTTATATTTTACCTAAGTGTTTTGAGCACTGGATGCAAAAGAAATAAGAACTAACTCTTTAAACCCCATCAATAATTAATCTTATCCTGATTTCAAAGAACTACAAATCTGTTTGTTATATTAATATGTGGTTATATTGGTAGACACTATTTTCTTGTATTTTAGCATCCATTTTCACAGGAGGCCAGTGGAATAATGTGTTTTTATCTTTGTTGTTAAAACATTAATTTTGTTACACTGTATGGTGACATTTTATTGGGAAAGACTAGTTGCGCCTCTGGTAAGAATATATTGTTTGAGAATTCACATAACTGACTGCTTTTGTTTGTACTAACACATGTTGCCTCCCTGAAGGCACACTTTATATTTCTTAAATTTGTTTTCTCTGAATCATACATCAACTATATTACTTTCAATGCCAGTTAGAAAGAGCTTTAAATGTTTCTGTTCAGTTCTATTTAATATGTCATTTTGGATTTGAGTAGCTATACACAATCACATACTGTTCTTTCTTGGTTTCATTACCTGTGAGCTTAACTTCCTTCTGTGTTTCACTGTTTTTTCTCCAATTGCTCCCATTCAGAAATAGTAAACCATTTGTTCTCCAAATAGGTTAGACTCCAGTTCCCATTCACCTCAGACATGTTCCATAACATTAGTTATTATGTACCACATTGTACAGTTGAGGTCAATGGTAGGGCAATACCCCTGATGTCCTCTATCCATTTTAAAGACATATATAAAATTTAGCACATATGAATTTATAAAATATTAAATTAATATTTAAAAAGACAGTTGTACTAATAATTATGATGAAATAAGAAGTACACAATAAGTATACAATAATAATCACAATAAGCATACAGTATTATGATTTATTAATAATTTTCCTGACAGCCTCAAGACTATTAACAGCAAAGAATTGGAAATCCAATCATGTTTATAAAATTGAGGAATGGTATAAGGAACTTTGGGAAATTGAGCTGAACAACAAATTAACAGGGGAATTGAAGCATAAAGAAGGATTGATTAAAATTAACAGTTTTTGGGAAGTATGGAGACTTTTTGTGAAATATGTATTTGTTGATAATAAGGGTAGTAAACCCCCCTCCAAAAAGCGATGTCTTTTTAGAAAGTAAAGAGTTGATATGTAAGTGTCATGTAGTAATCAATGGAACAGCATAGACATCCCCATCATCACGGATGTGGTAGCATGAGTTTATTTTCATTCGTATTACCATGAATGATGTATTTAGATATATTTAGAGAGCTGATACCGTACAATTTTTCTTCTTTCTTCTTTTCCCCCTGTTTCTTTTATTTTATATTGTTTATATTGTTTATGGTTGTTTGTTTTATATTGTTTTAATCAATAAAATAAATAATAAAATAATAATAACAATCAATAACAAGGATGAAGTGTTGCTCTACTACTATGACTCTATGGGAGCATGGTCCCACTTCATCAGAGGACAGTATAAAACAATAAAAAGCTAACTATATTACAACTTGAAAGTGAGAAACAATCCCTGCCTCTTGCCCTGCAATTTCCCCTCCGTTGTTTCGATTGCTGTTTTCAAAACAGCGGAAGGATAATTGCAAGGGTGAGAGGCAGGAATCCATCAGGGTTGGCTCCTCCCCTGACGGATTCCTGTCTTTCGCCCATGATATTCTCCCTCTGTTGTTTCAAGGGCTGTTTTCAAAACAATGGAAGGAGAATTGCAATGGCAAGAGGCAGAAATCCGTCAGGGGAGAAGCCTACCCTGGTGGATCCCTGCCTGTCGCCCTTGCCGTATTTTTTCACACCCAAAAATAAACCCGGCACATTAAAAAACAGGCAAAGAAATGCTAATCTATACCTATAAAATGGTGTGTTAACCGTTGGAATATGACAAAGGATGTTGCACCGGGCCCCACTAGCCCCATCCGAGCCTTCGTGCACTCGCCTGAACGGGGTTCGCAGGTAACTGTCGGGTTTAAATTTTCGGCCTGGGGGCAGGAGCCCCCTGGATGCAAACAAAAAAAGGGAACTTCAATTCCCAACATTCCTTGCGCCACTTCGCACCAGAGCCAATCAGGCTGAGCAGTGCGGCAAAAGGAACATTCTGAAACGTGCTGTGGCCAATCAAAAAAAGCCACAGGGAAAAAACCACTCAAAAACACAAATCAAAAATAGAAAAAGCAAACACAAAACCAGCCAAAAACAAACATAAAAAAAAAACACAAAGCCCCCCCCCAAAAAAAAAAATTCACACACACACCCCCACAAAAAAAACCCAACAACAACAGAGAGACTACCATGAGACGTCTTGACTTCATGACGACCGGAACTCAAATGAGCAAAGAAAGGAAACACTTACCGGAAGCACCCAGTGGACAGAAGAGAAGAATTGTAGAGAGGAAGCAAAGCTCACCACCCCCACCCAGAGGCCACAAGAGAAAAAACATTCAAAAATATTTTAAATTAAAAGATTAATTCCCAAACAAATCAAATAAGTTAGCAAAAAATTCAAAAATATTCACACTAATCTCAAAAAATACCAAAAATACCCAGAAATCACTTTTCACTCAAAAAAAAACAAAACACCAAAACAAAAAATAAAAAATGCGTAAAAATAAAGATTTAAAAAAACAAAATTAAATTTTAAGTTAAAAAAATAATTTAAATTAAATAAATTAAAATAAAATTTGCATAAACCAAAATTAAATTTTTAATTAAAAAAATAATTTAAAATTAAAAAATAAAATAAAATTTGCATAAACAAAAAACAAAGACCTTCAAAAACTAATTTAAAGAGCCCGGCACTGAGGAAGCCGGCGCACAAAAAAACAAACAAACACTGGGAGCATAAGTCCGCCACAGGCGGATGCAGCACCTCGAACCCACATAATCACAAAACCTTTCAACACCATTTAAAACAGCCCAGCACCATTTGTACAAGAAAAAAAACGAAACCCTTTACTATCCAACACAATTTAAAACAGCCTGGCACCGCCTGGTAAAATATGCTAGTATGTTATATGGACAGCACACCAATTGCCTCCAGAATGATAATGTTGATAAGCAACAATCAAACCTGTGGCTTATGTTAGGACACTTGCAGGATAAAACTGATGGATTTATATGTGCAATCTAAGACAAAGTTATTTGTACTGGGTATGACAGGAAAATAATTGTGAACCAATGTGCCATAAAACATTTGTAGGGCCTGTCACAAAGCTAAAGAAAGAATTCATCATATCATACTGCAAACTAGCATCAATGGATTATAAGTGAAGGCATAACGAAGCAGCAAAGCCAGTTTTCAGCAGTTGGCTAAATCTTAGGCATTACTCATATCTTTTCTTCCATATTATAAATTCCAGCCACCTCCAGTTTTAGAAAATGAAACTGCAATATCTACTGGCACAAGTAACTTATCATGGATAAAAGTTGATTTTAATAAGCCAGAATTTATAAGCTGGATCAGCAACAAAGAAAAACATATCTCATAGAAGTTGGTATTCCATCAACAAGCAACATGAAAAGTAAGGAAAGTATAGAAATAGTAAAGCACCAAACATAAAAGTATGAATTTAAAAGAATATGGAAACAAGGTCAGATCATCCTCTTCTCTATTCACATTTCAGAAACTGTATTGTTACCAATCTTTGGTCACCAATTTAAAACTGTTGCTAGTAGCTGTTCATTAGTGTAAAAACAGTGAACAAGTGTGTCTATATGTCAGGCTGTGTCTTTGTGATGTATTTGTGAGTCTGTGTCTGTGTGTTATGTATTGGTGGTTTGGTCTCAAAGAGGATTTGTTCATTTACAAGACCACTCTTTGCACTTTTTGTGAATGTAAAAACCTAATACCACACTAATGCTTTATTTTGTTGCATGTCCTGTTAACAAATAGGAGCACTGGATATTTGGTTTGCTTCTGAGTAAGCATTTGGTCTGCCCTGTTGTGGTTGCTCACTCAGTGAGCAATTAAATTTCACAAAACAAGTTGACATCACTGTTAATGAAGCCATGCATAGAGTGACAGGATGCCTCAAACCTACACCAGTTGAGAAAATATATCCTCTTGTTGGTATTGCTCCACCTAAAATCAGGAGAGAAGTAGCAATGGATGTTGAAAGAACAAGGTAAGAAAATGACCCTCAACCATACCTGTCAACCATTCCGATTTGGTCGGGATTACCCAGGATTTTGACTTTGATTGACGTCATAACCCGCCCCGCGCTGCCAAAACCCCTTAATTTGGCAGCGGCCCTCAACAGCCTCTGAACAGATATGAGCCTCAAGTTTGCTGGCTCAGATCCAGGAAGAGCTTTATGGCAAAAACAAACATTATTGAGGGTACACAAGAGCAAAACCAAATGAAAAGATGGAGGAAGGGGATCACTGGGCAAGGAACATCAATAAAGGAGGATATAGCTGAGGAACTCAACTTCCCATATGTCACTTGGCAGACCTTGAATAGGTTGAGGGTTGGAGTGCCTTAATGTAAGACCAACATGCTCAAGTGGGGGCTGCTGGTGGACAACAACACACTGTGTGAATATGGTGAGATACAGTATCCAGCTCATTTACTGATCTGCCAATTACTGACAGAACCATGCACCAATGAGGTCTTAAGTTTGGCGAATGACGAAGCCAAGAAAGTGGCTTCGTTTTGGCAATCCAGGGTTTGATTATGACACAAAAGAAGACTCGGTGTGTATGTTTGTATGCATTAACTTAGCTGCTCGAAAGGAACAGATGCAAACCTCTTTTTACACAAAAACACTACGTGTGCCATACCTAATTCCAAATATGGCAGTCATCATGGAGATCAGCAATAAAGATTGTCCGGGGGGGGGGGGGGGTAATACAATGCAGTGGCCTTCCATTTGTCTTCTGCATGGCGGCATGGCATCTGTACCACTGATCCAGTTCTGCGAGTCACTTTCTGGTCCTGAGCCTTTTTGGCATGCAAAGTCCTCATCAGCCCCAGGCCAGCATTGATGAAGCTGCTGCCCTCCATCAAGATGGATTGAAGTGAGAACATTCAAAGCATGCACCAAAGTAATCTTAACTGAGCCCTTCTCGGGACTCAATCACCATTTCAGAGTAAATGCTATACTTCATGAAAGGATTTTGCATTCCAGTATCCCACATGCAAAAAGTTTTATCTAACTGAAATTAAGCATGTTGCAGTACTAAATCTGCCACCAGAAAATCAATAGGAACAAACAATTTTAACTTGGACCAGATAATTCCCCAAAATGAGAATGTCTAACTGGTGTTAATTTAAGATAAGATAAAATGATAAGATAAAATGTGTTTGTAAGTCTTGATGGTATACAATGGAATGGGATGTTTTACCATTATAAAATAATTTATTTTCTCACCCAGGAATAATAGTACAGCATTATACTATAGTAATCTGTGCACATTGGAGCTTTGATCATAAAGCTGCAACTTTTAATCTGACATCTGGTATGGGATTTTAGGCAGATTTAGCAGAGGATTTGCCTGGCATCCATTATGTTTAACTGAACCTAAATGCCAAGCGGTAAGACACTTTAAGAACTGCATACAATTACATTTTGCAAATGAAAACTGGTCAGTTAAATTTCCTCCTTTTGGGAAATACACCTTAGCTGTGGGAAGTGAGATGTGTCTCATGTACTAGGCAATTAAGATGTATTTGTTTATGTAGTAGAATGTTATAATTAGAGGAGTCCTCCTGAATTGGCATTATTTGACTTGATCTGAATGTTAGGTAACAGAATGGACAGGACTTTAGGTTGATTATGTTAGCTCAACCCCTCCATACTCTAGGTTCCCATAAAAACAAAATGAAATTGATGAGGTTTGAGTTTATGAGGCATAGTCAAAGTTACAAAATAATCCTATGGGTGTATACTCAGAATTAATTCATATTTATTGAAATTCAGTCATCATTCACAATTAGAGTAGGCCCAGTGGAGATCTGATGAATCAAGTGCTCTGTTGGTTCCATTGATTCAATGGGTGTTCTGGACCTCAGCCATTGCAGTAAACAAGATGTACTTTGAAAGAAGGGGGTCCTGGTTATAAACCTTAAGCAGGGACTATGTAGTCATATTTGGCTATAATCTGCAAGTCACATCACCTAAATATTTTTGTATATGGCAAAACATTACAGAAATACTTAGGGAGAAAAAGCAGATCAAAACTTTGGATTTCCCAAACAAACATATGGACCACATTAAAAGATCATAAAAGAACATTACATCTTCATGTAGGGGAAAATCCCACTGGTTTCCAGACCGGCAAGCCCAGCTATGCAGGATGATTTTGGCCATTTTTCCTACTTATTTATTTTAACAAACAGTTTTAAATAAGAGTCTCTGAGCTTTGTGAGTGTTAGAATTTTGCTAAAGTACTCCTATTTTTTAAAAAAATGTATATGAACATGGATAAATAAGAAAAATGGCCAAAAGCCTGCTGCATAGCTGAGTTTACAGGAGGCAAATGGCCTAACACATGTAGCTTCTCATTCACAATTAACAAGACCCTACTTGGATTTCCATATGTCAACCAAACTCACCATACTGCTGTTTACCCAAAACCCAAGCAAAGACTTTGCAACTGCCTAACAAAGAAACAGGACTTTGGCTATTATGTTAAAAAAAATTTACATATCAGTGCATCTATATAGATAAGACAATTGCATGCAAACAAGTGTTTCAATGTTTGTGGGCATGGAAATGCAAATGAATGCTTTAGTAGAGAGAGAAAAATTGAGAACTGATGCAGAAACAGATGGAATGATCAGGAATTGAGAAAATTTTATAGAAAGCAAAGCAAACATATTCATCCATTTCTAAAATAAAGCAGGACATTATTACATGCCTTGGTTGAATGCTTCCAGATATAGGGTACCTACACTATCAAGGAGAATTCATTGTGCACCTGGTGCATTTAATTTTTTTTCCTGATTCAGAGGGATTTTTCTGATTTTTTTTAAAAGGAAAGACACAGTGGGAAAACACAGAAGAGTTATAAACAGAAGAGGTCCTGCCCTTAACATTCTGTACTTTCAACAAGAATAATAAATGACTCATGTGGAAGCATCTTACATCATCTGCACCTATTGGTCAAAATAAAATATTCTAAAGGTTTCCCTTGCTTGAAAGCCAGTCGTATCCGACTCTAGGGTTGAGTGCTCATCTCTATTTCAAAGCTGAAGAGCCAGCACTGTCTGCTTCTGCCGACGTTTCCGTGGTCATGTGGCAGGCTTTTCAAAAATGAGGTACTTTCAATTGTATTGCTGAAAGAGTGAGTTTAAAAAGTAATGCTAACAAACAACAATGAAAATATAATCTATCATGTGTTGAGAAAGCAATATAGGATTTGCATATATTTGTACAAGTGTATTGAAAATAGAATAAACGTTAAAAAACTTCAGGATCAAAACTGACAGAAATGCTGTTTTTTACAGCTGATTTAGACACCTGTTTTTGATTCAGTATAAAACTTACATTTGATGCAGTTAAAAGGGATATTGTGTGATAAGTGTTGATATCAGCATCATTAAGATGATATTAAAAGGCTTTCTCGTATAATTGGGAATAAAAGAGTGTGTTTGCTCATATGATGAGTATTGCCAAGCCAAACTCCACATTAATACTAGCATCTTTTGTACATTTTCTTTGTAAACAGAAATTTGTGCTTCACTTCAAGATGTCACAATGTTTTGTCCAATGATGGGCAAATTCATTTAGGTAATTTATGTTCTCATTTAAGAAAGGAAATATATGTAAGCCATTGACTTTTGACATTTTCTTGCTATTCAAACAACATAGGCTTTATCAGATGCATATTAATATGATTTGTCTATGTGTGCAAAAAGAGTATTAAAGGAAATTAATTGCTCGAAAGCCAGTCGTATTCGACTCTAGGGTGCAGTGCTCATCTCTGTTTCAAAGCCGAAGAGACAGTGCTGTCTGCTTCTGCAGACATTTCCATGGTCATGTGGCAGTCATGATTAGACACTGGAGTGCACAGAATGCTGTTACCTTCCCACTGAAGTGGGCCCTATTTATCTACTTGCAATATCTTGCTTTCAAACTGCTAGGTTGTCAGGAGCTGGGACAAAGATGGGAGCTCAATCCGTCCTGCAGTACTCGGGAATCGAACTTCTGAACTTCTGCCTCCCAGTCAGCGTCTTAGCCACTTGAGCCACTGCAGAGAAGGCAATAAACTTCCATGAATTCTACAGGATGGATGCTTATGAACTTTATCCAATTATCACTGAGGCCTATCCCTATATTGTTATACACAGCTGTAGCATAGAATCTGCCCTAAATCTTGTTCCACAGTGACACCTGTGTAACTTAAAGTTCTGCAAGCTATTACCAAATTTGCACTGAGGCAGAAGCCACATCCAGGAAGCAATTATGTGGGCTCAGTTGCACAACTAGATTTTGCCAGCAGTTGTGCAACCAATTGTGCAAGTGGTTGTGCAAACAGACATGTAAACTGCCTGGGCTTAGCTCCTCATGGATTTTCATGGGTGTAACGTTGTGCTATGCCAAATGCAAGCAAATTTCTCTCCTGTATGTCGGCTCATGCATCAAGATAAGACAAAGACATGGCCCATGGCATCAATTCAAACCTTAAGTTTAAATATAGTTGGAAGGTAAGAAATTGAATAAGAAAAGCTAGTCTGTCTGTCATTTGCTACTAAACAGAATCTATGCAAGACTCTCGTGGCTTGCTTTACAACTATCTGCAATAATTTCCTCTTCAACAAGGAAAATATTTATTTTCTGTGAAAACAACAATTGTTGTTTGTTTGCTTGTTTAACATTCTACCTTTATCCCAGTACAGGAACTCTTATCTCAAATTTATAAGGCTCCAATAGGTATGATGAGTACATATTCTGGATCTGTCCTAAAAACACCAGGCATAAAAAAATATACCATATTTTTTACATTTAGAGACAATACACTTTTTTAATAATTCTGAATTACAAAAGTGCTCATACCATTCGAAGATATTCTGGACTTTACCACTGGGGAATAACTGGGAGCAGGCTTTTGTAATGCAACCACATTGCCAGTTGATGAAAATGCCTCTCAGAAGACTTAAAAAAAATATATTGGCCAAAATGCTCAACTGCACATTTCCCTTGGAAGATTCAATCCTGTTGAACAAAATTTCCCCAAAGCTGCACATGTGTATGTAACTAGCTTATCAATTTCTGTCACTCACTGTCATTTCTGTCATATTTGAAATCCTAAGTAAGATAGAAAAGGACCCAGTCTCTCTTGTATTGAAAAGGGAAGGGAAGTAATACATCAAAGATATATTGACTCCTACAGCTTTGCTAGCTAGAGTCGCTTTGGGGAGCCAGGTTCCTGCTCACACTTTCTCTATAAGCTCACCTTGCATTATTGTGTCAACACCTCTGTCTTTCCTGCCACAACAGACACTTGTCTCTCTCCTTCGCTGTGAAAACAAAAATCTGGAGGTGAGATTTGGGGAGGGGGATTAAATTATCACTTTACTACTTTAATTGCTTTTTTAGGGGGGGAGTCAATTTTGAAGATCATTCTGATCTCAATGCAGTATTTGAAACTGGGATTAATGGTGGTCTACATTCTAGGTGGTAGTGTAACTCCCAAGAGAGTTTGCAACATCAAAAAGGAGTCCTGTGATTAATGAATGATAAAGCATTGTTTCATTAGGCATTTGTGATTTAATTTAATTTTAATTAATTTAATTTAATAGATTTATATACCGACCTATCCAAAGGACTCTGGGTGGTGTACACCAGTTAATATACAGGTAAAACAATTTAAAAAAACCTTAAAGCATAACAATATTACCCCTCTCCCCCCCCCCTGTGCCATCTATTATCCAAAAACAAATATAAAATCTACAAAAACCTTTAAAAAAAATAACTGGAGGGGGGAAGCCTCCGATGAGCCAAAAAGGGGAGCTTGTTGAAATCCCAGTCCCCAGACCCATTTTGCCAACCACGTCTTCAATTCTTTCCTAAATGGTAGCAACTGGGACTGGAGGCATAGTTCTACTGGGAGAAGGTTCCATAGTGTGGGGGCTATGACCGAGAAGGCCCTTTTCCTTGTGCTGGAGAGGCCAGCCTCCCCAACAGATGGCACCTGAATGGTGCCCTCTCAGTTTGCTCTCATGGGACGGGTCAATGTCCTAGGGATGATACGGTCCCTGAGGTATCTTGGTCCACTACCATGAAGGACTTTAATGGTGACAACCAGAACCTTGAATTGCACCCGGAGACATATAGGCAGCCAGTGCAGCTCCCGCAGCAGTGGCGAGGCACGGGCGAAACAACTACAACCTACCGCTGTGCGGGCTGCCACATTCTGGACCAACTGCAGTCTCCGGATGGTCATCAAGGGCAGCCCCATCTAGAGTGCATTACAATAGTCCAAACGGGAGGTGACTAGGGCATGGGTGACCATGAGCAGGGCCTCCTGGTCCAGGAGTGGGCAAAACTGATTAATAACACACGGCCATAACCTGATCCTGGAGCAGAAGCCGCGAGTCCAGGATGACCCCCAGGTTGTGCACCGGGTTAGATTGGGGCAACGGTGCCACATCCCAACCAGCGGTGATAACTCCTTATGAGGACCAGGTCCCCTCACCCACAGCCACTCAGTCTTGCCGGGATTCAGCTGTAGTCCGTTGTCCCCCATCCAGACCCTAACCGCCTCTAAGCAACTGGTCAGGACCATGACAGCTTTACTGAGATCACCATGGGCAGAGAAATACAACTGAGTATTATCAGCATACTGATGATATCTCACCCCATGGGATCAGATGATCTCACCCAGCAGTTTCATGTAGGTGTTAAAGAGTAGGGGTGAGAGGACTGAGCCCTGAGGCACTCCACACGTGAGCTGACTCGGACTCAACACCACACACCCCACCCACACCGACTGGGTCCGGCCACTCAGGGAGGAGGAGGAACAGGACAACACAGTGCCCTGGATCCCCAACCTCTGTAGCTGGTCCAGAAGGATACTTTGGTCAACAGTATCGAAAGCTGCTGAGAGGTAGAGTGAAAAGAGTGAGAATGGAGGAGTACCCTCCATCTCGCTCTCACCAGAGATAATCAAACCCTGAGCGAATCTGAGTGATTTTATCCTCCAGATAATCAGCAAACTCATCAGTGGACCCCTGCCACCTGGTGCCAGATCCCCGCCCTACCAAGGAGGAACCTAGTCACCCGGAACAGGGTCGACACGATATGAGCGGCAAAATACTGCAGTTTCACCACCCGTATCACCATGAGGTAGGCTCTAATGGAGGCTCTAGCTCATGTTTGGTCCAAGATGCTCTGGGATCTCCTCCAGTGGCACTCTAGGTGTCTCTTTACACATTTAAACTCACTTAGCTCCTCAGAGAACCAAGGGGTGGCCCGAGGCCCATGTGTGCAGAGAGTCCATAGTGGTGCGATAAGGTCCAAGGCTGTAGCAGCCCTCTTCTTCCAGAGGGTGACCAAGGCCTCGGTAGTATCATGCAGCCGATCCATAGGAAACTTCCCCAGCTCCCTCTGGAATCCTTCTGGCTCCATCAGGCACCAAGGGTGGGCCAGAATAATAAAAAGCAACCTCTCCGCAGTTAGGAGTTACTCCTGAGAGCTCCAAGGTCACCAGAGAGTGGTCCGACCATGGCACAGGGATAATGTTGGACGTTGTAGTCCCGGACCACTTCGCAACGGCTCCAAGAGAAAAATTAAGTCGGGTGTATGGCCACTGCTCCTGGTTGGGCCCTGAATTACTTGAGCCAGGTCTATGGCTGCCATTGAAGCCATGAACTCCCTCGCCACCTTGGACCCCAGTCCCAGGGAAGGCAGGTTGAAGTCCCCCAGCACAATAAGTCTAGGGTACTCCACCACCAAATCTGAGACAGCATCCAAGAGCTTGGGCAGGGAATCAGCTACCCTACAGGGTGACAGGTATAGGAGAATGATTCCCAACTCACTCATAGAGCCCATGGCACAGTAACATGGCCTCACAAACCACTATCTGCGGTGTCGTTGCCCTGGTGCCTCTCAGAGACTCCCTTGCCAAAACAGCAACTCCCCTGCCCTTCCCCCCCCAGGCTGGTGCCAAACCTCAAACCCAGATGGACACATCTCAGACAGGGTAACCCCATCTTCACTGGTCAGCTAGGTCTCAGTAATGCACGCCAGGTTGGCCCGCCCCTCCAAGATGGCATCTGCAATTATGGGGGCCTTATTACAGACTGACCTGGTGTTCACCAGCAGCAGCCTAGGTATTGGCTAACCAGGTCCACAGTGTACCACCATGGGGCCAGAACAGAGGACCGATAACAAACAGCGGCCCCCAGTTCTCCAAGTGCGGCCCACCTCTTGGCATCAACCACAACATCCCATGCCCATCACCACACTAATTGCAGCCCCCAGAACCTCCCTGCACCCCCTCAATGGCTCATCTTCCCCCTCAGCACAGGCTGGGTAAAAACAAACAAAACAACTCTCCTGTTGTGTTTGAATACATTTTATGCTGTAACATTTTGTGAAATAATTGGGATCATTACAATCCTCCATTTTGTCTCCTTCTTCTTGGTCTTGAAATATCGCGGGACTGCGTTCCCGCCTAAACTATGTAGCCTGTACAGTCTTCACTCTGGTCCGATAACCTCCCAGTTACCCCACTCCCCTTCCTGTCGCTTCCTGCCCAAATGTATCCATTTCTGAGTCTATATATAAAGCAGTGCTGCGCCATTGCTCCCCATGTTCTGACTGCCTAATAAATTTATTTGGCCCTGTTATGCTGGCTGCTTCGTATTTTTACCAGAACATCAAACCTCCCCAACCCCAACTCTGTACCTGCTAGCCCCACAAAAGACACATTTTTAGTTGTGGGGATCTTATAACCCTTAGGACTCACCAGTCCTGCATGATGGGCCCCTGCCATGGGTCCCCCATGCCTAACCCGAGGTATTTTCCCTGATGCAGCATGAATAGGGCTGCTGCCACCAGGCCTGGGCTTATGGTGGGACAACCCACAACCATCGGCTCCACACACCCTCCTCTGGAGTGCTGCCACCACTCCTTCTTTTGAAGGTGTGGAGTGCTGACTTGGTTTCCCTCCCCCCCTATTATACCTCCTCCTTGGGGGGGGCCTGCCCCCCCCAAGTTCGGCCCTGATCCTGGGTAGGCAAGGCCAGCCTCTAGCAACCACAGTGCTACAACTTTGGGTTGCCCACAAGCCAGCGCCTCTTCTCCTCTCCCAGCCAGGGAAGGGAGGGGTCTGGGACAGTTGAAGCAGCCAGTCTTATTATTGATATTATTGTTATTCTTATTGGTGGGTAATATAAAAAACTGTTAAGAAAACAAGAGAGTTAACGTGATTATCCTCCAACTCCCTCTCTCCCAATAGAGATTATGGTTGCACAAGAGTGCAGCAATGATATTATGCTGGCAGAACAAATCACCATCTTCTTCCTGTTCTGCCGTATCCGAATCTTGTCGATCCTCATGGTGATCAGCCATGGAGACTGTCCTGATAATATAATGCAGTGTCTTTCAACTGCCTTCAGCATGACACCCATACCACTAATCCAGTTCCATGAGTAACTTTCTGGTCCTGAGCCCTTTTGGCACACAAAGGCCTCCTCAGGCCCAGGCCAGATTCATGAAGCTGCTGCCCTCCATCAAGATGGATTCAAGTGTGATTTAATCCACTTGAGGAACATCACCCTTCCTTGTGGACTTCTGCACCCAAGACATTAGTCCTCAGGGTTGTCATGTTAGTTAACTGCTGCCTGACACTTGGCGTTGAGTCGCTGGCAGCATGGTCTACTCTATTACCGTAGAAGGATAACCTGGCCAGACATTGAAATCAACATAATATAAGGCAATCCTAAAAATGGGGGCAGGCTAAACAAAAAATTACTTTGAAAGTAGGCTTTCGATCAGCAACAAATTTGGCAGTTATGTCAGGTAGTCTACTGTTGGGAAAATTTGAGGAAAAACTTTTGAGTTTAGTTTTTTTTTTTAATGCAAAACTGTTTAACACCCACCCACCCCTTTCAGGAATAGACAACCCCAAATTAGCTGACTTCTAGATAACTTTTAACTTCCTCCTGGCCAAACAGGGGTTAATGCTTGCAATGGGATTCTGTGTCTTGTTATAAAAATATTTTATAAATACATTTTAAAAGAATATAGAACACATATTCAGACACTCACTCATTTAAACTGTGAAATTACAATTGCTCAAATTTAGCAGAGCTTTGGTGGCTATATCCTGTCATAGTCTCAACCACTCCACTCATCTTGTCATTATTCAATTTTCTAGTAATTTAAAAATATTACAAGATAAATAAAAATTGATTTTAAAAACTCCCAAGATGTTATGTGCCATCAAGTCATTTCTGATACTGTATGTTGTGACTATGAGTTAATGACCTCTAAAATGTCCTATCAGTAACAGATCTGCTTAGATTTTCCAAACCAACAGCAATTTTGTCTTTTCAGTACCTTCTGCTCATGTTCTTCAAATTAACAGCTGTGGTTCCTTTATTGAGTCAGCCTGTCTTATGTTAGTATGGATTCCCCGTGCCCCACAGGGCACGGAATAGACCAGAGACCACTGCGGTGAGACAGGCTCCCGACCAGTGGGCTCACCGGTCGTCAAATTAAGGGGGGTGAATAAAAGTATAGGGCTTGATTCACCCAATTAAGGTGACCTGACCCGCGACTCTGCCGAGTAAGCAGATAGCTGATTCATGCATTCTATTAACCATAATGACTCATCTCCCGGTTTGGGGAAATCCCTGGTGCAAATAAGCCATGTTTACCCCTGCCTAAGTCCCAAGACAATGGTCAATCTTGTTCCCTGTTTGCCCGAGTTAATTAACTTCCCCTTTGAAGGTTTTCCCATTAACATGTGTCAACGCATGAGGTAATGCCTTGCCAGAGGACAGTTTGCCACCGTTGCACTTTTTCCCTATAAATGATTCTGCCTTTGACCAATAAAGTGTCTGATCGATCCAGCAGCTTGTCTCGTGTCGTTACTTGATCAGTCCTCCTCCGGGACCTCCCGGCCCCCAGTGGCCCCGATTCCTACATCTGGTGACCCCGACGTGATGCTACTCGTGAGTAAGAGGACCCCGGAGAGGTCTACTCGTGAGTAACGATCCACGCGGTCCGGTTCAACGCCTGAACCGCGACCCGTTGTCCCGGAGGACTGCGCGGCACTCTGGTCGGCAGCCAGCCGGACAGAGGAGTGGCCGCGGCGAGGCATTCCCAAGAGACTTTCCTACCTACCTTTTTCCCGGCTTTGGGGAGGTTCGCGAAGGGAAAAACGCGTTCCGGTCAGGGCAGGCTGTGAGCCCCTGACATTGCAGTGGCCGCCGAGGGCCCGGGACAGGAAGGTCCGCGCTCCGACAGCTACCCCAGACACTCGTCGCCAGAACTGTTACCTGTAAAAGGACGCGTCGACTCTCGGCCCGAGAAGGAAACTTCGAGGGACCCATCACAGGTAATATGGGGACTTGCTCTCATAGACCAAGTCCGTCCGCTAGCCAAAGAACTCGTGAGGAAGAGTTCAGAATCCTGGCCAGGGTTTTTAAGTTGCGATTTCACAGCGGAGAGCTAGCGAGACTTTTGGCGTACCTCAGGGGACACTGCCTACTTTACCCAGAAGTAGGTACGTTAACCTTGAAGCTCTGGGATCAGATAGGAGACTGCATCCAGCAGCCCCCCAAAGCGCCCGGCAGGGTAGTCAGCACATGGAAAAAGTGTAGAAGGCTCTTAGAGCAGATCGAGCCAGCCCGGACAGAGGCCCTAGAACCCCCGTTAGAAGAGCCCTCAGGCCAGCCAGTCCACCCGGCTGCGCCCACGGCGCTCTGTCCGTCATTCAGCTATCAGCATAGCAGCGAGGGAAGCCTTCCCCCGGTGACAGCTGCAGACGTCACCGAAGGAACGCAAGGAATGAGGAGCGCAGGCGTTCCTCTGACAGCGCCAGCTTCCCTAGTTGTGAAGAGTGCCCTTCAGCGCACAGCAGAGATAGAGCTCAAGAAGGGGGAATTGTCAGCAGAACAACTAGCTGAGCTTAGACAGATTTGTCCCATCCGCTTAGAGATGGACGCGCTCACAGGCGCGCAACAGGTAGTGCATTCCCCAGTCCCGTACAAGCTTCTCATGGCTTTACGGAAAGCAATCTCAGAGACAGGGCTCCAAAGTCGTTTTACTAGGGGCACGCTTCAGCAAGCGTGTGAAGCCACCATGTGGATTCCTCACGACTGGAAAGCCGTCATGAGGATGATGCTAACCCCTAGCCAGTACATGATCTGGGACAGCGAGTACCGGCTCGAGGCACAGGCCAGAGCCGCGAGAATGGGAGGCGCGGTAATCGCTGAGCAGCTATATGGCTCAGGTGCCTTTGAGGCCATTAACGCCCAAATCAACTTGCCTCTCGCCACTCTCGAAATGTCCGCTGAAGCCGCCTATAGGGCGTACTTCAAGATCCCAGCATCTGGCAAAGCGGCTAAGAATTATACCGCTATCAAGCAGGGAGCCCAGGAACCCTACATGGACTTTATCAATCGCCTGGAAGAAGCAATCACCAGGCAGATTGACAATGAGCAAGCCCAGCAAGAGCTCATGATCAAGTTAGCCAAGGACAATGCCAACTTGGACTGTCGTAAGATTTTGCAGTCCCTAGGCAATCGTCCTGACCTGACACTGTCGGACATGATTAGGGCCTGTTCTGACGTCGGCACGGACTCCTACAAGATGGGTCTGCTAGCGGCAGCAGTGCAGGGGGGAAAAAGATCTCACCCCAAGGGGAAGACCAGGGGAACTTGTTACACTTGTGGCAAGGTCGGGCACTTCGCTAAAGAATGCCGATCAAAGGGAGGCGGACAAAGGTCCAGCCAGTCCACAGCCCCGAAAACCCCATGTCCAAAGTGCAGGAAAGGCTATCATTGGGCCAAGTTTTGTCCGAGTTCGGGAAACCGGAACGCGGGCATGTCTCTGGCCCCAGTCCAAACAGAGACTTCTCTCATTCCCCAGAATCCGGACTTCCCAGAGCTGGACTAGGTTCCAGGCATATTCCAGGCACTACGAGGGCACAGGCCAGCCCCAAGGGTAGCACAGGGCTAGAATTGACTTGTCAGGTAGACGTTACATGCGACCTGCCAGGCACAGTCTATCTGGTCGATTCCCAGTACATGGGTCCCCTGCCCAGAGGCTTTTTAGGTTTAGTTTTGCCCCGTAGTGTAGCTGGAGCACGCGGAATTTTCATAATTCCAGGAGTCGTTGACTCGAATTTTTCAGGCGTTCTCCAGGTCCAACTCTGGACACACCTGCCCCAGACCATTCACAAGGGAGATTCCTTAGCGCAACTGATCATGGTTCCCTGTCACTCGCCAGCAGGCAGCCAGGGGAGGCTCAGTGACAGCTCAGAGCCCGGCTCAGCAGACCGCCTGAGCGCGGTTGAGGCCGTGCAAGGATACCAGGTCTTAGCGACAGTGGAGACCAACATTGAGTGGAAGCAGCGCCCCGTTATCGAGGTATTTTTGAACAGAAGGGTGTTCTCAGGCCTACTCGATACCGGAGCTGATGTATCCGTGATAAGCAGGAGCCAGTGGCCGAGGGAGTGGGCCATTGAGCCGGTCTCCGATGTGTGGGGGGTAGGTGACGTTCAGGAAGCGTTTAGGAGCAGAGAGTGGGTAGAAGTCACGATCCCAGGGGCTGACGGCACGGCGGTAATTCGGCCGCACATTCTTGACGTGCACGTCAACCTTTGGGGGCGAGACATTCTCCAGCAGTACGGTGCCACCCTTACCTTCGGGTAATGGCGTTGCCACTTAAATGGCTCACCGACACTCCGGTCTGGGTAGAACAATGGCCGGTTGTGGGAGAGAAACTGGTTGCCCTAAAGCAGCTAGTGAAGGAGCAGCTAGACGCAGGACATATAGAACAGTCCACCAGTCCCTGGAACTCGCCAATTTTTGTGATTAAGAAAAAGTCGGGGAAGTGGCGACTCCTCCACGATCTCAGGGAGATCAATAAGTGTATTCAGCCCATGGGTCCGCTTCAATGCGGCATCCCGAATCCAAATATGATTCCCGAGGGGTGGGAGATTCTAGTTGTAGATCTCAAGGATTGCTTCTATACAATCCCCTTAGACCCCAGGGACCGGGAAAGGTTTGCTTTTACGGTGCCGGTTGTGAACCACAGTGAGCCCACGCTCCGTTACGCGTGGAAATTTTTGCCACAGGGCATGCTCAATTCGCCCACCCTGTGCCAAATTTATGTTCACAACGCGCTGGAAAAATTCCGAAGCCTTTACCCTAAAGCTATTGTTTGTCACTTCATGGACGATATCTTGGTCGCTATGCCGCAACTTGGCAGCGAAATGTTTTCCGACCTCCAGGCCAGCCTGGGGGACAAGGGTCTACTCATTGCCCCTGAGAAAGTGCAGAGAACCGAGCCCTTTTCCTACTTGGGTCATCGGCTTCTCCGTTCTTTTGCCGCACCGGTTTTACCCCAGATAGCTTTACAGGACTCAGTCACCCTGGTAGAGTTACAGCAGATTTTAGGGAATATTAATTGGGCCAGACCGTATTTCCGATTGGATACGGATCTCTTAAAGCCGCTCTTCTCGCTGCTAACTTTAGGTAAGCAGCCGGCAGACCGGATAAAAATCTCTCGAGACGCGCGCTTGGCGCTCGAGAAAGTTAACCAAGTCCTTAGCCAGAGATGGGTTGATAGAATCGCCCAGGGGCCTTATGCCCCGATCCTGAATTTGTACATCGTACGGTCAGGATCCATGTTCACTGGGGCGTTAGGCGTAGACTCAGAGAAGGGAGCGAAAATTGTGGAGTGGGTTTATTTGCCTAACACATCACCACGGAACATCGTTCCGCCCCAAGAGCTGGTTTCCGCGGTGATTTACCGCGGCAGGCTGAGAGCTAGGGACATTTCAGGAAATGATTTGGCCAAAATTGTGGTTCCTTTCACCAAGGAACAAATTCACCAATTAGTGCAGCTCGGTGACTCGCTTCCGATAGCCTTGGAAGGTTTCACTGGGAGTTTAGCGTACCACTTGCCCAAGGACCCTAGACTCGTTTCCCTGCAGACAGGAACAGTCAGCTTGTTCGAATTGCTCTCGCTGGTCCCGCTTCAGGGGGCCAGGACAGTTTTCACAGACGGAGGTCGCACCTATGGTGTTTTGACCTGGCAGGAGGGCGAAGCTTGGCACACGCTGCTAACTCTTCCACAGACGTCCGCTCAGCGGGCAGAGTTGGCAGCCGTGAACCTTGCCTTGCGCACCTTCGCCCAGGAGCGTTTGAATATTATTACTGACAGCCTGTACGTAAGGAATTTGTTGCACAGTCTACCGGGAGCCTACATCACTCCCGCGATAGACAAGAATTTACTAAGTCTGTTTCTCACCGCTCAATTTCATTTGCGAAACCGCACGGAGCCGCTCTATATTGCCCACATCCGAAGTCACCAAGACCTACCGGGTCCGATTTCCGCGGGCAATAGCAGAGCGGACGCGGCCGCAAAGGAAATTCAGCAACGTTCAGTTTTGGGAGTTTTCACTACTCCAATCCAAAGCCATGCATTTTTTCACCAAAATGCCAAGGCACTCGCCAGACAGTTCAATCTGCCGCTTTCTCAAGCCCAGGGTATAGTCCGCTCTTGCCAGCATTGCGCAGGGGCGCCGGGGGGGCCCTCGTGGGGGGTCAACCCACGGGGGACTGAGGCCAACCAGGTATGGCAGATGGACGTCACGCATGTGCCGCAGTTTGGCAGATGGCAATACATGCACGTCTGCATTGATACCTTTTCCCAGTTCGTTTGGGCCACGGCGCAGAAAGGAGAGACGGCTACCCACGTGGAGCAGCACCTCCTTTCCTGCATCGCGGCGATGGGCAAGCCACGGCACGTGAAAACGGATAACGCACCGTCCTACTGCTCTAGGCAGTTGGCCGCCTTCATGGCGACTTGGGACATCGAGCACACTTTTGGAATTCCCTACAATCCGCAAGGGCAGGCGATTGTGGAGCGTGTCAATCGGACGCTAAAGTCCTACCTTGACAAACAAATAGAAAGGGGGGAACCTCCTGCCCTCCCCAAGTCACAAGGAGCAGCACAGTTTTGCTTAAACAAGGTTTTGTTCACATACAATCACCTTAATGTTTTTTCGGATTGCACGCCGCAGGAGAGGCATTTCCGCCGTTCGGAAGCTCTCCCGCGACCAATGGTCCGGTACCGGGTGCCACCGGACCCCACTTGGAGGGGGCCGGTGCCGCTCGTCACCTGGGGGAGAGGGTATGCTGCAGTTATGTCTCCTACAGGTGTCATCTGGATCCCAGCTCGGTGTGTCAAACCCCACACGGAACCGCATGGCGTGGAACCAGACCGACCCGAGTCCGATACCGGAGATGAAGGACCTCACCCTGCACGAGAGGATCCGTCGGAGGAGGCGACAGCCGATCCCTAAAGTCACCTGGGGGATGGTCAAGGTTCTTTGCCATGACGCTCAGGACGCCGTCCAGCGCGAGGGGAAGGAACCGACGCCGGAGAACCTCACAGCTGCAGTCTTGGCCCAGATTCACGCCAACACCGTGGCGATCTCCATAGTCCTGGCCCTCTCCCTGCTTTTGGGGGGAGGCGCCCAGGCAGCCTCAATCCAGGCCGACGGTTTGTCGCCTGGTGAAGACCTGTCTACACGAATGCAGTACAACTTGTGGGAAAGGTTGGCGGGCCTCGTCAACCAGTCCGATTTTTGCTTACAGCAGGACGTTGGTTCTGCATCCATGCTCAGCACCTGTCTCATCCCGGTGTGCCATACTCCGGACGAGCACACCGAGGACAGTGCCTGGTTGCGAAAAGCATCCTTTGCCCCTCACTCTCCTACCGCCTTCTCGGCATATGCACGCTGGGGGGGACAGCAACTTACCCCAACCTTGCCGGCTGATGCAGCCACCCTCCATACCCCTCGGGTGGCGGTCAGCCCGGGCGCCGCCTGTACCCGCATGACCGGTTGCACCGCAGACGGTCAGGCACGGCGCCGCTGTATTGACCCTGGCGTTGGCAACTGGACTTGCAATAAACCGGAGACCCTCATCTCATTGTACGCTCATGTCACCCTGCCCTCAGGGTGGTTCTTTACCTGCAACCAGCACACCTGGAACTACATCCCTGCCAATCTGTCGGACTCAATGTGTTGCATTAGTCGCTTGACACTTGTACTCCCTACCAGGGACATGATTGCCCCACGTTCTAGTGACACAAATGTATCCCATGTGAATGTTTCCCCGCTCATTCGGCACACACGCACAACCCAGTTAGACAGCTCTTGTGACAGCAGCATCAGAGTAATGAGTCCCGCTGAGTATGTTTCCCTATCCGTCAGTTTGATCGGCGTGCCGGGGTTGGCCACCGGCAACGCACGGAGAATTGGTCATTTGGCCTGCGGTTTAGCAAAAACCATCAATCATACCTCCTCAGCGATAGCGCTCCTTAATCAAGAGCAGGTGGAACTCCGCCAAGCTGTTCTCGATAATCGAGCGGCTATCGACTACCTCCTCTTATTGCACCACCTGGGGTGCGAATCTGTCCATGGGATGTGCTGTTTTAACCTTACTGACAACTCCCGGAAAATACAAAACCAGATCAAGAACCTGCATTCCATTGTTGCAGGCATTACGGAAGGCTCCGCGTGGGGAGCCTGGTGGGGTTCCCTATGGAATTGGATGTGGTCATGGATCCCCTGGGGGTGGCTACAGACGGTGCTTCAGATAGTGGTGGGAATAGCCATACTAGGCATTACGCTCTGTTGCTTTGCTCAGTGTATTCCCTCGCTGATCTCCAAGTGCCGCCCCAGAGGGAAATCCCGTGACGTCATCCCAGCTCAACAGCTGATGCCTATCTTGCGTAAGGTCGCCGGTCAGGTTCTTAAATAGAAAATAAAGGGGAGATATGGATTCCCCGTGCCCCACAGGGCACGGAATAGACCAGAGACCACTGCGGTGAGACAGGCTCCCGACCAGTGGGCTCACCGGTCGTCAAATTAAGGGGGGTGAATAAAAGTATAGGGCTTGATTCACCCAATTAAGGTGACCTGACCCGCGACTCTGCCGAGTAAGCAGATAGCTGATTCATGCATTCTATTAACCATAATGACTCATCTCCCGGTTTGGGGAAATCCCTGGTGCAAATAAGCCATGTTTACCCCTGCCTAAGTCCCAAGACAATGGTCAATCTTGTTCCCTGTTTGCCCGAGTTAATTAACTTCCCCTTTGAAGGTTTTCCCATTAACATGTGTCAACGCATGAGGTAATGCCTTGCCAGAGGACAGTTTGCCACCGTTGCACTTTTTCCCTATAAATGATTCTGCCTTTGACCAATAAAGTGTCTGATCGATCCAGCAGCTTGTCTCGTGTCGTTACTTGATCAGTCCTCCTCCGGGACCTCCCGGCCCCCAGTGGCCCCGATTCCTACAATGTTAGACCTTCCTTTTTCCTACTGCCCACTTCCCACTTATCTGTCTTTCTTTTGGTCTGTATCTGGTAGGTTTTCCTCCAACTCCAAATGTCAAATGAGTTGATTTTCCCCACCCCATCTCTCTTTGCTTTCTTTCTGTTACCTAATAAGGATGTTTATTTGTTGTGCCTTAGATTTTATTGGTAATCTTTGCAAACTCCAAGCCCTCCCTTTTTAAAATTTAAAAATTGAAGGGGAAATCTGAATAATCCATTAAGGAAATAAGGCCCATTTCTGTTCTCAAAGGGAAACACATAAGGAAATCCCAACAATCAAAAGAACAGGAGATTTTAAAAATTGCTGTATACTTCAGTTGTATAGGGACAAGCAAAATTCAATAAAAACAGAAAAAATGATTTTATGTCAATAAAATAAATGCACTGTCTCTTTTATAACCTGATATTAATCTCTAAAATTAATTTATTAATTGACCCAAAAACATCACACCAAAAATATTTCAAAGATGAAATCTTATTATATGGTCTATATTACCTCAACTGCAGTTTCTCGTATAAGCCTACATAAAGACAAACAAGCAAAACAAATAAGGACACAAGCCCCTCAGACTAATCTACCAAAGAATGAGTCGGAAATATTATAATATTATTCAGTTCATGTTCATTATCATAGTCCAAGCCACTAAAACACCAGACAAGAGTGCCTCATTTCATATATTCAGTATCCTTAATACACCAAGGAAGCAATGGAATGACATCCCCCCCCCCCCCCAGGAAATGTATTCAAGCAATAGTCATATCACCACAAATGCATTCAGTTCCTGGTACAATCTCTGCGACAGCTCTATTTTCAGAGCCTAGCAAGTATTGTTACTATATATTTTTGTATTATTATTTTTCTGAAACTGAAGCCCTCAGTGACCATCTACTGAATACTGACTGAATAAATGTAATAAACAAATAAATGTAATAAATATTACAATTGTTTTGTATTCCTAGAGTGGTGTTCCATTGCTGCTTCACAATACTAGTGGCCACACTGAGCAGATAGGCACACTAAAATTGAGCAAAAGTTTTGAATGAATTCCATACTAAGCAGCTTTCAAAGTGACAGCTGTGTTAGTCTGTGCAACCTAAGCACAAACTTCTATATTGTAATGTGAACTTTTGTGGATCAACTCCACTTCCCCAGACATAAGATTAGGACTACCAATTCACAACCAGATAACAGGTTGATTTGGACAGATTGTGATTGTACCAAATGGATTTGTCACAGGCTGAATCCAAATTAGTCTGAATTGATTTGATTCATTTGGTGATTCTAACAGCAGAGGAAAATTAGACAGCCTTTCTTCTACTTTTGCACTACGGCACCACAAAGAGAAAAGCTTAGTGGGGAGAGAAGATGGGGAGAATGAGGCATTAGCCTTTCCTCATTGAAAGCCAACATATCAAAAGTGCGACAAAATCTCAATAGGGTTTTTCTGTCAGCAGGAAGGCTTTTGAAAGTGCTTTGTGGGTGATAGTTTTGAATATACTCAGCTTGTGTTTCTCTTTTCTTCATTTTTAGTTATTTTTCTTAATTGTTCCACTATCCAGTCCTTTTCTTTCTTATGATATATTTGATGTTTATATAAATGAGTCTGAATAAGGCTCTCAGTTTGATCTTAATAGATGGTTCAGCACACAATAACAATTTATTCTTCCTATTTTGTACACTTCCTTCGAATACTATTTTTTTTTGTTTTTTCTTCTATCTATCTGCGTTAGTGCCATATATATATAAAGGAGGGTGACCTAGTGCATGATAGCACACATAAATGCCCATGGGAGCATCTTGATTTTTGCCCCAAGGATAGCCTTGCACGTGTATTGGCCCTCTTCAGTGTAAGAAACAGCACCTTGTATCTCCAGTTATTTAACACCAAGTGGCTCAGACACTGACTGGGAGGTGGAAGGTCAGCAGTTCGATTCCCGAGTACTGCAGGATGGAATGAGCTCCTGCCAACCTAGCAGTTCCAAAGCAAGACATTGCAAGTAGATAAAGAGGGACCACTTCGGTGGGAAGATAACAGTGTTCCCTGCACTTCGGTGTCTAGTCATGCCTGCCACATGGCCACAGAAATGTCTGCAGAAGCAGACAGCGCTGGCTCTTCGGCTTTGAAACAGAGGAGCACTGAACACTAGAGTTGGATATGACTGGCTTTCGAGCAAGGGAAACCTTTATGTTTAGATCAGGAAAGGAAAGGACTAGTGCTTGGCTCTGAAGTGGACTTGATCCATGAAAACTCACATTAAAATATAGCAATTAGACTTTAAGTTGCCACAGCATCTTTTCTCTTCTTTATTTTTTGATTCTTCTTTTCGTTTCTTCTCTGATATTTCTGAGGTAATATGTTCCCTACCACAGTCAATGCAATATTGCATTCTAGATCTGTTTCATCCAAGGGCACTGGCAATGTGACTAAATAGGATCCAGATCTAGCAACAGCATACAATAATGTTTTTCCTAATACAGTAATCATTCTGATTTAGGCTTCTGAACCATTGAAAGGTGGCTAAAAATGAAGAGCATAGAAATGTGTTTGCATTAATTATTTATTAATTTTAATTATTTATTTTTCTGATTCATGTAATGGGAGCTTTACAAATTCTCATCCATAATGCTATATTAAAATTATTTTGGATAACATTGCCACAGGTTGAGGAAAACAATAACAAAAGTGTTCTTTAAGAAATCCCATATGGATCATCACAAAGTCAAAGTCAAAAAAACTTAGAATTCAATATGAGAAAAAATGTATTTATTTTAATGTGTGTATGTGTTTATTTCAATGTCTGAATCACTGCACTTTCAAATAAAGTGCATTCAATTTGCCTAGATGTAAGATCTGAGACTGAAATAAATGCTACGTTGAATATATTTAATGGAATTCTCTTAGATTTCATGCACAATGTGCAGCATTTCAAATTATGGCACTTACCATTCACAGCAGGCATAGTTAAGGCAGAAAAATGTGATATTACAGTTTTAACAACTGGAATTCTGACAAATATAATACCAATTGCAACAAATATTATTGTTCAAGGAGAGCTCTACATATGCTGTTGTAAGAAATACAGAACTGTCACAGAGAATTTTACTTCTGGTAGCAAAAATCAGTTTCCTGTAAATAACAGCTGCTTTTTTATCTATAAGTAGAACAAATTTAGCCTTAATACAGGGGTGCCCAAATTATGGCCCACGGGCCCAATTAGGCCCATGCATCTCATTAATCATGCCCACAGTGAGAACCTGGGCATTTCCAGACACGCCCCCCCCACCCGCCCAATGTCACTTACAGCAGCAGTGGTTGCGATGGTCGTACTTTCTCCCTGTTGCCTTGAACGTAGCTATGCACATCCCCAAGGCACCAGAACCCCCTGTCAAATTGGATTGCTGCCTTGCAAAAAAATTTTTTGCTGCATCCCCTCTTTGAAACTGCAGAGTTAGGGACCGCACAGCAATGACTACATTTCCCAGACTCCCTCAGTACCACAGGCCAAGGGAGTCTGGGAAATGTAGTCATTGCCATGAGGTCCCTAATGCTGCAGCAAAAAACAATTTTTTACAAGACAGCGATCCACTTTGGCAGGGGGTTCTGCTGCCTTGGGGACAAGCAGAACCACATTAAGGACAACAGGGACTGCCACCGGAGCAAACCGTCTCTGGCCCCCGCACCTGTGAGTTGGGGGTGGGACTGGCCTGGCTAAAAAAAAAAGTTTGGGCACCCATGCTTTAATATATTTTCAAAATCCAAATATTGCTTCATTATTGGTTAATGAGGGTATAATGGAACAAATTAATCTAAGCCAAGGAACCAGGCAAGGTTGCCCTTTATCTCCAATATTTTTTATGCAAATGGTGGAATTGTTGGTGAATTTGATAAGAGAGGATTACAATATAAAAGGAATAGGATAAAAAGAGAAAGGAAATGTTAACTTGTTTGCAAATTAAACTTTACTAACAATAGAAGAACCATCGAAGGTTCTGGATATTGTTCAGGGCATTTGAAAAGCTTTGAAGAGGTAACTGGTTTAAAAATTAATTAGAATCAATCAGAGATGATCTTATTCAATAATTATAGGGAGGAAATAGAGAGAAGAAAAAGGAAATCCAAGATCAAAGTTAAATTGAGTTTTATTTATCTGGAAATAGTCATCACTAAGAATATACAGGCTTTGAAGACAAAGAATTTTGACAAGTTGAAAGAGGACATGAAATAAAAGTTAAGGTAAAGGTAAAGGCTTCCCTTGCTCGAAAGCCAGTCATATCCAACTCTAGGGTTCAGTGCTCATCTCTGTTTCAAAGCCGGCATTGTCTTCTTCTGCAGACATTTCCATGGTCATGTGGCAAGCATGACTAGACACCAGAGTGCACAGAACACTGCTTACCTTCTGTTGTGTATTTAAGGAAATGTGTTTGTCTTGTTGTGAAAGAGTTTAATATGTATTTGCTTTACTACGGTCCGAAGTCTCGTGAGACTTCATGAGGGTTCTGAACAAGAACAGAGCTGTCAACGGTTCTAACGGTTTTTTCCAACTGTCAGTTCTGATCAGAGATAGCTAAGGAATGTGAGGGTGTGTTGTTAGCTCTGGCCACCTATTCTTATTCCAAATAAAGTTGTGTGTTTGGCCTATATTGCTGGCTGCTGCCTATTATTTCCAGAACACTAAACCTTCCCCCCCAAAATAGTCCCTTTTTATTTGCAATTTCTTGCTTTCGAACTGCTAGGCTGTCAGGATCTTGGACAAAGACAGGAGCTTATTCTATCTTGCAGTATTCAGGTATTGAACTGCTGACCTCCTGTAACAAAACGGGTTACAAGTTATTCAACATGGAGTTTCTTTGGTTTTTAAACTATCTTAGAATGTAGCTTTGCTCCTTTGCAAAGGCCTCATAATTCTTTCTGGTGCACTTATCAAGCAGATGTGCTTGTAGAAGCTTCTCAAAGCTTCAGCCCTATGTTTTCTCCCCCCCCCCCCCCCAGGTCTGGAATGTCAATTTCTGTCAACCTCCAGAGCCTGGGAACATCAGACATTTGTTATTATAACCAGTGGTTGTTTATGAAAACCTTGGGCTCTAATTGGCTGTATGCTAATTAGGAGGGCCAAGCTCATGTCTTTCCTATAGGCACGTGGGTTTGGGAGTTAGTGCAAGTTTGGGGGTTCTGCGAGTGACACCTCAGTAGGGAGAGGGGGACTCCAACACCAAGCCCTGACTCCAACCCATGGTTAGTCATGATTACCTAGATTAGTTAGGGGTTTTTTTTTGTTTCTGGGGGAAGGCCTGAGTGTGGATTTCCCTAACTGTCCTTTTTTATTAGTATTTTTTGTATGCTGTAATTCTGTATCCTGAACCAATGGAAGAACTATTATTTCTTTTCTTATTTTTTTATTTTTCAATAACATATAACATATAACCCTCCACCCACCAACATGCAACACTTAAAAATCTCATCCCCCCCCCCCCTGCCAGGCAAAATATTGCCCGGCCGCTCCCATTTAGGGAATGGGGGAGGAGGAGGAGGGAGAGCCTATCCCTTCTATTCTTAATTCCTCCTTTCACTGTTCCCCATCTCCTTCTCTTTTTTCCCCTCTATTTTAATTCTTTTGGTCCCTATGCTATTCGTATTCATATTCCTAAATTGTTAACACTTTCTTGCCTGTGCCTATTTATATTTATATATTATTTTTACTTTTTGGCTTTTGGCTTTATCTTTGCACCAGACAATTCTGCATCCTTTTCTTCTCTTATTTCCCCTCCACTTTCATAACCCAAAGGTTTCTCCCTTTGTTTCTCCCTTGAATGGTCTCTGCCCTTTGCTTGATACTCCTCTTTCCCCTTTGATCCTTCTGAACCTTCTCCATAGAGATTTTTTTACCAGTTTTTCCCAGTTTGGATCTCCAATCGATATAATTTTAAGTAATTCAAGTTGCCTCATTGTTCCCTTTGGGTCCTCTGCTCTAACCACCTTCCCATCATGAAATATCTTTAAGAAGATAGGGAAACCCCATTGATATCTTATATTGCAATTAAACAAAATTTCAGTTATTGGCTTCATCTGTCTTCTCCATTGAATAGTCTCATTACTTAAATCATGATATGCTTGCACTTTTACTTCTCTTATCTTTAATGCAGAGTCACCATGCTTCCTTAAATAGTCCATTCCTTGATCTTTTTTATAATCTGATACAAAAGTAATTATCATATCTCTGGGGTGTTGACCTCTCTTGAAACCGACCTTAAAAATTGCTTTCATCTCTTCTTCTTTAATTGGGCCAGAGTCCAAAGCAAAGGTTTGTAACCATTTAACCACTTCAATTTTTAAATTGTTTTTATCCATGTCGGGGGAAAACTTAATCCTGATGTTTTTCTTTTTCGATTGATCCTGTAGCTTCACCAGTTGCTTAAATCTTTTGTCCATAGTATTTTCATGCCTTACTGCAATCTCCACCAAGTCCTTAACCTCTGATTCCAAAGTATTGGTTCTCATGTTTAATCAAGAAATTGATTTTTTCCAGAGATTGCACTTCCTCTCTGACCACCTCTTTAACAAACTGTTTAATTTCTTTTTTATCTTCATTAGATTTTGTAGTTATAAAGTCTTTTAATTCCAACAGAGTCAGATCTCCACTCGATTTTTCCTTAGAGGGTGGTCTTGCATCCATATTTTCAGATTCTTCTTTGTTTATTGGGCTGTCGTCTGCACTGACAAGACGTCTATATGCTTTATCTGATACAGTCTCTTTTTTCCAGACTCTCCTCTTCATTTATTTTGATCCACCACCACTGCAGTAACTCTTGTAAAAAAAAAAAGTCTCTTACTGTTGTCTCTCTTCCAGTACCTGATATTGTTTGCTCAGCAATTTGCAGCTATCAATAGTCCATAAATATTTTCCCACCAGCTACTAAGAGACTGCAGTTTTATTTTAATTTGCAACCATAAAGCTTTATCTTATCACAAAAAGCACCTGGCTTCCTGCCAGCTCTGTCGGCTCAGCCCAATATGGCTGTTCCTCCCTCTGATATTAGGATGGCAACAAAAAGAAACAGCTGTAGTGGATAAACTGTAAACTTTTCCAAACCAATCTTGTATGAAGCCGTTTCCTCCAAAATTGTATCAGAGGTAAAGAGGTGAAAAAGAAAGTCCTCACAGCAACAAAAGGGAAATGGCAGGTCTATTGCTTTAAAAGCCTTGCAGCCAAAGGCCTCCTCTGCTTCTTAGCACTTTTCTCTCCGGTATTTTTCAACAGAAGATTTATCAGCAAATAGTTTTTCAACAGGACCTTCCACACCTCCCACAGTACCTTATCATCCAAAGGACTGCAGTAGCTATCTTTTGGCAAATTCCATGATATTTTTAACCCAAATAGGACTTTTTTTCTTTGTCTGGAGAAGGAGACGGCAGAAATCACTCCAACCTAGGCTCCTCCCTCCTCTAGAACTGTTATTTCTACAATATGCTTTGAGAACAATAAACATCTTTACTTCATGAACAACACCTGTTCTTTGGGAGAGGGGGTAAGACAAGAGTTAAGCCATAAGCTACACGCTACCACATTTAATACAATTCTCTCCATATTACTTGCTGGGCTCTGTTAATACAGGTAAGTCCCAGGTTGTTGCTGCAGAAGGATCTGCAGGGCGGCACATAGGCCTCCTGGAGCTCGGAGTCTTTGGGGAAGTTCCATAGGACAGACTGGTAAAAGTCACTCACCAGGAATGGGAGAGACTCAAAGGCAAGGTCCAGGTCAAAGTCTATCTGTCACACCTCCTGCCTTCCAGTCAGCATCTTAGACACTTGAGCCACTTCAGTCCCTTTCGAAATAAAAGTTATAGGGATATAAAAATGAGATTGCCATATGGGTGTGTATTACTTCCGCTTCTGGGAGCAATGAGGGCTTTGCAGGCCAGATGAATTGGTGTCACGGGCCAGATCCAGTCCTCGGATGGTAGTTTGGGCACCCCTGACATAGGGGATAGATACAAGGACTGGTATTTCAAACAAGAAGATAAAAATAAAAATAAAACTAAGAATAGGTTTGTATGCAAGTTAAGGTAACATTAATCAGATGGAAAGGACTAAGATATGTCTATTAAAATTAAAAAGAACCGATATAAAACAACTCTAGTAAGGTCAAGTTATCATGATTCAAAATGCTCAAAACATTTCTGACAGATGTATACACAAGGTTGGAACATATCTTCATTTATAGTGGAAGTGGAAGACTGTGAAGAAAATATGGGAAAATATGTTTGTGGAGAACAATGAAATAAGGACTCAGGATGAGAAAAATAGGCATGAGGTTGTAGTGAGAAAACTACCTATACAGTAATACCCCAGATAATGTTGAAGCTTGGTTCCACAAACTTTAACATTATGCGGTTTTTAACATTTTGCACAACATTAAACCAAAGCCCACAGTGCCCTCTTTGAATTGGGAAGGGCCGGGAGAACCTAGCACCAGCCAGGGCAGCTTCTAGACACTTCCCACCCTCGAAGTCAAAGCTGCAACTGTGTGCTTGCCCTCCACTGGCTGCTTTGATTTGGGAAGGGCCCGGGAGTGTGCCTAGAAGCTGCCCTGGCTGGCACTGGGTTTTCCCCGGCCCTTCCCAACTGAAAGTGACCCACTCGCTTGCTTCCTTGGAAAGGGAACTGGGGATCAGACACTTCGATCCCCAGTCCCATTTCAGAAGATGCACGTGACCCACTTGGCCCCAGATGAGGCTTGTCCTAGAAGGCAACCATGGATCAGATGCTCCAATCCCTGGTTCCCTTTCTGAAGAGGCAGGCAACCTGCTCAGCCCCAGATGAGGCTTGTCCAGGAAGGGGATGCCTGTTCCCTTCCAGGACAAGCCTAGTCTCATCCATGCACACCCGCAGCTTGTCCTGGAAGGGAAGGAGCCAAGCGCTTGGACCTCTCCCTTCCAGGACAGGCTGCGGCTGAGTGTGGGCGCCATACCTGTCAACTTTTGGATTTGAAAATAAGGGAAATTTTGGTCACACCCCTCTGTTGGTATGGCCAAATCCATGGGTGTGGCCAAATATAGCCATGTGACTTGCTGGGCTCTAGTCATGCCTGCCACATGGCCATGAAAATATCTGCAAACACAGACAGCACTGGCTCTTTGGCTGTAAATGGAGATGAGCACTGCACCCTAGAGTTGGATACGACTGGCAGATTTTACTTTCTTAGGATCAAAGATCTGATGCTTGGGAAACAAGCTATGAGAAACCTGGGGAACATAGTGAAAAGTAGAGTCATCACCTTGCAAACAAAAAAATGCATAGTCAAAGCAATGGTATTCCCGGAGGTAATGTATGGGTGTGAGAGCTGGACCATTAGGAAAGCTGAGCACAGAAAAATAGATGCCTTTGAAATGTAGTGTAAGAAATAGGTCGGTCCTAGAAGAAATCAACCCTGACTGCTCATTAAAGGTCAAATAGTAAAAATGGCGCTAAAGTACTTTGGACATCAAATGAGAAGAGAGGATTCACTTGAGAAAGCCTTGATGCTGGGAAAGGTGGAGGACAAAAGAAGGGGTGGCCAAAAATAAGATGGCTAGATGGTATTGTAGATGCAATGGGCACAAAGCTGTGTGGGCCAAAGAACCCTTTCCCCATTTTCTTGGGGGACTTTTGTTTTATTTCTTGTTTACTCAGTGGCTTAAGTGACTAAGATGCTGACTGGGAGGCAGAAGGTCAGCAGTTCGATTCCCGAGTACTGCAGGATGGAATGAGCTCCCGTCTTTGTCCCAGCTCTTGCCATCCTAGCAGTTCGAAAGCAAGAAATTGCAAATAGATAAAAGTTAACTCTAGAACAGAAACGGAACACACACACCCTCTCTCTCTCTCATATAGTACTGTAGATGCAATGGGCACAAAGCTGTGATGGCGAACCTTGGCACTCTAGAAACAACTGTCTTTCGAGCAAGGGAAACCTTTAGCATATAGTGAGCAAGCATTCCCCCCCCCCCAAGTTAACTCTAGAACAGAAACGGAACACACACACCCTCTCTCTCTCATATAGTATTGTAGATGTAATGGGCACAAAGCTGTGATGGAGAACCTTGGCACTCTAGAAGTGACTGTCGTTCGAGCAAGGGAAACCTTTAGCATATAGTGAGCAAGCACTTCCCCCCTCCCAAGTTAACTCTAGAACAGAAATGGAAGACAGGGCAGAAACAGCTGAATAAAAGCATGAGAGTGAGAGAAAAGTCTCTGCCCCCAGACCAAGAGCTGATTTGCCCCTGCATATATGAAATATTGTTCACCTAGAGTAGACTCCCATCCCTAGTCCCAGCATGAAACAAAGCACCATCTTGGCCATGTGGCTGGCAGGAAAATGAAAGAGAAACTAACTACAGAAACACCCCCACACACACATACCTTCTCTCTCTCCCCTTCCACATGCGAAAAGCCACACAGCGACCTCTGGTGGCCGAAAAAAAATACTGCAGCTTATTTCTTTTTTAAAAATAAGGGGAAATACGGGGAAAACAATTAAACGGGAGGGAGCTGGGAAGAGGGGTAAAAATAAGGGGTTTTCCCGGGTAAAATGGGATGGTTGACAGGTATGGTGGGCGCACCCACAGTTTGTCCTAGAAGAGTGTTCACCTGTAGCTTGTTCAGGAAGGGAAGGGGCCAAGTACTTGGCCAGTTCCCTTCCAGGACAAGCCTCGTCTTGCCCATGTGCACCTGCAGTTTGTCCTGGAAGGGAGCGGGCATTCCCTGTCAGGACAAACTGTGTGTGTGTGTAGGTGAGACTAGGCTTGTACTGGAAGGGAAAAGTCCAAGTGCTTGGCTCCTTCCCTTCCAGCGAAAAGAGAGAAAACACTCCCAGAAGAAAGATAAACGTGTAATTAGTTCCGTTTATTTCTTGAAATTCCTGTGTCTCTTATTTGGTTCATAAACAAAACGTAGATCAAATAAACTGTAGTTATGGTGGAATTTCAATATATATAGTCTGGAAAAGTCTCTTGCGTCTTCAAATAATATAAGACTAATAAATTGCGTCTTTAAACCAATGTAGACTATGGAATGGCGATGTCCTTCCGGTAGTTGGACATTTCGTTGCACTTTATCAAGCGTCTACAATGTAAAATATATACAATATAATACAGTGCAGCACAATTCAATGCAAGAGTTATACATAAAGTTAAATGATATTAGCATGTAAAGCTATAGTAACTAATTTAAGCATACAATATAAATGCAGGACAAGGTTAGGCATCTCATGCAAAAATTCACTACTTGTCTATCAAAAATGTCTGTTGCAATAAATCATGAATCAGTAGTCATTATAAATGGTGCATGTACATCTAGGTCTGCGACAGAGCAATAACGAAACATCTAAAAAAACCTTATAAAGAATGGAAGAAATACATACCAAAATGTATATATGTATATATTTATGTAAGTATCGCGCGTCCTGCACCTCCTGAAGTCTTGTGTTGTGTGCTCGCGTTAACTAACAGTACCCTACTATTCTTTAAATATTCTTATTCTTGCCCACTCATCTGTGATGACTCAGTAGATTTTCTAACCCCATGTGGAAAAAATATAGATCCAGGTGCTCATCTGATACTGTTGTGCTGATTGTTAAAGGGACCTGTCTGGGCTAGGAGTTATACCTAGCTAACTATAGCATATAATAATGAAATGTTCATAAAAATGAAGATGGTTCCCATTCTGTGTTCAAGCCGTGTGGTGTTAACGTGTTGAACCGATGAATGTAAAAGGCTTCTCTTTGTAATAAAACCTTTTCCATATTGAGAATATGATATTTGTTGGCATTAACAGTTTCTAGCACAATGATCTTGAGGTCTCCTGGTTTATGTTGTTTGTTAAGAAAGTGATTTACCAGAGGAGCAGTGATGTTCCGGTTTCTAATTCGTGAGAGATGTTCACCTAAGCGTATTTTCAAAGAACGACTCGATTGCCCCACATAGCCTAACTGACAAGGGCATATTGCCATGTATACAATATTTTTTGAATTGCAATTAGAAAATGAGGTGAGCTCCAATATGAAGCTGCTGGAAGGCAATTTTACCGTGTTTGCACATATCATATGAGTACAGTATATACAATGTCCACAAATGTGGTGCCCAGCAGGGAGGGACAAACGCTTTGTCTTTTGAGTGGAGATGTCTGCTCGCGAAAGGAGATTGGCTAACGTCCGAGTTTTTCTGAATCCCACAAGTGGTTTTTTTGGCATCCCGGTATCGTGTCCAATATGTGCCAGTGCCTGTTGATAATACGTTTAATTTGATTAGCTAGCGGGGTGTAGTCCAGAGACCAAACCAATCTATGCTGAGATGTTATTTGTTCCGTACGTCTTTCGAGAAGAGAGCTTCTTGTGCGTAAATCCGCTTTTGTTTGTGCATGTGCAATGATATGTTTCGGATATCCTCTCGTACTAAGTGTTTGCGCGATATCTTTGGCTGCAATTCTGTAGTCGTGTTCTTTTGAAGAATTCCTTTTGGCTCTAAGGAGTAAACTATACGGTATGTTACTTTTCAAATGATGTGGGTGATAAGAGCTATATTGAAGGTAAGCGAAACGGTCTGTAGGTTTGTGGTACAGTTTTGTTTTTATCTGATTCGCTTCAATATAAACAGTCAGATCCAAAAAAACCAAAGATGTTCGGTTCGTGGTATGCGTAAATTTGATGTTATTATGTGCAAGGGTGAGACTAGGCTTGTCCTGGAAGGGAATTGGTGTTCCATTCCAGGACAAGATGTAGGTGCACCTGCACTCATCAGCATCCTGCCCTAGAAGGGAAAGGTCCAAGCGCTTGGCTCCTTCCCTTCCAAGACAAGCTGCGGGTGTGCACAGGTGAGACTAGGCATGTCCTGGAAGGGAACGGGGAATTCCCTTCCTTGACAAGCCTCATCTGGGGCTGAGCAAGTTGCCTGCTTCTTCGGAAAGGGAACCGGAGATTGGAGCATCCGATCCACAGTTCCCTTTCCGAGGAGGCAGACAAGAGGAGATCCAAGTCCCAAAGCCAGCAGGGCTGCTCTCCACCTGGGAAGTGCCTTCCCAGGCGGAGACCAGCCTTGTGGGCTTTGAGACTTGGATCTCCAGTGGTGCCTTCACTGTTTTGATGCAAGCCTTGAAACAGTGAGGGTACCTCGGAGATCTCTGCCCCAAAGCTGGCAGGGCTGGTCTCCCCACTGGGAAGGTGCTTCCCAGGTTGAGAGCAGCCCTGCTGGCTTTGGGACAGAGATCTCCGGAGGAAATCTGGGGGAAATGGATGCATTACATTACATAACGTTAACTTAACTATGTGCGATGCAAATTTCCCCTAGATTTCCCAATGTTATCCAGTTTTAATGTTGTGCAGTGCAAATGTTAACTGGGGGGATTACTGTATTCTACTAACTTAGATTAGAGAGTTTGGGTTGTATTTGCCTTCTATTCACTTGCTTGTTTTTCTTGGTTTTTAGGAGAAGTTCTGTGTCTGCATGTTTCATTTTGCTATTTTTCCCCTTGGTGATGAATCGGTGTTTTTCTGTTTTTACTGATATTTTTTTTTAAAAAAACACACAATCAATTTACTGTCTATTTAAAGTTCCTCTGGTGGCTTAGTGGTTAAGACGCTGAGCTGGAAACTGGAAGGTTGGGTTTCGATCCCTGAGAGCTGCACTTGGGGACATGAAAGGGGCCTCATTCATGTGTCCCCCAAGTGGAGTTTCTCCAGCAAAAATCTTTTCAACCCAGAGTAATCTCTGACACAAAATTATTATTATTAAATCTGTATACATTGTTGGTCTTTTATTAGGGAAGGCTGCAGGCTGCTTTGTTTGCTTGTGTGTGTGTGTGTGTGTGTGTGTGTGTGTGTGTGTGTGCTCGCGTGCTCGCGTGCTTGCACATGCATGTGCATGTGCATGTGTGTGTGTTCATGTGTGTGCGCTAAAGACAGACTTTATAACTGTGCCAGTGTGCCACTGAGCTCTGTAGGTGGTTTGTCTTTGTTACTTGTGCTGTTTTTTGATGTTTGAATAAATTGATGCATCTCTACTTTTTTGAGTGACTTTGGGGGGGTTCTTTAGGGGTTTTGGAGTTCCAGAAATATAAGAATAATGCCAGGTACATTATAAAATCTTGGCCAGTCAATTACTGTACATACAGGAATAGGACAACTCATTTTAGTTTGTCAAGGAACATATGTCAAATGCCAATCAGTTTAAACTTTTGAGATAGAGAAAGGCAAAAATGCAAAAATGAAATATTAACAAATTAAATATTTATCAGTTTCTTCCTTTTGTGACACCCCAAATCTACTGTCATAGACAGGTGTCTTACGCTGCCTAGTGACAGAACTGACTGTACATACTTAGTTGGTCATCTGTTACTAGATTTGGCTCTTTACTGGTGTAAGCAGGACTGGGTGGGGTTAGAAAGAAGTGTGCAACAGACATACTCTACATTTACTCTACAGCGGTTTATCAATAGATGAATGATTTTTCTCTGTCATACACATAGGATCTGTTTGTAACAAAGGTTGATATTATCCTAGGAGTAATATGGAAACTGCAAAATGTAACATTATAACATAAAATGGTGAACAAAAGTTATAATTCAGAGAGCTGAGTGGAATGCACCAACTAGAAGAATTCACTGTTTTCTTAGCACATCTTTAATACTTTATCCACTCTTACTTCTTATTTTCATTGTTATCGAAGTAAGGTTACCAGTACTGTTCAGCTACAGCAGAAAAATTACCAAGACCATCATCCAAACATCCCTTAATGTTATCATATCCCTCATGGTTCTTCAATAAAATGTCAGATAAAATTTGACTGAGCTTAGTCTTGTTTCTCTTGCTAGTAGTTTAGTTTTCTGAGCATAATATACAACCATCTGCCTCTTCTACCTCCATTTCTTCTTATTTATTTCCCCTCATTTTTATATCCAAGTTTTCCTCAGTGTTTTGGATGCTTATGATTGTCAGTGTATGCGACTTGCTCTTTTTTCATGTAAGGCATGTGACATGTGATGGAAACCAATTAGGATCAATGTCAACACTTTTCCAATGATTGATATGGAAAATCCACAACAGAATAATAACACACATTAAACAGTAGTTTCTGAAGAGAAACACATTTTATGCCATAGTGTGTTAACATGGTAGTTTTCAACTAAGCATGCATTTAAGCTTCCAGATAACACTATCTAAAATATGTTCATCTGCTACACTTAATACTAAGAAGAGCAGAGCTTGATATTTTAAGTAGTGATACAAACATTGTGGCAGTCGTGGCCAGGAGGGCTTTTGCACAACTTCATGTGATCCGCCAGTTACACCCATTCCTGGACCGGGGACTCCTTGCTCCTAACTAATGCTAATGGTCATGCATGCTCTGGTCACCTGTAGACTAGACGTAATGTGCTCTACATGGGGCTGTCCTTGATGACCATCCGGAGGATGCAACTGGTCCAGAATGCGGCTGCCCGAGTGATGATGGGGTGCAGGGGCTATGCCTGTGCCTTGCCACTGCTCTGGGAGCTGCACTGGTTACCGGTATGCTTCCGGGTGCAATTCAACGTGCTGGTAATGACCTTTAAAGCCCTACATGATAGTTGGCAGGATATCTAAGAGACTGCATCACCCCAAGAACATCTGTCAATCCAACCAGAGCAGACTAGAGGGGCTCTCTAATTGTACCATATAATTAAGATCTCTCTCTCTCTCTTAATGGGTGGGGTGAATGGGCAAATTATTTAGAATTTAATGGGATTTTTAAGGGCTTTTAGTTAGTTTTTGATGTTACTTTTAACTGCTGTTAGCTGCCCAGATTCATTGCCGAGTTGGGCAGCAATAGAAATTTGAAGAATAAATAAATAAATAAATAAACATGGGAAACTGACTGGAAAACAAGGCAGAACTAGTATAAATTGAGATGTTTACCTCAACTATTTTGAATTTTTTTAGGTATACATAAACTATCAGAGCTCATAATAAATTTTCACAGATGCCTTAGACAAGCCAATATGTAACCCTCCATTGTCTAGACACTATTTGTAAATAGTGCATCTAAATCCTATGTGTACTATCACAGACATGTTGTGAGAACTACAGAGTATCTGTATTATCAGGAAGGGAAAAAAAGAAACTATTTCAACAACCATAAACCTGGGGCCTTTTTTGGCATAAAGAACTGACCTTTATGGCACTTTCAATTTCACCTCATTTGCTTTTCTTCCTAAGCTGGTTCAAAAATGGAATAAACATCCCACTATCAAATTTGAAGCACTTTTATTTAATTCTCTCTAACATGCAAATCTTCAAATAAATGTATCTCTGATATTTTACAGCATTTATTTTTGTGTTTCTTTCCCTTCAACCTATTTTCTCTTTGTCCCTCTTCCCATTAATTTGTTCTCATCCAACTCTTTGATTTATGAATTCTGTGTGGATTAATTTGATGTAACACTATTAAGCATGATACTGCTGACTATTTATTTGCCCCAAATCTATTCTTTTCACCCTACATAAATTCTGCAGGTGCCCAATATAAAACACCAATGGATGATGCACATAAAAACACCACTTAAATTCTTGAAAAGATAATTTCAGTGCCAGCCTGATTAAGTCAGTATAAATCACTTTGCCTACTGAGCATTGCCAGTTTAAGCTATACTAGTTCATACATTTCCCCACTGCTTCACCATTATTTTCAATTAACTTAGAATGGACTTTTATCTCTTGGTATATGCCTGCCTGTTTGCAGCATCTCAACCCCAATTGCCTTCTCTGTGCCAATTATTCTTTCCCATTAGCTATTAGCATTAGCATAATTACTGAAAAACCCACCTGTTCTGCAAAGGTGAATGACTGTAGCTATAAATACTTTATCCCACTCTTCAAGTACTTTCTCTGCACAACTCTATTGGTTATGGCCTCTGGGATGCAATTTCTTTTTGCTGGAAAATATAAATGTTGTTTAGCACCATGTAGCACTTAGGTTGTCATGATACTACTGACAATATATGGTGAATTCAAATTAAAAAATAATGTCTACTTAATATTTTAAACAAATTACATCTTCTCATGGTGCAAATGAAGGTTTTTCTTTTAAAAATCCTCAAAATCTTTCTAACTTGTATTGTATTGTCTTGCATGACTTCAATGAACTTGGCTTCTTCATTGAACAGCATGGGGTTCTCAACCTTTTTCAGCCAGGGTCCAGATCATGCCCCCTCAGATTTTGATGGGCCAGACTGGAATCCTCCCTGCTGCCGCCATTCCTCCTGCTGTCACTGCTGCCACCAACTCTCCCCCACATGCCACCAGTCTGGCCTGACACCACTTCCACACACACCGTCACCACTGTAAATAACCCCCCCCCCATGACACTGATGCCACCACTTCCCTGCTTACCATGAAGGAGGGGTCCTGCCTGTCCTTGCCCATGCTCAGCCAGAGCACCACCTGAGAAGGACACAGGCGGCCACGTGCATCTGCCGATTCTGCTTCGGCCAATGCTGCTGTCCTTTTCCCCTCTACCTGGCCTTGGTTTGTCCCTAACACCGTGTCAGGGCAAATAATGTAAGCCTTTAACATCCACCCTGCTATGGATCAGTGTTAGGAACATGCCAAGCAAGGTGGAGGGGAAAAGATTGGTGGTGGCAGTGGCAGCAGCAGTGAGGGCGCAGGCTGGATGGAATGGCATCACAGGCCAGCTCTGGCCTGCGTGGCGTAGGTTGAGAACCCCTGCAACAGCATATCAACAAAGATCTGCTAAGTAAGCAAAAAAAGCATCAGACTATGCTGTTTTGTGCAGAAAGCTGACCCATAAAAATATACCATCACTCTTTAACTTAATCAAAGGTTATCAGCTGATCTCAGAAAACTGCATCAATGATCTCCCCATTGTCCTATAGTAGACAGATGTGTGGACCAGTCACAGCAGAAGAAAAAGTGGGCAGAAGTTGTGACATCTGGGAAGCCTACTGTATTGCCATAGTAACAAAAATCTACTGCTCGTCATAGGTTGCACTGATGACCCAATTGAATTGAAGTACCTAAACAAGTTTCATAGAATGTTTGGATTTTGTAGAATGTTTGGATATTTGCCACCCAAATATCACCCTCAGTTTGGACCAGTCTACACGACAAGTAAATTTTCTAGACACCACTGTGAATTTAATTTAATTTTCCCACTTGTATGCTGCCCAATCAGGAAACCCGACTCAGGGCGGCTCACACAATAGTTATACAATATACATAATAATACAATATACAAAATAATTATGCAATACTCAGCTCTACTGCTCATTCCATCCAGAGAGGCCCACAGGGGAGGTGGGTAAAGGATCCAGCCCCTCCCTCCCTATCCAAAGACCTGGGCCTAGAGAGGAAGAAAAGGAATCAGAAAGGCCCAGCTCTACTGCTCATTCCATCCAGAGAGGCCCACAGGGGAGGTGAGTAAAGGATCTTGCCCCTCCCTCCCCATCCAAAGACCTGGGCCTGGAGAGGAAGAAAAGAAATCAGAAAGGCCCAGCTCTACTGCTCATTCCATCCAGAGAGGCCCACAGGGGAGGTGAGTAAAGGATCTTGCCCCTCCCTTCCCATCCAAAGACCTGGGCCTAGAGAGGAAGAAAAGGAATCAGAAAGGCCCAGCTCTACTGTTCATTCCACCCAGAGAGGCCCACAGGGGAGGTGAGTAAAGGATCTTGCCCCTCCCTTCCCATCCAAAGACCTGGGCCTAGAGAGGAAGAAAAGGAATCAGAAAGGCCCAGCTCTACTGCTCATTCCATCCAGAGAGGCCCGCAGGGGAGGTGAGTAAAGGATCTTGCCCCTCCCTCCCCATCCAAAGACCTGGGCCTAGAGAGGAAGAAAAGGAATCAGAAAGGCCCAGCTCTACTGCTCATTCCATCCAGAGAGGCCCGCAGGGGAGATGAGTAAAGGATCCAGCCCCTCCCTTCCCATCCAAAGACCTGGGCCTAGAGAGGAAGAAAAGGAATCAGAAAGGCCCAGCTCAACTGCTCATTCCATCCAGAGAGGCCCGCAGGGGAGGTGAGTAAAGGATCCAGCCCTCCCTCCCCATCCAAAGACCTGGGGCCAGAGAGACGGACACCTCCGGAGACCCCCGACCACCCCCAGGAGATACCATCCACAACCACCATCACAGCGAGGCCCGAGCCAGCGCCTTTGACCGACTCCATGCGGCCGAAGGGAGGCAAGAGCTGCTGCATGCATGCAAAGGATAAGTAATCGAACTGAAATAATATAGTTGACTAAACATAGATGGCTTATGGCAACTGACATAGTGACTGTACAAGAAACTGACTTACATAGAGAACTGATATAGTGGACTTTTTCTTTCTTTCTTTCTTTCCCTTTCACTAATTAGCTCAACTTTTACTTTGATACTATGTGATAAACTGTAATATTGTGCATGATAATACTTTGCTTTAAAACTGTTTAAACTGTGATAACATGTGTGATGGGAAAAGACTGGCGTAGAGACCGGCAAGGCATGCCACAAAGTTTGCCAAGAGAACCCTATGGACCAAAACAAAAGGCAAAACAAGGGGATGCTCAGCACAGCAGATCTGAAAAGGGGGAGGGATACGAAAGGGGGAGGAGAAATACAGTGTTGCAGGGAACAATACTGCATAGGGACATGGAATGTGAGGTCTATGAATCAAGGAAAACTGGAAGTGGTAAAAAATGAGATGGAAAGAATAAGCATTGACATCTTGGGCATCAGTGAGCTAAAATGGACAGGGATGGGTGAATTCAGCTCGGGAAACCATCATATCTACTACTGTGGGCAAGAAAACCTTAGAAGAAATGGAGTAGCCATAATTGTCAATAAAAGAGTGAGAAAAGCAGTAATGGGATACAATCTCAAAAATGACAGAATGATGTCAGCCAGATTTCAAGGCAAACCTTTCAATGTCACTGTGATCCAAATATACGCACCAACCACTGGTGCAGATGAAGCCACAATGGACCAGTTCTATGAAGACTTACAACACCTCATAGAACAGACACCAAGCAATGATGTCCAAATTATATTAGGAGACTGGAATGCCAAAGTAGGAAATCAAAAAGTGGAGGGAATAACAGGCAAATTTGGTCTTGGAACACAGAATGAAGCAGGGCAAAGATTGATAGAGTTCTGCCAAGAGAACGCACTGGTCATAGCAAACACTCTCTTCCAGCAACACAAGAGGCGACTTTACACATGGACATCACCAGATGGCCAACACCGAAACCAGATTGACTACATACTCTGCAGCCAAAGATGGAGAACCTCCATACAGTCAGCAAAAACAAGACCTGGAGCAGACTGTGGCTCAGATCACAACCTACTGATCGCAAAATTCAGGCTTAGACTAAAGAAAATAGGGAAAACACGGAGACCAAAAAGATATCACCTAGATAGCATCCCTAAAGAATACACGGTGGAGGTGATGAACAGATTTAATGGCTTAGACTCGGTAGACCGAGTACCAGAAGAATTATGGACGGAGATGAGGGACATCATGCAGGAAGCAGCAAAGAAAACCATACCAAAAGAAAAGAAGAGTAAGAAAGCAAAGTGGTTGTCTGATGAGGCTCTTAAAATAGCAGCGGAAAGAAGGAACGCAAAAGTCAAAGGAGAAAGGAAAAAATACAATCATTTGAACACAGAATTTCAAAGAAAAGGACCTCAACACTCCTGATAATCACAATGATGAAGAAATTGAACTTGAGCCAGACATCCGGGAGAGCGAAGTCATAAAGGCCCTAAAGAGCAATATGGGATTAAAATCGCTGGGAGAAACATCAATAATCTGAGATATGCAGACGATACCACCCTAATGGCAGAAAGTGAGGAAGACCTAAAGAATCTCTTGATTGGGCTGAAGGAGGAGAGTGCAAAAGCTGGCTTGAGACTCAATATCAAGAAAACCAAGATAATGGCAACAGGCCCAATCAGTTCCTGGAAAATAGACGGGGAAGAGGTAGAAGCAGTGACAGATTTTACTTTCTTAGGATCAAAGATCACTGCAGATGGGGATTGTAGCCATGAAATAAAAAGGCGACTGATTCTTGGGAGACAAGCGATGAGAAACCTGGGGAACATAGTGAAAAGCAGAGACATCACATTGCAAACAAAAATTAGAATAGTCAAGGCAATGGTTTTCCCAGTAGTAATGTATGGATGTGAGAGCTGGACAATTAGGAAGGCTGAATGCAGAAGAATAGATGCCTTTGAAATGTGGTGTTGGAGGAGGGTTTTGAGAGTCCCCTGGACAGCGAGGAGAACAAATAGGTCAATCTTAGAAGAAATTAACCCTGACTGCTCATTGGAAGGTCAAATAGTAAAGATGAAGCTAAAATACTTTGGACATCAAATGAGAAGGGAGGATTCACTTGAGAAGGCATTGATGTTGGGAAAGGTGGAGGGCAAAAGAAGAAGGGGGAGGCCAAGGATGAGATGGCTAGATGGTATTGTAGACACTATGGGCACAGAGCTGGGAGGGCTGAGGGGGATGGTGGAGGACAGAGGCGCCTGGAGGAAAATGGTCCATGGGGTCGCAAAGTGTCGGAGTCGACTGTGCGACTGAACAACAACAGCCTACAAGAGCAATACATAATAATATCTAACAATACAGTACAATACCTCTGTCCTGGCCGCAGACAAAGTCTGAAGGCGGTGGTGGCAAATTCTTGCCACCCACCACCATAAAAACATTTTCAATTTCTGGCCATGGGCAGGGCCCAGCGGCACTGGTGGTGGAAGGACCTGGCACCCACGGCTGCTGTGGCCTTTCCGACCCAGCTGCAGTCAAGTCTGGGGGTGACGGCAAAGTCACCTGGCTGGTGGGAAGGGTCAGGAGGGCACAGCAGCATCTTCAGCCTCTGATGGCCATGGGGACTCTTCCTCCCTCCAGGCTGGGGCCGGTGGAGGGGCGTCCAGTGGTGCTGGTGGCAGCAGCACTGGTGGTTTTAAGGCTGGCCAGCTGCACAGCTGCTGCTCCTTCCTCCTCCTCCCTCCATGCCGGGGCTGGCCAATGGGGCATCCAGTGCCAGTGGCAGTGGTGGTTTTAAGGCTAGCCAGCCGCACAGCTGCTCCTCTTCTCCCCTCCAGGCTGGGGCTGGCCGAGTGGGCTGTTGAGATTCCCTGTGGGATGACATCATTTTATGTTAATCACCTGTTAGTTTAATAGGATTTTACTTATAAATGCTAGCACTGTTTTTATTTTCTCTCTATCATTTATTTCACTTAGCCTAAGTGAAGCCATTTTACAAAAGCATACTCCACCATTTTACTCAGTAACTGGGAAAGCACCTCTTGTACTTTTCTCAAGGCCAAGCTCTGGGAACAGTACCAAAAGAAGTTCCAATCTCAGATAGTGAAATGAGAACACTGATAGCCAGCCACCCGCTATCTTTGAAGTATGCATGAAACTGTCACTTTGAGTGGTCAATTAAGACATTTCTGGGACATTTTCTCATAGAAAAAGGTATGAAAAACTACCCAATTTCTTAAGCAAGGAGTCCATTCTCCAATGCTACGAGGACCCGTATCGCTTGTCATCTTAATGGGTCCCGATCCATACCATATTGTATAGGGCGGCAAAGACCTCCACCGTTTACTTTAGGCAAAGTGGTTGCTTATTGCTTTCATTTATTTCTTAGGGCAAGTAATGTAAGAATTAGTTTTTTCATATTCTGCATTTATTGGACTGCTATTTTTCCAATAAAAACCATAAAAGGACTTGGTTCGTCAAGCACACTCATTTTGCTCCTTTTGCAACTTGCGGCGAATTGAGGAGGGGGAGCTAAATACAAAAACACCTTATTTTTACAAAGATGACTATGTCTAATTTGTATCAACTTTGTGGGCTCTGTTACCCAGAAGGAATAACTTTGCTCAGCATTCCGGAGACATCGAGTTGCTGCTGCAAAGAACGTAAAGGAAGAGAAAACCTATTGAGGCTATATTGGGTCAACAACAATATTTTTATATTGAATGCAGTCATATCTTCAATAAATAATAATATCTGTGTTGTCTTCAAAGAGTTTATTCACGATTTTTTTGTCTTCAAAGAGTTAATTCATGAGTTAAAAAGTCCTCCGGATTAGAAACATTTTTCGAATACATTCTTCATCAGAAAAATATTTACTGTAAATACAAAAAATTAAAATAATAATGTGCCAAATATTTTGAAAAAGACTTCATAAGCCAATACTTGTGATAAAGCCCATAGAAATACATGGCTGAAACATTATTTTATTTATTTATTTATAATTCAAATTTCTATGCCGCCCAATCAGGCGAACCTGACTCAGGGAGGCTCACAACAGGATTAAAACATACATATTAAAAACAATTAAAACCCCAACATACCCACCCACCTATTAAAAACTAACCACATTAAAATTGCCCGCATTAAAAAGATGGGGAGGCTTCATTTTGTAAGCCAACAGGCGGGGGACACTCCTCCATCTGGGCCCCACAAATGCCCTGCCAACCAGGTTTTTAATTCTTTTCTGAAAGGCAGCAGCTCCGTCTGCTCCCACAACTCTACTGGCAGGAGGTTCCACAAGGCCGGTGTGGACGCGGAAAAGGCCCTCCTTCGTGTGCCAGAGATGTGAGCACCTCTGGCAGATGGAACAATTAGAGAGCCCCTCCAGTCTGCTCTGGTTGGATGGGCAGACACTCTTGGGACGATGCGGTCTCTTAGGTATCCTGGCCCACTACTATGTTTTGATATTGTTGTTCTGCCACTTTGATTCACCTTCGGGCTGAGGGAAGTGGGGTATAAATAAACCAATGATGATGATGATGTATTAAGGTATTTACAGATATGTTATAATGTTTACATATACTATACACATATTCTTTAGGCTAATGAGATATATACATTTGTTTATATTAATTGTTTGGGTGCAATCCTTGCTTCTCTCAACTTATCTTATCTTAAGTTCCATGCCTCTCTATAGCTTTACTCTTTTCGTGCTGAGAAACTAATTCAGTTTTCAGGCTAAAGAACTGCACTAACTAATACAGTGATACCTCATACAACGTCCAAACTTGGTAACACAAGTTTGGACTTTATACGGATTTGGACTTTGTATGAGGCATGCAAAATCTTAGCTGTGATGCCTCATACAATGTCCAAATCCTTGCCGAGATGCCTCGTACAACGTCGTTTCCATAGAGATACATTGTACTGTAACAACACAGACTTCAGGGCAAAGTCAAGGAAACAGACAGGAAACTGACAGAACTTTAAGAAATCATTGTCTAAAGGCTAAATACATTACAAAAACATGTCAAACAACCCTGATTGTCCAAGACCCTGAAGAATGCTGCAAAAATCCCAGGAATGTTTCTAAAAATTCTGACAGAAAAATTCAAGAAAATCCAAAATCGCGCTCAAAACCACTCCTAAACACTCTTCACCTCATGCAAAACCCACAAGAGCAATGCACGCATGTGTCCTGCCTTTTATACTGCCCAGGCACAATGCAACCTGGGGGAAAAACCAATGACTCATACAAAGTCGCACGACTTTGTATGAGGCAACTTTTTTCAAGGAATTAGGCGATGTTGTATGAATTCAATGTTGTATGAAGCGGACTTTGTATGAGGTATTACTGTATTCCTAATAAAGTACCCCATAAAGCCCACAAAAATACTACACAAATATATGCTAAATTATGTTTACAAAGTTTACATATATATTACATATATATACTTGGCACATTATTATCTTCATTTCTGTATTTATAGTAAATATTTTTCTGATGAAGAATGTATTCAAAAAAAGTTTGTAATCTGGAGGACTTTTTAACTCATGAATTAACTCATTGAAGACAACACAGATATTATTATTTATTGAAGATATGACTGCATTCAATATAAAAATATTGTTGTTGACCCAATACAGCCTCAATCGGTTTTCTCTTCCTTTTCTTGATAGACATCAGTTGGACATTTCCTTAATGACTGCTGCAAAGAATGTAGCAGAGGGTTCACCCCCATGCACCTTGCTACACCATCAAGGCCATTAGTTCCTCCAGAAGCAAGATAAGAGTGCCTTTTGCATGAGAAAGTGGGAAATTCTGTCCCAGGGGTCCTTGCAGATAATTTCTCCTGCGTAGCAGGTCCCTGATCGCCATTTCTCTACGAACCTATGAGCCAGGCTAACTGGACAAGTCTCTCTCTCTGCTAACCTCAAGAGAGCCACCCTTTCAGCTTGCTAGCCACCGAAGCTTCTCATCCTGTGCCATGACCCACAGCTCCTGTTAGGAGCATAAGTCAGGTGTGCCGCCAGGTGAGAAAATTTGTCGATAGGGGCATTCGGTAGCTGCAGTGGCGGTGGTTTTAAGCTACAAAATGGACATCTCAACACCACACTGTATTGCAAGTCCAACCTGCATGCCTCCAGTTTTCATCCAGAACACACAACAAAATCCATTTTATTCTGCCAAGCTCTCAGGTACAACCACATTGCTCAGATCCACAAGACAGAGATTCCAAGCTCAAAGATCTACAAAATGCATTTCTCAGACTACAATACCCATTCAATATGGTCAAAGAATGGATCAACCCGTAAGACAAATATTCAGATCCAACCTACTGCAAGACAGGTTCAGAAGGGAAAACAATCAAACACCACTGGTTGTCACTTTCAGCCCACAACCGAGACATCTCACACACATAAAATATCTCCAACACATCTTGGACAAGAATATTTCACTTTCCCACTTGGTGGCAGACCTACAGACACCTCCCCCCAAATCTCAAGCAACTATTTTATTTTTATTTATTTATTATTCAAATTTATATATTGCCACCAAATCAAACAAGTGACTCTGGGCGGCATAACAACAGTGAAAACATTACAATCATAAGACATTAAAAACCTTTAATAAACCTTAAAGATTACCTTCCCCCTACCCATCAATTATTTAAAAATTATGGTTAAAAGAATGACTAAAAGAATGGAGAGGCCTACACTCAACAATTATACAACAGTGAAACAGAGATGGGAGCTAAATCCTGCTATAAATCCAGATGCCACCTATGCCCCCACATTTACTCTATCAACACAATTACAGGACACAACAAGGGCAATTTTGCTTGTTCCTCTGCTAATGCAATTTGTGCCCCCTCTTGCCAAAAATGCCCCTCTGCACTCTACATAGGACAATCTCTGTGCAAAAGAATTAATGGATATAAATCAGACAAAAGGAATGACAATACACAGAAACCACTCTAATCTACTTGGACACTCTGCACAGGACTTTAAAGTTGACATTCTAGAATAGAGGAATTACAAGTCTAGCATCTAGAGATTGACAGCAGAGTTTAAGTATATGCATATCCTGGAAACCCATCTCAGAGGGTTGAGGGAAATTGTCAAATTTGATGCAGCACAATTAACAGGTTATATGCTGCAATTTTGCCTGGGTCACTCAAACCATTGTCAATAGATTCTAACTCATTGGCAAATGTGTAATACAACAAGGTTTGGCATCAGCTTGAAATAAAAGTTTGTTTTGCAACTCAATAGGGTGAGACTTCATAGCAGGTTTGATTAACAACTAAGGATTTTCCATTATTGCCACTTGTGAAAAGCTACAATGCTACTTTTCTATTAGGCTGTCCAACCATTGTGTGCCTTTGTACCTGATGCGTATAAAATGATACCTTATGTCTGATGAAGTGGATTTGATCCACAAAAGTTCACATTTAAATACAGGAGTTAGTCTTTAAGGTGCCATAGCTTTTTTGTCTGTTGTTCTTTTCTTTTGTTTTCTTTTTCTTCAATATACTTGCACAGACTAGCATGGCTACCATTTTAAAAATCCAAACTATAACAGTTCTTGAAAGACCAATAAGCAATACAGCTGAATTGTATAAATTTATTGCTAAGAGAGATCATTTACTAAGGTCAACCAGCTGTATAGCCAAGAAAGAAAGGTTTACAAACATGATTCAGCTGAAAAATTACAGCACAAATGGTGATTTATATTGCAAATAATTTTAAGGGAAATACAGCATGAAATCTCATTCTAAACTAGATACTCAGAGTGTAATTGAATTAGAAATAATTCATCAATCGGAAACAGGAAGCAATTGCAAATTTCTCAAAAAATGTCTTTTTTCTAATAAATACAAGTGCAATTACTGTATACCCCAAAGTATCTAAACCCAGTGATACAGACAGACATTTTATTCTTCTGAATATCAGCTCTATCAGGAGAATGAATAGGGTACCCAGAAGGAGCCTCCTCAAATATCGTGGTATTTTTGAGCCACAATCGTTCATACCCTGGTAACATCAATTTTGTGTTGCTGGCTAATCTTTCTCATATTAGGTGAGGCGAAAGGAACTGAAGAAAAGACTTACCAAAATATGTCTTCATTTTAGTAGTTTCATGTCTGGCCTAGACACAGAAGAAGAAGAAGAAGAGGAAGGAGAATGAATTATTCCATACAATTTATATATTATGCAAAACAACTTCAATATGATGCAACATTTCAGCTAAATGACAATAAAACAAATACAGTAGAGATTTGTGCATATAGCTGAGTGGAACAAATAGTAGATTTCAGTTAGGGGAGAACTGGTTGTGGTGGAGCAAGAAATGGTCTGAACAGGAATGTCTGGTAAGCATCACAGTCTTTTTCCACTCAAACCCATGAGTCAGGCTGGTGAAATTATAATCTTAATGTGTGGATGTAGTTAAATATTTCTGTGCTGCTAAGATAACGTGAATGGGCTAGTATTTGTAGGGTAGATTAACAGGTGGAATGGTTTAGCTTCTCTTACAATTGTTCCCTAAGCTAGTTTCCCTCCAGCAAAGCTAAAACTGACTAGGGAAAATCAATTAAAAGAAGGAAAATTTGGAGCACAGTAATGGGACTGAATTTAGTCAGTCATGTTCCAGCTGTCATCAAATTTATATACAGTACACACACACCACCACCACCACCATCACCATGGCATAGGTTTAGTTATTCCCGAGCCTTTCCAAATGTGGAAATAAACTCCCTTTCTTCTGATGCTGAGCAATGATTCCTCCTGTCCAACAGCAGTAGTAAACCAGATTTAGCTGGGACATCGATCCAGTAGCAGAGAATTGGAAATCTATATGTCCTGTCCAGCCACAGAGTCTACAGGATGCCAAGCTGTAAGGAATTTGTGGGAATATACTGCATTATTAAAGTCCTTGGGAAAGTTACATTTCCCAGGACCTCAGAGTGGTGTGCCAAGCATTGGAAGATGGAGAAACAACTTTTCCTTCCATCTCCCCAGTTGAACATTCAAAAATGTAGGGTGTTGGAGGAGAGGTGGGAATGTCAGAATATCTGCCATTATCAAGTATTATACCTTTTAATAGATTGCTTTGTGCTCTAAAGTCATATCTGCTTACAGTTATGTTATAGGGTTATTGAGATATGTAAAATATTTAAGGACTAGTTTTGCCATTGTCACCATCCAATGACTTTCCAAGGCAGAGCAGCGATCTTGAAGTCCTAGCAGATCTCCATTGTCCTAGCCCAATACTCTTTACACTACAACAGACTGGTCCTATTTAGCAGGTTAGTGAACCCTATACTAATAAAGTATTTAAGATAGACACCTTAGAACCCTTTAGAACCATAGGTAACAATGTGGGTACCTGTGGCAAACAATACAAATAAATTTTATTATAATATAGCACATAGTTTAGCATACCATATATTCAATGGGAAATTCAGTCCAGTGGCCTGGTCTACTAAGCCACTGGTATGCTTGTTCTCTGAGAAGTAAAGCCTGGTCTTCACATTACCTAGGTAGAAAATACCTCTTTCTGGGTGCCTCATTCATCTCTATCATCAGGGCCTGAAGCCCAGATGATAGAGGCTTCAGATTAATCTGACCATATTTTGAAACCTCTGGTCTACCTTTGACTCTCTCCTCTTGACTGCTTTCTATTCTGCCATGTTTGGACTAGATTCCTGATCTGTCTAGCCTTTCCTACCAACAGGAGAGATCTAGTCTAGCCACAAGCATCCTCTGTCTCTCGGGACAGCAATAAGAACAATGTTTCCTCCATGGATGACAAAGTCCTGGCCTACTGAACCCCAGGTATGTCTGATGACTGCTTATTTTGCCCATCCAGCATCCTGCTGAAAACTAGGTTGAACCCAGAGGCCATATCTGCTATATTTTCTCAAATTAATAAACACAGGAAAAGATGGCCTAATCTGAAGTCTAGTTAGAGATACTTTCGCCACACTTGTCTGGTGAAAGCTGTACCTTCTAAATTAGCATGATAGGACAAAGAACCCATTGCACTATTCCAGTTAATCACTGTAACTTTTCCAAAAACACCCAAATTCTATAGGATATAATTTTCTATTACTAATAATGGAAATGATACCCCAATATAAAGCAGGGGTTCTCAACCCCTTTAAACTGGGGGCCAGATTACACCCATGAGACTGTTTGAGGGCTGGACGAGCCCACCACACCCCAAAAAGTGCCCCCCACTTCCCCCTACTTACACACTTGCATGTTCAGGGAATGAAGAAGCAGACCAGTGAAGTAGTGAAATTCAGCTCTTTATTAGTGGGGTTTGAACATACTTTGGATGAGGCAAAACTCTTCCCCCCTAGGTAAAAACAAAATCCTTTAACCAGGATGGTGGACTAGTTTCCCTTTTGGGGCAGACGCTTGGCTGAGCCAGCTCAGGGGTTCGTAGGATGGGCGACCTGACTGGAGTTAAGGATTGACTAGAGGGGGAGGATTATAAACCCAAATTACAGCCCTGTTTGTCAGATGGAGGAGCAAGGGATCGCTCAAAACCAAAATCTAATTATGTGGATGAATAAGACAACTCAGGGTCCCTCCTGTGTGTACTAAGAGTGGAGGGTGACTCCAAGCAAAATTGGTCATCATCAATAAAGGAATCCAGAGTGCTAGGCTGGGACAGTGTAGGGGTACACCTGGCTGGAATAGTGGAGCATTCCACAAATTCCCCTTGAAATCGGTTCCTAGAAGACACTTCTGGGTCAATGTGGGCTGGCTGCTGACTATTACCTCTGCCCCCTGGGTTTAAATGGGTGGGGGCCAACCCTAGAGTTGAGTGTCTGTATTTGTCCTGTGGGTCCAGTATTCTGGGCCTCAATTGATCCATGTGCCTCCTCCAGATCAGACCAGTGGCTGTTTCAATTCTGTAAGAAACAGGACCAGTTTGATCGATCAAAAACCCAGGCACCCACGTAGGACCACCCTCTGCATAATTGCGGCAATGTACAGGGTCTCCGGATGAGAAACCCTTCTGGTGTTGGATTGCTATATTTGTGCCTGTGTCCTCTACTCTAGAGGGATCCAATCTGTCCAGCAAGGATGACTGTTTCCTTCGCTGGAGAAATTCAGCAGGGGACAGCCCTGAGGCAAGGGGGTAAGCCTATATGTGAAAAGAAACTGGCCTAATTGGAGCTCCAAATCCCCTTCACCCATACGCCGAAGCGCGTCTTTAGTTGTGCGCACCTGCTGCTCCACCTGTCCATTGGTGGCTGGGTGGAATGGGGTGGCAGTGATGTGCCTAATTGCATTCCTTTCCATGAAGGATTGCAATTCTGCAGATGTGAACGTGGACGCATTGTCGGACACCAGCACATCTGGAAGTCTAAATGCTGCAAACAGCCTTCTTAGGTACATTATCGTGGTGGCTGAAGTGGTATTAGGCACCCAAATCACGTCCAGCCACTTAGAGAATGAATCCACAACTAACAAAAATAGGGCACCCCTAAATGGACCTGCAAAATCTATGTGCAATGTGGACCATGGGCCCCGAGCAGAATCCCATTCTTGAGAGGGAAGGTGAGATTGCTCTGGGTGAGAGGATTGACAACTGGCACAAGTGCCGACCATTTGTTCTATGTCTTGGTCCAGTTGAGGCCACCAAAAGTAGCTACGGGCAAGGGCTTTGGAACAGACAATTCCCAGGTGACTTGTGTGAAGTAGATGTAAAACCTTTTTCCTGAGAGTGACAGGAATGACCATGTGCTGGCCCCATAGAAGGCAACCTTGTTCCACTGACAGTTCCAAACGCTTGCAGTGGAATGTTCTGAATTCCTTGGCTAGAGGAGAGACAGGCCAGCATTTTTGTACCCAAGACATTACTATAGTAAATTTTACATCCTTGGCCGTAGCCTTGGCTATATGTGAGGGGACGACTGGGGGCGAGTCGAAAGGCTCAATCGTAAGGACCTTGTGGTCACTTTCGATCTCGCAATCGGCTTCCCCAACCCCTGGCAGTGGAGAAAATGACAGGGCATCAGTGTTGCTGATGTTCTTGCCAGGCCTGTGCACCAAAGTAAAATCTTATGCATTTAGGAAAATTGTCCAACACAACGTCCTTGGGGACAAAATTTGAGGCATGGGCTTCCCATTCACAAAGATTCCAAGGAGGGGCTTGTGGTCAGTTATGATGGTAAAAGGTCTTCCGTAAGGTAATCGTGGAATTTCTTAGTGCCAGCAATGATTGCCAATGTCTCCCTGTCTGTCTGAGCATAATTTTTCTCAGGCTTTGAGAGTGAACAAGAATAGAATGCTACGGTGGCTTCCCTCCCGTCATTTAGGACATGGCATAACACAGCTCCCACCCCCACAGGGGATGCATCACAGACAAGTACAACTTCCTTGTTAGGATCAAAATGAGTTAATACAGCATCCGAATATAGCAGCCTTTTAAGTTCTAGGAACACTTTCTCCTGGCAATGGCCCCAGTGCCAAACAGTATCTTTCTTAAGAAGCCGATGTAATGGTTTGGCAACTGAGGCTTTGCGATGGAGAAAAGAGTGATAGAAGTTTAACAATCCTTGAAACGATTGCAATTCGGCTTTATATTTTGGCCTGGGTGCATTTCGCATGACCACCACCTTGGAGTCAGAGTGATACCTTGGGGTGTAACCCAGGAACTCCACTTCCTGTGCCAAAAACACACATTTGTCACTTCTGAGACGTAGACTGCCCCTCTCGAAACGTGAGAGGACTCTATCGAGCCTGACCACTAGTTCGACGGTGTCCTTAGTGGTGATCAGGACATCATCAAAATATGGCAGGACACCGGGCAAACCTTTTAAAATGCATTCTACAAGAGATTGAAGTATTCTGGGGGTCGCATTCACCCTGAATTGCAGTCGAATTACTTTAAATGCCCCCCTATGCATTACTATGGTCTGGGCTATGGCAGCAGCAGGAGACACAGTCAATTGTTGGGCAAGCCTGGGCAAGGTCATGTTTTGCAAAGCAATTTCCTCCATGCAAGGAGGCAAGAAGGTGGCTTACCACGGGCACAGGATATGCGTTTGGGCGAATAGGTTTATTGATGCTACACTTGTACTCAGTGCATATCCTGACTTCCCCGTTACTTTTCAAAGCAGTCACTACTGGTGTCTCCCACTCTGCGGAGTCCACTGGAACTAGGATGCCCTGCCCCACCAGTTTTGTCCAGCTCGGCTTCTATCTTCTCCTTTAAAGCAAAGGGTACCCGCCATGGCTTCATCCGGATGGGCCTGATGGTTGAGCCAAGCTCCAAGTCAACAGGGGGTCCTTTGTATAACCCTAAACCCTTTTTGAACACCTCAGGATGTGCAGCACAAACATCCCAGATTGGGTGAGCATCTATTGCGTGAATGCCAGAAAGCCGGATTCCCAGGGGCCTAAACCATTGGGTCCCAATAAGACAGTTAGTGCCCTGCTTAACTACAACTAATGGCAAGGAGGTGCGAATATTTTTGAATTTGACCAAGAAATTTCCCAACCCCAGGACCGGAATCTGGCAACCTTGCACATCCCGGAGGGAAGTTTTAAAAGATTTGAGCTTGGGCCGAGAGGCAGGGGGAATTCTCAAAAAACCCTGCTGTGGGATTATGGAAAAGATAGTACCTGAATCCACCTCCATCTTGAAGGGGACGTCCTGCAGGCTCAGGTCTGTGAAGAAATGCTTGCTGACGATGCCCACTTGGCATGGCTTAGGCTCGGGTGACACCTTGGCAGTGGACGTTTTGTGGTGATGACTCTTCTTGGACTCAGGTGCTGGAGTTCTTTGCTTTCACTGTCAGCATACTTTAGCAATGTGCTCTCGTTGCCCGCAGTTGTGGCATTCTGCGGTGTGGAAGGGGCACTTCCTGTGGTCATGCCATCCGCAGCCATCACACTTGCAAAGGAATTTATTCTCGCGATCGTCACGATGTTCTCGGTGCTTTCGTCCGACCGCTCGGACTTCTCCCTCTGTGTCACTGGATTCCAATGAAGAGGTGGAACCAGGCAATGCTGAGGAGGATGAATTTTGCTGAGCGTGCACAGCTGAGTCGGTGGCACTGGTGGTGGAGTGGCAATGCCAGAAATGCTTGATGCCGGACCGTGCGTCCTCAGACGCTACCACCTCTTCTAGGACAGCCTTGAAAGTTAGCGTTTTCCTGATCATGAGGTGACATTGAGCATCTTCGTCCCTCATGCCGGCCAGCAGTCCCGGAGTGCTTCTTCAATGTTGTCCCACTTGCACGGGGCGGGAGCAATGCGCAGAGTGGCGGCATAGTCTGCAATAGACTCCCCAGGTCACTGCTCCCTTCTGTGGAAGGCCATCCTGGCCGGGAAGTTCTAAGTCTCTGGCTGCAGGTGTTTCCTCAGTGCATACATGATTTCTTCGAGTGGCACAACATCCACGTCCCTTGGGAGAACGAGGTGGGTGCCAGCTCAAGTGTCTCAGAACTGCACTGAGCGAGGAAACAGGAGCGCTTCTGGTCTTCGTCAATGATCTTCTGTGAAGCCATTGCGTGGCAGAATCAGCGTTCATATGTTGCCCATTTCTCTGGACGCGCTGTGTCAAATGGGCCAGTGTTGCTGCCATGTGAGGACGCCATCCCATCCTCATCGCCAGTTTCATGTTCAGGGAATGAAGAAGCAGATGAGTGAAGTAGTGAAATTCAGCTCTTTATTAGTGGGGTTTGAACACACTTTGGATGGGGCAAAACTCGGACTTATATACACTATAAACAGTAACAGTAACGATAATACAAGAAGTCCATTGGCTAACAGTGTGCACATTTTTCGATCCACTTATTTGCATAAGAATAGATACATGAGAAAAGATACATTCTGCTCCTGTCAGATAACACAGTTAACATACATAACACGCCCCTAGAGGAGATGTGTGGTATGGGTGAAGGAACCCACCCACAGCCACCAGGAACACATCTGCAGCTGCCAGGAATGCCACTGGAAACACATCACCAGTCAATGGAAACAAGTCAGCAGGTGCTGGAAACACATCAACGGGTGCCAGAAATGCATCAGTGGGCAACGGTAACACATCTGTGGGCAACAGAAACACATCAGCAGGTGTCAGAACCATACCTGTCAACTTTTGGATTTGAAAATAAGGGAAATTCTGGCCACGCCCCTCTGTGGATGTGGCCAAATCTGTGGGCATGACCAAATATAGCCATGTGACTTGCTGGGCTCTAGTCATGCCTGCCACATGGCCATGAAAATGTCTGCAAACACAGGCAGCACTGGCTCCTTGGCTGTAAATGGAAATGAGCACTGCACCCTAAAGTTGGATACGACTGGCAGATTTTACTTTCTTAGGATCAAAGATCTCTGCAGATTGTGATTGCAGCCGTGAAATAAAAAGGTGACTGATGCTTGGGAAACAAGCTATGAGAAACCTGGGGAACATAGTTAAAAGTAGAGGCATCACATTGCAAACAAAAAATTGCATAGTCAAAGCAATGGTATTCCCCGTGGTAATGTATGGGTGTGAGAGCTGGACCATTAGGAAAGCTGAGCGCAGAAAAATAGATGCATTTGAAATGTGGTGTTAGAAATACGTCGATCCTGGGAGAAATCAACCATGACTGCTCATTAAAGGTCAAATAGTAAAAATGACGCTAAAGTACTTTGTTTTTTTTATTTATAAATTTTTATTGATTTTCAAAAAAAAAAGGTAACATACAAATACAGGGGAAAAACCAACAACATAGAAAAACATGTAAATAATACATTGACATTATCACTAAAAGGAAAAAAGAAGAAAAAAATCTTTAGACAATAGAATTAGATGTATATATGTCTAAATATAACCCTTTTGAATTTTAACATTTAACTTACTGTCTCTTTAATGTTTTATTATCACAATGATAAATATCCCAACTTTACTCTTAAACATTAGTAACCAATACTTCTTATTTTATCTAATTTCTATTCAAATCAAATTTATCCAAAACAATTATATTTCTGTTTCTATCCTTATCAATTTATTGCAATATTACATTCTATACATCTTTCACCCCGTGTATTTACATTGCCCAGGAGGATGTGGTATTTCCCATTGATTTCTACTGTTCCCAAAACTTCAATTGGTCTGGTGTCAGTCTATTCTTCCCCTCTCCCTTCAAAGCATGATCCACAAACTGTCTCCATATATTCCAGAATCTATTCTCTTTAATTATTCCTTTTTTAAAATTCAACGCCCATGTTAATTTTTCATTCAAGGCGAGATCCCACATCTCCTTATACCAATCATCTACTTTTAATATTATATCATTCTTCCATTTTTTTGCTATACACATTCTGCCCATAGTAAGCATTATAGCCAATAATTCTTTTTTATCATCATTTAGGTTCATATTATCTACGTCTGTCAACAAGATGTTACTTGGCCCCAATTTGAGAGATGTTCTCATAATATTAACCATCTCCTTCTTAATGCCCTCCCAAAATTTCTCGACCTTTTTACATTCATACCACATATGTACATATGTGCCCAATGCATTTTTACATCTCCAACACATTTTATTATTTTTTTATCTATCTGATTTAGTTTCAATGGGGTCAAGTACCCTCTCCACAACATTTTTAAATTATGCTCTTTAACCCTGATGGACATGGATCTCATACCTCTTTTTCCCCATTTATTTTTCCACTCTTTTTCAATTATGCTTATCTTCAAATCTTGTTCCCAAGCATTTCTTAATGTCTCTTGTGAATTACTTTCTACATTTAATATTTTATAAATTTTACTAACTATACCTTTAATTCCAATTTCCAACTTTCTTACTTTCCATATTAACACTTCAAATTCAGTTTTACTTCTTTCCAGACTCTGCTCTCTCAAATAGCTATTATTCCACTTATTTATCCTCATAATTTGTAACCAATTTAACTTCATTTGATCATACAGCTCTTGTTTTTTCACATCATCTCTACAAACTCGTATCCAATCTTTCAACAGGAAAATCTCGTTCTTTAATAAAATTTCCTTCATCCTATCATCAATTTTAATGGGAATTTTCTAATATCTTCAATCTCAATTATTGGTGATGTATTCGGGGATAATTTCATTTTAACTTTCTTCCAAACTCCCAACATCGGTCTCATCATTCTATTTTTAACCATTATTTTTTCTTTTTCATTCCCTAGAAACTCACTTTTACCCAACTCTTTTAGTTCCATCATTTCAATTTCCTCCCAAATAACTACCTCTTTCATTAAAATCTTAACTACATTTTTAATATGGAATGCATTATAATAATTTTCCAAATTCGGTATTCCCAGGCCCCCTTCTTTTTGTGACTAGTACCACATTTTCTTTGATATTCTAGCTCTTCTTCCCCCATTGCAATAATTATTTATTAAAGCTTAAATTCCTTAATTTCTTTATCTGTCAGTTGAATCGGTAGGGCTTCAAACAAAAAAATTATTTTTGGTAATAACATCATTTTAGTCAGTGCTACCCTACCGAACCAGGACAGCTTCAATTTTTTATATTGTGAAATTTTTGCTTTAAGTTCTTTTTTTTTGTTTATCATAATTTAATCTTCTTAAATCTTCTATTTTGCTGGAAATATTTATCCCCAAATATCTCACACTATTTTTAATCTGTAGTTTAAATCTATTTTTAATTCTCCCTTGTTCTTCCTTGTCTATGTTATTCAATATCAACTCAGATTTATCCCAATTTATCCTCAACCCAATTATTTGTTCAAATTCCTCCAGATGCCTCTGTATTTTTCCCAGCATCTTCCCCAGATGTTCCATAATTATAAGAGTATCATCAGCATATAAACTAACTTTATTTCCTAATATTCCTTCTATTTCTTTATCCTCCCTTATACTTTTTGCTAATATTTCCATCACCATTATGAATAATATTGGGGATAATGGGAATCCCTGTCTTGTTCCTGCTTCTAATCTTACTTCTTCCGTAAGGCCATCATTTACCCTAACATTGGCACCCCCATGTTGATACAATTGTTCTATCGTTTTTATAAACCTACATCCATATCCATACCTTTAATTATCTCATTAATTGTTATCCATTGCAAAGAATCAAATGCCTTAAAAATATCCAAAGATAATAATCCTACTTTCTCTTTAGTTTGTCCTGCAATATCTATTAAATCTATGACTCGCCTTATTAAATCCGCCATGTATCTACCTTTGATAAATCCCGCCTGATCATTATTTATATATTTATCCATGAAACTATTTAATCTTTTTGCCAATATCGCCGTAAAAATCTTAGCATCCTGATTTATTAAAGAAATGGGCCTGTATGACTCTACCTTTTCCAAATCTTTCCCAGGTTTTGGCAATAATACTATTATGGTTCTATACCATGAGGGTGGAATCTGACCTCCATCCAAAATAAAATTATACAGTTTTAATAATTTTGGGACAATTATATCTTTAAACTCTTTATAGAATTCCGCTGGCAATCCATCTTCACCTGGAGATTTATCCGTCTTCAGTTTACCTATTATTTCTTTTATCTCTTTTTCAGTAATTGGCTCCTCCATTTTTTGTTTATGTTCCTGATCAATTTTGTTTTTAATCTGACTTTCAATTTTATCTTTTAATTTTCCCAGGTTTATATTTTTTCTTGAATATAACTCCTGATAGAATTCTTTTACAACCTTGCATTTATCTTTTGTTTTGTTATGCCTTATACCCTTTTTATCTACCAGAATCCCTATTTCCCTTTTATTTCTTTTTTCCTTAGCGGCTCTTGCCAATAATTTTGAATTCTTATTACTATATTCAAAATATTCCCTTTTTAGATAAACCAAATCTCTTTTCACTTTTTCAAGATCCTTTCCTATTAACTCCTTCCTCAACCCCTGCATTCTTTCATAAACTTTCCTATCTTTAGTTATTGCCTGATGGCGGACTGAACGGACTGAACTTTCTTTCGCTCGGAAAGAACAATGATGAAAGAGGCTTTTTAAAAGAGATTAAAATGTTCCAGAGACATTAAAAAAGGAGGAGGAGAAAGAATAAGTTAACAACTGATGGAACTTACTTTGGACTGGCTGAAAAGTTGAGTGAAAAAGGAGAGAGACGTGAGTTTCGAATTTCAGAGAGGAGTGGGGGCTGGGCGGACCTTGCCGGAGCAGCCCTGAATGGGAGATTTCTCCTAGCCAAGGACTGGATTTGGATTATGATCATTGCTTAAAGTGATAGAGGTGGCAAATAAAAAGGTGGAGAGATGGAACTGAGCGTGTAAAAGGCAAGCAAAAGGCAAGCAGCTGGCCGGACTGAGGGGGGTAAGTTTGCTGGGATTCGAAGGGGGAAAGCAAAAATGAGCCTCATTCAGCCTGGCTAGTCCCTGAAACCTTCCGGAGCTGAGCGGAGCCATGAGGAACTTGCTTGGGCTTGGAAACAGAAAGTTGCCACAGAGAGTGAGTCCTTGGAGGTGGTAGAGGGGGGGAAGGGGGGGGAAAGCAGAAAGGTATATTGAATATGGAGGATTCCCCCCCCCCCGAAAATTATTAAAGATTGGATGATGGACATTCGGGCTTAAAAGAGGAGAGCTTGGTGGTTTGGAACCTTTTCCCTTTCTTTGGATCGTTGGATAAAAAGAAAAAGAGTGGAGTTGCTATGATTTGAGCCCCGTTACATTATTATATTGATCTTCAATATGGAATAAGATGGCGCCGGGAGTCTGATCGGTGGTGTTTCTTGGAAAGTATTGTTTTGTCTTCTTCATTTTTGGGACAGGAGTTTGTTTTGCCTTCCCCCTTTTTTTTTTGGATTACAAACATTCTGTTTTTTTTCGTGTAGAAGTGGCAACTGGTTGTTATTTGCTTAAAGGGACATAAGGACAGTCAAAAGAGTATGGAGTAACTGTGTTACAGAGGATATACTTCTGTGAAGATAATTTGGAGGCTGTTTGCAATTGGAGCAGTGTTTGAATGAAACGTCAGGGAAGGGGGAAGGAGAAAGTGGGCTAGACAAGAGCAGAGAGACAGACATCTTCAGATAGGAATTTTAAAAGGCTCACCAGGATAGAACAAGAGATGAAGAAAACAATGCAACATGAAATAAAAGATTTGCAGGACCAAGAGACTGTGAGAAAAATTGCACAGCAATTGCAACAACAACAAGAAAAGATAGTGACAACTCCACCTATGATGGCATCTGCAGCTGTGAAATCTATTGTAATAACAGCAAAGGTAACAACAGCAACGGCTGCAACAACAAAGGGGGGGCAAAGGGTTTAAATCAGATGTTGATAAATTTAATGAGAAGGTGGATAATTTGGAACAAAAAATTGGAGATATGTTTGTTCAGGATAAACAGGAACGAAAACAAGATATGCAAGATTTGATGGCAAACATTATGATGGGTTTTGATGACGTAAAAAAAGGGCAGAATAAACTTAAGAAAGAACAAGAGGTGATGAAAAAAGAACAGGAGGGGATAAAAGCAGAGGTTTCAAATATGAGAGAAAGAGAGAAAGAAAGGGAAAATAAGGTGGGGGATCATGAAAAAATGTTAGAATTGGTAGAAGAACAGATGAGACGTGCGAACGTGATAATTCGAAAAATTCCAGAAGGTATGCCAGATAAATTAAAAAAAAGAATTGTAAAATGGTTAGATGGAATTATGGAAGGAGGTTTTACACCATATGGTATTGTAAGTGTCTTTCGGTTGGGTTCAAGAAGGGGTAAAGCTGGGGCAAGAAATGTACTGGTAAAGTTTGCCAATGTTGCTGATAAATTTCGATTGATGGCTCTCATTCGAGTGAAGGGGTCAGAGGTTTTAAAAATTGATGGTTCAGATATTGAAGTATATAATGACATTCCAATGGAGGATCACATGTTGAGGCAATCGATGAAGCCAATTACAAAGAGATTTCAAGATAAAGGAGTTAGATATAATTGGAAATTTCCATGTCAATTGAGTTTCTTTCATTTCAGTAAACGATATATGATGAGTGAAGATGTCAACATTATGGATGTAATGGTGGATGCAAAATTATTGGAATTCGGAACTAAAGAGTGGGATGAATTGAAGGAGGAATTGATTGTTTTGGGTGGGTTCATGAGAAGGGGAAATGATACTACTAATTTAAATTGATAATTGAAACTGCTGAGAGCCACCTCTGTTCAAACAGAGGAAGCAGTTTGAAGCTTCCAGAAGCAGGGGGGCAGGGCCACACCAGGCCCTTCCCTGAACTGTGACTCATAGGGGCGGAGCCACACTAGCCTTTAAAAGCTCTGAGCTCTTTCAGGGTCAGCCATTTTGACTCTGCATGTGCTCTTAAGCAGAGCTGCTGCTGAGGAGAGCCAAACAAAGGAAGTGAGCACTGGTAAGTTTTGCAGTTGGAGTAGAGCTGCTTTAGAGGCCTCTACTAATTTAAATTGATAATTGAAACTGCTGAGAGCCACCTCTGTTCAAACAGAGGAAGCAGTTTGAAGCTTCCAGAAGCAGGGGGGCAGGGCCACACCAGGCCCTTCCCTGAACTGTGACTCATAGGGGCGGAGCCACACTAGCCTTTAAAAGCTCTGAGCTCTTTCAGGGTCAGCCATTTTGACTCTGCATGTGCTCTTAAGCAGAGCTGCTGCTGAGGAGAGCCAAACAAAGGAAGTGAGCACTGGTAAGTTTTGCAGTTGGAGTAGAGCTGCTTTAGAGGCCCGCGCGCCTAATGGCGCGCGAGATTACAAACTAGCAAAAAAAAAAATTTATACTCTTACTAGGTAGAAAGGTAGTAAACGTGTACATTTTTGAGGCCCAGAATACTGCACTTGTTAAAATGGATTCTGAGGGAACAGCTGTAGTTACCTGCAATTCTTGTGCCATGTTTGTGTTCTTGCCAAAGCATATGGAGAACTACACTTGCAGCAAGTGCAAGCTGGTTGCACTACTAGAAGAGAAGGTCCAGCAGCTAGAGGCCCGCATATCTAACCACCAACAAATTAAGGAGCTTGAGCTGTTCTTGGACAGAGCGGAGCAGACTATGCTGGACAAAGAAGTGACAGGGCACAGTTCTGAGGGAGAAAGCCCTTCACTAACTCAGGAGGGAGATGGTTGGAGGAATGTGACTCAAAGGAGGAGAAGAGTAGGGGATCACTCTGAGAGTCTGAAATTACAGAATAAATTTGAGGCTCTTTCCCTTATCACACCTGATGAGGAACACACAGAGGAACAACTGGTTCCACCTGATGATCTCTCCTTCATCACACTTGATGAGATCCAGGAAGATGAACAACAGGAACAAATTGAGGTTCTCTCCCTTAATATGGTTGATGAGGTGCATGTAGATGAACAGATTGCAGGAGAGAGGCTCCTTGTACTAGGCGATTCAATAATTAGAAATACAGAGAAATGGATTTGTGATGCACATGATAACCGTATGGTGACTTGCCTGCCAGGTGCAAAAGTTGCAGACATCACAAGAAATCTAGATAGATTGTTAGAGAGAACTGGGAACGAGCCAGTTGTCATGGTACACGTTGGTACTAATGATGTTGGGAAGGCCAAGCGGTCTGTCCTGGAAGCCAAATTTAGGTTGTTAGGAAGAAGATTGAAGTCCCGGACTTCCAAGGTAGCATTTTCAGAAGTGCTGCCTGTCCCTCGTGCAGGACCTACCAGGCAGGCAGAGCTCAGAAGCCTCAATGCGTGGATGAGGCGGTGGTGTCGAGAGGAGGGCTTCAGATTTGTCAGGAACTGGAGAACATTTTGGGACAAGCCAAATCTGTTCAGGAGGGATGGGTTGCATTTAAACCATGATGGGACCAGATTGCTGGCACTCAACATCAAAAAGGCTGCAGAGCAGCTTTTAAACTGATAACTGGGGGAAAGCCGACAGGAGCTGGGCAGCATCCGGTTCGGGAAAGTGTGTACTTGAGTAGTGAGGAGGATGCAAAAATTACTGAGCAGAGCAAGGAGCTAGTCACCAGCACTCTAGCAGAAGGATGCAAGAGGCAGTCTAACAATGCAACTAGACTCAAAAGACTGTATCAGGAAAGCATATATAAATGCTTGTATACAAATGCCAGAAGCCTCCGGAACAAAATAGGGGAGCTGGAATACTTAGCAATAGATAAAAATATTGATATTATTGGTATCACTGAAACCTGGTGGACGGATGATAACCAATGGGATACAGTTATCCCAGGCTACAAACTGTACAGGAAGGATAGGAAGGGGCAAACAGGAGGTGGTGTAGCCTTGTATGTCAAAGAAGTGATAAAATTGTATGAATTGGAATATCTAGGTGATTTGGAGTCACCATTAGAAGCTCTGTGGGTAAGAGTACCAGGCCACAAGGATGGTCTAACAGTAGGCATATACTATCGGCCTCCGACCCAAACTCTTGAGGGAGACTGGCAGTTGGAGAATGTTGTAAAGGAGGCATCCAGGAAGGGAAGCCTGGTTATAATGGGGGACTTCAATTACCCTCACATAGACTGGGTGAACTGTTGTTCAGCACATGATAAAGAGATAAAGTTCCTAGATATGCTCAATGATTGTTCCCTGGGACAGATGGTTGAAGACCCAACTAGAGGTACAAGAATCCTTGACTTGATTCTGAGTAATACTCAGGATCTGGTGCAAGATGTTAATGTGACTGATCCAATAGGGAACAGTGACCACAACTCAATTATGTTTAACTTGATCATAGACCGCAAGTCACTGATAAAATCTAACACAGAGACCTTAAATTTTCAAAAAGGAAATTTCCCAAAGATGAGGAAACTAGTAAAAAAGAAACTGAAAGGGAAAATTGAGAGAGTCCAAACACTCCAAGAGGCATGGAGGCTGTTTACAAAAACAATAACAGAGGCTCAATTGGAATGCATACCCAAAAGGAAAAAGGGCACTGCCAGGTCCAAGAGGACTCCGATGTGGCTTACAGGAGCTGTTCGGGAAGTGATCAAGAGCAAGAAAAGCTCATTTAGAAGATGGAAGGCTTGTCCAAATGAGGACAGCAGGCAGAAACATAAATTCTGGCAGAACAAATGCAAGGCAACAATCAGGAAAGCAAAGCAACACTTTGAGGAGCGTATAGCTAAAAATACTCAGAGAAATAACAAAGACTTCTTTAAGTACATTAGAAGTAAGAACCCAACTAGGAAGGCCATTGGACCATTAGATGACAATGGAAGGCAAGGGGTTATTAAAGAGGAAACAGAGATTGCAGAGAGACTCAATGAATTCTTTGCTTCAGTATTCACTGAAGAAGACAGAGACCACATGCCCAAAACAGAGCCTATCTTCGTAGGGAGGGAAACCGAAGAATTAAGCAAGATAGAAATAACCAGGGAGGAGGTCCTTGCATGTCTTGTTAAGCTAAACACTAACAAATCCCCAGGACCAGATGGCATCCATCCACGAGTTCTCAGGGAACTTAAAGATGAAATTGCTGATATCCTAGCCAAAATATATAATCTTTCCCTCAAATCAGGCTTTGTGCCTGATGACTGGAAGGTAGCGAATGTAACACCAATTTTCAAAAAAGGATCCAGGGGTGATCCAGGAAATTACCGGCCTGTCAGTTTGACATGTGTCCCAGGTAAAGTGATGGAAACCATCCTAAAAGATAGAATTAATAGTTACATAGAAGAGAAGGCGCTGCTAAAGGAGAGCCAACATGGATTTTGCAAGGGCAAATCATGCCTCACTAATCTGTTGGAATTTTTTGAGAGTGTCAACAAGCATGTGGATAAGGGGGATCCAGTTGACATTGTTTATCTGGACTTTCAGAAGGCTTTTGACAAGGTCCCACACCAAAGGCTCTTGAATAAACTTACCAGTTATGGAATAAAGGGACAGGTCTTGTCCTGGATCAGCAACTGGCTAAGGGACAGGAAACAGAGGGTAGCACTAAATGGACACTTCTCCAAGTGGAGGGAAGTAAAGAGTGGGGTCCCCCAAGGTTCAGTACTGGGACCCCTGGTTTTCAACCTCTTCATAAATGATCTAGAGGTAGGAGTAAAAAGCAAGGTAGCCAAATTTGCTGATGACACTAAATTATACAGGGTAGTGAAAACTGTGAGAGATTGTGAGGAGCTCCAAAGGGATCTCTTGGCACTGGGGGAGTGGGCAAAACAGTGGCAAATGAGCTTCAACATCAGTAAGTGCAGAGTGATGCATGTTGGGGCAAAAAACCCCAATTACATTTATAAACTGATGGGGTCTGAACTCTCTGCGACAAACCAGGAAAGGGACCTTGGTGTCCTGGTGGACAGCTCAATGAAGGTGTCAACCCAGTGTGCCTCAGCAGTGAAAAAAGCAAACTCAATGTTAGGGATCATTAGGAAGGGTATAGAAAATAAGTCAGCAAGTGTCATTTTGCCTCTTTATAAATCTATGGTGAGGCCCCATCTGGAATATTGTGTACAGTTCTGGTCGCCATACCTCCAGAAGGATATTATGGAGTTGGAGAAAGTACAGAGGAGGGCAACCAGAATGATTAGGGGACTGGAACACCTTCCTTACCATCTGAGGCTGCAACGGTTGGGCCTTTTCACTCTTGAACGACGGCGTCTAAGAGGTGACCTGATTGAAGTTTATAAAATCATGCACGGTGTGGACAAGGTAGATAAGGAAAAACTGTTTTCCCTATCGCACAACACTAGAACTAGGGGACACTCCATGAAACTTTTGGGTACTAGTTCTCAAACAAATAAGAGAAAGTACTTTTTCACCCAGAGGATTACTGGTCTATGGAACTCCCTGCCAGAAGAAGTGGTGACAGCTGTCAGTCTTCACAGCTTTAAGAAAGGATTAGACAAGTTCATGGAGGACAAGGCTATCAATGGCTATAATTATGGCTACCTAAGGACAACCTCCGGGTTGGAGAGATAGGCAGGATCTCTCTCAATGCCATTTCCAGGGAATCCTAAGCAGGTGAAGGCATCTCCTTGGGAATACCCTGAAGGAAATGGTGAGCCTCTGTGTGAGACAGAATGCTGGACTGGATGGGCTGTGGCCTGTTCCAGCAAGGCTGTTCTTATGTTCTTATGATAACGAAAATATGCCCAAAGGAGCAGAAGGAGGGATTGATTTGAGTGGAAGCTAGTTTGGGTTCCTTTTAAGCCCGCACAGTTGGTTGCGCTTCCCTCCCCCTCCCCCCTTTGTTAATACGGAGGCTACTTGTAGAAAAGTGGGGAGGGATAGTTGTAGATTGTTTATATGGTTTTTTTTCTTTTTTCTTTAATAGATGTTTGGGAAGAGGGTTTGTTGTTTGTTGGAGTGCACGCCCATTGGAGGAAGTGGGAAAAGGGAGAATTGGGGTTAAAAAAATAAGGAATGAAAGATTTGAAAGTGTTAACATGGAATGTGAAAGGTACTGGTTGTCAGGTGAAGAGAAGAAGATTAGAAGCAGCTCTTAGGAAAGATAAACCGGACATAATTTTTCTACAGGAAACTCATCAAAAATCAGAGGAAACTAATAAATTATTCCTAGGATGGACTCAATTCTATGAAAAATCATATGGCACGTCAAAGGCAAGAGGTGTAGCAATTATGATATCAAGTAGAGTTGGATTTGAGATGATAAAAAGTATTTCAGATACAGAAGGAAGATACTTAATAATAAAAGGAAAAATAGATGATGTGGAGATAACCTTGGTGAATTTGTATGTACCAAATGAAAATCAAAATAAATTTTTAGATAAGGTGTATAATATATTGAATAAAGAAAGAACGATAAAAATAATTGTGGGTTGGGACTTCAATTTAATAAGATCAAATATAGATACTACAAATATAGCTAGAAGGGGGGGAGATAAAATACAAGTGCTGGATAAATGGATGAAAGGATTAGGGTTAAAAGATACATGGCAGTAGCTTCAAGGATCGGAAAGGGTTTACACTTTTTCCCCCCAGGTTTATAATACGTATTCCAGAATAGACTATATATTAGTAACGGATAACCTGATAGGGAATTTGGATGAAATTGAAGTTGGAATCTTTAGAGAATCGGACCATGCAAAGGTATTGTTAGAAATGAGAATGGATGGTACAAAGATTAGGAGAAATTGGAGATATAACACTAAATTATTTAAAGATGAAAATGTAAAGAACAAATAGTCGAAAGATGGGAGCAAAATTGGAAATGGAACAATACAGGGGAGGTTCGATATAATGTGGTATGGGATACGATGAAGGCAATATTCAGAGGGGAAAGCATTAAATTGTCTAGTTTTAAAAACAAACAATCAAAAGGTAAGCAGGAGGAAATTGAGACAGAGATTAAACAACTACAAGAAAAACATGCAACGCTAAAGTACTTTGAACATTAAATGAGAAGAGAGGATTCACTTGAGAAAGCCTTGATGCTGGGAAAGGTGCAGGACAAAAGAAGGGGGTGGCCAAAAATAAGATGGCTAGATGGTATTGTAGATGCAATGGGCACAAAGCTGTGTGGGCCAAAGAACCCTTTCCCCATTTTCTTGGGGGACTTTTGTTTTGTTTTCTTTCTTGTTTACTCAGTGGCTTAAGTGACTAAGATGCTGACTGGGAGGCAGAAGGTCAGCAGTTCGATTCCCGAGGACTGCAGGACGGAATGAGCACCCGTCTTTGTCCCAGCTCCTGCCATCCTAGCAGTTCGAAAGCAAGAAATTGCAAGTAGATAAATAAGGACCACTTTGGTGGGAAGGTAACAGTGTTCCGTGCGCTCTGATGTCTAGTCATGCCTGCCACATGACCATGGAAATGTTTGCAGATGCAGGCAACGCTGGCTCTTCGGCTTTGAAACAGAGATGAGCACTGAACCCTAGAGTAGGATACGATTGGCTTTTGTTCAAGGGCGACCCTTTACCTTTACCTAACTCAGATCCCCTTACACAACCGTGCAAGCACACTGGATCTATGAGCTCTGATAATTCTCACCGTGTATTTTGGATCTGCTCTCTTGTACAAAAAGCAGCTCCTTGCTCTAAAAATTGGCCGCTGTAGGAATCTATGACTGTGAGTCTCTCTCTCATATAGTGATTAAACACCATCCCCCATCCCCCCACCCCTCCCAAGTTAATTCTAGAACTCTAGAAACGGAATCCTCCAGCCAGGACAGAGGTAGGGCAGAAACAGCTCAATAAAGCATGAGAGTGAGAGAGAAGTCTCTGCCCCCAGACCAAGAGCTGATTTGCCCCTGCATATATGAAATATCGCTCACCTCTAGAGTAGAGTAAACTCCCGTCCCTCCCAGGCAGCACGGTGGCTCCGACCAAAAACGAAGCTGCCATATTGGCCATGTGGCTGGCAGGAAAATGAAAGAGAAACTCAGAACGCAAACCCCCCCCACCTTCTCTCTCTCCCCTTCCACATGCGAAAAGCCTGCTACACAGCGACCTCTGGTGGCCAGAAAGAAATACTGCAGCTTCGCCTGTGAGGTCAGGATATATTAAAAAATATATAAGGGAAAATACGGGGAAATTGATAAAACAGGAGGGGGTGGGAAGAGGGGTAAAAATAAAGGGTTTTCCTGGGTAAAATGGGATGGTTGACAGGTATGGTCAGAACCCAACCCCCCAGCTTCCTGAAATGTGTCTACAGTTGCCAGGAATGCCCCCATGGACACATTCCTGGTGGCTGTAGATGCATTCCTAGCAGCTGTAGGTGGCTGCTGACACATTTCCAGTGCCTACTATAGTGTTTCTGGTGCCCACTGATGCATTTCTGGCACCCCCTGACATCTCCAGCAGCCACAGAGATGGTCCTGTTGCCTGCAGATGCTGATGCCAGGAACACCTCCATGGCCACATGGAATGCAGCCACTTCTGGCACTGGCAATGGCTGGAGCATGGGTGTAGGCAGGTTAATTTGGTGCCGCAGGCTGGATCTGGCCCATGGGTTGAGAATCCCTGATATAAAAGAACAACTAAGAAAAATGTATTTCACACATGAGAGCCACAGATATATCTAAATCTCACAGGAATCAGAATAGCCAGATCTGCTAGATCTGAGAGATAAAAATATGCAGCTCAACTGCTTTTAATCTGTATCTGAAATAGCGATGAGAACAGAACCTGATTTTTTTTGCAATGCATGGACATACAGTGAAGCAGCACCAAAAAAATTTAGACTGTCATTATTTTGAGCAAAACAGCTCAAAGTGACTGAAGTGATTATAGAAATATCTCTTAACTGTCAGCTATGGGCAAAGTATTGGCAGGTACTCTTCACTGGTGAAAGCTAAACTTAAAAGACATTCTGCATCTATTGACACTGGAGCTTTAATTATGGCACACAGCTATTGACACCATCTCAACTGCTTGACAACTGAGAAAATGTCTCAGTGGAAAAAGAGACATAGCTTCATAGGCTTCATCTGTTTGACAGAAGCATTTACACATAGACACAAAAGAGACTGCCCTGCTTTCAAACAGACCTACCTGTATCTAAACGAGGGATCAGCCAAAATGACAATCCTAGCTTCATATTACTTTTCTTCAGTATTCATAAAGCAGATCTTTTATTACAGGTATTTCTTTTGACATGTGTTGCAACCTTATGGAAACTGTGTTTTTTCTCTCTCTTTCGTGGTCTCTTTCCAATAGATACAGGTTGTCTCCTGTATCCACAGATCCCCTTTCAGAGATTTCAGATTTCTACAGGTCCAACAATATGATCTATATATGTATTTCTAGAGTATATAATAAGACCCAGCTACTAGAGACCACTTACAATGTAATATTTAGAAGGAATGGAGGCAGACATTTTATTAGCACACCGATTGAGGCATTTGCACACATACATGGTTCTGTGACGTAAGTATGTCTGCTTAATAATGGGGTTTGTTGGTTTCAGGTATCAACAAAATGTATATTGGCTGAAAACACACTAAAAACTGCTGAAATTGTGCCACCCTTGCTTCCGTGGCCACAGGAAGGGGTGAAAGTGGCGAGAACAGCTGAAGAGTGTCATGAATGCAGCTGCTCCCTCTACCACCACCACCACCACTAGAAGTGGTGGAAGCAGTGGGAGGAACCACACCTCCAGCATGCTTAGCTGTTTGTAGGGGCATGGTCCGGCCCACGGCATGAAAATGTTGACCACCCTTGACCTAAATGGGCAGTCTGGACAGGCACTATATTTCAGCACACAATCACACACTCTGGTCCAGAAAAAGACCTCAGTCAGCTATAGTATCTTGCTTGTTCTGATCCAACCCAGCTTTTAATTGCTTTAAACAAATCATACAAGATATGTGCAATTTATGAGAAAAATAAATGTGTGTGAGACAGAGTGAGAGTGGGTCTCTACCTTTGTTCCAGGACTGTCAAACCTAGACACTTGAAATATGCTAAGGGGGTTTGTTATTTGTAGCAGCTGCACAGCAAAGCGGGGCACATTTTAGACCTCTCTGTATGAATGCAAATTTCCCAGTTCTCCCTCTTTTTAGCCCAGCTAAGAAACACACATGGACTAGATACTTGAGGGAATTAAAAATAATATCATTTACTCACAAAATGGGATCAGAATATACATGTGCTCTCTTGGTGAAGTTGCATTAGGTCATTAATGAAGGCAAGAAATCTAGGTGAGTTAGTTTAGAAAGAAGGTAAGTATTCCAGTCCTGTGGCCTGGAAGATGGAAACACTCAAAAGGATATATTTCCTCTTCCAAAGGCACAAAGTAAGAGAGAGAAGGCCAGAGCAAACAAAGTCCTTGAGACATGCAAATAAGATCAGTTGACCTCTGAGGCAGGAACATTTCTAATTACAATCAGTGGCAAACAATACAAAATAACTTTTCAGGCGCACCCCCCAAAGAAAGACTCAGATAAAGGCATTGGGCCACTTTTATTGAATAATGCCCTATTCCGAATTATAACTTTCAATTGGTGTATTCATCCAATTGTAATTCTTAAGGCAAGCAGGCCGCAGTAACACTGGTAAGGTTCCTCCCAAAATTGCCAATGGCAATTGGCTACAATGTATCCATTTGTATCCATTTGTTTGTTGATACAAACAAATTGTTGACCGGAGTCAATAAACTATCTACTGACCCCACCCTATGACGTGTATCCGTCAAATCACGGGGTGATGCATGCTGAAAAGCTCCTGCCATCACCCCTTGCCTGGTTCGTCATTGACCGGTCAAAGCTATTACACCTGTACCTGTCTAAGTGTTGGCCAATCAATTGCGAACCTGCCGGATACCTCTGGGTCATAAATCTTTACCTTACCAGTGCTACCCGCCACACGGGGAGGCGTCCATGATGACTCACCGCCCCCCCCAGACCGTCAGCTCGGTCGCCAGGCCTGCTTGCACCACACCCAGAAAGAGGTACATACCTCCAGCCGACAGGTGGACCCCTTCTCCTGCCTACCATCAAAAAATTTTTGTAAGCCTATCCGCAGGTGTCCAATGGCTGTCTCCCAGCCATGCTCAGCAAGGGACCGAGCAACAGCCCTGTCCACTGACTGCCGGAACAGTCCGAACCACGGAGATCCACGTCTCCCCTAAATTGGTGTCTCGGCACGATGTTAGACCATACATGATATAAAATGCCAGGTCACTGCCCCATCGACAGTTTAGGAATAGCAGTGATCCGTATAAGATCATTGCCGCCGAGGTGCCTAATAAGAACATCGGGCGGTCCAGCATCCCTGATGGACATCAGGAATGGCCACAGTTCCAGCCCCCATGTGCCACGCATACCATACCATTGCATACGTGCGGATGCACACAGCCCAAATCGGGGTCCACTCTCTGTCGCCGCAGCATATACTGCTGCCCAGTGTACATAGCTGCGGTCCACCAGCCCCACTGCCACCGGTGTGCAGAGACGCACAGGATCTGTAAAAGAGGAGAAGAGGTGAAGGACATAACTAGGTACTCATGCAGTGAGGGGACGTACATATAAGAAATTGCGCATACATGCATATCCGCCTCCGAGTACCCCAAACGTAGCCGCGATCAACGCGACGCCTATCCTAAATAAATGGGTGCCAAAATGGGCCCCACACCACGAAGCGCGGCACTGGTCACCCTCAGTAACTTTACTTTGGTAAGGGTAGACCTATCCTGGTGGCAGAAAAACAGGCTGGGGCGCGCAGCAGGCACTGCCGAAAATTCATGTAGGGCACCAACCAGACAGATGTCTCCAATAAAATTTTGTAGCAGTCAGACTCCACTGCCTATGCCATGCTGAACAACCTTTGAGGACCGTATCCCCAATTGAGCCCACACATGTGTGACAGAGACATCGTCGAGTTCCAGTGCCCTACGAGACACATCCGCCTTACACAGATGGTACCAACTCTGGCACCCACTCACTGATGCGGAGCACTCCAAAAAGGCTACCGTGGTAGCTGCGTGACCAAGAGCCACTTCACACCTATCTGAACATAAGTAATGCCAGCCTCGTGCAAGGTGGGTCAGAAACTCTGGCGAACTGGGGTGACGCGTGTCCGGGCGGCTGACACGTTCACGTGTCCACCCCTCCAAGACGCGACGCATACGGAAGTAACTTACGCAGTCATTGAACCCCCTCACGTTGGCCATAAATGCCAGTGCCAAAAGCCTGACGGCTATAGTACGGGGGGCCAAACCCTGACTGCGAAGATAAACATGCATTGTAAAACCTGGTCCACAGGTATTGACCACACTTGAGGTAACTGTAGTTACTCGCAAAAGTTCTAAATCGCATGAAAGCATGTTGATACATCTTACGCGTGCGAGGTGCCAATGACAAGCCCGGTTCACCTCTCCTCGCCAAACGTCCAAATATCGGCCGGTAGTGGCGAGTGTAGTTCCTCTGCTTCCAGAGCAAGGCACGGAACCGGGGGATCTGCAGGCAGGATAAAGCATCAGCGATATCGTTATTAATACCTGGAACATGTCTGGCCCTGAACAGCACATTTAGGCGTAGGCTTCTCAAAGGCTTGACAAACCAATGCCATGACCCTGGGGGATTTGCACGTCTGGGTGTTGACAATGTGCACCACTGCCGCATTGTCACACCAAAAATGGACCACTGATTTGGCCCACTCGTCACCCCCTAGCATCAGTGCTCCCCAATTTGGGAAGAAACTCAAGGAAGGTAAGATCGCGGAGGTGATCCATGCCCAGCCGTGCATGAAACCCTCAGTCGTAAATCCCCCTACCCTCAGAGTAAACCCCCCATAATCCAGGGAGTCGGAGGGATCCGACCGTACTTGAAATCTAGGGCAGACCATAAGGTCCGATCTCCATGAAGAGACCCTGTTAAATCCCTGGAGGAATTTGAGCCAGACCGGAAGGTCCGCCCGTATGCTCCTGATCAGCCGGACCCTGTGGTGACGTTTAACAGGCCAGCCATGGTGTCACACAGGCGCCTGGCCAATGCTCTGCCGGGTGTAACCACCCTGCAGGCAAAGTTAAGGTGGCCATGAAGTAGCTGCAGCTCACAAGGGGACACTTTATGTTTGGCAATCAATGCCAAAATTGCCGCAGAGATCCGAGCCACCTTATCCCTGGGTATCCCGGATGCCTGTGCGACAGAGTCAATTCCAATGCCTATAAATGTGAGCTTAATAGCTGGGCCCTCGGTCTATTCAGGCGCTAAGGGGACACCCAGTTCCCACATGAGTGTCTGAAATGTAGTGAGGAGACGCGTGCACGTGTCCAAGCCCCGTTCACTCCCGAACCAAAAGTCATCGAGGTAATGGGCTAGGGACTGGGACCCCGACCTGCGAGCAAAGGCCCACTGAATGAAAGTACCAAATTGTTCGAATGCCGAACATGGAATAGAGCAGTCAAAAGGCATGGGCTTATCGAAGTAGAATTCCCCTTGGAACCTGAAACCCAATAGCTCAAAATCCCCTGGGTGCACAGGCAATAAACGTAAAGCCGAGTGCATATCAGACCGTGCCAGGAAAGCACCGGGACCGCATGAGCGTACCACCCTTAGGGGCTGAATAACGACATCCACCTGACTGAAAAAGGTCATCGGGAATGGCATCCCTGACCGAAGACCCCATGGTAAGCTAAAAGGAGGATTAAATGACATTCACCCTGGTGCTACCTCGGTACTAGCCCCATATGGGAGACCTTCAAATTAGGAAAGGTGGTTCCAAGAAGGGGCCCGCTACTCTCATAGCCTCAACTCCCTTAGCTGTGCTCAGTGGAGCAACCTCTTCGTTACCTTTCAAGGGAACTAGATTAGTAGCAGCTTGGGGCCCCTAACACCCCCGAATGGAATACAAAAGCCCCATTGAAAAACCCCCCACAGGTACCCCGCATCATCCCTTCTTGGATATGCTGAGTGCCACCGCTCCAGCATGAGTACACTAATTGGGGAGGGGGGGGCTTGACATGGCTAGTTCCGTAAGCCGGAGCTCTGATCGCCCCCTGTGCACCCCTACCTCTGCCCTGTAACCCACCAACCCGCGGGCACACGGAGGCGGTGTAGGGGCCAGCGCAAAAGGGGGCACCCAAGTTGGTAATGACACTGGCGCTTATAACACACGTCGCTAGCTGAGCAGGTCCAACACAGCAGGCGCACCGGAATCCCCTGCCCCACCAGTTAGCGTGGAGCCTGTGTCTGATCAGCCCGCTGCACAGCATGACCACAATGGTACCTATCACCAGGTGCCAGTCAAGTGGGAGCCATGTACAAGAGCAACAATTGCTGACAGGGCTCATCCCACCTCATCTCAGGATGTAGGGCCACCCTCATCCAAATTCCTCATCGTAAGCCAACTGCGATGGGCCCATGAAATCAACCATCGCCCCATAAATATTATCAAGGGATTGAACCATCGGGGTGGCCCAATCAGGCCGGGCCCTGAGGCATACCACCATATACATAAGGTATGCCGGCCACCAGTTGACCCAGGTGCGCAGTGGCTTACGACGACGGGACAGCTCTTAGTCTCTGTCATCCTGTCCCTCTCTCTCTTCCTCAGTGGGTTCATAGTGCAATAGGGAGAATATCCACGTACTCCCCTCCAGATCTTATCCCTCGTGACCTGCGACAAATGATCACCCAGGGGCAAGGAATAACCAGCTGTCGGCAAAGCCATCGACGGCACATTCTGTATAAAGGGCATACGCAGCAGGACCTGGACAGCCCCTGCGATGCTCGGCACTGCCCCAGGGGCAGACACCCCCGCCCTTAACAAGGAACCATTTAGAAACCATGGGATACTGGGATAAGATGGTAACTGATGCCCGCTCGCATCAACTTGACGAGGCCAGGGCCACTAAACCCCACCACTGTAAGTGGGCTGTGGTGTTGGTGCACTTAAATTGAACCTGATACTCACTAGGTGCACCCCCGTGAGCCGCCCTGACCGGGGGTTCCGGCCCACGGCGGGCGTCGGAGTTCACGACCGGAATCGAGCTCTGGGATCGCCCCCGACTGCTCCCAGCCTGGACATCAGGTAGAACGGGGAGCTGCGAGATACCAGCTGGGCCGGCCGGACCGTCTCACGCAGCTCAACCCGGTTGGACGCCCGCTGAAGCATAGCGGCCAGCACGGTATCCGGGGTCGACGAAGGGGCCCCTGGTGAAGAAATAGAAGTGCCCCGTCGCTATTTTAAAATGGCAGCTCGTCTGCCTCGTGGCCACCCCTTTTATAGAGGGGTGGCCACCCCCCCTAACTCACCCGGATGTCTGAGTCCGGGTGTGGCGGGCCTGCAAAGAGCGCGGCGGCCATTTTGGCACCGCACTTTCATTCTTTGGGCCGGGCTAGTCTTTCCTGTCTCTCTGGTTATTGTGTTTGTATCCACTGCATGCTGGGGTTGTACTAGAATACTCGAGAAAGAGAATTTTGAGGGAGTAGATTTTAGAGTTGTTGCATTTCAAATGGAAAGGGATTAATTTTTATTCACTAAACACTGCATCCTGCACATCACATGTTGAGTAACCAGGAGCAGCATCTTCCGAAGTGTAGGTTGTTGTTGTTTTTTGAAGAACAGGAAATCATGAGTTTATTTCAAAGAAGTAGTTGTTCTGATAGATCATAGAAGAATGGAGTTAGAAGGGGCCTGTAAGGCCATCGAGTTCAACCCCTTTGCTCAGTGCAGGAATCCAAATCAAAATATATCTGACAGACAGTCTCACTGATGATACATACAAGCCTTCCGTCCACCCTCAGACTTTATTGCAATTAGTTACTTACCCATAGCCTTTCTTATTTGGCATTCACAATCTCTGGCCTGTGGGTCTAATCTGGCCTGTGCATCTCATTAATCTGGCCTACAGTGGCTACCCAGGCACCTCTAGATTCCGCCTCCACCCCCAGAAGTTGAAATACATCACTTACCATGGCAGCAGCAGCAGCAGGAATTGCATTGGTTTTGTGGCTTCGCACACAGTCTCTGCCACTTCCCATGGCAGCAGGTGGCATTGGGGAGCAATATTGCTCCATTTTTGGATTTTTCTGCTGCTCCTCTGCAGTGCTTCAGCAGAGAAAGCATGCTGGTTAGCAACTTCCGGTGCTGGGCAGAGCTTATGTCAGTGCCTGGGGAAACACCACAGAACCAGGAAGTTGCAAACAGGCGCACTTCCCCTTCCGAAGTGCCATGGAGAAGCAGTGGAAAAATCCCAAAATGGAGTGATATTGCTTCCCAAAGCCTCTTGCTGCTGTGGACATGGCAGAGACTGTGCAGAAAGCTGCAAAACTGACACAATCACCACTGCCAAAAATGTAAGCACTGGGAGCAAACATGCCTCCAGCCCCCACAGCTGTGTGTCGGGACATGTCTGGCCCGTGGTGGGAAAACATTTTGAGCCCCTGGCCTAGGGAATAGAAATATGCAGGATAAACACTCCCTGAAGCTCCAGGTGTGATTTTTTTTTTTGGGGGGGGGGGGGTCACACTCAAATCTGGGGAAAACTTCTGGTCACCTGTGTTTTGATTGGGTGGGACTAGTGTTGCCTCTAGTGGGCAGTGGACTGTGGCAAATGCCTCCCCTTCTCCAAGTAGTCTCCTTCTACAGTAAAGTGACCATAGATCAAATGTGGCAAGTCATATGATACAATTTTTTTTTTTTGCAGCTGGCTTAGATGTTTACCCCACCCCACCCACAATTATGGAGTTACCAAGCCTTGAAGATTGAATCACATTGGCACATATCATTCTGTGGCTATAATTATAGGGCAGAGCCAAACTTCATGAGGCCTGGAAATCCATCACATCCTATGATCCCATAATGCCTTGCTTCTATTAACTTGCAAACAATGTGGTTACAAAGGCATTGCAAATAGTAATCCATTAATATGAATCCCAATATTTTTCCCCATCCAACAAACTGAGAACACAAGGGATATCCGGCAACTTAAAATGCTTATATACATACAGGCATTCCTCTTGAGTCAAGGAGCATGACGTAAAGGGGTTAATTCATCAAATTCCATAATGTTATACCATCTCAAATAAAATAATAAGAGTTCAGTCTGAACTAGGACATAAGCAGCATGTATCTGATGGTTTTATTCTATTATTTATTTATTTATTTATTTATTTTTCACACTTATATACCACCCACTCAGGTACAACCCAACTCAGGGCGGTTTACATAGCGGACAGTAAATACATAAAAGACACATAATAAAACAAAGTTAAAAGTTAAAAAACCCACCCCTAAAAGGTGCGCAAGAACCAAAGGGACCTTGGAGGAAGGCACACTTCTCTATACCAACCACCCAACGGTACCCCCATCCCCACCCGCACCCCAAACTTGGCCCGCCAGCCAGGTCTTTAGTTCCTTCCTAAAGGGCAACAACTCCGTCTGGAGATGCAGTTCCACAGGCAGGAGGTTCCAAAGGGCCGGTGCAGACATGGAGAAGGCCCTCCTCCTTGTGCCAGAGAGGCGAGCCCCCCCTGGCTGATGGCACAATTAGAGAGCCCCTCCGGTCCGCTCTGGTTGGACGGACAGATGTCCTTAGGGTGATGCGATCTCTAAGATACCCTGGCCCACTACCATGTAGGGCTTTAAAGGTCAAAATCAGCATCTTGAATTGCACCTGGAGACAAACTGGTAACCAGTGCAGCCCCCGAAGCAGTGGTGAGGCATGGGCATAATGTCCACACCCCATCACCACCGGGCCACGGCATTCTGGACCAGCTGCAGCCTCCGAATGGTCATCAAGGGCACCCCATGTAGAGCGCATTACAATAGTCTAGTCTGGAGGTCACCAGAGTGTGAGTGACCATGAGCAAAGAGTCCTGGTCCAGGAGCGGGCGCAACTGGCGAATCACCCGAAGTTGGGCAAAGGCCCTCCTGGCCACAGCCACCACCTGTTCTTCTAGCAGCAGCCGCGAATCCAGGAGGACCCCCAAGTTGCGCACTGGGTTGGTCTGGGGCAAAACAGCCCCATCCAAAACCAAAGATGGTAGCTCCCGGGATAACACAGGACCCCCTATCCATAGACACTCAGTCTTGCTAGGATTCAGCTGTAGCCCATTTGCCCCCATCCAGACCCCAACAGCCTCCAGACAGCTGGAAAGGACTTTGACTGCATCACTGGGGTCCCCACGGGCTGAGATGTACAACTGTGTGTCATCCGCATACTGGTGGTACCGCACCCCGTGGGAACGGATGATCTCACCCAGTGGCTTCATGTAGATGTTAAATAGGAGAGGAGAGAGTACCGAGCCCTGAGGCACCCCATATTTTAGGGGCCTAGGACTCGACCTCTCACTCTCCAACCACACCGACTGGGTCCGGCCCCTCAGAAATGAGGAAAACCAGGACCACACCGTGCCCTGGATCCCCAATCCTCGGAGCCGTTCCAGAAGGATACCGTGGTCAACGGTATCGAAGGCCGCTGAGAGGTCAAGAAGAGCAAGGACAGACGGATGACCGCCATCACGCTCTCGCCAGAGATCATCCATCAGCACGACCAATGCAGTCTCAGTACCATATCCAGGTCTGAATTCTGACTGGAATGGGTCCAGATATTCTGCTTCATCCAGTACCCCCTGCAGCTGACATGCCACTGCCTTCTCCAGAACCTTCCCCAAAAATGGAATATGTAGTTGGTTAGGATTGCTGGATCAAGGGAAGGCTTCTTCAGGAGGGGGCGCACAAAAGCATGTTTCAGCAGTGCAGGAAACATCCCCTCTCGAAAAGACACATTAATTATAGCCCCGACCCAGCCACCTGTCACCATCTTAGAGGATTTTACCAGCCAGGCGGGACAGGGATCCAATGGACAATTAGTGGCACGGACCGCCGCAAGGAGTCTGTCCACTTCATCCGGGGCAACTGGAACAAACCGATCCCAGGTAACACCGCAAGACTGCACACTGGCTCCCCCGGACCCTCCCCGTCCACGCCAAGTTTGAACCCCGAGCAAATCCGATCGATTTTCTCCACCAGATTGTCAGCAAAGTCCTTAGCTGATCCCTGCCAACCAGGCACAGGCCCCGCCCTACCCAGGAGGGACCTGGTCACCCGAAACAGGGTGGCTGGGCGATTATCAGCAGAGGCAATAAGGGAGGTGAAGTACTGCCTCCTCACCACCCCATCGCCACTAGGTAGGCCCTAATAGGAGCTCTAGCTAGTGTCCAATCGGAATCACTCTGGGTCTTCATTCAGCGGCACTCAAGGCGTCTCTTTGCCCATTTGAGCTCCCGTAGTTCTTCAGTGAACCACGGGGATGACCTAGCTCCACGGGCTCTGAGAGGCCGTAGTGGAGCGATTACATACAAGGCAGATGTCGTCGACCCGTACCACAGGTCAACAAGTGCCTCAGGTGAATTGTGTCACCGATCCAGAGGAAATTCCCCCAGTTCCCTCTGGAATCCATCTGGATCCATCAGTTGCCGGGGCGGGCCACTTTAATCGACCCTGCCTCCTTACGATGAAGTGTCGCCCCCAGAAAGTCTAGAGCCACCAGATAGTGATTTGACCATGGCACAGGTATTATGTCTAGCTTCTGTAAACTCAGATCACTCTGCCGCTGCCCCGACAAAAAGACTAAATCTGGCGTGTGGCCACTGCCCCTGGTTGGGCCTATTATCCAAAGGACACGGATATGAAAAGAACATATTGTAAAAACACCATATAATTTAGAATAATCAATAGTATCTTCCCAGCAGATGTCCTAGAATTTCTTCAATTTTCCTCTGGAGGAAAGCAAATATTACATTTAGAGAAAGGTGGGAGCCACATAAGCAGTATAAATTTTGGAAAAGCTTTAGACATTTTTGGTATTATTTTACCCCCTGGCATTCTGGGAAATTTTATATTAGGCTTTTCATGAATGCACATAACTTACCTACAGCTAGAAACATTGACAGCTCAACATCTTTTTCATAATTTGAAGCTTGGGGAAATTGAGTTGAAATTAAGTCATATTGGTTGCTATGCTGTGAGACCTGGTGGATCTAGATCAAATTATGAGTGAATTACAATGCAGTGGATGCCTTAAAAATGATTAGGGGATTTGTGACCAACTTCTTGACATATTCCAAAATTACTAAGGTGAATTACATTTTAAATAAGGAGATAACTGTAGCAACAGCCTACTGTTCAGAAACAATGTAGCCCTCAAACAGGCACAATTGGAATGGAGTACTGTGTCTTTTTAATTAGTACATTCTAATTTAGACTTAGCAGAGAAAGTCACACAAAGCATATAGCTTATAGCATTGCAGAGTTAAATGTGAGATGTAAGGTCATATATTTTATTTGTGACTTTAAAAAAAAGTCAGGCAATTCAATAATTTGAGTGAGAGGAAATGAGTTGTTTAAATCATTTAGATTTGAGAAACTACATTCCAAAATTTCTCAGTATTACTGTGTGACAGCTTAGGCCAGCTAATTGCTTCACTAATTTCTTTCATCTGCAAAACTTTTAATTAAATCAATAATTTATTTATTGAGCCATTTCTATGATACCTTTCATCTTACAGGCATGGTCTTTATGATTGCACAGAGATGGACAAGTGGGAGGATATGACTTTTTCTGAAAAAGCTGAGTTTAAGTATCGTGATGGTTACTACAAGAGAGTGTTACAATAAGCACTCTGTCCAAAACTAGAGAGACCAGGCTGGTCTATAGAAGGTAGCCTCAGAGGTAACCTGTTCCTAAATAGTTTAGGACCTTCTAACAAAGGACTGCACGTCTTTTATGTTCAGGAAGGATGAGGCAGCAGCCGGCATTCGGGCTAACACAATTTTATTTCAGGGTTCCGAACATGCTTAACAGGGGCCCAATATACCTTATATTTGCCTTATATACCCTTAAAAACTGATACATTTTGGCGGGGTACAACTTGTTAGGGTGAGGAGAACTGGGGTGAGCAATAATATACATTCGCCCACTTCTCATTTCAAACTGGCACGAACCAATTCTTGCGATACTGCAATGTCATGAAGAAGCCTGACAGGGCGGCCATTTTAAATACATTAACAATACAGTGATAATTTCTACATACACAACAACGTGTAACCTGGTTTTATGTCTAATTGTCACACATGGGGCTTATAGTGTTATTTCTAAATGTGAGGCCTTCTTTTCTACCTCATGAACTTAAAACTGAGTACATGACACTGCCTGTTTAACTTTTTTTCTTGTGATTATATTGTCATGTACCAAGTGCGGAGGGTCTGAAGGCATGCAATCTACTGCATATTGTCAAAATTATGCATGGTCTGGTAGGGGAAAAGAATTTGCCTCTACATCCTCAGACTTGATCTATACTAGTGATGGTGAACCATGGCACTCCAGGTGTACTTGGACTTCAATTACCAGTAGCCCAAGTCAACACTCCTGCTGATCATGGCTTCTGGGAATTGAAGTTCAAGAACATCTGGAGTGCCAGGCTTCACCATCACTGATCTATACTATAGCTCAATATATTCTTTACAGTTTGAGCTTCTATCAGTCCATCTCCACCCCCTTGCTTGGATCCATATCCTAAAGTTTTCACTCTAAATATAAATATGCTTTAGTCATAATTAGTTATGTGCCATCAAATTAGAACTAATTTATAGAGACCCTAATCAGACTTTCAGAGTAAGTGAGATATTTAAGAAATGGTTTTACTAATTGAGTTTCCATGGCCAAGTGGGAATTTGAAAAGAGTCCTAGTCCATCATTCTGTCCACTATACCACACTGGGTATGTCATATCAGGTAAGTCAGCATAGCTATATTTAAAATTTAGGTGACTCTTCTGAGATATCAGATGTTTCTTATCACATTGAAACATATCTGCAGCCTCATTTTGGATCTTGGAATTTTGGCATGAGAGAAAGCTCAGAACACCAAAAAGACACCCCACTAAAATCAGCCAGGAATGTGAACCAAACCCGAAGGCCGGCCCGCATAACTAACGTGAGCCAAACCCTGTGGTACTTCCGAGATAAACCAACCATGGCATCACACAGGCGCCTTGCAAAAGCCCAGCCAGGTGTGATCACCCTGCAAGCAAAGTTGAGATATCCATGAAGAACCTGCAGGTCATGGAGCAAAACCCTGTGCTTGGCCAGCATGGAGAGAATGGCTTCTGAAATGCGCTCAACCTTGTCCCTGGGTAACCGTGATGCCTGTGCTAATGTGTCAATTTCTATTCCCAACAATGTTGCAGGCCCCGCAGTCTTTTCAGGAGCCAATGGTATTCCCAACTTGCCCATCAGCTCCTGAAAAGAAAGCAACAGTTGTTCACATATCCCAGAGCCCTGCCAGCCCCCCAAACAAAAAATCACCAAGTAATGGGTGACGTTGTGGACCCCGGACCTGTGGACAAGTGCCCACTGAAGAAAAGAACTAAAACGTTCAAATGCGGAGCATGATACGAAGCAGCCGAAAGGCATGGCCCTGTCGACGAAGTACTGGCCCTCAAAACGAAAGCGCAGCAACTCAAAATCATCGGGGTGGATGGGGAGGAGCCAGAAAGTGGACTTGATATCACACTTGGCCAGCAACACCCCATGACCACAAGCATGGACCATCCGTAAGGCTTGGTCAAAAGAGGTATACCGGACAGAACAAAGTTTGTCCAGTATGGCATCATTGACCGATGAGCCTGCCAGCTAAGATAAATGATGGATAAGGCGAAAGTCACCCGAAGACTTCTTGGGTACCAGACCAAGGGGAGATACTTTCAGGTTAGGATAAAGAGGCTCATTGAAGGGGCCAGCAACCCGCCCCTCCCATACCTCCTTAAAATTTTTAGACCGGGCCATGTCCTCCTTGTCTCGTAAAGACTGCAAATTGGGTGCATCTTGTGGCCTGTGCGCACCCACAAAAGGGATATGAAAACCAATTGAGAAACCAGCCGATAAATAGGCAGCATCCACCTGCCTAGGGTAAATGGTAAGCCAATTGTCCAGTACCTCAAGTCAAACTAGGGAGGGACCCTTTTGAAGCGGTAGCTGCATCTGGGGTGCATGCCTTGGGCCCTGCTGATCACGGCCCCGCCCACGTGGCCTGCCCGACTGGAAGCAGGTGCTGGCTGAATGAGGCCCTGAACAAATGGAGCACTTGTGCTTGAACTTGCACTGCTTCCGGCCACAACAGCCTGTGGAAGAGAAATCCCAGCACAGCAGGCGGACTGGAACCCCCTGCCCCACCGGCTGGTGGGGAAACTGCTGGTGGGGCTAGGCTGCTGAACTACATGGCCACAATGATAGTGGTCACCAGAGACGGGGTGGGACAGGGTCATATACAGCAGCCAAAGCAACTGGTTAGGCTCGTCCCAAGGCATCTCGGGGTACAGGGCCACACGCATAGGAAATTCCTCATCATACGCAAGCCATTACTGCCTCGGGAAGTCGACATATACCCTATAAATTATGTCTAAATATTGAATCAATGGTATCGCTAGGTCCAGACGGGCTCGAATGGAAACTGCGGCATAAATCAAGTAGGCTGGAAGCCAATTAGCCCATGTGCAGGGAGGTTTTCGGCGACAGGCCAATTCCTTGTCATGGTTGTCCTCCTTTTCCTTGTCCTCCCTAGTCATTTCCCTATTCAGGAGGCTAAACAAGTCCACATATTTGTGGCGCCAGATCTTATCCCTGGTGGCCGGCAGGAGGTGGTCCCCCAGTGGCAATGAAAGGCCAACTGTTGGGAGTGATGACCGTGATGCAGAATGGTAGGCTGGATTTACCAGAGGGCCATAAGGCCAGATCAGATATGGAACAGTAGGCCCTGTGGGTTGAATGCTGGGAGGCACTGGTGGATAAGGTGCCTGCCATGGAGTAACATTCGGGGCTGGGAGCAGCAGGCCATGAGGTGGAAATGCCAGGGCCATTTGCTGTGGCCAGGTTATAGAACCATAGGGGCCAGATACCATAACCCCCCATTGCGTGAGTTTACTTGACCACTATACTCTCCAGGTGCACTCGTAGCAACCGCCCCCACCGGGGGTTCCGGCTGCCGCATAGCGTCAGGGCTCAGGACCAAATTAGAGCCCACAGGACCGGACAAGGGAGGCAACGACCTGTCAAGGTCAGAGCAGTCGGCTGGAGGAAAGGCTGACAAGGAGCCTGCCATCTCAGACATCGGAGGGGGCCGGGCAGCTTCAAGCTGTTTTACCCTTTGACTAAGGAGGGCAGTGAGCCTGGGCCAATGAGTTGCAAATGGGTCAGCTACCTGGTGAGCCGGCTGCCTGGCTGACCGGCATGTAGCCTGCGCAGCATCAAGGCCCACGGCGTGCTCCAGGGCCGCGATGTGGGCAACCAAGGCCCTAGGGTCCAGGGGAAATGACTCCTGTGCAGGGTGAGACCCCCCCAGGGGATCCAGCCAAGGTTGCAGATCCATAAGTTGCCCTGGGCCCAGTGGGGGCCACGGCCTGCAAAGGCCCAGCAGATGATGTAGAGCCTGAAACAGCCCTAGGCCCCGCAGGCGCTCTGCTGCGTGAGGCCAAAGGCCTATAATGCCCTGATCGGTGGGCAACCAAGGGCCTGTTCGAAGGGCAGGAGGCCCTCTTCTTAGGCACCATGCCGTAGCACCGCAAGGAGCCCCGAACTACCTAGGGGCTTCCAACAGGGAAGCCCCCTTTAGAAAAGATCGGGCGCTCGGAGCATTAAGCGAAGGCTCAGCTCCATGCCACAAAGCCGCAGGCCGAGCGCTGCGACTGAGTTTGGAGATCGACTGGGGAGAGGAGTGAAACACGCCCAGCCGAACTCCGAGTCAAGCCCCGGAGAAGTGGGGAGCCCGGGCATGTGAGGATCACTGCAGGGACTGCCCAACTCCGAAGCTGCAGTTCAAGCACCCAGCCGAACTTGAGGAGGCCAACACGGGCACGCGGAGCTCCTTTTAAAGGTGATTGGCTCTGCCCCTTGTGCTCAATCCCAATGCCCGTCTCTAAGGGTGGGGGCTGGCAAAAGCGCACGGATGCGAGATTCCCCGCAGCCGCACGCCCATTCAGAGAAAATTCTGCTCTTCAAGCGAGTTAGTCTCTAAGTGAGGCGCTCATTGTGCAAGGTTTTACTGTAATAGCAAAACTTCACATTTCCATTCTTGAACTTGATTTCTACATGTACTGGGGGAAAGGACACAGGTAGGGAGAAACTGCAGGTCAGATCACTAATTTGTCTTGTTGGTATACAATAGTGAAATTAACACAACTATTGTATTCTTACAGGTATGCATCCGCTTTGGAGGAAAGTGTATATATAAAATGAAACAGAGAAAAATGAAGCCACAGTGCCATTTATATCCTTTTACCATCCAGGAAAAAAATACTAATGTTCACCAGATGGGAATGTAAGAAGGTTGCTGCCCAACGATGCTTTGATGAGACAGGTCTCAAATCATCAAAGACTGCCCTTTTGTTTCGATCAAAAAGTACAAACCAAGCCTATAGAGACCACTGAGTAGGGTAGATGATAAGACTGATTAGCCTCTGTGATAATAAATCTTCCCCCTCTGATGATCAAAGACCACTAAAATTGCTAAATCATAGGCAATAGTGCAGTAATATGAATAAAATAGAGGAGATTTACTGTCCTCACATATGTATTATGTACGAAGTTAACTGTATTTTAAACACATTTGAATCTTCTTTTGCTTGCTTTTGTGGAGATACAAAGCCTCAGGTTATCCTAGAATTAATGTTGCCTTGTTTTAAAACTTGCTATTAATTAAACAGGCTAATAATTAATTGAGAGGAGGAAAGAGGGGGCCTTTCCCCCATTCTTTGTAATATTCTTCATTCTCATGTACACCCACTACACAATATTAAACTCCAAATTTAATTTTAATTTAATTTTACACACACCATGTACAGTATGCTTCTGCAAATATAACATGTCTCCTACTGGTTCACACCAGATGCTTGCTTAGTCCAGCCTCTGTTAGCCACACTGGTGAACAGACAACAGGACATGAGGACAATAAACTTCTTCTGCTATTCAGAAGCATAATACATCTTATGCTGGAATTAAAGGAATCATGATTGGTTGTCATAAGCCTATGCCTGTGTTGTTGTTGTTGTTGTTGTTGTTATATTTACATTTCTATACCGCTTTACTTCCCCTAGGGAAACTCAAAGCTGTTTACAGCATATAAATACAATATCCAAAGTACAAAAGCAACATACAAATCTCAATTCAAACAATATACAAAATCACAATTATAAAATTATATGTAAAACATCAATTAATATCATCAAAAAATACAAAATATATAAAATACAAAATGTCCAAATACAAATAATCAAAAATTAACAATATAGCAATTAAATTTATACCCCAACACAGTCCCTTCCGAGTCCTTCGGGGGGGGGGGGGGGGAGCGTGCACAAGTCCTAGTGCTCCTAGCAGGCGGCAATGGTCCTCGGGGGGGGGGGGGGGCGGCAGCAGCGGAGGCGGCAGGTCTTTACCTCTCCTGGCAAGGGGAGGAAGGGCGGGGCTCACCTCAGCTGGTTAGCGGGAGTGGTCTTCTGCCCCCAGGAGTGCTCCCATCAACTTGAGCAGTGACAGGACAAGCCTCAGCAGTGCTCCCACCCCTCCGTGACCAGCCGGACCATGGAAGGGAACCAAAGACGCTGATGCTAGCATTGGGAGCAGCGGGAGCGGCTTTTTGAGGCCCCGCTGCGAATGTCATCAGTTGGGTTCAGCTGCGCTCCCACCGCCCACTCGTCTTCCCTCTTAGCTGGCCGCTGGTTGAGTGGTGGTGGTGGTCTCAGCGGCATGGTGAGCAGCTTCTGAGGGCGTCAAAACTGCCCCCAGGTGCCACTCATCATCCTTCCTGGCTGGTCGCCCGTCGAGTGGTGGATCTTGGTGATGTGGTGAGCAGCTTTTGAGGGCGTCAAAACTGCCCTCAGATGCCGCTCGTCTTCCTTCGTGGCTGGCCACTGGTCGAGTGGCGGTGGTGGTCTCGGCGACATGGATAGCAGTTTTTGAGGGCATTGAAACTGCCCTCAGGTGCTGCTCGTCTTCCTTCCCAGCCAGCTGGCGGTTGAGTGGAGGTGGTGGTCTCGGTGGCATGGCAAGCAGCTTTTGAGGACATCAAAACTGCCCTCTGGTGCTGCTCGTCTTCCTTCCTGGCCGACCACCGGTCGAGTGGCGGTCTTGGCGGCATGGCAATCAGCTTTTGAGGGCATCAAAACTGCCCTCAGGTGCCGCTCGTCTTAAAGTCATACCCTTTAAAAGTCATACCAATTGGTGACCATCACCAATATCTTGTCAAAATCAATTAACATATTTTTGGACCATAAGACACACTTCCCCCCCAAAAAAATGGGGGGGATGAGGGTGTGTCTTATAGTCCAAATTCTGTCCAGCAAGGCTGTTGTAAAAGGATATTTTTACAAGATATTGGTCGTGGCTGGCCAAAGACCTCCACCACCACTGCCACAGCTGTTGTGGGGCTGGGGAAGAAAGAAGGGCCAGGGAAAGAAAACCATATGTTTAGTGGGCCATTACCACAGGTGGCCACAAGATGGCGCAAATCGCAATTTCCTATTTAAATGCATTGGAAATAAATTTCTTGTATTCTAAAGCTTTTCTGTTTGTATGTTCCCAATGCATTTAAGTAGGAATCCAAACCTGTGCATAAAAATAAAGGGTTTCATTTACCTTTCTTGTTTCTGCTCCTTTGTCCCTGCTACACGTGGTCAAAATGGAAGGGGAAGCCATACTTCCTGGTTGCAGGGAGAGCCTAAAGAATTGCTTCCTGCTCAGTGCAATTGGCCTGCCCATCCATTTCCCCTGCAGCAGCACCACTGGTTGGTGGTGAAAGTACAATACTATTTGGTCCAGAATCTCCCCCCCCCTTGTTTTCCTACTCTAAAAACTGGGTGCATCTTATGGTCCATAAAATACGGTACCTGGTTTAACTATGTATTCTGTATTCCTTCTCTTTGCCTAGATCAGAGTAAGGCAACCTACGGCCTATGGGCAGGATCTGGCACACGGTGCCAAATAATCCAGCCGCCACCTTTGTTCCAGCCACCACCACCAGTATCAGCCATGGACTCATTTACGGCTGTTGTAAATGGTGGGGGGACCACCAATCCAGCCCTCTGAGGGAGCATGACCCAGCCCCTGACTCAAAAAGGTTGGCAACCTCTGGCCTAGATTCTCAATTTGTTCACTAGAGCTACCAGATCATGGGTTTTCCTCCTGAGACTTTTGCACTTGGAGTCCAATTTTTGGCATTTTAAGCTTTGGATCTGTAATTTGAGGGATTGGATGCTGTCAATGGGCCAATCTTAGATTCTTGAGTTCATTCTATATGATTCAAGACATCCCTTTCTGTTGTGCTCAGGGACACTATTGTCTGTTTCATTATCTTACATGCTCTAGAATTGCCATGTAAAAAAAGGTTGTCCTTGCTCGATTTGTTGCTCTTCTCCATTTACAGCCAAAGAGCCAGTGCTGTCTGCATCTACAGACGTTTCTGTGCACATGTGGCAAGCATTGCTAGACACAAAATGCTGTTTACCTTCCCAACAAAGTTGTATCCACTTATCTACTTGCAATTTCTTGCTTTATAACTTCTAGGTTGGCAGGAGCTGGGACAGGGATGGAAGCTCACTCTGACTTGCAGCACTTGGGTCTTGAACTGCTGACCTGCCGACCTTCCAGTCATCAAATTAAGCATCTTAACCACTAAGCTACTGCAGTTCTTGGGAGAATTGCTTTGTGAGTCTCCCCTTTCTGGCTCATCTAAGGCTCCCCCCTCCTGTAATTAATTTTTCAATGTTAAGGTTTTGTAGATTTGATATTTGTTTTTATTTAGTATTTATTTATTTAGTATACTTTTTATGCCGCTTTCCTCACCTATTGGTGACCCAAAGCGGTTTACAGATAAACAAAGATGATAAATTACATAAAACTTGAAATACAATTAAACATTGTGGGTGAACATCTGAGGGAGCCTAAGAGACGGCATCCAGGCTCAACGTCAGTGACGGAGCCTGGTACTCAACATCCTCTGCAACATCCTCGGGCATCTTAAGGCTATGTATTTTTAGATAGTAAATGACACAGCGGGGGGGTGTGTGTTAATATTGCTATGTTTTTAAGTTTTTTAAATTGTTTTATATTGGTTTTAACTTGTGTACGCCACCCAGAGTCCATTGGATAGGGTGGTATATAAATTAAATTAAATTATCATAGCATGCTTATTAGTTTCTCACTCATGCATATGGATGGTAGCAATGGTTGCTAAGTTTCAGACTTTGGACCTAAAGGAATGGGATAACATTGACCTGGCAACTTTATTATCTTCTTCATTCTGGTATTTTGAGACAGAAGAGATATATTTCTTCCAGTTTCCTCCACACTAGGCATAATTCTCTAATTCCCTTCCCTTTATACTGCAATACATTGTGAGTACCTGATGTTTCACTATATTAAGGTCAACACACATTTGTTTGCCTGGACATTTTAATATGGTTTTTGAAACTGTATAGAATAGCTACTATTATATTTACTGATAGAGAGGGGTATAATTTGTTAAAGTGTAAATAATATCTCATTTTCCTTTTATTTTGTAAACCACTCTGCTATCATAAAATGAAAGACGATGAGTATATCTATTGAATAAATAACATTCATTCTAAATAACCAGGCATATATGAGAAAAAATAACACTTCAACTGTGCTGACAATAGTCTTTGTGATTTGGAAATATTTCTTACAGAGAAACTGTTAGATGGAGGGAATCCATAGACTACCTCCCACGGACTAAATGTGGAAGATAATATAATTTCAAACTGGGTCTGATTATCTTATTTTTCAAAAGACTCTCCTTTACATGATCAAGGAGGATTTCCTGTGCCATGAGTCTCTAATAATATTAGATTGATATTAAATCTGATAAAGAAAAATATATACCCACTCAGGTATGCTTTTTCTGGATTAGTGTCATTGTCAAAAACATGAAACAAACAAATTGTATCTAGCATAAATTTTCATGGGCTGCGTATGGTTCTTTGTTCATTTTTCTGCAAGAAACAACAAATTAACATGGTTATCCCTCTGGGAATTTCTGATATATTTATCAAGAAAAATCATGACAGAGGTTACTAATATTTCCAATTGAAAATTCTCCATTAATGACATAACTTGAAAATATCTAACTGGAGGGCAACATCACTCCAGTTTCAGATAAAATATAACAAGATCGCTATTATTGCAACAACTTTGGAAAAAATAAAATATGACCCATAAGAGAATAATCCTATTGCTAAGGAAATATAAATGAAATATGCCACTAATGTATAGACACTTTTAAAAGAGAAGATTTGCATGACTGTCAAAAAATAAATAAGCTTGTGGTTTGTTTGTTTTTTGCCATGTTAAAAAGATCAGCAATTAGTAACTAATAAATAAACATTTGAATTTTCAGACCAATGTTCACATGTGTTTTGCAGCCAATAGCTGCTAATTGATGATATCTTGGGGTAAGTGTCTTCATCATGTACCTGGTCAAGGGCTTTATTGTCCACCCATATTGAGCCACAGCATCTCATCAATTGGCCACAATTAGTTTAGCAAGTTATGCAAACCTTACTGAAATGCCACTAGGGTTCCTGCTATAGATAAATATATATAAGTATATATAAATTAATAGAATGCTTCCAAATGTTTTAGCCTTACAGTTTCCAATTTAGCCAAATATCCACTGTGAGTGATCATAGTTGTTGCAAGCCCAAAATATCTGGTGTGTCATACCATCTCTGTCCTTGACCTTGAATGATCCTCCCCATATGGTGTAAATTGTCTCAGGGGGGAAATTAGATTAAGTGATAAATTGCTGTTAATACATTGTCATCCTTCTTCGATGACTAGGCCAGACGTGAAACCACCAAAATGAAGCTACCTTTTGGTGAGTTAATTCTGCAGTTCCTTTGGGCTGACCTAGTATGAGAAAGATTAGCTGGCAACACCAGGTTGCCATTGCCAGGGTTTGGCCGATTGTGGTTCAAAAATACCACAATCTTCGGGGAGGCTCCTTCTATGTATCCCACTCACTGCGTTAAAGCAATGCAAATGAGGCAGTACTTTGCAACAGAGAAATCATCTTGGAAATAAAGCCTGGTTTGATATTGTAGTATCAAGCCTCCAAACAAATTAATTCGAACATATGGCAGGTAAGGAAAAAATCCTAATTCAACAAATAAACAGAAAGACAGATGGATAGATAAACCTTTTAAAAATCCTGAATGTTGTTGGATGACATTAGGGGAGCAGGGCACAGAGATTGTATCTAGCTTGAAGAACCCTGGTTCCTGATTGTGGCTCTTGGGGTATTTCCTATTGATTCTTCACTAGCGGTTTTGTTGGCTAGGACTGAAAAGAGTTCCAATTGATTAAGGTGTTAAAAGATGCAGATTTTCTACTGAAAGTTAAAAAAATGCTGTGCCTGAAATCCTGTTGCTTAGCATGTTAAATAGCACTAGACTAGGTCCAATAGGGATGTGGTAAGTCAACTCCTCTGTAAATTCCTTCAATTGAGATAGGCCTGCTCTAACTAGGATTTATGACACTAAAGATAACTGCAACTGAAATAGGTCCATCTATCTGGCCAGGTTATCCTGCTATGGTAATAGAGTAGACCATACTGCCAGCAACTCAACGCTGAGTGTCAGGTGGTGGTTATCTAACCTGACAACCCCTGAGGACTAATGGCCTTGGGTGCCAATGTCCACAGGGAAGGGAGACAATCCCCAAGTGGATTAAATCCCACTCGAATCCATCTTGAAGGAGGGTATCAGCATCATCAATACTGGCCTGGGGCTGTGGAGGACTTTGAGTGCCACAAGGGCTCAGGACCAGAAAGTGATTTGCGGAACTGGATCAGTGGTATGGGGGTCATGCTGTGATGCAGAAGGCAGATAAAAGGCCACTGCATTATATTCTCAAGACAGTCTTCATGGCTGATTGCCATGAGGATTGTCTATATTCATATTTGGATATGGCAGAAGAATAAGAAGAATAGGTCTATTTGAATTGATGGAATTTATGGAGGAGTTGACTTACCAAGTACCTAGTGACTCTATCTGCCTACTCTAGTGTGATTTATTAAGCTGAACAACAGGGTACCAGCCTGTATTGTATTAAAAGCAGATGAAATCCAGAGCAACGTACAACACCAAACTATTTTTGTGGCTCCAAAATTCCCACGGAGTGCCCACTCATGTTCCACAAAGCTAGAACACTGTGGGGTTTGGACAAAAATAGATTGGGCCATTCCCGGAGGTGTCTAAGAGCAGTGAATTGGAGTTACATATTCAACATTTCTTAACTTGAGGCAGTTTGCCTCCAAAACCTACAACATTTATATAGATAAAACAGATTTCTGGCCTATATATAACTCCTTCTCCCACAGAACCATAAGTGGCCTTCCTAGCAAAACTATTTTTGTTCTGTGTGGTTTTTTTTTAAAAAACTAATCACTCAGTTTGGTAATTTTCAGGGGTAGGGTCTTCTTCTTTTGAGTCTAGGTCAGACTTTAAACTGCTAAAACAAAGCCACCTTTTGGTTACTTTAATCTGCAATTTCTTTCACCTGACTTAGTGTGGGAAAGATTGTGATAGGGTAAAAATATGGTCTTTTAGGTGTACTTTTTTGACACCTTTGGTTTAGTTAGAACAAGAATGTAAGGCTGTTTTTATGTTCCTGTGATTGCTGTCCCCCAATTCAAAATTTTCCCATATTTTTATAATAGATTCATAGTTATCTCACACTCTGCACATTCCAAACTGGATTTTATGAGTCAAATTGACCAGCAATGTGGATACATCATCTTGTGGGAATATTCTGGGAACAGCCCAGCCTTTGAAATGGATGTGGCCTAATCATTTTATAGATGATTAATAATATAGCAAAGAGCAAGGGTTTAGTCTGAACGCTACAGACACTGCCTTTCCAGAGATCATAGATCATCTTGCTATGAAAGTTTCTATGATAAATCACCTCACTTACCTTTTCCATTTCTTGAACTGAGTACTGCAGTCAGCCAATGGCATTTCCTTTCTAGTTCTCATTTCCACAGTCTCTAAAACCGTGCTACATTTAAAAAAAGCAACCCTCATCTTTTAAAATTCTATCAGCAAAAAAGTAGGATCATCAGACTACAATTTTAAAAAGGATTTCTTAAGGGTAGTTATAAATGCAAAAATTTGTATAATTAGATACATTCATTTTGATATCTTTGCATTAAGTTTTCCCATGATGTTTCAAATTAATCCTTAACTGGTAGGTAGGGATTGCTGAGTGCTAGAAAATAAATGAATAAATAAATAAATAAATAAATAAATATAACCCTCTTTTTTTTTCAACTGCTCCTAAATTATAACTTTGTGTCTGTTGCATTGCACATCAGATTATCAGGTAGCAAACTATGCCTCCTGAAACTGATAACAATTGTTGACCTTTTGTGTATTGTGACCTATATAGCCAGAGGGAATAAACTATATCTAGTATATTTACCTTCTCATTTTAACTGCCACAGACACTTGCTGGTTTCATCTATGATATTAATCTTTCACTAAAATACTAGTCAATCTGTCAGTTGTCATCATTTAATATTGCTGTAAAGATTTGGCATTTTCTGGTAGTCTTTCTTGCAATCTTACCTGTTTCATTTGAATCTACCTAAAGCATATATTTAAGTAGCCCTCTTAATCATAATTCATAATTAGAGAACCACTAAATCTGTGCTGGATATATAAGCTACTTACTTACTTGTTCATTAAATTTGTATTGTGCCCATCTCGTGGGAGATGGTTTACAAACAGAAAAACAAAATACCGTGATCACCATAAAATTATAATAGGACAAACTGGACATGAAAATGAAACAGTCAACAATGAATAATGGCTTATTATCCCTTTGTTTTCATCTGGAGAAGAAATCTTCAAATGTTTCACTAAGAGGTTAGATATTTTGGAGCTATGGTCCAAAATGTAATTATACTAAATTCTGTTTGGCGTTGTTTCCTCCTTCTACTGGAGAAAGTATAATTATATCACCACCACCATCATTTCTTCATTAGAGCTGCAGAGCCAGAAGGGACTATATGGATAATCAAGTCTCGCCCCTGTCAAGGAGACACAATGGGGGAATTGAACTCCCAACATTTGGCTCTGAAGCTAGATACCTAAACCACTGATTTTCCTGAGCATTTACTTTCCAATTGTTAACAAGAGATTATCATCATCGGCTGCTACTTGTATCTGAGCATATATATTTTTCCTGGAATTCATTTTTCCCCAGTTGATAGATGTATCTCTGGTGACTCAATAAACTGATCGTGGAATGAAACATGCAACCACACACATTACATTGAATAGATGGTGGAGTGCATAGTTGAGTTTGATGAAGCTTCCATGCTTATTACTTAGCCTCTTTGTGTCTGTGGCATTTTCCTTCAAAGTGATCAGTAGAGTAGAGATAGGTTGGCACTAAAGTGGGCAATCTATGGCTGCTGCCTCCCAGTTTTGTGTGTTTATACCTAACACCTTTGTGGTTTGTTTCAGCTGGTCCTTATAATGCTTCAAAGGAACTCCACAAGCTCTTGTACCAGAGCTAGGTTCCCTATAAAGAATTTGTTGAGGAAGCCTAGAACCATCCATATGGCAGACATGCCCTATCCATCTAAGACAATGACCTATGATGGCAGCTTCAATGCAATTTACATTTGTCTTCTTGAGAACAGTGATGTTGGTGACATAGTCACCAAGATGGACCTTAACTTCTGTTGGTGAAAATGCTCAAGCTTTTTGATGTCTTGGTGATAGAGGGTCCATGTTTCACAGTCATACAATAACACTGAGGTAACAACAGCTTGTTATACAATAAGCTTTGTATGAACTGTTAACTCTTTGTTCATGAAGACCTGGTGTGATAGAGGACCAAAGGCAGAATGGGCAGCACTTATTATCTTCATCACATCCTGGTCACAGGTGCAGTTTTTAGATAGGCTGCTACCAAGGTAAGAAAATTTTCTACCTGTTCCAGTGTCGAATCTGAGATGGTAATACTGAACTCTGGAAGGGCTGTCCAAAGGCCAGGTTGTGCAAGTACCTGAAGAAGCAGACGAGTGAAGTAGTGAAATTCAGCTCTTTATTAATGGGGTTTCAATACTGTTTGGATGGGGCAAAACTCGGACTTATATACACTATAAACAGTAACAGTAACAATAATACAACAAGCCCATTGGCTAACAGAGAGTGCACATATTTGGATCCACTTATTTGCATAAGAATAGATATATGAGAAAAGATACATTCGCCTCCTGTCAGAAAACACACTTAATATACATAACATTCTTCCCCCCAGGTAAAAAACAAAATCATTTAACCAGGATGGCAGTCTAGTTTCCCTTCTGGGTAGGACGCTTGGCTGAGCCGGCTGAGGTGCTCGTAGGATGGGCGACCTGACTGGAGTGAGGGATTGACTAGAGGGGGAGGATTGTAAACCCAAATTAAAGCCCCGTTTGTCAGATGGAGGAGCAGGGGATCGCTCAAAACCAAAATCTAATTCTGTGAATGAATAAGACAACTCAGGGTCCCTCCTGTGTGTACTAAGAGTGGAGGGCGACTCCAAGCAAAATTGGTCATCATCAATAAAGGAATCCACAGTGCTAGGCTGGGACAGTGTAGGGGTACACCTGGCCGGAGTAGGGGAGCATTCCACAAATTCCCCTTGAAGTCAGTCCCTAAAATGCACCTCTGGGTCAATGTTGGCTGACTGCTGACTATTACCTCTACCCCCTGGGTTTAAACGGGTGGGGGCCAACCCTAGTGTTGAGTGTCTGTATTCGTCTTGTAGGTCCAGTACTCTGGGTCTCAATTGATCCTCATGCCTCCTCCAAATCAGACCAATGGCTGTTTCGATTCTGTAAGAAACAGGACCAGTTTGATCGATCACAAACCCGGGCACCCACGTAGGACCACCAGCTGCATAATTGCGGCAATGTACAGGGTCTCCGGATGAGAAAAACTTCTGATGTTGGAATGCTATATTTGTGCCTGTGTCCTCTACCCTAGAGGGATCCAATCTCTCCAGCAAGGATGACAGTTTCCTTCGCTGGAGAAATTCAGCAGGGGACAGCCCTGAGGCAAGGGGAGTGAGCCTATATGTGAAAAGAAACTGCCCCAAATCCTCTTCACCCATACACCAAAGCACATCTTTAGTTGTGCACACCTGCTGCTCCACCTGTCCATTGGTGGCTGGGTGGAATGGGGTGGCAGGGATGTGCCTAATTGCATTCTTTTAGCATGAAGGATTGGAATTCTGCAGATGTGAATGTGCATGCGTTGTTGGACACCAGCACATCTGGTGAAGGCAAACAGCCTTCTCAGGTGCATTATTGTGGTGGCTGAAGTGGTATTAGGCACCCTAATCACTTCCAGCCACTTAGAGAATGAATCCACAACCAAGAAAAATAGAGCACCCCTAAATGGACCTGCAAAATCTATGTGCAACCTGGACCATTGGCCCTGAGCAGAATCCTATTCCTGAGAGGGAAGATGGGATTGCTCTGGGTGAGAGGATTGACAACTGGCACAAGTGCCAACCATCTGTTCTATTTCATAGTCCAGTTGAGGCCACCAAAAGTAGCTACGGGCAAGGGCTTTGGAACGTACAATTCCTGAATGACTTGTATGAAGTAAATGTAAAACCTTTTTCCTGAGAGTGACAGGAATGACCACCCACTGGCCCCATAGAAGGCAACCTTGTTCCACTGATAATTCCAAATGCTTGCGGTGGAATGTTCTGAATTCCTCAGCTAGAGGAGAGAAAGGTCAGCCTTTTTGTACCCAAGACATTATTTTAGTCAATGTTACATCCTTGGCCGTAGCCTTGGCTATATCTGACAGGATGACTGGGGGCAAGTCGAATGCCTCAATCATGAGGACCTGATGGTCGCTTTCGATCTTGCAATTGGCTTCCCCGACCCCTGACAGTGGTGAACGTGACAGGGCATCAGCATGGCTGATGTCCTTGCTGGGCCTGTGCACCAAAGTAAAATTGTATGCATTTAGGAAAATTGCCCAACGCAACATCTTTGGGGACAGAATTTGAGGCGTGGGCTTCCCATTCACAAAGATTCCAAGGAGGGGCTTGTGGTCAGTTACAATGGTAAAAGGCCTTCTGTAAAGGCAATCGTGGAATTTCTTAGTGCCTGCCATGATTGCCAACGCCTCCCTGTCTGTCTGAGCGTAATTTTTCTCAGGCTTTGAGAGCGAACTGGCAATGACCCCAGTGCCAAACAGTATATTTCCTAAGAAGTCAATGTAATCGTTTGGCAACTGACTCTTTGCCAAACTGATGGAGAAAAGTGTAATAGAAAATCGTGATAGTAGTTTAACAATCCTTGGAATGATTGCAATTTGGCTTTACATTTTGGCCTGCATGCATGGCCATCTCCTTGGAGTCAGAGAGCATGATACCTTGGGGTGTGATGCAGTACCCCAGGAACTCCACTTCCCATGCCAAAAGCACACATTTGTCTCTTCTGAGACATAGACTGGCCCTCTCGAAATGTGATAGGACTCAATCAAGCCTGGCCGCTAGTCCAATGATGTCCTTAGCGGTGATCAGGACATCGTCAAAATATGGCAGGACACCAGGCAACCCTTTCAAAATACATTCTACGAGAGATTGAAATATTCCGGAGGCCGCATTCACCCCGAATTGTAGTCTAGTTACCTTAAATGCCTCCCTATGCATTACTATGGTCTGGGCTATGGCAGCAGCAGGAGACACAATTAATTGTTGGTAAGCCTGGGCAAGGTCAAGTTTTGTGAAGCAATTTCCTCCATGCAAGGAGGCAAGAAGGTGGCTTGCCATGGGCACAGGATATGCGTTTGGGCGAATAGCTTTATTGATGGTACACTTGTACTCAGCACACACCACCACCACCCCGTTACTTTTCAAAGCAGTCACAATTGGTGTCTCCCACTCTGCGAAGTCCACCGGCCCTAGGATGCCTTGCCCCACCAGTTTGTCCAACTCGGCTTCTATCTTCTCCTTTAAAGTTAAGGGTACCCGGCGTGGCTTCATCCTGATGGGCCGGATGGTTGGGTCAAGCTCCAAGTCAACAGGGGGTCCTTTGTATAAACCTAAACCCTTTTTGAATACCTCAGGATATGCAGCACAAATATCCCGGATTGGGTCAGAGTCTATTGCGTGGATGCCAGAAAACCAGATTCCCATGGGCCTAAACCATTGGGTCCCAATAACACAGTTAGTGCCCTGCTTAACTACAACCAATAGCAAAGAGGTGTGAATGTTTTTGAATTTAATCAAGAAATTACCCACCCCCAGGACCGGAATCTGGCAACCTTGCACATCCCGGAGCGAAGGTTATTTTTTTACAATATATCTTATTGAATACTTTATTAGTAATTGTCACATAAAAACATATTAACATCAAATTTTAACCTAGAACAAAAACATTTCATATCTCCCCCCCCCCCCCCAATAACTTCCAACAACTTCTTCTCCTGCACTTATTTTAATCATTGTGGTGTTTACTGGTAACTCCACTGCCTTCATATCCTCTAAAGCCAATCAATTTTAATTACTGTAGTACATTTCTTTTGATGCTCCTCCATATATTACTTATTTACAAAGTCCACCAACTTTTGCCACACCTGAAAAAAGGAATCATCTTCTTGATCTTGTAGCTTCATTGTCATTTTATCCATCTCAGCCAAGCCCCACAGTTTCAAAAGCCAATCATGCACATCTGGTATAATATCTGTTTTCCAATATTGTGCATAAAGCAGACGAGCTGCTGTAACCATATGCCAAATAAGCCTTTGCTCAGTAATTGGTAATGTTTCTAAACCCAATTCTAAAAGAAAAAGCTCAGGGTACAGTTCAACTTTACATTTCAGAATCTTAGACATCATATTTGCAATATCTCTCCAATATACTTTTACTTTTTCACATGTCCACCATACATGGAAAAGGGAGCCTTCTTTTTCTTTAAATTTCCAGCACAAATAGGATGTCCCTCTATAAATCTTTGATAGCTTTTTGCATGAAACTCCCGCTGTGGCATTATGGAAAATGTATCTGAATCCACCTCCATCTTGAAGGGGACATCCTGCAGGCTCAAGTCTGCAAAGAAATGCTTACTGATGATGCCCACTTGGCATGGCTCAGGCTCGGGTGACACTTTGGTGATGGACGTTTTGCAGTGATGACTCTTCTTGGACTCAGGTGCTGGAGTTCTTTGCTTTCGCTGTTGGCATACTTTAGCAATGTGCCCTCTTCGCCCGCAGTTGTGGCATTCTGTCATGCAGAAGGGGCACTTCTTGCAGTCATGCCGGGCTCCACAGCCATCACACTTGCGAAGGAATTTCTTATCCCGATCGTCACGGTGCTTTCGTCGGACCGCTCAGACTTCTCCCTCTGTGTCGCTGGACTCTAATAAAGAGGTGGAACCAGGCGATGCTGAGGAGGATGAAGATGAACTTTGCTGAGCTTGCACAGCTGAGTCGGTGGCACTGGTGCCGGAAGAGCTTTATCCCGGGCCGTGCAGCCTCAGATGCCACTGCCTCTTCTAGGACATCTGTGAAGGTTAGCATCTTTCTGATCATGAGGCGACATTGAGCACCTTTATCCCTCATGCCGGCCAGCAGATGGTCCCAGAGTGCTTCTTCAATGTTGTCTCACTTGCACGGGGCGGCAGCAATGTGCAGCACAGCGGCGTAGTCTGCAATGGATTCACCAGGTTGCTGCTGTCTTCTGTGGAAGGCCACCCTGGCCGGAAAGATTGAGACCTCTGGCTGCAGGTGCCTCCTCAGTGCGGACATGATTTCTGTGAGCGGCACTACATCTACATCGCTTGGGAGAATGAGGTGGGTTGCCAGCTCAAGCGTCTCAGAACCGCACTGAGCGAGGAAACAGGAGCGCTTCTGGTTTCCATTGGTGATCTTCTGCGAGGCCATTGCATGGCGGAACCGGTGTTCGTATGTTGCCCATTTCTCTGGATGCACTGGGTTGAATGGGCCGATGTTGCTGCCATGTGGGGACGCCATTCCATCCTCATCGCCAGTTTCATGTTCAAGGAATGAAGAAGCAAACGAATGAAGTAGTGAAATTCAGCTGTTTATTAGTGGGGTTTGAACACAGTTTGGGTGGGGCAAAACTCAGACTTATATACACTATAAACAGTTACAGTAACAATAATACAACAAGCCCATTGGCTAACAGAGTGTGCAATTTTCCGATCTGCTTATTTGCATAAGAAAAGATACACGAGAAAAGATACATTCTGCTCCTGTCAGAAAACACAGTTAACATACATAACAGAGTGTCAGAAAGCCTTTGGAGTTCCTGAGCTTTTGGTTGCCACCAGATGCTCTTCATTTCTCTTATTTGTGCCTGTCGTTTCTGCTTTAGTTCTTGGAAATGGGTTTTCTTCATGTCGGAGGATGGATCTTGAAGAAAGCAGATAGATAGGCTTCCTGTTTGGCATTGATGAAGTATAAGATTTCAATCATTGTTGTCCTCAAACCAGTCTTGCCTCTTGTTTTTCACAAAACCAATGGTTTCCTCAGCAGTTTCTTTTACATTTTGCAGTGAGGCCCATTCTTGTTCAACATCATGACTACTGACTGGGTTATTCAACAGTCGGTTGGAGATCTTATTCTAAAAATCCACAGCAGTGTACTCATCCCAAAGTTTAGAGATATCAAGCTTTTGTTTGGGCAGGTTAAGTGGGCATCAAGATGGTCTTCAGTGCCTGTTCAGAAGTTTATGGTCTGCCCAACAGTCTTCAATATTTCTAGCTGTCCTGGTGATGAGGACATTTTTTTATCACACTGCCAGCTGATGTAGTCAAGGATGTGCCAGTGCTTGGAACAGGGATGCATCCATGTGGTCTTAAAACTGAGTGTTGGTGATGAAGAGTGGACAACTCAATGAAGGTGTCAACCCAGTGTGCCTCAGCAGTGAAAAAAGCAAACTTAATGCTCAGGATCATTAGGAAGGGTATAGAAAATGTCAGCAAGTGTCATTTTGCCTCTTTATAAATCTATGGTGAGGCCCCATCTGGAATACTGGGTACAGTTCTGGTTGCCATACCTCCAGAAGGATGTTATAGAGCTGGAAAAAGTGCAGAAGAGGGCAACCAAAATGATTAGGGGACTGGAACACCTTCCTTACCATCTGAGGCTGCAACGGTTGGGCCTCTTCACTCTTGAACGACGACGTCTAAGAGGTGACTTGAATGAAGTTTATAAAATCATGCACAGTGTAGACAAAGTAGATAAGGAAAAACTGTTTTCCCTATCACATAACACTAGAACTAGGGGGCACTCCATGAAACCTTTGGGTACTAGTTCTCAAACTAATAAGAGAAAGTACTTTTTCACCCAGAGGATCACTGGTCTATGGAACTCCCTGCCAGAAGAAGTGGTGACAGCTGTCAGTCTTGACAGCTTTAAGAAAGGATTAGACAAGTTCATGGAGGACAAGGGTATCAATGGTTATAATTGTAGATACCTAAGGACAACCTCCGGGTTGGAGAGGTAGGAAGGATATCTTTCAATGCCATTTCCAGGGAATCCTAAGCAGGTGAAGGCATCAGCATGGACATACCCTGAAGCAAATGGTGAGCCACTGTGTGTGATAGAATGCTGGACTGGATGGGCTGTGGCCTGTTCCAGCAAGGCTGTTCTTATGTTCTTAAGAGTGGAAGTTCTGCACATAGACCAAGAAGCAATATTTTCATTATTACTGTAATTATAAAATATAGTTACTGTTAGAGGAATATGGTGTCACTAAATGGTAGAAGGGGAATATTACATTATTTGGGTGCCAGCATGCATTGTACCTCATGCTGTTGTTCTGTTGTTTTGCTGAGGAGATGAAAAAGTATAGATAACTGTTTTATCCCACAAAATTGTGGGTAGTACCTTTTAGATTTTCAAAGGTAACTTAGAAAGTAATTATTTTAAAATAAAATATGACTTATGGATACCTTTTCCAGGGTTTACCAAGTACAGAATATTCAGGAAGGGTTTACCATTCCCTTCTTCTAGTGACATCATTCGACTGTGCAGTTTGGCCAAGCTGGCTCTTTTCCCAGAAGACACAGTGGGGAATGCAACTCCAAACCTCTGACTTCCATAGCCAGGTACCTAAACTTTGATGCTGCTGCCCGGGTGGTGATGGGATGTGGACGTTATGCCCATGCCTCACCACTGCTTTGGGAGTTGCAGTGGTTACCAGTTTGCCTCCGGGTGCAATTCACGGTGCTGGTTTTGACCTTTAAAGCCCTATATGGTAGTGGGCCAGGTTACTTCAGATACCACATCACCCTAAGGACATCTGTCCATCCAACCAGAGCAAACCGGAGGGGCTTCTAATTGTACCATCGGCCAGGGGGGATCGCCTCTCTGGCACAAGGAGGAGGGCCTTCTCTGTGTCCGTGCCGGCCCTTTGGAACCTTCTGCCAGTAGAACTGTGTCTCCAGACGAAGTTGTTGCCCTTTAGAAAAGAACTAAAAACCTGGCTGGTGGGCAAAGTTTGGGGCGCAGGTGGAGGGGTGGCTTCCGTTGGGTGGTTGGTATAAAGGAGTATGCCTTCCCCCACAGTTCCTCAGTACCTGTGCCCCTTTTTAGGGGTGGGTTCTTAACTCTCTTTTTGTCTGTTTTATTCATGTTGTGAACTGCCCTGAGTCGGCCGTGGTCGAGTGGGCAGTATAGAAATCTAACAATCAATAAATAAAATAAATAAAATCTATCCAGCTATTTATCCATCATATCCAAAACTATTTTATGGTGACACTATTGGGAAATTGGAAAGTAGATTTTTGTAATCCTTTGAAAATACATAATCATAACACAAACTGCTTGAGGGCTAGCGTAGCTGAAACTATAATTATGTGTGCATATTATCAGAAAGCTTGCTAATTATTATTCTTCTGTAATTATAAGTAGTTTACTCTTATTATATACAAAAAGTTGTTTTTAATATATTTTTTAAAATATTTAATGCTGTTACATAATTCTGTGGAGGTTAGGGCTTTAATATGTGGGTGAATGCTGGATTTGGGCTGGAAGGGGACTTGAGGGAACATTTAGTTAGCTTAGTATTTGCTACACTAAGGAGCATTCTATATTGCTAGAAATTCCAGGTGATCTCATCTCATTGCTAATCTCCAGTATTATTAACCATGCACTTAATTGCTGTGCAGTTAATGTTCTATGTTTATTTCCACTACATCATCCCTGTGCCATTCCAACAATATGAGGATGATAAAGAGGATACATGGAAAGAGCATCATCGGAGATTGTGGTATTTTTGAACCATAATCGGGTGCACCCTTGTAATGGCAACATTGTGTTACCAGCTAGTCTTTGTCACACTAAGTAAGGCAAAAGTAACTACAGAATTATCTCACCAAAAGGTGGCTTCATTTTGGCAGTTTTACGTCTGGCCTAGATGGAGAAGTGAACCATTTCTAAAGGTTTCCTTGATTTATTTATTTAATTAGAAAGAAATGAAGATAATTCACCTGAAGCAAGTACTGTTGTAAATAATGTGAATTATGCACTGGCTGGTAAAGGGTGTGGTGGTGAATGAATGTGACAGCATGCACATTTGGAGGGGTATGTTGCCAAAACAGAACAAAAATGCAGACATTTTTAAATTATATGTTCCATGCATTTTCACTTCTGTCCAGGAAAAAGAAACGGTGAAACTAATCAACCAAGTGGTTCTATTTCTCATCCAGAAAATTTGGTTGTAGCTGTAGATTTTTTCCAGTCTCTGGTGATATCACTTCTTTCCTTCGATAGCAGTGTTGCTCCTGGCATTTCTCATTGGGACAAGACCATATTTGTTTTTCATTAAACAACTGGAAAAATTGCACATGGAATCTACAAGGTTTAGAAACATTGCATTAAAAAGGAGAACTCACAGCTAGGCTGGTTAAAGGTGAAATGGACAAAGGATAGTAAGTTCAGGGATTGTCTGAAACTAAAAAAAAGTTGTGTGGCAATCCTATGCAATTTATGTATAAAAGACAGTGATTATTAACAGAAATTCTTATTTGAAAGCAAAAACATCTCAGTGGATGTTTATTTTCCTCCTTTTTTGTGCTTCTCAACGTGCAGGATGGAAACTCATCGCTGCCCCATCTGAGAACTTCTCTTATGGAGGAACCATCAGTGCCTTTGTTCGAGTGGAAACAAATTCATGTAGTTGCTTTGTTCATGAAAGAATATGAAATATTGCAGGCTAGGAACTTTAGTTACCTAATACCAAAAAGGAGGAATTTAGGCTTTGAACTGTACCAAGATATTTTACTGGCTGAGTGAAATAAATTGAAGGACAAATATAGAATGGGTGACCCCTGCATTTTTGGGGGGAGTGAGGGTGGGATGTCTGGAGTTTTGTTCAGTCTTGCCAACATGCATCAATTTATTCTGGATAGGGTAGGAAAATTATAAAGGAAAGTCACAAAGGTTTGTGACATGTTCAGCCAGGCTTTGTCTTAGATGTGTTGGGAGGGGGGCTACCCTGTCCAGGAGAAATAGATGCATGTGTGAAAAAGTGATCTTAATGGTTGATTTTTAAAAAGTGATCCTATAAAGATATCACCTTCATCCTACATTTGTGTATGGATCACATGGCTGTCTTTGTTTATGAAACTACTTAGGATACTGCAAAAAAAAAAATCACTACCTATCAAAACTCTACATGGACTTTAACATCAACACAGTATAAGGGTACAGTTCAAGTATTTATCAACCTTACTTGACAAAGACCCTGCTAAGACAGTACCATCTGCTCTTCACAATCACTTTATCTAGACATTAAGACTTTTGTCCAGAGTGCATTGAACAAACAGTACTTGGGAAATCTGTCTTAGGCTTTTATGTGACTGAGTTAAACTTTTATTCCCCTCTACTTAATTTCTTTATATATATATATATATATATATATATATATATATATATATATATATATATATATATATATATATATATATATATATATATATATATATATATATATATATATATATATATATATATATATATATATATATATATATATAATTTTATACATATAAAATACAAAACATGATACAAAAGTATACAACATAATAGTTAAGAAAAAAAAATAATTATTAAAATACACAGTAAAAAAAGAAAAGAAGAAAAAAACAACTAAAAAAAGATGTATACACCTACCGAGTTCTTAAAAACCATCATTGTAAATAAAAACTCTTGACTTGTTACTTAAAATTTATTCTCTAACCTTAACTACCCTCTCTAAATCTCATTTTCCAATAATTCAAATAGTACCATTATGGGTAGGAATACAATAATATAAATGTAAATAATAAATCACCCTGTGTTTATTTACATTGCCCTGGAGAGCTCAGAGTGTCTCAGTATTATTAATTCCAAAATCCACTTTGATCAGGTACAGGTCTCTTTCTTTCATCCCCCATAAGGGAGTGATCCACAAAAGGTTTCCAAATATTCCAAAATCTGTTTTCTTTCAAATTATCCATTTTTTTCTTTATCTCCCAAGTCAATTTATCGTTCAAGGCTAAATTCCACATTTCTTTATACCACTCTTCAGTTTGTATGTTTACATCATTTTTCCAATGTCTAGCAATACATTGTCTAGCCGTTGTAATCATTATCTCTAATAACTCTTTCTTATCCTTATTTAAATTAATGCCTTCCACATTTGTTAACAGATTGATACCTGATCCCAGTTTTACCATCTTGCCCAAATTTTTCCCAATTTCTTTTTCAATTCTATTCCAAAAATCTTTAACCACGTTACAACTCCACCACATGTGTTCATACGTTCCAATAGTATCCTTGCATCTCCAACACATTTTATTGTTTTTATTGTCCATTTGGTGTAACCTCACTGGGGTCAGATACCATCTCCACAACATTTTAAAATTATGTTCCTTTATTCTAACTGACATAGTTCTCATAATCCTCTTTTTCCATTTATTTCTCCATATATCCTTTCCCATCTTTATATTCAATTCTTGTTCCCACCTTAATTTCAAATCCTCTTGTGGATCACCGTCCCTATTTAGTATTGTATACAATTTACTAACTAATCCCTTAATATTTTTATCCCCCTTTCTGACTTTTAGAATCAGCTCTTCAAATTCTGTCTTTTCTCTTTCCAAATCATATTCACTCATATATTTACTGTTCCATTTAATGATCCTCAATCGCTGAAACCAATTAATTTTTAATTGCTCGAAAAATTTTTTCCTACTAGCCTCATCTCTACATATCCGAAACCAGTCCTTCAACAGGATAACCTCATTCTTCATCAGTACCTCCTTTGTCTCCTCATTTATATTAAGTGGAAAACTCACCATATCTAATATTTCCAATATGGGTGAAGCATTTGGAATCAAATCCTTCTTTAACCTCTTCCATACATTCATTAATCCTTTCAACATAGTATTTTTATTCACTACCTTTCCCAATTTGCAACCTAAAAAGACCATTTTACCCATATATTTGTAGTCCCTCATCTCTATTTCCTCCCATATTACCTTTTCCCTTGCCAAGATCTTCACAACATTCTTGATTTGAAATGCCCGATAGTATGCCATCAAATTCGGCATTCCCAACCCTCCTTCTTTCTGTGGTAAATACCATAACTTTTTTGGTAACCTGGATTTCTTTCCACCATTACAAAAGTTATTAAACAGTTTTTGGAACTCCTTAATTTCCTTATCCTTCAACTGAATTGCTAACACATCAAATAAAAAATTTATTCTGGGTAATAACATCACTTTAGCAAGTGCAATTCTCCCAAACCATGACAGTTTTAACTTTTGAAAGCTTTGTATCCTATTCTTAATTTAAATTTTCAAACTGTCATAGTTCAGTCTTTTAAGCTCTTCCAATTTATTTGATATAATTATTCCCAAATATTTCAGCTTATTCTTGATCTGAATATTAACTATATCCTTTATCTTCTTCTGATCTTTTTCATCCATATTGCAAAGCATCATTTCCAATTTATCCCAATTTATTTTCAACCCAGTAATATCCTCAAAATACTTTAGTTGTTGCTGAATTCTATACATTACCTTCTCTGGTTGTTTTACAATTATCAGAGTGTCATCGACATACATACTTATCTTATTTCCCATAATCCCCACTATTTTTCCTTCCTCTCGTATAGCTTTTGCTAATAACTCCATTGCCATGATAAAAAGTATTGGAGATAAGGGGCAGCCCTGTTTCGTACCTGCCTCCAACTTTACCTCATCTGTAACCTCATCGTTTACAGTGGCTATTCCTTGCTGATATAATTGACCAATTACCCTTCTGAATTTGACACCAAATCCATAACTTTGAACAATTTTGAAAGCCAACAAATGTATAATCAAGCCTCCAATCCTTTCCTGTCACACATTATCCACTATGGCAGATTCATAGATGACCTATTTTTCATTCTCGATTCTCAGGTCATTGTTATTGAATTTGTACAATGGATCAATTCCATTGACAGTAATTTGCGGTTCACTCCTCACTTTGATACCGCCTCTATTCCATTTTTGGATGTAGAGGTTTACATTTCTGAGTCTAGAAGAATAGCGGTTAGGCTATATAGGAAACCAACGGATAGGAACCCATACTTAGAATACTCTTCTTATCATCCAGCCTTTGTTAGAAATAATATTCCATTTGGCCTTTTTGCCCGTGCCAAGAGAAACTCCACGGAATCCGCAGACTTTAATAAATCCGCCCTAGTGATCCAGAAAAAACTTAAAAATAGAGGTTACCCAACGCACATGGTTAACACAGCTCTTCAGAGAGTAAGGGACACACCCAGAAAGCAGTTGCTAGATAGGAAACAACGGGAATGGGGTAACTTCATCAGGTGCTCCTTTGAGTTTTCACCAGCAGCCAATCAAATAAAGAACATCATTTATAAACACTGGCATTTGGTCAGTGACCTCCCCGGTTGTAACGAGAAACCGATGATTGGCTTCAGAAGGTCCAAATCTATTAGTAATATTCTCGTACGTTCAGACCATACTGCCAAGGCCATTATTAATGATAAAATGTTTCCAACAGGACACTACAAGTGTCATTCATGTATAGTGTGTCAGTTTTTCTGGGAAACCAAAGACATTTATATTCCAAAGAAGCAATTAACTTTCACTTTGAGATCCCTCACCAGTTGTGCCAGCAGATGCGTTATTTATATGTGGGAATGCCCCTGCCAGATGCGATATGTGGGACTTATCAGTCAGCCACTGAGGCAGCGGATTTCGGAACACAGGTCCAAAATTAGACACCAGGTGACAGATGCACCATTAGTAACTCATTATATGGAAAAACGCCACTCAGATAGGGATTTCCGTTTTGTAGCATTAGAAATGGTCAGACCAAGGCCATTTGAGAGGTGCAATATCAACAAAAGATTAAGAAAGTGCAAAGCATTTTTTATTCACTTCTTTGATACTATGTATCCAAAAGGATTAAATCAGGAGCACGATCTTGCAGCATTTCTATAGGTAACACTCTAGGTCATGGGTTTTTGCGGCTACAGTAGGTGGTTTCGGGAGTTTACAACAATTGGTTACACGTGAGTTACTTTCCACTAAGCATAAAGGCAGCTGCCTCACATTCATTATCAACATCCATATGCACCTAATAGAATGCAAGCGCGGTGCCAAAATGGCCACCACGCTCTTTGTGGGGGGCCACCACCCAGATGCAGACATCCAGGCTAGTTAGGGGGCGTGGCCACCCCTCTATAAAAGGGGTGGCCACGAGGCAGCCGCACTGCCATTTTACGAAGCGACGGAGCGGAGAGGTTCGCTCCGACGCTTCTTTCCCGGCTTTGCCCCTTACCGGAGGATATCCTTCGATCTTCTGGGGATATCACTCTGGCGTGGCTTTCTTTATCGGAGGAATTTTCCTCCTTTGACCTGCGCCTTCTTGGGTGGCCATGGCACCCAAGCGCGAGGCCCAGTTGGCCCCCAGGCTGCGACGGGAGGGCTCGGCCTACCCCCTTGACCTCCTCTGGGCTGCCACCGGGCCGGAGGGCTCAGGTGGCACCCCCACAGGCGGGTGGCGGGGTTATGATACCTACTGCCACCAATGAGGGTGAGCAGGCCTCCGCCTACCCTCCCAGTCTGAGGACTCGGGCTCGGGCGGCATGGGCCTACTCCCCAGGGGTTTCTACCCCTGCTGCGCCTTTGCCTGGCTTGGGGCATAGTGGCCCACTTAGGCGCGGTGTGGGTTTCTGTCCCACCGTTATTCCAGTCCCTCATGGGCCAGATTATTGGGCATGGCCCTATTCTGGCCAGGGATTGCCACATGGGTTTATCCCTCATCAACTACACTGTGGGCCATCCGGCCCATTCGGCCCACCTTATCCCGGTGGGTCTGATGCTGTGGATGCTCTCCTTGCCCGCATTTCGGGGCTGGAGGCATCAATGGGCATTGCTCCACCACCTTCAGATGGTGGGTTTGCCAGCTCTGCAGTTCTGGCCCACATGCCGGCCACGGCTGCGCAGTGGGCCGCCAACAGGGTTGAGCTGCTGGAGGCCATCAGGCCAGCGCAGGCTGGCGCCTTGCAGCTCCCCATTCGACCATTACAGCAGGGCTCTCCACCGGGGAACAGTCCTGCTTGGCATGGACGCACGGAAACACAGAGCTCGATGGCCATCGCGAGCTCTGACGCCCACCACGGGACGGAACCCCCAGTGCGGGCGGCTCATGGGGGTGCACCGAGTGAGTATCCTGGTCAAATCAGCACACCTGTGACACTAGCTCATAACGCTGGGGGGGGGGTGCAGTGGCCATGCCAGCAAGAGGCCACTTACACCCTGGTTCTTACAGGGGTGACCGCCCCTTTGCTTTCCCTTAACTTCTCGGGGGTCCGATAGGGCCTTTTATGTGTTTCCCCACTCCAATCCATGCCAACGGCGGCCCTGCTGACGGCCAGTTACTCCATACCCCTGGGTGACCATTTGTCCTGGGCTTTTAGCGAGAAGATGTGGCGTGGGGAATATATTCACATTTTTCCCCCTCCTGCAACGTGAACCCACTGAGGAGGAGATGGAGGGGCAGGACGACAGGGACAAGGAGTTGTCCCGTCGCCGGAAGCTGCCTCGCAATGGGGCCAATTGGTTACCGGCCTATTTGGTATCTATGGCAGGATAGATAAGGGCCCGTCCTGATTTGGCCATCCCAAGGGTCCAGTACTTGGACAATATTTACCGGGCCATGGTTGATTTCCCTGGCCCATCATGGTTGGCCTATGGCGCAGAATTTGGGATGAGGGCGGCCCTTCACCCTGAGATGCGAGCGACGAGCCCTGCTAGCACTTGTGGCTACTATATATGACTCCCACGTGGCCAGCGTCTATGCTCCATACGAAGAGTCTAATTCCGGGCAACTGCCTCTGTGGCTTTCTTTGGGGCTCTCAGATTAAGTGAGCTGGTACCACTTTCAACAGGGGACATGTTCTGCAGGGCACTGGAACTAGAAGATGTGTTGCTCGACCAGGAGTGGGCTCTGGGGAGGTTTCGCTCCTCAAGGGCCGGTCAGCGGGGAAAGGGTAGTAGCATGGTGCTGCCATATGCCCGGTTGCTCCCCCACATGTGTTTGTGGCAGTGCATGGTTCACACCCTGGCCTGTCGTTCTGCTACCAAGATGGGTCTCCCCTTACTGACTTACAATTGGTACCCATTCCTTCCGGATAGGCACTGCATCAACTGTGGCTGCATTTGGGTACCCGGAGCCTGACATACGTTGCATGGGCAGGTGGGGATTTGTGCCTTTTCCTCTGTCTGTTCGTCCCCTCACTGCACGAATGCCTTGTTCTGCCCTCAATTCTCCCTCCTTATCTTACAGACCCTGTGCGTTTCCGCACACTGGCGGCAGTGTGGCTTGTGGGCCACAATTTATGTGCACTGGGCGGCACAGTATGCTGCTTCGTCAGAATGGGGACCCCATCTCGGGCTACGTGTAACCGCACGTATGCAGTGGTATGGTGTGCACGGCATATAGGTGGCAGGAACTGTTGCCATTCCTGATGTCCATTGGGGATGCTGGGCTGCCAGATGTTTTAATTCTGCATCTTGGAGGCGATGATCTTGCACAGATCGCTAGTCTGGACTTAAAGAATTCCGAGTGCAGTGACCTGGTGTTTCTTTACCATTTATGGCCATACACACGGTTGCTATGGTCGTACATGGTGCCGAGGCACTATTATAGGGGAGGCATTGACCCCTGCGGTTGGACCATGCCCGGCAGTCAGTGAACTGGGCTGTTGCCTGGTTCCTTATCCAGAATGGCTTGGGGGACAGCCATTTGTCGTCTGGGGATAGGGTTACAGGAATTTAGCCTTTATTCTGGAGATGGGGTTCACCTGTCAGCAAGAGGATGCATCTCTCTTTTGAATAATGTGCAAGAGGGCCAGGTGACCAAATTGTCAGTCAAGGGGGGGGCGGATCTCTGATGTGATTTTGTCAATGTTGCCAAGTGTAAGGTGCCTCTCCGGGAGTTGCAGGTGATGCACGGCCACCTCAACTTTGCCTGCAGAGTGGTAACACCAGGCAGTGCCTTTGACGGGCTTCTGGGTCACACTATGGCAGGTCTTTATAAACGACACCACAGGGTACGGCTGACTAGGGGTTTACGAGCAGACCTGTCAGTTTGGCTCACATTCCTGCAGGACTTTCATGCCGCCTCCTTTTGGAGATTTGAGCTTATGGTCAGCCCCAGTCCCAAGTACAGTCGGATGCCTCCGGCTCCCTGGGGTATGGGATTTATTTTAAGGACAGTGTGCATATGGTCATTGGCCACAGGGATTACAGGGCACGGATCGCTTACGCGATCTTATGTTTCTAGGGTTTTTCAATTTTGGGTCACCTTTATGCTCTGGGGGGACAGGTGGGATAATTCCGTGGTTCACTTTTGGTGTGACAATGCTGCGGTGGTGCACATTGTCAATGCCCAAACATCTAAATTCCCCGGAGTCATGACCTCAGTTCGCCAATAGTTCTTAGGTCCGTGCGCTTTGATGTGCTCCTTAGGGCTAGACATGTGCCAGGCATTAATAATGATATTGCCGATGCTTTATCCCGCCTGCAGATCTCCCGGTTCCGTGCCTTGTCTCCAGACGAAGAGGATCTCCCCTCTCCACTCCTGCCTGAGATATGGACATTTAGCAAGGAGAGGTGAACCGGGTGAGTGGCATGTCTTTGGCACCTCGCACGCATAAGGCGTATCAGCATACACTCCTTCACTTTAGGGCCTTTTGTAGGCGAAGGCAGTTGCCTGAAATGTAGCCGATACCGGTCGACGAGGTTTTACAGAATATGGTGCACCTTCATGATCTGGGGTTGGCCCCACGCACCATCGCCACCAGGCTTCACGCCTTGACATTCATGGCCAAGGCACGGGGCTTTACTGACTGTGCAAGTGCCTTCTGCATACGCCATGTATTGGAAGGGTGGACACGTGTACATGGCCGCCGCCCAGACACACGTCGCCCTGTTTTAACAAGTATTCTGACCCACCTTGTACAAGGCTGGCATAGACTAGGTTACAGTAGGTATGAGGAATCTCTTTTTCATGCAGCTACACTGTAGCTTTCTCTGGAGCTCTGCAAATCAGCGAGCTGGCCCCATGTTCAAAGGGGGACATGTCTCGTAGGGCACTGGAACTTGATTATGTGTCTATCAACCAGGAGTGGGCTCAGTTGAGGATTCGTTCCTCAAAGGCCGATCAGCATGGAGTAGGCAGTGGTGTTATACTGCTACGATGTACATTTGCTGACATCTGTCCGGTTGGTGCCCTACGTGCAATTTTGGCAGTGCCTGCTGCGCGCCCTGGCCTGTTTTTCTGCCACCAGGATGGGTCTCCCCTTACCAAATTTCAGTTCTGGAGGGTGACCGGTACCGCACTTCACAGTGTGGGGCTTGTTATGGCACCCATTCATTCAGGATAGGCGTTACATCGACTGCGGCTGCGTTTGGGTACTCTGAGGCTGATATATGTTGGATGGGCAGGTGGGGGTCTGCGCGCTTTTCCTTATATGTACGTCCCCTCACTGTATGAGTACCTAGTTATGTCCTTAATTCCTTTTCCTTCTTTTACAGACCCTGTGTATCTACGCACACTGGTGGCAGTGGGGCTGGTGGGCCGCAGCTATGTACACTGGGTGGCACAGTATGCTGTGTCATTGGAGTGGGGACCCCATCTCGGGCTGTGTGCATCCGCACATATCCGGTTGTATTGTATGCGCGGCATGAAATGGCGGGAACTGTTGCCATTCCTGATGTCCATCAGGGATGCTAGAACACCTGATGTCCTGATTCTGCACCTCGGCGGCAATGATCTTGCACAGATCACTGGCCTTTCCTTAAAAATGACGGTGTGCAGCGACCTGGCGTTTTTGCATCATTTATGGCCGTACACACGGTTGCTATGGTCTGACATCGTGCCGAGACAGTGTTATAGAGGAGGCATGGACCTCCGTGGTTTGGACCGTACCCGGCGGTCAGTGAACAGAGCTGTTGCCCGGTTTCTCGTTCAGAATGGCTTTGGAACAGCCATTCGACATCCGGGGATAGGCTTGCAGGATTTTGATCTATATGCAGGAGATGGGGTCCACCTGTCAGCCAGAGGTATGAACCTCTTTCTGGAGGATGTGCAGGCAGGCCTGGTGACCGAGCTGATGGTCTGGGGTGGTGGGCGGTGAGTCATCATGGACGCCTCCCCATGTGGCGGGTAGCACTGGGTAAGGTAAAGATTTATGACCCATAGGTATCCGACAGGTTCGCAATTGACTGGCCAACATGTAGATAGGTACAGGGGAAACAGGATTGGCCGGTCAAGGGCGAACCATGAAAGGGGTGATGTCAGGAGCTTCACAGCCTGCATTACCTTGATATTTAAACTGATACACCTCATAGGGTGGGGTCAGTAGATAGTATATTGACTCCGGTCAACAATTTGTTTGTGTCAACAAACAAATTGATACAAATTGATACATGTAGCCAATTTCCATTGGCATTTACGGTGGAACCTTACCAGTGCTACTGCGGCCTGCTTGCCTTAAAGAATTACAATTGGATGATACACCAATTGAAAGTGATAATTCGGACTAGGGCATTATTCAATAAAAGTGGCCCGATGCCTTTAATCCAATACCGGTGTCTGAGTCTTTATTTGGGGGGGTGCGCCTGCAATGAGCGGAGGCAAGGATGCGACGTTAAGAGACCTTTTTACACTTTGGTAAGCTTTTGCCTTTTTTCATATAGTATTGTAGCTACATATTAGATGCATAGCAGCAATATATATCTAACGTGTATTCATGTGTAACAGTTCTCTCTATCACACTTGTCATGCTAATCATTATGTTTATGTACAATTATTTTTGTGTGCAGATTTCCTGAAGAAGAAAAAGTTATTCGAAAAGTCGAAATAACTGGTATCGACTTTGAAAATTATAGCTGTATCAGTGAATCATTTATACTTACCCATAGAGGAATCATTTTTGTTATCAAGAATTATAAAAATGGAATTATTTTTGTTATCAAGAATTATGAAATATGTTTGTGAAGAAGAATAAGCTATATCAACTCTTTACCGAGTCGGATACATCTCACTCCATATCATTTTTAGAGATAAAACAGTCATCATTTCAAACTGTTTTTGCTATCTGTTGAGTACCACACCGTTTGTAACTGCGCGGCTTGCCATCGCTGCATCCTCTTTTCTTGCCATCTGTTGTCCACTCTATCCCATACTCTCCTTGTGTTTGTGTTTCTTCACATCGTGCATTCCTTGGTCTTCAGTTTTGGGGGCCTCTTGGGTTCCTTGTCCTGGATGCGTGGCTTTGCCCCTTCCCTCTAGGTATCTGTAGCTTCTTTCCCGTGTCTCTACTCCTCTCTTCTTCGGCCTGTCGTCCCGTCCAGACACAGTGTCAGTGCGGGCGTTCCTTTGGCCCTGGACCCGGCACCCATGGCGGCTGGGGCCCCAGTGGGGTGGCTGCTGCCAGCTCGCTTGCCGGGTGTACTGGCCGCATTGGTGCCCCACCTGGGTGGCCTGGCAATTGGCCCTTATGGCCTGGTTTGCCGTGGCTGCACCGGATCTCTTGGGCTTTCCTGCCCTCCGGCCCTCCATTTGTACCTTAGGTTGTCTGAGTCTTGCGGACACTTTGTCTGGTGGCCCCTTCTGGCATTCCGCCTGCCAGGCCTTCCACTTTTTGTCCTTGGCGACCCGCCCTGGTGCGATTTTCCCTCCTGGGGACACCACTTTTTGGTCCTGCCTTCCCGTGCCATTGGTATATTCAGTTGCCTTGGGACCGGGTGGGTTGCCTTTCTGCCATGATCCTCTCTTTCTGTATGCTTCGATTCACTTTGCATTTGGTGGGCTGTTCATGCATCTTGGTTGTCCCCGGCGGCACCTGCTCCGCCTTCACGAGACCTTGGCCTGTGTGGTGGCCTGGCTCGGTTTCTGCCCGGACCTACCTTCCTGGTCCCTGGTGTACCTCAGTCCTTTCCCCAAGGGGCAGGTGGCTCTGATCCCTGCTTCTTTGGTGGTTTGTCTGTCCCACCTCCTGTTTCCCTCACTCCTCTGGCACGTTGCCCGTGCCTTGTATTGGGTGGATAGATTTGTCGTCACCTCCCCGGCATCTTCGCTCCACTTTCCCTGCAGCCGTCAGCCTTTGTTTGGGCCTTAGGTGTTACCGGGGGCTCTGGTTGCCCGCGCCACGATGTCTGCTTTCGGGGGTGTGGATTTCATTTGTGTCGGGCTGCTCTTTCCTCTCGTTGCACTGTTCTTCGGACATGGTGGGTCCTGGAGTGTTGCCATTTATGTTCTATTGCTCGGTATCCTCCTGGATTTGTATTGCTGGGTTTCCATCTTGGCGCCCGCTGCTCCATTGATGGGGGCTGTGCCTGTTGGCGATCCTATGTCTCCCCTGGTCTGGACGCTTCTTTTCTTCTTTCAATGTGTGTTGGTCCACGGGTCTGGGGTACGCAATCCACCTCTTTGCAGGGTGGGTTTTGCCCTGCGGGCCCCGCTGCCCGTAGACTCATAGACCCCCACGGGTTTGTTTTTCAGCAGCTTTTCTCGGGGCGGGGGCTGGCCATTGCCTTCCACGGGGTCTTCATACCCTCCTGCTGTGCCAGCCATTTTGGGGTGGGTTTGGTCCCTAGGGCGTATGCGTCCTGCCTCGACCGCGACGGGGCTGGCAGGCTCCCGGTTGCTTTCTTCTCTAGGTTGGCCGCCATTGGTTTGCTCTGGGCCCCCGGGTGTTCCTTGGTGCTGCGGCTTAGCTTGCTCTGCACTCCTTCCTGTCTGGGCATCGCCGGCGCTTGTGTTGCGCTGAGGTTGGTTTTGTTCATGAGCCTCACAGGGCCTGGCTTGCGGGTAGTGTGGTTGCCGGCTTCTGGGCCTGACCTGCAGTTTTGTCTATCTTCAGTGGTCTGCCCCCTTTGGCTTTCTGGACTGTTGTCACACCTCATTTTGGGGTCGGCCTGATCCTTGGTGGGGGTTGATGTCAGGCATTTCTCCCTCTCTCTGGCGAGGCCTTGGACATTGGCCCAACCCTGTCAGGGTGCAGGGTGGCCCGGCAATTGGGGCCTGGGACTGTTTCCCTTTCGGGATGACCTCCTTCTGTGGGGGTTCTCGGGGGGATCCGCCGTGGCCATCCTGGTGTGATGGCACGGCGGTGGTGTGCATTCTCCGCCTCCGCACGCCTGGTTTGTTTGGGGTCTGTTTCTTGTCCGCCTGTTTGTGCTGCCCCCCCCCCCCGCACCGTGCCCTTCTCCTTTCAGGGCTGCATGTGCTCCTGGTACTGATTTTGTTGTTCCTGCTTCCCTATCCTGCCGCTTCCTTGCCTGGCGCCCGGCATTGGCACCGGCAAACTGGGGGCCTGCCGCTGCCCTCCCGTACTCACTGGGGACGTCTGGCTTGGCACCGGGAGCGGGGCCATTGGTCTGTTTCTTCCCGGCCACCCCTGGGCTCCTCAGCCTGCTTCTCCAGCTCTCTTGATGTTCTTTCGGCCTGTGCCCCTGCTACCTCGCGGGGGGTTCTTCTGGGCTAGTTTTCAGGGCTTGGTGCACTTGCGTGATGGTTGACTGGTGCCCGGTACAGTCGGTGGGCACCCATATCCCCCGCATTGGTGGTCTTGTCTTGAGGCCGGCTTGTCATCTTGGTGATTTGCCAGGGGCTCGCCTTCGGCTCCCCTTTTGGCTCCCCTCGGTGCCGCCAGCAGTGCCCTCTTTGCCGCTAGGGTGGGTTGCCCATGCTGGTCTACCTGTTTTGGGGTTGTTGATTCTTCTCATTCCCAACCCTGCCTCCTCTATCCTCCATGTGGTGCCCATTCCTTGTGCAGGTGCTACATTAGTCACTGCCGTATATGGGGTGTCCTTGGTTGCTGACGTCTCCAGGATGGGCCGGTGCGGGCCTGTTCACTTCCGTTTCTATGAACACCTCCTGTTCTATTAGGCACCTTGCTGGCACTTGCTCTTTCTGTTCTCTGTTTCAGCTCCGGAACCCCTGGATGCGATGGCACGGGCATGCAGCATCGGCCACAACTGTGAGTTGAGGATGCCCGGTGGGATGTTTCATCGACGGGGGGCATGTGCCCAGGGCTTTGGCCGTGTGTGCCTGGTGTGGCGCTGGTCCTATCTGTATGCCGGTGGTGAGATGTTCTGCCCCTCTACTGGCATTCTGGTGCACCTAGTGTCTTGCTTCGCTTCCTTGGTGCCTCCGACTTTTGGCCACCAGGCCTGGACTCTGGAGGGGGGCGTGTTGCTGGTGTCTTGTTGGCTGGCCCTGGCCCCAGGGCTGACTTGGTGGGATCACGGTGGAGAGCCACCAGATCCGTACAGAGGATGTTGGTTGTATGGAGATCCTGGAGTGCTCCTTCCTGCACAGGGCTTGGTCCTTCTTTGGCTGGGTGGCAGGCAGGCCTGGGGGGGAGTCATGGTAGGCGCCTCCCCGTGTGGTGGCTAGCACTGTTAAGGAGGCTCTGGGTGACCCCTACGGGTCCGGAAGGAGCACACTCGGTTGGCCCGTGGCAGGTCTAGATAGAGGGATAATCGCCTGGCCAATCCAGTGTGCTCAGGAACAAGCGTGCAAAAGCCTTATCAGTTCACCGGACACACGTCAGAAGTAGAGGTTTGGTCATTTGCGCTTCTGGGGGTCAATACAGTTGGCTATAACCATCTCTCCTTACCAGTGCTATGTCGGCCCGCTTGCATTACTGAATTATTGTTAATAAAATGGCCCAGTTTCAATCCCAGCACTGAGTCCATCTCTTTATTGGGGAGTGGGCCTGGCAAGGGATGCGCAGTGGCGCTGATTCGCTGCCGCGCGCTTTGCCACCCCCGCCCCATAGGAGACGGGACGAGGCCGGAAGGGGTGGGGTCCGGGCCTTCCCTTAAGAGAGAGGCTCGGACTGCCCTTCCTCCTCCTTGCTGACTGGGACAGGCAGTGTTTGCCCTCCACCCCTCCCTAAGTTGCAGTGTGATTGTTTTGGTCGCTTCGGGGCCGGATGGGAATTTTTGCTTGAACCTCGATTGGCCTGTTGGTTCTTGTTGTTTTTGCCCATCCCACACTGTCGCTGTTGGGCCGTTGTGGGGTACCTTTTGTGCCTTTTTGGTCGATTGGTGGCTAGCACTGGTAAGGAGGCTCTGGGTGACCCCTACGGGTACGGCAGGAGCACACTCGATTGGCCTCTGGCAGGTCTAGATAGAGGGATAATCGCCTGGCCAATCCGGTGTGCTCAGGAACAAGGTGATGCCATGCTTGGCCCAGTTTCAGTCCCAGCACTAAGTCCGTCTCTTTATTGGGGAGTCGGCTTGGCAATGCTCTCCCTTTCGGTCAAAGTTGTGTCCATGTGAAGTGAAGCTACAAGGCTAAACTACTCCCAAATCTGGTATCTCTGCCAAAGTTCCGCTGCTGGTCCTTTCATCTCAAAGAATGAGGCTTGCAGTGTCTTTTCCAAGGCTTTATTTGCAGAAGTATTCAAAATCCAGATACACAATAAAATAAGAATACATCTAACTTCACACTTTCCCCTAACTAACTTATCATGATCCAAGATAGAGCTCCTAAATCTATCCTAGACTTAGACAATCTAATAAAATAAGAAAAGAACTAACTTATCTAAGAAAAAGAAATACCTTTTCTTCTCAGAGTCTAAGACATTTTCGACTTGGTTTGCTTTTGGCAAGTGTTAGAAAAATAAGTTGGGCCAAATGGCCCCCATAGCTTCTTGCTAGGCTTCCATATCAATATTGTATCAAGAATGGGATAGGCTCCCACCTATTCCAGATTTCTTGCTCCTGAGCTCCTAATTTCAGAGTCTTTAAATACTATATGTGCCTGCTCCCCCTTTTCTTCAAAATGAGAGATATGTGGGAATCTTGGACTTTCCCATGCAGGTGTTTTCCCCCTGATGTCTTATGTCATGTTTTCCACACAGGTGTGCTGCTCCTGAGTGGGCACCAGAATGCTTTTCTATGACTTTTTATCTTTCTCTTTTGATGATGTGAAAGTTTAAAAGTTCCTGTCAAAGTTTAAATGTAACAGGTAAAACAGTTCCTTCCCGTTTGAGATGGGTGGAGTTCCTCCTCCCTCCTTGTCCTTTAATGACATGTTGTGAACTCTGAGTTTATTTGAGTTCTTGTTATGCAAATGCGCATGCTTGAAGGAATCCTTTTGCAGGTGTCTGCCTGCTAATTACCTAGCTTAATGATGCTGTGTTTGTGGTATGTGACTAGAATGTCTGTCACTTTCCCTTGCTTTCTCAACCTACAGAAATCAAGCTAAAACTACATTGTAACTGAACGTATTAAAAAGTAATTCAAAGAAGTAAATTGTTCCTTGAATTCTCATGACAGCTTTAGCTTGAAAAAAACATACCATCTGGGAAGGTAATATGCAGATACATGGCTTCCTGTATCTGTTGAATGGGGGTAGTAAAGGATGTGGCCTGGTGTTTTCCCCCACAACACATCTTAGAAAAAGCCTAGCTGAACACCATGCCATGAACTTTTGGGACTTTCCTTTATAATTTTTCTACCCTATCAAGAGGAAATGTATGCATACCTGAGGAAGGGATCTTGAATCACAAAAGCTTGCACAATGTTTGATTTTTAAAAGTGATCCTATAAAGGTATCACCTTCCTCCTGCACTTATAGTGAAGCAGGCTCCCTAGTAAAGTCCATTCTCCTTGAACTGTTGGACTACTTTAGTCAGCAGACCAATATCTGGAATATCTTTGTTGGTGGAGGCATACTGGATTAATTTGCCCAAATGTTGAGATTATTTTCATTCTTTTCCCATCAATTTTTCGTCCCTCTTTTCTTCCCCTTTCAAATATATCAGTGATGTTGCATTAAAGACTCTCTTTCAATAATTTTCAGGATACAATGCTCCACTGAACATTGCTGCAGATATTAAGTATATGAGAAGAAGAAAATAATGTTTTGTGTATAAAAGTGGTTATGAAAAATAGATATGTTGCTGCTTTTCGGAATTTAATAACATGGCTATTTTATTGTGTCAGCAGATAACATTGTTTTGGTAAATATACAAAAGCATTATGTCGCCTCTCTAAAAGATCTTGTAAGATATTATTTCAGCATCACTGGAGAACAAATACCAACAGTTAGAGACTCAAAGCTGCTAACAATGGATAGGATAAAAGGCAGCTATCTTTTGCTTCATATAGTGGAAAAGTTATCTATAGAATTACCATGAGCAACTGACAGTTCCAGTTTGAGGAAGATGTCAGTCAGCTAGATCAGCAGGTGTACCAACATGGGCTTCTGGTAACTGAAGTCCAATAATACCTGGAGAACCAGGTTTGAGGACCCCTGAGCTATAAGAATGACAGAAATCAGTCAGATGTGATGCAAAAGACATTTCTCATTAAGTATGTCTAACAGTATTCCTAACTCCACTGGGCAGAGTTTCATACACCAGTTTTCAAGGAGGATTTGATTTTTTAAAATTTATCTACCTGAAACGCTAAAATTAATTGAAATTTTTAAGGTGCCACAACTTGTTTTGTCTCTGATATACTAAAGGTGTCTCTGATATACTAAAGGTTAAGAGCAACATAATTTTAAAAATCACTAATCATCTAAAATGTATGCATACATAAACGACTCTACACTCTACTTTTCCAATATTCAGCAGTTTGAATAGTCCTGTCATTTGCTTCAAACAAATCCTCAATATTGCACTGTTCAGGCAAGTTGCCAGAAATTAAAAGATGTTCAAAGTCTTTTCTCTTGTCATATTCACATTGTTCATCATTGTCAATATAGTGCCACCACTTTAGGTTTGTTTTGCATAGTGTCACCAAAGTTCTCAGCATATTCAACATGATGCTAGGTTTTTTGTAAGAAAAGGACATGAATTCTCAATTATTTCATTTTTGTGCATTAAAACAAGACACAGTTTATTTTTTCAATTCTTACTTACAAAGCTGTTGTAAATTTTCTCCATCATGAAATCTGTACCAAAATCTTTGAAATAAATATATATTGCATAACAAGCTGTCTCAGATGGTTGGGGTTCTCAACCTACAGCCTGTGACCTGGATCTGGCCTGTGGCATCAAATAATTCAGCCCCCACCCTTGCTCCAGCCGCTGCCACTGCTGGAATCAGCCATGGACTAATTTATGGCTGTCATAAATGCATTTACAACAACCAAGGACTCATTTATGACTGTTGTAAATGCATTTACAACAGTTGTAAATGTGTCCATGGCCAATTCCAGTGGTAGTGGCAGCTGGAGCACCAGTCCAGCCTGCCAACTGTTAGAGGGAGTGTGACCTGGCCCCTGACTTGAAAATGTTGAGAAGCCCTGGTCTAGCTATCCTACTGTTGCCTTTGCTTAACCAGCACCAGCTCAGTAGCAAAGAATCTTCTTCAGTGCGGTGGGATGATTGAAATCAAAATGGCAGGGCTATTCAGGGGAGGGGCTTCATAGGCAAATGATCTACAGCTGGGGAATATAGTTTTTCCCTAGAGCAAAAAGCTTATTGAGAAATGTTGCAAGGAAAAAATGTAATGCCACGAATAATTGACTATTTAGGGTTTTATAAGGTAAAACCAATGGTTTAAAACAATGTATGAGAGAAACAGAAATTAGGGATTGATATTAGGGCTTTAGTAGTTGAATGATATAAAAAACCTTTGTTATTTCTTTGGGACCCAAAGAGGTAGCATAGGGAATCATTTTCTGCTGATACACAATGCCAAGTAAATTAGAGCTATAAATATCACATTTTTAAAGGAACTTGTTTTGTTAGAAGCCAAATTGCCACTCTCATTATCATTCCTTTGTTGCTCACATAAGTAACTCATTGTATTGCTCATTAATAATATCACATTGAAAAAATAACTTTTAATTACTAATTACTTTACCAAAAAGCAATAATTTATATGACTATCTACCTATACAGTGATACCTCATACAATGTCCAAACTTGGTTCCACAAGTTTGGACTTTATACGGATTTGGACTTTGTATGAGGCATGCAATATCCTAGCCATGATGCCTCATACAACGTCCAAATTCTTGCCGCGATGCCTCGTACAACGTCATTTCCATAGAGATACATTGTACTGTAACAGCACAGACTTCAGGGCAGTCAAGGAAACAGACAGGAAACTGACAGAACTTTAAGAAATCATTGTCTGAAGGCTAAATACATTACAAAAACATGTCAAACAACCCTGATTTTAGGGGACAAACCATACAACAAGTTTTTAACTTTTGAAAACTTTATGAAGTGTAGGTTTAAAAGTTAACATGTCCCATCATGCAGCACAGTGTTAATAATCCAAACAGCAGCAAATACCAACAAAATCGCACTCAAAACCACTCCTAAACACTCTTCGCCTCATGCAAAACCCACAAGAGCAATGCACGCATGCGCTCTGCCTTTTATACTGCCCAGGCACAATGCAACCTGGGAAAAACCCCAATGCCTCATACAAAGTCGCAGCAACTTTGTATGAGGCAACTTTTTTCAAGGAATTAGGTGATGTTGTATGAATTCAATGTTGTACGAAGCAGACTTTGTATGAGGTATTACTGTAATTAGTTAGAGCGAAGCCAAGATAACCTTTTTAAAATTTCTTTTGGTTCTCCAGCTGTCTGTAATTTGTGCGAAATGTTTCTCAGTGTCCTTCTCTTTCAAAAGCAAAGAGAAAAGACTGAAAGACACCCTATCCTAGTTGGTACTGCCATTGCCCTGAATATAACCCCATCTGGCATATCTCGAGTGCCAGAGGAGACGATGGAGAGAGAGCCAACTTAAGGGATGGCTCCCTCCTGCCTTTCAGTCTTACAGGTTACAGCGTGAGATTAGCTGGTTGCTTTGGAACCAGATAGGAATTTTTGCACTCATGCTAGATTGGTATGAAGGGTAGGTATCCATATTGCTTCCAAAAGGGCCATATGGGTCAATCTGGAGGGCCATATTAAAAAGTTCACACCTGTTGGGTAGTGAGGGGCAAGCATAGTTCAAGTGAGCTCCCAGGATAGCTCAGGAGTGGGTCACAGGGTGCGTAATCTTGGGAACTCTGGCAAGTATTTGTTTTTGCTTCACTTCCTAGCTCTGTAGAAAAACCAGAAATGGTTACAATGACATTGAAATGTTTTTTTGTCCTCACTAATTTGTTTTAACCAGCAGTTGTGTTACCTTGGTAGTTACATTACTTTCCCCCCAGAACAATCTTGAGGTTGAAATGATAAATTTCAAAAATTAGTAGACAGTGCATTTTTCATAATAAAATGCAGCACAATTTTATTGGCTTAGTTTTGCGATTTGCCACTTAGGAGTGATGTGAAAGAAAGTTAGATTGATGAACAGAAGGTGTGTGGAAATGTACCAAGAGTGTACTCCCTAGACAGTCTTATATTTCCCTGTTAATGTGTTAGCTGCTGTCTATGCTTGGAAGATGGAGAGGTTTTTGTCTACCTAAGGGCTTAGGAAAACAATGCACAATACCTCTCCCCAACCCACAAACATCCCTGTTGTAGGTTGAAAATGTTTATTATATTTTTACACATTGAAATACTTCAAAATAGTTTAATGTGATACTGGCCCTAACCTTTTAGTTTCCATCTTAGGTACCAGCTTGTCATTTTGCATAAGTTAACATTGTTTTTGCAGGTAGACATTTATTATTTTTGATGCACATATGCCAGATTCATCTAGCATTATAACGCTTTCTGTCATCTTCATCCAAACAACATCTGGCAGCTGTTGCCAGAGTGACCTTTCAGATGTGGTAGAAGAATGAAAGCAAGGAAGAAAAAATGTGTGCCTACAGTTACAGGAGTGGAAACATCACACTTTTGCACTATGAAATTATCTGTGTGAATTTTTTAATGTTCTAATACAATTGTCTTTTCAGGGGCAGTTGCATGCTGTGATTCAGATCAAATTATAACAAGGCCAGAAAGGAATTAGTTAGCAAAAGGATTATAATTATGGATGTACACTCTTTCTGGATAAATGTGCCAAATGGATTGAATCTAGCATGTTTGTGTATTTCTGAGGTGAGAATGGTTCAGAACAAAACCAAAACAAAACACCATGGCCTCAGCAATTATCTCCACAAATCTTTCATGTTCTATTTGACCCAAAGTGGTGTTAAGTCAAAGAAGGCCAACATTTTGAACTGAGGAAGTGGAATTCAAAAGACTAAGAGACTGGTGCAAAATGAGAAGGGGAATGGCAGTCATTCCCACAGCAAGATCTTCCTGGATGTTCCAACGGCTGAGCACTAAGGGGGGCTGTGATTGTCATTACTGTGCATTATCTACCCCTTTGCAGCTGTTCTGCAAACCATTTCATGTTAAGTGTAGAATGAAGTGAAATATTTGCATTTCCATTGCTAGTTAGGATTCATATTCCATAGTTCCCCTTCCCCTTCCTTATCTAGCATAGTTCAGTTCCCAGTAGGATTTAATATGTATGTGTATTCCTCCTGTATAGAGTTTGATTGGCTAGGTCAGAATTAGTGTCTTTCACTTCACCTCTACCTTTTTTCCTTCTTCTTTGTGTCTGCTGATGTTTTCACCATTACTAGAAGGATATTTGTGGTGGAGAAATAAAATGTTCCTATCTACCTGTTGCATCCCAAAACTGATGGTGTTGTGAAGTCCTCATGCATCATATTTTAGCTTTGTTTTCTGCATACACAGAAACAGAATTTTCCACATAGATCTAGAAGTGTACAGATACCTGGGTCAGATTATCACCAAGATGACATAGGGTGGGCAAAGCACCTACCTGTATGCCATTATTCAGATACTGAGATTAAGGAAGCTGCTATACATTCCTATGGACAGTCTCCAAAAGAGGTGAATATTTTGTGACATGTTGGTGAATAATCACATTTCATCTAATCTTTTCAAGCAGGAAAATACTTTATTTTAAGCTTTAATATTAGTTCATCCCTTCGGATCATCATGTCCTCCACTTTAGTGTTGTATCAAAAGAAGATTTGAGTGTTACCATTACCATTCATTGTAACAAAAAAGAAATGGTATTTTGCATAGTTTTGAAATAATTTGAAAATTTTAAAGAAAACACTGCTGAAATTCTCATAACTGATGCATGGGACTACTTTACTTACACCAGTTGCAAAATGGCCAGAGAACCTGAATAACTTTTCTTTCATTGTACTATTATTTTTCCATTTGTCACCAGCTGAAATGAAAATCTTGGGAAGATGTCAAAACTCCTCCCATAGGAAACTCTAGATTAGGGGTGGCCAAACTATGGCCCATGGGCTGCCCCTGGCCTGTGATGCCAAATTATCTGGCCCAAACTGCCCTTGTTGCTACTGGAAGCGGAAGAAAAATGTGCATGCACATACAAAAACACTGCTGTAAATGCAACTGCAGCTGTCATAAACACATTTACAACAGCTGCAGATCCATTTTACAGCAGCATTTGTGCATACACATGCACATTTCCCTTATGCTTCTGGTGAGAGGAACCACGTGACTGGGCCACTCACCCACGTGACTGGCCCCTGGCGCAAAAGGTTTGGGAACCCCTGCTCTAGATCCTTGGCCTCTTCACAATAAAAATATATTCTAGATTGCTTTGAGAAAGAAGTGGAAATACAGAGGCATCTTTTGGGCTTGAAAAAGGTTTCAGAAAACTAATGGCCATTTTCTCCACCACAGTATACCTGAAGAATGAGTAATATGTCCTATATATTATCATAATCAAAGATAAGACTTATTAATCTTATCACTCATTTTCCAACTCTCTGTTATTCTTAGCAATATTGTGCATGCATATATAAACAAGGGCATATGTGAATGTGCATGCATATGTACAGTATAGATGATCAGCAAGTATTCTTTTTCTTTCTTGCTTGCTTGCTTTTCTTTACTTCTGGGAGATATTTTCAACTTGTAGATGAGCTGTAAGGTACCTTGCACTGGAAGGATTTGCAATAAAATAAAATAAAAACACCTCCCCTCCCCCTTTAATTTGAATTGTTTTGTACAATGCATCAAACTTTCCATTGCATTTGTAGAAGCTAGGGCTTTCCATCAACTGGAGATAATTTTCACTACAGATAATTCCTAAAAGATGAATTAAAATAAACAAAACAATAATATAATTGGAAGAGGAATATTTCTGAGATAACGTGATCTGCAATGCTTGTGTATTCTTTCTAATGGAGACATTTCAAGTGTTGATACAGATTGTTTATCCATTTTTTGCTCTTCCTCTTGAGACATATTTTGAAGGCTTTATATTTCTGACCTTAATGTTAACTGCATATTTCACTCACTCTTCAAAGAGAAAAAATGTTTCCTTTGAAAAAACATACAAGAAAAAATGCAAACTTGTTAGTAGTTTACTGCTAAACAGGTTTAAAAAAAGACCCACACAGAGTAAACAGTTTTTAATCCAACTGTTGTACTTTTATCTTTCTTTGAAATTTCATTTTCCTCAAGACTTCTCATTATAACAGGGATGAGAAATGTGCTATTGGAATGCAGTTCCCATCAACCCCAGCCAGGCTAATTAATTGTGAAAAATAAAGGAAGTGTTGAATCCAGGAACACCTGGAGAGTGACATATTCCTTTTTGCTGCTTTATAGCAATGGTGAAACTGAATTGCAGTCTAAAGGGTGAAAATAAAATTAAAATAGTGCTGATATCCATTGCAGGCGCACCCCCCCAATAACGGACACAGACAACATTGAAAGTGGATAACAGCAAAGGGCCACATTTATTGATTCAATGCCCTAGCCCGAATTATAAATTTGTATTGGTAAAACGACCAATCATAATTCCTAAGGCAAGCAGGCCGAAGTAACACTGGTAAGGTACCACCCCAAAATTGCCAACGGCAATTGGTTACAATGTATCAATTTGTATCAATTTGTTTGTCAACAACAAACAAATTGTTGACCGTAGTCAATAACTAACTCATGACCCCACCCTCTGACGCGTATCCGTGAAATCACAGGGGTGATGCATGCTGGTTAGCAATCACCATCACCCCATCGCCTGGTTCATCGTTGACCGGACAACGTTTAACTAATTTATTCCTGTCTAGTGTTGTCCAGTCAATTGCGAACCTGCCGGATACTTGTGGGTCATACTGTTTACCTTACCAGTGCTACCCGCCCATGTGACCAAAGTCAACAGTAGTAATGGAGAAAGACCCCTATATCAAACCATAGCCACAGTGTGGGGTGGGCAAAAAAGCCAGGACCCGAAGCCAATATGGGTCCCAACCAAAAATTCCCACCCGGCCCCGAAGCGACCATAATCACACTGTTAACTAGGGAGGGGGTGGAGGGGAAAAACTTCTCCGCTCCGTCGCTGAGGCAAAATGGCAGCACGGGTGCCTCGTGGCCACCCCTTTTATCAAGGCGGTGGCCACGCCCCTAACTACCCGGATTCTCTGTCCTGTGGGGGGGGGGGCCGCAAAGGGCGCGGCGGCCATTTTGGCGCCGCGCTTGCATTGCAGGCGCACCCCCCCAATAACGGACACAGACAACATTGAAAGTGGATAACAGCAAAGGGCCACATTTATTGATTCAATGCCCTAGTCCGAATTATAAATTTGTATTGGTAAAACGACCAATCATAATTCCTAAGGCAAGCAGGCCGAAGTAACACTGGTAAGGTACCACCCCAAAATTGCCAACGGCAATTGGTTACAATGTATCAATTTGTATCAATTTGTTTGTCAACAACAAACAAATTGTTGACCGTAGTCAATAACTAACTCATGACCCCACCCTCTGACGCGTATCCGTGAAATCACAGGGGTGATGCATGCTGGTTAGCAATCACCATCACCCCATCGCCTGGTTCATCGTTGACCGGACAACGTTTAACTAATTTATTCCTGTCTAGTGTTGTCCAGTCAATTGCGAACCTGCCGGATACTTGTGGGTCATACTGTTTACCTTACCAGTGCTACCCGCCACACGGAGGGGCTTCACAGAAGACCTGACGCCCCCCCCCCAGACCGTCAGCTCGGTCAACAGGCCTGCTCGCCAGTCACCCAACAGGAGGTCCATACCTCCTCGCGACAGATGGACCCCATCCCCTGCATACAGGTCATAATTTTGCAGACTAATATCGGGGTGATGACTAACCCGTCCCCAAGCCCTGGTGGTAAGAAACCGCGCCACCGCCTTGTTGACCGCGCGCCTCGCGCGGTCAAGCGCAAGGAGGTTAACGCCCCCTCTGTAAGAGTGGCGCGGAACAATGTCCGACCAAACCAGGGTTGTGGCAGGCCAGACATAGTGCAAGTAGGCGAGTTCCTCGCAAATCGCATGCTTGAGCGATAAGCCGGTGACCTGGCCCAAATCATTGCCCCCCAGGTGGATAATTAGAATGTCAGGCGGGTCAGCCCCCAGGCCAGAAAAAAGGAAAGGCCTCAGCTCCTGCCATAACATCCCAGGCTTACCATGCCATGCGAGACTGGCGTGGTCACCCAGTCCCAGTCGGGGTCCCCACTCTGTCGCCGCAGCGTAACGCGCTGCCCTGTGCACATAGCTGTGGCCCACCAGCCATACTGTCACCGGTGTAATACGACACCCAGGGTCTGCAATAAAATTGAGAAAAAGGAAGGTAAGGTGACTGAATTGGTACTCATGGCGGGAGTGGGCGCACATAAAACTGAAAACACTGTGAGCCCCACCTCCCCATGCTGCGTATGTCAGCCCCCGAGTACCCAAAAGCAGCTGCTGTAGAGGCTGCACCAATACGGAACGAATGTGTGCCATAACGGGCACCTGAAAAACCCACCCTGGTGAGGGCTATGGCTGTCACCTTCCATAACTGAAATTTAGTAAGGGGAGACCCATCTTGGTGACAGAAAAACGGGCCGTGGTGCATGCCACGCAGTGCCAGGTACTCCTGTAGGGCACCAACCGGACAGATGTCTGCCAAAGAACACCGTAGCAGTCTTACTCCACTGCCTACGCCGTGCTGATCTGTTTTTGAGGAGCGAATCCTCAACTGGGCCCAGTCTTTGGCAACATAGACATCTCCGAGTTCCAGTGCCCTACCACTTGCATCCGCCTTAGACAGCATCACGAGTTCGCTGACGCGGAGCGCTCCAAAAAATGCCACCGTTGTGGCTGCATGAAAAAAGGGCTGCCTCATAATGATCAAAACAGAGGCCTGGCCAGCCCCGGGCCAACTGGGTAAGAACCCCTGGGGAAATAGGGTGCCGGTCGTCCGGGCAACGCCCGCGCTCGCGCACCCACCCCTCCAAAACGTGTCTCACACGGAAGTCAGAGGTGGTATCCACATGACCCCCTACTTTGGCCATAAAAGCCAACGCCGAGAGCTTGGATGCTATGGTGCGAGGTGCTAGGCCCTGTGCGTGGAGGTGGACCATGAACCGCAGAACATGGTCCAACGGGATAGGCCAGGTCTCTGGCAAGTGAAATTGAGTGGCAAAAGCCCTATATGAATTGAATGCTTGTTGATACGCCTTACGCGTGCGTGGCGCTAGTGACAGGCCAATCGCCCGGTTCACCTCTCCTTGCCAATAGTCCACATCTCGTCCGGGAGTAGCGAGGGAAATTCCTCCGCATCCGGGGCCAAGGCGCGGAACCGGGAGATCTGCAGGCGGGACAAAGCGTCAGCAATATCATTATTAACCCCTGGAACATGCCTGGCCCTGAACAAGACATTAAGGCGCAGGCAGCGCAGCACAAATTGGCGCACTAAATCCATGACCCTGGGGGATTTAGAAGTCTGTGCATTGACAATGTGTACCACGGCAGCATTGTCGCACCAAAAATGCACCACCGAATTAGCCCACTGTTCTCCCCATAGCATCAAAGCCCCCAGAATGGGAAAAAATTCAAGGTATGTGAGATCCCGCAGGCGGCCTGTGCCTGCCCATGCCGGTGGCCACCCACCATAGGCCCACTTGCCATTGAAGTACATCCCATAACCCAGGGATCCTGAGGCATCAGACTGGATCTGGAAATTGGGGGATGCTAGGAGGACCGACCTCCAAAATGAGACCCCATTAAACTCCCTCAGGAATTGCAACCAGACGAACATGTCTGCCCTGATACCCCGGGTAAGCCTGACTCTGTGGTGGGGCCTGGATAACCCTGCCATGGCGTCGCATAAGCGCCGTGCAAAAGCCCTGCCCGGTGCGACCACCCTGCAGGCGAAATTAAGGTGCCCATGTAGCACCTGCAGTTCCCTCAGGGATGCCTTACGCTTGGCCAGCAATTCCGAGATCAGGGTCACTATCCTGGACACCTTATCACCCGGCAACCTAGAAGCCTGCGCTACTGTGTCAATCTCAACCCCCAGGAATACTAACTTGGTCGATGGGCCCTCGGTCTTTTCGGGCGCTAAAGGGACACCCAGTTCCTGCATTAGCGTCTGAAATGTATTGAGGAGACGTGCACACGTGTCCCAGCCCCGTTCACCCCCGAATAAAAAGTCATCCAGGTAATGGGCTACAGACCGGGACCCTGACCTGCGGACAAAAGCCCACTCTATGAAGGTACTAAAATGCTCGAAAGCCGAGCATGAGATAGAGCAACCGAAGGGCATGGCCTTATCAAAATAATATTCCCCTTTAAATTTAAAACCCAGCAATTCAAAGTCACCCGGGTGCACCGGCAAGAGGCGAAAAGCTGACTTAATGTCGCACTTGGCCAGCAAGGCACCCGGGCCACACAAGCGCACCATGCGCAGCGCCTGGTCAAACGATGTATACCTGACCGAACAAAGGTCATCAGGTATAGCATCGTTGACCGATCGGCCGGCTGGGTAGGACAAATGATGAATAAGGCGAAACTCACCTAGGGACTTTTTGGGGACCAAACCCAATGGTGAAACCTTAAGGTTGGGAAACGGGGGTGCGGGAAAAGGTCCAGCGACCCTGCCCGCGTCTAACTCCTTTTTAATGCTGGCCGCGGCCACCTCCTCCCTTCCTCTGAGGGATAACAGGTTGGGAGCATCCTGAGGGGATCTATCACCCATAAAAGGGATACGAAATCCCTGCTTAAAACCTTGAATAAGATACTCTCTGTCCTCTCCCCTTGGGTACGATGCGAGCCAGCGCTCCAGCATGTCCACCTTAATTGGGGAGGGTGCCTTTTGGAGAACTAGCTCCATCCGTGGCAGCCTTGCCAGCCCACTGTCCGCCCCTCCCTCTGCCTCGCGCCCCCCCAGGCTTGGGACAAGCCGAGGCTGCGTGGGGACCGGAACATGTGGGACACTCATGCTTGTATCTGCAGTTCTTTCGACTGCAGGAACCATTTGACGAGAAAGTCCAGCACAGCAGGCGGGCTGGAACCCCCTGCCCCGCCGATTGGCGGGTAACCTGCGCTGGAGCTGCTCGCTGGACCGCATGTCCACAATGGTATCTATCCCCCGGGGCAGGGCGTGTGGGTGTCATATACAAGAGCCACAGCCTCTGGCAGGGCTCATCCCATCTCATCTCAGGGTGGAGGGGAATCCTCATACGGAATTCCTCATCATATGCTAGCCATGAGGGGCCCGGGAAATCTACCATCGCCCTATATATGTTGTCCAAATATTGGACCATGGGGATAGCTAGATCCGGCCGCGCCCTCAAATATACCGCCATGTATATCAAATAAGCGGGGAGCCAATTGGCCCAGGTACGCGGCGGCTTACGGCGGCGTGCCTGCTCCTTGTCCTTCTCATCCTGACCCTCCCTTTCTTCCTTGGTGGGCTCTCTGTTCAGGAGTGAGAAGATATCTACATACTCCCCCCTCCATATCTTTTCTCTGGTAGCCTGTGCCAAGTGATCACCCAGTGGCAAGGAATACCCTGCCGTCGGCAAAGCCGAAAAGGGAACAACAGGCCTGGTAAAGGGAGCCTGAGCTAACCCTGCCACCCCCAAGACATTACCAGCAGTGTAAGAGCCTAGGCCCACCCCCGTGGGCATGGTGGCAGTCGTTGTCGCCGGGTGGGGCACCAGAGGGGTAGTCCCTGCACCACCCGAGCGAGGCCAAGGCCACTGAAAGGCCCCCCCTATATTGGGAATATGTGTAGATGTACTCGTTTGCACCGTATACTCACATGCTGCACCCCCGCGGGCCGCCCCCACCGGGGGTTCTGGCCCACTGGGGGCGTCGGAGCTCACGACCGATGTAGAGCTCATCACCGGGGCTTGACCCGCACCAGGTTGCTGGCTGGGGAGCTGCGAGGCAGTGGCCGTAGCCGCACCACCCGCCTGCAGCAGCTCAACCCTCCCCGCCGGCTGTTGTCCTGCTGCCGTTAGCGCCTCAAAAGGTACCCCAAAAGGGGCACCTGCCTGACTGGCCCGGGCCAAAGACGCCTCGAGGGCCGCAATACGGGCCAGTAAAGTGTCCACATTAACCATGGGTAAAGAGCCGGCCGGCCCACCTGATCCTTGCATGGGGACAGGTCCCTGCACCCCAGGGGCCGTATATTGCCATTGACTAACGCCAAAGCCCGGGAGGGCTGGTGGATTAACCTGCCAAGGCAGGGAGCCGGGCAACCCCCCAAGGCTAGAGGGCCCCGGGAGAGGCTGCGGCCCGACAGGAATAGGCCCAACCGATTGAGCAGGAGGATGAGCGGTGCCCACCGCTCGCGGGCCGCGGGCCGGAGCTCCCTCCGCGCCCGCACTTTGATCGGGCCAAGGGGCGATAGCCCCCATGCCACTAGCCCCGGCCGGGGATGGCAAAGGTGGCTGCTGGGGAGGCGGCACCGCGGTCCTCCGACCCGGATTACGCCTCCGAACCACCCGAGCTGCATTCGCAGCAGCCTTCTTTTTGGAAGGCATCTCACCGCAGCAGAAAGGGAAGCTAGCTAGTAAAAGGAACTAAAAGGCTTCCCGGTAGCACCAACGAGCGACGGAGACGCAGGGGAAAAACTTCTCCGCTCCGTCGCTGAGGCAAAATGGCAGCACGGCTGCCTCGTGGCCACCCCTTTTATCAAGGCGGTGGCCACGCCCCTAACTACCCGGATTCTCTGTCCTGTGGGGGGGGGGCCCGCAAAGGGCGCGGCGGCCATTTTGGCGCCGCGCTTGCATTCTGTGAATCAGTTCCAGCATGCTGCAGATACAGTATGTTGCTCATGGTGGAGTGTACCAACTGTTAGGCTGTTCTGTTGCCCAACTGTAAAACAGTGACACCATGGATTGAATGAGTAATGGAGAGTGTTGTGTCCAAACGAATATTGCTTTAAGTTTGCAATTGCCATTAAGTCTTTGCTGTAAAAGTGTGCCCTTTCTGTAAGACACCACATTCATATGTATTCAATGTAATCTGATTGGTTTAACACAGGTTTCCCGCATTAACAAAGCCCGGGCAAATGTATCACTGTAATTGCCTTTCTATCTGTATATAAGTTGCTACCTCGCCCCTGTTTCCTCAGTCCGAACTGAGCTGTAATAAATGATTTGTTGGTTAACCCCTAGACTGCTGTCACATTGCAATTAATACTCAAACTCAACAGAGAGTGAATCCTGTTTGTATAGTTTATTGCAATATTCATGTTCACTCCCTTTTCTAAAGCTCTCAGGGTCAACTCTAGGCAAGAAAGGGCATCTGCACAGACATCTATACCAGGACAGTTTAGTTCTAAGGAGAGGAGTGAGCACCTCATGCTGATGTTTCAAAATGGGGCACTACTCCACTCATGAGCTGGCTACGATTTTTGTATCAGGATACAGAAAGTCTAATTTTGCTTAGAAAAGATTTTTAAAAATAGGTTTTGTGTCATATAGATGTCGTGAATCAATATTTTTATGAAGGACCTCTGCAAAATATTTACTTATAGGATATCAAACCTCAGGCATAAATAGGCTATATGACAAAAACAAAAGTTAAATTTATCTTATTTTTATTACATTTTATACTGGCCATCTGGAATATTTCCCACTCCGGGTGGTATATGGACAAATAAACAACAGCTTTCAGAATTCATAATTGCTGTCACCTCTTGAAACACTAGGCTTTATTCTCTATTTCTCCTCATAAAGCTGAGAACATCAGCACAAGATGGGTGTCTTATTCATCTTACATTGTAAACTCTCAGACTTCTTAATCCAAATGTAAGGTCACTTTATTTAGTTCAACTGTAATATAAAGTTGCCTTTTTTGCATACAGGTACATGTGAGAAGCAGATGTGCCATTTGAAAACCAATTGATTAGACTTTTTAATTGACACATGATGATATAAGAATTTAAATGTGCAGTTACACTTTCAACTTCTTGTGTCAGCTGTGCTTGGATACACTTTATCTAGAGCCATAGTTCCCAATGTGGGGCACACACACCACAGGGGAGCAATTTCATTTTTTATGGTGGCAATTTGGAATGAATTATTAACAGTGAATGGCCTTTTAGGCTTCTTCCATGTAAATAAGAGTTCACTTTTTGAATAATAAGAATTATATGTCATGGGGGGCAGAGAATCAGGATTTTACAGATGTTTAGGTGAGGCATAGTCAACAAAAGTTTCAGAATCACTGATCTAGAGCATGGGTTCTCAACCTTTTTAAGCCAGGGACCAGATCACACCCCCTCACACTGTTGGCAGGCTGGACTGGTGTTCTGCCACCCCAAGCCCCCACCATTTACCCCCATGTTGCCACCACTACCACCAATTTTCTCCCCAAACTCCACCAGTCTGGCCTGCAAGCACTCCCCCATGACACCACTGCTGATTCCCTGCTTACTGGCCTGCTGTGGTTGGAGGGGTCCTGCCTGTCCTTGCCCACATTCAGCCAGAGTGGCACCTGGGAAAGATATGGGTGGCCACATGTGTCTGTTGCTTCTGCTTCCACCACTGGCACTGCCATCCTTATCCCCTCCACCTATCTTCGCATGTCCCTAATGTCACTCTGTAGCAGGGTGGATGTTGTAAGCTAAGCCAAGCTAAGTGTCGGGGAAAAGGATGGCAGCAATGGCAGCTGTGGGGATGGTGACGGTGGGAGCAAGGGTGTAGGCTGGATCTGGCCCATGGGCCATAGGTTGAGAACCCCTGATCTAACATAATTTAAGTCTTACACAAGCCAATTTTCGAAAATAAAAATACATTTTATTTTAATTCATTTTAGCCATTGTAGCATAGCCAGGAGATCTATACTGAGATGAGTGTCAGAATTATTTTTAGGGAATTATTCCATGTGTCTAGAGAATAAGTTTGAATATGAAGAGATGGAACCCAGTTAAGGGTATTGTCCAAGTAGCAATAATAGAATAAGGCAACCTACATTGTAATGGCTAAAATCCGATTGTGCAGATCTACAGATGCAGAAGGAATAACACAATGGCAAATTGCTGCTAAAAAAACCAAATCACTCCTTCAAATTTGAGTTCCTTGTGATGTCTTCATGGTAGTGGGCCAGGTTACCTAAGAGACCGCATCGCCCCAAGAGAGTCTGCCCGACCCACAAGGGCAGACCAGAGGGGCTCCCTCAGTGTTCCATCGGCTAGAGGGGATCGCCTCTCTAGCACTAGGAGGAGGGCCTTCTCTGTGTCTGCCCCAACCCTATGGAGCCTCCTGCCAGCAGATCTGCAGCTACAGACAGAATTGCTGCCCTTTAGGAAAGGGGTGAAAACCTGGCTGGCAGGGCAAATATGGGGGACCAACAGGGTGGTTACTCCTCCTTGTTGGCTCTATTAGTGGATTGGCCGCTCTACTGATGGGTGGGGGAGGGAGGGGTATTTTTATTGGGGATGTTTTTATAGAATTTTTAATGTATTTTTATTATTTTAATTTGGATTTTTAGTGGTGTATGTATAGTGTTTGTGTGTTGTGAGCCACCCTGGGTTGCCTTAGGGCAAGTGGGTGAGATATAAGTTTAATAATAAATACATAAATAAATAAATAAAATCATGTCCAGACAAATTGTAGAAAGCAGTGTCAATTTTTAAATAATTTACCACTGCCAGTGTATTAAGCAATAGCCATTCCTGCCATGTATTGGAGCTATAGAATAGAGTGCCTGCAATTATGTAACAATTAAATATTTGTTTATTAATTATATGTAGTAATATAGTTTGAGATATCTATTGTGTGTGTGTGTGTGTGTGTGTGTGTGTCAAAATCCTGTTGTTGGTGTAATATAGAGTAGGCTCATTAAATCAATGTGGTGAATCAACTTCTTTATAAGTTGCTACCTGATTACCCGGCTTTGCCCGGGTTGTTTTTGTTCTTTAAAGCAAGGATACAAGGTCTGAAAACTGATTGAGACAAATAAAATGCTAATAGTCTCTTTAATCAAATATTTAAATTCTTCAAAACAGTTTGTATTATTTCATAGGTCATGTTCTCATCACAGACAAAGCAAATACATCCAACAAGTCAATGTAAATTCTTCAATATAAACGTGTTCTTCTTCTTTTAAATTTCACAATTAATATACATGTTCCTTTAGTTTCCAAAAATAGTATACTTAGTTCCAAAATCTACCCGGTATATAAAGATTTTTCGAATATTCTTCATCAGGAAATATAATTCTGTGTAGGGTTAAAATAATAACATCATTGAGTAACATTAAAGAAATTAACATTGTAACAATAAGTATCAACTTTTCTCACCCATTTATGGAGCTCACCTATCTTCGTGTTCAAATGGCCTCATTCATTTATTCTTTCAGTGCCAAAGAGTGTTATTAGGACTGATTTGCGAACCCTTGAAATATTCTCAATTATAATTAATGCAACCTGTGTTATTTTTATCCGACTACTAGTTCAGATTATGCACATACTGTAGAACGAATCTTGAATAACCCCCCCTCTTTCTCGACTGTATTGAATCCGGAAGTATCTACAAAAAACACTTATACTCAATCTCCTGATTTAGTCCTCTCTGAAAAAGTGTTTGAAATCTGTGTATATAATATGATTATCTTCTTAATAGCAACTTATCCAAATCCACCCTATTGTACTGTTCTGATTTCACTGTCTCAATTATTACAAATTTAAATTCATTGTCAGCATGATCTTTTTCGATATAATGTCCTTTAAAGCAAGAATGACACAGCTTGACTGCGGTTTTACTTTTCCTCCCAACAGCATCCCCGGCGCATAAACATTAAGTTCTGTCAAATTGCGGCCTCCTTTAGACAGCAAAAGGAGGCCATGGCTTGACAGATCTGTATGTTGATCAGCAGCCGCAGCTCTCTTTAGCGGCGTCATCTCCCGGCGGAAAATTCAAGCCGCTGGTTTGTTTCTGCTTCTCCAGCTGGTGGGGGTTCTCCTTTGTGTCCCACTTCCGGGGACATAAACCCCCAAATGGGTTTCGAGACCCTGACAGTGCTCATCTAGCAAGCCCAAGGTATGCATATGCAAACTTTCAGCGAGATTGGTCCAGGGGTGTGGGTTCCTTTGGAGCACATACAAACCCACACCTCTGTTTTATAGATATAGATTTTGAGTTAAATTGGTCTGCCCTCATTGCAACTTACTTTAGATAAGAAGTCATAGTATAGCAAGCATATTTTAGTCAACAGAACTTACAGAGTTAACTCACTAAATCCCCATTAAATGGTCCTACCTGAAAGTGATTTAATATATTAAGCAACAAGATTTTAGCAATTGTTTCTAGGAATGTGCATCGCGGAAATATTTTTTTCTATTTAGCTTGGTTTTCTTTTAGCAAAGGGGCTCTTTAGTTATCTTGTTTTGGAGCACCTCTCCTTTGGTTTATTATGAAAAGGATATGTATTTTGAGTAATTTCATTTCATTTTTTCTCCATCAATTCTTCAGGTGAGGCAAGGATATGGGGAAAACCACAGGTCTGGAGGTGCATTCAAACAGCAAGAAGAGAGAGAGATGAAAGAGTGGTGGAAAGACTATTTGTTGAAATAACAATGTGGGGCAGTTACACACATTATTAAATGAAGATAATGTGATAGCCCCCATGGTAAAGTAGTTAAGCTGGAGTACTAGTGTCAAAACTCTGCTCACAATCTGAGTTCGATCCCAACAGGTTCAAGTTGACTCAGCCTTCCATCCTTTTGAAGCAGGTAAAATGAATATTCAGCATATTTGGAGCAAAATGTTAATTACCTTGAGACTCCCCCAGAGAGTGCTATAAGCACTAAAGGTAAAGGTTTCCCTTGCTCGAAAGCCAGTCGTATCCGACTCTAGGGTGCAGTGCTCATCTCTGTTTCTAAGCCAAAGAGCCAGCGCTGTCTGCTTCTGCAGACGTTTCCGTGGTCATGTGGCAGGCATGACTAGACACCAGAGCGCATGGAACGCTGTTACCTTCCCACCAAAGTGGTTCCTATTTATCTACTTGCAATTTCTTGCTTTCGAACTGCTAGGTTGGCAGGAGCTGGGATGAAGACGGGAGCTCATTTCCGTCCTGCAGTACTCGGGAATCAAACTGCTGACCTTCCGCTTCCCAGTCAGCGTCTTAGCGACTTGAGCCACTGCAGTTGGCTCAAGCACTAAAGGGCAGTATATAAGTGTAATTGCTATAAAGGAAACCTGATAGAAATGTGATATTTTGTGATCATCTCTTTAAACTGGATGAATTGCATTTTAGAAGCTCTCTTTGGAAATTATTAAAATAAACCAACAAATAAAGTAGGAGCTTCTTTCATGTTTTTTATTCATTTGGGTCAACATGAAAGTCCCACACCTAATTGTATCAAGAATCAAATTATCAAAAAGGACACATGTAGCAATGACCTTCATTTAGGATATAATATACCACAGCTGTTATGATTAATAATTTGCTCAGTACTCCAGTGTCAGTTCATCCTTTTCGATCTTTTGTGAATTTTAATGTTCCATATCTCACATTGCTATTCTATGGGATGTATTAACATTCACATACCTCAAAGATACCTCTCCATAGCCTCTTCTTCCAAGCATTCTGAAAATGGCAGGATGGGAGACTCAATTTTGGGAAGATTTTTGGGTACAAAGATGGGAAAGTTCCATTGCAAAAACTGAATTCTGCTTGTATGAGGAAAATATTTATACAGCCAACCCTGTAGGACATAAATTCAAAACATAGCCTAGTCGAAATATTCTGAAACTGTACAAGTTTAGAACTACAAATAGCCAGATGTCCTCTAATACGTAACTCTAGCACACTTCAAGAAAATCCTTAAATACACAATTACTCTAGGCAATTAGTTGCCCATTATCAAGCTAATGTGCTACAAGCAGAAGGCAAAAGGAAGCAATGGACAACATAGAAAGAAATGGGAATATATTTAGTGACATGCTTGAATAGGTTTAGAAAGCAAACCATACCAGACACAACAGTGAGACAGCTTTTGCTATGGTACTTGAGAAGGAAACCACTTTAAAGTTCGTGAAGTGTATAAAAGTGAATATCTGGCAACTCTCCACTAGCAATAGCCATGGAACTAGTAACCGCCTTCAAAAACCTAACAGTCCTGAGTTCATTTCCCCTCAAGTACATCATTTTAAAGATGTACTTTCAGGCCACTTAACCAGATTGCTTTGTCAGCTGGAATTGTTACTTCATTTGTATCTACAGTGTTTTGAAAAGGCTACAGCACTTAATAAAGGAAGCAATGTCACCTTTTCTTATTTTCCCCTACAAGAACTATATTTTCCCTGATATCTCAGGTCAAATAAAGACAAATAAGGTTAAGAGCAGTGAATTGGAGCTTTAACAAGAGCCAAGACTTTTGACCTTTTGAGGCCTGGATACTGGTGATGTAAGTTGAAATAGCCAATAAGCTGTTGTCATAAGAGTGTCTGATTTAATAACATCTCAACGAGCAAGTAAGACATATTTACTCTTAATTTTTTATTAACCCACCTCTTTGCACTGGTTCACATTGTTTGGTTAGAACGGCTGCTATACTGCTGTAATTGGTGTCCATCTCAAGATAATAACTTTGTAAATTAAAGTGGCTTGACCTCATCTTTTGAAATGTCAGCCCAAACTGAAAGTCCCATCAAGGCCTATACATTCTTTAGTACAGTACCTATGCATCCTGGAAGGGACAAACAGAATGATCAGTGAGACCTAAATTCAAGTGATAATCCCATTTAAGTGAGACCTGCTTAATTAGAAGGAGTGTATGTAATGGTCACCTTGTAAGTGTTATTGAATAAAATGTTCTACTCTACTTATATCCATTGTACAGCCATAGGCAATCTTATGACTAGAAATAAGCATAACAGGTGTATTATTGCCTGACAAATTTATACCTATGTATATTTTGGAAAGAAACACTCATGGAACATCTGGCAATTCAGTCATTCATTTATTTGTTGTGTCTCCCAAAGCCACATGCATTAACTGAGAAAGAGAATAGGCCTTGCTGCCTAATTTACTATTTATCTAGTTGTCATGTTTATCTTATGCTCTTCCTTCATCAAAGTGGCATAGAGGGATCGCTTTCTTGCCCTCTTTATTCTCCAAAAAATTCTATAAAGTTGATGAAGGAGGGGGAGGGAGGAGACCTGGCTAGAAGCAGCATAATGGCCTACTCTGAGCTGCCCAAAGAGATGCTTCAAGCTTTGAACTTTAACTTTGAACAGGCAGCGATCACTCAGAGGAGATGTCAGCAGCCAGCCACGGAATCTGCCTCAATGACACCCATGCCCACCCAACTATTCTGTAGGAAAAGACACATACAATTCAACCAACTCAGGCAGTTGAAAGCTTAGATATAAGCTGTCCAAAACATGGTCTCCACCTGCTGTGACAGAGAACAGAAGTAGGGACAATGTTAAGCCCCCAGAGATTAACATGGTGAGAGTAAGGAATTCCCATCTTCGGACTTAAGAACAGTCCAAGAGTGCATGGGCAAGGATGGAGTGTAGGAGGATTTGTAAGTTAATGAAGACTGTAGTCACCTTGTTGGATTGTTCATGAAAGCTGAGTTGCAAAACTGAGATCCAGTAGACTCTTTTAGTGCTGCCAAACCCATGCGGGCATGAACAGTTATATATTGTTTTATAAGTATCTCTTTCAATAGCAGTTCCTTAATGATGTGTGTTTGGAAGCCTGTAAATTACAATGATATCAGTGGAACATGTTTTCAAAAAGTATGGTTAGGAATAACATTTTACTGCAAAACAAATTACCTTCTGAGAGAAAGCTTTCCTAGCCATACTGGTCCCATGGCAAAGCATTTCAGGAAATGTTAAGAAGTTCTACAGAGATTTTTTGTCAAAAATCCCAGTTATGTGTCTGTCTATTGTATAAGCCATTACTATATGTGACTACGGGAGGCTAACAACATTACAGTGTGACATCTGCTATTATTTGGACAAAAAGCTACAAGTGATAGACAGACAGACAGACAGACAAAGATGCGTACTCCACTTCACATAAAAATGGATATTCTTCTTATTTTAATCCCTGCTCATATTATCAGACATTAAAATTGCCTTTTGGACAGGATAGAAAAAAATGATAGTGGCAGGAAAAACTCAATTCTAATTAATGAAATACAGTAAAACCCTGATTTACATAAAAAGTCAGTTCCATAGCCTTTTCCGTAACGCAATTTTTTACGTAAACCGAGGCATCCCCATAGGGATGCATTGAATTTTTTTTAAAAAAGTCCTGACTGGACCAAAAAAATACAAAAATAAATAAATAATACATAATCAGCACAAAGGGAATGTAAACGGAGCCATCTCCCTACCTTTTTACAGTTGCTGCTGATGCTTCCTCCTGAGCTCTTGTCATTGAGGAAGTGGGAACTGCTGACACCACCAGCACTGCCTCCACTGTTGCAGTCCCCACAGCTTCTACCAGGAATGGGAGAGTGCAGGGGCATATCTGCTCCCTTCCGCTGGTCGTCCGAGGTTTCTCCAGGGCACGCTTTAGCTTGGAAGGTGCATTGGACAAAAACTGCTCCATTCCACTGTTTATCCAAGGTCCCCCTGCAGCGCACTTTAGCTGGGAACATGCACCAGATGAAGAGCTCATTCCTAGCTAAAGTGCGCTGCAGGGGGACCTCAGATGAACAGCGAAATGGAGTGGTTTTCATTGACGCACTTTCCAAACTAAAGTGCACCCTGGAGAAACCTCAGATGACCAGCGGAAGGGAGCGGATATGCCCCCACACTCTCCCAGTCCCAGTAGAGGCTGTGAGGACTGCAGAAAATCATCACCGCTGCTGCTGCTGCCTCCACCACTGCCATGGTAAGTGATTTCTTGTGACTTCTGGCACAGGGAGTTTCTAATTCTAAAGTGATGTGAGGCTATGATTTTAGAATTTAAAATGGTGGTGGCACCATTTTAGAATTCGAAGACGCAGGAAAACTCCTTACGTAAGTTAATTTTTTTTTGCATAAATCAGGACAAAATTTCCGCAAAAAAAACAAACAACCTTACATAAGTCAAATTTTGCGTAAGTAGAGGCATACGTAAATCTCGGTTTTACTGTAATTGAGTTCGGACATCTATATCTAATATTCAATTGTTAGACAAAACACTGTGATATCATACCAGGATGTTTAAAGGAACAAAAATAATAATCTAAATGGGGTTTTATATGAGAGACCTCTTCAAGCATTCAGATTCTACGCAGACACCATCTAAAGAAAGATGTACAGCACTTATGTAGATGCATAGTAAGCCGTCTAATGAGCCTTTTCCAGTAAGTTGTGAAATAAATAATTTGTGCATTAATTTTCCTTCTTATTTGACTAGCTCTGTAGGTGGTCAAACATTATTCAGCAAATAAATTATTCAAGATATTTTCTTCTGTCAATTGTAATGTATTATTCATGCATTTCTCCCCTTATTATCCTACTACCCCTCACTGTTTTCCTGGTCCACATCTTTCAGGGAATGAAATGAAGACCTTTGTGCAAACATCTGAGGTCACTGTAACCAATTGGATTCTAACCATCTAGTCACCTGTGTTATTTAACCTGTAGATTACAGGCAGTCTCTTCTCCCTGCACTAGTCTAAACAGGAAATACAGATTAAATAAGGTTTCAGAAATCAAGAGTACTGTTATATCTAAATTAAGTGATATATTGAAAAAATGGTCAGGACCCTATCTACAGGTATATCAAATGCTTTTCAATTTTACAGTTGTAATATATGTAGAATACCAAATACAGTGCATACAGTTCTAAGGTGTTGTAAGTTGCAGATCATCACAAGTGAATACCCATTCTGTGAACAACACTCAGTGTTAGAGGATACAACATGTATTCAGGGACATTAAGCACAATATGGTTGCGTTGTTTTACTTCTTTCACAGTTTATATATATTTTAATGAAATTTAATTTAACTTTCCTCAGAATATATTATTTTTAAAAGGAACTTACTTATTCTCATTATCCATATAACATCACTACTTGTAAAATATTACTTTCCAGATTAGGTAATAATTTATATAAGTATGTGCTTGTAAAATAGAGCTATACATTCTCTTCTTAGAGAGAAGATATTTCCATCAGAGAAAGTTGAGAGGAAGGCATATTCTATCAAATGGATTTTTTAAAATAGTTTTGCATCTAAAAATATCAGGCAACTATTTGGCTGAATACTACTGGGAAAACAGTGCCAGCTGCAGAAATTCTACCTCTATTCCTTCACACAACTCTCACCTTTTTCCCTCTACACAATCTGGATGACCATCCCTCATGTTTTCAAGTGTTTTACAAAACAAATTACAAAAATACTGTTTGTATTTTGATAATTTGCCATTTAGGATGAATTAACTGCACAGTGATGCACTACAGGCAGAAATCAGGAATTTGTAGATCTAGATCCAATGATTTAATGGAATGATCTCCTCCCCTCCTTCCTGCAGCCTTTGATATTATAAAAATCCAGCTTTGGAAGATTTTCTGTGCTCTAGAGTGGATTGTTGGAGTACATTGAAGACTAGAATGGGGAGGAAAGAGTTTTTTCTCATTCTGTAAGAATATTTTCTACCAGCTGATGTTCTCCATTCAGTTTAGACTTTATGTGACAGTCAGTCTATATTAGCATTTTGGATATGGCATTTCGGTAATTTGCCTGATGTTCCACTTTTTTTACAATCCATCAACCAAATGATTTTCAGAGGATAATGTGATGGAACCGTTTACAGCTCTTTGTCCAATATTAAAGTCTGATTGTATGGAAATTCCAGAATTGTGTTTGATGCTAGAGACTGGAAGCAAAATGAAATTCTTATTGTATGGGGGAAAGATAATGAAAGATACACACTTACATGCACATACACAGTTATATTTTTAATTGAAAGAAGCTGAAATATATTCTAAGGCCTAGGCATTCAGAATTAAATTATTTCCACTCCCATAAAGCAAAGCAAAGCAATTTCTCTTATATACCACCCCATAGTGCTTAGTGCCCTCTCTGGGCAGTTCACAAGTTAATTAGCATTTTGCTCCCAACATGCTGGGTACTCATTTTACTGACTTCAAAAGGATGGAAGGATGGGTCAGCCTTGAGGAACGAACTGACCAGGATCAAACTCACCAACTTTTGGTTGCCGTACAGCAGCTAAACCACTGTGCCACCAGCACAGTACTACCAGTACTGCCGTATAGGGCCCAGAGTTGACAGGGACCCTGCTGCTGCCGGCCATAACTGTGACATTACTGTGAGAAAGTATGTGTGTGTGGGGGGGGGGGGAGAGAAATAGGATTGCTCATTATGGGGCCCAGAAATTTCTGCTGGTGGCCCTGGCCACCAGGACCATTCAGCCAGAACCCCTAAAGCCAAATGTTAGAAGTGAAAGCCCCTAAACCAAAAGGAGATAGAACAGCCCTCTCTACCATCTTGTCCATACACTTTCTTCTTCTTCTTCAATCAGTAAGTAAAGCACACTGCTACACTGTAGGAAATACGATATGTCCTGAGACTCATGAAGTACATGGAGATTGAGTTCTGATGATGGCTATTTGCATACCATTTCTATGCTACCACCTTCTTCCATTTGTAATTTTAAAAAACAAATGATGACACAACATACATGGAGGCAGTGTCTGCTGTAACTGACCCTACCATGCAATTTTTCTCATGGAAGGGAATATATAATACTCTGAATGTGGGCATGCCACAAAGTTTGCCAAGAGAACCCTATGGACCAAAACAAAAGGCAAAACAAGGGGATGCTCAGCACAGCAGATCTGAAAAGGGGGAAGGATATGAAAGGGGGAGGAGAAATACAGTGTTGGAGGGAACAATACTGCATAGGGACATGGAATGTGAGGTCTATGAATCAAGGAAAACTGGAAGTGGTTAAAAATGAGATGGAAAGAATAAGCATTGACATCCTGGGCATCAGCAAGTTAAAATGGACAGAGATGGGTGAATTCAGCTCTGGAAACCGTCATATCTACTACTGTGGGCAAAAAAACAAAAGAGTGAGGAAGCAGTAATGGGATACAATTTCAAAAATGATAGAATGGTTTCAGACAGAATCCAAGGCAAACCTTTCAATATCACTGTAATATAAGTCTATGCACCAACCACTAGTGCAGATGAAGCCACAGTCGACCAGTTCTATGAGGACCTACAACACCTCATAGAACAGACACCAAGAAATGATGTCCACATTATCTTAGGAGATTGGAATGCCAAAGTAGGAAATTAAAAAGTAAATGGAATAACAGGCAAGTTTGGTCTTGGAACACAGAATGAAGCAGGGCAAAGATTGATAGAGTTCTGCCAAGAGAATGCACTAGTCATAGCAAACACCCTCTTCCAGCAACACAAGAGGCAACTTTACACATGGACATCACCAGGTGGCCAGCATCAAAATCAGATTGATTACATACTCTGCAGTCAAAAATGGAGAACCTCCATTCAGTCAGCAAAAACAAGACCTGGAGCAGACTGTGGCACAGATCACAACCTACTGATCGCAAAATTCAGGCTTAGACTAAAGAAAATGGGGAAAACAATTAGACCAGACAGATATGACCTACACAACATCCCTAAAGAATACACGGTGGAGGTCATGAACAGATTTAATGTCCTGTACCTGATAGACAGAGTACCAGAAGAATTATGGACAGAGACGTGGGGCATCATGCAGGAGGCAGCAAGAGAAACCAAAGCAAAAGAAAAGAAGCATAAGAAAGCAAAGTGGTTGTCTGATGAGGCCCTTAAAATACCAGAGGAAAGGAATGCAAAAGTCCAAGGAGAAAGAAAAAAAACCACCTGAATACAGAATTTCAAAGAAAAGCAAGGAGAGATAAGGAAAACTACCTGAACGAACAGTGCAAAGAAATGGAGGAAAACAACAAACGAGGCAGGACTAGAGATGTTTTCAAAAAAATTGTGGAAATCAAGGGAATATTTAAAGCAAAAATGACCATGATAAGGGACAAAGATGGAAAGGAGTTAGCTGAAGCAGAAGAGATCAAAAAAAGATGGCAAGAGTACACAGAGGAACTCTACAAAAAGGACCTCAACACTCCTGATAATAACAATAATGAGAAATTTGAACTTGAACCAGACATTCTGGAGAGTGAAGTCAGAAAGACCCTAAAAAGCACTGCAAACAATAAAGCTAGTGGAAATGATGGATCCCAGTTAAATTTTGCAAAGCCCTGAAAGATGATGGAATCAAACTACTGCATTCAATATGCCAGCAAATTTGGAAAACAAAACAGTGACCAATGGATTGGAAAAGATCAGTGTACGTTCCAATCCCAAAAAAAGGCAACGCCAAAGAATCCTCAAATTAGCGAACAATTGCGCTCATCCCACATTCCAGCAAGGTGATGCACAAGATAATACAGAATAGACTTCAGCAACATGCGGAGAGAGAACTACCAGAGGTGCAGGCCAGTTTCAGAAGAGGCAGGGGGACTAGAGACCACATTGCCAACATACGTTGGATCATGGAGAAAACAAAAGAATACCAGAAAAAAGTCTACTTTTGTTTTATTGACTACACCAAGGCTTTTGACTGTGTGGACCACAACAAAATGTGGCAAGTAACTAAAGATGGGAATACCAGAACACCTCATATGCCTCTTGAAATCTGTACACGAACCAAGAAGCAACAGTTAGGACAGAACACGGAAAGACAGAGTGATTTGGAATAGGAAAAGGAGTAAGACAAGGCTGCATTTTATCACCCTGCTTATTCAGTCTAAACACAGAGCACATAAAGCGTAATGCAGGGATGGAGCAATCACAATATGGAATCAAAATTGCTGGGAGAAACATCACCAAAATGAGATATACAGATGATACCACCCGAATGGCAGAAAGTGAGGAAGACCTAAAGACTCAACATCAAGAAAACCAATATAATGGCAACAGGTCCGATCAGTCCCTGGAAAATAGATAGGGAAGAAGAAGAAGCAGTGACAGATTTTACTTTCCTGGGATCTAAGATCACTACAGATGGCGACTGTAGCCATGAAATAAAAAGACGACTGATTATGGGGAGACAAGCTATGAGAAACCTGGGGAATATAGTGAAAAGCAGAGACATCACCTTGAAAACAAAAATTCACATAGTCAAAGCAATGGTATTCCCAGTGGTAATGTATGGGTGTGAGAGCTGGACCATTAGGAAGGCTGAGTGCAGAAGAATAGATGCCTTTGAGATGTGGTGTTGGAGGAGAGTCCTGAGAATCCCTTGAACAGCAAAGAGAACAAATAGGTCAATACTGGAAGAAATCAATCCTGACTGTTCATTGGAGGGACAAATAGTGTAGATGAAGCTAAACTACTTTGGACATCAAATGAGAAGGGAGGACTCACTTGAGAAGGCCTTGATGCTGGGAAAGGTGGAGGGCAAGATAAGAAGGGGGTGTCCAAAGATGAGATGGATAGATGGCATTGTGGACACAATGGGCACAGAGCTTGGTGGGCTGAGGAGAATGGTGGAGGACAGAGGTTCCTGGTGGAAAATAGTCCATGGGGTCGCAAAGGGTCGGAATCGACTGTGCGACTGAACAACAACAAAAAAAGTTGGACTACAGATTTCCCCCAGCCCAGCCAACATGGCAATGCTGAAGGATGGCAGTTGTAATGCAGCAGTATAAGGAAAAGCCCATATTTCCCAACCTTGCTGAATCTGTAGCATATTTACATTTTGCTATCACAGTTTTGTCAGTCTTTACGATTTTTAGGACCCTTGACTTCATGATAGATAGAGTAGACTAGACATTCAGATGAACGTTCAAACCAGTAAACATTGTGAACTGTCGAAATCAGTGCTTAAAAAGTTCTTATGGATTGCTTAGCTGGAAAAACCTGCAAAATTCCAATACACAGCTAAGTATAATTCAGAAAACATCACTCCTAATATGTTAATTCTGTTTATAATTTCTTTCTGAAAACATTGGCTTAGATTATCAGATCCTAATGAACCATATTTTATGCAGCACTGCAAAACAGGGAGCTAGCATGATGCCACTTCAGCCACATTTATATCAATGCATCCTTGGGTTCATGGAATTGTCCAGTCTTAGTTTCCTCCCAAATGGCATTTAAGAGCCATTCCAGCATTCTGAGAATCATAAAGGTTGTGAAGGCAGACCTGCCAGTTCACACCCCTAGTTGTGTTTTTTTTCATTATCCACACAATGTCTTGGACTAAAGACTGGCCAAGTGGATGCCACTTATGATTGTGTAAATGCTACACTAGAAAACAAAGCATTTAGATGGAAAACCAAGAAAAGTAGCATGACTTTTTTTCTTCTTATTACTGCAGTGGCTCAAGTCGCTAAGATGCTGACTGGGAAGCGGAAGGTCAGCAGTTCGATTCCCGAGTACTGCAGGATGGAAATGAGCTCCCGTCTTCATCCCAGCTCCTGCCAACCTAGCAGTTCGAAAGCAAGACATTGCAAGTAGATAAATAGGGACCACTTCGGTGGGAAGGTAACAGCGTTCTGTGTGCTCCGGTATCTAGTCATGCCTGCCACATGACCACAGAAACGTCTGCAGAAGCAGACAGCGCTGGCTCTTTGGCTTAGAAACAGAGATGAGCACTGCACCCTAGAGTCGGATACGACTGGCTTTCGAGCAAGGGAAACCTTTACCTTTACCTTTATTACACATCGAGGCAGGCACCATGCTCACATCAGAGGAAGAAATGTTTTCAGCAACTCAGGACATCCTGTAGGAGTGGGCACATTATGTGGGCCTTTTGTTTTTGCTGACCTGTAACTGCTATCATGCCTCACTCCTAGGTTTGAAAAAAAAGGTGGACAAATGCACAGAGCTATGCCACCCCTCTCACCCCAGGATTTCAGATGGCTATATTCATGCTATTGGGAACATGGTCTACCTCTATTCTAAAAGAAATTGCAATTTATCTAATTGATCTCTTATTCCCTAGGCCAGTATATTTGATTTGACTTCATTTGAACCTGGTACATTATATTTACCTTAATGCACTTTGGTTGTTAGTTGTATCTATTGCCAGCATCCCATTTTAATCCTAGAGAATGGTAGTGATGCTGATAGTTTTATTAGCATTTGGAAGTTGCTACGAGTAAAGCTAATTCACTGCATAAAGTTAGGTGTCCTGATGTGTCATTGTTTTCAGTTCTCTGAAATCTCAGATGACTTTACTGAGCAATCCCTTCTGCCTTCTCTGATTAGGGAAACATGTCTAATTACATAGATATATTATTAACGTTCATCTGTAGTTTGGTAAAATTAAAACTGCAATACCTTCCAATCACTCTCTAAGCATTTCCGCAATCAAACATTAATTTAGCGAGTTCATTTTTCCATTACACTGTTTTCATCACAAAGTTACCACATTAATACTAAAAGTGTGTCTGTGCTTAATTTTAGCAGATCTAGTGCAAAGACACAAAAGGCAAGTCCTACCAAGGACAAATAGAGGTCATTGCTAACACTCTACAATGTCTAACTTGGACTGTTCTTTTTATAATAAATTTTAAGCAAAAGATAAAGGATTGAGATGAGACATCCCCAAACATTAACATTTATTGAAATGTAGCATAAAATCAGCACATTGAAAAGGAGTTCTGGATAGGTTTTAATATTTCATTCTTTCTACCCCCTGTTGACATTTTCCCACTAGGGCAGAAATTCTGCTGCTCTATTCTTGCATTCAAAATCAGTATGAAAGCATTTGGTGCCCTAGATCAAGTTCAGTTTTTAAGTATGGTGTGTATAAAGGAAGCCACTGTAAAAAATAAATAAATGTAACTTCTCTCCCAGTTCCCTAAACACTGACATCATAAAAGTGATTATTCAGAGGAAAGAATCATCTCTTGAAACAACAAATTAGTAATACGAACACTGAAGGATACTGCTGCTGGATGAAGATGAGTTTTATTCTGTTATTCACAGGCAAAACAATCAAAAGTATGTCTCACAATGTTCAGCAGAATTCTAGCACATGTTTTAAAACCAAAATATTTTCCTTCTGACTAGATTTTTTTGAATCATGCTTCAAAACTTGAAAACAGAATCTCATAAACTCTGTCTTCATAACTGCAAGAGTTCATGATGCCCATGGGAAACCACATAATGAATCCTCATGCATTGTAGTTCTTGATACTAATCAATAAGGATGATGGTGATGATGATGATCCAGCACTTAAATACACATTTAACATAAAATGGCTGCTTCTGTCTGTGCACAAAAAATATATATAAATGGAAGGACACAAATATACCACCACCTTTTTGTGCTCTAGGCATTCATATCATTTAATTGTTATGATGTTTTCTGTACACAATGGTTAAGCTGCAGTCATGTGGGCAAAAAGTCTGCTCATGATCTGAATTTGATCCCAATGGAAACAAGATTGACTCAACCTTCCTTCCAAGATTAGTAAAGTTGGGGGAAAATTGTAGTTTGCATACTTACCTTGTAAACCACCCTGAGACTGCATTAACACTATAGGGTGGTATCAGTGATGGGCTCCAAAAAATTTTACTACCACACTGTGGGTGTGGCCAGCTCAGTAGGCATGGCCAACTTGGTGGGTGTGGCTAGGTGGCCATGTGACTGGGTGGTCTATCTAGTCATGCCTGCCACATGACCACGGAAATGTCTGCAGAAGAAGATAGCGCTGGCTCTTTGGCGTTGAAACAGAGATGAGCACTGAACCCTAGAGTCAGATACAACTGGCTTTCTTCCTTTACCTTTACCTATACTTAAATGAAATGATACCATAGAGTAAACAAGACAAAAGACAAAAAAGGCTGTGGTACCTTAAAGACTAACTCCTGTATTTTAATGTTAACAGTCCAAGTTACCTTTAAGCCAATGGGAAAGCAAAACTACTGCACAACTTTGCGTCATCCACCAATTATGCCCACTCCTGGACCGGGACTCCTTGCTTATGGTCACACATGCTCTGGTCACCTCCAGACTGGATTATTGCAATGCGCTCTACATGGGGTTGCCATGGAGCATTCGGATGCTGCAGCTGATTCAAAATGTGCTGCCAAGGTGTTGATGGAGTGTGGATGTTATGTCCAAGCCTCACCTCTACTACAGGAGCTGCATTGGCTGCCAGTGTACCTCCAGGTGCAATTCAAGGTGCTGGTGATGACTTTTAAAGCCCTGTATGGTAGTGGTCCCGGTTACTTAAGAGACCACATCACCCCAAGGTCATCTGTACATCCCATCAGAGCAGACTGGAGGGGCTCCTTGAAAATACCATCAGCTAGAGAGGCCCATCTCTCTAGCACCAGAAGAAGGGCCTTTTTGGTATCTGCTCCGGCCCTGTGTAACCTCCTGCTAACTGAGCTGCATCTCCAGACAGAGTTGCTGCCCTTCAGAAAAGAGTCAAAACCTGACTGGCAAAGCAGGTGTGGGGAAGCAGTGTTGGGGTAACACCCCCCCCCCTCTCCAAGCTAGCTAATATAGGGAGGATTGCTCGATTTTAGTAGAATTCTTATTGAGGCCGGGGAGTATTAGGTTTTTTTAACATTTTAACGGTTTTTATATTTTTTTAATGTGGGATTTATGTATTTTATGTTGTTAGTGTTGTACACCACCCAAAGTCGCTTGCCGAATGGGCGGCTATGTAAATTTGACCAATAAAAAAACAAAAATAAACTGTTAAGCTCCTGGTGCAAGATCTGGTCCTGATCCAAGATCTCTGCAGATGGAGATTGCAGCCATGAAATAAAAAGGCGACTGATTCTTGGGTGGCAAGCTATGAAAAACCTGGGGAACATAGTGAAAAGTAGAGACATCTCACTGCAAACAAAGGTCCGCATAGTCAAACCAACGGTATTTCTGGTGGTAATGTATGGCTGTGAGAGCTGGACCATTAGAAAAGCTGAGCGGAAAAAAAATAGATGCCTTTGAGATGTGGTGCTGGAGGAGTGTTTTGAGAGTCCCCTGGATAGCGAGGAGAACAAATAGGTCAATATTAGAAGAGATTAGCCCTGAGTGCTCCTTAGAAGGACAAATAACAAAGATGAAGTTGAAGTATTTTGGACATCAAATGAGAAGAGAGGATTCACTTGAGAAGGCCATGATGCTGGGGAAGGTGGAGGGCAAAAGAAGAAGAGGATGGCCAAAGATGAGATGGCTAGATGGTATTGTAGACACAATGGGCACGGGGCTGTGTGGACTAAGGAGGATCGTGGAGGACAGGGGTGCCTGGAGAGCGATGGTCCATGGGGTCGCAAAGAGTTGGAATCGACTGTGCGACTGAACAACAACAAGCTCCTGGTTATTTTTTAAAAAAAAAACACACATCAATTGATAGTTTTGATCCTTACCTCACTGTATTACATTGAAGAAGCACACCAGTCACTTGTTAAGTGCTAATACAAATTCTGGATTGATTGCTGTAAGGCACACTGTCAGGTACAACAGCAACTCTCATGTCTCTCTGGTCCTATGTGTTGTTCATGGCATCCTATATGCCAGAAAAAGCACTATATCACTCATGTATCCCCTCTTCCTCTGCTGGCAGAAGGGAAAGAAGCTAGAGCCAAACTGGTCTTGAATGAGTATCTTCAACAGTGACCCAGAACAGATCTAAAACCACTTCCACTATGTAAAGCTTACTGGAGGAAATTATTATTTGAGAAAATGTAGCTACCTGTGGGTGTCACATTCTGTACCTTAATTACATCTCACTAGAACCATTAGAGGGATTGTGGTGGCTTAGTGGTTAAGATGCTGAACTTGATGACTGGAAAGTTGGTAGGTCAACAGTTCAAGACCCAAATGTTGTACAATGGAGTGAGTTCCAGTCTCTGTCCTAGCTCCTGCCAACCTAGCAGTTCACAAGCAAGAAATTGCAATTAGATAAATGGGTACTGCTTCGGTTGGAATGGTAACAGCATTCTATCTGCTCCATTATGTAGTCATGCCTGCCACATGGCCATGGATATGTCTGCAGACACAGATAGTGCTGGCTCTTTGACTGTAATTGGAGATGAGCACTACAACCTAGAGTTGGATATGACTGGTTTTCGAGCAAGGAAGATCTTTACCTTTTACATATAATAGCTACAGCCATTAGGAGAAAATGGATGTACGTAGCATGCCTATTATTAAATGTAGATATAATTCTAGAAAGAAGTGGCTGGATGATGCACATGATAAAAAAAGTACTGTGCCAAGATATCATAATGAACTGAAATAATGCAAGTGCGGCACCAAAATGGCCGCCGCGCTCTTTGCGGGGGGCCCCCACCCGGACGCGGACATCCGGGCTAGTTAGGGGGGCATGGCCACCCCTCTATAAAAGGGGTGGCCACGAGGCAGCCTGACTGCCATTTTGCGAAGCGACGTAGCGGAGAAATTCACTCCGACACTTCCTTCCTCGCCATCGCCTCTTTGCTTTAAGAGGCTCGCTTTGCTCCTTCTGGATCTTCAATCGGAGGTTTTTCCCTTCCTCCGACCAGCGCCTGCTTGGGCCATGGAGCCCAAGCACAAGGCTCAGGAGGCCCCTCGGTCGCGTCCAGGGGGGGGGGCTCGGCTCACCCCCTCCACTTCTTCGGGGGTGCCACCGGGCCGGAGGCCTTGGACTGCACACCCGCAGGGGTGGGGTGGGGTTATAATACCCACTGCCACCAATGAGCCCAGTCTGAGGACTCGGGCGGGGGCGGCACAGGCCTGCTCCCCTGGGGTTCTTACCCCTGCTGCTTCTTTGCCCAGCTCGGGGCATAGTGGCCCGCTCGGGCATGGTGAGGGTTTCCGCCCCACCGTTCTTCTGGCCCCTCATGGGCCGGATTACTGGGCATGGCCCTATTCTGGCCAGGGATTGCCACATGGATTTAGCCCTCAGCAATTGCCCTGTGGGCCATCTGGCCCATCCAGCCCACCTTATCCCGGTGGGTCGGAGATTGTGGATGCTCTCCTTGCCCGCATTTCGGTCCTGGAGGCTTCAATGGGCATTGCTCCACCACCTTCGGATGGTGGGCTTGCCAACTCTCCGGTCCTGGCCCACATGCCGGCCACGGCTGCACAGGGGGCCGCCAACAGGGTTGAGCTGCTTGAGGCCATCAGGCCAGCCCAAGCTGGTGCCTCGCAGCTCCCCATCAGGCTGGCACAACAAGGCTTTCCATCGGCTACCGGTCCTACTTGGCAGGGGCGAATCGGAATGCAGAGCTCGATACCTGTCGAGAGCTCCGACGCCCACCATGGGCTGGAAACCCCAGGGGGGACGGCCCAGGGGGGTGCGCCGAGTGAGTATCCTGGTCAAGTCAGCACACCAGTGACACTAGCCAATACTGCTGGGGGGGGGGGGTACAGTGGCAATGGCTGCAACAAGTGACTGCGGGAGGATAGTTTAATCTGCACTGTCCGGTTAATTCCTGGTTGCCCAATTATCCCCCGGTTATTGCAGGGGTGACCGCACCTATGGCTATGCCTACTTTCCTGGGGGTCCTACAGGGCCCACTGTGGGCGCCCACAATTCAATCCGTGCCGACGGCGGCCCTGCCGACGGCCGGTTACTCCTTACCCCTGGGTGACCATTTGTCCCAGGCTACGAGGGAAAAGATTTGGCGGGGAGAATACGTGGACATTTTCACCCTCCTGAACTGTGAACACATAAAGGAGGAGAGGGAGGGGCAGGACGACAGGGACAAGGAGTTGTCCCGTTGTCGTAAGCCACCTCGCACTTGGGCTAATTGGTTACCGGCCTATCTGATTTATATGGCAGTATACCTTAGGGCCCGTCCTGATTTGGCCATTCCAATGGTCCAGTACCTGGACAATATTTACCGGCCCATTGTTGATTTCCCTGGACCGTCATGGTTGGCCTATGACGAAGAATTTAGGATGAGGGTGGCCCTTCATCCTGAGATGAGGTGGGCCAAGCCCTGCCAGCAGTTGTGGCTACTGTATATGACCCCCACGCGACCGGCGCCTGGTGACTGGTACCACTGTGGCCATGCCATACAGCGGGCTGCTACGACACAGACTCCCTGCCAGCCGGCGAGGCAGGGGGTTCCAGCCCGCCTGCTGTGTTGGAGTTTCTCCGCCAACGGAGTGTGCAACAAGTGCCAGTGTCGATACAGGCATGAGTGCCCTTCTTGTTCCTGCCCTCATGCCACCTCCGCGTGCCCATGGGCCGGTGGGTCAAGAGGCAGAGGAAGGGGTGGACAGGTGGCGGCCAGAGCTCCCTCTGATGTTGCTACCCATTCAAAAGTCCCCCTTCCCAATTAATGTCTTGGTGCTTGAACGATGGCTGCACGCTTATCCTAGACAGGATGATGCGAGATACCTACTTGAGGGCTTTCAGTTTGGCTTCCGCATACCCTTTAAAGGGGTTCGTGGGCCTCAGGACGCCCTGAACCTACTGTCTCTCAGGGGTAATGAGGACATTGCTGCGGAGCAGATAGCCAAGGAGGTTAGGGCACAGAGGGTAGCGGGGCCGTTTGACGACCCCCCATATCCTAACTTGAAGGTATCCCCTCTAGGTTTAGTCCCTAAGAAGTCCCTGGGTGAATTCCGTCTAATTCACCACCTTTCTTACCCTGCGGGCTCCTCAGTCAATGACGCTATACCGGACGAACTTTGCTCTGTCAGGTATACGTCCTTTGACCAGGCCTTACAGATGGTACGCTCGTGTGGTCCCGGGGCACAATTGGCAAAGTGTGATATCAAATCGGCATTAGGATTGTTGCCAGTGCACCCCGATGACTTTGAGCTGTTAGGTTTTTGTTTCCGGGGCAAGTTTTATGTGGACAAGGCCATGCCTTTCGGCTGTTCAATATCATATTCGGCCTTTGAACGATTTAGCACCTTCCTCCATTGGGCTTTTGTTTGTAGGTCAGGGTCCAGATCAGTAGCCCACTACCTCGACAAGGCCGCCGCCCGGACACACGTCACCCTGATTCCCCAGGTGTTCTTACCCACCTTGCCCGAGGTTGGCATAGACTGTGTTACGATAGGTATGAGGAGGCTCTTTTTCATGCAGCTACCACCGTAGCTTTCTTTGGAGCTCTCCGAATCAGCGAGCTGGTCCCATTGACAAAGGGGGACGTGTCTCGTAGGGCACTGGAACTTGACGATGTCTTTATCAACCAGGAGTGGGCTCAGTTAAGGATTCACTCCTCAAAGGCTGATCAGCACATTGGTGTTAGACTGCTACGATGCACATTTGCTGACATCTGTCCGGTTGGTGCCCTACATGCATTTTTGGCAGTGCGTGGCATGCACCCTGGCCCATTTTTCTGCCACCAGGATGGGTCTCTCCTTACCAAATTTCAGTTTTGGAGCGTGACCAGTATGGCACTTCACAGTGTCGGCCTCCCTGGGGCTCGTTACGGCACCCATTCATTCAGGATAGGTGCCGCTTCAACTGCGGCTGCGTTTGGGTACTCTGAGGCTGATATATGTCGGATGGGTAGGTGGGGGTCCGTGCGTTTTTCCTTATATGTACGTCCCCTCACTGTATGAGTACCATTTATGTCCTACTTCCTTTTTCTTTTTTTACAGACCCTGTGTGTCTACGCATACCGGTGGCAGTATGGCTGGTGGGCCACAGTTATGTGCACTGGGCGGCAGAATATGCTGCTGCGACGGAGTGGGGACCCCATCTCGGGCTGCGTGCAGCCGCACGTATGCGGTGGTATGGTGTGCGAGGCATGAGATGGTAGGAACTGTTGCCATTCCTGATGTCCATCAGGGATGCTGGACCACCTGATGTCCTGATTCTGCACCTCGCGGCAATGATCTCGCACAGATCACTGGCCTTTCCTTAAAAATGTCGGTGTGCAGCGACCTAGCATTTTTACATCATTTATGGCTGTACACACGGTTGCTATGGTCTGACATCGTGCCGAGACAGTGTTATAGAGGAGGCATGGACCTCCATGGTTTGGACCATGCCCGGCGGTCAGTAAACAGGGTTGTTGCCCGGTTCCTTGTCGAGAATGGCTTGGGGACAGCCATTCAACATCCGGGGATAGGCTTGCAGGATTTTGACCTATATGCAGGAGATGGGGTCCACCTGTCGGCCACAGGTATGAACCTCTTTCTGGAGGATGTGCAAGCAGGCCTGGTGACCGAGCTGACGGTCGGGGGGGGCTGTGAGTCGTCATGGACGCCTCCCTGTGTGGCGGGTAGCACTGGGTAAGGTAAAGATTTATGACCCATAGGTATCCGGCAGGTTCGCAATTGACTGGCCAACATGTAGATAGGTACAGGGGAAACAGGATTGGCCGGTCAAGGGCGAACCATGAAAGGGGTGATGTCAGGAGCTTCACAGCCTGCATCACCTTGATATTTGAACGGATACATGTCATTGGGTGGGGTCAGTAGATAGTATATTGACTCTGGTCAACAATCTGTTTGTGTCAACAAACAAATTGATACAAATTGATACTTGTAGCCAATTTCCATTGGCATTTAGGGTGGAACCTTACCAGTGCTACTGCGGCCTGCTTGCCTTAAAGAATTACAATTGGATGATACACCAATTGAAAGTGATAATTCGGATTAGGGCATTATTCAATAAAAGTGGAGCAATGCCTTTATCCAATACCGGTGTCTGAGTCTTTATTTGGGTGGGTGCGCCTGCAATGCAAGCACAGCGCCAAAATGGCCACCGCGCTCTTTGCGGGCCCCCCACCCGGACGCAGACATCCGGGCTAGTTAGGGGTGTGTGGCCACCCCTCTATAAAAGGGGTGGCCACGAGGCAGCCTGGCTGCCATTTTGCGAAGCGATGGAGCGGAGAAGTTTTTCCCCTCCACCCCCTCCCTAGTGGACAGTGTGATTTTCTGGTCGCTTCGGGGTTGGGTGGGAATTTTTGCTTGAACCTACATTGGCCCTTTGGTTCTTGGCTTTTTTGCCCATCCCACACTGTCGCTAGTGTTTGAGATACGGGGTAAGTTGACTTTGGTCACTTTTGGCGGGTAGCACTGGGTAAGGTAAAGATTTATGACACATAGGTGTCCGGCAGGTTCGCAATTGACTGGCCAACACGTAGATAGGTACAGGGGAAACAGGATTGGCCGGTCAAGGGTGAACCATGAAAGGGGTGATGTCAGGAGCTTCACAGCCTGCATCAACTTGATATTTGAACGGATACACATCATAGGGTGGGGATAGTATATTGACTCCGGTCAACAATTTGTTTGTGTCAACAAACAAATTGATACAAATTGATACATATAGCCAATTTCCATTGGCATTTAGGGTGGAACCTTACCAGTGCTACTGCGGCCTGCTTGCCTTAAAGAATTACAATTGGATGATACACCAATTGAAAGTAATAATTTGGACTAGGGCATTATTCAATAAAAGTGGCCCGATGCCTTTAATCCAATACCGGTGTCTGAGTCTTTATTTGGGTGGGTGAACCTGCAAAGACTCATGATCAAAGAGTCATCTGGTTTTTGCCTTTGATTCTACAATGATCAGGGAACTTACAAGAAATACCATAAAGGAAATGTACATTTTCCACTGTTATAGTTATCCTCCAACCATACATTTCCGTTGATTACAAAAACAGACTTGCAAACACGACCCATATTTACCTCTTACTAGCCAATGAGAAATTCAAAGTAATGAGCCAATGAGAAATTCATGCCACTGGCCAGGACTTTGGGCTAACAATGGCAGCAGGTTCATTGACTCATGTCTCTGGGACTTTGGGGGGCTGGGATGAATTGATTTGTATGTTTTTGCCGCTGTCAGGTTGTCTGTTATACCCTGATATGCCACTGTATTTTTATTGGAACTGTATTTACTGTATGTGTTGTACTTTTGCCTTTGTATATCATTATGTATTTATTTTGTTTACTGTATTTTGTTTATTGTATGATCTTTGATGTTTTTGATTTTGTATATTATATTACTGTTTCTTGCACTTTTTATGATGTAAACCGCTTAGAGTTACCTTTGGTTGAATTAAGCGGTATACAAAAATAATGTGAAATGAAATGAAATGAAACATCTTAACTTCAGAGAGCTCCACTTTCAATCACTTGGTAACTGCATCACCTAATCTGGCCTTGGGTTCAATTAGATGTTGGTTTATTTTATAGAAAATACTTCTGGCTGATAAAAATAATATGTAGTATGTGTTGTGTAAAGCTAACATGGGAATGGAACAGTAGTTAACAGTCCCTTATCTTATGGCTAAGTGATTGGGACTTGTGTTTTGGGTTCTTCCCCACCATCAATGTCATTCTTTGAGTGTGAACCTCAAGAATAGTTCAATTTGTTTTCTCTTCTTTTAAGTGATTTTGAATCTGTTATCTGGGAAATACAATTATGCTAAGAAAAGTTGAAGAAAGCAGAAAAATAGGAAAACCAACTTTGAGATGGATTGATGCCATCAAAGGCGTAGTAGGGCTGCTAATGAGAAAACATTTTTGAGATCATTCCTTCATACGTATAAATTGGAGGTGACTTGATGGCACAAAACAACAACAATCTGTTCTCAATGGTGCATAAATCACAGACTACAGGGAAGTGTGAAATCATAGTATTTGATATGCAAGCAGAATAGATAAAAATATTGCATGCCAAAATTTCTAAATAGGTTTCTGAAGGGTATATAAGGGTATGGAAGTATGCAGGTGGAGGGGAGGAAAAATCTCTTATGTAAGCTGTGTTTTGTTTAAAAATTGTTAGCTTAACTTTGATTGTTCCATATATTTTTTATTTTAGATTACTAAAGTACACTTTTGGTTTATCAAATAGTTTTAATAGTTTTAATTCTGAGATGAAAAATCAAGATTTGATCCTGGCTTTATTACCTTAATATCTATCAGTCTTGTCACATTTTGGCAAGAGTCAAAAGAAATGAAAACATGTAACTAAAATTCTTTTGACTGTTCATTTGTCTCCTGCATTCTTTCTTAACAAAATATTCAATATTTTCGTGGTAGAAATATTCTAGTAACTACCTCATTGTTGTTGTTTTTTGTACAGCTTATTTCCCTGTCTCTTATCAAGGCAGTTCTTTTAAAAAAATCAGGTGCTAAATCTGCAAACAGGTGCTAAATCTGCAGAAATAATCAGCGGAGACACGCCAAATTGCATAACTAATGATACTGTAGAAAGCAAATAATGAGTAGGAGAATCTAAAATCATGTTACTGGTCTAAGCAAAAGTAAATTTTCTAACCTAATCGTGTCTAATGATTCTATGTGCATTTATGATATTTTCGTGGTCATAAATCTGCACTTAAAAGACCAAATTGTTCAGAATATAAAATATAATGAATTGTAGAAATGGTAGTTCTAAATTGCACCACTGCAACTAACGAGCTATCCTAAGCATGATAACACCATCTGCCTTTTCTCTCTTATTTTTCATAATTGGTTAAAATTCCTAATGATTTAGGGGGATTGTCCAAGGGAGATCAAGCTAGATAAATCTGCAAATGGAATGTGTGTATGGGCCTCCCCAATCAAGTATTTGGTGATTCCCTATTGTTTTTACTATGATTGACTGAAGTTCAGAATAGCAGAAGAAGGAAATAAAATGTACACAGAAATCCATTAGAGTAGTGTTGTATGGATGACAATAAGGTTTCTAAGAATGCCATCATTATTCCTCTTTCACATTTTTCCTGAATACTGGCCCTGATGTTCTTGTGCTGCATAGGGTCATGGGAAAGTACACAGGAGAAGAGAGGAATGGAACTAATCTAAAATTTTAGTCACTGACATAAACCAAGGGATTCTGTACAAGTAGAAATGTGCCACACTATCCACAGTATATTTGAGGCCACAATAGCAAATTAATTTGTCTGTGTGAGACACACACACAGAGAGAACAGAGGAAGAGGAGGAATACCAATTTCCTGAAGCATCTTGTAAAGAAATATGTCTGCCTGGCACCAACTGGAAACAGAGTGGAAATGATTATTTTGGTTTTAAAGCTATCTGACCAACATCAAAATCAAACTTTCTCTCCACCAGTGCTACCTATACTGAAATTTGTTTTCCTGCCTAAGATCCAAAGAAGTTTAGCAATACCCTGTGGTATCATGGGGATGCAGTTTAAGTTGGGGTCAACTACTGTTTTGTTGATGGACACAGTTAATATGAATTTAAACGAGGATAAAAAAAGAGTTATTATCTATAATGTTGACAACAGGAAGACAATGTATAGCAAGAAATTGGAAAAATTAAATAATTTTTAAAATAGAAGAGTGGTATAAGGAGATTTGGGATCTTGCATTGAATTATAAATTAGCATGGGGATTGAACAAAAAAGTGTTCAATCAAAGGAAACAGATTTTGGAAAACATTGCTAACTTTTGTGGATTACTCATTGGTGGGGGTTGATGGGAGGGGTTTGGTACCAAATCAAATGAGTTTCTGGAAACAGTGAAAAATCATGTGACATGCTGCATCCTCCAGGGCACTGTATAATACACTGGGTGCATATTGTGATTGAATGTATTTTTGTTTTTGACTTGGTAAAAGTAAAACAATAGTGTAATAGTCTAATAAGTTTTTCGTATTTCAAACTGGTAGTGGAATAAATGAGTATAGAATTTGATTTAGAACACATTTTTTTTGTAATTATGTGAGTATTATAATATTTTTGAAAGTTTTTGAAATGTACTTACTGAATCTGAAATAAGGGGTGGTGTTATATTAGTAAGTATACATTTGGATTGTATTTTTACTTCTTTTCTTTTCTCTTTTTTTGCTGTTTGTATTTGTATGGTATCTTTGGAATTTGTATTTGTATTGACATTTGTATGGTAGCTGTTGTTTTGTTTGTATTTTGAAAAATTTAATTAGTTGCAGCTGACCTTTCCTGAGCTCCTTCCGCCCAAGGCCATTTAATAGAGTCCAATTTCAAAGAAGAAGAAGAAGAAGTTTAGCAATACCCTGAGACCTAAGATGGTCACAACAAACACCTACAGACACTGAATGTAAGTATTATGTTATCTAATGCCCCACACCCAGGGGTACATGGAAAGAGCCTACTCAAAGGTTGTGAATACAATTGGGGGTAACCTAGGTGGCATCCTTGCAGGCTAATCTTTCCATAGGAATTGAAGAATGAATCTACCAGAAAGGTCTTTGTCAAGACTAACCATAACAATAATCTCCATAAATATTGAGGGACTTTCCAGTAATGAGTGTTCTACTAGCAGACACGTGAAGGAAATATAAATGTGAGATAATTCTGCAGTAGGAAACACATTAGGAGACAGGAAGGTACAGACACAAAGTGGCTGGAATGGAACTAGTGATAGAGAGACTGCATGACAAGAATGGCAATGCAGTTTTTGGTAAACCTAGCCTTAGAATAATATCAGTGGCACTGATGGAAACAAACAACATTGAAAGTCTCACCATGTGAACCCAAAAATTCTGTTACTTCTTATAAGCTGCCAGAAGCAAATTTTAGTTTTAATAAATGGGCCAATTTTACATACGACCAAATACATTTTGATATTGAAAATTTTAATTATCAGTGAGGCTTGAGGATATAACCAGACCAATGAAAATGGTGCAACACTTGTATCTTGGGCAGACTCCAGTGATCTCCAACTTGTCCATGATCCAAAACTGCCTGCACCCTTTAACAGTGGTAGATGAAAGAGAGGGTATAATCCAGACAACATCTTCATTAGCAAGAAGATAACAGCACAGTGCATGAAAGCTGTTGATGATCGAATCCCAAATACTCAAGACAGACCCATCGTGTGCATATTAAATGCTGCAGTGAAACCCCAAGAGGTGCATTTCTGCAGTAATTTTAATTTTAAGAAGGCTAAATGGGTTAATTTTCAAGAGCAACTGGATATGTGTGGAGAAGTCCCCCATCCATGTTGTTGTTGTCGCTGCTGCTGCTGTTTTTGCTGCCCATTCACCAATGCAACTCAGGGTGGCTCACAACAATACCCATCTAATACAATAATAAAACAGTCATTCATCTAAAAAATACAAAGTCACCTGCAGAAGATGTCCACCACCTCCCGCCCCAACAGACAAGTCCCTGGCACCAAACAGCCTAAGCCCTGGCTGTGGGCAGGGCCTGGGGTCAGTGACAGTGTACTCTGCCACCCACGGCTGTAGTGGCTCTTCAACCCCTGCCATGGGTGGGGCCCAGGGTCTGCAGCAGCATCCTGTGCCGCCCACAGCTGCAGCGGCTGTTCAACCCCTGCCATGAAAATAATATAAAGGGGAGATAATCCAAGAGTCTACTGCACCCAGATCATTCAGGCCCTGACTGATAATATCAAACCTCTGCTGGATAGATATCAGGCACTCTGCAACCATGATCTTTTTCAGGAAGATACAGTTGAAGCTGGGGAAGAACTGATACAGGCTCTAGCTGAAAAGTGGAAATTACGATGGTGCACAGTAGATGAGCTAGGGAAAATGCCTTAAAATTTAGCTATAGATTTAACCCAGTGTCGTGTCCAGCCCTTGTAAAGAATAGTCCAGCAAACAATTAACAGAACAACGAACAATGGTTTATTGTAAAGTCTTGCAGGTCACTATTACAAAGATATCTGGACAACAGATGGCTACACAAGTCCCAAGTAATCGGTCTTTCCGAAATCTACCCTTGTGGTATATACTAAGCTACACCTGCGAGTGAGAGTATGGAGAGGACCCAAGGTTAGCCTGGTGAGATCTAACCTGCAGAGATATTGGGAAGCATAGATCCATCCCTTCTTTACCCATGGTGCTTATTTAATTTAATTTAATTTAATTGTCAAATTTATATACCGCCCACTCGGCCAAAACCAACTCAGGGCGGTTCACAATGACAATTTAAAAAAACATGTTAAAAACAGTTAAAACTACCCACCCCCTAAAACAAGGGGTGCAGGATCCAAAGGCACCATGGGGAGGAGTTATTCTACACCAGCCATCCAATGACATAGCTCTGTTGGCAGGAGGTTCCAGAGAGCTGGCACAGACACGGAGAAGGCTCTCCTCTTTGTGCCAGAGGGGCGAGCCCCTCTGGCTGATGGAATGATTAGAGAGCCCCTCCGGTCGGCTCTGGTTGGACGGACAGATGTCCTCAGGGCGATGCGGTCTCTTAGGTAACCTGGCCCACTACCATATAGGGCTTTAAAGGTCAAAACCAGCACCTTGAATTGCACCCAGAGACAAACTGGCAACCAGTGCAGCTCCCGGAGCAGTGGCGAAGCATGGGCATAATACCCACACCCCATCACCACCCGGGCTGCAGCATTCTGGACCAGCTATAGCGTCCAAAAGGTCATCAAGGGCAGCCCCATTTAGAGCACATTGCAATAATCTAGTCTGGAGGTGACCAGAGCATGAGTGACCATGAGCAAGGAGTCCCGGTCCAGGAGCAGGCACAACTGGCGAATCACCCGAAGCTGGGTGAAAGCCCTCCTGGTCACAGCCACCACCTGTTCTTCTAGCAGTAGCCACAAATCCAGGAGGACCCCCAAGTTGCGCACTGGGTCTGTCTGGGGCAAAATAGCTCCATCGAGAACCAAAGATGGTAGCTCTCGGGATAACGCAGGACCCCTTATCCATAGCCACTCAGTCTTGCTGGGATTCAGTTGTAGCCCGTTAGCCCCCATCCAGACCCCAACAGCTTCCAGACACCTGGAAAGTGCTTTGACGGCATCACTAGGGTCCCCATGGGCCGAGATGTACAACTGAGTGTCATCCGCATACTGATGGTACCGCACCCCATAGGAACGAATGATCTCACCCAGCGGCTTCATGTAGATGTTAAATAGGAGAGGAGAGAGCACCGAGCCCTGAGGCACCCCCCCATTTGAGGGGCCTAGGACTGGACCTCTCACTCTCCAACCACACCGACTGGGTCCGACCCCTCAGAAATGAGGAAAATCAGGACCACACAGTGCCCTGGATCCCCAATCCTCGGAGCCGTTCCAGAAGGATACCGTGGTCAACGGTATCAAAAGCTGCTGAGAGGTCAAGAAGAGCAAGGACGGATGGGTGACCACCATCCCGCTCCCACCAGAGATCATCCATCAGTGCGACCAATGCTGTCTCGGTACCATATCCAGGCCCGAATCCTGACTGAAAGGGGTCCAGATAATCCGCTTCATCTAGTACCTCCTGCAGCCGATGCGCCACTGCCTTCTCCAACACCTTCCCTAAAAAGGGGAGGTTGGAGACAGGCCTATAGTTGGTTAGGACAGCTGGGTCGAGGGAAGGTTTCTTCAGGAGGGGACGCACCAAGGCATGTTTTAAAGGTGCAGGGAACACCCCCTCCCACAATGATGCATTGATCATAGCCCCGACCCAGCCACCTGTCACCGCCTTGGAGGCTTTCACCAACCAGGTAGGACAGGGGTCCAATTGGGCAGGCAGTGGCACAAACAGCTGCAAGGAGCCTCTCCACTTCATCCAGGGCAACTGGATCAAACTGGTCCCAGATGGTATGGCAAGACTGTGCTCCAGCTCCCTCTGGACTCTCCCCATCCACGCCAGGATTAAACCCCGAGCAATTCCGATCGATTTTCTCCACCAGATTGTCAGCAAAGTCCTCAGCCGATCCCTGCCAACCAGGCACCGGGGGCCCCCTACCAAGGAGAGACCTGGTAACCCAGAACAGGGTGGCTGGGTGATTATCAGCGGAGGCAATAAGAGTGGTGAAGTATTGCCGCCTCACCACCCCGTCACCACTAGGTAGGCCCTAATAGCGGCTCTAACTAGTGTCCAATCGGAGTCTCTCTGGGTCTTCACCCAGCGGTGCTCTAGGCGTCTCTTTGCCCCTATATAGTGTCTAGGCGGCAGTCACTCTGTGATACAATGTAGTAACCTGCCAGATAACCTTAACGAACCAAACATAACCAAGATACATCAGTTTTAACCAATCAGGAACAGGATCCAAAACTGCACCCAATCAAAGCACTCTAATTAACATTAGGAGTGCACCAAGTAGGGAAGAATGTGCACCAAATCTTGCTCTTGATTCCAATGGTGGGAAATCACCATTTTGTCTTTGCAAAGCATTGCTGGAGCAACTTGCAATTTACTTGAATACACAACACCCAGTCACAGAGAAACTTTACTGGAGTTACAGCAGAACGAATAGCTAGTCAGTTGCCATCTGACCAGAGGAATATGATGCCCTTTTGTGGCATCTGAATTGGAGGAAGCTACAAACAGCATGAAACCAAATAAAGCAGCAGGTATCGATGACATAAGAACAGAGCAGATAAGGCAGTTTGGTCCTCATACTTTGGAATTGCTCCTGAAATAAATGAACAACTGCATAGATGAACTTAAGGTTTCTAAATTGTTAATACAGACTAGAGTTGTTCCTTTATCAAAACCCAGCAAAGATTCAATGACCCGAAAAGTTACCGACTAGTGTCACTCCTTTGCCACCTTTATAAGGCACTGGAATGGATGATTCACAATCGTATTTTTGAATTTATTGATTGAAGGAGCAAGCAGGCTTCAGGCCGAGCAGGTCATGTTGTGGCCAAATTCTTAATTTTATGCAACACATTGAGGATGCTTTTCAAAGAAAGCTAATTACGGGAGTGGCTTTCATTGACCTAACTGCAGCATACAATACTGTCAATCATAGGATATTTACTGAAGCACTTGAAGAATTAGGACAGTATTACAACATCAACAATTTGAAGCCTAATCCAAGCAAGACTCAAATGTGTGTTTTCCACCTTGAAAACTGAGGGACAAGGGTTGAGTTGGATGTTATGTGGCAAGGGAACCGATTGCAGCATTTTTCAGCACCAAAATACCTTGGTGTGATGCTTGACAGGACATTCTCTTTTAAGCAGCACCACTTGAAAACCAAAGCCAAAGTTAGTACAAGGAACAACATAATCAGGAAACTTACAAACTTTAAATGGGGAACTCAACCATCCACACTGCATACATCAGGTTTGGCCCTTAGTGTTTCCACAGCAGAGTATGCTGCTCCAGTATGGAGTGCATCCACACACACAAAACAAGTTGACATCACTGTTAATTAAGCCATGTGTATAGGGACAGGATGCCTCAAACTTACACCAGTTGAGAAAATATACCCTCTTGTTGGAGTTGTTCCACCTAAGATAAGGAGAGAAGTAGCAGTGGACACCGAGAGAATGAAACAAAAGAATGATTCTTGAAATCCCCTGAATGGATATGAGCAGTGGTGGGCATCAGCAGGTTTGCACCAGTTCACCAGAACCGGTAGCTGAAATTCTGGCTGGCTCCACACATCCAAGTTTTGAAATAAAATAGTCCTAATTCAGGTGCAAAGCAGGGCTTTTCCCCTGGCCACACCCACCATACCACACCCACAGTGTGGTAGTAATTTTTTTTGGAGCCAAGCACTAGATATGAGCCTCAAGTTCCCTGACTCAGATCCAGGAAGAGCTTTATGGCAAGAACAAACATTCCTGAAGGTACACAAGAGCAAAACCAGATTAGAAGGTGGAGGAAGGAGCTCACTGGACAAGGAACAACATTAATGAAGGATATGGCTATTGAACTCAACCTATCCTATATCACTTGGAAGACCCTGAATAGGCTGAGGGTTGGAATCTCTAAATGCAAAGTCAACATGATCAAGTGAGGACTGCTAGCAGATAACAACACATGCTGTGAATGTGGAGAGATACAGAATCCGGCCAATGTACTGGTCTGCCAATTACTGCCAGAAACATGCACATTTCTAATTTTTAAAATTAAGAAAAAATGTACTTCTTGACTCTGATATATTCAATGAAAATCCAAGATTAAACAGTGTATGAATCCCAATCACTTTAAAGAAATGAACTATTTTCTCCATTGCTAGCATAGCTCAAGGAAAAAATGAGAGACAAAGAGGTAGAGATTTGATAGTTTTTCTCTCTAGCTATATACCATCTAATGAAACTTTTGAAATGTAGCTACTGTCACTTAGAATGCCAGCCAAAATATCTTACCATAACCTTCATTTCAATATAATTCAATTTTATTATATTAGTAGTTAGCCTTAAGACAGAAAACCATCAACCATAACAGCCATAAAAACAAGGGATAAACACTATAAAAAACATCAGTCTTTGCAGTTCAAACATCAGCACCTATATACTAAAAAGGCAATATTCAACTTGAACATTGTTTCCCATAAGGTACCAAGGTTGGGTGAAAATTTAGCAAGAAATATGTAATTCCTCTTCACTGAACAAAGGCCTGCCATTATTTTCCCCTTTCTAATGATACTTATTGTGGGAGGATTGACTACTGATCTAATCGCATCAGTAGGGCAGTTTCCTGAAGTTCATGCAGTACAAGTTTTATTTAAGTAAAATTGACAAAAATGACAATCCAGAATGGTCTTGGTAGACTGGGCAAAGATCCAATATTTTGTTTCTATCATATGGAACTCAGTCATCTGCAACTTCCGAAGCAGGGTGAGATGGTGTCAGCCTTTCCACCACTACAGAATCACAGAATCATAAAATGACTGAATTAGAAGGGGCCTTTGAGGCCATTGAGACAGAAAACCTTAGCCTTGGTGATGCAGTGGTTAAACTGCTGTACTGCAGCCAGCACATTGTCAGATCAATCCAAATGAAGCTCAAGGTTGGCTCAGCCTGTAAGATGTTAATTATTCTCTGAACCGCCCAGGCAGTGCTCTAAGCATTGTAGGGTGGTGTATAAGTACAATTGCTATTGATATTGTTGTTGAGTCCAATCCCTTGTTCAATGCAGGAATCTAAATCAAAGCAAATCTTCTGGATGGTTGTCCAATTTTCTTTTGAACGCCTCCAGTGTTCAAGTGTCAAGTACTTACCACCTCCTGAGCTAATTGGTCTTATTGTTGTACTGCTCTAAAAGTTAAGAGGTTTTCCCTCATATTCAACCTACAATATATCTGCCTTCCTGTAATTTCAGCCCATTATTATGTGCCCTGCACTCTTGGCTGATTGAGAATAGATCCTGCCTCTTCTGTTTATAACTATCTTTCAAGTATTTAAAAAGTGCTGTCAAATCCCCCTCATCTCTGTTTCACAAGGCTAAACATACCAATTTCCTTCAGTTTTTTCCTCCTAGGGCTTGGTTTCCAGTTCCCTGATCATCTTTGCCACCCTAGAAATAAGAGTACAATAATGTGCCAATGTTTAAAGATCACATTCTTGATTTTCTGGGCTAGAGGCGTGTAATCTAGTGACCAAATGATGTTGGAATCTGTAGAGTCAGCACGGCACTGAAATAAAGTGTCTCGGGGTCTAGAGCTCACTCTGGTGTAAGTGGATTGAATAAACATTGGCACATTATTGACATGGTTCCGGGCTGTCAGGACAAACCAATTATTGGATTCTGTAAAACCAGGACCATTGCGGGTATGGTCTCGAGAACAGACTGTATTCCTAAATCTCTCTCCACTGCGAGATTTCCCGCAGGACATCATACTTGTGGGCATTGCTCTTTCTGCCGATTTATGTGGATGACTAATTTTGTTACTATCCCTAGTAGTAACTACAAACTACATCTATCCTCCTTCTCTAACTGTAATACCAGCGATTCCATGTATATGATCCTTTGTCCATGTCAACTTGCTTATATTGGACTATCGTGTAGACCATTGAAAACCCGACTAGGAGAACATCAGTCCCGTATCAGACACAACATTGTAACAGCTCTCCTTGTTGCCCACTTTTATGATAAAAAACATTCTTTCATGGATATGAGAGTGGTGATACTTGAAATGTTTACTCCATGCAAATTTCACAGGGTGGATAAACAACATTTTTTATTACAACAGGAAGCCTTTTATATCCATCGATTTTCCACTCTTGCCCCCAAGGGTCTCAATACTTATCATGATCTTTCAGCCTTTCTTTAGAACTACTCTCATCTCCACTTATACATAGGTAATGGTCTCACTGTAGATGTGTCTTTAATGATTGTAGAGAGTATTTTGGTTCCTTTATGACCCACAGGTGTGGATGTTATGCATGTGCGAGCTATCAGCTATATTTAGAGTTTCGTACTACTACCTCTTAATGCTCTGACCTAATATGAAAACACAGAGAAGGTCGTTTTGAGCGCGTCTATTGATGATTCAGGTACCTCCTTTTTGTATGTTGTGAATATATTGCTGTTTGAGAATACTAGACTATATATATTATGCATTGATAGTGTATTAGTATTTGCATTTCGCTTGACTGTTGCAGAGTCTTGACAAAGAACTACGGAATATCCATTTTACCGGAAGGATATGGACGACTGACTACTTACCTTTCTACAATGACTTACCTCCTTGTTACTCTTGAAGTTTAACCCTTGCTGTAGCACCCGGACTTTCGACTGTTTATGACTTTCAAGGTCTTTTCTGCTTGGACCCTCCTACTTGGAATTCCTGTTTCAGACTCCTACATACGGACTTGATGCATTTATACATTCTGCTGTTACATTGTGTTGCTCACAGAGTTAACTATTTTGTTGTTTGGTCCAGAGAACTGTCCGATATGTTTTATTGATCCTCTTATATACATATGGGATACTCATTGATTTTTGGATGAATGCGATTCAACATCATTGTTATTATTGCTTGACTTTACATTCAGCTCGTACAGCATGACATTCTGAGTTCTATCACTTTCTCTCGTACTTTCCCCTTACAGTTCGACTGGGCTGCTCCACTTTAGATATTAAACCACTTTTGATTTTATCTATTTGACTCCTCTTCCTTAGGGTGGTTTCTCCTTTTCCTCCCTTGTGGTTACACCCTTGCCGTCTTTCCTGCTTCTTTTGTACTGCCCAGGCACAATGCAACCTGGGAAAAACCCAATGCCTCATACAAAGTCGCACGACTTTGTATGAGGCAACTTTTTTCTTTTTTTTTTATTAAGTTTTTAATAGACATACAAGAAAAAGAAAAGAAAACATTAACAGTACATTAACAATACATTACACTAACAAGTACATAATATCATACTAACAAACATTACTATATGCTAGCACATAACAATATCTATATTCATTAACTACTATTTAACCACCAAATATTAAGAACCATTATTTCAGAGTCCAAAATAATAGAAAGAAACTTTCTGTACTACCACTAATCTTTTTAACCAATAAAAAAAAAAACAAAAAAACAAAAAACACCCTGTGAATATATACAATGCCCGGAGAGTTTATTTTCTACTCAGCTCCAGAAACTTCTTTGAGATGGTACTGGTCCTGAACTATCACCTGCCATAGTAGAGTGATCCACGAACGGTTTCCATATATTCCAAAATCTATTCTCTTTTAAATTATCTCTTTTGACTTTAATCTCCCATGTCAATTTATCGTTCAATGCTAAACTCCACATTTCTTTATACCATTCTCCAACCTGAATATCTACATCGTTTTTCCAATTTCTGGCTATACATTGTCTACCCGTTGTCAGTACAATTTCCAGTAATTCTTTTTCCTCCTTGTTTAAACCCAGATCTTCCACATTCGTTAAAAGAATAGTACCCGATACCAACTTAACACTTTTACCCAATATTTCACCAAATTCATTTTCTATTCTTCCCCAAAAATCCCTTATTTTTTTACAACTCCACCACATATGTTCATATGTTCCATCAAATTCTTTACATCTCCAACATAACTTATCTCTTTTATTATCCATCTGGTAAAGTCTTAATGGTGTCAGGTACCATTGCCACAACATCTTGAAATTATGTTCTTTAATTCTTACAGACATTGTTCTCATAATTCTCTTTTTCCATTTATTTTTCCATTCAATCTCCCCAATTTTTATATTCAAATTTTGTTCCCACTTCCGTTTCAAATCCTCCTGTGGATCTGCACCTCTATTCAATATATTATAAAGCTTACTTACAAGACCCTTAATACTACTTTCCCCTTTTCTAATCTTCCTTACCAATTCCTCAAATTCCGTAAGTACTCTATCTGACCCTAGTTCTCTTTTATATTTTTTATTCCAATTGTCCACCTTTAACTTCTGAAACCAATTCAAATTTAGTATCTCAAACATTTTTTTCCGCTCGGCATCAACATCACATGCTTTTAACCAATCCTTCAGTAACAACGTCCCATTTTTATCCAATATTTCTATTTTTTCTTTGTCTAATTTTATTGGGAAACACATCATATCAGTCAGTTCCAAGATTGGAGAGAGATTCGGAACCATATCTTTTTTTACCTTCTTCCACACCTCCATGAGACCTTTCATCATAGTATTATTTGACCTTTTCACCTTATCCTTCATTCCCAGAAAATTCAAGTTTCCAATATTTCTGTATTCTTTCATTTCCAATTGTTCCCAAATTACCTTTTCTCTTGCCAAGATCTTCACAACATTCTTGACTTGAAATGCTTGGTAATATACTAACAGATTTGGCATACCCAACCCCCCTTTTTTCTGAGACAAATACCATAGTTTCTTTGGAAGCCTAGATTTTTTTCCTCCATTACAAAAATCATTAAACATTTTTTGAAACTCATTAATTTCTTTCTCTTTTAAGTGGATCACGAGCGTATCAAATAAAAAGTTAATCTTTGGTAACAGTATCATTTTACACATAGCAATCCTTCCGAACCATGACAGCTTTAACTTCTGAAGTTCTCGTATTTTATTCCTAAATTCAATTCTCAAGCTGTCATAATTCAATCGTTTAAGTTCTTCTAATTTGTTTGAGATAATTATCCCTAAATACTTCAACTTATCTTTGATTTGTATATTAAGTGTCGACACCGTCCTACCCATCTCGCTCAATTTCAAATTACACAACATCAATTCAGATTTATCCCAATTTATCTTTAATCCAGTTATAGCTTGAAATACTTGTAGATGATCTTTAATCCTGTCCATTACCTGTTCCGGGTGCTTCACCATAAGCAATGTATCATCAGCGTACATGCTCACTTTATTACCCATAATCCCTTCTATATTTAAATCCTCCCTTATACTTTTAGCTAAAATCTCCATTGCCATTATAAACAAGATAGGAGATAATGGGCAACCCTGCCTAGTGCCTGCCTCTAGCTTTACCACATCCGTGAGCTCCTCGTTTACTCTAACCCTGGCATTTCCTTTTTGATATAGTAAATCTATAACCCTATTAAATTTATCTCCAAACCCATATTTTCTAACTATTTCCTTAATTGAAGACCACTGCAATGAATCAAATGCCTTAAAAATATCCAATGATAGTAATCCCACTTTTTCCTTTGTTTGATTGACATTGTCTATTAAATCTAATACCCTTCTAGTCAAATCCGCCATGTGTCGTCCTTTTAGAAACCCAACTTGATCAACATTTATATATTCCCCCATAAAACTATTTAAACGATTAGCCAATATTGCCGTGAAGATCTTCGCATCTTGATTTATAAGCGAAATTGGTCTGTACGAATCCACTCTTTCCAAATTCTTACCAGGTTTTGGCAAAAGAACAATTGTGGTGTTATACCATGAAGTCGGGATTGATCCTCCATCTAGTATATAATTATATAACTTCACCAATTTCGGGACCACCACCTCTTTAAATTCTTTGTAAAACTCTGTTGATAATCCATCATCCCCCGGGGCTTTCCCTATCTTCAATCCGCTTATTACCCCTTTAACCTCTTTGTCAGTTATCTTTTCCTCCATTTTCTCCCTATGCTCTTGTTTTATCCCATTCCCTAACTGCCTCTCCAATATCCTTTTAAGCTTTTCCATATCTATTTCTTTTTTTGCATATAACACCTGGTAAAATTCCCTAACTATTTTACATTTATCGCTATTCTTATTACACCTTGAACCCTGCCTGTCGACTAACACCCCAATTTCTCTTTTTTCCCTTTTAACCTTAGCTGCTCTTGCTAATAGTTTTGAGTTCTTATTACTAAATTCAAAATATTCTCTGTTTAAATAAATCAAATCTCGTTTAACTTTATCAATATCTTTACCCATTTCTTCTGCCTTGAGTCCTTGTAGTTTCAAGAGAATTTTTTTATCTTTACTTTTTGCGTGTTCTTCCTGTAATTGTTTTATTTCCCTTTCTTTTTCTATATGTTCTGCTTTATACTTTTTATATTTGAGGCTTGCCAATTTTATGCTTTCCCCCCTAAAAACTGACTTCATGGTATCCCATACAATGTTAAAATTAACCTCATTATTATCGTTCCATTGCCAACTTTCTTTCCAGCTTTCCACAATTGCCTCTTTGCTTTTCTGATCTTTGAACAAATTAGGATCGTACCTCCAATTTCTAACTTTTTGAATATTTTTTGGTGCTTTCAATTCCAAATATACTTTAGCATGATCCGATTCCTTAATAATCCCAATTTCCGTACCTTCTATATCCCCAATTAAGTTTTCCGACAGAAAAACATAATCTATTCTCGAGTAGGTCTCATGTACATGCGAAAAAAAGGAATATGCCCTTTCCAAGCCTTTAAACTCTCTCCACGAATCCTTCAAATCCATAACTTTCATCCATTTGTCCATCGCCTTCCCTTTCACACCCATTCCACTTCTAGCTATGTTTGTGCAATCTATTCCTGACCTAATCAAATTAAAATCACCAGCCACAATAGTTTTTGCCACGTTTTCCAACTCCACTATTCTCCGAATTTTTTCAAGAAACACTACTTGGTGGTCATTCGGAGCATAAATATTTACCAACAATATTTCCTCATCCTCCAATTTTCCTCTTAACAACAAATACCTACCCTCTTGATCAGCAATCTTTTTTGTGATTTCAAATCCTAACTTTCTAGAAATCATAGTTGCCACCCCTCTTGCTTTAGATGTTCCAAACGCCATCTCATAGTGTTGCATCCAACCCAGATAAAGTTTATTCGTATCTTTTGATTTCTGATGTGTTTCCTGTAAAAATAAAATATCTGGTCTATCTTTTTTCAACGCCGATTCCAACCTCCGTCTCTTAAGAACAGAACCTGTACCTTTCACATTCCACGATATTATTTTAATACTACCCATAACCAAATTCTTCTCCCAACTTTAAACTCTCCATCGGGCGTGCCACCAAGAACCCTACACCATACCCACTACATAAAACACACATTTTCACTCTCCCCACCTTCCAACGAAAAGTCGCCTCTGTCAACCAAAGAGGGGAGAGGGGGGACCTGCAAGATGCGCCCTACTGCCGGCGCTATGCGCTATTTACCCATTCTACCTCTATTAGGTAATTAAGATTACTACTATCTAATGCTCATTATTCCTTACCTATCTCCTCCTCCACCATAATCAAGGACGGCTCCTCCTCCTCCTCCCCTCGCTGTGGTGTTCCACCTGTTGCCCCACCGGGCTCCTCCCTCCCATATTCCCTCCCCAAAGCTCCAGAATCCGTCATTTCCTTCTTAAGATTTTTCCATTCCTCCGAATCTACTTGTACCAATCCCAACAAACTCAAGTATTCCAATGGATTAGTGCCTTCATCAATAACTTGCATTCTTTTATCATAGAAAAAGCGCAATTGTTGTGGAAATCTCCAATTATACCTTATATTTTTACTCATCAATAATTTAGTAACAGGCCTCATCTTATACCTCCATGTTCTTTCTTTTAATGAAATATCATTGTAGACTTCTACATCTGAACCATCAAATTTCAACGCGTCTGAACCAACTCTTTTCAGATGAGCCATTACTTTTAATTTATCTGCCCAATTTGCAAATTTAACCAACACATTTCTTTGAACCACTCTCCCTCTTCTTGGACCCACCCGGAATACACTTCCTAAATCCTCCTGAACAAATTCCTTCCCCATTTTTAAACCATTTAACCACTGAACCACCCTCTCTCTTAACAAATCCGGAGTGCGTTCCGGCACCTGACGGATCAGAATGTTCTGCTTTCTCATCATATCTTCAACAGCATCTATCCTCATTTCTTGTTCCTCCAGTTTTAACTTGCTGTCCCGCACCACCTCCTGAGTCCCTTTTATTTCCTTCTTTACAGCATCCACCTTGATTTGAACCACTTTCAGCATTCCCTCAAATTTATTCAAACTTAAGTCCACCTTTTTGGTATAATCTGTCAGTGTTGACATCATCTTTTCTTGCCTTTTAAACATTTCATTTTTATCTTTCACCCTTGAAGCCTCATTTTTCTCCATTTTTTGCATCAACTTGCTGATTTCCACCATAATTTGAGTCTGGTCCATTGGCACTGTGGGCTCAGATGTTGACTGAGCAGATTCATCCATTGGTGCTTTTTCAATCTTCTTAGGTTTTACAACTTGTTCTTCTTCTTTTGCTTTCGCTCTCGTACCTTTATCCATAGTGATGTAATATATTTCAAACCCAATGTTGCAGATCGCTGTAACAAATGCCAATACAGTAAGGCTTACTACACTGCAGCCATGGGTTCCACCGATGCAGCCGGGAAGTTCTTATGTCAGCAGAAGATCCAAAATTTACTGTAATCCACAACGATGAAACAAAAGAAAACAAAAGAAAACAGCTCTCCAAACAGGCAGTTTAAAAGTAAAAATTATTAACCACAAATAATCCTTTCCCACAAAGCCAGCAGTCAAATGATGTCTTCCAACCACAGCAAAAAGGCTTCAGAGAAACAATTAATCAGGTTGCTGAAGGGGGGGGGGGAGCTCAGGAGGAAAGAAAAATCCAGCCACCAAGGGGTTAAGGTGAGAAGTTGAGCAGCTATTTGTAATCCACACGGTGATGAAACCATACATCAAAGTCACATAATCCTTCCTTTGAAGTGGATAATCAAAGCACCATTTTCCAGCGAGTGCCTTAACTTTGAAGTGAGAAGAAGCCCCCCCCTCTTCCCCCTCTTCCCTGAATGAGCAGGCAACTTACGCAGAAGAGAGAGAGAAAAAAAAAACTCTCACAGCTTCTCCACTTTTCCAGTCCAGAGAGGAGAGAGATCTCAGAATGTGGCGCGGTCCTCTGGTATGTAGAAAAAAAAAACCACAGTCTATACATGATCACTTTCATTTTCCCTGACCGTCGCCATTACAGTACCTCCGCCTCTTCCCCCCCCCCTTTTTTTTTTTTTTGAGAAACTCAGCCGATTTTATGGCTTGCAGCTAGGAATGTAGCTCCCTTCAGGCACTTACACACAAATTGCCTTCACTCCAGCCGCTTCTTGCCACTTCCAAAACCAGTTCCAAAGCCTTCCCCACAATCTCGCTGATCCCGTTCCTCGGCTCTCCAGCGGAAAAGCCGCGACTACCGTCACAGCTCAACCGCGCAGAAAACCTCCCGAACTTCGATCATCCAGCTTCAAAAGCTCAGCAAACTTCCCAAGGAGACAGGCAAGGATCTTATCTTTAAGCTTTACCACTTTAAAATTTTTCTATTCCGCTCCTTCACATTGTTCACCACTTTGTTGAGCGCGAGCATCCGAAACTAGATGTTACACAGCGGCCATCTTAGTCACGCCCCCGAGGCAACTTTTTTCAAGGAATTAGGCAATGTTGTATGAATCTGATGTTGTATGAAGTGGACTTTGTATGAGGTATTACTGTAAATCTATGGTGAGGCCCCATCTGGAATACTATGTACAGTTCTGGTCGCCATACCTCCAGAAGGATATTATAGAGCTGGAAAATGTGCAGAGGAGGGCAATCAGAATGATTAATGGATTGGAAAACCTTCCTTACCATCTGAGGCTGCAACAGTTGGGCCTCTTCTCTGTTGAACGATGGCATCTAAGAGGTGACCTGATTGAAGTTTATAAAATCATGTACGATGTGGACAAAGTAGATAAGGAAAAACTGTTTTCCCTATCGCATAACACTAGAACTAGGGGGCACTCCTTGGAACTTTTGGGTACTAGTTTTCAAACAAATAAGAGAAAGTACTTTTTCACCCAGAGGATCACTGGTCTATGGAACTCCCTGCCAGAAGAAGTGGTGACAGCTGTCAGTCTTGACTGCTTTAAGAAAGGATTAGACAGGTTCATGGAGGAGAAGGGTATCAATGGCTATAATTATGGATACCTAAGGACAACCTCCGGGTTCGAGAGATAGCAGGATATCTCTCAATGCCATTTCCAGGGAATCCTAAACAGGTGAAGGCAATCTGTTTGGGAATACCCTGAAGCAAATGGTGAGCCACTGTGTGAGACAGAATGCTGGACTGGATGTGCTGTGGCCTGTTCCAGCAAGGCTGTTCTTATGTTCTTTTATTTTTGGATATAAGCTATCTTAGAAAATGGGGTTGCATTTAACACATACAATACACACAGCACATCGAGATCTGTTCTTCAGAGATTTCTGGAACCCTTTTAAAAGCTTTCTAAGTTGCTGGCCATTGTGATGCTTTCTTGTTAGTCAGGTATTTCTCCACATACAACCTCACCCAACATGTCCATGCTCTATGTGTTGGATAGTTCTCTAATAAGGAGTATGTGCACATTGTCATTCGTATATGCGTAAAGCAAATCAATCACCCTTATATACTGCCCCATAGCACTTAGTGCACTCTCTGGGCGGTTCACAAGTTGTATAGAATTTTGCCCCTAACATACAGGGTACTCAAGCTTCCAACATTTTGGTTGAAGGACAGCAGTTTACCCACTGCACCACCAAGGCTCCATAAGTATGCAACAAGACTGGGATTTCAAAAATGTGGGATAGTTCCAACCCCACTCCATTTATTTAATATACATATGACCGAATGTTTGTTTGTGGTAGTGGATTCTGCAAGTTATTTAAACTGTATCTGAAGAGGTATCTGCTTTTGCCCTGCTATAGAACAATGCTTTTCTGTAACTACAGGTATGCAATTCTTTATTCCAAGCCCTGTTCTTAAATCTGCAGCATAGCAGGTCTTAGTAGAGACAACTCCTTTTCCTGATAAATGTGTAGACATGAATAGATTGAGCACTGAAAGCATGGCTAGGAGGCATGGTTCCTCTCCATGTATCAGCCCTCTGAATGAAGGGAATAACATAGAGATGGAGTGTTTGGGTAGTCTAGACATGTTCATTGCAAAGGAAGCACAGTATTATTTTTGAGGAAAGTTTGGGAGGAAAAGGCACTGAGTTTTATGTGATTCTGATTTTCCAGTGGAGTGATCATGATTGTTAGGTAGGCTAGTAGTCAACTGCTGATAATAATTATCATGGTTATTTCAATAGTATTTGCAGCCAAAGATTTTCTTTGACATTTTTACTCGGGGAAAATCAACATTCTACCATGTGTTTTTGTGTGCGTGCATGTGTGTGCGCATGCACGTGTGTGTGTGAGCACATGTGTGTGTGTGTGTGTTTATTCCCTTGCTTTTATTAAAGCTCCTGTAGAAAATAGTGCCCTCAACCTCTTTATATTCTTTGAGGGAAACCTCTGTATATATTGAGAAAACAGGTCATTTGGATTCCTACCAGGCATGACAGTTTTAGAATAATCTGTCAAAAACACACTTAACAGTTACAATTCACTTTTGAAAGCAATGGAATAAGGTGGGGAGGGGGCTGATTGCAACAAACAAGAGAAGCTCTGTTTTCTCTCTCTCTCCCCCCCCCCCCACACCCCCGAGCTGTGAGCAGAATACAAGTACATGTAGCCATGTATTGCAGAGAGCACTGTATTTAGAATGAAGTTTCGAACTGACCCTTCAGAACATTGGGGATCATCCATTCTGTTCTCCACTTAAGCTTTGCTGACAGAGCTGTAGCAATTGCTATTCCATGACCTTTTCAAAAAAGTTTACCAAGTCTCTTTAGCACCAATTACAAGGAAAATGTTATTAAATTAATTGTAGAAAGGCAAAATGGGTTGCTTTCCCAAGTATCCACCTAAGCTTCCTTCAAAACACTTTCATATATTTTCATGTTAATCTTCCCATTTATAGTGCATTCCTAGCGGAGATCTCTGTCAATTTTATTTATTTATTTATTTATTTATTTATTAAAGGAAGGTAAGATCACACATAACCCTCTTCGAGCAGAAATTTCCCTTGGCCAACAGAAAAAACTCTCTGCTAGAAGACCTGCCAGCTGACCTCAAATATCTGCTGGCAGAACTGTTGTGCTGAGTAAGATTTGATAGCATAAGAATAAAAGATGGGATGAGTAGATAATAATTAGGATAGGGCCAAATCTGTCTTGTTTAGAAAGACTAGACTCAAGCCTCTTCCAACCAAGGATAAAGCCATAGGGCTGGCATATACTGTATTTAGTACAAGTTAAAGTTAGTTCCTAGGATAGGACGAGTTTGGATTTAATATGGCTTCATTTGGCCTCTCAGTTGACCTCATGATCGGACAACTGGCACTAGGCCAGGTAAGACTATACTCCAACATTGTAGCTTTAAGATTTAGTTTGTAATAGATCTTGTGTTTTGGAATCATACAGTTCATTCTATAGAATACTAAGCATTAATTGGTATCTGCAAGCTAATATAACATATTTACTTGGATATTTTTTTTTCTTTGAAGCCCACAGACATTTTTTTTCACAGTGTTCTGTCTGGCTTCACATTCACTGCAATATTAAACTGTTTTGGAGATAGTATGCCAGTGCCAAATTATATTTTAAATTACATTCCTGATTAATTTAAAGTTTGCATAAAGAACAATTTGCATTACTAAATTCAATTGTCTGAACCAAAAGAACTAATGGTTGAATAGATACATTAAATAAGATGACAGAAGGGAAAGAGGAAAGCCAAATATGAGGCAGAGTGACTCCATGAAGGAGACAACAGGCTTGAGTTTACAAGAGCTGAGTAAAGGGTCCTGGACCACTGGATTTATCTACCAACTATTTGCTGCACCATCAAATCAATCCTGACTTTTGATTATCCTTCTCAGGTTTTTTCAAGGTAGAGAACAGAAGTGATTTACCAGTCTCTTTCCTTAGGTGGACTCTGGGATTGTATAGGTTGTGTTCACAACCATACAGTCTGACTATTCTCCTGGAAGCCAAGTAACAAATCAAACTGTTGGCCTCTAGTGCATTAACTCACTGAGCTACCAGATCAGCTATGATTTACTTAGCATCATCCATTTTTTCTGGCGAATACCATATCACAAACCATTGTACTATTTAATTCAATTATTGGGGAGACATCAGGGGCAATTTTATTTTTTACAGAGATCCATGTATCCATTAATAGTTTTAATATTACGTTATCTTGTTTTATTTTTATCTTATACTTATCCAAAAATATTGCCTTCCCCATTTTATTTAACTCATCCATACCAATGTTTTCCCATATTGTTTCAGAATTCATCAAGATTTTTATAATGTTTTCTTACTGGTGTGCTTTGTAGTAACTCTTAATGTTTGGTAGCCCTAATCCCCCCATCTTCTGATCTTGGTACATAGTGATTTTAAGATTCTTGTTTTTTTTCCACCATTACAATACTCATTTATTAGGTTTTGCACTTGCTTAAAATCCTTTTCTTCAATTTTAATTGGCAATGCTTCAAATATAAAATTAATTTTTGGTATAAGCTTCATTTTGATTAGGGCTATTCTTCCAAACCATGATAGTCTTAACTTCTTGTAACAAATTAATGATTCTTTCATTTCTTTTATGAGTGTATCAAAATTTAACTTCTTTAATTCACTGTATTGATTTGAAATTTTCACACCTAGATATCTCGTGTGATTCTTAACTTTGATATTACAATTAACCATAATCTCTTTCTGGGTTTCGTTAGTTACATTAAAAAGTATTAACTCAGATTTATCCCAATTTATTTTAGACTCGTTGCATCCTGAAATTTTTTAAGATGAGTTTGGATACTAACCAAAGCAGTCTGAGATTCTCTCAATGCCACTAGGGTGTCATCAGCATAAAGATTGATTTTATTATTATTATTAATTCCCCTTATTTCTTTATCATCTCTAATTACATTTGTGAAAAGTTCAATGACCATTACGAAGAGTATCGATGATAAAGCGTCACCTTGTTTTGTTCCTCTTTTTTGGTCTATGTCTTGGGAAAAGGTGTCATTTACTTTTATTTGTGCTTTACTTTTCTGATATAGTCTCTTTGCTTAGGGGGACTCTGGGATTGTATAGGTTGTGTTCACGACCATACAGCCTGGCTATTCTCCTGGAAGCCAAGTAACAAATCAAACTGTTGACCTCTAGTGCTTTAACTCACTGAGCTACCAGATCAGCTATGATTTACTTAGCATCATCCATTTTTTTCTGGTGAATACCATATCACAAACCATTGTACTATTTTATCCTTCAAACATTTTTAATATCATACTCCAATTGTTGGCTCTAAAAAATGTAGTCCCACTGAATCAATACAATTTGCTCAAGTGTTAGCTTACCATTTAGCAATTGATTCAGTGGATCTATTCAAATTAGAACTAGCAGCTAGATTTAGGTTCAGCAATTGTATTTTGCATGGTTTGAAAGCTTTGTTTCTTCCTATTCTACTTTCATTTTTATGCACACCCATACTCCATTATGGTGCAATCTTCCTCTTGCTAATTCATGTGTAACATGAAAAGTAGCATGCTTTTAGGCTCAAGGAAAGTATGTAGCTTGCCTGATGGATGACCTGCCATTTATAATTAATGTCAAAGTATAATTAAACCAAAATTAATGTTTTCCACTTGATATAGCTTATCTTCTGTCTTTCCTATATATTTTTCATTCATATATTCTCTGTTTAGATCTTTTATGTACTTACCAAAAATCATTTTTGATCTCTTCAGTCAGTCTATGCTATTTTATCAGATGGCAATTTGGTTTAATGGAACAACATTCATTTAATTAATGAATCATTAAACCAGTATTTCACTTAACGAATATCTAGATCATACCTCCTCCCCCCGTTACTGGGCTTACAAAGTCAATCTGTTTGAACAGCTGTATAAACAATAAAATGCATCTTGTATTTAGAAGCTAAACTGTTTTATCTGCAATAAAATTCATCTTGCTGTCACCGATACATATTTTCTTTTATTCATCCTATTGCTTTTCCAAAGAAATGAGAAATTTGATCATGTTTTCTGACAGTTTCCATTTTCATAGTGGTGGTCTCACTGTCTGGCTTCTGAGACCAACAACATTAAAACAAACATTAAAGCAAAATAATGAGAAGGTGACACTGAAGAGATTATTTAAAGCACGTATGTCATGAACTAGAGGTACAAGAATCCTTGACTTGATCCTGAGTAATACTCAGGATCTGGTGCAAGATGTTAATGTGACTGATCCAATAGGGAACAGTGACCACAACTCAATTATGTTTAACTTGATCATAGACCGCAAGTCACTGATAAAATCTAACACAGAGATCTTAAATTTTCAAAAAGGAAATTTCCCAAAGATGAGGAAGTTGAAAGGGAAAATTGAGAGAGTCCAAAAACTCCAAGAGGCATGGAGGCTGTTTACAAAAACAATAACAGAGGCCAAATTGGAATGCATACCCAAAAGCAAAAAGGTCACTGCCATGTCCAAGAGGACTTTGATGTGGCTTACAGGAGCTGTTCGCGAAGTGATCAAAAGCAAGAAAAGCTCATTTAGAAGATGGAAGGCTTGTCCGAATGAGGACAGCAGGCAGAAACATAAATTCTGGCAGAACAAATGCAAGGCAACAATTAGGAAAGCAAAGCAAGACTTTGAGGAGCGTATAGCTAAAAATACTCAGAGAAATAACAAAGACTTCTTTAAGTACATTAGAAGTAAGAACCCAACTAAGAAGGCCATTGGACCATTAGATGACAATGGAAGGCAAGGGGTTATTAAAGAGGACAGCAGAGAGAAGCAAACCGTTTGCGTGGGCTCTGAAGTAGAAGTGATTTATTCCAAATTCAAATAAATGTGTAATACAATGTGGAAGATCCAAATTCCTTTCGATAATGGAATTTTCAATATTTTTTCATCAAGGATCTATACAAAAAGAAACTAACAATCAGTCACAACTCTAAACCATAAAGAACTATATACAATATTTACATTATTTACATTAGTTTTTGGATTCATATAAAGCACAAAAGTTACCTGTTGTCCACAAAGGTTCTAGTATTCTTGGTTCTTATTTATTAAAGTTCTTAATGTTCACCACGTCCTAGACCTCTTAGTGTAAATTCATTCAGTGTTGACGGACATTAGAAAAGTACTAATCCCAGTTACCTTTGAAGCATAATCAACTAGAACAGCTGTGTCACGGAACCGAGTTTACAGGAAACATGTGTAATCCATCTCCATATTAAGGCCATGGGGAAACAAGGTTTTAAAGCAAAATATGTAGTAGCACTCCCTTTGTCTTAGAATTTGCTCGATGTTCTGTCTAGAGAAAGGATCCTGCTTGTGACGTTCTAGCATTATAAATTTGAAATCCCGATCAGTGTGTTTAGCCTCAATAAAGTGGCTCACCAGGGGGGGCGATGTGTTGCCAGTTCATATTTTAGACCGGTGTTCCCCCACCCTAGTCTTTTTGTTCCGAGTGGTCACCCCCACATAACCTAAATCACATTTACAGACTAGCAGGTATGCGCAGTTGAAACTTTTACAGTTGGAAAAGTGGTTGATTCTTTAAAAGAAACTACTGCTAGCAATCTAAACCATTTTAGTCTGCCATGAAAGGGGGCATTGGATACGGTCACCACATCGGAAATGTCCCCGGATAGTAGGACTCTTGGGAGCGTTGCAAGATTTGTGGTTGGAGCTGGTCCTGATTTGTCTGATTGATTTAGATTTTCTGAGACCTATCATGGGGCCATCAGAACAGTCCGCCAAATGACGGACTATGTGCCAGTGTTTCGTAATGATAGTCTTAATTCTAGTTGCTAACTAGAAATTGAAAGTAGCAAAATAATTTGCCTCCTGTCCTTCTCTCTTTTTCTTTAAATAACTGACCTCTTGGCAAAGCTATAGTCTTGTTCAAATTCTGAGAAATGACCTGCACTGGATAGCCTTTATTTTGAAGAAAGGAACTAATGGTGTTGGCTGCTGATAAAAATTCATGATTAGTAGAAGAATTCCATTTCGCTCTCAGGAACAACCCGTAAGGTAAATTGTGTTTCAAATGATGTGGATGGAATGACGCAAAGTTCAAATAGCAATTCAGACCGAAATCTACATTCTCGCCACCCATAGATTGAAGTGTTTTACAGATTGGTGTTGGGAGATTTAGAACAATGTGAAAGAGAGAGGACTAATTGGAGGCACAATTTATCAAAGGACGATATCAAATTGTTGGAGGATTTAGCATTGGATCAGGAAGTCATTGTTAAGAAGGCTGATAAGGGAGAGGGATTGTAATTCTGGATATGGCGGACTATATTGATAAGGTGTCAAAACAACTAAATAATGAGTCTGTTTATAAAGTTCTGAGAGCAGACCCTACTGATAGAGTTCTGGGTCTTATCCGAAATATACTTTATGAGGGAGTAGCCATGGGCTTTATCCAAGAAAGAACACATGACTTCTAATGGCATAGTCATCCCAATGTACCTCTCTTCCATCTTTTACCAAAAATCCATAAGGAATGAACTCTGGATGGTCTTACGCCTGGGAGACCCATTGTAGCATCAATTGGCTCCGCCTTGGAGCCGGTGGCACAATATCTAAACTATTAGATCAATCCGTTTACTCAGACCACATCCTCCTTTATCAAAAATACCACGGATTTCATATCTAAAGTTGAGGGTATCCATGTCCCTAGTAAAGGTGGCTTTATAACATTAGACGTTCAGGTTCTCTATACAAATATTTCACTGGAAGACATTAAATCAATAACACATAAATATTTAGACACACAACAGGTATTACACCTACCAACACACTTTTTGTTGGAATAATTAGATTTAGTTCTTGACAATATTTTTTTTAGGTTTGGTCACACCTTTCACTTGCAGGTAAGTGGAGTGGCAATGGGGAGTTCCGTCGCGCCAAGTGTGGCCAATTTATTTATGATTAATTTTGAGGAAGAATTTATTTTAAACCCAGCCAGGAATCCATATCATTCTCATATTATTTTGTACAAACAATTCATTGACGACCTTTATTCTGTTATAGATGATTTGATTTTGGCACCTTTATTCACTTCATGGATAAATGAATTAAATTCCCATTTAAAATTTACCCACAACATCAGTAATACAGCCATCCCATTTTTGGATGTGGTAACATACTTATCTTCTGAGCATAAGGTTTTGGTTAAACTTTACAGGAAATCCACTGACAGAAACGCTTATTTGAACTTTGCATCATTCCATCCGCATCATTTGAAACACAATTTACCTTACGCGTTGTTCCTGAGAGTGAAACGGAATTCTTCTACTAATCATGATTTTTTATCAGCAACCAACACCATTAGTTCCTTTCTTCAAAATAAAGGCTATCCAGAGCAGGTCATTTCTCAGAATTTGAACAAGGCTATAGCTTTGCCAAGAGGTCAGTTATTTAAAGAAAAAGAGAGGAGGACAGGAGGCAAATCACTTCTACTTCATAGCCCACGCAAACGGTTCGCTTCTCTCTGCTGTGCTTCTATGTTTGGGTCTCTCATTTTCCTGTTATTAAAGAGGAAACAGAGGTTACAGAGAGACTCAGTGAATTCTTTGCTTCAGTATTCACTGAAGAAGACAGAGACCACATGCCCAAAACAGAGCCTATCTTCGTAGGGAGGGAAACTGAAGAATTAAGCCAGATAGAAATAACCAGGGAGGAGGTCCTTGCATGTCTTGTTAAACTAAACGCTAACAAATCACCAGGACCAGATGGCAACCATCCATGAGTTCTCAGGGAACTTAAAAATGAAATTTCTGATCTCCTAGCCAAAATATATAATCTTTCCCTCAAATCAGGATTTGTGCCTGATGACTGGAAGGTAGCAAATGTAACACTAATTTTCAAAAAAGGATCCAGGGGTGATCCAGGAAATTACCGACCTGTTAGTTTGACATGTGTCCCAGGTAAAGTGATGGAAACCATCCTAAAAGATAGGATTAATAGGCACAAAGAAGAGAAGGTGCTGCTAAAGGAGAACCAACATGACTTTTGCAAGGGCAAATCATGCCTCACTAATCTGTTGGAATTTTTTGAGAGTGTCTACAAGCATGTGGATAAGGGGGATCCAGTTGACATTGTTTATCTGGACTTTCAGAAAGCTTTTGACAAGGTCCCACACCAAAGGCTCTTGAATAAACTTACCAGTCATGGAATAAAGGGACAAGTCTTGTCCTGGATCAACAACTGGCTAAGGGAAGGAAACAGAGGGTAGCACTAAATGGACACTTCTCCAAGTGGAGGGAAGTAAAGAGTGGGGTCCCCCAAGGTTCAGTACTGGGACCACTGCTTTTCAACCTCTTCATAAATGATCTAAAAGTAGGAATAAATAGCAAGGTAGCCAAATTTGCTGATGATACTAAATTATCCAGGATAGTGAAAACTGTGAGAGATTACAAGGAGCTCCAGAGGGATCTCTTGACACTGGGGGAGTTGACAAAACAGTAGCAAATGAGCTTCAACATTAGTAAGTGCAGAGTGATGCAGGTTGGGGCAAAAAAACCAATTACATTTATAAACTGATGGGGTCTGAACTCTCTGTGACAAACCAAGAAAGGGACCTTGGTGTACTGGTGGACAGATCAATGAAGGTGTCAACCCAGTGTGCCTCATCAGTGAAAAAAGCAAACTCAATGCTAGGGATCATTAGGAAGGGCATAGAAAATAAGTCAGCCAGTGTCATTTTGCCTCTTTATAAATCTATGGTGAGGCCCCATCTGGAATACTGTGTACAGTTCTGGTCGCCATACCTCCAGAAGGATATTATGGAGCTGGAAAAAGTGCAGAGGAGGGCAACCAGAATGATTAGGGGACTGGAACACCTTCCTTATCATCTGAGGCTGCAACGGTTGGGCCTCTTCACTCTTGAACGATGGCGTCTAAGAGGTTACCATAAGAACATAAGAACATAAGAACAGCCTTGCTGGAACAGGCCACAGCCCATCCAGTCCAGCATTCTGTCTCACACAGTGGCTCACCATTTCCTTCAGGGTATTCCCAAGGAGATGCCTTCACCTGCTTAGGATTCCCTGGAAATGGCATTGAGAGATATCCTGCCTATCTCTCCAACCCGGAGGTTGTCCTTAGGTAGCCATAATTATAGCCATTGATACACTTGTCCTCCATGAACTTGTCTAATCCTTTCTTAAAGCTGTCAAGTCTGACAGCTGTCACCACTTCTTCTGGCAGGGAGTTCCATAGACCAGTAATCCTCTGGGTGAAAAAGTACTTTCTCTTATTTGTTTGAGAACTAGTACCCAAAAGTTTCATGGAGTGTCCCCTAGTTCTAGTGTTGTGCGATAGGGAAAACAGTTTTTCCTTATCTACTTTGTCCACACCGTGCATGATTTTATAAACTTCAATCAGGTCACCTCTGATTCTGAGACAGAATGCCGAACTGGATGGGCTGTGGCCTGTTCCAGCAAGGCTGTTCTTAGGCTCTTATGTTCATATGTGCTGCAGGAGATGGCTCCGTGATCATAGTGTGTGGGTCACTTCATGGCAAGCTGGGATCCACCTTCCACAAATTCATATCAATGACTTTTTTCCTGCTTCAAGAAAAAATACATTCTCGGACATGAGTTGCCGCTGACAATGATTAATATGCTTTAATATGAACTGTTAAAATGCTTGTCATGAAAAACATAATTTTAAACATATTAAAAAGAGGATTATCATCCAAGAAATCTTATGTGAACTAAAACTTGTTAGTGTTAAAGGAACAATAAGACTCCATATACTTGCTTGGTTACTTTTATTTATTTATTTTTATTTATAGTCATATTTGTACATGCCGCCCACTCAGGCAGAACCCGACTCAGGGCGGCAGATCTTGGTTGATCTGTACTTCTATTTTGATTTGGAAGATCGAAGCATCATCTCCCATGAGATTTTAGCAGCCTCTCACCATTGGGAGGGACTACTGCTACTGTAGCAGGGTTCAATGGCACAAGGGGTATTGAGGTCCATGTTTTCGATGCTCCTTTAGCCATTTTAAATATGATAATGCAGCTGGCTGGCCTCATGTCGAAGTTGCCCATGTTAGAGCAATGCACTGGTCAGGTGCTTTGCCTGAGTACCCAACCCCACTTAGCTGACCTGCAGTTCCAGAATGGACATTCATTCCAGATTGCTAGGCAACACCATTGTGGCATGATTGAACCTGCCAGGGGAATACACCCCTGCCAACATAACTGTCAGATGGCCAGGGTCACCGCTGCACCATGTTTAAGTGTGAGGTGGGATTTGCAGTGGAGACTCCATATACATCATAAACATATCCTTTGTGCTTGCTCAGAAAGAAAATGAGGACTATTGGGCAAATTTAGTGTTATTCTCAGATATTTCTCTTTCACTAGATCTTTATCAAGCCTCCACCTTCCTGAGCTATCCAGCTGGCAAAGGATCTTATGATACAATTTAACAAATAAAGAATGGGGAAATATGTCAGTTTTACCTGCATTCAAATGTTTTCACATTTCACAAAATCCACACTAAGAAGAAATGTGTAAAAATTTTGATTGATTATTTGAATAAATTAGACGTAAAACTTGCTGCTGCCCACTATAAAGGTTTTTAATAAACTTTCGGGGCAGGTGAGAAAAAGAGGCATCAGCACTACCTAATTCAGCACTACCATGGCTAAATAAGTAGAGATTCAAACCAAGGCTTCTAAGGCCTTGTTCATTTTAAAGAACCCAGGAAGTGCCCATCAAGGTCTTGAAAGCACTCAAAATGTGGGCCTGAAGTAATGAATTTTGACAGGGTTTTTTGCAAACCAGTTCAGCCAGTAGTGGGACATTTGGTGATAATTCACTAAGTTGTATTCATTGCTTGATGCCTGCATTTCAAAAGATTATTTCCATGCATATATGAGCCAATATGACATCACAAGTCATATCCCTTCTCCTTTCCCCTCGGCTGCCATAGATTTAGTTTAACCATTCATTTGCCTCTCTTTAAACAACAACAAAATTATGATTAATTCACAAGCATACATGAACCACTCTAAAAACATTCAATATAAAAGTTCTCTTTTCCCCCTCACAATAGTTTTATACTATGGATTAATTGAATCAGAATTGAAGAAGTAACTATGTGGGAGAAATGTAAATGATAAATCTACAAACATTTGAGATTTTTAAAGAAAATGATTGTCCTTTTTTAATAGCTGGGTGGGATGGTGACTAATGCAGCATTTTCAATTAGACTGCAGGTCATTAATGTTGATTACATTCTTTTTCTTACCATAAGTCATTATTTAATGAAAATGTATGCCTCCCACTAAACAGCCATGTAGTTAAAGAACAATACAGCAGGATTTGATTGCCCTATTAACCATAATCATCATGAGACTGGAAGTAATAATTTAATGACTTCCATTCTTGTACTATTTTTGGTTGTGCTCATTCAGCTACATACCACAATCATATCTGTATTTAAAAAAAAATCCTTGGTAGAGGTAATTTGTAAGTGAATGTAAGCAGTAATTTAAATAAAACACCTGATGGTACTCCAGTAGCTACCAATGAAATTTGCACAATGAAGTGAGAGGAGATCTTAAACATAGGCTTTTGAGTGTTCTTAAGAAAAAGTTATTCACCATAATGTTTTACACTGTGACTAAATCTAAACATTATCATGATTGTACAGTTCTTGTGATACAACCTGATCCAAATCTCATTACACTGGAGGGAAAATAATAAATGAAAACAGCCCTGCAAAATCTTGATAATCAGTTTGCCCCTCCTTTGGAACCAACAGCACTGACATAATTGTTTTCTGTGTGATTTGTTTGAACATGTGATCCCCTCTGCCACAGAACAGGAATAGGGTGATGGGTCTCGCAAGGTCCTCTCAATAATATATATGTTAAATAATGATCCCTGAGTCAAACTTCATGCTAACAGTAAAAACAAACAAACTCTGGGACATTTTGGTGGTGAGAGGTGTCTATTTCCCTCCATAGTCTTCACAGAATCCAGCACCCCCTTTTGCATCAGGAGGGAAGTGTCTGTTCCACCAAAAGGACCCGTGAGAGTACAGGTAGTAGCTGAAATCCTGTTGCTTGGTGTAGCAAGTTGCACTAGAGTAGACTCACTGAATCAGTGGTGATTTGGTGAGTGAGGTCCTCCATAAATTCCCCTGATTCAAATGGGCCTATTTCATTTGTGAGAGACTACGTGACAATAAGTCACAACTGGAATAGGCCCATTTGAATCGATGGAAACTATGGAGCAATTGACTCACCAGGTCCCCATGGATTCAATTGATCTACTCCAGTACAACTTACTACACTATGCAACAAATTTTATTTATTTATTTATTTATTTGTTTATTTATATTTAATGTTGTCTGAGAAGTGAATCCATTAAACACAAATATCATCAGCAGAAGAGAGGTTATGGTATTTTGTTGTTGTTATTGTTTTTCTGGAAATATTTAAGAAGGTACATACACAGATTTAATCCTGAACCTGGAGTAGAAAACTTCCCCAACAAGGGAGCATTTCTCAACTCAGCTGATTAGTTATTCTTGTGTCTATTTTTCAGTCAAAAATAGATTTATGTTTTTCCATTTCTCATTTATCCTATCTTCAGTATTCTCACTGGCAAGAGAAAATTGGATTGAACTCAATACACTTGGCAGACTTGCCAATGGGAATATTTTGGCATGTGATGGAAATAAGTACTGATATCAGTCTAGTTTCCTGTCAAATGTTACTATGCCTATACATACACAATGTTTGGGTTCTTATAATCTACTGTACACTACAAAGCAACTAAAGTGCATGATGGATATGACCAGACAGTTTTCCCTCTTGATATAAATAATAAAAATCTGTTTCTCTTTCCTATTTCTAGTAAATAAAAATAGATTCCTGAAAACTAGGATCATCATACCTCAGGATTACAAAAGCTTTCTCACTTTGAGAGTGCCAATCCCTCTTGATTAACTTTCTGGAGATTCTGTGCCAGCAGCAGTTTGGGCGAAATCAAAAGCTAGGCAAGAGCAGAGCTGCAGTAAAATCACTGGGTTCAGCATATTATAGAAAATCTAAAAATGTCATCTGAAGATTTCTCCAGTTATTGTAGAGGATGTAGAGGAGACATCAATGTCAGCGGACCCACCTGTGGTTCTGGGAGCCACCAAAAAACACCAGAAGAAAATTCTGTTATAGATCCTGATGTATGCTTTCAGTCCCTCCCTTGAAAGTGGTGGCATACTGTTTATTGCTTATGAACTTCTCTGAACACCTAGCATTTCTTCATCTTTTGGATCTTTAATCCTAACAATGACTTCAATCCTGGTTTGGGTGAATAGATGTTATGCACCTAGCTGGTTATTCACAATAATATGGCTATGAGCATGTGAAAAAATCAGCTCCAGAATCTTACTTATTGGTGCTACTGAACATGCATAATGTATTTTGCAATCTGACAGATCCTCACACAGCCTTTCTATTCTATTTCAGCTGTGCCACTGTTGTATTTTTTTATGCAGACACTTCAGTGGCAGATGCTATAAATGGGCATGCATTTAATTTACAGGCTTATCCTTGCTTGACTGCTGTCTTTGGCACTGCACACATCATTTTAACTTCAGACCAGTTTGAGCCATTCCTGTCAATGACAAGGAAAATTCTTCTGGGGTCAGTTTAGACATTGGCTTAACTGCTTGTGTTCTTTCTGCTTGTTGTGCATGTAATGGGTTTATCCCTAACAAAGGGCCATCAGGAGCCGTAAATGAAAATTTCTTTGTTTCATTTTGCCTACCATGTAGTGGATTTTTGGCAGTGTCTCTCCATTTCCTCACCAGTGTTGAAAGCGTTCCAGCATTCCAGTCATATTTCTTGGGCTGGCAGCCAGGACTGATTCTGTGTAATCCTTGACATTCTCATGGTGAGACAAAACACTAGAGGGAAGACAAATGCTCTGGTGGTCACCTAGCTTGGGTCAATGAGCCAAAGAGTCAGAGCTATGTGTGTAATTCATGTGGAGGACAACAACATATCCATTCCTCTCCCACCCCAGCATTCACCATTCTTTTCATTTCTTTTGACATTTTAGAAACTATCTTTTATCAGTGAGCTGGAGAGATTAATTTCTCATAAGGGATGATACAGGCGCACACATAGTAAGAGACAGACAGAGACAGGATCTTTGAGTCCTTCGGAAGCAAACCCTTTCCCTGGCATCTACTAACTTATGCAGATGCCTTGTTGTAATGACTGGTAAAGGTTATCTGTGATGATGGCAATGATGAGGGGGGTATTATCCTACAAGATGAAATGGACTATGCAATAATATGTTGCTAAGACTACTTACACGTCCCATCCCAATTCTTTTATTCTCATCCTTTCAATGCTATTACTTATAGAGGGGACTGTCATTTATTGTGAGCATCCACCTCAGAACTGAAAGCAGTAAAGGTTATATTAATTAAATCACACTGGAGCTGAAAAGGCTGACTTGTTTTCACTGTGTGTGCATACTGAATGTCTTATTTATTACCTTGTAGATGCAGTCTGGATAGGTAGAAGATTTAGGTATCTGGCTGTGGATCCAGAATTGGATGTTTGATTCATAACTGTGCCTCATACAGGTAGAGCCAGACTAAGTAGTAATGGGCAAGCTACTAGTCCCAGGGTGACCCTAAAAGAAGAGAAGGATAAACCACTTCAAAGTACAGCATTCTCTAGCCAGAAAACCTTGAAAAGTGTGCCATAAGTCATAATTGATATTACAGCATGCAGTTATTATCATATACAATGCAAGCGCAGCGCTAAAATGGCCGCCGCGCTCTTTGTGCCCCCCCCCCACCTGGACTCTGACATCCGGGTGAGTTAGGGGGGCGTGGCCACCCTCTTTAAAAGGGGTGGCCACAAGGCAGCTCGGCTGCCATTTTTTGGAACTGACGGAGCGGAGAAGTTTGCTCCGCCGCTTTCTCCCCGGCTTTCACCTGCTCTTTTACAAAGGGAATTTTCCCCCTTTCTTCTTATTCTTCGGCTTGGGAGACATGGCTCCCAAGCGAAAGGCGACGGCTCCTAAGCCGCGCCCGAGGGGTAGGGCTCTGCCCACCCCACCCCCACATCCAGGGGGCTGCCCCCGGGCCGGAGGGCTCGGGCGGCGCCCCAGCAACTGGGTGGTAGGGCCGGTTTGGCCACAACCACCAATGTGGGCAGACAGGCTTCTGCCTACTCACCCAATGTCGTGGATCAGGCAGGGCCGGCACAGGTCGGCCCCTCTGGGGTCACTACCCCTATTGGGTCTTTGCCCGGTTCAGGGCAGGGCAGCCCACTTGGGCCTGGTGCAGGTTTCCACTCCACCATTCCCCTGGCCCCACATGGGCCGGATTATTGGTCATGGCCCTATTCGGGCCCAGGATCCACACTCGGGTTTGTACCTCCGTAATTGCCCGGTGGGCCATCCGACCCGCCCGGCCCACCTATACAGGTGGGTCTAAGGTTGTTGATGCCCTCCTTGCATGCATTTCGGTGCTGGAGGCATCAATGGGCATTGCCCCACCGCCTTCTGAATGTGGGTTTGCACATCCTGCATTTCCGGCCCACACGTCGACCACCGCTGTCCAGTGGGCCACTGCCAGGGTTGAGCTGCTTGAGGCCATCAGGCCAGCCCAAGCTGGCACCTCGCAGCTCCCCACCAGATCATGGCAAAGGGGCTTGCCGCAGGGGACCGGTCCTGCTTGGCAAGGGTGCAGCGGCACGCAGAGCTCGATCCCCATCGCGAGCTCCGACGCCCACCGTGGGCAGGAACCCCCAGTCTTGGTGGCCTGTGGGGGTGCACTGGGTGAGTATCCTCGTCAATTGAGTACACCAGTGACACTACCTAGCAACACTGGGGGGTACAGTGGCTATGGCCACGACAGGTTACCACGGGTGGACAGTTGTATCCGCACTGTGCCTTTAACTCCTGGTTCCCTAATTACCCCCCGGTTATGACAGGGGTGACCACCCCTATGAGTATGCCTAATGTTTCAGGGGTTGTTCAGGGCCCACTGTGCACACCCTCGATTCAATCTGTGCCAACTGCGGCCCTACCGACGGCCGGTTATTCCTTGCCCCTGGGTGACCATTTTTCCCAAGCCATGAGGGAGAAGATTTGGAGGGGGGAATATGTGGACATTTTCTCCCTCCTAAACCGTGAGCCCACCAAGGAAGAGAGGGAAGGGCAGGACGATAGGGACAAGGAGTTGTCCCGTCGTCGGAAGCCACTGTGCACCTGGGCCAATTGGTTACCTGCCTATCTCATTTATATGGCAGTATACCTGAGGGCCCGCCCTGACTTGGCCATTCCAATGGTGCAATACCTGGATAATATTTATCGGGCGGTGGTGGATTTCCCTGGACCGTCATGGTTGGCCTATGATGAGGAGTTTAGGATGAGAGTGGCCCTCCATCCTGAGATGAGGTGGGATGAGCCCTGCCAGCAATTGTGGCTCTTGTGCATGACCCCCACGCGGCCGGCGCCTGGTGACCGGTACCATTGTGGCCATGCCGTGCAGCGGGCGGCTGCTACACAGGTTCCCCACCAGACGGCGGGGCAGAGGGTTCCAGCCCGCCTGCTATGTTGGAGCTTCTCCGCCAGCGGAGTGTGCAACAAGCGTCAGTTTCGGTTCCGGCACGAGTGCCCCTCTTGCTCTGGCCCTCACGCCGCCTCCGCGTGCCCGCGGGCTGGTGGGTCACGAGGCAGAGGAAGGGGTGGGCAGGGGTTGGTCAGAGTTCCCTCTGATGGTGCGACCAATCAGAAAGGCCCCCTCCCCAATTAATGTCCAGGTGCTGAAGCATTGGCTTGCAGCTTATCCTAGATGGGATGATGCGAAGTACCTACTTGAGGGTTTTCAATTTGGCTTCCGCATACCATTTCAGGGGGTACACGGGCCTCAAGATGCCCCGAACCTAATTTCCCTCAGGGGTAATGAGGATATCGCTGCCCAATCTATAGCTAAGGAGGGTTGCTGGGCCATTTGCTGACCCACCATTCCCAAACTTGAAGGTGTCACCTTTGGGTTTAGTCCCTAAGAAGTCTCCGGGTGAATTTCGGTTAATTCACCACCTTTCTTACCCTGCGGGTTCTTCGGTCAATGATGCAATACCTGATGACCTTTGCTCGGTCAGGTATACGTTCTTTGACCAGGCCTTGCAGATGGTACGCTTGTGTGGCCCAGGGGTGCTACTGGCAAAGTGTGATATCAAATCGGCAATCCGATTGTTGCCAGTGCACCCGGTCGACTTTGAGCTGTTAGGTTTCCGTTTTCGGGGCAGTTTTTATGTAGATAAGGCCATGCCTTTTGGCTGTTCTATCTCATGTTCTGCTATTGAATGGTTTAGCACCTTCCTTTACTGGGCTTTTGTTCGTAGATCAGGGTCCCGGTCTGTAGCCCACTACCTCGATGACTTTTTGTTCAGAGGGGAACAAGGCACGGACATGTGCGCTCATCTCCTCACCACTTTTCAGGTGCTTATGCGAGAACTGGGTGTTCCCCTGGCGCCTGAAAAGACTGAGGGACCAGCCACCACTCTCACCTTTTTAGGTATCGAGATTGACACTGTTGCCCAGACATCCAGGTTGCCCATGGAAAAGGTGACGCAGATCTCTGATGCGATTCTGGCAATGCTTGCCAGGCGTAAGGTGTCTCTCTGAGAGTTGCAGGTGCTTCACCTGGCAGGGCCTTTGCCAGGCATCTGTGTGATGCCATGGCAGGCCTTTTAAAATGCCGCCACAGGGTTTGGCTGACCAGAGGTTTACGGGCGGATCTTACGGTCTGGCTCACATTCCTTCAGGATATTAATGGCATCTCCTTCTGAAGATCGGAGCTTATGCTCAGCCCACATTTCCAAGTACAGTCGTATGCCTCCGGCTCCCTGGGTTATGGGATTTACTTTGAAGGAAGGTGGTCCTATGGTCAATGGCCTCAGACATGGCAAGGCACGGATCGTTTACGCGTTCTTACTTTCCTGGAGGTTTTTTCCCATCTTGGGTGCACTGATGCTCTGGGGGGATAGGTGGGCTAATTCAGTAGTTCACTTTTGGTGTGACAATGCTGCAGTGGTGCACATTGTCAACGCCCAGACATCCAAATCCCCCAGAGTTATGGCATTAGTTCGCTAATTTGTTTTGAGGTCTTTACGCCTTAATGTGCTTTTCAGGGCCAGACATGTACCAGGCATTGATAATGATATTGCTGACGCCTGCAGATCCCCCGGTTCCGTGCCTTGGCACCAGAATCAGAGGAACTGCCCTCTCCACTCCCGGCCGAGATCTGGACATTTGTTGAGGAGAGGTGAACCGGGCGATTGGCATGTCTTTGGCACCTTGCATGCGTAAGGCGTATCTACATGCACTCCTACAGTTTAGGAACTTTTGCGGGCAAAGGCAGTTGCCCGAAGTGTGGCCGATCCCGGTCGACCAGATTCTGCAGTTCATGGTTTACCTTCATGATCTAGGGTTAGCCCCTCGCACCATCGCCACTAGGCTTTCAGCTTTGGCATTTATGGCTAAGGCGAGGGGTTTCATTGACTGCGTGAATGACTTCCGCATACGTCATGTATTAGAAGGGTGGACACGTGAACGCGGACACCACCCGGACACACGTCACCCTGTTTCACCAGAGGTTCTGACGCACCTTGCACAAGGTTGGCATAGCTTGTGTTACGATAGGTATGAGGAGGCTCTCTTTCATGCGGCTACTACCGTAGCCTTTTTTGGAGTGCTCCGTATCAGTGAGCTGGTCCCATTGTCAAAGGGGGACGTGTCTCGTAGGGCACTGGAACTTGACGATCTCTTTCTTACCCAGGAGTGGGACCAGTTGAGGATTCGTTCCTCAAAGTCCGATCAGCACGGAGTAGGCAGTGGTGTCAGACTGCTATGGTGTACGATTGCTGACATCTGTCCGGTTGGTGCCCTACATGAGTTTTTCGCAGTGCGTGGCACACACCCTGGCCCATTTTTTCTGCCACCAGGATGGGTCTCCCCTTACCAAATTCCAGTTTTGGAAGGTGACCAGTATGGCACTTCACAGTGTCGGCCTCCCTGGGGCTCGTTACGGCACCCATTCATTTAGGATAGGCACCGCTTCAAGTGCGGCTGCATTTGGGTACTCTGATGCTGATATGCATCCCATGGGCAGATGGGGGTCCGTTTGTTTTTCTTTATATGTACGCCCCCTTACTGCATGAGTGCCAGTTATGTCATTAATTCCCCTTTTTTCTTCTTTTACAGACCCTGTGTGTTTATGCACACCGGTGGCAGTATGGCTGGTGGGCCACAGTTTTGTGCACTGGGCAGCGCAGTATGCTGCGGCGACAGACTGGGGACCCCATCTCGGGCTACGTGCAGCTGCACATATGTGATGGTATGGTAAGCGCATCATGAGATGGTGGGAACTGTTGCCATTCCTGACGTCCATCAGGGATGCTGGACCGCCTGATGTCTTGATTCTGCACCTCGGCGGCAATGATCTCGGACAGATCACTGGCCTCTCTTTAAAAATGTCAGTGTGCAGTGACCTGGCCTTTTTACATCACTTATGGCCATACACGCGGCTGCTATGGTCTGACATAGTCCCGAGACACCGTTACAGGGGAGGCATTGACCTCCGTGGCTTGGATCGTGCTCGACGGTCACTGAACAGGGCTGTCACCCGGTTCCTTTTTGGCAATGGCTTTGGAACAGCCATTCAACATCCTAGGATAGCTTTGCAGGATTATGGTCTATATGCAAGAGATGGGGTCCATCTGTCGGCCAGAGGTTTGGACCTCTTTCTGGAGGATGTGCAAGCAGGCCTGGTGACCGAGCTGATGGTCTGGGGGGGGGTGAGTCATCACAGACGCCTCCCCGTGTGGCGGGTAGCACTGGTAAGGTAACAGATTTATGACCCATAGGTATCCGGCAGGTTTGTAATTGACTGGCCAACACGTAGATAGGTACAGGGGAATAAGATTGGCCGGTCAAGGGCGAACCATGCAAGGGCTAATGGCAGGAGCTGCACAGCCTGCATCACCCTGATATTGAACGGATACACGTCATAGGGTGGGGTCAGTAGATAGTATATTGACTCCAGTCAACAATTTGTTTGTGTCAACAAACAAATTGATACAAATAGATACATGTAGCCAATTTCCATTGGCATTTTGGGAGGAACCTTACCAGTGTTACTGTGGCCTGCTTGCCTTAAAGAATTATAATTGGATGATACTCCAATTGAAAGTGATAATTCGGACTAGGGCATTATTCAATAAAAGTGGCCCGATGCCTTTAATCCAATACCGGTGTCTGAGTCTTTCTTTGGGGGGTGCGCCTGCAATGCAAGATGCAGAAATGCTGTATTCCTCTACTTTCTCATATGTTAGTTCTTCCCTATAATTAGGCAAACTGAACCTGTGCCGACACCTATGGCTGGGTAAGAAGAAGCCAGGGCAGGTTGAGGACTTCACTGCCCCTCCCCCTGAGCCCACACAAACAGCCAGGGGAAGAAAAAGCCAGGGCAGGTTAAGAACATAAGAACATAAGAACAGCCTTGCTGGAACAGGCCACAGCCCATCCAGTCCAGCATTCTGTCTCACACAGTGGCTCACCATTTCCTTCAGGGTATTCCCAAGGAGATGCCTTCACCTGCTTAGGATTCCCTGGAAATGGCATTGAGAGATATCCTGCCTATCTCTCCAACCCGGAGGTTGTCCTTAGGTAGCCATAATTATAGCCATTGATACACTTGTCCTCCATGAACTTGTCTAATCCTTTCTTAAAGCTGTCAAGACTGACAGCTGTCACCACTTCTTCTGGCAGGGAGTTCCATAGACCAGTAATCCTCTGGGTGAAAAAGTACTTTCTCTTATTTGTTTGAGAACTAGTACCCAAAAGTTTCATGGAGTGTCCCCTAGTTCTAGTGTTGTGCGATAGGGAAAACAGTTTTTCCTTATCTATTTTGTCCACACCGTGCATGATTTTATAAACTTCAATCAGGTCACCTCTTAGACGCCGTCGTTCAAGAGTGAAAAGGCCCAACCGTTGCAGCCTCAGATGGTAAGGAAGGTGTTCCAGTCCCCTAATCATTCTGGTTGCCCTCCTCTGTACTTTCTCCAAATCCATAATATCCTTCTGGAGATATGGCGACCAGAACTGTACACAGTATTCCAGATGGGGCCTCACCATAGATTTATAAAGAGGCAAAATGACACTTGCTGACTTATTTTCTAAACCCTTCCTAATGATCCCTAGCATTGAGTTTGCTTTTTTCACTGCTGAGGCACACTGGGTTGACACCTTCATTGAGTTGTCCACCAGGACACCAAGATCCCTTTCCTGGTTTGTCGCAGAGAGTTCAGACCCCATCAGTTTATAAATGTAATTGGGGTTCTTTGCCCCGACATGCATCACTCTGCACTTACTAATTTTGAAACTCATTTGCCACTGTTTTGCCCACTCCCCCAGTGTCGAGAGATCCCTCTGGAGCTCCTCACAATCTCTCACAGTTTTCACTACCCTGTATAATTTAGTGTCGTCAGCAAATTTGGCTACCTTGCTTTTTACTCCTACCTCTAGATCATTTATGAAGAGGTTGAAAAGCAGGGGTCCCAGTACTGAACCTTGGGGGACCCCACTCTTTACTTCCCTCCACTTGGAGAAGTGTCCATTTAGTGCTACCCTCTGTTTCCTGTCCCTTAGCCAGTTGCTGATCCAGGACAAGACCTGTCCCTTTATTCCATGACTGGTAAGTTTATTCAAGAGCCTTTGGTGTGGGACCTTGTCAAAAGCCTTCTGAAAGTCCAGATAAACAATGACAACTGGATCCCCCTTATCCACATGCTTGTTGACACTCTCAAAAAATTCCAACAGATTAGTGAGGCATGATTTGCCCTTGCAAAAGCCATGTTGGCTCTCCTTTAGCAGCGCCTTCTCTTCTGTGTGCCTATTAATTCTATCTTTTACGATGGTTTCCATCACTTTACCTGGGACACATGTCAAACTGACAGGCCGGTAATTTCCTGGATCACCCCTGGATCCTTTTTTGAAAATTGGTGTTACATTTGCTACCTTCCAGTCATCAGGCACAAAGCCTGATTTGAGGGAAATATTATATATTTTGGCTAGGATATCAGCAATTTCATCTTTAAGTTCCCTGAGAACGCCCTGGGGATTTGCCACCCCTCCCTCTGATCCCCCATCAACATATTGTAATCCAATGTAATGTATTGTTTGTAAGCCGCCTTGAGTCGCTTCGGCGAGTGGGCGGCAATATAAATTTGAACTAATAAATAAATAAATAAATAAACTTTTCAGGGCACACGCCTGCAAAATAGCTTGTTTGCCTAATATCATGCTATAGTGGAAAATGGAAGGATGCTGGGAAGTAATCTCTCCAAAAGAATATGAAATGAAATAAGTTTTTAAATGTGCAAGCTACCTTTCAAAATTAAATCATGGCATGCTGCCAATTTTTTATATACCAGGAATAATGTAAGTGACTACTTGTAGACAGTATTGATGACTATGCAGCCTTTTACACTTACTGAAAATACAAGGAGCCTATTTTTCTCATACACAGTGCACAATTTACACTATTTCTCTCAGATGTAGAGCTATATGTAGTTATATAACAGAGTGCTAATAACCACATTTTTAAAAGAACAGAAGAAATAGTTAACATTTTCCTGGGTTGCACCATTTTAAGCTATGGAGAAAATTACTGAATTGTCCTCTACAGGTATAGCATACAAATCCATATTCATGAAAGAAAGATAATGTTTGGTTTAGAACAAAACAAAAATGGTTGAAATGGGCCATTCAAAAACATCCATGTTTCAATTAAATTTTGGGGCTGTGGTGGCTCAGTGGTTAAGAAGCTCCCCTTGCTAGCCGGAAGGCTGGCAAAAAGGCAGTTCAAGACCCAGGTACTACATGATGGATTTAGCACCTGTTTCTGTCCCAGTTCTTGGTGACATGAAAGGAGCCTCATTTGGGTGTTCCCTGAGCAGTGTTTCTTCCACAAAAATCCTTTCAACACAGAATAACTTCTGACACAAAATTATTATTACTATTATTACATTTATCTTCTCCATCAAACTATAGGCACATTGATGTACCTGTCTTATAATGGAAATTATACTGCAATTTCTACCACAATCCCAATAGGCATAACAGGTGAGCACTACTCTTTAAGTCCCTAAAATTCAGGTAGAAGTGATATAGAGGGAGAGAAAGAGACCCTAAACACCATGCTCCTTTGAAACCAGGGAACAACTTGTAACTGAAGGTGTTGTCACAGGCAGTGGTCTATTCAAGAGCAAAGTGCTTTGAGGTTTGGCTCAAATGCTTGCAGCTGGTTTTCAAGTAACGTTCAAGAGGATTTATCTACTTTAATATTCACTGCTACATTGTCCATCATTGAAATATACCAGTAATTTAGGTCTATCATATCATCTGTTGCTTCTTCATGTACTGCCAGAAGGTACATTAGCTTTATGTAATGCTAATAACCGATTTGGGAAGAACTGATCTTCATGAGGAACAGTCTGTATATCCTGATGTAATCTAGAAACTCTGGAACAGTGTCCATCTATTTATCTATTTACATCTAGCTTGTCTTATTAAAATGTATGTAAGTGTAAAGATGTATCATGTTAATAATAACACTACTGAGGGAAGGAGACACAGCCGGCCATAAAAACGCCAATGTCATCACCACCACAAGACTCTCCCTCAGCCAGCCCGGCTGAGGGAAGGAGATACAGCTGTGTGGCCCGGCTGGCTAGCCATGGAAACACTGCAACCACCACCACCACTACCACCGGACTCTCCCTCAGTTGAGCCTGCTGTGGGAAGGAGAGGCAGCTGTGTGGCCTGGTTGGCTGGCCATAAAAACACTGCAGCCGCTGCTGCCGCCACCACCACCACCACCACCACCACCACCAGACTCTCCCTCGGACATAGTTGGTGGGGTTGAGTTTATGATTTTTTCCCGTATATTTTTTGAAGTGTTTTTTGTATCATGATAATTCAATATCTTGTAATTGTAATTGGGATGTTTTTGTATTATGATAATGTGGTACCTTGTAATTGTAATTGTTACTGTATATTTTGTATCTTTGTTAGCTGCCCAGAGTTGCTTTGTGAGTGGGACGGCATACTACTACTACTACTACTACAAAAACAACAACAACAACAACAACAACACTTAATGGCTTGCCCATTTGGCATTGCAGGCACACCCCCCCCCCAAATAAAGACACAGACACCGGTTTTGGATTTAAAGCATTGGGCCACTTTTATTGAATAATGCCCTAGTCCGAATTATAACTTCCAATTGGTGTTTCATCCAATTGTGAATATTTAAGGCAAGCAGGCCGCAGTAGCACTGGTAAGGTCCCACCCAGAATTGCCATAAGCAATTAGCTATTATGTATCAATTAGTATCAATTTGTTTGTTGTCACAAACAAATTGTTGACTGAAGTCAACATGCTATCTATTGACCCCACCCTCTGACGTGTATCCGGTAAAATATCAAGGTGATGCAGGCTGTCAAGCTCCTAGCATCACCCCGTTCATGGTTCGCCCTTGACCGGCCAAACCTGTTTCCCCTGTACCTATCCTTGTGTTGGCCAATCAATTGCGAACCAAGTCCAAACCATGAGGATCAAGTCCTCCCCTAGAGTGGTGTCTCGGTATGATGTCTGACCATAGCAACCACGTGTGCGGCCAGAAATTATGGAGAACCGCCAGGTCAGTGTGCAGAGATGTCTTTAATGCTAGGTCGGTGATCAGTGCAAGATCGTCGCCTCTGAGGTGTAAAATCAAAGCGTCTGGAGGTCCGGCATTTCTCATGGACATGAGGAATGGTAACAGTTTGCGCCACCTCATTCCGCACACACCATACCACTGCACACGTGCGGTTGCACGTAGCCCGAAATGGGGTCGCCATTCCGACGAAGCCGCATACTGTGCCGCCCAGGCACGTAACTGTGGCCCACCAGCCACACTGCCATCGGTGTGCAGAAACACACAAGGTCTATAAGAAAAGAAAGAAAGTGAGGGCGTATAAGGCACCCATGTAGTGAGAGGACGAACATACAGAGAGAAACGCACAGGTTCCCACCTGCCCATCCGACGTATGTCGGCCTCTGAGTACCCAAAACCAGCCACTGTGGATGCAGCACCTATATGAAATGAGTGTGTACTGTAACGAGCCCCGAGGACCCCCAAACTGCGAAGCACCATCCCAGTAACCCTCCAGAAATTGGAATTTGGTAAGCGGAGACCCATCCTGGTGGCAAAACAACAGGCCAGGGTGTGAACCACGCGCTGCCACAAATGCATGCAGGGCACCAACCGGACAGATGTCAGCAAATGTACATCGTAGGAGCATCATGCTACTACCCTTTCCTCGCTGACCGGGCTTTGAGGAGCAAATCCTCCACAGAGCCCACTCCTGGTCGAGCGACACATCTTCCAGTTCCAGTGCCCTACGGGACATGTCCCCTTTTGAAAGTGGGACCAGGTCACTGATTCTCAGTGCCCCAAAGAAAGCCACGGTGGTAGCTGCATGAAAAATAGACTCCTCGTACAGATCATAGTGAAAGCTATGCCAACCTCTAGTAAGGCTTGCCAGCAGAAAAAGGGAAACAGGCTGACGTGTGACCGGGCGGCAGCCGTGTTCACGTGTCCACCCCTCCAATACACGGCGTATTCAGAAGTCATCCATGTGAGCAGCATAACCCTGTGCCTTAGCCATAAATGCCAAGGCAGAAAGCCTGGCGGCAATGGTGTGTGGGGCCAGACCTTGGTCATGAAGGTGCACCATGTACTGCAAAGCATGTTCAACCGGGATCGGCCACATGTCAGGCAGTTGCACCTCCCTACAGAAAGCCCTAAATTGGGGAAACATGTGCAGATATGCCTTACGCGTGCACGGGGCCAATCGCCCAGTTCGCCTCTCCTCATCAAAGGTCTACATCTTGCTCAGAAGTGGAGAGGGAAGTTCCTCTGTGTCTGGCACCCATGCTCGGAACCGGGGGATCTGCAGACGGGATAAAGCGTCAGCAAATTTAAAGGTGTAACATGCTGTATAGATCATATCCGCACCTTGTTTCTTGGTCCACCCTAAAGTGGCCAGCCCAAGTTCCACTGCCCCTTGTCCTATATGATGGCCAATCAGCCGTGTCCCTGCCAGATTCCTAGGGGGGGGGAGTGCCATGCCTCGGGCATATGGAGGGGGCGCACAACCCATGCTGCAATGAAGAGGATGATATCTCAGGTACTGAAATTAGGCGCACAGCCTCATACCGGAAGGAGGAGGACCATGTCACAGGCACACAGAGGAGGTGTGCTGCCTCGTGCCAAAAGGAAGAGGACCATGCCTCAGGTACTCCCATGAGGTGCCCCGCCTCATGCCACTGTAAGAGGACCATGCTTTGGGTACTCGCCTGAGGTGCCCCGCCTCATGCTGTCGTTAGAGGACCACGCCTCGGGTATGCCCATGAGGTGGCCTGCCTCATACCACAGTAAGAGGGCCATGTCTCCGGTACTCCCATGAGGTGCCCCACCTCACGCCACAGTAAGAGGACCATGCCTCGGGTAATCCAATGAGGTGCCCTGCCTCATGCCCCCGTAAGAGGACCATGTCCCGAGTACTCCCATGAGGTACCCTGCCTCATGCCGCATTAAGAAGTCCATGCCTTGGGTGCTGCAGTAAAAGGACCATGCCCCGGGAACTTGCATGAGGTGCCCAGCCTCATGCCATAGTAATAGGACCATGCCCCGGGTACTCCCATGGGTGACCCGCCCCATACCACAGTAAGAGGACCATGCCTCGGGTACTGCCATGAGGTGCCCCGCCACATGCCGTATTAAGAGGACCATTCCTTGGGTGAACCCATGAGGCACCCCGCCTCGTGACCAAAGGAAGAGGGCCATGCCTCTGGTACTCCCCTGCCGCATGCTGCAGGGAAGGCGGCCATGCCACAGGCACATTGAAAAAAGGGGGCAGTTACCTTGTGCCAAAATGAAAAAAGGATCATGCCTTGGGCACCCGGAGGAGGTGCCCTGCCTCATGCATAAGGTAAGAGGATGGTACCTCAAGGACGCTAATGAGGTGCCCAGCCTAACATCGAAAAGAGTAGGACCATGTCTCAGGCACACTGAGGGGGCTCACCACCCCATGCTAAGGTAAAGGGGGGCATACCTCGGGTACCCCAAAGCGCAGGGGAGCCTCGCGCCAAAGGGAAGAGGAGCATGCCTCGGGGTACCGATGTCCCTGAACCTTGCAGAACTAGGAACTGTGCGGCAGCTCTGTTCACTGACCGCCAGGCACAGTCCAAACTACGAGGATCAAGTACTCCTTTATAGTGTTGCCTGTGTATGCTCTGGGACCATGCACAGCGAAAAATGGCCAAACGGAGAAAAGGATACAAACACAATGTACCATTTGTGTATGCCCAAAAATGATGAAGATAATGATAAACGAATCTTCTTATAAGGTCTTTGTATTCTTAATGTTATTTTTATTTTTTATTTTGCAAACTCTGATAATAAACTGATGTATATTAACTTGTAATGTCATCAAACAGAAACCAAACTCAGATGCTTCTCTGCACATAAAGTCTTCAAGTTCCTTTTGTAATCTTGACAATAGTAACCAAATTCAAATATGTTCTCTTCAACTTCTTCACTATGTCCTTTGTAACAATATGAAACAATGATTCATTCCTCTATTACACTTTCTATCTCTCGTCCAAAACAGCTCATAAACTCGTATTCAGTTGGGAAGTCAAATTCCCATATAAATTGGCCCCAAACTCCCGACGTCTATCCGGTTAATTAGACATTTCATTCAATAAATTTCATCAGGAGAGTTTTTGCAATATCTGAAAGGTTACAAAACACATGTCTGTTACAATATTATATGTTCAAACCAGCTGCAAGCCCCCATGCTCATTATCCAGTCCAAGCTTAGGGCCACGATCTTTGGCCAAGCCCAGGGCCACCCGCGGCTGCAGTAGGGCCAGGCCAAGTGATCTGGCCCATGGGTGGAGGGGCAAGGGCGGTGCACAATCCCACGCTGGGCCACATTGGGCCACCCTCATTTAAAGCAATCATCACACTCATATACCACCCCATAGCACTTAGTGCACTCTATTGATGGTTACAGGTTAATTAGCATTTTGCCTCCAACATACTGACATTGGAAGTATGAATCAACCTTGAGCCCAGGTCAGGATCAAACCTACAACCTTTTGGCTGCAGTACAGCAGCTTAACCACTACACCACCTGGGCTCTTGCCGTGATTCAAGGTCCATGGGGCTTGAAGCCCACGGGGAGCCAGGCTGAACCGCCCCCACCTGAGTCTTCTGCCTGGACATGGGGGCAAGTGCCTGACTGACCTCGTTGGTGGCAGTGGGGGGGGGGAGAACCCCAGCGCCGATCCTCCCTGATGCTCCTGCTTGAGCCGTGGGCCCGGGCAAACTGGGTGGGGGAGTCGGGCGAGCCCGCCCCCCAGCGTGGGGCCACGCAGCCACCTGGCTCCTCCTTTTGGGTGGCATGGCCACCCAGTGAAAGTGAGCCGGCAGAGCGGGTTCTCCTGCTCCGACGTTTGCAAGCCAAACTGCTTGCAATTCCTTGCTTTAGAATTGCAAGGAGAGCAGGGAAAAGAGCAGCGGAGCAAACGTCTCCGCTCCGTCGCTCTCTCAAAATGGCGGTGAGCTGCCTCGCGGCCACCCCTTTTATGTAGGGGTGGCCACGCCCCCTACTACCCGGATGTCTGAGTCCGGGGGTGGGGGGCGCCCGCAAAGAGCGCAGCGGCCATTTTGGCGCCGTGCTTGCCTTTAAATTCATTCACTTTCTGTGATTTTTCCTTTTCTTAGTGCCACTGTGGCACATTTATTCAGTCCAAACTCCATGTTAATGTTGGTACCGAAAATCCGGGCTGTATTGGTCAGTGACTGTATTTCAGTTTCTGATTTCCCATACAGCTTTAGGTCATCCAAATCTCCACAGTGTAGAGCCAGCTTTAATGGAGGTTAAGAACAAGGAGTTGCTTAAAAGACAGCAAACAAAGAGTCAATATAGGAAAACAATGATGCAAACACAGGCTGACAGCTGGTACAACAAGGCATTTCACAGGCAGTTCCTTGAAAAGATTGAAGGAAAAGTAGATGAGGAAAAGACCTGGTCATGGCTTACTAACAGAACACTGAAAAAAGAGACAGAAGGCCTGATCCTGGCAGCTCAAGAACAAGCCATCAGAACAAATGCAATTAAGGCTAGAATAGAAAAATCAGGTGATGACGCCAAATGCAGACTCTGTAGAGAAGCGGATGAAACTATAAACCATATACTGAGCTGCTGCAAGAAAATTGCTCAGACTGATTATAAACAGCGCCATAATACAGTTGCTCAAATGATTCATTGGAATTTTAGTCACAAATATCATTTGCCCATAGCAAAGAAGCGGTAGGATCATAAGCCCAAAAAGGTGATTGAGAATGAACATGCAAAAGTACTCTGGGATGTTCAAATACAGACTAACAGGGTTTTCAAGCATAATACCCCAGATATTACAATAGTGGAGCGGGGGGGAAAGGATGGATAATCGACATTGCCATACCTGGTGATAGCAGAATCAGCGAGAAACAGCTTGAAAAAATTACTTGATATCAAGATCTGACAATTGAATTGCAGAGACTCTGGCAAAAACTGGCACAGGTGGTCCCAGTGGTAATCAGCACACTGGGTGCTGTGCCTAAAGACCTAAGCAGGCACTTAGAAACAATTGGAGTTGACAAAATCACCATCAGTCAGCTGCAAAAGGCCACCCTGCTGAGATCTGCTCACATAATTTGCAGATACATCATGCAGTCCTAAATGCTTGGGAAGTGTTTGACTAGTGATTTATGATACAAAATCCAGCATTGTTATCTTTTTAGCTGTGTGTTTGAGGATAATAATAATAATAATAATAATAATAATAATAATAATAATAATAATAATAATAATAATAATTCTGCATCCAAAATATGCACATTCACCTACTAACTAGACTTCTTTTTCCTACTTAAAGGAAAAGAGTTGTTCTTTGAATTGAAATTCCTTTGCATTAACTTTATGAATTTAGCACAGCAAAGTCTAAATTATATATAACGGGGTTTTTTTTAAGAAAAAACCTGGCTTCACAGATAATATCATCAGTTCTATACAGTAACTGCTGTGCTGTTATATTTTCTGTAATAACAATTTACACAAAGAAATCTTACCAGTCTTCATCCATTAAACTGAAACAGTATTTGTAAGTTCTACATATTTCTTTTCTAATGTACAAACAGATGATTTCCCAAGGACTACGTAACAAGGCTGTGAACAATGTCTATAACTGAGCTTTAATTTAACAACTTAAGACATTTGTTCCCAACCTTGGGTCACTGCTGAATGACACTGCCATTCACAGCCAACATAACCATTGGCTTAAGGGATACAGTATACAGGAAATATTCTGTCTCTGTCTTGCCATTTATTCATTTCTTGCTATTGTTGTTGTTGTTCAGTTGCACAGTCGATTCCAACCCTTTGTGACCCCATGGAGCATTTTCCTCCAGGCACCTCTGTCCTCCACCATTTGTCCCCCCAATGAACAGTCAGGATTGATTTCTTCCAGTATTGACCTATTTGTTCTCTTTGCTGTCCAAGGGACTCTCAGGACTCTCCTCCAACACCACATCTCAAAGGCATCTATTCTTCTGTGCTCAGCCTTCCTAATGGTCCAGCTCTCACACCCATACATTACCACTGGGAATACCATTGCTTTGACTATGCGAATTTTTGTTTTCAAGGTGATGTCTCTGCTTTTCTAAGATAATGTGGACATCATTTCTTGGTGTCTGTTCTATGAGGTGTTGTAGGTCCTCATAGAACTGGTCAACTGTGGCTTTATCTGCACTAGTGGTTGGTGCATAGACTTGGATTACAGTGATATTGAAAGGTTTGCCTTGGATTCTGACTGACATCATTCTATCATTTTTGATGTTGTATCCCATTACTGTTTTCCTCACTCTTTTGTTGACAATTATGGTTACTCCGTTTTTTTCTGAGGTTTTCTTGACCTCATGCCTCACTAAACCAGTTTATCTCATACTTTCCAAGATTTTCCTACCCTGAATCTCCTCAGAAGTTTTAGAATCATTCTTAGAGTTTTCCAGCATTGGGAATAATGCTTTAGAAAACAGAGGTTGGAAACATCTTGAGGATAACAACATGGGAAATGCATCCTTTAGACCAGTGACTCCCAAACTTAGGAGCCCAAATGTTTTTAGACTATAGCTCCCAGAAGCCTTCACCATTGGCTGTGCTGGCCAAGATAGAACAGAAATTCAACTTTTCAAACTCCTAGAATCCCTATCCACCAGACTTCTTCTGCGTTGGGTTTCTGTTTCATATCTGTCACAGCATTACTTCCATTTTCCTAGTGAGCATTTTTAAAAGAACTTTTTTAAATTCCCAAATTGTTGAAGCTTTATTTGGAGAGACCCAATTCAATTTGAGCTGTTTAGGGCTTTTCACTTTACATTAGATTAGTTCAGAAACAGGACCATGCTTTGCATCATTTTCTGAATAATTTCTGAATCCAAGGCTGTTACACTGTCACTAATTAGATTAATTGAATGGGACACCTTCAGGTTTGTATAACTTAGTTTTGTCTGCTTTCATTGTTATTATTTGCTCTGTTTTTCAATTTTATGTTACTTCTAATTCTTATTGTTTATGTCTGTAAAATCCAGCACCATTACTTAGACTCCCACTGACATGCAAATTCTGCATCTGCTCACAGCCATTGATTGTAACCAGGCATGAACTGCTGTACTATTTCCTCTGAGTCAATTCCAGTGAATTCAGTAGAATTTACTTCTGAGTATACATAGATAGCATTAACTCACAGCCTGCTCTTTCTTCTTCACTGCTGTTGGGTGAACTCCCCAGATCATTGAGGCCTTCATCCTACTTTTATGTGGTTGGCAGGTTTATAGACTTGTGGTGGTGCCCTCTTAAAACATGGTGGGACTTCCTTGAATCCAAGTGTCAAATTCAATTCCAGACAACTTCTTTACAGCTATATTCCCATGGTGGGCAATGCCTAAAACTGAAGGAAACCATATTACTCTTATTTTAGTTGAAATCTCTTACTTTCAGTAAGTAAGGCTCAAGAGAGGCATTTCTAAACATTCAAAAAACAAAATTTCATAGAAAAGATGAGAAACCAGCAGACAATGTTATCATGGGAAGGGTTGTAGCCTTCAGCAAAGCTTGAAAATTAATTGTTAAAATGAACATATTAATATTAAATGTGTTATTTTTGGACCAATACCAGAACAAGGCACTCCATATGTAATATTTAAATCAATATTTTAAGTTTAACATTTTAAAATGTTTTAAAACTAATAATTTAAAAATCTAGTGTTTAGGGTTTTTTTTTAAAAAAGTAACATTAACAAGAGTATCGCCTATCAAAAAAAAGTCAGCTCCATGTCCCTCTGCAGTTTACATTATCCCTCCTCCCAAGAGAAAAGAAGTATAATTCCTAACATTTGGATTTACACTAGGGAGTCCAGCCCATAATTGTGCTTCTGTTTTAATACCTAGGAAGTTTAGTTAATGCAGCCATAAATCTGAGTTTTGAGGTATATAAAAAGAGCCTCCTTGATGATTGTGGTATTTTTGAATCAATTGGGCAGACCCTGATAACAGCTTGTGTTGCTGGCTAATCTTTCTCACATTCGGTCAGGAAAAAGGAAATGCAGAATGAACTCACCCAAAGGTGCCTTTGTTTTGGCAGTTCTACATCTAGCCTAGATACGGAAGAAGAAGAAATCTGTATCTTTAGGTATTTCTCTGGGCACTTGGGAAATATGGTCTATGGCTGTTAAGAGCCTTTGCAATATAAGCATCCAATTGACCATTCTCAGTATACAGTAAAAACCCAACTTACAAATGCCTCGTGTTACATAAAATTTGACTTACATAATGATTTTGTGCTAAAACCATGTTCTGATTTACACAATTTCCTATGGATTTGCTTTGAGTTACGTAACAAAAAAATTTCCCTATGTGTTTGTTTCAAGTTACAAAAAAAAACAATTTAAGCAAAGGCTACAGAACAGAATTTTTTTCATAAGTAGGGGATTTACTGTACTTTCTTTTTCATTGCAATTGTTCCTATTATCTGCAATACAAGGCTGGAGCAACCCCTGACCTCAGGTAGGCACATTTCTTTTGCCTTCATAATATCAAGGTTTCTAAGAGAAAGGCCTTTTCTTCTTCTAAGTGGTACAACTGTTAATGTTTTGAGCACCTTCTCAATATGATCTACATGAAAGCAAAAAGCTTATTGAAATACAGAGCCATCATTTAAATGAAGAAAACAAATTTTACTCCATGAGCCTTCCAGGTACTATACTAAGAAGCAACATACTAGGCAATAAGATACTAAACAACTTGTAAAGGAAATAAAACATCATTGTTGCTGTAGCAGTGTACTTCTAGAATCAATTGATAAAAACCTATCAATTGGAATAACATTAGCAAAAAAACCTGTAATTTTAACCAGGTGTGTGGGTTTTAAATGCAGTTTAATTAGTGATATTTATTTTATTATTTGATACCTTGTCTATATGGTTGCTATGGTACTTCATTGATTACATCTTTCCTTGGTTGTGCTTTGAACCTGTGCAGCTAGTTTACCACTTGCTGCTTTTAAAACGTGGAGGATTTTGCTGATGAAAGAAATAAACAAACAAATACTCTAATCCTGCGACAGCAATAACTTCTAGTAGCAAGTACCAAGCAGACTTCCACATAAAAGATTCCAGCTATTTCAGTTCATTGATTTAGCTGTGTGCGCTGCATTTCAATGTTGTATGCAGCTCCTGCTATCCCCACACACACACACACACACACACCCTTTACCTTTAAGATTGTTCTCCTTTTTCTATTTCTTTCTTCTTTTTTTGGTTGAGGGAGAAAACAGTCAAAGAATGGAAATGTTATCCTTTATTTCTTTTAGATATTTAGAATTAGAAATTTGCTACTATTGCAACTAGTGTTACTGATTTCAGACAAATGCTGCAAATTGAACTTCACTCTTTCCAGACCAGAAAGATTTGCCAGGAGAGGCCTAAATGGGAAATCTCAAGTCCTCTCACTAAGCTATTGTGCTTCAGGCTTTCAACAGGCACCCTGAAGGCCTTTTAACTACAGTTTCTTTTCAATCATTCTCCCCAACCCACACCTCAGCAATCAGGACACTTTAGAGTTTCTTTAGACAAATAAAGGTCACTGTTCTATTGTGAAGGCCTTTGTCAGAAATCAGATTCAGACTGCATGTGCTGCATAACACATTAAATACACATACAGTGGAACCTTGGTTTAAGAAATTAATGCATTCTCTGGGACTTTTCGTATTATGAAAAAATCGTAAACCGATTCCCCATAGGAATGTATTGAATGAATTTTCCCATAGGAAAGCATTGAAAACCAAAATATGTTAACCAAAACACGGTTTCCCATAGGAATGCATTGAAAATCAATTAATCAATTCAAAAAAATTCTGTAAATCAAGGCATTATTTTCAATGGATTTCAATTTGTAAACCAAAAATTTTATTTTTTTTATTTTTATTTATTTATTGTTAAATTTTTATACCGCCCACTCAGCCAACGCCGACTCCGGGCGGTTAACTGAGGCATTCGTAAACTGAGGTTCCACTGTATCTAACCTACAGAGGTTTACCCAGTAGAATATATGTTAAATCAACAGCACTATTTAGTGCAATCCTGATGCAAACATGTGCCATCTGTAGGGGATATGGAACCAGCACACACTTCTTGGGATAACAAAATTGTTTTGTTAATGAAACCTTCTTGTAACAATTGATCTTAAAGATGCTGTTAGAGGGATTGGCTGACTGAAGTGCTCAAGATTTTCCAGCAAAATATTTCCAAGCAGATACAGAAGGGACAATGTGAGAGGAAACAGCTGACTGATGATAGCTTCAAACATCCTCCACCCCAGGGATAGGGCCGCCACTCCATCATAAAATTAAACCAATGTGTGAATAATTTTAAGAAAATCCCAGCATCATGAGATGATGAATCATTTAAATTCAGGTCATCTTATCTTCAACCATCTGTAAGTCCTATTCATTTCAGTTGGTCTACTCAAAGTATGAATAAATATATCTCCAACAAAGCATAAGTATAGAATCCTGAAATCCTACTGTTTCAATTCAATTTCTTTCATGCAGAGTACACAGGAAAGATGACTTCAGGCACCAATGGAGAAGCCACGGTCTCTTGAAAGTGCAGTAATGGAGAACCAAGAGGGAATTCTCCTGTCCATGTGATCAGTGGTCCCTTTGTGAAGGATGAATTTTAGATATTCTCTTATTTGCATTGTTTTAATTTTTTTGAGTTAGGGTAGATATACAAGGATTTTTTTTTTATTCTTTGCTTTTAAGCAGCTGCAGCTCTCAATTCAATTAATTCAGTACTTGCACGTCCAAGCAGGATAAGTCACAGAAGCTTTAGAAACGGGACATATGCAATGTGAATTGCACTGTTCTTGGAGTGTGGAAGCAAGAATAGAAAATGGCACTGTGATGGCACTCAGTTCAACACACCCATTCACCTACACACATATTCCAAGTCAGAACCCTTTAATCTCCTCATTTTTAGGGCCCCTTTTCCCCACTATTTGAACAGATACAAATAAGTACAAATACTTTGAAGTATACAGATACAAACTGAGAGGCTGTCTACGCAGGCATATAGTCCACTCTTTAGGGTGATTTTGAGGTTGATGCTGGTTGGTCTGATTATGTGTAAATGGTGACTGGGTCAATCAGCCCCAAACTTTCCATTTGGGAGCCCCATCAAGAAGTTGAATTAAATTGTCCTGTTGCATTTTATTCCATCCCTAGTGTATTTGTATGATAGAACCAGGATAGAATAGAACACTGTGGTAGCATCTGTTTCCCAGCTAATAGGGAAGCACTTCCCCATCAAATGGAAGCAGCTGTTGCAGCCAAGTTGTCATGATGTAGCAGCCCCATATAGTTCCTCCATAGAAGCAAAATGCTTGCACCAAACAGTATTTCATTCCTCCCCTACCACAAACAGATTTTTTAAAAGCTGTTGTCTTTGGGGATACTGTAAACGTATATTCAAGGAACAGCATCAATAGTATGGTCAATTTGTTTTTAAAATAAATTCACCTACATGAAAATTCCATAAATGGGGGAAAACTACTGTTTTACACAAAAAGCTTGCCATCCCCTTCATTTTTATTGGATAAAAATATGGGGAACATTTCTATCTAGGTTTTCCTGTGTTAGCACTAGAAACTTTCTGGGAGTTCCATAAAATAATGATACAGCAATTAATATTCCATGGTCACTATCTGTGCATGTGATGAACAATGTTTAGATAACATGGCAGCAGGCTGTTTGGAGTGAGACTGCATCTACCAAAGCGATTTATTTTCTTCACAGTGCTTAGCCATGTTTTATGTCTCTCTCTGTTGGCAGGAGGAATAGGTTTGAGGGCATGACACCTCAATGAGTTCCTGTGGTGCGTGTGACATTCTGACAAATGGCTACATTGCTGCTCACAGTACGACAAAAGTTTGTGGCACTCTCCCATATTAACCACAACAGTAAAAAAAAAATCTTTCCATTAACAAGAAACACAGAAAAGAATTTCATGGCAATGTTTCTGAAATTGTCAGGTGAGCAGACATATGTCAATGTTTAGGATAGCCCCCAAGCACTTCTCTTGCTATGAAAGCTAGAGCCTGCCTAAATTGTGGCTGCATTGTAAACTTGTACAAATCCTTAATCCTGGCATTTTCATTTCCTTTTATCTCCTGGCTTTTCACTAGGAGTATAGACTTAAGATGTTATAATCAAGCACAGAATCATATGCAGTTGGTGAAGAGTTCTACTTGTATTTTGGAACAGAGTAGAAATATTTCCATCTCTTGTTGGCTTTGTGAATCAAGTAACTGATACAACTGAACAAAATTATTGAAAAGTACCCCAGATCCCCCCCACCTCACAAGTAGAACTGAGCCTAGGATTAGGGTGGCCATCTATCTTTTGTTAGGGAGGATGGTCCTCCCTTTGAAAAGCTGTCCTTCCTTTTGGTGATCCATGTCCTCCTCTCTAGTAATGTATAAGTATCTACCCCTCCTCCTCATTGAGTTTCCTTATATAAGCAGAGAAAATAGAGGCTTTGAATGGTAACCAGTGGTGGACACCGACCAGTTTGGGTGGGGGGTAATAAAACTGGCTGGCCTGTCTCCACTTGTTCTCTAGCCTTCTCCTTCGCTGCTTCATCACTTGTAATTTCTCCATGAACCATGGAGATAACAAAGCTCTGCAGTAGAGAGGGCACTTAGGAATGATCATGTCAACTGCCGGGGTTGCCTCTACATACCACCTAGCAACCTAAGCATTGACAGGGGCACCAGCCAGGACAGCTTGAAACCCACCCAAGTCAGCTTTGAAACCAATTGGATCCAGCAGCATTCATGGGTGGACCATTCTAATTGGTCCTGGCTCCCTATGAGAGAGGGTTGATGTCATAATTTTGAACTTCAGCAGAGCATGATCTGATCATGATAGGATGGTGAGAACAACCTCTCCCATCTTCAGGTCATTGTCTCCACAGCCCCTAGAGAATATCAGGTCAAGAGTGTTGCCAGCCACATGCACAGGTCTGATGACATGCTGACACAGACCCATGGATGGCATGGAATCAATGAATTATTACTCAAGGAGGAACTTCCTGGGTCACAAATAATCAATGAGTAAAGGAAATCAGCAATTACAAAACAGACCAAAACTTTAGGGGAAAAGAAAACAAATAAAACAAGTACTGATTCTAAGCACTAGGGTTAAAACAGACCAAAATAACTATAAATTAAACACAGATATAAGGCTAAGAATCCTACTCTATTTACTGCAGTAAATAGTGTTTATGTTATTAAACAGAAACTGTTTTATCAGTTTTAAAATTTAGTTTTCCTTTCAGCCTTCTCAAGGCAATACCAATGGCTATACACCCATTTAATCTGTGAGTATCAGACATTATATATAAATTTATTTGCATTTTTAAATTCCATACAGCCTCTGCAAAGACACTATAGGTTGTAAGGAGTGGGCTACTTTCCTGTGATCATCCAACTTTCCTGTGATCATCCACCAAGCTTTATGATTCAATACTGCACTTGTGTACCTTCTTCATTTCAAAACCTTTATTTTAGATGCAAAGATGTTGAATTTCATTTGTGTCATGAGAATAAATGATTAAATACTTGTTATTGATACTATAATAATAATTTCATGTCAGAAATTATTCTGGGTTAAAAGGATTTTTTCCCCCCGGAGAAACTCCACTCAGGGCATTTCCAAATGAAGTTCCTTTCATGTCCTCAAGATCTTTTCCCAGCAAAGTGGTCCCTATTTTTCTACTTGCAATTTCTTGCTTTCGAACTGGTGGGTTGCCAGGAGCTGGGACAGAGATGGACACTCAAACCGTCATGCAGTACCTGGGACTCTAACTGCCGACTTGCCGGCCATCCAGTTAACAAGGCAAGTTTTTTAACCACTGAGCAACTCAAACCCCATTATCGATACTAAAGTAATAGGTTTCCCTTGCTCGAAAGCCAGACGTATCCGACTCTAGGGTGCAGTGCTCATCTCTGTTTCTAAGCCGAAGAGCCAGCGCTGTCTGCTTCTGCAGACGTTTCCGTGGTCATGTGGCAGGCATGACTAGACACCGGAGCGCACGGAACGCTGTTACCTTCCCACCGAAGTGGTCCCTATTTATCTACTTGCAATTTCTTGCTTTCAAACTGCTAGGTTGGCAGGAGCTGGGACGAAGACGGGAGCTCATTTCTGTCCTGCAGTACTCGGGAATCGAACTGCTGACCTTCCGCTTCCCAGTCAGCGTCTTAGCCACTTGAGAGCCACTGCAGCCCCCCTTGTAATACGTAATAAGTAATACGTTGTAATAAATAATAGAGCTTTTGTCATTAGGAAAAAACATTACATTTAAATGGCAGCAGTCCTTCTACCGAAGTGCCTTCTTATTATTCACATGCCATGATGAAAAAAGTATATCAAAAGAAATTCAACCGGTAACAAAATGTGTGGTCTGTCTCAAAACCATGAAGATGTCCACTGCCATTCAGTATTCACAACATTATGCCCACCAAACTTCAAAATCTAGCTCCAACATGCATACCTTTCAAGATGTCCACTAGAAGTTATTAAGGACTTATGTAGGCCAATTCCCTTTCTCCAACTGTAGTGATGATATATTAGTTTGATTATTATTTAGTACAGCAAGTTCCGATAGGTCGGGGCAGTAATAATGAGCCATTATTACTGAAAAGCTTAGGACACTAAGTCTTTCTAACAATCCTCCGGGACGCGATCTGGAAGAAATTGCTACTAATTACATTGGACAAGCAAGTCCTTTTGGCCTCCGGAAAAACCAGTATTTCAACTTTTGACATGGGGTCTTACTAATCTCTAAGCACACAGGTCCTTGTATCCTAAACATTAACTATCTCTTAACATTTCCTAAACCGCTGGAGCCAGGGAGGCTTACTGTCAATAACAGTGGTTGGATATTGTCACGTAGCTAGATTCTTTGTTAGACTAGAAATGTGTATTCTAAAAATAGCCTCAAGTTTCAAGGTATATATACTAGTTGCTAAATAAAGCATGTAGCCATCTCATCTTGACCCTCCAAGAAATGTCTGCGTGTCATTGCTTTTTCTCCGCTGTGGCAGGCCGGACGCAACATCCAACTGTCCAATATTTCCAGTGGCTCATCTGCTCTCAATCAAAGACTTAATTTCTGGAACCTAGTAGGTTCCATAGTTTCTTCAGTCCAGAAGTGGGTATATATATATTTTTGGTACTCAAGCTGTTGCTGTACTGCAGTACTCCTTCTGAATTAGCCAGTGTAGAGGTCTGTTGGAAAATCTGCAGAATGTTTTAAACCCTGGACTCTTGAGGAGGTGAGAAAGTCAAGCTAACACCTGACCAGGTGTCAGGGCTGAGTCCCAAGAGCAAGCTGCCTGCCATCTCCCTTAAGTTGTGTGTAAAGGTCTCCCTTGCTCGAAAGCCAGTCATATCCGACTCTTGGGTTCACTGCTCATCTCTATTTCAAAGCCGAAAAGCCAGCACTGCCTGCTTCTGCAGACGTTTCCGTGGTCATGTGGAAGGCATGACTAGACACCGGAGTGCACGGAACGCTGTTACCTTCCCAGCGAAGTGGTCCCTATTTATCTACTTGCAATTTCTTGCTTTCGAACTGCTAGGTTGGCAGGAGCTGGGACAAAGACAGGAGCTCATTCCATCCTGCAGTACTCGGGAATTGAACTGCTGACCTTCTGCCTCCCAGTCAGCGTTTTAGTTATTTGAGATCACTAAATGGTTTCCATCTGAGGGAAAGGCAAGACATATTCACTAGTTAAATATAAAACTCTTTACCCTGTCCACCATTTTGCTTGTGTAATACTCAAGAATATGGAGACATTTTGCAAGACAAGAATGGGAAAAACAGCAATACTAATATGGATAAATTCTGGGTGAACCTCATTTTTAAAGTGAAATGTGGATTTAATAAATTATTGTTATTACAAAATGTACACCAGAATATAAAGGATATTTAATATATATGAGTTAGCATGGCAAGTGGAAATTCAGCTTGCTCATTTCCTGATGTGTTGTGACTCTTAACTACTACTTTAATACTACTCTAATCAGATTTTCTTTGTTGCATTTAATACAGTTGGGATGAAGCTTTATTAACATGAATTCATCTTTGGAATGTCTTTTTGCTATTATTGCTTAGTAATTATTCCTACTGATAGACTGATATGCTGCAATTCTCTTGCTCTGCTAATATTGTGCATCAGGAATCCATTTTGGAAATGATGCCTGCAGAGTATAAGATCCAAAACAATCACAATAATATTGGTTTCCTGGCTGAACATTTGCTACAGAAGTCACAAGAACAATGGGATTAGTCACAAGCATCTGTAAGAATTTGTATTGTCAGAAACTCGAAACCCTTATGGTAGAAGTGTTCATATGCTAGCTTGCTTAAATTAATTATGAAGCATAGAAAAAAATGCATTTTGAAAACTCAATTAATTTGGTGAAACTCAGAAGTCTGCAGCTAAGGCTGTATGGAAGATTTTTTTCCTCTGCATATTTATAAGGTACCATAGACAGCAGAAACCTGCCACACTTAGGTTACATTGTACACACATTTTGTTTAGTAGAAGAGAAGAACTTTAAAAAAATAGAAGCCTGTGACAGGAAAAAGTTGTGGTTGGAATCTAGCAAAGGAAAAGAAAGCACCTGCATCTTTTACATTTTCTGAATATACATGTGTCCTAGTGTGCACAGGTGGTTTTGAGATCCACCATAAACCATCTGGCACTCACCTAGCAACCAATTCCAATGCATTTTTAAAAATTGTTTCTGTATCCATTCATCCCCAGTGCAAAGTTTACTTGTGCAGCCTACCTAGTGCCCTGTTTCCACCCAAGATTTGTATTGAAACTGAGCCCAGTTTAAAGTACAGGTGGGGGCAGTGAGGAGTTCAATGAGCACAAGACTCAAAACAACAGACAGACACACCTGCTTCAGCTGCTGTAGTAATATAATGGTTTGGCTGTCAGAGCAACTGTATCATTCAAGTTCTCAAACTGGAACAGAGAGGTGTCAAGATTCAGGCACAACTTTATGAATTTGGCAGAGATGTAGTTTGTCTCTTGGGTCTTGTACTGTTTTCCTTTGTTTGTATCCTCCTAGCACCAGCTGCTAAACCTTGTCCCTCGTCTTCCATATATTGTCCCTTACAAAATATAAAAAAACCCTATTCTTCACAGGACCAAATATCTCAATATGCTTCTGCTCTCCCAAATTACCAGTGCAATAAATTGGAGGTTTTTGAAGCAAAGCTGGGCTGATTCTGTTGTTTACTATTGCACATCATTGGATTCAATCCCACAGCCTCAGAATGGCACTGGAGATATATAAATCAATGCAAGGATACACACTGATTGATAGATGTTTTAGGACTGTATTAAGCATTAACTGAGGATTTAAAATCATTATACTCTGTTGAAATCAGTATGACTGAGACTATATAAATCCAGATCATCAGCTTTATAAGTATGCACACACTGTTATAAACTGCTTATATGTTTGCCTGGATAGTGGAGAGATAGAGAAAGCTCATCAGTAGCCTATCCTTCTACATGTAGTATGTGTGACATAAGACCCTGTATCTTGTATTTTCACCCCTTCGCCCCGTGTACCACCTTATGCCAACACAGGTTTAAAAATGCATTATATTTATCCATGTCAAATTAACTGAATGTTTTAAGAGAGCATCTCCCACTCTAAGAGATGAACAGTTTTTAAGTAAACAAATCGACCAGAGAGGTTTTGAAATGGAAAAAGAGAATTTATCTAAGTTTTTCAATTATAGCATTAAATTACATTTCATAGTATTACATAGCATTTCATGATCATAATGTGTGCACACATGGTGCTCGATTCAACCTCTTCATAAATGATCTAGAGGTAGGAGTAAAAAGCAAGGTAGCCAAATTTGCTGACGACACTAAATTATACAGGGTAGTGAAAACTGTGAGAGACTGTGAGGAGCTTCAGAGGGATCTCTCGACACTGGGGGAGTGGGCAAAACAGTGGCAAATGAGTTTCAACATTAGTAAGTGCAGAGTGATGCATGTTGGGGCAAAGAACCCCAATTACATTTATAAACTGATGGGGTCTGAACTCTCTGCGACAAACCAGGAAAGGGACCTTGGTGTCCTGGTGGACAACTCAATGAAGGTGTCAACCCAGTGTGCCTCAGCAGTGAAAAAAGCAAACTCAATGCTAGGGATCATTAGGAAGGGTATAGAAAATAAGTCAGCAAGTGTCATTTTGCCTCTTTATAAATCTATGGTGAGGCCCCATCTGGAATACTGTGTACAGTTCTGGTCGCCATACCTCCAGAAGGATATTATGGAGCTGGAAAAAGTGCAGAGGAGGGCAACCAGAATGATTAGGGGACTGGAACACCTTCCTTACCATCTGAGGCTGCAACGGTTGGGCCTCTTCACTCTTGAACGACGACGTCTAAGAGGTGACCTGATTGAAGTTTATAAAATCATGCACGGTGTGGACAAAGTAGATAAGGAAAAACTGTTTTCCCTATCGCATAACACTAGAACTAGGGGACACTCCATGAAATTTTTGGGTACTAGTTCTCAAACAAATAAGAGAAAGTACTTTTTCACCCAGAGGATTACTGGTCTATGGAACTCCCTGCCAGAAGAAGTGGTGACAGCTGTCAGTCTTGACAGCTTTAAGAAAGGATTAGACAAGTTCATGGAGGACAAGGGTATCAATGGCTATAATTATGGATACTTAAGGACAACCTCCGGGTTGGAGAGATAGGCAGGATATCTCTCAATATCATTTCCAGGGAATCCTAAGCAGGTGAAGGCATCTGCTTGGGAATACCCTGAAGGAAATGGTGAGCCACTGTGTGAGACAGAATGCTGGACTGGATGGGCTGTGGCCTGTTCCAGCAAGGCTGTTCTTATGTTCTTATGTTCTTATGATTCTATGGGGATCGGGAACCATGTTGAGCATTTTGATGATGTCTTTATACTTTTCATGAGCATCACATGTGTGTCCTCAGTCCAGATGGACCCCATGGGTGGTAGGCGTTTTACACTTTATCTTGATGTTACATCAAAGTTTAATCCTAGCATGGAAAATATAGGGCTGGGGTTGACTGGGTCTCAGTCTTGCCATGTTATCTGGGATCAGTTTGATCCAGTTGTCCCTGAGGAAGTGGACAGGATCCTGGGATCTATTCATGCCACTGCCTGTGCAATAGATCCATGCCCCACCTGGCTGGTTAAAACTACCAGGGCAGTGACAGGCAGCTGGGTCAGAGCTCTTCTTTGCAGGAGGGGGTCTTCCCAGCAGCATTGAAACATGCCTTGGTGCACCCCCTCCTGAAAAAGTAATCACTTGACCCTACAGTACTTGCCAAATACTGGCCTGTTCCCAACCTGTCCTTCTTGGGGATGGTTTTGGAGAAGGCAGTGGCATGGCAGTTACAGGAGTTCATGGATGAAGCAGATATCTGGACCCTTTTCAGTCAGGATTCAGGCCCAGATATGATACTGAAACTGCATTAGTCACGCTGCTGGGTGATCTCTGGCGAGAGCATCCTTGCTTTTCTTGACCTCTCAGTGGCCTTCGATACCATCAACCATGGTATCCTTCTGGAACGGCTCTGAGAATTAGGGATCCAGGGCACAGTGTGGTCCTGGTTTTCCACATTTCTTAAGGGCCGGACCCAGTTGGTGTGGTTGGAGGGCGAGAGGTCCAGCCCTGGGCCCCTCCAATATGGGGTGCCTCATGGCTCAGTGTTCTTGCCTTTCCTATTTAATATCTACATGAAGCCTTTGGGAGAGATCATCCGTTCCCATGGAGTGAGGTATCATCAATATGCAGATGATACTCAGCTATACATCTTGGCCCGTGGTGATCCAACTGATGCAGTTGAAGTCCTATCCAGTTGTCTGGAGGCTATAAGGATCTGGATAGGGGACAATGGGCTACAACTGAATCCAGGCAAGACTGACAGGCTGTGGGTCAGCCCCCCCCCCCCGGTTATCCCAGGAGCTACCATCTTTGGAGTTGGATGGAGGTGTTTTTTTTGCTGAAGACAGACCTGGTGCATAATTTGGAGGTCCTCTTGGACTCATGACTCCTGTTCAATGAGCAGGTGGCACTCATGGCTAGGAGGGCTTTTGCACAACTTTGTGTCATTCACCAAATATGTCTGCTCCTGGACCAGGACTCCTTGCTTTTGGTCACACACACTCTGGTCACCTCCAGACTGGATTATTGTAATGTGCTCTACATGGGGCTGCCGTTGATGACCATTCAGATGCTGCAGCTTGTTCAGAATGCAGGTGCCCATGTAGTGATGGGGTGCAGCGTTATGTCTGTGCCTCACCCCTGCTATGGGAGCCGCATTGGTTGCCAGTGTGCCTCCGAGTGCAATTCAAGGTGCTGGTAATTCCTTTTAAAGCCCTACATGGTAGTGGATCTGAATACTTAAGAGATCGCATCACCCCAAGAACATCTGCCCGTCCCACTAGAGCAGACCAGAGGGCCTCTTTAAATATACCAACTGCTAGGAAAGAAGTGAAAACCTGGCTGGCAGAGCAGGTGTGGGGAGGTGGAGAGGAAGCAACCACCACCACCACAACCACCACCCCATTTAGAGCAGAAACACTCATGCTTTTAAAAGTTTTAAACTAGATTTTTAATTGATGTGGGTAGGAGGTAATTTTTCAGGTTTTTTTAAAAGGAATTTTGAGGATTTCTATAGTTTAAATGCTGGAGATTTTATGTATGCCACCCAAAGTTGCATGTCGATTGGGGGGGCTAGACAAATTGAATAAATAAAATAATAATAAATAAAATATTCAACTAGCATATTTGTGACATACATTTACCCTGTCCTCTTTGTTTGTCACATATACTATATTCTTACATGTTTAGTCATAAACATGTCTGCTTACTTCAGATAAGACCCTTTTGGGTGTGTTCCTCAGTAAACTAGCTGTAAAAAACTTTTAACTAGAGAGAGTTTCATAAATCCAAGATGGCTCCACTTATGCTACAATCTTATTATAATTGTATACATTGCTTTGTAAAGTGAATATGTTTAAATAATTAATTTCAGCTAATTTTGTACTCACACCAGTAGAACAACCAAAGTCATATTCCTGACTTGGTTTAGACTAGTACAATATATAGGTCAATTAAAAAGGTACTGCTGGTTGGGAGACTATTTTATTACGCAGCACTTGCTACTGTTCCTCACATGGCCCTTCATCAGTGGCAGTGATAGAATATGAAAACACTTCACCTTAAGTAGGGAGGAAGCAATAATCCCTGGTCAATTGGCCGATAGTCATTGCAACACTCCAAACAGCTGGTAGTGAATATCAATCATCGCAATGAGAATTGCAGCACACAAAATGCCAGCTGCCTTATTTACTTCTTCTTTTAAACTGCACCATACTGTAGTTTTTTTCCAACTTTTAAAATGCATATTTCATATGATATTGACAATATACAGTACATTGTGTGTGAAAGAATAAAGAGGGTACTTAAAAATAATAATGCCAAATACATTGATTTTGAAGAGCAAGAAAAACACTGTATGTTGTTTAATGTGCAAGTAATTTGAAATACTTCTTTATCTCCATCAAGCACAGATCATGACAACAGTCGGTTTATAGATGGGAACAAATGAAGAGACAGGGATGTAGTCTGATGTTTTGGTGATATGTATGGCAGACTGGATGCTACCAAGCTAATTCTGTCTTATGGTGATGTTTTTTAGAGTTTTCTAGGTAGGGAACTTTAGTGTTCAAGGAATGAAGAAGCAGATGAATGAAGTAGTGAAATTCAGATCATTATTAGTGGGGTTTGAACACAGGATGAATACAGACACTCAGCGTTCGTGTTCTAGGGACTGATTTCAAGGGGAAATTGTGGATGGGGCAAAATTGTGGATCGGACTTGTATACACTATAAACAGTAACAATAATACAACAAGCACATTGGCTAACAGAGTGTGCACATTTTTGATCCACTTATTTGCCTGGGAGGCTCCGAAGGACGCCGCTGTTGCGAGGCATCATGCCCTCCCAGCACTTTGTTCAACATGGAGGTGGACTAGGGCGGGTAGCTTTGACTTTATGCAGAGGAGGGCAACCAGAATGATTAGGGGACTAGAACACCTTCCTTACCATCTGAGGCTGCAACGGTTGGGCCTCTTCACTCTTGAACGACGGCATCTAAGAGGTGACCTGATTGAAGTTTAGAAAATCATGCACAGTGTGTACAAAGTAGATAAGGAAAAACTGTTTCCCCTATTGCAGAACTCAAGAACTAGGGGGCGCTCCATGAAACTTTTGGGTACTAGTTCTCAAACAAATAAGAGAAAGTACTTTTTCACCCAGAGGATCACTGGTCTATCGAACTCCCTGCCAGAACAAGTGGTGACAGCTGTCAGTCTTGACAGCTTTAAGAAAGGATTAGACAAGTTCATGGAGGGCAAGGGTATCAATGGCTATAATTATGGATACCTAAGAACAACCTCTGGGTTGGCGAGATAGGCAGGATATCTCTCAATGCCATTTCCAGGGAATCCTAAGCAGGTGAAGGCTTCTGCTTGGGAATAATACCCTGAAGCAAATGGTGAGCCACTGTGTGAGACAGAATGCTGGACTGGATGGGCTGTGGCCTGTTCCAGCAAGGCTGTTCTTATATTCTTATGTTAAACCTTTTACAAAATGAACAAGGAATATTGTAGCCTCAGGCTCACCATTGGAAATTGACTTGTGTTTATTCCAGCTGTGTCAAACCCCTAGAGTGAGATGCAAAACAAATACAGCAGCTTACAACAACCATAAAAAATACTTTTTGAACAACTAACACATAGATCGTCCACTTATCACAATGTTACATGACATATTTCATCAGATCCTCTGAATTTTATGTTCTATATGTGAAGCTCTGGATTTGCAGAAAAGTTTTTTTTAAAAGTATGGGGATTTTTGTTTTGTGTGTGGCTGTTTGTCTTGTGTAATTTCTTTTATAACATCAAACCTGTTGACTATATGGAGCAACCTGCAATTTGGGGGATAGGGAATTTGAAGGGCTTTCTTATCCCATATGAGTTTGCCTGAGGTTTCAGAGCTTTCAACAAGGTCCTTAGTATCATTTCTACAAGCAAAAGTTGGTATAACATGCAGCTTTCTTGGTAATCATTGTGTTGCTGTGAAATTCCTTGTCAAGAGAGGCTACGCTGATCCTTTTTGTTGTCTTTCCTCTGACTAGCCAATACCTTTTATTCAGACTAGCAGGGGTGCCCGGCTTTGCGCAGGTGGGGTTTGGGGGTGGCCTGTCCTACCTCCCGGGGTTGAGTTGGAGTGTTGCCTCTAACCACGCACCCTCTCCCACACACACATCAATTCTCTCTCTCTCACACACACACACACACTTTATTCCTCCTCGGTGTGCGTGTGCACATGCAGTCACACACACAGAGCAGTGGCGTACACTGACTCTGCTCTCTCTCCCACTCTCTTGCACACTCTCATATACTCTCTCTATCTCTCCCCTTCTCTCTCTCTCACACACACACACATACACATGCATGCACATACACACACGCGCACACCATTCCTGGCCTGTGTCTCCAGACAACAGATTGCTTCTGGAAGCAGAGTCCATTGCCTGGAGATGCAGGCCTCGCTGGTGAGGGACAAGGGGTAGCGTTGGGCTGCAGTTTATGGAGCCCCCTGTGTGCTGGCTAGTCACCCCACCCTGCACCACTGCCCCCCATGTTGCTTGCTTCACCTGTGAGGTGTCCTCTTCTGTGAAGCCCAGCCTGGGGCTTCCGCGCAACTGCCAGCAATGTGGCCTGTGTCTCCAGGCAATGGCCAGTGCTTCCAGAGGTGCAGCCTTTGCCTGGAGACACAGGCCATGCTGCCAGGAGAGGTGCAGAAGCCCCGGGCTGTGCTGCATGGAGCCTTGCTAGTCAGGGCTCCTGCTCCCTTGAGAACCCCCCACCTGATGAACACCTTACCTGTGGGGTGTCCTCCTCAGTGGAGCCCAGTCCAGTGCTTCCGCATCCCCTCGTGCCTGTGAGGGCATCTATGTCGCGGATCGGGTGCTGGTGCTCTCTTGGGCTAGATGTCTGAAACCCCAGTCCATGCGTGGTTCCCGGTGTCAGGCATGGACCGAATGGAGCACTCCAGTCGGCCCATGCCTTCTGGAGAAGCCAAGTTGGAAGGCCCGCCTGCCTTTTCCGGAAGGTAACCGGTGTATGGGTGCCCTGTTCAGCCCATACCTGCTGGAGAAGGGCCTCCTACTGTCATCCAGCCAAAATGGTGGCCAGCCAGTGGAGCCTCCCAACAGAGGAGGCAGTAATACGCATGTGCCAGAATCTGCACAGGTGCAAATGTCTGCCCAGAGTTCCAAGCACCGCTGCCTAGAAACTCTGGGTATGCTTCTGCGCCTGTGCGGATTCTGGTGCATGCGTATTACCACCTCCCAGCCATTTCATGCTGCCAGGGGGGCTTTGTGACTGGTTTTTGGGGTGAAAGACCCCGAAATGGTCTGCCGGTCCCTCCGCGCCGTCCACCCCAGAAGTGTGAGGTAGGCAGGGGCACCATTTCCAGGGCTCGAGGTGCAGGCGTCATGCTTTGTATTGGTAACATACAGCGTGACACCTCAATTTTAGTTATATAGATTAAACATTAGGATTTTAGATGTATTACGATTGAAGGGTTTTAGTTGGTTGCATGCTGAATTTTATTTTTTAAAAATCATATGTTTTGACTGGATTTTTAATCTCATTAATATTTTAATTTTACAGTGTTTCCCCTTGGTAAGCAGTAGCAGAATATAAATTAAGTGAATGAATAATCAGCCTTTCCCAAATAAATGCCTTGAGGTGTGCTGGATTGCACCTTCTGTTGAAAGTTTGCAGCTGTCATCTTGCTTGTCTAAAAAGCACTAGATTATAAAAATCTGATTTAGATTTCCTGGGAACATTGAAGAATCTGTTAGCATAAGAAACATCTCCTGGTCCATGGTGATGGGTCCTTCTTCACTTAGACTGAACTCAGGTGTTTTCAAAGTGCTTCAAAGTTCCTAAATCCATGAACTTGGTTAGGATTTCAGCAGGAATACCAGTCAGACCATCTCAAATACTATCAATACTACCTATAATGTCAGGAGATGAATATCTTGGAGTCATGACAAATCCTGAACCTGGGAACATTTACCATACATCCTTGGCCAGGCTTGAACACCTTAGTATCTGATAGTAACGGTTGTTGCAATATTAAATACTCCTCTCTTTAACTAACAAATCCCTTTGTGAACTATACAGACTTCAAGAATAACTACAGTATTACTGAGCTAAATTAAAGGAAACTCTCAAGGCTTGCAGTGAGTCTGACAGAAGGCAGTCCTTCTGAAAGCCTTGGAGCTCTCTAGTATTTCCTAAACCATAGAGAAGCTCTGTGATTTTAAGTATGGGATTAAAAGCACCAGAAAGAGGATCTTATAATGGAAAGAATGAAGAAAAGATCAATTTTAAAAATTAATGAAGTTCCAATGACTTTAGAATGGTCTGATGTTTTTTCACAGGCAAGTGAACCACTTACCTCAAGACAGCTGGAACAATTCTGCCTGCTGTCTGTGAAAGTTCATTTTAATTTTGTTCTGCTGACACCAATCCTCTTTTTTCTCTTTTAAGCTTCAATGAAATGAGATGTATCATTTATATTTATATAAACTTACAGTTAATAAGGGCAGATAGTCTCATGCATCAGTTCCAAATGATAGATACTCTGTGATCCCCTATGGCAGCCAAACCACACATACACACAGTGGGGTGGGCTCCCAAAAACTTTTATTACCACACTGTGGGCATGGTATAGTGGGCGTGACCAGGGGGAAAGCCATGTGCTGCACCTGAATTAGGACTACTTTATTTCTAAAATTGGATGGGCAGGGTCAGCCAGTATTTCTGCTACCGGTTCTGGTGAACTGGTGCAAACTTGCTGATGCCCACCAATGCATACTACACCCCCAGAGACTTGAGATGCCTTAAAGACTAACATATTTATTACATTAAAACCCCTATTTATGAAAAAAGTCCATTCCATAGGCTTTTGCTTAAATCATTTTTTTAATGTTTTTTATGTAACTCGAAGCAAACCATAGGAAAAATTATTTTACGTAACTTGAAGCAAACCCATAGGAAAAAGAATATTTATGTAACTTGAAGCAAACCCATAGGAAATTGTGTAAATTGGGACATGGTTTTAGCACAAAATCATTATGTAAGTCAAATTTTATGTAACTTGAGGCATTTGTAAGTCGGAGTTTTACTGTATAGACTAAGTTTTGTGCCTCAAGTGGTTGTTTGTGGTGACAGCTTGATTTCCCATAATCAGAAATACTTCTTCTGAATGGTGCCTAACCTAAGCTCATTAAATTAAACAATGGGGCTTTGTACGCAAAGTTCCAGGAAGGTAGTCTATTGGGTTCCAAGCTATTTTGAGTAAAAGTTGGCTTCTGGGCTATTTAAAGAACATCTAAAAGACAAGGGTTAAAATAACCTGGATTCTTGAATTATTTCTACAACAAAATTGGGATAATCTTCCCTGGCAGAAAGCTTGTTACCTGACCAGTTAGATAGCCAGATGTATTTCTTCAGACATTGAAAGGACCCTGCCGTTTTCAGTTGATGCAATCAGAAACTAAATTGAGTGAAGCTACAGTGTGGCAATCTTTTTATCTCCAAATACTGCCATGGGTTGCAAATCAGCAGCTCTCACTGAGAGTAATGTGGGCATCAGCAAAAGAAGCATATGCCTCATATATCCTCAAAAGACAACTGTCAGCCCTATCCTCAGAGAAATCTTCCTTGTGGAGGCTGACCATGGAAGAGTGCTTTGATGAACAATCTCAGTGCTGAAGAAAATTTTACTGATGCCAAGAGGCAGACAATTAATTAATACTTTTTAAAAAATCTTATGATCTACATATTACTTTTTTTTGCTAACTTAATTTCTCTAGGCTTCCCCCACCTTTATAATGATTTGAAATTTGAAAAGAAAGGGCACTTAGTCTGAGTTTCAAGCTAATTAGAGAACTTTGTATTTTATTGATTTTTTTGCCAACGGGGAGCAATTTAACAAAAAATAAAAAAATAAAGACACATTTTACTAAGAGTAGTTACAGCTTGCTGAAGCTTCTAATTTTAAAAGAGTTTTATAAACTTTTAATAATATTTTATTTATTAACCTTTATACATGCATTTATTCTACCTGAATTTTAGATTACTAGAAAAATATAAATTATGAAAAGCATGTGTAATTAATCATTATATCTCTTGTTAATATAAAGACCTTAGAAAACCTGTTTTTTTTCCAGAACTAATGTTTGAGACACTAGATTTGGGATGTAATCATTATCTTAACCTATAAGAAAGGGATGTTGCTGTGTGTGTGCAGAATGCGTGTCCACACCCATCCAGGCCATCTCATAATGCGCCATTCACACTTACCTTAGTTCCCGGACATCATTGCCGTGAGGGTCTGGGGGCCAACAAAAAAAATTCCAAGTTCCAGAGTCTTCCATGGCACACCACAGCCAATCAGGAAGGATGGCCTGAGCATGGAGGAGGTGGGACAGCCAGCATGCAAACACAGAAGCCAACGGCCGCTCATGCATGCACACACTACAGCTGAGGACCCATAGGTGCTACCTCTGCCCTGCCGCCCTCAGCCATGCTGTCTGAAACAGAAGAGAGAGAATGGCAAGGGCAAGAGGCAGGAATCCATCAGGCGAGGTGCCTACCCTGGCATATCCATGTCTGGTGCCTTTGTATTTTCTCCTCCGCTGTTTCGGGGCTGATCTCGAAACAGTGGAGGGGAAATGCAAAGGCACCAGGCAAGGGCTCTGCCAGGGTAGGCACCTACCCTGAGGGTTTCCTGCCTCTCGCCCTTGCCATTCTCTCTCCACTGTTTTGAGGGCTGTCTTCAAAACAGTGGAGGGGAAATGGCAGGGCGAGAGGCAAGAATCCATCAGGGGAGGTGCCTCTCCCAACGGATTCCTGCCTCTCGCCCTACCATTTTCCCCTCCACTGTTTCGAAGGGAAATACCATTGGTCCTCCTGTCAGAAATTTGGAGAAATGAAATTCAAAACATCCAGATGGCCAAAGAATAGCAATTCTAGCTGTATAATCAAATACTTTTACAACTGAATCCCAGCAAGACTGAGTGGCTGTGGGTTTGGAGTCCTACGCCATTCCAGGAGCTGCCATCCTTGGTCTTGGATGGGGCTACTTTGCCCCAGACAGACCCAGTGCACAACTTGGGGTTCCTCCTGGACTCTCGACTGCTACTAGAAGAGCAGGTGGTGGTTATGGCCAAGAGGGCCTTTTCACAACTTCATGTGATACGCCAGCTGTGCCCACTCCTGGATAGGGACTCCCTGCTTATGGTCACACATGCCCTGGTCACCTCCAGACTAGACTATTGTAATGCACTCTACATGGGGCTGCCATTGACAACCATTTGGAGGCTGCAGCTGCTCCAGAATGCGGCAGCCTGGGTAGTGATGGGGTGTGGGCGTTATGCCCATGCCTCGCCCCTGCTCCGGGAGCTGCACTGGTTACCAGTTTGCCTCTGAGTTCAATTCAAGGTGCTGGTTATGAGCTTTAAAGCCCTATATTGTAGGGGGCCAGGATACCTAAGAGACCTCATCATCCTAAGAACATCTGTCCATCCAACCAGAGCAGACCGGTGGGGCTCCTTAATTGTTCCATCAGCCAGGGGCCCCCACCTCTCTAGCACAAGGAAAAGGGCCTTTTCTGTGTTTGGAACCTCCTGCCAGTAGAGCTACGGTTGCAGATGGAGCTGCTGCCTTTCAGGAAAAAACTTCAGACCTGGCTGGCAAGGCAGATGTGGAGCCCTGAGGGCAATGTGGCTCCTGCCCACTGGCTTTTACCATGTGATGTACCCTCTCTCTGCTTCTCAGGGTGGGTGGAATTTTTTAAATGGGTGGTTTTTTAAAATTGCTTTTACTGTATGGGGTTTTAGATTATGTAAGCCACCCTGAGTCGGGCTTTCCTGAGTGGGTGGCAAACAAGTCAAAATATTAAATTAAATTAAATTAAATACTTCTGAAAAATATAAATGTCTTTAAATAAACTCAATATTCCTTTTTCTTCTATTATACAGTATACAGTAAAACCCCAACTTACATATGCCTCAAGTTACATAAAATTCGACTTACGTAAGGATTTTTCACTAAAGTGGTGTCCCAATTTATGTAAATGTCCCAATTTACATAATACGATTTCCTATGGGTTTATTTTTATTTACGTAAAAAAAAATATTTTTTCTATGGGTTTGCTTCGATTTACGTAAAAAATCATTTTTACTATGGTTTTGCCTCAATTTACATAACTATTTTTTCCCCATGGGTTTGTTTCAATTTACATACAAAAACCAGACTTTTTACGTAAGTAGGGGTTTTACTGTATTATTATTCTTGTGCCATATTTGATTCTGAATATTGGCAATCATCATGGTGATGAGCCATGAAGACTGTCCTGCAAATATAATGCTTTGGCCTTTCATCTGCCTTCTGCATCACAGCGTGACCCCATAACATTGATCCAGCTCTGCAAGTCACTTTCTGGTCCCGAGCCCTTTTGGCACGCAAAGTCCTCCTCAGCCCCAGGCCAGTATTGATGAAGCTGCTGCCCTCCATCAAGATGGATTCAAGTGGTAGTTAATCCACTTGGGGACCATCACCCTTCCCTGTGGACTTTGCCAAGGTCATTAGTCCTCAAGGTTGTCAGGTTAGTTAACCACTACCTGATGCTCATTGTTCAGTCACTGGAAGTATGGTCTACTCCCTTACCATAGCAGGATAATCTGGCCTGATATGCATAAAGCATATGCACAGTATATTATTATTATTGTGGTTATGCATAACATTGTTCTCCTCATTAATGGACTTTCCAAAAGATCTATCTTGTAAATGAATTTACTTTTTTGTCCAAATCATATAGTAACAAGAGTATGATGGACAGCGTGCGATGGACATATCTGTAGATGAGCTCTTTATAGTAGTTCTTGCCTTTCTTTCTTTCTTGTCTTTTTCTTTCTGGTTGATGCTGCACATCTTGTAAGCATAGGGTTTTGAAGGAAAGAGCAATAAAAATGTAGCAGCTAAAAATAATTAAAGGTGCCAAGATTCCATTTTTGTTGTACACTATTTGCATTGTATTTTTCCCAAATTAAACAATCAGTGAAGGATACAGCCAATATGGTGTTTCTGTAGAAACAAAAATCTCATCTGCACAATAATTAGAATGTAGATGGATGGTGTTCCAGATGGTGCACATGCAAAGAGAAGGCTAGCTTTGCACCAGATGGTATTATGGACCATGGATAAAGCAAAAAAATAATCATTATAATATTGTGACATGTCATGTTATATAAATAAATACAGCACTGATTTTTCAGGGTGGGGGGAAGACCTGGATTTTGAAATAATTAAACAGATGAAAGCTGAAGTGGCACATATCGAAGGAATCTCTTAGAGAAGGAGCAGATATTGTAACAGAAAATAATGAAATCTATTTTATTTATTTATACCGTCTTTACAAGGGATATGGTCACTCTGATTTATAAAAATAATTTCTGAGTGTACACACTCTTTTTTGTAACATACAGCTTCAAAAACATTTCTTTTTTAAAGGCTATGTTGTTGCTGCTGCTGCTGCTGTTGCTGTTCCATATTCAATTCCAAAATAGGTGATCTTCATGGCGATCAGCCTGTCCTGAGAATATAATGGCATGGCCTTTCATCCTCCTTCCACATAGCAGCATGACATCCGTACCACTGATCCAGTTCTGCAGCCCACTTTCTGGTCCTGAGCCCTTTTGGCATGCAAAGTCCTCCTCAGCCCCAGGCCAGTATTGATGAAGCTGCTGCCCTCCATCAAGATGGATTCAAGTGGGATTTAATCCACTTGGGGACCATCACCCTTCCCTGTGGACTTCGCCAAGGCCACTAGTCCTCAGGGTTGTCAGGTTAGTTAACCGCCGCCTGACACTCAGTGTTGAGTCACTGGCAGAATGGTCTACTCTGTTACCATAGCAGGATAACCTAGTGGGCCTATTTTTGTGAAGCCAGTGAATTTCTAGAGTGATATTGTATTTGCATTAAGAGTAAACCCAGTTTTTCTCTCTCTGACATTATATAGAACACAGTTTCCCAACCTTGGGTCCCCAGGTGTTCTTGGACGTCAACTACCAGAAGCTCAAGTCAGTACACCTATTGATCAGGGCTACTGGGAATGGAAATCCAAGAACATCTGGAGGCCCAAGGTTGGGAAACCCTGATGTAGAGTTATTATATCAGCTCCATTCTCCTCAGCCCATACAATCTATATTTCGGCAATCTAACCAACAAACTGGACTGTCTTCTTATTTGGGAGAGAAAAAGAAGAGTGCAAGCGCGGCGCCAAAATGGCCGCCGCGCCCTTTGCGAGCCCCCCCCCCACAGGACAGAGAATCCGGGTAGTTAGGGGCGTGGCCAGCTCCCTTATAAAAGGGGTGGCCACGAGGCAGCCGAGCTGCCATTTTACCTCAGCGACGGAGCGGAGAAGTTTTTTCCCCTGTGTCTCCGTCGCTCGTTAGCTTACCGGGAAGCCTTTTGGTAGCGATTCTGCCTTGCCGGCTTCCCTTTTCTGCTTCGGAGGAGATGCCTTTGAAGAAGAAGGCGGCTTCGAGTTCAGCTCGCGCTGTTAGGAGGCGCAACCCAGGTCGGAGGACCGCGGTGCCGCCTCCTCAGCAGCCACCTTTGCTAGCCCCGGCCGGGGCCAGCGGAATGGGGTCTATTGCCCCTTGGCCCGGAGTGGGCGATCAGAGTACGGGCGCGGAAGGGGTTCCGGCCCGCGGCCCACAAGCGGTGGACACCGCTCCTGCTCCTGCCCACTCTGTCGGGCCTACTCCTCTTGGGCCGCAGCCTCTCCCTGGGCCCTCTAGCCTTGGGGGGTGGTGCGGCCCCCTGCCTTGGCAAGTTTCTCCACCAACCCTGCCGGGCTTCGGTGCTGGCCAATGGCCATATGTGGGTCCCGGGGTACAGGTACCTGTACCCATGCCTGGACCAGGCGGGCCGGCCGGCCCTTTGCCCATGGTCAACGTGGACACCTTGCTGGCCCGCATTGCGGCCCTGGAAGCCTCGTTGGCTCGGGCCAGTCAGGCGGGCGCCCCCTTCGGGGTTCCTCTTGAGGTGCTGTCGGCAGGAGGACAACAGCCGGCGGGGAGGGTCGAGCTGCTGCAGGCGCGTGGCCCGGTTTCGGCCACTGCCTCGCAGCTCCCCAGCCAGCAATCAAGTGCGGGTCAAGCCCCGGTGATGAGCTCTACGTCGGTCGTGAGCTCCGACGCCCCCAGTGGGCCGGAACCCCCGGTGGGGGCGGCCCGCGGGGGTGCAGCATGTGAGTATACGGTGCAAGCGAGTACATCCACACACATTCCCAATCAAGGGGGGGGCCTTTCAATGGCCTTGGCCTCGCGCGGGTGGTGCGGGGGCCACGCTGTCGGCGACCCACCCGGCGACGACGACTGCCACCTTGGGCACTGGGGTGGGCATTGGTCCTTACACTGCAGGGAATGTTCTGGGGGTGGCTGGGTTAGCTCAGGCCCCTTTTGCTAGGCCGGCTGTCCCCTTTTCGGCTTTGCCGACGGCAGGGTATTCCTTGCCATTGGGTGATCACCTGGCACAGGCTACCAGGGAAAAGATATGGCGAGGGGAGTACGTGGATATCTTCTCACTCCTGAACAGAGAGCCCACCAAGGAGGAAAGGGAGGGTCAGGATGAGAAGGACAAGGAGCAGGCACGCCGCCGTAAGCCGCCACGTACCTGGGCCAACTGGCTCCCCGCGTATTTAATATACATGGCGGTATATTTGAGGGCGCGGCCGGATTTAGCTATTCCCATGGTCCAATATTTGGACAACATATACAGGGCGATGGTTGATTTCCCGGGCCCCTCATGGCTAGCATATGATGAGGAATTCCGTATGAGGATTCCCCTCCACCCCGAGATGAGATGGGATGAGCCGTGCCAGAGGCTCTGGCTTTTGTATATGACACCCACACGCCCTGCCCCGGGGGATAGATACCATTGCGGACATGCGGTCCAGCGAGCGGCTCCAGCGCAGGTTACCCGCCAGGCGGCGGGGCAGGGGGTTCCAGCCCGCCTGCTGTGCTGGACTTTCTCGTCAAATGGTTCCTGCAATCGAAAGAACTGCAGGTATAAGCATGAGTGTCCCACATGTTCTGGCCCCCACGCAGCCTCTGCTTGTCCCAGGCCTGGGGGGGCGCGAGGCAGAGGGAGGGGTGGACAGTGGGCTGGCAAGGCTGCCACGGATGGAGCTAGTTCTCCAAAAGGCCCCCTCCCCAATTAAGGTGGACATGCTGGAGCGCTGGCTCGCATCGTACCCGAAGGGGGAGGACGGGGAGTATCTCCTTCAAGGTTTTAAGCAGGGATTTCGTATCCCTTTTATGGGTGATAGGTCCCCTCAGGATGCTCCCAACCTTTTATCCCTCAGAGGTAGGGAGGAGGTTGCTGCGGCCAGCATTAAAAAGGAGTTAGACGCGGGCAGGGTCGCTGGACCTTTCCCCGCACCCCCGTTTCCCAATCTTAAGGTCTCGCCACTGGGTTTGGTCCCCAAAAAGTCCCTAGGTGAGTTTCGCCTTATTCATCATTTGTCCTACCCAGCCGGCCGATCGGTCAATGATGCTATCCCTGATGACCTTTGTTCAGTCAGGTATACATCGTTTGACCATGCGCTGCGCATGGTGCGCTCGTGTGGCCCGGGTGCCCTGCTGGCCAAGTGTGACATTAAGTCAGCTTTTCGCCTCTTGCCAGTGCACCCGGGCGACTTTGAGTTGCTGGGTTTTAAATTTAAGGGGGAATATTATTTTGATAAGGCCATGCCTTTTGGCTGCTCCATATCATGCTCGGCTTTCGAGCGTTTTAGTACCTTCCTAGAGTGGGCTTTCGTCCGCAGGTCAGGGTCCCGGTCTGTAGCCCATTACCTGGATGACTTTTTATTCGGGGGTAAACGGGGCTGGGACACGTGCGCACGTCTCCTCAACACATTTCAGACGCTAATGGAGGAACTTGGTGTCCCTTTAGCGCCCGAAAAGACCGAGGGCCCATCGACCAAGCTAGTATTCCTGGGGGTTGAGATTGACACAGTAGTGCAGGCTTCTAGGTTGCCGGGTGATAAGGTGTCCAGGATAGTGGCCCTTATCTCGGAATTGCTGGCCAAGCGTAAGGCATCCCTGAGGGAACTGCAGGTGCTACATGGGCACCTTAATTTTGCTTGCAGGGTGGTCGCACCGGGCAGGGCTTTTGCCCGGCGCTTATGCGACGCCATGGCAGGGTTATCCAGGCCCCACCACAGAGTCAGGCTTACCCGGGGTATCAGGGCAGACATGTTCGTCTGGTTGCAATTCCTGAGGGAGTTTAATGGGGTCTCATTTTGGAGGTCTGACCTCCTGGCATCCCCCAATTTCCAGATCCAGTCTGATGCCTCAGGATCCCTGGGTTATGGGATGTACTTCAATGGGAAGTGGGCCTATGGTGGGTGGCCACCGGCATGGGCAGGCACAGGTCGCCTGCGGGATCTCACATACCTGGAATTTTTTCCCATTCTGGGGGCTTTGATGCTATGGGGCGAACAGTGGGCTAATTCGGTGGTGCATTTCTGGTGTGACAATGCGGCTGTTGTACACATTGTCAATGCACAGACTTCCAAATCGCCCAGGGTCATGGATCTAGTGCGCCATTTTGTGCTGCGCTGCCTGCGCCTCAACGTCTTGTTCAGGGCCAGGCATGTCCCAGGGATTAATAATGATATTGCTGACGCTTTGTCCCGCCTGCAGATCTCCCGGTTCCGCGCCTTGGCCCCGGATGCGGAGGAATTTCCCTCGCCACTCCTGGACGAGATGTGGACTATTGGCAAGGAGAGGTGAACCGGGCGATTGGCCTGTCACTAGCGCCACGCACGCGTAAGGCGTATCAACAAGCATTCAATTCGTACAGGGCATTTGCTAATCAATTTCTCTTGCCAGAGACCTGGCCTATCCCGGTGGACCATGTTCTGCGGTTCATGGTTCACCTGCATGCACAGGGCCTCGCACCTCGCACCATAGCATCCAAGCTCTCGGCATTGGCTTTTATGGCCAAAGTGGGGGGTCATGTGGATACCACCTCTGACTTCCGGGTGAGACATGTTTTGGAGGGGTGGGTGCGCAAGCGCGGGCGTTGCCCGGACGACCGGCACCCTATTTCCCCAGGGGTTCTTACCCAGTTGGCCCGGGGCTGGCCAGGCCTCTGTTTTGATCATTATGAGGCAGCCCTTTTTCATGCAGCCACAACGGTGGCATTTTTTGGAGCGCTCCGCGTCAGCGAACTCGTGATGCTGTCTAAGGCGGATGCAAGTGGTAGGGCACTGGAACTCGAAGATGTCTATGTTGCCAAAGACTGGGCCCAGTTGAGGATACGCTCCTCTAAAACAGATCAGCATGGCGTAGGCAGTGGTGTAAGACTGCTACGTTGTTCTTTGGCAGACATCTGTCCGGTTGGTGCCCTACAGGAGTACCTGGCACTGCGTGGCATGCACCACGGCCCGTTTTTCTGTCACCAAGATGGGTCTCCCCTTACTAAATTTCAGTTTTGGAAGGTGACGGCCAGAGCCCTCACCAGGGTGGGCCTACCAGGTGCCCGTTATGGCACACATTCGTTCCGTATTGGTGCAGCCTCTACAGCAGCTGCTTTTGGGTACTCTGGGGCTGACATACGCAGCATGGGGAGGTGGGGCTCGCAATGTTTTCAGTTTTATGTGCGCCCACTCCCGCCATGAGCACCAATCCAGTCACCTTACCGCCTTTTTTCTCAATTTTCTTACAGACCCTGGGTGTCGTATTACACCGGTGACAGTATGGCTGGTGGGCCACAGCTATGTGCACAGGGCAGCGCGTTACGCTGCGGCGACAGAGTGGGGACCCCGACTGGGACTGGGTGACCACGCCAGTCTCGCATGGCATGGTAAGCCTGGGATGTTATGGCGGGAGCTGCGGCCTTTCCTTTTTTCTGGCCTGGGTGCTGACCCGCCTGACATTCTAATCATCCACCTGGGGGGCAATGATTTGGGCCAGGTCACCGGCTTATCGCTCAAGCATGCGATTTGCGAGGAACTCGCCTACTTGCATTATGTCTGGCCTGCCACAACCCTGGTTTGGTCGGACATTGTTCCGCGCCATTCTTACAGAGGGGGCGTTAACCTCCTGGCTCTTGACCGCGCTAGGCGCGCGGTCAATAAGGCAGTGGCGCGGTTTCTTGCCACCAGGGCTTGGGGACGGGTTAGTCATCACCCCGATATTAGTCTACAAAATTATGACTTGTACGCAGGGGATGGGGTCCATCTGTCGCGAGGAGGTATGGACCTCCTGTTGGGTGATTGGCGAGCAGGCCTGTTGACCGAGCTGACGGTCTGGGGGGGGGCGTCAGGTCTTCTTTGAAGCCCCTCCGTGTGGCGGGTAGCACTGGTAAGGTAAACAGTATGACCCACAAGTATCCGGCAGGTTCGCAATTGACTGGACAACACTAGACAGGAATAAATTAGTTAAACGTTGTCCGGTCAACGACGAACCAGGCGATGGGGTGATGATGATTGCTAACCAGCATGCATCACCCCTGTGATTTCACGGATACGCGTCAGAGGGTGGGGTCATAAGTTAGTTATTGACTACGGTCAACAATTTGTTTGTTGTCAACAAACAAATTGATACAAATTGATACATTGTAACCAATTGCCGTTGGCAATTTTGGGGTGGTACCTTACCAGTGTTACTTCGGCCTGCTTGCCTTAGGAATTATGATTGGTTGTTTTACCAATACAAATTTATAATTCGGACTAGGGCATTGAATCAATAAATGTGGCCCTATGCTGTTATCCACTTTCAATGTTGTCTGTGTCCGTTATTGGGGGGGTGCGCCTGCAATGCAAGCGCGGCGCCAAAATGGCCGCCGCGCCCTTTGCGGGCCCCCCCCACAGGACAGAGAATCCGGGTAGTTAGGGGCGTGGCCAGCTCCCTTATAAAAGGGGTGGCCACGAGGCAGCCGAGCTGCCATTTTACCTCAGCGACGGAGCGGAGAAGTTTTTTCCCCTCCACCCCCTCCCTAGTTAACAGTGTGATATTATGGTCGCTTCGGGGCCGGGTGGGAATTTTTGGTTGGGACCCATATTGGCTCCGGGTCCTGGCTTTTTTGCCCATCCCACACTGTTGCTATGGTTTGATATAGGGGTCTTTCTGTGTTCCTAATGTTGACTTTGGTCACATTGGCGGGTAGCACTGGTAAGGTAAACAGTATGACCCACAAGTATCCGGCAGGTTCGCAATTGACTGGACAACACTAGACAGGAATAAATTAGTTAAACGTTGTCCGGTCAACGACGAACCAGGCGATGGGGTGATGATGATTGCTAACCAGCATGCATCACCCCTGTGATTTCACGGATACGCGTCAGAGGGTGGGGTCATAAGTTAGTTATTGACTACGGTCAACAATTTGTTTGTTGTCAACAAACAAATTGATACAAATTGATACATTGTAACCAATTGCCGTTGGCAATTTTGGGGTGGTACCTTACCAGTGTTACTTCGGCCTGCTTGCCTTAGGAATTATGATTGGTCGTTTTACCAATACAAATTTATAATTCGGACTAGGGCATTGAATCAATAAATGTGGCCCTATGCTGTTATCCACTTTCAACGTTGTCTGTGTCCGTTATTGGGGGGGTGCGCCTGCAATGAAATCTGAGCATTATGAAGAAAACTTTCCAACAACCATTTCTGAAGAATGGAGGAAATTATGATGAAGCAGTTCCCTGGATATACTGGCAGCTGATTCTTACCTCAGAAGCAGTCCACCCATGGGGTGTGGGTCTCATTGCCTCTCAGTCTTGATGAGAAACTGAAAGAAAAAAGTTGTTGCATCCTTGTGGATTGATCAATTTGCTCGTGAATAACAAATTCTTTGATAAGGATTTATCAATGGCATGGATTACATCTCTTTCCATGCTTATAGGGTGAAGCTGTTCTGTTCTGGTCTCAGATCAATAACACAGGTTGTTCGTTCCCTATGATGCTGGAAATATCTGTTTCTGTTCTGATGTACCACAGAACGTTCCTTCCTGTAAGCTATACAGCAATAGGTTGCTTTCATATATCATCAATTGTGTAAATGTCTAACAGAGTCAGGTAGGCATATCCAAGTATTGTTTAGATTAAGGCTAGTGTAATCAGGCATAGAGAACAGGTGAAGGATGATGGATCATGTCATTGAGTGCTATATACTGTATGCTTGTGTGAAACTGTTAATAAAGAGCGCTGCTGGGAAAAGGAGAGAGAGAGAAGATGGAGGGGAGATGAGACTCCGAAGTATCCAACTAGCCCACCCGAAATCTTGTGTCATCTATTCTTGCTGGCTCAAGAATCCCATGTAGCAGATCATAACAAAAAAATCCCTTTTTTCTTCTAACAATAACATTTCTCCGTTTGATATTTTATTTCTCCCTGAGAAATCTCATGGGATTTGTTAGGTGTTTTGCAGTCTTTTTTCTTCCTGAAGAAATATAGATATGAACAGAATTATTACAATTTCTATGCAAAATGGTATCTTTCCTCCACAAGATACTGGAAAATGCATGGGGCTGTGTGGAATTTGATAGTTTTGTACACAAAATAACAAGCAACAAACAAACAAATAATGGGAATACAAGTTCTGGATCTCATTCTCATGGAATGATGAGAAATCTCATGTGTGGAAGGGAAGTTTTAGGAAGAACTGTTGGAATGGTAAGACTCAGAATGAGAGATCTTTTGATTTATTCTTCACAACCCTGCTCCAGTTGATTACACTGATTATAGAGATGTTTTTCAGATTTACCACAGACTTTTCATAAACAGTGTTAGTGAGCCAATGTTTTTACTAAGATCTTAGGGAAGTTTGGTGGGGAAAGCACTATCAACTTGAATTCTGTCTTCAACAATAATACTGGTAATTTCAAAAGGACCCAGAAGAATAGAAGAGTTTACATTGTGTAGAAAAAATGAGAAGCAGTGTAGTGGGTACAATGCTGGGGATCTGGGTTAAATGCTTGCTCATGGAACCTCAACAAGGGATGGAAAAACTGAACTATTCCTTTAACACCTCACACACAATGATACCTCAAGATAAAAAAATAATAATTCATTCCTGGAGGTTTTTCGTATCTTGAAAAATTTGTATCTCATAACACAATTTCTCATAGGATCGCACTGAAAATCAAATAATGTGTTCCAGAAAAAGACACACACACCCTGTCCAAAACTCTTTCTAAAGTGGTGAAAACATAATGAAACATTTCAAAGTGCACTTTAGAAAGAATTTTGAATTTCCTGAGCTCCAGAACATTTTCAATGCATTTCAATGCATATTTGGTGCATTTCTAACAGCACCCTCTAATGGCCAGCTCTGGTAATTGCAGGACTAGTCCCTGTTGATCAGCTTTTGTGGAGAAGGGGGGAATTTTCTGCACTTCCTGGTTGTGGGGAGAGCTTCTGGAGGTGCCAAAACATAGGGGGGGGGGAATTCAAAATGGAGCAGAAATGCTCCATCCTCCTGCCTCTCTGGGAAGCATTGGAAGACCCCGCCCTCCCCAAAATATATATATTTATAACTAAAAAAAATTCACATCTTGAAGAATTTTTTTTCGAGATTTCATTTCGTATTGCACGTTTTTAGTAAGTAGGGGTGTTCGTATCTTGAGATTTTACTGTACCTCAAAAACCTTGATTAGGTTTGCCATAAACCAGAAGTGTGTTGAAAGGGAAAGTAAATACTATATATCATACCTGTCAGGTTTCTGGAAATTTCTGTCAAATAAGGGAAATTTCCTGGCCAAAACAGGAAACTGGACACCTGTGCTGGCCTCCAGTCTAACTCCAGTCTAATTGCAGCCTAACAAATATGGGATGATGGCGGGAAAGAGTGTAAAATACGGGGGTTTGACAGAAACTTCCTGAAACTTGATAGGTATGTTGTATATAAAATATCTAAAATTGTCCTTCATTTTGTTCCTGTTACAGTGAGGAAGAAAAATAATATTAGAAAATTAAATGGCCTTCATAATTATCTGCATTGTTTTTCAATAAAATACTTGTGATCTTCATGTGTAATTAAATATAAGAATATCAATGAAGGGATTATATGCTTTTTGACTAATAATTCATGATTTGTCCTATTATACTACTAGCTGCCATAAGCAGTGCAACAGAGAAGAACATTAATTCATTAACTGTATGTATACTAGCTGTTTGCTATCAAGGTTAGAAACTCCAGAGTGTAAAGGGTGCAATATTCAATGAGGAACCAATAGGTGGAAGACACGATCCTTTCGCAGACACTCAGTATCATCATTTAAATAGAAGAAAATGATATGTACACAGCTAGCTTAATTCCCTTGACAACCAGGTGATTAATGATTACATGAGCCACCAAGCCTGAAGTGGGCTTCCTTTAATTGTGTAGGATTTCCTCCATGGAGAAATCCCTACTCATGGGAAATGCGATTCTTTTTCCTTGTTGCAAACTTTGCAAGCACAAAAGGCAGTTTTTTCATAATGAGTCAGCCACTTATCAGCCAGGGAGCATGTCAACAGATGCATTGTTGTCAAGTGTGCAGTGTCATCCTTATGACTTCTCTTGACCCTTCAGGTTTTTGGTCTCAAATGCTTCAGCAAGTTTGTTGGTCCTTGTTTGGAGAACAAAACATTTCTCAGGAAGAATAAATTTGAATACAGAAAACTAAGAAAAGAAGATATGGACAGGATCAAATGAAAAATAAAACTTGGCTTTTACTTTATAACTGTTTGATATCTTGTTTAAGAGTAAAGATGTCTCAATAATCAGTCAGAATATAAATTTTCTTTGAAAAGAGAGACAAGAGATAATGAATGTTGTTCTATCAATTGAACAGTTTTCAGCAGTGTAACCAGATTTTTTCTCACACTGGATTCCCCTTCAATTACTCTCAAAACCCAATCCAGAGAGCTGGGAAACCTTCCACAGCTGGTTTACAGGTAGCATGGAGCATGGAAGGGTTTAAAGGGGAAAGGAACAATGTCCCAGTGATTGCACTAGCATCTTCTAATATGACGCCAGAAATTAGCCAATTATTACCAGTTTTGACCTCTTTAATGATGTGATCTGGCACTGCAGGAAAATGCAAGCCCCCCTTGTCCCCTGCAATTCCCAACCCGGAGTTCCCAATTTGTAGCTCTTTGGTGGATTGGGGGAGTCAGGACACCAAGGCCACTTGTGTTTTTGAAGTAACTAGAAGAGTGGGAAGGGAAACCACTTGGGCAGTGATGGCAAACCTTAGAACTTCAGCTGTTCTTAAACTTCAATTCCTGGAAGCCCTGATCAATGATGACTTGGGCTTCTGGGAATTGAAGATCAAGAACACCTAGAGTGCCAAGGTTCACCATCAGAGCACTAGGGGGACAAAAAAGGTGGTTGCAACTGTGGGGTAGGACAGCACTCCAGATAAAGAGAGAGGAGGAAGAGCTATGTGAGAGAAGGAGCCAAAGGAAATCAGAGGGAAGGAAGAGGTGTAGAAACAGGAGCAGGAGCTAGAACAGAGAGGGAAGATGAGTTTTCATCAAGGCAAGCTGGGTCCAAAATGAAGACCCATAGACTGAGCAATGGGTGCTCTTTTGAGAATCCCAGGAGGAGGCCAACAGACATGCTCATGAAAGAAAGCCACAGAATCCATCTTACTGGGGGGAGTGGGAGAATCAGGATAGATGAAACAAAGGGACTACTCATGCTCATAAAGACTCAGGGAACACCCAGGGCACCTCTGAACATGGCAGCTGTCACCACTGGTTCTCAAAACCCATGGAGAAAAGGACATGAGTGGATTAACCTATTGGCAGTTGACAGTGATGCAGCTAGTCACCCAGAGTGGATATCCTGAGCATAAGAGACAGTTTAGAGTGAAATTCCAGGTTAGAACCCACTTCTTCAATAAAATTATTTTGTAATATCAACTGTTGTCAGTATTTTGCAATCATGGAGGAGGCGGGTGGGTGACAAAGTGACACCACATGCATAGTCCAGCTGTTGAACAGAAAAGATGAACTACAGTATATACAAATGATCTATTTGTGAATGGCTAGGACGTATCCATATATATATATATATATATATATATATATATATATATATATATATATATATATATATATATATATATATATATATATATATATATATATATATATATATATATATATATATATATATATATATATATATATATATATATATATATATGCAGGTGTAGTATGCTCATGGATGCTTTCAATCACCAGAAAGATGAACAAGTGGGTCCGAGCTTAAGTCCAATCTAAATTCTCTAGAAAGAAACATGACAAAACTGAAGTTGCTGTACTTTGGGCACATCATGAGAAGAGCAAGACTTACTAGAGAAGTCAACAATGTTAAAAAATTGGGAAAACAACAAGACCAAATATGAAATGGAATGATCCCATTAAGTAACCACAGCCTTGAATTTGAAGGAACCGAATTAATGATAGAATGTTTGGAGAACACTCATCCATAGGGTTGCTGTAAGTCAATGGTGGCTTGATAGTAAACAGTGGCAACAAGAAAGTGTATTTATTGGATATAGCTATGTTAATCTGTTAATAAAAACAGGGGGGGGGGAGTCTTTGGTGTCTTTGGGTGAACATGTTAGTCTACTACACTGCTTTGGGCATCAATAAGCATTTTTAGCTAAACATAGTTATAGTGGTCCTATTATCCAGCAATGTGGGGAACAGGGCTACCTAGGCTGCAGCCTATGGGCCCACACCACAGGAGGGCCCGCACTGCGAACCTCCCAAAAAATAAAGGCAGGCACCACCAGGCAAGAAAGAGGTGCAAAGGGAGCAAATGAGAGACGGGAGCGAGAGTGACAGCCACCCGTCTGACTCAGGGGATTGGCTGGTGTGTTGCCCTGGTGACAGAGGGGAGGAGGCAGGAACCCCACGTGCCCCCACTCTGATACTCGCCCACCAAAAGCCAAGCAGCATGCAGCGGCAACATCTTCCTGCTCAAGCTACAGGGAGTGGAGCAGCGTTTGCTGGCTTCCTTTGCAGGCGCACCCCCCAAAAAAGGACTCAGACACCGGTATAAGTGGATAACGGCATTGGGCCACATTTATTGATTCATGCCCTAGTCCAAATTATAAATTTCAATTGGTACTCAGCCAATTATACTTCTTAAGGCAAGCAGGCCGAAGTAACACTGGTAAGGTTCCTCCCAAAATTGCCAACGGCAATTGGCTACAATGTATCCATTTGTATCAATTTGTTTGTTGGCAACAAACAAATTGTTGACCGTAGTCAATCAACTATCTACTGACCCCACCCTCTGACGTGTATCCGTAAAATCACGGGGTGATGCATGCTGAATAGCTCGTGCCATCACCCCCTTGCCTGGTTGGTCGTTGACCGGTCAACGTTAACCAACTTGTACCTATCTAGTGTTGGCCAGTCAATTGCGAACCTGCTGGATACCTGTGGGTCATAAATATTTACCTTACCAGTGCTACCCGCCCATGTGACCAAAGTCAATAGCAAAGCCCCTATATCAAACCATAGCAACAGTGTGGGATGGGCAAAAAAGCCAGAACCCGGAAGCCAATTGTAGGTTCCAGCCAAAAATTCCCACCCGGCCCCGAAGCGACCAGAATATCACACTGTTAACTAGGGAGGGGGTGGAGGGAAAAAACTTCTCCTCTCCGTCGCTTTTACAAAATGGCAGCTCGGCTGCCTCGTGGCCACCCCTTTTATAGAGGGGTGGCCACGCCCCCTAACTACCCGGATGTCTGAGTCCGGGTGGGGGGGCCCGCAAAGAGCGCGGCGGCCATTTTGGCGCCGCGCTTTCATTCTCTCCCTGCAGCGACCCAGGCTGGTGTGGGGGGCGGGGCTGAGGGGGGAACTGGTGCATGCCTTTCCCCACTCCTATTGCCTGGGCATCATGCATGCACACAAAACACAGGCATTCCTTTACAGGCGTGTTGATAGGGGTGTGTGTGAGAGAGAGAGTGAGTGATTGAGTGATTGAGAGTGTGTGTGTGTGTGTGTGTGTGGAGTGAGCTCGCATCTCTGTTTCAGCTCCTGCCAGGCTACCAGTTCGAAAGCAAGAAATTTCAAGTACTGTAGAGATATAGGAACCACTATGGTGGGAAGGTAAACAGTGTTCTGTGCACTCCAGGGCCTAGTCATGCCTGCCACATGACCACAGAAAACAGCACTGGCTCTTCAACTTTGAAACAGAGATGAGCACTGAATCCTAGAGTTGGATATTACTGGCTTTCACACAAGGGCAAGCTTTACCTATACTAAGATGTTGACTGGGAGGTGGAAGGTCACCATTTCGATTCCCTGAGTACTGCAGGATGGAATGAGCTCCCATCTTTGTCCCAGATCCTGCCAGGATAACAGTTCAAAAGCGAGAAATTGCAAGTAGATAAATAGGGACCACTTTGGTGGGAAGGTAATGGCATTCCATGTGTCTAGTCATGCCTGCCACATTACCACGGAAACGTCTGCAGAAGGAGATAGCGCAGGCTCTTTGGCTTTGATACAGAGATGAGCACTGACTTTCCGCCTCCCAGTCAGCATCTTAGTATAGGTAAAGCTTGCCCTTGCGTGAAAGCCAGTCAGATACGACTGGCTTTCGAGCAAGGGGAACCTTTACCTTTACTAATAACAGCAAATTCCTGATTGGTATTCAAATTTGCTGTGAAGTTTGGCCCTGTTTATGCAAGTTCTTTTCATTTTTATCATCTCATGAATTCATCAAATTCTAAATACTGTATAGGAATGTCGTACATAAAATTTATATAATAATAAGCTTTAAACGTTTATTTTTCAGTTTTTAATTTGATATTTGCTGAAAATGAGGTTTTTGTAAGTTAATTTTAGAAAAATACTTTCCCCGGTAGGGCCCGCACCACAGGTTCAGCCTACAGCCCTGGTAGGGAAATATGTGAAGCTTACATTAATTGCCTTGTAACCACCATGAATACATATTTTACCCATAATGTCTGAGTAGGGCTACTGTTATATTTTTAAAAGGAGAGGTTTTTTTTTCTTAAGTGATAATCATAAGATTATCTTTTTACTTTTTTACTTTTACTAAAGGGAACTAATTGGAAGTGACCAATTAATTGTGACTAACAACTTCCAAACTCTGGTTTCCAGCCAATTTGTCTCTTATTCAGTGGACCACCATTATGATAACACTTCAGGTCATACAGTAGCAAGCAGTGATACAACTGAAGCTTATAGCAGGACTCATAGATTATGAGAACGTTTATGATACTCCTGTAAAATGAAGTGAACATTCATTCAGAGATAGTGGCAGTTACCTCTGGAGACAGATCAGAAAAATAAGATTCCTTTCCAAACCTGCATTAGTGAAATGTGAAGATAATAGCACCATCTGTTATTTCTGATAAACCAATTTTCTATAAATATAACAATTTACCAACTTTCACCGGAGCACTATTAATAGTTGTCATTAAATGTTAGCTATTAGTAATGACATATGTGCATTAGAGTGTCAATAGTAAAATATATTCCTCCATTATCTCTTTTGACCCAGTCATCACCATCATATGTATCTGTAAATGCTTGGTTATTTTTTTTTCTTAGTTTTCATTTCACAAACTTAGTTCAATCCACTTCAGGCTGATTAATGTCCCAAAGCTAGAGTAGACAATTGCATTTGCCTTATGATGCTTATACACATTATGTCAGAAAGTGTCCCTCACTATGAACACTTATTGTTCCTACTTTCTTGGTTCCATTGGCAGTTCAGCACAGCTTAAGCAGCACAAACATTACTGGTGTTATATTATCTGGGGCCTAAAGCGATTTGCACTCATTCAGTCATTCATGGAGACCATTACTGTTTTACCAATTGTTATTTTATAAGAGGATGTTTCCCAGCAACATAATTCACTTCCCACACTGAACAGAAGAAGAGGTAATAAAGACTAGCAACAGCAAACTCTGCAATATGTTCACCTAGGTAAGCTACAGATCACAGAGTCTAACTTAAAGGGTTACTCCATTGGCAAATACAGGAAAACCCTGGCATACAGCTACCCTGAGTTACGTTTGTTGTGGGTTATGACCTGACATTTAGTTCAAAAAATTCCTTGGGTTACGACTGATTTTCGGGTTACGGTTGCCCCCCACCCGCCATAAAAGCAACGAAGTACTCTCCCTACCTTTTCCACACCAACCTCCGGACTGCATTGTGACTTCAGGTGGAGGGGGGATGGCCATTCTGATTTCTGAAATGGTTGTGTTGGTGTTATGTCTGGTCCTTATAAGCACCAGTCTGAGACAACGATGAACAAACAGTCTCTTAGAGATGATCTTACAAGGTGTTCCGGATTCCAAGATGGCTATACAATCCTAGTGGAGTCAGTCCCTCCAGACTCTTACCTGGCAGTGGGCAATAACTAGCTACCATAGAAGTGTAGCATAACGGAGGGACCTACGCTTAGCGCTACCCATCTACCTGAGTATTGTAATGTTAAATGATATTGATGTTGCTCTGTATTGCTATATTGTATTTTGTGGTTATTGTAATGTAATTTGTGATTGATTTGTTGTATTGAACCTGCTTGTATATTTATTGTATTTACATGTTGTGTTGTAAGCCGCTTTGAGTGGCACTTGTGTCAGGAAAGCAGGATAGAAATTAAACGTAATAATAATAATAATAATAATAATAATAATAATAATAATAATAATAATAATAATAATAATAATAATAATAATAATAATAATAATAATAATAATAATACCTGTATAGAGTAGGAAGTATAGATCCGGTCTGGCCCCACCCTTGTTTACCCGTGGGGCTTATATAATGTCTCCTCGGTGGTGGCTCCTGGATACAAAGTAGTGACCCACCGGACAAACGTAACTAACCAATCATAACAGGGAATATGTGTAGTTAACCAATGAAGAACAGGATCCAAAACTGTAACCAATCCTAAGGCTTGGATTAGCATAACAAGCGCGCCCTTTTGCAAAATGCCACCCCCTTTCACCTGAAGTCACCATTCAGTCCAATGGCCAGTGTGGAAAAGGTAGGGAGAGTGTTCCATTGCTTTTTGTGAGGGTGGGGGACAATCATGTCTGGCATTTTGTGGGGGTTTTTTTTTGTATTTTTTCAAAAAACATTTTTGTTCCAGTCGGGACTTATTAAATTTTCAATGCATTCCTATGGGAAACCAAGCTTTGGATTACGTTTGCTTTGGGTTACGAAAGAGGCTGTTGGAATGGACCTCCATCGTAATCCAAGGTTTTACTTTATTACAGACACTGCTATGGAATTGGCATGCTGTAGTACTTTTTGATGACTAAATGGCATAGAGCTAAATGTGAATCAGCCTAGATTCTTACTAGATTCTCCATTTGAATCAGTGTGGATGTGTGTGATTATTTGTATTGATGTTCGATTATAATATTGTGTCCTAGGATGGGGTTGAAGCTGTCATCTTCAGTTTGAAGTGTTATTCTGAGATAGTAGAAAGATACCCTGCTAGCTCTCTGTTCTCTGTGCAGCCCTACACACTTTGAATTCTCAATGTGTAACCAGTGATGCACTGCAGCAGGTTTTCTGTCAGGTTCTGGGGTAGCGGAAATTCCCCCGGGCTATGCCCACTTGGTTGGCTACGCCCACCTCCATAGCCCATAATGCAGAATGTTTGGCCACACCCACAGATTTGGCCCCACCCAGAGATTTGGCCAGCCCACAGAGTAGGTAGTAATTTTTTTTTGCAGTGCATCACTCTCTGTAACCTATTGGTCTCTGTTTTCACAAGACTACAGTATAATATTGTAATATGAATTTAGTGTTAGGACATTTGTAGAAAAGCTTTTAAAAAAACAATCCCAATGAATTGGAATCCACTAATGGCATTTCAAAATCTGGAGCCTATCCATATATCTGTAGGACAAAGGGACAGTTGTAGGGATTGTGCTAACATAGTGTTCTCCCATGATATAGCACCATACCTGTCAACTTTTGGATTTGAAAATAAAATCCTGGGAGCTACCATCTTTGGTTTTGGATGGGGCTGTTTTGCCCCAGACCAACCCAGTGCACAACATGGGGGTCCTCCTGGATTCGCGGCTGCTGCTAGAAGAACAGGTGGCAGCTGTGGCCAGGAGGGCTTCGCCCAACTTCGGGTGATTCGCCAGTTACGCCCGCTCCTGGACCAGGACTCGTTGCTCATGGTCACTCACACTCTGGTGACCTCCAGACTAGACTACTGTAATGCGCTCTACATGGGGCTGCCCTTGATGACCATTCGGAGGCTGCAGCTGGTCCAGAATGCCGCAGCCCGGGTGGTGATGGGGTGTGGACGTTATGCCCATGCCTCACCACTGCTTTGGGGGCTGCACTGGTTACCAGATTGTCTCTGGGTGGAATTCAAGGTGCTGGTTTTGACCTTTAAAGCTTTACATGGTAGTGGGTCAGGGTATCTCAGAGACCGCATCGCCCTAAGGACAGGAAGGGCTCTCTAATTGTGGCATCAGCCAGGGGGGCTCGCCTCTCTGGCACAAGGAGGAGGGCCTTTTCCGTGTTCGCACAGGCCCTTTGGAACCTCCTGCCTGTGGAACTGTGTCTCCAGATGGAGTTGTTGCCCTTTAGGAAGGAACTAAAGACCTGGCTGGCGGGCCAAGTTTGGGGTGCGGGTGGGGATGGGGGTACCGTTGGGTGGTTGGTATAGAGAAGTGTGCCTTCCCCCAAGGTCCCTTCGGTACTTGCACACCTTTTAGGGGTGGGTTTTTTAACTTTTAACTTTGTTTTATCATGTGTCTTTTTATGTATTTACTGTCCGGTATGTAAAAGGCCCTGAGTTGGGTTGTACCTGAGTGGGCGGTATATAAGCATGAAAAATAAATAAGTAAATAAATAATAAAAAGAAATTTTGGTCACACCCCTCTGTGGGTGTGGCCAAATCTGTGGCCATTGCCAAATATAGCCATGTGACTTGCTGGGCTCATGAAAATGTCTGCAAACATAGACAGCACTGAATCTTTGGCTGTAAATGGAGATGAGCACTACACCCTAGAGTTGGATATGATTGGCAGATTTTACTTTCTTAGGATCAAAGATCGCTGCAGATGGTGATTGCAGCCATGAAATAAAAAGGCGACTGATGCTTGGGAAACAAGCTATGAGAAACCTGGGGAACATAGTTAAAAGTAGAGGCATCACTTTGCAAACAAAAAATTGCATAGTCAAAGCAATGGTATTCCCGGTGGTAATGTATGGGTGTGAGCGCAGAAAAATAGATGCCTTTGAAATGTGGAGTTAGAAATAGGTAAATCCTAGAAGAAATCAACCATGACTGCTCACTAAAGGTCAAATAGTAAAGATGACGCTAAAGTACTTTAGACATCAAATGAGAAGAGAGGATTCACTTGAGAAAGCCTTGATGCTGGGAAAGGTGGAGGACAAAAGAAGGGGGTGGCCAAAAATAAGATGGCTAGATGGCACAAAGCTGTGTGGGCCAAAGAACCCTTTCTCCATCTTCTTGGGGGACTTTTGTTTTGTTTTCTTTCTTGTTTACTGAGTGGCTTAAGTGACTAAGATGCTGACTGGGAGGCAGAAGGTCAGCAGTTTGATTCCTGAGTACTGCAGGACGGAATGAGCTCCCGTCTTTGTCCCAGCTCCTGCCATCCTAGTAGTTCGATAGCAAGAAATTGCACCACTTTGGTAGGAAGGTAACAGCGTTCCGTGCACTCTGGTGTCTAGTCATGCCTGCCACATGACCACGGAAATGTCTGCAGACACAGACAATGCTGGCTCTTCGGCTTTGAAACAGAGATGAGCACTGAACCTAGAGTTGGATACGACTGGCCTTCGAGCAAGGGAACCACACACCCCCTCTCTCTCTCATATAGTGATCAGGCAATACCCCACCCTCCCAATTAGGGTGGAGAAGCAAGGGATTAATTCCTCCCCCCCTCTCTCTCTCATATAGTGATCAAGCGAACCACCCCCCTCCCAAGTTAACTCTAGAACTCTAGAAACAAAATCCTCCAGCCAGGAGGCAGGGCAGAAACAGCTCAATAAAGCATGAGTTTGCCCCTGCATATATGAAATATATCGCTCTCCTAGAATAGACTCCTGCTCCCAGCAGCCAAAACGAAGCCTCCAGGACCATCTGGCTGACAGGAAAAGGAAAGAGAAAGAGAAAGGGAAAACTACAGAAGCCCCCCCCCCTCCCACACACACACACCTTCTCTCTCTCTCCTTCCACAAGCGAAAAGCCTGCCACACAGCGACCTTTGGTGGCCGGGAAACAAATACTGCAGCTTCGCCTGTGAGGGCTCCGGTCAGGATATTTTTTAAAAAAAATAAGAGAAAATACGGGGAAATTAATAAAACGTGAGGGGGCGGGAAGAGGGGTAAAAATAAGGGGTTTTTTCCCGGGGGAAATGGGATAGTTGACAGGTATGTATAGCACTCTCCCTTCCAGAGCCGGCAGACATAATCTTGGTGGGGAAGTTGAAGTCCCCTAGACTTTTGTGGATTTCGACATCCACATACAAAGACAGCAGTTCTGGGTCCAGCCATGGATGTCTTTGATGCTATGACAATGTTGAGGTTGTCTCAATGGTCCAATGCACATGGCTAGTGCATACATTCATTGTGGGTCTGGAAGATGTGGCCTGGGAATGACAGATGTTGAAATTTCCCCATGTCATGGTCAGACCACTATCTGTTAAAATTTGGCCTTTCAATGGCTCACCCCTGCTGCAGACTAGTTATGATGGCCTATCCTTGCAGTCTACTAGATTCTGTTGGTTTCCAGGATTTCTTGGAAGGTGTTTCAGCCAATCTGATTGGCACCCTTGCAGAAGTCTAGGTCTTTAGCTGCCATTCTGTGATGACTCAGGCAGTAGACGTGATCACTTCCAAATACCTTCTCTGATGTTGAACCCACAATTCCCTATGGCTCGTGGAAGAACTGTGGGTGATGAAACAAGAAAGAAGGCTAAAGCACATTAAAAGAAGAAGAGTGAAAGAGTGGTACTGTTGTGCTTCCACTATAATATTGATAATACAGGAATATTATTTAAACCAAATAAGTGAGACTTTAAAACATCAGTTGGAGTTATGCAGCATGGTCTGCAATCTTAACAAAGTTGGATAGTCAAATGTGCTTTTTCTTGGCTGATATCTTGTTGCCCAGAATACCTTACTATATAAATGTGGTATATAAATGTAATAGATAAATAATGCATAAATAAAAACTTGAATAATTATTCTCTTACACAAGGGGTAGGAGAAAGACAGGGAAAATGGTGGAAACAATGACAGAAAAATGCCAAATGTCTGAAACAATTTCAACAAACTGATGATGATGATGACGATGATGACAATGATGATGATGATGATGATGATGATTCTATCAACAAGCATAAATTATTTTATATACTTCTTATTCATTCATTTTTAAAACAAAATCCCAGACCTAAAAACAAGCAATGCATAAAAACAACAATAATGATTTCTGTGATGTACAGGTAGAGTCTAATGACTATCAAAGATTTAATTCAGCACAATATGGTCCTTGTCTCGAATTTCTGTGCAGCCAAGCCTAAATCCATTTGCTAATCCTAACTAGACAAAACCCACTGAACCCATTAGTAAATGGTAAATCAACACTTGTGTAAATTCTATTGTTTTAATAATCTAACTGAAACTAGTAATTGGATTTAGACCTTAGAATTTAGTTGAAAAAACACTTTGGAATAAAACACTGGAATCATATTTTACCAAGGCATTCATGTCAAATAATTTGTGTAAAACTTAATTATCTTAGGTGACAAAAAGTGGCTGGTAACTCTTTATTTAGATCTACAAAACATAAAAAATGTACCCATCTTATGCTCTGGTTGCCTTTGCATAATTAATTATTGTAACAGTGTCAAAGGGCTGTTTGATCTCACTTTAAGAAAGAAATGTGCATCAGACATAATAAAATAGGACATCTCTTCAGTGCACACAGCATCACCAACCAAGCTCCATTCTCTTTTTCCTATAGGCCCCAATGAATGTTTTATAAAGTGTTGAGTAAGGTATACTTGCCACGGTGTGAACGTTTAGGTTAGTAATTGGTATTTGAAGAAGGAAAAAGCACTCCAAGGATCTTTCAGAAAGTAATGGTAAATTAAGATGCTTGAACTGTGGCTCACACTCTTCTTCTTTTCCTCTGGGGTAGGCAGAAGAAGTGCTAAGAAGCTTCCACTCAGAGTTCCCTGTAAAATTGAAAGCGTGGATCAAATGTGGAGGAAATGGGAAGCATTTCAGCCTAAGCATTTTTAAATCAAGGGTTGGGAATTTTAAATCAAGAGTTGGGAACCTTCAGCCTTCTATGTGCTGGTGGACAATCTATGTGTTAATGAACTGTCATGAAGCTGTGGGGCAAGGGGCACAAATCCTCCCACGCTCCACCATGCCAGGAAGCTGTGGACAAGGGGGTTACACTTCTTTCTTTGAAGCTGGGGAATATGGTAGCTCGGCTGAGAAACAGTCCATTTAAAACAGCTCCCTTTCCACTTGCCTTCACACACACACACACACAGAGAGAGAGAGAGAGAGAGAGAGAGAGAGAGAGAGAGAGAAGACACACACACACACACACAGAGGTGACTCAGCCCTAGGAAGCTGCCCTGCTCAAAGATAGCTTTTACCTTCAAAGACTGGGATGCTCCATCAGATAATATTCCCAGGCTGATGATAGAAGGAAGAGCTACTCCCTCTGTATCTCCATAGAGACCTTATATCTCCCAAAGTAAAATGTCCCTCTGGGAAATGTTGCATCTAGGGATGTGGGATAACTCACGAAAGTTCTTCTTTTCTCTGTTTTTAAGATTATCCCTCTTGAGACTTTCCACCACATTTGCATTATTTCCTGGCTTCCTAGTGACTACGTTGCAATTTAACTCACAGTTTGTTCTGCTACAGGAGTGGGTTGTTTTTTGTTTTGCTGGCCCTCCCATTGATGACATAATTGCTACAGCAAACTAGCACAACCCTAAAATGTCCTTACCCATATTCTGAGTCCCTGTTAGGGGCTTTTATTTAGGAGTTTGAGTATGGTCACTCAGTTTTGGTTTATTTCCAGCAGATGCAAACACTGGGGCTTGAACCAAAGTGGACCTTTCTGCTTTTAATTTCCCAACTGGTCTTAATTTCCCAATATCATTTAGATAGACAGCTTAATCACAAAAAGATATTGGGAAATTGAAAACTTCTTTCCTGTTCTACTCCTAGGAAAGGAGGGAAGAAACATTTTTTTAAAAAATAGCCACATAAGACAGGATTGATGCACAGTACTTTTAGTGATATTTTTCAAATGTCATTGAAAGCTCCCCAAAGATCTTTCAGTGTCCTCACCATACCTTGTCTGTGAGCCTCACTGTGGAATGAGTCTTCAGAGACTCTCTGCTGATTTCAAAAAGGATTCTACAATTTGATTTAAATGGTAGTACTTCAAAATAAAATAAAATTGTATGTCCCTGGAAGAGGTGAACTCCTGGAAGGAGGAAGAGACAGGAGAGGACAAGGAAAGTGATTTGCCCCCTTTGTTTTGCTTTCCTTCAAAAAGATGGACCAAATAAGGATGATTGAACTATATATGCCATGTGGATGCAAAGATTTCACCACACAGCATATCAGATCTCTATTTAACCTTAAGTAATCTTATTTAGCCCAAACAAGTGCCCTCCCATTCAGACATGCAGTCAAGACCCTAGTTTTGTTTTCCCTCCCTCCTTCCCCCAGTTTTGTGTGGGAAACTGCCAAATTCCATGCAGCTCAGTGCATCTTCTGATAATTCCTGGAGAGGAAAGCCACTCTTCATTGCATAAATTGTAGTAATTTCATGCAACATGCATTTCTTCGGGAGGGGTAGGGGGATGGCAACACCTCTGAGAAGTTTCATGAGATTTCCGAAATATTGAACAGAGAAATCTTGTTGTGAAGACTAAATGGTCACTCCCCTCCCACTGTGTTAGATTCTCTCTGAAAGTGAGAGGCTAGCAATAGCAATTATACTTATATACCACCCCATAGTGATTGTGCACTCTCAGAACAATTCACAAGATATTGACATTTTGCCCCCAACATGCTAGATACTCATTTTACCAACCTTGAAAGGATAGAAGGCTGAGTCAAACATGAGTCCTATCAGGATTGTGATTTAGATCCTTATTTCAGTCTAAATCAGGGGTTCCCAACCTATGGCCCATGGGTTGGATCCAGCCCCCAGTGCCATTTCATGTGGGCACCCTCTCCTCCAACGACAATTGAGAAATAAAGCTGTTTGGACAAAATGGCCACCCCATTGTGCAGGCAGGGCAAAATGGTCATCCTGCCCTCAAAGCTGACTGAGAGAGCATGACCTGCCCCCCTTCTTGTAAAGGTTAGGAACCCCTGGTCTAAATGCTTCCTTCAACAATGTCATTTGCCTTGTTTTTGTTCTCCGATAACCAAGAGTCTTTGGCTAATTCAATACTTAGTACACCAGTTGAGGCATCCAAAGATGAATTATCATAGTTAGACACTGCTCTATTACTGTCTACTACAGACATATGTACCTGTTAAGCTTCTGAAAGGATCCTATATGAATTCATAAAGCATTGTACTGTCACCCTCTTCTGAAAACTGTTAAGCTGTTCCTTGAAGATAATGAGAAGGAATGTCAGACAAATTGGAAAATAACACCATAGTTTGAAGTACAAATAACAATGAAATGTTCTCACCAAATTAGCTAGGTAACGATTTTGAAGTATTTTGAACAGCTATCATGTATGCAGTAAAAAGTGTGCTCTTACTCATAAGGGTAAGGGAAGGAGATAATTGCTAGATTTTAAGAAATATTCTAATTATTGTCAAAGATTTCAATGGTGCTGCTCTCATCACGGTTGTACAGTAGCTACTTGAAGATGAGTTGTTGGCTGGTAATCACTTTGCTCCCCTGTCTAACCATTGTAACAGGGTAGAAATTTTGTGGGAGAAAGAATGATCATTGCTCAAATGTATAAACTAATTGTGTGTTATGTGCATGTGTGTTTATATACCACATGTGAAAAGGAAGTTTAATTTTAGGACACACGTATGTGACAGAATATTTCCAGAAAACAATACTGAAAGCACCTTCATACACACAGAAGGGTTAAGAAAGTGATTTTGACTGAAGTACCTCTAGAGTTCAGAATGGGATACAGTACAGTGGTACCTCATACAATGATTTTAATCTGTTTCATGGGGCTTGTTGTTGTACGAAACAATTGCTATATGATGCATACATCGTATAGCGATTTTCCCTATGGGATGCATCGTACAACATTTTTTTTTCATTAAGTGGTTTTTCCCTTTGAAAAATTGTCGTACAATTTTTTCCCATAGGGAAAATTGTTATGTGGGATGCCATTTCCCCCACAACCTAATTGTTATATGATTCTGGTGCTTTTAGTGGGGCTGTGAATGATGTAATTATGCTGTTGAAACTGTGCCTAGTTTTTGTTGTTCTTCCACATTTTTCTCATAATAGAAAAAAGTCAGTCTTCATAAAGGACAGAACAGAGGTAAAAATTTCCCGAGAGTGAAGAAGATAACACACAACTGAAAAGTCTGGATTGGTGTATTGATGCTATAACTACTAATTTCAGAAAACCATTACATTCCTTTCCAAAGGTTCTGGAGTACTGCTGAGGAAAGAAGCACCTGGAACTTTGTCACAATGGGAATTAATGAGAACACATGCACAGAGGAAGACCGCTTCTGGAATTAAAGATAGTTTGCCTTTGCTTCTCTTTGCAGACAAGTAGGGCAGAGATTAATATGGCATTAAACACCCCTTGGCCTTTTCCCAGTTTCATCACAGACTGAATGACATGAATGAGGAGAGCACAAAATGACATTCATTAAAAACAGGAATTACACAGTACAAGTCTACAATATATCAGACTACTATGCAGGCTGAAAGATCACATGGGCAGCAGAAATCAAAATGGCACCTTCATCCAAAATGATCTTGCTGTCTCCCTATCTGCATATAACCATGCAGGAGTGTTTTGAAAAGCAATACCAATTAAGCTCTCCTTTCGCTTTTTTATGAAGTGCATGAGCAGCAGCACATGCCACCTGTTTCTCACCTTTCTTGCCATGAAGAAATTTGTCATGCTGAGTGTGTTTTTGGCCAGAAGCTGAGGCATCAGGCTGAAAGGGTTATCTTCCATGTTGAGTCCAGAATAAACACCTCATCTTTTCTCAGCAAAATAAAATAAAATAAATGGCTGGAACAGCTACAACAAATAAGTGCACAGTTTCTGAGCAAGGTAGTAAGAAAGATGCCCAATTACCAGCTTTGTCTCCTCCTCTAACCATGTACAAATATTTTTCACAGGGTGCCTGTGTTGTCTATTGAAGCAATGCATTATAATAAAGTTTGTCCTTGCTCAAAAGCCAGTTGTATCTGACTCTAGGGTTTGGTGCTCATCTTTCTTTGTAGCCAAAGAGCCGCACTGTCTGCATCTGCAGATGTTTCCATGGACATGTGGCAGGCATGCTTGCCTTCCCACACAACCTATTTATCCACTTTCAATATCTTGCTTTCAAACTGCTAGATTGGCAGGATTTGGGACAGAGACAGATGTTCACTTCGTCATGCAGCACTCGGGTCTCGAACTGCTGACCTGCAGTTTCCCCTTCAAAGGCAAAAGGCAAGAAGAGATAGAGGCCTGAACAATAGATCCTTAATACGTGCAAAATAAGTCAGATAACCCCTAGAGGTTGCACTAAAACAGGGGTGCCCAAACTATGGTCCTTGGGTCAGATTTGTCCCCCAATGCTAATTCATCCAGCCTGTGCATCACCCATCGATTCCTGGAGGTGGAAGTAAAATGCATCCACGTGGGTCAGATGAATTGGTGTTGTTGTTGGGGGCATATCTGGCTTGTGGGCCATAGTTTGGGCTCCCTTGGTTTAAGCAGAGAAAATGGCAGCTTAAAATCTATATCATCCTGTTGCAAAACAGATTGCAAGGTGTGTTTTACTTCTGCTTCTAGTGGGAGGAACCAAGTGACCGGCCCACTGAACCATGTGACTGGCCCATGACCCAAAAGGTTTGGGCACCCCTGCACTAAAATATTCAACAAATTACTTTAGCCACTACACTATACTGATTCTACCTCATATTGGAGATACCCTGTTTCCCCGAATATAGGACCTCCTCCCATAATAGGACACACACCCCTTTGAAATATAAGGCCCCATTCAAAAATAAGACCTCCTTACCTCCTGGCTGTAAGGCGGCCGGCGTGGCCCATAAGAAAGCCTGCCACATCGGAGTCTCGATTGCCTCCCCGCTCACAACCAAGGGAAGTTTCCCCTGGTGAGAGCGGGATCAAGACTCCGACGCAGCAGGCCTTCTTATGGGCCACGCCAGCCACCTCACAGCTGAGGCCAGTCTCAATCGTGCTTCCCCACTCGCAACCAAGGGACGCTTCCCTTGGTTGTGAGTGGGGAAGCGCGATCGAGACTGGTATTCTTCTCCATGGAAAAATAAGACATCCCCTGAAAATAAGACCTTGTGCTAATTTGGAGTTTTTAAAAATATAAGACAGTGTCTTATATTCGGGAAAACACGGTATATACATTTCCTATGTGTTTCTATGTCGGAAATGCACATCAGATACAGACTGCAAATGGAAGAAATTCTCAACAATATATGCACACTTGAGTCTCATATCATAAGATTTCTCATGCATATTAGGTTGTTTGTTTGATGATTGGCATTCAAGATATAAGCACTGGATATCTTTCAAGTCTGATTTCAGAAACACAGAAAAACTGCCTCATTCATCCCTGTTCAACTTTTAGCTTTAATTAAGAGCTATCTCTAAAGTCTATTTCTGACCTTCTCATACAGAAACCATGAAGCAAATGTATCTCAAATTAAGCTTATTTAAGTCTTGTCAAACCATATGGAGCAAGCAAGCTTATGAAATTGACTGATATGGCTGTTTTGTTCTTTATAAAACTTCAGGGGAACAACTTAGTATTAATAACATAGGTGCTTTTTATCATCAAAAACAAATATTTACTTCTTTCTCAGGAAAGCTAGCAACAAGACTGGCCAGAATATATGAATGTTTATAAACTGTTTGTATAATTTGTCAGTGTTAATTGTTGCTAACTGGAGAACTACCAGGTACATCTTGTATAATGACTGGTCATGGGAAGAGGTACATGACTGAGATGAAACCCAGCACCTCATCAATGAGCTGCAATTAGCTGCAACAAGTTGTACAAACCATTCATGAACATCAAGAGAATTCTAGGCATTGTTTATGGGTCTTAAATACACACTTCATTTTTTTGTTCTCTAAAATAAAGGAAAAGAGAGAGAAGAACATTTAATGTCATTAGCAATGGCAGTGATAATGAGAATGGCTGTTGTTACACCCGTTACTGTGGGTGACTGAATGGAAACTAGAACATGTCCTAGTATCCCTAAAAGCCATAATTAAAATACTGACAAGCTTTCTGGCACATTTTTAGCAATTTGGCACCATACTTCTTTTACTGACTATTTCTAAATTGTTGTGTTTTTTGTTGATGCTACTACCTTATAGCCAGAAGCCTACTGATGTTTGTATAAAGTTTGTACAACCAGTCATGGCTATTGGCAGCTAACTGAAGAGGTACCAGGACACATCTCAGTTGAATAAACATACATGAGACATGCCCTGACACTTCATCACTCAGCTCCAATTACTCAAGTAAGTTACCCAAAGCTGGCACAAACATCGACATGATTCCTGCTTTTAATTTATTCAACTCTGTTTTAATGTTGTATCTTTTTGTCTGGCTTTATCTGCACCAGGTTTTATCTATAGCTGATTTTCATTTTGTTGTGAGATGCCTTGGATTTCACAACAATTTCACAATTCCATTTTTTTAAAATAAACAAATACTAATGTCACAAAATTGACAGACTGGACTACTGAAGACTTTTCCCTACAAGCTTCATGCACAGGATAATAGATGCTACCATAATTTTTTTTTGGTAAAAATCCGAGCAAAACAAAACAAAACAATCTTTAGAATTTTTTACATTTACATGGTAGAACTGGATTCTTAACAGGCGAGACACATGTGATTGGTCATGCATGCCATTCTAAAGAAACAATAGTTTTGCCACAGTTTACAGACTTTTATTTACCTTATAATACTTGACTTATCATATTTGGAATTTTACAGAGAGTATGTCTCAATTAATCAACTACCTCATCTTTGTAGGGGCTTTTTTGTATATTGTGTCCAAATTAGCTTATTACTTTCAGTACTGTAACTCTCAAAAGTAGCATAATTAGGGGAAGGCAATGATTTTTAGGGTTCGATAGATTTATTGGTGGCCTAAAGTTGGTAGCCACAATTGTTGTTGTCATTGTCTTATGTGCAATTGTTGTGGCATGGATGCTGCTTTAAACATGCTAGTGCTAATAGAAGAAGACATGACAGTATGGTTGGCCTAGAGCAGTGGTTGAGAACCTATGACATGTGTGCCAGAGGGGGCCATCAGAACCCTCTCTGTGGTCATGTGTGCTGTCGCCCCAGCACAGAGTTCACCACATCCAGCAGCCCAATAGGGAGTGTCTTTTCCCTCCTCCAACACAGTTTTCCCCACTCCTCTGCCCAGCAGCTCAATGGGAGCACTTTTTTCTTCCCCCAGCACAGAATTTGCCCTGCCCCTTTGCCCAGCAGCCCAATGGGAGCACTTCCTCCCTCCCCCCCAGCACAGAATTTGCCCTGCTGTGTTGGCACTATGAGATAAATAAGTGGGCTTTGGGTTGCAGTTTGGGCACTTAGTCTCTAAAAGGTTTGCCATCACTAGAGGGTACCTTTCTGGGCCTTAACTTTCAAATTTTATGTTTGGTTAGCAGTTATCCAGATCCTGTTGTTAGTCCCATGAGAAAATTAGAATGCAATCTGCCTCTCTTCAGTCAATTTCCATAGGCACACATTTTTCAGTTTGTGTATCCAATATGCAATTCTCTTGTTCTTAATCTCAGTCTTTAGGGTTTGACTCTCTAAAGGAAGCAAAAGGTTTGAGTTTTAAGGAGCTGAGCAGAGCTGCTGATGACCAGACATTTTGGATATCTCTCATTCTTAGGATTAGCATAAGTAAGAGGTGACTTGACAGCATGTAACAGCAATCATCTTTATAGTTTAGTGCATATTTATGTTTAGTATTGAGTCTCTGTTTACAAACATGTTAAGCTCTATTTCATTTGTTCAGGCAACCCTGAAAACTCTTGAACTGATAAAACTTAAAACTACAACTTTCCATATAGTTCTTATGTTTACAAATGCATGATCTACCTACCTACCCCACTGGTCAAGCCGATGTCAGATCATAAGGTCACTATCTTTCATTTGCAGCCACTACCCATTACTCGACTCTACAAACTGCAAATGAATAGCTCTCTGATTTTCAAATAATTTTAGTTCATTTTTTCCAGTCACATACCTGTATACCTGTAGTGAAGGGAAATGACAGAAGCCTTTCCTTCATCATTTGTATCACTTCCTTTAGGTTTATTTCCATCTTATTTGCCATGAACTGATGCACTGCTTAACATATGATTTCGTCTCCATGCAATTTAAAGCAGAACTCATGTGGTGCACCACTGTTTATGAAATCTTTCACAACTGCAAAATGTGTTCCATTTTTCAGACACTTTTTGAAGGCTACAAACAAGGGTAGAATTGCTTACCAATGGCCTGTGACAGAAGGAGATTGAAGGCCAAGCTTTTTCAGTATATGAATGCAAATCCCAGCACTTCACTTAGACCCAGTATTGCTTTTGTGTGTATTACATGCACTGCAAACAGAAGACTGCCTTTTAATTTCAGAAGGGCTTAAATAGACTGAACACTGTTCAGATTCCTCTTTAAGTTTTGTTGCAAACAAGAATTTTGCTAAAGACAAGACATTTGGTACTATTCAGCAATAATGGTTGTCTTTAGCAGAGGGGTCATGCAGTTAATCCAAACATAATCTTCAAAGTTTCAAAAAAAAAAAATCATCAAGTTTCTCAATTTATTTCAACTCCCAATTCTATGAATGTTTCACAAGCAGAAAAATAAATCTACTAGATATGTAAAACCAGAGGTGTTTAGTTGCATAAATGTCCAGTTGAGGTGCTTAGTGTAAAAGAAAATCATTTTTCGGTCTTGAAATAGCTGAGCAGGAAAGGAAGCTGAGGTTTTTCTCAACATGAATTCACTACACTTTTCCAACACATTCTCTAGCAATGTACTAAAAAAACTAGACAAAAGCTATCAAAGAATTTTTGGTTGTTGATAGCCCAATATGCCTTCTGAAAGAGGAGAGGAATTGGCTGAGACCATATAGACCCTGTGGGTCTCATGGAGTTTTGTGTCATGTCATCTGTGTGACCTTGAGCAACCTGCGTAATCCGAGATTGACATCCAAATGGGGGAGAGACTTCTACATCACTTCTAAGTATGCACACATAGAAAACTCTGGTCCATCGTTGGTTTGAATCAACCTGGCAGCATATAATCAATAAAATATCAAAGGTTCCCTAGCTTGCACTTCCAGATATTCTTGTCCTATACTGCCAAGGAGACCTGACCACTGCTTGTATTGGCTAGGCTAGCATCTGCATGCACAATTGTGCTGAGCAGGTGCACTTTGCCACATGCCCCTTGTTTTAAACAGAGTCAGACCATAGTTTTGGACCAATTATCTTGTCCCTCATGACAAGGGATGTTAAGTGCAGGTTTAATTGCTGTGCTACGCACCCACTGCCTTGTGTGTTAGGTGGCAAGGTGGTGGTTCTTTGGCCTTTTTAACAAAAAAAAGTTAGATGTGAAACTTAGGATATTATTTCCATGGTCTGATACCAGCATGTAATTTTACCAAGTTATAAATTAAAATAATCAGAATTTTACAGTGCTTCAGTAAGATTTAAGAAGATGTCAGCCACTGTGAAATGAAATGAAAATTATGATCCTTTCTATTTCCAGATAGTTTTCTTTATTTGTGTCAGAGGCACCATCAGCATATAATAACATACAAAGCTAAAATTAAAATATCTAAAACAAAAAGGAATTAAAAGGACTAGATGACAACCACCCAATATCAGACCACATCAACAGCATTTCCTCTTGCCAACATAAGGTCCTTCTCAATGCACGTTGAGAAGCATCGTGTGCATTGTATTAGGTGGGTAATTGTTAGTTCTTCTCCGCATGCACATAGGCTACCATCTACAGGGAAACCCCACTTCCTCAGATTATCCCTTGATCTTCCTACCCCAGCACACAGTCTGTTTAAAACTTTCCACTCAGGCCATGGTTGTTCTTGGCCATGTGGTAAAGAATTGTGTGGTTCTGCCCAGTTATCTGGTAGCTTCTTGTTTGCCATCCAAAGTTCTAGGGCGGTCTGTGGGGGCTGGTTGTTCTTGGGGGGGGGGGGGGGAGAAGTTATGAGGAAACTGTGCCTTGATTTCAGCCTCTGCTTTAGTGGTTGGTGATCAAATAGCAGGTGTGGTTCCAAGGAACTTGCTTATACCCACTCTTTCTGAGCAGCACTTTCCTGGTGAAATTTTGGTTGGGGGATGCACTTTTTGTTTTGGGCTTGGTTTTAAGCATCCTGTTTCGCTGTTTCATTTAAGGCCACATTCACCTGTTTTGCCCGCTTTGATCTGTACCACACTAGACTAGCATATTCTCCTGCAGAGTAACATAAAGCTAGCACAGAAGTTCTTAATGTGTGTGGTTGGGCACCCAAACTTGTACCTGTTATTTCCCTCAAAATATTGTTCCTGGCAAAAACCTTTTTGGTATTTAGGCAGTGGGTCTTGAAGGTGAGAGTTTAATCCAGGATAACTCCCAAGTATTTGGGGGTATTGCAGTGTTTGAGTCTGGTGCAATTCCAGTTCACCTGCAACCATCTTGACGCCTTGCAGTTTTCAGATGAAAAGCAGAGTTGAGTTTTTAGACAGTTTGGCTTAAGTTGGTTATCCCTATAATATATAGTCATTAAATTCAAAGCCTCAGTCAGTCTGTTCACAACAGCTTGAAGGTTGTGCACTGTGTGTCAATTGCAAGATCGTCGGCATAGAGAAAGCTCCTAGTGGCTTCCGGCAGTGGTTGATCATTAGTATATATGTTAAACAGTGTGGGGGATAGCATGCTGCCCTGTGGGAGGCCATTTCTTTGATTTCTCCAATGGCTGCATTGTCCTTAGATCCAGATAGTTTATCTGAATAGAGAAATAATGAAATATAAAACAATAGTGCCAACTATATTTAAATAATAATAATAAATTTGTGCTATCAATTCAATTCTGACATGGCAATCCCTTTCAGGTTTTTATCGTAAAGTGTATTCAGAAATGGTTTACCATTCCCTTCTTTTGGACCATCCTGGTCAGTTTGCCCAAGGCCACACAGGTTTGTTCTTTTAGGATGCAGAATGTGGCATTGAGCTTCCAACATCTACATCTGCAGCCAGATATTTAACTCACTGAGATATGCAGCCAATATATTTAAATATATAATTAACTTTATTTATGTTTTTTAAAAAATGTTTTTGTGGCTTTTCCCACAGTCTATTTACTAGAAAGGGTCCCAACCCTAAATATATATTCCCATAATTAATCCCAGTGAAACATAGATCTAGCCTTAGTTCTTAAAAAGAATAAGAATATATATTTTTATAATGTACTGACAGAGGAAACACAGAAACCCACAAGAGACAAGACTCAAAAACATACAGACATACCAGAAGACTAGAACAAAAGTCTGATTTCCCAAAAATCACACATAAAAAGAGAGTGAAAAACAGAACAGTGTGTGGCAGTTCATGAGAGAGAAAGTATTTTTCCTTTAGCATCTTTCAGTTTGTTCAGATTGAGGGGAAGCAAAAAAACCCAAATAAAGACATTAAGGCCTTTGAGACAAGAAGAATAAAGGCAGCAAATTTTCCCCAACAAGGTCAGTTTTTAAGACAATAACATTTATAACACAAGAACTGAAAAAAATGTATTCAGTGACATTAAAGTTTTCACAGAGCCCAAGGGCAGAAAGTAAAACTGATGTGTCAGGGAAAATGAAGTGTCAAATAAGCTGAAGGTGTTTTCCTGACACCTTTTCTTCTGATTCTCTTTCTTTTGCTTTTGCTTGCTCAAAAGCCAGTTGTGTCCAACTCTAGGGTGCGGTGCTCATCACTGTTTACAGCCAAAGAGTCAGTACTGTCTGCATCTGGACCCTTTTCAGTCAGGATTCAGGCCTGGATATGGTACCGAGACGGCATTGGTCGCACTGATGGATGATCTCTGGCGGGAGCGGGACGGTGGTCATCCATCCGTCCTTGCTCTTCTTGACCTCTCAGCGGCTTTCGATACCGTTGACCACGGTATCCTTCTGGAACGGCTCCGAGGTTTGGGAATCCAGGGTACTGTGTGGTCCTGGTTTTCCTCATTTCTGAGGGGTCGGTCCCAGTCGGTGTGGTTGGAGAGTGAGAGGTCCAGTCCTAGACCCCTCAAATGGGGGGTTCCTTAGGGCTCGGTGCTCTCTCCTCTCCTATTTAACATCTACATGAAACCGCTGGGTGAGATCATTCGTTCCCATGGGGTGCGGTACCACCAGTACGCGGATGACACTCAGTTGTACATCTCGGCCCATGGGGACCCCAGTGATGCCGTCAAAGTCCTTTCCAGATGCCTGGAAGCTGTGGGGGTCTGGATGGGGGCTAACAGGCTACAACTGAATCCCAGCAAGACTGAGTGGCTATGGATAGGGGGTCCTTCGTTAATCCGGGAGTTACCATCGTTGGTTCTGGATGGGGCTATTTTACCCCAGACAGACCCGGTGCGCAACTTGGGGGTCCTCCTGGATTCACGGCTACTGCTAGAAGAACAGGTGGCGGCTGTGACCAGGAGGGCTTTCGCCCAACTTCGGGTGATTCGCCAGTTGCACCCACTCCTGGACTGGGACTCCTTGCTCATGGTCACCCATGCTCTGGTTACCTCCAGACTAGACTATTGCAATGCGCTCTACATGGGGCTGCCCTTGACGACCATTCGGAGGCTACAGCTGGTCCAGAATGCGGCTGCCCGGGTGGTGATGGGGTGTGGGCGTTATGCTCATGCTTCGCCACTGCTCTGGGAGCTGCACTGGTTGCCAGTATGTCTCCGGGTGCAATTCAAGGTGCTGGTTTTGACCTTTAAAGCCCTATATGGTAGTGGGCCAGGTTACCTAAGAGACCGCATCGCCCTGAGGACGTCTGTCCGTCCAACCAGAGCGGACCGGAGGGGCTCTCTAATTGTTCCATCAGCCAGAGGGGCTCGCCTCTCTGGCACAAGGAGGAGAGCCTTCTCCGTGTCTGCACCGGCCCTCTGGAACCTCCTGCCAACAGAATTACGTCTTCGGACGGAGTTGCTGCCTTTCAGAAGGGATCTTAAAACCTGGCTGGCAGGTCAAGTGTGGGGTGCAGGTGGAAGGGTAACCACCATGGGGTGGTTGGTGTAGAGGAACTCTTCCCCATGGTGCCTTTCGATCCTGCTGCCCTTGCTTTTTAGGGGGTGGGTAGTATTAACTTTTTCTATTGTTTTAACTGTTTTTAGGATTGTGATTATATATTTGAAATATTGTATTTATTATTGTATTTGTGAATATTGTATTTTGTATTTTGTAAACTCCTTGGGTTGCCCTGGGGTGACTTTTATGTTGTTAGCCGCCCAGAGTCAGCCTTGTGTTGAGTGGGCGGGATATAAATTGAATAAATAAATAAATAAATAAATAAATTTCTGTGATCATGTGGTAGTCATGACTAGACACCGAAGTGCACAGAACACTGTTAACTTTCCCACCAAAGCAGCATCTATTTATCTACTTGCAATTTCTTGCTTTCAAACTGCTAGGTTGGCAGGAGCTGGGACAGACGACCACTCTGTTGCACAGTACAGTGGAACCCCAGACAATGACAAAACTTGGTTCCACAAGTAATGCCATTGTCTGTTTTTTGTCGTTGTCCGGGAGTCAGAAAAACACTCACCCTCCGGAGGGAGAACTGGCCTAGCGCATCACCACGGAATTTTTTCACCCATTTCAGCTTCTCTGCCACCTCTGCCACCTCTGGGAGGCTCAAGGGACCCTATCTGCGCTGTTTCCGACACCCCGTGACCCCTCTGGGGTGGTGCTGCAAGGAAAAACCTCAAGCTGATGAAGGCGTTTTGTCTGGCATTTTGGCTTGCAGCATCGCCTGGGGGGCGTTGCAGGGGGTTGGAAACAATGCAGATAGGGTCCCTGGAGCATAACAGAGGCACCCGAGGTGGCAGAGAAGCCGAAATGTATGAAAAAAAATTCTGTGGTGACTACCTTCAGTTGTTCATAGTTCTGCAACTTCTGCTCTTTTGCAGAATTGTAAGATACACATTGTCTCTCTTCTCTTCCTTAACATGATCTGTTTGAGATTCCAAGAACAGAAACATGTTTGTTTTTTGAAGTACTGTCTTTTCTGAACTCTCTTTGTTGTTCAGTCGCACAGTCGATTCCGACCCTTTGTGACCCCATGGACCATTGTCCTCAAGGTACCTCTGTCCTCCACCATCCTCCTCAACCTGCCGAGCTCTGAGCCCATTGCATCTACAATACCATCTAGCCATCTTGTTTTTGGCCTCCCACTTCTTCTTTTGCTCTCAACCTTTCCCAGCATCAAGGCTTTCTCAAGCAAATCCTCTCTTCTCATTTTATGTCCAAAGTACTTTAGCTTCATCTTTACTATTTGACCTTCTAAGGAGCAATCAGGGTTGATTTCTTCTAAGATTGACCTATTTGTTCTCCTCATTGTCCAGGGGACTCTCAAAACTCTCCTCCAACACCACATTTCAAAGGCATTTATTCTTCTGTGTTCAGCTTTCCCAATGGTCCAGCTCTCACAACCATATATTGCCACCGGGAATACCATTGCTTTGTCTATGCAAATTTTTGTTTGCAAGGTGATGTCTCTACTTTTAACTATGTTCCCCAGGTTTCTCATAGCTTGTCTCAACTCTTTAAGTCTAATCAATACTCAAGATTTTGTTACTTGGTGTAGTGTTGTTTATTTATTTATTTTTAATTTATAGGTCTGCTTTCCTCACATCTCTGAGATGTAGATCAGGCTGAGATGACATTACTAGTGCAAGGGTACACAGAGAGTTTTATGGTCAAATATAAATTTAAATCTATGTCTCTTAAGTCATATACCAGGATTCTAGCCACAATACAACATATCGCTTCTTCATGAAGCGAGATTGAAATTACCAAAACACTTGTAACTACAGAAAAAAGAAACCAATAGGAACTTACTCCAAAGGTTTTAAGCCAATCAAGATTCCTTAATAAAGTTTTCTATTTAAAAAAATGCCAGGGAAATAATACATATTGCATTTATCTAGATATGGCCTTAACTGTAATCTAACTCTGGTGAAAAAATTAAGGTATTAAGAAGTCTCTAGGCATTTGTCTATCATTTTTATGGGGATAGAGGGAATTAATAGAACATAATGAAAAACTTAATTATACTCACCTAATTATGAAAAATTAATAGAAATTCAAAGTGCAGAAATGGGGTAATTGTATAAAGCTAATAATGTTGCTGATAAACCATCAAAAAACCAAAGCTGAGGGTCTCTGCAGGAGATTGGCTATCTGTAATTTCCTGACTACAAAAGGTGGCTAATAGGATGGACAACTTAACCCGATCTGGAATTTATTTGAATAATTTTTAAAGAATATGTTTTATATATATTTTTAAAAATAGGAGAATAGATGATGAAAGGCAAGTAATGATAAGCTAGTGGATTTCAGCATTGGCATAAAGGTTAAGTAAGAATCCTGTTTTGGTGGTACTCATGAATTTAAGACTTCAACCTAGTTGCATTTATTTGCAGAACTGCAAATAACTGCATTTATTTGCAAAACTATTTAACAAATGAGTCTGTATATATCTTTAGGCAAAAATATGCAAATTTAGACACAAAAATTTAAAACACACACACACATGTAACTTAGGTCTAGTTATGAGTTAAAGTTGGGTTCTTAATTGTCCTTCTTTATTGTCCTATGAACAAGATTAGACCCAACCATGAGAAATTATGATCTGTTTTAAAAAATAGTACTTCAAAGAGCCATTGCTTACAAGTCTCAATATTTGTATTTAATAAACCCACTGAAATCAATTCCACAAATTTTGCTATTTTACATGTATACTGTTTCCTTGCTCAAGGGTAGTTACTGGATGAGTGCTTATTGGAGCAGGTATCATATTAGAAGAATTGCTGCTTTAGCCATATCTTGTAGGGCATGCCTAATGTCTATTATTCAAACTGGATTCTGAAAAGGAAGAGGCACTATTGCAACTGGTTACTACTGCATGAAAGAATGAATGCCCGTCTCTGTCCCAACTCCTGCCAACCTTGCCGTTCGAAAACAAGAATTGCAAGAAGATAAATAGGTACCACTTCATTGGAAAGGAAAACAGTGTTTCATGCACTTCTGTGTCTAAGCATGCCTGCCACATGTCCATGGAAACATCTGCACATGCAGACAGCGCTGGCTATAAACAGAGATGAGCACTGAACCTTATAGTTGGAGATGACTGGCTTTTGAGCAAGGGTGACTTTTAAGTTTACTGAAGCACATCAATGAATTTCAGAAAAAAAGTCTATGCTTTATGAGTTACAGCAAAGCCTTTGTATGGATCATGAGAAGTTTTGGGTTGTTCTTAGCATGATGGGTTTGCCTCAGCATTTAATTTTTCTGATATGTAATATATATTGTGGAAAAAAATACTGTTAAAACAATGGGGGGCACAGAAAAAGTTTCATGCAGGCAAAGGCATCAGATAAGATGTATTTTGTCTCCCCATGTGTTCAGTCTGTATACAGAACATTTACAGAAAGCAGGATTAAGATAAAGGAGGAATAAAAATTGGTTTAAGAAACACCAATAATTTCAGATATACAAATGATATCTTCTTACAGGCAGAAAGCAGTAATGGCTTGAAATGAGACTCACTGTTTGCATTTTTATATGAAGATGAAAGTCAAAAAAGGAAAAGTAGGACTGCAGTTGAATATTAAGAAGAGAAAAATCATCACTACATAAGGACTAAACAACCATACCAGTGCAAATGAAGAAACTGAAATACTGAAATATTGTGTAGTTCAATCTTCAATCCAAATGGAGATTACAGCCAAGAAATCAAAAGTAGTCTGAGACTTAGAAAAGCAACAATGAAGAATTAGAAAAGATAAGCAAATGTAAGGAAATGTCACTGGAAGCCAAGGCCAAGATCATCCACATTCTTGTATTCCCCATCATTATGTATAGTCGTGAAATCTGGACAGTAAAGAATGCAAGCGCGGCGCCAAAATGGCCACCGCGCTCTTTGCGGGGGCCCCCTACCGGACGAAGGCATCCGGGTAGTTAGGGGGCGTGGCCAGCACCCTTATAAAAGGGGCGGCCACGAGGCAGCCGAGCTGCCATTTTGCGAAGCGATGGAGAGGAGAAGTTTTTCCCCAATTGCTCCGTCACTCTTACCTTAGCCGGGAAGCGTACCTTGGGCAGCGGTCCTTTTCGCTCCTTTTCTTCGGCTTCCCAGCACTTCTACAGATGCCTTCCAAAAAGAAGGCGATGGCGAACGCGGTTCGCACTTCGCGGAGGCGCCAGCCGGGTCGGAGGACCGCGACTGCGCCCCCCCCAACAGCCCGCTTTGCCGGGGGCACCCACCGGGACCGGTGGGATGGGGTCGGTTGCCCCATGGCCCGAGGCCGGGCATCCTCAGACAGGCCCGGTTCACTCCTCGGGGCCTTCTGCCCTTGGCCCGCAGCTTCCTGCGGTGGGTTTTAACCAGGGGGGGTGGTTGGGTTCCCTTCCCTGGCAGGGCATGCCTCCGGCCCCTCAGGGTCCGGTACTGGGTTCATGGCCATATTCGGGCCCCGGGGTCCAGAGACCTGGCCCGGCACCTGCTACCGGTGGGCCGGCCGGCCCTATGCCCCCTATCGGCGTTGGGGGCTATGTTAACGTCGATGTCCTTCTGGCCCGCGTAGCGGCCCTCGAGGCGTCCTTGGGGATGGTTAACCCACCCGAGGCGCCTTTGGGATCACAGGTCGACGCATCGGCTGCTGGTCATCGCCAAGCGGCCGGACGGGTCGAGCTGCTCGAGGCCCATGGGTCGACGTCAGCCGCTGCCTCGCAGCTCCCCATGCAACAGATGCTGCCGTCAGGTACTGACCAGGCCTCGTCCACAAGCTCGGTTGCGGTCGCGAGCTCCGACGCCCGCAGTGGGCCGGAACCCCCGGTGGGGGTGGCCCATGGGGGTGCAGCATGTGAGTATACGGTTCAAACTAGTGCACCCACACCTCTGCCTACATTGGGGGGAGGCTTCCAGTGGCCGTGGCCTCGTATGGTTGGCGCGGTGGTCCAGCCACCGCCTGCCCAGCCGGGGATGGCACCTTCGACCCAGGGCCCCACTTGGGGTGGCGCCCCCTATCCCATTGGGAATTTACTCGGGGTGGCGGGCTTGGTTCAGGCTCCTTTCACCGCGCCCACTGCTGCCACTGTGCCGGTATCGGCGTTGCCTACGGCTGTGTACCTCAAGGCCCGGCCGGATCTGGCCATTCCGATGGTCCAGTATTTAGATAACATATACCGGGTGATGGTTGACTTCCCCGGCCCGTCGTGGTTGGCTTACGACGAAGAATTCCGCATGAGAGTGCCCCTACACCCGGAGATGAGGTGGGATGAGCCCTGCCAGAAGCTGTGGCTTCTGTACATGACCCCCACGCGCCCTGCGCCTGGGGAGAGGTACCATTGTGGACATGGGGTCCAGCGAGCTGCTCCGGCGCAGGCACCCCGCCAGGTGGCGGGGCAGGGGGTTCCAGCCCGCCTGCTGTGTTGGACCTTCTCGGCCAATGGTACCTGTAGTAGGAGAAATTGCCGATATAGGCATGAGTGTCCCTCTTGTGCTGGCCCCCATGCTGCCTCCGCCTGTCCCAGGCCAGGAGGAGCGCGGGGCAGGGGTAGAGGTGGACAGAGGGCGGGCAAGACTGCCGCAGAGGGAGCTGGTCAAGCAAAAGGCCCCCTCACCAATTAACGTGGACATGTTGGAGCGTTGGCTCACGATGTACCCGAGGAGGGCAGACGCAGCTTACCTGCTTGAGGGTTTCCAGCAGGGGTTTCACATTCCTTTCACGGGGGACAGCGCTCCCCAAGATGCACCCAACCTCTTGTCACTCAGGGGAAGGGAGGAGGTGGCTGCCTTGAGCATTACTAAGGAGGTCGATGCCGGCAGGGTCGCCGGCCCTTTCCCTGCCCCCCGTTTCCTAATCTCAAAGTTTCCCCCTTGGGGTTAGTGCCCAAAAAGTCACCAGGTGAGTTCCGCTTAATACATCACTTGTCTTACCCAGCCGGCCGATCAGTCAATGATGCTATCCCTGATGACCTTTGTTCGGTCAGGTATACATCTTTTGACCAGGCACTGCGCATGGTGCGCTCATGTGGCCCAGGTGCACTGTTGGCTAAGTGCGACATCAAGTCGGCCTTCCGTCTCTTGCCGGTGCACCCGGGCGACTTTGAGTTGCTGGGTTTCAAGTTCCGGGCTGAATATTATTTCGACAAGGCCATGCCTTTTGGTTGTTCCATTTCATGCTCGGCATTCGAGCGTTTCAGCACCTTCCTACAGTGGGCTTTCGTTCGCAGGTCAGGCTCTCGGTCTGTAGCCCATTACCTGGATGATTTCTTATTCGGGGGTGAACGGGGCTGGGACACGTGCTCGCGTCTCCTCAACACATTTCAGACGCTAATGAAGGAACTTGGTGTCCCTTTAGCGCCCGAAAAGACCGAGGGCCCATCTACCAAGCTCACATTCCTGGGGGTGGAAATTGACACGTTAGTGCAAGCATCCAGGTTACCAGCTGATAAGGTGTCACGGATCGTTGCACTCATATCCGACTTGCTGGCTAGACGCAGGGCATCCCTTCGTGAGCTACAGGTGCTGCATGGTCACCTCAATTTTGCTTGCAGGGTGATCGCACCTGGCAGAGCCTTTGCTCGGCGCTTGTGCGACGCCATGACAGGCTTAACCAAGCCACACCACAGGGTACGTCTTAGCAGGGGTCTTAAGGCGGATATGTTCATCTGGCTCCAGTTCCTAAGGGAGTTCAATGGGGTGTCATTTTGGAGGTCCGACCTTCTGGCTTCCCCTCGTTTTCAGGTCCAGTCCGATGCATCGGGGTCCCTGGGTTATGGGATGTACTTCGAAGGGAAGTGGGCCTACGGCAGGTGGCCGCCAGCCTGGTCGGGCACAGGTCGCTTGCGCGATCTCACGTATCTGGAATTTTTTCCCATTCTGGGAGCCTTGATGCTATGGGGTGAGGAGTGGGCCAATTCGGTAGTATATTTCTGGTGTGACAATGCGGCAGTGGTCCACATTGTCAACTCACAGACATCTAAATCTCCCAGGGTCATGGAGCTGGTGCGCCAGTTTGTGTTGCGCAGCCTGCACCTCAATGTGCTATTCAGGGCTAGGCATGTGCCTGGTGTTAATAACGATATCGCTGATGCTTTGTCCCGCCTGCAGATCTCCCGGTTCCGTGCCTTGGCCCCGGACGCAGAGGAATTTCCCTCGCCGCTCCCGGACGAGATATGGACACTTGGCAAGGAGAGGTGAACCGGGCGATCGGCATGTCGCTGGCGCCCCGCACGCATAAGGCGTATCACCATGCATTCATCACTTTCCAGGCCTTTTGTGCCCAGTTTCGACTACTCGAGGCTTGGCCTATCCCAGTCGCCCACATTCTCCAATTCATGGTTTACCTACATGCCCAGGGCCTAGCCCCCCGCACCATAGCATCCAGACTGTCAGCGTTGGCATTCATGGCCAAAGTGGGGGGTTATGCTGACAGCACCACTGATTTCCGTATATGACATGTTTTGGAGGGGTGGGTGCGGGAGTGTGGGCGTAGCCCGGATGACCGCCACCCAATTTCCCCAGGGGTACTTACCCACCTAGCACGGGGCTGGCATGACCTCTGTTTTGACAGGTATGAGGCAGCCCTGTTTCATGCGGCTACTACGGTGGCCTTTTTTGGAGCACTCCGCATCAGCGAGCTGGTGATGCTGTCTAAGGCGGATGCAAGTCGTAGGGCACTGGAACTCGACTATGTCTATGTTTGCAATGATTGGGCTCAGTTGAGGATACGCTCCTCTAAAGTTGATCAGCATGGCGTAGGCAGTGGAGTAAGACTGCTATGATGTTCATTGGCAGACATCTGTCCGGTTGGTGCCCTACAGGAGTTCCTTGCACTGCGTGGCACGCACCATGGCCCGTTTTTCTGTCACCAAGATGGGTCTTCCCTTACTAAATTTCAATTTTGGAGGGTGACCGGTAAGGCACTAGCCAGTGTTGGCCTCCCTGGGGCTCGTTACGGCACCCATTCATTCAGGATAGGGGCGGCTTCTACTGCAGCTGCTTTTGGGTACTCCGTGGCGGAAATACGCCGCATGGGAAGGTGGGGATCACAATGTTTTCAGTTTTATGTTCGCCCTCTTCAGCCGTGAGTACCAGTTTAGTCACTGCACTGTTTCTCCCCCCCTTTTTTCATTGACAGACCCTGGGTGTCGTATTACACCGGTGACAGTATGGATGGTGGGCCACAGCTACGTGCATAGGGCAGCGTCGTACGCTGCGGCATAGGGCAGCGTCGTACGCTGCGGCGACAGAGTGGGGACCCCGACTGGGACTGGGTGCATCCGCAAGTCTCAGATGGTATGGTAAGCGCGGCATGTTATGGCGGGAACTGTTGCCGTTCCTTTTATCCAGCAGGAATGCTGCCCCGCCAGATATTCTGATCATACACCTTGGGGGCAATGGTTTAGGGCAGGTCACTGGCCTATCGCTGAAGCATGCGATTTGCGGTGACCTGGCTTACTTACATTATGTGTTGCCCGCCACAACCTTCAGGGAGGGTTCGACCTCCAGGCCCTTGACCGAGCTCGTCGCTCGGTGAACAGGGCTATTGCCCGGTTCCTTTTCGACAAGGGTTGGGGGCGCGTCATTCGACACCCCACCATCAGCCTACAAAATTATGAGCCTTATTCAGGGGATGGGGTCCATCTGTCGCAGGGAGGTATGGACCTCCTGTTAGGAGATTGGCGAGCAGGCCTGTTGACCGAGCTGACAGTCTGGGAGGGGGCGTCAAGCCTTTATTGAGCCTCTCCGTGTGGCGGGTAGCACTGGTAAGGTAAACATTTATGACCCACAGGTATCCTGTTGGTTCGCAATTGACTGGACAACACTAGACAGGCACAAGTTGATTAACGTTGTCCGGTCAACGACGAACCAGGCGATGGGGTGATGGCAAGAGCTAGGCAGCATGCATCACCCCGTTATTTTACGGATACGCGTCAGAGGGTGGGGTCAGTAGTTAGATATTGACTACGGTCAACAATTTGTTTGTTGTCAACAAACAAATTGATACAAATGGATACATTGTAACCAATTTCCGTTTGCAATTTTGGGTGGTACCTTACCAGTGTTACTTCGGCCTGCTTGCCTTAAGAATTATAATTGGTTGAATACCAATAGAAATTTATAATTCGGACTAGGGCATGAATCAATAAACGTGGTCCAATGCCGTTATCCACTTTCATCAGTGTCTGAGTCCTTTATTGGGGGGTGCGCCTGCAAAGTTGATAGGGGGGAAACATTTCTTTGAAATATGGTGCTGGATGAGAACTTTGTGGATAACTTGAAGTGCCAGGAAGACAAACAAGTGAGTCTTAGATCAAATCAAGCCTGAACTGGAGGCAAAAATGATGAAGTGTGATTCTGTCCTACTTTGGGCACATCATGAGAAGGCAATACTATCTGGAAAAGACAATAATGCTTGGAAGAGTTGACAGCAGTAGGAAAAGAAGAAAACCAAATGCAAGATGGATTGACTCCATCAAAGAAGCTTCAGCCCTGAGTTTATTAGAGCAGGGCATAGCTAATTCTGATCACTGACTGAATTATCATAAATTGCAGACAACTTGATGGCATGCAACAACAACAGTTACACACAGAGAAAGTAAAAAACTTAACTTGCAGCAGCTTCTTGCTGCTAATAAATGAATCTCTGCTTGGCTTTTCAGATGTGGGCAGGTACAGAGAATATACAGTGCACCTGAAAAATCCATGTAGGGATTCATTATTAGCCAATGAGAAGCTGCTGGATATTATGCCATTTACCTTCCAGAGGTATATGTATGCAATAGCATTTGGGCTTTAGCCTTTATACCCATGCAAAGGTGGGTATCCCATGTCCTGAAAATTTCAACCACCTGCACACAGCATTAATCTCAGCAGCAAATTGGCAATAGCTGTAAATCAGCACGGGAATGTTATGTTGCACATCAGTCATGTGGCATGATGTACATCAGAAAGTATCTAAATTGACTTAACTAGCAGTACTTCACCACTGAAATGTATGCCAATAGACTGCTGCCAGAATATTTAGATTTCAGACAATTATTTCACTTAGATTTCAGAAAATGATTGTTTAGGAGCAAAGATTAATAATGCCCTTGGAAACCATCAGGATTCTTCATCAAAACAAGACATAATGTTTGTAGAGTCCTTGTTTTCAGTCAAACATGTCATTTTTCTTAAACTAAATATGCCCTTTTGGTCATATTTTTGTTTTAGCATGTGGACTATTGTGGCCTATCACAGGCTGAAGAAGTTTGTAACATCACATCCAGACCCATTAAGGTTGTCCACCCTTCTTATAATGGTTTGTGTTTTTTCTCGATGAGCACTTAAACAAGCCTGTAAAGAAACTCAACAGTGTTATATCAATTGTGGAGATGGACAGTTCATAATAATTCTGTTTAATACATTCATAAATGAGCTGCAGTTTACATACAGTACCAACAAATATTCTTTACTAATAAATCATGCCAGAGCAACTAACATTAGTGGGTCTATAATCCCTCAAATGTCTATTTCTAGAGAAGCAGTCTCCTGTAACAAAAGCAATAAACTTTCTTGTGACATCTAAAAGACAAACAGATTTATTATGGCATAAGCTTTCATGGATGAAGCAGACTGAAATGGAACAGAAGCTCAAAATAAATGTGTTAGCCTTTACCAGTATGGTGCTTTAACAACCTGTGTTGGGATTACTGTTGCATTTATATTAACCCATACCAGGTGGAACTCTGTCCCACTGCCATTCTAACCAATTTCATTTTGGTAAGCAACCAACATGGCTTTACCAGCACAGTAGTGGTACAGCTTTGGAACAGTCCCTGACAATGGCTCAAGGTGGTCAGCTTATATACAGTGAGAATGGTAGCTATATAGGTTGATACATTTTGGCGGGCTTCCGGGGAAGTGGGAAAGTTTGTACTGATGAATCAGCTATTTTGACAGACATTGCAAGCACGGTGCAAAAATGGCCACCGCGCCCAAGCAAAAGGTGATGGCTCCTAAGCCGTGGCTGAGGGGGAGGGCTCTGCCCACCCACCCCCACATCTAGGGGGCCACCCCCGGGCTGGAGGGCTTGGGTGGCGCCCCTGCAACCAGGTAGTAGGGCCGGTTTAGCCACTACCACCAATGCGGGCGGACAGACTGCTGCCTACCCACCCAATGCCGGGGTTCAGGCAGGGGCGGCACAGGCTGGCCCCTCTGGGATCACTACCCCTATGGGGTCTTTGCCCGGTTCTGGGCAGGGCGGCCCACTTGGGCCTGGTGCGGGTTTCCGCCCCACCATTCCCCCGGCCCTACATGGGCCGGATTATTGGTCATGGCCCTATTCGGGCCCAGGATCCAAACCTGGGTTTGTACCTCCGCAATTATACAGGTGGGTCTGAGGCTGTTGATGCCCTCCTTGCATGCATTTTGGTGCTGGAGGCATCAATGGGCATTGCCCCGCAACCTTCCAAAGGTGGGTTTGCACATCCTGCATTCCCGGCCCACACGTCGACCACCGCTGTCCAGTGGGCTGCTGCCAGGGTCGAGCTGCTTGAGGCCATCAGGCCAGCTCAAGCTGGCGCCTTGCAGCTCCACGCCAGATCATCGCAATGGGGCTTGCCGCAGGGGTCCGGTCCTGCGTGGCAAGGGTGCAGCGGCACGCAGAGCTCGATCCCCATCGCAAGCTCCAACGCCCGCCGTGGGCCAGAACCCCCAGTGGGGGTGGCCCACGGGGGTGCACTGGGTGAGTATCCTCGTCAATTGAGTACACCAGTGACACTACCTAGCAACACTGGGGGGTACAGTGGCTATGGCCACGACAGGTTACCATGGGTGCACAGTAGTATCCACACTGTACCGTTAACTCCTGGTTCCCCAATTACCCCCCGGTTATGACAGGGGTGACCGCCCCTATGGGTATGCCTAATGTTTCAGGGGTTGTTCAGGGCCCACTGTGCACACTCTCGATTCAATCTGTGCCAACTGCGGCCCTACCGACAGCCGGTTATTCCTTGCCCCTGGGTGACCATCTTTCCCAGGCCACAAGGGAGAGGATTTGGAGGGGGGGAATATGTGGACATTTTCTCCCTCCTAAACCGTGAGCCCACCAAGGAAGAGAGGGAAGGGCAGGATGATAGGGACAAGGAGTTGTCCCGTCGTCATAAGCCACCGCGCACCTGGGCCAATTGGTTACCGGCCTATCTCATTTATATGGCGGTATACCTGAGGACCCGCCCTGACTTAGCCATTCCAATGGTGCAATACCTGGATAATATTTATCGGGCGGTGGTGGATTTCCCTGGACCGTCATGGTTGGCCTATGACGAGGGAGTTTAGGATGAGAGTGGCCCTCCATCTGGAGATGAGGTGGGATGAGCACTGCCAGCAATTGTGGCTCTTGTACATGACCCCCACGCAGCCGGCGCCTGGTGACCAGTACCATTGTGGCCATGCCGTGCAGCGGGCGGCTGCTATACAGGTTCCCCGCCAGATGGCGGGGCAGGGGGTTCCAGCCTGCCTGCTGTGATGGAGCTTCTCCGCCAGCGGAGTGTGCAACAAGCGTCAGTGTCGGTTCCGGCACGAGTGCCCCTCTTGCGCTGGCCCTCACGCCGCCTCCGCATGCCCATGGGCTGGTGGGTCATGAGGCAGAGGAAGGGGTGGACAGGGGGCAGTCAGAGCTCCCTCTGATGGTGCGACCAATCAGAAAGGCCCCCTCCCCAATTAATGTCCAGGTGCTGAAGCATTGGCTTGCCACTTATCCTAGACAGGATGATGCGAAGTACCTACTTGAGGGTTTTCAATTTGGCTTCCGCATACCATTTCAGGGGGTATGCGGGCCTCAAGATGCCCCGAACTTAATTTTCTTCAGGGGTAATGAGGATATCGCCGCCCAATCTATAGCTAAGGAGGTCACCGCACTGAGGGTTGCTGGGCCATTTGCTGACCCACCATTCCCGAACTTGAAGGTGTCACCTTTGGGTTTAGTACCTAAGAAGTCCCCGGGTGAATTTTGGTTAATTCACCACCTTTCTTACCCTGCGGGTTCTTCGGTCAATGATGCAATACCTGATGACCTTTGCTCGGTCAGGTATACTTCCTTTGACCAGGCCTTGCAGATGGTACGCTCGTGTGGCCCAGGGGCGCTACTGGCAAAGTGTGATATTAAATCGGCATTCCGATTGTTGCCAGTGCACCTGGACGACTTTGAGCTGTTAGGTTTCGGTTTTCGGGACAGTTTTTATGTAGATAAGGCCATGCCTTTTGGCTGTTCTATCTCATGTTCTGCTTTTGAATGGTTTAGCACCTTCCTTCATGGGGTTTTGTTCATAGATCAGGGTCCCGGTCTGTAGCCCACTACCTCGATGACTTTTTGTTCAGAGGGGAACAAGGCACGGACATGTGCCCTCGTCTCCTCCCCACTTTTCAGGTGCTTATGCGGGACCTGGGTGTTCCCCTGGTGCCTGAAAAGACTGAGGGACTCACACCTATTTAGGTATCAAGATTGACACTGTTGCCCAGACATCCAGGTTGCCCATGGAAAAGGTGACGCGGATCTCTGATGCGATTCTGGCAATGCTTGCCAGGCATAAGGTGTCTCTCCGAGAGTTGCAGGTGCTTCACGGCCACCTCAACTTTGCCTGTAGGGTAGTAACACCTGGCAGGGCCTTTGCCAGGCGTCTGTGTGATGCCATGGCAGGCCTTTTAAAACGCCACCACAGGGTTCGGCTGACCAGAGGTTTACGGGCGGATCTTACGGTCTGGCTCACATTCCTTCAGGATTTTAATGGCATCTCCTTCTGGAGATCGGAGCTTATGCTCAGCCCGCATTTCCAAGTACAGTCGGATGCCTCCGGCTCCCTGGGTTATGGGATTTACTTTGAAGGAAGGTGGTCCTATGGTCAATGGCCTCAGACATGGCAAGGCACGGATCGTTTACGCGATCTTACTTTCCTGGAGTTTTTTCCCATCTTGGGTGCCCTGATGCTCTGGGGGAATAGGTGGGCTAATTCAGTAGTTCACTTTTGGCGTGACAATGCTGCAGTGGTGCACATTGTCAACGCCCAGACATCAAAATCCCCCAGAGTTATGGCATTAGTTCGCCAATTTGTTTTGAGGTCTTTACGCCTTAATGTGCTTTTCAGGGCCAGACATGTACCAGGCATTGATAATGATATTGCTGACGCTTTATCCCGCCTGCAGATCCCCCGGTTCCGTGCCTTGGCACCAGAATCAGAGGAACTGCCCTCTCCACTCCCGGCCGAGATCTGGACATTTGGCGAGGAGAGGTGAACCGGGCGATCAGCATGTCTTTGGCACCTCGCACGCGTAAGGCGTATCTACATGCACTCCTACAGTTTAGGAACTTTTGCGGGCAAGAGATCCCTTTTCCCCTTCCCTCATTTTCATTATTTTTTTCTACACATGAGACTGCCACCTTCTACACAGAACTCCATTTCCTATGAATCCTGAGCAGGAAGATGCTATTCTATGCCAAAATTGTAAAAATCCTATGAAGGTTTGGTGCTTCTTCCTGGAAAAATAATGACCAGAAAACTCTGTAACATTTTTTTAAAAGAGATTCCTTGCAACAATGGCTAAAGAGTATATTTTCCCCCTTGGTTTCTCTCTGAGAGTGAGTGCAAGATCCTCATCACTACATTTCCATAATATTTTGCTAGTGCTGTTGCTCAGATTACCAACCTTGAAGGGGGAAAGTGGTTGGTTCTGTAAGAATTTACATAGATTGAAATTTGAAACATACAGTCAAAAGAACAAAACAAAAATCTGTTTCTGGCTGATCTTTAATGCAGGTAAGCTGTATATTGCTGAGGAGAAAACACCTTGAGATAGAGAAGAGTTTTAAGAAACAGAATGAATACATTCCTAGGAAAGAATTGCATAAACAGTTATCATTTGTAAGGTGGGCTTTGCTGTGAACCTTTATCACATCAAATAGTAATGAAGTATGACATTTAAATCCTTAGCCATTCTAAATTGTGACTGAGAAAATGGAACATTGCTGATATCTTTGACAAGGCAAGCGTATGAGGTAAAAGGAGATGCCGAGTTCAGATAAGCTATTTATTTTTTTCCTGACCCCAGTCAATCTTGCTCTTGTTTTTAAAATATTTTATCCCACCACCAGACTACAGGATTTGACATTCATTTGATCTGTCAGAAGAAGCTGGCAGATGAATAGACAGCAAGGATTAACAACAGTCTATGAAAAGAAGGCATATTGATAGCACAGAAAGAGAATGGAGCAAACTGTCACCCCCAAAAACAACAACAACAACCCTGAAGTTCTGGAAAATTTGATTTCCCACAGACATGGCATCCCTAGGTTGTAATTTTCACCTTCTGGGGTAGGGTTTGAAATGAAATATATAAGGGGGAAAGTGGTTACAAGGAAGACACCTCATGTCAATTCCTGGCAATAGCATATTTTAAAAACTGCCATGTTTTTAGAAGGATTTATTTATCTATACACATAATAAATAAATATTGTATTTATTGTTTAGTATTTTACTGCATTCACTGTAATAGCTGCTAAAAGAGGAATATTTTATCTGACTGGACTGGAATTTTATCTGACTGGACTGGAATTTTTGGTTCAGTTCAATGAGTGAGAAAATTTTAGGAAGGGGCTGTGATTCAGGATTTGAATTGAAAAAAGTGAGAGAGATGGAGAAGCAGGAGTTGCTGTTCCATGATGGATAATAAAGCCCTTGCCACCTAGGTTTAGGTAGAAGAATTTCAATATCTTTGCACAGAAGTTGGATTGGATGGATGAATCCACATACTGTGTGTGTGTGTGTGTGTGTGTGTGTGTGTGTGTGTGTGTGTGTGTGTGTGTGTGTGTGTGTGTGTGTGTGTGTTGCGGAACTCCTTCCTACAGCCCATTTAGTGACTTTTTAAAAAATCCAATTACCAATTAATTTAACTATTCCCATGTCTAAGTTCACTACCCAGTCCTCTCTTCCACAACAATTAAAAAGATCATAAGGAGAAACCTTGTTGCAGTTTTTACACTGGCTAGTGGCTGCATTATTTGGTGAAGTATGTGAATGATTGTGCAACTAATTGTGCAAGCACTTGCAGAACCACTTACACAACAAATACCTCACAAATGGTTCAACAACAGGTGGGATATAAATGCAGTGTATAAACAAGCAAACAAACAAATCAGCAGTTACCTAAACAGATTTTGATATGAGCAGCAGGAAAAAGAGCTGCTCAAGAAAACAGTGGGATATTTGTGTAAGATCTAAATGTGTCAAAACGAACCGAAATATCTGAGGGATATTGTAAGGGGGTGCAAAATAGCCACTGGGGAAGAATAATTGGAATAACTGAGCACCTAGAAACAAAGATCCAAGTTATCCTGTATGGAGACAGTGTTATCTTGTCCTTCACTCTTTGCTTAGTGTAAAATATGACCACAGTAAAATATGAGTTGTTAGCCAGGAGAATAGTGTTCTATCACTTCTGAACAATCTGTTGTTAATTAGGAATGTTGGCAAGATTACAATTAATGTGAGCTCTAGCTGCCTATAGTTCTTGTTTTATTGCGAGAGAAGCACACACATCCTCAATTCTCATAACCAGATCACAATTCTTTATGAGGCATCTCTTGTTGATTTCTTACTTTAATTCATGTGCAGCTTGCTTTCATCAGGTAAAGCATTTCACATGTAATTAGAAAAAATTAGCCTTGCTCCAAAGACTCCTTATGGAATCCTTGGGAAGTTTCTTATTTCCTAACTAGCATATTTTGTCCGGCACTGCCAGGCAGGTTGTTTTTAATGTGGGTGTTGGTGGTAGGGGTGGCTTTGGAGGGTGCACACATACACAACACAAACACAAACACACACACATACACACACACACACAAACACACACACACACACCACAACCACACACATGCACAACACACACACACGCCGAAGCTGCATGGGGAGAGGAGGGGCTGCCCCTCCTCCTCCCCACCGAAGCTTTGGCTAGGCCACACACACACACACACACAATCACACACACACAACCCCACCGAAGCTGCCTCAGGCTGGGCCATGGTGACACAGAAAGCAAGTGGCCCTGCTCAGAAGGCTGTGCCAGGGAGGCGCAGAGTGCCATCAGTCCAGCTGGCAAGAGGTAAATGGGGTGGAGGACATGGACTGAGGGGGGGGACGGGTGGGGGGGGTTGTGTTCCCTCTTTCTACTCCTAGACCAGGGCGGGTTGTGTGGTCCCCAGGCCTGTTTCACCCCACACCTCTGTCCCTGTCGTCCGGCCCACTTACCTGTTGCCAGCTTGGCAGTTGGCTGGGCCGCTCACCTTCCATGCCTCTGTGGTGCGCCCTGTACACCATCCCCACCAGCGCCGAGGCCTTTGCCAGTCGGGCAGGGGGCACCAAAAGAAGACGGCCCAGCTGGCAACTGACATGCCCGCCTGCCTGCCCGTCCACCTGCCCAATGTGGGAGTGGCTTCCCTCCAGGAGACAAAGTGGTTTACGCATTGGTCGACCATTTTTTTTTAACATGCACACAGGCTTCCCAGCATTCTCCGCTCTCACACTCTTCAGCCTGATTGGCTGAGGTGTGGCATGGCATGGAGGGTGCTGGGCCTTGTTGTTTGGCCAGGTGTGGATGTGCATGCTGGACACGAATGGCCCGTGCACCTTATTTGAATTTATACACACACACACACACACACACACACACACACACACACACACACAGCTTTCCTTGTCTTGTGGACGACCCAAAGCAGTTCACAATATTCAAAAACATACAATAATACAGGATCACACAGCAATAATACAACTTTACATGTGCAAAAATACAAAATAACATAAAAATACATCATATTACAACAGTAATGTAAAAAATGCAATAAGAGCAAAACAAACTGACTGAAAAATCCCCAGCTTCTTTCCAAGCCCTCCTGGCCGACAGGGCCAGGAAGGTAAAGTCATGAAGGACAGTGAAGTCAGTGGCTGCCCCCAACTTTTCAAGTCCTCATTGTGAGTGGGGCCAGTAGGGGAAAGTCAGCGGCTCCAGGTGAGCCACGTCTCCCATCCCAGGCCGGTGTTGTGGGCCCGGGAGAGACATGGTAGGGACCTTCACAGTGGCAACTCTGGCAGCTCTGGCGGACCTGGCTTCTAAAGTCCTTGCGGTTGGCAGGGCCAGGAGGGGAAAGTCAGCAGCTCCAGGTGAGCCACATCTCCCATCCCAGGCCAGTTGCGTGGGCCAGGGAGAGATGTGGCAGGGACCCTCACGGTGGCTGCTCTGGTGGACTTCATTTTTGAAGTCCTCGTGGGAGGCTGGGCCAGGAGGGGAAAGTCAGCAGGTCCAGATGAGCTGCGTCTCCCATCCCAGGCCAGTGGTGTGGACCCGGGAGAGATGCGGCAGGGACCCTTGCCAAGTAGGTATAGATGGCACAGTATGTGACCGTGTTGTATAATATTTTTTTTCAAAAGCAGAAATAGCTACTTGCCAACAACTCAACATTGATCATCAGGTGGCAGTAAACTAACCTGACAATCCTGGGGATTAATGGCCTTGGGTGGCAAAGGCAACAAAGAAGGATGATGGTCCCCACTTGAATCCATCTTGATGTAGAGCAGCAGCTTCATCACTACTGGCCTGGGGTTGGGGAGGACTTTGTGTGCCAAAAGGACTTGTTTGGTACTTCATTTTTAACCGTTTGAAAAAGGTGGTTGGTATGGCATATCTGCCCACTTCCATTACAGTTTTCAAGCAGCATAATGAATATATGTGTTCACAAAACAATAATGACCAAAATACAACCCCAGGAAAGTTGAAGGTTGACTGCATTCTGCAAAATACAGAAATACAGAAATGCAGCATTGTGTTTTGATAAGTGTAATAAATGACAGTTGTGGAACTTAGTCAACTGTTAAATAGTTAAAGGTCTCCCTTGCTTGAAAGCCAGTCATGGCTGCATTATTTGGTGCATTATTATTTGGTGCAGCCAAAGAGTCAGCACTGTCTACCTCTGCAGACATTTCCGTGGTCATGTGGCAGGCATGACTAGATGCCGGAGTGCACAGAATGCTGTTATCTTTCCCACTGAGGTGGTACCTATTTATATACTTGCATTTTTTTTGTTTTCAAACTTCTAGGTTGGCAGGATCTGGGACAGAGCTGGCAGCTGGGAGCTCACTGTCACACATAAGAACAGCCTTCCTGGAACAGGCCACAGCCCATCCAGTCCAGCATTCTGTCTCACACAGTGGCTCACCATTTGCTTCAGGGTATTCCCAAGCAGATGCATTCACCTGCTTAGGATTCCCTGGAAATGGTATTGAGAGCTATCCTGCCTATCTCTTGTAGCACTCTGGTCTCAGACTGCTGACCTGCTGACTTTCCTGTCATCACATTCAGCATCTTAACCACTAAGCCACCACTTTATTCTCACTATAAAACTCAGTTCATGTTGAAAATGGGATACATCTGGGTTATTATTGTCACCAGATTGATTTCCTTCTCGTCATATGTATAGGTGTGGAACATCAAAAGGGAATTTTGTTGTCACACTAATCCAGCTAGTGTATGAAAAATTATTTCCTTCATAAGTATTTGAAGCCTATCACTGTTTTTTTAAGAAAGGAAAATTGCATTTCTCATTTATTCTCTTATTTTTTTCAAACATCCTTTTGTTATGATTACTGTTATCTCACTGTTCTGTAACTCTGACTGTTCTTGTTAATGTCTTCCTTTGTAGCATTTGTATTAACTGTAGTGCTTTGGGAAGTATCCTATGGGAAACAGGAGAAAAACTGATTTGTCTTGCTCACAATCAGCTAATGCAAATACTTTCAGTAGACTTTATTTCCACAAATTTCCTTTAGCATCAATGTCAAGTGCAGCTGTTGGTGAATGGGCACTTTCATTTCTTTCCTCTTCTTCTTTGTCTTCTTTTTTATCATTATGAAATCCCCAGTATTACACTGGCTAAAAACCAATTCTGAAACACACAAGAGCTACTGCAGTGTTCTTGGAGTGTCCTGTTGAGCTATTCAAATGCAGGAAGAAATCTTCTTTCTTTTCTTTATAGTTTCTCTTCAAGTGACATTGTTCTTGCATCAGTTTGACTACTGAAGACATGGCTTCACAAGTAGAACTGGTTTTGAATGAACTATGTTGCAAATGAAATCAAATTACATAGGATTCAGTTTAAGCTTGTGTGTCTGCTTTTCTTCTTTTACCTACTGTGGAAAACATCACACAAATCTTTCAAAATGTCTTATGATGCAAACCACAGACAAAATAAACATACGTTTATTAGCTGATATAATTTCTGACATTTATGCATTTAAGATATCCAGCTAAATGGGGACATTTGAGGATTCCTGCCTCATATCAACTACTTATGATGATACTTTTGTTGTTCAGTCACATAGTCGAGTCTGACCCTTTGCAACCCCATGGACCACCATACACCAGGCTTCTCTGTCCTCTGTCATCCTCAGCAGCCCACACAGTTCTATGCCCATTGCATCGACAATGCCATCTAGCCATCTCATTCTCTGGCACCCCCTTTTCCTCTTGTCCTCTTAATTTCAAAACTAGTTAAGTTTTAGTCATGTAGTGAAACCTTATTTATTTACATAAAAATATCATTTTTCCTATGGGTTTGCTTCAAGTTACATAAAAAATAATTTTTCCTATCAGTTTGCTTCGAGTTACATAAAAAACCGACTTAAGCAAAAGCCTACAGAACGGACTTTTTTTCATAAGTAGGGTTTTTACTGTATATACATCACTACTCAAAAAGATCCAGGAAAATCAACACTTTGGTTTTCCCCATGAACATAAATTAATCGAACTCAATAACTCATTCTGATAGCTTAGAAGAGAGAAGGATTTCCTTCCTCTCATTATTTTCTGGATTGTTCTCTTCAGATTCTCCTCAGAATCTCTTCCAAAAGTTTCTCAGAATCTCTTCTGATTCTCCTCAGAATATCTTCTGAAAGTTCCCAGCATCTCTTCAGATTCACTTCAGAATCTCTTCAGATTCTCCTCAGAAAGTTTCCCTCTCTGAAAATTTACCTTAGACTCTCTCAAATTCTTATACCTCAAGTTCTCTTTCTTTCCAGTTCCCCTCAGGAAAAAAAACCCTCTCTTTCCTTTTTATACCTCACCATTCCCCTCCTGGCTTATCTAATTTGCATTAACCAATCAGAAAGCATTTTGATACCTCTCTGTTCTCTGCCCAGCAACAGGGTATCAGAGTCCCATACCTGCCTTCTCTACTATATACATAGAGAGATATAACAAAGTTTAACTAACATATGGACTTGTAACTACTTTTTGTGTAACTTGTGACCCCATGGTAGGCTCTATCATGACACTTCAATTTATTATGAATCATTATTCACCTATGAATGCAAATTGTTTTATCTAGCACTACATGCATGGAGCATTTGGAAAAATTGGCTGTATTCCTGAGAATCCCAAAAGAAAACTAGACAAGATTCAGATTTTGTATCTAGAGACAGTACTCCCTCAAGCGGTAAAAAAAAAATCTGATTGCAAAAACAGCTTAGAAACATATGATTGATTAGTAAACTGTAAACATTTTCTTCTTTTTCAGCCTGCCAGATAAGATGCAAAAAAATTACAAAGGAGATTTTATTTCTAGAGCTAAATATTCTAAAAGCAGAAAATAACATTTGTCTGAATGTTTGTTTTGATCCTCAGAGTTAAGGAGGGTTATGAGCTCCCCCTCTCCCATTTCTATCGGATAGGAATTCAACAAATAGTCTGTTCCTCTGCTTCCCATAGGTCTCAGAGGAAAATATCAGAGATTATTCCTGAAAAGAAAGAATTCTCAATAATACTCCATATGTATGAGATGGATGAGAGCCAACAACTCCAAGTACAATAACTTCTTCCCTCCCAACGCCCGAAATGAAGAGGCAGCACACAGATCTTTTTGGTGAAGACTTGGGCCACACTTTTATTAAATAATTAATTGAAATCCCCTAACCTGCAGTGGGGCTTGGTAGTTCAAACCTGTTACTAGAACAGGTAAATCCCTCTTCACCTCTCTAATGAATCACTAGCACCTGTGCAGTGCTGATCCTTGCCAGCTACTGCCCCATGCTGAGTAGAGGAAAGCTCACCCGCAAGCATTTCCAACTCTATTCCCATGAATGGATGTTGGTAGTATCATGGCACTGTCACATTGTGTCCTCTGCATGCCCCACTGATTCACCGATATCATCTCAGGAAGAGTATTCATCACATCCAATGATGCCCTGAGGTTTTCATACTGCCACTCTATGCACTACCCACCACCAGAGAGGGCTAGCTCACACTTGGCTCCTCTCATCCCCAACTGCCTTCAAGGACAGCCAGAATGCCCCGCTGCAGGTATGCAAAATAAATGTCAGCCCCTGCATCAGCCAAATGGACCCTATTACCTTGGAACAACTCAGGGTGTCCAAATTGGATACCTGGGTGGTCCAGGATAAAAGAAAAATATTCCTGTAAGCCTACACTTTGAGATCTATTCACTCCACAGCATCATCTGTATAAGCAACACAGATCACCACCCTTCCAAATGTGCCTGGCCAAAATAGCTGAACAAACAACAACTATTCCAGACCAATGCTCTTTCAACTCCTGAAGGTCTTAAATTGCCCATGCTATCAGGGCTTTACCTTTTATGGTGCCAATATCATTCCTGCCCAGGTGCACAACCAATCAAGGAGTCCTAAACTTACTTCACCCAACAGTGCAAGTAAGAGGTCATTCTATCTCATACCTTTCTTAAGTCTCCACTGGAGCAAAGCCTGGCCACTCAGACCCAGTTGATTACCTAATCTGGCCCTCAACGCTCATCTAGCCACCCAAAAGAGGATACTGTCCCCAAAGAGGAGCACATGCCTCCTTCTCAAAGACTCTACCCCTGGAAGACAAAATTCAGGAAATGTGCACTAAGGGCCTATAACATAATACCTATAACATCTGGAATGCCACTCTCCCTGCTAAATCCATGGTGGCTACAAAAAATCCTACCCCTATATAGAATGAATGTGTTCCCCACTAAACCAAGCGTGTCCAAAGCCTTGGATGTCACACACAAAAATCTTTCTGCTGAACCTCATATGGTGAAATAATCTTGTAAAGCTACTACTGAACATAAACTAACCTTTTCTGACCACTTTAAATGCACAACCTTACATTTTCTTGCCAGGTTAGTCTTAGATGAGCATAAAATTCCCAGTGTAGATCACTAAAAAGGAGGGCCCACCTAGACATGTCCTGCTAAGAGGATGCTAGCAATTCACTGACTCAGAAGGCTGCAAAAAATGTGATCAAAGACAATGAAATGGTAATGTGAAAGTAGCTAGTTAGCCTGTGACCTAACTGGCTGTTTTCTCCTGGCCATTTTGTTGTCTTTCTCATCCTCCTTTCCCTTGTCTTTTCCCCCCTCAGAGTCCCTATTTAACAGATGTTGTGTTCTAATACTGTGCCTTTAACAATGTACCTATTCATGTGGATCCAATGTAACTTGCCTTGTGTAACATTATAACCATCAGCTGCATCATTGTAACCCTTACAACAGGACGCGAGCTAGTGACCACTAGATGGCAATAGCGAGCGTCCAGCTCTCATGGCCCAGACTCACCTACGAACAACAGCGCGGGAAGATTCCCGCCACCACCTTCACCTGGACAAGAAGGGCGTGGCCGTCCATGACGTCACGCAGACAGTAACCAATAGACTGTCGAGGAGCCACATTCAAATGTATAGCCACTGTATATATTGAGCTGTTCATCCGCCATTGCCTCATGTTCCCTCTGACCAGCATGTAATAAAGTTGTGTTAAGCCAGCTCTTCGGCTGTCCTGTTGTCTTTGGTCCCATACACAAAACTGGCGACGAAGGTGGGATCATGGCTGCCCACGGGACCAAGACATACGCCGGTTTCGACATCAAGAAACCGCAAGATTGGGAACTCTTCGAAATGGACTTCCAAGGCGCACTGGTGGAGTTCGAGGTTACGGACGAGGCGAAGAAAAGAGCCATCCTCACCAGAATGCTCGGGCACGACGGCAAGAGGGTATTGATTGACCTCATCGCACCCAAAAAGGCGGCTGAATTCAAGGCCAAAGAGCTCCTGAAGGTGTTGCAAGACCATTTCCGGCCCTCGGTGGCGATGTTTCCCGCTCGGAGCGCGTTTTGGAGGCGAGTCCAAGCGCCTGGAGAGTCGGTCGCCGCCTTCGTAGCGGCCCTGCGCCTGGCTGCCGGCCCATGCAAATGGGAGAACTTGGAAGTCACCCTCAGGGACTGCGTGCTATGCGGCCTGAAAGACGCCGAGATCCAGCGCACGCTGATGAATCAGGAGCCGCCCCCCACGTTGCAGGAGGTCCTGAAAGCGGCACAGGCCGTGGAAGCCACGAAGGCCGGGGTGCAAGAGCTCCAGGACTGGCGGCCGAAGGCCGACAAAACAGAGAGTTCGGTGCACGCAGCCCGGCGAATTTCGAAATCGTCCGCCGAAAGCAGCGACGACAAGGACGTCCGGAGGGTCCGGAAGGAGGTCCGGCGTTGCGACGGCTGCGGGGCGGCCCACGACCGTGCCAGGTGTCCGTTCAGAAAAGACGAGTGCCACAACTGCGGGCGACGCGGGCACATCACCAAAGTCTGCAGACAACGGCGCAAGGACCGGAGGAGCTCGCCCGACCGCTCAGCGAGGCCAGACCGCTCGACGAGACCAAAGGATGGCGCTCGGCCCACGAGGAAGCAGGACGGCGTGGGCCGCATCTCCGACGACAGCGACGACGATGCCCCAGTTTTCAGCGTGTCCATGGGACACCCCCGTTACTTTGTTGAGGTACTGGTGCAAGGGGCCCCTGTTAGGATGGAGATTGACTCGGGTTCCTCATATTCACTCATTTCCCAGAGGGAGTTTTTGAGAATTGCCCCCCGCGCACGGCCCAAGCTCAAGGCGTTGAGGTCCACGCTTCGGGACGTGCAAGGGAACAGTATCCCGGTGTTGGGGGTTGGGAAATTCCAGGTCCAGTATAAGCGGCACGTCGCGGAACTCCCCCTAGTCGTTCTTAAGGGGGGAAATTGCAACCTCCTCGGGACTCAATGGTTCCAGCCCCTGGGTTTATTTATTGGGGGGGTACACGCCGTTGGGACTGACCCAATACAGAGGGTGTGCGACGCGCACCCTGAAGTCTTCAAAAAGGGACTTGGGAAATTCAATGGACCCCCAGTAACTTTCGACCTGGACCCGGAGGTCCGCCCAATAAGACTCAAACCGCGCAGAGTGCCTTTTGCACTAAAGGACAAAATAGAGGCGGAACTGGACAAATTAGTGGGCCAGGGGATTCTTGTCCCTGTTGATTCTGCGGAGTGGGAAACTCCAATTGTCACGGCACTGAAGGCCAATGGGGAGGTTCGCATTTGCGCCGACTATAAGTGCACCATTATTAAGGCAATCCGCCCTAATGCGTATCCGGTGCCGGTGGTCAGCCATTTGCTAGCCAGGTTACATGGGGGAAAGTGTTTCGCTAAGCTCGACCTGGCACAAGCCTATCAGCAACTCCTGGTAACCCCTGCTGCAGCTGCTGCACAGACCATAGTCACGCATAAGGGGGCGTTCCAGGTGACGCGCCTCCAATTCGGCGTGAACTCGGCGCCTGGAATTTTCCAGTCACTCGTGGAACGCCTCCTCAAAGGGCTGGATGGCGTTTTGCCATATTTTGATGATGTATTGATAACGGGGGGGAGTGAGGTTGAGTTGGCTGAAAGGCTAGACAAGGTCCTGGCGGCATTCGAACAGGCGGGGTTGAGGTTGCGAAAAGACAAATGCGTCTTCTTCGCGAAGGAGGTTGAGTTCTTAGGGTTCCGCGTAACCCCCGAGGGGATCAAACCATCCAAATCCAAGGTGGCCGCCATCAAGAAAGCCCCTCGCCCCACCTCCAAGCCCGAGTTGCAATCGTTCCTAGGGCTCTTAAACTTCTACCACTCCTTCCTTCCACGGAAGGCGGCGGTGGCTGAACCGCTTCACAAGTTGCTCAAGAAAGACGCGGCATGGAAGTGGGGCGATGACCAGGAGAGGGCATTCACGGAACTGAAACAACTCCTGGCGTCTGACGCCATTCTGACCCATTTCGACCCCAAACGGCCGGTGGTACTGATCTGTGATGCATCCCCGGTGGGGGTGGGGGCAGTGTTATGCCACATGTTGGAAAACGGGAGGGAGGCCCCAATAGCGTTTTACTCCAGGTCCCTGTCCCAAGCGGAGAGAAATTACGCCCAGACAGACAGGGAAGCGCTGGCGATAATTGCAGGGACCAAAAAATTTCACGATTTTCTGTATGGCCGCCCCTTCACCATCGTGACTGACCACAAGCCCCTACTAGGCATTTTTACCGCAGATAAGCCCACGCCACAGATCCTGTCCCCGAGGATGCTCAGGTGGGCCATTTTTCTCAACGCATATCAGCACGCGTTGGTGTACCGGCCCGGGAGGGAGATCAGCCATGCGGACGCTCTGTCGAGGTCCCCCTCCCCCTGGTTTGCAACCACGTGGGCGAGGAGGAACAGGACCGCCAGGTGCTAATGATAGAGGTCTTAGACTCGCCCCCGGTAGTGCCCGCCGACATCGCCAAGGCGACCGGCAAGGACAAGACGCTAGCGATGGTTAGCTCCTGGGTACAGAAAGGATGGCCAGCGTCTTCCCCGGCAGCGGAATTCGACCCATTTTTAAGGAAAAAGCTGGAGTTGTCCCTAGAGAGGGGGTGCCTTTTATGGGGCCAGCGGGTAGTGATCCCGACTTCCCTATGACCGCGGGTGCTCAAACTGCTGCATGTCAGCCACCCCGGAATCGTCCGCTCCAAGGCTCTGGCCCGGAGCTATTTCTGGTGGCCCCAGCTAGACGCCGACATCGAGCACATGGTCGGCACTTGCGAGGCGTGCCAATGCTCCAGACCTGAGGAGGCCCGCCTGCCGCACAGGGAATGGGACGCGGCGAAGGGGCCGTGGTCCCGGGTGCACGTAGATTTTGCCGGCCCGTTCCGAGGAACACTTTTTCTCCTTGTAGTGGATGCTTACTCCAAGTGGTTGGAGGTCATCCCAGTCTCGAGCACCTCCTCGGCCTCGACGATTAAGCATTTACGGAGGGTTTTCTCTACGTTCGGCATACCCGACACCCTAATTAGCGATAACGCTAGTTGTTTCACGTCCATCGAGTTCAGGGCGTTCACCGAAATCAACGCCATCCGACACATCACTTCTGCCCCTTTCCACCCGGCCACCAATGGACAGGTAGAGCGCCTCGTGCGCACCACCAAGGACGCGCTACGGCGCATGGGCCCCGGAGATCTCAACCTGCAAGTGTGTCAGTTTCTGCTAGGGTACAGAGTTACTCCCTTGGCGTCAGGATACTCCCCCGCAGAGCTCTTAATGCGCAGGAAACTGACCACCATACTCACCCGGCTAGACACCACGAGGGTGGAGGACAAGGGGAGGAACATTGGGCTAGAGGCCTCAAAAAGTTTCGGCGTGGGCGCCCCCGTGCATTGCAGAAACTACGCCAGCGCGGGGCATGCCTGGGTGCCAGGCGTTGTGATAGAGCAAACCGGCCCCGTGTCATACCGCATAGAGACCAGCTTGGGTCTACTTTGGAGGCGGCACGCGGACCAGCTCCGGAGCCGTGTCCCAGGAAGGCAAGACGCCGCCGGTGCAGACACAAATTCAGCGTTAGGGTTCTCCCCCACCCGTTCAGCCCAAGGGGGAGGAGAGGGGGGCCAGTGGTCCCCACCAAGGGGGGAGGAGAAGGAGAAAGAATTTATCCTCGTAGATATCCCGCGGGATCCCCTTACTGAGCCCCCAGTAGAATCTGATTTTGAGTTGCAAGACCGGGGGGGGGGGTTTCGGAGTGGTCCCCCACCCATCCAAGCGAGAAGAGGGGTTTTTCGTTAGACCCTAGTGCCCCCGGTCTACCCACAATGGAGTTTTTCCCTTCCCCTAAGCCGCAAAGCCGCGGCAAGCCACTAACGAGTCTCCCTCTCACATTACAGGACAAGGGACCAGGGAACAAGGAAGCGGTAGCGCCCCTGGGGCAGGTCAGCCCGCATCGCGGCCCAAACGTGTTTGCAATAAGCCATCTTGGCTGAGGGACTTCGTCCCATCCTAGGGGGGAGGGATGTTGTGTTCTAATACTGTGCCTTTAACAATGTACCTATTCATGTGGATCCAATGTAACTTGCCTTGTGTAACATTATAACCATCAGCTGCATCATTGTAACCCTCACAACAGGACGCGAGCTAGTGACCACTAGATGGCAATAGCGAGCGTCCAGCTCTCATGGCCCAGACTCACCTACGAACAACAGCGCGGGAAGATTCCCGCCACCACCTTCACCTGGACAAGAAGGGCGTGGCCGTCCATGACGTCACGCAGACAGTAACCAATAGACTGTCGAGGAGCCACATTCAAATGTATAGCCACTGTATATATTGAGCTGTTCATCCGCCATTGCCTCATGTTCCCTCTGACCAGCATGTAATAAAGTTGTGTTAAGCCAGCTCTTCGGCTGTCCTGGTGTCTTTGGTCCCATACACAAAAACAAACTAAAGTTGTCTACTTCCTCCCCTTTTCATATATTTTCCTTGGTTGCAAGCAACAGTATCACCCATGGAGGGCCCCAAGCCAAATCTTAACTTCTCACACATAGGGCCTTATTGGGGCTACTCTTCTGTTCCTAATACTGGATATAATTCAGTACCTAGGCATGCTTTGCCATTTGGTGATCAAGCTTGACATGCCAGATGTTCTTGAACTTCAATTCCCAGAAGCCCCAAACAGCAGCCCATACTGTTAACTAATGATGTGTTGAAGTCTGTCGAAGGGAAGAAGTCTCATGGGGAATTTCTATGGACTGGATGTCTAAACTTGGGCTACCTGTTAATCAGACTCCAAAGCAGAAACATGGGTCATTAAAGAATCTGCTAACTGCTGCCATTCTGTCACTTTGTGACACTTAGTCTCCCTACCATACCACCTAACTGGTGGCAAGAGATCAACCCTATGCTGCTTCTTAGCCTCCCTATCTAGTGTCTGAATCTGGGCAATCAACACCTTCATATTTGACACTTCATCATCATCAGAGGAAGAAATAACTGAAGGGGACCTTCAAGCAGCCTTTTGCTTTGTGGGTTGTTTCCCTTTAAAAGGTCATAACTTTTTAAGGACCCATGCCTCACTATTGGCACAGTATCAACAAACATAACTCATAAGAAAATGACACTTTCCCACACCATCAGTCCACCCAGCCAGGAGAGAGTTATGCCCCCAGTGCACAAAGGCAGGATCAAAAGGGACAAATCAGCTAGTATAGATGATAGGCCTCACCATACTTGTCAACTGTGTCTCCGGAAAATACGGGACCTGCGCAGAATGGTTCTGCGCAGGTCGCCTTCTACGCAACCTGCGCAAAACGGTTCTGTGCAGATCGCCTTCTACGCATGTGTAGAAGGCTTTTACACTTGCGAAGAACCCTTCTACGCTTGCGTAGAACCCTTCTACGCATGTGTAGAAGGCCTCTACGATCCCCTTCTGCGCAGATCGCCTTCTACACAAGCATAAAAGCCTTCTACACATGCGTAGAAGGAGATCTGTGCAGAAGGGATGTGCAGTACCTCTCCCCCCCCCGCACTGCCAATTCCAGGGTTTTGGCAGCTGCGGGCGGGAAACGGTACAAATCAGCGCCAAAAATCGGGAAAACCCGGCCAATCCAGGAAGGTTGACAGGTATGGGCCTCACCCAGGTCCAGTCCTAGTCAGCCAACTGGGACACTCAGGCCCCAAGGGCAGAAACAGGCAGAGCCATCATGACCCCACAGTCCACAGCCTCCCTTCTGTCACTGCTGTGTGAAAAGCTGCCATTTCCGCTGCCATCAGTGCCATGAAACCAGGTCCAGCATAAGGCCCTGCAGTGAACAAGTGGTGAAGGTAAGCCCTGCATCTATCATTTGTATCTCCAAAGAGAGGCCAGAACAGGAAGAGATAAGCTTATATAATCGTCCGTTCCCTCCTCCCACCAGCCAGATGTGAGATTGTGTTGTCCTGATGGTTCCCTGAATGATAGCGACATGGAGAAATCATGAATCAAATATAAAAATACTTTCAGTAAATACAAAAACAACCATAAGTACATAGAGAGAAGCTAGTCCAGAAGCCATCAAAAAGCAACCAACTGAACAAATAATTTCTGATTAAGCACAGAGGAAGTAATTATCAAAAGACTGAAAGATCAGAGCAAAGCTAGACTTTTGTTTTTGAATATGCTAGAGGAAACCTCATTGACAATTTTTCAGCAGTGGGACATGGTCCATCTTTCTAGCAATGGTTATTTTTAATATATATATTTTCCCTTATGCAGATGCAACAAATATTTTGGGAACCACACGTAATCTATGGGATACAATTTGCATATGCTGTGGTAATGCATGAATACCTGGGAAAGTCTAATTTTAACTTATGGAACTGTTGGAGAATATATATTTATGTGTTTGTATATGTCTGCATTGACTTGTTATGTACAAATAGCCTGAATGTCACAGAAACAAAAGTACAGTATAGAAGAAAACTAACTGATTGGAGGGCTGACATAAAATATTGCTGTATCCTGTACAACAACTCTTTAAGGTGTTCTAGAGATTCTTGTCTGCTAATAGACCATGCTAAATTGCTGTCACATAAAAATGTAGATTCCCCACTGTGCAGCTCGAAGAACACCATGGGGTGACTGTAGGATGCCAAGCAATATATTCTATACAATTATCGTATGGCATGCTGCTACAGGAACCTGTGACATATCAGGCAGTAATTCTTGTTAATGAATGTTACTACTCGAGATTCTCTACTGTTGTGTTTTTTACAAGCCTCATGTTGTGAATTCTAACAACTGTCATGCATTTTTGCTCTTTTCTTCTCAAGTACAATTATATTATATTATATTAGCTAAGCTAATATTGTTCTTCTTCTCAATGAGAACCAAATATACTCTGCACTTAAGCTAACACCACCAGCTATTATCAGCACGGCCCCATTATACTCTTGGAATTTTTGATAAATCAGTATTTTCCTGGAAAATATAACTGAAGTCTATCTTCTTAAAACTGCAGTCATTATTGCAATGTTCTGCAATAAGCAGGGACTCCATCTAGGCAATATATGTTGCACATTTTTAGAATAGGTAATCCCTCAAGTAGTGAAATATATCTGCCATATAGGATGATTTTCCTCAAATATAAATCTTGCATTAGTGTGCTATATTTTGTGACTGGACAAGTTACATGGGCTTGATATGTGAATCTGAATGCTGAACATGCATCTGTGATGAAAGGCCAGTATGGAAGGACAAATTGATTTATTACAAGGGAATAAAAATGGTACTTAAAGTTTAGCTTAGTCCTTAGATGGTAAATGATTGATTGAATTAACAGATTTGAGATCTGATTTTCAAAACGTTTATGTCATTCTTTTTCTTTGTTGACATATCATTTTATGTCCTGCTCTTTTTCTTCTGTATTCCATTGTAAGGTAAAGGTACAGTCAACCCTCACATAACAACGCGTTTGTATAGCATCATTTTCGCATAACAACGTGTCGTTATATCCCATGTGTTCCCCTGCATAACAACGTTTTTAGTGTCATTGTCCGGACCACAATGCTAAAATAACCGGACAATGATGCTAAAAACGTCGTTATGTGGGAAACTCCATAGAAACCAGCATAACAACAAAATCCGCATAGCAACGCTACTTGGGGAACCAAGTAACATCATTGTGTGAGAGTCTACTGTAAATGATTCCATTGCTCGAAAGTCAGTCATATCTGACTCTAGCGTTTAGTGCTCATCTCTGTTTCAAAGCCAAAGAGCCAACGTTGTCTGCTTCTGCAGACATTTCTGCGGTCATGTGGCAGGCATGACTAGACACCGGAGCGCACAGAACGCTGTTACCTTCCCACCAAAGTCGGCCCTATTTATCTACTTGCAATGTCTTGCTTTCGAACTGCTTGGCTGGCAGGAGCTGGGGAAAAGACGGGAGCTCATTCCGTCCTGCAGTACTTGGGAATCGAACTGCTGACCTTCCACCTCCCAGTCAGTGTCTTAGCCACTTGAGCCACTGCAGCACATTTCTATCCCCTGAAGTGTAATTATAACCATTGATCCACCATTTCAATGATGTAATTGTAGCTTACTCAGGCCAAAATGTATGATTTCACCCTTAAAGAGAAATATAGAACATGTTTGCTCACAAATAAGTCCCTCTCAGGCCAATACATTTATTCCTTGGAAAACAGCCAGGATTTTACCCTTTTTATAGCTACAGGATTATTAATGTGGTTTCCTTTTTTCCCTTCTGAATCGAAGGAAATCCAGTGGTGCTTCCAGCTTGAATAGATCATCTGACAGACTGTTGATTCTGGCCATGAGATGCCCAAATGTGTTCTGAGTCCTCATCTTCTACAGCAGCGTTAATCCAGTATTGGAAATGTGTCAATGAAGAATGCCTCATCCCCACCACAATAGTAATAGCAATAACAATTACACTAATATACCACCCCATAGTGCTTGGTGCACCCTCTGGTTGGTTCACAAGGTAATTAGCATTTTGCCCCCAATATGTGGGTACTCCTTTTACCAACTTTGGAAGGATTGAAGGCTGAGTCAACTTTGATCCCAATCAGGATCAAACTCACAACGTCAACAGTTTAGGCTGCAGTACAGCAGTTTAACCACTGTGCTCGTATCAACATGGGTTGTCTTAGGCTAATTTTAAAGGAGGCAAAGACATGTTAATCCATGTTTACTCAGGTTGCCTCTGTTTAGGTGCAGCTACAAACAATAAGATGACTTACCCTTAGCGATTTAAATCAATTCCCCCTGCTCACTGGATCAATATGCACCCCATCCCACATATACTGGCTTTTCTTAAATCATACGCTTGATTCCCAGATTGTCTTACATTTTATGTTATAAACATACTGTATAAATGACATTATTCACCAGGCCAACAGAATTTATAAAACTATAACCTGATAATCAATGATAGAAAATGGCATCCCTACATCATACTGAAGGGAAGTCAATATAACAACATCCACACAGAGTAACTCCGCTTTTCTTTTCCAGAAATCTTTTCTTACTTGGAAATGTTCAGAATCTGTGTGTTGTCGGTATCGACTGTGTGACTGAACAACAACAACAATAACAACAACAACATGATGTTTTGAGAGTCACAATTTCCCTTGTGACCACCTGTTTGCTTCTACCCTCCACCTCAACACTTGTCATAAATCACAAAGAGCAAAACAGCAGATAGATTGACACATTGCAGATCAATACGCAGGGTACAAATATTAATATAGAACTGTGAAAGTTTACTACTTTTGGTTAATCTTCTTTCATATCCTGATTAGACTGCCAAAATGAAGCCACTTTCTTAGCTTTGTTGTTCGTCAAACCTAAGTTCTCAACAGTGCATGTTTCTGGCAGTCATCAGCAGACCAGTAAATGAGCCAGATTCTGTATCTCTCCACATTCACACAGTGTGTTGTTGTCCTCCAACAACCCCCACTTGTCTTGCATTTAGGAACTCCAAACCTCAGCCTATTCAGGGTCCTCCAAGTGATGTAGGAGAGGTTGAGTTCCTCAGCTATATCCTCCTTTAATGTTCTTCCTCATTCAGTGAGCTCTATCCTCCATCTTTTAATTTGGTTTTGCTCTTGTGTACCCTCAAGAATATTTGTTCTTGCCATAAAGCTCTTCCTGGATTTGAACTGGTGGACTTGAGGCTCATATCCATTCAGAGGATGTTGAGGGTCATTCTCTTAGTTCTCTCAGCGTCTGCTGCGACTTCTCTCCTTATCTTAGGTGGAGTAATACCACCAAGAGGGTATATTTTCTCAACTGGTGTAGGATTGAGAAATCCTATCATATATGCAAAGCTTCATTAACAGTGATGCCAATTTGTTTTGCGTGTGTAGATGCGCTCCTTATTGGATCAGCATACTCTGCTGCATAGATGCTCAAGACCAAAGCTGAAGTATGCAGTGTGGATGGTTGAGTTCCCCATTTACAGTTTGTGAGTTTTCTGAGGATGTTTTTCCTTGTATTAACTTTCGACTTTTGGTTAATGATATCATCTGAACACCTAAAATGATTAAGAATATGGTAATCCATTCCTCCCTATTCACTATCCTACAGATAATGACCACAAATTTGATTATTTCAGAATATAAATAATATGCTCAAAAATTTCATATGTCAATAAAAAAGGACAGTTGAAACATTTTGAATATACATAGGTGTGAAAAGATGTTCTGAATAGCACAAAATATTTTTCTTATAAATTTTAGTATTATCAGTAAATAGAAGAACCACCACGGGTTCAAGAATGAAGAATGGGGATTTTTTTTAAAGACCTATTTAGTAAAGGAAAATAAAGTATGTTGTCATCTTTCCCTTAGGGATGAGTGCTTCTTATTTAACTGCAAGCAGGAGTGCTTTTTATCCTTTTCCTAAACCTTACCTACCACAATGGTGAATCCTTTTATCTTACATATCTCTTCCCCGCTATACATGAGGGAGTCTTTATTCCATGTTTTATTATGAAATTTTTTAACAGACCTCCTTGCAGAAATGAAAGAAAATCCTGGAAACTTTATGGAGCTGCTACTTAATGGAAAAGAATCACTGTACTGCTTACATATTAACTATGTCTGACCTGATGTATTATTATTATTATTATTATTATTATTATTATTATTATTATTATTATTATTATTATTATTATTATTATTATTATTATTATTATTATTAAAAACCTACCATTAGATTCACAGTCAAAGAATGGTATAAAATTAACAGTTCAAGACCTAACCAAGGACCTAAGAACAGTTAAGGTAACATCTAAGTTTATATTCAAGTACAATAAATCCAAAAAATTTAAATATCTAGGGAGTCCTTTAGAAATTGTTCCAGGGTCTCTGATCACTATGGGTACATCAGTAGATTTCTTCCCCCATGTTTATGTTTATTGGATTTATACCCCACTCTACTCGGCACAGGCCGACTCAGAGTGAAATAGGGGTGAAAGAATTAAGATATTAAGATAATATTAATTCTGTTTTAAAATTAAAAAAATATTTTCCAAGTTCTCTGTAGAGTTGAAACAGATCAGATTCACCTGCCACATAGAATCTGATGACGAGGCTAAGTAAATAGAAGCCTTTTTGTGTCCACAAGCTCAGCACAGTTTGTACAGCTGACAGGGAACCGTAAATAATATTTGTGTGACATGATATGATGTGACATGCGACATGTTCCTTATATGACATGTTCTAATCAGCAAACACTGAATGTTCTAACCTGAATTTAATGAAATGTCAGAAGATTAATTAATAATTTTGGCTTTACCCATAGTGATGTAATGTGTAGAAATTTCCAAATTTTATGCTATAAAAGGATGGCTCTGAAAATGTATATTCATTCAGGGAATATTAGCTTGGTAAAGCTTTCCTGAATCTGTTAATATTAATATTAATATTAATAAAACTCCTAAATCTGTCTTAGCATGTGGAATGCGATTTTGTCTAGTTCAGAATTCCATTACATTTTTGGTGAACTCCGCCCGGGACTGACTTGACAAATAGCAGGTGCCATTGTCACTCTAGACGGCTGTTCTTGATGGGGTAAAACGACGCCTCTCCAGGGATAACCTAAAATGCCAGCATAATAGACCTTTGATCTATTCTAGGAAATCAGTGAAGAGGTGACGAGTAACTGTCAGAAGAAACAGACCAGCCAAGGATCTGGAAGGCTAAGACAGACGGAGAACTCTAGAAGGTGGATTTTCAAAAGCCTGCAGGCAAGTATAAAATTGTATGAAACTGTATGAAACTGTAGAAGTATACTTATGTGTGCCCACTCATTTGAGGAGTGGAAGTGGAGCCTGATCACCTTCAAGGGGACGGGACGGCGATTCCTAAGTCCTTAATGAACCATAGGTGGTAACCCAGTGTTCCTAGAAAAATTAGGGCTGCGAACCTGATTTTTGCGTGTGTAAAATTTATATTGTGTGGGTGGTTAAACTATTGCGGTTCCTGATGGTGACTCTTGATTTTCGGGCGCCCCAGGCCAGTGGTAGTGCTTAGTTTAGAATGGGTGGTGGTAGTAGCGTTCCAAGAACGCCACTACGGTGTTTCCTTGAGAACTTTGAGATATTTACACCAGAGATGAATGAACCCCCTTTAACAAAATTTGAGTTAAGAAAGTTTTGTGAATATGAATGGCCCAGTTTCCAAGTAGGGTGGCCACCAGAAGGTTCCTTAGATTTGGGTCTTATAAATAGAGTGTTTCGAAGAATAACACAGAATAAACAATGGGATCAGTATCCTTATATGTCTGTATGGCAGACAACAGTTGCAGAGAAACCATGGCCACCTTGGCTATGGAAATGCCAGGCTGAATGTGTAAAGGCATATTTAATGAAAGAGAAGAAATCCAAAAATAAGAAATCTAAATTAGGTAGGAAAGTGGTCAGAACACCCAATACCCCAGAAATAGAATGGCAGACAGAAGAAAGATTTTAAACAGAAATGAAAAAGATGAAATTCCGTTTCAAAGACCTCCACTTTATGTCATGCCAAAATCAGCGCCACAAGATGGCCAAGTCCCACATATTTATCCAGACCTTGCATTAGCAAATGCAGGAAGCAGTTACTTTGCAGGAAGATTTCAGGCCCCAGACAGAAGTGAGGCTTCCCAAACCACAGAGAAACTAAGAAAAGCAACTAAGATCTTGAAAGATGTAATTGAACAGGGAGAAGGAAAATTCCAAAGGTACAGCCAATCTTCTCCCTATAACAATGAAGCTGGAAGGGAGCCACCCTCGAACACCCAAATGGCACATGTCATGCCAACGATGAAAAAAAGAAAAGAGATAGTGGCCCCATTGAGGGAAATGATAACCAGCCATATGAGGGAAGATGATGAACAAGTAAATCAGTCAATTTTCCAATATGTACCATTTACCACAACAGACTTATTAAACTGGAAACAGCATTATGGACCTTTTAGTACCAAGCCGAATGAGGTGATTGAATTAATTGGAATTATAGCCCAGACGCATAACCCCATGTGGAATGACATGCAACAAATAATAAATACGCTCCTTAATATGGAAGATAAGCAAAAATTGAAACTGGCAAAAGACAAGATCCTTCATAGAAATTTCCCAGACGCAAATAAGACTGTAATGCGTATGGCGGCAGCTGCTGAACAAAACCCAAATTGGGATCATAATGATTCAACACACAGGACAAGTCTTCATCAGTACAGATATTTGATTTTGGAAAGCTTAAAGGAAGCAGCAAAAGGTCCTGTCAATTTTAGCAAACCTGCTAATATAATTCAAGAGAAAGAAGAATCCCCTGAAAGTTTCTTAGCCAGGTTAATTGAGGCTTATAAAGTGAACACAGGGATTAATATGCAAGATCCTGAAAACCGCCAGATGTTGAATGAATGATTCATTACACAGAGTGCACCAGATATAAAGAAAAAGTTACAAAAACTGGAAGGAGCACTCGGGAAAAACACTTGTGAGCTGGTTGAGGTGGCAAGGAAAGTTTATTTAATAGGGATAAAGAACAAGAGAAGAAGGAGAATATGAGAGAATATAAAAGAGCTGAGATGATCGCCCTTGCTTTGAGAAGAGGCAACAATCAGTAGTGCTTACTGCAAGCAAGAGGAATGAGATGATTGAAGAAACCAGAGGAATTTGGGAAAACCCAGAAAACAAACAAACAAACAAACAGCTGAGCACTTGATAGCTAACCCCAAGATTTTGAATCCCTAGTCGGCCCCAAGCTACAAGGCTACTAGGTTTGTCTCAACTTTTTCAGGCAGTATGTGAAAGTACACAGAAATAAAAGTGTAAATGTCACAGGCCAGTTGCCTAACTCTAGAGGAATTTGAAGGCCTGCGCAAGAAGTTTATTATTTTCTGCAGACGTACAGGTACATACTGGCCATGACCGCCAGATGATTTGGAAAACAAATGACATTTATGGGTTAGTAATATCAAAAGATGCCCAGGATGCCTAGACCCCTTGCAATTAAGCAGAAAACAAAAGACTCACAGTTGGCAAAAGGGAGCAGAAGAAACAAAGCGAAAAACAGCTATGTTTAAACAGCCAAACAAACACAGGAGTTGTATTTGATTAAAGAATTTGAGGACTTGAAAATACAAAACATCTGAAGTACATGGAAAAAAATATGAACAGCCAGTAAAAGAAACACTTACAAAAGCAGGGAGGCTTAGGGAAATCATCCTCGTTCATTTAATCCACAGTTAGGAAGAGGTTGAGAAAGCAAGTGGGATTGTTGAAAGCATTGTATAAAAAGTAAATCAAAGTCCAGGTTTTTTTTTTTGCCAATGGCAATGTATGAGATGAGAACTCCCCTCTGTACAAAGTATCCGATTTCTCCATTTGAATTTCTGTCCTAAAAATATACAGATGGCCAGATCTGGCCCGCTAGAAGGAAATTATTAACTTAGTCACTGCAGTAGAAATCAATAATGTGAATCAGTGCAGGAGGCTTGCCCTCCCCATCTCCACGGCAACACATGGCTCTTAGCCAGGAGATCGATAGTTAAATATTGATAAGATGGATTATTGCAAAACCTAAAAAGAACTATATACTGTCGAAAGTATCTTTTCTCTTGCAGTTTAACACCCTGGAAAGATTGGAATGCATAGATTTTGCTTAAATAATCAACGCAAGAGAGAAGACGGCAGCTTGGCTAGGACCCAAACTGGAGGCGGTCTTTCAACGCCCAGCCGAAGCTTGAGGAATCGGCAATCAACATGATAGAAATGTTTATTTATTGCAAGAATGTGAAAAGTTATTAAACTTTAATAATTTTCAATGAAATCAGGAGGGAATGAAATAGGGGTGAAAGAATTAAGATATTAAGATAATATTAATTCGGTTTTAAAATTAAAAAAATATTTTCCAAGTTCTCTGTAGAGTTGAAACAGATCAGATTCACCTGCCACATAGAATCTGATGACGAGGCTAAGTAAATAGAAGCCTTTTTGTGTCCACAAGCTCAGCACAGTTTGTACAGCTGACAGGGAACCGTAAATAATATTTGTGTGACATGACATGATGTGACATGAGACATGTTCCTTATATGACATGTTCTAATCAGCAAACACTGAATGTTCTAACCTGAATTTAATGAAATGTCAGAAGATTAATTAATAATTTTGGCTTTACCCATAGTGATGTAATGTGTAGAAATTTCCAAATTTTATGCTATAAAAGGATGGCTCTGAAAATGTATATTCATTCAGGGAATATTAGCTTGGTAAAGCTTTCCTGAATCTGTTAATATTAATATTAATATTAATAAAACTCCTAAATCTGTTTTAGCGTGTGGAATGCGATTTTGTCTAGTTCAGAATTCCATAACAAGAGCAGCTTACAGCAAGTTAATACAAGTACAATAACAATATAATGATACAGAAAATAAATAGTCAATACACTTACAATAGATTCCACAATAATAATACAATATCTCAGCACAATATGTCAGAATAACAACAATCAATATATCAAAAGGACATATCCAACATGAAAATACAATGCAATGCAATACAAGTACAGTTCCAATATCAGAAAAAGCAAAAAAAAAATACACTATAACAAACACGGTGCAAAATACAATAGATACAAAATCCAGTAGATACAAAGTACAATGAAAAATAACTTCAGTTTTCAAATTATGGTATTTTATTATTTTCTCCAGTTGTTTGACCTCAATCCATGTTATAGCAATGCCAATAAACCAGACTTTGTTCTTTTCCATAACTATTATAGCAGGTGTGTTATGATTCTATCTGTTTGGATTTTAAAGTGATATACATTTTTATTATTATTATTATTATTATTATTATTATTATTATTATTATTATTATTATTATTATTATTATTATTATTATTATTACTGGATACAAATCAACCATTTGGTTCACAGTCGAGGACAGGAATAAAATTAGCAGTTCAAGCTAATTATTTATCTATTGCTCCAAGGGCTCTGATCACTATGGGAACAACAACATATTTCTTCATCAAGTACACAGAGTCAGATACTTTGCATAAGCGAGTTGGTGATTGTTACTTATTACTAGAAGGCAATTGGTCTATTCGTTTTAATAGGTACAGTTCTGACATGAACTACAGTAAAACCCCAATTTACGAATGCCTCAAGTTACAAAAAACTTGAGTTACAAAAGGGTTTTGGGGGTAAATCGGTATCCTGATTTATGCAAAAAACCTGACTTATGAAAGGGGTTTTACTGTATTTAATTCAGAATTTTTAGCACTCAAAATGATTGTGCCACCATTTTGTGCACTAAAAATCCACCCCTGCACCCTGCTCCACTCACCCCCACTGCCAGAAGTGTAAACAAATCACTTACTGGCAGTGGAGGCCTTCACTGCAGCTGAAAAATGGGGGAGCTTTTCTGATTGCTGCGAAGGCTCTGGGCTTCAGAGAATGGTGGGGACTGAAGGAATATTTTCCCCATTTTTTACGATGTCCCCGTGGCTGTTTCTACCACTGTCCCTGACCCGTCCGCTGGCCCATCAGGTTCCGCAAGGGTTGGGGGAAAAGATTACTTCAGTCGCTGCCATTCTCTGAAGTCCAGAGCCTTCACTGTGACAGGAAAAGTCTCTCTCCCCCCCCCCCCACTTTTTTGGTTGCAGCGAAGTCTCTGGTCTAGCGGAAATTTGTGGACTGAAGGAGTCTTTCAAATGGACCAAGGGAAAGTCTTTTCTGGGGTGGGGAGAGGAAGGATCTTCCATTCTAGCCAAGAAAGGGCTTTTCCTTTCTCCGTTGGGAAAGTCCTTTCTGCACTAGCATGGGGGGATCCTTCCTCTCCCCACCCCAGAAAGGGCTGTCCGAACGGAGCAAGGGAAAGCTCTTTCTGGGGTAGGGAGAGGAAGGACAGGCTCCGATCTGGCTTGCAACGAGCTGCGGGGTGAATTGGAGCCTAGGACTGGGCTCTAATTCACCCCGCAGGTCAGTCCCAGCCCTCCGATCTGACTGGGAACAAGCTGCGGGGTGAATTGGAGCCTAGGACTGAGCTCCAACTCACCCCACACTTCACTCCCAGCCCTCCAGTCTGACTGGCAATTAGCTGCAGGGGTGAATTGGAGCCTAGGACTAGGGCTCCAGCTCACCCCACACTTCAGTCCCAGCCCTCCGATCTGGCTGGGAACGAGCTGCAGGGTGAATTGGAGCCCACACTTCACTCCCAGCCCTCCAGTCTGACTGGAAATGAGCTGCAGGGTGAAATGGAGTCCAGGACAAAGAGTGGTTCAGCTACGAAGCCATTCTGCTCTTTGTCCTGGGCTCCAATTCACCCCACAGCTCCCCCTATGGGGATGCCTTGAGTTACAAAAAGAATTGACTTATGAAAGAGGCCATGGAACTGATTACTTTCATAATTTGGGGTTTTACTGTACACTGCCCTACACCCTGCTATCATAACCATCATGTCTGAAGAATTCTATCATTTCTGTAAGCTTACATATACATAGGCTATTCTGTTATTTGCCACCCACAATCTTTCCAAGTAGCTGACACGTGCCCTGGTTTATTTTTATTATTATTGCTTGTTGTTTTTGCTATTCTTATTTCTTATATTCCTTATTCTTATTCTTACTTTTTGTAGTAATAGTAATTAGTAACTATTTACAGCCTCTGTAAGAACTACCCAAAATGGGTAGATAGGTAAATCTTTTAATATTCTTTCCCTTTTAGCAAGAAGGACATAAACTAAAAATATATTCCCTCCTTTGACAAGGGTAAATCAAAGAATATTTTAGTATCATACTCTTTCTGTTGTTTTATTAAACCACTGGTGACAGGTACTAACAATCTCTAATGATATATTTGCAGGACAGACATCACAAAAGGGAAAAAAAGAATCTTTTATGCAATAGTTTCACTCAGAATCTGGCATCCATCAATCATCACTCTGCATGGCATTTATAGGCTACTTATCACTGTAGTATCTAAGTCCCATACAAAGATTAAAACCATGGTAAGAACTGACAGAGGCAGCCCATTCTACATCCCACTCAGCATGAAGAGAACCCTCACCGAGAGAATGATACCAGATATCAGGCAGAACTCCCACTTTAATCCTACTCCTATGGACATCCTATTATGAGTTTTCTGACTCCTGTACTTAGGCAATGCTGCCCTCAAAGGTGTGTTTTGTAGCAGTAATAATGACAAATGAATGTTTACCCAAACAAACATGACTTCGGAATGTTGATTCTAGTACCATATATAGAAGGATATATTCTTCCTCCCATCTTTGAAATTCAAATACAGTGCTTTCATTTCACTGCATGTTTGTGCATACAATACAAATAACAATTGATTATACCCCAGTAAATGGCAGAAGCTACAGCAGAATACATCAATAGGATTAAAGTTGAAATTAGATCAGGGACATCTGGAGATTCAATAAAAAACAAGAACTCTACGATAATAGACAAAATGGCTCTCTAGTCTCCTATTCATTGTGGTGTTCTAATGTTCCAGTGGACTGCCAGATTCTTATGGAAGACCCTGAAACAGATCATGAGCAGTGGTGGGCTCCAGAAAATTTTACTACCACACTGTGGGCGTGGCCTACATTGTGGGTATGGCTATGTGACTGGGTGGGTGCCACATGACCATGAAAATGTCTGCAAACACAGACAGCACTGGCTCTTTGGCTGTATATGGAGATGAGCACGGCACCCTAGAATCAGATATGACTGGCTTTTGAGCAAGGACGACCTTTCCCACCAAAATGGTCCCTATTTATCTACAGTACTGTACTTGCAATTTCTTGCTTTCAAACTGCTAAGTTGACAGGAGTTGGGATAGGGACGGGAGCTCACTCCATCATGCAGTACCTGAGAATCAAACTCCAGAAGCAGGAAAAAACCAACATGTTAAAAGTTTTGCTCTTAAAAGTATTGGGGGGCTGGGGTGTGTGGTTAGGATGAACATGTATTCTTCTCGGCCCACGCTGAAATGGGGTATAAAAGTGGAATAATTGGAAGAATTTGATGAGCTTGCTGTTCCATGAGAATCAAACTCCAGAAGCAGGAAAAAACCAACATGTTAAAAGTTTTTCTCTTAAAAGTATTGGAGGGCTGGGGGGCGTGGTTAGGATGAGCATGGAGTAACATGTATTCCATCTCAGCTCACGCTGAAATGGGGTATAAAAGTGGAATAATTGGAAGAATTTGATGAGCTTGCTGTCCCATGAAGAACTTTTCAGATCCTAGGATCATTGCTGGTTAATTTGACGGCAGTACGGGGTTGAAGTTTGGAAATTGGGCGGTGAGTGAAGCGCGGCGCAGGTTGCACTGAACAAACCGGTCCAATCCCGGATGGGGGCCCAGAGCTGGAATAGCAGCGGATCCGGAGTGCCAAGGTTTGCCATTACAGGAATTTCAAGCATTAAAAACACTAGGACAGTGGCAGTGGAAATGAGTGGTCCTAACTTTATGCGTGATCTATGCCAGGAAACGTAAGTGATGAAGGAAAGCTGGGGAAGAAGGAGTAATGGCGGCGGGTTGCTTTAAAAATGAAACTTAAGAGAAAGGGACGGAAAATCGAGCTGCGAGGCAGAGAAAGGTAGAGAGAGTGGGAAATGGAGTTGAGCTTCTGGAAAGTGTCTGGAAAGCTTCAGAAGTGGCAGATATAAGAAGGCAAATAAGAAAGCAGGAGGCTTGGATTTGATGGGACTGCTTGTAAAAGTGGAAGGGATCCCTCACTGCCGCAGGTTGCTTTAAAAATGATACTTAAGAGAAGGGGAAGGAAAATCGAGCCGTGAGGCAGAGAAAGGTAGAGAAAGTGGAAAATGGAGTCGAGGTTCTGGAAAGTCTCTGGAAAGCTTCAGAAGTGGCAGATATAAGAAGGCAAATAAGAAAGCAGGAGCCTTGGATTTGATGGGACTGCTTGTAAAAGTGGAAGGGATCCCTCACTGCCACGGTTTTGATGATAAAAGCGGAATTTACACTTGTGGGTTGGGAACAGTATAGCCTGATTTGTAAACTCCCTCTGGAAAGCTGATAATTTTGGGCTTTTTGTTGTTCTCTCTTTTCCATCACTTCTTCTCTGGGATTGGAGTTGGAGTCGCTCCTGCGTTTGGTTACTAAGTTTAGATACTAAGTTGTGTCGCCTACTGTGGACCTGCATTGCATTATATTTCCTCTTTTTTCGAGCCCAACTGACTGATCTTCCTTCCTGCATCATTGTGGATTATAAATATATTTTTTCTTTTTCCCTGCTTCACTGTGGATTACTACGGTTGGAGTTTTCACTTGAGCCTAAGACTTTTGGATATATTTTTGCATTTTTAACACGCAGCTTGGTAGATTATTGGGGCACATTGAGTGTGAAGAAATTGGGAATTTACATTTTTTTTTATAAAGGAAGAGAACTTCGTTGTGTTCGAGTACTGGAACAGTTCCAAGGAAGCTGGTTTGTTTGAGATAAGAGAGGTCTGTGTTTGAAATTTCTATTTGACGCCATAATGGATAGGAGCACAAGGGGAAAAGGAAAGGAGGAGGAGCCGGTGGTGAAACCTAAGAAGAAAGACAAAACTGCAGCTGCAGATGCTCCCCCATCGACATCACCATCACCAGAACCATTTGATCAGACTCAAATAATGGTGGAACTTGGTAAATTGTTTCAGAAATTTAAAAGGAGGGAGAAGCAAGGGTGAAAGATAAAAATGAAATTTTGAAAAAACAGGACAAATTGGCTTCAATGTTTATGGATTTTCTTAAAAAGTTGAGTTAAACTTTCAAAAAAATAGAGGGTAATGTCAAGCTATTGCAAAATGAGGTGAAAAGGATGCAAGGGGAAATAAAAGGGATGCAGGAAGAGGTGAAGGAGAATAAGGTGAAAGTGGAGGATCATGAAAAGAGGATAGATTTAATGGAAGAATTGATGAGAAAACAGAATATTGTGATTCACCATATGATGGAAAGATCACCAGACCAGCTTAGAGATAGAATAGTTGATTGGTTAAACAATTTGAAAATTTGGAAAGATTTTACTAATGAGGACATTGTAAGTGCCTATAGAGTGGGGTCGAGAAGGGGGGAAACTGTCCAAAGAAATGTTTTGGTTAAATTTGCAAATTGGGGAGATAAGTTGAAGGTAATGGCTTTTTTAAAACAAGCTGGTTCTGGTACTCTGAAAATCGATGAGATTGATGTGGAGGTATATAATGACATTTCCATCAAGGAACGTAGTTGGAGATATAAGATGAAACCAGTAACAAAACTTCTGTTGAAAAAAGGAATAAAATATAATTGGTGATTTCCACAACAGTTAAGATTTTTTTATGATAGAAAAATGCAGGTGATTGATGCAAGAACAGATGCATTGGAGTATGTGAGTCTACTTGATTTGGTTAAGGTGGGCTCAGATGAGTGGTTGGCTTTAAGGAAAGGTCTGTTGGACTCGGGAGCTATAAGAAGAGATTACAAGGGAGCAGATGAAGGTGGGGCGGCAGGAGGAGGGCAGCCAGATGCAACAGGAGATGATTTATCATTGATTGTGATGGAGGAAGAGCAGAGTGAAGGTTAGAAGGTTAAAGGATGGAAATTAAGAATTTTTGTAGTAGAGGATATTTTACAAGATTGTGTTCTACAAAGTGGAGGGAGCGCTAGAGCGTTAACTACCACTCACATCCTACATGTTTTTCCCCTCCCCTCTTTGGAAGACGAAGGCAACTTTTTTGAAGAAGAAAGTGGGGAGGTTGACAATGAGTGTTTTTTGTTTTATTTTTTGTTTTAGTTATTGTGGGTGGGTAGCACGCCCAATGGAGAACCCAGAAGTTGTAGAAGAAGGTGATAATTTTGAATATGAGGGGCATTAAAGTGGTATCGTGGAATGTGAAAGGTACAGGATGAGTGGTTAAGAGGAGGAGGATTGAATCTGCTTTGAGGAAATGTAGACCGGACATATTCTTTCTACAAGAAACCCATCAAAAATCCCAAGATACAAACAAATTGTTTTTAGGAGGTATGCAATATTATGAAAAGTTGTTTGGTACATCAAAAGCAAGAGGAGTTGCAATCTTGATCTCGACTAGATTGGGTTTTGAGATATTAAATACTACTTCGGATGTGAAGGGTAGGTATTTGATAGTAAAAGGAAAAATAGATGATGATGAAGTAATCTTGGTGAATATATATGCTCCAAATGATCACCAAGCTGAATTTTTAGTAAAAATCCGTACAATTTTGATAAAAGAAAAAATAACAAAAAATGATAGTGGCTGGAGATTTTAATTTGGTAAGATCAAATTTGGACTGTACGAATGTATTAAGATGTGGAAAAGGCATTAGACGATGGATTTTGGACAATTGGATGGCGGCTTTAGGTCTGAGAGATTCTTGGGGAGAGATTAAGGGATCAGAAAGGGCATATTCTTATTTTTCAAAGGTCCTTAATTCATACTCTAGAACTGAGTATATATTTGTAACTGAAACTATGGTTAAAAGTATAGAGGATACTGAGATTGGAATTTTTAAGGAATCAGATCACGCCAAGGTGATTTTAGACCTGAGGATACAGAATTAAAGTAGACTGAGAAGGAGTTGGAGATATGATGCTAATAGGTTTAAAGACATATTACCTGCCGACTTTTATAAGGAATTTAGAGATATAGTGGTATCAAAGTTGGTATGATTATATAATTATATTTTGGATGGGGGGCAAATTCCGACTTCATGGTATAGGACTACAATCGTACTGTTGCCAAAACCTAGGAAAAATTTAGAAAAAGTTGAATCCTATAGACCAATATCACTGATAAACCAAAATGCCAAGATCTTCACAGCATTATTGGCCAATTGTTTAAATTTTATGGGGAACTATATAAATGTAGATCAAGTCGGCTTTTTGAAATGGAGGCATATGGCTGACTTGACTAGAAGAGTGGTAGATTTAATTGATATTGTGAGTCAAACAAAAGAAAAAGTGGGATTAATATCTTTAGATATTTTTAAGGCATTTGACTCTTTACAATGGATTTCAATTAAGGAAATAATTAAAAGTTATGGATTTGGTGAGAAATTTAGAAGGGTAATAGATCAACTATATCAGCAAGGAATAGCTACTGTTAGAGTAAATGATGAGGTTACTGATGAGGTGAAATTAGAGGCAGGTACAAGACAGGGCTGTCCTTTATCCCCGATATTGTTTATCATGGCAATGGAGATATTAGCTAAAGCTATAAGAGAGGATGGGGAAATAGAGGGTGTTATGGAAAATAAAATAAGTATGTATGCGGATGACACATTGATAATTGTAAAACATCCCGAGAAGGCTATGGATAGAATTAGAACACAATTAAAGGATTTTGAAGATGTTACTGATTTGAGGATAAATTGGGACAAATCTGAAATGATGCTTTGTAATATGGGAGAAGAAGACCAGAAGAAGTTTAAAGGAACAGGGAGTATCCAAATTAAAGATAAATTGAAATATTTGGGTATAATTATATCAAATAGAATGGAACAGTTGAAAAGATTGAATTATGATAGTTTGAAAACTGAAATTAAATCTAAAATAAATAGCTTTCAGAAGCTGAAATTGTCCTGGTTTGGGAGAATAGCACTCAGTAAAATGATGTTGTTACCCAGAATTAACTTTCTGTTTGACGCATTAGCAATTCAATTGAAGGATAAAGAAATTAAGGAGTTTCAAAAAATGATCAATGATTTTTGCAATGGAGGAAAGAAGTCTAGGTTACCAAAAAAATTATGGTATTTATCACAGAAGGAAGGAGGACTGGGAATGCCGAATTTAGTGGCATATTATCGAGCATTTCAAATTAAGAATGTTGTGAAGGTCTTGGCAAAGGAAAAAGTGATTTGGGAGGAAATTGAGATGAAGGACTACAAGCATATAGATAAAATGGTCTTTTTGTGAGCTAATTTGGGTAAGTTGGTAAATAAAAATACTATGATGAAAGGATTAATGAGTGTATGGAAGAAAGTGAAGAAGGATCTGGCCCCGGGTATCTCTCCAATCTTGGAACTCTCAGACATGGCGAGCTTCCCGATTAAGGTGGATGATGAATTAAAGGAAGTATTGGATAAGAATGGAATTTTCTTGTTGAAGGACTGGTTATGGTTTTGTAGAGATGATATTAGTAGGACAAATTTATTTGAACAACTAAAATTGAATTGGTTTCAGATAATGAGGATTAGTAAATGGAATACAAAATATATGAGAGAATATGAATTGGAAAGAGAAAAGACGGAGTTTGAAGAATTGATTCTAAAAATTAGAAAGGGTGATAAAAATATTAAGGGATTAGTTAGTAAATTGTATACATTATTAAATAAAGAGGGTGATCCACAGGAGGATTTAAAATTGAAGTGGGAACAAGATTTGAATATAAAGATAGAAAACGATACATGGAGAAATAAATGGAAAAAGAGGATAATGAGAACTATGTCGGTTAGAATAAAGGAACACAATTATAAAATGTTATGGAGGTGGTACTTAACCCCAGTGAGGTTACATCAAATTGATAATAAAAAAGATAAAACGTGTTGGAGATGTAAAGACACAATTGGAACGTATGAACATATGTGGTGGAGCTCCACTGTGATAAAAGGTTTTTGGAAAAGAATTGAGAAAGAGATTGGTGAAATATTGGGGAAGATAATCAAACTGGGGTCAGGTACCACCATGCTAACAAATGTGGAAGGTATTAATTTAAACAAGGATGGGAAAGAATTATTAGAGAAAATGCTTACAATGGGTAGACAATGTATTGCTAGAAATTGGAAAAATGATGCAATTATACAAACAGAAGAATGGTATAAAGAAATATGGAATTTAGCATTGAATGATAAACTGATGGGAGATAAGAGAAAAAAGGGGTAATGTGAAAGAAAATAGATTTTGGAACATTTGGAAGCCCTTTGTGGATCACTCTCTTAGGGGAGTTGAAAGTAATAGACTTTCTGAGCTCTCCAGGGCAATGTAAATAAACACTGGGTGTATTGTTAAGTGTAATATTGTTATCGGTGTGGCTTCCCATCCAAAAGAATAAAGAATTGTTTAACTAGTACAAGATTAAGCGAAATTATTATTCAAGATGATTTTAAAGGTAAAGGTTTCCCTTGCTCGAAAGCCAGTCGTATCCGACTCTAGGGTGCAGTGCTCATCTCTGTTTCTAAGCCGAAGAGCCAGCGCTGTCTGCTTCTGCAGACATTTCCGTGGTCATGTGGCAGGCATGACTAGACACCGGAGCGCACGGAACGCTGTTACCTTCCCACCGAAGTGGTCCCTATTTATCTACTTGCAATTTCTTGCTTTCGAACTGCTAGGTTGGCAGGAGCTGGGATGAAGACGGGAGCTCATTTCCGTCCTGCAGTACTCGGGAATCGAACTGCTGACCTTCCACTTCCCAGTCAGCGTCTTAGCGACTTGAGTGATATGTATAAATCGGTAAACAGGATGGGCAGTTGATATTTTTTTCCTGTTGTTTACTTTTTTGTTTTTTGTTTTTTCTTTCTTTCATATTCTTATTGTGAGCTAATGCTGTATTTTAGTTATTTTTCTTTATTATGTATTGTATTAAAAATTTAATAAAAATTACTATTAAAAAAAAGAAGTATTGGAGGGCTGAGTTACCAAAAGACCTTCTGAGGGCAACGTTCCCTCAAGAGAGTTAAGGAGGAAAGTGGAGGGGGAGCAGAGGCTGGAGGGAAAAGGAAGTGGTCCCTTTCTGAAAAGCCTCCCTTTCAGTCTGTCCCTTTTCTCTCTCCCCACAAGGAGGAAAGGGGAGGGGGAGCAGAGACTGGAGGGAAGTTTCCACCCCGGAGAGAGGTTTTTTTCTTGAGTTGGGGGGTGGGGTTGGAGTTGGGAGGGGAAGTAGTTGAGGGATCCCTCCCCAGACCCACATCTTGCCCCATAGATTGTTTCTTGGTGTGCAGGAGGAGATCCCTGGAAGGGAGACCCAGGAAGAGGTGCAGGAAGGGAAATGGGCATGGGCCACTGGGAATTTCTACACACACCCCCGGTGTAATCCAGGAGATGCCCATCACTGATCATGAGCACAATGGCACAATAGTATACTGATCCTTGAGATGATATATGCCCATCATGTGTAATAGCTTGTGATAGCTTTATTTTCTACTGGCCAATTTTCTTTTGAGACCACCCATCCTGGGAACCAGATTTATGCTTTATTACAATGAATATTGTGTATTGTGTGAATATATATTTCCATTGGAGTATCCTGAATGTCACACCATTCATGTTCATTGGTCTGTATAAGGAGTTTTTGTTGGTTAACCATTGTTCTTTATTATGTATATGAAGATCCTAGTGTCCCCCACTTCACAATTTTTTCCATGAAGCATTCAATGTCTATTCCCTAGTTTGGAGAGATCTTTCTAAAGCTCTCTCTCTCTCTCTATCTTTTTTTCCCACCTTTGTTATCAACAAACTTGGTCATGTCATAAATTCCAGTTACAAATGCAGTCCTCCTTTCTTCAAACTGCTATTTAAAGAAGAAAAATTAAAACTCCATCCATAAATTCATGGATAACTTGCAAACATTTTTGGCACTTTCAGTTAAAATCAGTGGGGCAGTACATATCTTTTCAGAAGCTAGATTCTTTTTCACCAAGGTTTCTCTATCTATATTTGTGTACATTTAATTTTTTAATAACATTTCCCACCAATTTATCTGGGACACCTGTTAAACTCCTTCTGTGTCTAGGCCCGACATGAAATTGCCCAAATGAAGGCACCTTTAGGTGAGTTCATTCAGCAGTTCCTTTTGCCTCACCTAGTGTGAGAAAGATTAGCCTGCAACACAAGGTTGCTATTACTAGAGTACACCCAATTTTGGTTTAATAAACCACAATCTTCGAAGAGGCTCTTTGTTTCCCAGATTCCTTTAGTGCCCTTTATGAAAAATCAAACATTATTTGCCATGATTTATTTATTTATTTATTTATTTATGATTCACATTTGTATATGCCGCCCACTCAGGCAGAACCCGACTCAGGGCGGCATTACAACAAATCTAAAAAATACATACATAAAAACATTTATAAAACCTTATAAAAAACCCACATCCACCCCAATTAAAAAACCCATATCCCACCCACCCATCACACCCACCATACAAAAAGGGAAGAAGAGAGAGTTCCTATAAAAGCCAACCGGCGGGGACCATAGTCCCGTTCGGGCCCCACACCTGCCCTGCCAGCCAGGTCTTTACTCCTTTCCTGAACGGCAGCAGTTCACTTTGAAGTCTTAGATCTATTGGCAGGAGGTTCCAGAGGGTTGGTGCGGACACGGAGAAGGCCCTCCTTCGGGTGCTAGACAGATGTGCACCCCTCGTTGACGGCACCACTAGAGAGCCCCTCCGGTCCGCTCTGGTTGGACGGGCAGTCACTCTTGGGGCGATGCGGTCTCTAAGGTATCCTGGCCCCCTGCCATATAGGGCTTTAAAGGTCAAAACCAGCACCTTAAATTGCACCCGGAGACAAACTGGTAACCAGTGCAGCTCCCGAAGCAGCGGTGAGGCATGGGCATATCGCCCACACCCCATCACCACCCGGGCCGCCGCATTCTGGACCAGCTGCAGCCTCCGAATGGTCATCAAGGGCAGCCCCATGTAGAGCGCATTACAATAATCTAGTCGGGAGGTAACCAGAGCATGAGTGACCATAAGCAAGGAGCCCCGATCCAGGAGCGTGCGCAGTTGGCGAATCACCCGAAGTTGGGCAAAAGCCCTCCTGGCCACAGCCGCCACTTGTTCTTCCAGCAGCAGCCGTGAGTCCAGAAGGACCCCCAAGTTGCGCACTGGGTCTGTCTGGGGCAAAACAGCCCCATCCAGTACCAAAGATGGTAACTCCTTGGATAACCTGGGGCCCCTTATCCACAGCCACTCTGTCTTGCTGGGATTCAGCCGAAGCCCATTGGCCCCCATCCAGACCCCAATGGCCTCCAGGCATCCGGATAGGATTTCAACAGCATCACTGGGGTCCCCACGGGCCGAGATGTACAGCTGAGTATCATCCGCGTACTGATGGTACCGCACCCCGTGGGAACGAATGATCTCACCCAGTGGCTTCATGTAGATGTTAAATAAGAGAGGAGATAGCACAGAGCCCTGAGGCACCCCATACTTGAGGGGCCTAGGGCTAGACCTCTCACTCTCTAACCACACCGACTGGGTACGGCCCTCCAGAAAAGAGGAAAACCAGGACAACACGGTGCCCTGGATCCCCAGTCCTTCGAGCCGTTCCAGAAGGATACCGTGGTCGACGGTATCGAAAGCCGCTGAGAGGTCAAGAAGAGCAAGGACGGATGGACAACCCCCGTCCCGCTCCCGCCAGAGATCATCCATCAGTGCGACCAATGCCGTCTCCGTTCCATACCCGGGCCTGAATCCTGATTGAAAGGGGTCTAGATAATCCGCTTCCTCCAGGACACTCTGCAGCTGGCGCGCCACCGCCTTCTCCAAGACCTTACCCAGAAAGGGCAGGTTGGAAACCGGCCTGTAGTTGTTGAGGACAGCTGGGTCGAGGGACATTTTCTTCAGGAGGGGGCGCACCAAAGCATGTTTTAACTGTGCAGGAAATACCCCCTCCCGTAATGAAGCATTTATTATCCCTCCAACCCAACCCCCTGTAACCTCCCTGGAGGCTTTCACCAACCAGGTGGGACAGGGGTCCAGAGGACATGTAGTGGCACGAACAGCTGCAAGGAGCCTGTCCACTTCATCAGGGACAACAGGATCAAACTGATCCCAGATCGTACAGCAAGACTGTGCACCGGCACCCCCCCGACCCTCCCCATCCACGCCAGGATTCAATCCTGAACGAATCCGATCGATTTTCTCCACCAGATGGTCAGCGAAGTCCTCAGCCGAACCCTGCCAACCGGGCACCGATCCCTCTCTACCGAGGAGGGACCTGGTTACCCGGAACAGGGCGGCTGGGCGATTATCAGTGGAGGCAATAAGGGCGGTGAAGTATTGCCGCCTCACCACCCCCATCGCCACTAGGTAGGCCCTAATAGCGGCTCTAGCTAGTGTCCAATTGGAGTCATCCTGGGTCTTCACCCAGCGGCGCTCTAGGCGTCTCTTTGCCTGTTTGAGTTCCCACAGTTCCTCTGTGAACCACAGGGATGACCTAGTTCCACGGGCGCGGAGAGGCCGCAGTGGCGCGATTTCATCCAAGGCAGCTATAGTCCACAGGTCGACGAGTGCCTCGGGTGAATCGTGTAGCCGATCCAGAGGAACATCCCCCAGTTCCCTCTGGAATCCGTCTGGATCCATTAGTTGCCGAGGGCGGACCATTTTAATAGGCCCTGCCTCCCTACGATGAAGTGTCGCCCCCAGGAAGTCAAGAGTCACCAGGTAGTTATCCGACCATGGCACAGGTGAGATGACTAAATCCTGTAATCTCAGATCACTCTGCCACTGCTCCGACAAGAAAACTAAGTCTGGCATGTGACCACTGCCCCTGGTCGGACCCCGAACTACCTGAGTCAGGCCCATGGCTGCCATGGAAGCCATGAACTCCCTTGCCACCTCAGAAGCCACCCCCAGCGATGGCAAGTTGAAGTCCCCCAGAACCATAAGTCTCGGGAACTCCAACGCCAGCATCGAGGCGGCCTCGAGGAGCTCAGGCAGGGCATCCCTTACCCTGCAAGGGGGCAGGTACAGGAGCAAGATCCCCAACTGACCCTTGGGGCCCAGCCGTAGGAGCAGGGCCTCACAACCAGACACTTGTGGAGCAGTGGCCCTAGCAACTCCCAAAGACTCCCTGGCAACAATGGCGACACCACCGCCCCTTCCCTCACCTCTAGGCTGGTGCCAAATACCGAACCCGGCTGGACACATGTCCGAAAGAGGTACTCCATCTTCAGGAGTCAGCCAGGTTTCGGTGATGCATGCCAGATCGGCCAGCCCATCTTGGATGGCATCTTGAATCAGGGGGGCCTTATTACAGACCGATCTGGCATTCACCAGCAGCAGCCTAAGGGCGGGGTCACTCCGGATCTGCTGCTCAGGACCCAGAGATGTACCTGCAGGGCTGGAATGAGGGACCGCACTTAAACATCGGACCCGCATTCCCCAGGTGCGGCCCGCCCCACGGTACCCGCCATACCACCCCATGCCCGTCACAACACCTATACGAATCTCCGGAACCTCCCTAGACAGAATGCTGCCCCTCCTTCCTGGCCGGCAGGACCAACTCTCTCTCTTCCCACCCCATCCACAATCCCCCCCCAATTCCAGCATCGAACATGGGCTCCCAGAATGCACAGAAAGCGCTGGCAAGTCCTGTCATCCATCTCTCCTTTTTCTTCCCCCCAGATAGGGAGGACGGAGGCAGGGGGCTGGAGGGGACGTCCGTGTGCGGAGACAACATCCACAGCGGCGTCTTCGGCTCCCCAATGCCACAAGGAGCCCTCCTAAACTCCCCGCCCGATGGCAGGGGGCGAGGGGGGACGACCCTGCGCGGCGGCGGCTGCGGCAACGGCAGCGGCGACGTCTTCGGGTCCCTTGGCCCGGGGGGCCCTCCAACCTCCCTGCCCAATGGCAGGGGGCGGGGAGGGACAATCCTGCGTGGCGGCGGCGGCGGCGGTGGCTCCAGCGTTGTCTGCCTCCACCTCCCATTCCCATTCTCGGGCCAAATGACGAAGGCCCCGGGAGGAGGCAACGCAATGGTTTCCGGGCCTCTGGCGGCGCCTCCTCCTTGAGCCCCCCAACAGGCAGGGCCCAGAGGGCGGTGCGACACACCTGCTTCCCATTCCCGGGCCGAATGGCATGGGCCCCGGGAAGAGACAGCACCTCTTTATCTCCCCGTCGGTGGTGGGGGCAGGGAGAGCGTGGCCGCGGCCGCTGCTCTGGCGGCGCCTTTTTTCAGAGCCTCCCGGGCCACGGGAGGCTCCCTTTAACTCCCCGCCGGTGGTGGGGGCGGGGAGAGCGCAGCTGTGGCCGCGGCTGCGGCGGCGTCCCTCTTCGGAGCCTCCCGGGCCACGGGAGGCTCCCTTTAACTCCCCGCCGGTGGTGGGGGCGGGGAGAGCGCAGCTGTGGCCGCGGCTGCGGCGGCGTCCCTCTTCGGAGCCTCCCGGGCCACGGGAGGCTCCCTTTAACTCCCCGCCGGTGGTGGGGGCGGGGAGAGCGCAGCTGTGGCCGCGGCCGCGGCGGCGTCCCTCTTCGGAGCCTCCCGGGCCACGGGAGGCTCCCTTTAACTCCCCGCCGGTGGTGGGGGCGGGGAGAGCGCAGCTGTGGCTGCGGCTGCGTCGGCATCCCTCTCTGGAGCCTCCCGGGCCACGGGAGGCTCCCTTTAACTCCCCGCCGGTGGTGGGGGCGGGGAGAGCGCAGCTGTGGCCGCGGCTGCGGCGGCGTCCCTCTTCGGAGCCTCCCGGGCCACGGGAGGCTCCCTTTAACTACTTGTTCACTAAGTAGTTGAGGACTTAATACAGTTTGCAGACTTGGCATGATTTTCACTTCTTACAAGAAGACCTGGATGCAAGGGTTGAATTAAGACCATTTAGAGATAAGGCCATGGTGCCCACCTCCAACAAGTCAAAATCAGAGAGCAAAGAGTGATCAATGAAATTTTGCTCTTTGTGCCTTGCTCTCCTCTTCATTGCTCCTTCTTTGGTAACAGTGGGACCTGTGTAGATGTTTCAGAGACAGTAGCACAGAGTAGAGTGCACTGAAAATTATCCTGGTTTTTAAAAATAAAGTTCCTTTTATATAAAGAAGAGGGAAACATCAGTGAGAAATTAAAAAGGGAAGGTTGAATGAATAATAAATCTTATCTTTATGTTGCTGGTGAATGTACTGGGCTCAAAGCTATGAAGTCCGCCCCTCCCCTAGTATATATTCACCCTTGCCTACTGTTCTGAAATATCTACACTACTTCACCATTGTGACTTAATCCTTCTCTTGAGACACTGGTTCTAGAGGTCAAATTTCTCTTCTGTTGCTGCCCTGCTGAATACAGTAACAAACTAAATGGAAAATGTTAAGTGAAATGTTGCCATAACCTGAAACCTTTTGAGGGTCAAAGCAGAATAGGAGAAGTTATTCCTTAAAATGAGGCTTTTTTCAAACACATCTGTATAGACAGGGTATAATGCCCTATTCCTAACCTGTTTATTCCGATTAGATATATAAAAATAGCCCTTGATTAATATTTGCCAAGCACAGTGTACTCTAATTAAATTACATATTTCAGAAAACAGTATAACTAACAAATTTGATATAATTCACATATGAAATGCAGAAATTATTTGTTGTAAAAAATTTAATTTTATAATTCTACAAATAATACATTTTATATTAGATTCAGGACAAATACAGGGCTATACTAACTAAATTTTAAAATAATTGTTGCATATACCCCAAAAGGTATTTTATAATTTACATATAGCATACCTTCAAGAAGAAAAGGAAAAGTTTTGTCCAACTCAGTAAATCAAACATGTTGTTTACATTTCTCATATATATATAAATATTCTGAATATTTTGTTTTCTGTCGTCTCAATGAATCACTACACCTGTAGAATATTTAGTAAAGCACTCCTTTGCTAAATGCAGAAAATGTTAGTTTACTGTGCAAAGCTGCCAGAAGAGGGGAAAAACCAATTGTGTTTATGGAAATTGCTGTTTAACCTTTTCTTTCACATTTTATTGCCTATTCAACATTGCATCATCTTACACTGCATTTCTTCTCTTTCCAAGAACTTTAAAAAGCAGTTTCCTTAAAGAGATTGTGAGCCTCAAACAGATGGTCCAAGGGTACATTGAAGCTGAAAACCCAGTTCTTCAGGGGGAGTGTAACCTTATAACCTTGTGTAGCATCTCTCCCAAAGATAGACTACTCCCGTCCCTTGATACTTTCAGAGCACACAGCTCCAGGTATCAACATTGAGGATGGTAAAGAATGTTTTTTCAGTAGGCAGACAGCTTTCTTGATCTCAGCACCCACAGTATGGAAAAGTCTATCCACAGACCTGTACCAGGCCTCATTTTGAGATTTGTATCCTCACATGGAGAGGTATGGATACATAGAAATTTGCTGAGACTCCACTTAGCACCTCAAGACTAGCAAACCATGAAACATTTCCCCAGTGTTCAAACAGAACATAAAAAAAGTCTACATTTATAGTGACACTAGCATATTTTGCCCTGCCCTGCTGGGCAGTTTTTTTGTGTGTTTTGGTGGTAGGGTTTTTTTTTGTGGGTACACACCACACTCAGCACAACCACACACACAATACAACCACACACACAATACACACACACACAAAAACACAACCACACACACAATACACACATACAACACACACAACACAACCGCACACACAACACAACCACACATACAACCACACATACAACCACACAATCATACAACCACACACAATACACACACACACAACACAAACACACACACACACACAACACTACCACACACATTACACACACACAACACTAACACACACACACACACAAAATTTGCATGGGGAGAGGAGGGGCTCTCCATGCTGCCTCGCCGAAGCCTCATGGGGGTTGGAGAGGGCTCTTCCTCTCCCCCCAAGCTATGGGGATGTTCTCCATGCTGCCTCGCCGAAGCCATGCTGGGGGGGGGGGAGAGGGGCTCTTCCTCTCCCCCGAAGCTACGGGGAGGCTCTTCATGCTGCCTCACCGAAGTCATGCAGAGTGGGGGGAGGAAGAGGGGCTCTTCATCTTCCCCCAAACTATGGGGAGGCTCTTCATGCTGCCTTGCTGATGCTGTGCAGGTGGAAGAGGGGCTCTTCCTCTCCCCTCCCCAAAGCTACAGGGAGGCTCTTCACACTGCCTCACTGAAGCCATGCAGGGGGAGAGGAGGGGCTCGTCCTCTCCCCCTGAAGCTATGGGGAGGCAGGTGCCAGGCTCCAGGGCTGTGTGGAGACTATGTGCTCTCCCCGCTGCCTCGCCGAAGCCATGCAGGGGGAGAGGGTGGAGATGGCTTCCCTTCGGGAGACGAATCGTCTCCCGGAGATAAGTTGTTGGCACATTGGTGGTTTTTTTACCGCACTTGCCGGTTGCTCTGCCTCCTCCGCTTGCACCCTTCAGCCTCATTGGCTGAGGGGTGGCATGGCACAGAGGATGCTGTGCCTTGTATTTTTTTTCTGGCCATGTTCGTAGGGCGGTTGACCCACTCGCAGTTGGCGGACCCTTGCGATGATGCTCAGATGGTCTAAAGGCAAGTGTAGGCAGCTCGGTGTGGGATAGTAGGGATGGGTGTGGGCGTGCATGCTGGACACCAACAGTTAATGGGCCTCCTTATAGGTAAAGATGGTAGTCTTTCATGGTAGTCTGAGTTGTCCCAATCAGGGCTGCCCTTGTATGAGTACTTTAATGTACAATTCTATATATGAAATCCTAACATTTTCCCATTCTATAACATGGAAACAAAACTGAGGTGTGGCTATGGCAAGTAGTGACAGAGACATGGTCAAACTTCATTAGCTATAGAATGGAACACATAGCCCAATAGCCCACTTATATATTATTTCAGTGTGGAGGGACAGTGATCTGGGAAACTCATTTGAATTTATGGAAGAACAGGTGTGATATAAAGAATAGGTGGGTGTTTGAATGGATAAACAGCTAGAGAGAAGAAAGCTTCCCTCTCTTTCTGACATATTCCTTCTTCTCCATAGGTTCGCCACAACTGCTCTAGTCAGTCCTTGAAAACTAAATGCCATTGATTCATTTTTCTAGTAAACCCATTTTACATTAAGACTTCTTTGGTATATGTATAACAAACAGTTTGCTCTTGTCCTATACCAAATTTGTGAAAGTTTGAATGAAAGGTTTTTGAGTTATATCTTTAAAAAAAAACCAGAAAGGAGTTTTAAATACAAATACAAGAGACCCTAAATGTCTCCAGATTTAAAATAGTCCATATCAATTGAAAAGACCAATCTTGCTTATCTCAAAAGAATATTGTTGGTCCAACTCCCTTTTTTTATTTGAAAGGTTACAGGGTGTAGGGACTTAAATAGTAATTCTTATTTTAAAATATTTCAAAAAGAAGAAAAATGACTTCTTTAGTAAATGAGCATATGTGGAACTGGAACAGCAGAATCAAGGATGAGTATTTATTTTACTGCTGATATGGGAATTATGTAGAGACTACCTCTCTGGGAATTTTGCACTGCTTTCCATAGAGAATCAAATTTGATGGTCCAAAAGACTGTAATGCATTTTGGCATTAATGTTTTTTCATGGCAATAAAAAGTATGCAATTGCTTCAAATAACAAGAGGAACAAAATCTTCCCCTCTTCCTTTAGAAGGCAAAATGCTGAAATGTATTGTCATTTTTGTATTTCTCTTCTTCAGTCATTATTTTGGCATATACTTTGTAGAAATACTGGCTTTCAGTGTCCGTGGTGCCCCTGTCTCATACTTTGTGGATAACTATCCATATTACTGAGATTACACACATAATATATATACATGCAGAGATTGAGAATGTTCAAAATGCCTGTAGTCTTAAATTAACAGAATCTAGGTGTTCATTATTAGAACAGCCAAGCTAGTCATATCATGCAGTTCTCATTTGTTCTACATAGGTGTCCACTTTTATAAAATGAGAGTCCCTCTCATATGTAGTACTTAGAGCTTTACCTGGATTTCCTAGACAAACACTTCAGAAGCACCTGAAATGCTGAACAGTCCCTAAATAAGCACATGGCTACTCTTGAATAAAGACCTTTTGATTTTCTTTTTCCATCAGCTATCTGAAATGGCAACTCTTGTCTAATGTCATTTTAAGTACACCCTCCTTCTGATGTATCAGATCAAAAGTAGTAGAGAAACGAATATAATACATAAATTATCCTGTGTAGCATAAAGCAAACAGTGGTCTCTCTGCACACTGGGTCATTCATATTATCAGAAACAGCCATGAAATTAACAGTAATGAGCATGAGCAGCAGGCTTGTTAGGTGCTGCTTCTGCTTCTGCTGCTGCCACTGCTTTACGTCATGTAACGAAGCATTTCCTGTGTTGATTGTAGCAAATACTCAAAGGATTTTATTCTATTCTTCACAATTAGTGGCTATAGGCATTAGCCCATGTCAACAGCTCATGTAACACTGTCATTTTTCATTGGTTCCAGCTTGATACCAGCAGAGGAATTCACAAAATGCTGACTTTTAAAAAGTTGTGGTCGAAAATGCATATGTTAACTTTTAAGGGACACCCTACAGGCTAGGCCCCTCCAATATTGGGTCCTCAGGGCTCAGTACTCTCACCTCTCATATTTAACATTTACATGAAGCCATTTGGGGAGATCATCCATTCCCACGGAGTGAGGTATCATCCTATGCTGATGATACTCAGCTGTACATGTCAGCCCGTGGTGATCCAAGCGATGCTGTCAGAGTCCTGTCCAGGTGTCTGGGGGCTATAAGGGTCTGGATGAGGGACAATGGGCTATAACTGAATCCTGTCAAGACTGAGTGGCTGTGGGCCAGGAGCCCTGCATTATCTTGGGAGCTACCATCTTTGGTTCTGGATGGGGCTATTTTGCCCCAAACAGAACTGGTGTATAATCTGGGGGTCCTCCTGGACTCACGACTCCTGCTTGAAGAGCACGTGGCAGTCATGGCCAGGAGGGCTTTTGAATAGAATAGAACAGAATCCTTTATTGGCCAAGTGTGTAAACATACCAGGAATTTTTCTTTGATACATATGCTCCCCGTAAGGATAAAAAAGGCAATAAAATCACACAATTTAGTTATTCAGCAAGTTGATAGCATTTGGAAAGAAACTGTCCTTGTATCTGGTTGTTCTGGTATGTAATGCTCTGAAATGTCGTTTTGATGGTAGAAGCTGGAGCAGATTATTACCAGGATGTGTGGAGTCTTTGTATATCTTCTCTGCTCTATTTTTGGCTCGTGTAGTATATAGATCTTCAATAGAAGGTAGATTAACAGCAATAATATTTTCTGCAGTTCTGATTACTCGTTGGAGTCTGTTTTTGTCTTGTTTAGATGCAGAACCAAACAGGACAATTATAGAGGTACAGATGATAGACGCTATAATCCCTCTGTAAAATTGAATCAGCAGCTCCTTTAGGCAATTTAAGCTTCCTGAGTCGAAGCAGAAAAAACAATCTCTGTTGCACTTTCTTAATGATGTTCCTAATGTTAGATGACCATTTTAAGTCTTGGGATATGACAGTACCTAGAAACTTGAAGGACTCCACTATTAATACTGGATTATTTAATATTATAAGCAATGGATGTAGAGGTCGAAACCTCTTAAAGTTCACTATCAGTTCTACGGTTTTGCCTGCATTCAATTCAAGATTATTTCGGCTACACCACAGGACTAGTTGTTCAATCTCTTTTCTGTATAAGGACTCATCGTTGTCTTGAATGAGTCCAATCACTGTGGTGTCATGTGCAAACTTAACTATTTTAACCGAAGAGTCTTTTGAGACGCAATCATTGGTGTACAGGGAGAAGAGAAGTGGAGAGAAAACACAGCCCTGAGGAGCTCCTGTACTGATTGTCCTAGTTTCTGATCTAGTTGTACTCAGCTTCACCTGCTGCTTCCTGTCCGTTAGAAAACTCATAACCCATTCACAAATATGGTCTGGTACAACCAGCTGTCTTAGTTTAGCTATGAGAATGTCCAGAAGGAAGGTGTTGAATGCTGAACTAAAGTCAACAAAAAGGACCCTTGCATAGGATTTTGGAAATTCAAGATGGTTTAGTATGTAATATAAACTTATATTTACATCATTTTCCATTGATCTATTTGCACGATAAGCAAACTGCAGCGGATCCAATAATGGATCTATGATGGTTTTCAGATGTGCCAACACGAGCCTCTCCAAAGTTTTCATAACCACAGATGTTAAGGCAACTCATTTAGTTCCTTAGTAGGTTTTTTTGGTACTGGAATAATAGTAGAATATTTAAAGCAGGATGGAACAAAACTCATCTCCAATGATTTATTAAAGATACGGGTGAAGATGGGAGCTAGTTGTTCAGCACAGGGTTTTAGGCAAGAGGGAGTTATCTTATCCGGGCCTGGTGTTTTTCTTGGATTTAGCCTATAAAACAGCCCTTGTACCTCCCTCTCCATAATCACCAGAGGTGATAGACCTGCAGGTATATTATAAAGTTTCATCTGCTTAATTCGTGTTGGTATATCCAAGACAATAGTTACACAGGTAGATACCTAGGTGGATACCTGTGCTTTCCTTTCAAACATGCAATAAAACACATTTCAATTATCTGCCAATTGTTGATTTCCTTGTACATAAGATGGTTGTTTACCATAGCCAGTGATAGTTTTAAGAGTTTTCCACGTGTTTGCTGGTTTATTTTCGGAGAGCTGATTCTTTAACTTTTCAGTATAGTTCCTTTTTGCTGCTCGGATTTCTCTCGATAGTGTATTTCTCCTCTGATTATACAATGTTTTGTCTCCTTTTTTGTAGGCTTCCTCTTTAGCATAGTGCAGCTGTTTTAGTTTAGTTGTAAACCAAAGTTTATTGTTGCCATACATTTTCACGTTCCTATATGGCACACATAGGTCTTCACAAAAACTGACATATGAAGTTATAGTTTCTGTAAATTAATCTAAACCAGCAGAGGTGTTATCAAATACATTCCAGTCCATACAGTCAAAGCAAGTTTGTAATGTTATCTTTGCTTCTTCGGACCAGGTTTTCACTGTTTTATTTATTGGTTTCAAAGTAAACAGGCACGAGATGGATCGTGCAGTGATCTGAGTATCCCACAGCAGAACGTGGTAGGGAACAATAAGCATCTTCATGTTATACGCCAGTTACACCCACTCCTAGATTGGGACTCCTTGCTTGTGGTCACGCATGCTCTGGTCACCTCCAGACTTGACTATTGCAATGTGCTCTACATGGGGCTGCCCTTGATGGCCATTCAGAGGCTGCAACTGGTCCAGAATGCGACTGCTTGGGTGGCGATTGGGTGTGGGCAATATTTATTTATTTATTTATTTTGTGGATTTGTATCCCACCTTCCTGATGGGGAACACCACTCAGGGCAGCAAACAACACACAAAGGCAATAAAAACAATACTACAGACAATTTAAAATAACAATCAGCTAAAAAACAACAAAGCTAAAACAATAATCACACACACACACACACCATTAAAAGATTAAAACACATAAAACCAATCAGATTATCATTAAAAACTGCCCTAAACCCCACCCCCCTCACACTAAAAAATAGAAACAAACAGAAGCAAACAAGAACCCTCAGACAGGCTAAATGAGCCAGCAAGCTTGCATGGCCGAATCAAGTATGCCCCACACCCGCTGGCATAGCCATGTCTTCAGCATTTTTCTGAATGGGAGAAGGTCTGACTGGAGTCGAAGTTCTGGTGGTAAGAGCAGTGTCGGGCATCACCCGGTCCGCCCCAGTCTGGGCGTACCAGTAAGAAACCTGGCTGACCACACCCCCTCCCCTCCCCACCCCACCCACCTCTTCTGGGAGAGTGGGTGACCCAATGGCTTTGGGCAGCACTTCGTTCTTCTCCGGAGCGGCTGCGGGTGCCGCTCGGGTGGTGGTGGAGGTGGTGGCGTGTGTGCGCCTGGCCCTGGGGGAAGAGGAGGGGGAGCTGACGTCACGCGCCACCCAGGAGAGATCGCGTGCGCGCCTGTCGCCCCCACCGCCACTCTTTGTTGCCTCCTTCTAGCAGCAGCAGCAGCAGCAGCAGCAGCTTTCGCAATGCCTGGACTTATTCCTGCAGGAAGAGAACTTCCTGCAGGATGTCTGTCTGACTCTGGGCATTGCGAGAGTTGCCCTGCCTGGACACCTTTCGCAATGCCCAGACAAACATCTTGCAGGAAGTTCTCTTCCCTGCAGGAATATGTTTAGGCATTGTGAAAGTTGCTGCTGCTGCTGCTAGAAGGAGGCAGTAAAGAGTGGTGGCGGGGGCGTTGGGGCGCGCAAGCGAGCCCTCCTGGGTGGTGCATGATGTCAGCTCCCCCTCCTCTTCCTCCAGGGCCAGGGACGCACTCACCTCCACCAGCAGCAGCCGCTCTGCAAGCAGCAGCACGGCTGGACTCGCTGGTCCTGGAGGACTAAAGGAGGAGGGAAACACCCCCCCCCATGGGAGGAAGGAACACCCCGACGTGTCGCTTTCTGGGTAAGTGTGTCTTTTGGTTTCCTCCCCTCTCCCCCCCCCGGTGTGTTGTGTGTGTGTGTGTGTGTGTGTGTGTGTGTGTGTGTGTGTGTGTGTGTGTGTGTGTGTGTGTGTGTGTGTGTGTGTGTGTGTGTGTGTGTGTGTGTGTGTAGATTGGAAACATTAATAAATACTCACATACATTTACTAAAACTTTAAGAAGAATGCTTGAAGGGATAGTCTTTTTTATTTCCTTGCTTCTTTATTTCTTAGACATGTTTATGTCCCCAAAAATGGACTTAAAAATACCACTATTAAAGAATACTAAGAGATGCTTGTTTGCACAGAAATCATGGGGAAATGGGTACTAGTTGAAGAATGGAAGTGCTGGAGGTGTGTGTGTGTGTGTGTGTGTGTGTGTGTGTGTCACACACACACACGCCTCCAGCACTTCCATTCTTCAACTTCATCTATTACATGGCCCTCAAGTCAAAAGGTTTGCCCACCCCTGTCTTAGAGCAATGGATTTAATTATGAATTTATACAGGCTTACTTTTCTATTAGCATATTTAACAACTGCTGGAAGAAATAAAAGCCAAAATATGTATTGTACACAGTATTGAAGATACAAGGTCATTGTATTGATTTAAATTATAGACATATTATTTTAATAAATGTTCCATCTTTTAAAAATATATTGTTCCTCCCTCCCGCGTGTGTGTGTGTGTGTGTGTGTGTGTGTGTGTGTGTGTGTGTGTGTGTGTGTGTGTGTGTGTGTGTGTGTGTGTGTAGAAGGGAGCAGAGGCTAAAAGGATTTCCCAGGGCAGGGGTGGGGTGGCAGTGAGTCTTTAAGGTGCCACAACATTTTTGTGTTTTTGTTTTGTTTACCTCCTGATCTGCTTGCACAGAATTAAACTTTATAATTGGTGCCATTTTATTCTGTGCAAGCATATCAGAGAGTAAACAAAAAAATGTTGTGGCACCTTAAAGACCGATTAGGCCATGCCCACTGATTAGGCCATGCCCACTAGTTCGGCCACACCCACCAGTTAGGCCATGACCACCAGTTAGGCCACGCCCACCAGTTAGGCCCCGCCCCGCGGTGTGGTAGTAATTTTTTTTGGTGCCCATCACTGAGTAAGAGGTTCCACAGAGCTGGGGCAGACATGGAGAAGGCTCTCTTCCTGGCCCCACTCAGATGGACCTATTTTGTGGAAGGGACCACCACCGAGCCCCTCCTGACTGCCCTTGTAGGATGGGCTGAATACCTTGGGGCGACTCTTAGGTATCCTGATCCAATGCCATGAAGGGCTTTAAAGGTCAAAACCAGCACCTTGAACTGCACCCGGAGGCAAACTGGAAGTCAGTGCAGCTTTTGAAGCAGTGGTGAGGCACGGGCATAGTGCCCACACCCCATCACAACCCGGGCCACTACATTCTGGACCAGCTGAAGCCTCCGAATGGTTGCCAAGGGCAGCACCATGTAGAGCGTGTTAAAATAATCCAATCTGGAGGTGACCAGAGTGTGAGTGACCAAGAGCAGGGAGTCCCGGTCCAGAAGCGGGTATAACTGGTAAATTACACAAAGCTGTGCAAAGGCCCTCCTAGCCACAGCTGCCACCTGCTCTTCGAGCAGTAGCCACGAGTCCAGGAGGACCCTCAGATTATGCACCGGATCTGTCTGGGGCAGCAATGCCCCATCCAGAACCAAAGATGGTAGCTCCCGGAAGAGCATGGGGCCCCGGACCCACAGCCACTCAGTCTTGCCAGGATTCAGCTGAAGCCCATTGTCCCCCATCCAGACTCGAACAGCCTCCAGACACATGGTTAGGACTTTAACTGCATCACTTGGGTCCCCACGGGCTGAGATGTGCAATTGGGTATCATCAGCATACTGATGATACCCCACCCCATGGGAATGATCTCACCCAGCGGTTTCATGTAGATGTTAAACAGCAAAGGAGAGAGTACCCTGAGGTACCCCACAAGGGAGCAACCTAGGACTGGACAGCCCGCCTTCTACAGTCACCGACTGAGTTCAACCTGTGAGAAATGCCCTGGGCCACCAAACCTTGGAGCTGGCCCAGAAGGATACTGTGGTTGACAGTATCAAAAGCCGCTGAGAGGTCAAGAATAATGAGGACAGAGGGATTGCCCCCATCCCACTCCCTCCAGAGGTCATCCAGGATGCGACCAGTGCAGTCTCAGTACCATAACTGGGCCTGAATCCTAACTGAAATGGGCCCAGATAATCCGTATCATCCAATACCCCCTGAAGCTGCCATGCCACTGCTTTTTCCATCACCTTCCCCACGAAAAGAAGGTTGGAGATCGGTCTAAAGTTTGAAATAACCATAGGGTTGAGTGATTACTTTTTCAGGAGGGGGTGTATCAGCACACATTTAATAGGTAAAGGTAAAGGTTTCCCTTGCTCGAAAGCCAGTCGTATCCGACTCTAGGGTGCAGTGCTCATCTCTGTTTCTAAGCCGAAGAGCCGGCGCTGTCTGCTTCTGCAGACGTTTCCGTGGTCATGTGGCAGGCATGACTAGACACCGGAGCGCACGGAACGCTGTTACCTTCCCACTGAAGTGGTCCCTATTTATCTACTTGCAATTTCTTGCTTTCGAACTGCTAGGTTGGCAGGAGCTGGGATGAAGATGGGAGCTCATTTCCGTCCTGCAGTACTCGGGAATCGAACTGCTGACCTTCCGCTTCCCAGTCAGCGTCTTAGCGACTTGAGCCACTGCAGCCGCTGGAAATGCCCCTTCCCACAGAGAGGCATTTCACTATTGCACCAACCCAACTGCCCGTAGTAGCCTTGACCATTCTAATCAGCCAGGCAGGGCAGTGATCTAATCACGCACAGCTCCAAGGAGCCTGTCCACTTCATCAGGGCCAACCGGATCAAACTGATCCCAAATAGCGTGGCTAGGCTTTGCTCCAGCCCTCTCCAGGCAATCTTTTTCCACGTCAGGATTAAACCCCGAGCGGATGAGAGCAACTTTATCTGCAAGATTATCAGCAAAGTCATCTGCTGAACCCTGCCACCCAGGGCCAGGCCCCTCCCTACCCAGAAGGGACCTAGTAACCTGGAACAGGGCCGCTGGCCGACTTTCAGCAGAGGCGATGAGAGCGGTGAAGTACTGATGCTTCACCACCCTCATCATCACAAGGTAGGCTCTAATAGAGGCTCTAACTCATGTTTGGTCGCACTCGCTCTGGGTCTTCACCCAACAGTGCTCTAGGTGTCTCCTGGCCCACTTCAGTTCTCTCAGCTCTTCCGTATAGCAAGGTACCCCACGCTGCCTGCGGGGAAGGAGAGGCCACATTGGCACGATTGTGTTCAAGACTGATGTCACTTCCTTTTCCCAAAGAGTGTCTGAAGGAAAAGGCCCCAGCTCCATCTGAAATCTCTCAGAGTCCATAAGTCACCGGTGCCGGACCAATTTAATGGGTCCTACCTTCCTACCATAAGGCATCACTCCCAGAAAATCCAGAGTCACCAGACAGTGATCTGATCATGGCACAGGTGTTATCTCTATATGATCACTCAGCCACTGCTCCGACAGGAAAACCAAGTCAGGGGAGTTGCTGCTGCATCTAGTAGGGCCCACAATTACTTGAGTCAGGCCCATGGCTGCCATGGAAGCCATGAACTCCCGAGCCAACTCAGACGCCGGTCCCAGTGGTGGCAAATTGAAGTCCCCCAGGACCATAAGCCCGGGGAGCACTAGTGCCAGCACGGCAACCGCCTCGAGCAGGTTGGGCAGGGAATCAACTACTCTGCAAGGGGGCAGGTACAGGAGAAGGATTCCCAACTGACCCTTAAGGCCCAATCGAAGCAGCAGCAGCTCACAACCCTGCACCTGTGGTGCAGTGACCCTGATAACTCCCAGTGATTATCAGGCTACAATAGCGACACCACAGCCCTTCCCCCAAAACCTAGGCTGGTGCCACACCCCAAACCCGGCTGGACACATTTCAGAGAGAGGAACACCATCCTCAGGCATCAGCCAGGTCTCAGTGATGCATGCCAGGTCAGCCCGCTCACTCAAGATCTCATCACAAAGGAGGGGAGCCTTGTTGCAAACCGACCTGGCATTCACCAGCAGCAGCCTAAGAGAGGGGTCACTCCGAACCTGTTGTCCAAGAACCTGAGAGTGAACTGGGGGGGGGGGCTGGAATGCAGGATAGATAGTAAGCATCTGTCCCTCATTCCCCAAGTGCGGCCCGCCCCTCAGTTCCCACCATATCGTCCCATACCCATCACTACTGGAATGTAAGCCCCAGGAACCTCAAGCTGGGCTCCAGTCAGATAATCCCTCCCCCCAAGGCTATGCTGTCTTCCGTAACCCTGTGTGGCATAACAGGGCACCAATTTACCATGCACTCCAGCCCCCCTCGGGAACCCCCAAATAGGTTGGCAAGGAGGTGGCAAGAGAGACGGTGGCAGGGATAGTGGTGGGATTTAATCCACCTGAGCCACCTAGTTGGCAAGCGTCTCTTTCCCCCTCTTGCTTCCTCAAAGTCAGCAACAGCTGCGTCGGCAGTGGCCGCGTTGGAAGAGGCAGCCAGGTCCCGTGGTGGGTCTTTATCCCTCTCTGCCATTTGGACGGAGTGAGTGCTGTGGGTGCCGTGGAAGCCCATTTGACCAGAGTGGGTGCCATGGGTGCCACTTTCTCATGGCCTTGGAGACACTAAAATTGCAGCCAGCTGGAGGGTCAGGAGACAGCTTTCCTTCTTCCGTGCTTCGCCACTGCTTCAGGAGCTGCACTGGTTGCCAGTGTGCCTCCAGGAGAAATTCAAGGTGCTGGTAATTGCCTTTAAAGCCCCACATCAGTGATGGGCAGTCTTGGCCCTCCAGCTGTTCTTGAACTTCAATTCCCAGAAACCCTGACCAGCTGGTGTGTTGACTTGGGCTTCTAGGAATTGAAGTCCAAGAACAGCTGGAGGGCCAAGACTGCCCATCTCTGCCCTACATGGTAGTGGACCATGATACTTAAGAGACTGCATCACCCCAAGAACATCTGTCCATCCCACCAGAGCAGACTGGAGAGGTTCTCCAATTGTTCCATCTGCTAGAGTGGCATGTCTCTCTATCACCAGAAAGAGGGCCTTCTCAGTGTCTGCTACGGCCCTATGGATCCTCCTGCCAATTGAGCTGCATCTCCAGACAGAGTTGCTGCCGTTCAGCAACATTGTGCTTTTAAAAAGAGGTTTAAACAGCTGTACAATAAAAGTCACTGCAAAATAATTAACTAGCTCCAGCTGAATCTGGAAGCAAGGCCTCTGTCCAATTATATTGCCTTATGAAAGGATATCTTGAACAGCTCACAGTTGACCATGCAACATCTCTCTGCAGCAGACTATGCTGCTCCAGTATGGAACACATCAACATACACAAAATAAGTTGACATTGCTGTTAATGAAGCCATGCGGATAGTGACAGAATGCCTTAAACCTACACCAGTTGAGAAGATATACCCCCTTGTAGGTATTGCTCCACCTAAGATCAGGAGACAAGTAGCAGCAGATGCTGAGAGAACTAAGCAAGAGAATGACCCTTGACACCCTCTGAATGGCTATGAGCCTCAAGTCCACCTGCTCGAATCCAAGAAGAGATTTATGGCAAGAGCAAACATTTTTAGGGTACACAAGAGTAAAACCAAATGGAGGAAGGAGTTCATTGGGAAAGGAACATCATTAAAGGTGGATATAGCTGAAGATTTCATAAGAACATAAGAACAGCCTTGCTGGAACAGGCCACCCAGTCCAGCATTCTGTTTCACACAGTGGCTCACTTCAGGGTATTCCCAAGCAGATGTCTTCACCTGCTTAGGATTCTCTGGAAATGGCACTGAGAGATATCCTGCCTATCTCTACAACCCAGAGGTTGTCCTTAGGTATCCATAATTATAGCCATTGATACCCTTGTCCTCCATGAACTTGACTAATCCTCTCTTAAAGCTGTCAAGACTGACAGCAGTCACCACTTCTTCTGGCAGGGAGTTCCATAGACCAGTGATCCTCTGGGTGAAAAAGTACTTTCTCTTATTTGTATGAGAACTAGTACCCAAAAGTTTCATGGAGTGCCCCCTAGTTCTAGTGTTGTGCAATAGAGAAAACCGTTTTTCCTTATCTATATACTTTGTCCACACCGTGCATGATTTTATAAACTTCAATCAGACCACCTCTTATACGCCATCATTCAAGAGTGAAGAGGCCCAACTGTTGAAGCCTCAGTTGGTAAGGAATGTGTTCCAGTCCCCTAATCATTCTGGATGCTCTTTTCTGCACTTTTTCCAGCTCCATAATATCCTTCTGGAGGTATGGCAACCAGAACTGTACACAGTACTCCAGATGGGGCCTCACCATAGATTTATAAAGAGGTAAAATGGCACTTGCTGACTTATTTTCTATACCCTTCCTAATGATCTCCCCTACTTCACCTGGAGGACCCTGAATAGGCTGAGAGTTGGAGTCTCTAAATGCAAGACCAACATGCTCAATTGTGGACTGCTGGTGGACAACAACACATAATGTGAATGTGAAGAGACACATAGTCTGGCACATTTACTAGTCTGCCGATTGCTGCCAGAGACATGCGCCGATAAGGACTTGCATTTTGAGCAATGACAAAGCGAAGAAAGTGGCTTCATTATGGCTTTCCAGGGTCTGATCAGGACACGAAAGAAGAACATGATCAGCAGGTGGAATTGCCAATGCAACAATAAGTTATTCTATCCCTATTTGGCATCTAGTGCAACCTGCTTCCCTGTCAGATGGACTTATCAGTTAGTGAAAACAAGGGTTTTTATCTACCAGGTCCATTATTTGCCTTACCCATACTTTCCTATATCCACTTCCTATGACAACAAATGCATATTATCATGCAAAATACCTGGCAGTAGAGCTGAGGTGACAGACAACAGTAAAGGAAACCAGGAAAACAGAAAGAAAAGCACAGCTACATAAAACACATATTCCAACTTGAAATCACATGTTCAACATAAAGAATTCATTTTTTCCTTTGTGTTTTCATTATCAAAGGCATGCTTTCCTTTAAAATAGGTGGTTTTTTTTAAAGGAAAGCAAGTCATACATACTCTCCGCATTGAAAAGGTCACTGTCTGTAATTTCTGGAAACCAATTTCAAATAGAAAATTTCAAGAACTTATGTGGGAAGCTTTTATGTTCCTTTCCTTTGCACCATTTTTTCTAATTGGTTTTTCGTTGCTTGCCGCATTGCTTTAACTATTATTGGCAAATTGGATGGATTTTATGATTAATCTGTCAAAAAAATGACCTATCTAAACTGCTGTAATAATGCAGCACTGTGATTCAATGACAAACTGAAAGACAGAGTCTCAGGAGATGGTGGGTATTTCTTCTTTCAACAGTGGTTAAAAAGCTCGCCTTGTAAACTGGAAGGTCAGCAAGTCAGCAATTCGAGATCCAGATACTGCATGACAGTTTGAGCACACATCTCTGTCCCAGCTCCTGCCAACCTAGCAGTTTGAAAGCAAGAAATTGCAAGTAGATAAATAAGGACCACTTTGGTGGGAAAAGATCTTTTTTTTAAAAAAAATGTCTCGGAGTGCAATTCAAGGTGCTGGTTGTCACTTTTTAAGCCCTTCTTGGTAGCAGAGAAGGATACCTCAGGGACTGCATTGTTCCTAGGACATCTACCCATCCCACAAGACCAAACCGAGAGGAGACCCTTCAGATACCATCCATTGGGGAGGCCCGCCTCTCCAGCATGAGGAAAAGGGCCTTCTCGGTCATCACCCCCACATTATGGAACCACCTCCCAGTAGAACTACGCCTCCAGGCCCAGTTGCTACCATTTAGGAAAGAGCTGAAGACGTGGTTGGCAAAATGGGTCTAGGGTCGGGATTGTCAACAAGCTCCCCTTTCTGGATCATCTAAGGCTTCCTCTCCCTCCTGTAACTAACTTTAATTTTAATGTTATGTTGATTTCATATTTGTTTTTAGATAGCGAAATAGCACAGCAGTGGTCAATATTGCCAAATTTTTATTTTATTATTTATTTTATTTGTTCAATTTTTACACCACCCACTCTGCCTAGGCTGACTCAATGTTCTTAAGGGTTTTTAATTGTTTTTATATTGGTTTTAACTTGTTTCATTATATGATCAGTGAGGTGCTCACTGGCCTATGTACACCATCCAGAGTCTACCGGATCGGGTGGTATATAAACCTATTAAATACATAAATAAAATACTTTTTATTGAGTTTAAATCACAAACATACATATAACGTAAAATAACATATATGAATAAAGAATAAACTGAAGGCACCAATTTTCAACATAAAAAATGTTTTATATATTTTGCCCTTAGCATCTTATTCATAACCACTTTATATAATTCATTTTATTCATTTCCATAATTTTCTACTCCTTGAATTAACTCTTTAATCTCTTTTACTTTCTTATTATGATACCTTCACCACCCGCTGTGGTGTACACATTCGGAATTTGCTTTTCTCTTTCAATTTTTGTTATGTTATCACCGCTCCCAAAATGTGAAAGCTTCAGGCCCTGGCTTAATCCTGTTATTGTTCATTGGTGTGTATTGCATTGTAGGACCTCCAGATTTCCCAAAACTTGTTATGTGCAATTGTTCCCTTCTTCTGTCTTATTTCGCAAGTCAATTTATCATTTAAAGCTAATTGCCATAACTCTTTATACCATCTGCCCTTCTTTATACCGAATTTATTTTTTCCATTCCTTGGCAATCAACTGTCTTGTAACAGATAGAAGAATGAGCAGCAGGTTTTTGTTTACTCTTTTCTATATTAATTTCATCCATTTTCCCCATCATCACTATTTTTGGACTCAATTTCAATTTAGTTCCTAAAATGTTTTCCAATTTTTTCCCCTATTAGGTGCCAAAACGTAGTGGCATATATAAGCAGCTGGTGGGAAAGGATCTTGGGAACATGAAAGGAACCTCATTCAGGTGTCCCCTGAATGGAGTTTCTCCAGCAAAAATCCTTTCAACCCAGAATAATTTCCGACACATAACAACAACAACAACAACAACAAAAACTGTTGTTGTTGTTGTTACCTCTGCTCAGTCCTTGTGAACTCCAGGAAATGCTTTTCTTTATTGTCTTTCTGGCGGTCCGCAATATGTATAATGCTCTCTTTCAACACCTCATTTCAATTGAAATTATTTACATCAACATAGTTAGACAGATATAGCAATCAAATCTGGCTCTAGATACAATCTATAACTGGATAACTGTATTAGTTAAAAAACAACCACAACAACAACAACGTATCTGTCAGAGCCTGGCGCCAGCAGAGCTATATAGCTGGTTAGAGCTACAATGGGGGAAGGGAAGCTTCTCCTTACTTCAGGTTTCAAAAGGAGCAGAGCAGAGTCTTTGCAGGCGCACCCCCCAATAAAGGACTCAGACACTGATGAAAGTGGATAACGGCATTGGGCCACATTTATTGATTCATGCCCTAGTCCGAATTATAAATTTCTATTGGTAATTGACCAATCATAATTCTTAAGGCAAGCAGGCCGAAGTAACACTGGTGAGGTACCACCCAAAATTGCCAACGGCAATTGTTACAATGTATCTATTAGTATCAATTTGTTTGTTGACAACAAACAAATTGTTGACCGTAGTCAATATCTAACTAATGACCCCACCCTCTGACACGTATCCGTAAAATCACGGGGTGATGCATGCTGTCTAGCTGTAGCCATCACCCCGTCGCCTAGTTCATCGTTGACCGGACAACGTTTAACCAACTTATGCCTGTCTAGTGTTGTCCAGTCAATTGCGAACCTGCCGGATACCTGTGGGTCATAAATGTTTACCTTACCAGTGCTACCCGCCACACGGAGGGGCTTCAAAGAAGGCTCGACGCCCCCCCCCAGACCGTCAGCTCGGTCAACAGGCCTGCTCGCCAATCTCCCAACAGGAGGTCATACCTCCTCGCGACAGATGGGCCCCATCCCCTGCATAAAGGTCATAATTTTGCAGACTAATGGCGGGGTGACGACTGACCCGCCCCCAACACCTGTCGCCAAGGAACCGAGCAACAGCCCTGTTAACCATGCGTCTAGCGCGGTCAAGGGCCTGGAGATCGAAACCTCCCCTGTACGTGTGCCGCGGGACCATGTCCGACCAAACGAGGGTTGTGGCGGGCCACACGTAATGCAGGTAGGCAAGGTCGCCACAAATCGCATGCTTCAGCGATAAGCCGGTGACCTGGCCCAAATCATTGCCCCCAAGGTGTATGATCAGAATGTCAGGCGGGTCAGCATTCCGGCCTGAAAAAAGGAATGGCAACAGCTCCCGCCATAACATCCCGGGCTTACCATACCATGTGAGACTTGCGTACGCACCCAGTCCCAGTCGGGGTCCCCACTCTGTCGCCGCAGCGTAACGCGCTGCCCTGTGCACGTAGCTATGGCCCACCAGCCATACTGTCACCGGTGTAATACGACACCCAGGGTCTGTAAAGGAAAAAACGAGGAAGAGAAAGGTGCGGTGACTAAACTGGTACTCACGGTGGAAGAGGGCGAACATAAAATTGAAAACATTTCGAACCCCCACCTTCCCATGCTGCGTATGTCAGCCCCGGAGTACCCAAAAGCAGCTGCAGTGGAGGCCGCCCCTATTCTGAATGAATGGGTGCCGTAACGGGCCCCTGGGAGGCCAACACTGGCCAGCGCTTTGCCGGTCACCTTCCAAAATTGAAATTTAGTAAGGGGAGACCCATCTTGGTGACAGAAAAACGGGCCATGGTGCGTGCCACACAGTGCAAGAAACTCCTGTAGGGCACCAACCGGACAGATGTCTGCCAAAGAACACCGTAGCAGTCTTACTCCACTGCCTACGCCATGCTGATCTGTCTTAGAAGAGCGTCTCCTCAACTGAGCCCAGTCTTTGGCAACATAGACATCCTCGAGTTCCAGTGCCCTACGACTTGCATCCGCCTTAGACAGCATCACAAGCTCGCTGATGCGGAACGCTCCAAAAAAGGCCACCATGGTAGCCGCATGAAATAGGGCTGCCTCATACCTATCAAAACAGAGGCCATGCCAGCCCCGGGCCAATTGGGTAAGAACCCCTGGGGAAATCGGGTGGCGGTCGTCCGGGCCACGCCCACGCTCCCGCACCCACCCATCCAAAACATGTCTCACACGGAAGTCAGTGGTACTGTCCACATGACCGCTTACTTTGGCCATAAAAGCCAACGCTGACAGCCTAGATGCTATGGTGCGAGGTGCAAGGCCCTGGGCATGCAGGTAAACCATGAACCAAAGTATATGGGCCACTGGGATCGGCCAGGTTTCTGGCAGCCGGAGTTGGGTACAGAAAGCTCTGAAAGAATTGAATGCGTGGTGATACGCCTTATGCGTGCGTGGCGCTAGTGATAAGCCAATCGCCCGGTTCACCTCTCCTTGCCAATGGTCCATATCTCGTCCGGGAGTGGCGAGGGAAATTCCTCCGCATCCGGGGCCAAGTCACGGAACCGGGAGATCTGCAGGCGGGACAAAGCGTCAGCAATATCATTATTAACCCCCGGGACATGACTGGCCCTGAAGAGGACATTGAGGCGAAGGCTGCGCAACACAAACTGGCGCATTGGGTCCATGACCCTGGGTGATTTGGAAGTCTGTGAGTTGACAATGTGGACAACGGCCACATTGTCACACCAGAAATGGACGACCGAGTTGGCCCACTCCTCGCCCCATAGCATCAAAGCCCCCAGGATAGGGAAAAATTCCAGATACGTGAGATCACGCAGGCGACCCGTTCCTGCCCAGGCTGGTGGCCACCCACCATAGGCCCACTTCCCATTGAAGTACATCCCATAACCCAGGGATCCCGAGGCATCGGACTGTATCTGAAAACGAGGGGAAGCCAGGAGGTCAGACCTCCAAAATGATACTCCATTGAACTCCCTCAGGAACTGGAGCCAGATAAGCACATCTGCCCTGATACCCCGAGAGAGTCTAACCCTATGGTGGGGCCTAGATAAGCCTGTCATGGCGTCGCACAAGCACCGAGCAAATGCCCTGCCCGGTGTGACGACCCTGCAAGCGAAATTGAGGTGACCATGTAGCACCTGCAGTTCCCTCAGTGATGCCTTGCGTTTAGCAAGCAAGTCCGAGATAAGGGCTACTATCCTTGACACCTTATCCCCCGGTAACCTAGAAGCCTGCGCTACCGTGTCAATCTCCACCCCCAGGAATACTAGCTTAGTAGATGGGCCCTCGGTCTTTTCGGGCGCTAAAGGGACACCGAGTTCCTCCATGTGTTGAGGAGATGTGTGCATGTGTCCCAGCCCCGTTCACCCCCGAATAAAAAATCATCCAGGTAATGGGCTACAGACCGGGACCCTGACCTGCGGACAAAAGCCCACTGTAGAAATGTGCTGAAACGCTCGAAGGCCGAGCATGATATGGAACAGCCAAAAGGCATGGCCTTATCAAAGTAATATTCACCCCGAAACTTGAAACCCAGCAACTCAAAGTCACCCGGGTGCACCGGCAGGAGGCGAAATGCCGACTTAATGTCGCACTTAGGCAACAGCGCACCCGGGCCACATGAGCGCACCATGCACAGCGCTTGGTCAAAAGATGTATACCTGACCGAGCAAAGGTCATCAGGGATAGCATCATTGACCGATCGGCCGGCTGGGTAGGACAAGTGATGGATCAGGCGAAACTCGCCCGGTGACTTTTTGGGCACTAAGCCCAAGGGTGATACCTTAAGGTTGGGGAACGGGGGTGTAGGGAAAGGGCCAGCGACCCTGCCCGCATCGACCTCCTTAGTAATGCTGGCAGCAGCCACCTCCTCCCTCCCCCTAAGGGACAAAAGGTTGGGGGCATCCTGGGGGGACCTATCACCCACGAAAGGAATACGGAACCCCTGTCTAAAACCCTGAAGGAGGTAAACCGCGTCCGCTTCCCTCGGGTACAATGCGAGCCAACGCTCCAACATGTCCACATTAATTGGGGAGGGAGCCTTTCGGTGAACCAGCTCCCTCTGCGGCAGTTTTGCCAGCCCCTTGTCCGCCCCTCCCTCTGCCCCACATCCCTCCAGGCCTGGGACAGGCGGAGGCCGCATGGGGGCCAGCACAGGAGGGGCACTCATGCCTGTACTTGCAATTCTTCCTGTTGCAGGAACCATTGGACGAGAAAGTCCAGCACAGCAGGTGGGCTGGAACCCCCTGCCCCGCCACCTGGCGGGGTGCCTGTGCTGGGGCTGCTCGCTGGACCGCATGTCCACAATGGTATCTTTCCCCGGGCGCAGGGTGCGTGGGAGTCATGTACAGAAGCCACAGTCTCTGGCAGGGCTCATCCCACCTCATCTCGGGGTGCAGGGGAATACGCATACGGAATTCCTCGTCGTAAGCCAACCACGACGGGCCTGGGAAGATGTCCACATACTCCCCCCCGCCAGATCTTCTCTTTGGTGGTCTGGGCCAAATGGTCCCCCAGGGGCAAGGAATACCCTGCTGTCGGCAAAGCCGACACAGGAACGGTGGAAACTGCGGGCATCTGGAAAGGAGCCTGGACTAATCCGGTCACCCCTAAAACATTCCCGACTGAGTAAGGAGCACCCCCCACAGCGGGGCCCTGGGTAATAGTTGAAGTCACCGGGTGGGATGTCGGCGACTGGACCGCCGCACCACCCGTGCGAGGCCAAGGCATACTCACATGCTGCACCCCCATGGGCCGCCCCCACCGGGGGTTCTGGCCCACTGGGGGCGTCGGAGCTCACGACCGCTATAGAGCTCATTGACGGGGCTTGACCCGCACCGGCCTGTTGATCGGGGAGCTGCGAGGCAGTGGCCGACGCTGGGCCACGCGCCTCAGGCGGCTCGACCCGTCCCACCGCCTGCCGCTGCCCAGCAGACGATGCATCCACCTGCACCCCAAAAGGGGCCCGAGGGTGACTAACCCGGGCCAGGGATGCCTCAAGGGCCGCAACGCGGGCCAGGAGGGCCTCCACCCTAACATAGCCCCCTAAGCCAAGGGGGGGCAAAGGGCCGGCCGGCCCACTAACTACAGGCGCCGGTCCAGGTCCCTGGACCCCGGGGCCCGTATAGGGCCACGACCCTAAGGCCGGGCTCGGTAGGGCCGGGGGAGTACCTTGCCAGGGGAGGGGACCCCACCACCCCCCAAGGCTGTAAGCCCCCGTAGGAAGCTGCGCCCCAACGGAGGAAGGCCCAGTGGAATGGGCCACGCCAGGAGCGGTGGCCACTGCTTGCGGGCCGAGGGCCGCGGCCCCAACTGGGCCCGCACGCGGACCCCCAGCCTCCGGCCAAGGGGCAATCGACCCCATCCCACCGGTCCCGGTGGGCTCAGACAAAGGAGGCTGCTGGGGAGGCGCAGCCGCGGTCCTCCGACCCGGATTGCGCCTCCGCGCAGAACGCGCCGCGCTCGCAGTTGCCTTCTTCTTTGAGGGCATTGCAGCTAGCCGATGGGAAGCCAAAAAGGGAAATTAGCAGCCAAGAGGCTTCCCGGTGAAGAGTAAAAGCGACGGAGGTAAGAGAGAAAAACTTCTCCGCTCCGTCGCTTCGCAAAATGGCAGCGCGGCTGCCTCGTGGCCACCCCTTTTATAAGGGAGCTGGCCATGCCCCCTAACTACCCGGATGCCTTCGTCCGATGGGGGGGGGGACCGCAAAGGGCGCGGCAGCCATTTTGGCGCCGCGCTTGCATTGTTGCCAGTCGGGAGGTCAGGAGCCAGTGGAGTCATACTAGAGGTGCAGGGGTCATCCAAGAGTGTGGTCAAAGTCACAGTCCGATGTTCAGAATCCAGGGAAGCAAGGCCAGGAAGCCAGGAGCACAGTGTCGGGTTAACCAAACTGACGAATTGGCTCGACAAGGGCTTGCCAGCACACCTCTCCTTTAAGGGGAGTCAGACCCCACAGCTGATGGTCTGTTCAGGAGGTGTGTCCAGGGCCCTCCTCCTTCTATGCTGCATCTGATGCCTAAATAAAACCCTATAATGAGCAGGCATGCCAGCCTGCTCCTGTGTAGCCTGCCTGCTGGCAACTGGCCTAACTGTCAAACTCCAATCCTCCGGCCCGGCTTGGTCCTGCTGTGCAGGCTTCAGTGCCATGCCAATGTCCTCTGACTCAGCCTCCTGATCTGAGCCAGTCATGGTCTGGGGGACTGACAAGGGTTCCTCCTCAGGCTCAGATTACAAGTCGGAGCTGGCAGCAGTCAGCTGGGCCAGCTGAAATTCCTCCTCTTCCTCGCACCCAGGACAGTATCAGAGGCGCTAAGTCATGGGTGGTCAACCTTGGTGCTCCAGCTGTTCTTGGACTTCAATTCCCAGAAGCCCTGATCACTAATTGAACTCCAAGAACAGCTGGAGCACCAATATAGGCACTAAGTGTACAAAATATAAAGGTTTATAAACAAGGCTGTAAAAAACTTTCAGTTTTTCTATTAAATTTTATTATGCTAAATGTGTAAGAAAGAGCAAAGCACAGGCACATATTCTACTGAATACGTGTAATGATAATATAAGTATAAAGGTAGTAATAGCAAGTCTATACAAAAGTTTCTATAAAGGGCTTGCAAATGTCTGAAGTAAAACTTATTCTGTTGTTCTTATTTGCTTGTGATTGAAACCCAAAGATGGATTCTTAGCCACTTTGCCCATGTAACTCAATCAGCTTAGCTTTCCCAGTTAAAAAAACATCCACTAAAAGCAATTGCATCAAATTGCGCCTGTCAAATCATACTACACAAAAATAAATGGCCACAGCAATGAAAGAAGCTGCCTTATAGTAAGTCAGATCATTGGTCCATCCAACCAAATACTGCCAACACTATCAATGGCTCTCCGGAGTTTGAGGCAGGGTTCTCTCCTATGTTGGGGATTAAATGTGGGATGTTGTGCATATAGATCATATGCTGCACAGATAACATCAAAGGGGTCTTGTGGTTTGAGGAATGGGATAGAACTTGGGAGTTGTGCATTTCTATCCCTACTAGGCAATAAATTTCCCTGTGTGGTCTTGAGTTAATCAGTCTCTTCAAGCCTGACCTGCTTTATATAGATAAGGAGGGGAAGAAGAGACCTGTGGTCATTTCCTTGAGGTCTCCAGAAAACTAATGACATATTGAGACATAAATGTGATAATGAAATGAAATACAATTAATCACAAAGGATAGAAGCACACCCACTTGATGAAGGAGAAAGGGTTGGATCAGTAAGGCCATTAGCTAATCAACACTAATATATAAGGTTTAGCAATAGTACCACTGGTACTAAATGTGGTATCATTTAATTCATTAACATAGCATTGTAGAGCTGGAAGAGATTCCAAGGGTCATTGATCCCATGTCCTGGTAGAAACAGGAAATCCATTGCAAAAACAATACTCACAGGTGGCCATCCAACTTCTTCTTGAAAACCTCTTGTCAAGGAGAATGCATTATTTCTTGAGGTAGTCTGTTCCACTGATGAACAGATGCTGCTAACAGGACTCTCTTCCTAATGTTTACTCTAAATCATTTCTCTTGTACTTTTTCTTTCATTACTACTTCAAGGTGAGCCATCATGCCACCTCCCGAACTTTTCTTCTCTAGACTAAACATGCTGAGTTCTGTCAACAATTTCTCATAGTTCGTTTACAAGTATTTTGATTATTATCTTGATTGTTGTTCTGTGGACACAATCCAGGTTTCTAAAGTCCTTCTTTAACTGTGGTGGACAGGACTGGATACAGTATGTCAGGTGAGCACTAACCAAAACAGAGTATTGATTTCCTTAATCTGCACACTATGCTTCTACTTCTACTAATGCAGCCTAGTATACCATTAGATTTGTAATTATTATGTAATTATTATTTTTTTCTGCTGGCTCTTGACAATATTTTTTAATCATCTGTAATTATGGGGCTTTCTCTAACATTTGACCTAGAAGATCTATAACTCAGCTGTTGTGCACCTATAGTAGTTGAAGACTGATTACTATCTACTACCCTTTTGACTACTGGCTGCTTTTATCCAAATATTAGATCCAACTCACATACCTCAAAAAAGAATTAAAATCTCTCATTATGGAAGAAGACACACACTTTTCCAGCAACAATACATAACATATATTATTACTTGATGTACTTACCATCACTCATTAGGAAATCAAAATGTATTTTCCAATCAATTTACCTAGCTATTTTTATCTGCTCTGCAACTTTTCTGAAATTACTGTCTTTTCTCCTCACAACATGTTATAAACTTTTGTTATGGCCAATTTGGAACTAATACAAATGAATAAAGAGAACATTTGCTGGAGTTGATTTGAACCTGCAAATTTGTACTCGCTCCCAAAAATAAATTAGTTGTCTAGCCAATGACTATAAGTTGGTATTGAAGCATTTCTGTAGTTAAAATTATGAGAATTCTCACTTCTTAAGGTCATAACTGGATAAGGCTGATTTGACAACACTCAACAATTTCTCCATTGTTGTTTAATATGCAGGATTCATAAGCTCATTAGTAGAGCTCCAAACATTATCAAATTACACCTTTAGTAAACAATCTTTGCAGGTCTCCCACTGCATGTCTTCCTTTCACTGTTTGAAGGCACATCAGAGACAAGGGGAATGTTGAGTCTCCAAAGGTTTACTTTTAATTAGTCAAAAGAGCAGCTTTTCTGTTGCAATGCTATGGGCTATCATACAATTTTATTAAATGAATTACATCTCTCTTATTTCCCATGACAAATCTCTGGTATTTTAGAATGATGCACCATTTGTTACACCCTGCAACATATTTCATTGTGTGTGTGGTGGTTTTTTGTTGTTGTTGTTGTTGTTTTTTTGGGGGGAGACCTTTAATATTCTTAGCAAACTTCTGGCAAATACCATACATCTTTCTAGCATTACTTTTGATGTGCCCTAGCCTTATTATGTATGACCACCAAAATTAGGTAATATGCAAGTGTCCAGTGGTTCGAGCAGACCATAGGAGAAATGTCCATCTTTCTATCCATAATGCTGGACAGATGTTGCATTAGTATTTCTATTATACGTCACTCATGTGTATGTTAGCTAGGACTTATGGGACTTGCTATCTAACTACACTTAGAGGGACACATGCTCCCCCCCCCCCCAATACTATCAGGGCTTTTTGTATTCTTGTATTTAAGTATGCTTCACTTGTTTCACAGAACTAGAAAAGGATACTTTGTTATCACTTTTAGGTGAATCCTCTCTCCCCACACTCTATGGGCCAGTTTGATTAAAAATCTGACAATTCTTCAATTTGTTGTGCTGTCCCGGTGTCAAAAAAGTCCATGTTAAGTGGCTATTTTACGGTACCCAGTAGTTCCATAGGCAAACAAGGAAGGTCAGCCGTGTGATCCATATTCAAATTGTAAAGATGAAGGAAACAGGCGATACCTGGCATCTGTATTCCTTTGTCTGGCCACAAAAGGAAGCTACGTATGCTTCAGTATGCTTCAGAGAAGGTCAAATGGGCTGTGAGAAAATGCCCAGCTTCCTGTGGGAGTGGCATCCTAACTCCATGAAATATTTTGCTGTCCTTAAGAAGAGAGCCTGGCAGAATACGCCATGAACCTGGCAGAACACCACACCATGAACACTTTAATACATGCCTGAAGAAGGGGTCTTGAACCATGAAAGCTCATGCAACATTTTGTTTTTCTTAGTGATCCAATAAACACGTTGCCTGTTTCCTGCATCTTTTGCATCTTTACAATTTGAATATGGATCACACGGCTAATCTTCCTTGTTTGCCTATGGAACTGATTTCAGTCTTTGTTGTTGTATTCTTGTGTCATTGTAGTCTCTGATTTATGGTGATCCGATGAATGAGGGACATCCAAGATGTCCTGTACTTAATAGCCCTGTTCATCTCTTGTAAACTGAAGCCTGTGATCTCCTTTAAGGAGGCAGTCTCATATTTGGTCTTTCTCTTTTCCTGTTACCTTCAAGCTTTCCTGGTATTACCACATACATGTCAAGTATCCCGGATTGGCCAGGATTTCCCGTATTTGCATGCCACTTCCTCCACTTTCCCACTGCCATCCCGTAATTTGACCGGCAGGGAAAATAGTTACTGTGCATGTGCATGTGCATATGCACAGAACCCTTTTGTGCATGTGCAGAACCTTTCTGCACATGTGCAGAACCCTTCTGCACAGAAGGGTTTTGCGCAGGTACCGTATTTTCAAGAGCCATGCTTGACGGGTATGTATTACCATATTTTGAAGAGAATCTAACCTTCTCACAATGAACCCAAACTAGGACAGTCTCGGTTTTATTGTTTCACCCTCCAGAGACAGTTCAAGTTTGATTTTCTGTAGGACACTCTTGTTTGCCTTTCTTGCAGTCCAGGAAATGTACAAAGCTCCAGCACCCTATTTGAAAGAAGCCAATTTTGACCTGGATAGCTCACCAGCTCATGTATCTGGCTCATACCTGTCAAGTTTTGGATTTGGAAATAAGGGAAATTTCCCGGCAAATACAGGATACTTGACAGAAGGGAAATTTCCCGGCAAATACAGGATACTTGACAGAAGGGAAATTTCCTGGCAAATACAGGATACTTGACAGAAGGGAAATTTCCTGGCAAATACAGGATACTTGACAGAAGGGAAATTTCCCGGCAAATACAGGATACTTGACAGAAGGGAAATTTCCCGACAAATACAGGATACTTGACAGCTGGACCATTAGGAAAGCTGAGCGCAGAAAAATAGATGCCTTTGAAATGTGGTGTTAGAAATAGGTCAATCCTAGAAGAAATCAACCATGAATGCTCGTTAAAGGCCAAATAGTAAAGATGACGCTAAAGTACTTTGGACATCAAATGAGAAGAGAGGATTCACTTGAGAAAGCCTTGATGCTGGGAAAGGTGGAGGACAAAAGGGGGTGGGCAAAAATAAGATGGCTAGATGGTATTGTAGATGCAATGGGCACAAAGCTGTGTGGGCCAAAGAACCCTTTCCCCATCTTCTCGGGGGACTTTTGTTTTGCTTTCTTTCTTGTTTACTCAGTGGCTTAAGTGACTAAGATGCTGACTGGGAGGCAGAAGGTCAGCAGTTCGATTCCAGAGTACTGCAGGACGGAATGAGCTCCCGTCTTTCTCCCAGTTCCTGCCATCCTAGCAGTTCGAAAGCAAGAAATTGCAAGTAGATAAATAGGGACCACTTTGGTGGGAAGGTAACAGCATTCTGTGCACTCTGGTGTCTAGTCATGCCTGCCACATGACTACGGAAACGTCTGCAGACTCAGGCAATGCTGGCTCTTTGGCTTTGAAACAGAGATGAGAACTGAACCCTAGAGTCAGATACAACTGGCTTTCGAGCAAGGGAAAGATTTACCTTTCTCATTTTGAATTATTTTTTTCCTGGGAAGCAAAGAAAGTGCAGAATAGTAAACCAGCCCCCTAGGGTTACTTCTCTCTCTCCCACTGATTTGCCCCCCCTCTCTCCCCCAACACACTGATTTGCCCCCTCTCTTCCCCCCACTGATTTGCCCCCCTCTCTCACTGATTTGCCCTCTCTCTTTCCTCCCACTGATTTGCCTCTCTCTCTCCCCCCTGATTTGCCCCCCTCTCTCTCCCCCTGATTTGCCCCCCACTCTCTCCCCCCCACTGGTTTGCCCCTCTCTCCCCCCCCCCTGATTTGCCCCTGCATATATGAAATATATCTTTCACCTAGAGTAGACTCAGCAGCAGCAAAAACGAAGCTTTCCCATGACCATGTGGCTGGCTGGGAAGGGAAACAGAAACTACAAAAAGTCCCCACCACCTTCTCTCTCTCCCTTTCTACAAGCGAAAAGCCACAAACAGCGACCTCTCTCGCTACAGACACAGAGGTAGGGAGTTTGGTTCCCCACTGTGTCTCCAGGCAGGAAAAACAGGCTGTGTAGTCAAGGGTGAGTTGTAGTGTCTCAGGGCACCCCCAGAAGAAATGAATGACAAAGTACTTCTGTGTATTCTCTGTCTAGAAAATCTTGGTAAGAGTTTTCCATAAGTCTCAATGTACTTGATGGCACACAATTATTACTAAGCTTCCTTTAACTTTAATCAAGGTATAAAAATATTTCAAGGATTTAGACCAGGCTTCTTTAACCTTAGCCCTCGAGCTATTCTTGGACTTCAATTACCAGAAGCCCAAGTCAGTACTCCTGCTGTTCAGGGCTTCTGGGTACTGAAGTTTAAGGACATCTGGATGGCCAAGGTTGAGAAAGCCTGACTTAGACCATGGGGCAACTGCACTTCCTGTGGCTTGGAAGAGATTGTGGTGAGTTTCAGAAGCTCTCCTACTCCTACTCAGCAGTTTGCCTTGTTTTTCTCTCCTTGGGCTGCAGGTCTTTGGAGAACAGTGGGGCACCAGCAGTTATTATACCTGGGAACTGTTGGAAGGGGTCAAGATGGCAAAAGGTGAGTTGCACAATTTCTTCTCATGTCAACTGAGAGGATGAAGTGAATGAGAAAAGCTCATCTGCATCTGATGCAATAGATTCTATTGTGGTTGGTTTTCCTAACAATTATTATTATTATTATTATTTCTTCTTCTTCTTCAGGTGCTGTATCCATTCCAGATATTGGTTATCATCATGTTAGCCAAGAACAATTATTTTTATTGTTGTGAAATGTTGTATTATATATAATTATACAGACAACATGGTAAACTTATTTAACAGGTAGCCAAGAGCAGACATTTATGGGTTTCCAAGTGGCATCGTTAAATGACTTTAGTTTCTGGACCTAATACTCATATGCCTACTTCTTAAGATGGTTATACATATTACTTAACATGCCTGATGAGGCAAGTCAACTTTACTACATCTAGGGTCATTTGCTCCATTCTTTTTAATAGGGCCCACTGGTTTTTTTATCTTAGGCCCTACATTGATGACACTATTGCACAGTGATGGTGAACCTTGGCACTCCAGGTGTTCTTGGACTTCAATTAACAGAAGACCAAGTCAGCACTCCTGCTGATCTGGGCTTCCGGAAATTGAAGATCTAGGACAGCTGGAGTGTCAAGGTTTGTCATCACTGCCATAGCATTTAACTGGGATATTTACTTACTTATTTACTTATGGCATCTGCATTTTGGTTCCAGAGCATTCACAACAAACTATTATAACAAATACTGTATTTCTTTTTTTCTTAGCCTGTTAATATAGCTTTCAATTATTTATTGGTTGCTGAAGATGGCTAAATCTATTTTAATGTGTCTTTTGTGTACTATAATATTGAGAAGAATTTAATTGTATTCTATGACACTTCATGATCAGATACATTTGTTCATTTTAAAAATATCATAGTATATGCACTTTTTCCTGTTTTTGGTTTTTGTTCTTGGAGAAATAAATTAACATGGCTGTCTTTCTGTAAATTAGCTAGGTCATGAATCTATGTTTTTCTATCTCATAAAGAAAAAGTAACATAATTGGTACCAGCTGTTGGTGCAAAGAATCTCACACAAAAAGTTGCATTTCTGTAAATAGGACCTTAGATCATGCAGATCAAAGGCAGAGTTGAAAAAGAAATGTTAAAGCATTGATCCAACACTGTGTGATTTTGATCTGTTAAGAAAGACATGTTTGAGGTAGATCTGGGGGGAAAACAGACTTCATTGGGGGGTTTTCTGACTGATGTCTTGCATAGCCACTTTATTAGGAATGCATGTTAACTACCTTGTGCAGGTTAAATTAAATTGGAATATCTAAAAGATATAGGCAGTTTGCTTTAGCTGGGAAAGACAGAGGGTATTTGTTTTTCAGTTATTCTTGTTTTATACATATATAAAACCTTAAAGTAGGGAAGGGATATTTAATTATACTTTGGTTCTTCCACTGTCATGTAATTAGAAGTGTAGGAATTGGGCCGTGAGGAGGCCCTTAGGATCCCGGAGGAGACTGGTCAAAGGAGCGACACGAGGCAAGATGGAGTGAAGACCAGTAGTTTATTGAGGGAAAACCATCAGTATATATTATGCAGAAGGCTGTGCATGGTAGGAATGGTCATCTGACAGAAAATCACATCACCTATTTGCTCAGGTTAATTGGGAAACTCTCTTGGGGAAGTTAATTAACTGGGGCAAACATTGACAGGGGCAACACCATTGTGTTGGGATTAGTAGCTGGGTCAACATGGCCCTATTTGTGCCGGAGATTACTATGTCTCGGAGATGATTGAATCACTCTGATAGATAACTGGGATCAGCGAAATGCTATCTTGGTAGAATCGCTGGTCAGGTCATGTTAATTGGGTGAATCAAACCCTATAGCCCTATAATTTATTCACCCCCCTTGATATGGCTGCCCACAGAGGCCACCGCTAGGAGCCTTCTCACTCAAGAGGCCTCTACCCAGCCGTCCCATGCCCAACCGGGCACGGGGAAACCATATAGAAGTACTCTAGCCAAAAACATATTAAGCTTTTTATGACATTTTAAGAAGGCTAAAATTAAAATATATGGGTTAAAGCCAACTTAAGCTAGTGGAAATTTATTTTAAAGAAAAAACCCAGAGTCATATTACTTATCTCATGGATTGCACTTGGAGATAAGTACAGTTAACTCAGTCTGGATACTTATTGTGTGTCTTTGAACACTGGTGTATTGGTCAATAATACTTCATTCTTACCCAAAGGACACCCATGTCCATAGAGAAATTTTGGGTGGATTTCAGGAAATGTGGGAAGCTTCTTTCCAAAACATTTAATGCACCTTGTACACTGGTTGCATGTGGTCTATTCCTATTTTTAATGTGTTGCTATTTTCTTTTATATTGTTGATATTTAACTATTGTATTTAACTGTTTTATATATTTACATGTTTTGTCTTTCTTTTATTGTGCATATTCATGGCCCGAATAGCCTTCTGGCCCTGATGGATGATATATAAAATTTAAATGATGATGATGATGATGTAAACCATGTATGCACATGTATTCAGTGGATACAAGAATGCCAGGATCTTAGCCAAAGGCATTGTGTAAATCTGTCTGAACATATTGGAAACATAAATCCTTACTTATTTTATTAGTCAGAAAACTGAAATTTAATCTCTTTCCCCCATGAAAATGGTAAAAATATATTTTATGACAATTAAGAACATTTGTGGAAATACTTACTTGCTTGCATACATACATACATAATATAACAATTCTGGCTGATGCTTTATTGCTTGGATTTTTAATGATCACGTACAGGTTTTCAGAGCCATTCAGATGTAGCTGAAAGTTCTGCTTTGTAGTGAGAGAGAGACACCCAAAGAATACTTGAGAGGAGGAGGTATATCACTGTGATCCTCCTACATGCTTTGACATCACAGCTCATCAGAGTATGTTGGTCCAAGTATGAGATTTAATTGTTTAAGACAGGAAACACATTGGCCTTCTATGCTGAAGTGGAAGAAGTAGAAGAAGTAGAAGTGACAGACTTTACATTGTTAGGATCCAAGATCACTCCAGATGGAGATTGCAGCCATGAAATAAAAAGGTGACTAATTCTTGGGAAGCAAGCTTTGAGAAATTTGGGCAACATAGTTAAAACTAGAGACATCACCTTGCAAACAAAAGTCCACATAGTCAAAGCAATGGTATTTCCGGTAGTAATGTTTGGTTGTGAATTCTCAACCATAAGGAAGGCTGAGTGGAGAATATTAGACGGCTTCGAAATGTGCTGGAGGAGAATTTTGAGAGTACTCTGGACAGCAAAGAGAACAAATAGATCAATCTTAAATTCAAATGCTGAAGATGAAGTTAAAGTACTGTACTTTGGACATCAAATGAGAAGAGAGGATTCACTTGAGAAAGCCTTGATGCTGGGAAAGGTGGGGGGGGGGCAAAAGAAGAAGGGGGCAGCAGAGAATGAGATGGCTAGATGGCATTGTTGACACAATGGGCACAAAACTAGGTGGGCTGAGGAGGATGGTGAAGGATAGGGTTGCCTGGTGTGCGGAGGTCCATGGGGTCGCAAAGGGTCGGAATTGACTGTGCAACTGAAAAACAACAAAGTTGAAGTAGGGTCCAAGTAGGAAGTCCATGAACAGATGGATAACAGGCATAATGATTATATAGAGGGTGGTGACTTGGTCTTGCTCCAAGATAGATTATTTGATTTGGCGATCCACTGTTCACATCTCCCTGCCCAGTTCACACAGTCAGGGAGTACCTGCAACACCACCTAACTGGTGGGGAGCCCTGTTGGTACATAAAGATAGTATAGCATTATGGTGTTAGGAGTTCATGGAAATTGAAAAGGAAAACAATCAGATCCGGATTCCATGTATCAAGAGAAAAAATATTTAAAGTTAACAAATTGTAAGCAAGACTGAGTCCCGTCATTCTCTTTGCTGATTCCTGTGTAGTTGGATGTGGCTGATGAGCCAAACCTAGTACACATGATTGTGGTCTTGGGATCTCAGATGTAACACCCATAAGCCTCCAACATCCGCTTACCTATGTACTTTACATGGTTTGGAGTAATGCCCAAACCTGCTACCTATGTGGTTGCCCTAATATTAATATCATGACTGGATTGGGGCCTAACTGATTAGGCATGGTAAAAGCCATGTCTTCAAATAATTAGCAGAGGAGGTGCCCAGAACAAAAATAGACAAAATAGCCTCTTCCTATGGTAACACTATATAGATTTCAGGACACATCAGGATTTATTTCTTTTTTTAAAGCTTTGACACAAAATCATATAACTCTAAAAAGAAAGAGCACAGAAGAAAAATATAATAAATATTGTGCTCCTTTCCACCTGGGACTATTTGGAGAGATATCATTTCTCTCTCCTTTTAAAGCCCCATTTCCTCTTCCAGAATAACACTGACCCTTGTGAAGGTACACATCCCTTTGCTTTTATTAATAAAAAATCAATACTTTCTCCCAAATATATGCAAAAATATTCTTATTCATCAAGCCTTTCTTTACTTTAATATTACATGTTAATTATCATTAACAACTATATTTCAAACCTCACTATAATATTTGTTTAATTGAAAATACCTACTATAATTAACCTTGCTGCAGTTAACAAACTGGATATATCTGGATGTTTCTTATGAAATAGTGATAAAAGTGCTATTTTAAGACAGACACTTTAGGATTGGAGGAAGTTTCTCACAGGTTCTTTAGACTGGCCTGTCTAGCTATGTCACAGATTGACTAGCTAAAGTGGAGAAAACATCTGCATACATCCTGAGTTGTAATGCTTTGTATACTCACCTAAATGTGTCTCCGCTTAATTCTATTTGTTAGTTTATTTAGAACCAGTATTAAACAAATCATAGTCTTTAGGTATAATTAATAATATTTTTAAAAACTTTAACCGCACTTTATGCTACCAACTCATACATTACCATTACAAACCCTTTGCTACTGGTTGTCATCTGCTGTTTTTTCAAACAACAGTAACATATCAAACAATAATATGTCTGCCCAAGGTTCTCAGTAAGACTAAAGCTCACCTTTCCATCCTCCTCATTATTATTGCTCTAAATATACATAGTTAGGCCACTTGTGCTGTAGTCCTTTTTTCAAAAAAAAAAGGCAATATACAGGGCAAAGTTGTCTAGCTCATGTCCTTGAAATACTCATAAATATTTGTAAGAACAATTTCTAATGGATAACCTGGAAGAAGAGAAGCAAGTAATTTCTTCCTCATACCAGGTATTCTCCTAGGAATTTTAGAAAGCATGTGTTTTGTATATGACACAACTTCAGATGTTCCTTGTTTTGTTTCTGAAGATAATCTCTCTTGAGGACACAAACTTTCAGAGTATTTTCAAAGTATATTTCTAAAATCAGTGAGATCAAAAATCTCACTTACATTTCATGTAAAACATTTCCTCTTTCCTGTTTGTTTTAGTAGGCAAGGTCCCTTCTTTTTTTTCCTTCACTATAATCTTGAACATGATACATTAAAGAGAGTCTTGTTTTGAAGACAGTCCCTTTGCATACTAGGCAATGCAAAAATAAAACACATTCTCCTGAGATGCAAAAAGTACTGTTTCAACAATCTTTCACTTCTTCAAATACATATTTTAGAGATATGTGTTCAGATTCAGAAATGTTCAGAATTCAGCTAGTTCCAAATATATCCAAATCTCTCATGCTGTGACATCCCTAGGGTACGTCACCCAGCATCTACCTTGACCCTGTGGCCCCTTCATGTAAAAGGTAAACTCAGTCGCTCCAGGGGTGCATAGTTAATTTGCACCAATGAAATCTAAAAACAGACACTTTAGTGTTCAAGGAATGAAGAAGCAGACGAGTGCTCAATGAAGATGTCAACCCAGTGTGCCTCAGCAGTGAAAAAAGCAAACTCAATGCTCGGGATCATTAGGAAGGGTATAGAAAATAAGTCAGCAAGTGTCATTTTGCCTCTTTATAAGTCTATGGTGAGGCCCCATCTGGAGTATTGTGTACAGTTCTGGTCGCCATACCTCCAGAAGGATATTATCGAGTTGGAGAAAGTACAGAGGAGGGCAACCAGAATGATTAGGGGACTGGAACACCTTCCTTACCATCTGAGGCTGCAACGGTTGGGCCTCTTCACTCTTGAACGACGGCGTCTAAGAGGTGACCTGATTGAAGTTTATAAAATCATGCACGGTGTGGACAAAGTAGATAAGGAAAAACTGTTTTCCCTATCGCACAACACTAGAACTAGGGGACACTCCATGAAACTTTTGGGTACTAGTTCTCAAACAAATAAGAGAAAGTACTTTTTCACCCAGAGGATTACTGGTCTATGGAACTCCCTGCCAGAAGAAGTGGTGACAGCTGTCAGACTTGACAGCTTTAAGAAAGGATTAGACAAGTTCATGGAGGACAAGGGTATCAATGGCTATAATTATGGCTACCTAAGGACAACCTCCGGGTTGGAGAGATAGGCAGGATATCTCTCAATGCCATTTCCAGGGAATCCTAAGCAGGTGAAGGCATCTCCTTGGGAATACCCTGAAGGAAATGGTGAGCCACTGTGTGAGACAGAATGCTGGACTGGATGGGCTGTGGCCTGTTCCAGCAAGGCTGTTCTTATGTTCTTATGAGTGAAGTAGTGAAATTCAGCTCTTTATTAGAGGCGTTTGAACACAGTTTGGTTGGGGCAAAACTCGGACTTATATACACTATAAACAGTAACAGTAACAATAATGCAACAAGCTCATTGGCTAACAGAGTGTGCACATTTTTCGATTCACTTATTTGCATAAGAATAGATACATGAGAAAAGATACATTCCGCTCCTATATACAGTAACAGTAGCAATAATACAACAAGCCCATTGGCTAACAGAGTGTGCATATTTTTCAATCCACTTATTTGCATAAGAATAGATACATGAGAAAAGATACATTCCATTCCTGTCAGAAAACACAGTTAACATACATAACAGACACAGACACCAGAAGATATATTTTCACATTACTTGTTTCCAAATGAAAGGTGGCTAGAGTTGCTTATACATCTCCTGTGCATTTGCTATTAGAATATGTTGTAGTACAAGCCTGCACTGCAGAATTTTTCTCTGTGTCCTTTTCTGAACTCTCAATTTAAATTTGTTTTCTACATCTCATTGTATATTGTTTACTTAATAAAGTTAGGAATGAGATTTTGGAAGGTACTTTCTCACTCCTCAGTGCAGCCTGTCTTCTGCTTCCCCAATGCGGCTGGCATTTCTTTGCTTGTGTTCCCTCTGTTCAGGGTTCAATTAATATGCCCAGCATGATCATCCCCTAATTCCTAGGTGTTGCTGATGTTAGCATGCTTTTTTTCTTTGTTTGGCACTATAACAAGGAAGGAGTCAGAAGACAAGGAAAACTCTTTAAAATGTTATGTTTGTTTGTGTTTATATAAAGAGAAAAAATGTCTATATAGTATTCATATCAATTGTAAATTGAGTCCTGGATATCTGGAAATTTCAAATTTTTAAATTTCTGATTTCCAAATCTATAATTCCAGATTCCAGGTTTTTATGTGCTCCTCTTGAAGCTGCTTAATTTCTTTCTCAGTTTCTTCATACTTGTCCTTTAACTGTTTATTTCTGATACTATTCAACTTGATACATTCTCCTCTAAAAACCGACTTCATGGTATCCCAAACTATGTTATACGCCACTTCACCTGTGTCATTCCATTAATTCCAGATTCCAAAAACAAATTCTGAATCCAGGTTTTGGTGCTAGTGCACACCCCTATTTCCCCCTTCTTAAATATATCTCAGGTGATTTGAGGCTGGGTGTGGGTGTTTTTCTTTTAGAAGAAAAAAAAGAATTACAACTTGGGAATGAATACTTATCATTTTATAAAATCGGTGACATTTCTAAATCAGTGATTTTCCTAAATCAGCTCAAGGTTTCACAAGCAATGGAATTTTTCAGAACTTGAGAATGAATCTATGCGTGATGAAGTTGCAAGAGATATATCCCTGGGCTCCTGCACACACCTCACAAACCCAAGGGAGCACAAGAGATGATGGATCTCCTCAGTCACTAGCTAGTAGAGAGGCACTGCCAGCTGATAGAAGACAGATAGCAGAGGGTGCAATGGCAGGGATAAAATATCTGCCAATCATAGGATTGGAGGGGGGTCAAAATTATGTCAGATGAAGAAGTGATTTGGGGAGGGGCAACAGAAGATATGTTTTCTATATCTCTGCAGAGCTGCAAAGAGAAAAAAGAGGATAAATAGGGCCATCTCCTCTCATCCAGTCCATTTGATCATGAAAGCCATAGGAGATCAGAGTCCCTTGCCCTGCCTGTCCAGATAGCTTAGCATCATCCCAGCTAAGGTAGGGAACCTACCCCCACCTAGCTAAGTCACTGGAGATGCATGTGACAATGGGCTTGGCAAAGGAAGCTCCAGGAGGGGCAGCATCATGGAGCACAGTTCCTGTTGCCCACCTTTACCAGTCATCCCCAAAAATGTCACATCTTGGACTGGAACTCATGCCTCCCATCTGCTTTGCTGTGCCTAAAGTCAACTGAGGCATCAGTCAGGTGGAAATTACCACAATGTTAGTCCCAGAAACTAAATCCTCAGGAAACTCCATTGGAAGGGACAGTTGGTGTTTCAAGTGACAAAACCAAGCTGGAATATATGGGCTTATTGCTGGAGGACTTTGCTGCTGTTGGATTTCTGGAAAGAAAAGCTGGTAGAACCCACAATGAGCTAATAGTTGTTTGAAATGTGATATATACTGCTCTGGGTGTCTTCAAAGAGAAGAATGGCTTGTAATGAAAATAATGGAAGTCTAAAAATGAATAAATGCTTTAGCCATTAGACCTACAGTCAAAAACTTACTGGGGTAGTTGACAAGGTGTCATGGTGCTGTTGTTGTTTTTTTGGTTGTGTATCTGTTCAGGAACTTAATTGCACAACCAGAATCCAAAGGAAAGACAGAGTTGGATATGCATCCAACTCTATCTTTCCTTTCCTTTGAATTCTGATGCTATTAAACCCCAAAACACAGAAGTTTCATGTAGGTGTTGAATAACATGGGAAACAAAACTGAGCTCTGAAAGATCCCATAAATCAGTTTCCAGAGTGTTGGACATGATTACCTCAAAACCATCCAGTTTGGCCATCCAGGGGGTGGGATGAACAACTGTAAAATATTATCTCCAAGACCAAGTTCATAGTTGATGTTATTGAAATGATATCATAGTTAATGGTATTGAAAGCTGCTGAAAGGTCCACAGAAACAATAGGGAACACTCCATCTGTCCAGTTCCAATTATAGATCATTGAGCAAGATGAACAAAGCCACCTTTGTTCTGAAATAAGGTCTAAAACCAGATTGAAACAGACCTAGATAATCTGCATCATCTATCAACTTCTATAGTTGAGTGCACCAACACATTCCAAAGCCTTGCCCAAAATTGGAGTACTGTATTGGAGACTGACTGATTATTTAATATAGTTTGATGGAAGGCTTTTTTTTCAGCAAAGGGATTATTACTGTCTATTTTGAGCATTCTGGTACCTTGCCTCATTGCAAGAAGGCCTTTAGCATTTGTCATGGTTGAAATGGGGCTGTGTGTTCTTTTGAATCTGTAATGGAGATTTCTGTGTCCTGCTCTCTGAAGGGGAGGAGTGTCCTTCACTGAAGTGATGTAGTATGAGTTATCACTGGGCAGAGAAGCTGTTCAGTAGTCAAAAAAAATTCAAACCCTTGTGTTCTTGGAGAATTGAAACCTAATTTGTGATAGGCATGTGATACTGTGTGGCGTTTGGCTGGAGTCATCTTGAGGGTGGAACTTGTTGAAGAAGATAAAAGGATAGGGAGGAGAAAGAACTTTCTCTTTGTCCCTGGAGTCTGCTTTCAACTCTGCTTTCAATAGACATGTAGTCTATTAAACCAGACGGAAAAGCCCTTTGGACTTCCACATTTTGTCAGGCTTTTATTGCTTTAAGTTTCTTTCCAAACTAAAATTGCTTCATTGCCTAAAACTGTTTTGCTTCCTGAAACTAAGAATTCTTTGCTTCCTGAAAACTTTGTTTTTGTAACTGACTTTGACTAAAGGTAAAGGTTTCCCTTGCTATACTTTCAAAATACATGAAGATGACTGGAGTTGTTTATTTTTCTACACGCTACCATACTTACAGCCTAGATTTAGGTCAGGACATGTGAGAATGCTAGCTTAAAATCCTGGATTTCTTAGATGGGGGGGTGGGCATCAATTCAGGTGTGGTCCCACCTATGTGTAGATGAAGGTTCTACTCATGAGTAATGGGTCAATGACACCATTTCCCTAGCCAACTCAGCCATTCCTCCATTGGCTGCTTTTATAAATGAGGAAAGGCATTTCAGGCTGCACCAACTGAAATGTGAACATTATAACTCAGAGGTTCTCAACCTATGGCCCGCAGGCCAGGGTCGGCCCATGATGCCAAATAATCAGACCCCGACCTCACTCCAGCCGCCACCAGAATCAGCTGCTGACTCATTTACAGCTGTCATAAACACATTCACGACAGCTGTAAATGTATCCACGGCCATCATAAATGTGTTTACTACAGCCATAAATGAGTCTGCAGCAATCATAAATGCATTTATGACAGCTGCAGACATGTTTTACAGCAGTGTTTACAGCATGGAGACCCACCAGTCCAGCCCGCTCAGCTGTTTGAGGAGGGGTGGTCCGGCCCACAGCTTTGAAAATTTGAGAACCCCTGTTATAACTGGACAAGCAAGTTGACATCAACAGGGCCTGGATCAACTACAAAATCTAAGCATTGATCAAAGTGACCTTATCTGCAAAGTCATGTGATTTTTCCCCCACAGAGAGCCATTCAGTTATTAGTGGCCATCTTTGCAAATGGGCCCTTCATTGTCTGAAAGAGCTCTGCTGGCTGGTTCTGTACAGATGTGGTGTTGACAAAAAAGTATTTATTTATTTATTTATCAGATTTATATGGCCGCCTTTTTTTGCCTCAGCAACTCAAGGCAGCTCACAACAATTAGTTAATTAAAGCCAAATACTAAAACTATCTAAAACATCCATAGCTTCTTCATTGCCATCATTGACGCAGAGTAGGCTTTCCAATATGCTCTAGCTTGGTTTGTTCCATGTTTTACACTATCATCACTTGTTTCAATCCGATTTATTTCATCACCTCTAGCTCCTTAGTAAAACAACCACAATAACCACAATAACTCTTAGCTGATAACCACAGGTTACTTCACCACAAGGATAGCAATTTAAGAACTTACACTTACTTAGTTTGCCCTTTGGTTATAATGAAATATGCTATCTCCATCTAGGGCAGTAGCATCAGGAAGTTCCTCCTAGATCATGGTCTCCATAAACTCCAAATTCCTATAGCTTCTTGAACTTGACTTCTTTAAGAAAAGGGGAATGGTGTAACAAGAAAAGAGGGCACCAATTGCCAAGTTCCCTGAAGGATTAAGTTACCTCCACCAGCCCAATGATAATTCCAGTCTCCTCCCAACTCCAAGTTTCTGTCACTAGGGCTGGGCTGCCAAAAGTCTTTTGGTGATGTTGGGTCATCAGCATAGCCCCAAGCCACTCTACACCCATCAGCAAAAGCTTGCACTGTTGGCTGCCTCTTGTACTTCTTTTGATATCTGCTCCTCCAGTACCTTCTTTGGGCAGAGGTGGGAGCCAACAACTTCACTGATCACCAAAGTCTCCACAAGGTAGATGATGAAGGTAGCAATGCAAGTGGATTGAAGACAGGACCTTTTCTGCCATGTTTTCTCCTCTTAGCCATGGGAACCTCTACCAAGATCTCTGTACAGGGATTTTATACCTGTGTGTTGTCCACCTTCCTAATGGCATAATAAATGGAGTCCAGTTAGTAAGGTTTAAATTTACTTATATGTCTACTATGTTCATTTCTTTGCTGTAAGTGCTCTTGTAAGTGATCTTATACATGTGTGAATAAAATAGTGACTAGTCTGTCTCCTTTAGGAAGAACTTAACAGATGTACCATGTGGCTTTTTAGCATAGAAAAGCCCCATGTCTGAATGCTTCTGTATGACAACATTACAGTTGTTGACATATCCTAGTTATTAGGAATTGGATTTTTAAAAAAATATATAATCTAAACTATAAACACCATTATTCTGGGAATTCTACATACCTTGCAGGCACCTTATTAGCATGTTAATGTGATATACCTGGAAGGAGACCTAAATTAGGAGGCTCAGATATTTAGTTAAAGTCTGTTTGTTATCTGAACATATGGAGTACATGAGACATTTAAATTAGTGACTAAAGAAAGTAGTAAAGGTAAAGGTTTCCCTTGCTCGAAAGCCAGTCGTATCCGACTCTAGGGTGCAGTGTTCATCTCTGTTTCTAAGCCGAACAGCCAGCGCTGTCTGCTTCTGCAGACGTTTCCATGGTCATGTGGCAGGCATGACTAGACACCGGAGCGCACGGAACGCTGTTACCTTCCCACCGAAGTGGTCCCTATTTATCTACTTGCAATTTCTTGCTTTCGAACTGCTAGGTTGGCAGGAGCTGGGATGAAGACGGGAGCTCATTTCCGTCCTGCAGTACTCAGGAATCGAACTGCTGACCTTCCGCTTAAAGAAAGTAGATAACAGGAAATTATTTTATATTGAAGAGCAACAGCTAAATATGGAATATAGTAGACAAGGAAATGTCAAGGAATAGGAAAAAGCTGCTTGGTGTAGTGGCTTGGTAGTGCTGGTCACAGTGAAGCTTTTACAGAAACATTGAGTTTAAATGATAGATGGCATCTAAAGAACTATTTGAATGGATATAACCTGTGGTGAAACATGCCCATTTTGCTCTTTCAAGCCAGGGACTGCTGTGAAAGCAAATCCTATTGAAAGTAATTGTGAAAGTAAATCCTATTGAAATTCTATGAAAAGCCTTTAGCAGCAGGTGTACCTGACATGTTACTCTCTTGCTTCTCTGGTGACTTCATCCCTCAGCAAGAGGTACATATTCAAAAGCTGAGAGATATTTGATTCAAAAGGCTTTTGAATCAAATTCAGGAAAATAGCCTCCATACATTTGTTGTTGTTGTTGTTGTTGTTGTTGTTGCAAGTTATTGAATATTATGGCATAGCCAAACATTAGCAATAAGTGGTATTTCATAGAAAATCATGTTGTTTTCTGGAAAGATGCATATATCTTCATATTAGAAATGTTGCATTTTCCCGAGAACTCATGGAATCCTAGAACCAGCATGAATTTTAGTAAATAATCACATTGATCTTTCATATCCTAATCTGAAATATTCATACAATAATTTAAACGTAGCAAATTCTTCTATATATCACCCTGAATGTTCTAGGTAAGAATAAACTTCATGTCTCAGCTTTTAGACTATGGTTTATCATTGTGTTTGTTTCCTATTTTTGTAGCAGTCATATTTCTTGGTCTTTTTGTCAATTCTTTTGGTGGCTAAAAAGATGTCAACCATTTTTTGTTATACACCTAATTTCCTTTGGTACGCTGATCTCAAAGTTTCTAGGTATGTGGGTTTCCTGGGCTAATTGTGTACTAAAGTTCAGGGATCTAGCATATCTAACAACCTTTTAAATTAAGTTTATAAAGTCCAAGTGATTGTCCTTTCATTATTTATGTGGTTTTGTGTAAGCCACCCAAATGTTTCCATCCTGTAACTTTATTAGATTTATAACCAGTCATATTTAGAAAATAAGATACAGATGGAAAAAAATCATGTTTTATGGTATTATAAAATTAGCTATGGATTCATTAATCACTGGAGTAAATTGTTCTTTCAAAAGCCTATGCAGTGATGATGATGTATTTCATCATCTTATAAGTATAGAAGATGGCTGTGATACAGACATCTGGTAGCTCTAGCTTAGAAATATTTGTGAACACCAAGTTACTATGTACAGTATATCTCCAAGATAACAAAAGTGATGAGTATTATTTGGATGCTCATCAACTAGCTACAAATCCTCCTACCTGTAGTTTATATGCCTTGCTTATATTTCAATTGTTTGGCATAAAAATAGTTGAGGTGGTGTCTTCTTGAAAGGCTTGCTGAAATAATTTCATCACAGGTATATCCACAACATTCACCTGATTAACCACACTTGGAAGGTAAAGAAGTAGAAAATGTGTCTGGCACAACTTGTTTTTGAGAAATCCATCCTGGCTCTTATGAGCTATCCCAAAAGCGGTTCTGGCTTTGAATGCAGTGCAATGCAGTCTATGAGGGAGCTCCTGTATATAGTTTTTAGAGTTTTAGAGGTTTTAGAGCTTTTAGAGCTTTTTAGGGGTTAAATGCGTATACGTGGGGTGGGAGTATGTTGATAATTTTGTATAGTTGTATTTTGTTTAGGTTTTGTTGGGTTGTTAAGTGTTTTTTTTTCTCCCAATCTCATTGTTCTGTGCAGGACAATGACAATAAAGATCTATCTATCTATCTATCTATCTATCTATCTATCTATCTATCTATCTATCTATCTATCTATCTATCTATCTATCTATCTATCTATCTATCTATCTATTTCCCCCCTCATTTTTGAAAATGGAGACCATTTGTCGTAAATACCAATAGAGGGGAGGGACTTCTTGCCATACTTACTGTGATTACTGTAGTGCAAAACATGGACACTTCACAATCAATCTAGTCATAAAAAGGAATTATATAGAACCATGAACTGTATCATCCTGGATAGTACTAACATTTTATGTGCACAGGGTAAAATGCACATATAATGTAGGTTAAAACATATTATGATGCTAAAGGTGCAAAAGTAGAAGTTACATTCACTACACTACACACCATCAATTCTGGAATCTAGAAAATCAATCATTTGCTGTTGCTGTCACCATGTTTATACTGTAGTAGCTAACGTAGATTTGTTAATTTCTAAGTTTTCAGGTTTTGACATTGTTTGCAAAGATAAATAAAACTATATATTAATCCACTGTCCAAGATCATGATATTTTGTGTTTCAGAGGTGCATATATAATGAAATATGGCATATGTCTGTGTTTTGAAATTATCAATTTGTTTTGATCCTTACAAACCCTCAACTATTCACTAGCCAATCTACTGCAAAATGAAGATTTGTACTGATATTTGTCCTTTAGAACTTGTTTTCTTCTTTGATTCTGTATTTGAGAAAATATAAAAAAGCTTCTTTTTTTATTGGAGAGCTGCTTTGTTGTACTTTCCTTATATAGATTTGATACTAGCACATATGAGTAATGACAGCTATGGAGTATAGAAGAGATGGGAAATAGAATCAAACTAGCTATGAAAAACCTTCAGAATTTTCCCAGAATCTCATTTTTTCCCCAAAGTGAATACAATATATTTTGGTAAACCTTTAGTTTTTGTAAAAGAAGTGTCAGTATAGTACATGCATATCTATGCAGTAGATTCAGTTGAATACCAAAAGACTAATTAAATGGATTTACGTGGGTCTCTCCTAGCCATGGATTGACCCAAATTTCACAGAACAAGTCATCATGATGCTGAGTAGCATCATCATCTGGTTAAATCCAGAATTTGGCATAACACAAATAAAAGCAGGGAAATGGGAAATGAAACTGGCAGCACCTTGTAAGGAAAGATTGGAAAGTGCTAGAGTATATGAAATGACAGCAACAAAGAATTATAACATTTTCACTCCCCTTCACTGAAGCCCAAAGACTTCTTCTGCATTGCCGATCACTGCAGTACATAGAGTATCTCTGAATGGGTTCAATATATTCACCTAAAGTGGCTTTCTGTGGCATTTAGCTCGGCTGTAGTGCTGAGCAAATGAAAGTGCGGCACCAAAATGGCCGCCATGCTCTTTGCGGGGGGGCCCCCCACCCAGACTCAGACATCTGGGTAGTTAGGGGGCGTGGCCACTCCTCTATAAAAGGGGTGGCCACGAGGCAGCCGAGCTGCCATTTTAGAATGCGACGGAGCGGAGAAGTTTGCTCCGTCACTTCCTTCCCTTTTCGCCTCTTTGCAAGAGGCTTGAGTTTGCTAGCCTCTGTGCGAGGCTTCCTTTATGCTTTCTTACCTCTTTTAAGAGGCTCGATTTCCTTTTAGAAGCGACGGAGTGGAGCAGTTCGCCCCCCCCCCTGCTTCCTCCCCTCCTAGCCTCTGTTCGAGGCTTTCTTTTAGCTTTGCCTCTTTGTAAGAGGCTCGATTCCGTTTGCAGCACCGGACTGCCGTGGCTCAGGTGGCTAAGAGGCTGCCCGGGAGGCTGACTGGGAGGCAAAAAAGTCAGCGGTGCGATTCCGGAGTGCTGCAGAACCGAATGCTTTTCTGTTCTCCCTTGGCCTCAGCCCACCCCCTAGTTTTAGGGCGTTCCATCGGGCTGGAGGGCTCGGATGGCAACCCCATATTTTTAATGAGCCCAGGCTGAGGGCTCGGGCGGGGGGTGGCACAGGCCTGCCTCACTGGGGTTCTTACCCCGCTCCTTATTTGCCCGGCTTGGGCATAGCGGCTCCCTTGGGCACGGTGTGGGTTTCCGCCCTGCCGTCATTCCGGCCCCTCACAGGGCCGTATTATTTGGCATACCCTATTATGGCCGGGGATTACCATCGGTTATCCCGTATCAATTACCCAGTGGGGCCATCCGGCACATCCGGCCCACATTGGCATGGTGGGTTAGATGTTGCTGATGCTCCCTTGCCTGTGATTCGGCCACGGAGGCATCAATGGGCATTGCTCCACCACCTCGGATGGTGGGTGCGACAACTCGGCGGTTCCGGCCCACAGGCTGGCCATGGCTGCGCAGTGGGCCGCCTACAGGGTTGAGCTGCCGGAGGCTATCAGGCCAGTGTAGGCTGGTGCCTCGCAGCTCCCCATCCAGCCGGGACGCACGTGAACACAGAGCGAGATGGACATCGTGAACTCCGACGCCTACCACGGGCCGGAACCCCCAGTGGGGGCGGCTCGTGGGGGTGCACCAAGTGAGTATCCTGGTCAAATGAGCACACATCTGACACTAGCTTGTCACGCTGGGGGGGTGTAGTGGCCATGGTCTCAGCAGGCCAATTACACTTTGGGTTCTTACTGGGGTGACCGCCCCTATGCTTTTAGTTAATTTCTCTGAGCCCGTAGGGCCGGTTATGTGTTTATCCACTACAATCAGTGCCAACGGTGGTTCTGCTGTCGGCCGGTTGCTCTATGCCCCTGGGTGACCACTTCTACTCGGCTATTAGCTAGGATCTGTGGTTTGGTGAATATATTCACGTTTCCCCCTCCTGCATTGTGAATATACCCATCAGGGCATTAGGGGCAGGACGACAGGGTCCAGGAGTTCCCCCACCGCTGCACCCTACCCCCCCCACCCTTATGGGGCCGATTGGTTGCCGGCCTATTGGGCATCCATGCCAGGATGTATGAGGGCCCATCCTGATTTGGCCATTCCAATGGTACAGTACTTAGACAATGATGGCAGGGCCAGGGTTGTTTTCCCCGGCCCGTCATGGTTCGCCTAGGTCAGGACCTTAGACTTAGGGCGGCCCCCTCACCCTGAGATGCCAGCAACGACTCCTGTTAGCAAGTCTGGTTGCTGTATGTGACTCTTACATGGCAATGCTTATGCTGCGTGCGGAGAGTCCACTTTTGGGCAGCTGCCTGTACCTTGATCTAGAGCTCTCAGATTGAGTTAGCTGCTACCACCTTCAAAGGGGGACTTGTTTTGCAGGGCACTGGTGCTAGATTATGGGTTGCTCGCTCAGGAGTGGGCTCTGGTGAGGCTTCGCTCCTCAAGGGCCGATCAGCCGGGAGAGGGTACTAGCCTGGCGCTGCCATCTGTATGGTTATTTTCCACAGGGTTTGTGGCAGCACGTGGTTCACGCCCCGGCCTGTTGTCTGCTACCGGGCCGGGTCTACCCTAACCGAACTAGAATTGGTACCTGTTCCTCCTGTTTGGGTGCCTTATCAGCTGCGGCTACGTTTGGGTGCCCTGAGCCTGACATATGTTGCATGGGCAGGTGTGGCTTTGCCCAATTTTCTCTGTCTATTCGTCCCATCACTGAATGGTGTCTTGTTTGCCCTCTATTCTCCTTCCTTAATTTACAGACCCTGTGTGTTCCCGCACACGGGTTGTGGTGTGGCTTGTGGGCCACAACTCTGTGCACTGGGGCGGCGCAGTATGCCGCTTCATTAGAATGGGGACCCCATCTCGGACGACGCGTAACAGCGCGTATGCAATGGTGTGGTATGATGTGCACGGCGTAGAGGTGGCAGTAACTGTTGACATTCCTGATGTCCATTGGGGATGCAGGGCTGCCACATGTTTTAATGCTGCACCTCGGAGGCGGTGATCTTGCATGGATTGCTGGCCCAGACTTAAAGACTTCCAAGTGCAGTGACCTGGTGTTTCTTTGCCATTTATGGCCGTCTACACGATGGCTATGGTCATACATCATGCCAATGCAATATCATGGGTGACACTTTGTCCCAGCGATCGGACCCTGCCCGAAGGTCAGTGAACAGGGCTGTTGCCTGGTTCCTTATCTAGAATGTCTTGGGGACAGCCATTTGTAGGCTAGGGATAGGGTTACAGGAATTTGGCCTGTCTTCTGGAGATGGGGTTCACCTGTCAATGAGTGGAGGCACCTCTCTTTTGAATGACGTGCAAGAGGGCCAGGTGACCAAATTGTCGGTCAAGGTGAGCGGCCCCTGCTGCGCTGTGGCAATGTGGCCAAGTGGAAGGCGCCTCTCAGAGAGTCGCACGTGGTGCAGGGCCGCATCAACTTTGCCTGCAGCGTGGTGATACCAGGCAGTGCTTTCGCCTAGTGTCTGGGTCATGCTATGGCGGGTCTCGCTAAACGAAGCTGCAGGGTACACCTGATTAGGGGTTTACGAGTGGACCTGTTGGTTTGGCTCACATTACCACAGGACTTCCAGGCTGTCACCTTGGGAGGTCTGAGCTTCTAGTCAGCCCCAGTTACAAGTACAGTCAGATGCCTCCGGCTCCCTGGGGTGGGGGAAATTTATTTAAGGATAAGGCCTATGTCATTGGCCCCAGGGAGGGTGGGGCACGGATCGTTTACGCGATCTTATGTTTTGTACAAGAAAAGTAAAATCTTCCCAATTCTGGGAACCCCTTCTTGCTCTGGGGGACAGGTGGCCTGATTCTGTGCCCCGCTTTTGGTGTGGAAATGCTGCAGTGGTGCACATTGTCAATTCCTGAACGTCTAACTCCCCCGGAGTCATGGCCTCAGCTCGCATATTGTTCTGGGGTCCGTGCGCTTTAAGGCGTTTCTTGGGCTAAACAGGTGCCAGTCATTTATAATGATATTGCTTATGCTTTCCCCCGCCTGCAGATTGCCCGGTTCCGCGGCTGGGCTCTGGACGCTTGTGAGCTACCCTCTCCACTCCTAGCTGTGATATGGTCATTTGGCAAGGAGACGTGAACCGGGCAAATGGCATATATTAGTAACTCGCATGCGCACTGCGCTTCAGCATCCAATCCTTCACTTAGAACCTTTTTGTGGGACAAGGCAATTGCCAGATATGTGGCCGACATTGGTCGACTGGGTTTTTAGAATGTATAGTCTGCCCTTATGATCTGGTTTGGCTACATGCACCATAGCCACCAGGCTTTAAGAATTGACACTCATGGCCAAGGCACGGGGCTTGCCTGACTATGCGAGGGTCTTCTGAATACGCCATGTATTAGGGGGGTGGACATGTGTACGTGGCTGCCGCCTTACACACGTTGCCCTATTCTCACAGATATTCTGACCCACCTTGCACGAGGTTGGCATAGACTATAATGCAGTAGGTAAGAGGAGTCTCTTTTCATGCAGCTAACGCTGTAGCCTTTTTCTGGAGCTCGACGACTCAGCGAGCTCGTCCCATGGTCAAAGGGGCACGTGTTTTGTAGGGCACTGGAACTCGAAGATGTCTATATCAAACAAGACCGGGCTCAGTTGGGGATTCGTCCCTCGAAGGCCGATCAGCATGGAGTGGGCAGTGGTGTATACTGCCATGACGTACATTTGCTGACATCGTTCCGGTTGGTGCCCTACATGCGATTGGCAGTGCCTGCTGCATGCCCCAGCCTGTTTTTCTGCCACCAGGATGGGTCTACCCTTACCAAATTTAAGTTCCGAAGGGTGACCGGTACCACGCTTCACAGTGTGGGGCCCGTTATGGCACCCATTTATTTAGGATAGGCATCGCATTGACCGCGGCTGCGTTTGGGGTACTCGTAGGCGGATATATGGGGCACGCGGGGGTGTGCGCGAATTTTTTCCTAAATGTACGTCCCCTCACTGTATGAGTATGTAGTTATGTCCTTAACCTCTTCTCCTCTTTTACAGATCCTGTGTGTTTCCGCACACCGGTGGCAGTGGGGCTGGAGGGCCGCAGCTATGTACACTGGGCAGCAGTATATGCTGCGGCGACAGAGTGTGGACCCCAGCTTGGGCTGCGTGCATCCGCACGTATGCAGTGGTATGGTATGCGCGGCACGAGAGGGCTGGAACTGTTGCCATTCCTGATGTCCATCAGGGATGCTGGACAGCCTGATGTTCTTATGCTGCACCTCGGCGGCGATGATCTCATACGGATCACTGACCTTTCCTTAAGATGTCGAGGTGCAGTGACATGGCGTTTTACATCATTTATGGCTGTGCACGCGGTCGCTATGGTCTAACATTGTGCCGAGACACCAATTTAGAGGTGACATGGATCTCCGTCGTTTGGACCGTCTCGGCGGTCAGTGGGCAGGGCTTTTGCCCGGTTCCTTGTGGGGAACGGCTTGGGCACAGCCAGTAGATATCTGAGGATTCCTTTTCCTTTGCTCGAAAGCTAGTCGTATCCGACTCTAGGGTGCAGTGCTCATCTCTGTTTCCAAGCCGAAGAGCCCAGCACTGTCTGCTTCTGCAGACGTTTCCGTGGTCATGTGGCAGGCATGACTAGACACCGGAGCGCACGGAACGCTGTTACCTTCCCACCAAAGTGGTCCCTATTTATCTACTTGCAATTTCTTGCTTTCGAACTGCTAGGTTGGCAGGAGCTGGGATGAAGACGGGAGCTCATTCCGTCCTGCAGTACTCAGGAATCGAACTGCTGACCTTCCGCTTCCCAGTCAGCGTCTTACCTACTTGAGCCTTACGAAATTTTGACCTGTAGGCCGGATATGGGGTCCACCTGTCGGCTAGAGGTATGTACCTCTTTCTGGATGAGGTGCAAGCAGGCCTGGTGACCGAGCTGACGGACTGGGGGGGGGTAAGTCATCATGGACACCTCCCCGTATGGCGGGTAGCACTGGTAAGGTAAAGATTTATGACCCATAGGTATCCGGCAGGTTCACAATTGACTGGCCAACACTTAGACAGGTACAGGGGAAAGAGGTTTGGCCGGTCAAGGGCGAACCAGGCAAGGGGTGATGTCAGGAGCTTCACAGCCTGCATCACCTGGATATTTAACGGATACACGTCATAGGGTGGGGTCAGTAGATAGTTTATTGACTCCGGTCAACAATTTGTTTGTGTCAACAAACAAATTGATACAAATAGTTACATGTAGCCAATTGCCATTGGCATTTTGGGAGGAACCTTACCAGTGTTACTGCGGCCTGCTTGCCTTAAAGAATTACAATTGGATGATTACACCAACTGAAAGTTATAATTCGGACTAGGGCATTATTCAATAAAAGTGGCCCGATGCCTTTATCCATATACCGGTGTCTGAGTCTTTCTTTGGGGGATGCGCCTGCAAAGATAGCACCATCTTTATGAATCCTAAAATACTTTCATAGCCCTTCACTGCATTGTTACATTTCCTTTCCAATTTTTAAAAAAAATCCTTAAATTACACTAATAGGTGTGAGTGTATGCCTGAATGGTAGTGAATATCTGGATTTGTGCTTTGGTTAAAAATTTATTTATTTATTTAGAGTGCATCATAAAACGCTACCCAAGTCAGCTCACAATAAAATAGCAACACATAAATAATATAGTAACAAAACAATAGATCATTTAGAAAAAAACAACCCACAACAAATTCCCACCTCATCAATACAATACCAACCTTATAGATACCAGAATCATACAAATTAACTCCAATATGTATTATGAACCATCTGAGGGTGCAATGGGAGGTAGATACCCCTCAGATTGAGGGAAATTCTCTGCACCTGAGACAGACTATTCCCTACAAACCTGTCTTCAGGACATTATGGTCTATCTCTCTTTTTTCCTCTTTCTAGTTTTTCTTACTTGTTGTAGTATAATTCTTTGGGCCAGAGGTAGGAAGAAGTATAATTGCAAAAAGTAATTTGGATAATACTATATAATATTCCTCAGAAAGTTTTAGCAATTCCACCTATTCACAAGAAGAGCATAGTTTTTGGATATTCTAAAACACACAAATATCAGCCAAGATACAGACACAGATCAGCTCACAGTATCTTCATAATGGCATGAAATGTAATACCTGTGGATCTGTATGTCCTTATTTAGTCATATATCTATTCTGGGGATTGAGTCACAGACCTATTAAATTATTTCTCTTTGTTATGTGGAGGCAAAAGATTTAACGTTCCCTCAACAAGCCACTACTAGGATTCTCCAAAGTACTCCAAGTCACAATATGTGTGTACCTCTTGAGAATCACAGCCAAACTCGTTCATTGTTGACTAATGTAAAGGTAAAGGTTTCCCTTGCTCGAAGGCCAGTCGTATCCGACTCTAGGGTGCAGTGCTCATCTCTGTTTCTAAGCCGAAGAGCCAGCGCTGTCTGCTTCTGCAGACATTTCCGTGGTCATGTGGCAGGCATGACTAGACACCGGAGTGCACAGAACGCTGTTACCTTCCCACTGAAGTGGTTCCTATTTATCTACTTGCAATTTCTTGCTTTCGAACTGCTAGGTTGGCAGGAGCTGGGATGAAGACGGGAGCTCATTTCCATCCTGCAGTACTCAGGAATCGAACTGCTGACCTTCCACTTCCCAGTCAGCGTCTTAGCGACTTGAGCCACTGCAGTACATTGTTGACTAGAAGCAAAAATATTGCCCCTTTTACTTTTCATTTGTGCAGAAAAGCAACAGGATTTCAGGTACTCACTTTGAGTACTGTACTGCTTTTTACTTTCTGCAGATAAAGAAATGGACTCTCAGTGTGTTCTGTACTACTTCTACAAAATGTTAATTTCATTGTAATGATTCTAAACCTAATTCAAAAGTTATACAGCCTTGTGCATTTTCCATTTATCTGGAGAGCCAAAGTCTATCATACAATAATGCAATGACATTTTCAAACTGTGGGAAGAAAGGAAATTACACCAGAACAAATGAGGATTAAGTGTCCCTAAATTACCATCTAACCTTCTCAAATGCACACTTTGCACAAAGTTAGCCTCTTTAATGCTCAGCTCACAGACTTTCTATATCAGAAGCAAGCTCTTGGACCGTGAAGACCAGATCAAATGTTCACAGCCCTGTACAGAAAGCAGTTAACCAAGAATATTTGGGTTGATGCTCATCTCAGCTTCTAGTGCTGAGTATGCTTATAATTAATAGTGTTCTATCATTAAGGAGCTGCTCCACTGGAATCCATAGGGGTTTAATTTTAGGAACTGGATTTTGCTTTGTAATACTAGAGACTTGAGATGTTCTACATTTAAAAAATCTGGCACAAAAAAGAACATAGCTACGATAATTCCCCTCTCTAAGCTTTACTCTTGAAGGCAGTACAGACAAACAAGGAAATGTACAAAAGAAAGATAGCCTGCACCTCAGTCTTCAAGCATTTTTGGCAACTGCACATGATTTCAACTAAGTAGTCTGAAAAGCCTTTTAATCCTCAGCATGGCCAATCAGACTACACATTGATGCTGGGTGAAGCAATGGTATGACTCCTCATAAAGCAGTTTGGCACAAAAATTGTTCCTTATTTCTAACATTAGGAATGAGAGTGAACTTAATTCACACTTGGGCTGCATATTGATTCATGAGTTCACTATTCAGAACTGGTTGTGATACTAGTTTCATTCTAGACCACATCCTACCCGCCTTATTTCAGTCTTCGATCTACTCTTGCCTTTAGCTTTCCTTTTATGGTTTGTTTTAAAGCAACTTTGTTTACAAATAAACAACAACACATAAATAATATAACAAAACAATAGCTCATATAGCAAAAACAACACACAACAAATTCCCCACTCAGCAAAACAATACAAACCTTATAGGCACCAGAATCATACAAATTAACTCTAACATATATTATGCATAATCTGGGGGTGCAATGGGAGGGAGACACCCCTCAAATTAAGAGAAATTCTCCCCACCTGAAGCCTATAAAATTATTAGACCCTGGACACTTTTTAATTTATATTACGCACATTTTACTGCTGCTTATAGTGTTTTTATTTGAATATTGTTGTGGTTTCAAGTTTTTTTAATGCCATCTGGCTGTTTTCTGTGTTGTTATTGCAAGATGATTTTTAAAATATTATATATATATACACACACACAGAGTAAGCTGCCCTGACTGGTGTTTGCACCAAAAGGGTGGGGTATCCATCTCTGATCCAGCTCTAAATTAAAAGGAAATAAAATAAACTAGGCATCTTGACCTGGAAAATATATGAGAGGAGCAAAAGTGGGCATAGGTGATCATTGCCCCCTGCCTTCTCCTCTCTCTGATAGTCCCAATGTCTTTAAATTTCTTAAAACTACCAAACCACAGAGACTCTATCTTACTGGGATTCAGCTTTAATTTATTGTTCCTCACCTAGCCTGTTACAGCCCCCAGACGTTGACCTAGCACCTGCATATCTTCAGCTCAATGCAATGATGTGGAGTAGAACTGAGTATCATCAGCATATTGATGGCACCCAACCACTAAACTCCTCATGATTTCTCCCAGTGGCTTCCTATAGATATTCAGTAGCTTCAGAAATAGAATGGAACCTGCAGCACCCTGAATATGGGAATGGAACCCCTGAAGTGCCCAGCCTCCCATTCCCATTCCACAGAGGTTGCCAGAGGTTGCCCACGATTAATAGTATCAAACATCACTGGGAGTTCCAGGAGATCCATCAACGGGGCAACACTCCTCCTTTCTTTAGCCCTGTCTTAATATATTCTACATCACCTTGTCAAATGGTTAAACTGACTTTAGTAAAGGTTCCTCATAATGTTCCAGATCAGTAGCCATACTTGCTCATTTGTGTCCATTTACTAGACCAAATCAGAGTGCTGAACACTTGTTTTCTATCATCCTTAAACAAACAGGTATAAAGAAAATAAATGATTTTGCAAATAAAAGTCAGCACCGGTTAAAAAAAAAATAAAGTCAGCAAAATATGGCAGTAGGACAAGAAATAGTTTTTGGCTTTGCTTTGTCTTTCCCATCCTCTCTACAGTCATGCATAAACTCAGTCTTAAGTGCAAGGAAGACTCACTGTAGCTATCTAAAAGAAAAGGCAAGTTTTTTTAGAATGCAGCTGGTAGCAGATCATCCTCCCTTCCATGCCTTGACACATAACAATTGCTCAGTTGGGTATCTGGGAAGTAAGTCCAGTGAAGTCAATATAAGAACTCTTCAGGTCTCACCAAGTTTCCAGGAGAAGTTCTGTCTTCATTGGCACTTCTTTCTTTTGATTTGAGACCTTACCCCAAGAATTTTTGTTCAAAGATAGGTATTTTAACCCCCAACTTCTGTAGTTAACATCCACTTGATTAAGCCAAGTCATGAATAAGGGACTTCTTTGAATGTTATTTCTGCTAGCTTAACAAACAAGTATCTCTGCTTTGTGCCACTTTGACACTTTTTTCAAAGCCAATGCACATCCCTAATAACAGCATTGACAGAATATTCTAGAAGGAAAAGGAGACTGATACATTAATTATTTAGGAGAAATGCACACTTTACATTTAACTGAATTATAATTTAATGGAGCTAAATCCTTAAATAGAAAAATAAGAGAAAATTGTTAAATTGTTTCGAACAGTTCTCATTATGTAATATGGGCTTAGTCATTCTGGTGTTCAAGCAAATTATTGTAGGTTCCATTCCTTAAAGTCAGAGGGCTACTCTAGCGAAAGGAGAACTTGAAATGTGATTTTTTAAAAAGGAACATTTCACATTACTCAATACTCTGAGGTAGACATATATTTTCTAGTCAGAAAATTAATTCCACTGATACAATGTCATTATAAGAAGCCAGAAAAATAGAGGGAAATATTATCTTGTGGTGATGTTTTACATTGCAGCTTGAAAGTACACAGGATAAGATTAAACTGCTTTCAGTTTCAGATTGATAGGAAGATGGAATAAAAGCTTCAAAATTCATGTAAAAATGCTTCTAAAATGTCTTGGAAAACCCCTTAGAAAATCATTTTTGGGAGAAACTGGAAAGTGTTGCTCATTAAATGAGGAAAGTGCCTTTGTGGGTAAGCATTACTTTTCTGTTAGTTTGGCCAACCATTATGTACCTCTGTACTTGATGTGTATAAATTGATGGCATGAAGTCTCACTTTTATGTTTGATGAAGTGGACTTGATCCACAAAAGCTAACATCAAAATACAGCAGTTAGTATTTAAGGCACCACATTGATTTTGTCTTTTACTTTTGTTTTGTTTTCTCTCTGATACATTTTTGAAATGTAACTCATTTGTACCCTTGTTATTTAAATAAAAAAATAGTTACATGTTAATCTATACATAGTTACTTCCCAGTTCTAAGGTAAAGTCATTCTGTGAGGTGCCATACTCATCATAGCTACTGTTCTTGCTTTTGTCTCCAGGGATGAATTATTTCCATGTGGAAATGTGGAAATAATAATATTTCGCCCATAAAATATATCAAGAAACAAGAAACTGCACCATTATTACAGCAGTAAATATTAGGCTTTCAGTCTGTTGTTCCTAACAGTTTTCTGCAACTATCCTAAGAAAAATTTTAAAGTATAATTTCCATTATTCTGGAGGGGAAAAATAATCTTTAAAAACAGCCCCAATAAAATGATGTTCTTACAAAAAGGAAATCAGTTCAAACCTGCTGTGAAATAATTTTATCTTGTCCACTTGTTATCACTTGAGGCCTCTTTCTGATTTCTCAGCTGTATTCCTTGTATGCTTTCTCTGCATGAAATCTTAAGGTCTGTTCCAATTTATTTATTTAGATTGTATGCACATGGATACGTTATAGCTCCTTGAGACAGAGCATCTCACTTTCCAGGACACCCCATAGATAACAGCAATTACATAAAGATGCAAAAGGTTTCCATCCAAGCAAATAATTTGTTTTCCAGTAAAGAATAAATGATATCTCACTTCTGAAAGAGACTTTGTTGTATCTTTTTGATAACTGAAAAAAAGATCTGGGAGACCAATCTATTCCTTCTACAAATGGGAGAGATAAATTTCTCAAGGGAAAATATAACTTTTTCTATGAAGAAACAGTTACAAATTAAGAGAAAGAAAATAAGCAAGCAACCACTCAACTTTTATCTCTGTATGATGAAACACTTTCACTGGGTATTATTCTACCTTGTTTGTTTGTTTGATGTTCATCCGTCCGTCCATCCGTCCATCTGTCCGTTCATTCCACCAAACATGAACAATAATACAGTAATACCTCATACAAAGTCTGCTTCGTACAACATCGAATTCATACAACATCGCCTAATTCCTTGAAAAAAGTTGCTTCATACAAAATCGCTGTGATTTTGTATGAGGCATTGGGGTTTTCCCCCCAGGATGGTTCGTCCCCTAAAATCAGGGTTATTTGACATGTTTTTGTAATGTATTTAGCCTTTAGATAATTTATTTATTTATTTATTTATTTATTCACTTTATATCCCGCCCACTCAACACAAGGCCGACTCTGGGCGGCTAACAACATAAAAAGTAACCCCAGGGCAACCCAAGGAGTTTACAGACAATATTCACAAATACAATAATAATCCTAAAAACAGTTAAAACAGTAAAAAAAGTTAAGACTACCCACCCCCTAAAAAGCAAGGGCTGCAGGATCGAAAAGGCACCAAGGGGAAGAGTTCCTCTACACCAACCACCCCATGGTGGTTACCCTTCCACCCGCACCCCACACTTGACCTGCCAGCCAGGTTTTAAGATCCCTTCTGAAAGGCAGAAACTCCATCCGAAGACGTAATTCTTAAATTAATTAATTTAATTAATTTCTTAAAGTTCTGTCAGTTTCATGTCTGTTTCCTTGACTTTGCCCTGAAGTCTGTGCTGTTACAGTACAATGTATCTCTATGGAAATGACGTTGTACGAGGCATCACGGCAAGGATTTGGACGGAGTATGAGGCATTACAGCTAGAATTTTGCATGCTTCATACAAAGTCCAAATCCATATAAAGTCCAGACTTGTGGAACCAAGTTTGGATGTTGTATGAGGTATCACTGTATATATTTGTTGAGAATTTATTAAAACATTAGAGGGGTTTTGAAGTAAAAAACACATTTCCTACTACAATGGAAGTAGTAGGCCAGTAATAGGATAATATAGCTCCTGTCAAAATGATGTCTGCCCCACCTCAACCTCTTCCTCTCTTCCCTCTGCCTGACCCCCTTACCCTTCCTCTCCCTTAGCTCCCACCTCCACCTATCTTCTGCTCCTTCCCCCAAGCCATCATGCCTGGGCAGAGGTCCCACCTTGAGGATAAATCCTCCAGGAGAGGGGTATGTGTTGTGCTTCTGAGGTCACGCTGGACAAATAGGGTTTATTACAGAGCCCCAGGGTGTGGTCATGATGCTTTATTGCTGAGACAGGTGGCTATTTGATTTGCCAGGGTAGGTCCTTAGAAGAATAGGGGAAACTGTGGTTGTTGTTGTTGTTGTTGTTGTTGTTGTTGTTGTTGTTGTTGTTTTTTACAGGACCAGATACCCTCTGAAAAGTGAAAGGGCGAGGCTGAAAACACCCAGAAAACCAAAGGGAAGCCTTCATCACTTCTGAAATCCAAAAAAGATAGAAAGGCAGCCACTAAAACCTAGAAGGCATTTGTATCTCCAAGAAAGCCATGGACCTGCGGGTTTTACCAAGCCTCCTATACTGGACCACACAGGGTAATGCCTGCTGCTTTAGAAGCTGTAAGAAAAAAGGACTTTTCTGCAGAGAACATACCATGTTTAAGGGCAGAACCCTCAGGACACTGAAGCCATAGCCAAGACAAATAGGAATGCAGTGTGCACCCAGTGGTGATCTGAGCTGGAGTGTGATTGTGGCCATGGATAAAATCAGTTTTTTCAGAAGTATGAGAAAACAGCAGTTTCAGACAACAGTCGTTGGGAAGAATTCTGAAATCTTCAGAGGCTGTGGATGGCTCTGTGCTTTTGAAACCAGCCATCCAGAGTGAAGTAGATTGTAACATGGAATCCCTGACTCCTCCATGCCAAATACTCTTGAAGGAACTGCTAGCGAAGGAAGATTAATTGACTTAATGGAATGTACAGTACATAGTTGTCAACTTACCATTCAACAATTCATTAAATGCATCTACTCTTCAAAGGAGAAAAGCAAAAAGATACTAGCCCATGATTTCAGGATATATTGGCCACAAAGAAACTCTTACTCATACTAGGTCACCTTATTCCAGTTCATGGGCCATATGAAGCTTCCTTTTTTTGGTCAGCTTTCAGTACTTTCCTAATTTTCTTAAGGGGAAAAAGAATAGCAAATTATAGTTTCTGCTCCTGGAATCCTCCAAGAAAGGTAATTTTGAAACATTTTCTCAAATAGTAAATTTCATTTCATTTTATTTCATGCTTCTTTTATTTCATTTAATCTCAGTTGGTTTCATCCTTGGTATGAGTGAGCTGTGCTAAATGGAACTGGGTTCTCAATCTCTATTTTCAAGCAGACAGAATGAGCCTAGGGAGAAAAGAATGTTATTATTCAGCAGAATTGGCACCACACCTCTGCCAGTGATTAACTGATTGGCCTTGGCTGTGGCATATCTCTTCTTGGTCATATGAAAACCACTAGCTGACTTTGGTCCAAAGTTGTAAACTAGAAATCTCTCGTATGAAGAGTGCACTATACTGTTGCCCATTCAGTTGTAAATGGGAGATCTCCCTACATTAGCTACCTTACAGAGTAGCTGACTTAGAGGAGAAGTAGGATATAAAATGAATCAATTAAAAAAAACCATTCATTTCCTCTTATTTTTGTTTTATATTTCAGCTGGTGCCATTCATAGATTGATCAATGCATAGCAAATGGAGCTCCAGTGACAATCTTTGCTAACTTCAAGTTCTCTCTTTTTGTTTCAAATTTCAAGAGGCAAGAGGGCATCTTTTGGAAAACATTCTTATAAAATGTTTGTAGAGTTTTGGGCCTGAAAACATTCTCATAAAATGTTGTAGAGTTTTTGGCCTGATACATCTTTTCTTCCTTAAGTCATCTACCCCCCAAAAAGAGCTTGGAAATTAGAAGATAGCTTTTTACTCTGCATTCCCAAGAGCAGGCATGGCAACATCAGTTTAACTGAGAGGTTAAATGATGTGTATGTTTCTCCCTTGTATTTGTTGCACCCAATCACACTTTTTGTTCACCATTTCATTAAGTCCAAAACAGAACCTCTCCCTGCTTGATCCCTTTCCTTTCCTGTTCTTGTTCCTGTTCTCCACCAGCAACTGTAGTTCAGATCTTTGCTCATGTTCTGCATTTGCGTAGCACTGTGTAGTCTACACAAGAGAGGTTTCTGTTTAAATTTATGTATAGTGTATGCATACTTAAATGTCCAGTTTTTTTAAAAAAAATCCTCTTATTTATGAATGTGGGATATTATGTATCCATAATTAAAAATGTCAAGAAAATGCCTTACACTGACATGTAATATTGCGCCATATTCCCAGCAGGAGAAAGTATTCCAAACATTCCATAGCAAAAGACATTCTGATCTCTAACAACATCAATAGTAGCAGTCAAGATGGTCTACAGGATACCATCTTGTTCTCACTATTTACTATTCACAAAGTGACATCAAGCAAATGAAAATCCCAAAACCTGACACCATTTTAAAAATCAGACATCCACTTTCCACTCACACACAAAGGAATTGTAATGGCTGTATTTTTACAAGTTCTTTTGCTATTGATTGCTTGGGGAAACAAAGCAATCTAAATGTTTAGAAGAAATCTGTCTTCAAATCAACCGTGTGCACTGAAGTACTTCTTTGTACATTTGTAAATATTTTGTGAAATGTGTTTCTAAGTGTTTTATCCTGCCTATGGGGCCACATGAGAATTTTGTAAATTTCTTCATAAAGAGGATATTTATATACAGAAAGGAACTGAGTGTTTTTTAAAAGTGGATAGTCAGAGAAAGGGAAACCACAAGATTTATGCAACCACATACAGGTCCTTCGCTGTCCAGATTTTTTTGAGTCAGAATATCCCAATGGACATTTCCCAAATTGTGTTTTCAAAAATAAGAGGCATTTCTGTAGAATCAAGGTATGTGCGGTGGCAAAATGGCTGCCGTGCGCTTTGCTAGCCCTGCCCCTGAGGCATGGGCACAGCCTGGGAGAGGGGGCGTGGCTGGCTTCCCCTTTATAAGGGGTGGCCAGGCCAACAGCCTCCTCTTTCTAATTTGGCTGGGCCACAGTGCGTTTATTGCTCCGTGCCTGGCCGAATCTTGTTGACTGCCGCCAGCCCAGGAGCGGGCTAGCGCCGGTCCTCTGCGGCTTGTAGCCTCCTTTTTGGGTGCGCTTGGCGTGCCTCACTCTGTCGGCCCCCGTCTTGGAACAGGCGGGAGCCTGACTTCTTTGTCGGCCCGGGACCGGGCCGGCACTTGCTTTATGGGGCTCCTGCTGCTTCTCTTCAGGGCTGCACTCTGCCCGCATAGGGCTCTGTCCGGCAGCCGCGCCATTTGCGCCGGCCTCCCCCTGCTCTTAGGTGTGCATGGCACCTAAGAGGAAGACCGGGCCCAGCGGGCCACCTGCGGCACGCCGCTCACGCGCCTCCGTGTGTCAGCCTGTGGTGGCCCCGATTCCGGTGCTTCAGCCAACCCCCCCTCCAAGGAGGAGGGCCCGCCACGTGGCTTCATCCGTGCCTCAAGGGGGGGACCCTGACTTGCGAGGCAGCAAACCCACCACAGGGGTCTCCACCCCATGGACCCTGGCTGTTGGCCCCCTGGCGGATGCAGGATCCCAGCCTCTGCCTGGCCCCCAGGCCCACGAGATGGTTGAGGCCCAGTTCGTGGCCCTGGAAAGGGCCGCTGGCCTACAACCCTGGACAGGGGCTGCTGTGCTTCTTCCCGGTGCTGGCTCCCCTGTTGATCCCTCACTGCCGGCCTCCCTCGACTCCCAGCTAGTGCAGCTTGAGAGGGCCCTGTTGGGTGTGCCTGTGGGCCGCCCACTGCCTGGCCCTGTGGGGTCGCATGCCCTGGCCGCCACAGCGTCCGCGGGGTGTATGGAGCATGGTTCCTTGGATGGCTCGAGCTCTAGTTCATTCCAGAGCTCCGACACCCCTGCCCGCATGGAACCCCCAATGGGGGCGGCAGGAGGAGTTGCATCCGGTGAGTATGGCGGTGAAGTTAGATCCACGCACACTCATTCTGTGACTCCGCCAGCACTGCCCACTTGGCCGTGGCCGGCTGGATCAGTATGGCTCCTTCAGTATCTCACTTGCCGCCTATCATGGCGGCACAGTCACGGGTGGGGGAATGGAGGGCCCCTTATCCTCCGCCTCCCTCGGCTGTCCCACAGGCCATGCCGCAGTTGCCTTATCCCGTTTGGCCCTATGGCCCGCCGATGAACACGGGGTATCATACTGTTTCTACGTCTGTGTTGCCCACCGCGGGGGGTCATGCTTCCCCTGGGTGACCACTTGCTCCCCGCCACTAGGGATAAAATCTGGCTCAGGGAATATGTTGACCTGTTTAGCCTCCTGAACAGGGAACCAACATGCGATGAGAAGGAGAAGCAGGATGACCATGATAAGGAGTTGGCCCGGCGGTGTAAACCGTTGTGCACTTGGGCTAACTGGTTACCCGCTTATCTCATTTATGTTGTGGTATCCATCAGGACTCGCCCGGACCTAGCTATTCCTCTCTTCCAGTACCTTGATATCATCTATCGAGCATATGTGGACTACCCGGGTCAATCGTGGCTGGCGTACGATGAGGAATTTCGTATGCGGGCTGCGCTTTACCCAGAGATGCACTGGGATGAGCCCAATCAGCTTTTGTGGCTATATTATATGACCCCGTCCCGCCCAGCCACCGGCGACCGTTTCCATTCTGGACACACTGTACAGCATTATGGTTCCGCTCAATCCCCCCGCCAGCAGGCGGGGCAGGGGGTTCCACCTCCCTTGTTGTGCTGGAGCTACTCATCGGCAGCCAGATGTTCTCGGCAGCAGTGCAGGTTCAGACATGCATGCCCTACCTGTTTTGGCCCCCACCCAGCCACTGCTTGCACCAGATCTGGGGGATCCTGGGGTTGAGGCAGGGCACAGCAGGGACCCAACCGGCCCAACGCTGACCCGTCAGCTGCTAAAGGCCCCCTCCCCAATTAAGTTGGACGTTTTGGAACGTTGGCTCCATGACTACCCCAACCTGGTGGACGCGGAGTATATTTGGGAGGGTTTTTCCTAAAGGTTTTCATATCCCATTTGTAGGGGCGCGCTTGCCACAGGATGTGCCTAATCTGATTTCCTTGAGAGGGATGGAGCAGGTTGCCCGGGTAAAAATATTCAAGGAGGTCTGCGAGGGCCGGGTGGCCATTCCCTTCAATGACCCACCTTATCCCAACCTCAAAGTGTTGCCCCTGGGTTTGGTCCCCAAAAATGTACCCGGTGAATTTCACCTGATTCACCATTTATCTTACCCAGCAGGTAAATCTGTGAATGACACTATACTGGACGAGCTATGCTCAGTCTGGTACATTTCATTCGATCATGCTCTCAACATGGTCCGGGCGTGCGGCCGGGGGGCTATGATGGCCAAGTGTGACATCAAGTCAGCCTTCCGCCTCTTGCCTGTTCACCCGCATGATTTTGAGTTGCTGGGATTTCGTTTCCAGGGGCTGTATTTTGTCGACAAGGCGATGCCTTTCGGGTGCTCTGTCTCTTGCTCGGCTTTCGAGCATTTCAGTTCATTCCTGCATTGGGTCTTCGTCCATCGTTCAGGGGTTCGCTCGGTGTCCCACTACCTTGACGATTTTTTGTTTGGGGCCCCTGCAGACTGTTGGCCATGTTTCAGGGTCTTATGGCCAAATTCGGCATGCCGTCAGCTCCGGAGAAGACAGAGGGCCCTGCTACTTGTTTAGTCTTTTTAGGGATTGAGTTGGACACTGTAGCCCAGTACTCCAGGTTGCCCCCAGACAAGGTTGCCCGTATCTCAGATGCTATCCGTTCCCTACTGACCAAACTCAAGGCTTCCCTGCATGACCTCCAGGTGCTTCATGGGTATCTCAACTTCGCTTGCTGGGTTATTGTGCCCGGCCGTGCTTTCACCAGGCATCTGTGTGATCCCATGGTTGGGTTATCCAGGAAGCACCACAGGGTTCGTTTGACCAGGGCTGTCAGAGCTGACTTGCAGGTATGGTTGGGGTTCCTATCGGGTTTTAACGGGGTTTCCTTTTGGCGTGATACTGGCTGCGCCTGTATTTCAAGTCCAGTCAGATGCATCTTGGGTGTTCGGCTATGGTATGTACTTCGATGGACACTGGTCCTATGGTGGGTGGCCTGAGGCATGGCGGGGCACTGCCATGCTTCATGACCTTACCTTCTTAGAGTTCTTCCCTATTTTGGGAGCTCTCTTGCTGTGGGGCAAGGCATGGGCAAACTCCATGGTCCATTTTTGGTGCAACAACGCGGTTGTCGTCCAGATCATCAATTCACAGACATCTCGCTCCACCAGGGTTATGGCCATGGTCCGCCATTTCGTGTTGTGTGCTTTGCGCCGCAACATACTGTTCAAGGCCAGACATGTGCCGGGTATCAAGAATGATATTGCTGACGCTTTGTCTCGCCTACAGATCGATCGGTTCCGGGCTCTGGTGCCAGGGGCCGACGAACTGCCGTTGGCACTCCTGTCCATGATGTGGAGTTTTGGCATGGAGAGGTGAACCGGGCCATCATTCTTTCACTAGCTAGCAGCACCCATAAGGCATACATGCTTACACTCAGGGCCTTTGAGGCATTCCGCCATTGGCTGTCCCTCCCTGGACTTTGGCCTACCCCTGTGGATCACCTGTTGCAATTCATGGTACACCTTTATGCTAAGGGGTTGGCGCCTAGAACTATTGCTGGCTGCCTTTCAGCACTGGCCTTCTACGCGAAGGTTAACGGCTTGGCAGATGTCATTTCGGATTTCAGGGTCCGCCGTGTTTTGGAGGGGTGGTCCCATGAGCGCGGTCAGCACCCCGATACTAGGCAACCTATTTCCCCCGACATGCTCTTGCGGCTCGCGGGTGTTTGGCCGACGGTATGCAGGGACCAATACAAGGCATGTCTTTTCCATGCAGGTGCCTCGTTGGCGTTCTTCGGCGCACTCTGGGTCAGTGAGCTCGTGGTTTCGTCCCACCTCTCACAGAGCCTTGGAGCTGGCTGATCTGTCGGTAACCCACAAATGGCTGCGGTTGTATGTTCATTTTTCCAAGACAGATCAGCATGGCAAGGGCAGTACGTTCATGCTGTACGCTTGCAGTAGCCCCGTGATTTGCCCAGTCAGGGCCATTCGTGCCTTCTTGGCATTGCATGGTCATTCCCTGGGGCCCCTTTCCTGTCATGCGGACGGTCTACCTCTCACCAAATACCAATTTTGGAAGGTCATGGGAGCGGTGCTGAACTCACTGGGCTTAAGGGGTGTGTGTTTTGGGACCCACTCTTTCCGCATCAGCGCGGCATCCACTGCAGCGGCCTGTAATTACACGGAAGGAGATATCCTCTCCATGGGATGGTGGGGTTCCAATCGTTTCCGTTCATATATACACCCATTGGTTTGGTAGCACTTTTGCTTGTGTATTTTCTTTTCTTTTCTTCCAGGTGCAGCATGCCTCGGGAGGCCTGCACGGGTCTGGATCATTGGGCACAGCTACGTGTATTGGGCCGTCCGCTACACTGTGTCCACTTCTTGGGGGCTGAACCTGGGCATCGGCGCATTGGCACTCCTCCGTTGGTTTGGCTTCCGTGGCATGCGTTGGCATTCGTTGATTCCCTTTCTCCGGTCCATGTGTGACCAGAGCCCCCCCCCCCCCCCGGATGTTTTGGTTATACACCTGGGTGGCAACAACCTGGCTCAGGTCACAGGTTTGGAGTTAGCATGCGCCATTCGGAGAGATCTCGCCCTGTTGGATCAGTCCTGGCCACAGGCACGGATCGTTTGGTCTCAGATGATACCACGCATGTTTTACCGAGGTGGAATTGATCCATGGGGAGTTGACCAGGCCCGCAGGTTGGTTAACAGGGCAGTGGCCCATCACGTTTATGCCAACGCTTTGGGAGCGGTGGTGCCACACCCGCTCATTCGCATACAAGACCACTGTCTGTATCGCGCTGATGGTGTACATTTGTCGGACAGGGGCATGGACCTCTTTTTGTCCTCCATACAGATGGGCCTGTTGGCCGTTTGCGGCCATGGTGGGGCGGTGTGTCGGTGAACTCCTCTCCGTGTGGCAGATAGCACTGGTTAGGGGCTACTGCATTAACATTTAACATGTTAAATACAGTTGGTTGGCCATAGGGAGGACAAGGTTAGCCAAACTGGTATGGCCAGCCAGCTCAATTAGATAGGCAACAGATAGAGTAGGTCAACAACACGCTTCCGCTGAAGCCGGTTGTTGGCATAGGCTCTCACGTTGTTACCGGAGTAGCAAGGTGTGAGAGTCAGATAATTAGGACTCTAATTGGATTTGCCCCTTACCAATGCTATTGCGGCCCATCTGATCCTTAACCATTGTTAAGGTAGGCCTTGTTTGAATTTAAATAAATGTGGCCCAATTATAATCCAAAAATTTCTGTGTCAGTGTCATTATTGGGGTGTGGGTACAGCAATGGATTTATGTAACAACATGTATTGGCAAGAGACAATCAAAATATGTCTTTGTAAAGTTACAGTCAATACTATATTCTAAGCTGCATATTTTATTCATTAGTACTATAAATATCTTTCTTAAGATACCTGTCTTTGATTTATGGTTCCAGGTTAGCCGATACCAGGTTAGCCTTTGAGCTATTAGTTGTTGTTGTGTTGTTGTTTTTTTCATTTTTAGCCTTAGGCCAGCTGTTTCTAACCTTTTTGTCTTACATCAGTGGTATTCAGCTTTTTGCAGTTTACAACAGTCACATAGCAATAACCTTATACTCTTTCCTCACCTACCTCCTTGAATCTTCAAATTCACATCAAAACTGGCAGCGTATCCCTTGGCTTCTTGCTTCTTCCTCTCCCAAGTTTTCAACAATACTGGTTCTGCTTCAGCAGTCTCTAGCCTTTGCTTTATAATATTGAACTGGAGTCCAAATTACTGAGATAGCAATCTCTAAAGGCCGGGGGGGTTTTTTGGATCCATTGTTCATCTTGTTGCCATATTGTGGTATTATGATCTTTACAAGAAACTGTAACAATTCTCAAGAGAAATCTCTTTCTCCCTTTACTCTTGGCACCTATGCACAGCTGCTAAAACCAATACAACTTGATTTTATGTTTTTTTTAAAGATTACTAAATAAATGTAATATTATTATAAAAAGAAGAATAGATGTTTGATTTTGTCCACAAAGCTATTTCACACCATCCTTCATATATTGTACAGTCATTTTGCTACTTTTAAAAGACATTTGTTGTAGGACCAGGTTTTCCTTTGACTTCACAAAAATGCATTGATTCGAACAAAATATATGCTCATTGCTGGATGGAGGGATGTTGCTATACAATATACAATTAATCTTGAGCCATAGCAAGCAATATACATAACCAAATGTAGAAATAAAGATAGAAGGTTCAAGCTGTAGCCTGACAAGTGTTAAGAAGCATTTTTAATATAGACATATACAGTAATAACTCATACAATGCAGTTTTTACAAACACAGCTCTGCATTGCATAAAACATAACAAAACACAAAACATGGAACATTTTTAAACTTTTAAAACTTTATAAACTGAAGCTTTAAAATGTAGACACACAACTGTACAGTGGAAAAACTTTATAAACCACAGAAAATGAAACATTTCTAAACCCTTTGCAAACTTTATAAAGTGATTGTTTAAAGGATAAATAAACTGCATGAACATCTCAAACCACACAGTAAACAGTAAAAAATTGCAGTTCAGTGCAGAACAAATAAATAAACAAACATAGAACAGTACGGATTTCAACTGGAGGAGGAGGAGAGCAACAACTCAACAGCAACAGCACCTGAGCAAGATGGTTCATCATCAGATTTTTGTTTTTTAAACCACCTTTCAAGTGACTGCTGTTTCTCACGCTTTTTAAGTTCTTCTCTGACAGCTGGGATGGTGGTAGTAGCATCGATCGCCAGAAAGTCTTCTGCCATAGTCTTGCGCTGGTGGTACGGCAGGAAGTTTTGGTAAACCTCATGCATGTGCAACACATCTTTCAGCTGACTGGTGGTCAGCTCTGAAACCATCTTCCTTGCCCCCTCCTCCTCATCAGATGAGGAATTTACCAACTCCTCCTGCCTCTGCAAGTGCACCAATTCCTGGGTTTACAGCTCGGTGTTATTGTGGCTTTCCAACAGCTCCTCCACATAATCCTCTAAAAACTCCAGCCCAACAGAACTGCCCATGTCAACAATTTCACTGACCACTGCAGAGTCCAGTTCTGGAGGAGGAGCAGCTTTGACCTCAGCAGCAGGTTGAGAACTGTCGGGCCAGAGGGGACGCCAGGCAGCCACAAGGTTGTACTGACTGATCCCATCCCATGCCCTTTTGATCATCCTTAAGCTGGCCACAATATCAAAGTGCTCACTTGTTGTGTATTTAACAGTGTACCTTTAAGAATGTCTCCATGTAACAATGTAACTCAATGTAAACCAGCTGCGATTACAAGCAATTCAGCTGCCGGTAGATGGCAGCTGCAATAGCTCAGCTCACATGGTCCAAATCAACCAATCACAGTGTACCGCGGGAAACATTCCCGCCACAGGTAAACCTTATAAGGTGTGCAGTACGTCCCAATGATGTCACTGACACCATAGCCAATGGGTGCTCTTGGAGCAGGATTCAAATGTACTGTACAGTATAAAAGGAGCTGCGCCTCCGCCATTACCGCATGTTCAGATTGCAATAAAGATCTCTTTGGCCCCCTGAATGCTGCCTACTGCGTATCAATCTTGGAACATCAAATCACTCCAGAACTCTTTGATGGTCAGCCTACTGCAGTCTGTGACTTGCATACATCTCTTGAAAAGTTCACGTGTATAAAGGTTTTTAAAGTTTGAAATCACCTGCTGGTCCATAGGCTAGAGAATCAGTGTGGTGTTTGGTGGCAGGAAGAGGATTTTTATGAACTTGTTCTCTGGCTTTAGGTCATTTTCAAGCTCTGGAGGATGAACAGGAGCATTGTCTAACAGCAACACTGCTTTTAAGGGCAGGTTGCTCTCCACCAGGTAATAGTGCACAGTCGGTCCAAACACAAGGTTGACCCAGGCAGCAAAGACGGGACGTGTGACCCACACATTTTTTGTAGCTCGCCAAAACACGCCCATCTCATCCTTGATTACCTTCCGTTTCTTGAAGGCTCTTGGGTTGAGCAAGCTATAAACAAGCAAGAGCTTGATTTTGAGGTCCCCGCTCGCATTGGCACAGAATAGTAGGTTGAAGTGATCTTTGCACGCTTTGTGGTCAGGCAATGAGGTGGCTTCCTCTGTGACAAAGGTCCTCTTTGACATCCGCTTCCAGAACAGGCCAGTTTCATCTGCATTAAAAATCTGCTGAGGAAGGTAGCCCTCAGTTTGGACATGTTCATAGAACATTGTGGCAAACTCCTTGGCTGCAGGAATGTCACAGCTGGCAGCCTCCACATGCCTGAGCACACTATGGATCCCAGATCTCTGTTTGAAGTGCATGAACCATCCCCTGCTTGCTGTGAAGATCTCCTCCTCTGCTGATGTCCCTGGTTGGTTGGCCATGAGGTCTGCATGGAGCTGTCTGGCCTTCTCACAGAGTATGGCCTCCATGATGGTGTCATCAGCATGCTGCTTGTCACGGAGCCACAACACAAGCAATTTCTGCACCTCCTCCAACACTGGTGGCCATTTCTTCGACATCCTTGTCACACCCTTGGCCGCCTCTTGTTGCGTGATCTTGTCCCTGTTTTGGATTATGTTGGAAACTGTTGTGTGGGGTCTTTCATGGAGCTTGGCGATTTCTGAAACCTGCATGCCTTCACCGTGTTTTTTTTATTATGGCTTGCTTTTCCTCCAACAAGATTTGCTCCCGTTTCCCGCTGGCAGATGGTCTTTTGGATGATGCCATGGCAGCTAACTCCACTGCCTACTCCATGCTGATCAACCTTTGAGGACCGTATCCTCAACTGAGCCCACTCATTAGTGACATAGACATCGTCGAGTTCCAGTGCCCTACGAGTCGCATCCGCCTTAGACAGTAGTACCAACTCACTGATGCGGAGCGCTCCAAAGAAGGCCACCGTGGTAGCCGCGTGAAAAAGAGCCACCTCATACTTATCAAAACACAGATTATGCCAGCCTCGTGCAAGGTGGGTCAGTACCTCTGGTGAAATTGGGTGGCGAGTGTCCAGGCAGCGGCCACGTTCCCGTGTCCACCCCTCCAAAACATGTCGTATGCGGAAATCATTCACGCAGTCAGCAAAACCCCTCACTTTGGCCATAAATGCCAGTGCCGACAGCCTGGATGCTATAGTGTGAGGAGCCAAACCCTGGCTGTGTAAATAAACCATAAATTGTAAAACTTGTTCCACTGGAATGGGCCACATTCGGCCAACTTAAGTTGCACACAAAAGGTTCTAAATTGAACGAAAGCATGGTGATACGCCTTACGCGTGCGAGGTGCCAAAGACATGCTGATCGCCCGGTTCACCTCTCCTCGCCAAATGTCCAAATCTCGGCCGGGAGTGGCGAGGGGAATTCCTCTGCTTCCGGAGTCAAGGCATGGAACCGGAGGATCTGGAGGTGGGATAAAGCATCAGCAATATCATTATTAATGCCTGGTACATGTCTGGCCTTAAAAAGCACATTCAGGCGAAGGCTACGTAACACAAACTGACGAACCAACGCCATCACCCTGGGTGACTTAGACGTCTGAGCGTTGACAATGTGCACTACCGCCGCATTGTCACACCAAAAATGGACCACTGAGTCGGCCCACTCCTCGCCCCATAGCATCAAAGCTCCCAGGATTGGAAGGAACTCAAGGAATGTAAGATCGCGGAGGCGATCCGTGCCCTGCCATGCTGGAGGCCATTGGCCATAAGCCCACCTCCCCTCAAAGTAAATCCCATATCCCAGGGAGCCGGAGGCATCCAACTGTACTTGGAATCTAGGGGAAACCAAAAGGTCGGATCTCCAGAAAGAGACCCCATTAAATTGCCGCAGGAATGTAAGCCAAACCAAAAGGTCAGCACGCATGCCCCTGGTCAGTCGGACCCTATGGTGGCGCTTTAACAGGCCAGACATGGCGTCACATAGGCGCCGTGCAAATGCTCTGCTGGGCGTCACCACCCTGCAGGCAAAGTTAAGATGGCCATGAAGTACCTGAAGCTCACGAAGTGACACCTTACGTTTGGCCAGCAAGGCCAAAATCATCACGGAGATCCGGGTGACCTTCTCAATGGGTAACCAGGATGCCTGTGCGACTGTGTCAATTTCAATACCCAGAAATGTGAGCGTAGTGGATGGGCCCTCGGTCTTTTCGGGCACTAAAGGGACACCCAGTTCCCGCATTAGTGTCTGAAATGTAGTGAGGAGATGCGTGCACGTGTCCGAGCCCCGTTCACCCCCGAACAAAAAGTCATCAAGGTAATGGGCAACAGACCGAGACCCGGACCTGCGAACAAAGGCCCACTGAAGAAAAGTGCTAAAACGTTCGAATGCTGAACACGAAATAGAGCAGCCAAAAGGCATGGCCTTGTCTACATAGAACTTCCCTTGGAATCTAAAACCCAATAGCTCAAAGTGCCCCGGGTGCACTGGCAGTAATCGGAATGCCGATTTAATGTCACATTTTGCCAGAAGGGCACCAGGACCACAAGAGCGCACCATCCGTAGGGCTTGGTCAAACGACGTATACCTGACCGAACAAAGGTCATCAGGAATAGCATCATTGACAGAGTAACCCGCCGGGTACGATAGATGGTGGATTAAATGGAATTCACCCGGGGTCTTTTTAGGTACTAGCCCCAGAGGGAGACCTTCAGGTTAGGAAAAGGTGGTTCGGAAAAGGGGCCCGCTACCCTCCTGGCCTCTACTTCTTTGGCAATACTCAGGGCAGCTACCTCCTCCTTACCCTTCAGGGAAAGTAAATTGGGGGCATCTTGGGGTCCCCGCACCCCTTTGAATGGGATACGAAAGCCCCACTGGAAACCCTCCAGGAGGTACCTCGCGTCCTACCTCCTTGGATAAGTTGAGAGCCATCGCTCCAACATATACACATTAACTGGGGAGGGGGCCTGTTGACTGGCTAGCTCCATCAGCAGAAGCTCTGCCCGCTCCCTGTCCACCTCTACCTCTGCCCCATGAGCCACCAGCCCGCGGGCACGCGGCGGCGGCGTGGGGGCCAGCGCAAGAGGGACACTCGTGTTTATAATGGCACTGTCGCTTATTGCACACGCCATTAGCCGAGAAGCTCCAACACAGCAAGCAGGCTGGAACCCCCTGCCCCGCCGGCTGGCGGGGAGCCTGTGTTGGAGCAGCTCACTGCACGGCATGGCCACAATGGTACCTATCCCCAGGCGCCGGACGCGTGGGGGTCATGTACAAGAGCCACAATTTTTGACAGGGCTCATCCCATCTCATCTCTGGGTGTAGGGGCACCCTCATTCTAAATTCCTCATTGTAAGCCAACCACGATGGGCCAGGGAAATCCACCATCGCCCTGTAAATATTGTCCAAGTATTGGACCATAGGAATGGCCAGATCAGGCCGGGCCCTAAGGTATACCGCCATGTAAATAAGATATGCCGGCAACCAGTTGGCCCAGGTGCGCTGTGGCTTACAACAACGAGACAGTTCCTTGTCTCTGTCATCCTGTCCCTCTCTCTCTTCCTTGGTGGGCTCACGGTTCAATAGGGAGAATATATCCAAATCTTCTCCCTCGTGACCTGGGACAAATGATCACCAAGGGGCAAAGAATAACTAGCCATCGGCAAAGCCGTCACCGGCACATTATGTATAGGGGGCATACGCAGCGGGACCTGGACAGCCCCTACGATGCTCGGCACTGCCCCGGGGGCGGAAACCCCCGCCCTCAATGAGGTGCCATTTTGAAACCATGGGGCACTGGGATATACTGGTAACTGATGCCCACTCACCTCAACTTGACGAGGCCAGGGCCACTGAACCCCACCACTGGAAGTGGGCTGTGATGTAGGTGCACTAATTTGAACCTGATACTCACTAGGTGCACCCCTGTGAACCGCCCCCACCGGGGGTTCTGGCCCACGGCGGGTGTCGGAGCTCGTGACCGGAATCGAGCTCTGGGGCCACACCTGATTACTCCCCGCCTGCAGATCTGGACAAACAGGGAGCTGCGAGACACCGGCAGGCACAGGCCAGAGCGTCTCAAGCAGCTCAACCCGGCTGGCTGCCTGGTGCAGCGTGGCGGCCGTCGAGGTAGCCGGTGCACACGAAGGGGCCCCGGCAGAAAGAGAAGCACCCCCCCCCCACAGGAGGCTGTGCAATACCCAAGGATGCCTCCAGCACTGCTAAACGTGCTAGCAAAGCATCCACTGCCACAGAGCCCCAGCATAACGCTGGCCGGGTTGGCCGGAAGACCCACTAGGCAGTTGGAACGGTACACCGAAAGGAGAGCCAGGGCCAGAATAGGGCCATGCCCAAAACTCCGGCCCATGAGGGGCCGGAGGAGGAACGGGTTGTGTGCCCGCACCAGGCCCTCCCCCGTTGCCCTGACCCATGGCCGGTAACGGCGGGCCAAGGGCCGAAGCCCCTGAGGGGCCGGCCTGTGGCTGGCCAGCCAAGCCCGGCTGCCAAGTGCCAGCCTGAATCGCCCCACCAGTATCGGTGGGCAAGGCTGGCATAGTGCCCTGCCGCGGGGGCACAGCCCTGGTCCTCCGACCCGATGGCTGTCCCCCGTCCTTCGCAGGGCCAGGAAAAGTCCTCCCCTTTGGCCGCGGCTTCATCGCCGGTGCCTCCCGTTTGGGAGGCATGTCTTCAAAAGAAAAAGTAGGATCCCTTTTGAGGGATCAGAAACCTAGCGCCAAAGCACGCAGTAGCCAAGCAAACCAAGGCTCTGCGTGTGCTTATCCTCCTTTCCCAGCCAGGAAAGGATCGAGGGCTAAACAGCCGAAGACTAGAGAACAAACAGCAACGGAGAAAACTTCTCCTCTCCGTCGCTATTTTTAAAATGGCAGCTCGTCTGCCTCGTGGCCCCCTCTTTTATAGAGGGGTGGCCACGCCCCCTAACTCACCCGGATGTCTGAGTCCAGGTTGGGGGGGCGCAAAGAGCATAGCAGCCATTTTGGTGCCGCGTTTTCATGAGTTGTGGTCTGAAAGGGCTCTTATCGTGCACAAGTCACGTGGTCCACTTCTAAAGGTCAATCAGGCCTTTGTTGGAAAGTTAGAAGTAGAACCTGGAAAATTATTGGTGAAAATGTTTAGTTACCTAATCAGAGTTCCTGAACAAGGTTCTCAATCACAATTAGCCAAATATGCTTCACTTCAAAATTTCACATTAATGCACAAATATCTGACTGTGATGTAGATGGAAAGAAATATCTGTCTATGGTGACTGAGACGAGGCTTATATATTAGATTACAACACTAGATATGTTTTCACATTATCTCCACCACCATCATAACCTGACTGGTAGCAGCTCTTTAGGGTCTTAGAGAATCTTTTGCATTTTTTACCACTCTCCCCGGCTGGTGGTCTGATGGGGGGGGGGGGATGTAGAAATGGACTTAAAAGATCCTTCTTTTCCACCCCATCCCACCACCAGCTGGGGAGAGTGAAGCGTAAGGGGGCGGGAGAGAAGGATCCTTTAAGCCCGTTTCCACCCCTCATCCCACTACCAGCCTGGGAGAGTGGGTTGGAGTGGGGGAGAAGGATCTTTTAAGCCTGTTTCCATCCTTCATCCCACCACCAGCCTGGGAGAGTGGGGTGGAAGGGAAAAAAAGGATCCTTTAAGCCCATTTTCATCCCATCCCACCACCACTGACCATCAGGAAGTGGGGAGGACAGGATCAGCCGAAATCCACCGGGCAAGAGGACTCCTTTGGAAGCCACCCTTCATCCGGCTCCTAGTGGTCATTGGTGACCACCAAACTACATGAGTGAGGTGGGGTGGGGGTGAGGGTAGCTTTCAAACTAGCCCTTTCCTGTATCCAGCCACTGATCTTCTCTATCCACCAAACCACACCAGCAAGGGGTCTGTTACTGGCATATAAGACACACTCTGTTTTCTCGTGTATTTTAAGGGCAAGAGTGTGTCTTATACGCCAGAAAATACAATATCTTCAAATTACTTCAAGTTGATATTAATTCAGCCTTTCCCATTTTGTTATTATTTAGTGCTTTTGGACTTCACCACCCATCAATGCCATCAGCATGGTCAATAGTCAATAATGCTATGAGTTTCATTCAAAAACATCTAAGGGTCAACCAGCTGGAAAAACCTAGGCTAGTGATTTGTTCAAGAGCATTATTGAAAAATCACCCAATTATATAATTTCAATAAATAGTCCCAATAGCTAGAACAACATGTTAAAAGCACAATTGCACTTCTACATGCCTCCTTGTCAATGTAAGGTTGCCAACGATCTGAACTGTTGACTTTAACAACTTATGAAGGTACAGTGGTACCTCGGATAAAGTCTGATTCGGATAAAGTCCGATTCGGATAAAGTTGCAGTTTTCATGCGTGCGTGATGCATCACATAAAGTCCAAAACTGCTAAAAATGGACATTATCTGAGGTATTTGGTATAGGAACTGAAGGAATTGGGGCCACTGGAGGGCCGGGGCGCCCGGAGGATGACTGATCAAGTAACGACACGAGACAAGGAAGCAGGATCGATCAGTGCTTTAATGGCAAAAGGCAATATCATTTATAGGGAAGAAAACGCAACGGTGGCAAACTGTCATCTAACAGCGCATTACCTCATACGTTGATTCAGGTTAATGGGGAAACCTTCAAAGGGGAAGTTAATTAACTCGGGCAAACACGGGGAAAGAATGACCATTGTGTTGGGGATTAGGCAGGGACAAACATGGCTTATTTGCGCCAGGGATTTCCCAAACCGGGAGATGAGTTTATTACACTTAATGTTACACAGAAGTTAGCTATCTGCTTACTTGGCAGCGTCGCGGGTCAGGTCACGGTAATTGGGTGAATCAAACCCTATACTTTATTCACCCCCCTTAATTTGGCGGCCGCAGAACCCACTCGCAAGGAGCGTCTCTCACTGCAGTGGTTTCAGGCGGGCCGTTCCATGCCCTATGGGGCATGGGGAATCCGCATCTCCCCTTTAATTTTTCTATTTAAGGACCTGAGCGGCGACCTTACGCAAGATCGGCATCAGCTGTTGAGTAGGGATGACGTCACGGGGTTTCTCTCTGGGGCGGCACTGGGCGATCAGTGAGGGAATGCATTGAGCCAGGCAACATATCATAATGCCTATAATGACAATCCCGACGACTATCTTGAGTACCGTTTGCAACCATCCCCAGGGAATCCATGACCACATCCAATTCCACAGAGAACTCCACCAAGCCCCCCATGCAGAGCCTTCTGTGATGCCTGCAACTATGGTGTGGAGATCCGTGAGCTGGTTTTGGATCTTGCGGGAATTATCAGTAAGGTTAAAACAGCACATTCCATGAAAAGACTCACAGCCCAGGTGATGTAGCAAGAGGAGGTAGTCGATAGCCGCTCGATTATCAAGGACGGCATGGCGAAGCTCTGCCTGTTCCTGATTAAGGAGCGCTATCGCTGTGGAGGTATGGTTAATGGCTTTAGCCAAACCGCAAGCTAAGCGGCCGATCCTCCGTGCGTTACCGACGGACAAACCTGGCACGCCGATTAGGCTGACCGCCAGTGATACATACTCAGCAGGACTTAACACTCTGAAGCTGCTGTCACAGGAGCTGTCTAACTGGGTTGTGCGTGTGTGCCGTATGAGTGGGGAAACATTAGCAATTGATACATTTGCGTCAACAGTGCTTGGGGCAATCATGTCCTTGGTAGGAAGTAACAGTGTCAGACGACTGATACAACACATCGAGTCTGACAAATTCGCAGGGATGTAGTTCCATGTGAACTGGTTACAGGTGAAAAACCACCCAGGAGGTAGGGTGACATATGCATACAATGAGATGAGTGTCTCTGGTTTGGTACAAGTCCAGTTGCCGCTGCCAGGGTCCACGCAGCGGCGCCGCGCCTGACCGCCTGAGGTGCAGCCGGTCATGCGGGTACAGGCAGCGTCCGGGCTGATCGCCACTCGAGGGGTATGAAGAGCGACTGCATCAGCCGGCAAAGTTGACACAAGCTTCTGTCCCCCCCAGCGTGCATATGCTGAGAAGGTAGTAGGAGAATGTGGCCCAGAAAAGGCCTTCAGCAACCAGTCGCCATCCTTGGTGCGTGCGTCTGGAGTGTGGCACACGGGGATGAGACAGGTGCTGAGGATAGATGCAGAACCAACGCCCTGCTGTAAGCAAAAATCGGACTGGTTGACGAGACCCGCCAACCTTTCCCACAAGTTGTACTGCAATCGGGTAGACAAATCTTCACCAGGCGGCAAACCGTCAGCCTGGATTGGAGTAGCCTGAACGCCTCCCCCCAAAAGCAGGGAAAGGGCCAGGATGATGGTGATTGCCACTGTGTTGGCATGGAGTTGAGCGAAGATTGCAGCTGTGAGGTTCTCCGGTGTCAGCTCCTTCTCCTCGCGCTGGACGGTGTCCTGGGCGTCACGGCAAAGAGCTTTGACCATCCCCCAGGTGATCTTGGGCATCGGTGGCCGCTTCCTCCGGCGGATCCGCTGGGTCAGCGTGAGGTCTTCCATCTCCGGGATCGGACTCGGGTCGACCTGGGTCCACGCCATGCGGTTCCAGATGAGGCTTGACACACCGAGCTGGAATCCAAACGACACCTGTAGGAGACATAACTGCAGCATACCCTCTTCCCCACGTTATGAGCGGCACCGGGCCCCTCCAAGAAGGGTCTGGTGGCACTCGGTACCGGACCATAGGTCGCGGGAGGGCTTCCGAACGGCGGAAATGCCTCTCCTGCGGCGTACAGTCCGAAAAAACATTAAGGTGATTGTAAGTGAACAATACCTTATTTAAGCAAAACTGTGCTTCTCCTTGCGACTTGGGGAGGGCAGGAGGTTCCCCCCTTTCTGTTTGTTTGTCAAGATAGGACTTTAGCGTCCGATTGACCCGCTCTACAATCGCCTGCCCTTGCGGATTGTAGGGAATTCCAAAAGTGTGCTTGATGTCCCACGTCGCCATGAAGGCGGCCAGTTGCCTAGAGCAGTAGGACGGTGCGTTATCCGTTTTCACGTGCCGTGGCTTGCCCATCGCCGCGATGCAGGAAAGGAGGTGCTGCTCCACGTGGGTAGCCGTCTCCCCTTTCTGCGCCGTGGCCCAAACGAACTGGGAAAAGGTGTCTATGCAGACGTGCATGTACTGCCATCTGCCAAACTGCGGCACATGCGTGACGTCCATCTGCCATACCTGATTGGCCTCAGTCCCCCGTGGGTTGACCCCCCACGAGGGCCCCCCCGGTGCCCCTGCACAATGCTGGCAGGAGCGGACGATACCCTGGGCTTGAGAGAGCGGCAGATTGAACTGTCTGGCGAGTGCCTTGGCATTTTGGTGAAAAAATGCATGACTTTGGATTGGAGTAGTGAAAACTCCCAAAACTGAACGTTGCTGAATTTCCTTTGCGGCCGCGTCCGCTCTGCTATTGCCCGCGGAAATCGGACCCGGTAGGTCTTGGTGACTTCGGATGTGGGCAATATAGAGCGGCTCCGTGCGGTTTCGCAAATGAAATTGAGCGGTGAGAAACAGACTAAGTAAATTCTTGTCTATCGCGGGAGTGATGTAAGCTCCCGGTAGACTGTGCAACAAATTCCTTACATACAGGCTGTCAGTTATGATATTCAAACGCTCCTGGGCGAAGGTGCGCAAGGCAAGGTTCACGGCTGCCAACTCTGCCCGCTGAGCGGACTTCTGTGGAAGAGTTAACAGCGTGTGCCAAGCTTCGCCCTCCTGCCAGGTCAAAACACCATAGGTGCGACCACCATCTGTAAAAACTGTCTTGGCCCCTTGGAGCGGGACCAGCGAGAGCAATTCGAACAAGCTGACTGTTCCTGTCTGAAGCGAGACAAGCCTAGGATCCTTGGGCAAGTGATATGCTAAGCTCCCAGTGAAACCTTCCAAAGCTATCGGAAGCGAGTCACCTAGCTGCATTAACTGGTGAATTTGTTCCTTGGTGAACGGAACCACAATTTTGGCCAAATCCTGCCCTGAGATGTCCCTAGCTCTCAGCCTTCCACGGTAGACCACCGCGGAGACCAGCTCTTGGGGCGGAACGATGTTCTGTGAAGATGTGTTAGGCAAGTAAACCCACTCCACAATTTTCGCTCCCTTCTCTGAGTCTACGCCTAGCGCCCCAGTGAACATGGATCCCGACCGTACGATGTACAAATTCAGGATCGGGGCATAGGGCCCCTGGGCGATTCTATCAACCCATCTCTGGCTAAGGACTTGGTTAACTTTCTCGAGCGCCAAACGCGCGTCTCGAGAGATTTTTATCCGGTCTGCCGGCTGCTTGCCTAAGGTTAGCAGCGAGAAGAGCGGTTTCAAAAGATCCGTATCCAATCGGAAGTACGGTCTGGCCCAATTAATATTCCCTAAAATCTGCTGTAGCTCTACCAGGGTGACTGAGTCCTGTAGGTTAATTTGAGGCAAAACCGGTGCGGCAAAAGAACGGAGAAGCCGATGACCCAAGTAGGAAAAGGGCTCGGTTCTCTGCACTTTCTCAGGGGCAATGAGTAGACCTTTGTCCCCCAGGCTGGCCTGGAGGTCAGAAAACATTTCGCTGCCAAGTTGCGGCATAGCGACCAAGATATCGTCCATGAAGTGACAAACAATAGCTTTAGGGTAAAGGCTTCGGAATTTTTCCAGCGCGTTGTGAACATAAATTTGGCACAGGGTGGGCGAATTGAGCATGCCCTGTGGCAAAAATTTCCACGCGTAACGGAGCGTGGGCTCACTGTGGTTCACAACCGGCACCGTAAAAGCAAACCTTTCCCGGTCCCTGGGGTCTAAGGGGATTGTATAAAAGCAATCCTTGAGATCTACAACTAGAATCTCCCACCCCTCGGGAATCATATTAGGATTTGGGATGCCGCATTGAAGCGGACCCATGGGCTGAATACACTTATTGATCTCCCTGAGATCGTGGAGGAGTCGCCACTTCCCCGACTTTTTCTTAATCACAAAAATTGGCGAGTTCCAGGGACTGGTGGACTGTTCTATATGTCCTGCGTCTAGCTGCTCTTTCACTAGCTGCTTGAGGGCAACTAACTTCTCTCCCACAACCGGCCATTGTTCCACCCAGACCGGAGTGTCGGTGAGCCATTTAAGTGGCAACGCCATTACCCGAAGGTAAGGGTGGCACCGTACTGCTGGAGAATGTCTCGCCCCCAAAGGTTGACGTGCACGTCAAGAATGTGCGGCCGAATTACCGCCGTGCCGTCAGCCCCTGGGATCGTGACTTCTACCCACTCTCGGCTCCTAAACGCTTCCTGAACACCGCCTACCCCCCACACATCGGAGACCGGCTCAATGGCCCACTCCCTTGGCCACTGGCCCCTGCTTATCACGGATACATCAGCTCCGGTATCGAGTAGACCTGAGAACACTCTTTTGTTCAAAAATACCTCGATAACGGGCCGCTGCTTCCACTCAATGTTGGTCTCCACTGTCGCTAAGACCTGGTATCCTTGCACTGCCTCAACCGCGCTCAAGCGGTCTGCTGAGCCGGGCTCTGAGCTGTCACTGAGCCTCCCCTGGCTGCCTGCTGGCGAGTGACAAGGAACCATGATCAGTTGCGCTAAGGAATCTCCCTTATGAATGGTCTGGGGCAGGTGTGTCCAGAGTTGGACCTGGAGAACGCCTGAAAAATTCGAGTCAATGACTCCTGGAATTATAAATATTCCGCGGGCTCCAGCTACACTGCGGGGCAAAACTATACCTAAAAAGCCTCTGGGCAGGGGACCCATGTACTGGGAATCGACCAGATAGACTGTGCCTGGCAGGTCGCATGTAACGTCTGCCTGGCAAGTCAGCTCTAGCCCTGTGCTACCCTTGGGGCTAGCCTGTGCCCTCGTAGTGCCTGGAATGTGCCTGGAACCTAGTCCAGCTCGGGGAAGTCCTGGTTCTGGGGAATGAGTGAAGCCTCTGTTTGGACTGGGGCCAGAGACATGCCCGCGTTCCGGTTTCCCGAACTCGGACAAAACTTGGCCCAGTGATAGCCTTTTCTGCACTTCGGACATGGGGTTTTCGGAGCCTTGGGCTGGCTGGACCTTTGCCCGCCTCCCTTGAGTCGGCACTCCCTAGCGAAGTGACCGACCTTGCCACAGGAGTGGCATGCCCCCTGGTTCTTTCCTTTGGATTTTTTACCCCCTTGCACCGCCGCCGCCAGCAGACCCATCTTGTAGGAGTCTGTGCCGACGTCGGAGCAAGCTCTAATCATGTCCGATAGGGTCAAATCAGGACGATTGCCTAGGGACTGCAAAATCTTACGACAGTCCAAGTTGGCATTGTCCTTGGCTAACTTGATCATGAGCTCTTGCTGGGCTTGCTCATTGTCAATCTGCCTGGTGATTGCCTCCTCCAGGCGATTGATAAAGTCCATGTAGGGCTCTTGGGCTCCCTGCTTGATAGCGGTGTAGTTTTTAGCCGCTTTGCCAGACGCTGGGATCTTGAAGTACGCCCTATAGGCGGCTTCGGCGGACATCTCTAGCGTGGCTAGAGGCAGGTTGATCTGAGCGTTGATGGGCTCGAAGGCACCTGAACCATATAGCTGTTCAGCAATTACTGCGCCTCCCATCCTAGCGGCCCTGGCCTGAGCCTCAAGCCGATACTCGCTGTCCCAGATCATGTACTGGCTAGGGGTTAGCATCATCCTCATGACGGCTTTCCAGTCGTGAGGAATCCACATGGTGGCTTCGCACGCCTGCTGAAGCGTGCCCCTGGTAAAACGACTTTGGAGCCCTGTCTCTGAAATTGCTTTCCGTAAAGCCATGAGAAGCTTATACGGGACTGGGGAATGCACTACCTGTTGCGCGCCTGTGAGCGCGTCCATCTCTAAGCGGATGGGACAAATCTGTCGAAGCTCAGCTAGCTGTTCTGCTGACAATTCCCCCTTCTTGAGCTCTATCTCTGCTGTGCGCTGAAGGGCACTCTTTACAACTAGGGAAGCCGGTGCTGTCAGAGAAGCGCCTGCGCTCCTCATTCCTTGCGTTCCTTCGGTGACGTCTGCAGCTGTCACCGGGGGAAGGCTCCCTTCGCTGCTATGCTGATAGCTGAATGACGGACAGAGCGCCGTGGGCGCAGTCGGGTTGACTGGCTGACTTGATGACTTTTCTAACGGGGGTTCTTGGGCCTCTATCCGGACCGGTTCGATCTGCTCTAAGAGTCTCCTACACTTTTTCCATGTGCTGACTACCCTGCCGGGCGCTTTGGGGGGTTGCTGGATGCAGTCTCCTATCTGATCCCAGAGCTTCAAGGTTAACGTACCTACTTCTGGGTAAAGTAGGCAGTGTCCCCTGAGGTACGCCAAAAGTCTCGCTAGCTCTCCGCTGTGAAATCGCAACTTAAAAACCCTGGCCAGGATTATGAACTCTCCCTCTCGAGTTCTTTGGCTAGCGGATGGACTTGGTCCATGAGAGCAAGTCCCCATATTACCTGCGATGGTCCTCTGAAGTTTCCTCCTCGGGACGAGAGTCGACGCGTCTTTGCAGGCAACAGGTTCGGGCGACGAGTGTCTGGGGTAGCCCTCGGAGCGTGGACCTTCTGCCACGGGCCCTCGGCGGCCTCTGCGTTGTCAGGGGCTCACAGCCTGCCCTGACCGGAACGCGTTTTTCCCTTCGCAAACCTCCCAAAGCCGGGAAAAAGGTGGTAGGAAATGTCTCTTTGGAATGCCTCGTCGCAGGCCACCCCTCCGATCGGCTGGCTGCCGGCCGGAGTGCTGCGCAGTCCTCCGAGCTGCTTTTGGTCGTGGTTCAAGCGTAGAACCAGACCGCGTGAAGCGTTACTCACGAGTAGACCTCTCCAGGGTCCTTTACTCACGAGTAAATCACGTCGGGGTCACCAGATGAAGGAATTGGGGCCACTGGAGGGCCGGGGCGCCCGGAGGATGACTGATCAAGTAACGACACGAGACAAGGAAGCAGGATCGATCAGTACTTTAATGGCAAAAGGCAATATCATTTATAGGGAAGAAAACGCAACGGTGGCAAACTGTCATCTAACAGCGCATTACCTCATACGTTGATTCAGGTTAATGGGGAAACCTTCAAAGGGGAAGTTAATTAACTCGGGCAAACACGGGGAAAGAATGACCATTGTGTTGGGGATTAGGCAGGGACAAACATGGCTTATTTGCGCCAGGGATTTCCCAAACCGGGAGATGAGTTTATTACACTTAATGTTACACAGAAGTTAGCTATCTGCTTACTTGGCAGCGTCGCGGGTCAGGTCACGGTAATTGGGTGAATCAAACCCTATACTTTATTCACCCCCCTTAATTTGGCGGCCGCAGAACCCACTCGCAAGGAGCGTCTCTCACTGCAGTGGTTTCAGGCGGGCCGTTCCATGCCCTATGGGGCATGGGGAATCCGCAAGGAACCTCAGATAAAGTCCATTTTTGGACATTATCTGATGCATCACCCATTTGATTCGGATAAAGTCCAAAATCGGATAAAGTCCAAACTTGTGGAACGGAGTTTGGACTTCATCTGAGTTTCTACTGTAATTACTAACTGTGGTTGTTTGGCAGAAGAGATTGCTGTTCTTCTACATTCCTTTGTACTCCCTTCCTTTAGGTACTCAGAAGATGTCACATCATAGTCAGCTATCACAGTGAATGAATATGTGTTTACTGTTCATATTCAACTGACCCCTGACCCTCAGTTGCTACAATTTGTTGCTCAGGCACAGGCTGAGCTGTTTTGGTTCCAACCTAGCAGTTCACCTTCTTTCTTAATAGACTACTAAAAGTACCTGTTGCTGAAGGAAAGGTATTTAAATTTTCTCTATCTCCCTCACAACCTAAACTTTTTCTTGAAAGTGGTGGAATCGGAAATAGAGGATGCATTTTAACTTGCTAACATTCAGTGACTTGTGGATCCTATTTTTCAAAGAAGTCTATATAAATTATTTCACTTTGGGAATCAGACAAATCACTGAAAGAGCAAAGGAAAAATTCTTTCAGATAGTCTTAATGGGAGAAATAATGATTTAAGGGAAGGTTTGTCAACTCCCATGATCATTACATCTCAGAGGGCCAATTTACATTATCAAATTGCTGTGTTGAAAACACCAGCTAAGTGAATATGCAGTGTAATTTGGTTCAGCATAAATCCATCTTGTAAATCAACCTATGGTTATTGCATCATAGCATTGCTCCTGTAAATTGGGATGACAGATTATATAATTACTTTTACAACATTATTGATGTTTTAAGAACTCCAGTGTTTTAAAGTGTTCCCAAATTAGTGGTGATGCACATAAACAACAAATTCACATCAACCAATATTTTGTTTTAATGGCCATCTTGGTTAGCAGTCATATTCTGTAAAGTAGCTTTTTCATACTCGCTATCTCTCTTGGCATGAACAGAAACAGCAGATTTTTCACATGCACAAATCAGCTGACCTATGCAGGATTCTTATTGAATAGTTATGTGTTTTATGGCAACTGTTTAGATCATTTTCTCTGCTTCTAACATTGCATTCCTTTTCTTTCCTGCCATTACTGCAAACCTACATTAACTGTGTATTTCTTTTCTTATGTGCTGTCAAGTCTCTTCCAACTTATGGTGACTATACAAATGGTGCCTACTGTGTTGTACTGGATAAGGTGATTGACAAGGACTTAGTACACTAGGATTCTAATCTCTACACAGACAAGGAAACTCACTAAGAAGTCGAACTGGTAAAACAACTACTTAAATATCTGACTTCCGATGAAAGCCACATCAGGGCCCCTATATGTTGATTCCATTTGATGGCACAAACCACACTACACCACACCACACCATACCATACCACACCACACCATACCATACAATATCATAATTAAAGAATCACTAGCCCTGTGCAGTGCTGATCTTCTCCAGCTACTGCCAAAGCTGTCTGAATTGGGGAGACATCACCTCAATCATTTCCAACTGTATTCCCTTGAATGGTTGTTGGTTGTATTGTGCTGCAGTTCCATGGTGTCCACTGCATGCCCCATTGATTCATCCAAATCATGTCAGGCATACAATATTCACCTTGTCCAATGGTGCACTGAGGGATTCACATCTACCACCCTAATCCCACACTACCAGCCATACTGCAGTTGTGACCTATTTAAAGATGGTGCCCCTAAGAAGCCCTGAATGTCCTGCAAAGTCCTCTGACAGGCAAAAAGTGACCTGGAATCCCTTCTTAAATCTTTCAATCAAGAACCAGACCCCAAAATCCCTATCCAGCCCCTGAGAAAGACCCCTAGGCACTCAGGCCTGCAAGGGGGAGGGGTGCAAGTGGGCCACCTGAAACTTCTGTCAGAAAGAGAGTAGTCTGTGTCATGAAATCCCATTGAGTTGTCATTATTTTTCTATATGTTCTTAAATTTATTTAGATGTTAAAATGGTTGTTTTATTTGCTTTAGTTTAAGTAGCCTAACAGAGAAAGAGGCAGTAGTCACACCATTTGCATTCCAATGCAGGTACATTCCACATTGATGTGTCATTGTTTAGATAACTTGCCAATTAGCAAGGCCAGTTTCTTGGATGCCACTCAAAGGAAACACATCTTGGAGATGGAACAAAGAGATAAGCCACACTTGGGAATTTTAACAAACTACATAATAGTCACAAAAATCATCTTTTAAGAAGATCTTTCATATTCTGAAGGTGGGGGGAGCACCCCAGAATCCTATAAAAAGACCCTCAAACTGGAGCTCAGCAAGAACACTTTGTCTTGTGCTAACGGGAGGCTTTCTCATTTGAAACTATGATCCATCCAAGCCAGGAATGGGGGCGATCCAGCCCGCATTAATTTACGCTTTAGCTACATTAGTTGCCTTTTTATTTTGTTGTTTCATTAAGTATGTAATCCTGTCTAGTTTAGTGGAGAGTTTAGATTATATATCTTGCATTTATGGGATTTTAGCTATGCAACAATAAAACTGCTAAAAGAAGCCTTTTCTAGTGGTTTTTGCTCTAAGAAAAGGGAGTATCTCATGGAGGACAGATAAGAGTCGGAATGTTCTTCAAAGGGACAATTCTCTCATGCCCATAACCTTGGGGCACATCAGAAACCTGAAGGGAGCAATGGTAACTTTTGTTTCCTTGAACTGGTGGAGTGTCGTCAGCTCAGACCATTTCATTGTAACAGTACCAACCTGTCAACCCCAAACAGGACTGTCCCAGAGCCGACCCTTCTCCACGAGATTGTGTAGTTGTGTAGTGGGAGGTGGCAATAATTGGGACTCTTAATTTGCCATTATAAACTGCTACCAGACACCTGCAATAATGCAGGACTGCCATCTCCCCCATTTATGAACCAGTGTTAACTGGGCCGATTTAATCACCACAGGCTAACTGCCCGGTGAGAGAGGGAAACCTCTGAGCATAACCACACATGGCCATACCAGAGAAAGTGGCTGGAGGGGCAAATAATGGCAGCAAAGTCTTTGACAGTCTGGGATTAAAAAATTTGTACCACACCACCCTCAAACTTGCAAGCAACAAGTTTTGGGCAGTGGTCAGTAAGGTGCATTATAATTAATTTGCAAACACAACTTGTTTGTTAAGTATCTGTGCCTGTCATTCATCCTCATCAATGGCAAGGACTGATAACAAACCTTAATAAAACCATCACCTAACTAGAACTATTGCTTTTCCACTATTTTTCTCATTTCTTTCCTCCTTTTATTTATATAAAAGGCTAAACTGGCCTCTTATAGAGAGACAGGTTTTATCTGGAATAAACTTTCATAGATTGGAATCTTGTTGTTCACATATATGAAAAGGTATAAGATAGTTGTTATTGATGTAGACTGTTTATTGGATATTGAATTGAATTGGTGAGGCGGGCGGGAAGGGAAAGTAGGCCCAGCAGCAGCAGCAGCCATGGAGGGCGGGAAAGGGGGAGGAGAAGGCGGGGCCCGCCAGGCAGGCCTCACTCGCTCGCTCGCTCTGAGGCTGAGGGGAGGCCATTGGACGCTTCATTCCCCCCCTCCTTCCCTCCACACGGCCTAGGCCGCCATCTTCCCCCGGAGGCCCCTGAGAGAGGGAGGGAGGGCGGGAAGGAAGGAAGGGAGGGGAGAAGCGCCGGCCGGATGTGCAGGCCGCGGCAAAGCCACCTCCGGACGAGCCAAGGAGGAGGAGGAGGCCATGTTATTAGGGCGCCCCTTTTGTCTTCCCCTGCGTGCCTCCCGCCCTCCTTTCCCTCCTGTCTTTTTTTCCCGCCTCCCAATCGCCCTTTTATTCTCTCATTTAATTATATATATATATATTTTTAAAAAAACCTTTCCTTCGCCCCACCCGCTATGAAATAAAACCTCCACCGTGTTGTTTTCCCCCCCTGTGCCCCTTCCCGCCATTAAGACGGAGCTTTCCCAAGGAATCGCCTTTCATTTTATTTTTTGCAGATAGTAATCTATTTGCAGATATCTTTAAACGCCCATAGTATAGAAATGTGTGTGTGTATATTCCCCTCCCTCTTGGAGATGGCCTTCCGCCGCCATGATTGCTCTCCTCGCTCCGCCGCATGGCTGAGAATGTTTTTAATTTTTAATTATATTTTATAAATAGAAAGCAAGGGGGAATCGGAAGGCACGTTTATGGAGGAGGGAGGGTCATTTTAATAATAATAAAAGGAATATCCGCCTAATCGCTTCCCACTGACCTTACATACATATATACCATTTATTTGGTATTAATAATGGTTTTTTTTGTGATCTATTTTTCTATGTCCCTTTGGGATTAAATTGTGAAATGTATTATTTGAATAGTTTATGTATGAAATGTACTATTGAATTGTGCTCGAGTTGTTATTGTATTATTGTGTAAATTTGTATCTTGTTTTTGTACCTATTCATTTCCTGTGTATTATATTTCATATCTTGTAAACCGTTTTGAGTTCCCTTAGGGGAAGTAAAGCGGTATAGAAATATAAGTATAATAATAATAATAATAATAATAATAATAATAATAATTGAATGGGTGTATTGTGACATCTGCAGAGGGAAATAAAATTCAAATCAAGTGGAGAACTCAAACAAAATAATTTTGCATACAACTGCATTTTTAAAAATGTGATTGCATATGTAAATGAGCAGCTAATCACAGTGATAGTTTTTCATTTCATGTATATTAGTTGCAAGAAAGTCATAAGTACACATCGTACAAAACAAAAGAAAAAGAAAAAACCTGATTTCTGTGGTTGATATAGTGAATCTCTCAAGAGACAAAGAAATGTGAGAAAAGAGTTAGTTACTAAAAACAAATAACCACTACGAGGCAAAAGGAAACATTACATGAGATGACATGAAAAAATATTTACTGTTTGGAGCTCAGTACACCAAAGCATCCCTCAAGGAATCTTAAAGTCAAGTGATTTTCCCATAAGGAATCAGAATTGTTCCCATGAGTAGACATCCAAATGCATGTATCCAGGTCTAGCAAACTGCTGTAATGGTTTGTTTCCTAGCAGTATTCATTATTGTTGACAACCATACACGTCTGCTCAGAATAAAACAATGGCCATTCCTGATGATTCACAGTGCAATTTTTTACATATCTACTAAGAAGTAAGCTCCACAGAGTTCAGTGGAGCTTGCTCCTTGGTACGTGGTTATAGGATTGTTGTCTTGAATATCTTGAGATTGGTGTTCTACGAACTAGCTCCTGTTTGAGCAGTTGCAAAATGAGTTGCAGGGCAAATTCTTGTTAAAACCTTATAAAAAGTAGTTTATAGGGAAAGGAAAATGTCTGCATAGTCAAAGCAATGGTATTGCCGGTAGTAATGTATGGTTGTGAGAGCTGGACCATAAGGAAAACTGAGTGCAGAAGAATAGATCCCTTTGAAATGTGGTGTTGGAGGAGAATTTGGAGAGTACTATGGACAGCATGGAGAAGAAATAGGATCTTGAAAAAAATCAACCCCAACTCTCCTTGGAAAGTCAAATATTGAAGATGAAGCTAAAGTACTTTGGACATCAAATGAGAAGACAGGATTCAGTTGAGAAAGCATTGATGCTGGGAAAGGTTGATGGCAAAAGAAGAAGGGGCAGCAGAGAATGAGATGGTTAGATGGTCTTGTTGACACAGTGGGCACAGAGCTGGGCGGGTTGAGGAGGATGGTGGAGGATAGGGGTGCCTGGCATACAATGGTCCGTGGGGTCGCAAAGGGTCGGACTCAGCTATGAGACTGAACAACAACAAGTAAAAGGAGAAAAGTACTCATGTTTATTCATAGGAAAAGAAAAGCAGGTATTAAAAATAATCCAACTTGAAGTGGTCTCAGTTCATCAAAGCCATGCGATTGTATTACAGTATTTGAAAAAATAAAAAGAAATAAAACAGGGATGTTGTATTTAATTATAACAGTGGGCTATAGTGAACATCCTAAGTGTTCACTATTCATAGTTGTGCTTTATATTCTGAAGTTACAATTCCATGCAGGCACGGTCAACTTTACTATTGATAATTTGATCCAAGTGAAGCACACAATAACAATACAAATAAAATAATTGAAAAAGGATGAACATGGAGAGAATTAAATAATTTCCCTCTGCCTTTTGCTGTCTTGACATGAGAAAATATGAGAAGAGGACATGAGGACATGAGAAGAGAAGACGGGATGGGGAATTCTGCAAATGTTGCAGAAACTTTCATCTGCAGACTGTCCTACTATACATGGAGACAATGACAGGCATGAAGAGGGAAAGAGCTCTTTCTCTGTTCACACTTCCAGAATCAACCTTTTTTAAATAGTGCCTGGATAGGGCTCTATATTTTAAACAACTCTTACTGCTGCCATAAAGTTATGTGTGAAGATTAAGAAAGGAATGATAAGGCAGGGAAGGAGATTTCTGGATGATACCAAGGTACAAGGAATCCCTGAATTTGGATTCAGCTTATCCTGGTATGAGAATTTTTCTAAACTGGAATGATTTAATATTCTTGGTGCCTCCCTTACAAACTCCTCATCACTTTCTAGTCCAGAGTTGTAAGAAAGACCTTACAGTAGGACAACCCAGTGTGTAGCCCTCAGTAGTTCCAGAAGGCCATTAAAATAAATTTCCCTTTCCAAATTGTGTATGTCCTTCTGGTATCAAACTGAAACATTCTCTTGTGCTCTCTTGCTCTCTCTCTGTGTGTGCGTGTAAAAATTGGCTTAAATATAATTCCCTCCCTTTTATTTTAGATGGGTTTTGTAATAAATGAACGCAGTATTGAAGCCCAAGAGAGTCAATTTATAGGACACTTAATCTCTAATATCCTAGGGAGTTAGACATATAGATAAAAATAATCAGAAACCTTTGGTAGAATACTTCAGAGGAAACAAATATGGAACAGCACACACAGAGAGAAGGATGGATTGGAAGGGGAAAGTTATTCAGTCCTTCAACACTACATGCTCCACATATTTTGGGCACTGTCTCCACAATAGTCACACTGATTCCACTCACCACTGGTTTCAACTTTTGATCATCTTTTTTCATTACTCAATGGCTCTTCACAGGTTAAAGATTCCGCATCCTTAATTTATACTAGGAACATGCTTACATTGTTTTCTCCTTTAAGCTGACTTCTTTTATAAGCTTAAAGTGGTGATTCTTATGTGGTCTTCTCTAAGGTACCCCAAGGTGTATATCAATATATTATATTATATTATATCGTATATATTATTTATGTATGGAACACTTATCTCCCTTTCTTGGGATAACATTATTGTAATTAAATGATTAAGGTGCAATCCAATGCACACCTCTTTGGAAAAGGTATAACTGGATTCAGGGGTAAATATTAATAAATAAACATTCACTAGATTGAGCTGTAAAAATTGTTGTCTGCTGATCCTTATAACCTATGCACCATTGCATATATATTGTAATATATGATTTTTTTAGACGCATTTACAACAGCTGTGAATGCATTTGCAACAGCAGTGGATGAATTTATGGCAGCGTTTACAGTGGGGGGGGGGCACTAGTCCAGCCCCCTCAACTGCCTGGTGGCCCTGACTTAAAAAGGTTGCCAACCCCTAGTCTAAAGGATTCGACAATAAATTACCTAGGGTAAAACACATATCACATATAACAACAATTTTTAACATGAAGCCAGTTTTTTTTTCTTCTTTTGGTAAAAAAGGAGAACTGCAGCTCCTAAAAAGCTGTAGGAACTTCAATTCACCTTTTAAAGAGATCACAAGGATCCCATGCACCATTTAATATCCCTAGTTATCAGTTTTTCAAAACTGGAAGTCATCTTGCACACCTGTCTAATTTTTTGTGTGTGCACGTGTGCATATATGTGTGTGTGCTGGTGTTTTTGCCTGACTGTGTGGTCTTTATAAGAGGCTGGGGATGAAAAATTTCTCTCCTTAACCCACCAAAGATGTCTTACTCTACATATGACAAGGGAAACACACAAAAATCTACCAGCATAAAGGTCTGTTGGCTATTACCTCCTGAATTTCATAGAGCTAATTTAATCATGCCTGATATATATTGCAGGCGCACCCCCCCAATAACGGACTCAGACAACATTGAAAGTGGATAACAGCATAGGGCCACATTTATTGATTCAATGCCCTAATCCGAATTATAAATTTGTATTGGTAAAACGACCAATCATAATTCTTAAGGCAAGCAGGCCGAAGTAACACTGGTAAGGTACCACCCCAAAATTGCCAATGGCAATTGGTTACAATGTATCAATTTGTATCAATTTGTTTGTTGACAACAAACAAATTGTTGACCGTAGTCAATATCTAACTCATGACCCCACCCTCTGACTCGTATCCGTAAAATCACGGGGTGATGCATGCTGGCTAGCTATCGCCATCACCCCGTCGCCTGGTTCGTCGTTGACCGGACAACGTTTAACTAATTTGTTCCTGTCTAGTGTTGTCCAGTCAATTGCGAACCTGCCGGATACCTGTGGGTCATACTGTTTACCTTACCAGTGCTACCCGCCACACGGAGGGGCTTCAAAGAAGGCCTGACGCCCCCCCCCAGACCGTCAGCTCGGTCAACAGGCCTGCTCGCCAATCACCCAACAGGAGGTCCATACCTCCTCGCGACAGATGGACCCCATCCCCTGCATACAAGTCGTAATTTCATAGGCTAATAGCGGGGTGACGACTGACCCGTCCCCAAGCCTTGTCGGCAAGGAACCGCGCCACTGCCCCGTTGACCGCGCGCCTAGCGCGGTCCAGGGCCAGGAGGTCAATGCCCCCTCTATAAGAATGTCGCGGAATCATGTCCGACCAAACCAGGGTTGTGGCAGGCCAGACGTAGTGCAAGTAAGCAAGGTCCCCGCAAATCGCATGCTTGAGCGATAAGCCGGTGACCTGACCCAAATCATTGCCCCCAAGGTGTATGATGAGGATGTCAGGCGGGTCAGCACTCCTGCTGGAAAACAGGAAAGGCAGCAGCTCCCGCCACAACATCCCTGGCTTACCATGCCATGTGAGACTGGCGTGTTCACCCAGTCCCAGTCGGGGTCCCCACTCTGTCGCCGCAGCGTAACGCGCTGCCCTGTGCACATAGCTGTGGCCCACCAGCCATACTGTCACCGGTGTAACACGACACCCAGGGTCTGTAAGAAAAATTAAGAAAAAAGGAAGGTAAGGTGATAGGATTGGTACTCACGGTGGAAGTGGGCGCACATAAAACTGAAAACATTGCGAGCCCCACCTCCCCATGCTGCGTATGTCAGCCCCGGAGTACCCAAAAGCAGCTGCTGTAGAGGCTGCCCCAATACGAAATGAATGTGTGCCATAACGGGCACCTGGTAGGCCCACCCTGGCGAGGGCTCTGCCTGTCACCTTCCAAAACTGAAATTTAGTAAGGGGAGACCCATCTTGGTGACAGAAAAACGGGCCATGGTGCATGCCACGCAGTGCCAGGAACTCCTGTAGGGCACCAACCGGACAGATGTCTGCCAAAGAACACCGTAGCAGTCTTACACCACTGCCTACGCCATGCTGATCTGACTTGGAGGAACGTATCCTCAACTGGGCCCAGTCTTTGGCAACATATACATCTCCGAGTTCCAGTGCCCTACAACTTGCATCCGCCTTAGACAGCATCACAAGTTCGCTGATGCGGAGCGCTCCAAAAAATGCCACCGTTGTGGCTGCATGAAAAAGGGCTGCCTCATAATGATCAAAACAGAGGCTTGGCCAGCCCCGGGCCAACTGGGTAAGAACCCCTGGGGAAATAGGGTGCCGATCGTCCGGGCAACGCCCGCGCTCGCGCACCCACCCCTCCAAAACATGTCTCACACGGAAGTCAGAGGTGCTGTCCACATGACCCCCTACTTTGGCCATAAAAGCCAGCGCCGAGAGCTTGGATGCTATGGTGCGAGGTGCGAGGCCGAGAGCATGCAGGTGGACCATGAACCGCAGAACATGGTCAACCGGGATAGGCCAGGTCTCTGGCAGTTGAAATTGAGCAGCAAATGCCCTGAAAGAATTAAATGCTTGTTGATACGCCTTACGCGTGCGTGGCGCTAGTGACAGGCCAATCGCCCGGTTCACCTCTCCTTGCCAATGGTCCATATCTCGTCCGGGAGTGGCGAGGGAAATTCCTCCGCATCCGGGGCCAAGGCACGGAACCGGGAGATCTGCAGGCGGGACAAAGCGTCAGCAATATCATTATTAATCCCTGGGACATGCCTGGCTCTGAACAAAACGTTGAGGCGCAGGCAGTGCAGCACAAAATGGCGCACTAGGTCCATAACCCTGGGCGATTTGGAAGTCTGTGCATTAACAATGTGGACAACAGCAGCGTTGTCACACCAGAAATGCACGACCGAGTTAGCCCATTCCTCGCCCCATAGCATCAAAGCCCCTAGTATAGGAAAAAATTCAAGGTATGTGAGATCACGCAGGCGATCCGTGCCTGCCCAGGCCGGTGGCCACCCACCATAGGCCCACTTCCCATTGAAGTACATCCCATAACCCAGGGATCCTGAGGCATCAGACTGGATCTGAAAATTGGGGGATGCCAGGAGGTCAGACCTCCAAAATGAGACCCCATTGAACTCCCTCAGGAACTGTAACCAGACAAACATGTCTGCCCTGGTACCCCGTGTAAGTCTAACTCTGTGGTGAGGCCTGGATAACCCTGCCATGGCGTCGCATAAGCGTCGAGCAAAAGCCCTGCCCGGAGCGACCACCCTGCAAGCGAAATTCAGGTGACCATGTAGCACCTGCAGTTCCCTCAGTGATGCCTTGCGCTTGGCCATCAACTCCGAGATAAGGGCCACTATCCTGGACACCTTATCCTCCGGTAACCTAGAAGCCTGCGCTAACGTGTCAATCTCCACCCCCAGGAATACTAACTTGGTAGATGGGCCCTCGGTCTTTTCGGGCGCTAAAGGGACACCGAGTTCCTCCATTAGCGTCTGAAATGTGTTAAGGAGACGTGTGCACGTGTCCCAGCCCCGTTCACCCCCGAATAAAAAATCATCCAGGTAATGGGCTACAGACCGGGACCCTGACCTGCGGACGAAAGCCCACTCTAAGAAGGTACTAAAACGCTCAAAGGCCGAGCATGATATGGAACAGCCAAAAGGCATGGCCTTATCAAAATAATATTTGCCCCGAAATTTGAAACCCAGCAACTCAAAGTCACCCGGGTGCACCGGCAGGAGGCGAAAGGCCGACTTAATGTCGCACTTGGCCAGCAGGGCACCCGGGCCACACGAGCGCACCATGCGCAGCGCGTGGTCAAAAGACGTATATCTGACTGAACAAAGGTCATCAGGGATAGCGTCATTGACCGACCGGCCGGCTGGGTAGGATAAATGATGAATAAGGCGAAACTCGCCTTGAGACTTCTTGGGAACCAAGCCTAGGGGCGACACCTTAAGGTTGGGAAACGGGGGTGAAGGGAAAGGGCCGGCGACCCTGCCCGCATCTAACTCCTTCCTGATACTGGCAGCCGCCACCTCCTCCCTCCCCTTGAGGGACAAAAGATTGGGGGCATCCTGAGGGGACCTATCACCCATGAAAGGGATGCGGAACCCGTACTTAAAGCCTTGAAGGAGATACTCCCCATCCTCTCCCTTCGGGTACACTGTGAGCCAACGCTCCAACATGTCCACCTTAATTGGGGAGGGGGCCTTTCGGTGAACCAGCTCCATCTGTGGCAGCCTTGCCAGCCCACTGTCCGCCCCTTCCTCTGCCCCGTGTGCCCCCAGGCCTGGGACAGGCGGAGGCTGCGTGGGGGCCCGAACATGTGGGACACTCATGCCTGTATTTGCAATTCTTCTTATTGCAGGAACCATTGGACGAGAAAGCCCAGCACAGCAGGCGGGCTGGAACCCCCTGCCCCGCCACTTGGCGGGTAACCTGTGCTGGGACAGCTCGCTGAACCGCATGTCCGCAATGGTATCTGTCCCCTGGCGTGGGGCGCGTGGGCGTCATGTACAGAAGTCAAAGCCTCTGGCACGGCTCGTCCCACCTCATCTCCAGGTGGAGGGGAATCCGCATACGGAATTCCTCGTCATAAGCAAGCCACGAAGGGCCCGGGAAATCAACCATTGCCCTGTATATGTTGTCCAAATATTGGACCATCGGAATAGCCAACTCCGGCCGTGCCCTCAGATACACTGCCATGTAAATTAAATAAGCCGGCAGCCAGTTGGCCCAGGTACGTGGCGGCTTACGACGACGCGCCTGCTCCTTATCCTTCTCATCCTGTCCCTCCCTTTCCTCCTTGGTGGGCTCTCTGTTCAGGAGTGAGAAGATATCTACATACTCCCCCCGCCAAATCTTTTCTTTGGTTGTCTGTGCCAAGTGGTCACCCAGTGGTAAGGAGTACCCCGCAGTTGGTAAGGCCGAAAAAGGCACCACAGACACCGGGAAAGGGGCCTGAGCTAAACCAGCCACCCCCAGTACATTCCCCGCAGTGTGAGAAAAAGTACCCACCCCGGTGCCCTGGGTGGCAGTTACCGTCGCCGAGTGGGTTGCCGGCTGCTGTGCCACCGCACCACCCGAGCGAGGCCAAGGCCATTAAAAAGCTCCCCCCATAGAAGCAATGTGTGCAGGTGTACTGGCTTGGACCGTATACTCACATGCTGCACCCCCGTGGGCCGCCCCCACCGGGGGTTCCGGCCCACTGGGGGCGTCGGAGCTCACGACCGACGTAGAGCTCATCATCGGGGCCTGACCTGCACTCGTCTGCTGTCTGGGGAGCTGCGGGGCAGTGGCCGAAGCCACGCCACCCGGCTGAGGCAGCTCAACCCTGCCCGCCGCCTGTTGTCCTCCCGCCGACGGCGCCGCAAAAGGGACGCCAAAGGGAGCCCCAGCCTGGCTGGCCCGAGCTAAAGACGCTTCGAGGGCCGCCAGGCGGGCCAGTAAAGCCTGCACGTCGATCTGGGGCCAAGGGCCGGCCGGCCCACCAAGTCCAGGTGCGGGTACAGGTCCCTGTACCCCAGGACCCGAATAGGGCCATTGCCCAACACCGAAGCCCGGTAGGGTCGGTGCAGGAACCTGGGGACCACACCACCCGCCCAGGCTAAAAGGCCCAGGAGGAAGAGAGGCAGGCCCAACAGGATGGGCAGAGAGATTAGCGGTGTCCACCGCTCGCGGGCCGCGGGCCGGAGCCCCTGCCGCGCCCGCATTCGGATCCCCCGCGTCCGGCCAAGGGGCGATGGACCCCATTCCGCCGGGCCCGGCGGGGGCCTGGACAGGCGGCTGCTGGGGAGGCGCCACCGTGGTCCTCCGACCCGGGTTGCGCCTCCTCACAGCTCGAGCCGCACTCGAAGCTGCCTTCTTCTTCGAAGGCATCTCAATCACAGGAAAGGGAAGCCGAAAAGAAGATTCGCCGCCAAAAGGCTTCCCGCAAGGTAAGGAGCGACGGAGACACAGGAGAAAAAACTTCTCCGCTCCGTCGCTTAGGTAAAATGGCAGCGCGGCTGCCTCGTGGCCACCCCTTTTATAAGGGAGCTGGCCACGCCCTAAACTACCCGGATTCTTCGTCCTGTGGGGGGGGCCCGCAAAGAGCGCGGCGGCCATTTTGGCGCCACGCTTGCATTATACAGTGTGAGGTGATTTGATGGAAAGAGCAATTACATATTTGTTTGTTGTATGTTTTACAGATTATCCTGTAATACACAATTGTGCAAAACTAATTTTAAAACCATACAAAACCCAGTGAATTACCTCAAGCAAATAGATCACAATCAATTTCTGAAATGCCATGTTCCCTACCACTCACTTCATGGTTTTATAAGCTCATTTGCCTTTAGCCTAATTTTCAAAAACTCTTGAGATTGCAAAGGAATGGAAACCTCAGAGGTAATCATGCATTTCCCCCCCATTGCTTCATGATTTCATTATGGATACAACACAATATTACGTCAAGCACATATGGTGTCTATTATCATTTAATCAAACCACCTTTCTAACTTCAGTAAATTTGCCCTCACAATGCACTTGTGAAATTAATGCTATTACCAGGCTACATTATACTCCTGTGTAATTGAGGTGGTGTCATTTACTCAAGGTTATAGGGGACATTTGTGGTAACATAGATCTTGAGTCTCCATAGTTCAGTTTTTAGCACACTAGAACATGCCTCCTCTTTGTACAAAGTGACTTCATTGTAATAGAGTCCCCAGCCCTAGAGAAAATTCCAAAGAAAATGGACATGCAAAATGAATACAAATAATTAAGTGGCAAGTTCCATTCACCTAAAAAAAAAGAACTGCAAACTTTATGCTGGCTCTAATTCAGTAACCCTTATACTGAGAATTGTGGTTTATGCTTGCTTACATTATTATTATTATTATTATTATTATTATTATTATTATTATTATTATTATTATTATTATTATTATTATTATTATTATTATTATTATGATAGATAGATAGATAGATAGATAGATAGATAGATAGATAGATCTTTATTGTCATTGTCCTGCACAGAACAACGAGATTGGGGGGGGGAACACTTAACAACCCAACAAAACCTAAACAAAATACAACTATACAAAATTATCAACATACTCCCACCCCACATATACACATTTAACCCCTAAAAGCTCTAAAACTCTTAAAACTCTAAAACCCTAAAAACTCTAAAAACCATATACAGAAGCTCCCTCATTGACTGCATTGTACTGCATTCAAAGCCATAACTGCTTTTGGGTAGAAACTATTTCTCAAGTGGCTGGTCCTGGTCTTTATGACCCTATACCTTCTTCTAGAAGGCAAAAGCTGAAAGAGATCATTTCCAGGGTGCGTACTATCTTGCACAATCTCTACAGCTTTCTTATAACACCTGGTGGCATAGATTTGATCTAGAGTGGGAAGAGTATGCCCGATTATCCCCTCTGCAGTCTTTATGACCCTGGAGAGCATTGTTCTTTCCCTAGCTGTGCAACTCCCAAACCATACACACAGACCATGGTACAGTGGTAGAATGCCAACAGCAGGTCCTTTGAAAGATTGTTCTTCCTGAGGATTCTCAAGAAGTATAACCTCTGCTGTGCTCTCTTCATCAGATCTTTGGTATTATTATTATTATTATTATTATTATTATTATTATTATTATTATTATTATTATTATCATCATCATCATCATCATCATCATCATCATCATCATCATCATCATTATACTTGCATGCTGCCCCACTCGCAAAGCGACTCTGGGCAGCTAACAAAGAAACAAAATATCACTATTACAATTACATGGTATTACATTACAAAAAAAAATTTCAGAAACATTTCAAAAACTATCATAATTACAAAATATCAAATTATCATAATACAAAAACACTTCAAAAATAATACACAGAAGAACATCACATACATTGACTTCTCAGATGACCTGTGCACATTAATTTGCTTTTTTTAAAAAAAATCTATGCCTTGTTTAGCTTTGTGTTAAGCCAAACAGATTCCTGAACAGAGACTTAGCAAGCCTATATTTTAAATATGCATCATCCTGCCAACACCAAATAAAATTTTGCAATTATAATGACTGTGGTTCATAGATTTCCTGTATATTTTCTGCCATGTTGAATTCAATATGCTGAATAGCCTTTTATGTTAAAATTTTCTGAAGCACTGAATGTTGCATATTGGGCAATGTATCCAGATTGCACTTGAAAGCTGGGATTCAGAAATCTTACTTTGTGGGTAGAACTCACGGTACACCTTGCTGAATCTTGAGTTGTATCTCCTCTATGTTGGAATCCATCTCCTGTTTACTTAATTTTTATTTATTTTTTGTGAGGGGAAAGGAAGGTGACTTAAGGCCAGAAAATAACAAATTTATCAAATTATCCTCTTTTGTTAATAGGAGGGGCTTTGGAAGATGCAAAATTATTCCTCATGGTTCCTCAGGTTGCACCTCGTCCACCTCTGGAGTAAAATATTAGTGCCATGTTTTCCAGGATGAATAGACGGTTGACATTATTTATTTATTGTCTCTGGGTATGCTGCCTATAAGTGAAGAGCCACAATTTATTATCTAACATCCAATGAACCCATTTATTCTACAAAAGGTGATTAGTTGTTCCACTTCCTCAAAAGATTCTTGGTGAGGTCAGCAATAATGTCTTCACCCAGGTTGCTCAGGATATAGAAGAAGACAGGAAACTAAAATAATTGAACTGAATAATGAATCTTTTCTGAACACTTACAAAAATATTTTCTCAAAGTACACATTTGCATATATTAAATTTTTTTTAAAAAATATTTCATTTCTTTTTGTTTGGTTACTTTGAAGTTTTATCTCAATATATTTGAAATTTAAATCTTATATGTTATTTGGGGCTATATTGATCTTACCATAACAACAGCAGCTGTTGATGACATATTGTTAAGTAGGCTCTACCTGAAGATGAAATCAAAAAGAAAAAAATCCATGTCTTTCTTTTTAATCTTATTTTATTTTATTTTCAAAATACCTGGAGGACATTACAGTGTAACATGTACCTTGACTGTAAAAGAAACTCCAATTCTTTGACAATTCAAAGAAACAAAACAAAGCAGTCAAAGCTAAGCTATGTCAACTTTCTTCCATGATGCCAGCCTGCATAAATGGCTCCAAGACAGATCAGTAGGTGAGGAGGCCCTGATACTTCAGGTTTTCTTGAATAAAAGGAAAATGTCAGTTGCTTTGACTGCAAGTGCTGCCAAGTATTTCTGCACTTATTATTTAAGTTTCTTTTCCACTGCATAAAGTACTCTGAGAAATTCTGTTACTAACCAGTAAGATGACACACACTGTCTATCTCTTTCAAAAGATAGCACTTCTGTAAGAGCTGATGACATCACATTTTGGAGTGATTGTACTCTTCTACAGTATTTTAAATATTACAGTGGAAACTTTGACCTGTACATGAGACTAATCAACAAGCAGAGCCAAACAGGAATTTTCCACCCACCCACCATCTATCTATCTATCTCTTCATGAGAGGACTCAAGGCTTAAAAAGCAAAAATCTGCATTTAGGGACACCTTTTAAAGTTAAAAGCCTGTCTGAAGAGGTGGGACTTCGACTGCTGTTGGAAGGATGAAATGGAAGAGACATTAACTTCTTCAGGGAAAGCTGCCCACAGAGAAGTCCATCTCTCATGTCTCCATTAAGCATAACTATAATGTCAATGGGACCAAGAGGAGGGCCTCCTCTGAAAAGCTTAGGGGTCAAGAAGACTCACATGGGGAGCCTTCATCCACGTTAACTGTAGATGAACAGCCTGGATTGACATAGCATTCTCATAGGTATAAAGGTAAAGGTTTCCCTTGCTCAAAAGCCAGTTGTACCCAACTCTAGGGTTGAGTTCTCATCTCTGTTTCAAAGCCTTGTGCATTATCTAGATAACTGAGTGGTTGAGAGAAGTGGTTCTATGTTCCAGAGGCGAGTCTATAAAATAGCATCTATTTCTTAAGTATGAATTTAAAACAACTTTTTCCAAGAAGGAAATTGATATGTTCTGATGGTATCACAGAGTTGCCCAAGTAGGGATTACATCTACACTTCCCACCACGCCAACGAGTGAGCCACCCATGTCCTGTTACTGGTACCCAGTAGAAAAAGGCCTGTATGAGTTGCAGCATAGGCAAACCAGACCCAGCCTTCCTAAGAAAGACCCCAGAATCTTGAGTTCAGAAGAAAAATAGCTGCTTATTGCATGTAATGAGCTTGTGGGGGCACATAGATATGTAGGATAAGGGGCAGGTATCTGAGGAGGGCAATGCTCGTAAAAAGGAAAGAGAAAGTTTTAAAACTGATGAAAAGAAAGAAAGCAGTGGGATGAGTGGAGCAATTCACCCATTGGAGCCATGGAAGATAGTGGACTGTAGCTACATTGTTATCAGATTACATGTTCACCAAGCTAGAGTGGTTGGAGAAGTGGTTGGAAAACCAAGGCATCGTATTGGAGAACACCAGGCCTCGTATTTCCATTGCTAGTAGGACTGAAGTTTAACATCCACTGGATGTTTCTGAAAGTTCCACATTGATATGCCTTGAGAGAGCTAATCAAGACTGGAAATAGGTGTTGCCCAGGGAGGGTGCGTAGAATCACTTCTGAGTTTGTTCTTGAAAACTGAAAGAGATTTAGGGAAGGAAAAGGGACTGAGTTGTCCTACCACCTGTATAGAGTTGCCTCCAACAAAAGAACTAGATGAAGACTGATTTACAATCCAACTTCTATCTCACTTCCCGAGAGTGTTGATACTCTATTCCTATGAAGAATGCAGGGGGTTGCAAATGTATACAACCATTATGTCCTTAACAAGGTGGTGAGCAGGAGGAATAGAATATTAAAAACTATAGGTAAAGGTCACCCTTGCTCGAAAGCCAGTCATATCAGACTCTAGGGTTCCATGCTCATCTCTGTTTCATAGCCGAAGAGCCAGTGCTGTCTGCATCTACAGAAGTTTCCATGGTCCTGTGGCAGGCATGACTAGACACCGGAGTATACCTGTCAAGTATCCCGGATTGGCCGGGATTTCCCGTATTTCGGTGCTGATTTTCGTCCTTTCCCGCCCGGAGCTGCTGCTATCCCGGATCTTGGCAGCGGGGGGAAAGGAGTTACTGTGCACCCCTTTTCTACACATGCGTAGAAGTGTTCTGTGCAGAAAGGGGTGCGTAGAACCCTTCTACGCATGCGTAGAACTGACCAGTGCAGAACGGTTTTGCGCAGGTCCGTTGTACACATGCGTAAAAGCCATCTACGCATGCGTAGAATGGAATTGCGCAGAACCACTCTGCGCATGTCCGTTGTACGCATGCGTAAATGGCTTTTACGCATGCGTAAAATGGACCTGCACAGAACCCATATTGTCCAGAGCCGCGCTTGACAGGTATGCACCGGAGTGCACAGAACACTGTTTACCTTCCCGCCAAAGTGGTCCCTATTGATCTACTTGCAATTTCTTGCTTTCGAACTGCTAGGTTGGCAGGAGCTGGGACAAAGAGGGGAGCTCATTCTGTCGTTCAGTATTCCGGTATTGAACTGCTGACCTGCTGCCTTCCAGTCAGTGTCTTAGCCACTTGAGCCTCAGCAGTCCCTATTAGGGACTATACTGAATGCCCAAAGTAACTTTCAGGAGGTTGAAAGGTGACAGAACACTAATCCATCTCAAGTGTACATGAGAAGGAAATAGTGAACTCTTAATAACTGCAATAAAATTCAGGTGTCTCAGATAGATAACCTTTGTTTCTCACCAATAGTAAGTGTATCACTGAATGACAAACACTGAGCTGAATGCTAAAATGCAAATTTCAGCATTTCTCCCCTTCCAATCCTGGCAGTACTACAATGGATACTCTACTCACATTTGGAATTCGATTCTTGGAACTGTTGGCTAGTATCTAATGAGATACTTTTGTTGGTGGAACTGCTTCTCTTGACAGAGCCAGAAACCAGCATCTGTCATTCCCTTGAGATTCAAATACCCAGTTGGTCATGATAGTCTGTTTCAGGTTCCTTGACAAACTGCTTGGAAAGAAACAAAATTAAACCATTTTGTCCTTTACCCCAGCATTACTTTGTTGGTAGTAAAATATGAAGAAAAATTAATATACTCCATGTTTTAAAGAGAAGGAATTTTTATTTGTTTTAAATGGAGAAGACTGTATGTCATATTGTTGTGACTGTATGTCATATTGTTGGAAAAGGTCCATACTACAGTATATAGTTTTATTATCACTGTTAGAAAATCTTGTAAAGCCAGGAAAAGTCTTCTGTCTGTGCTCATTTTTGGTTGATTTCATTTCTATTATAATGACAGTCAATCAAAGTTTTAAATATGTATAATGCTAATCATAAGAATGCAAAAGGAAGAACAGGAGATAGCACGTGTAAATTAGACTATTTGAAACAGTGCAAAATGTTTGGAAGAAGACAATACTGGCCCCAAAAGCACAACTGTCTCTAAACATGCACTATTTTTTGTTTAATGACATTGAATTATAGATAGGGATAATATTATGAAGCATTCTGAAAATATATATATACCATTTTCACCTTTAGGCTGACAACTTGAAAAACTAAGAGTAGATAGTATACAAAGTTTTCCCTAATGGTCCTGGTGGAAGTTGCACTGTGTATGTAAACCTTTTCTTTTAAAACTAAATGTTTACATGTTTTTGATATGTGCCTTTACTTATTAGTTATAACAAGTATTTTTAAAAACAATCTTATGGGGGAAGTGGGGGAAAGAGGGCAGAAAATAAAAGGACAGGGTGTTGTGATTAACTGATCGGTCCATGTCTTGTGATTAACTGATCGGTCCACGTCCTCAGGTACAAAGAGTGGCATCTGTATCTTTAAATATTCTCCTGGTGAAAGAGGTCATGAACAAGTGAGATCACATCTAGATGAAGGTACAGACACAAGCAAAGTGACAAGGCATAGTTAACACAGGGATGGGACAAATGAGATGTGATTATTTAAACTTGCAAATCATAGATGTGGTGATTAGCTGTCTGTGAGACAGGTTTAGCCATCTAAAATTGTTGAGAATTATTTCCAGTGCAGAGGTTCAGATATATCAAGAGAGGCAACTATTTTATACTCATAAAATGTTACAGAAAAACAGGGTTATTAATATATGTAGTCCAGTAAGAAGCCTCTTTATTTAAGCCTTTAGAGGTACACTGACATTTATTTATGTAGTCTAATTCTCTGTTTTTCTCCAATGTCCATTGACAATTCCTTTTCCCCCACAACTGAGCTTCATAATAGGATATTCTGGTAGGCTCATTAATCACTCTATCCAAAACCTCTCTATACCATCCATTTAATTAAAATTATATTTTATTTTCCACTTCTTAGTTATTATTAATCTTGCCACTGTTAATAAATTAGAAATTAATTCTTTAGATGTCGCACTACATTGTTCCCTATCAAATATCGATAAAAGTGCTAATTTAAGGTATAAGTCTAAATTTATTAGAGTTATCTGCTTTATTTCCTTGAAAGCAATTGACCAAAATTTAAATATATTATCACATTCCTATCATATATGAAAATAAATTCCACTATTCTGACTTTCCAACACAGCTTAGAGTAATTAACATCTGTTTGATTTATTTTTGCTAGATTTAAATACTAATTTATATTTATCTTTACAGATAGAAATGTAAATATCTTTGCATTCTATATTTTTTCCCAAAATCTGGTATTTATTTCTTTGCCCAAATCATTTCCCCATAATATTTTAACTAGATCCTGTTGATCCTTTGCTTCCAATAATATATCATATATTTTCTTATTATTCCTCACATTTGCATCTGCATTTTTTTTAGCAATAATATTTCTTCAAATTACACTAGTCCCCTACAGTTATAATTTTTTTTACATAATCCTTTGTTCAATGTTCTAATTGTATAAGATTAAACCAAGTTGTTTTCTCCATTCCTAATTTTATTTTATTTTATTTTATTGTTTGATCACTACACTGCCCACTCAGCCTAGGCCGACTCAGGGTGGTTCACAATCACAGATAAAAACATAATAAAATTAATTAAAACTACCCACCCCCTAAAAAGGGTGCAGGGACCAAAAGGACCAGGAGGGAAGGAATTATCCTTTATACCAGTGCTTCTCAACCTTTGGTTTTTGGACTTCAATTCCCAGAAGCCTAAGTCAATTCCCCCAAACACTGATCAGCCTAAGTACTGGCTTTGGTTTCTGGGAATTGGAGTCCAAAAACCAAAGTTTGAGAATCACTATTCTATACCAACCACCCAATGGAGGTTACCCTTCCACCTCCACCCCTTAATTGGCTGGCCAGCCAGTTTTTGAGTTCTTTTCTGAAAGGCAGCCATTCCGTCCGGAGATGTAACTCTGTTGACAGGAGGTTCCAGAGGGCCTTGTGCCAGAACCCCTTTGGCTGATGGAACAATTAGAGAGCCCCTCCGGTCTGCTCTGGTTGGATGGACAGACATCCTTAGGGTGATGTGGTCTCTTAGGTATCCTGGCCCACTACCATATAGGGTTTTAAAGGTCAAAACCAGAACTTTGAATTGCACCCGGAGACAAACTGGTAACCAGTGCAGCTCCTGAAGTAGTTGTGAGGCATGGGCATAACATCCACACCCCATCACCACTCAGGCCACCATGTTCTGTACTAGCTGTAGCCTCCAAATGGTCATCAAGGGCAGCTCCATGTAGAGTGCATTGCAATAATCTAGTCACCAAAGCATGAGTGACCATGAGCAAGGAGTCCCGGTCCAGGAGCGGACACAACTGGCAAATTACCCAAAGTTGGGTGGAAGCCCTCCTGGCCACAGCTGCCATCTGTTCTTCTAGCAGCAGCCATGAGTCCAGGAGGACCCCCAAGTTGTGCACCAGGTCTGTCTGGGGCAAAATAGCCCCATCCAGAACTAAAAATGGTAGCTTCCGGGATAACGCAGGACCCCTTATCCATAGCCACTCAGTCTTGCTGGGATTCAGTTGTAGCCCATTGGCCCCCATCCCGACCCCAAACAGCTTCCAGACACCTGGAAAGAACTTTGACAGCATCACTGGGGTCCTCGCGGGCCAAGATGTACAACTGAGTGTCATCTGCATACTGATGGTAAGGCACCCCATGGGACTGGATGATCTCACCCAGTGGCTTCATGTAGATGTTAAATAGGAGAGGAGAGAGCACCGAGCCCTGAGGCACCCCATATTGGAGGGGCCTAGAGCTGGACCTCTCACTCTCCAACCACACTAGCTCTTTATTCTTGCTTTTTATTCCTTAAATTCTTAAACCAATCTTTTATCCTAATAACATGATTTTTTCCTAATTTTTTTCTATCATTTATTTCAGCTTTCCTGGAAATGTATAAACTTGTCAAAGAAATTAATAGTATAAATGTTCTCTTAGATCAATTCCAAATTAAACACATGTGTTTTTAAAGGAATTTTAAATCATATAAATCAAATTCTTATTGTGATATATAGAATATCCTTGGGCTTCATATGTAATTCTTGCTATTCCATATTCAACCATATTAATTTATTGGATTGAGATATAATATTAATGATATGTTTTAACTGGTTAGCTATATAGTATAACTTTAAACTGGGAAGTCTCAATCCTCCTACTTTTAGAGATTTATACCAATTTTATTAATCCTTGACTTTTTATCTCCATTACATAATTTATTAAAATATCCAATGAAATTATTCCCACAATTACCTCTTGTTCTTCTACTACTACACTTATTAATTTAACAATTTCCTAGTCAAATCTACCATTTGCTTTCCTATTATAAGACCACTTTGATCTGCTTTAATATGTTTAATAATAACATTATTCATTGCTGTACCCACACCCCAATAACTACACAGACACAAATGTTGGATTGAAAATTGGGCCACATTTATTTAATTCAAAATGGTCCTCCCTTAACAACAGTTAAGGATCAAACGGGCTGAAATAGCACTGGTAAGGGGCAAATTCAATTAGAACCCTAATTAACTGCCTCTCACCACTTGTTACTGCGGTAACAGTTGAGAGGCTCCGTCAACAACCGGCTTCTGCGGAAACGTGTTGTTGACCCACTATGGGTGTTAACCTATATAAGTCATTTGGCTGGCCATATAAGTTTGGCTAACCTTGTCCTCACTATGGCCAACCAAATGGATTTGCCCTATTAAGTAGTAATGCAGTTGCCCCTAACCAGTGCTATCCGCCACACGGAGGAGTTCACTGACTCACTGCCCCACCATGACCGCAAATGGTCAACAGGCCCATTTGGAAGGAGGACAAGAAGAGGTCCATGCCTCCTGCCGACAAATGCACCCCATCCACGCGATACAGCCTGCGGTCTTGTATGCGCAACAAAGGGTGTGGGACCACTGTCCCCAACGCATTAGCGCACATGTAACAGACCACTGCCCTGTTGACTGACCTGCAGGCCCAGTCAACGCAGGGGGAGGGGGGTGAGGCCGCCCTGGTAAGACACTCGTGGCGTCATCTGGGACCAAATGATCCACACCCGTGGCCAGGACTGACCCAACAGGGCAAGATCTCTGCGGATGGCACCTGCCAAGTCCAAATCTGCGACCCGGGCCAAATCGTTGCCCCCCAGGTGCACGACCAGGATATCCAGCGTACCATGATCACTCAGGGACCTGAGGAACGGGATCAACGCATGCCAGCACATGCCGCTGTGGACCAGGGAATGCGGGATCACTGTCCCCCAAAGCAACGGCATGAATGCAACGGGCCCCTGCCCGGTCCACAGACCTGCAGGCCCAGTATGCGTGCAAGGATGTCCAAAAGAGGTTGATACCTCTGACTGATAAATGCACCCCGTCACCGCAATACAGACGGTGGTCTCATATGCGGATCATAAGGGTAATGGGCCACTCCCCCATCCACGGCCTGCGGGCCCGGTTGCGTGGAAGGATGTCCAGAAGAGGTCGATACCTCTGGCTGATAAATGCACCCCGTCACCGCGATACAGACGGCGGTCTCATATGCGGATCATAAGGGTAATGGGCCACTGCCCTGTTCACGGCCTGTGGGCCCATTTGCATGCAAGGATGTCAAGAGGTCAATACCTCCGGCTGATAAATGCACCCCGTCACCGCGATACAGACTGCGGTCATGTATGCGGACCATAAGGGCAATGAGCTGCTGCCCTGCCCAAGGACCTGTGGGCCCGGTTGCATGCAAGGATGTCAAGAAGAGGCCCATATCACTGACTGATAACCGCACCCCGTCATCGCGATACAGACTGTGGCCATGTCCAAGGACCCTCGTGCCCGTTGCATGCAGGATGCCAAGAAGGGGGCCCATATCTCTGACTGAAAACTGCACCCCATCACCGCAATACAGACCACGGTCATGTATGCAGATCATAAGGGTAACTGGCAGCTGCCCTGTCCAAGGACTAGCGGGCCCGGTTGCGTGCACGGACTGCCAAAGAGGTCCATACCTCGGACTGGTAAATGCGCCCCGTCATTGTGATAAGACTGAGGCTTTGCCCTGTTCACGGAACTGAAGGCCTGGTCAACCACCCAAGGATCCACACCCCCAGCAGGACACGCGTGGCACCCTCTGGGCCAATGCTCAGTACCTGTGGCCAGTACTGACCCAACAGGGTGGCAGGAGCAGTGGACTACTGTCCCAATACCCCACCCGGCCAAATGCCGGGCTACTGCCCTGTGAGTACAAGGGCGCTAGGCTACGGTCCCGGAAGGAAAGCCGGAGCACTACTCCAAACCCTGCTCATCAAAGACCGGGCCACTGCCCTGCAAGCGCAAGGGCACTGGACTGCCGGCCATGACCCATGTCTGGACTACTGTCACCTAACCATGTCAGACTACTGACCGCGGACCCTGTTGGACTAATGTCAACGAACCACGCTGTACCGTAGTACAAGAACACTAGCGGACTGCTGCCCATGAACCATGTTGGATTACTGACCACAATCCCAGCTGGGCAACTGTCCACTAACCAGGCTGTAATGTTTATCCCGGGCCAGTGAGATCATCGTCCGATAACATGACTGGTAAATTACCGGGCTACTGCCCATTCAAGAGAAAGGTGGGCTGAACTGCTGTCCTCAAACCCTATCCGGTGAAAAACTGTGCCACTGCCCTGTCAACACATGGGTGGTGGACTATGGTCCCGGGAACCTGTACGCCAAAATACCTGGTTAACAGCGGCCAAACATCCCCACCCTGTTCGGCCAACTACCCAGCTACCGCCCTGTGAGCTAAGATACATCCCCACGAGGTCGTATGACCGGGCCAATAGGCCAGCGAAGACCCACCGGGGTGAGGTTCCGACGTCTAGTGAGAAGCAATTACGAACCCGTGGTAAATGCTAAATGGACCACCACCAGATGAAACATAAATTTGGTAGCCGCACCGGGGTCCCCGATACACCCGGGAAGGGAGCAGTCCCTGCCCCCCTATCGAGTGGGATCCATACCGCCTCCAAAGGGCAACAGCGCGAAGTCCAAAATGCCCGCTCTTCAGGACCAGGTAGTGGAGCAGACTGGCCAGGTGAGACCGCTGCGATGAACTCTATCTGCCTGCACCAGCACCTCCACGTGTCCATGGGCTGAAAGAGAAAAGGAAAGAAAAGAACCAGCGAGGAGCCCACCAAAACCACAGGAGAACATCCAATTGAAAACAGATGGATCCACACCCTCCCCCATGCCGGCCACAATTATACGGCCCTTATGGGACAACAGGACCAATACATAGCCCAGCAGACCTGATCAATCCCAAAGCAGCGAGGGCCAGGCAACAAACCAATAAAAAACCGACCTAAAGTCGGGGGGAGGGGTGCCTCGAGGCGTCTGGGGAGAACCATGCGAGGTGCTAGACTCAGCTGAAAAGGACACCAGGCAAGGGCAGGCCCGTTACAGGCATAGTGCTAACAAACGCTGAGAAGGCCCCACATTAACATATGCAAGCTGGACGGGCGAGGGTAGCCAAAGACGGACCTACGCCAAATCGCCTTACCGCGCCAAGCGTCCGCATTCCCCAGGGAGTGCAAGAGAGGCCACCAGCCCCGGAATGAGAGGCCGTAACTGGGAAGAGGTGTGGGAAGAAAGCAACAATACCCTCGGTAACGCCGTGCACAAGTTACGTAATTAGCAAGCTTTCCACCAGTAAGAAAAGTAGGGGTTGGTGTCAATTTTCTCCCATTTACAAGCGTATTCACCATGTGTTTCCTACCATATGTGCCAAGTCTCGTAGGCACCAAGTTCTCGCACGCAAGCCCTAAGCAACCGAGCAAATGCCCAAACACCTGGGATAGGTGATAGCTGGGTCAGCAGTAACATATGAGTAAAGGGTCCTGCGGTCAAGTAAATCAGAAGCCAACATGAAGATGGCACGATAGCCTAATGAGTTATGTAACCGCCATGTAGTCAGGCACATATGCAAGTAGCTAGGGCTGCAACTGTGCAATAGAAAATGGTGGCATCCCACCATTCAAATGAAGAACACCAAGTCGCGCAGGGAAAAAAACGAGGAAAAAAACCCCTGAACAGGGCAAGCTATGGTGCTAATCAAAGTCCGGTGATTGGCTACATGTATGGCCCTCGTTCCCCCTATGTTAAATACATGTTCGCTGTAATGATTGGTTAGTTATGATTATCCCGTGGTTCGCTAGGTCGTACCCAGGAGCCACTGCGGGGCTTAGACACTGTATAAGCCCCATGGTAGACAAGGTGGGGCCAGACCAGAGCTACACTTCCTAATCCGTACATGTAGCATGAACGTGCTAAGCCTGGGCCTCCACCATTATGCTACACTCCAATGCTAGCTAGTGTATTGCCACACTGCAGTAAGAGTCGGGAGGGACTGAATCCCAGTGACTATATAGCCACGTCTGCGTCCGGAACACCCTGTAAGTTCATCATGAATACACTGTTAATTAAAGACCTGTTGCAATTTGGTTCAACATTGCCTGGACTAATGTTTGCTAGCTCCATACAGAACAGTATTTGGCTGTGGAACAGGAATTGGGGATTCATTTTCATACAATGTTCCCAAAGGAAAGTAATCAAGGCTGGGTAGTCCTAGGTAAGCTGAACATAACAAGGTTGTGCCCACAGGTGAAATTGTAAGGACGCTCAGAAACACCAGGAAAGGCCTAAAAGTCTCTCTGGCTCGAAAGCCAGGCATGTCCGACTCCAGGGACAGCGTCCACCTCTATTAACAGCCTAGGAGCTGGCACAGTCCATTCCTATAAACATCTTATGAGGCCACATGGCAGGCAGGCATGACTGGAAATTGGGAAGGCGGAAACCCCTTCGATCCTACTACACCTGGTAACCTCCGGAAGGCCACCCAGGCGGAGCCACAGCGCTCGGCTCCCCGGCTGGTGGATGTGGCTGTAAAGATGCCGACGCAGCCTCCATGCGGGGGCAGCCCGGGGCCGCGCTGGAGCATGCGGGAGACACAAAGACATGGTGCCGCCAGGTGCGGGAAACTGGTGGGGCCCTGCCAGGAACACTCAACTCGCCACCTTGCGAGCCCTGTGGGCCAGGGAGGAGCGAGCTTGGCAACGGAACGGGCCCAGCGGGTGGCGGTGGGGCGCGTTGGCTTCCGGGCACTGTGGTGCCATTCAATGTGGCCACAGCCCTCGGCGCCATGTGTGCTGGCGAAACACGTGGTCCGAACCCATTCCCGGGCGAGGTCCGCGCCGTCCGGACAAGCCAGGCCCGTCGAGGGGAAGAATCCCCCAAGGGCGGCTGAAGGTGAGGGCGGCTCGCCCGCACGGGGCACATGGTCCCGCCCGTTGCCAGCCAGGAGCCGGCTCAAGAAGGGCCGAGCCTTGCAGAGGACCCGAGCAAGCCAGCTCAGGTCGAGAGTGCGCGGTGGTCAGCCGCAAGGAACAGCACCACGAGCCCGCTCCCGGGCTAGCGGCACTGAAACAGGAGGTGGGTTAGGCCTAGCAAACGCGCCCGGGGCCCAGCCAAATTGAAGGAGGGTGGGGCCGTTGGCTCGGCCACCCCTTATAAAGGGGAAGCCGGCCACGGCCCTTCTCCACTCTGTTGTGCCCGCACCTCCGGGGCAGGGCCAGCAAAGCGCGCGGCGGCCATTTTGCCACCGTACGTCCCTTCTTTTGCTAATATTGCAGAAAATATCTTAGCATCTTGATTTATTAAAGAAATGGGTCTGTAATTCCAGAGCCAATTAGATTCTTATTTACTTTTAAAAGTGCCTTTAATTTTTCTAAAAGTTTATAATACTCTGTTCAAACCCATCTTCCCTAAATAGACTAATCCAAGGACATTCAACCAGCAGATCCTTTCTGATTTTTTTAAATTCTCTCCCTCAGAAGGTCAATCTTGCTCTCTCTTCTCCAGTCTAGCCATATTTTTTTCATGATAAACAAACCTTGATCCAACAATATTATCATGTAATATTTACCAGAATATAAAACTCTCAAATATACTAGGTACACCCTATTGTATCTTATATTATTTTTCTAAGTATAGTGCTTACCAACTTTAAACTTTCCCTCAATGTTTGAAAAAGAGATCTTGATAAACCTGGATTGCTGCATCTTCATATAACAACTGTCCAGACTTTTCTCTGGATGCTTTCATAAACAAACACCTTCTTATAAAAATTTGCAAATTTTGCAACAATGTCTCTATGAAACATCCTTTTCCATGCTTAAGCTCCACTTGATGCAATCTTTCCAAGTGTTCCTTGGTAGACATTTGGTGAAACCCCAGGATGAAATGAATACCAGCAGTTAGTCACGTTGCACGAAAAGCTCCCTTCTAACCAAACTAACTTGTGTGTGTCTAAGCAGCTGATTAGAAAAGTCCCTGTCTTCCTGTTATTAGGTTTCTTGTGAGTCCTTTGTTTTGGCCATTTGGCTATTTATTTCTCCACAAGATTAGTTGCTTTCTGAGCCACTTCATCCCCGCAGCCACGTGGCTGAGAGAGGGAATATTTTGTATTCTTTATCAGATTCTTTTTCATTCTACTGACAAACTGAGGCCATTCCTGAAAATCACTTGCATTCTATTAATAAACAGTATTATTTATTTATTTATTATTTATTTATTTATTTATTAGTCATATTTATATATGCCGCCCACTCAGGCCGAACCCGACTCAGGGCGGCATTACAACAAGTTTTAAAAACACATAAAAACACTTTAAAAGACCTATATCCCACCCACTTTAAAAGACCCATATCCCACCCACCCATCCCACCCACTATAAAAGGAAGAAGAGAGAGTTCTTAATTGTTTACATAAGCCAGCAGGCGGGGGCCGTGTTCCCATTCGGGCCCCACACCTGCCCTGCCAGCCAGGTCTTCAATCCTTTCCTGAAGGGCAGCAATTCTCTTTGAAGTCTTAGATCTGTTGGCAGGAGGTTCCAGAGAGTTGGTGCGGACACGGAGAAGGCCGTCCTTCGGGTGCTGGACAGATGTGCACCCCTAACTGATGGCACCATTAGAGAGCCCCTCCGGTCCACTCTGGTTGGACGGGCAGACACTCTTGGGACAATGCGGTCTCTAAGGTATCCTGGCCCACTGCCATATAGGGCTTTAAAGGTCAAAACCAGCACCTTGAATTGCACCCGGAGACAAACTGGTAACCAGTGCAGCTCCCGAAGTAGCGGTGAGGCATGGGCATATCGCCCACATCCCATCACCATCCTGGCTGCCGCATTTTGGACCAGCTGCAGCCTCCGAATGGTCGTCAAGGGCAGCCCCATGTAGAGCGCATTACAATAATCTAGTAGGGAAGTGACCAGAGCTTGGGTGACCATAAGCAAGGAGCCCCGGTCCAAGAGCGTGCGCAACTGGCGAATCACTCGAAGTTGGGCAAAAGCCCTCCTGGCCACAGCCACTACCTGTTCTTCTAGCAGCAGCCGCGAGTCCAGAAGGACCCCCAAGTTGCGCACTGGGTCTGTCTGGGGCAAAACAGCCCCATCCAGTACCAAAGATGGTAACTCCCGGGATAACACGGAGCCCCTTATCCACAGCCACTCTGTCTTGCTGGGATTCAGCCGAAGCCCATTGGCCCCCATCCAGACCCCAATGGCTTCCAGGCATCCGGATAGGATTTCACCTTAATTCTTCTTTGAGTGCATCTGCCGACTGGCTATCGTAATGGGAGTAAGAGGAACTAGACAACTAATCCTAATTTTCATGCTCTCTTCTTTCACTATGCTGCTACAAAAGCCATCAGTCTTGAACCAAGACCAATTTTAGTGCCACAATCTGAATCCAGTCAAACATGTCTCAAAAATTTGTTCCATTTACTGCACCTCCTTCTAGGAATCCATGCAATTTCAGACTTTTCCTTCATCCTCCAAATCAATTCTCTTATTAATTTCAGTCAACTTGACTTAGCTCCATATAATTTTCCTGCATTACCTTAAAATAATTTCTTTCATTTTTGAATACAGTATCTTTAACTGGTCTTTGATATCAGATATTGATTTATATAACTCTGCTTTGGTTTGTGACATTTTATTTTGCTCCATTTGCTATTCAATTGATGGCTGAAATTCTTTTCTCTGTTATTCTTTAAGTTCCTTAGAGTTTTTGTCCAATATTTCTTGAATTCAGTTCATAATTTATCTTCTTTTGACATTTTGCTTGTCTTGCTAAGAGTCTCATAAGTCTGTATAACTGATTTATGTCTTTCCAGACACTTCCTCTCTCCTATAACTTTGCTTCTGGCAAGCACTTTATTTTTTTGGGTGGTTTGGCAGATTCTTGTTTCTTTCCTGTGAGGATCTCCAAACTTTCTGCTAATTTTTCCACTTCACAAGAAGTCCACCCTTTGAAGTCTTTGACAAGTTGCAATCTGATGGTTGAGAAACATGTTTCACCCCAAACCTATTTTTAAAAGTATGCATTTTATTCACAGTACACAAAGATATAAATAGGAGGGGGGGAAATGAAATGTCTTTTGGTGATTGGACCAAATTTATAATTCAGGTGCTGGCCATCTCAAACTGGAAACAAATCCCTCTGTATTATTATTTAAGGTGCCATGCACTCATATTTTTTCTGCGCTAAGAAGAAGGAGGATGGGACATTCAGGTTAACATAAGTGGAAAAGACAAGAAATAGACTCTCGCTTTTATTTGCATCTTCTTTCTTTGATTCTGGATAGAAAGCCTATTCTGCAAGCACGGCGCCAAAATGGCGGCCGTGCTCTTTGTGGCCCCCCCCCCGGACGAAGAGCATCCAGGTAGTTAGGGGGCGTGGCCAGCACCCTTATAAAAGGGGCGGCCACGAGGCAGCCGAGCTGCCATTTTGCGAAGCGACGGAGAGGAGAAGTTTTTCCCCATTGCTCCGTCGCTCTTACCTTTGCCGGGAAGCTACTGCGGGCAGCGGTCCTTTCCGTTCCTTTTCTTCAGCTTCCCAGCACTTTCGAGAATGCCTTCCAAAAAGAAGGCATTGGCGAACGCGGTTCGCACTTCGAGGAGGCGCCAGCCGGGTCGGAGGACCGCGACTACGCCCCCCCAACAGCCCCCTTTGCCGGCGCCCACCGGGACTGGTGGGACGGGGTCGGTTGCCCCATGGCCCGGGACTGGGTGCCCGCAGACCGGCCCGGCAGGGGCCGCGGCCTCCGGCTCTCAACCGGTGGCTCCCGGCTCTGGCCCGGTTTATACCTCGGGGACTTTTTCCCTTGTCCCGCAGCTACCTGCAGTGGGCTTTAACCACGGGGGGTGGTTGGGTTCCCTTCCCTGGCAGGGCATACCTCCGGCCCCTCAAGGGCCGGTACTGGGTTCATGGCCGTATTCGGGACCCGGGGACCAGAGACCTGACCCGGTGCCTCTTATCAGTGGGCCAGCCGGCCCTATGCCCCCCATCAGTGTTGGGGGCTATGTTAATGTGGACGCCCTTCTGGCCCGTGTAGCGGCCCTTGAGGCTTCTTTGGGGGTGGTTAACCCACCCGGGGCCCCTTTGGGACCACAGGTCGACGCATCGGCTGCCGGTCATCAGCAGGCGGCCAGACGGGTAGAGCTGCTTGAGGCCCGTGGGTCGGCATCAGCCGCGGCCTCGCAGCTCCCCGTGCAACAGTTGCTGCCCTCAGGTACTGAACAGGCCTCGTCCACGAGCTCGGTTGCAGTCGCGAGCTCCGACGCCCACAGTGGACCGGAACCCCTGGTAGGGGCGGCCCATGGGGGTGCAGCGTGTGAGTATGCGGTTCAAACTAGTGCACCCACACCACTACCTACACTGGGGGGGGCGTCCAGTGGCCGTGGCCCCGTATGGCTGGCGCGGCGGTTCAGCCGCCGCCGGGCCATACGGGTGCGGCACCATCAATCCAGGGCTCCACTGGGGGTGGCGCCCTCTGTCCCGTTGGGAACTTACTCGGGGTGGCGGGCTTGGTCCAGGCTCCTTTCACCGTGCCTAATGCGGCCTCTGTCCCGTTGTCGGCATTGCCTACGGCGGGGAATTCTCTGCCCCTCGGGGATCATCTTGCCCAAGCCACCAAGGAGAAAATCTGGCGGGGGGAGTATGTAGACATTTTCTCCCTCCTGAATAGGGAACCCACCAAGGAGGAGAGGGAGGGGCAGGATGAGAAAGATAAGGAACAGGCACGTCGTCGTAAGCCGCCACGCACGTGGGCCAACTGGCTGCCAGCGTACCTCATATACATGGCTGTGTACCTCAGGGCCCGGCCGGATCTGGCCATTCCGATGGTCCAGTACTTGGACAACATATACCGGGTGATGGTTGACTTCCCAGGCCCGTCGTGGTTGGCTTACGACGAATAATTTCGCATGAGAGTGCCCCTACACCCGGAGATGAGGTGGGATGAGCCCTGCCAGAAGCTGTGGCTTCTGTATATGACCCCCACACGCCCGGCGCCTGGGCAGAGGTACCATTGTGGACATGCGGTCCAGCGAGCTGCTCCGGCACAGACACCCCGCTAGGTGGCGGGGCACGGGGTTCCAGCCCGCCTGCTGTGTTGGACCTTCTCGGCCAATGGTACCTGCACCAGGAGAAATTGCCGATATAGGCATGAGTGTCCCTCTTGTGCTGGTCCCCACGCTGCCTCCGCCTGTCCTAGGCCGGGAGGAGCGCGGGGCAGGGGTAGAGGTGGACAGGGGGCGGGCAAGACTGCCGCAGAGGGAGCTGGTCAGGCGAAAGGCCCCCTCACCAATTGATGTGGACATGTTAGAGCGTTGGCTCACGATGTACCCGAGGAGGGCAGACGCAGCTTACCTGCTTGAGGGTTTCCAGCAGGGGTTTCGCATTCCTTTCACGGGGGTTAGGGCTCCCCAAGATGCACCCAACCTTTTGTCACTTAGGGGAAGGGAGGAGGTGGCTGCCTTGAGCATTATTAAGGAGGTGGATGCCGGCAGGGTTGCCGGCCCTTTCCCTGCCCCCCCGTTTCCTAATTTAAAAGTTTCCCCCTTGGGGCTCATGCCCAAAAAGTCACCGGGCGAGTTCCGCTTAATACATCACTTGTCCTACCCAGCCGGCCGATCGGTCAATGATGCTATCCCGGATGACCTTTGTTCGGTCCGGTATACATCTTTTGACCAGGCTCTGCGCATGGTGCGCTCATGTGGCCCGGGTGCACTGTTGGCTAAGTGCGACATCAAGTCGGCCTTCCGTCTTCTGCCGGTGCACCCGGGTGACTTTGAGTTGCTGGGTTTCAAGTTCCGGGGTGAATATTACTTCGATAAGGCCATGCCTTTCGGTTGTTCCATCTCCTGCTCGGCTTTCGAGCGTTTCAGCACCTTCCTGCAGTGGGCGTTCGTCCGCAGGTCGGGGTCTCGGTCTGTAGCCCATTACCTGGATGATTTCTTATTCGGGGGTGAACGGGGCTGGGACACGTGTGCGCATCTCCTCAATACATTTCAGACGCTAATGAAGGAACTTGGTGTCCCTTTAGCGCCCGAAAAGACCGAGGGCCCATCTACCAAGCTCACATTCCTGGGGGTGGAGATTGACACGGTAGTGGAAGCATCCAGGTTACCGGCTGATAAGGTGTCACGGATCGTTGCACTCATATCCGGCTTGGTGGCCAAACGCAAGGCGTCCCTTCGTGAGCTACAGGTGCTGCATGATCACCTCAATTTTGCTTGCAGAGTGATCGTACCTGGCAGAGCCTTTGCTCGACGCTTGTGCGACGCCATGATAGGCTTAACCAAGCCCCACCACAGGGTACGTCTTAGCAGGGGCCTTAAGGCGGATATGCTCATCTGGCTCCAGTTCCTGAGGGAGTTCAACGGGGTGTCCTTCTGGAGGTCCGACCTTCTGGCTTCCCCTCGTTTCCAGGTCCAGTCCGATGCATCGCGGTCCCTGGGTTATGGGATGTACTTCAAGGGGAAGTGGGCCTACGGCAGATGGCCAACCGCCTGGTCGGGCACGGGTCGCTTGCGCGATCTCACGTATCTGGAATTTTTCCCCATTCTGGGAGCCTTGATGCTATGGGGTGAGGAGTGGGCCAATTCGGTAGTACATTTCTGGTGTGACAATGCGGCAGTTGTCCACATTGTCAACTCACAGACGTCCAAATCTCCCAGGGTCATGGAGCTGGTGCGCCAGTTTGTGTTGCGTAGCCTGCGCCTCAATGTGCTGTTCAGGGCTAGGCATGTGCCTGGTGTTAATAACGATATTGCTGACGCTTTGTCCCGCCTGCAGATCTCCTGGTTCCGTGCCTTGGCCCCGGATGCAGAGGAATTTCCCTCGCCGCTCCCGGACGAGATATGGACACTTGGCAAGGAGAGGTGAACCGGGCGATCGGCATGTCGCTGGCGCCCCGCACGCGTAAGGCGTATCACCACGCGTTCATCACTTTCCAGGCTTTTTGTGCCCAGTTTCGACTACCTGAGGCTTGGCCTATCCCAGTTGCCCACATTCTACAATTCATGGTTTACCTACATGCCCAGGGCCTAGCACCCCGCACCATAGCATCCAGGCTGTCAGCGTTGGCATTCATGGCCAAAGTGGGGGGTTACGCTGACAGTACCACTGATTTCCACATTCGACATGTTTTGGAGGGGTGGGTGCGGGAGCGTGGGCGTAGCCCGGATGACCGCCACCCAATTTCCCCAGGGGTACTTACCCACCTAGCACGGGACTGGCATGACCTCTGTTTTGACAGGTATGAGGCCGCCCTGTTTCATGCGGCTACTACGGTGGCCTTTTTTTTGGAGCGCTCCGCATCAGTGAGCTTGTGATGCTGTCTAAGGCGGATGCAAGTCGTAGGGCACTGGAACTCGATGATGTCTATGTTTGCAATGATTGGGCTCAGTTGAGGATACGCTCCTCTAAAGTTGATCAGCACGGCGTAGGCAGTGGAGTACGACTGCTACGATGTTCATTGGCAGACATCTGTCCGGTTGGTGCCCTACAGGAGTTTCTTGCACTGCGTGGCACGCACCATGGCCCGTTTTTCTGTCACCAAGATGGGTCTCCCCTTACTAAATTTCAATTTTGGAAGGTGACCGGTAAGGCACTAGCCAGTGTTGGCCTCCCTGGGGCTCGTTACGGCACCCATTCATTTAGGATAGGGGCGGCCTCTACTGCAGCTGCTTTTGGGTACTCCGCGGCGGAAATACGCCGCATGGGAAGATGGGAATCACAATGTTTTCAGTTTTATGTTCGCCCTCTTCAACCGTGAGTACCAGTTTAGTCACTGTATTGTTCTCCACCTCTTTTTCCTTGACAGACCCTGGGTGTCGTATTACACCAGTGGCAGTATGGCTGGTGGGCCACAGCTACGTGCATAGGGCAGCGTCGTACGCTGCGGCGACAGAGTGGGGACCCCGACTGGGACTGGGTGCATACGCAAGTCTCAGATGGTATGGTAAGCGTGGCATGTTATGGCGGGAACTGTTGCCATTCCTTTTATCCAGCAGGAATGCTGACCTGCCAGATATTCTGATCATACACCTTGGGGGCAATGATTTGGGACAGGTCACTGGACTATAGCTCAAGCATGCGATTTGCGGTGACCTGGCTTACTTACATTATGTGTGGCCTGCCACAACCCTCATTTGGTCAGACATGATACCGCGGCATGCTTACAGGGGAGGGTTCGACCTCCGGGCCCTTGATCGAGCTCGTCGCTCGTTGAACAGGGCTATTGCCCGGTTCCTTCTTGACAAGGGTTGGGGGCACGTCATTAGGCACCCCGCAATCAGCCTACAAAATTGTGAGCTTTATTCAGGGGATGGGGTCCATCTGTCGCAGGGAGGTATGGACCTCCTGTTAGGAGATTGGCAAGCAGGCCTGTTGACCGAGCTGACGGTCTGGGGGGGGGGGGGCGTCGAGCCTTTATTGAGCCTCTCCGTGTGGCGGGTAGCACTGGTAAGGTAAACATTTATGACCCACAGGTATCCGGCAGGTTCGCAATTGACTGGACAACACTAGACAGGCACAAGTTGATTAAACGTTGTCCAGTCAACGATGAACCAGGCGATGGGGTGATGGCAAGAGCTAGGCAGCATGCATCACCCCATTATTTTACGGATACGCGTCAGAGGGTGGGGTCAATAGTTAGGTATTGACTACGGTCAACAATTTGTTTGTTGTCAACAAACAAATTGATACAAATGGATACATTGTAACCAATTGCCGTTGGCAATTTTGGGTGGTACCTTACCAGTGTTACTTCGGCCTGCTTGCCTTAAGAATTATAATTGGTTGAATACCAATAGAAATTTATAATTCAGACTAGGGCATGAATCAATAAATGTGGCCCAATGCCGTTATCCACTTTCATCAGTGTCTGAGTCCTTTATTGGGGGGTGCGCCTGCAATGCAAGCGCGGCGCCAAAATGGCCGCCGCGCTCTTTGCGGGGGCCCCCCCACCGGACGAAGAGCATCTGGGTAGTTAGGGGGCGTGGCCAGCACCCTTATAAAAGGGGCCGCCACGAGGCAGCCGAGCTGCCATTTTGCGAAGCGACGGAGAGGAGAAGTTTTTCCCCTCCACCCCCTCCCTAGTTAACAGTGTGATATTTTGGTCGCTTCGGGGCCGGGTGGGAATTTTTGGCTGGGACCTACAATTTGCTCTTGGGTCCTGGCTTTTTTGCCCATCCCACACTGTTGCTATGGTTTGATATAGGGGTTTGTTTCTGCTGCTGTTGACTTTGGTCACATGGGCGGGTAGCACTGGTAAGGTAAACATTTATGACCCACAGGTATCCGGCAGGTTCGCAATTGACTGGACAACACTAGACAGGCACAAGTTGATTAAACGTTGTCCGGTCAACGATGAACCAGGCGATGGGGTGATGGCAAGAGCTAGGCAGCATGCATCACCCCGTTATTTTACGGATACGCGTCAGAGGGTGGGGTCACTAGTTAGATTATTGACTACGGTCAACAATTTGTTTGTTGTCAACAAACAAATTGATACAAATGGATACATTGTAACCAATTGCCGTTGGCAATTTTGGGTGGAACCTTACCAGTGTTACTTCGGCCTGCTTGCCTTAAGAATTATAATTGGTTGAATACCAATAGAAATTTATAATTCGGACTAGGGCATGAATCAATAAATGTGGCCCAATGCCGTTATCCACTTTCATCAGTGTCTGAGTCCTTTATTGGGGGGTGCACCTGCAAAACCCAAATGCTTCATTTTATGAAAGAAAAGGACACAATAATTTCAGATTCTTTCTGGTTTTATTCTTTCATTTGCATTTCCTTTACTGCTTGTCTAGGATGAGAGAAAACAAAATGAAATGAAAGAAAACAAAATGAAAGAACATGGAAGAGGTGGTCCTTTCTGCATTTCATGAAAGGAGTAGAGTACAAAAGTCCCAAAAATGAAAGAGAAAGAAAGAACTCGAAATGAAATTAAAATGGAAATAAACTGACAGTTTTGATCATGCACATTCCTAAATGCTACTACTTTGAGAATGATTCTAAAATGAATTGATAGTGTATTGCTTTTTAGAAAATACATGCCAACTTTGTCTTTAGTAACAGAGGACTCCATACTCGTATGCCATGCTGGTCTTCTTCTTTGTCTTTTCTTTACAACTTCTTTTTCTTTTATGTCAGCTAATGCATAGCCGCACAAGGTGGAGTTTCAGTCCACAAGTTTATTTGCCAGGTAGATTTCCCCACTTTTAATTATGATGAAAAATAGCTCTATAGCCTGCTTAAGAACTTGTTCTTGTAAGCAGAAAGAAATCTTTTTCTTCTTCTTTCATGTCCTGATCAATCCCTGGACTGCCAAAATGAAGCCACTTTCTTTGCTTTCTCATTGCCCAAACCCAAGTCCTCATTGGTGCATGTCTCTGGCAGTAATTGGCAGACAAGGAAATGAGCTGGATTCTGTATCTCTCCACGTTCACACAGTGTGTTGTTGTCTGCCAGCAGCTCCCACTTGAGAATGTTGGTCTTGCATTTAGGCATTCCAACCCTCAGCCTATTCAGGGTCCACTAAGTGATGTAGGTGAGGTTGAGTTCCTCAGGTATATCCTCCTTTAATGTTGTTTCTTGTCAAGTGAGCTCCTTCCTTCATCTTTTAATTTGGTTTTGCTCTTGTAACCCACAAGAATGTTTGCTTTTATCATAAAGCTCTTCCTGGATCTGAGTCGGCAGACTTGAGGCTCATATCCAATCAGAGGGTGTTGAGGGTAATTCTCTTGCTTAGTTCTCTTGGGATCCACTGCTACTTCTCTCCTGATCTTAGGGGGAGTGATATCAACAAGAAGGTATAGTTTTTCAACTGATGTAGGTTTGAGGCATGGTGTCACTATATATATGGTTTCATTAACAGAAAATGTCAACTTGTTTTGCAAGGGTGGATGCAGTCCATACTGGAGCAGCATACTCAGCTGCAGAGATTCTCAGGGCCAAAGCTGATGTATGAAAACTATTTGTAGTTTGTGAGTTTCCCGATGATGTTTGTTCAGCTTCAATAGCTTGTTTCTAGAGAATTGTTTTCAATATGGACTTTTTGTAAAGGTAAAGGTTTCCCTTGCTCGAAAGCCAGTCATATCCAACTCTAGGGTTCAGTGCTCATCTTTGTTTCAAAGCTGAAGAGCCAGCACTGACTGCTTCTGCAGATGTTTCCGTGGTCATGTGGCAGGCAAGACTAGACACATGGAATGCTGTTACCTTCCCACTGAAGTGGTCCCTAATTATCTACTTGCAATTTCTTGCTTTTGAACTGCTAGGTTGGCAGGAGCTGGGCCAAAGATGGGAGCTCATTCCGTCCTGCAGTACTCCAGAATTGAACTGCTGACCTTCCACCTCCCAGCTAGCATCTTAGCCACTTGAGCCACTGCAGTTTCATATTAGCAAAAGACCCTGAAGCCAACATTATTTTTGACATGGATGAGGCTACAAGGGAGATGAAGCAAGTGATTGTAGTTTGTTTCTACTCTTTTGTCTGAGAAAGGAATTGATTGTTTATCTTAAAGTAAACATCTACATCAGGGGTGCCCAAACTATTGGTGGGGGGCCAGATCCAGCCCCCAATGTCAATTCTTCCAGCCCACAAAGCCCTCATTGCTCCTGGAAGTGGAAGTAAAACACACCTATAGGAGCATATTTTACTTCTGCTTCCAGGAGCGATGAGGGCTTTGGGGGCTAGATGAATTGATGTCGGGGGGTCAGTTCTGGCCCTTGGCCCACAGTGACCAGCTCCCTGAAGCATGTGACCAGCTCATAGTCCTAAATGTTTGGGCACCCCTGATCAACATAGAAAGAAATTTGCAGTGGTTTAAATACATGCTTATTTTAACTATTCATGTATAACAGATAATGGCTTCTATTTCTAATCCAACACAGGTGTACAGTAGATAGGAAAACACATCCTAGCATGAAGAATGTCAGTCAAATGTTCAAAATATAAGTGTCTAATATTATACAAGACATATTATTTGATACATTATTGTTATCTCTCTCTCTCTCTCTCTCTCTCTCTCTCTCTCTCTATATATATATATATATATATATATATATATATATATATATATATATATATATATATATATATATATATATATATATATATATATATATATATATATATATATATATATATATATATATATATATATATATATATATATATATACACACACATACATACATACATACATACATACACACACACACACACACACACACACACACACACACACACACATACAACAAGGTATATATAAAACCAAGGTGTCATGTTGTATGATCTTCATACAAATTGACACCCCTGCACCAATTGCGTTGGAAACTGTGTGCATGCCTACCTCAAATGCCTAGGATGTCCAGCGTGGGGGACCTGCAGCCCTCCTCTGGTTCCTTGTCCCCAAAATGGGGCCGTGAGGGGGCCCACCCACCAGAGAGACTGGTGAAAAAGACAGGACAGCGCATGTGCAACAGTCCAGCACTAGGGGGACTGTACATGTGCAACCATCCTTGATTGCCCACAAGCCTCTGCGCCAACCTGGAAATCGGCATTTCAGCCGGACTCCAAAGCAGCGAGGCGCCAACCCCAAGTCCGGCCTTTTGGCTGGACTCCACAGCAGCGAGGCACACCGGGGCATGGGGCAATGCACACCCACTACCTGAGAAGCTCTTGGGAACACAGGCTTGGGAGTGAGGGCTGCAGCGGCATGATACACCAGGGGACGAGCCACTGACACTTGGGGCGAGGCACGGGAGTGCAGGAGAAGACAAAGTGCAGATAGAGCTACCATTGGGGATTACACTGGCATGCCGATGCTTACCCCACCAAACCCACACCACCATTACTCCTCCCACCACCACACACAACTGTGCACATGGCTGTGTCTGCCACCACATTGTGACCTATGTGCAGAGAGGCATGCGCTGATGGGGAACTCTGCACACACACTGTGCACAATGCAGTGGGGCAATTCCCATGGTGGGCTAGACACTGGGGGTGGCCTGGCTCAGGTGGTGCATGGGGGAGAGGTGGGGACACATGGGGGCCACTGCACAGAAACATGGAATGGCCAGGTTCTGGGGGGTCAGGGCCATGCACAAGGAGTGGGGAGGCAGCCTGCACTGCACCACACAGAAACACATACCCATCCCCTTCACTACCAGCATTTGTTCCACCACAGAACACACCTTCCCTCCCTCAATGGCACAAGCACCATTCAGACACACTGCAAAAAACAACCACACTGGCAACAGCCCCAAAACACACAATGCTCTTCCGCACAGCTAGATACCGCCACACAGACAACACCAACAACACCCAAACCACTCTTCCACTCAGCACACATGCACACCCACACCACAATCACCAACAAACCATGCTGACAGTTCCACTTGCTTGGCAGACACGCCTCCCACACAACACATTCAGATCTCTGGCATGCACATTCCCTTCACACCCAAAACGCACATCTGCGCACAACAACCAATCTCCAACAACAACCTGTACAACAACAACAATATTCACAAGCTGGCCTCCAACAATTGACAAGCTGGCCTCCAACAATTTACCACAGTGACTTCTACACACTAACTTTGACAGGATGCCACCCAAAAAAGGCCCCAGGCAATGCCGGGCACTCTGCTAGTTTTATATATTAGGCACTAAGATAACATCTCTTGGCAAAATCATTTCCTGTGACAGCCAATTGATTTTTTTCTAAAAACGTGAATGTTTTTAATGATGTTTAATCATTTTAAATTCCTTTTTTCCTATTGGCTAAAAATATTGTTGCCAAATCTTATGCAGTAGAGACAAGAAGCCTCGTGTATACACAACATGGGAAATGCGGGTGTCTGAGGCATTATACTCCCATTTCTGAAAATTTTGACTGTAACATGGAAGATACAGGTCCATTTGTATCCATGCAAGCATGGCTGAGATCTATGTTGAAAGAATACAAATGATTAATCCTCATCTCAAAGCCTCTATGTTCTAGTCTTTTGTTTAGAATCTGTGCACCAGATAAAGAAAGAAGCAAGTCAAAGAAGAAAAATTACACCTATTTTTCTATATCTTTAACTGCAAGCTTTACAGTTATCTAGAAAAAGTTTTTAAAGATATGCATTTAAATTTAAGTCACAATACCATAAAGCCTTTCTTCAACATTCTTCGTAGTGTTAAAATAGAAATAGACAAAACTAAGAAACAAAAACTCTTAGAAAAAATAGTTGGACTAAATGGTTGTTAACTCATTCTCATGACCAAATAATTTAATCTCCAATTTTGTTATTTTATTCCAAATGTTAGTGTCATACATGTTATTAAGTAAAGCAGCAATATTGATTAAAAATGAAGAACCCTGAAATTCCACAAAAACTTGAATAAGGCTTTTCAGACTGCGAGAGGACCTTATAATTATTTACTCTGATCTATAATATTTTTGTGTATATTTTTTTAAAAAACATCTACATCAGGGGTGCCCAAACATATTTCCCTATCATATTGGCCTTGTGCTTGAGTAGAGTGGGGTATAAATCCAATAAATAAATATATATTTTTGGATTAAAATGAAAAAAGTATTTGTTTCTTTGTTTCCTTCCTTCCTTCCCTCCTTACATACTTACTTGCATACTTACTTACTTAACATATAACTAAGCTCCAAAGAAATAGTGGGACATTTTCTTTGAGTCAATACAACTGCTTCAGCAAAAATAACGGATGAAATATCTGATTTTCACATGGGTCTTTTTAGCATGTACATACTATGTTTTTGGATGCCAGCACTAGAGCTTAAAATATCTGCAGTTGAATAAGATTATTAATGCCAGAACTGTAGAATAGCAATTTGTAAATTCTGCATTTTGAAAAGTTTGCAGATGATGCCATAATAATCACTGTGCAGCTAATGAGTCTAATACTAGAAAGGTAGAGAAGCAGATGTTGTCTTCCCAGGAGCACATGGTGAGGTAGTAAGTGTTTTTGAGAAACTTTCAAAATTACAACAGAAAAGGAAAAAAATCCACCCGCTACATATAGATCAGTAAGGTTGTTTTCATTTATCTTCTGTCTAAACACTATTGTATGTAGATGAGCAGTTGGGAAACTGGAATGTTGACAAATTTTTTGAGATGTATTTAATTCATATCTGCAAATGCTTCAGTACAACTATACATAAAGCTGCATGAAAATACAACAGAAACAAAACAAGAGGAGCTGTATTTCTAACCATGAATTACAAGGTAGACATATATTATTGTCCTCCCTAGCATCTCTCCCAGTATGACAATACATATATACTGTACCATTACTATAATGAAACCAGGGAACTCTTGTTTTGTTTGCTCAAAGATGTGGATCCTAAGTAGGAATGAAGGTTTGCTTCTATATCCAGGAACTAACAATTTTTATTTGCAGCAAATACAACTAAACTGAAAAGGCATCTCATGTGGAGGGATGAGTATTAGGAAAATTACATCTAGTCACCATTTTTAAGTGTGTGAATCTAATTTACTTTATCTGCATTATTTAATTATACATCTTTTATAAAATAATTATTTAATTATAAATCATTTGTAAAAGGCAAAAGATTTATACAATTCAAAGAAAAAAAATGGCAATGTAGTTCTTGGGTCAAAAAATTGGACATAAAATTGATATAATTGAGACATCTTCTGATAAAATGCCTATGTAAAGTGTAGAGAAATAAATGTGACTGGATGTTGGGTTCCCCTACCCCCCTCGAGATGCATGCAGGACTCCATATGCAATACCCAGCATCCATTACTGTAACTCTGCCATGTCAAACAGGCCGGTGATGAGCCGTATGTGTGATCTGGCTCTGTTTGTCATCCTTGGACAAAGTACTATTTGCTTCAGACATAGATAAACATATTTGGTCCCTTTGAAGAGAAATGACTCAATTTGTCTGGTTTTTATCTTAAACCAGGCCATCCGTGACAGCCCTTAATAAATTATGCATGAAATTGATTTAATCTCTGCTGGAAACATAATTTGTTTTGTAGAAAGTCCTCCACATTGTTTAGTCACACATTTATTACAGGCACCAGTTATAGGATGAATTCCAGGCATACCTTTATTTTTTAAAAAACAAAAAACAACTTCAACCCCTTCTCCAATTCTTAAACCTTTAAACAAGCTAAATATTTGACCTTCAAATGGAAGAAATGCTCTAGGACAGGGTTTCTCAACCTTGGGGCCTCAGATGTTTTTGAACAAGTGTCTGCAACATCCAGCCTGTGAGCCTAATTGGGCCTGTGCATGTAATAAATCTGGCCTTTGGTGAGAACGCGGGCACCACTAGGCCCACCCGCCACCACCAGAAGTCACAATAATCACTTACCATAATGGTGGTGGCGGGAATCGTGGGGGTTTTCTGGGGTTTTAGATAGCCTTCGTCACTCCACCATGGTGGTAGGAGGCTTTTTGGAGCAATTTAGCTCCATTTGAATATTTATTTATTTATTCAATTTGTATAGCCGCCCCAATCGATGTGTGACTCTGGGAGTCATACATAAAATCCCCAACGTTTAAACTCTAGAAACCCTTAAAATTCCTAAACACACTGAAAACTACCTCCCAACCGCACCAATTAAAAATCTAGTTAAAAACTTTTAAAAGCATGAGTGATTCTCTTCTAAATGAGCCGGGGGGTTGCTCCCTCTTCACTTCCCCACACTTGCCCTGTCAGCCAGGTTTTCAGCTCTTTCCAGAAGGGCAGCAGCTCTGTCTGGAGATGCAGTTCAACTGGCAGGAGGTTCCATAGGGCCGGAGCGAATACCGAAAAGGCTCTTCTAGTGCTAGAGAGGCGAGCCTCTCTAGCAGTTGGTATTTTTAAAGAGCCCCTCTGGTCCACTTTAGTGGGATGGGCAGATGTCCTTGGGGTGATGTGGTCTCTTAAGTATCCTGGCCCACTACCATGTAGGATTTTAAAGGTAATTACCAACACCTTGAATTGCACCCGGAGGCACACTGGCAACCAATGCAGCTCCCATAGCAGGGGTGAGGCACGGGTATAATGCCCGAAGCCATCACTACATGGGCAGCTGCATTCTGAACAAGCTGCAACCTCCGAATGATCATCAAGGGCAGCCCCATGTAGAGAGTATTACAATAATCCAGTCTGAAGGTGACCAGAGCATGTGTGTGTCCCGGTCCAGGAGCGGGTGTAAGTGGCGAATGACATGAAGTTGTGCAAAAGCCCTCCTAGCCAGGCAGAGCTTGCATCATTGGCTTGGTTCCTAGCGCAGAACCAGGAAGTTGCCCAGCGGTGCTTTCGAAGAGCCAAAACAAAATGGGGAAGGATTGGACAATTATTCAAATAGAGGAACCATGCTCTAAGAGGCCTCCTACCACCATGGGGAGCGACAGAGGCTGTGCAAGAAGCTGGAAAGATGGTGTGCTGGGCACCACCACTGCCACCACTGCCACTGCCACTGCTGACGATGACAAAAATGTAAGTCCAGGGAACAACTATGCTTCCACCCACCACCCATCTGTGTGAGGGGGCCATTTCTGTCCCACGGTGTGAAAATGTTGCAAACCCCTGTTCTCGAACTTCAATTATCAGAAGCACAAGTCAGTACACCTACTGATTGAGGCGTCTGGAAATTGAAGTCCCAAAACATCTGGGGGCCCAAGGATGTGAAACCCTGCTTTAGGCTATTAACTCTCCATCCACCACACAGTCATAGGATATGAATAAGAGAAGGATTTATACCTGAGCTGTATCAATGATGTTTCACTTTGCTGATGAATCTTGCTATTAATTTATCTTTCACACTATTTGCCAGCGGCCATCCACAATAGAAGCTTTATTGCTGCTGAAGCATTGCTATATTACAAGTTGGGGAAAAATTAGCTTCATCCTTCAACACTCCATCTATGTTAAAGCATTGGCCTTATTTCTTTATTTAGTCCTATTTCTTCTTAAAATCGTGTATTTAGTTGTCAATAGAATGTCATATTTTTCACATGTTCTTCTTGTCACATATGGTCTTCTTGTCATTAATATGTATTGATTTCCACATAGAATTAAAGCATAGGGTTGGAAATGAGGACACCAATGTTCTTAATGTCTTCACTTTAGCTGTTTCTACTGATTTGATATACCTGGAGCAGAAAAGATAGTGGACATATACTCTGATGGAATGCATGAAAAAGGCCATGAGATGATGTGGCTGACTCCAGTGACTTAGGTGATCAGGTAGAAACATTTTCGAAGGGATGGGGCTATTTTGCCCCAGACCGACCCGGTGCGCAACTTGGGGGTCCTCCTGGATTCGCGGCTGCTGCTAGAAGAACAGGTGGCGGCTGTGGCCAGGAGGGCCTTCGCCCAACTTCGGGTGATTCGCCAGTTGCGCCCGCTCCTGGACCGGGACTCTTTGCTCATGGTCACTCATGCTCTGGTTACCTCCAGACTAGACTACTGTAATGCGCTCTACATGGGGCTGCCCTTGATGACCATTCGGAGGCTGCAGCTGGTCCAGAATGCGGCGGCCCGGGTGGTGATGGGGTGTGGACGTTATGCCCATGCCTCACCACTGCTGCGGGAGCTGCACTGGTTACCAGTTTGTCTCCGGGTGCAATTCAAGGTGCTGGTTTTGACCTTTAAAGCCCTATATGGTAGTGGGCCAGGTTACCTTAGAGACCGCATCGCCCTAAGGACGTCTGTCCGTCCAACCAGAGCGGACCGGAGGGGCTCTCTAATTGTGCCATCGGCCAGGGGGGCACGCCTCTCTGGCACAAGGAGGAGAGCCTTCTCTGTGTCCGCACCGGCCCTTTGGAACCTCCTGCCTGTGGAACTGCGTCTCCAGACGGAGTTGTTGCCCTTTAGAAAAGAACTAAAAACCTGGCTGGCGGGCCAAGTTTGGGGTGCAGGTGGAGGGGTGGCTTCCGTTGGGTGGTTAATATAGGGGAGGATGCCTGCCCCACGGTTTCTTCAGTTCCTGCACCCCTCTCTTTTTAGGGGTGGGTTCTTATTGCTGGTTTTTATCTGTTTTTATTTGTTTTTATCTGTTTTTACCCATTGTTGTGAACCGCCTGGAGTCGGCTTTGGCTGAGTGGGCGGTATAGAAATTTGACAATAAATAAAATAAATAAATAAATAAATATACATTAAGTTTATAACTATCCCAGAAAAAACATCTACAAATGATATGAAGAAGAAAAAAGAGGTATTACAAGAATTTCATAAGAGCTTTACAATTTCCTATTTCCTGGACTATCTTTCCCACTCTGTCACATGATTTTTTAGAAGAGCTGGAGATGGGATTAGACAGCATGACTCTGCATTCCCATACCTACCTCTGTTGCCTTTCCCTTCCTCCATCATTCCTCTGTCCAAATGAGTAGCTGCTGGTTGTACTATTTGACAAATTGAAACAATTACCTCTGGTAGTAGCATCTGCTAGGGAATGGCATGAGGAGTGGTAGCCAGTTATCTGAAGACTGAGTTGTCCATGCCAGGTTGCATATGCCACATTTTTAGCTATTCTGCTCTCTTTAGTTTCAGTGGAAGATATTGTCTTCCATTAACAGTGACATGAAAGTCTTCTATACATGGTATACGGCCATCATACCTCCTGCCAACCGAGCTACGTCTCTGGACAGAATTGCTGCCTTTCAGAAAAAAACTTAAAATCTGGCTGGCCGGTCAAGTGTGGGGTGCAGGTGGAAGGGTAACCTCCATTGGGTGGCTGGTGTAGAAGAACTCCTCCCCATGGTGTCTTTGGATCCTGCACCCCTTGTTTTAGGGGAGGGGTAGTTTTAACTGTTTTTAACATGTTTTTTAAATTGTCATTGTGAACCGCCCTGAGTCGGTTTTGGCTGAGTGGGTGGTATATAAATTTGACAATTAAATTAAAATAAAACCATTATATTCTTCATGTCTTAGAGCAAAATAGCTTAGGCCCCTCTGCTATGAGCAACCAGTTTTTCTCACAACATCCTATGAGAAAGATAACAAAGGCTGAAATCTATATCTAGGAAAGAATGTACACTAAACAACAATGAATCATGCACTGTATTTTCCCCTCAACGTAGGTGCATAAAGAGGAGTCTGACGGAAGGGGCCCTTACATGATTACCCTTTGTTTTTTATGTAAGTAAGCAGAATTCTGGCCAATGAGCATAAATTTGCCTGGGTACCCACTTAGAAATGGTGTCTTATTGTAGCCTCAGCAGTGCTGAGTTGGCTGACAGTGTACAAGTTGTATTGGTTACAGGCATAACATTATGGTTCTACAAGCTATAAATAAGAAAGGTTTGAATAATTCCATTGGCTTTTTCAGTAAAACTGAATTTCAAAAGAAACTTGAACTTTTGCCCTTATATCAAAACTCTAGGTTGCCTTTGTTAGACCCCTTCTAATTAAGGACTTGGGGATATTCAAAAGGGCTGAAACACCTTTGTCTTTATTTTTTTTAAAAAATCTGATATTCTGTATTATATGGTTCTTGTGGAAGTTGAGAATATGTCCTTGTGCAATAAAGTTGCCCAGAAAAGTTTATTTGCCACAGTAGCATAATAATAGTTTTGTTGTTTGGGGTTTTAAAAAGACCAGTGTCATTGCTCTCTATTAGTTTTCCTTTAAACATATTTAAGCCATAAATTTTTCCTACTGTGAATCTACAATTACCTCAAAGAAATGTATCAGAATCATGGTAAATGAAAATGAAAAACTCAGTAATACTTGTCATCAAAAGAACTCAAGGGGAATTCTATAAGAAATTAAATTGGTTTGATTATAATTACCAAAAGCCTTCCCATTTGTATAGATATTTGCAAGAAATAAAATAAAAAAGATATGAGAATTGCTTATGTAAATAACAATAGGGAAAAGAGAAAATGATTTTTCATTTATATTGAAATGCAATAAGCAAAATGAGTTAGAAATTATCTTGCAAGCAGTATTGTTTGATAAGAAAACTCAGTGCCAGTTCTTCTAAGCAGCAATTCAATATTACTGAGAACATTAAAACATCTCACTCAAAAACAATGAACAACCTTGGTACATCCAGCCAAACCAACCAGATGTTTTCAAACGTATATAACAGAGGCAAAATGTTAAGTGTTCACAGACAGGAGACATCTATATATTTTAAAAATATAGTTGTTGTTGTTGTCATTGTTGTTCAGTTGCATAGTCGAGTCCAACCCTTTGCGACCCCATGGACCACTGTAAGCCAAGCACCTCTGTCTTCCACCATCCTCCACAGCCTGCTCAGCTCTTCTCCCATTTTGTGAACAATGCCATCTAACCAGATGGCATCCTCTGCTGCCCCCTTCTTCTTTTGCCTTCTTTCCCAAAATCAAGGCCTTGTTGAGTGAATCCTCTCTTCTTATCTGGTGTCCAAAGTACAATGCTTCATATTCAATATTTGTCCTTCCAAGAAGCATTCAGGGTACTCACAAAATTCTTCTCCAGCACCACATTTCAAAGGCGTCTATTCTTCTGCGCTCAGCCTTCCTTACGGGCCAGCTCTCACAACCATACATTACTACTGGGACTACCATTGCTTTGACTATGCAGCCTTTCTTGGCAGGGTGGTGTCTCTACTTTTTATTATGTTCCCTAGGTTTCTCATAGCTTGCCTCCCAAGAATTAATTGTCTTTTTATTTCATGGCTACAATCCCCATCTGCAGTGATCTTTGATCCCAAGAAGGTAAAGTCTGTCCCTGTTTCTATTTCTTCCCCTTCTATTTTCCAGGGAGTGATAGGGCTGGTTGTCATTATCTTGGGTTTTTCGGGTGGGGGAGTATGTTGCATCTCAGACCACTCTCTTCTTTCTTGAACTCTCTTCTTTCACCCTAATCAAGAGGTTCTTTAGGTGTTCTTCACTTTCTACCATTAGTTTAGTTTAGTTTATTCGATTTATTAGGGTAGTATCATCTGCATATCTCAAGTTGTTGATGTTTCTCCCAGCAATTTTAATTCCAGTAGATATATAGTAGAGGAATCATTTTCACTCTGTACTTGTACCATGAATATCCAATATAGTGGAGTGGAGAATTGTGCCAGAAGCTGAAGGCAGATGTTTCTGGATAGCCCCTAAGCCCCATATACCTAGGGGAAAAATATGTCAAAAATGGAGAATTGTAGTTCTAGTGACCATGGAGAATTGTAGTTCTAGTGGCCTATAGAGGTACAGCTCTTTGCTCCTCTACCTGAAAAGGAGTTGATGCAGCTCACAATGTCTGGAATAATGGGTGGATGCAGCTGCTAGGCCTTCTAAAGCTGCCCATCCCAGAGGTAAAGCATAGCTTTTTCCAGACAGTTATAATAGACAAAATCTGTCAAATCTATGTATGTATATATACAACATATATCTAATCAATATAAACAAACCTAACATTGTTGGCTGCATTTGATACATCTGAAAAGAACCTTGCTATTACACACTGAAAGCCCCAAGGTATAATTAAGTTGGAAGAACTTTGATATTTTTGAGGGATGTGATTTGCTTCAGACAAATGCCAGACTGAAGATAAATGCCAGCTTCCAACAAGGCTGTCCTCATCTCTATAGTGTCTTCTTTTCCCACATGCATATACTGTATAGTACATATTTTGTTCCTTTGCTGTTGCATGTTTTCTGTGAGATGAAATCTATCCCTTTCTTGGTTTATCCCCCCCCCCCATAGTTCTGCACATATTTTAATTTGTGTGCATTACTTGGACACTTCCTCTACCAACTCAGAAATCATAGCTTTTGCTTTAAATAGAAGCTCCGTTATTGGGGATTTCCCTGGTTTATGATATGCTTAAACCTTATAATCAGGAAAAGGGAACCATCTTCACTGAACAATCTGAACATCTTCACTGTAAGAGAAAATTATTGAGAAGCCAATAAATAAACAGAAAAGAAAACAGTCAGTGGCATCTTTAAACCTTAGGCTCACTACAGGAAGCAGACCAATTTCTCCTAGTCAGTTCTTTCTGGAATTACATTAACTCAAAAAGAAAAGAAAGTTATTATTTAAGCCCATTAACCCTTATTAGGCTTTTTGTCCTTTTTCTTCTGTTTTGTTTGCTTGCTTTTTGCCTAATATACTTGCACATGTGAGACTAACACAGCTACTTCTTTAAAAACTGCAGCTATTGTTGGTGTTGGTCAATATAATTTATTGCAGCTGAGTTTTGAAGATAACATAAATAGAAAATGAAATCTGGGAGGTTAAATATTTGGGCTGAAGAATTTTGAAAACTGGTTTGAATGAAGCACAATATTGTTTAGATCTATTCCATCAAAAGTTGTAATGGTCATGATTATACACATGATTATGTCCCAGGAGAGGAACAAGAAAAAGATCAGCATCCCTCCCCTCTGGTAAGGTTAACTTTCAGTGTACCATATTTAACCTTGGAGCATATTTTCTGGGGAAACCCTAACCCTGCAATATTTCTACCATGCAACCAGTTGCACAACTGATCTATGAACCAGATTTTAAAAATCTGTATATGATGGGCAGTCTGAAGGAACAGGGGATGCTAACATGATTGACATTCTATCCCACATTCTGGCAATAAAGGGCTGGTATGTATGTTTTATCATATGTTGGCCTCAACATATTTTCCTTAGGACTATTTCAATGTGTCCAGTAAATTCTTAGTATCTTGCAATATACCTGTATTTCAAATGCTTCTGTCTCTCTTTTAGGATGTGTTATGAGTTGTCAAATGACATCTGATGTACAGTGACCTTAACATACTTTTCAAGGCAAGTGAGATGTTTGTGCAGTGGTTTTAACCATGTCAAACCCCCTCCACATGAGTTTCCATTATTGGGTGGGGATCCCAACCCACCTCTGCTGAGTCCTAGGCTATCACTCTACCCATTCTATTACACTGGATACCAAAAGCTATTGTTAATAGCTGGATTTAAAATAAAAAAATCAGGAAAAGTGAATTCTCAAATTCAGTGTTAACCTTTTTAACTGCAATTTTGAACTTCAATTAACTTTTAAAACTATTTTTACCTGGGCACCCCATTTATTCCCTGGGTGGCAGTCTCAGATCAGTAGAAATGGGCAATCAAATATACCTGGACATCCTATTTATTCCCTGGATGGCAGTCTTGGATTAGCAGACATGGCATGATGGCCAGTCTTGAATCAGCAGACATGGTATGTTGGCTTCAAAATGACTTCTCCAGAACATATGGGAGGCCTGGATGATGGTGAGGAGATTCCCCACCCTATGTTCCTACTGGACATGGGGGAAGGTTTTCTACCTGTTAGTCTTCAATTGACTAGTGTGAGAATTTATATTTAACTTCAGGCAGGCAAAAAGGAGGATAGCAGACCAGTCCAGACATGGACATATAATGGGAGCCAGGAGGCTGTTCCTGCTGCTTTTCAAAATGTGTGTGTGCGCGCGCGCACACGCAGCATAATCACAAGTACCCGGGAGTGCACAGGAGCAATGGGATAGCATGGCAAACTGAGTTGAGCCAGATGGAAGAGCTCCTAAAGGACCTGGAGAATCAGCCTGGAAATATTGGCACTTTGTTCTTCAGAAGGATTGTGTGTGTGTGTGTGTGTGTGTGTGTGTGTGTGTGTGTGTGTGTGTGTGTGTGTGTGTGTGTGTGTGTGTGTGTGTGTGTGTGTGTATTGTTAATAGAAGGCAGTTTCCAATCATTGAGTCATCTGGGGCAGCCTGGGCCCATATTGACCAACATTCCAATAGCTGAATTACTGACTGGAAGTCTCAGGCAGCCACAGCTTAGGAGGTGAGGATCAGCCTGGTTGTACTCCCATATGGGTGATATGTACATATATTGTCAGATATAATATCACACACTTACAATCTCCACATACCACAATGCAATGCTCTAATGTGTCATGACACTGTTGCCCTATAACCCATGACCCGGTGACATCACCAACCCTATTAAAGGACCCTAACCTTTCCCACTCCTCACTTCCCTTGCTGACCCTAGAGATCACCACTGACCGCCACGTGGGCAGTGGAAATAAAGACTATTAAAAGGTAATAGCTGTCTCTGGAGTTATTGAACCTATCCATCAGCATCTCTCTAACAAAATGGTAGCAGAGAGGATGGTTTGTCCATAATTAACTCCAAAACAAACAAAGATGACCAAAAGAAATACCCGAGCAAAGAAGGCTAAGGCACAGGCCAGCCCTGCGGGTGCCAGTGGAGAACCCGAACCGGTGGCGGAAGAAGGTATCCCTGACCATACCATCATGGAGATGGACCCAGATGGCCAGACGAAGGTGGGGGCCGGAGGGGCAATTACCAAAGACTTTGACCAGAGCAGCGCGATCATAGTGGACACACTGTTCAAGGCAATCGGTTGAGTGGGAGGAGGAACGATTTCCATGGCGGAGCTACTGGCTCTGATGCAAGAGGAAAGAGAACCCCCCATCATCAGCACGGTAAGCCCAACCACGGGAACCTCCACGGCGGGAACCCCTAGCACCATGCCGAGTTTGAATCCAGCCAAGATGACCAACCAATCACAACCAGCAGCCCTAGGGGCGGGAAACCCAGAAAGCCCCAACAGAGACAATGAATGAAGCAACCACTCGAACGAACAAACAAGACCAAAAAACAAACTGAACACCCCGGCCACGCAGGTACAAGACACACCAGGGGCCCCAGCAGAAAATATGGAGGGGAGCTGGGACTCATGGCGGGAGGCAGCGGGAGGGCCCATGATTTTCCCACCACAGGACCCATGGGTGAATCCCATGAGAGAAGCCCCCCAGCTTACAGCTAGCATAAGGGAAGGCTCAGCTGAAGCCGGGAACCATGTGGCCGTATTCCTGGGGGGTTGGAATTTCTTCCCCTGATAAGGCATCCTGAAGACCACAACCTCAGGAGCACCAATCCGAGTACGGCCCCTTCCCAGAACCCACGCACAACGAGAGGCCCGAACGTGGATGAGAGAGAGAGAGAGAGAGAGGTGATCCCAGGTACCCCTACCATAACCGTGAATCCCACGCCTACGGGGAGGGAATGCGTATGATAGACAGGTGAGGTGAAGGAACCTACCTTGCTGCAACGCATCTGACTGAGCACCGATCCCAAGCTATGCGGCTCCAGTTAAGTACCTCCTTAACAACCCAGCAATGGCCAACACAAGGTTTCCAGGAGCCATCGAACGCCATCAGAGAGGAAGCAAGCCACCCAGAAAGTCTTCACTCCAGGCAGACGGGATCTCTGGAGCAGACGTCCTTCCCCTATGACGATCAGTGCAGAATGAGCTTTGCACAGGCGCAAACATCCCAAATCAGCTCCACCTACCGGACGGAAGAGGGGAACGAGGAGGAACAACAAGCAAGAACCAGCCAACTAACACCTGAAAGGGAAGAGAGCTCCACCTGCAGGGCACAAGGATTACAGCAGGCGGGCTTTTCAAAACTGACAGACTGTGTCCCAATACCTTATTGCCAATTCCAAGATAGACCAGGACACCTGGGTTCAAGACACAGCACCAACAGCAACCCCAGCCAATGAAGCTTACTGCCAAGCAACTTCCCCGTGCTCTGCATGAATGGCAGAAATCTAATTGACTGGGCTCAACAATTTCAAGTGCTTCTAATGTGAGGGGGCGCTCAATTTCTGATCCGAAACCCACCAAGGAAACCATGGGACTTAGAGACGGATAGGTTGCACCATAGGGTATTCTGCCTGCTGCTAAGCTCCATTGACTCTGCCATCTATGGCAACATCCCACATGGGTTAACCGTGTCTGAGGTATGGGAGAGATTGTCTAATATGTTTTATTGCCCAAACAGGAGTACGACCAGCTTGCTGCTGAGAGAGCTGTATGCATTCAAACTTAAGGAAGGGACTCCAATGAGTGAACACTTAATAAGATTAGGCAACATGAGGTTGGATCTGGTAAGAAGGGGTGAAAACATCACAGAGCAATCTCAAGCATCATATACAACTCTCTCAACCCAAGCTGGGATTACTTCCTGAGTCAATTAGATAGCGGTGACAACATTAGCCTTGAGTTTCTCACCAGAAAGCTCATATCTGAAGACAACATTAGGAGAGAAAGGGCCCTAATGCGTAGGGAAGGTAGACCACCCAAAAGGGTAAATTTTACAGAGCAGTCAAGCCTGCCCCCAGGGTGCTATACATGTGTATCCAACAGGCATCTCAGAAGGGACTGTCCCATGTCCAACAAGGACAAGAGAATCAGCAACCAATCACGCTCACACGATAGGGTACATCATGACAGTATGCCAGTGCCAAGGCATGGGTCACAGGATGGGCATCCACGTAGATATGGAAGTGACAGAGACAGGGATGACAGGCGATGGAGGTCACCTAGCCCTGGGAGAGATCACAGGACACAGACAGAGCCAAGGAAACATAAGCCAGATTCCATAAACGTGGTGAAACATAGCAATGAAACCAGGCACCACAATGCAGACTGGCCCACAGACGGCCATGGGCAATGCTGGCTAATAGACTCTGGAGCCAGTACCCACACATCATGCCACAGAGAAATATTCAGTTCATTCAAGGAAGATTTCTTCAGGATCAAGGTTGCCAATCAGGAACACGCAAGGGTAGTCGGCAGGGGCAACGTGAACATTCCTGAAATTGGTGTGGTCAGGAACATCCTTTTTGTCCCCGGAATATTGTACAACGTGCTTGCCGCCAACAGGCTCACCGTAGACCCAGAACTGATGATAGTATTCAAGAATAGTAAGGCATCCATCAAAAGAAGAGGAAAGGGAATAGGAAGCATGGAAACCATAGGAGGCCTGTCATACTTCCTGGCCAAGATGGAGACCAAAGCCAGAGGCATGATTGGACTACTCAAGGACAACAACGAAGAGGCAACACAAGAGAATAACCCAAACACCCCCGAAGAGGCTGAGGGCACGAGCTCAGAAGGAGAGGAAAACAATCCCCACGATTCAGCAGAAATTGAAGGGGACACAGATGCAAAACAGGTAGCATCCCACATTTCCATAGGGAGACCCACACACAATAAGTGTGCACATCAGCTACATCAAAAGCTAGGACACATAGGGTTTCCAATAGTCAAGAAAATGCTGGAATGCTCAGAAGGTCTAAAGGTCAAGAATTGCGAGAACTACCTGGAATGCTCCGTATGCAAAAGTTCCAAATCAAGGGTTGAACCACAGCCAAAGACATCCACCAGAAGGTCAGACCACCCATTCCAGTTGGTCCACCTTGACCTAGTAGGACCACTTAAGAAGTCCCTGGGCCAAAAAAGATTTTTCCTGACAATAGTGGATGACTTCAGCAGGTACGGCTTCGTATAAACTCTCAAGAGCAAGGATGAAACCTTCACCAAATTCAAGGAATTCTATAAAAGGGTACAAACCCAACACAACATCAACATAAAGCAACTAATGACAGACCGTGGCTCAGAATTCCTATCCAAGGAGTTTAAGAATTGGGTAGTCGAGAAGGGGATGCTGCATTTCAAGACTGCACCATTCTCCGCATTCCAAAACAGAGTTGCCGAACGAAGGAATGGAGTACTCCAAACCATGATCAGGTGCACAATTGAAGATGCAGACCTGAACTTCTCCTATTGGGGAGAAGCACTGTTGTACTCGAACTACACACTGAACAGACTGTGGTCCAGCGTCGTTGGAAAAACACCCTATGAAGCCATGTACAACCAGAAACCCAAGCTGACACACCTTCACATTTTAGGGGTATTTGCAGACCTGCACATACCAAAACAGTTGAGGGAAAGGGGAGAAAGGATGACAAGAAAATTAAGGTTCCTAGGGTATGAACCAGGTTCAAAGGCGTACCGATTCCTGGACCGCAACCTCAGGATAGTGGTATCCAGGTCAGCCACTTTCCATGAGCACGTGAACTGGAGCAGTATACATGCGAACAAAATCCTGACAAGTGGGCACAAACAAGAAGAGGCTTAAAGCATCGTCAGTAGATCCAAGACCCAGTGGGCTAGGAAAAATGACACATAACAAGGTTGAAAAACAACAATCACGCCAGAGCTCTGTAGATACTGAAGATGCCAAATTGCCAAGTCCACCAGAAATGGAACCCAGGAGGTCAACCAGGTCAACCAAGAGCCAGATCCCAAAGGGGCTGTAGGATTATGTAATGGGTATAGACGCCGAGACGCCTACACCGAGACGCCTATCAATTACAACAATATAACCAAACTGCCACTACTGGAATAGGACAGATGGAAGAAGGCAATGGAAAAGGAGATGGAGAGCCTCACGGCCCTAAACGTATACACACCAGCACAAGTTCCGGAGAATCAGAAGGCGATAGGGACGAAATGGGTATTCAGAATCAAACAACTAGAAGATGGCCAGAAACTGTACAAGGCCAGACTAGTAACACAGGGTTTCTCCCAGAGATACCCAGATGACTACAATGAAACATACTCCCCCACTGTTAAGGCAGAGAGCGTAAAGGCAGCCCTAGTGATGGCATCAGTTCTAGGGGAACAAGTATACCAATTCGATGTACAAACAGCTTACCTGCATGAGGAACTAGACAAGGAATTGTATGTCAAGGCAGCTCCTGGGATCAGATGTAAGAGTGGCGAAACCTGGTTGCTCAATAAGAGTTTGTACGGGCTAAAACAGTCTAGTAAAATATGGTATGAATGTCTGTCTGAAGCACTGGAGAGATTGGGTTTCTTTCCCAATGAGGACGACAGATGCATGTTTGTAAGGAAATCGCAAGGGGAGACAGAGAAATTACTGGTTTACGTTGATGACTTATTGTATTTCGGAAAGGACAAATCAAAGTGTGACAAATTTGCTCAAGACCTGCGGAAACACTTCTCCTTGAAGAGCCTAGGAGAAATAAACATGTACCTAGGGGTACAAATTTCAAGAGTACAAGAGGGCTTTGCGATCTCCCAGAGGGAAAAGATACTCGAACTCCTTGAGAGATGTAACATGCCCACCCCTGTGGAACACCCATCCACACAGACTTTCTCAAAAACGCACAAGAACAAGGGGAGCAATTCGAAGATAACAACCTCTACAGGTCAACCATCAGGTCACTACTGTACATCGCCACCTGGACCAGGCCAGACATCATGTTGGTAGTGAATCTTCTCTCTAGATACTCGAACAACCCCAAGGTCCACTACTGGACAGCAGTCAAGAGGTTATTGAGATACCTCAAGGGCACCATTGACACAAAACTACTGCTCACACCTCAAATGACAAACAAAATCAAGCTCTCATGTTACGCAGATGCTGACTGGGCAGATGACTCAAAATCAAGGAAAAGCACATCAGGTTACCTAGTATTCCTGAATGGGAGCCCTATATACTGGTGCACAGGAAAACAGGATCTAATATCCACATCCACAGCAGAAGCAGAATATGTCTGCATGTCCAGCGCCGCAAATGATCTAATCTGGTTCAATAAAGTAATCTCCAATGTCTGGGGGAAGCCAAGTCTACCCATCATTATCCATGAAGATAACACAGCAGCAATAAACATATTGAAGGCTGAGGCAATAGGAAAAAGTTCCAGGCATATAGACATCAAATACAGACACATGAGGAAACTTTCAAAAAGAGGCTTCATAGATCTTGTTCATTGCGACACCAAGGACCAGATTGCTGACATACTAACCAAACCACTCCCATTAGCACAACACAATCATTTATTCAAAAAATTATGTCTTAGCGAGTGAATGAATGTCTATTGTCATATGCAATCGAAGTGTCTGATATTAGAAGGGGTTTTGTCAGATATAATATCACACACTTACGATCCCCATATACCACAATGCAATTCTCTAATGTGTCATGACACTGTTGCCCTATCATGACCCGGTGACATCACCAACCCTATTATAGGACCCTATCCTTTCCCACTCCTCACTTCCCTTGCTGACCCTAGAGAGCACCACTGACCACCATGTGGGCAGTGGAAATAAAGTCTATTAAAAGGTAATAGCTGTCTCTGGAGTTATTGGACCTATCTATCAGCATCTCTCTAACATATATACTCTCTATTAAAGAGGTGGAATCTGTCTCCACATTCCACTGGCATACCATAGATGAGCAGTAGTCAATGGAGCAGATGACACCACTACTCACAATGGTAACAGTACAAAGGGACAACATTGGAATGAAGATTGGAAAGACAGAAAGAAGGTCACCCCAATTTCCCCTACCTTTTCTCCTCAGCCAGGCGATGCAAAGGTTGTGCTGCTTTGTGGGGACAGAGCCTGTTACAAACCAGAGCAGTTGACACACAGATTTGTACTTTATTCTTCAGAAGGATTTATTTATTTATTTATTTATTAGTCACATATCTATTGCTGCCCAATCGGCAAGCAACTCTGGGCGGTGTACAACTAAGGATGTGTGTGTGGTAAATGAGAAGTGGTTTCTAATCCAGATCCTTTTTCTGTATTCACATCACACCTTTGTTGAAACAAATTACTACCATCCCCCCAGAATAAATGGTTTGCAACATCTTCTTAATGAAAGAGATCAGCAAGCATCTATTGCCTTATACAGGTACCCAATTTGTTTCTCTTAGTGCAAAGTTACCAGTGCAAGGGTAGCAAAACATTAGCATTCCAGATGTTTTAAACTACAACTCCCAGAATATCTGGCCTGCATTGTCCATTGTAATGAACTATGGGAGTCATCGTACAATCATATAGCCTTTCAACATTTTGTGACACCTGTGTTAATTCCACTGCTTATCAGCATCAACAGCATGAATGCATACTGGGGCATTTGACAAAGGACAATTCTTTCAATTTTGGAATTATCAGATAGCACAACTGTCACTTGAGAGACCCACCTGCATGTGTGACTTCATGAAAAGGCCAAAGATGCTGAATTTGGTGTCCAGTGAAATCCCAGAGAAATATCGCCTTCATCTGTATGCATCTTTCTGCTACTACCCCATTTCCTTCACTGTTTGCAAGATAGCAATTGCTGATACACAAAATTTGATAAACAAGAGGGTCCTTTCTTGTTTCTTAAAGGATATAAAGAGTGATCCAGATCCTTTCAAAAATAATAATAAGTGTTTTTCCTCCATGAAAACAGACTAACTATATTGCCTTCTATTTCATGTACAAAATCCATAACAAAAAAGCAATCATTTTCTGTTTTCTACTCCTTGTGGTTTAAAAAGTCTTGTTTGTGTGTGTGATTAAATTTCAATGAGTTGTAGGGCTTTTTACGCCACTTATATTACTGGCTTCTCGTTATTCCTCCCACGTTCTAGTGTTTTGCTCTGTATACTCTTGCATCTTTGTCTTAAACCTGGACATAGTGAGAAATGACTATGTTGCTGTTCTTAGCACCACACCGAGTTTGAACATTATCCTTTCTTAGCCTTTCCTTTGCTATTTCCAGCTTGCAGCGATAGCTGTTTTCCATGTCAGCTTCTTCTCCTCCCCCTGGCTCCCTTCCTCGAAACTCTAGATGACAAAATTATCCATCTTTTTTGTGACTTGTCTAAAAATCCAAGGTAATGTCACCAGAACCTTCGGGGCCATTCTGCAGCAGTGACAGCTGCAGGGAGAAGCTGAGGAAGTCAAGGCAGGCTTTGCAGTCGTGTTTGGTTTTATAATAGCAGCTTCCTCCTCCTATATTTGTCAATTTTTATTTTGCAGTTCAGTCAGCAATGGCACGTGCTGTTTGCCTCCTGTCTGTTCTGTAAAATAGAAGGAGTCATTTTCTCTTCTAGGTGACTGTTTTAAAAAGAAGCCTCTCCACAGCTTCCCTAATGGCTGTGTGCTAAAACTGCAGCCTGTGCTCAGGTGGAACAGCCTTCAGGGAGTGAAAGCTTTCAGGAATATACCAAGCAAGGCTGGTGTCAGCACCTGCCATCCTTGGGCAGCTGCCAAAGCCTCAGGGCTCTGGCAGGTCCCACTGGTGAAGCTTAGCCTTCTTCACCTCCCTGAATTCATTTATATTTTTCCTGAGGCTCAAATTAGCCTCTCTTTCCCACAGAGTCTCCAAGCTAGTCTTACTTTGGAGTCTTACAAGAAATTAAAAGAATGGCAGAAACCAACACCTCAGCACAGCTTACAGCATTTTCTACCACTTATGGAAATGTTACATTCTTCATTTCAGCTTGTGTTTCCTGATTTTGTATCAGGTTGTGAGACTGTTTTCCGCCTTATGATGGAAATGTTAGTTTATGTTGATATATGTTTTTCTTAACATATTTTTCACAGTCTAAGGAAATTTTTTTGCACTGTGCAGTGTTTGTCTACATTTTTCAAAGATCTACATTTGTCTGAGTATAAATCAATAATGCAGAAAAGGAAAAGAATATATCATTTGCAGTTTCTTTCCCTCTACAGTTTCAGATGAGAAGTTGAAGGATATAAGGAAACTAAAGGAAGAGACAGATAATTTTGTTTTGTGAAAAAATTATTCATTTCTTTCCTGACTTGTCTGAAAAACAAGCCAATGCACAAGAAACCATTGGGACAGCTCAAAAGATTCAGGGTGAGGGATGGGAAAGAAATTTCAATTAACTGAATATTTCTCATGTATTGATCCCATTTACAATGAATTTATCCAGTGAGTTTTCTCAGCTAGAGAATATTAGTGTGTGTACAAAATTTTTAGTTTCTCATCCTATAGAAAGAAATACAAGTGGCAGTTTTCCCCACTTTGAGTTATGCGTGGTGATCTCTAGGGTCCACTGCTTCGGGGGCTGCACTGGTTACCAGTTTGTCTCCGGGTGCAATTCAAGGTGCTGGTTTTGACCTTTAAAGCCCTACATGGTAGTGGGCCAGGGTATCTTAGAGACCGCATCGCCCTAAGGATGTCTGTCCATCCAACCAGAGCGGACCGGAGGGGCTCTCTAATTGTGCCATCAGCCAGGGGGGCTCGCCTCTCTGGCACAAGGAGGAGGGCCTTCTCCATGACTGCACCGGCCCTTTGGAACCTCCTGCCTGTGGAACTGCGACTCCAGACGGAGTTGTTGCCCTTTAGGAAGGAACTAAAGACCTGGCTGGCGGGCCAAGTTTGGGGTGCGGGTGGGGATGGGGGTACCATTGGGTGGTTGGTATAGAGAAGTCTGCCTTCCTCCAAGGTCCTTTCGGTTCTTGCGCACCTTTTAGGGGTGGGTTAACTTTTAACTTTGTTTTATTATGCATCTTTTATGTATTTACTGTCCACTGTGTAAACCGCCCTGAGTTGGGTTGTACCTGAGTGGGCGGTATATAAGCGTGAAAAATAAATAAATAAATAAATAAATGCGTGAATAAATGGACACAACTCAAAAACTATATAGTTGAAAAATACATATAAGTGCACTTCAGTTATTCTAGAAAATGCAAAATAAATTAAGGACACTAAAATATTTTAAAGAGATTGAATTAGGAAAAATGTTCTTATTTTGTGCACAATATGCTCACATTTGCATTTGGGAAAAATCCACATTCTTGTAACCTGATATGAATAAGGCAAAGAAGAAAATTGAGGTGGGATTTAGAGAGTTTCATATAATTGAGGTGAGGAGATTTTTACATCCCAGTCCAAGGCACATTTCAGGAAATTCAAGAAAACAAGCCTTGATATTTCTTCTTAGCAAAGATGAAGCTTTCTCATTACTTTCTGCTGATTTTATTAATTGGTCCAAAGTATTTGGTCACATATGAGACATGGAAGCTACTGACTTACAATGGTCTAACTCAGGAGTTCTCAACCTTTTAAAACCAGGGGCTGGGTCACACTCCCTCAGACAGCTTCAGACACACATAGATACACACATTCTCTCTCTCCCACTCCTGTGCTTTTAAGCACATGCACACACACTAGCTCACTTGCTCATTCACTCACTGGGTCAATAATAATGGTTGAAAGGATTTTTGCTGAAGAAACTCTGTTTCATGGACTTCATACACAATAGCTCTCATTAAAATACAATCTGGGAGTTAAGTCTGTTGGGGTTTCCTTATTTTGGGCTCTTAAAAGGTTAAGGGGAGCGAATATAGCTTCCCAGAGTGGTCAAGGGAAAGGACGGCTGGTCCAGGGAAAGGATGACAATCTAGGAGTGTTGTGTATTAAGGTTACTCATGCATTAGCACGCCTTGCAAAATAGGCGCCAATTTGGCAGCAGCTGAATTGCTAATGTTTTCCCGCTTCCCCGGAAGTCTTGGGTAAATGTAACAACTATAAGATGTTATCCTGCACCTGTTCTCTGTTCTTTGCTTCTTGCAATAAACCAATGTTGTTGTTTGAGCCAGCTCTGTCCGAGTAATCCTTCCTGGGTTCAGACACAACAGAGAGAGAGATCTCTATTTCCTCTTTCCTTTTTCTGTGGAAGGGAGGGGGGAAAGAAAAGGGTCTATGGAGCCTCTTTGATTGTTAGCTCCTTGCAAAGGCTGCATTGCATGTAAGCAAGGCCTGGGAACCCTTTCCCTGCAAGGTTGCATTGCTTAGTGATGGAGCCAAGATCAGTGGTGGGCTCCAAAAAATTTATTGCCACAGTGTGGGTGTGGTATGGTGGGTGTGGCCAGGGGAAAACCTCTGTGCTGCACCCGAATTAGGACTAATTTATTTCAAAACTTGGATGGGCGGGGCCAGCCAGAATTTCTGCTACCGGTTCTGGTGAACTGGTGCGAACCTGCTGATGCCCACCACTGGCCAAGATCCTCTGCAGCAGCCTGGCTTTTGCAAAGACCATGGAGGTAGTCTCAGGAGTTTGAATATCAGTCAGAGGTTTCTGGGATATTATCAAATTTGATGCACCACAACTAACAGGTTGCTATATGCTGCACTTTTTCCTGGGTCACTCAAACCATTGTCAATATATGCTAACTCATTGGCAAATGTATAATGCTACAATATTTGTTGTATTCACTCTTTGGATGTGATGTATCAGCTTGAAGAGAAGTTTGTTTTGCAACCATTTGCATTAGAGCCAGACTTTGCAGCATGTGTGAATAATAACAGGGAATTTTGTCAGTTGTAAAAAGCTAGGTAAAGGTAAAGGTTGTCCTTGCTCGAAAGTCAGTCATATCCAACTCTTCAGTTCAGTGCTCATCTCTGTTTACAGCCAAAGAGCAAGCACTATCTACATCTGCAGACATTTCCATGGACATGTGGTAGGCATGCCTCAACACCGGAGTGCACGGAATGCTGTTTACCTTCCCACTGACGTGGTCCCTATTTATTTACTTGCAATTTATCGCTTTTGAAGTGCTAGGTTGGCAGGAGCTGGGACAGATGATGGGAGCTCACTCTGTCATGCAGTACTTCGGTCATGAACTGCTGAACTGCCAAACTTCCAGTTGTCAAGGTCAGCATCTTAACCACTAAGTCAGGAGTTCTCAACATTTTAAACCCGGGGCCAGTTCACGCTCCCTCAGACAACTTCAGGGGCCAGATGGCCATTTTGCCCTTCCTCCACCACATAGCACTACCTGGTGTGGTGGAGGCAGTGGGGGCCACATGAAATGATGCTGTGGGCCACATTTTGCCCACCGGCTGCAGGTTGAGAATCCCTAGTCTAACTTGTGGTGAGATTAGGGAATTGTTGATTGCTGGTCTCTTAGATGCCTCATCTGTCTCCCAGTCAATATTGGAGTGAAATTCAATTCACTGCTTCTTGGGACTTTAATAGGGAAGATTAGAATATTTAAATAGCCAAACTGTACATTCTTCCACTTCTTCCTCTCTTGTCACTTTGACTGTCAATGGAGATACAAGAGTCTTGTTCTTGTACTTCTAGCAACCTCCCCTGGTGTTATTTGATGTTGTTGTAATATGTCTTTGATGTTATCTCTCCACCTTCCTCTGGATCTGCCTCATTCTCTTTGTCATTCTCCTCTCTTCATATATGCTTTGTATGGTATGGAATTTCAAGACATTCTCTCCAAATGAGCAAACAGCTTTATTTGTTGTCTCTGTATATACATAGGGTGCCAACATGTATATCCACTTTAAGAAAGAAAAAAACTGTATAAAATGGTAATACTCAATATACACCAATAACAAAATATGAATACAAGTCTTGTTTGACTTTTACAATTAGGTGCTTCTATTTTATTTATGTATTACATTTTTATACAACCCATCTGGGATATTTCACACTCTGGATGGTGTACAAGCAATAAACAGCAACAGCATAATAATAAAACAACAACAAAATAAAATAAACAACAAAATAAATACCTGATGGCATTTGAGGGCAAGCACGCTCAAGAATGACTTAATTCTTAAGTGGTTAACATCACCATTCACATACTTCTCATTATGGCAAACTATTACTTGAGCAATGTTGACCAAAGTGTCCACATGTATTCTTGTGCATGCTATTTCATTTCTTTCTCAAAGTACTGCCAGTGTAGTCTGTTTTCTATAGTACACCATATCCTTTAAGGTCCCCCATTGGTAGAAATCAAGGGGTGTTAAGTAAGGAGAATGTTCTCGAATTTCAAATACCACTTCAAAATGGTCTTGTGTTCCTCTAACGGCAATTATGCTTTCACAATTTTCTTTGGCTTTCCTGCCTCTCACATGATGACACTAGCATTATTTCTTTTGAGCGAACGTCATAGTATGCATTGCTGCCATTATTCAATTCAACTTCAAAAAGTAAAACATACATAATATTTCTTAAAATGTGCATACATTTTGGCACCCTATCTATGCAAAACATGAATGAAATATATTAATCCAGGTTTGATGTAGAAGTACAACAAGGAAGATATTTGTCATGGCCTGACTCTTAGAGAAACACATGGTTATCTTGACACTATAAAAAGTTTCTTTCAAGGCCCATGTCTACTTTGCCATTAATTCTGGGGTGGGGGAATGCATACTGACTTGAAAGTGAATACTGCAAAATCAAAATCTATACTGTTACACAACCTGTGCTATAAAAATGCAAATGAACCTTGAAGCATATGTTATTCATGAATCCCTAAAGTGTTTCAATCCTTAAAAAAAATTACAATAAATAAGCCCCTCAATTTGAAAAAAGCTGCAACGTATGTATTTAAAAGGATAAATTATACATAAACATTGTTTATAAATTATACATAAACATTGTTTATAATTTATTACATATAAAAGTTTCATCAAAGACAGTGGAAGAGTTGGCTGTATGCAAATTCAGCAAGCAGAAAAAAAATAAACATTTTTATAAGCCAAGGAACATGCACATGCTTGATATATAATGTTATGTTGTGGGGAGCGAATAAAAATAATGTCAGTAAGTAGTGGCTCCCAGTCATTTCTCAATATTCCTGTAACGTAGAACAGAACAGAATGCATGCAATACCAATGCTAGCTTAGTTCAGCCACATTTTTGGTAAAAATAACATTCATTTAATATGGCTCAGCTTCCTATTTAACTACTGCAGAGCCCTAATTTCATTCCAAGAATACCTGGATCTCACAATATTCACCTGGTAAACTGATGAATTTTGGTGACAATACACTTTCAAAAAAAGGAGTTCCACTAAGCACAGCAGTATATACCTCTGAGTACAGTAAAACTCTGAGTTACAAAAAAAAAATCAGTTCCATGGCCTCTTTCGTAACATTTTTTTTTTTTTGTAACTCAATGCATCCCCATAGGGATGCATAGAAAAAAATGAGCCCAGGACGAAGCTGAACTGCTTTTTGTCCTCAACTCATTTCACCACCACCACCCGCACCTTCCCAGCCAGACTGAGGGCTGGGAAAGCACAGGGGGGTGTTGAAGTGGAGCCCAGTCCGTAGAGTCGGAAAGCCTTTCCGCTCTTCATCCTGGGCTCATTTCACACAAACAGACACCCGGTGCCTTCCCAGCCAGATCGGAGGGCTGGGACGGCACCGGGGACTGAAGTCCAAAGAGCAGGAAGACTTTCTGCTCTTTGGATCCTCCAATCGCTTACAATTTTGCCCTAATGATAGCTTCTTGTTCAGAATACAAGTTACACATAATGACAATCAATCTCAGAATCTCCCACAATTTCTTAAGATCCACACAGTCAAAGGCTTTGTTGCAGTCTATAAAACACAGTCTGATCTTCTAAAATTCTTTGGTGCATTTCAATATCCAAAGAAGATTTGCAATATGACCTTGGTGTCTCTTCTTTTTCAGAATCCAGGTTGAACATCACACTTTTCTCATTACAAATAATGTATAAGTCTTTGTTGCAGCACCTTGAATATCACCTTGTTTACATAGGAAATTAAAGCAAAAGGAACATATTTTGTGGACCTCTCAACAATAAATAAAACAAATGTAGAAGAAGAAGGCAATACCTTTAGTGGATCACTAAACAAACAAAAATTTTTTGCAAACTTCCGTGATTCAAGAACACTTCTTCAGGCATGCATTGATTTCTTGTGAGCAAGGCAAGCAAATTAGGTAATATTTTAAATTGACATTGATTTGGCTACAATTGGAACACCTAATGTGTAAACAAAACCACCCACCCAACCCCAATTCCCTGATGGAGGTCACTGGAATTTGCATTGCTTTAACCTAGCCAGAGAAGGGGGCTACATTAGCCTCAATAGGCCAATTGGGAGTGAGCAATAATCAGAGGCTGGTTTCCTGTGTTTGTCAAATGGGGGAGGGATATCAAATGGACTGCTGCTGCTTCACATTCATAGATCATCATGCCATGAACATTTGGACTTTCATTGATAATTTCCCTGCCTTGCCCACAAGAAACCGATGCATGCCTGAAGAAGTGATCTTGAATCATGAAAGCTTGCAATGAATTTTTTTTTTGTTTAGTGATCCAATAAAGGTATCACCTACTCCTTCTACATTTGTTTTGTGTTTGGCTCACATGGCTGACTTTGTTTCTCTCAACAATAAAAGACAATGAGAATTATTATTATTTGTGCAGATTACACAAAAGTGTAAACAGAGCTATAATGGCAACCCCAAGAATCACAGAAGGGGGATGTTGTTTACCATAAATTAACAAAAAAAATACTTTAGCTTATGCTACAAATAGGATTTCAGCCTGTGTGTCTCTGTGTACATGTACAGGCATACATATGTTTTGCTTCTCAAAGAAAATGGATAATAGTTCTCAGAGAGACAGTTTGGATAAATTACACTGTCTTTGCTGAGAATAAAAATAGTATGCCTTGTCTCACTCCTGCCTGGAGGTGAAAATTCTTACAGGGCTTGAAAACTCCTTATCAAGGTATCTTGTCAAATCAAGACTTCCTAAAGTGAAGAGAAAGAAGGATTTAACAAGTATTCTTTATACCTCTACACAGAGGTATGAAGTAGCTGTCACTTCATAGTGAGCCTGTGAGAGTGCAATACATCCAAATTTGCCACTCAAATTCTCTCCCACCATATACAGTATACTTATTTGTTAACAAGGTAATGGAAAAACTACTATCAGGAATACCCATATAATGTTTTCAGTGAACTTTCCAAGCAGTGAGCTGGAAGTTCCCTAAAGTTTCAGACCTAGTCCTTGAATTCTTCTCAAGAAAAGAAAATGTAGTTGACTTAGGCCAGCAATGATGTTTCTGGTCTTTCAAGAACTCGTTGAACATAATAACTAGCTTCATTTTCTTAGAAATCTCCTCTTGAGAGGCAATAGGTGCAAATTCATACTGGTTCTATCAGAGAAAGTAGGGTGCTGAATGCCAGTTGCTGGGGAAAACCAAATAATAATACACTTATCAACTATCTATGGGCTTCTCATAGGTCTCTTGTTGGCCAGTGGTCATTCAGACTACAGTACTGCCTTTCTCAGGTTTTTGGTTCTTCCTGTCAAAGGAGAACGTTGACTAGAACCATCCAGCAGCATACCTCATACCTTTACAGGTTGACACCTCTAGCTGTGAGGGAGGTGTGTATATGCCAGTTTGTCATGTGTGCATTTAAAGTGGTCTCAGACAAGTCAGGTATAGAAATCTGCCACCCTTTTTTAAATCTTGAAGTAAATGCTGTCCTGTTTGTTTCAATATATTATATTAATCGGCAAGAGCTTTTCTTATTGTTCATTCACACAGTCAAGTTCTGCTATTTATGGCCCCATGGACCACAGCACACCAGGCTCCCCTGTCATCTGACATCCTCTGTAGTCCACCCAGACCCACACCCACTGTGCCAATAATGTTGCCTTACCTTCTCATCCTATTTTAGCTGCCTTAGGTAGGGTGTCCCTTCTTTTGGCTAAAAATAAAAAAATTGGAATATCTGACTGCAACCTTTTTAAAAAGTTTCCTTTTACCATTAGTAATTGGAAACAGAAGTTTGGACGTAATCGGGCGATATTTACCTCAGCCACAAACATGTTGAATGTTCGTTCACCAGAGAAAAGTAAGGAAAATTCAAAAGAAATTGCTAGCCTCTCATTTTTATTTTATTTAACAAATCTAGCAGACGGGCATGTACATTTTGTCATTTTAGTTGGAGTACAGGTTCATAGAAATTGATTTTTTTGGTGCACATTTTGGGTTTTTTTCCTGGAATTATGGGCTACAATTAGTATATTTTGCATATTTTCCTCAGCTTTCACATTTTCCAGGTATTCTGCATAAGAGCTACTCCACATGCTCTGCTACATCATTTACAACATTTATGTCTGGAAAATGTTGGCAGGCTCACTGGAAATCATCACAGGCAACCCAGGTCTCTGGAGGATGATCAACAAAAGTACACTCCACATCAAACCTTTGAAACAAGTTTAGAGGATGGGATCCCACGAAATGGGACAAATCTTTTAATTTCAAAGATTGTGGATTTTGCACTTTAGGACATTGGTCCCAAACATTCACCATAGCTGCTGGCTTTGACCTAATTTTTTCAATCATCCTCCTCTTGCAATCAAATGGGACATTAGAATTTAACAAACCTAAGCCAGCAAGTTGCTCTGACAAGTACCACAAGTGTCCAGAAGATTGTTTTGTGGCAATCTCAGAAACTTTCTTGTTCACGTTCGCATAATCCATCAAGTCTTTCATAAACAAAAGGTCATTCTGATGTGCACTGATAGCACAAGTAGCAGTGAACCAATATTTAACATAGCAGAGAACAACAAACAAACACATGTCTCTGAGACCAGTTTTCTCTCTTGATGTCAATTTGAACTGTTCCTGAAGAGAGAGATTTTCAAGGAGTAAATTACTGTGGACATAAATCGAGCATCATGGATGGCCCCTGGTTTAGAAAAATTGAAACCTCGCATAGTAGGGCGACCTCCAAGGTATATACAGCTAAACTCCAGATGTTCTTGGTAGTCTCCATGGCTGTGACCCAATCAGAAAAAAGTTACAGGTGAGTTCTGAATTGAAAGCAAAATGATTTAAAAGTTTGCAGTGGCTTAATACTTACTCTGAGCCTTGCGTCTAAGAAATGAAGCAGTGATGTTGCCTTGTGTGTCAGGAAAGGTTCCACTTTCTCATCCTGGAAACGAGTGGTGACCTTGATTTATTTTTATTTATTTATTGTTAAATTTTTATACCGCCCACTCAGCCAAAGCCGACTCCGGGCGGTTCACAACAGTGGGTAAAAACAGATAAAAACAAATAAAACAGATAAAAACCAGCAATAAGAACCCACCCCTAAAAAGAGAGGGGTGCAGGAACTGAAGAAACCATGGGGCAGGCATCCTCCCCTATATTAACCACCGAAAGGAAGCCACCCCTCCACCTGCACCCCAAACTTGGCCCGCCAGTCAGGTTTTTAGTTCTTTTCTAAAGGGCAACAACTCCGTCTAGAGATGCAGTTCCACAGGCAGGAGATTCCAAAGGGCCGGTGCGGACACAGAGAAGGCTCTCCTCCTTGTGACAGAGAGGCGAGCCCCCCTGGCCGATGGCACTATTAGAGAGCCCCTCCGGTCCGCTCTGGTTGGACGGACAGACGTCCTTAGGGCGATGCGGTCTCTAAGGTAACCTGGCCCACTACCATATAGGGCTTTAAAGGTCAAAACCAGCACCTTGAATTGCACCCGGAGGCAAACGGGTAACCAGTGCAGCTCCCGCAGCAGTGGTGATGCATGGGCATAACATCCACACCCCATCACAACCTGGGCCGCCCCATTCTGGACCAGCTGCAGCCTCCGAATGGTCATCTAGGGCAGCCCCTTGTAGAGCGCATTACAATTGATGTGATCAATTTCCATCCATTTGTCTTGGAAAGGTTTAAAAATCATGATATCGGGCCCAGAAGAGATGACAATGGCGGTCTAAAAGACAACCTTGAGCAGCACTTCAGCCATGTGATGGTGGCAAGCTAAATATAACAAATACTGCATCAAAAACATCCCAAAACTGCATCAAAAAACCTGCCACTTGGGCACTTGCAGGTGCTAATGATACTTACAATGTCCAGGCTGGTGTATTCAGTGCAACAGGTAACGTAAGACTTGCAGGTGAGATGGGCACCCGTAAACTCAATACAGCTGTGGCCTGTAAGATATACCGTATTTTTCGCCCTATAAGGCGCTCCGGCATATAAGGCGCACCCAATTTTAAAGGAGGAAAATCTAGAAAAAAAAGATTCTGAACCAAATACTGTACTAAAAGGGAAGAAAAAAACCCCACATCTTTTCAGAAACCCCACATGTCCACGTACAATAAAGCCACCACAAAAATACTCAAAGTCAAAAATTACGTACCTGCCGTAGTCAACCTCCAAGAGGAACAAAGGTCTGGGAGGGCACGATGCTTCGCAGCAGCGGCGTCTTCGGAGCCTCCCGGGCCACGGAAGGTTCCCTTTATCTCCCCGCCTGCCCGAGGAAGGAGCCGCCGCCGCGCCGCGCGAAGCCGTCCCTCCCCGCCCCCTGCCACCGGGCGGGGAGGTTAAAAGGGCTCCCTGCCCGAGGAAGGAGCCGCCGCCGCCGCGCCGCGCCACGCCGCGCCGCGCGAAGCCGTCCCTCCCCGCCCCCTGCCACCGGGCGGGGAGGTTAAAAGGGCTCCCTGCCCGAGGAAGGAGCCGCCGCCGCCACGCCGCGCCGCGCGAAGCCGTCCCTCCCCGCCCCCTGCCACCGGGCGGGGAGGTTAAAAGGGCTCCCTGCCCGAGGAAGGAGCCGCCGCCGCCGCGCCGCGCCGCGCCGCGCCGCACGAAGCCGTCCCTCCCCGCCCCCTGCCACCGGGCGGGGAGGTTAAAAGGGCTCCCTGCCCGAGGAAGGAGCCGCCGCGCCGCGCCGCGCCGCGCCGCGCCGCGCCGCGCCGCGCGAAGCCGTCCCTCCCCGCCCCCTGCCACTGGGCGGGGAGGTTAAAAGGCAGGGGGCGGGGAGGGACGGCTTCGCGCGGCGCGGCGGCGGCAGCTCCTTCCTCGGGCAGGGAGCCATTTTAACCTCCCCGCCCGGTGGCAGGGGGCGGGGAGGGACGGCTTCGCGCGGCGCGGCGCGGCGGCGGCGGCTCCTTCCTCGGGCAGGGAGCCATTTTAACCTCCCCGCCCGGTGGCAGGGGGCGGGGAGGGACGGCTTCGCGCGGCGCGGCGCGGCGGCAGCGGCTCCTTCCTCGGGCAGGGAGCCATTTTAACCTCCCCGCCCGGTGGCAGGGGGCGGGGAGGGACGGCTTCGCGCGGCGCGGCGCGGCGGCGGCGGCGGCGGCGGCGGCTCCTTCCTCGGGCAGGGAGCCCTTTTAACCTCCCCGCCCGGTGGCAGGGGGCGGGGAGGGACGGCTTCGCACGGCGCGGCGCGGCTCCCTTCATCTCCCCGCCGATGGTGGGGGCGGGGAGAGCGCGGCTGCCGTATATTTGCCGTATAAGACGCACCAACTTTTCCCCCCCAGTTTTGGGGAAGAAAAAGTGCGTCTTATACGGCGAAAAATACGGTAGCTGCTTTCATTATGATTTATTTGGTGGCATTTTGCAACACTAATATGCAAGTGGGGTGGCATACAAGTCCAATAAATAAATATATAAGGCCAGAGGCCACATCCAGTAGTGTCTCAAACTATTTCATGTTATTATTCCCAATAGTAAACATATGACTCGCTTGTGGCACAGATAAATATGAACTGATCACACTCAGATTTTTAGAGTGTGGTATAAATGCCTAAAGGAAACTTTTTAAAAAGGTTGCAGTCAAAAATTCAAATGTTGACTTTTAAGGGACACCCTAGCCTTGGGTTATCTATGGATAAGGAAGGCGGGGTATAAATGCTACAAATATGCTACGTGACCAGAAAAGGCTCCCACAGTCCTTCACCGATCCCTCCCAAAATTGACACACATGTATCTGCGGCTTCAGAGAACAGCACCGGTGGGGTCCCAAGGCTGAAGGGGTGTGTGTGTATGCCCCACAAAATGGACAAAACAAAAAACCACAAATCCCAGAGGTCATTGCGCCAAGTCACAGTCAATCAGAGAGGCCACATGCAAGAAACGTGAGCGTGGGAGAGGCAGGTCTGCGGGCATGCACCAGAAACACCAACAGCCAATGTGGACACAGAACGTCGCTGAGGGGAACTCAAATGCCCCTGGCCGGACAGCACGAAACTGTTGTAACAAGGCCTCCGCAGGTGGCCACTGCACCCCTTACAGCACCGACAGCCACGAGGAAAGCCCAAGACGAGCCATGGGTTCTGCTGAGGCCGAGGGGTGCGATGAGATAGTAGCAAAGATGGCGGGAGAAACCACAGGGCCACAACGCAAAATGGTGTGTCATGGAGATGGCAAAAGATGAAGACCCACCCTTGACAGGTGAGGAGAATGATGTATGGGGACTGGGGCAGGGGGCACCCCTGGGTGCGGCCACACAACCATCTCTCAGGACAGGGAAGAGAAGGAGGGACACATTCCAAAGCCCCATCCACCCAAGCCGCCCTGGGGAGCCGCCCACAGCAGGTTCGCCCCCCTCAGTCCCCAGCAATCACACCACTTACCTGCCTGGGGAGGGTCTCCCTCCTCTGCCACCTGGTCCCAGGTGCCAGTGGTCGGGCAGAGGTCCATTCCCCGCCTCCAAACAAGATGGTGAGGCAGGCTCTGGGGTGGTGGTGGTGGCACTTTTGAGGGTGTGCTCTGGTCCCAGGTACCGGTGGTTGGGCAGAGGTCCATTCCCCACTTCCAGCCAGGGCGGCAAGGCAGGCTCTGGGGCGGGGGCGGCACTTTTGAGGGTGCGCTCCAGTCCCAGGTGCCGGTGGTCGGGCAGAGGTTGACCACCAGCAGACAAAGAGTTTGATGTACTGCCTTGGTATCTCCAAGCTTTTGCTCTGCTGCTGTTTAATGGTGGTCCTTCTGCAGGCTCCCATTTTAACAATGAGAATAAATGGATGGAATGTACTCAATTTTATTCAACTCAGCACTCCAAATATTCATCAGATTTACTTTAATGAAAAATGTAGCATGACTGTTCTTCAGTTGATTAAGGAAATTATGTCTATAGTTAGAAGCCTAATGGACTGTATCCCTAGTTCCGATGCGTTCACAATTAGTTATTAACTGGAAGAAATTAATTAAATTTATACTGTGGCATATCTACTTGAAATAATAGATACCACAGAGATGCAGGTAAAGTACTCTCGTCAACCAAGTGGTAAATAAGTGGTGCCATTTAAAATGATCTTTGAAAAGAAGAATTAGTGCTTCAGTTTTATAACAATATAGTCAAAATTTCCAAGAGGTTTCTTTTTTTTTTTTTGGCACTGCAACCAAGAACATTCACTAAAAATTCATCCAGCCAGATGAAATCAAAGTCCTCAGAGTTATTTTCAATCACAGACATATGCAGGCTGTGAAGAAGGAGGAAGCGGATGAGAGTTACTAAACTGCAGGGAGGTGCAGGAGATTATGTGACTGGTAGTTTTTTGAGAGGCACCCTGTACAGAGACTAACTGACCGAGTGCTACTAGTTCCATCACCACTTGTGTTTCCTTTGTAGCTTAGCCTCTTTTAGGAAAATCTTTTTTCTTCATTTCTAGAGACATTAACTGGATAAAATAGCACATGTATATCCTTCATGCTAAATTTTGTATTCAACTAGTTATGCAACTAGAAATTGGAGAAAGGCAAAGAAAAATACAGGAAGATGCTGAGTTGGCAGCAAGAGAAGAGAGTGTGCATAGTTTATAAATGAACTTCCTATTGCAAAGTCATTGATTAAATCATCAAAGTTTGTACTGTGACTACAACATGATAGATTTCAGATCCAATGAAGAGAAAGGCTGAGGAAAAGACAAGGACAAGCTTCAAGCATTTCTTTTTTAGGAAGTAATAGAAAAGAACCATTCCCGCTGCTTTTCAAAAGTCCTTAATTCAATTGCTTCCTGGTAGGTCTCAGACAGTTGAGGGGAAAAATGAGGAAATAAAAATAAAAATATAACATGCTTAACTTTGCAGATAGCAGCCACTTGACCAGATATCCTTCTGCCCTGACTGCACCATTTATTATGTGATCTTGCTTTTCCATCTTTTTACCCTGTTGATAGGAATATAATTTTTCTGAACAACCAGAATACACAAATATTGGCACAGACAAGGATTAAGTCAAAGTGTCTTCAGAAGATGAGTTGAGCATTGTTGTTTGTGCCCCTATTTGGACATGGAACAGCAAAATGAGGCTCTGGTGTTAATACACATCCTTTTTACAGACGGACCCCTGTTTTTTCTGCTTCTAGAAACTACCAAATAGAAACCATCCAAAAGTCTCATCAGGACTTGGCAATGACATACAATGGTCAGCCTGAATATCAATTGCTGAACACACATACACACACACACACACGCGCACACATTCAGCAATTGATATTCTTTGTGAAAAGGATGTGATATATACACACATACCTACTGCAAAAACATCAAATGCAAAGATAATTACATAGTGTTTTCTGACTCTGATACGTTGTGCTTCCCACAACTGGTTGTATGACTAGTGATGTGTTTTAGATTGTACAACTAGTACAGAACTGCAGAACACATGAAGGACAGTGTGCTAAATATGCAAAACTGCTTTCATGATTGCCCTGGGCCCCACATTTCCCTACCAGGATTCTGGCCTTGGTCTAAAAATTTAATAGCTAGCTTTTTTGCATCCAAATGCTGATTTTTTTCCAAAGTAATTAACATTAAAAAGTTCTAATGCCCAAACACCTATCAGCTATGCAGCTGTACTAATAAAATTCAACTGCTTCCTTAATAAGTAAACATCTATCATTCTAATTCAGTAGGTTATACACAGTAGATTTCTGCTAACGGTAACACAGACAACAGATGCCTACATAAGCAGCTTGTTTTCTGCCTCTCATGCAGCTTCTTGCTTCAGCATATTTTACTATTCAGAAACACAGAGGCAGCCCTTCCCCAGTGAGATTTTCAGGTTCATCCTCTGTAAAATCTGTTTCAAGGAAGGAGAGAGTAACAAGGCTCAGTGATTTATATTGTTATTACATGCCAAACACTTCCACAGCATACATGGCGATATGAGCTACTGAGAGGAGAAAGGAAAGGATATTAAAAAGCATATGATCCATTCAGCCCCAAATGCAATCCATATGGACCCAATGAATTTTTAGAATAGCAAAGCTCACAGTGTGGCATTTCTCTTCACTGTTTTTAGCAAGGATAGTCAGCAAACAGAGAAAGTGTGTTGATTTCCTTCTTTTCCCTGACATACATTTAATATTCCATTCAAAGATTGTATTGCTCTAGTCACAAATTATTTTTCCCTCCCATGACTTCTTTTGGGTGTGGGAGTGGGAGAACATCATAGACAGAGAGACACCATCATTCTGTTTGAATCTGAGCAGTTCAGAGACCAGATGAATTTTCCATATTTTCAGAATACATGCTAGATATTCATCAAATTACACCAAATGAATTATAGAGATAATTATATCAGAGCCATACATTCCCAATAGCTCAATATTATAGGGTCTAGATCAGTGGTTCCCAACCTTCTTTTGGCCATGCACCACCTAAACATCTCTAAAATCATGATGACACCACCATGACATATAATTCATATTATTCAAAAAGTGAACTCTTATTCACATGGAGAAAGTGTAAAAGGCCATTAACTTGGTCTAAACAAGCTTCCAATTGCCCCTTTTAAAAATCAAATAGCCACCCTGTGGGGTATATACCCCATGTCCGGAACCATGGGTCTAGATCAGGAGTTCCAACCTATGGCCCACATGCCAGATCCGAGCCCTGACACCAGTTCATCTGTCCTGTACTGCCCTTGCCGCTCTGGAAGCATAGGTAAAACGTGCCCACACATGCACAGAATGTGGACATAAATGACCTGCTGCTGTCGTAAGTGCATTTACAACAGCTGCGAGTCATTTATGGCAGTGTTCTGCGCATGCATGGGCACATTTTGCTTCCACTTCTGGGTGGGAGGAACCATGTGACTTGCCTGTGGGAAGGTTGGGAACCCTTGGGCACATGCATGTTGGGGGGGGGGGGGGATTGTCTATAGACGGCGGCCAAACAAGCTCTTACCCACAATACTGTGGCTTTGCTAGCCAGCTTTGGATGTTGTGATTCTGGTAACTAAGAGCATACTGCTTGAACCCGTTCAGTATAGACAAAACTCCAGTTGGGGAACCCATTCCTTGTAGGACCATGTGAGCAAGTTTGCAGGGCCCAGTAGTTGGGGGGTGGGGGCTCAAAGAGTCCTGTGTTTAGCATTACAAAGGTTCCATCTTTGTCAGGGGGTGAGTTAGATAGAGTGATTAGGACGAGCCACTGATGGCTATGCCAACTAGATTGCGGAGGCTCCTCCTGTTTATATTACGGCATAGGTGATTTCATAGGTGATTTCACCAGCTATTTTACACTAAGGATTCTCTGGTAAGGATAGGTGTTGCACAGGTGGTAGATGACTAGTACAGGCATCCTCATGACAGGCATTATATATCTGAACAAGGAACAATGTAGCTCATTTTTTTGATATGATATGACACAGAGTTTTCTAATTTGCATTTCAGAGAGTCTAGCCAGGTTATCCTGATATGGTAATAGAGTAGACCATACTGCTAGCAACTCAATAGTGAGTGTTAGTCAGATGAAAGACCACTGCATTATATTCTGAGGACAGTCTTCATGGCTGATTGCCATGATGATTGCCAATATTCAGATTTGGATAATGCAGAAGAAGAAGAAGAAGAATATCAGAGTGTAGACAAAATAAAAAATTGTTGTGGCACTGTAAAGACTAACTGCTGTAATACAAAACAAACAAAGAAAAACAAAAATGTTGTGGCACTTTAAAGACTAACTGCGGTAATACAGCAGTTAGTCTTTAAAGTGCCACAACATTTTTGTTTTTCTTTGTTTTGTTTTGTTTACTCTCTGATATTAATTTAATTTTAATTAATTTAATTTTCACGCTTATATACCGCTCACTCAGGCGGACCCGACTCAGGGCGGTTTACATAGCGGACAATAAATACAAAAATACAATAACATAACATACAATGAATACAGTAAAAAATCATCAACCAAAAGTACAATTACAAAATCTCTGTCCACAATATATAAACTAAAAAATATATACTACAGTCTGCACTTACATGTGCACTACAAGGGAGCTCAGGTGCTCGCTGTCCCCCTGCGGCAAATGCTGTACCGGAGGGAGGCGGGCCAGTTGCCACAGGTGGCTCCCATCCTGGGCCGATGGTGGGGGCCCAGTAGAGCTTCGGCGTGGCATCCCGGCTGCGGCGCGGCGTCTCTTTATCCCTCCGGTCGAGGCAAGGCCGGAGGGAGGCAGGGCCGGTTGCCGCAGGTGGCTCCCATCCTGGGCCGATGGTGGGGGCCCAGGAGAGCTTCGGCGTGGCATCCCGGCTGCAGCGCGGCGTCTCTTTATCCCTCCGGTCGAGGCAGGGCCGGAGGGTGGCGGGGCCGGTTGCCGCAGGTGGCTCCCATCCTGGGCCGATGGTGGGGGCCCAGGAGAGCTTGAAGCACAGGCTAACATGGCTACTATTCCCAAAAATTCTAATTTGTCATTTTCCTATGGAATGTAATAATAATAATCTTAGAACATCAGAGCTGGAAAGGATCCTACGGATCATGAAGCCCAGCCTGTGTCAATGAGGCATAATGGGGAATTGAACTCACAGCCTCTTGCTCCACAACCAGATACCTAAACTACTGAGCCATCCAGCAATATTTAACTATAGTGAAAAAGGCTAGGTTCCCTAATGATTTTCAGCTTCCATATATCAAGGCAGCTGAGTGCACACAGAAGTGTTCTGAGCAGAACCATAATGTGTGTGTTATTCCATTTAATTCCTGACTTCTACATTTCAAGATTAGTTTAGCAATAAAAATGTCAAATATACTCCTAATTGTATCATAATAAATACAGCATTGGGGTAGACATGCTATATAAATTCAGAACGAACCATTAGTTATATGAAAGCTAAGACTACCAATGAATAATTTCCCATAGACTAGGGAGCACTGAGTTGCCAAAAAGAACTATTTTAATGGTGTTATAATGAGATTAGGCCAGGATTGCTTTGCTTTTGCACAATTCATCTACAATCTGTGTAACTCCAGTTTAGGAGGATATATACAACTATTCTTGATTTCGATCTCTCTCCTTCTGAGCCTTCAGAATTAATTCTATCTATCTATCTATCTATCTATCTATCTATCTATCTATCTATCTATCCTCTTTTCCCTCCAGTGTCATGAGTGTGCTCTGTATCTTCAAGCCATGACACATACAGTGAGAAAGCATTAACTAAGGTGACATAATTTAGGGTTTGTACCAGAGCACCAAAATTTAGAGTGAACTAAACTAATAATAATAATAATAATAATAATAATAATAATAATAATAATAATAATAATAATAATAATAATAATAATAATAATAATTATTATTATTATTATTATTATTATTATTATTATTATTATTATTATTATTATTATTATTATTATTATTATTATTATTATATTATATTTATTTATTTATTTATTTATATCCCACTTTTCTTGACCCAATGGGCAACCCAAAGCGGCTTACAGATTCAAAACTACAGTATTAAAGATACAATATATAAAAATACAGTGCAACCAATACAATACGATACAAATGCAGTATTACAAAGCACAATGTAACATACAATAGAGGAAAAACCATAGCAATACCGGCTCAACAAAACCCTGTTCCACTCACCCCAACCCCAGGCAAGTCCAAAAAAGAAAAACAGAAATTCTGACAACTCAGCAGCTTCTAAAGTTCTGATTGAAGGCAGAGCCCGGAGGAAAAGGACTAGAGGGTGGGAAGCAAAGCGGGGGGAAGAGAGGACTAGAAGGACTAGAGGGCGGGAGCTCTCTTGACCGCCCGGCCTCCACAGTTGTCGCCACCTCTGATGCGAATGTCCAGGAGTCCAACGTAACAGTGGCGGTTCCTTATGGCTGCTGCGCTGGCCACCCTCAGCTGAGACCAATCTTATCAGTCTCACCAGTCTCACCTCTGCCCCCACACCAAGTGGCTGAGGGTGGGCAAGCATCGAGGCCGGTCCATCCAAGGGTGGAAGTAATGCTGGCGGCGGCGGCGGCAGCACAGCAACGTTACCTCCCTCAAGGCTGGTCCATCTGAGGGAGCAGCTCTCCCACCGTGGCTCCCAGTCTTTTGTAGGTTGCTACCAGCACAGGTGAAAGTAATGCTGGCGGTGGCACAGAAATGTTCCCTCCCTCGAGGCCGGTCTGTCTGAGTGTTTCAAAAAATAAATAAACAGAAACACTTCCTGGCCTTATTCTTTTTCTTTCTTTCTTTCACTTTGGTGTAGTACCACAATCTTATCCTTTTTCATGGAAAGCTTGTGTAACTGCCACACATGACAGGGTGAGTAGGAAATAGTACCAGTCATTCCAGGTGCTGAAATAGCAAATTAGAAGGGACTGTAATGGCTTAGTGGTTAACACACTAAATTTGATGACTGGAAGGTCAGCAGGTGAGCAGGCCAAGACCCGAGTGCTACATGATGGAGTGAGCTTTCATCTATGTCCCTGCTCCTGTCAATCTAGCAATCCAAAAGCAAGAAATTGCAAGTAGATAAATAGGTACCACTTCAGTAGGAAGTTAAACAGCATTCCATGCATTCCAGTGTGTAGTCATGCTTGCCACATGTTCACAGAAACTTCTGCAGACACAAACAGCATTGACTTTTTGGCTGTAAACAAAAATGAGCACTGAACCCTAGAGTTGGATACAACTGGCTTTCAAGCAAGGATGACCTTTACCTTTACCTATATTGACCAGACACAAATACTCCAGCAAGTGATAAGCTGTTGTATCTCTGATTAGTTGGGAACTTCTTGTTTTTGAGCATTTGTTTCTTCTAAATGAGGTCTTAAACCTCCATGGAGTTGACTGAATGATGCTACTAGAGGATATGGTCTCTTATGTGGCTCCGCATTCTGAAACAAAAGCAAGGAATTGCAGCTTTAAAATTTCAGTTTGGATTTGCAGTTGTATGTAATCCAGTCTGCATGATGATGAATTTGGCACCACTTAATGGAGAACCTACGTGTTTTGTGAGGGGGGGGGGGGGAGCAAGAACCTGATTATGATTCCATATAGTAAAGGTAAGGGCTAACTCAGGAATAAATTATGGATTTTTGTCATTATAGCGGGCTTCTCCATATTTGGAGTATTCCTATTGTTCTCCAATTTAGAACCCTGAAAATTCTGTGAGCTGAAGTTCCAAAGGGAAAAAAAACTTTGTTTCTATCTTGATGAAGGTTCTTAATTCTTGCCATTTTTATTTACCCCGAAAGTCTTATTTTACTGTTATATGTTGACTACTTAGTTGAGTATGGCATAAAAGGAGCCCTGATGGAACAGTGGTTAAACTGCTGTACTGCAGCCAGAATGTTGTGAGCTCAGTTCTCACTGGGATTCAAGGATGACTCAGCCTTCAATCCTTCTGAGGTCAGTAAAATGAGTACCCAGCATGTTGGGGGCAAAATGCTAATTAACTTGTGAATCACCCAGACAGTGCACTAAGCACTAGGGGAGGTATATAAGTGTAATTGCTATTGCAATGATTTGCTCCTCTTATTCAATGGATGAATATAAAAGGTTTTTTAAACTACCTGAATAATGCAGTGGCTAAAATCCCTAATGCTTCCCCTCCCCACCCCTGTGCCACTGAGAGCAGCTACTTTTTCATATTAGAAGGATTCAATTGGACAATTTGTCATGCAAACAATTATTTCAATATGTAAAAGTGTAGGGCTGTCTGTGAGCGGTGCCATGATGATGTAGGCCAAGGGTGGCCAACCTTTTATTGCCACGGGCCTGACCATGCCCCCAGACAGTTGAGTGGGCCAGACCATGTCCCCTGGAAGCAGAAGTGGGGGCATTTACAGCTGTAATAAATGTGCCCACTTCTGCATTTATGACAGCCATGGGCATATTTACGCATGTATGGGTGCATTTTATGGCTGAGGTAGATGTATCCTCTTCCACTTCTGGGTGTGATGGACTGGATGGAATGGCAGTGCAGGCTGGGTCCAGCCCGTGGGCCATAGGTTGGAAATGCCTGATGTAGGCTATTGGATGTGATGCTTAAAGACTGCATCAAAACCCTCACACAGTGCCCCTGATTTTAAAAATATATGACTAAACAAGGCTAGTGCTGATATATTGTATTAATATATCAGAATAATACAAGCCAGTTCTGCACTAAGGATAAAAGAGCCATGGATAGAAGAAAAAGAAAGGATAGATAAGCAGGCTCCCGCTGACAACTGCCAGCCCTGAAATCGCTCGTGAAGTGGTGACAGCTGTGAGGTGGGCAGTGGAGATTTGCTCCCGCCCTCCTTCCCTGAGCCCTGCTTGCTCGGGAAGGATAAAAGGCTGAACGCAGCCCTGATGCCGAAACGCTCCTGCCGACAACCACCAGCACCAACATCGCTGGTGGTAAGGGAAGCGGCGACAGCTGTGAGGCTGGGTGGTGGAGTGTTGCTCCCACCTTCCTCTCCTACCCTCCGGGAATTGCTTCCAACTAGAACTCTGGAAGCTGTTGAAATGTTGGCACTTCTGTTTATCTTTTGAACTGCCTGGGAATGGGGGTGGTTGTATTCGGCTTCCTCCCAAGGCTCTGCCAGTCACGGGAGGTGGGAGCGAAGCCTAGCTGTCTTCCATCATAGCCGGGGCTGTGAAAAGCCACCCCGCCGCCCCAGACGCTAGCCTCTGGGGATGTGGGAACACAGCTGAGGACTGTCCCATTGTGGCTGGATGTGTCGGACTCACTGGACCCCCGCACCTGGTGAGAGTAGTGGCGGGGAGGAGAGACTGACCCTGTGATGAGGCGACCAACGTGGCTTCAATGGCTCTGTCACCTGAGGACTTTGTCTATTGGGATGTTATGCTGACGTGATATTTTGGAATTTTTTGTATTGCTTTACTAGTTTTTGCTATAATGTATTTTAGGTCTTGTTATTTTGTATCTTTAGATTATAGTTTTGATTATATTGTCATACTGTATTTCTGAATTTTGTTTCTTATTATTGTATCTTTAAATGTCTTGTAAGCCACTTCGAGTTGTCCATTGGATTGGGGAAAGCGGGATATAAATAAAACATTATTATTATTGTTGTTGTTGTTGTTGTTGTTGCTGCTGTTGCTGTTGCTGCTGTTGCTGCTGCTGCTGCTGCTGTTGCTGCTGTTGCTGTTGCTGTTGTTGTTGTTATTATTATACTTGTTTCAAGCTAACAAGTTTAAACAAGTCTGGTCTTCTGTCTCTCTTTCTCTTCCCTTTCTCTCCCCTTTCTCTTGGATCTTTCTTCCTTGATGCAGAACTGGCTAGCACTATTCTGATATACTAGTACAACATATTAGTGCTAGCCTGTGTGAAAGAAGGGTGGGGGAGCACAAGACTGTCTCTTGCTAGCTTCTATCAGGGCCAAAACAGATTGTGTGCATCTTTTAGGGAGGAAGATTGGTTTTTTTGTCAGGCTGACTGTATCTCCACAGTTTAAGGCAGCCAAAGATGGTGAGGAAGGTGAGTGGGCAGCAACAGAAGAAGAATGGGAAGGAAGGAAGGAAGGAAAAGAAAGAAGGGGCTTGTATGTTGGAATGGAGTAGCATGTGAATCATATGTGGATTCTGAACTTCCAAATCAAATTGCAAGCCCAATGAGAATACTCATTACATTTTTAAATGCAATTGAGGTTACAATTCAAACTGCAGCAAAGCCAAATCACTCCAAATAATAGTCATAACCATCATTTCAAATCAGCAACTTCTTTTTGGCATATATTTAACTTTGTTTTGTGTTTGCTGCTATGTCACCAGTTAAAAATAAAACATTTTAATGTAGCAACAAAAACGGTAAATCCATGCCATCTGCTAAAGAATACTATCTGGGTAAGTCTTCATTGATATCCCTAGTGTTTTAGTAACATCTCTTTTTAAGCATGTGTGTTTACCTTTCAATAGAAAATATTTTCTGCATTCCAGTCATTAATTACAAAACACTTCCAACAGTACTGTTATGCATCTGTGCCACATGTGTTGTTCTCCTCAGCTGAATATTTTGAAGCAATTACAGAGTTAATTTCTAACAAAACAGCAGACATCTGGTCTGATCGGAACAAAACATCATAGGTACTGCCAATCCCTCAAACACGCCACCTACTCCATTAGCTTTCATTAGTAAATGGCCCAAAACTCAGCTGTCACATTAAAATAAAGCTGGAAGTGACCACCAGTGTAGCACAAAAATGATTGCATTCTGCCTTTCATTATGATGTTTTGGTCACTTCATTTCCAAAACAGCACTTATTATTGTCAGCCTTCATTTAATTGCTAAAATGCAATCCTTGTTATCTAAATATCTAGGGAGACAATCATGTTAGTCTGCTTCAGCACTATAAAGAATGCAAGCGCGGCGCCAAAATGGCCGCCGCGCCCTTTGCGGCCCCCCCCCACAGGACAGAGAATCCGGGTAGTTAGGGGCGTGGCCAGCTCCCTTATAAAAGGGGTGGCCACGAGGCAGCCGAGCTGCCATTTTACCTCAGCGACGGAGCGGAGAAGTTTTTTCCCCTGTGTCTCCGTCGCTCGTTAACTTACCGGGAAGCCTTTTGGTAGCGACTCTGCCTTGCCGGCTTCCCTTTCTGCTTCGGTGGAGATGCCTTCGAAGAAGAAGGCAGCTTCGAGTTCAGCTCGCGCTGTTAGGAGGCGCAACCCAGGTCGGAGGACCGCGGTGCCGCCTCCTCAGCAGCCACCTTTGCCAGCCCCGGCCGGGGCCAGCGGAATGGGGTCTATTGCCCCTTGGCCCGGAGTGGGCGATCAGAGTGCGGGCGCGGAAGGGGTTCCGGCCCGCGGCCCACGAGCGGTGGACACCGCTCCTGCTCCTGCCCACTCTGTCGGGCCTACTCCTCTTGGGCCGCAGCCTCTCCCTGGGCCCTCTAGCCTTGGGGGGTGGTGCGGCCCCCTGCCTTGGCAAGTTTCTCCACCAACCCTGCCGGGCTTCGGTGCTGGCCAATGGCCATATGTGGGTCCCGGGGTACAGGGACCTGTACCCATGCCTGGACCAGGCGGGCCGGCCGGCCCTTTGCCCATGGTCAACGTGGACACCTTGCTGGCCTGCATTGCGGCCCTGGAGGCGTCGTTGGCTCGGGCCAGTCAGGCGGGCGCCCCCTTCGGGGTTCCTTTTGAGGCGCTGTCGGCAGGAGGACAACAGCCGGCGGGGAGGGTCGAGCTGCTGCAGGCGCGTGGCGCGGTTTCGGCCACTGCCTCGCAGCTCCCCAGCCAGCAACCAGGTGCGGGTCAAGCCCCGGTGATGAGCTCTACGTCGGTCGTGAGCTCCGACGCCCCCAGTGGGCCGGAACCCCCGGTGGGGGCGGCCCGCGGGGGTGCAGCATGTGAGTATACGGTGCAAGTGAGTACATCCACACACATTCCCAATCTAGGGGGGGGCTTTCAATGGCCTTGGCCTCGCGCGGGTGGTGCGGGGGCCACGCTGTCGGCGACCCACCCGGCGACGACGACTGCCACCTTGGGCACTGGGGTGGGCATTGGTCCTTACACCGCAGGGAATGTTCTGGGGGTGGCTGGGTTAGCTCAGGCCCCTTTTACCAGGCCGGCTGTCCCCTTTTCGGCTTTGCCGACGGCAGGGTATTCCTTGCCATTGGGTGATCACCTGGCACAGGCTACTAGGGAAAAGATATGGCGAGGGGAGTACGTAGATATCTTCTCACTCCTGAACAGAGAGCCCACCAAGGAGGAAAGGGAGGGTCAGGATGAGAAGGACAAGGAGCAGGCACGCCGCCGTAAGCCGCCGCGTACCTGGGCCAACTGGCTCCCCGCTTATTTAATATACATGGCGGTATATTTGAGGGCGCGGCCGGATTTAGCTATTCCCATGGTCCAATATTTGGACAACATATATAGGGCGATGGTCGATTTCCCGGGCCCCTCATGGCTAGCATATGATGAGGAATTCCGTATGAGGATTCCCCTCCACCCCGAGATGAGATGGGATGAGCCGTGCCAGAGACTGTGGCTTTTGTATATGACACCCACACGCCCTGCCCCGGGGGATAGATACCATTGCGGACATGCGGTCCAGCGAGCGGCTCCAGCGCAGGTTACCCGCCAGGCGGCGGGGCAGGGGGTTCCAGCCCGCCTGCTGTGCTGGACTTTCTCGTCAAATGGTTCCTGCAATCGAAAGAACTGCAGGTATAAGCATGAGTGTCCCACATGTTCTGGCCCCCACGCAGCCTCTGCTTGTCCCAGGCCTGGGGGGGCGCGAGGCAGAGGGAGGGGTGGACAGTGGGCTGGCAAGGCTGCCACGAATGGAGCTAGTTCTCCAAAAGGCCCCCTCCCCAATTAAGGTGGACATGCTGGAGCGCTGGCTCGCATCGTACCCGAAGGGGGAGGACGGGGAGTATCTCCTTCAAGGTTTTAAGCAGGGATTTCGTATCCCTTTTATGGGTGATAGGTCCCCTCAGGATGCTCCCAACCTTTTATCCCTCAGAGGAAGGGAGGAGGTGGCTGCGGCCAGCATTAAAAAGGAGTTAGACGCGGGCAGGGTCGCTGGACCTTTCCCCGCACCCCCGTTTCCCAATCTGAAGGTCTCGTCACTGGGTTTGGTCCCCAAAAAGTCCCTAGGTGAGTTTCGCCTTATTCATCATTTGTCCTACCCAGCCGGCCGATCGGTCAATGATGCTATCCCTGATGACCTTTGTTCAGTCAGGTATACATCGTTTGACCATGCACTGCGCATGGTGCGCTCGTGTGGCCCGGGTGCCCTGCTGGCCAAGTGTGACATTAAGTCAGCTTTTCGCCTCTTGCCAGTGCACCCGGGCGACTTTGAGTTACTGGGTTTTAAATTTAAGGGGGAATATTATTTTGATAAGGCCATGCCTTTTGGCTGCTCCATATCATGCTCGGCTTTCGAGCGTTTTAGTACCTTCCTAGAGTGGGTTTTCGTCCGCAGGTCAGGGTCCCGGTCTGTAGCCCATTACCTGGATGACTTTTTATTCGGGGGTGAACGGGGCTGGGACACGTGCGCACGTCTCCTCAACACATTTCAGACGCTAATGGAGGAACTTGGTGTCCCTTTAGCGCCCGAAAAGACCGAGGGCCCATCGACCAAGCTAGTATTCCTGGGGGTTGAGATTGACACAGTAGTGCAGGCTTCTAGGTTGCCGGGTGATAAGGTGTCCAGGATAGTGGCCCTTATCTCGGAATTGCTGGCCAAGCGTAAGGCATCCCTGAGGGAACTGCAGGTGCTACATGGGCACCTTAATTTTGCTTGCAGGGTGGTCGCACCGGGCAGGGCTTTTGCCCGGCGCTTATGCGACGCCATGGCAGGGTTATCCAGGCCCCACCACAGAGTCAGGCTCACCCGGGGTATCAGGGCAGACATGTTCGTCTGGTTGCAATTCCTGAGGGAGTTTAATGGGGTCTCATTTTGGAGGTCTGACCTCCTGGCATCCCCCAATTTCCAGATCCAGTCTGATGCCTCAGGATCCCTGGGTTATGGGATGTACTTCAATGGGAAGTGGGCCTATGGTGGGTGGCCACCGGCATGGGCAGGCACAGGTCGCCTGCGGGATCTCACATACCTGGAATTTTTTCCCATTCTGGGGGCTTTGATGCTATGGGGCGAACAGTGGGCTAATTCGGTGGTGCATTTCTGGTGTGACAATGCGGCTGTTGTACACATTGTCAATGCACAGACTTCCAAATCGCCCAGGGTTATGGATCTAGTGCGCCATTTTGTGCTGCGCTGCCTGCGCCTCAACGTCTTGTTCAGGGCCAGGCATGTCCCAGGGATTAATAATGATATTGCTGACGCTTTGTCCCGCCTGCAGATCTCCCGGTTCCGCGCCTTGGCCCCGGATGCGGAGGAATTTCCCTCGCCACTCCCGGACGAGATGTGGACTATTGGCAAGGAGAGGTGAACCGGGCGATTGGCCTGTCACTAGCGCCACGCACGCGTAAGGCGTATCAACAAGCATTCAATTCGTACAGGGCATTTGCTACTCAATTTCTCTTGCCAGAGACCTGGCCTATCCCGGTGGACCATGTTCTGCGGTTCATGGTTCACCTGCATGCACAGGGCCTCGCACCTCGCACCATAGCATCCAAGCTCTCGGCGTTGGCTTTTATGGCCAAAGTGGGGGGTCATGTGGATACCACCTCTGACTTCCGGGTGAGACATGTTTTGGAGGGGTGGGTGCGCGAGCGCGGGCGTTGCCCGGACGACCGGCACCCTATTTCCCCAGGGGTTCTTACCCAGTTGGCCCGGGGCTGGCCAGGCCTCTGTTTTGATCATTATGAGGCAGCCCTTTTTCATGCAGCCACAACGGTGGCATTTTTTGGAGCGCTCCGCGTCAGCGAACTCGTGATGCTGTCTAAGGCGGATGCAAGTGGTAGGGCACTGGAACTCGAGGATGTCTATGTTGCCAAAGACTGGGCCCAGTTGAGGATACGCTCCTCTAAAACAGATCAGCATGGCGTAGGCAGTGGTGTAAGACTGCTACGGTGTTCTTTGGCAGACATCTGTCCGGTTGGTGCCCTACAGGAATTCCTGGCACTGCGTGGCATGCACCACGGCCCGTTTTTCTGTCACCAAGATGGGTCTCCCCTTACTAAATTTCAGTTTTGGAAGGTGACAGCCAGAGCCCTCACCAGGGTGGGCCTACCAGGTGCCCGTTATGGCACACATTCGTTCCGTATTGGTGCAGCCTCTACAGCAGCTGCTTTTGGGTACTCTGGGGCTGACATACGCAGCATGGGGAGGTGGGGCTCGCAATGTTTTCAGTTTTATGTGCGCCCACTCCCGCCATGAGTACCAATCCAGTCACCTTACCGCCTTTTTTCTCAATTTTCTTACAGACCCTGGGTGTCGTATTACACCGGTGACAGTATGGCTGGTGGGCCACAGCTATGTGCACAGGGCAGCGCGTTACGCTGCGGCGACAGAGTGGGGACCCCGACTGGGACTGGGTGACCACGCCAGTCTCGCATGGCATGGTAAGCCTGGGATGTTATGGCGGGAGCTGCGGCCTTTCCTTTTTTCTGGCCTGGGTGCTGACCCGCCTGACATTCTAATCATCCACCTGGGGGGCAATGATTTGGGCCAGGTCACCGGCTTATCGCTCAAGCATGCGATTTGCGAGGAACTCACCTACTTACATTATGTCTGGCCTGCCACAACCCTGGTTTGGTCGGACATTGTTCCGCGCCATTCTTACCGAGGGGGCGTTAACCTCCTGGCCCTTGACCGCGCTAGGCGCGCGGTCAATAAGGCAGTGGCGCGGTTTCTTGCCACCAGGGCTTGGGGACGGGTTAGTCATCACCCCGATATTAGTCTACAAAATTATGACTTGTACGCAGGGGATGGGGTCCATCTGTCGCGAGGAGGTATGGACCTCCTGTTGGGTGATTGGCGAGCAGGCCTGTTGACCGAGCTGACGGTCTGGGGGGAGGCGTCAGGTCTTCTTTGAAGCCCCTCCGTGTGGCGGGTAGCACTGGTAAGGTAAACAGTATGACCCACAAGTATCCGGCAGGTTCGCAATTGACTGGACAACACTAGACAGGAATAAATTAGTTAAACGTTGTCCGGTCAACGACGAACCAGGCGATGGGGTGATGACGATTGCTAACCAGCATGCATCACCCCTGTGATTTCACGGATACGCGTCAGAGGGTGGGGTCATAAGTTAGTTATTGACTACGGTCAACAATTTGTTTGTTGTCAACAAACAAATTGATACAAATTGATACATTGTAACCAATTGCCGTTGGCAATTTTGGGGTGGTACCTTACCAGTGTTACTTCGGCCTGCTTGCCTTAGGAATTATGATTGGTCGTTTTACCAATACAAATTTATAATTCGGACTAGGGCATTGAATCAATAAATGTGGCCCTATGCTGTTATCCACTTTCAATGTTGTCTGTGTCCGTTATTGGGGGGGTGCGCCTGCAATGCAAGCGCGGCGCCAAAATGGCCGCCGCGCCCTTTGCGGGCCCCCCCCCCCACAGGACAGAGAATCCGGGTAGTTAGGGGCGTGGCCAGCTCCCTTATAAAAGGGGTGGCCACGAGGCAGCCGAGCTGCCATTTTACCTCAGCGACGGAGCGGAGAAGTTTTTTCCCCTCCACCCCCTCCCTAGTTAACAGTGTGATATTATGGTCGCTTCGGGGCCGGGTGGGAATTTTTGGTTGGGACCCATATTGGCTCCGGGTCCTGGCTTTTTTGCCCATCCCACACTGTTGCTATGGTTTGATATAGGGGTCTTTCTGTGTTCCTACTGTTGACTTTGGTCACATTGGCGGGTAGCACTGGTAAGGTAAACAGTATGACCCACAAGTATCCGGCAGGTTCGCAATTGACTGGACAACACTAGACAGGAATAAATTAGTTAAACGTTGTCCGGTCAACGACGAACCAGGCGATGGGGTGATGACGATTGCTAACCAGCATGCATCACCCCTGTGATTTCACGGATACGCGTCAGAGGGTGGGGTCATAAGTTAGTTATTGACTACGGTCAACAATTTGTTTGTTGTCAACAAACAAATTGATACAAATTGATACATTGTAACCAATTGCCGTTGGCAATTTTGGGGTGGTACCTTACCAGTGTTACTTCGGCCTGCTTGCCTTAGGAATTATGATTGGTCGTTTTACCAATACAAATTTATAATTCGGACTAGGGCATTGAATCAATAAATGTGGCCCTATGCTGTTATCCACTTTCAATGTTGTCTGTGTCCGTTATTGGGGGGGTGCGCCTGCAAAGGTGATTGTGTCATCTTTCAAATTGTTAGGAGGATCTTTTGTGATTATATAATCTACTTAGTCAGACATACCCTTTGCATTTGAGAAAATGGACTGTAATTCACATAATCTCATGGTATCACAAATCCCACTGACCATCCCACCCTGCATGTTTATCTCAAGCAGAATTATCTCACTGCTCTGTAATTCTTCTCATCCCAAGTTTGTGCTGATCTGTGTTTAAAAAAGGAAAATGCCACAAGAATTCCTTGGAGGATCATCTTTTCCCATCTCCACATTTCTTTCTCCACATTCTAACCTATCTGCAGCCTTTTGTCCAGAATATACCATAGGCATCAAGATTTCAAATGTTGTGGACTTCAGTTTATTTTAGAATGATAATTAGGTTTTCATGAGCCACACAATCAACACTGACTGAGTTTCTTCTGAAATGCTTACATTTGTTGATGTACATTTTCAATCTGATCTTTAATGCTTTTTCATTTTTCGGAATCCAGCTTGAATATCTGGATATATTTTTTCAGGAGTCCAGTTATATGCCTTAGACTTTTCTTTCTTCTTTACACATTATTTATAGCTGAACTTCCTTTTAAATTCCTTTTGAATTCAAAATTAGTCCACCATTGCCTCCTTCTTCACAATACTAACAATAGTTAGCTTCAGCATCACTTGTTTTCCATCAAAGATCATTATGCCAGTGTTGTCTTCCAGTAGTGTTGTGACACAATAGCTGCCTTTCAGAAGCTTCTCTGGCCTGATCATTGTCAGAATTCTTTCTGCTGATGTCATGTTTTAGCTTTGACAATTTTGACATGGGTGAGTCTACTAAGAATCTAGGCTTCACTGACATACTGAAACCCCCTCACAGTGTGCAGCTAAGATGACACACTCTGTCCTTGCACAAGTAATTATAACAACATAAAAGCATGGGTGGAGGTTCATTTTTAATTGAATCTAGAAAGCACACTTGTCATAATGTCTGCGTATACAATGATCCCAGCATATGCCTCCAAATGTGTACATATCCCATGTCCTAGAGTTTAGAGCTTTTAAAAAAACATTGCTTTGGACTGTGTCTTCCAGACTTTCCTGTATGATTCTGGAAGGTGTAGTCCGAACATACTGGTAATAACTGCCTCACATTCTGAATACTGACAAATAGATCAAACAGCCTGAGGAAGCTTCACTTGTTTCCCCGAACCACAGATTCTATTCCTACCAGGTATCAGACAGTCATAATTTTGTGGACAGCAGAAAATGTGACCTAGAAAAACAAAGTATTTTTCTCACAGTTTCCCAGATGCATCTAGATGTCGTTTGCCAAAAGTGTCCAGACAGAATCCAGAATATCCGGAATAAAAGTTTCTAGAAGGGTGGTCTTTATTGTAATGTTGTTTTGAAGAACAAGGTAAATGCTTAAACAACAGTGGAAATCTAGTTTTGATCTCTTAGAGTCATTCAGATGTACAGACAGGAGTGCAATGGTTGTTTAAACTATGCCTAATTGGTTGGGCATGAGGTGTGTCAGGTGAATTATTTGAATATAAATTTTCATACATTTTTCCTACAGTGATAACAAGTGGAGAATTTAGCAAAGAGACTTTGCAGCTAGAAGAGCTAAACAATTAGCTTCTAATTCTATGTATCTGCCTCCACATGGTATGTTTCCAGCAGAAGGACACACACACACCTCTTCTGAAGTGCTTGCAGCTGGGAGGGGAGATATTTCCACCTCTTTCCCCAGATGTCACCCCATCTGGCATGGTCCATTGGGATCCAACTATATTGGGGGGAGAGAGGGGGAGGGAGATAATTTACATAAAAGGTGGATCCCTCATCCTTTTGGCCTCTTCTTGGCAAGGCGCAAATGGCCCTCCTGCCTACCCCAAGGTGACAGTGTGAGAACAACTGGTTGCTTTGGGCCAGATAAGATTTTTTTAAAAATCTTTCTTTATTTAATTAAAAGAAATTTCACACATAAACAAAGACAATTTTTAAAAAAATACTAAAAATGCTTGTTACACTACATAAATGAACAAATACATCATTATCTATACCTATAAATGGTGCGTTAACCGTTGGAATGTGACAAAGGATGTTGCACCAGGCCCCACTAGCCCTGTCCGAGCCTCCGTGCACTCACTCGAACGGAGTTCGCAGGTAACTGTTGGGTTGAAATTTTCACCTGGGGGGCAGGAGCCCCCCGGACGCAAACAAAAAAAGGGAACTTCAATTCCCAACGTTCCTTGCATCGCACCGCGCCAGAGCCAATCAGGCTGAGCGGCGTGGCAAAAGGAATGTTTGGAAACGTGCTGCAGCCAATAAAAAAAAGCCGCAGGAAAAAAATGTTGCAGTAACCAAACATGCGCAGGCAAAACTACAAGCCCCAGCATCCTGCGCGCCATTAGCGCGCAGAACGCTGAGGCAGACGGCGCGCAAAAAATAAAAGTAAGAAAACCACCACCGCTGCCCTTCCTTCCCACGGGCCAGCCAGCATGGCCCACAGGAAAGAAAGGCCCCCCGCCATTGCCCTTCCTTCCCATGGGCCAGCCAGCATGGTCCGTGGAAAAGAAAGGCCCCGCCATTGCCCTTCCTTCCCATGGGCCAGCCAGCATGGCCCGCGAGAAAGCCCCCCCCCCTTAAAAAGTAAACACAAAAACACAAACCAAAAACAATCAAAAACACTCAAAAACAAAAATCCAAAATGGAAACACAAAACAGCCAAAAACAAACAAGAAAAAACACACAGACCCCCCAAAAAACCCAACCCCCCCAAAAAAACCCAGAGAGCTTACCATAAGATGTCTTCTATCCATGAGGACCAGAACTCAAATGAGAAAATAAAGAAAATACTTACCGGAAGTGACACCCAGAGGACAGAAGAGAAAAATTGTAGAGAGGAAGAAAAGCTCACCACCCCCACCCAGAGGCCAGAAGAGAAAAAAACATTCAAAAATATTGAAACTAATAAGATTAATTCACAAATTAATCAAATAAGTTATAAAAACATTCAAAAATAATCACACTAATCTCAAAAAATACCAAAAAAAACCAGAAATCACTTTTCACTAAAAAAAACAAAACAAAAAATGCGTAAAAATAAAGATTTAAAAAACCAAAATTAAATTTTAAACTAAAAAAAAAATTTACATTAAATAAATAAAATTAAAATAAAATGTGCATAAACATAAAAAAACCTTCAAAAACCAATTTAAAGAGCCCGGTACTGAGGAAGCCGGCACGCAAAAAAAATTAAAATAAAACACACACTGGGAGCGCAAGTCCGCCGCAGGCGGACGCAGCGCCTCGAAGCCACAAAATCACAAAACCTTACAACACCATTTAAAACAGCCCAGCACCATTGGTTCAAGGGGGAAAAAATGAAACCCTTTACTATCCAACACAATTTTAAAATATATAAACAGAAAATGGTATACTCTCCACCTCTTGTCTATTTCCAAAGTAAGTCAATGTTGCTCTGCCTAGTGCCTTCTATGTTCTCAAAACATGAAGTCCAACTGATGATGCAAAACAAATTGTTTAATAACTTTCACACAAATCATCCAGGCAATGTTTCCATCACTGCCTGGAGCTTCCAGTCCTCTCAGTTACACATAAATTCCTGCACTGCATGTCTGGTAGAGTCCAGGTAGCCTACTTCACAAATAATCTTTGTTTCCCTATTCCAGAAGGGTTATTTCCTGCTACTACTTGAGGCACATCACAAAGCACCCATCTTTGTTTGGTGTATCTTTGTTTCCCACTCTGTACACTATGTGTGTCCTTTTTCTCTTAAGGATATATTACTGCATGTTTCATAGAATACCAGTAGCAAATTGGAAAATGATTATCTGTTAAAGATGGTTTGTACAGGCTCCTTATTATTATTAGTGAAAGTGTTTTTTTCTCCATTTGTAACTGTTATAAAACCAGTTCATTAACATTTAAATCATTCATTAGAAATACATTCACAATTTTGCCTTGAATAATACTGAAGATGCTACTTGGTATAAATGATACAATTTACCAGTTGAAGTCCATAGCACAATCCAAAGCTAATAACCTTTGTTTTATAAAGTACATTCTATAATCAATAGAACAACTTCACAGAGAATACATATTGTATCAATAGTCTCCAAATATTTAACAGTCTGTTAGAGAGATGAAGGAGAACAATTGTGGACCAAAGTCTGTGAATATTGCCTCAAGTCACAAAGTGATGGGATTCAACTGTACAATGGTAGATTTAGGTTATCCCTTTGGTGGGTGAAATAGTCAAAAGTGTAAGAGAAGCTCTTTAAAAAAAAAAACACAAGCTATTTAGTGTGGCTAAGAATCTTTTCTTTTGGTGGTTTCAAGTACTCCTTCAATAACACTTCAAGGATATGACCAGGGCAACTATTTGCTCTTGATAGCCCACAGCTGCCATTCCAATTTGGAATTGTACAATAGCACAGTTTTCCCAGCTGGAATTTGCTCAAATAAAAATTGAATGTACTGTATATCTTACTTTCTTTGCTATCATTTTGGCTACTATGGATTTGAGGATTTCAGTAGCAGCAAGTTGATACTGTATTAGCATTCTTTCTTGAAAAATTGGTTTGTGAGTGTGCTATGTATGTTAACTGTGTTTACTGAAATGTCAAATATTCAAACCGCCTGGTTCCCGCGCAAACTGCTGTCAAACAGCGTTGCTGTTTGACAGCTGCGAGATCTTGGCAAATCGTGAAGTATCACGAGATTTCGGAGAGCACGCAGTTTGAAGTTTGAAAGGCACACTATGTATCATTTTAATGCAAATGAAGGGATTAAGAAGTGTACATAGGTTAATTGACCAATCAGCATTGTTCCCACTGTAAATGTATCTTTCTGTATGTGTATAAAAGTATGTGTTTTGCCCCATCCAAGTTGTGTTCAGACCCTCCAAATAAAGAGCTGTATTTCACTTTCAATGCTGGTTGTCTCCAATTTCTGAACACCAAAGAGTGTTAAGCTTGAAGGTGGCAAAACGAAATATGGGAAGCATTCAGTCAGTGGCCATGCTGTATGTAGGAGTCTGGACACTATATTTTTTTTAAAAGAGGGAATTATTTTCCCCATCTCCATGTGTAAACACCAAAAGTTCATTAAAAAGTTATTCTGAATTTTCAGGCTGCTCTGCTTTTTCTGATAAAACAGGCCTATTTTTCAAAGCTTCTGTACCAATGTTGTTCTGCTGGAGAGTTTATCTACCTGATGCAGAGCTAACACTATGTGAGTAAAGATGCTCAACCTTTGACCATAAAAGAGGAATTTCCTCAGATATGGAGTGATAAGGAAGAAAAGAGCTCAGCTTTTATCTTTTGTCTTGCAAAGTGTGCAATGCATATGTCTTGTTTATGTGGCAGCAGATTGATAGTCCCATTTAGATAAATAAGTAAACAAACCTTGCCCCACTTTATGCTATTTTCTTTCTTTCCCCCCTTTTTAAATATCCAAAAACCAAGAATTTCATAGTTGGGTGAGATAGTTCCATCAAATGTCAATTGTCAGAAAGGTAAAACTGGAAAATTACAATCTGTTCTTAATAAATTGCCATATGGAAATGCATATGTATTAGAGGAAGCCATTTTGCATAAAGGGACTGGCATCAATATTCTTGAAAATAATATTTTTGGATAAAATAAGCAAATGTTTTCTTTCCTATTTCTGCTGGTATTCCTCCACCAACAGCATCTGGATATTTGTTTCTCAAACAGCAATCCATTGTGCAAAAATACATGCCATTTTTTGCATGGAAGGTAAGCAAGAAACCATTTTCCAGTTTATAATATGACAAGGTTGACATGAAACCCACCATTCAACTTGGCTTTCCAATGCCTGTCCCACCTGCCCACATTCCTTTACCCTGAACTTGGAGGGGTGTTTAGACAATACACAGAAAGACTATGGAAATTATGTGTTTTCTTTTTGTAAAAATCTACTTCTGCTGCCACTGTTACATTATGAAAGACAATAATGTTTAACAACCAGTGTTTATTCTGTTAGACTGTAGCCCAAAGGTTCAAGATTTTCATTAATCAAATCCAGTTCCAAATGCAATAATAACTTTTGTAAGTTTTTTTGGAAAGAGAGCAATAACTTTAAATAGTAGATAAAACACAAGGATAAAAAATACACTACAAGCACCCATGGAACATAACAAAGTCTTCCACTCACGTAATCCCCATAGATGTTTCTTAGATAAATAGACTTCCCTGATCCATTGGTTTTATAGGACATAATTTCTAACCCATCCTGCTTCTTCATGAGATATGGATGAAAGACATAATCCTTCTCTGGGAATCCCATTTTTCCATAACAATTGGCTATTCCGCTAGGTGGCTATGGCTACTCACTCTGGATGGCCCATGAATGGCTCCTAATGTTCCTCTTCCAAGAAGACACAACCTAAAGGAAACCTCAAACTCCTGACCTTCTAGGTAGATCATCTCTTCTTGACTCTCCATTGTTTTTACAATTACCTTTACACCAGACAGACATTATTTCCCTGCCAGATGGCTCCTGGGTGAGACATTCCTCATTAACCAATATTTAACATTTCCTCTGAGCATTTACAGAGTGCATTTTGCCTGATCCATAAGTTAATCCAATAATTTATTGACACAAGGACACTTGTGATATGAAACAATACTTGAACAATGTTCAATGAAACAAATTGTTTCTGCAACTGAAACAACAATGACCATAATGTCAACCTGAATGCCAAAAAGTAGTAAGTACTGTACTTTGGTTTATTGATAGCTCCATCTTCTAGAGAGGCTCGCCTCTCTAGCACAAGAAGGAGGCCCTTCTCTGTATCTGCTCAGGCCTTGTGGAACTTCCTGCCAACCGAACTTCGCCTCCAGACAGAGCTTTTATCCTTTTGTAAGAGTCTTAAGACTTGGCTGGTGCAGCGAGTGTGGGGGGCGGTTGGGGAGATAACCACCCTGGGCTGGCTTGTTTAACTATTGTCCGGGCTGTCAGTTTTAGTATGTGGCATTGGGAGGGCATTTTCTCTCTCTCTCTCTCTCTCTATTATATATATATATATATATATAAAACCTGGGGAACATAGTTAAAAGTAGAGACATCATCTTGCAAACAAAAATTTGCATAGTCAAAGCAATGGTATTCCCGGTGGTAATGTATGGTTGTGAAACCAGGACCATTAGGAAATCTGAGCACAGAAGAATAGATGCCTTTGAAATGTGGTGTTGGAGGAGAGTTTTGAGAGTCTCCTGGAGAGAGAGGAGAACAAATAGGTCAATCTTACAAGAAATCAACCCTGACTACTCCTTATAAGGTCAAATAGTAAAGATGAAGCTAAAATACTGTGGACATCAAATGAAAATTGAGGATTCACTTGAAAAAGCCTTGATGCAGGTGAAGGAAGAGGACAAAACAAGAAGGGGACAGCCAAAAATGAGATGGCTAGATGGTATTGTAGACACAATGGGCACAGCTGGGCAGGTTGAGAAGGATGGTGGAGGACAGAGGTGTCTGGAGGGCAATGGTCCATGGGGTCGAAAAATGGTCGGAATTGACTGTGCAACTGAATGGCGGCAGTGGCAGCAGCGGTGGCAGCAGCAGTGGCAGCAGTAGCGGCAGCAGTAGCGGCAGCGGTAGCGGCAGCGGCGACAGCGGCAATAATAGCAACGATGACAACAACAAAAGAAGTCAGTACTACCAATAGGTGATGTGACATTGTTCCATCTATTAGACAACCAATTTTTAACATACATATTTCTATGGAGTCTTATGCTTTGGTTTCATGTATTGTGTAGACAGTTGGACTTTATGGCCACATAGGCCCCTTCTAATTCAATTATTCTATGATTCCATGAATAAATGCAATGGTTAAACTGTAATATTGCAGCCAAACCTGCTCAAGTTGTGAGCTCAGTCCTGACAGGCTCAAAGATGACTCTCTCTTCCATCCTTGCAAGGTCAGTAAAAGAAGTACCAAGCATGTTGTAGGGGAAAAGCTAATAATACTGTGAACTGCCCAGACACTGCTCTAAGCACTATGGGGTGCTATTTCAGTGTAATTGCTATTGCTATTCTTCACCTATTTAAGATTCTTCATCTATTATGAGTTAATACCTTATCTAGGGTATCTGTTCAAAATGAAAAAAGCATGTAGCTTACCAAAAAGAGTGTATTTTTAGTGGGAGCCCCTCACGCATAAAGTACACTAGGGGAAGTAAAGCGGTATAGAAATGTAAATATAATAATAATCATAATCATAATAATAATCATAATAATCATAATAATCATAATAATAATCATAGATACATGATACATATAATGGTAAAAGTCTCTTCTCCTTTCATGCGTTTTAAGAACTGTTTCTAGTTCTCAAATAGTTCTTGTTTATCCTAGCACATGATTATTTACTTACTGGTTATACTTAGCTTTATGTGCTGCAATTTTTTCTATTCTTTTAAAATAACTTCTTTTATCTTGCTTTTTGTTTATTTATTGTGTGCAGAGAATTTTGTTTTAATCACTGTTTCTTTGCTTGTATTTTATGTTTTTAGTGTTTGGCATATTATTGGGTGTCATAAAATTAAACTGCAATAAAATGAGTAAAAATGCAGTAACTTTATGGTCAGCTGATGGGCTATAGTAATTTCATATCATAGTTATGTCACAGAATTAATCTTGTTGATGTTTTTGCATCTGTTTTCAATTTCAAAAATGTTAATGTCTATTGAGTTCTATGAATATGACATAATGCATCTCAAACTTGTCCTTTTTGAAGCCATGGCAGTGAGCAGCCATAATGGTGGGTTTCTCTAATGCTGTTAAACCAAGCAATCAGTGGCTAAAAACCCAGACAGTAAGTCATAATTAGAGCAGGCCCTCTGAATCAATGGTACTTATGGTATACTTGACTCACCAATTCCCCACTGATTCATTGTAACTACTACAGGTGTTACTTGCTACTGGATTTCAGTCAGAATATTGAATAAAAATGAGGTGGATGAAATAATTCTGTGGAACAATCACAAAAATATCCTATTTGCATTTGCAGGCACCATTACCCCAGTGGAAACAGAAGTAGGAACCCCAGGCTCAGACTTGCAAATATAAAAGATGAGGAAAATGAAGCCATGTCCAAGAAAAGGAAAGAGGAGCTGTTGTGAAGTTTTCTAGTGAATGGAATGGTATTGGTGGAAGTTGGGGAAAAGAGAAAAAGTATAAAGGGAAAATAACTTTAATGCTATGCAGGATTAACTCTACCCGAAGTTGATGTAAAGAGAAGAGAAACCTCTCTTAGAAGATAGAAGAGGAGATTTTTTAAGGACTAGGGCAGCATTTAGCAAAACACAGGGAAGGGATCATGGAAAAGAAGCAAAGGACAAAGCTTCAGCCTTGATGAGCATATCCAGACAGAGCATATCCAGAGTTTATAGCCCACTTGTTGGAGCTCTTGGGGGTAGCTCCGAGTTTTTGAATGGAGGAGTTACCCAAACTCCAACACACACACACCCCAGCACTCCTTTTTGAACACTCAGTGGGCAGAGCTCTGCTTTTTGGAGGTGTTCAATTTTAGTCCATTTCCAATAGGTGTGGTCACTAAGAATCAGCTAAATATGTTTCCTACAACTGTCAAAGGGTGCTTCCTGTGTAAACTTCCAGTAAGCTGCCAATGAGCAGTTTCAGCATATTGGACATTGAACATTTCCTCTGATCATCTATGAATAATATTCTTGTGTTAAATCCAATTCCAAATATTGGTGCTCATCATGGCAATCAGTCATGAAGATTGTCTTGAGAATATAATGTAGTGGCTTTCCTTTTGCCTTCTCCATTGCAGCATGACATTCATACCACCGATCAAGTTGTGCAATTCACTTTCTGGTCCTGAGCCATTTTGGCACACAAAGTCTTCATCAGCCACAAGTCAGCATTGATGACACTACTGCCCTCCATCAAGATGGATTCAAGTGGGATTTCATCCACTTGGGGACCATCACCCTTCCTTGTGACCTTACCACACAAGGCCGCTAGGCCTCAGGGTTGTCAGGTTAGTTAACTGCCACCTGACAATCATCATTGAATCACTGGCAATATGGTCTACTCCAGTGATCTTCTTGAACTTCAATTCCCAGAAGCCCTGATCAGCAGGAGTGCTGACTTGGGCTTCTAGTAATTATAATAATAATTTTGTGTCAGAAAATATTATGGGTTGAGAGGATTTTTGCTGGAGAAACTCAGCTCAGGGGATGCCTGAATGAGACTCTTTACATGCCCCCAAGAGCTGGTATAGAGACAGGTGCTCAATCCATCATGCAGTACCCAGGTCTTGAACTGCCAATTTGCTGGCTACTGGTAATTGAAGTCCAAGGACAACTGGCATGCCAAGGTTGACCATCAATGGTCTACTCTATTACCATAGCAGGATAACCAGGCCAGACTGAATACAAATAATTAGAGGTAGTGAAATATATAGGTCATTTTTAGACATTGGAAGCGCGGCGCCAAAATGGCCACCGCGCTCTTTGTGGCACCCCCCCCACCGGACGAAACCATCCAGGTAGTTAGGGGCGTGGCCAGCACCCTAATAAAAGGGCTGGCCACGAGGCAGCCGTGCTGCCATTTTGGCGAACCGACGGAGCGGAGAAGTTTTTCCTCCTTACCTCCGTCGCTCGTGTCTTCTTGAGGAAAGCCTTTTTCGGGCAGCTTTCTCTTTTGGTTTTAGGCTTCCTAGCTACTTTTCGCCATGCCCTCGAAGAAGAAGGCAGCCGCGAACGTGGCTCGATCGGCGCGGAGGCATCAGCCGGGTCGGAGGACCGCGACTGCGCCCATTCCGCAGCCACCTCTAGCTTGCGAGACACGGAGGGTGGTTGGGTTCCCTGCCCTTACAGGGCGTTCCTACGGCTTCCCAGGGGCTGAGCATGGGCTCTTGGCCTTATTTGGCCCCTGGGGCCCAGGGACCTGGACAGGTGCCTGTGAATTATGGGCCTTTTCCCCAATTGCCCCCTGTCGGGGCCGGGCCCTATGTCGACGTGGAGGCCCTCCTTGCTCGTGTAGCGGCCCTTGAAGCGTCCTTGGCGAGGGCCAACCAAACGGGGGTATCCCTAGGTTTTCAGGTACCCCCTTTGACCGCCGAACAACGGCCGGCGATGGGGCGGGTTGAGCCGCCCGAGGCGTGTGGGCCGGTCGTGGCCACTGCCTCGCGGCTCCCCACCCCACAGGTGCAGCAGTCTGGTGCTGGTTTGGCTCCGTCGACGAGCTCAGCTTCGGTCGTGAGCTCCGACGCCCCCAGCGGGCCGGAACCCCCGGTGGGGGCGGCCCGCGGGGGTGCAGCGGGTGAGTATGCAGTCCAAGTTAATGCACCCACACAACTGACTTCATTGGGGGGGACTGTTCAATGGCCTTGGCCTCGCTCGGGTGGCACGACAGCCCAATGGCCCCGGCCCACCCAGCGACTTTGCCCATAACACAGGGCTTGGGGCGGGGTGGTGCCCCCAATGTGCTGGGAAATGTGTTGGGGATCCCTGGGCTGGCTCAGGCTCATTTTCCTTTGCCCGAAGTTCCCTCAGTGCCGGTGTCGGCTTTGCCAACGGCAGGGTATTCCTTGCCCTTGGGGGACCATTTGGCCCAGTCTACCAAGGAAAAGATTTGGAGGGGCGAGTACGTAGATATCTTCTCACTTCTAAATAGGGAGCCGACCAAGGAAGAGAGGGAAGGGCTGGACAAGAAGGATAAGGAGCAGGCACGTCGTCGTAAGCCGCCACGCACGTGGGCAAATTGGCTGCCAGCGTACCTGATTTACATGGCCGTTTACCTCAGGGCTAGGCCGGATTTGGCTATTCCCATGGTCCAATATCTGGACAACATTTACTGGGCTATGGTTGACTTCCCGGGTCCGTCATGGCTGGCTTACGACGAAGAGTTCCGCATGAGAATTCCGTTGCACCCGGAGATGAGGTGGGATGAGCCCTGCCAGAAGCTGTGGCTTCTGTATATGACCCCCACGCGCCCTGCGCCTGGGGAGAGATACCATTGTGGACATGCGGTCCAACGAGCGGCCCCAGTACAGGTACCCCGCCAAGCGGCGGGGCAGGGGGTTCCAGCCCGCCTGCTGTGCTGGACCTTCTCGTCCAATGGTTCTTGCAACAGGAAAAATTGCAAGTACAAGCATGAGTGCCCCTCTTGTTCTGGCCCCCATGCTGCCTCCGCCTGTCCCAGGCCGGGAGGATACAGGGGCAGGGGTAGGGGCGGACAAGGGTCAGGCAAGACTGCCATGGAAGGAGCGGGTTCACCAAAAGGCCCCCTCCCCAATTAATGTCGACATGCTGGAGCGTTGGCTCGCATCGTACCCGAGGAGAGCAGACGCTGTGTACCTCCTTCAGGGTTTTCAACTGGGTTTTCGTATTCCTTTCACGGGGGATAGGTCACCGCAGGATGCACCTAACCTTTTGTCACTTAGGGGAAGGGAGGAGGTGGCTGCCGCCAGCATTAATAAGGAGATTGCTGCGGGCAGGGTCGCCGGCCCTTTCCCCGCACCCCCGTTCCCCAACCTTAAAGTGTCTCCGCTAGGACTAGTGCCCAAGAAGTCCCCGGGCGACTTCTGCCTGATTCACCATTTGTCCTACCCAGCCGGCCACTCGGTCAATGATGCTATCCCTGATGACCTTTGTTCTGTTAGGTATACATCCTTTGACCAGGCATTGCGCATGTTGCGCTCATGTGGCCCGGGTGCACTGTTGGCTAAGTGTGACATTAAGTCGGCGTTTCGCCTCTTGCCCGTGCACCCGGGTGACTTTGAGTTGCTGGGTTTCAAATTTCGGGGTGAATATTATTTTGACAAAGCCATGCCATTCGGCTGTTCCATATCCTGCTCGGCTTTCGAGCGTTTCAGTACCTTCCTGCAGTGGGCATTTGTCCGTAGGTCAGGGTCTCAGTCTGTAGCCCATTACCTGGATGATTTTTTATTCGGGGGTGAACGGGGCTGGGACACGTGTACACGTCTCCTCGATACATTTCAGACGCTAATGGAGGAACTCGGTGTCCCTTTAGCGCCCGAAAAGACCGAAGGCCCGTCTGATAAGTTAATATTCCTGGGGGTGGAAATTGACACGGTAGCGCAGGCTTCTAGGTTGCCCGCAGACAAGGTGGCACGGATAGTTGCCCTTATATCGGACTTACTGGCTAAGCGCAAGGCATCCCTTCGGGAATTGCAGGTGCTACATGGCCACCTCAATTTCGCTTGCAGGGTGGTCGCACCTGGCAGGGCCTTTGCTCGGCGCTTGTGCGACGCCATGGCAGGCTTATCCAGGCCCCATCATAGGGTGAGACTGACACGGGGCATCAGGGCAGATCTGCACGTATGGCTCCAGTTCCTGAGGGAGTTCAATGGGGTATCATTTTGGAGGTCTGACCTCCTGGCTTCGCCCCAATTTCAAATTCAGTCTGATGCCTCGGGATCCCTGGGTTATGGGATGTACTTCAATGGGAAGTGGGCATGTGGAGGATGGCCACCAGCCTGGTCAGGCACGGGTCGTCTGAGGGATCTCACATATTTGGAATTTTTTCCCATACTGGGGGCCTTGATGCTATGGGGTGAGGAGTGGGCCAACTCTGTGGTGCATTTCTGGTGTGACAATGCGGCTGTTGTCCACATTGTCAACTCACAGACCTCTAAATCTCCCAGGGTCATGGATCTTGTGCACCAGTTTGTATTGCGCAGCCTGCGCCTCAATGTACTGTTCAGAGCCAGGCATGTCCCGGGGGTGAATAATGATATTGCTGACGCTTTGTCCCGCCTGCAGATCTCCCGGTTCCGTGCCTTGGCTCCGGATGCGGAGGAATTTCCCTCGCCACTACCGCAGGAGATATGGACCATTGGCAAGGAGAGGTGAACCGGGCGATAGGCATGTCACTGGCGCCACGCACGCGTAAGGCGTATCACCACGCGTTGGTTTCATTTCGGACCTTTTGTTCCCAATATTGCTTGCCAGATACCTGGCCGATCCCAGTGGCCCACATCCTCCGTTTTATGGTTTACCTGTATGCCCAGGGCCTGGCACCACGCACCATAGCATCCAGGCTATCAGCGCTGGCTTTTATGGCCAAGGTAGGAGGTCATGCGGACAGTACCGCTGATTTCCGTGTGAGGGAGGGTGGGTGCGGGAACGTGGGCGTTGCCTGGACGACCGTCACCCAATTTCCACTGGGGTACTTACCCAACTGGCACGAAGCTGGCATGACCTATGTTTTGATAGGTATGAGGCAGCCCTGTTTCGTGTGGCTACAACGGTGGCCTTTTTTGGAGCGCTCCGCATCAGCGAGCTTGTGATGCTGTCTAAGGCGGATGCAAGTCGTAGGGCACTGGAACTCGAAGATGTCTATGTTTGCAATGATTGGGCTCAGTTGAGGATACGCTCCTCTAAAACAGATCAGCATGGCGTAGGCAGTGGAGTAAGACTGCTACGATGTTCATTGGCAGACATCTGTCCGGTTGGTGCCCTACAGGAGTTCCTTGCACTGCGTGGCACACACCATGGCCCGTTTTTCTGTCACCAAGATGGGTCTCCCCTCACTAAATTTCAGTTTTGGAAGGTGACAGGGAAGGCACTGGCCAGAGTCGGCCTCCCTGGGGCCCGTTATGGCACCCATTCATTTAGAATTGGGGCGGCCTCTACTGTGGCTGCTTATGGATACTCCGGGGCTGACATACGCAGCATGGGGAGGTGGGACTCACGATGTTTCCAGTTTTATGTTCACCCACTCCCACCGTGAGTACCTTCTGAGTCACCATGTATCTCTCCTTCCCTGTTTTTTCCCTTGACAGACCCTGGGTGTCGTATCACACCGGTGACAGTATGGCTGGTGGGCCATAGCTACGTGCACAGGGCAGCGCGTTACGCTGCGGCGACAGATTGGGGACCCCGACTGTGACTGGGTGCGTACGCACATTTCACGTGGCACGGTAAGCCCAGTATGTTGTGGTGGGAGCTTTTGCCATTCCTCTTTTCGTCGAGGAGTGCCGACCCGCCCGACATTCTGATCATACACCTTGGGGGTAATGACTTGGGTCAGGTCACTGGCTTATCGCTGAAGCATGCGATTTGCGCGGACCTCGCCTACTTACATTACGTATGGCCCGCCACAACCCTTGTTTGGTCAGATATGGTCCCACGGCACACTTATCGGGGAGGCTTTGACCTCCAGGCCCTGGACCGCGCTCGGCGCATGGTGAACAGGGCTGTGGCCCGATTTCTTTCGACCAAGGGCTGGGGGCGGGTCAGTCATCATCCCGCCATCAGTTTGCAAAATTACGGGCTTTATTCAGGGGATGGGGTCCATCTGTCGCGAGGAGGTATGGACCTCCTGCTGGGGGATTGGCGAGCAGGCCTGTCGACCGAGCTGACGGTCTTGGGGGGGGCGTCGAGCCTTTATTGAAGCCTCTCCGGGTGGCGGGTAGCACTGGTAAGGTAAACATTTATGACCCACAGGTATCCGGCAGGTTCGCAATTGACTGGACATCACTAGATAGGCATAAGTTGTTTAAACGTTGTCCGGTCAACGACGAACCAGGCGAGGGGGTGATGGTTACCACTAGACAGCTGGAATCACCCCCTGATTTTACGGATACACGTCAGAGGGTGGGGTCATTAGTTAGATATTGACTACGGTCAACAATTTGTTTGTTGTCAACAAACAAATTGATACAAATAGATACATTGTAACAATTGCCGTTGGCAATTTTGGGTGGTACCTTACCAGTGTTACTTCGGCCTGCTTGCCTTAAGAATTATGATTGGTCGTTTTACCAATAGAAATTTATAATTCGGACTAGGGCTTGAATCAATAAATGTGGTCCATGCCGTTATCCACTTTCATTTGTGTCTGAGTCCATCATTGGGGGGGTGCGCCTGCAATGGAAGCGCGGCGCCAAAATGGCCACCGCGCTCTTTGCGGGGCCCCCCCCCACCGGACGAAACCATCCGGGTAGTTAGGGGCGTGGCCAGCACCCTAATAAAAGGGCTGGCCACGAGGCAGCCGTGCTGCCATTTTGGCGAACCGACGGAGCGGAGAAGTTTTTCCCCTCCACCCCCTCCCTAGTTAACAGTGTGATTTCTTGGTCGCTTCGGGGCCGGGTGGGAATTTTTGGCTGGGACTCGCAATTGGCCCTTGAGTCCTGGCTTTTTTGCCCATCCCACACTGTTGCTATGGTTTGATATAGGGGTTGTTCTGTGCTACTGTTGACTTTGGTCACATTGGCGGGTAGCACTGGTAAGGTAAACATTTATGACCCACAGGTATCCGGCCGGTTCGCAATTGACTGGACAACACTAGATAGGCATAAGTTGTTTAAACGTTGTCCGGTCAACGACGAACCAGGCAAGGGGGTGATGGTTACCACTAGACAGCTGGAATCACCCCCTGATTTTACGGATACACGTCAGAGGGTGGGGTCATTAGTTAGATATTGACTACGGTCAACAATTTGTTTGTTGTCAACAAACAAATTGATACAAATAGATACATTGTAACAATTGCCGTTGGCAATTTTGGGTGGTACCTTACCAGTGTTACTTCGGCCTGCTTGCCTTAAGAATTATGATTGGTCGTTTTACCAATAGAAATTTATAATTCGGACTAGGGCTTGAATCAATAAATGTGGCCCATGCCGTTATCCACTTTCATTTGTGTCTGAGTCCATCATTGGGGGGGTGCGCCTGCAAATTATCAGGTTAAAGCCACCTCGAGGTATTGGAAGGAACCCATGAACTAGCAGACACATATATGGCTCCCATATTCTGCCACCCAGTGGTTTCTCAGCCTGAGGGCTGACTGGTAGGTGGGCCACTCAGTAGCTGGATCTGTTACCCTATGTCATAGAAAACCTACACTAGGTCGAGTGAAAGGAACTGCAGAATGAACTCGCTAAAAGGTGCCTTCATTTTGGCAATTTCATGTCTGGCCTGGACACAGAAGAAGTTGTAAGTAATAAAGCTGGGGTTTTCTTTATTCCACCAAAGTACATTTTCTTATGATTTTTTTCTTTCTCTACCCTTTTCCAGTTCCCCTAGTCTCTAGAGGTTCAATGAGGAGAACACCATCAACTTGTATAGTCCAATTTTTTAATTAAACTTTGTTCTCAGAGAGGTCATGTACATCTGCATCCTTTATATAATCTGTTAATTAAATGTCTGTTTTCTTGTAATAAGTGATAAGACTGCAAACTGGTCTGAGACTCAAATTAAATATCTATTGTATCTGATAGTGTGAGAATTGTTATGTAATAGCCGTAGGATATACAGGAATTCTCTCCATTTCCTTGTAATAAATGATAAGATTGAATACTGCTCAAAGTCTTAAATTAAACTTGTGTGGTGTTTGATAGTGTGAAAATTATGTATTAAGTGGCCAGAGGATATACTAGGTTGGTGCAGTTGTAATGGTTTTGCTATTCAATCACCTAACTATTGTTAGGAACCAGGAGCATCGGATAGGTTCACAGTTACCATACCGCCTTTCTACTATTTATTTGAATACAAAATTTCCTGAGCTTCTGGTTTTTTTTTAAAAAAAAGTAAAATAAAGGTTTCCCTTGCTCGAAAGCCAGTCGTAACTGACTCTAGCGTTCAGTGCTCATCTCTGTTTCAAAGCCGAAGAGCCAGCGCTGTCTGCTTGTGCATACGTTTCCGTGGTCATGTGGCAGGCATTAGCCATGATGAATTTAATGCTTTAGCAGTCTTAAATCAAACTGTGATTACCTACAAGTTGTAGATTGCAAACATAATTAAAATAGGATTTGCAGAATCATATTAGAGATAACTTTACTATCAGAATACAATAAGCCATACTTATCTCTGTCCAGAGAAGTTAATAGTATGAATTTGGAAAGGGAGAAAGGAGAAGTAGACACCCATGAAACACTTCCCATTGAAACACAGTTAAATCTAGTAAGTAATCTGAACTAGACAGAGGCAATAATCAAGTTCATAGTCAAGATGTCCTCCCCTCTTGTCTTTTCTTGATCTTTATTTAGATTCGTATTGTTTTTCTACTCTTCTTAGGTGACTTTTTGATGCTTCTTGTTCCTCTATCTTAAAATGGGTGATCATAGTTTCCTGTAGATCTGTGTGCATAGAAGTCCAAACTAGGAGCTTCTGCAACCATGTTCAAAGATCTGTATCCCCCTACATCAGGAGTTCTCAACCTTTTAAAGCCACACTTCCTCAGATAGCTTCAGGGAATGGATGGCCATTTTGCCCTTTCTCCACCACATGGCACTTCTGGGTGTAGTGAAGGCTGTGGCAGGCCACATGAAATGGCATTATGGGCCGCATCCAGTCTACGGGCCAAAGCTCTACCCATCATTGAAAAATGAATTTTCAAAAATAATAAAGAGTTAGGTTTGCTTGCCTTCTCTTACTAATTGTCTCCATTCCTCCCTCAGAAATTACAATATCAGCACTAGGTTGCTGTACAGTATATTCTGCAAGTGAAATTATTTCCCATAATTAGGAAGCTAGAAAGTATTTTTATTGAGCAGGAGAAAAATATAGGGTACCAAAATATATGGTAACAGGGCAAAACCACCACCAAGAGTCATGAGTATTTTCATAACTAATAACATTAGTTTTCTATTCAGGGATTACCATATGTAATGGCCCTACTATTTGGTAGGTGCCTGAGGTAGCAAATGCTTGGAAGGAGGAACAAGTCTATAGAGGAAAGAAAAGTTCTGCTGTGAGGCCTGCACTGAACTCCCTCACTAAACTGCTTTCTTGCCATCCCACTGATAATATTAAAAGAGAAACACAATTAAAAACATAATTAAAGTACTAAAGAAAGGCGAAAATCCTAGTCTACTTACTTTTTGTACCAAGAATGCAATAGGTACCATCTTGTTCTTCATTGTAGGCTGCAAAATTTCTTTAGTCAGGCATGGCCCTAATGCAAGACCCAAAAGCCCAAAGACTGGATAGCAACGTTTTGATATATTGGACACTTTCAGCAACAAACAGGCTTACAATAGATTTTTATGCCTAGAAATAATTAATGGAGGAAAGAAAGTGTGACTGTGTTGGAGAGAGAGTGTGTACAAGTATTAAGTGTAGGGCTAATTGGGAAGGATTCTTCCCAACAGGGTTTCTAATTGTCAAACTAAAAATGCATGTGTGTTTCTCTTTTAATAGCAACAATATGTTATCAATTCCCCCTTTTCACTGTAGAATGGGTCACATTCCACTTCCGAAGCTTAGGTCTTTACTTGCTCCTAGAGAGAAACATTTAAGCTACTGCAAAAGCATTTATAGATATAGCACTTGAGGGAAACTATTTGAAAGGCATCTGGAGGGGAGGGAGAGGATTTCAGGCACATCTGCCACCTCAAAAGAATGGATAGATGATAATAGAAGGGATTCACAGTTTCCTTCTAAGACAAACTTTCCTGTGCTTTCATAAATCAGCCAGGGGGAAAACCAGCCCCAAACCTCATTATATCATATGCACATCCTCTTGTTTCCTCCCTGTTTTTTTAAACAAAGTAGGCTTAAGAAGAACAAAGGAGTTGTAGCAGTTCAGTGATATTATGCCTAGGAAAAGCTGTACTGGAAGGGGGGTCCATTTTGCCATCTCAAAGAGGATTTTATTCAGCTGTCACAAAGAGGGTTTTTTTGTGTGTGTTTTTTTGGCCTCTGGATAAAGTATGAGTAGGGAGAATTTTCTTTGTTTGTACTTTTCCTTAGAAAATAGTCCAAAACAGTCTAGTCTTTGTGGGAATTTTTTGAAGTTTTTCTAACATCAGAAATAAATTCAAAGTCAAATTCACCGTTAAGCCAGCCATGATGTGTGTTTCTTAGTATTTCATTCTTTAGAGAACAGTGCATCACAATTCTACTCAAGTTAAAAATAAGCTTCAGACTTTCTCACACTTTATCACACAGAGAGAGGCTGAGTTATAAAACTATTTTGATTTTTACTTGAAGTCAAACACTTAGACAAGGTCAGGTATTATTTCATAGGCTTTATTGGTATGCTTCAGTTATACTGAACACAATGCTAAAGCATGGCACAAAAGTCATACCTTTTGTTAGGTGAATATCTGTTTGGGCATGAGCCTAACATCCACCTGTACTGATTATCTTTATCTCAAAAATTCAAATATATGGACCCTGATTCAGAAGTAGCTGTGAAAAACTACATGCAAGCAGCAATCAAGGGGTGTGTGCGTGCATGTGTGCATGTGTGTGAAGTAGCCACACCTCCATGTCCACATCAAATGCCAGTTTAATAGGCAGATGTGATTAATTTTAATAGATAAATTTATATACTGCCCTAATCCGATGGACTCTGGGCAGTGTACACAAGTTAAAACCAACATAAAACAATTAAAAACCCTTAAGAACATAGCAGTATTGCCCATCGCTGTGCCATTATTATCTAAAAACAAATATAAGAATGGCATAACATTAACATTAAAAATTAATTACAGGAGGGGGGAGCCTCAAATGAGCCAGTAAGGGGAGCTTGTTGACAATCCTGGCTCCCAGACCCATTATGCAAACTACGTCTTCAGTTCTTTCCTAAATGGTAGCAACTGGGCCTGGAGGCATAGTTCTACTGGGAGGAGGTTTCATAGTGTGGGGGCTACAACTGAGAGGGCCTTTTCCTTGTGCTGGAGAGGCGAGCCTCCCCAACAGATGGTGCCTGATCAATCTGGTGTAGGTCTAGGTCCAGACACACACCTTTCAGCTCCCCAAAGGAAGGTGGATTCTGTGATCCACCAGGGAAGGCACCTCTCCTGATGGATACCTGCCTCTCGTCCTTGCCATGATTCCCCCACTGCTGTTTTGAGACAGCCCTCAAAACAGCAGAAGGAAAATTGAACAGGTGGCAGCCAGCGATCTGCCAGGGAAAACAACTTCCCTGATGGATACCTGCCTCTTGCCCTGCCATTCCTCCTCTGCTGTTTTGAGAACAGCACTCAAAACAGCAGAGGGGGAAATGCAAAGGTGCCAGGCAGTGATCCATAGCTGTCAAGTATCCCATATTGGCTGGGAAAACCCCTTATTTTACCCTCTTTCCTGCCATCATCCTGTATTAATTAGACTGCAATGCCCTATTGTCGCCATTGGAGGGCAGCAAAGGATGAGCATAGCTGTCAAGTATCCCGTATTTGCTGGGAAATTTCCCTTATTTCCAAATCCAAAACTGGACAGGTATGCAGTGATCTGCCAGGGAAGGCACCTCCCCTGATGGATACCTGCATTGCCAGCAGGGAAGGGGGAACAGATTGTGTCTGCCTCCCCCTTCCATCCCTACTCACCTGGGCACCAGCAGCGAAGGGGGCATGGATTGTGTCCGCCTCCCCACCCTTCCCTGCCTCCCCCGGGCAAAGACAGGGAAGGGGAATGGATCACATCTACCTCCTGCCTTCCCTGCCAACTCACCCAGATGCAGGCAGAGAGGGAAGGTGAGAGGCAGGCTACTTTCCACCCAGGGACGCACCTCCTCGGACGAAGCTCCCCTCCTCCCCTCGCTGTGTCAAGAGCAGCTCTCAAAACAGCAATGGGAAAAAGGAAAGCTGACAGTCAGGTCACTCTTCATCTGGGAACGCGGTCTGTCAGCTCCCCTGACAGGAAGGTGAGAGGCAGGCTACTTTCCACCCAGGGACGCACCTCCTCGGACGAAGCTCCCCTCCTCCCCTCGCTGTGTCAAGAGCAGCTCTCGAAACAGTGATGGGAAAAAGGGAAGCTGACAGTCAGGCTGCTTTTCATCCTGGAACGTGCATCCCCGGATGAAGAGCGGCCTGCCAGTTCCCTTCTCTGTGTCGATAATCAATAACTCCCAGCAAGGCCGGGCAATCAGCTAGTTATATATTGAATACTATTCGTAGTTGTTTTGTGCTGTCAAGTCTTCTCTTATCTATGGCGATGGTATGAATGAAAGATCTCCAAAATGTAATGCCGTCAACAACTCTACTCAGCTCCTACAAACCTCTCTTGGAGTCAGTCCATCTCATCTATGATAATTATTTTATCATTTTATCAATGGTCTTTATTGTATATGATGTTTTTGTTCAATATAAGCCACCTTGGGTCGCTGAGGCGAGGAAGGTGGCATATAAATCAAATAAATAAATAAATAATATTTGGTATTTCTCTTTTCCTACTGACTTCCATCTTTTCCAGAACTATTGTCTTTTCCAAAGTCTTGTCTTCTCATGGTGTGCCTAAAGAACAGCTTCAGCTTCATCATTTTTACCTCCATATAGTTGAAGTTGAATTTTCTTTAGGACCCACTTGTGTGTCTTTCTGGCAGCAAAGGTTATCCTCAGCAGTTTCCTCCAGCACCACAGTTGAAAAGAATCTCCCCCCCCCCCATCAACTTTTGTTATGGCCCAGCTTTTTCATCCAAATATGGTAATATTAGTCTAAATCAATACTATAGTAGTCTCACTAAACTCCATTCATTTGCATTGTGCATTTAACAATCAGACAAAACCTTACACCAAACATGTGTCATTTTTATACTGAATCCTGCTAATTTTTCTCCACTGAGATAAAAAAGTTAAGTATTCTGCAGCACAGAAAGCAAAGTTAGACAATATCATCAAATGTAAGGATGTGTCACTGGAAACCAAGACCAAGATTATCTATACCCTTGTAATCCTGATTACCATGTATGGTGCAATTTTAAAAATTAGAAAAATAATTTTAGAATTTTTTTAAAAAAAATATTTTACATTTTTAAAAATTACATTTAAAAAATATTTAAATTATGATGTTGGAGGAGAATTCTACAGATACCCTGGACTGCCAGAAAATAAATAAGTGGGTCCTGAACTGTCTCTGGAAACAAAATTTACAGGTTTAAGTCCTTTGCCTGGCTATTGAAAGTCACTGTGTGCTGGCAATAATAACACTCTTTTAACATCACAGGTGCCTCAAAAACATTTAAGTATAGCTATAAGTTGGAAGCCACCTATCTACTTGTAACAACAAATCACATTGGAGTGGAGAAGACAGTGAACAGTTGACTTGTGTGCCTAATGGCCAAATACTTTCAACTGCCAGTGGCCAGCTTACAGATCCTCAAGGTTTAGGGTTCTTTATCTTTAAATTACACTTGGATTGGACAGCCTTCAAATGCAAGAGACCATCAAAAGGAAGAAACCCTTCAAATAGAGGATTGCTATCCATAAAAGAAGGCAAATGTTTACTTCCATGAAAGAAGGCAAATGTACAGCCATCCTGATTTTGAGTTTGGCAGAACTACACACTTCATTTGAGCAATGGCACTAGTTCCTACTGCTTCATTTTTTTACAATTTAAATGGGCTGACTTCTTTGGATAAGGATTAGGCTTTCTTTTGTCTGCTTTCAAGTGCAGCTTGAAGATGAGGAAGTATTCCAGATGAAACATGTCTCTTGAGTCCTAATTTAACACTTTATCCATTATACCTTGCTGGCTCAGACTCACATAAGATACCAGTACATTCTGATAAAATAATGCCTCTTTTTCACCTATATGCATACATTAGCAAATGAAAGTCAGTGTCCTTTTATATCCTTTAACATGATATATCAAAACAGGACCAGGAACAGATTGCAGCACTGATCATGAACCACTAATATCTAAAAAATCACAATATGACTGAGTTTTGGAAGAGCAGCAATGAAATAATTAGAAAAGATCATCAAGTGTAAGGATATGTCACCAAGAACAAGATAATGTGCAATAATGTAATTTAAATCACCATGTACAGGTGTGAAAGCAGGATAGCTGACAGGGTTTGAATTAGGATGCTGGAGAGAGCTCTGCAGATGCCCTGGACTGCTAGAACGATGAACAAGTGGGTCCTGGAACAAACCAAGCATGAACTGTCTCTGGATGCAAAATTATGAAACTGAGGATGTCCAGCTTTGAGCACTTCATGAGAAAGGAAGAATATCGGGAATAGACAATAACTTTGGGAAAGATGGAAGACATCAGGAAAAGAGGAAGACCAAACATGAGATGCCCAGCTGTGGCTCATCACTAGGAGTTGGGGCTCAGTAGGGGAAAGATAATGTGGATGAACATTAATTCATTCCACATCAAATTGCATGCCAGGAAACCAGTTTGAATATTTCCCAGATTCATGTCAAGCACAAACAAGTCCAGGGCATCACTCAGCAGAATAGAAAATAATTCCTGCAGCCACAATAGTGTTCTTTCATCATATTTTAAAAGCAGGAAAACAATATATTTTACCATCTAAATTGTCTCATCCTGTTCAGATAGAATTGAATACAACTTAATCCAGTTTTGCCATTGCTTGGGGCTACATTTCTCACAGTCCCTTCAGAGTCCAAGCATGAACCAAACAGGACTACTGGCAGTTTACACTAATACACCTAGAGAACCAAAGTTTATTTCACTTGTAGTCTGAAGTGCACTAACAATGTGGAAAAACAGGCAGAAGCAATAGGAGATGTTCCATACCTAGTGGTCAAGGAAGGGGGGAAGCCACAATGGGAATGTTCTACCACAATGCAAACATAATAAACACTGAAGAAGCATGTATTGTGGAGGCATTTCATTTGTTTATGACTTCTGTCTCACAAAATGCCACCTCCAGGCAAATACTGAAGATGGAGAGAAGCAACTGTCAAAATTTAAACAAAATACTTTCTTCACATTCCTCTTATTTTTCTTTCTATAGCCTTCATTGGTGTAAAACCAGACAATCTATGACTTTTTTTTACAAAATAACAGCATTACCTCAATAAATAATAGGTAAGAGGGCTCTCCTCATCTTTATTTTCTTCCTGAAGTTGAAAGCCAAGAGAGGGACAGGGCAGGAAGCTTTTCCTATTTAGCACATAATAGCCAGGTCCATTGTTTATTTTTTATTTTACTTTTCAGAGGCTTTGTCTGGTAGCAGAAGTTCTAAATCTCTGTCAGCACAAGAATGAACTGCCAATCTGAGTGCCAGTCCAAACACTGTGAAATGGGAATGGAGGCAAAAATAGTTCAAACTGAAGATTTTTTAATTGTTTTTTCCCTCCATCTCCTCCTGATGTCCTGATTTTGTGTAAGCCATTGCTAATGAAACTCTGAGCAACTGTCTGTCTACTTTTGTTTGCTTGTCTGTCTTGTCAACACACACTATAAGCTCTTTGAGGCATGGTCTGCTTCTCACCTGAGAGAACAGCACAAAGCAAACAATGCCTTTGATTCTGGTAAGATTTATATGAGCTTCTAACATACTAATGCCATTAATAAAGAACGGATGGGTGTGAAAACATCCAAGAGACAAAATAGATCTGGTTCTCCTGAAACAGTCTTACAAAGGAGGAGGAGGAGGCTGGCTGCAGTGAAGTGGGGCAGTTACATAGAAGAAAATGAGAAGTAGACATGGAAATACAAAAAATGAAAGTTTTAATAGGGATCAGAAAGTATGACAAAACCTGATCTGACATGCAATAACCATAGATGAAAATCAGTACTCCCACTGGGACCAATTCATCTGTTTCTGTCTGCTAAAAAAATCCTCAGAAATGTAGAATCATGGAGAGGACATGGTGTCCTAATTTAGGTGGTTTCGGATTGGTGGCCTCAGGAAAATTGGACCTCTGAGGGAAAATGTTTGCCTTACAAATTACCAGCCTAGATTCCTTCACCCAGAGGCCATTACCACTTTTCAAAACAACGGTTTCTGGCTACAGTAAAGCAACCATGTGTGTGCAGGGTATTACTATGCAAAAGCTTTATCTGTTTGTGGTAACACATCCTTTTTATTTCTTGTCAGGAACATGCCACAGGAAGCAAGAGGGTAGGAACTGAATTAAAGAAGAGAGAATACAGCAGAGAGTTAAGAAGATGTAATAGTGGTAGTAAATGCTGTTGATGTGGCCCAATATTGGGCAGATGTCATCTAGCCCTTTTAAATTTTATTTTGTTTTTAGATGTATTAATTTAGCTTTGTATGTTATCATATGCTGGTGGGGCATCTGACACGAATAAAGAAAGAAGTATATGGCTGTGATTTGGGCTGCCTGCTCCAAACAGATCACTGGCAAATTTTCTTGCTGCATGCCATATGCAAGCTTGTGTTTAATCTGTGATGTAAAACCCCAGTTGAAAAAGTAAGATACAAGAAAAAATGTCTGCACCATTTGATATTTAATGAGATAATTATACCCTGCACTTCTTCTAGTTTGTTTATTACAGGTATTTATGTCTTTAATAACATTCTCAGTGAGGCCTCCAATAAGAAAAATCAATTAAAATTACAATTAAGTGGGAAATTACTGAAAATCAAAAACTTAGGCAGTGTAGTCTATAAAACCAACAACAGCAGCAACAGCAATAGCAACAAACAATGGCAGTGGCGATGGCAACAACTATGGAGGTGACGGCAACCACAACAACAAAAACAATCACTACCACCACCAGGGATGCTCAATTTTGTCTACTCAGAAGTAAGATTAATTGAATTCAGTGGTTCTTACTTCCAGATAGATTTATAGCCTAAAGGACAATACCCTGCAGCCTAAAAGAGGTAAACACACCAAACATATCTTTAGTATATATATTTTTTAAATGTTTGTCAGGTGAATCCTTCTGTCAGATTAGAAGTCTTGACAAGTGCTTGAATGGAATTTATGCGGACAATTTTTGGCACAGAAAGCCACCATCTTAGAAATCCCCTGTCTAATAGCTACTTTGTTGTTCTTTTGTGCTGTCAAGTCAGAACTAACCCTAAGGGAGCTTTCAAGGTAAGTAAGATAATTGGGGAATGTTTTAAGTGGCTCCATACATACATTCATCCCTGAGCAGGGATTTGAATCAATATATCCACCTGGTGCAAGAGTGTCAGTTAGCACCTGCCAAATGGCCAGGGAATGGAGGTAATCCAGGACCCCCTCTAAATAGGGTCGTCCCTCCCAGCTGCCTCTTTCTGAGGTGCAAATGGAAGACGGCTGGAGGAGCTTAGCTTCCTGTTCACACAATGCAGCCAAGGAGGGTAGCACAGTCCATTTGGGCAGCTAGAACACCTCCTCCTCTTTCCTCCTTACCAGGGGGATAGCGGCAATGTTCCTATCCCCTTTTTGCAGCCCTCATGGAGTATAAAGTGTGGCCCTAATTGAAATCCCAACTGCTGTGTCTGTTTCATTATTTCTAGGGGTGGGGGTGAGCAAAGCCTAGTCTATTACTCTTTCCACTATACAACACTGGGTATCCCAATAGCTATTTACATTACCCCAAATGTCAGGGGTACTTATACCTAACACTTTAAACACATAATGTACAGAGAGACTTTGCCCTTCAAATATTCTGCCCTAAATTGTGAGATGCTTAAAACTAGAACCTTTGTGTGTGTGTGTGTGCGTGTGTGTGCGCGTGCGCGCATGCGTGTGTGTGCATGTGTGTGCGTGCATGTGTGTGTGTGTGTGTGTGAGAGAGAGAGAGAGATTGAGATTGCCTCTGCTTATTAAAAATATAAAATACAACTCAGGGGAAATTCAAACAGGATATTTCTCATACAAAATGCACAGTTCAGGTGATTACACGTTAGGCAGATCGCCTTGCCTTTTCTACGTTGGACCACCATCTGCACAGTCTGGTGGCTCATGAAGCTCACCCATACCTACTTGAAATAAAATTGTGAGACAATCAAAAAAATGAATACTTCATCAAGGTATGAGCTTGTACTTTACCTGTTCATGAGTAAGATCATAATTACTTCTGAAGTCAAGATGTTGTGTTTAAGTCTGGTTTATCCAATAGCAGAATCTTCAAAACCTGCTATTCCTCCTTTTAAGTTCAACAGCTTACAAAGCAGTTTTATAATTCATTGTTGATTCTTCCTCCCTCCCCCCCTCTCCAAAGTAAAAAATATATATATTGCATTCTTGTTATTCTGGTTTTCTTTTAACCTTATGGCTGAGTGATATAGTTTTGTTTATAATCCACCTGCACCTCCTCACTCTATTTTAAGGCAAAAATCAAGGAATAAGAAATTGCAATCTTAAATTCAATCAGCTCACAAGTTGTTTGATGCTGCAGATTCAATTTTAACAGCTGTCTCTGTCTACCTCACCCACATGAGAGAAAAAACAAGTTTGTCAGGAGATCCAAACATATACATTTGGTGGCTAAAATTTAATTTAAACCTGTCCAGATACAATATTAATGGCACCGGTTCCCAGGTCTTGTGACTAACCTAACCCCCTCAGAGTTTCCTGCTCAATCCAACATTGTAGACTGTTCAACAAAACACTTTTCATTTGACTTGAAACACTTTGTAAGCTTGAATTTAAATTGTAATGATTTTTTTCCAATTTACCATCCTTTAAATCTTTTCAGGATCCTAAGCCACTCATGCCAATGAAATAATTGAATTTGACTTAATTTTCGTATCTTACCATATATACTCGGCTATAAGTTGTCCCGAATATAAAGCGAGGTACCTAATTTGGACCTCTAAAACTAGGAAAATAGATTGACACAAGTATAAGTCAGGGGTGGAAAATGCCGCAGCTGCTAGTGACTTTCAATAATTAAAATACATGAAAATACTGTACAATTAATTAATTTAGACATTTGTGTGGTTATTTTTTTAATGTTTACATTGACCTGAATATAAAATTGAGTCCCATTTTTGGGCCTCATTTTGGGGGCTAAAAAACTAGACTTATGCTCAAGTATATACAGTAATAATCCTGTCGACTCTTTGAAATGCATACTGGACTTCTGAAAGGTTGTACAGTGGCACCAAAGAGAATCTAATGAAGTAATCTATTTATGCTACCTTGGATTAATCCTTTGGAAAGTAACAGTGAGAAGCAGGTACTAATAAACAGTGAAATATAATAAACTTTTTACAAGATACCTGTATTAGAAGTATTCACCTATATTATTATTGTATTATTAGCATTAGATTGGGCAGGAAATTATAAGAATAAGATTAGGCAGGAAACTAGCATTTTATTGAAAGACAGCTCCAGACTTTCTAAAGACATACCAACATAAATACATTTATTTGATTAAGTTTATTTATCAAGGGTTTGAGATAAAATTGTTGAAGAGACGTTGTTCAGAACTATGAACCAAAAGAAATATGTAGAAAAGTGATTGTTGATGTACCTTTGGCTTGATATAACAGATATTAGTTATAACCTTCTTAACTGGAACCACCCAGCCTGAATCCCTAGACTATCACTGAGAAGAGAAAGAATAAACCTTTATCTGGTTGAGATTTGCTATCAAACATAGTAGAGAAAAGTGAGCTGACAGTCCAATGTCCTACACAACAGAACCCTTTCTGAAAATCTCAAGAGGAACTGTCAGGAAAGTTATGGGACCATGTCTATCAGCATTACTACCCACACCAATGCACTCAGTACTCCTCTAGGATCATGCACAAACCATTAGACTATATCAGAAAGGAAACTACAGGTGCACCAACACAGATAATCACCATATGAAGAAGATACATGTTTGGGGAGCTGTACATCCTTTCAACCCAGAATAATTTCTGACACAATATTATTATACCAAAAACCCAAGGCTTCCAAGTGACATGGCCACCAGGTATGAGAAAATTGTAGCACAAATCAAGTATTGCAAGAGTTACCTTGAGTGACTCAGTTGGAGAAAATTTTCTTAATGAGTCTTGATATTCTGAATTGTTTATAGACATATTGGCCAAATTTCAAAATTTCAAAAATCCCAAATATATCTACAGATTTATCTTATGCATGGCATAGAAAACTGTCCATGTATGCAACGGTAGACATAAAATACCTTTACAAACTGATCAGGCTCTTCAAATCTGTCCCTCTCCATGAGAAAAGCAATGATGGAAGGAGCAGAGTTAGATTTCTTTCTTTCCTCACACATATACAGTACTAGTAAATTGAGCATGGATTTCCTTTGGGCTCCTTATTAATGTCTCTCTCCCAATGTCTTTCCCAGGTCAAAAGGAAACCCTTAAATATTACAGTCCCAGGATGATGATAGCATCCTACTTGTGTGAATTAATGATTCAGAGTGCCTGTTTATGGTACCAAGAGCGGGTAGCTAGATCTCCACTATGTCTTGTAGGGGGAAAGCTGTTCCATGTGGGTGAGGCTGTCTCTTTCCAGGTTTATTGAAAACCAAACAAAACTGGGCAACTGTAAAAACACAAGGCTTAACACACCACGCAGACACAAACAAGAAAACAAAAACAAATCCCTCACTCACATACAAGGAAGGAATAAAGGTTGGAAAAGCAAAAGCCAAATTAACAAGTCTACAGGAAAGATGGAATAGTCCTAGAGGTTGAAAAGATTTTGCCCAGCCTGGGAAGAGCAGAAAAGTGGAATGGGCCAGCCATGGCTGGTTGGGAGAGTGCACCTACATTTACTTTATGGGACCAATGCTCTTCAGACACAGCATTTGGGGAAAACCCTCTGGGCAGTTCAAAGCAGGGGTAACCATCTTGCTGTCAAATCAGCATCTGAACTTAACCTTCAGCTGACTAAGCCACCCATTGATCTTATTGCTGGACAATTATAGGTTATGAACCAATTTCTGATGTTTTTCTTTAGCTCTATATATAGAGATACCTTGAAGAATAATTTCTAGCTCATATTTTGAGAATGTATTCTACTCCAGTCTTGGGGTTTTCTATCCCTTAATTATCTTTGTAAGTTGATTGGATAAGTCAGTGGTTTCGTTATCTGGCTGTGGAGCCAGAGGTTGGGTGTTCAGTTCCCCACTGTGCCTCCTGTGTAGCTTTATGCAAGCCACACAGTCTTAGGGTGCCCCTGACAAAAAGAATAGTAAACCACGTCTGAGTTTTCTCTACCTAGAAAACCCTGAAAAGGGTCACCATAAATCAGAATTATCTTGGCAGCATACAATTATTATTAAATATTTGGCAAGCAAGCTTGATTTGGATAAAAGCAGCATTGATTAGGCAAGGTTAAGACTGGTTACAAGAGGCTTTAATTGAATGTATATGTTAAAATTGCTTTTCCTCCCCAATAATTCAGATACAATCCTATAAGTGATGGATTCTATCTGTCTGTGTAATATTAGAAGAGGGAAGTGGGTGTGGGTGTCACAATTGCTTTTGAATAACTGGCACAATTGCCTGTGAAGTGTGGGTTGGATCATTTCATTGAGTGACTCATTTTATCTTATAATTCAAATAAATCTTAATAGCCCATTAAAGCATGTTTTCTCCAGACATTTATCAATAATTTACTACAGTGTTTATGGCAAAATCAGAACTGATCTTCCAGCTTCCTTCAACATACTAGATTGCTCTTCCCACAGAAGCAGCATTGAAATAATTTGAAAGGCTAGATGTCATGGAAATGTGTAGGAACTTGTGCTTGCAATTTCTCTATTAGCAGCTAAAGATACTTGTTAGGTAAATTGTCACTCATACTGACAAAGAGCTATAAAGGGGATGCACTCTTGTGATGCCAATATTTATCCCCTTACCAAAGCACAATGTAAACAAAAGCCCCATTTACAGCATACAGAGAGACTATGTTATTATTTGTATTGTTGAGGACTGCAGTGGATCAAGTGGCTAAGACGCTGACTGGGAGGCGGAAGATCAGCAGTTCGATTCTCGAGTTCTGCAGGACGGAATGAGCTCCCGTCTTTGTCCCAGCTCCTGCCAACCTAGTAGTTCGAAAGCAAGAAATTGCAAGTAGATTAATAAGGACCACTTCAGTGGGAAGGAAACAGCATTCCATGCACTCCAATGTCTAGTCATGCCTGCCACATGACCACGGAAATGTCTGCAGCAGCAGACAGCACTGGCTCTTCGGCTTTGAAACAGAGATGAGCACTGCACCCTAGAGTCGGATATGACTGGCTTTCGAGCAAGGGAAATCTTTACCTTTACTAATGCCTAGAGGCACCACCTCAAGTTTTGCTTCACACCAAAGGTCCCACACCAAAGGCCCTTGAATAAACTTACCAGTCATGGAATAAAGGGACAGGTCTTGTCCTGGATCAGCAACTGGCTAAGGGACAGGAAACAGAGGGTAGCACTAAATGGACACTTCTCCAAGTGGAGCGAAGTAAAGAGTGGGGTCCCCCAAGGTTCAGTACTGGGACCCCTGCTTTTCAACCTCTTCATAAATGATCTAGAGGTAGGAGTAAAAAGCAAGGTAGCCAAATTTGCTGACGACACTAAATTATACAGGGTAGTGAAAACTGTGAGAGATTGTGAGGAGCTCCAGAGGGATCTCTCGACACTGGGGGAGTGGGCAAAACAGTGGCAAATGAGCTTCAACATTAGTAAGTGCAGAGTGATGCATGTTGGGGCAAAGAACCCCAATTACATTTATAAACTGATGGGGTCTGAACTCTCTGCGACAAACCAGGAAAGGGACCTTGGTGTCCTGGTGGACAGCTCAATGAAGGTGTCAACCCAGTGTGCCTCAGCAGTGAAAAAAGCAAACTCAATGCTAGGGATCATTAGTAAGGGTATAGAAAATAAGTCAGCAAGTGTCATTTTGCCTCTTTATAAATCTATGGTGAGGCCCCATCTGGAATACTGTGTACAGTTCTGGTCGCCATACCTCCAGAAGGATATTATGGAGCTGGAAAAAGTGCAGAGGAGGGCAACCAGAATGATTAGGGGACTGGAACACCTTCCTTACCATCTGAGGCTGCAACGGTTGGGCCTCTTCACTCTTGAACGACGACGTCTAAGAGGTGACCTGATTGAAGTTTATAAAATCATGCACGGTGTGGACAAAGTAGATAAGGAAAAACTGTTTTCCCTATCGCATAACACTAGAACTAGGGGACACTCGATGAAACTTTTGGGTACTAGTTCTCAAACAAATAAGAGAAAGTACTTTTTCACCCAGAGGATTACTGGTCTATGGAACTCCCTGCCAGAAGAAGTGGTGACAGCTGTCAGTCTTGACAGCTTTAAGAAAGGATTAGACAAGTTCATGGAGGACAAGAGTATCAATGGCTATAATTATGGATACTTAAGGACAACCTGCGGGTTGGAGAGATAGGCAGGATATCTCTCAATATCATTTCCAGGGAATCCTATGCAGGTGAAGGCATCTGCTTGGGAATACCCTGAAGGAAATGGTGAGCCACTGTGTGAGACAGAATGCTGGACTGGATGGGCTGTGGCCTGTTCTAGCAAGGCTGTTCTTATGTTCTTATGTAAGTTAGGACCTGACTCTGTTAGGCAACATATATCCAATTAGAGCTGAGGAAGAGTTTTTGACTCAGACTATCACACACACACAGAGAGAGAGAGAGACGCACGCATGTGCAGGCGCACATGCATGCATGCATGCGTACACGCACACAAAGCACACACACAGCACACACACACACACACACAGAAAGCACACATGCATGCACACACACAAAGAGCACACACAAAGCACACACTAAGGAAAAATTGGGAAAATATCATTTGAGGGGAGCAACTGGAGAAAATCTCCCCAAAAGTTGCCACTGCAATTTAGTTTAGCCTTTGTTTGTTCTATAATATTTTTATCCTACCCTTGAGTGAACTCAAGGTACTGTAGTTTACATTACTCTTTCCTTCCACACTGTATCTTTGTCGTTCTGTAAAGTAAGCTAGATGCAGAAAGAATAACCACCCATCATCACCCAATGAATTTCATGAATCTATAGGAATTTGAACCATGATCTCCCACATCTCTGTCCAGCGCTCTAACCATTTCTATGGCATTGCACATCTTTCCCTTTTTGCTTTGATTTTAGCTGGATTTTAAAAAGTTCCATTCAGTACTTACAGTACTTTTCATAGTTAGTGTGCTGTCAAGTCAGAACCAACTTATACTGAACCTTCCAATGTGAAATATTTAAGGGATAGGTTTACCAGTACCGCTTTCCTAGTGAGTTTCCATGGCCATGTGGAGATTTAAACCCTGGTTCAAATCTGGTTTCCAAAGCCCTAATTCATCACTCTATCCAGGACACCACACTAGCTATCCCTTGCTAAATCCATTCTTCAAATCTACTGTATATTCATGAGGGATGTCATCTAAGTCATACCTCAATGGTCTAATGGTTTTCCCTACATTTTTCATTCTAAGGCTGCTTTTGGCAATCAGTAGCTCATGATCTGAGTCCCAGTCCATTCTAGGTATTGTTTTTGCTGACTATATAGAACTTCTCTGTCTTTGACTTCAGAGTATGTAATCAATCAATACATAATTTTCAGCAAGAATAATCCCATAGATTTTTTTCACCAAAAATGTACCAAAGTGCCAAAAAAGCAACAACAACAACCAATGGTCAATCAATCAATCAATCAGTTTAATTTATATCCCGCCTTCCTCAGCCGAGACCAACTCGAGGCGGCTAACAACATAATCCAACAAAGTAACAATAAAAGGATAATACAGAGAAACAACAAGTTCAAAATGGAAAACAATCCAGATAAGCATAATATCATAATACAAAAACTACATTACATAATTAGGTCATAAAAAATGCAATAAATATAATTATACTACAGCAAACCCAACATAGCAAGACCCCCATGTCCACTGGAGAACAGTCGTAGGAGCTACCACTCCCCCAACAGCTTGGGGAAGGAGGTCCACGTCTCAGTCTCAACATGAGCCAAGGCAGCCACAGCAAGGAGCCAAAGACGGCGATGGTCCTGGGGCGGCGGCAGTCCTGGGCCTGGCCCGGCGGCCCACGGCCCTTTATCTCCCCACGCAAGGGACGGGAGAGGAGGGCGGGGCCCCCTCGCAGCTGCGGCGATGGTCCTGGGGCAGCGGCAGTCCTGGGCCTGGCCCGGCGGCCCACGGCACTTTATCTCCCCGCGCAAGGGACGGGAGAGGAGGGCGGGGCCCCCTCGCAGCTGGGCGATGGTCCTGGGGCGGCGGCAGTCCTGGGCCTGGCCCGGCGGCCCACGGCCCTTTATCTCCCCGCGCAAGAGACGGGAGAGGAGGGCGGGGCCCCCTCGCAGCTGCGGCGATGGTCCTGGGGCGGCGGCAGTCCTGGGCCTGGCCCGGTGGCCCACGGCCCTTTATCTCCCCGCGCAAGGGACGGGAGAGGAGGGCGGGGCCCCCTCGCAGCTGCGGCGATGGTCCTGGGGCGGCGGCAGTCCTGGGCCTGGCCCGGCGGCCCACGGCCCTTTATCTCCTCGCGCAAGGGACGGGAGAGGAGGGCGGGGCCCCCTCGCAGCTGCGGCGATGGTCCTGGGGCGGCGGCAGTCCTGGGCCTGGCCCGGCGGCCCACGGCCCTTTATCTCCCCGCGCAAGGGACGGGAGAGGAGGGCGGGGGCCCCTTGCAGCTGCGGCGATGGTCCTGGGGCGGCGGCAGTCCTGGGCCTGGCCCGGCGGCCCACGGCCCTTTATCTCCCTGCGCAAGGGACGGGAGAGGAGGGCGGGGCCCCCTCGCAGCTGCGGCGATGGTCCTGGGGCGGCGGCAGTCCTGGGCCTGGCCCGGCGGCCCACGGCCCTTTATCTCCCCGCGCAAGGGACGGGAGAGGAGGGCGGGGCCCCCTCGCAGCTGCGGCGATGGTCCTGGGGCGGCGGCAGTCCTGGGCCTGGCCCGGCGGCCCACGGCCCTTTATCTCCCCGCGCAAGGGATGGGAGAGGAGGGCGGGGCCCCCTCGCAGCTGGGCGATGGTCCTGGGGCGGCGGCAGTCCTGGGCCTGGCCCGGCGGCCCACGGCCCTTTATCTCCCCGCGCAAGGGACGGGAGAGGAGGGCGGGGGCCCCTCGCAGCTGGGCGATGGTCCTGGGGCGGCGGCAGTCCTGGGCCTGGCCCGGCGGCCCACGGCCCTTTATCTCCCCGCGCAAGGGACGGGAGAGGAGGGCGGGGCCCCCTCGCAGCTGCGGCGATGGTCCTGGGGCGGCGGCAGTCCTGGGCCTGGCCCGGCGGCCCACGGCCCTTTATCTCCCTGCGCAAGGGACGGGAGAGGAGGGTGGGGGCCCCTCGCAGCTGCGGCGATGGTCCTGGGGCGGCGGCAGTCCTGGGCCTGGCCCGGCAGCCCACGGCCCTTTATCTCCCTGCGCAAGGGACAGGAGAGGAGGGCGGGGCCCCCTCGCAGCTGCGGCGATGGTCCTGGGGCGGCGGCAGTCCTGGGCCTGGCCCGGCGGCCCACGGCCCTTTATCTCCCCGCGCAAGGGACGGGAGAGGAGGGCGGGGCCCCCTCGCAGCTGGGCGATGGTCCTGGGGCGGCGGCAGCACCAAATCTCTTCATTTGGCAGTAAAAATTGAGGTAAAGTTTACATCCTAATCTTGAATAAATGTGAATGGTGCTTTGTAATGTTAGCCAATGGGACATCCATGATAGATTCTTGGAGAATCAGTAGATTCTTTCCTAATGTGGTTTCATGGTGAAGATTTTCACTGCTGTGCTTTTGAGACATTATACTGTAGCATCATGCCCCTCTATTTTTGTGCCTAATTGTTCACTCTGAATTCTCTGAGAGAGATTCCAACCGGTTTACCATTTACAGATTTAACTTTCATTCTCCTTACTAGAAATTTAAGATAAATCTCCATGCACAGATCTGGCCATGAATGGAACATGGAAAGCACATACCTCTCAATGTGTTCCAGTGTGTGTCAGTGCCTCAGATGAGAGCTAGGATGGAAGGAAGAAGCATCTTTTTCACATGCATGGCTGTACAATGGACAAAATAACTCTTATTCTGGTAGTGTTTGCATGTTTCTGGGTGGTTTTCTTTAAAGAAATCAAACTTCTTTTAGAGAAAGTGCTAATTTTTTGTTAAATACAATTAATAGGTAGAATTGAATTGAATTGAATTGAATTGAATTGAAATTTATTCTTATATACCGCTTTCCTCATCCAGCAGACAACCCAAAGTGGTTCACAATGCATAACGTACAGAAATACAATATAGCACCAATACAAAGCAAAATACAATTTCACAAGCAAAACAACAATGCAAAATTACACAACAGTACATGGTATTACACCAACTACAATACAAAAATGCAATAAATACAAATCAGCTAGAACCACCCACAAATTCCCATGCCTTCAGAGACCCTCAAAGGGAGAGGGCGGGGCCTGGAAGCCTCTTCGCCCCCAGCGGGGCCAGGTGTGCGGCGATGGCATTCTGCTGGGCGTCCCCCTCGCCTTTTAAGTCCTAGGGCGAGGGGGGACGGGGCCCAGAAGAATTTTAAAATGAGAAGGATTACATAAAATGGTAAATAGGACATGCTGTAACAAGGTTCTACTTGCAGACAGCAGAACTGCAGTCACTTTTCATTGTTTAACACAATCTTTCATTGTAGAAAGTGAAATAATGGTAAGCCTTGATTTTTTTTAAGAGGATGGCTTAATCTTTGTAAGCCTATGGAAAAAAGCTATTCACTGGCACTTGCTTTTCTGAAGCATACTCCAAACTGATATTCCTCCTGTTCCTCCACCATGTTGTGGGAATTCCCATTTATCTGCATGTCCAATTATCAGAAACTTTTTGATGTCCCCACTGACAATTCAGATCAATGAGTTTAAACTGTAAAGTCATTAGAGCTGTCAACCTGTTAAAGATTCTGGAGCTGATTAATTGTATTGTTTCAAACAATGAACTGACAAATTAATTAAAAAACTTTCTCTTGCAGAATCTCAGCACACCCTTTTAAAAGCCCATGGGGGTTGTAAGTTGTATGCAATCCTTGTACTTAACATTCTTATATTTTACAGGTAATACTGGGATGCATTATTGGTATAATATGTATAATAAGGCATCCCAATCTTGTTTCCTAATTTTTCCAGAGGAAGAGTGCGTGCAATGCTCCTTCCAACATGTTTTACCAGTTTAAAGTTATTTTGTTAATGTATCAACTGATGAAACAATACAGTCCTTCAACCTGTCTGTGCAGAGGTTAGTGCCATTGAATTAAATAGAATTAACTCCCAGATATTGGTGTATAGGATTGCAGTTGTTCACAGAGCAATCTTATACAAATATATTACAAAGAAAGATCTATTGTGTTCAATAGCAATATCTTTAGGTATCTTGAATAAGATAGAACTCCAAGATAGAGCTCATCTGTCCGTCCAGCCAGAGCAGACCGGAGGGGCTCTCTAATAGTAGCATTTGCTAGAGTGGCTCGTCTCTCTAGCACAAAGAGGAGGGCCTTCTCTGTGTCCACACCAGCCCTATGGAACCTCCTGCTAGTTGAACTAAGGCTACAGATGGAATTGCTGCCCTATAGGAAAGAACAGAAAACCTGGCTGGCAGGGCAGGTGTGGGGCACCGATGGAGGGGTGAAACCCGCCTGCTGGCTGATATAAATAATTAAGATTTCTCTCTCTCTTTTAATGGATGGAGTGAGTGAGTAAATAATTTAGAATTTTTAATGGGGTTTTAATGCTTTTAGTTAGTTTTTGATGTTACTTTTAATTGCTGTTAGCCGCCCAGAGTCATTGCCGAGTTGGGCGGCAATAGAAATTTGAAGAATTAATGAATAAATAAATAAAGCTATACTCCTACATAGACTTCATTCTTATAAAGTCAAATCTTTCTTTGGCATCCCTTACTTCACTTTCACAGGACCATTTATTCATTCACAAAAAGGAAGTGAACTTGAGGAGGAGAAGGATATCTGTAGTTTTTAGTTATTTACAAAACAATCTAACACCACTTCAAGCATCAGCTTCCTGCCACCTTCCTTAGGAAGGCCCAATCATGCTGCATCATCATGTCACATTTTTAAACCTCTTTATGCATAAAAATTATGATCAATGTGTTTGTGGCATTTATGTCTAAATTGAAGAGCTAGACCAGAGGTTCCCAACCTAACGTCCATGGGCTGGATCCAGCCCGTGGTGCCATTTCATGTGGGCCCCCACCCCTCCAATGGATTTGAGAAACAAAATGGCCACCCCTTTGAAGCTTTTGAAACAAAATGGCCACTTCAGCATGCAGGCAAGGCAAAATGGCCATCTACCTCAAAGCTGAGAGAGCATTACCTGGCCCCCAGCTTGAAAAGGTTGGGAAACCCCTGAGCTAGACAGTCAAAAGGTCAGCCTAAGAGTCAAACTAGATAAGACTCTAGCTAGACAATTAATAATAATATCATGCAATCAAAACAATTTTGACTTTCAGGATTTTCTAGATAAAGAGTAATCAGAAGTGGTTTATTGTTCCCTTCTTCTTGGGGAACTGTGCAACTTGCTTGTGGCCACATAAGCTGGGTTTTCTAAAATGGACAGTGTGGAATTGAACTTCTACTCACTCGTTCTGTAACCAGATACCTAATTCACTGAACTCTCCCATCAAAAGTTAGAGATAGACAATCAGAAATGGATAATATTTTCCCCTTTGCAGGCAGCCATTAAAGGTGTTGTTTCATTGAATCTGCATGCAATGAAAGCCACACTTTTCTCCCAATGACTAACCAACGAAGAAAAGGAAACTAACATAGAACTCACCATATGCTAAGCTAGAAAAGCACATTTAGTCTCCTAGGGGAGCTTCATTTCTGGTGTAATGCCTTTTTTGTTCTTATGCTTTTCTATGCTTCATGTCCTCTTTTGGCTTGGTGGATAATTGTACATCTTACATTGTCCAATGTCAGTTCTCCCTCAAATCATTCTATGGTTAATTTCTACTTGCTAATTATCCCCCACCTCCACGAAACTCACATACTTTTTCATATTTGTTTTTATTTTATTATGCCCAGTTCCACAACTGTGATATAATATGTTGCTAAACAATGGAAGCCCATTGAGGTATAGTTTAGATTTCCCTGTGATTATGACTGTTTTCAAAAAGACCTAATTTCCAAATTGTTCCGAAACATCAGCATTAGATATTGTACTACAAGGCTGGCTGTGATTTAAAATATTACTGTTATTGAGCAGAATAATCAGCCGCCTGAAACTTTGAACTTGACAAAAAATAATGAGGTGCCCTTGATCTCTTTAGCCCAGTGAGGTACCGTGACATCGCCTGAAGCTCTGAAGTGAAATAGTGCCAGCTCCATTCAGGAAGAATTGGGACAAATTGTATCCTTTGACAGTATGGGAATTTTTATGTTGCCAAGTTGGGAAGAATCCTTTTTCTTTTAATTGATTTACTTTCTATAAACTGCTCAGCGTTTTCTGGTCTCAGGCAGGGAACTTGGTGGCTTTCCTCCCAAAATGTTATATCTGACAGATTAGTAAAACTGCCAACAGAGGCACAGAGGAGAACAATTATTTTATACAGTGAGGCAAGCATTCTTGTACAATAGAAAACCAAGTTGAAGAAACACCTTTCATCTGATGAGAAGCTTACTGAGTTGTGCACATTTTAACCAGAGTATGTGTTTCAGATGATCTCAATGTAAAAAAGACAAAAGAGATCATTATGGACTTCAGAAAATGTAAATTGAACATCCAGCCACTTACTATTGAAGGGAATTGTGTGGAACATGTCTCGGTGTTTCAATTTCAGGGAATGGAGCTGAGGGATGATCTAACATGGGGAGCAAACACCAAAGATCTGATGAAGAAAGCAAAGCAGAGGTTATACTTTTTGAGAATCCTCAAGAAGAACAATCTTTCAAAGGACCTGCGGTTGGCATTCTACCACTGTACCATAGAGAGTGTGTTAACCTATGGTCTGTGTGTATGGTTTGGGAGTTGTACAGCTAGGGAAAGAACAAGGCTGTCCAGGGTCGTAAAGACTGTGGAAGGGATAATCGGGCGTACTCTTCCCACTCTTGATCAAATCTATGCCACCAGGTGTTATAAGAAAGCTGTAAAGATTGTGCAGGATAGTACGCACCCCAGAAATGATCTCTTTCAGCTTCTGCCTTCTATAAGATGGTTATAGGGTCATAAAGACCAGGACCAGCCACTTGAGAAATAGTTTCTACCCAAAAGTGGTTCTGGCTTTGAATGCAGTGAAATTCAGTCTATGAGGGAACTTCTGTATATAGTTTTTAGAGTTTTAGAGTTTTTAGAGTTTTAGAGCTTTTTATGGGTTAAATGTATATACAGTGATACCTCATACAACGTCCAAACTTGGTATGGTATGGATTTTGCATATATGAGGCATGCAAAATCCTAGCCACGATGCCTCATACAATGTCCAAATCCTTGCCGCAATGCCCATACAACGTTTCCACAGAGATACTGTAACAGCACAGACTTCAGAGCAAAGTCAAGGAAACCGACAGGAAACTGACAGAACTTTAAGAAATCATTGTCTAAAGGCTAAATACATTACAAAAACATGTCAAACAACCCTGATTTTAGGGGACAAACCATACAACAAGTTTTTAACTTTTGAAAACTTTATGAAATGCAGGTTTAAAAGTTAACATTTCCACTCCTTTGACTCCTCCAGAAGTGTCCATAGCCGTCGTGGATCCTTGAGTGGATTAAAGCTACCACTCGAGGCTTCACTTTTGCTCCCAGTTGGAGCCGCCATGGGACAGGAGTCCAGGTGAGCAAGAGGCTCCATTGACCTTTCTGGGGACTGAGGGTGGGCAGACCGAGGGAGGGCAGAGGCAACGGGCCGTAGCCAGAGTGGGGCCAGGGTTTGTGTGTGTGTGAGGCTTCGCCCATCCTGAGTTAGCAGTTTGCCCAGCCTGCATCATGCCTCGGCCCCCCCTCAGTCTTTTCTTTTCCTGTTTCTCTGCTCTGTCTCTCTCTGCCTCCTCCCCATACCTGTCAAGTTCTGGCACAGCACCCCCCCCCCTTTTTGGTAAAAGAACAGGAAAAGAAATGACATACAACTCTCAAAGATTGCCTGGTTTATTAGAGAAGTTTCTGCCTGCAGGGGTTTCTTTTGGCAGGCGTTGTTGGGCATGTCCGCCACTGCAGGGTGGGTGGGTGGGTTGGAGGAGGTATTTGTGTTATTTGGGGGGCAGATGGCGGAAGTGTCGATGGATGGTGGTGGTGGTATTGGCTCTGCTGGGTCTCAGGCTCCATAGTGGGTTTTCAAGACTCTCCATCTGGACTGGCTGACCGTGAGAGGTGGTGGCATATTTTGCGACTACTCCCGCGACGGGGGCTATTAGAGCTATGGAGAACTCACTTGCTTTCAACACTGTAACTTTTGTTCCAAGGCAGCTTTAGCCGGAGGGATTGCTCCGCCCCCAGCAGTCCAACTTTTGCCGCTCTGCTGGGCTGTTAGCTGGCGGTAACAGCACTATTTTCTATCGCCGGCCTTGTCCTCTGACAAAATTCTGACAGAAAAATTCAAAAAAATCCAAATCACGCTCAAAACCACTCCTAAACACTCATGCCTCATGCAAAACCCACAAGAGCAATGCACGCATGCAATGTTGTATGAATTCGATGTTGTAGGAAGCGGACTTTGTATGAGGTATTACTGTATGTGGAGTGGGAGTATGTTGATAATTTTGTATAGTTGTATTTTGTTTAGGTTTCGTTGGGTCAATAAGTGGTTTTTCAATCTTGTTATTCTGTGCAGGACAATGACAATAAAGATTTATCTATCTATCTATCTAAGTGCTAAATTAGCAGGGTATTTTCTGTCTGAACTAAGGATGTTTGATTCTTTTGTTTCAGTTTGGTTTTGATAAAAAAATTATCAAAATTCACAAATGTCTTCTTATTCAGTACACAAGTAACTTGAAGTCTTTAAAAAAACTAAATGGTGGAGAAAATGAAACTGGTCCTTGATTCAATGCTTCAATTCTGAGTTGCTTAAAAGTCTAGGCATTCCTCCATATTACCTCTCACTCCCCCACCCGACCCCACCCCACCCAAAAAAATACTGTTCCTCCTTAATTCTTACATGGTCACCACAAGCAACATGGTCCTTTCAGTATGGTGTGTAGCTGAAGCTACTAATTTTTTTATTAGAAGAGGAGGATGTTGTATTTTTTTAAAAAAAGTTTGCCTTTAAAGAATTTGCCAAAAATGAACATTTTTTCATCACTGAGAACTTAAAGTTTAAAAAATTAACTGTGAAAGATTTTGTACACAGATTTTATAGTTGTTACATTCACAAAGAAAATTAAGCAGAAGTGAGGCAACATTCAAAGCTCCAAATGCATAATTGAGCCTGAAATGTTTTCCATAGAAATCAATGGAATATATGTCAGGTAATATTGCAGAAATGTTGAAGTCTTGTTTTTGCTGTCTGGGCACAGGCATGTAGCCCTGAAGTCACATTCTTAGGTTAGAAAAATTCACAGTTTTACTATTGGTTTTATTCATTGCTATAAACACTCAAAAGGGTTAGGAATCCTGAGAGAAACTTTAAATATATCTTCTTTAAAGACCAGGGACCTCAGGCCCAACTCAACTTAATTTAATTCAATTCAATAATTCACATTTGTGCTGCTGCTCCCTTGCCGAAGTGACTCTGGGTGGCTTACAACATATAAAATTACTGCATACAAAGACATTAAAATATAACATTGTTAAAAAAAATTGAAGGTTAAAATTTAAAATGTAAACACTCGCAAACCCACCCCCAACAGCTACAATGTGATTTTTTAAACTAAGCTAAAAACCCAGGTAACCCTTATATCAGCCAGCCTAGAGTGGCCGTTGCTCCAGCCGACCCCATACCTGCTGCGCAAGCCAGGCTTTTTCGGAAGGGCAGAAGCTCTGCCTGGAGCCGCAGCTCAGCCGGTAGGAGGTTCCAGAGGGCCAGAGTGGTCACAGGAAAGGCCCTTCTTCTCATGCTAGAGAGGCGAGCCTCTCTAGCCAAAGGGACTATCAGAGAACCTCTCTGGTCCACTCTAGTGGGATGGGCAGATGTCCTTGGGGTGATGTGGTCTCTTAAGTACCCTGGCCCACTACCATATAAGGCTTAAATGTAATTACCAGCACCTTGAATTGCACCACCACCACATAAGGCTTTACATGTAATTACCAGCACTTTGAATTGCACCCAGAGGCAAACTGGTAGCCAGTGCAGCTCCCGCAACAGGTCTGAAGCATGGGTATAATGTCCACGCCCCATCACCACGTGGGCAGCTGTATTTTGAACCAGCTGTAGCCTCCAAATGGTCAACAAGGGCAGCTCCATGTAGAGCACATTACAATAATCTAGCCTAGAGGTGACCAGAGCATGAGTGACCATAAGTAAGGAGTCCCGGTCTAGGAATGGGTGTAACTGAAAAATGATGTGAAGTTGTGAGAAAGCCCTCCTGGCTATGAGTGCCACCTGCAAATCAAGCAGGAGTCATGAGTCCGGGAGGACCTTTAATTATATTCATAGAATCTTAGGAGCATAGCAGCTGGAATAAGCCTTCAAGGACATCAAGCCCAACCTACTGCTCAGTGTAGGAATCAAAGCAAAGCAGATCTGGCAGATGGTTGTCTAACTTCCATTTGAATGCCTCCAGCAGTGAAGTGTTCACAACTTCCTGGGGTATTTGCTTCCATTGCTGTACTGCTCTAATAGTTAGGAAGCTTTTCCTGATATTCAATCAAAATCTGGCTTCTTATAACTTAAATCCATTATTAGGTATCCTGCACTCTGTGATGACCAAGAACAGACTCTGCCCTTCCTCTGTAGAGGAACCTCTTGACTATTTGAAGAGTGGTGGCATATCTTCACTCAGTCTTCTTTTCTCAAGGCTAAATATGTCTAGTTATTTCAGTCTTACCTCACAGGATTTGGTTTCCAGTCCCCTGGAGCCTTGTGTTACCCCACTTATTACCGTCTCCCAGTTTGAGAGTTAAGCACTCTGAATGCAATTCTGTAGTCAACTATGTATCCACCTGATGGTTTCTTCTATCCAGTCCACTTCGCTCTTGACTGCCTTTTTTGTTCCTGCATAGATGAATAGAAACAAATGTGCATCTCTTGGCTTTGTGAGCGATGTCAATCTTTCTCTCAAATCTTTAATTCATCCTCCAGGGAATCAGCACACCTGGTGATCCACAGATCTTCCCAACATATTTCAGTTTCCATCCCACACAGTAGGGAGACTGCAGGATATGTAGGATATGGATTCAGTGACTTTATTTGGTTGAACTTAAGCCTCTCTCACACTAGGTCTTCTGTATGTCTTCTTCTGCATGCTGTTTGCCAGACTCCTCTTCAAGAATCTGAAAGCAATTTTGCAATTCCACTGACATAGAGTGTCTTCTATTACTTTTTGCAACTCTTTTACATGGTGCTATGTTTTCTCCTGCTATTTTTCTTTACTCCTCAGCATTCTCATCTTCAGATTTGTCTTGCTATTCTTCCACATTCCTTGTCTGCTGCAGTTTGAAAGTTGTGCCTATGTTTGATTCAGCTTCTCTTAAACATGACCACTTGCTGCTCAAGTTCTTTCAGTTTTTCTTCTAACAGCACTACCAACTCACACTTGCTATATTTGTATGCTGTGTTGTTCTCAGGCACAAAGACAAACACTGCAGGTCACCACTACTGAATGATCTCTGAAATCTCTGCTATTTTCCCCCGTTCATCTATGAGTACCTTTTGTTTTGTTTTACCTGTTTTGAAGGATGTTGGGAAAGTCCACTAATGAAAGCGTGGCACCAAAAATGGCCACCGCGCTCTTTGTGGGGGGCCCCCACCCGGACTCAGACATCTGGGTGAGTTAGGGGGCGTGGCCACCCCTCTATAAAAGGGGTGGCCACGAGGCAGACGAGCTGCCATTTTAGAAATAGCGACGGAGAGGAGAAGTTTTTTCCGTTGCTGTTTGTCCTGTAGTCTTCGGCTGTTTAGCCCTTGATCCTTTCCCAGCTGGGAAAGGAGGATTAGCGCACGCAGAGCCTTAGTTTGCTTGGCTACTGCGTGTTTTGGTGCTAGATTTTCGATCCCTGGAAAGAGCTCCTACTTCTTCTTTCTCGGAAGACATGCCTCCCAAACGGAAGGCCCCGGCGATGAAGCCGCGGCCAAGGGGGAGGACTTTTACTGGTCCCGCACAGGACGGGGGACAGCCATCAGGTCGGAGGACCAGGGCTGCGCCCCCGCGGCAGGGCACTGTGCCAGCCTTGCCCACCGATTGTCTGGCTTGTCTGGCCAGCCACAGGCTGGCCCCTCAGGGGCTTCAGCCCTCGGCCTGCCGTTACCGGCCATGGGTCAGGGCAGCGGGGGAGGGCCTGGTGTGGGCATACAACCTGTTCCTCCTCCGGCCCCTCATGGGCCGGAGTTTTGGGCAGGGCCCTATTCTGGCCCTGGCTCTCCTTTTGGGTTGCCTTTTCCTCAATTGACTAGTGGGCTGTCCGGCCCACCCGGCCCGCTTTGTACTGGGGGCTCTGGGGCAGTGGATGCTCTGTTAGCACGGATAACAGTGCTGGAAGCATCCTTAGGCATTGCACAGCCTCCTTCGGAGGGGGGTGCTACTCTTTCTTTAACAGGGGCCCCTTCGTCGACCCCGGCTACCTTGATGGCCGCTATGCTTCAGCGGGCGGCCAACTGGGTCGAGCTGCTTGAGACGGTCCGGCCGGCCCCAGCTGCTGTCTCGCAGCTCCCTGTTCGACCTGATGTCCAGGCTGGGAGCAGTCAGGGGTGATCCCAGAGCTCGATTCCGGTCGCGAGCTCTGACGCCCACCGTGGGCCGGAACCCCTGGTGGGAGCGGCTCACGGGAGTGCACCTAGTGAGTATCAGGTTCAATTTAAGTGCACCAACACCACAGCCCACTTACGGTGGTGGGGTTCAGTGGCCCTGGCCTCGTCAAGTTGATGCGAGCGGGCATCAGTTACCATCCTATCCCAGTATCCCATGGTTTCTAAATGGTCCCTCGTTAAGGGCGGGGGTGTCCGCCCCCGGGGCAGTGCCGAGCATCGCAGGGGCTGTCCAGGTCTTGCTGCGTATGCCCTTTATACAGAATGTGCCGACGATGGCTTTGCCGACGGCTGGTTATTCCTTGCCCCTGGGTGATCATTTGTCGCAGGTCACGAGGGATAAGATCTGGAGGGGAGTACGGGGACATATTCTCCCTATTGAACCGTGAGCCCACTGAGGAAGAGAGAGAGGGACAGGACGACAGAGACAAAGAGCTGTCCCGTCGTCGTAAGCCACCGCGCACCTGGGCCAACTGGTTGCCGGCATACCTTATATATATGGTGGTGTGCCTCAGGGCCCGGCCTGATTGGGCCATCCCGATGGTTCAATCCCTTCATAATATTTACAGGGCGATGGTTGATTTCATGGGCCCATCGCAGTTGGCTTACGATGAGGAATTTGGATGAGGGTGGCCCTACATCCTGAGATGAGGTGGGATGAGCCCTGTCAGGTGATAGGTACCATTGTGGTCATGCTGTCCAGCGGGCTGCTGCAACACAGGCTCCACGCTAACTGGTGGGGCAGGGGGTTCCAGCCCGCCTGCTGTGTTGGACCTGCTCAGCTGGTGACATGTGTACTAAGTGCCAGTGTCATTACCGACATGAGTGTCCCCTTTTGCGCTGGCCCCTACGCCGCCTCCGCGTGCCCGCGGGTTGGCAGGTTACGGGGCAGAGGTAGGGGTGCACAGGGGGCGATCAGAGCTCCGTCTGACGGAACTAGACATGTCAAAGCCCCCCCCCTCCCCAATTAGGTACTCATGCTGGAGCGATGGCACTCAGCTTATCCAAAACGGGATGATGCGAGGTACCTGCTGGAGGGTTTCCAATGGGGTTTTTTGTATTCCATTTGGGGGTGTTAGGGGCCCCAAGATGCTACTAATTTAGTTCCCTTGAAAGGTAACGAAGGGGTTGCTGTACTGAGCACAGCTAAGGGAGTTGAGGCTATGAGAGTAGCGGGCCCCTTCTTGGAACCACCTTTCTTAATTTGAAGGTCTCCCCTCTGGGGCTAGTGCCGAAGTAGAACCAGGGTGAATGTCGTCTAATCCTCTATTTAGCTTACCCTGTGGGTTCTTCGGTCCGGGATGCCATTCCTGATGACCTTTTTCAGTCAGGTAACTGTCGTTTGTTCAGCCCCTAAGGGTGGTACACTCATGCGGTCCCGGTGCTTTCCTGGCACAGTCTGATATGCACTCGGCTTTCCGATTATTGCCAGTGCACCCAGGGGATTTTGAGCTATTGGGTTTCTGGTTCCAAGGGGAATTTTACTTAGATAAGGCCATGCCTTTTGACTGCTCTATTCCATGTTCGGCATTCGAACGATTCGGTACTTTTATTCAGTGGGGCCTTTGCTCGCAGGTCGGGGTCCCGGTCTCTAGCCCATTACCTCCATGACTTTTGGTTTGGGGGTGAACGGGGCTTGAACATGTGCACGTGTCTCCTTACTACATTTCAGACACTCATGTGGGAACTGGGTGTCCCCTTAGCACCTGAATAGACCGAGGGCCCAGCTATTAAGCTCACATTTATAGGCATTGGAATTGATTCTGTCGCACAGGCATCCGGGTTACCCATGGATGAGGTGGCTCGGATCTCTGCGGCGATTTTGGCATTGATTGCCAAACATAAAGTGTTCCCTCGTGAGCTGCAGCTACTTCATGGCCACCTTAACTTTGCCTGCAGGGTGGTTACACCCGGCAGAGCATTGGCCAGGCGCCTGTGTGACTCCATGGCTGGCGTGTTAAACGTCACCACAGGGTCCGGGTGATCAGGAGCATACGGGCGGACCTTGCAGTCTGGCTCAAATTCCTCCCGGGATTTAACGGGGTCTCTTCCTGGAGATCAGACCTTATGGTCTGCCCTAGATTACAAGTACGGTCGCATGCCTCCGACTCCCTGGATTATGGGGGGTTTACTCTGAGGGTAGGGGGACTTACAACCGAGGGCCTCATGCATGGCTGGGCAAGGATCGCCTCCGCGATCTTACCTTCCTTGAGTTTCTTCCCAAATTGGGGAGCACTGATGCTATGGGGCGACGAGTGGGGCCAATTCAGTGGTCCATTTTTGGTGTCACAATGCGGCAGTGGTGCACATTGTCAACACCCAGACGTGCAAATCCCCCAGGGTCAGGGCATTGGTTTGTCAAGTCTTTTTGAGAAGACTACGCCTAAATGTGCTGTTCTGGGCCAGACATGTTCCAGGTATTAATAACGATATTGCTGATGCTTTATCCCACCTGCAGATCCCCCGGTTCCGTGCCTTGCTCAGGAAGCAGAGGAATTCCACTCGCCACTCCAGGCCGATATTTGGACGTTTGGCAAGGAGAGGTGAACCGGGCATGTCATTGGTACCTCACACGCGTAAGGCGTATTAACATGCTTTCATGCGATTTAGAACTTTTTGCGAGTAACTACAGTTACCTCAAGTGTGGTCAATATCTCTGGACCAGGTTTTACAAATCATGTTTATCTCCGCAGTCAAGGTTTGGCCCCCCATACTATTGCCTTCAGGCTTTCGGCACTGGCATTTTATGGCCAACGTGGGGGGGTGGTTTTCAATGACTGCGTGAGTTACTTCCGCATGCGTCGTGTTTTGGTGGGGTGGACACGTGAACGTGTCCGCCGCCCGGACACACGTCACCCCAGTTCGCCAGATTTTCTGACCCACCTTGCACGAGGCTGGCATGACTTATGTTCGGATAGGTGTGGAGTGACTCTTGGTCACGCAGCTACCACGGTAGCCTTTTTTGGAGCGCTCCGCATCAGTGAGTGGGTGCCAGAGTTGGTACCATCTGTGTAAGGCGGATGTGTCTCGTAGGGCACTGGAACTTGACGATGTCTATGTCACACATGAGTGGGCTCAATTGGGGATACGGTCCTCAACGGTTGTTCAGCATGGCGTAGGCAGTGGAGTTAGACTGCTACGAAGTTTCATTGGAGACATCTGTCCGGTTGGTGCCCTACATGAATTTTCGGCAGTGCCTGCTGTGCACCCCAGCCTGTTTTTCTGCCACCAGGATGGGTCTACCCTTACTAAAGTAAAGTTACTGAGGGTGACCGGTGCCGTGCTTTGCGGTGTGGGGCCCGTTTTGGCACCCATTTATTTAGGATAGGCGTCGCGTTGATCGCGGCTACATTTGGGGTACTCGGAGGCGGATATGTGTGTACGCGTTATTTCTTATATGTACGTCCCCTCACTGTATGAGTACCTAGTTATGTCCTTCACCTCTTCTCCTCTTTTACAGATCCTGTGTGTCTCTGCACACTGGTGGCAGTGGGGCTGGTGGGCCGCAGCTATGTACACTGGGCAGCATTATATGCTGCGGCGACAGAGAGTGGACCCCGACTTGGGCTGTGTGCATCCGCACGTATGCGATGGTATGGTATGTGCGGCACAAGGGGGCGGGAACTGTGGCCATTCCTGATGTCCGTCAGGGATGCTGGACCGCCCGATGTTCTTATTAGGCACCTCGGCGGCAATGATCTTATACGGATCACTGCTATTCCTAAACTGTCGAGGGGCAGTGACCTGGCATTTTATATCATGTATGGCTTACACACAGTCGCTATGGTCTAACATCGTGCCGAGACACCAATTTAGGGGAGACATGGATCTCCGTGGTTTGGACTGTTCCGGCAGTCAGTGGACAGGGCTGTTGCTCGGTCACTTGCTGAGCATGGCTGGGAGACAGCCATTGGACACCTGTCAGCTGGAGGTATGTACCTCTTTCTGGGTGAGGTGCAAGCAGGCCTGGCGACCGAGCTGACGGTCGGGGGGGGGGGGCGGTGAGTCTTCATAGACGCCTCCCCGTGTGGCGGGTAGCACTGGTAAGGTAAAGATTCATGACCCATAGGTATCCGGCAGGTTCGCAATTGACTGGCCAACACTTAGACAGGTACAGGTGTAATAGCTTTGATCGGTCAACGACGAACCAGGCAAGGGGTGATGGCAGGAGCTTTTCAGCATGCATCACCTCGTGATTTGATGGATACACGTCATAGGGTGGGGTCAGTAGATAGTTTATTGACTCCGGTCAACAATTTGTTTGTGTCAACAAACAAATTGATACAAATGGATACAATGTAGCCAATTATCATTGGCAATTTTGGGAGGAACCTTACCAGTGTTACTGCGGCCTGCTTGCCTTAAGAATTACAATTGGATGAATACACCAATTGAAAGTTGTAATTCGGACTAGGGCATTATTCAATAAAAGTGGCCCAATGCCTTTATCCATATACCAGTGTCTGAGTCTTTCTTTGGGGGGGTGCGCCTGCAATGCATAACTATATCCAGAAACCAACTATTTTGTAAGAGGTTCCCTCCTTGGTTTCCACCATCAAACTCCTATTTGTTTTCCTTTTTTGCTCACTCTGGTCATGTGTATTACATTTATACAGTACACTACCATTCAACTGTAGAATAGTACTCAAGGCACACTATAAAACATAATAGAAACAGGAGATTTAAAAAATCATAAAGACCATTAAAATCAGTTTAAATATATAAAAAGACTTTTGAAAGCAGGTTTAAAAGGAAGTGTCTTCAGACCTTTCTTAAACTAGTGACAATGTTGAGGGGGCTTTCCAGTGACAGAGAGCTGATTACAACTCTCTACTGATTTTCAAACTGCTTCTGAAACTCCATCTCCTAAGGAAGGTCCTTATTCATTAGGCCCACTCCTGATGCCACTTTGATCACTGGCTCTGTCCTTCTACCAATCATACATACAGAATAAATTAGAAAGGCTTGTGTATATACAGTTGCATACTTAGTTGCATATTTCCAACCCACAGAGATCTCAAATGCAGAAAATGTAAGAAGATCAAATTCTTGGAGTCAACAATATACATTTGTGCCTCCACAACTGCCAAGGTCGCACTCTCTGCTAACACTTTATTTTCAACTATTTTGGTGGCAAGATTAGAAGAGGCCAGTCCTTAGGGATGCCATATTTCCCTCTCACAAAAATGGACAGGAATGGCCCTTGCTCAAAAGCCAGTCGTATCTGACTCTAGGGTTCAGTGCTCATCTCTATTTCAAAGCTGAAGAACCAGCGCTCCTGTCAACTCTTTGCCTTGCCATGCTCATATTGCTGGAAGGCACTTCCCCCAGCTTTACTCTGGGGAAAGAGGGGGGAAGCCTGCTGGCTGGGAAAAGAGGCTCCTCCGCCCCTGAACTCTGGGAGAGAGGTGGGAGAAACAAAAAGAATTGACAGGAGGATGGGAGGAAAAAAATCCTCCCAAATGCCTAGAGTTGGCACCTCCCTTGCTGTGTTCATGTGACAGGCATGATTAGACACCAGAGCACACAGAACACTGTTTACCACCACCACCCCAATCGGTCCCAATTTGTCTACTTGCAGTTTCTTGCTTTCGAACTGCTAGGTTGGCAGGAGCTTGGGAAAAGATGGCCGGAGCTCTTTCCGCATGATCTGCTGCTCACAGACGCGAGATGCCACCTGCTGGCAATTCAATAGAATTGCCGCTCTAAGGTTAAAAAAATAATCTTTCTTTTGAAACCAAGCTTGGTTTCAAAAGCGGGACATATCAATGTTTTTAATGCGGCCGGGTGGGGCAGTTTCAAACCATGAAGTTCCTGGGTTTCCAGTACGTATGACAACTCTACCAGTCCTTCTCCTCTTTCAATAAATATAACTCCTCTCAGTGCAGTGTTTCCCACTGAAATTGGAGTTTCCCCTTTAAAATAAGATTGACACCTTGCTTACATGTTACATTATACTTCTGGCTGGCTTCCACATAAAAGCTTCGTTTATGGTACTTGTAAGTGGAAGGAGGGAATTCCAATTTCAGATGTAAACCATGTGCATGGAATACAAATACACACACACACACACACACACACACACACAAACACACACACACATTCAGGGCCATCTGTTGTCCTTGGCTAAAACAGACTTTTCTGATTAAAGCAAACATTCTAGAAGTCATAACAAAGATTATGTATGGGGGGATGATGTTTGAGAGTGTGGAAACCAGGCTTAGTTCTAGATCCCTTGTTCAAACATTTGGGCTGTTCAGTCCCACTTTTCCTGTGTTCAGTATTAATAATGCATTACTCATGCATTTCTCATGTGAAAGAAAAATACAAAACCAGGAAGATGTGAGAGTTGCTTCCCCCTTGTTTGCACATTCCCTCCAGGTTTGCCACATCTTGAAGATTAATTCCCATGATATAGAATATTTGAGAATTCTAGGGAACCCCCCTCCTCAATATTTTACCCACCCATCCACAGAAAGAGAAATATGGACAAAGCACAACAAAGAAGTACTTGCTGAGTTATGTTAAAGTCATTTCAATGTCCAAGGTTCTCTTGATTCTGGCACACTGAATGAAGGTTTCTCATCAAAAGGGATTCATTTTAGGATGTAAGATAAACCAAACGTTTCTAGACAATGAGTTACCATTTGATTGAGACATTTTTGAAATTTAGCCCTGTTAGTCTATGTTTCAAGCATATCAGAGTAAACAAAACAAAAAGACAAAAAATGTCGTGGCACTTTAAAGACTAACTTCTGTATTTTAATGTTATTATTCGTAGGTCAAGTCCACTTCATCAGACATAAGAGTGAGCCTTCATGGCATCAGGTACAGAGGGACAGAATGGTTAGCATAACAGATAAGTATGCAAATCAATGTGTTGTTGTTGTTGTTTTTTACAACTGCCAATACCTGTTATTCAGATTATATGTGAAGCTTTGCCCTGTGTGAATTGCAAATGGTTAGTAAATGGATATAAGGAAAAAATTGTGGCAGTACACATTTGCTAATAAGTTTACTCCTCAGGCCTAGCATCTATTGTGTGAGTGGCCCAGGTCAAGCACTAAGTTCTTCCTTTGTTCTAAGAGGTAGCCTGAGGCTGTGGATGAGAATTCTACTGATGTACAGTAAAACCTCAACTTACAAATGCCTCGAGTTACATAAAATCCATCTTACATAATGATTTTATGCTAAAACCATGTCCTTACATACAGACTTACATACAGATTCTTTTTCTTATGGGTTTGCTTCGAGTCACATAAAAATTCATTTCCCTATGGTTTTGCTTCAATTTACATAGAAATTTCATTTTTCCTATGGGTTTGCTTTGAGTTACGTAAAAAAATAATTTTTCCTATGGGATTGTTTCGAGTTACAAAAAAAATCAATTTAAACAAAAGCCTGTGGAACGGACTTTTTTTTTGTAAGAAGAAGTTTTACCATAATTTCTGTAAAGGTGGTACAGTATAACAACAGCAGGTTGCAGGGGAGTGGAAGCGGCTGTTACCCATGACATGGGCCTTAAGTTTTATGAAATTTACCATCTTTGTCTGTAAACCGCTTTGGGTCACCAAAAGGTGAGGAAAGCGGTATAAAAATATACTAAATAAATAAATATAACTTACAACATATATAGCAGCATATAACCAACTATCATTTGATAGAGGTTTTTTGATAGCCTATAGTCCATGGAAGCCTTCAGAAATTTTTATTGCAATCGACTGGGGCACCAAAGCTGGTACTCCAACTACATTGTAATCAATCAAACATCCATTGATAAGGAGATCATTCACATATGTTGTCAATCCACCACAAATCAGGGTTCCCACAGCCCACCAAATGGCCACTGAAGGCTGGACAAAATGCAACTATTAATGCAGTAGACAACACTATAGAATAAATGACATCATCACATTATTATTCATACAAATGTTTATGTGTCTCTTAACAAAAATCTTGTTGCTTAATACAGTAGGTCAAAATATTTATTGTTCAATCAACAGAACATTGCAATATTAAAAACAGTATTAGTTTTAAAAAAAAGTAAAATAATCATGGAATTATAACATCAAAACTATTTAAAAACATTTCATGCCAAGGGTATCCAACAATCAGTATAGTACGTAGAAAAAATATATATCTTAATGTGTTAAAATAAGCCACAGTTAGAGTGGGCCCATTTGAATTAATGGAACTTATGGAGAATGTGACTCACTAAATCTCCATTGATTAAATGGGCCTCTTCTAATTTATTCTACTAAGCAAGATCATTGTGGCTGCTGTGCGTGTGAGAGTGCACACTTGGGTAGTTCTATATCCCAACAAAGGAAGAACAAAGACAGAAACAAAGGAAATTGTAGCGCACGTTAAATACTAACAGACATGTACTGTAGATACACAACATGTCTGTTGGTGTTTAAAGTGCCACTATGTTACTATTTTTGTTCTTCCTTTGTAGGGAATGGGCTGCAATGGCTCAAGTGGCTAAGACACTGACTAGAAGGTGAGAGGTCTGCAGTTCAATTCCCGAGTACTGCAGGACAGGACGGAATGGGCTCCAAATCTTTGTCCCAGCTCCTGCCAACATACCAGTTCGAAAGTATGAAATTGCAAGTAGATAAATAGGGACCACTTCAGTGGGAATGTAAAACAGTGTTCTGTGTGCTCCGGTGTATAGTCATGACCAAGGAAACATCTGCAGAAGCAGACAGTGCTGGCTCTTTGGTTTTGAAATAGAGATGAGCACTGAACCCTAGAGTTGGATGCGACTGGCTTTAGAACAAGGAAAACCTTTACCTTTAGAAGCACAACTGTATGGGAGACTCAAACTCTCTGTGTGAATGTGAAGTAATGTGTGGGAATCTGCTTCATATGAATCTGTCAGGAAGAATGCTAGCCATGGATTTCCTACTGCCAACTCCAGCCCAGATCCACAACCCCCTGCTTTCTGAGGCAAATAGCTTGCTTACACTTGTCAAAGATGTTCTGCCCATGTTGCCTCTTCTGATGTAGGCTCGGCTGTGTTTACAGATAATTTTTTTAATCATTTCTTTCTTTCTGATATATTCAGCTGCTGGCAGGTGTTCCAACCAGATCTTCTCAAAGCTTCCCTTTTCTAATTCTAAGCTCTCCAGATACCTATGAGACTTACAGTTTACCCTATCATTCTTTGCTGAATCCCACTGAAGTAAAGTGCTGTCATTTCTTCATTTTATGGGTTTTTTTCTATCAAGGAAATAACGAATATTCCAGTGAAGCAAAGGCTAGAGCAGCTGTATGGGTCAGTGGACAGATGGAGAGTGCAGGCTTGAGAAAGCTAAACAGTTTGCATCCTCTTCTGAAAGACAGCAAAGCTTGGGGCTACGGATCGACTGTCAGATTTGACAGCAGAGCATCCTACAGCTATTTGACTAGGTTTACAGTCTATCTATTTAACTGACGGGCATGCTGGTTACTGCTCCACTCTTGCCATTCCCACTTTGTATTTACTAAAATGTAACAAGATACAAATTAGACATTTTCCATTTCTGTATAAAATAAATGGTCTTTTCTTTCCTGTGGAGAGGAGATGTGCTGCACGATTTGTTTATTTTCTATAAAAACTTCCTGGAATGAAAACATCAAGCAAAGAAAAAACTGATTTCAGCAACTGTCAATGATAATAGCCTGGGAAGAAATGCAGAAGATCCAACTGTCTGACACCCAAGAGCTTTCTCCATGCTTTCGTATCTAAATCTTGGCATAAAATGGCTGCAACAGAGCACAAAATATAGACTGAGACATTCTGAGAGTGCTAAATGAGAGCTAAATGTGTGTATGTGATTTATTAATAATGTTTCATGTGAGTGTATTATAAAAGGCATCTACCAACATGTACCTTTTGAATCATTCCTCTAAGACTTCATCAACATTTACTTTTGGTAAGATGCACATGAAAGTCAATGGAGATCAAGATAGCTACTGAAGGTTCTTTTAGTGTTCAAGGAATGAAGAAGCAGACGAATGGAGTAGTGAAATTCAGCTCTTTATTAGTGGGGTTTGAACACAGTTTGGATGGGGCAAAACTTGGATTTATATACACTATAAACAGTAGCAGTAACAATAATACAACAAGCCCATTGGCTAACAGAGTGTGCACATTTTTCAATCCACTTATTTGCATAAGAATAGATACATGAGAAAAGACACATTCCGCTCCTGTCAGAAAACACAGTGATGTGATGATGATTTGCTTGTTTGGCCTTTCCTTTCTGCATTGGTTGATTTAATATATCTGTTTCAATCAATTTCTATAGTTCCCACACTGGATTTTGGTTAACCTCAAACTATTTTTTTACCAAATTTGCCAATGTTGATAGAAGTTTATCTAAAACAAGCTAAATGAAATTCTCCTCCATCCCTAAACTTATCAAACCTTCCTCAGACTCACATGATTTGACAGTAACACAGTGGATAAAAGAGTGATGCTGTGGAAGCAGTCATTAATAAGTGCTCACAATCATTTTTTAAAAAAATCAATCCATCACTATAATGAAATAAAACATCTCCACTATGTGCAGGAAAAAAATCCAATATACAGAACTATCAGAATGATATGAAACAACAGGATCCATTCTTTCGGAAAACAGTTGGTGTTATGTTCTTGGAAACTTTAAATGGTATTTCAAAAAGCAGTCAAGAAAATACTGAAGATAAAAGTCAGTGTACTGGAAGGGAGAGGACAGGGTAACCCAAAAGATGTATTCCAGATCTGATTTATTTCATACCACGAAGTGTGCCCTCTATTTCTGTAAAGCAGAGAGCAATGCACAAGCTTCAAGGAGGTAGATGTTTGACAATAGTTACTGTAGCAGATGCCATCCCCATGAGATACTTGCTGTCTTTGATTAACAGGACCTTATGAACTGTCTTGAATGCTCGACCGGGCTCTGGCTTACAAGAGGCATGTACCAATCCTTTAGGCTGTGATAATTTCCTTTATCCGCACACTCCCAGTGCAGCCTAAGGTCGCCTCAACTGTACCGCTTCCCAGTCGGCTTCAAAGAACTCCACCTGTCGCTTACAGGGTGTATGCGGTGGTTTAGTATATTGGTAGCATGTGCGGCATAGAGCGAAGCACTTAGAAATAGCCTGATAAATTGGCATCCACCCCATTGATGTTACTCACAAAGAGTTTTATTTTCCATTAGCATCTGAAAAAGAACAGAGACAGACAAAGACAAAGTACATAGCATAACATAGTTAGTATAGTCCACTTAGATTGGAGGGGCTCAGATCATAAGTGTTTAGAGTCCAGCTCAAGGAGACATCTCTGCCTTCAACCAGAGAGGACCAAAGAACTGGGGAAAACAGCTCTGCTTTTATACAGAAAAAGGAGCAGATTTCCCTCCCACCTTTGCATTCCTAGGATGACTCAATCTGCAGGTGTTCAGAGTCACAGGGTTTTGATTGACAGGAGGGAGGCATCTTCTCCCTCGTGGGGTAGTCAGATGTCTCTGTCGTCACTCTGCCACCTGACCTATTTGTCATCCTCCCTCGTGGGGTCTGCAGGTGTACATTCCTTTGAGGGAATGCAGCTGCACTTTGGCTCATCAGAAAGGAATGTGTTTAAAAGTGCTTCAGTAGCTCTTAGTGATAAGGTTGTCATGGTAACTCAAGGATCATGACATGAGCATCTGCAGCTTTCCTTATCTTCTAAGTCTAAAGCATCTTTGAGATCTTTTGGCCAGGATGACAGCAGAATATGTATTAAATATTGATTGCATCAAGTGTATTTGGCTAGACCTACCTAGGATTGATAATTCCTTAATTCCCAGCAGTGCATCTGTGCACACCAAATAAAGGGATAATTAATTACAGTAAAACTCCCACTACTACCTTTCCCAACACAAACCACAGGCATATTTCTGTCCTAGGTACCTCAAGACAATGGCACACACATTTTTAAGTATCAACTCTTGCATGAGGGGTAGGAAAACTAGCAACTAAAGTGTTTGATATCAAATCCTATTGGGGCCATTTCGTTTCATGACTTCCTGTGAACAAATGTGTACTAATCATATTCTAAAAAGAACAACTTTAGATATACTTTTTTCCAGAATATATGGACATGCATGACAGTTAGATTGAATGTTTATTTTCTCTTTGAGAAGATCAATTGGCAAACTATAACTGTGGGGAAGTGGTTATTTTGAACAGCAAACATGCAAAATAATAAAAATTGCTGTATAATGATGAGCAAGAGAAGCCAAATCATAGAGGAAATATATACCTCTAAAAAGTAAACTGTAGGCACATTTTATCTTCTTGTAGGTTTTTTTGTTTGTTTGTTATAAGTACTATTAAATTTAGCATTAGGGATGGGTGAGGAATCCAATTCCAGTCTCCAGTTTGATGGGGATTTCCCAGTCAGCACTTTCTGGACTGCCAGCAAGCTAGTTGTAATTCGTGCTCTGTTATTATTACATTGAAGGTTATTATTACCTTAGGATTCATTTGAGGGGGAAATGTGTACATGCAAAACATTTCTAAAAAAAGTACATGCTACCTAATGGTAGTGGATGATGACACCAATTTTTGTGTATTATTTAATAATATGTGAAAAATGTATACTAGAGGTATGCAAAAAAACAAAACAACCACAGATAGAATTTGTTGTATAAAAAAGTGAAACTGAAGAAAAATTACAATAAAACTGAGCATGGACTGTAGCTATGGTCGACGATGATAAAAGCTACGTGATTCTGCAATATCAGGGGTCATCAACCTATGGCCCATGGACCAGATATGGCCAGTGGGCCAAAATCATCCAGCCCCCCATGCCCTCACTCTCACCACTGCCATGGCCCCTGAAACGCCATAAGCAGCCATAAAACGCATCCACAACTGTCATAAACATGTTTAAGACAGTTGTGGATGCAATTTACGGCAGTGTTTGCAGTTTGACTCTCTCAGCTGTCTTAGGGAGTGTGACCTGGCCCTAACAAAAAAGGTTGGCAACCCCTGTGCTAGATGAAGAATCTAAGGAAGTAGATTTGGTGTTATTGAATACCCATCTTTGACTCTCAGCATATCTGAATCAAGTCATGCAGCAGATATTCTGGCACCATCATCTGGACTCAAAATTCAGGTGTATGGGAGCCAATAGCAAGAAGAGTTATGTCTAATCCTTTGTGGATGTCTGAACTTAACTCTTAGAATTTTATATGAGTTATAGACCTCCAGGGAATTAATGTTAATTTTTTAAAAAAAGAATTTTTTTATTTTAAAAATTTTTATTCTTACTTTCTTTTTCATGCAGCGCCACTGCGCATTCCCCACCACAACCAGAGGGCTCCACCTCTGCCTCGAGTCAACCCAGAATGGCGTGGGTGTGGCTAGGGGGAACTACTTGCTGGGTGCGCTTCTTTATGCTCATCTGTACTTCCTTCCTGCATGTGGCCTTAATCACCAATGCTCCCACGCGCCTCACTCGCCCAGGGCCGAAGCCCAAAGGTGTGCAGGAAGAAGCAGCCCCGGTGCGCGGTCTCTTCTGGACCGGGACCGGCGCACCTCATGGGCTGAAGCCTTGACCAGAAGGCATGCTGAGCCCGGTCCAGAAGAGACCGCGCACCGGGGCTGCTTCTTCCTGCGCACCTTCGGGCTTTGCCTTCGGCCCTGCCCTGGGCGAGTGCAGGAAGGAAGTACAGATGAGCGTAAAGAACTGTGCCCAGCAAGTAGTTACCCCTAGCCATGCCCCTGCTGCTCGGGGCAAGCAGCGGCGGCAGGGCAGTGTGTGGGCAAATCAGTGGCTCCCCCTCCCCAGTGCAGGAAGGATGGAGGCTGTCCGGCAGTAGCTTTAGCTCCTGGTGGAGCTGGAGGTGAAGCTGCACCTTCCAGTGAGTCTCCTCTCTTTCTCTTTCTCTTTCTCTTTCTCTTTCTCTTTCTCTTTCTCTTTCTCTCTCTGTGGGGGGAGGGGGGAGGTAGGTGTGTGTGTATATATAAAAAATGGGGGGGAGGAGAGGGAGGGGGTGTTTGTAAAATGGGGGAAATGGAGGGTGTGTGTTTGTGTGTGTAATGATGAGCTCCAATCTCAGTCCCAGCTCTTGCCAACCTAGCAGTTCGAAAGCAAGAAATTGCTAGTAGATATCCTTATTTATCTACTTCCAATTTCTTGCTTTCAAACTGCTAGGTTGGCAAGAGCTGGGAAGGATGACGGGAGCTCATCATTAGGAATGTAAATAGCATTCTGTGTGCTCCAGTGTCTAGTCATGCCTGCCACATGACCACGGATACATCTGCAGAAGCAGACAGCTCTGGCTCTTTGGCTTTGAAACAGAGAAGAGCACTGCACCCTAGAGTCGGATATGACTGGCTTTCAAGCAAGGGAAACCTTTACCTTTTAATTATGTTCATGTTGATATAAAAGTCTGTTTTTTGGGCATAATGTGTGGTACCTTAAAGACTAACTTCTGTATTTTAATGTGAGCTTTTGTGGATCAGGCCCACTGGCTCTTGGCTGTAATCAGAGATGAGCACTGAACTCTAAAGTTGGATACAACTGGCTTTCAAGCAAAGCTTAAAGACTAACTTCTGTATTTTAATGTGAGCTTTTGTGGATCAGGCCCACTGGCTCATGGCTGTAATCAGAGATGAGCACTGAACTCTAAAGTTGGATACAACTGGCTTTCAAGCAAGGCTTAAAGACTAACTTCTGTATTTTAATGTGAGCTTTTGTAGATCAAAGCCACTGGTTCTTTGGCTGTAATCAGAGATGAGCTCTGAACTCTAAAGTTGGATACAACTGCCCATCGATTTCTTTTGGGAAATTGTGTTTTCCAGCTGCTGCCGTCACCCCAATGCGAGGAGAGAGAAAAGTGTGTGTGTGTGTGTGGGGGGGGGGGGCAATAGGATTGCTCAGTACGGGGCCCAGAAATTTCTGATGGCGGCCCTGTGCACACAACTTTCTTGTGAGTGCACTCCATTTTTGGCAAAGCACCAAAAAGCTTTGCATTCAAAACAGAGGCACCAGTGTTGAATTCATTGTGTTGTTTGTAGCGATGTCTGGCCGCTAGGGCGGCGTTAGGTCCCGGAGGAGACTGATCAATGACAACACGAGGCAACAGGAGCGAGATCAGATCAGTGTTTATTGGGAAAATGCATACACCTTTTATAGACCAGAAGGCAAGGAGAAAACAACCGTCACCAATAAGCCAATCACAATACCTGTTTACTCAGGTTAATTGGGGAAACTCTTCAGGGGAAGTTAATTAGCAGGGGCAAACATGGGATGAGGAGGACTATTGTTTAGGGCTTAGACAGGGGTAAACATATTCACTGTTTGCACCGGAGATTTCCTTTACCAGGAGATGAGTGATTATTCCAAGAGGTAATTGAGGTCTGCGAGATGCTTATTCGGCAGAGTCGTCGATCAGGCTAGAAGCAGCCGAATTAATCCCTATCATTAATTCACCCCCCTTATGCCCTGACAAGGGCCAGAGGCCAGGAGTTTGCCCGCTGGTTTAACCTCTGCCAGAGACCACTGGTGCCCAACCGGGCACGGGGAATCTTCAGTTGTTGCTTTGAGTGAGTGCCATTTTCTTTTATTTACATGTGTGTAGGCAGCCTTGTGGCGGGAAGACAATTTACCGGGATGGACGGGCATGCACTGCTTCTCAAAGCCCATACCTTAAAGGGAATCACCACCTCAGCATTTTCCGCTTTGCTTCCTCTCACCAGTCTTCACTCTGCTCCAAAGATCAGAGCTGCCCAAAGTGCTTTGTATTTTTTCCCATGGAGCAGACTGGCAAGAGAAAGTGAAGCAGAAAATGCTGAGGTGGTGATTCCCTTTAAGGTATGGGCTTTGAGCAGCGGTGCGCCTGTCCCTCCCAGTAAATTCTCTCCCTGACATGGGCCTGTATGTAGGAAGGGGAAGAGGATTTGTTTGGTTGTTCTGTTTTTAATTTGTTGTGGGTTTTTTTGTATTACATTATAATTTGTGTACACCACCCAGAGTAGGAAATGCATAAATAATAAATAAATAAAAATTCTATTAACAAAATAGTCAGGCCCGCAGAACAGTCTGTGAGAGCTTGACCTGGTCCATGGCTTTAAAAGTTTGAGATTCCAGGTCAGGCCTCATAAAAACAGAATAAAATGTGTTGTGTGACTCAATGCATAACAGATAATGCTTATGGTAATTTCTTAACTTGAAACATTTCCCCTCAAAAAAGTTATGTCCATTGTGATACACTAGCATGACAAAGAAAATTATTTTGATACAACCCCCCCACCACCTATATATATATATAATGCAGGCTGAAACTGCATTTTTAAGCCTGTTGCACCATAGATTAAGTTATTTAGCTTGTAGTCTACTAAGGTCCCTTTTCATGCATACTACTGTCATGGCTGACATAATCTATTCTAGATCTTCTCTAAAAAAGATTTTTGCTGCCTAAAATAGAACATTTCATTCTCTCCCTACTGGAAATTCTTTATCCATTGCTCTCCTGAACAGATAAGGAGCTCTTCACTTACAAGGGAGGACCCACTCATTGTGAAGCAGTTTTGGTATCCATTTTCTCTGCACAGGTAGATCTGATTTCTCCAGGTGGATCTGATTTCTTTCTTTAAATTAATGGTTTATCTTGTGTCTTTACACTGCCTAATGCACACTGTGTTCTGCATTGGACATAAGAGGTTCCTGTCACAGGCATAAATTACATTTAGAAGAACATTATCTATTTTTAAGAGAGGGATATCTCTATTTCATACATAATGCTTAAGAGGAACAGCAAGTATCTTTATACATCACATATTTCCAAAGCAAAGCAATAGCTATATTTCTTGTCAGATCCTTTCTGCCCCTGTATTTTGTTTATATTGCCTGAACCCTAAGGTCATGTTTGATTAGTTTAGAAGAGCAAGAGTGCTCACAAGCAGCAGTGGATTGGTCAGAACTAACTAGCTAGCAATAAGAATCTTCACTCCTTATGTGTTCTTAGGCTTCCAGCAGTGACAGCTTGGGGAAATGCAGTCAACTGCAGAAAAAGAAACCAGGGAAGGAAGCCAGCTCCTAATAAGGTTTCAGTTCTGGGTCAGGAACTGAAATTGACATGTTGGTCCCATAGCAAGAAACAATTCCTCTTGAATTGTGGGTCTTCTCACTAAAAATATTGAAAACTACTCTATTATACTAAACTATATCCCATTTGTGTTAATTGGCATGCTTTATATCTGTTAAAATATACTTAAAATGTGGTGTATGTTTGTTCCCTGATATACATAAAGAGCCAATTCAGACAATGCAATCCTGACAGTTCATGTTTGATCTTTGTAAACGTTATTTAAACAACATCACAACTATCACAGTGATATTTTACTTTTTCAATGTAACTTTCTAAGCTCTGAGTTAGTGCTGTTATATGCCATCAAGTCTTTTATGACTTTTAATGATGAGTTAATGATTTCTAAATGACATAGTTACTGGTCTGTTCCAATATCATAGACTAAAGTCTCTGTGTTGCTTTATTAAGTCAATCCTTGCCCACCCATTCCCAAGAACAAGACAGACAACAGTAAAATGGTATCAACTAAGGCCATCTTTATTTAAGTAACAATAAATAAACAACAAACAACAATAGCAGGAGCATAAATAGAGCATAATGTAACAAAAGACAAGCCCAGTATTAGGACCAAGTGAGTCCTAACCACCCCAAAGTCTGATGCCAATTGCCAAACCCTCCCTGCCAATTTCTCACCCACCCACCTCGTGATGAGACAGGCAAAAAAGACCCCAAGGTAAGAGCTGACAAGTCCTGATCAGATCTGTCAGTCCTGGGACAGATGTCAATCCCCTCCCAGCTCTCCAACTACCACCAATACTACTGCCAAGTTGGGAGCATCAGCCCCTCCCTGAACTCACCCAGCACACACACCCTCCACTATCTACCAAGGAAGCCTACTAAACCCTCCCTGCAAATTTCCCAAACCCCCCCCCCCCCCATGCTCACAATGGGACAGGCAAAAAAGACCCCAAGATAAGAGCCAATTCCTTGGAGTCAAAAAAATCCTGTCATGCCCCCGGAGGCAACCAGCTCTCTCACCTAAAGCTATAGGGTGGGCAGGAGGGTCATTGAAGTCTAAGAAAAACTGAAACTTCCACACCAACAGTCACATAAGCTCCTCCCACCTACCCATGAGCCTACCAATAGGCCGTTTTACTGCTGTCCATAAACTTTAAAAAATGTCGGGCAGGCAAAAAGGTCCCCAGAAGCACATGCCAGTAACCCATCCATCTCACTCTATGCATTTTCTACTGCTTTAAAGTTTCTCCCAGCATTATTGGCATTTCCAGGAGTATTACCTTTCTATGGTATGCCCACAGTATGATAGCTTTAGTCAAGTTATTTTAATTTCTAGTGAGAATTCAGACTTGATTTGATCTAAAACTCATTTGTGTGTGGGGGTTTTTGGCAGTCCGTTCTACCCATAAAGCTATTTTCTACCACATCGCATTTCAAGTGAGTCCTTTTTCATTTTCTTATCAACTTTCTTTAATGACTGACTTTCACATTTGTAGTAATTTGGAAAGCACAGGTAATCCATGGGCATTTGTTTGTTTGTTTTTTGCAATATTAAAAGATCAACTCTTCCTGAGTCTCTCAAAGGCTTTCCAAGACATCATATAGATTATGTGCCATAAACATATGCCAAAAGAGTATCAGTCTTTGTTTTAAAATCTTGAGCACTACTGATAATCCTATATTTGTGCAATCTTTAACTTTTCTTGTTTTTGGTGTTGGAATAGGGATGCCATATGTCCCGTTTTTCCATGATTTTCACGGATTCAAGCTGTCCCATCAGGTTCAAAGAAAAACATGTAAAAATCACAGTTCCAGGGGAAATTTATAAAAAGCTTCAGAGGATTCCTTCAGGCTGCAAAGGGTTAAATGCATAGAGTCAACATTCCTAGAGAGGAAGGGAACTCTATGGATAGGAAGTGAGAAAGACAACTCTTCACTTCCCTTCCTCTCTAGAAATGCTGACTTTATGCATTTAACCCTTTGCAGTCTGAAGGAATACTCCATAGCTTTTTACATATTTTTTCCATTCCAGACTTTTTACAGCTTTCTTCCAAGGGATCCTTGTGTTGGGTTTGAAGGTGAGTCCAACTCAATTGGGGGGGGGGGTGAAGGGTAAGGTAGGGGTGACCTCAGGGAGAGGAAGGGTCTTAGTGTTTGTGGTGTCTAGTCATGACTGCCACATGCCCATGGAAACGTCTGCAGAAACAGACAGCGCTAGCTCTTCGGTTTTGAAACAGAGATGAGCACTGAACCCTAGAGTCAGATATGACTGGCTTTCGAGCAAGGGAGTCCCGGTTTGGGAGGATAGAATTATGGCAATCCTATGTTGGAACGTATATTGAATATGTCCAGACACAGAGCATCTTCATTCATATCAGAGTTAGCCATGACGTCTGTTTCTCTTTCTTCTTTCTTCCAGGATAGTTCCCTTCCAAAGGCAATCCAAATCACTTGGCAACACCCAATTGGTTCCTTTTTTCCACAGAGGACTGACCAAAACAGAGATACAGGAAGATGTTTCTATATTTGTACAGCTGGTTTTTATTGGTGATTCCTCAATTCAGTTGCTGACATTCTTGTGGCCCGGATAACAGGCTTTTCCTGCATACCCTTCATATAATACCCTCCCTCTCTAACATTAAATTAGTATATTGGTGGGAAATGTTCATGGAAAAAAACAAATCAAATCAACTGCTCTCACATTTAGAAGACATTGCCACTTATATTAGCATTTATTAGTGCTACGTAAATTGATAACTTCATTCATTGGAATATGTTAGATGAAGTTCTACTATTTCATTTCTATATTGGCCAATAGTGTCCACATTTACAACCATCTGTTAGGTGAACTCTAGCATGTCTTTGCAATAAAAAGTAGGTGTCACAAAATTCTGTGAGTCATTCTGTTTAATTTCTAATTTCTATGTGATGTTTGGTTCTACTTTATTTCTATTTTTATATTCCAGACACATCTTGTTTTGGTGTGTTACTGTTTTTTTTCATGGATACTCCTTCAAAATTTTCAACTTCTTTACAACATGTACAATTGGTAATTGTACATATTGAAATCATCCTATTCCAGAACACTTTAGTTCACTCACACTAAGTATTAGGGTGTTTAAACATTCCACCTCATGTTTCATGATTTTAAACTTACCTTGATTCCTGTTGCTCAGTTTCTATATTCCAATTATATGTGTTGTGCAGTTTCATATTTTCCTTTCTTACCTGTTCATATTAGCAGATGGATGGTCTTTTTTATTTAATCTAGTTTGTTCATTAGGAACCAAACTATTTGCACTTCTTCAGTGGATGATTGAGCACCTTCTGGTCTGGGAATCTCATCTTCCAGCACTATTTCTTGTTCCCTTTTGGATTGTTCCTCCTCCATTCAAGTATTAATATGGTGAGGGGAGTTAAATGTGTCAGACAAATGTGTCAGAGTAATAGTTTAAACTAGTAATAATAAGATTATATATGGCAGGTGATGCATCTTGTGATGAATTGCTCAACCACAGTTAAACTTAGAAGGAATTTGTGCAGTATATAGACCCTCATTCGAGAGAGACCCTGCCCACCAAAGCCTCAGGCATTTTGCTATATTACTAGATGAATACCGAAAAAGATTCTCTATAGTTATGCACAAAGAAATTGATGAGATAACATGTCATGTTGTACATCATAATAGATTGACACATGTTTGGAGAAATGTTGATGATGCATCTGAGTGAGTAACAATTTACACTGTGTTAATTATTTTGACTCTGTTTGGAGAAAATTGTTAAAATCCATAAGTATGGCATCTGGTGCTATTACATAATTAAATATAAATATTTAATAGATTTAAATTAGTTACATCCAAGCAAATCTTGGCTTATCTTTTATCTTCCCTTGATAGCTGTGCATTCTTCAGAATGTTTAAACAGTTCTGCAGTTGTTGGAGCTAACACAGCTTGTAGCACAATAGGAAATCTATCATTTTGCTTTCTCCCACGTCATTTTTTTTAAAAAAAGCACTTCATATTCTTTTAATCCTAAATGTATGGTTTGCTAATTTGGGTGAATTTTGAAAAAAGACCTGAATGAAAATCCACCATTGTTTGTTATGTTGTGTTCCCATAGGTGCAGGGATTTTTCAGCAAGCAGACTGCCATATTGTTCTCACTTATCACCTTTGTATTAAATGTAGAGTATTTCTGGCAGAAATTGTAGCAGATATTTAAACCCAGATGTTCAAGAATTAAACAGTCAGATAGGCTGGCATAGAGACAGCAATCAAGTTTAGTTTTTTAAAAAAACAACAACAAGTAAACTCAGATTCTTTCCATAAATGAAAAAACTTGGAAATTTTGGCAAATTCGCATCAAAGATAAATCAAAGCCAAATGCCTAAATGGGCAGTATAGAAACGTAAAAAATTAATAAATAAAAATCCTCAGGTTATTTTTAGACAAATGTGTGAAGATTAGGATGGAGCCAAAGCAACATTCCCAAGCTGCTTCTAGACATTCTATCTGTCCTGTCATCTGAATAGAGCTTCTACTATCATTTTCCCCAGTAGTCATGAAACCATCAGCATTGTACCAAAAGTACTATAAATAATAAAAGATCCTGTCTGTGACTAACATGTCATTAATATTAAGTATAGCCTCATTAAGTTCAGTTCAAGTCAAATGCTGTACTTGGTAACGGATGGTAGCTCCAGGCATTCTTTTTTTCAGTAATTCTTAATTGAAGAAAATGCCCTTCATAACATATGCATTACTGTCTATTTTATATCCTTTCTCCCTCCCTTCTCTTAGCCTTCTGATGCAAAGTAAATTTATTGGAGTCATAGCTCTTTTCTTGCTGACATCAGAAATGAACCTGTCAGTCAACTGGAAGCAGTGCTGAGAGGAGAAACGTCCCCTGCTGTTAAAAAATAAAATAAGAAGGACAATGCCATTTGCCTTTTTGTGGTAAAAAGAATTTCCCATAGTAAGACAACCAGTTTGCTTACTAGAGAAGACAGAAAAAATAACATTAAAAAACCCTATTAACTCCAGATATTTTTTAAATGCATTGCTTTGCTTTCACATGGAAATTATGACCTATTCCTTGAGCTGCAGCTCAGATAGATAAGGGCTTTTCAGATGAATTGCACTGGATTGTTGGCAAAGCATCTCTAATGAATGATACAGATGTAATGGCCAAGATCCTGTTCTCATTCATTAGGTGAGAAGTGTAGATGGGGTTGTGTTTGATGTTAACTGCATTAATATTCTTGATACAGGGAAGAAAACATTTCAATTGGCATTCCCGAGTCTTTATGTGCTGGATGATAGATGAACACGGTCAGTAGTCACCAGTAATGACAGTTTCAGCAACCAGCACATTTTGGAACACCAGAGACTCCCTCTTTATTTTATTTCATTTTTTTCTGTTGTAACCCTCTCTTTTTTAAAAATAAAGATAAAATAAAAATAAAGTTGGGGAGAAGGGGAAAATGAGAGAAAGAGAAAGAAAAAGAAGACAAAGCAGTTTTTAAATGTCTATTCATTATTTCATTAGTGCAACTAAAGCAACTATCAGTTAGGTAGCCTTCAGTAGAAGTACTCAGTAGGAAGTACCAAGTACTAGGAGGCTCCATATTCAAGTGTAGATAGTACAGTGAAATTATAAAACTACTGGGTGAAAGAAAATATCACTGAAGTTTCCACATGAGGTATGTCTTGTCATAATTCTTATGGCATACCTATTTCAGACTTTGAGTTCCAGAAATATAATTTGGAAGAACATGAATATTTTTGATTGCCATAGCTTTTTCTCAAACAAAAGTAATAGGAAATACTACTTCCCTTCCCACCCTGAAATGAAGAGCCAGCACAAGCAAACTTTGGTGTAAACTTCAGCCAAAATTATATTGAATTTTAATTGAAAACATTTGACCTCCAGAGGGGCCTGGTAGTGCAAAACCTGGTACCAGAGCATGTAAATTCCTCTTCAGAAATCTAGCCTAAACTGTTGTTTCCCTAGCCAATGTAAACCCTGTCCCATGGTGTCCACTGCATGCCCCACTGATTTGCCCAAATTTTGTCAAGCAGATAGTCTTCATCTCATCTAAAAATGTCACAAGAAATTCACCTCTGCCACCCTAACCCATAACTGTCAAGTGTGGCTCCAGACAATACGGGACCTGCGCAGAACATGTGTAGAAGGGACCTGTGCAAAACAGTTCTGTGCAGGTCCCTTCTACACATGCGTAGAAGCCTTCTACGCATCCCCTTCTGCACAGAAACTTTCTATGCATGCGCAGAAGGCTTCTACACATATGTAGAAGGCTTCTATGCATACGTGGAAGGCTTCTACGCATACGTAGAAGGCTTCTACACATACCCTTCTGCGCAGAACCCTTCTACACATGCGTAGAAGGCTTCTACGCATGCATAGAAGGGTTCTGCGCACGCGTAGAAGGGTTCTATGCACACTTAGAAGGGTTCTATGCACATGTAGAAGGGTTCCATGCATGCGTAGAAGGGACCTGCGCAGAAGGGGATGCATAGTGACTATGCATCCCAGGCGGGAAATAAGGAAAAGCAGGGCAAAATTACGGGAAATCCCAGCCAATACAGTATACTTGACAGGTATGCCCTAACCCCACATCACCCACCATAATGATGATGTGACCTATTTAGAGATTCCACCCCAAATGGCCAAAAATGTCGCACAATGCCAGAGTTGGATAGGCACAAAAAAATGAACCCAGATCCTTTCTTAAAATCTGCCAATCTGTAAACCAGGCCCCAAAATTCCTATCCATCCCAACCCCTAAGCTCTCTAGCCTGCAGGATCATCTGCAGCAAGCAAAAAGAGGTAGGCCAGAGGGCAGGATGGGCATTAAAAGTGTTGCTATTTGGCTCTGCCCCTTCCCTTAGTGCAACATAGTGAACACACACACCTTCCACCAGGCTTCAAATCAGCCAGGATCAGAAGGGTGCATTCCAATTAAAATTAAGCCATTCCAGACTACAATCATTCTTTTTTTAAAAAAAATAAATAAAGTTTTTATTGAAAATTACAAATCACAGAGGAAGAAAGAATGAAAATAAAAGAGGATGAAAGAAGATAAAAGGTACAACTAATTACAACATTATAGTAGACATCAACACAAGACATTACATAGAACATAAAACAAGAATCTCATTATATACGCATTGTTTAAGTATTTACAGTGATATATTGTTCTTACATATTCTCTATTTAATTAATACAAATACATACTTTAATAATTCTCTATCCAGAATGCCAATTGTTCAGGTGGTGGCTTGTTTCCCTTTTCCTTCTCTATAGTATACTCAATAAAAGGTTTCCATATCTTATAATGAAAGTTATTCTTCTTTGTTATGCCTTTTTTAATATTTATTTCACATGTGAGCTTATCATTAAGTGCAATCATCCACATTTGTTTGTACCAATCTTCAATATTCAACGAATCATTTTCCTTCCATTTAGTAGCAATGCATATTCTAGCCATTGTTATAATGATTTTTAATAAATCTTCCTCATGTGTACTTAAGGACAAATTATTAAATTCATACACTAATATGGTGGGTGGATCAAATTTGATATCAATTCCCAATATTTCTGTTGCTTCTTTTTCTACCTTTGTCCAAAATTGTTTTATTATTTCGCAATTCCACCACATATGGTTGTACGTTCCCGTCTTCTTTCTACATCTCCAACACTTATTAGATTTATTTCAATCAAATTGGTTCAATCTGACTGGTGTTAAATACCACTTCCATAATACCTTGTAGTTATGCTCTTTAATTCTTATTGATAAATTTCGCATAATTCTTTTTTTTTTCATTTTTGTTTCCACACTGCTTTGTTAATGTTTATGTTTAGATCATTTTCCCAAATTTCTTTTGTGGTATCTTTCTCTTGTTCCAAATCATTTAATATTTTATATAATTTACCAATTAAGCCTTTTAATTCTATTTTTCCAGATCTTATTTTTATGATTAAATTCCCAAATTCTGTTAGACTTCTATTTAAGCTCACATCGGAAACAAATTTACTATTCAATTTATTAATTGCTGCTATTTGAAGCCAATTTAATTTCATTTGTGTAAAAATGTACGATTTTTTTTTGCATTTTTACATATTTCTAGCCAGTCTTTTAGCAATATTGCCTTATTATGTTCGAGTATCCCTTCTAATTAACTTGTCAAATTTAATGGAAAGGTTTTATAATCCTTTACTTCAATTATTGGTGAGATATCAGGAGCCATTTTGCTTTTCACTGAATGCCAAGTATCTAATAATGCTTTTAATATTACATTGTTTTGCTTAATTTTAACCTTGTTTTTGTCTAAGAAAATCGCATTTCCAATTTTATTTAAATCATGCATACCAGTATTTTCCCACATGGTATCAGGTTCATTTAAGATATTAATAATGTCAGGTAATCCTAATCCTCCCTTTTTCTGTTCCCTGTACCATAATATTTTCATGATTCTTGGTCTCTTTCCACCATTGCAATATTTATTTAATAGGATTTGTAATCCCTTTAAGTCTTTTTCCTTAATTTGAATTGGGAGAGCCTCAAAAATAAAATTAATTTTTGGTATAAGCTTCATCTTAATTAGAGCTATTCTTCTGAACCATGATAATCTCAATTTTTATACCGAATTAGCGTTTCTTTTATTTCATTTACAAGTGCACCAAAATTTAATTTTATTAATTTGTCGTATTGTTTTGATATTGTTACTCCTAAATATTTTGCATCATTTTTAATTCTAATATTATATTTAGACGCAATATCTTTCCATTTCTCCTTAGCTATATTAAAGAGTATTAATTCTGACTTATCCCAATTTATTTAAAGGCCAGTTGCTAACTGAAAGTTTTTGAGATATGTTTGTACTTTAGGTAAAGCTTTTTGTGGGTCCCTTAGTATCAATAGGGTGTTGTCAGCATACAAGTTGATTTTATTATTATTTATTCCTTTTATTTCTTTGTCTTCTCTGATTACATTTGCAAAGAGTTCAATTACCATTATAAAAAGCATTGAAGATAGGGGATCACCTTGTTTTGTACCTGCTTTTATCTTTATGTCATGGGTAAGGACATCATTTACTTTTATTTGTGCACTACTTTGCTGGTATAATTTATCAATTACTCTCATAAATTTAGATCCAAATCCATACTCTTTAATGGTTTCTTTAATAGTCTGCCAGTATAATGAATCAAACACTTTGTATATATTCAATAATAATATTCCAATTTTATCTTTACTTTGTTCTACTATATTCATTATTGCAACTATCCTCCTTGTTAAATCAGCTAGATGTCTTCCCTTCATGAAGCCTGTCTGGTCAGGTTTTATATTTTTCTCCATAATGCTATTAAGTCTATTTGCTAGTATGGCTGTAAATATTTTTAAATCTTGATTAAGTAGTGATATGGGTCTATAGGACTCAATTCTTTCTTCGTCTTTCCCAGGCTTTGAAATCAGTATAATGATTGATTTATACCATGAATCTGGCATTTTACCCCCCTCAAGCACATAGTTAAATATTCTTTTAATTTTTGGGATTATCCTTTTTTTGAATTCTTTGTAAAATTCAGCTGGGATTCCATCTTCACCTGGTGTCTTTCCAAATTTCAATCTATAACAGTATTTAACTCTTTTTCTGAGATGGGTTCTTCCATCAACAACATATGTTCTTGGGTAATCTTAGGTTTAGACCATTTCTTAATGTAATTGATCATTTCTTCTGTTTTGATCTCTTTTTCTGAGTATAATTTTTGGTAGAATTGTCTTACTATTTCTGCTTTTTCCTTAATCTTAGTACACCTATTTCCACTATTATCAATTAATACTCTTATTCCCCTTTTTTCTCTTTTTTCTCTGGCTGCCTTTGCCAGCAATTTAGAATTTCTATTGCTGTACTCAAAATAATTTCTTTTTAAATAAATCAGATTTCTTTTGACTGTTTCTGTTTGACTGTCCATCCCAGCTAATTCTGTTTTTAATCTTTGGAATTTATCAAACAAATCTTTATCATTAGTTCTTGTGTGTACTTCCTGAAGTTGTTTAATTTCATTCTCCAAATATTTCTGTTTTTCCTTAAACTGCTTATTTTTAATGCCTGTTAATTTAATGCTTCCCCCAAAAAAATCGATTTCATTGTGTCGCAAAGGATATTGTCTGTAACATCTCCTGTATCATTTAACAACCAACATTCCTCCCATTTTTTATTATTGTTTCTTTATCTTCCTTATTTTTGTAAATTTTTGGATCATATCTCCATTTATTACCTTTATTTTCCCTATTTGCAGTTATTTTTAAGTCTACCACTAATTTGGAGTGGTCCGATTCCCTAAAAATCCCTACCTCAGCATTTTCTAATAAATTAACCAAATTGTTTGATATCATAACAAAATCAATTCTCGAATACGTGTTATGCACATGTGAATAATATGTGTATGCAATTTCATTACCCTTCAAGTTAGACCATGCATCGTATAGTCCTAATTGTTGCATCCATACATTCAAAAATATTTCCCTCCTGTTTTTTGCCTTAGTATATTTGTTGAATCTGTATGTAATCTTGTTAGATTAAAATCACCTGCCACTATTAAATTACTCGTATTTTCGCTTGAAATAGTTTGGAGAATTGTTTCCAAAAATTCTTCCTGTTTCTGGTTGGGGGCATAAATATTAACTAGTAGGAATTCTTCATTATTTATTAAGCCTTTTAAGATTATATATCTTCCTTTGGGATTGATAACACTGTTCACTTTTATGAATCCTAATTTTTTTTGAGGTTAATATTGCCACCCCTCTTGCTTTAGAGGAACCAAAAGCTTTTTCATAATTATCTGTCCAATTTAAGAATAGGTTATTGAATTTATCACAGTTCTGTTGCGTCTCTTGTAAAAATATTAAATCTGGTTTGTCCTTCCTAATAGCAGCTTGAATTCTTTTTCTCTTAATTTGGGAACCCAAGCCTTTCACATTCCATGTTACTATTCTAACCATATTTATAATTATCTAAATTTACTCCTTTTCGTGCACCTTTTCCAGAGAATTTTCGTAATTGTGAATGAATAATACCTATTTATTTTTTGTTCCTTAACAATGAACATATACATATTAAATACCTTATACCCCACATATAATGTTTTACAGATAAACATAACAACAACAATAACATTATTATCAACCTCCCCACCTTTTTTGTCCTATACACAAAAAAAGAACTGAACCCTTGCTATTCAAGGAGGGGAGGGGGGATAACATTTCAAGTGCGCAGTATGAGCATTATGGTTACCGCATTTATCTCTTTACCATACTATTTATTATGACTTCAACGTTAGTGATAAACATATTTAGTATAGGTCCTCTACACATTACCAAATTATTTGTAAATATATTCTCTGGGAGTCTCTAACCTTCTTCTGAACCAGTTTTAACATATACACCAGATACTGTTAGAGCTTCTTTCATGTCTTTCCATTCTGATGAATCATATTCAATAATATTGGCATCAGCTAAAACATCTAGGGCAAAAGCTCCCTCCTTGATTATGTAATTTTTTCCAGAGTGGTTAAATTTTAACTGCCTCAAGGGCTTCCAATTGTATATGATTCCCTTTTCTCTTAATTTCTTGGTTATTGGTTTAATTTGGCTTCTCCAAATACCTTCCTCCATTGGCAAATCATTATAAATTTCTATTTCATTACCATCCAGCTTTAGTACATTTGGCCCTGATTTTTTAATATGTTGCATTACACTGGCTTTTAAGCCTTCATTTGCAAATTTTAATAATAAATTTCTGTTTAGAGATTTATTCTTTCTTGCTCCCAGTCTATGGACACCAACAACATCCTCATGTGTGAAGTTCATTCCCATTTTTAAATCATTAAGCAAAGCTAAAATTCTTGTTTTTAAGTTGTCCGGAGTTCTTTCCATAACATTCCTCACTATCACGTTCTGCCTTCTTATCCGACGCTAAATATATACTAATCTCATTTCTTGGTGGTCGAATTTTGTTTCCTTCTCTTTTACCCTTTCTTGCACTTCATCCACTCTTTTTGTTAAGCTCTCAACCTCTTTTACATTCATGTTCATTCCCTCTTTTAACTCTCCCATCTCTTTCACTAGATCTGCTGTCTGAGCCTTCGTTGCTTCCACTATTACTTCTACCATTGACATTATCTTCTGTTGAAACTTTTCCGAACTATCCTGCTGTAATTTCAAAAACTCTTGGTTATCTCTAATCCTTTGCAGTTCCATGGCCTGAAATTTTGTTTCTAAGAAACCTTCCAGTCTATCTAGTCCCATCTCTAGATTAGTCTGTTCATCATCATCCTGGTCTGCCCCTGTGCCTTCCATTTCGCTTTGAAACGTATCTATATGTTCTTCCTCTGTTACATTTATTACCTTTTCCCTTTTTTCTTGCTCCTTGTGGTTGTATATCTGTTTCAGCCTCAACCAAAACTTTCTGCTCTTTTTGATTCATATCTTTTTTATTTATTTATTTTATTGTTAAATTTCTATACCACCCACTCAGCCAAAGTCGACTCCGGGTGGTTCACACAGTGGGTAAAAACAGATAAAAACAAATAAAACAGATAAAAACCAGCAATAAGAACCCACCCCTAAAAAGAGAGGGGTGCAGGAACCAAAGAAACCGTGGGGCAGGCATCCTCCCCTATATTAACCACCCAACGGAAGCCACCCCTCCATCTGCACCCCAAACTTTGCCCACCAGCCAGGTTTTTAGTTCTTTCCTAAAGGGCAACAACTCCATCTGGAGACACAGTTCCACAGGCAGGAGGTTCCAAAGGGCCGGTGCGGACACAGAGAAGGTTCTCCTCCTTGTGCCAGAGAGGTGAGTCCCCCTGGCCGATGGCACTATTAGAGAGCCCCTCCGGTTCTTCTTGTTGTAAGGCTTGTAATGTTAGATCTAGATCTTTCCCCTGTTGTTGCTGCTCTAATTGATATTGTGCAAGCGCGGCGCCAAAATGCCCCCCCCCACCGGACGAAGGCATCCGGGTAGTTAGGGGGCATGGCCAGCACCCTTATAAAAGGGGCGGCCGCGAGGCAGCCGAGCTGCCATTTTGCGAAGCGAACGGAGACGAGAAGTTTTTTCCCTTAGCTCCGTCGCTCTTACCTATCGCCGGGAAGCCTCTTTGGCGCAGCGGTTTTTCTTCCTTCTTCGGCTTCCCAGCAAATTGAAGCAATGCCCTCTAAGAAGAAGGCAATGGCGAACGCAGTTCGCGCTGCTCGGAGGCGGCAGCCGGGTCAGAGGACCACGACTGCGCCTCCCCAGCAGCCTCCCTTGCCGGGAGAGCCCACCGGGACCGGTGGGCTGGGGTCGATTGCCCCTTGGCCCGAGCCGGGGCGGCCGCATACTGGCCCGGCAGGGGCCACGGCCCACGGCCCGCAATCAATGGCCGCTCCCCCTGGCCTGCTTCATACGGGACCTTCGCCCCTTGGTCCTCAGCTTCCTGCGGTGGGCTTCAGCCATGGGGGGTGGTTGGGTCCTCTTCCCTGGCAGGGCATGCCTCCGGCCCCCCAGGGGCCGGGACTGGGCTCGTGGCCGTATTCGGGCCCCGCGGCCCAGAGACCTGGACCGGCGCCAGCCACCAGTGGGCCGGCCGGCCCTTTGCCCCCCTTAGCGTTGGGGGCTATGTGAATGTGGATGTCCTCCTGGCCCGCGTAGCGGCCCTCGAGGCATCGCTCGGGATGGTCAACCCCTCAGGGGCGCCTTTTGGATCCCAGGTTGACGCATCGTCTGCCGGGCAGCGGCAGGCGGCAGGACGGGTTGAGCTGCCCGAGGCGCATGGGCCGGCGTCGGCCACTGCCTCGCAGCTCCCCATACAACAGGCGCCGCAGCTGGGTGCTGACCAGGCCCCATCGACGAGCTCAGTTCCGATCGTGAGCTCCGACGCCCACAGTGGGCCGGAACCCCCGGTGGGGGCGGCCCATGGGGGTGCAGCGCGTGAGTATATGGTTCAATCTAGTGCACCCACACCATTACCTACATTGGGGGGCGCATTCCAGTGGCCGTGGCCTCGCACGGGTGGCGTGGCGTTTCAGACGCCGCCGGCCCACCCGGCGACTGCACCTCTAACCCAGGGCCCTACTTGGGGTGGGGCCTCCTCTTCTGTTGGGAACTTGCTAGGGGTTACGGGGTTGGTTCAGGCTCCTTTTACTATGCCCACCGTTCCCACCGTGCTGGTGTCGGCATTGCCGACAGCAGGGTATTCTTTGCCCCTTGGGGATCATTTGGCCCAGTCTACCAAAGAGAAGATCTGGCGGGGGGAGTATGTGGACATCTTCTCCCTTCTGAACAGAGAGCCCACCAAGGAGGAGAGGGAGGGGCAGGACGAGAAGGATAAGGAACAGGCACGTCGTCGTAAGCCGCCACGCACGTGGGCCAACTGGTTGCCAGCGTACCTCATATACATGGCAGTTTACCTCAGGGCCCGGCCGGATCTGGCCATCCCGATGGTCCAGTATTTGGACAACATCTACCGGGCGATGGTTGACTTCCCGGGCCCGTCGTGGTTGGCTTACAACGAAGAATTCCGTATGCGAGTGCCCCTGCACCCAGAGATGAGGTGGGATGAGCCCTGCCAGAAGCTGTGGCTTCTGTACATGACCCCCACGCGCCCCGCGCCTGGGGAGAGATACCATTGTGGACATGCGGTCCAGCGAGCGGCTCCAGCACAGGCACCCCGCCAGGTGGCGGGGCAGGGGGATCCAGCCCGCCTGCTGTGCTGGACCTTCTCGTCCAATGGTTCCTGCAGTAGGAAGAATTGCCGGTACAAGCACAAGTGTCCCTCTTGCGCTGGCCCCCATGCCGCCTCCGCCTGTCCCAGGCCGGGGGGAATGCGGGGCCGAGGTAGGGGTGGACAAGGGGCCGGCAAGACTGCTGCAGAGGGAGCTGGTCCAGCGAAAGGCCCCCTCCCCAATTAATGTGGACATGTTGGAGCGTTGGCTCACATTGTACCCGAGGAGGGCAGACGCAGCTTACCTGCTTCAAGGTTTTCAAATGGGTTTTCGCATTCCTTTCACGGGGGACAGGTCTCCCCAAGATGCACCCAACCTTTTGTCACTCAGGGGACGGGAGGAGGTGGCTGCCGTGAGCATTACTAAGGAGGTTGATGCGGGCAGGGTCGCCGGCCCTTTCCCTGCACCCCCGTTCCCCAATCTTAAAGTTGGGCTTTAAGACTTGGGCTTAGTGCCCAAGAAGGCACCGGGCGAGTTTCGCCTAATACATCACTTGTCCTACCCAGCCGGCCGATCGGTCAATGATGCTATCCCTGATGACCTTTGCTCGGTCAGGTATACGTCTTTTGACCAGGCGCTGCGCATGGTGCGCTCATGTGGCCTGGGTGCGCTGTTAGCTAAGTGCGACATTAAGTCCGCCTTCCGTCTCCTGCTGGTGCACCCGGGCGACTTTGAGTTGCTGGGTTTCAAGTTCCGGGGTGCATATTATTTCGATAAAGCCATGCCTTTTGGTTATTCCATCTCATGCTCGGCCTTCGAGCGTTTCAGTACCTTCCTGCAGTGGGCTTTTGTTCGCAGGTCAGGCTCTCGGTCTGTAGCCCATTACCTGGATGATTTCTTATTCGGGGGTGAACGGGGCTGGGACACATGCACACGTCTCCTCCGCACATTTCAGACGCTAATGGAGGAACTTGGTGTCCCTTTAGCGCCCGAAAAGACCGAGGGCCCATCTACTAAGCTCACATTCTTGGGGGTGGAGATTGACACGGTAGCGCAAGCATCTAGGTTGCCGGGGGATAAGGTGTCGCGGATCGTGGCCCTCATATCGGACTTGCTTGCTAAACGCAAGGCGTCCCTTCGTGAGCTGCAGGTGCTGCATGGTCACCTCAATTTCGCTTGCAGGGTGGTCGCACCTGGCAGGGCATTTGCTCGGCGCTTGTGCGACGCCATGACAGGCTTGTCCAGACCCCACCATAGGGTAAGACTCACCGGGGGCATTAGGGCAGATATGCTTATCTGGCTCCAGTTCTTGAGAGAGTTCAATGGGGTATCATTTTGGAGGTCCGACCTTCTGGCTTCTCCACGTTTCCAGATACAGTCTGATGCATCTGGGTCCCTGGATTATGGGATGTACTTCAATGGGAAGTGGGCCTACGGTGGGTGGCCGCCATCCTGGTCGGGCACAGGTCGCCTGCGCGACCTCACGTATCTGGATTTTTTTCCCATTCTGGGGGCCTTGATGCTATGGGGTGAGGAGTGGGCCAATTCGGTGGTACATTTCTGGTGTGACAATGCGGCTGTTGTCCACATTGTCAACTCACAGACGTCCAAATCTCCCAGGGTCATGGACCTGGTGCGCCAGTTCGTTTTGCGCAGCCTGCGCCTCAATGTGCTATTCAGGGCCAGGCATGTTCCAGGTATCAATAATGATATTGCTGACGCTTTGTCCTGCCTGCAGATCTCCCGGTTCCGTGCCTTGGCCCCGGATGCGGAGGAATTTCCCTCGCCACTCCCGGACGAGATATGGATGCTTGGCAAGGAGAGGTGAACCGGGCGATCGGCATGTCGCTGGCGCCGCGCACTCGTAAGGCATATCACCACGCATTCATTTCCTTCCAGGCCTTCTCCGCCCAATTTCGGCTGCCCGAGACTTGGCCTATCCCAGTTGCCCACGTCCTCCAATTCATGGTTTACCTGCATGCACAGGGCCTTGCACCTCGTACCATAGCATCCAGGCTGTCAGCGCTGGCATTTATGGCCAAAGTGGGCGGTTATGCGGACAGTACTACTGATTTCCGTGTGAGACATGTTTTGGAAGGGTGGGCGCGGGAGCGCGGGCGTAGCCCGGACGACCGCCACACAATTTCCCCAGGGGTACTCACCCAACTGGCACGGGGCTGACATGATACTCTTTCGGACCATATAATTTGATATCTGACCTCTGTTTTGACAGGTATGAGGCAGCCCTGTTTCATGCGGCTACCACGGTGGCCTTTTTTGGAGCGCTCCGCATCAGCGAGCTTGTGATGCTGTCTAAGGCAGATGCAAGTCGTAGGGCACTGGAACTCGACGATGTCTATGTCTGCAAGGATTGGGCTCAGTTGAGGATTCGCTCCTCTAAAACGGATCAGCATGGCGTATGTAGTCGAGTAAGACTGCTACGATGTTCCTTGGCAGACATATGTCCGGTTGGTGCCCTACAGGAATTCTTTGCACTGCGTGGCACGCACCATGGCCCGTTTTTCTGCCACCAAGATGGGTCTCCCCTTACTAAGTTTCAATTTTGGAAGGTGACCGGTAAGGCATTGGCCAGTGTTGGCCTCCCTGGGGCCCGTTACGGCACCCATTCCTTCAGGATAGGGGCGGCTTCTACTGCGGCTGCCTTTGGGTACTCCTGGGCTGAAATATGCCGTATGGGGAGGTGGGGATCACAATGTTTTCAGTTTTATGTCCGCCCTCTTCCGCCGTGAGTACCAGTTTAGTCACCGCACCTTTTCTCCCCCTTTTTTCCTTGACAGACCCTGGGTGTCGTTTCACACCGGTGGCAGTATGGCTGGTGGGCCATAGCTACATGCACAGGGCAGCGCGTTATGCTGCGGTGACAGAGTGGGGACCCCGACTGGGACTGGGTGCATACGCAAGTCTCACATGGTATGGTAAGCCCGGTATGTTATGGCGGGAACTGTCGCCGTTCCTTTTCTCAGGCAGGAATGCCGACCCGCCTGATATTCTGATCATACACCTTGGGGGCAATGATTTGGGACAGGTCACTGGCCTTTCGCTGAAGCATGCGATTTGCGGTGACCTGGCTTACTTACATTATGTGTGGCCTGCCACAACCCTCATTTGGTCAGACATGGTACCGCGGCACGCTTACAGGGGAGGGTTCGACCTCCAGGCCCTTGATCGAGCTCGGCGCATGGTGATCAGGGCTATTGCCTGGTTCCTTATCGACAAGGGCTGGGGGCGCGTCATTCGGCACCCCACCATCAGTTTGCAAAATTATGAGCTTTATTCAGGGGATGGGGTCCATCTGTCGCAGGGAGGTATGGACCTCCGGTCAGGAGATTGGCGAGCAGGCCTGTTGACCGAGCTGACGGTCTGTGGGGGGGCGTCGTGCCATTATTGAAGCCTCTCCGTGTGGCAGGTAGCACTGGTAAGGTAAACATTTATGACCCACAGGTATCCGGCAGGTTCGCAATTGACTGGACAACACTAGACAGGCATAAGTTGGTTAAACGTTGTCCGGTCAACGACGAACCAGGCGACGGGGTGATGGCAAGAGCTAGACAGCATGCATCACCCCGTGATTTTACGGATACGCGTCAGAGGGTGGGGTCATTAGTTAGATATTGACTACGGTCAACAATTTGTTTGTTGTCAACAAACAAATTGATACAAATGGATACATTGTAACCAATTGCCGTTGGCAATTTTGGGTGGTACCTTACCAGTGTTACTTCGGCCTGCTTGCCTTAAGAATTATAATTGGTCAAATACCAATAGAAATTTATAATTCGGACTAGGGCATGAATCAATAAATGTGGCCCAATGCCGTTATCCACTTTTACCAGTGTCTGAGTCCTTTATTGGGGAGTGCGCCTGCAATGTTCTGTGCTTTTTCAGTTTTGCTTTCAGATTTTCCAGATCCTGTATTTCCTCTAGTTCTTGTTTTAAAGATTTCCTTCTCTCACTCGGATCTACCCTTTCCAAACGTCCTGTTCTTATCCAAATTGGATCTATCTCTCTTTCTTGTTTAGACAACTTCCCCTTCCCCTTTGGATTCATTCAACCTTATTTGTATTTCAATGTATTTTTATATTTAATTTATTTCTGTCCAACGTATGTGATATTCTTTCAGCTAATACTGTTAACTGGTCAAGTTTGCTTTTCTCAGATCACATTACACAGCAGAACAGTCCAAGGCTACAGCACCTTATCTTATCTATGACCTTTAAAAGTCTATAAGAGAAGAGGGGAAAAACAAAAAAAACCTGTGCTTTGCACTGCAGTAACAAAGATTGAGAGAGGAGGGGAAAAGAGAGAGAGAGAAAGATTTTTTTTTTTGGAGGCACCCTCAAGGACAAATATTCTTACTCCCTCAATGTCTTCTAGTTACATGCTATCGCTTGATTCCAATAAATTCAATTGTCCCAGTTAGCTCAATTAACCCAAATTAGTTCGATTTAAGTCAATTTGTACAGTCCAGTCTTGATAAAAGTCATGTCAAAAAGATAAGAGACAGAGACTAGATGGCAAGGTAGTTTTTGAAAATAACTGTTAAAAGCCCACAGAAACAACATTCAGACTCCTCTTTGCAGGCGCACCCCCCAATAAAGGACTCAGACACTGATGAAAGTGGATAACGGCATTGGGCCACATTTATTGATTCATGCCCTAGTCCGAATTATAAATTTCTATTGGTATTCAACCAATTATAATTCTTAAGGCAAGCAGGCCGAAGTAACACTGGTAAGGTACCACCCAAAATTGCAAACGGCAATTGGTTACAATGTATCCATTTGTATCAATTTGTTTGTTGACAACAAACAAATTGTTGACCGTAGTCAATACCTAACTATTGACCCCACCCTCTGACGCGTATCCGTAAAATCACGGGGTGATGCATGCTGTATAGCTCTTGCCATCAACCCATCGCCTGGTTCGTCGTTGACCGGACAACGTTTAATCAACTTGTGCCTGTCTAGTGTTGTCCAGTCAATTGCGAACCTGCCGGATACCTGTGGGTCATAAATGTTTACCTTACCAGTGCTACCCGCCACACGGAGAGGCTCAATAAAGGCTCGACGCCCCTCCCCCAGACCGTCAGCTCGGTCAACAGGCCTGCTCGCCAATCTCCTGACCGGCGGTCCATACCTCCCTGCGACAGATGGACCCCATCCCCTGAATAAAGCTCATAATTTTGTAGGCTGATTGCGGGGTGCCTAATGACATGCCGCCAACCCTCGTCGAGAAGGAACCGGGCAATAGCCCTGCTCAATGAGCGACGAGCTCGATCAAGGGCCTGGAGGTCGAACCCTCCCCTGTAAGCATGCCGCGGTACCATGTCTGACCAAATGAGGGTTGTGGCAGGCCACACATAATGTAAGTAAGCCAGGTCACTGCAAATCGCATGCTTCAGCGATAGTCCAGTGACCTGTCCCAAATCATTGCCCCCAAGGTGTATGATCAGAATATCTGGCGGGTCAGCATTCCTGCTGTATAAAGGAATGGCAACAGTTCCCGCCATAACATACCGCGCTTACCACACCACCTGAGACTTGCGGATGCACCCAGTCCCAGTCGGGGTCCACTCTGTCGCCGCAGCGTACGACGCTGCCCTATGCACGTAGCTGTGGCCCACCAGCCATACTGTCACCAGTGTAATACGACACCCAGGGTCTGTCAAGGAAAAAAGGGGGGGAAGAAACAGTGCAGTGACTAAACTGGTACTCACGGTTGAAGAGGGCGAACACAAAACTGAAAACATTGTGATCCCCACCCTCCCATGCGGCGTCTTTCCGCCCCGGAGTACCCAAAAGCAGCCTCAGTAGAAGCCGCCCCTATCCTGAAAGAATGGGTGCCATAACGAGCCCCAGGGATGCCAACACTGTCTAGTGCTTTACCGGTCACCTTCCAAAATTGAAATTTAGTAAGGGGAGACCCATCTTGGTGACAGAAAAACGGGCCATGGTGCGTGCCACGCAGTGCAAGCAACTCCTGTAGGGCACCAACCGGACCGATGTCTCAAATGTCTTGTAGCAGTATACACGACCGCCTACCGTGCTGAAAAAAAAACCCGTGAGGAACGCATCCCCACTCGAGCCCACTCATGTGCCAGAGACATCATCGAGTTCCAGTGCCCTACGAGACACCTCCGCCTTACACATGTGGTACCAACTCTGGGACCCTCTCAATGATGCGGAGCGCTCCCCAAGGCTACCATAGTAGCCGCGTGGCTAAGAGCCACCTCCTACCTATCTGTACATGGGTATGCCACCTCGTGCGAGGTGGGTCGAAATGCTGGGCAGAAAAGTGACGCGTGCCGGGGCAGTGGGCACGTTCTCGCGTCCACCCGCCCCTGACATGACACATGAACTCATAGTGATACGCCTTACGCGTGCGATGTGCCAATGACATGTCCGGTCCCCTTCAGCTCGCCTAACTTCCAGCTATTGGCCAAAGTGGCAAGTGGAATTCCTCCGCTCCTGGATAAAAGCACGGGAACGGGCGATCCGCTGGTGGGGAAAAGGCACAGTAAGGTCATTATTCACACCCAGGACACGTCTGGTCTGGAACAGCACATTTCGGCGTAGGCTTCGCAAACGAATAGACAAACTACAGTCAGGGCCCGGGGATTAGCATTTCATGCCGCATTGCCACGCAGCAACTGGACCACTGAGTAGGCCCACTCCTTGCACCATAGGCGCAGTGCTCCCCAAAACAGGTGAAAAGCACTATCACTGTGATCACGGGGGCAATCCGGGCACCCACCAGTAGAGTAAACCCCATAAGTGAGAGGCCGGCGGCATCCGACCGCGCCAGATATCTTACGGCGGACCACTAGGTCCGATCCCACCAAGTGACCCCCGAATAAGAAGGGGCATACTATATGTTTGGCAACCAATGCCAAAGGCAGAAATGCGAGGTTAGAAGATGGGGCCTCGGTCTATTCAGGCACCAAGGGGACACCCAGGTCCCACCTGAGTGTCTGAATTGTGATGAGGAGACGCGTACACATGTCCCGTTTAACCCCGGACCCAAAAGTTGTCGAGGTAATGGGCTGGAGACTGAGACCCCAACCTGTGGAGCAAATGCCCACTGAATGAAAGTCCCACATCGGTCGGGTGCTGAACCTGAATTAACGCATTCAGAAAGGGATTGGCCTTATCTAATTAAAATCCCCCTCAAAACCTAAAAACCTGATAGGTCTAAATAATGGGGTGCACTGGCAAAAAGCTGGAAGCCGAGTGCATATCACACTGTGCCAAAACAGGACCAGAATTGCGTGAGCACGCCACCCATAGTAGCCGAGGCAACTACGAGTACCTGACCGAACAAGGTCATCAGGAAGGTCATCCCTGAATGGAGCACCCACAGGGTAAGCTGAATGGAGGATTATATTACATTCACCCTTTATCTAGCTCAGTATGAGCTTCATGGGGGATACCTTCGACTAAGGAAAGGTGGTTCCAAGAAGGGCCCCCGCTACTCTCATAGCCCCCAACTTCCATAACTGTGGACAGTGGAGCCCCCTCCCCGTTACCCTGGAAGGGAACCAGATTAGTAGCATCCTGGGGCCCCCAGTACCCCGAATGGATACAAAAAACCCCATTGAAAACCCCCCAGCAGGTTTCCCGCCCCCTCGCTTCTTGGGAGACAGAGTGACATCCCCCCAGGCTGACTATAATAGGGGCGGGGGGCGCTAACAACAAGAATATGTGGTTCAGAGGGAGTTCTGATCGCCCCTGCGCACAAGTCGGTCACGACCGTGATGCTTAGTACACACATTGTCAGCTGAGCAGGCCGAACACAGTAGGCGGGCCGCAACCCCCCGCCCGACCAGTTTGCTTAGGGCCAGTGTCTGAAAAGCCCGCTGCTCAGCATGACCACCATGGTGCCCATCACCAGGCACTGTTCCGTGGAACTGATGTACACGAGCACCCTTGGTGACAGAACTCGTCCCTCCTCTCTCGGGATATCTATAGCCACCCTCGTCCACATCCCCCTCGATGAGCCAACTGTAATGGGCCCATCCGATCAACCAGGATAGTGGGCCCCAAGGTGCTCGGTGGCTAACGACAGTGGGACATCTCTTTGCCGCAACCGTCCCATCCGTCTCTCTCCTGCCAGTGGGCTCGCGGTTCAATAGGGAGAAAATCCACATGTCCCCCTACGGCCCTTGCCCCTGATGGCCTGCGGCCAATAATCAACCGGGGCCAGTAGTCGCCGATCCTCAGCCGGGCCCTCTACGGGACGTCCTGTGTAACGGGGCCTACGCAGCAGGATCCAGACAGCCCCCACAATGCCCCACACCGTTCCGAGAGCAGACGCCTCAGTGCATGGTGGCTTACTACGGGGGACCACACGCTGTCTCTATCGTCCAGCCCGTACCCCCCATCCCCATTCGGGTCTCAGTTCATAGGGGTAATATATATCCACGTACTCCCCCCCCCACCAAATCTTTTCCCTCCCGATCTGGAGCAGATGATCACTAGGGGGGGGGGGGCATGAATAACCAGTTGACGGCAGTGCCCATGCTGAAGCATGATGTACAGCGGGCATGCACAGCGGGACCTGGACAGCCCCTGTGATGCCACGTGCCGCCCCGGGAGCGTAAACCCCCACCCCCAAACGTCGTGCCAGAATGCAACCAAGGGGCACTGGTATAGGATGGCGAGTGATGCCCCCCAGCCTCAAATAGGCAAGGCCAAGAGCACTGCCCCCACCGGGAATGGACTGTGATGTGTGTGCATTCAACTTGAATGTAATACTCACAAGTTGCACCCCCGTGAGCCGCCCCCACCGGGGGTTCCGGCCCACGGTGGGCGTCGGAGCTCGCGACCGAAATCGAGCTCTGAGGCGACCTCGAATACACTCCCGCCGCAGATCCAGACAAACGGGAAGCCGCGAGACAGCGGCGGGCACAGGCCGGCGTGTCATGAGAAGCACAGCCCAGCCGGCCGCCTTGTGGAGAGTGGCCGCGATCAAAGTAGCCGGCAGACACAAAGGGGCTCCGACGTTTGGAAAGGGGCCTGCCACGAAAAAACCCCTAGTAGGTGGGCCAGGTGGGCCGGACGGCCCGCTCGGTATAGCGTCAGAGGCCCCCAGTTTGAGAACCTGGGCTAGAATAGGGCCCTGTCTGAAACCCGGCCCCTAACGGGCAAAATGCGCTGTGAGCCAGCGCCAGGCCCCCCTCCCAATTGTTCCGGCCCGTAGCCGGCAGGCGTGTGCCGAATCCTCTGAATGGCCAATCCCTAGGGGTGCCTCTAGCACCACCACGTGGGCCAGTAATGCCTGCCAACCCCCTGCATAAGTGGGGCCAGGTGGGCCGGACGGCCCACCTGGCATGGTCCAGGGTCCCTACTTGAGAGCCAGGCCCTAAAACGGCCATGCCCAAACTCCGGCCCATGCAGGGCCTGGGAAGTCCTGCTGTGCAACCGCGCCCGGCCCACCCCCCTGCTCCACACCCGTGGTCAGGGATTGAGGGTCGAGGGCCGAAGCCCCTGCAGGGCCGGTCTGAGGGCGGAGGGCCGCGGGCCACAGCCTGAGCTGCCCTACCCCACCAATCCCGGTGGGAGCCTCCGGTTGGAGGTCCTATCGAGGGGGTGCAGTCGCGGTCCTCCGACCCGACCACTGCCCGCCTAAGCCTTCTTTCAAGAAGGCATAAATGAGAGGCCAAAGACCTACCTCTAAGGCTGCAGCCTAGGTATCAAACTGCTGACCTAATTAATCCCCTCGCAAAGATGCAAAGGAAAAGTGGGGAATCGAACTCCCAACCTTTGTCCCCAAAGACAAAGACTTAAAGCACTGAGCTATCCAGCAGCTTGCAGAATGGGAGCCTCAACAGAGGCTAACAAAGGAGGAAGCGACGGAGCAAATTCCTCTGCCCCATCGCTTCTAAAGCAAATCTTGCAGCGACTCCTTCTAAGGTCTTGCCTCTAGGAAGGAGAGAGAGCGACGGAGCAATTGGAAAAACTTCTCCTCTCCGTCGCATCGGAAAATGGCAGCTCGGCTGCCTCGTGGCCACCCCTTTTATAAGGGTGCTGGCCATGCCCCCTAACTACCCGGATGCTCTTCGTCCGGTGGGGGGGGCGCAAAGAGCGCGGCGGCCATTTTGGCGCCGCGCTTGCATTCTTTTCTGCCTCCTGAGTGAAAGTGGTTGCTGTAACACTTACTTCAGCAGTGAAAGACAGAAAGGCAGTCTTCAAAACACAAAGTATCAAAGGAGAAAGGAAAAACAATGTGTCATTACTTATTGTCATTCAAACAGAGGAAAGCAAAGTGACAATACTTAGAGCCATTTGATCTCGAAAGGTATATTCCCCGCTCCGTGCCGATCCGGCTCAGCTCTGCCTGGGCTATTTTCACAAGGCTCCGGTGGGTAAAATGTTCACATTCTTCGGCTGAGCTCTCCTTCACTCCCTCTCCAAATCCTCACCGTTCCTGCCCCGCATTTGGCGCCGCTCACGGTTTCCCCTTCAACTCCAATGTTAACACCACACTCCTCTTTGCTGCAAATAGCTGGAATTGAAATTTCAAGCTCACCGATTCATTTGCAACTACGCTATTTTTGCTAGCCAGAAGTGCACAAAAAAGATCCCTCCTCCATCCGTCTCTCGTACTTTTCTTGACTCACTGCAACAGCATTTCGTTCTCAGCACATTCCAAAGAAAAGTCAGTGCTAGACAGCAGATCCATCACACAGCCATCCGCCGCTCAGCTGGAGTCCGCTGTGGAGAATCTAGCAAAGGCTATCAACCTGCTGTTATTATTATTCTTTTGACTCAATCCACTCGGAGCTTCTTTCCTCCGTAAATATCACCAAGTTCTTCAGATCTTTTATTGGTAAAAATCACTTTAACCCACTAAAAGTGGTCCTCCTTTGTAGCCACACCAAATCTTGCTTCCTTCCCCTACACCATCTTGGAACGCTCCCCCACACATCATGTTCTTCCAATCATTCTTATGTGACATAGAGGAGGCTTGTATGCTTTTTATGACTGGATGAACTGGCCAGCTTCTGTGGACTGCTATTTTTGTGCCGTGCCTTGAATGAACATTCTGGAAAATCCTCAGTTCAGTGTGCATATGCGCATACACATGTGCACGCATACAGTCAAGCTGATTCCAATTTATGGTGTGTAACAGCAAGAAGTAGTTCCAAATAGCTGATTAGTAAAGTTATTCACCTCTGTTATTACATCTCTTTGATGTTTGCAGATTGATACGAAGTAGGCAGCAGTCAGGGGGCCAAACACATCTTTATTGCAGTGTAGTCAATCTGAACATGAGGTAATGGCGGAGACGCAGCTCCTTATATACTGTACAACACATTTGAATTTTGCCCGAAGGCGCCCATTGGTTACCTTGTCAGTGATGTCATTCTGACGTACTGTATACCTGGCGTGGCTCACCTGTGGCAGGAAGGTTTCCCGCGCTAATCACTGATTGGGTGATTGGGGTGACGTGAGCTGAGCTACTTCAGCTGTGCTATTGCTGGCAGCTGAATCCTATGGGAGTGGCAGAAGACTTACACGTATACACAGTATTTACAATGGAGAAAGGAGAGGGGGAAATGAAGGATCGCTAGATCCGATTCAATCACATTACATACACAACAATCTCCTTCTTAAATCTCAAACTTGGTATGGATGACAAATTCAGAGTTGCCTGCTAAAATCTCAGGTGATTGCCATGCTTTCCTTGATCATTAAGGAGGAAAATTTCAGGGTGATCATAGATGGAGAAGAATAGATGTTTATTTTTGCATCTAAGATATCCTAAATGCCATCTTTTTCCATTCCCAGTTAGCATCAGAGTTCACTAACTCAGCACAAAGATGTCTTTGTGTTGAGCTTGCTCTCTTTTCCTCCTCAGTTCTTTTTCATTTCCCTGAAATCTGAAGTGACAGTGATACCCAAGCACCTAAATGAAGCCCCTGGCCTTGGTGTAAAGTTTGACACCACTCTATTCAACCCCAATGATGTGATCAGTTCCTTCACTGAGAGCTTACTTTGAAAGAGGTCTTTGCAGACAAGACACAGGTGGAGAAGTAGCCACCAAACTTGCCTATAGGATTCCTTGCAGTCAGGAGTTCCTGATGAAGCCAATCTATCATCAAAGAATAGGGGACAGAGAAAGACAAAGATTCCTTTTGGTGACATGAGGGAGAGCAGTAGAAGCATGTTACAGAGGTTGTACCATTCTGTCACCCATGGTATCTGCCTCAATTTGGCATACAGGTAAGATGGGCTATCTCAGTTTGGCTTGAATCTACTACAGACCAATGATTTATTCTGCTCCACCTTTGCTCATCCTGGGATTATCATCATTAATTAGAGACCCAAGCAGCTGGTTTCGGAAAGCAAACTGTTATTTTGTTGTTACTTTATTCTTTACTGCCTGGAGACCCAGGGAGTTGCTTATGGGATTTCCTTCCTGAACAATTAGAACCCAGCAGAATTTGGATACTATGCACTTTGAAGTGGGTGGAATAAGGTGCACCATTTTCTGCACTGTTTTAGGCAGCAAAATACCTTTTGTCATTCCTATGTGCCATGCAACATTTAAGATAATGTTTAATTGGCTTGGATGGATAGAGAGAGAGAATATTTGAAAAGCAAACAGCAAGAACTCTAAAACTTAACAATGGATCACAACATTTCCTACAAATTCCACTGTGTTTGGCTCTCTGCATATTTTTCTTTTTAATTTAAAGGGTGAAAATCTGACTTTATTCATGTTAATGGAAGCTAGCCCATTGGGTAAAGTGCTGACAACAGGTTGAAACCAGATGCTCTTTTGCCCCTGTGGAACTGTCAATCAACAAACAGCTGCTGCTTTAGGTATTCTTCTCATTGTTCCCAGTTATGGGACTGTATCGTCATTTAAAATTTTGATGGCAGCAAGATGTGCTTTGTGACTAAGTAACCAGGTTTTAGCATATATTTCCCAGAGAACATCTTTATCAGCTACAATTTAGATGCTCAGTAAAATTACTTGCTGAATTACCAATGGTTTTTTTTAAAAAGAAATCATTTGTATTACTTAGACATAATATTATCAGAAAGGCTTAACACTATCTTCATTTTTAAAGAGGAAGACAGGTTACAAGGAGAACACATCAAGTTGCCCTAACCCTCTTATAGAAAATCCCAAAGGCAGAGGCCTTTCTTTAGACTATATTGTCATTTCTTACCATAGCAGTCTCAGTCAGCTGGCTGGATAGTTTAGAGTTGTGGCTCCCAATGCGGGGCACATGCCCCCCAGGGGGCAAATATATTTTTAAGGGGGACAATTCAAGAATGATTTATTAACAGTGAATGGCCTTTTAGGTTTCCTTCACATTAGTGGGAGTTAATTTTTGAATAATAAGAATTATATGTCACAAGAGAGGGGATCAATATTTTAGACATGCTTAGTTGGGGCGTGGCAAAAAAATGGTTGGGAGCTACATGTTTAGAGTGATGGGTACATGGTTGACAAACAAGAGGCTGTAGTTTCATTTCCCATTGTGTCCTCTGTAAGAAGAGACAACCTATGTAGGCTGCAAGCAAGCTGCACCATCCCCACATGGCCCCAGAAGAAAGCAATAGTAAATCATTTCTGAGAACAGTGGTACCTTGCTTAAAGAGCATAATGTGTTCCATGGGATTGCACATTAAGTGAGTTTGCTCTTTAAGCGAAACACCATTGTAAGTGACCAGCGATGACTTCTGGTGGTGGTGGGGAATTGTGAACCCCAATTTAGCTGTTAAGTGAGTTTTTGGTTGGTTTTAGTTGTTAAGCAAGGTGACCTTTCAGAGAAAATTCTGCTCTTTAAGTGAGTTAGTCTCTAAGTGAGGCACTCTTTATGCAAGGTTTTACTGTACTCTAAAACCCCTGAGTAATTTCTATGTTTACCAACAACTTATAGGACTGTAGTTCCGAGCCACATTTCCCTTCTCTTTACCCTTCTGAATTAGAAGTGTCCTCCCAATTGTTAGCCATTTTTTACCTTCTGGTGTTTCCAAAACCTGATTCATCTTGTTTGCTAGCCTTGCATATATGTTAGAGATTTTAGCTAGAATCCATGGAGTTCATCTTAACCAGAAGCACTCCAGTTCTTGATCTTTTTTACCTGTTTTTGTACCTTTTTTTAAAAAAAATATATCTTGATATCTTTTCATTTTAAGTGCTTTTACTAGATTTTCAACGAGCTTGATCTATTTTGCATTACCATTATGCTGCTTATTGTTTTACCACAGGTTTTTCCCAAAAATTGGTTGTTTTCCCTGTAAGGCTTTTCACTTGTGGTGGCTCCATGCCCATTTTCAAGGGCCTTGTAAAAATAATGTTGTTTAACTCAAAACTGAACTATCCTATTAAAATGTTGTTTGATCTTTCCTGCAATGGCCACAACTCTTTGTTTCAACTCTTTAATTATAGCTGCAATTTGTTATCAGGCTGCTTTTGATCTTGCTATCTTTTAGATTTTTGTGTCTCAAATACTTGAGATTGCTCAAATCTGATCAAATGCTTCTTGTTTTTCAGCTCCAAGCAAATTTTCCATTTTTATTTTCCTTTCAATCCCATCTCTTCAATAGTAACCTAAACTGCTGCTTACATTAGCTGATTTGTTTGAGCTAATGTTTCTGTTGGAATAATCTGGATAGCTTCATTCACTTTCTTCAATATTTTAGCCAAATTTTCTTTTCTAACTTGGTTCAGTTTTGGCAGTCTAATTCTTTCTACCATTTTCTTTTGAACCCTAATCTTCCCATCTAATTTGTCACTGATCCTTGGTTCTTTAATTTTTTCCCCAGATTTCCAGAAATAGCACTACTGCCACGTCCAGGACTTTGCCATGTTTCCCCACCACCCTCGCCATCGGTCATACCTGTCAAGTTTTGGATTTGGAAATAAGGGAAATTTCACAGCAAATATGGGATACTTGACAGCTATGCTTATCCTTTGCTGCCCTCCAATGGCAGCAATAGGACATTGCAGTCTAATTAATACGGGATGACGGCAGGGAAGAGGGTAAAAAAAGGGGTTTTCCCGGCCAATACGGGATACTTGACAGCTATGCCATCGGTGCGGGGAATGAATTGGTGGCACCTGTGGATGTCATCCCCTTCCCCCTGGCCCTGCCTGGCCAGGGGTTAAAAGAGGGATACCCGCAGCTGCAGAGGACTCCCGTCATGTCTAGGACTTTGCCATATTTCCCCACTACCTTCGCCATCAGCATGGGGAGGGAAGCGGCCATCACCTGAGCTCCATCCCCAGCCTGGCATTGGCCGCGGGAAAGTGGGAGCACCTGGGTGGCTCCACTGGAGGAGTTGCTGTTATGGGGCATGTATTTTTTGTATTTAACATATGCTTTTTGATTTTGATACTGTAACTGGTTTTGATATTATGTTAGTGTAATACTGCCCTTTTGATTTACTATTGTATTTTATATTTGCATTGTATACTATTATAATTTGCACTTATATTGTTTATTACTATTGTATAGTTACTATTGTATAGTTGTTTGAACCGCTTTGTATTGTTGTTGGGGAACTGCTTTGAGTCACCTTCGGGCCCAAAAAAGTGGTATATAAATTAAAGATGAATTGAAAATGAAATGAAAATGAAAATTAGTGAGTCACCTTGAAAAATTCTACACTTAATTTCAACTTCAACAAATTCATTTCCACTAGTTAGCAACTTTTAAAAAACTGACTTCAACAGTTTTGACAAATTTGGAGACTTTTTAGCTCAGAGGTGCCCAAAGTTTGTGGTTCAGCAGGCCGGTCATGTGGTTCAGCGGGCCAGTCATGTGGTTGCTCCCAATGGAAGCAGAAGGAAAACACACCTTGCAATCTGTTTTTGCAACAGGATGGGATAGATTTTAAGATGCCATTTTCTCTGCTTAAACCAGGGGTGCCCAAACTATGGCCTGCAGGCCAGATCCAGCCCCTGACATCAAGCCTGCACCACATTGTCACTCCCAGAAGTGGAAGTAAAACGTGCCATACGGGCAAGTTTTTCTTCTGCTTCTAGGAGCAACTAGGGTGGTGTGGGCCAGGTGAATTGGCATCAGGGGTGGATGTGGCCCATGGGCCATAGTTTGGGCACCCCTGGTTTAGCTCAACCTGAGTGCAAACCCAAATACCTGTTCAGAAATTGAAATATCCATACTTCCTACTGGGAATCACCTCTCTCTGTACTGTTGCCCCATCCTACCCCTAACTGATCAAATTGGAGACAATTTTCAAGAAATATCCATATATTTCAATTTTACACTCTGAGGTGGGTTGGCTACTCAGTTTTACCTTTATTTAAAGGAACTGTTGAATATTGCTTTAGGTCTTTATTATTATTATTATTATTATTATTATTATTATTATTATTATTATTATTATTATTATATTTACATTTCTATACCGCTTTACTTCCCCTAGGGGAACTCAAAGCAGTTTACAGCATATAAATACAATATCCAAAGTACAAAAGCAACATACATTTCTCAATTCAAACAATATACAAAATCACAATTATAAAATTATATGTAAAACATCAATTAATATCATCAAAAAATACAAAATATATAAAATTCAAAATGTCCAAATACAAATAATCACAAAATAACAATATAGCAATATAAAGATATACCCCAACACAGTCCCTTTCAAGTCCTTCCGGGGGGGGGGAGCGTGCACAAGTCCTAGCGCTCCTAGCAGGCGGCAATGGTCCTCAGGGCAGAGGCAGGTCTTTACCTCTCCCGGCAATGGGAGGAAGGGCAGGGCTCACCTCAGCTGGTTAGCGGCAGCAGTCTTCTGCCCCCGGGAGTGCTCCCATCAACTTGAGCAGAGACAGGACAAGCCTCAGCGGTGCTGCCACCCCACCATGACAGGCCGGGCCACGGAAAGGAACCAAAGGTGCTGATGCTAGCATTGGGAGCAGTGGGAGTGGCTTTTCGAGGCCCCGCTGTGATGGTCATCAGTGGGCTCAACTGCGCTCCCACCGCCCACTCGTCTTCCCTCCTAGCTGGCTGCTGGTCGTGTGGCAGTGGTGGTCTCAGTGGCGTGGCGAGTGGCTTTTGAGGGTGTCGAAACTGCCCTCAGGTTCCGCTCATCTTCCTTCCTGGCCGGCCGCCGGTTGAGTGGAAGTGGTGGTCTCAGCGGCATGGCGAGCAGCTTTTGAGGGCGTTGAAACTGCCTTTAGGTGCTGCTTGTCTTTCTTCCTGGCCGGCCACCGGTCAAGTGGAGTTGGTGGTCTTGGTGGCGTGGCAAGTGGCTTTTGAGGGCATTGAAACTGCCCTCAGGTGCTGCTCGTCTTCCTTCCCGGCCGGCCGCCGGTCAAGTGGAGGTGGTGGTCTCGATGGCATGGCGAGCGGCTTTTGAGGGCGTCGAAACTGCCCTCAGGTGCCGCTCGTCTTCCTTCCCGGCCAGCCACTGGTCGAGTGGAGGAGAGGATAAACTAGATGAATTTGCAGTGATAGATTCTCCCCTTGATTGAAGGAGGGCCACTAAGTTTTAGAAGAATAGCAACAAGAAGTTTTCCCCCTTAACATGCAAAATAAAGTATTTTGATATTGTGTGCATTTAAAAAAAACTGGAAAAGAACACATTCATCTTGATGAGCATTTTAGAACAATTATTTTGTCAATAGCAAAATAGCAAAAAGAGATGAGGAATCTGCAATGTTTCAGAAGAATAAATGCAGAGATTGGATTAGAAAGGAAATTTTCAGATTGGAAGTGGGGTATGCTGCATTTTTGAAATCTAGGAGGAAATGACACATGCTTCAGGGTGTCTCTAAACCAAAGGTATGCACAGTATCAGATGCATGGGGCAATGGTCTAAGGATATTTTATTGTATTTGCAAAGCAGGCACAGAAAATGCCTGCTGGATGAATGGTATGGATAGAGGTGTGTGGGTTTTTTTCCCTTCATGTCTAGATCAAACTTTGGACTGCCAAAATGAAGCCAACCTCTTGGCTTTGTCATTGGCCAAAATTAAATCTTCATCAGAACATGTTTCTAGTAGTAATCAGTAGACCTGTAAATGGCCCAGATTCTGTATCTCTCCACATTCACACAGTGTGTTGTTGTCAGCCAGCAGCTCCCACTTGAGCATGATGGTCTTACATTTAGGCACTCCAACCCTCAGCCTATTCAGGGTCCTCCAAGTGACATAGAGGGGTGAGCTCCTCAGCCGTATACTCCTTGTTAAGTGAGCTCCTTCTACTATCTTCTAATTTGGTTTTGTCTTGCATACCCTCAAGCATGTTTGTTCTTGCCATAAAGCTCTTCCTGGATCTGAGCTGGTGGACTTGAGGCATATATATCCATTCAGATGATGTTGAGGGCCATTCTCTTGCTTAGTTCTCTCAGCGTCTGCTTCTACTTCTCTCCTTATTTTAGGTGGAGTGATACAACAAGAGCATATATTTTCTCACCTGGTGATGGCTTGAGACATTGCTTCATTAATAGATTGATCTTAGAAGAAATCAATCCTGACTGCTCCTTAGTAGGTCAAATAGTAAAGATGAAGCTAAAGTACTTTGGACATCAAATGAGAAGAGATGATTCTCTGGAGAAGGCCTTGATGCTGGGAAAAGTGGAGGGCAAAAGAAAAAGAGGGCAACCAAAGATGAGATGGCTAGATGGCATCATGGATGCAGTGGATACAGAGCTAGGCGGGCTGAGGAGGATGGTGGAGGACAGAGGTGCCTGGAGGATGATGGTCTATAGCAGTGTTTCCCAAACTTTGGTTCTTGGACTCCATTTCCCAGAAGCCTAAGTCAATTCCTCAAAGCACTGATCAGCAAATATACTGACTTAGGCTTCTGGGAATTGAAGTCCCCTGTGGGGCGTAGGGCCCACTTTGGGAACCACTGGTCTATAGGGTCGCAAAGGGTTGGAATTGGCTGTGCGACTGAACAACAACAACCTGTTTCAGGTGTGTGGATGAATAAAGGTAAAAGAGCTTGAACATCTAGCATTTTCTAGCAAAGAGCTTTGAACATGGTTCCCTTGGGACTGAAGAACCTTTATAAAATATGTAATACAAGAAGCTCTAATAGAAGCTAGAGCTGTCAGTTACAGAATCTTTTCTCCCTCTCCTGCCTCCTGAATTTTCTTTATCTTAGCTTGCCTAAGGGCAGATATATCAGTTTTTGGAGACCCACTGACTATGTCTCTGTGACCCTTCTGTTCCAAATTTCTAACTCAACTTCAGAGTCTTTATAACTGACCTTCTTCAGAGGATTCCTAATATCTCCCATACTTGTTTGAGTGAATATGATTTGGTTTGACTCTGAAGCATGGCCCTCATAAAACCTCTGAAGTTAGAAACACATACTTATTGCATTCTGCTGCCACTCTTTAGAGAGGGCCTAAATGAAAATGTTTGGTATTAAGGACTTTAAAAAAAAACACCAAATGGCAAGTCTAATCCACCTAGTCAAAGCAATGGTATTTCCAGTAGTAATGTACAGCTGTGAAAGCTGGACCATAAGGAAGGCTGAGTGCAGAAGAATAGATGTCTTCGAATTGTGGTGCTGGAGGAGAGTCTCCTGGACTGTGAGGAGAACAAATTCCTTGATCCTGAAGGAAATCAACCCTGACTGCTCTTTAGAGGGACACATACTGAAGATGAAGCTCAAGTCTTTTGTCCTCCAAATGAAAAGAGAGGACTCACTAGAGAAGACATTGATGCAGGGAAAGATAGATGGAAAATGGAGAAGGGGATGTCAGAAGATGAGGTGGATAGATGGCATTCTAGATGCAATGGCCAAAGAGTTGAGTGGGCTGAGGAGGATGGTGGAAGATAAAAGAGTCTGGTGCACATTGGTCCATGAGGTCGCAAAGCGTCAGACTCAACTGTGTGACTGAACAACAACTCTTTATATGAATCTTAGCCTGATTATTTTGTTTCCCAAAAGAACTGTACAAACAAAAAAATACTCCAAAAAAGGAGTGGATGTGTGGAACTTAATACCAAAGAGTGTCAATTAAGCATTAACCATGTTTCAACATTATGAAATCCTGAGAAGAAAAGAGTGGAAAACACTATAATTGAGCTTATACATTCATTAAATATTTTAATAAACTGAAAAGAAATGAATTCATTCCTCATTGTCCCTTACAACACCAGCTCACAGACTTTTTTTGACCTTTATCTCTTTGCGTATTCTTATGATCTTTGTACACAAAGGAATACCAGAAACAAGTTTACTTTTGCTTTATTGACTACACTAAGGCATTTGATTATGTGGATCACAACAAGATGTGGCAAGTGATTAAAGAGATGGGAATACCAGAGCACCTCATATGCCTCCTGAGAAATCTGTACATGAATCAAGAAGCAACAGTTAGGACAGAACACAGAATGATGGAGTGGTTTGGAATAGGAAAAGGAGTAAGACAAGGCTGCATTTTGTCACCCTGCTTATTGAACTTATACACAGAGCACATAATGCGCAATGCAGGGATGGAGGAATCACAATATGGGATAAAAATTGCTGGGAGAAACATCAACAATCTGAGATATGCAGACGATACCACCCTAATGGCAGAAAGTGAGGAAGACCTAAAGAATCTCTTGATTGGATTGAAGGAGGAGAGTGCAAAAGCTGGCTTGAGACTCAGTATCAAGAAAACCAAGATAATGGCAACAGGCCCAATCAGTTCCTGGAAAATAGATGGGGAAGAAGTAGAAGCAGTGACAGATTTTACATTCTTGGGATCAAAGATCACTGCAGATGGGGATTGCAGCTATGAAATAAAAAGGCGACTGATTCTTGGAAGACAAGCTATGAGAAACCTGGGGAACATAGTGAAAAGCAGAGACATCACATTGCAAACAAAAATTAGAATAGTCAAAGCAATGGTATTCCCAGTGGTAATGTACGGATGTGAGAGCTGGACAATTAGGAAAGCTGAACGCAGAAGAATAGATGCCTTTGAAATGTGGTGTTGGAGGAGAGTTTTGAGGGTACCCTGGACAGCGAGGAGAATAAATAGGTGAATCTTAGAAGAAATCAACCCTGACTGCTCATTGGAAGGTCTAATAGTAAAGATGAGGCTAAAGTACTTTGGGCATCAAATGAGAAGGGAGGACTCACTTGAGAAGGCCGTGATGTTGGGAAAGGTGGAGGGCAAAAGAAGAAGGGGGAGGCCAAAGATGAGATGGCTAGATGGTATTGTAGACACAATGGGCACAGAACTGGGAGGGCTGAGGGGGATGGTGGAGGACAGAGGCGCCTGGAGAACAATGGTCCATAGGGTCGCAAAGGGTCGGAATCGACTGTGCGATTGAACAACAAAAATGATCTTTGTATCATGATCAGTGATACCTGTTTGGAGCCCACATTTTTTCAGAAAAATGTTTCCCTAATTCTTAGTTCTCCTCAAAGCATATTACATAGGGTCTATAAGCCTAAAGGTTGTGTTTATCCGCCTTGCAATGATCTGATCTGTCTGAGTTTGTGTTGCTCCCTCAGGGCATACAGAAGCTTTAGCCATTAATGTTTCATTTTCCTTTAAAACTCTGGAACTAAACTACAGCATATAGCAAGGCTGGCCATGGGGACTGAGAAGTATTGATTTATTTGGATAAGCAGTCTTGTCGGCTAGGCTATAAATTCAGCATACCACAGAGCAGCTGGCTGTAATCAACTATCTACAATTTCCAAATGATAACCATTTACTTTTCTTTTTAGTGAAGAGTATTATATATCCACCTCAGTGCAAGCAGGCAACTGCCAAAGTAAAAATATCACCAAATAATCAATGGTTCTAACATACCTATATAAACACGTTTCAGAATCATTTGCATAGCATTCTGGCAACATTGTTATAAATAAAAAATCTAACACCAACATATAAATGCCATCCTGCCACCACCATTATAAATGAAAGCAATAATAATGGACAACTAGCATTCCAAGTAGAAAAACCTGGTGAGAATCTAATCCAAAGGGACGTCGCCTGAGGCAGCTGCCAAAAGGCAATGCTTTGCCCTGCCGCCCGGGGTGTGTGTGCAAATACTTGGCACATTTTTGGCACATGGGGGGAGCTGCAGGCCTATTTAAGGGCATCTCCTCCCCACCTCATCCTCTTCTAAAATGGGCAGGGAAACATTGGTGCTTTGTTTCTCTGCTTCCCTGTCATTGTCAGAGCAAGACACGATGCCAGGAGAATTTTGCCTGCTCCTCCGTCTTCTTGTTTGGTTGAACATGGCTCAGCTAAAGGGACTCAGCAGCAGCCATTTGGCTGCACTGGGAGGGTAGCTTACTTCTTGGGCAGTCGGTCGCTGCCCGGTGCCCCTCTCCCTGCTTTTCTTCTCTTCAGGCCTTGTGCCTGATGTGCTCCTCGACCCATCTTGTGCTTAGTGCACAATGCCTGGGTTCTTCTGAGGCTCTTGGCAGCCATTCTGGGGCACAAACAACCCAGACAATCCAGGAAGAGTAGGCAGGCCTGTGCCAGGGCCCACACAATCAGTGGTGCCAGCGCAGCCCACCCAACACACAGAGAATTTAGAGATTCAGACCTTGCTGCTCACATTGCAGCTCTTGAATGTGCAGCAGGCATAACTAACCTGCCAGAGGCCCCTGCACTGCACAGCTCACACAGGGCCCAAACTATCTCAGAGGCTGCAGACTGCCAGGCCATTGTGCTGGCCCTTGAATGCAAGGTGGCACAGCTCAAGGCAGCTGGGGGCACAGGTATACGGGGGGGGGGGGTCGTGGGATACCCTGGCCGGGGTGCAGTCCCTGGGCCATTCTGCTGGGTTCTCTGAGCAAAAGGGGCCCAGCCCAATTAAGATGGATGAATTGGAGAGGTGTCTCTGCAACTACCCTAGGTGGGTGGACGCTGAATATTTGCTCCAAGGCTTTATGTATGGTTTTTGTATTCTGGTCAAGGGTGTTAGGCACCTGCAGTGGGCCAATAACCTCTGTTCTGGTATGGAAGAGGCTGTTTGTGTCATAATCCTTAAGGAGGTGGGTGGGGGTAGGGTTTCTAGCCAATTGACAACCCCCCTTTCACCTGCCTCTGGGTCTCCCCCTTAGGTTTGGTCCCCAAAAAGGTGGCAGGTGAGTTCTGACTCCTCCACCACCTGTCATTCTCTGAAGGGAAGTCGGTATGCATCATGCAGTATGCATCATTTGATTCTGCAGTCAAGATGGCCCATGCCTGTGGAGTAGGCACACTACTAGTGAAATGTGACATGAAGTCAGCCTTTCGTTTGCTCCTGGTTCACCCAGATAACTTAGAACTGCTAGGTTTCTCATTCAATGGCCAATATTTTGCGGCTCATGCCCTGCCATTTGGTTGCTCTATTTCCTGTGTGGTGTTCGAGCATTTCATTTCTTTCTTGGAGTGGGCACTCATCCATCGCGTGAGCCTGGGCCAAGTCATCCATTACCTTGATGACTTTCTATTTTGCGGATCTCCGGTAACAGGTGGCTACCAACAGCTGTTGGCTGCCTTCCAGGAGCTTACACGTGAGCTTGGCTTGCCCCTCGTGGGTGAGAAGATTGAGGGGCTGGCCATGACCTTACCTTCCTGGGGATTACTTTGGATACCCAACTGCAGGCATCTAGGCTCCCACACAATAAGATTGAGTGTTTGGGGGCTATGCTGTCAGTCATGATTGCCAGGAGGAAGTTGACACTCAAGGCATTTCAGGAGCTTAAAGGGCATCTTAACTTTGCCTGTAATTTAATTTTAATTTAATTTTCAATTTGTATGCGCCCCACTCGCAGAGCGACTCTGGGCGATGAACAAGGAAACACAATATCAGAGTATCACAGTTGCAATTACAAAATAAAAATCACAAAAACATCTCAGAAGCATTTCAGCATTTCAGAAGCATTTCCACAAATATCCCAACCACCCACCATCGTAAAGCATCAATCCATCCCAACACAAAACTTCAAAAAAATTCAAAAAACATCGCCAACTCAACCCCACCATCCATGTCCTCTTCCCTCCAGACTGACAATATCACTTCCAATACAAAATAAAACAAGATACAATTAGCATACCCTAGAGAACAAGATACAATTAGCCGAATACAATTAGCATACAATAATAAAAGTCATCTAAGTCAAAAATCCCAAAACAAAAATTTGACTGCAAGAGTCCAGGCCTCATAGTCCAAAGTCTGGGCTGGGCTGGGCCGGGCAGGGGGCGATGTCTGGCCCCGCGCCCCTGCAGCCAAGTCCACAGCACCAGGGAGCAAGAGACTCCACCACACCAAGGCCCCTGCCACCGGCCCCTTTGTGGCTAATCCCCCATTCCACAGTTCCCACTCCACCATGGCTCAACCAACGACAGGCCCATCATACCTGATGCCAACCTGGCCACAGCTGGGATGGAGATGGAGGTGCTGCTTCTGCCACAGCTGCCAGCGGACTCACGAGGCCAGGTGGGAAAGGGCTTGAGGTCTTTCAGGGCTGTGGCCAGAGTCCTCTCTTGCCACCCACTCTCGGTGGCTGCAGGGCTTTTCAACCTCTGGCCAGGTGGGAAAAGGGGCCGGAGGTCTCTCAGGGTGGTGGCCAGAGTCCTCTCTTGCTACCCACTCTCTGTGGCTGCACAGCTTTTCAACCTCTGGCCAGGTGGGAAAAGGGGCCAAAGGTCTTTCAGGGCAGTGGTCAGAGTCCTCTCTTGCCACCCATCCTCCGTGGCTGCAGGGGTTTTCAACCTCTGTCCAGGTGGGAAAAGGGACCGAAGGTCTTGCAGGGCAGTGGTCAGAGTGATTGTAAGGTGATTGCCCCCAGCCACACCTTTTTTGAGGCAGCTCTGTGATTCTATAAAAGGATTGACCAAGCCGTAGCACCACATGTGGGTTACTGGTGGTGTTAAGGAGGACCTTAGGGTCTTGCAGACTTTTCTGCAAGATTTTAATGGTACTGTATCTCCTTCTGGCAATCCTGAGTGTACCTGGATTCTCAGTTCCAGGTGCAGTCAGAAGCATCCAGGTCCTGTGGTTTTGGCATTTCCTTCACAGGCAGGTGGTGCTGCAACATTTGGTCTGGCAGCTGGTAGACAGCCAGGATTGTGAGGGACCTCACTTTCTTGGAGTTCTTCCCCATTTATGGGGTGCTTTGCCTGTGGGCTGACCTCCTGGCTAATTTGTCTGTCACCTTCTGGTGTGACAACCTCGCCATCGTGCACATAGTTAACACACTCAAGTCCTGTTCTCCTAGGGTAGTGGGCATTGTTAGGGCTTTTGTCTCCCGTTGCTTGCAGTTGAGTGTTGTGTTTCAGGCCTGGCATGTGCTGGACTTGAATAACAATATCGCTGATGTCCTCTCACAACAGCAGATAGCGAGGTTTCAAGCAATGGCTCCTGGGGCCAGGAGTACACCCGATTCCCTGCTGGTGCATGTGTGGAGCATTGGAGGCTTGAAATTGACAGGGCCATCAGGTCGGCTATTGCCACCAGAACTCACACTTGCTATACCGCTGTCAGTAGGAAATTCACTCTTTTCCACTGTACAGTGCTTCTAAGGGACACTTGGCCTGTCCCGGTGGATCATGCATTCCACTGTATGGTACATCTGCATCATGTGGGCGGGACACTGGGCTTTGGTCAAGTTCTGTACCTATGTATGGCTGATTATCTGTTGACTGCCGGCTGCCACTCCACCTGTCTCTTTTATTTTACAAGTTTGTGGTTCGAGGCAAGGAGGCTTGAGGTGCTGTTGGTCAGCCACAGCTTCATGTATTGGGCCTAGAAGCATGCGGCCTGTTGCTCATGGGGATGCCAGCCCAGTTTCTGCTGTGAAGCTGTCCTGCAATAAGGGCAGCACAGCATGCATTGGGAGGAACTCCTTCCTTTCCTCTTTTGGTCAGGAAGGGGGTACCCTCCTCATGTGCTGTTGCTGGGGAAAAGGACCTGGTGGAAATGTCCTAGGGGAAATGACCTGGTGTCCATGGGTGGCACTGAACTGAGCATAAGTGTGCAGCGGGACCTGACAGAGGTCAGGCGCCATTGGCCCTGGGTGTGCTTGGTATGGTCAGAATAGTTCCCTGCCTTCGTTGGAGGGGGGAATAGTGACCTGCTACAGATCAATCTTGCCCGGCATGATGTTAATTTGGCCACTGCTCAGTTCTTCACAGAAGGATTGGCGACTGTGATAGAACACCCTGTGATCAGGGCAGATAGGCCAGGTCAGCAGTTAGGTGGGGTCCACCTCACTGACCTGGGGTTGGACATGTTTCTTGTGGAAATTCATTGGGGCCTGCAGTCCAAGCTTTTTGGTCTGGGGGGAGGTCCATGATGGGTCTTTCCTCCTGCTGTGGTGGGTAGCGTGGGTGAAGGTTAGTGCAATGCCAACCATGATTCGGAACAGGTCACTGGGTGCCCAGCAGCTGGGACATTGGAAGAATTAACCTGGTCTCCCAACCGGGGGGGGGGGGTAGGCCAGGGTCCTGGGAGGGGTGACTGCTTCACCTTGGCCAGACCGGCAGGGGAGCAGTACCTTTCAATTTGAACCAAACATGGGGAAGGGAGTGTGGGCTTGTGCTGCACTCTCCTGGCATAGTGGGGCAGTGTCTGGGTGAGTTTATATCTGGCTTGTCCACCGTACGCCAGCCTCACCGCATTTACAGTTGATTATTGTTAATAAAGTTGCCTATTTGATTGAATCCAAATACTGTGTCTGTCTCTTTCTCGGGGGTGCGGGGCAAAACATTTGTTTGGAGGTTTCTGCATGATGGCAAGGAAACATTTGCTCCAGTCTGATTGAGAAACCTTGCAGATGTTTACTAAGGCAAGGGACCTGGAAACCATGTAATTGGTGTGTGTGTGAGTGTGTGTGTGTGAGTGAGTGAGAGAGAGAGAGAGAGAGAGGGGTGGTGGTGGTGGAGAGAGATATGTGCAGATGAATGCCTACATCACTATATAGAGTTTGAGTAGTTTAGTCTGAAATAATTATTATTTTTTTAAAAAATACCTTAGAAAATTAAAGTCATACTAGTTACTTTTATACAACTAATTCCTTTAATTGATCCATTTATCCAATAATGGATTAATAGCAAAGGTATAATTTAGGATAACTTGACTTTTATTGTGGTATAACTGCTACATTTTAGTTACATTAATGCTTAGAAAGTGATGCTGCTATAAATTGTAGATAAAAGAATCTCACATGGTTTAAGTGCTGGATTATGCTGTGTCTCATGGCCCATTCTGAGTGTTGAAGTAAAAAGTGGATGAAAGCAGAATATTTTGTACCGAGATCAGCTGCTTGTAGCCTGCAGATTTCTATTTTTGAGAAGAAATGAAAATTTAACCACTTTTGAGGAAAAGGAAATAAATGAATTAGATTTTTAAAATTATGTTTGTGGTTATATCAAGCTACTTTATAGGACTGCAACTAATGACTTTTTAAAAGTATCTTCCCACATTATATCTTAATATGCATTGTCAATATTAGAGAGATATATAAATTGTGCACTTGTCTTTTGTGGCAACTTCATACCTGTATTGCTATAAAGTGTGACTCTGTTGGAATTCTCTTTTGTAACATTCTAAAAAAAGATAAGTTAAATTAGCCATAGATGTCTTGCAAAGTAGCCAATAACTATTCTTCCTGGCTATACTTGCCTAAGGGGTCATTCACATTCCAATTAAAGCAGTATGCACACTGTGACAATCATTTACACCATTGAGAGACCTGTGCGAAAGCTACATCAGCTCCAGAGTGAATATGTGCAAGTCAAGATGAGGCTGATAGGATGGGGAGATCAAAACCACAAGACCTCTTTCTATCTGAATTTGGTCTCTGAATAGCATTATTACTATTGTCAGCATCCATTTGATAAAAAAAGCAAGGGCTGTGATCAAGTGCACAGTAGCAGGCCTTTAAAACTCTTAATGTCATTAGGGCTTGAACGTTTTTAACTCTTGGCTGGAATATGTCCAACAGGCAAACTGTTTCCCAGAAGGCAGATAAATTTGCATAGAGGAAACACTAATGAGTGGTTTCCCACTGGTGAGCAATATTCACATGCCAGCAAATCAGCATTGAGGTTACACAGATTTTTTTCCAAATAGGAAAGGGTTGCTAATTGGCATTATTCCTTATAGCTGAATGATACTGTCTGGTCATCTGGTCAACTAATTGTAATCTACATTTTCAAGGGATTGTTTTCTAATCATGACCCTATAGTCTCCGTGATCATTATACTGACCATTATGTGTTCTGGCAAATTTCTGCTTTTGAATAGATATTCATCAGCTCTCTCCTTTTGACTGTCTCTCTTACACAGAGCCATACACTTAACATTAAGGCTGTTGTTCCAGAACACATTAGGCTGCCAGTACTGGCTATATATATTGTAATAGTGCTGAGACCTCCTAAACACCAACTGGTCAGAATTGAACTAATCACTCTGTGGCAGTTTTTGAAAAAAGTTCTATTGTGGTATTATAAATGTTGGCTTCCTCTGCCTGAAATATTATGAGCAATGAAAATAACATTTTTTAAAAAGAAAAATGAGGGGAAATTGTATAATCTGTTTCAGTCTCAGCTGTTCTCTAGTCCTGAAAATGAAGTAGGGTGGCCATCTATGAGCTATTTTAATGTAAACTAGTCCAAATAGTTTTCAGTATGTATAGTGGCCTATTTCCCCCCACTCCCATGTTGAATGTCAAGGAGCAAATCAGCTGTCCTCCCCTCCTGCAGGTAAATGCACGCTGTTTCAGATGGCAGCCTGTAATGATGAAGCAAAGACAAGAGGAAACCATGTAAAGGCATTTTCTTTCCTTTCCAGTGATGAGTATCAAAATTCTCCATCACATGGGAAGACAAAGGCTGCAAAGCTAATTGAGATCTAGATGCTTAGTACTCCTTTCTGTCACTTCCCCTTATAAATATATCATAAATGATATGAATATTTAAGAAGCAGCTGTTCCTTTTACAGTAGGAGCTTTCTTTCTTAACATCATATTTTAGCCTATAAGTCCTTTGTAAATGTAATACTACATTTTAATTAAAATAACTGATTTAAAAACAAAAAAAATCTACAAAAGGGAGCACAGGACCAGAATGTACAAGGAAGGATAACTTTATATAGATGAAAAATTATCCATAACATAGAAACCATGTTGCTCAACAACAACAACAACAACAACAACCATGGAACAGCACTTTGATGTGGTGGAGGGGCTTGCATATTCACAAGAACCAGACTAAATCTGTTCCACAACCCATTGAAGATGGTGAGCAAACATAATTCTAATTCCATGCCAGCTTCATCATCACCTGAATTAACAAGGATTGCCATGGATGCTATGGCTCCTGGGTGTCCATTGAAAAATGGGCTACAGTTGCTAGGTAACCAGGGCATGGAGTTGATGAGTGACTGAAAGACAATTAAAAACCCAGAACAATCTGGTCAAGGGAAGAAAACTATTTGATTATGGAAACCTATTACCAGTCTGAGCCGTCAACACATGGATTTGGAAAGAAAATCACCCAGATTTTGAAATTGGTAAGCAAAGACTAATGGACCAGAAACATGTTATTTTGAAACATAAGTTCTTCACTGAACTAAAATTACAAGAGATTGTAAGTGTCAGTGCAAGATCCAGACCTGAGCATAAATTATAAGGCAGCTGATTCACAAATAGATAAGCAAGTAGTGTAGGAAAGAAAGGAGACTAACAGGGCCACTGAGAAACAGGAAGCAACAGTTGGAAAAGATCTTGCAAAACCAATAATCAGTTATTAATTATTTCAGAAGATTAAAGCACAAATTAAAATTGTAGAAAGAGTCTGACTGCCAAAACTGAACTAAGTTAGGAAGAAAAAATTGGCTAAAAGATTGAAGCGAGTAAATGGAGCTGTCTATGCATGGTCAATACTTGAAAAACATAGAAGGCAAGGCTGATCCAACACAAACATGGGGATGGTTAAGAGCAGAATTCTTGAAGAAGGAAACAGAAGGATTTATCTTGGCAGCTCAGGAATGAGTTTTGCCAACAAATTGCATGAAGCCAAAAAACAGCATGTATCTGACAATAGCAAATACCAGCTTTGCAATGAAAAAGATAAAACAGTAGATCATCTGATCAGAGGATCCAGCAAAATTTCACAGACTGATTATTTGCAACATCATGTCAGGGTTGCGAAATTATTCATTGGAAACTTTGCCAGAAGTTTGGATTTGAGTGCAGTAAAAATCATTCGGAATATCAGGTAGAGAAAGTTTTAGAAAATGAGAGTCAATATCCTGTAGGACTTTAAAATTCAAACAGACAGACATCTGCCTCACAACACACCTGATATAACTGTTGTGGAAAAGAAGGTCTATTTTATTGACACTGCTATACCAGGAGATGCACGAATTGAAGAGAAACAACTGGAGAAAATCACAAAATATTGTGATTTGCAAATTGAAGTCGAGCATCTATGGAAGAAAAAATCTGTTGTTGTACCCATGGTGCTTGGAGCCCATTGAATAATACCTAGGACTCCCTAGATATTTGGAAATTTTGGATTTATTGGACTTGAACATCCTAGCTCTCAGAAGAACTAGGAACTGCATATATACTCAGATGTTACCGTAACAGTTCTTAGGTCCTTGGTAGGGCTTTAACTGTTAATTTTATTCTAGTCCTCAACTCTGAATCAAATGATAGATTTGATGATGATGATGATGATGATGATGTGCAGCTTGCCCATGGCAATATAGGCTGGCTCTACACCAAGGAGTCAAAGGTGGGAATTAAGCTCCCAATCTCTTACCTAAATCACTAAGCTATAATATAGTGTACAAAACAATATTGTTACAGAGCTGGACTTCCCAGGTAGAAAGGTGAAATTTCCTTCAGAAGGCATCAAGAAAACACAGCTAATTAAGACAGGAGATGATGTCTGAATGGGGCAGCAAGATTTTAAATACAGTAGGCCATAGTAGACTGTGTTGCCATTTGACTTTGGCTCCCAAATTGACAGTGGCTATCTTTACACATACCAAGACACATTTCTGGAAAATCCTGGTCTTTTCATGGTGCTTTCTTCTGCTTGGCTTCCTTGACTAGCAGGAGAAACTAAATTAACCAGTGATTAACTATGATTAAAATTGGACATTAAGAGAAAATGAATTATTTTCTCTCCTCTCCCCCACCTCCAGTGAGATTTCAGCAGAGAGGCATGTCTCGGGAATCAGCCTTGCAAATAAAGACCATGTTTACCTTCAAAAACCCAACACAGAACAAAACATACTAGATGTAAGATGCTTGGGTGAGGGAAATCACATGTTACTACAAAACACATCTTTCATCACTTTAACAAGCACTTCAACTAAAAATTCTAAATATACTATCTAGTTTGACCAGAAATGAATGACCTACCAAAGTTGTACATCAATCAATCAATCAATTTAATTTGTACCCCGCCCTACTCAGTACAAGGCCGACTCAGGGCGGCCTCACAACATATCACAAAAATTACACATTTTCAAAATTACAAATTACAGAACACAATTCAGAAAATGGACGCGTGGCACCAAAATGGCCACCGTGCGCTTTGCTGGCCCCGCCCCTGAGGAGTGGGTACAGCAACAAGGCAGGGGGCATGGCTGGACACCCTTTATAAGGGGTGGCTCAGCCAACGGTCCCCCTCCTTTTGATTTGGCTGGCCCCGGGCACACTTGCAGCCCTTCGCCAGCCTTCCTCCGTCGGCTCGCCTTGCCCGGGCATGGGCCTGACGAGCCGTGCAGTTTTTTTGGTGGCTTCCAGCCGCACGTGACCGACCCGAGCCAGCCGGCTTGGGGAAACTCCTCGCCGCACCGGTTTGCGGCGCAGTCGGCCTTTGGTGCCCGGCCTTGCCCGGGAGCGGGCTTTGCTGGGGTGTTTCCCCACCGCCGAACGGGCTCGTGCTCCCTGCCCGCTCTCCCTTTGGGGCACCATGGCGCCTAGGAAGAGGCCCCTACAAGGGGCCTGTACCGACGCGTGGTGTGCATGTGCTCTGGCACGGTCTGCACCTCCCTCTCCCCCTAGTCGCCGGCAATGCTGGCAGCAGGCCGGGCCGCCCAGGGTAGCTGCCTGCCTTCACCCCAGGGGGGCCCTGCAGCCTTGGGAGCACCCCATCCAGTGGCCACACCTGGCTCTGTTGCTGAGGTGGTGCTCTCCCCTTCTGCCCCCATGGCGACTCCTCCGGCATCGGTGGAGGGCCGGTTTGTGGCCCTTGAGAGGGCTTTGGGTATCCCACCGGCTGCCGGGGCCACAGGACCAGAGGCCACCCTAGGTGGCAACCAGGGAGCCCAGGACCCGGCAGTGGTGGAGCGGCGCCTGGCCAGGCTTGAGGCCACACTATTGGCCAGGCCGGCTATGGGTGCCATCTCAGTTGGCCCCCTGACTGATCCGCGGGTGCCCGGACCTCCTGTGGTGGCTGGCGCTACTCCAGGGACAGGGGCCGCGAGCTCAACTGCGGTCGTGAACACCGACACCCACTCCCGGTCGCAACCCCCGGTGGGGGTGGCTGGGGGGGTGCAGCTGGTGAGTATGCTGGTCAAGTGAGCACATCAAACATACTCCCTCTTGTTTTGCCAGCAGCCCCTCACCCGTTGCCCCTGCAGAACCAGGCTGCATGGCCCTGGCCATTGTCGCAACCTGCGGTACCTCCTGTGCAGGCAGCCCCACCTATTATGGCGGGCCAGGGTGCGCAGGGCGTTTGGCACGCACCTTACCCTCCGCCCCCGCAGGGTGCACGCGGCTGGGTCCTCGCTACCTTACCCGATATGGCCTTACGGCCCCCCTACTAATCCCGGGTATCACTCTGTCCACTCCTCGGCTTTGCCATCTGTGGGATTGATCCTTCCCTTGGGTGACCATCTCCTCCTGGCGACCAGGGATAAAATCTGGCACAGGGAGTACGTGGATATTTTCAGCCTCCTCAACAGGGAGCCTACCCGCGATGAGAAGGACAAGGAGGATGAGAAAGACAAGGAATTGGCCTGCTGTAGGAAGCCCCCACGTACCTGGGCTAATTGGCTCCCAGCGTACTTGATTTATGCGGTCGTCTCCCTGAGGGCGCGGCCTGACTTGGCAATACACCTTTTCCAGTACCTCGACATCATCTATCAAGTGTACATTGACTTCCCCGGCACCGCATGGCTAGCGTACGATGAGGAATTTCGTATGCGCGCCGCATTACACCCGGAGATGCGTTGGGATGAACCCAACCAGCTCCTGTGGCTGTACTATATGACGCCCTCCCGCCCTGCCACGGGCGATCACTTCCATTTGGGCCACACCGTACAACGGCCTGGCCTCGCACTGTTTCCCCGCCAGATGGCGGGGCAGGGGGTTCCAGCCTGCCTGGTGTGCTGGCGGTACTCCTCCATGGCAGGATGTTCCAGGCGCAACTGTAGGTACCTGCATGAGTGTCCCAACTGCTCCGGCCCTCACCCGGCCTCTGCCTGCCCACGACCCGGGAGAACCCAGGCCAGGGGCAAGGGCTCTCAGGGCACCCCCCGGCCTGGTAGTGACCCGGGCCTGCCTCCAAAAGGCCCCCTTTTGGTTACGGGTTTACCCTAAGCGTTCTGATGTGGAGTATATCCGTGCGGGTTTTTCTGAGGGTTTTTGGATCCCTTTTGTTGGCCCCGTTCACCCCAGGATGCCCCTAACTTGTTATCTCTCCGTGGTAGGGAAGAGGTGGCTAGGGAGCAGATTCTCAAGGAAGCCAAAGTGGGTAGAGTAGCTGGACCTTTTGACAAGCCCCCTTTTCCAAATTTGAAGGTTTCCCCCCTTGGTCTAGTCCAGAAGAAAGTGCCAGGTGAATTTAGGTTGATCCACCATTTGTCGTTTCCTGCCGGCATGTCTGTCAATGATGCGATACCGGATGAACTCTGTTCGGTCCGCTATACTTCATTTGACCAGGCTCTTGCTATGGTTAGGGCATGCAGGCCGGGGGCGCTCTTGGCCAAATGCCTCCTTCCCGTTCACCCGGCCGACTTTGAGTTGCTGGGTTTCCGCTTTCAAGGCAGATATTTTGTCGACAAGGCCATGCTGTTTGGGTGCTCTGTTTCTTGCTCGTCCTTCGAGCGTTTCAGTTCATTCCTTCATTGGGCCTTTGTCCGGCAGTCGGGGACGGCTTCGGTCGCCCACTACCTGGACGATTTTCTTTTCGGTGCCCCAGTGGGCTCCAATGAATGTGTACGCGTCCTTTCCACTTTCCAGGTTCTTATGGCTGAATTCGGTGTCCCTTTGGCTCCTGAGAAAACCAAGGGCCCGGCCACCATTTTGGTTTTTCTGGGGGTCGAGATTGATACCGTAGCGCAGACATCCAGGTTGCCCCCTGACAAAATAACCCGGATTTCGGGCGCCATTCTGTCCCTATTGGCCCAGCGTAAGGCCTCCCTCAAGAAACTGCAGGTGCTCCATGGTTACCTTAATTTTGCTTGCAGGGTGGTGGCTCCTGACAGGGCCTTCGCCAGGCTCCTGTGTGATGCCATGGTGGGGTGGACCAGGAAGCACCATCGTGTCCGCCTGTCCAAGGGCATTAAGGGTGATCTCAGGGTCTGGCTGGGATTTCTTTCCGACTTTAATGGGACCTCTTTTTGGCGTGACGAGCGCACGGTGACTCCCGCATTCCAGGTACAGTCGGATGCATCCGGGGCCTTCGGCTACGGGATGTACTTCGATGGCCACTGGGCGTATGGCAAATGGCCGGAGTCGTGGCATGATTCCGGCTTCTTTTGGCACTTTACTTTTCTCGAATTTTTCCCCATTTTAGGCGCCCTTCTCCTCTGGGGTGAGGCATGGTCCAACTCAGTTATGCATTTTTGGTGTGACAATGCCGCAGTGGTACATATTGTCAATGCACAGACTTCCCGGTCCCCTAGGGTTATGGGCATGGTGCGCCATTTTGTTTTGTGCGCTCTTCACCACAATATTTTGTTTCGAGCCAGACACGTCCCGCGTATCAATAATGATATTGCTGACGCTTTGTCTCACTTACAGATCGACCGCTTCCGGGCGCTGGCACCGAGGGCCGACAAGCTGCCTGTACCACTCCCTGCAGTGATGTGGAGTTTTGGCGTGTAGAGGTGAACCGTGCCATAGGACTTTCTTTAGCTCCTGGCACCCACAGGGCCTTTGCGTGTGCCCTCCTTGCCTTTGAAGAGTTTTGCCGAGTGGCCGGCCTCCCTGTGGATTGGCCTGCCCCTGTTGACCACTTGCTCCAATTTATGGTGGTTTTACATGGTCGGGGTTCGGCTCCCCAGACGATTGCTGGCCGCCTGTCAGCCTTGGCTTTCCATGCGAAGGTCAATGGCTTCCCCGATACTACGACTGATTGCATAGGGTGCTCGAGGGTTGGGCGTGGGAACGTGGCCCTCTCCAGGACACGCGCAGACCCATTTCTCCTTGGATACTCCGGCAGATGTCGGAGGTTTGGCACCAGGTTTGCAGGGACCCTTACCAGGTGCTCCTTTTCCACTCTGCTACTATGCTTGCCTTTTTCGCGGCCCTCCGGGTCAGCAAGCTGGTGATGGGGTTGGCGGGGGATTCTTCTCATAGAGCACTTGAGTTGAATGACATTCGGGTTGGTGACGACAGGGTTCACATCACTATTCGCTTCTCCAAGACTGACCAGGTGGGCAGGGGTAGCATGGTTACTCTGCTCCAGTGTGGGGATTTGGCTATTTGCCCAGTGGCAGCACTTCCCGCCTTTTTGGCAGTTCGCGGCCCAGCCCAGGGTCCCCTATTCCGACACTGCAATGGTTTCTCCCTCACCAGGTTCCAGTTTTGGAAGGTCACAGGCTGGGCACTAGTCAGTTTGGGGCTGGCCGGGGTGCGCTTTGGGACCCACTCCTTTCGCATCTGGACGGCTTCTACTGCTGCTGTACAGGGTTACCCGGCGGCTGACATCCGCTCCTTGGGGCACTGGGGTTCGGATCATTTTAAGGTTTATGTGCGCCCTCTCCAGCAGTAGTCCCTCGCTCGTTCCCCCTCTTTCTTTTCTTTTGTTTCAGGCATCGAGCGTCTCCGTGCACCGATGAGGGTTTGGATCATCGGGCACAGTTATGTATACTGGGCTGCCCATCACGCGGCTTCCACCTCGTGGGGTCCTCACCTCGGTGTCGGCACCGTTGCCTCGCTCTGTTGGTTCGGCTACAGGGGGATGCGTTGGAGTCATCTGTTGCCGCTGGTCAGGTCTATGATGGGTCAATGCCCCCCATAGGTCCTGGTTTTATACCTGGGCAGCAACGATTTGGCTCAGTTACCTTGTCTCCGCCTGATTTGCGATATTCGCAGGGACTTGGCGTTGCTGGCTCAGTCTTGGCCGGGTGTCCATATTATGTGGTCCCAAATGGTCCCACGGATTTTCTATAGGGATGGGGTGAATGCCTCTGCCATGGACCGAGCCCATAGGTCAGTGAACCGGGCTGTGGCACACTTCCTTTATGCGCATGCACTGGAATCCATGGTTCCCCATCCCCTGATACGCAGGCATGATGAGCGCCTATACAGGAGTGACATGGTGCACCTGTCAAGCCAAGGCCTTGATCTCTTCCTGGCAGCACTGCAAATGGGCCTGTTGACCGCATGTGCGGTCAGGCCGGGGTGTTGAGTCGCTTACTCCGCCCCGGAGTGTGGCCGTGTGCTGGTTTTGGTTGTGGCGTCGAGTCACTTACTCCTCCCTGAATGTGGTTGTGTGCGGTTTGGTGGTGGGGCGGGAGTCGCTTACTCCTCCCCATGTGGTGGATAGCACTGGTAAGGGGCAACTGCATTAGTAATTAATAAGGCAAGGCAATTGGCTGGCCATAGGGAGGACAAGGTTAACCAGATTTGTATGGCCAGTCAACTTGCTGGGGATAAGTTACAGCTGAAAGGGGTCAACAACATGCTGATGAGGAAGCATGTTGTTGACAGAAGCTTACACCCAGTTGCTGCTGCAACAGGTGCTTTTAGTTAGTGTTTTAGTTATAATTTTAATTTGCCCCTTGCCAGTGCTATTTTGGCCCGTTTGAGCCTTAACCATTGTTAAGGTAGGCCTATTTGATTATCAATAAAAGTGGCCCAATTTTTCATCAATAAATTATGTGTCCGCGTCATTATTGGGGTGTGGGTACAGCAATGTAACATACAATTAAGCAAAGTTCATACCAAAAACAAAGTTAAACCCACAACCCCAAACACAGCCAGGGCTCCATGTCCAAAATGTACTTCAAAGAAAACAACATTGTCCTCTTTTGGGTGAGCCCTCCATGATGCACCAGCCTCGCGTCTCTGGGGCCAATGGAGTAGGTCCTGGAGCAGGCAACGCGGCAGCGGCAGCTTCAGCGTCTGCTCCTCCCCCCCCCCCCCGGCAACAAGCATGGGAGGGCGAGGGTGACAGAGCTGTCCCGCATCTCCGGGGCCGATGGAGTGGGTCCTGGAGCAGGCAACATGGTGGCAGCAGCAGCTTCGGCGTCTGCTCCTCTTACCCACTCCCCGGCAACAAGCATGCTCAGGAGCTAGAGATGTAGGGGGTGGCACTCCCACTGATGTGGCTGGGAGGAAAGGCAGCGTCCCGGCAGTCCATGGCAGGGGTTGAGCAGCAGTCCCTGCTTCCTCCCTTACAAGCATGATCTTAATTTAAGATCTTCATCATTTGAGATTTTTTTACATGTCCTAGCACCAGGAGATATTAGTCTGAAGAATACATGAGACAAAGATACCACTTTTTATATAGTACTATTCCAGTTGTGGCACCCCCTTCCAAGTGAAATCAGGCAGAATCCATCTCCACTGAATTTACAACAGGTAGTTAGTTAGACGGTTTCACTATACCTTTGGTTTTTTAGTGCTTGTTTTCAAATAATGTGTTGCTTTTGTTTTATTTTTATGTTCCTGCTTTTAGTGAATTGTTTTGTAAATTGCTTGATACCACTGATGCACAGAAGAGCACTATGTAAGTAGTTTAAATAAACAATGAGACAAATAAATAATTTCAGAGAACAATGACACAAAGCAAAAGGGGGAAGCAGACATGTGATCCATACATAGAAACAAACATCTAGCTCAGGTAATGTCTTTATTGGAATTTGTAATCCAATAAAAGCATTACTCAAACTGGTACTTAGAAGCACATTCTTGATATGCAAACCCAGGTAGAGTTTGCTTTTAGAATCTAGAAGTTACTTAATTTGTGGGTAGAAATGAAAGCACAGTGATAAATGAGGGAGTATGTTCACTATGAAAGACAGAAGACAGATGAGTCTTAAAGCTTCAGTATGAGCTGCTGTTTGTTGACTTGTTTGTTTACTTCATTTATATCCTGTACCTTCAATCATGCACCTAGGGCAGCTAACAGATATGTAATAAAAGCAATCTACCACATAATAATTAAATAGCAAAATGTAAGACATACACAGTTCTTAGTAACAAGCTTGAATAGATAAAACAGGTTGTACTATTGAATCAGAAAAATCTACACTGCACTATCAAAATACCATGTGTTCTAACTGATGTTGCAGGAATCCTGCAATGTCTCAGTAGAATAGATGTTTGTCCAAGGTCATCATCATGCCAGAGCAGAATGATTTACACCAAGTGTGTAGATGCACATGTGGCCACCATGATTTGAAACCTCTGATTATTTGTAAATGGAGAACATACATTGCATTGGATTGGATCCGTAAGAGATTCTGAATTAACAGAAAGGCTTTTATTCTAGCAGAAGCACCCACTAACAAAATGAAGTTGTATTTCCTAGTTGTTTAGTATCTGGCTGCAAAGCCAGAGCTCAGAGTTTCAAAGTTCAATTCCATACTGTGCCTTCTTAAGAAGAGCTGGACTCAATGATTCGTAGGGTACTTTCAAGCTCTGCAGTAGTGAGATGACGATGACAACAGTGTATACAGTTGCTCCAGATGTTCAAACTGGAACCCCCCACTGGGATCCTAATAATGGACCTAAGAGTCAGTGAGTTATTGCCTGATAATGTAGCTGGTACCTAGACAGAGGACTCTCTGCAACTGTTACTGCCAATCATACTCAATTGTTTTTTCCCCAACCATTTTGAGGATTACTCCCAACCCTCCTATCACTATTCATACTACTGTTGCCTTTTTCTCCCAGAACCGCTGCACTTGTGTTCTCAGATCCATCCAGAGATTTTATGATTTTTTTCTCAATCTCTTTTTCTTCCACCTGAACATCACCTGGGACCACCTAATTAGGCACTTTCCATACAGAATCTGAACTGAAATCTAAACATTCTTTGACAGTCACACTTATCTAAAAAAATTAATGGCTCTATCCAAGAAAAATTTGTTTCATCATATCTAACAGTAAAAATTATACTCAGCCAAACTGCAAATCAAGAAGCAAATATCAGGAGCAGTGTAGACACATTTACCTTACCTTGGATACCTTGGAGTCATTATTCAGTGAGGAGCCACACATTGGTAGACATCTCTGCAATGACATTCTGTACATATAAATGGACTTGAGAATCAAGTCCACTTGCATGCAGTTTTTTTTAGCCATTTGGATATGACATTACCCGCTGGCTAGGTGGATCATGACATATGTCCTCTGCTCTCACCTTGCCCAAGGGATCTGACCCAGGAGACTTTGGTGAGTTTTAGTCCTGGTCTAACATCATTGACAAGAGATGGGCAACACTGCCTAGTTAGATCATTCAAGCCACTGTGACCCAACAAGGCTCTCACCTAGTCTTTAATATATATTAAAACTAAAACATACTAAATTTGAAATTTGAAAAATTATCAAATTTTGGAAGAAAATAAACTTACAGTTGAAAAAAAGGATAAACTAAGAAATATATTTATTGACAGATCTGTGCACTACTACCTGACATTAAAGTCATCTTTCAATTATCAGATGACCCTTTATACCAGAGGGCTAATAGAGTGATATTTTTTAAAAAAATTGGTATTACTCTTCACAGCCTCCTTTACTACTGCAATAATTTCCATGCTGTTTGAAAATCAGAAATGCATCTTCACAGTGACTTTCCCAAATTTTATGGAGCTATTGAATGGTATCTTAAGATTTAAAAATCTGTTTAGTCAAATAAACATAGCCTTTCATTTTGTTTGTATTTTCCTTAGCAAATTTAAAGTTGCAGTACTTTAACTGCCTTAAAAAGTCTTCCTTAGATGGATGTATTTCTTATATTTTTGCTATGTTAATTGGAAACTGCGGTTTCCTGTGATGGCTAGAGACTATTTAAGCACCAACAAGTCACAGTTGTCTGACTTCCTGATGCCTAAACAGTCCCTAACCTTTGAGACATGCAATGGGAAAGAACAACCAATCACCAATTAGCATGGAAGGAAGTCATATATGAGGAAGCAGTTACTTTAGTTGAAGATTTCCTTATTCAATTAAAGCTCCAAGCTTACACATAAAAACAAGTAATAATAATTTTGTATCAGAGATTACTCTGGATTGAAAGGATTTTTGCTGGAGAAACTCTGCTCAGGGGATGCCCGAATGAGGTTCCTTTCATGTCCCCAAGTGCAGCTCTCGGGTATCGAAACCCTACCTTCCAGTCCCCAGTTCAGCATCTTAGCCACTAAGCTACCAGGGGAATAATGTCTACTTACTAAATAAGATGAAGGTTTTTTCTTTTAAAAAAATATAGCAGCTGCAAAGCCAGGAAAGCCATACGACCAATTTTCATAAGTTTTTTTTTTTAAAAAAAAAACCTGGAGGCCAGAATCTTATTGGCATTTACATAAGTTTTGCATAAATTGGCACAGTTAATTGACAAGGTGTCAGTGTATATCACAGTTGCATTCCTATTCATTCCTTCAATCAAGTTGCACCTCAGCAGATCATTATTAGTTACGGTGAGTTGTGGCAAATTATGCAGTTTTTACATGACCACCAGTAGGATCTGCTCAACATTTCTGGGGATGCTTCAGGATAGCAAGAATGACTTAAGAACATAAGAACACAAGAACAGCCTTGCTGGAACAGGCCACAGCCCATCCAGTCCAGCATTCTGTCTCACACAGTGGCTCACCATTTCCTTCAGGGTATTCCCAAGCAGATGCCTGCTTAGGATTCCCTGGAAATGATATTGAGAGATATACTGCCTATCTCTCCAACCCAGAGGTTGTCCTTAAGTATCCATAATTATAGCCATTGATACTCTTGTCCTCCATGAACTTGTCTAATCCTTTCTTAAAGCTGTCAAGACTGACAGCTGTCACCACGTCTTCTGGCAGGGAGTTCCATAGACCAGTAATCCTCTGGGTGAAAAAGTACTTTCTCTTATTTGTTTGAGAACTAGTACCCAAAAGTTTCATGGAGTGTCCCCTAGTTCTAGTGTTATGCGATAGGGAAAACAGTTTTTCCTTATCTACTTTGTCCACACCGTGCATGATTTTATAAACTTCAATCAGGTCACCTCTTAGACGTCGTCGTTCAAGAGTGAAGAGGCCCAACCGTTGCAGCCTCAGATGGTAAGGGAGGTGTTCCAGTCCCCTAATCATTCTGGTTGCCCTCCTCTGTACTTTTTCCAGCTCCATAATATCCTTCTGGAGGTATGGCGACCAGAACTGTACACAGTATTCCAGATGGGGCCTCACCATAGATTTATAAAGAGGCAAAATGACACTTGCTGACTTATTTTCTATACCCTTCCTAATGATCCCTAGCATTGAGTTTGCTTTTTTCACTGCTGAGGCACACTGGGTTGACACCTTCATTGAGTTGTCCACCAGGACACCAAGGTCCCTTTCCTGGTTTGTCGCAGAGAGTTCAGAATCCATCAGTTTATAAATGTAATTGGGGTTTTTTGCCCCAACATGCATCACTCTGCACTTACTAATGTTGAAACTCATTTGCCACTGTTTTGCCCACTCCCCCAGTGTCGAGAGATCCCTCTGGAGCTCCTCACAGTTTTCACTACCCTGTATAATTTAGTGTCGTCAGCAAATTTGGCTACCTTGCTTTTTACTCCTACCTTCACAGGTTATATGCTGCCTTCGGGTTGAACAATGTCAACTGCTGCACCAGAGAATACCAGATGCTTTCCATGGGATGTGTTCAACCAAACTGATCTCATTTTACTACACTTCATTACGTTACACCATCAGCAGGAACTTTCCTCATGGAATCTGCAATTCTAAACTCATCACAGGTGATCAATAGCAAAATGGCTCTTTTCTTTTATAGATTGTCAGGGTTAAAAAATTAAAAATAAATAAAAAGTGACGTGAAATCATTTATCCTTCAAAAGCAATGCAAGAAACTTTGTTTATAGACTGATATGAGTCAGCTAAAGCTAGAGAAGGCAAGTCATCTAGAAAAAATGGAATTTGAATAAAAAGGAGAGGGGCCAAGACAGGCCCACACTGGCTAAAATAAAACCAGCTAAGCCACCTTAGCCAGCCCTGCTCTGCTTGGCCTAAGTGGGCAAGAGCCAGAAACATGTCATAAGGAGGAGGACATAAATTACACCATCCTTCTCAGACTATAAATATAAGCCTTCTCAAGGTTTTAAACCAGAGACTGGCTGATGCCAGCGCCCTAGAAGGCACACCATTGAAAAAGAATTGGAGAATTGTACCAGAGAGATAAAAGCTACAAAGGCTATTTTTCTGCTCACTTGCCATTTCCATGTTTATGTTCTATGTTTTAAAACAATGAGATAAGGATATTTCACTGATATGAGAGACAGCAGTTAAGAATAATAATTTTCTCTAATATCAATGTATTTCTTTCTATTTAAAATAAGTTGAAATGCTTTATTTCTAGTTTTATTACTGAAATATTTGTCATTTCTTAGTGGGAGAAGTGGATTGTTTCCATCCTTTTAATTTTATTTCATTTAGTAAAAAGCTTATTGTTGCCATATCTTGCTAAAACTTAGAAACTGCATTAATTCTTCTTTGAACAAATAATCAAGTGTGCTTCATTATGGATTTATTTATGAATCTGAGATATTACATTTGCTTTGAATAATCTGTTATTTTTCTCTCTATTATTAATATAAGTAATAAGTGCTTTAAATAATATTGTTGTTCATTTATAAATACATGAGACAATACATGAGACTTGTTATAACTTTTTTTGGTTAACTTTGCAACTGTACGTTTTGCCTCAATGCACTGCATTGAAGAAATTATAACACTTTAAAATAAGAAAAATTACTTTGTTATTTTGTTGCTTCATTACTTGTTAATGCTATAAGTATGTTAAGTCATTTTGTTACACATATATGAATTTAATAATTGCACCCTATTTCCATGATAGAATATACAAGTATTAAATCTGTGCAGGACAATGACAATAAAGATTTATCTATCTAAATGTCATAGTTACTCTGTCAGCAACTAATGTAAGCAAATAGTACTTTATAATACAGCTACTTATTATTTGTATAAAACCTAGCTTTTGAAATAATTAGTTATGCCATATGTATTCATGTTGAATAAATCCTAAAGTGGAATTTTTCTCTTGCCATGTTCATTGCCTCTCAATAATTGTAAAAGTGAGTGTATACCTACACAATGTTTTATGCAAAGATGCAGGGAGCATAAATTTTTATTTGAGAATTTTGGATTCTGACAAAAGAACCTAAAGTCTGAATATTAAGGGTAGAGAATAAATGTCTACTGTGTAATTTTGCATAGGAGGTGCTATTTTCCCAACATGGGTCCAGTTTGTCTTTGGCACAATTCATTCTCACAAAATGTGTCAGGAAATAGTGTCAGTTTCCCAGCATTTTAAAAAGAGTTTGTAAAGCCAACAAAACTATCCCTGACACCCTACATTTCTACCTTTTTCTTGAATCTCATCTTACACTGTAAAGACCATATATGAAGAGGCTGCCTTCTGTAGTAGTTTTCAGGTATCAGGAAGGAGGAGAAAAATAGCCCCTCTCTTTTCCTACAATATATTGTTATTCTCAACAACAACAACAACAACACAAACAACAAACAAAAAATAACAGGTACATGCCAATGCGTCAGCCAACTAAATTGTCCACCAGCTATTATTCAATGGGAAACCAGATTCAAACCTATGGAAAAACAATCTACGGAAAAACAAGCAGAGCATATGAAGAAATGAGGAATGGAAGACAAGAACTCTGACTATCCCTTTACCATAGGAGAGTTGAAAGAGCCAATAGGCAGGTGTAAGAATGGTAAAGCAGCCGGCATGGATTAGATTTGGGTTTAGCAGATCAAACATTTTGGAACAATAATGAAAACATGGTTACTTACCCTGTACGATAATTGCTTGAATGTAGTTCGGATTCCAAAGATATGGAGGAAGGCTTGGGTTATAGCTATACTTAATCTGGGTAAACCGCCAGAAGACCCAAAATACTACAGACCCATATCTCTTCTTAGCCTGGCCCACAGTGGCAAATCATCCCGCCTGCGGCAATGTCCCCGGAAGCAGATGTGCTTATGACAGCCATAAACATGCCTGCACATGCACCACAGTTTATGGCAGCATTTAAGGCAGGGGGAACCTACATGTCTGGGACACTCAGCTGTCTGAGGGGTCATCATCCAGCCTATGGTGCAAAAACATTGAGAACCCCTCTCTACACTGACCCTACATGCCCCCAAAAAAGAAACAATTAGTAACAAAGAAATTGGAAAATTCTGTATTTCATGTTAAGAAAATGACAACTCCTCTTGCAGGTTATACAGTTCACTGGCATAAAAGATGCAACATAGAGTTTTTTCATGGTGAGAAAGGTAGAATTCTCTTTCAAAGATTATCATTTTTATTATATACCATAGCTATTTCTTTTCCTTTTCCTGATTTCTTCCTGCAATTCTGATATTTTCTCTTAACAACCAATTTGAAAACTCCAATTTTGTTTACCTCTGTCCACCATTCACAATGTCACCTGTGGGAGACAGTTTCTTTGTACTACCCATTTCCCATTGTTTATATCATGCTCTTCTTCCATTTCTTTCTGCTTCTCTACAATAGTGAAAGCGTGTTTCTATCAGTTTTATCAATTCCCTTCAGAACAGGGGGAAAAATCCACAACCCTTTAATTACAGTATTGATTCCAAGTGGAGCAATATGGCATGCAATTTCCTACAATGTTCCAGGTCAGCTCTCTGATGGAAACAAGTGCGTTCAGAAGCAATAACTTCCATATTATCCAGTAATAAGGTCATCTTAGCTCATGATAATTCAGAGGCTGACATGTGTCACTAGGACTGACGGGTGAGTTATAAAATTCACAGATTAAAAATAAATTAAATGCTTGGCACATCATCACAACATCTTGAGGACAGAGCCTAGCCCAAAGGTAGAGAACTATTTTTTGTTGTTGTTGAGGTCTGCATGTTTGCATGGACAATCTGTCACAGGATGCTTGCAGAGTGGCAAGTCCAAATTTTTGCCTCTGTTTCTCTGTTGACAGAGTTCTGAAATGACTTTCTGCAAATGACTGTAGAGATTAGAATCAGGCTCATTTGCAGCCTAGGATCTAGATCAGGACACCGGGTGGAATTCTAGAACTAACTGGAATGCAACTTTCATCTGCTGTATCCAGGATAGCTAGTGGTCAGCAATACCCAACAATATCTGGAGTACCAAACCTATTCCCAGTATGGGCTCCCCTGAAGAATGCTCTGTTTTCTGAATTTTCTTGAAATTCTTCAGAACACAAAGCTCTTCTCAGTTCATCGAAAATGTAATGGAGTAATAGATGGCTAAGATAGAGGTTGGACCTCTCTAACTGGTGCAGTGCCTTGACTTATATAAGCTCTTTTTCTTTTTCAGTTCTCCCAAAGTGCATGAACAAAGACATATTGTAAGAAATGTTGCAAGTGTGGTAACTTGTGAATACTCATTAAATATGGGATTTACTAGACCAGGGGTCAGCAAACTTGGTTCTCCAGATGTTCTTGGACTTCAATTCCCATAAGCCCTGATAAGCAGGTGTACTCACTTGGGCTTATGGTAACTGAGGCTCAAGAACACCTGGAGAGCCAAGTTTGCTGACCACTATACTAGACAGTCCTTTTCTCATCTGGAGTACACTTCTAAAGCACTCCCTTCTAAAGCAGAACAGATTTTTGAACTGAACCATTTGTAAAAACCCTGGCAGTAGCCCTATACAACATCACACAGCATATAGGTATTTGATATCACCTGGTTCCATTCTTCTAAGCAGTTCTTTCCCAAAGAACTCTGGGCATTCCTACGAACTATAGCACTATAACTGTCTAGCTAAAAATGCTTAGTACCTCTCCAACTGACCAATCCCAAATGATTAGACCAAGATAGTTAACATGGTATCAAGAATCCATAATGGTGTAGTGCTGGCATGCTTTAAATGAATACAGCTGAATATATACAAAGACACCTGTATGTGAGTTCCAGGACTCTTTTTTCCAAGCTAGCAGATCATACATAGAATACCTTTTTTAATCAAACCTATTTGAATGATAATTTATTGCAAAACTCATGCCTTGGTGATTTGGTAGCGGTTAAGTTACACAGAACAAAATGCACCATGAATGGTGATCAGCTGTTGTTTTAACATGTTCAACTATTTAAAAGTGAGATTACTTCTGAAGTGAGCAATGCTCCCTTGTTAAAAAATTTAAGGCAGAGTAATTCTATGTTACTATGCTAGATAACATTTCAATATGACATGTGCTTTGCATATGGCAGAGGGACAATAATTTTAATATAACTAAGGTTTAAGGACATCCAAGCCATGTGCATCATTTATGATAATGAAAGCGCGGTGCCAAAATGGCCGCCATGCTCTTTGCAGGCCCCCACCCACCCGGACTCAGACATCCGGGTGAGTTAGGGGGCGTGGCCACTCCTTTATAAAAGGGGTGGCCACGAGGCAGCCGAGCTGCCAGTTTAGAACGTGACAGAGCGGAGAAGTTTTCTCCGTCGCATTTTCTGTTCAAAGCTTTGCCCTTCGTACCTGGCTTAGAGCGGAGTTTCTTTGCTCTTCTCTACTGTGGCACTCAGGGCTCAGGATCCGATCCCTGGCCAGGGATCCTTCGGGAGGCAGTTTCTTCGGGAGTCATGGCTTCCAAGCGCAGGGCTCCGGCGGTCAAGCCGCGGCCAAGGGGAAGGGCTTTCCCTACCCCTTCATCGAATGGAGGGCAGCCATCGGGTCGGAGGACGGATTTGCCCTCCGCTGCCAGTGGGGCTGATCAGGCTCCTGCCTGTTAGCCTGGCACAAGCTTCCAGGCTGGGCTGGCACAGGCTGGCCCCTCGGGGATCCCCGCCCATGGAGGGCCTTTCCCCAGCTCGGGACAGGGTGGCTCATATGGATCTGGTGTGGGTTTCCGCCCCACCAATCCTCCGGCCCCCCATGGGCCGGAGTTTTGGGCATGGCCCTACTCGGGCCCTGGATCCCAATTCAGGTTTCCAATCCAGCAATTGACCACCGGGCCGTCCGGCCCATCCGGCCCACCTTATACCGGGGGGTCGGAGACTGTGGATGCCATTATCGCATGCATTGCGGTGCTAGAGGCATCACTGGGCATCGCCCAACCGCCTTACGATGGGGGTTTAGCCGCCGCTTCCATTCCGGCCCCTTCGTCGATCCCGGCAGACACGTTGGTCACCACTCTCCAGCGGGCCGTCAACAGGGTTGAGCTGCTCGAGGCCATCAGGCCAGCCCAGGCTGACGCCTCGCAGCTCCCCACATGCCCGGACTTGCCGGTGGGGAGCAGTCAGGTGTGGCCCCAGAACTCGATGCCTGTCACGGGCTCCGACGCCCGCCGTGGGCCGGAACTCCCAGTGGGGGCGGCTCACGTGGGTGCGACTAGTGAGTATCCGGTTCAATTTAGTGCACCACCGACACTGTCCAGTCACACTGGGGGGGGGGGTTCAGTGGCCATGGCCACGGCAGGTTACTATGGGTGGGCAGTTGCTTCCTCACTGCCCTGTTAACTCCTGGTTGCCAAATGGCCCCTCAGTTAGGGCAGGGGTATCCACCCCTGGGGGTATGCCAAGCATTGCAGGGGCTGTTCCGGGCCCGCTGTGCATACCCTTCATCCAAAATGTGCCAACGGCCGCTCTGCCAATGGCTGGTTATTCCTTGCCCCTGGGCGATCATCTATCACAAGCCACGAGGGATAAGATTTGGCGAGGGGAGTACGTTGATATTTTCTCCCTCTTGAATTGTTAGCCCACCAAGGAGGAGAGGGAGGGACAGGATGACAGGGACAAGGAGTTGTCCCGTCGTCGTAAGCCACTGTGTACCTGGGCCAATTGGTTGCCGGCATACCTGATATATATGGCAGTGTACCTTAGGGCATGGCCCGATTTGGCCATTCCGATGGTGCAATACCTCGACAATATTTACAGGGCAATGGTGGATTTTCCTGGCCCGTCGTGGTTGGCTTACGACGAGGAATTTAGGATGAGGGTGGCCCTACATCCTGAGATGAGATGGGATGAGCCCTGCCAGCAATTGTGGCTCTTGAATATGACTCCCACGCGTCCTGCGCCTGGTGATAGGTACCATTGCGGCCATGCAGTGCAGCGGGCGGCTGCGATGCAGGTTCCCTGCCAGCCGGCGGGGCAGGGGGTTCTAGCCCACCTGCTGTGTTGGAGCTTCTCAGCTAGTGGCGTGTGCAACAAGCATCAGTGTCGTTTCCGACACAAGTGTCCCTCTTGCTCTGGCCCTCACGCCGCCTCGCATGCCCGCAGGCTGGTGGGTCATGAGGCAGAGGTAGGGGTGGGCAGGGGGTGGTCAGAGCTCCCTCTGATGGGGCTAGCCATGCAAAAGGCCCCCTCCCCAATTAATATCCCTATGCTGGAACGATGGTTTTCCACTTATCCTAGACGGGATGATGCTAGGTACCTGCTAGATGGTTTCCAGTTTGGCTTTCGTATTCCATTTAGGGGTGTCCGGGGATCGCAGGATGCCCCGAACTTACTTTCTCTGCAGGGTAATGAGGAGGTCGCTGCACAAAGCATAGCTAAGGAGTTGCAGGCTATGAGAGTTGTGGGGCCCTTTACTGAACCACCATTCCCTAACTTGAAGGTCTCCCCTCTGGGGCTAGTGCCTAAAAAGTCCCCAGGTGAATTTCGCTTAATTCACCATCTATCTTACCCTGCGGGTTCCTCAGTCAATGATGCTATTCCTGATGACCTTTGCTCAGTCAGGTACACGTCGTTTGATCAGGTCCTACAGATGGTACGCTCCTGCGGTCCCGGGGCCCTCCTGCCAAAGTGTGATATCAAATCGGCATTCCGATTACTGCCAGTGCACCCCGAGGACTTTGAGCTGCTGGGTTTTCGTTTCCGAGGAAAGTTCTACGTAGATAAGGCCATGCCTTTTGGCTGTTCTATTTCATGTTCGGCATTCAAACGATTTAGCACTTTCCTCCAATGGGCCTTTGTTCGTAGGTCAGGGTCCTGGTCTGTAGCCCATTACCTCGATGACTTTTTGTTCGGGGGTGAACGGGGCTCGGATACGTGTACGCATCTCCTTACTACATTTCAGGCGCTTATGTGGGAACTGGGTGTCCCCTTAGCGCCCGAAAAGACCAAGCGCCCAGCCACCAAGCTCACCTTTTTAGGCATTGAAATTGACACTGTCGCACAGGCATCCAGGTTACCCATGGACAAGGTGACTCGGATCACCGCGGCGATTCTGGCACCGATTGCCAAGCGTAAAGTGTCCCTTCATGAGCTACAGGTCCTTCACGGCCACCTCAACTTTGCCTGCAGGGTGGTGACACCGGGCAGAGCTTTTGCCAGGCGTCTGTGTGATGCCATGGCTGGCCTATTAAAACGCCACCACAGGGTCCGGCTGACCAGGGGCATACGGGCAGACCTTTTGGTTTGGCTCATATTCCTCCAGGATTTTAACGGGGGCTCTTTTTGGAGATCAGACCTTATGATCTGCCCTAAATTTCAAGTACAGTCGGATGCCTCCGGCTCTCTGGGTTATGGGATTTATTTTGAGGGGCGGTGGGCATATGGCCGATGGCCTCACGCATGGCAGGGCACAGATCGCCTCTGCGACCTTACTTTCCTGGAATTTTTCCCCATTTTGGGAGCACTAATGCTATAGGGCGACAAGTGGGCCAACTCTGTGGTCCATTTTTGGTGTGACAATGCTGCAGTGGTGCACATTGTTAACGCCCAGATGTCCAAATCCCCCAGGGTCATGGCATTGGTTCGTCAATTTGTCTTGAGAAGCCTATGCCTCAATGTGCTGTTCAGGGCCAGACATGTACCAGGTATTAATAACGATATTGCTGATGCTTTATCCCGCCTGCAGATCTCCTGGTTCTGTGCCTTGGCTCCGGAAGCAGAGGAATTCCCCTCGCCACTCCCGGCCGAGATTTGGAGGTTTGGCGAGGAGAGGTGAACCGGGCGATCGGCATGTCATTGGCACCTCGCATGCGTAAGGTGTATCAGCATGCTTTCATACAATTTAGAACCTTTTGTGGGCAACTCCGGTTGCCTGAAGTGTGGCCAATACCAGTAGACCAGGTTTTACAATACATGGTTTATCTTCACGGTCAGGGGTTAGCCCCCCGTACTATAGCCACTAGGCTTTCGGCACTGGCATTTATGGCCAAGGTGCGGGGCTTCGCTGACTGCATGAATGACTTCCGCATACGCCATGTTTTGGAGGGCTGGACACGTGAACGTAGCCGCCACCCGGACACACGTCACCCGATTTCACCTGAGGTTCTTACCCACCTTGCACGAGGCTGGCATAACTTATGTTCTGATAGGTATGAGGTGGCTCTTTTTCACGCAGCTACCACTGTAGCCTTCTTTGGAGAGCTCCGCATCAGTGAGTTGGTACCACTGTCTAAGGCGGATGCGTCTCATAGGGCACTGGAACTCGACAATGTCCATGTTACACATGAGTGGGCTCAGTTGAAGATACGGTCCTCAAAGGTTGATCAGCACGGCGTAGGCAGTGGTGTCAGACTGCTACTGTGTACGATTGCTGACATCTGTCCGGTTGGTGCCCTACATGAGTTTTTGGCAGTGCGTGGTATGCACCCTGGCCCGTTTTTCTGCCACCAGGATGGGTCTCCCCTCACTAAATTCCAGTTTTGGAAGGTGACCGGTATGGACCGGTGTGGGCCTCCCCGGGGCTCGTTACGGCACCCATTCCTTTAGGATAGGCGCTGCGTCCACTGCGGCTGCGTTTGGGTACTCTGAGGCTGATATACGCCGGATGGGCAGATGGGGATCCATTCGCTTTGCATTATACGTAGGCCCCCTCCATACATGAGTACCAGTTATGACATTGTCCCTCTTTCTTCTTTTACAGACCCTGTGTGTCCCCTCACACCGGTGGCAGTATGGCTGGTGGGCCACAGTTACGTGCACTGGGCAGCACAGTATGATGCGGCGACAGAGTGGGAACCCCATCTCGGGCTACGTGCAGCCGCATGTATGCGCCATGTAAGCGCGGCATGAGATGGCAGGAACTGTTGCCATTCCTGTTTTCCATCAGGGATGCTGGACCGCCTGATGTCCTTGTCCTGCACCTCGGTGGCAATGACCCCGCCCAGGTCACTGGCCTTTCTTTAAAATTCACGATCTGCAGTGACCTAGCCTATTTACATTATGTATGGTCATCCACGCAGCTGCTATGGTCGGACATTGTGCCGCGACATACTTACATGGGAGGCATTGACCTCCGTGCCCTTGACCGCCGGTCAGTGAACAGGGCTGTTGCCCAGTTCCTAGCAGACAAGGGCTTAGGGACAGCCATCCGGCACCCTAGGATAGGCTTGCAGGATTATGATCTCTATGCAGGAGATGGGGTCCACTTGTCGGCCAGAGGTATGAACCTCTTTCTTGAGGATATGCAAGCAGGCCTGGTGACCGAGCTGACGATCTGGGGCAGGCAGTGAGTCATCTTGGACGCCTCCCCGTGTGGCGGGTAGCACTGGTAAGGTAAAGATTTATGACCCATAGGTATCCGGCAGGTTTGCTATTGACTGGCCAACACGTAGACAGGTACAGGGGAAATAGGTTTGGCCGGTCAAGGGCGAACCAGGCAAGGGGTGATGTCAGGAGCTTCACAGCTTGCATCATCTTGATAATTAACGGATACACATCATACGGTGGGGTCAGTAGATAGTTTATTGACTCTGGTCAACAATTTGTTTGTGTCAACAAACAATTTGATACAAATAGTTACATGTAGCCAATTTCCATTGGCATTTTGGGAGGAACCTTACCAGTGTTACTGTTGCCTGCTTGCCTTAAAGAATTACAATTGGATGATTACACCAATTGAAAGTTATAATTCGGACTAGGGCATTATTCAATAAAAGTGGCCTGATGCCTTTATCCATATACCGGTGTCTGAGTCTTTCTTTGGGGGGTGCGCATGCAAAGCCAACCTACCAAACTACTGTCTGGATCCTCATGTATAAAAGTTTATATGTGTACAAAAGCATTAGGGCCTAGTAATAGGAGGATTAATCTGAGGGAAGAATGAAGAGGAGCTCAGACTGAGGCCAGAATTGTGAGGGTGGAGTGGTTCTGGACTTTAATTTCCATTAACCACAGCCAACATATCCAATGACAAAAGAAGATGGGAGCTATAGTTCAACCATGTCTTGTGGGTTGCCCGCATTATTAATTGGCTATTAACCTTTCCCAATGGGTCTGTCGGGCTAGAACACGGGCTCGAGACCAACCTGGCTCGGCTGGAAGGGAAATTGGATCGTGGGCCAATAGCATTAGGCAGCAATAGAGAATCCATATTGCTTGGCTGGGGGCGCTGAGAGAAGTAGGACAAATGTCCCAAGGTGAAACATCCAGTAGAGACTCAATTCTAGCAAACACCATATGGTATCCAGCTCACGTCCACGGACTGAGCTGGCCAAAGGCAAACTGCAGCTAGACCAAATAGCTATGCATAGGTGCCCAGAGTCTCCAAGGACTCTGAGATAGGGCGAGAACGATGAGTTTCACCAAACCCGCTAATCAGTCCCCAAAACAGGGACCCATGTATGCAGTAACTTCTTAGGCTGGCAAATGTAACTTGGCCAGCAAAATGCCACGTAAGCAAGCCTTCTGTCACAGGGTCTCACACAGGCTGTGCGGGGAGATCCCGAAGTAGTCAATAAATGCAGACCACCCAACTTGGTTGGGACTGGCTTGTTCCACCACATATCTGTCTCTTATACCTTCCTTGCTGCCGCTCCAATCCTCCGGGGGGAGCATTACAACAATGTCTGGAATGTCATAAATTGCCAGTAGTGCCCTAAAAGTACCTTCAGGTTCTGAGGAGAGCAATGGGTTGCTAATCTTTCTGCTGATTTCAGCTGCATCTTCTGTTAGCTTTTCCTCTTATCCACAATTCTAGTCTCCAATTTTCAAAATGACAAACAGGATGTATAGATTGTTACAGTTAATCATTCAAGGTACAATACATGAGAAAAGAAGCACATGAAGGAAACAAACCTGTTGTTTGAGCCACCTAAGGGACTGGTTTGGTTACATATCACAATTTCCAGTGGCCCTGTCCAACATCCAATAGGAGAGGAAGTACTTCATCTGAGGGTTGTTAATATTGCTTCCCGGAGTCTTCCATCCTGAGTACTCAGCCCTTGAACAGGGGCACACAGAAAGAGCATCTTCAAAGATTATGGTACTTTCGAATGACAATCAGGTTGGAAAAAGAAACTGCAAAATGATTTCACCAAAAGTTGGCTTCATTTTGGCGGTTTAAAGTCTGACCTAGACAGGAAAGAAGAAGCCCTTGAATCAAGCCCTTGTGAAAGATAATGTCCATTATCTACGTGTTGGCCAGTCAATTGCGAACCTGCCGGATACATATGGGTCATAAATCTTTACCTTACCCAGTGCTACCCACCAAAAGTGACCAAAGTCAACTTACCCCGTATCTCAAACACTAGCGACAGTGTGGGATGGGCGAAAAAGCCAAGAACCAAAGGGCCAATGTAGGTTCAAGCAAAAATTCCCACCCTGCCCCGAAGCGACCAGAAAATCACACTGTCCACTAGGGAGGGGGTGGAGGGGAAAAACTTCTCCGCTCCGTCGCTTCGCAAAATGGCAGCCAGGCTGCCTTGTGGCCACCCCTTTTATGGAGGTGTGGCCACGCTCCCCCTAACTAGCCCGGATGTCTGCGTCCGGGTGGGGGGCCCCCGCAAAGAGCATGGTGGCCATTTTGGCGCCGCGCTTGCATTGCAGGCGCACCCACCCAAATAAAGACTCAGACACCGGTATTGGATTAAAGGCATCGGGCCACTTTTATTGAATAATGACCTAGTCCGAATTATCACTTTCAATTATCACTTTCAAAACGCCAGGTCACTGCACCTCGACATTTTAAGAAAAGGCCAGTGATCCGTGCGAGATCATCGCAGCCGAGGTGCAGAATAAGAACATCAGGCGGTCCAGCATCCCTGATGGACATCAGGAATGGCAACAGTTCCCGCCCTCTCATGCCGGGCATACCATACCACCGCATACGTGCGGATGCACGCAGCCCGAGATGGGGTCCCCACTCTGTTGCCGCAATACATTCTGCCGCCCAGTGTACATAGCTGCGGTCCACCAGCCCCGCTGCCACCAGTGTGCGGAGACACACAACAGGGTCTGTAAAAGAGGAAAAGGAATTAAGGATATAGCTAGGTACTCATACAGTGAGGGGACGTACAAATAAGGAAAAAACGCGCGGACCCTCACATGCCCAACGTATATCAGCCTCAGACTACCCAAACGCAGCAGCAGTTGATGCGACGCCTATGCTGAATGAATGGGTGCCATAACGAGCCCCACACTGTGAAGCGCGGTACCGGTCACCCTCCAGAACTTAAATTTGGTAAGGGGAGACCCATCCTGGTGGCAGAAAAACAGGCCAGGGTGTACAGCAGGCACTGCCAAAATTGCATGTAGGGCACCAACCGGACAGATGTCAGCAAATGTACATCGTAGCAGTATAACACCACTGCCTACTCCATGCTGATCGGCCTTTGAGGAACGAATCCTCAAGTGAGCCCAATCCTGGTTGATAGACACATCCTCGAGTTCCAGTGCCCTACAAAACACGTCCCCCTTTGACCATGGGACCAGCTCGCTGCTTCACAGATCTCCAGAGAAAGCTACGGTGGTAGCTGCATGAAAAGAAACTCCTCCTACCTACTGTAACATAGACTATGCCAACCTCGTGCAAGGTGGGTCAGGGTCAGAATACCTGTGAAAACAGGGCGACGTGTGTCCGGGCGGCGGCCGCGTACACGTGTCCACCCTTCCAATACATGGTGTATGCGGAAGACACTCGCACAGTCAGTAAAGCCCCGTGCCTTGGCCATGAATGTCAATGCGTAAAGCCTGGTGGCTATGGTGTGTGGGGCCAACCCCAGATCATGAAGGCGCACCATACATTGTAAAAACAAGTCGACCGGTATCAGCCACATTTCAGGCAACTGCCTTTGCCGACAAAAGGCTCTAAAGTGAAGGAGTGGATGCTGATACGCCATACGCGTGCGAGGTGCCAAGACAAGCCACACTCCCGGTTCACGTCTCCTCGCCAAATGTCCATATCTCAGCCAGGAGTGGAGAGGGGAGATCCCTTGGGTCTGGAGCCAAGTCACGGAACCAGGAGATCTGCAGGCGGGCTAAAGCATCAGCAATGTCATTATTAATGCCTGGCACATGTCTAGCCCTAAGGAGCACATTAAAGTGCACGGACCCAAGAACAATAGGCAAGCTGAGGCCATGACTCCGGGGGATTTAGACGTTTGGGCATTGACAATGTGCACCACCACAGCATTGACACACCAAAAGTGAAGCACAGAATCAGCCCACCTGTCCTCCCAGAGCATAAAGGAGACCCAGAATTGAAAAACTACAGAAACGTAAGATCACGTAAGCGATCCATGCCCTACCATCCCTGGGGCCAATGACCATAGGCACACTGTCCTTAAATTAAATCCCATACCCGAGGGAGCCGGAGACATCTGACCGTACTTGGAACTGAGGCTGACCATAAGCTCAGACCTCCAAAAGGAGACAGCATGACAGTCCTGCAGGAATGTGAGCCAAACCAACAGGTATGCTCGTAAACCCCTAGTCAGCTGTATCCCTCGGTGTCATTTATAAAAACCCGCCATAGTGTGACCCAGACACCTGGCGAAGGCACTGCCTGGTGCTACCACTCTGCAGGCGAAGTTGATGTGGCCATGCATCACCTGCAACTCTCGGAGAGGCACCTTACACTTGGCAACATTGCCAAAATCGCAGCAGGGGCCACCCCCCTTGACTGACAATTCGGTCACCTGGCCCTCTCGCACGTTATTCAAAAGAGAGGTGCATCCACTTGTTGACAGGTGAACCCCATCTCCAGAATACAGGCCAAATTCCTGTAACCCTATCCCCAGATGACAAACGCCTGTCCCCAAGCCATTCTGGATAAGGAACCAGGCAACAGCCCTGTTCACTGACTGCCGGGCACGGTCCAACCGCGGGGTCAAAGCCTCCCCTATAATAGTGCCTCGGCACGATGTATGACCATAGCAACCGTGTAAATGGCCATAAATGGCAAAGAAATGCCAGGTCACTGCACTCGGAAGTCTTTAAGTCCAGGCTAGCAATCCGTGCAAGATCACCGTCTCCGAGGTGCAGAATTAAAACATCTGGCAGTCCAGCATCCCCACTGGACATCAGGAATGGCAACAGTTCCCACCAGCTATATGCCGTGCACACCATACCACTGTATACACGCGGATACGCGTAGCCCGAGATGGGGTCCCCATTCTGACGAAGCAGTATACTGCGCCAACCCAGTGTACATAAATTGTGGCCCACAAGCCACACTACTACCAGTGTGCGGAAACACACATGGTCTGTAAAATAAGGAGGGAGAATAGAAGGCAGAACAAGGCACTCATGCAGTGAGGGGATGAACAGACAGAGAAAATTGGGCAAATCCCCACCTGCCCATGCAACGTATGTCAGGCTCCGGGTACCCAAATGCAGCCGCAGTAGATGCTGCGCCCATCCGGAGGGAATGGGTACCAATTGTAATTCAGTAAGGGGAGACCTATCTTGGTAGCAGATGACAGGCCAGGGCGTGAACCACGCACTGCCACAGACACATGTGGGGAAGCAACCGGACATATGGCAGCACCAGGCTAGTACCCTTTTCCGGCTGACCGGCCCTTGAGGAGCGAAATCTCCCCAGAGCCCACTCCTGATCGAGCAACACATCTTCTAGTTCCAGTGCCCTGCAGAACATGTCCCCTGTTGAAAATGTAGCAGCTCACTTAATCTGAGAGCTCCAGATAAAGACACAGAGGTAGTTGCCCGAAAGTAGACTCTCCGTATGGAGCATAGGCGCTGGCCACGTAGGAGTCATATATATTAGCCCCAAGTGCTAGCAGGGCTCGTCGCTCGCATCTCAGGGTGAAGGGCCGCCCTCATCCTAAGGTCTTGGCCATAGGCTAACCATGACGGGCCAGGGAAATCAACCATGGTCCGGTGAATATTGTCCAAGCACTGGACCATTGGGATGGCCAAATCAGGACGGGCCCTTATATATCCTGCCATGGATACCCAATAGGCCGGTAACCAATTGGCCCCATTGCGATGCAGCTTGCAGCGACGGGGCAACTTCTTGTCCCTGTCGTCCTGCCCCTCCATGTCCTCCTCAGTGGGTTCACATTGCAGGAGGGGAAAATGTGAATATATTCCCCACGCCACCTTGTCTTGCTAATAGCCCGGGACAAATGGTCACCCAGGGGTATGGAGTAACCGGCCATCGGCAGAACCCCGTTGGCATGGATTGGAGAGGGGAAACACATAATAGGCCCTATCAGACCCCCGAGAAGTTAAGGGAAAGCATGGGGGCAGTCACCCCTGTAAGAACCAGGGTGTAATTGGCCTATTGCGGCCATGGCCACTGTACCCCACCCCCCAGGCATTATGAGCTAGTGTCACAGGTGTGCTGATTTGACCAGGATACTCACTCGGTGCACCCCCACGAGCCGCCCTCACTGGGGGTTCCGGCCTGTGGTGGGTGTCGGGGTTCGCGATGGCCATCGAGCGCCGTGTTTCTGTATGTCCAGGCCAGATGGGGAGCTGCGAGGCACCGGCCTGTGCTGGCCTGATGGCCTCCAGCAGCTCAACCCTGTTGGCGGGCCGCTGCACAGCCGTGGCTGGCATGTGGTCCGGAACCGCAAAGTTGGCACGCCCACCATCCGAAGCTGGTGGAGCAATGTCCCTTGATGCCTCCAGTGCCGAATTGCAGGCAGGAGAGCATCCACAGCATCTGACCCACCAGGCTAAGGTGGGCCGAATGGGCCGGATAGCCCACCGGGTAATTGATGAGGGATAAACCCATGTGGTAATCCCTGGCCAGAATAGGGCCATGCCCAATAATCCGGCCTGTGAGGGGCCGGAATGACGGTGGGGCAGAAACCCGCACTGTGCCCGAGTAGGCCGCTATGCCCCGAGCCGGGCAAAGAAGCAGCGGGGGTAAGAACCCCAGTGGAGCAGGCCTGTGCCGCCCCCCACCCAAGTCCTCAGACTGGGGTCATTGGTGGCAGTGGATAGGATAACCCCACCCCCCCTGCGGGGGTGCCGTCCGAGCCCTCCGGCCCAGAGGCACCCCTGAAAAAGTAGAGGGGTTGGGCCGAGCCCCCCCCTTGGCGCAACCAAGGGGGCCGCCTGAGCCTTGCGCTTGGGTAAAAAGTATTCCGTCCTGCAGTACTCAGGAATCGAACTGCTGACCTTCTGCCTCCCAGTCAGCATCTTAGCTACCTGAGCCACTGCAGTCTGGTGCTGTTCGGAGGAAGGGAAACCTCCGATCAAAGAAGCAGAGTAAGCCTCTTTAAAAGAGGCGAGCAAGGAAGGAAGCGACGGAGCGAACTTCTCCGCTCCGTCGCTTCGCAAAATGGCAGCCAAGCTGCCTCGTGGCCACCCCTTTTATGGAGGGGTGGCCATGTCCCCTAACTAGCCCGGATGTCTGCATCCGGGTGTGGGGGGCCCGCAAAGAGCGTGGCGGCCATTTTGGCACCGCGCTTGCATTCACAAAGGTTGAGAGCATTAGGAATTTGCCATCCAATCCACCCCATGAAGCAGACAACAACCATCTGTTGGTCAAAACATGGGCATCTTTATTAATAACATAACAATGAAATATTAACATGACATGCAATGGGGCATCCTAGTAGGTAAATGGTGTTAACTTATGGGTATATCTACCCATATACAAATTATTGATTATGACTTTGTATGGAGTGATGACGTCTCACTCCATACCTCTTAGATCACAATTTTCTTCAGGCCAACAAGTTTGCTCCCTTGTAATTGAGGGTTCCTACCCGTGACAGTAGATGCCTCCAGTGCCTCTATCCTTCTGTTATGGTGAGGAACCCCCATTATGTATGGTCAATTAACATAGTTTTGATTACCATTTACCCAACTACTGCCCCATTGGGTTTATATTACTTACGAGTCAAAACTCTCTTGGTTACTGCCCAGAACTGGTATCGTGTCAATGGGCTGTGGTCCAAATGATGGAAGAAAGGGCCAGCAACGGTTCCTCGCAGTTTGAGATATGCCTCTAAGGTGACACAAGGACAAATGGGAGCAGGGTCAATGCGAAGCAAAGTCACTTGGGCACCCTTGCCCAGTTGATCAGTTTTTGACTGATGGGTCGTCAACTCCAGCTCCCGGTCACCAAGTCTCACATCAACCATATGCAAAACTTGACGGGCCTCACCCATCTTTGACAGTGCTAAAAATTCGGCTTAATGAAGGGCTCCAAAAATGCCACTGTCACTACAGTGTGGAATAGGACTGCCTCAAATTGGCTCACACAGGTAGAAACCTAGGCGGCCGACATATCTGTTAGCAATTTAGGTGAAATTGGTACATGGTGGTCATAAGACCTACCCCGCTCTCTCGAATACTACTCCAAGGTCTTAACAATCCTGAAATCAGCAACTGTATCGGCATTTCCCATTGATTTGGTATAGAATTTTAGGGCAGACAATTTTGATTGGATGATCCAGGGGATATCCCCAAGTGGCACAACTGAATCATAAACTGCAAAATATACTCCGCATGTGCAGGCCAGTCAGGCTGCAACAGCCAAGTGTGATGGAACCCACATAAGTCTGAAATATTCGTGGCATAGCTGAGGCGGGTTCTAGATGTTATGGCTGTGTCTATAGTGTGGTCTATATCAAGTCACCAAGGTTCCATATCTCCGGCGGCATTACGTCCGGGTCTATTGTAGCATCTGGAGTGAGGATACAAAAACATTGCATCTGCCGCTGGGATAAAACATCAGCAACTTGATTATCAATGCCAGAGACATGTTGGGCTTTGAATACTATATTGTACTCTAGGCACTTTAAAACTAATTTGCAGACCAAAACACATAACCCTCAGGGATCGGGATGTCATAATATTGACAATATGAGCTACAGCCAAATTATCCATCCAAAATTTTACTGCAGAACTGGCCCAGGTCTTTCCCCATAAAAACACAGCCCCCACCACCAGGAATAATTCCAAAAATGTAAGGTCTTCCACTATGCCCAATTCTCTCCAATGTGTGGGCCATTTGCCGTACCACCAATGGTCATGGTGGTATAATCTGAAACCGCAACTGCCAGAGGCATTAGTAAACACCACCATTTGTGCCTCTGTCTTAATTTTGGAATGCCAAAAAGAGGGACCATTGTAACGGATGTCCTCCCTCAAAGTTCAGGTGACCCTGGCTTGGTGAAATGGCCAGGTCAGCTCTTTCATGGCATCACACAGGTGGCGGGCAAAGACTCTGCCCAGTGTGACCACCTTGCAAGCAAAGTTTAAGTGACCATGCAAAACTTGCAGCTCTTTCAGCATCACCTTGCATCTCAACATGTTACTCAGTTTATCTTGTAACTATGACAACTTATCACGGGGGAGATGAGACTGCTGTCTCGAGGTGTCTAACAGGACCCATAAGAAAATGAGGGAAGTGGCCAGTCCCTCCATTTTGTCATCTGCCAAGGGGACTCCTAATTCAAGGGCCAGCGCCTGGAACTCCTGCAGGAGATCGGCACATCTAATAGATTGGGCAGGGTCACAATATAGTAAATCATCCAAATAATGGATAGCATGGCTAGATCCAGTGCATTGGCAAAATGCTCAAACCAAAAAAGTACTGAAACGCTCAAAGCCTGCACAAGAAACAGAGCAGCCGAAAGGCATAGCCTTATCTACAAAATATTGGTCATCGAAAGCAAAGCAGTTCAAAGTCCTGTGGATGCACAGGCAATAGGCGGAAAGCTGATTTAATATCGCCATAAGGACATCCTTATGGGGCACGGAGAAGTTCTCTTGTCCACGCCCATGCCTGAGCAGAAGAAGCATGATGCTTAGGCGCCATTGTTCAAGGCTCTCTCTTCGTAGAGATTTATTCCACATGCATCACACAAGGAAGCTCAGACTCACGTGCTTTTGCCAGATTATGAAGAAGAAGAGAGGGTGAGGTGGGAAGGAGACATGCTCTTATAGAGCATAGGCTCCTACCCGAAACACCGAGGCCTCTGGGTGGTTGCCGCCTTGGGGTGGATGGGTGGCAAAACACATGCACACATTAATTCACGTGACGCAGCCATTCTTTCAGGGTCATTCATTTATAAATGGTTCAAACCAGGAAGAGTTATCTATGCATGAAAACAAGTTTTTGTTCATTCACTGCCCCTGTCCTCACAGATAAAGAAAGGAGTTTTCTAAGGGAAACATAAGACCCAGACACTGGTGCATTGTTGATCTCTTTGTCTTTCCACCCTGACACAAAACTGCTGATCAGTTGCTGCAATACATGCTGACCCCTGAATTGCAGTTGTGAATCTGCCAGACCCATTACTTCAGAATGAAAAGCTGAACAAATCCAGGTCTGTAGATTCTTGTATGGTTTGTGAAGTAATCCAGCAGTTTGTGCAGTTGCACAAAGACCTCTGCTTTCATGTTTCTTGTTTAAAAGCAGAGCTTTTTTCATAGGGAAAGGATGCTTGTTTATCCTAACTTCTTCCATGTCTGGGCCAGACATTAAACTGTTAATATGAAGGCACCCTTTGGTGATTTCATTTGGCAATTGCCTTAGTCTGAACTAACACCAATTGTTTTCACCCCTGCATCTTGCAAATTAGCTTGTTGTTGATTTTTCTCTGGTTGGTCACCTGGACCTAAACATGGGCTTCCTCTGCATGTTGCCTTACTCTGGCACTAGCTTTGAAGGAACATTTTTAGAGATAAAGCATTTTATCCACTTGTAACTGCAAAGAGAATGCTTCATATCATTTGGCTCTTTCATTGTGCCTACAAGACAAATTCAGTTTGATAAAATCATGTGGAAAAAAAATATTCCAGGGTTCTTTCCTTGCCAATTCTCTAGAGAGAAAGGAATATTTCTCCCCAAACCACACATATTATCCTAATTTTACCATGAAAGTACACAAAGAAAAACCTGAAACAATCTGGATATCATAGCAACACAAAGAAAAAAAATGATTTGTATTTCTCTTTAGCAACTCCTACAAGTATATTACCCAATTTTAGAACTTGCATATTTTCCTTCTGGCTAGTTTCCATACACACTTAGCAATCACATATCTTTTAACAGGGAAATTCATAGTCTCTCTATTCACACATTACCAGAGAATGGGTGAAGAAGCAGGTTCTCATTATGCTTGGGCCTTAAAAAAATATCTTCCAGATCACTTGTAGGGACAAATCCAGATTAAAAACTGCAATCCTATTTTACCTGAGAATAGATCGCATTGAATTTACGGGGCTTTACTCTTCAATCAACATATACTGGATGTTATAATTTGAGCACTATTCAGGAACAATTTAAAAATGGAAGAACTCATAATATGAGGGAGAGAAAGACAGGTTGTATTACTTCATAAGTGTCAACTTTGCCACGGTGCACTCTCTGAACAAGGGTTCTTAAAGAGAAGTGAGATTATGGGGCGACACCACACCAAAGGCAGGTTGATATGGCATGCATTTGTCTTCACTCACATGTTAAGTTCTTCTGCTTTCTTTTTGTTGTTGTTGTTCAGTTGCACAGTCAATTCCAACCTTTCTCACCTCCATGGACCACTGCATGCCAGGCACCCTTATCCTCCACCATCCTCCTCAACCCACCCAGCTTTGTGCCCATTGCATCAACAATGCTGTATAGCCATCTCATTCTTTGCTTTCTCTAACACTCAAATAATGCTTTGGTGTCACTTCCTATTTGAAATCAGTGGGACTAAGTCATGACCAGCATGCCCCCCTGTTGAGTCCGGACAAAGAAATAATCTAACCAGCAGGATTGGATTAACTCAGTGATCTTTATTCAGCTCAGGTTCCAGACTGAGGAGTATGTACAGGGGTGGCCAACATATATACAGTGTTTAGGCCATTACAAACAAGATACATTTCGGCGGGCCTCCAGAGGACATACAGAGTTCAGTCTTTCCCCGCTTTGACACAACTTTGAAATTGGCACCTTTAGAAATGACATGCTTCCAGGTTCCCCGGTTTGGCACGGTTTTACATTTAAACACAATAAATCCTTATACATAGCACCCCCTGAATTCAGTGTGAAATATTTGCAACCAAGTAGTCTGGATGTGGAGACAGCCTGAAAACACTTATTTCTTTGTAAACATGTAGAATGTGTTTGTATCCATGAAAAGTATATTCCTATTTTATTAATAGAAGCCCTTCAATGTTTACTTTTAAAACTATTTTGTGCTTTTAAATAAATATGTCTTATTTTTTGCTGACTGGTCTTGACTATCCATTTTGTATGATTTCTTCATTGCCATAGTAAATTATCATTAACATGCTCACATATCTTATGAGAAGAGTGCCAGAAATTTTTACTACAGTGTGTACTATTGACAGCACTGTTGACCACTTGGCTATTTCACCCAGCATAATATAGAAAAACAGGAAATATTGCTCCATGGGGTTTTCTTTCTAAGACAAAAATGGAAAGCCTAGGTACAAATGTAGTGCACATGTTGGCAGAGGATATGTTAAATCTGCCATGCCAATTAGTAAATTTGCATAGTAAAGGCCAGAAATCATACCCTGTCTTTAACATGGTAATCCTGGCATGTTCAGAACTATTAAACATGCATATATGTATAATCTAAAAACAATGAGAAAACAAAAATGGAACAACAGAAGGTGTAAAGACACTCTGCTGAAAGAGCAATTCTGTGAAAGCCCCTCTGTCAACTAAAAACTCTCATTGGAGCAGGCTATAACTCAATTCACTCAGGCATGGAAAAATTAGGTGTTCCACAATCAACACATACCTGTCCTATTGAAGAGCTAGGAAAGGCTCAGTGAGTAACCATAATTATTACTCAGGAAAATTGTTCCTCTAAAACATGGGGCCCACACCCCACAGGGGGGTTTCAATTACCAAAAGCCTAAGTCAGTTCATTGGCTGATCAGTGCTTTGAGGAATTGACTTAGGCTTCTGGTAAATTAAGTCCAAAGACTAAAGGTTGGGAAACACTGCTCTAAAAGAAGAAATTATCTAGGAAGACATCTTGCTAAAATAATCATGATCATCATAATTATAAATATGATCTAGTGAAAACTGCAGCAAGGATACTGATACTATAGGCCAGCAGAGGTGATAAGAAAAGCTTTTTCCATAGCACCACAGCAGGAACTTTCATATGCAAGAAACAAACAAAACAGCAGTAGCACCATCTAGAAAAGGAAAAGGAAACTTTTCAACAGTTTAAACTTAGAGTATGGTTCTGATCAATGGTTCTGAACTCCTAGGAACAACTGGTTCAATGTTAGCTTCTAGTTTCCATGGCTATGCTATCAGATGGAAGTAAGAATCTCCAGTGGTACATTCCAGGGGTGGACATAAGAACAGCCTTGCTGGAACTGGCCACAGCCCATCCAGTCGAGCATTCTGTCTCACACAGTGGCTCACCATTTGCTTCAGGGTATTCTCAAGCAGATGCCTTCACCTGCTTAGGATTCCCTGGAAATGGAATTGAGAGATATCCTGCCTATCTCTCCAACCCAGAGGTTGTCCTTAGGTATCCATAATTATAGCCATTGATACCCTTGTCCTCCATGAACTTGTCTAATCCTTTCTTAAAGCTGTCAAGACTGACAGCTGTCACCACTTCTTCTGGCAGGGAGTTCCATAGACCAGTGTCCTCTGGGTGAAAAAGTACTTTCTCTTATTTGTTTGAGAACTAGTACCCAAAAGTTTCATAGAGTGCCCCCTAGTTCTTGTGTTGTGGGATAGGGAAAACCGTTTTTCCTTATCTACTTTGTCTACACCGTGCCTGACTTTATAAACTTCAATCAGGTCACCTCTTGGACACTGTCGTTCAAGAGTGAAGAGACCCAACCATTGCAGCTTCAGATGGTAAGGAAGATGTTCCAGTCCCCTAATCATTCTGGTTGCCCTCCTCTGCACTTTTTTCAGCTCCATAATATTCTTCTGGAGGTATGGTGACCAGAACTGTACACAGTATTCCAGATGGGGCCTCGCCATAGATTTATAAAGGTCCCTTTCCTGAATTGTTGCAGAGAGTTCAGACCCCATCAGTTTATAAATGTAATTGGGCTTTGCCCCAATGTGCATCACTCTGCACTTACTAGTGTTGAAGATCATTTGCCACTGTTTTGCCCACCGTTTTGTAAAGATACAACTGCCTCAAATCTCTTACTGTATGTAGAAAACTTCATGCAATGACCGAATCTATTGTGTAACTCTCCCAAAGGAGAGGCAATGGCCAGTAATATGATCAACATTTATTTATAAACATATTTACAGTAACTATGACCCAATGTTGCTTCCCAATAACTGGTGAATTGTCATTAATCTGAGTTCAACGAGGCTCCCAGGAGATGTTCATGTGATCAGAACCAGCTTTAAGGTGCTACAACATTTTTGCCTTTCTTTTTTTCTTTGTTTTGTTGTAAATACTGTCTGATATGCTTACACAGACAAACAGGGCTACCTCTTCAAAAATTATTTAACACTAATCTTCTTATAAAGTGATATATCTTACCACCATGCAAATCTCAGGTGCGTTCAGCTAGTCTACTCTGAAACAGAAGTAATGATATAATATATATTTTATGATTTTTGTTGTGTTTACTCTTCTTCAAAATCATCCTGCCCCTCCAAGTGTAGGTGAAATTTGTTCCTTATTTTGTATGTGTACAGGTATATGAAGGATTGAACTCTTTCACATTTCAGATATTCTTTCTTTTCTCATAAACAAAGTCAGCCATGGGATCCATACTTTGTTTATGGAACTACTGAAGATACTGAAAAAGAGCCATCTGAACTGCACGGACTTTTTAACATCAGGACAGCAGCACTACAAATTGAGACACTAGGTAATATTTTTGACTTTGAATTGGCTACAATTGGAACACCTAGTATGTAAACCAAATCCTCACCCCACCCCATTAGCTGATGGAGATAACTGGAGTTTGCATGGCTTTAGCCTGGCCAGAGAAGGGGGTTACAGCCTCAACAGAGCCATTTGGAGAAAGCAATAAGCAGAGGCCTGGTTTCCTGTGTTTGTCAAATGGGGGAGGGGTATCAAATGGATTGCTTCTTCTTCTTCACATTCATTTTTTAAGAAGAGAGCTTGGCAAACAGACCATCATGAAATAAACATTTGGTATTTCATTGATAATTCCCCTGTCTTACCCACAAGAAACTGATGCATGCTTGAAGAAGTGATCTTGAATCACGAAAGCTCACAATGATTTTTATTTTGTTTAGTGATCCAAAAAAGGTATCACCTTCTCCTTCTGCATTTCTTTTCTCAGTCACACAAAAATCCTTTTGTAATCAAAGTCAGACTTTTTCTCAGAACTGAGCCATTAAATAGTTTATGTTAATACCACCTTGAAATAGATATCCAAATATGCAATATAGAGAATTGATCCAATTAATTCCAGCTTTTAGAATGAATTTTGATTACACTAGAATATTAATTTATTTAATTTTACTTTATTTATTTATTTTGAGGACAGTTTTTCTGATATTCTCTTTATTTATTTATTTATTTAAAACATTTCTATCCTGCTTCCCTCACTCGAAAGTGACCCGAAGCGGCTGAACAACATAAAATAAAAACAAAGACAATAAAAACAGTTTAACATGCCCATTTAAAATCCCATTTAAAACCATCTAAAAAATCCCCACCCACCCAACACTGTTAAAAAAATGAATAGGACCTTTTGTCCTTTAATAAATATATTTACAATACTACTTTTAGTTTAATGAAATGAAGTGGTTTAGGTATCTGGCTGTGGAACTAGAATATGGGAGTTTGATTCCCCACTTACCCTCGTGTCAGTAGAACTGGCTAATATGGTCTTGGAGAAGCTTTGCACTTCCAAGGCATCCCTATAAGAAGTGAACCATAAACCACTTCTGAGTATTATGTACTTGGAAGAACTGGAAAAGTGTGTCCATGAGTTCACAATTGAGTTGACATCCCATAATTGTTTTAGTATTAAGGAAAACATATGTATAGCTGGACATCTCGCTATGGTAATGGAGTAGACTGTACAGCCAGTGATGCAACACTGAGTGTTGGGTGGTGTTAAATAACCTGACTCCCTAAAGGGGACAACAGCTATGGGCGGATGAGCCTCTTTAGGTGGGGTGATGGTCCCCTCAGTGGAGGAAATGCCACTGAAAACCATCATATTGGGCCCAACAGCAAAATGACTGGAGGAGGAGCTCTGATTCCCAACGGTCATGGAGGTGGAAGACACCATGTCATATGGACTAGCTGTGAAGGCACACCTTGATAATATCATCAAGTCTGTGCCAGTCCATTGCAGTTCTGTTGCTAAATTCTGCATGTCTCATTTCATATGTGCTGCAGGAGTTGGCTCCATGATCATAGTGTATGGGTCGCTTCATTGCAAGCTGGGATCCACCTTAAACAAATTTATACAAATGGCATTTTTCCTGCCTCAGGAAAAAATGCATTCTCGGATATGAGTTGCAGCCGACGATGAGGGAGGTAAAATCTTTAAAATCATAACACTAGCCATGGGTCTAATAGTTATTTTAAACTGGTAGATTCATGCTAAACTAGTGCATTGTCAAGACTTCCTTCACGCATCCTCCACATTTATACTGCTATAGTAAGATGCAGTAGTGGGTTTCTGCAATGAAGGGAAGGGGATTGCACTGTATATAAATAATTTCTGATAATTAAAAACATGTCTAAAAATTTAAAAGCCAGACCCTCACAAGCAATTTCACAAGCCAGTCAATGTACAATAGTAGAGTTAAAGTTAAAATAGGAACAATGTGTGTGTTTTTTTAAAAAAATATTTTCTCTGTCTACTCCAAAATCACTGCAGTAGAAAAACATGGCTGTGATTACAGCCCTAATGGATTATTTTGATTGCTTATTTGAGAAAGCTGCCTGCTTCAAATGAAATCCTCTGAAACTGTTTAGATGCTGATTGAAACCTCTCCAGTGGATGTATGATAATCCTTGTTCTTTATCATCTTCATCAGTTTCTAATGATGCAGTGTTTACAAGATTTAGTTCCAATCCTTTGCAACATCTCTCAGTTAAATTTATTTTCTTTTCTTTTTTGTTTACTCAGTTTTTCTCTGTCTCAAATTTCAAGTTGGTCTTCCAAGGAATGAATTTGAAAGGGAAAAAACCATCCCATTGAAATTTCATTGCCTCAGAGCATATGTTCAGACATTTCCAAAGCTATCAAAGCTAATGAGGAGATTCTTTTGAAAAGAGCTCAGTTCCTCAGAATGATCAAAGCAAGATGTTTATAGGATGGAAACAATATCTATAATCCTTGTGTGGCCATCAAATTCCTACTGAAATCTCTGTCATTTTTCAGATTTTGACAAGAGTGACATACTGAAATAAGGTGCTTCAAATCTTGGCCACATTTATAATGCTTTAAGGGGAGCATGAACAAGGTTTTCTAATGTGAAGGAAGTCACATGGAGATCAACTCTTTAAGATTTCAAAAGGAATGTTAAAAGTGCACTTCAACTTCTTCTGATTCACCATGAGAATTCATGCATAACATGAGACAAAATATATGTACATCTCCTATTCAGTTGTGGTTGCTATTGATTGGGTGAACTATTTAGCATGATTTTTCCACACATTAATAATTTGTGTTACTTTTTGCTTTTAAAATGTGTTTGAAAATAAAACAGAATATAACAGAAATGCACATTTGTTCTTAGAACATTGAGGGTGGAAAGGATCTAGAACAAAAAAGTCCCCACACAAATTTAATTCTAAGTTATATCAATAGCATTCTGTTTCTCAAAGAATGGTAACTCTTCTACAGTTTCTATAGGGTAGTGATGAACCTTTTAGAGCTTGAGTGCCCAAGAAGGCGCCACTACCACCTCCATCTCCTTGGGCACTCACACATGCACACACACACAATGCCTCAGCTCACTGGGGCAACAGTGTGCACGCACACAGGGAGGTTGTGTGTGCCATCTCTGGCACATGTGCTATAGGTTTGTCACCCTATAGGGTATCAACATGTGGAATTTGTCTGGAAGACAGCAACCAAAGTGGTATTCCAGATATTATTTGGGATCATGGAAACTGATAAATTAGACCATTTGTAGCTATCCTATACGCTACTAGTCCATCAAGCTAAATACTCTGTGTTGTTCCTTCTGCAAAATCCTTCTTTGATTTCAATGAAGTACATAATCTTACACTGAACAATCTTTTTAGATTAAAATTGTTTAAGTCTTTCTCCCATATTTCCTTCCATCATGAAATGGAAGCTGGGCATTTCTCTCACTTTATTAAAATTGGATCTGAGCTACCAGTTTGTCCTTAGTAAAAGGTAAAGGTTTCCCTTGCTCGAAGGCCAGTCGTATCCGACTCTAGGGTGCAGTGCTCATCTCTGTTTCTAAGCCGAAGAGCCAGCGCTGTCTGCTTCTGCAGACGTTTCCGTGGTCATGTGGCAGGCATGACTAGACACCGGAGTGCATGGAACGCTGTTACCTTCCCACCGAAGTGGTTCCTATTTATCTACTTGCAATTTTCTTGCTTTCGAACTGCTAGGTTGGCAGGAGCTGGGATGAAGACGGGAGCTAATTTCCGTCCTGCAGTACTCGGGAATCGAACTGCTGACCTTCCACTTCCCAGTCAGCGTCTTAGCAACTTGAGCCACTGCAGTACCCAGAGTTTGTCCTTAGGCAGGCTATTATTTTCCTTGGAACACTTTAAGTCTAGCTTTTCTATAGCATAATTTCTTTGACTGCTAGAATTACATTTCAGTTACAATCATGCCAAAAATTATGTAATCACTTAAATATATTCATAAGGAAATCATTCATATCCAAAGAAGCAAAAAGGTTTTCTTTCTTTCTCACAATTTAAACTATGGGTATATATGGTTTGATGACACAGAAGAGGCTGGGTTTTTTGTTGTAGTTGAGGAGGTGTGGGAAAAGGAATAGTAGTCATGAAGGAGGAGAGGAAAGAGTTAAAAGGGATGAGAGCAGGGCATTAAGCCAGTTCCAGGTCGGCAGCAGAGATATGGATGAGAGCACCTTCACCCATGAAGATAAATGAGTTGCCCCCAATGATTATTCTGAGACATTTCTTAACATGTTTGGTTGAGTTGCCATGGTAATGGGGTTGCCCAAGGATCAAATGGCCCTGATACTAGCTCCTTGCTTGATCAGGTTGGATCAGGAAATGGTGGACTCACTAAAGGTGGGTGAAGCTTGTGATTATGACAAAGTCAAAGTTTATTCATTTAATTTTAAATTCTAAAAAAAATACAAAGACTCTGGTAAACATTTTCAATGCATTTACCTCACTAATGGATGCATATTTGCCATGTGTTCTTCAATTATATGTATTTTGGTCACCTCTATTTTTAAAATGTCTGATTACATGGAAGGCACTATAAGCATCACAAGTGTGTGAATTTCAGAAGTTACATATGGTAGAATTTTGTTTTACAAATTTTAGTACTATGGAAAGAGAAGCACCATACGGAACTGCCTAGAAATGGTAAAGAGCCACCTCCAACTTCATTTTTCCTTTTTAGGAAAGGTCTAAAACCTAATAGCTGAAGATAATACTCCAGTCTAGAGACAGAGTTTAATGAAACAGTTACAAAGTTGACCTAACTCTAGAAAAAAGAAGACAGAGACTCAAAATACTGGGAGTACAAAGAATCCAAATTCAGCTTTATCTATTAATCTTTCTACCCCACATGGACTGCAGATTATCTCCTTCTATTTCCTCTTCTTATCATCTCTAGGCAGAAAGGGTCATGCTTTTGTTCCATTAAGAAGTCTCCTTCTCTCCCCCTATACACATCCCAAGACATTTGTAGCTTTGGAAACAATCAAGTTACAATGTGGAATTTGTGTTATTGCAGTAGGGAGAAAATCCAGAAGTGAAGTATTAATTCTTCTGTTTTTCTACATCTCTAATAATAATAATAATAATAATAATAATAATAATAATAATAATAATAATAATAATAATAATAATAATAATAAAGTTTAATTTCTATCCCGCTTTCCTGACACAAGTGCCACTCAAAGCGGCTTACAACATATATAAATACAATAAACAGAGCAAAATATACAATAAACTACAAAAGGCAATACACAATTAATACAATCAAAACATCAGAATATGCAAAAATACAATGGAAAATATAAATAATTAAGCAATATCACAATGAGAAATTACACAAAAAATCAACCTCAACCACCCAGCAGCCACAAAGGCACCCTATAGTTCAGCGTCTGTGAGGCAGCTGTGTCGGCGGCGGCAATGGCTCCCACCTGTCTCTCCCCAATGGGGCCGGTGGCATGGGCTCCCGGGGCGAGACAGGGAGCTGCTTGAGGAGGAGGCCGTCATCGTCCTTTTCTGCTCTCCGGGCGGGCCATCCCGGAGAGCGAGGGCAGCTGTGTCGGCGGCGGCAATGGCTCCCACCTGTCTCTCCCCAACAGGGCGACCTACAACCAGCTGCAACATTTGGTTCCTCAAGCTATGTTTTCTTGAAATGACTAACAGTCTTGAAGAGCTTTTTTTTACTTCCAAGGAGATATCTTATTCCTGAGTAGCCTAGTGTCTATAACTTAGTGATTGATTAATATCATGTTAAAACTAGCATATTTTGCCTGGCAATTTTGGTTTTTTAAATCTTTATTTTTATGCATTTTTTTTGTTTTGGTTTTGTTGAGTGAAAAGTGATTTCTGGGGTTTTTTTGTATTTTTTGAGATTAGTGTGAATATTTTTAATGTTTTGATAACTTATTTGATTAATTTGGGAATTAATCTTATTAGTTGCAATATTTTTGAATGTTTTTTCTCTTGTGGCCTCTGGGTGGGGTGGTGGTGAGCTTTTCTTCCTCTCTACAGTTTTTCTCTTCTGTCCTCTGGGTGTTTCTTTTTGACTGTTTTTGTGAATTTTTTTGAATTTTTTTGTGTGTCCTTTTTTTTGGGGGGGGTGTCTTTTTTTTTCACGGGCCAAGCCTGGCCCGTGGAAAGGCAAGGGCATGGGGGGGTTCATGGGCCAGGCTTGATCCCTGGCCCATGAAAAGTAAGGGCAGAGGTGGCGGGGGGTTATTTTATTTTTCGTGCACCGGCTGCCTCAGCATTTTGCGTGCTAATGGCACGCAGGATGCTGGGGCTTGTAGTTTTGCGTGTGTGTGTTTGGTTACTGCAGCGGTTTTTTCCTGTGGCTTTTTTTTGTTTGGCCGCCACGCGTTTCCAAACGTTCATTTTGCCATGCTGCTCAGCCTGATTGGCTCTGGTGCAGCACAGCGCAAGGAACGTTGGGAATTGAAGTTCCCTTTTTTTGTTTGCGTCGGGTGGGCTCCTGCCCCCCAGCTGAAAATTTCAACCCAACAGTTACCTGCGAACCCCATTCGGGCGAGTGCACGGAGGCTCGGACGGGGCTAGTGGGGCCTGGTGCAACATCCTTTGTCACATTCCAATGGTTAACACACCATTTTATAGGTATAGATATAGAACCCCAAATATTCAGGGTTCCCTTTATATCCATGTCAAGTTTCTAGGACAGGAATTCTCAACCTGCAGCCCATGGGCTGAATGCGGTCCACAGCACCATTTCATGTGGCTCCCCACCGCCTCCACCACACCAAGAAGTGTCATGTGGTGGAGGAAGGGCCCCCAAAGCTATCTGAGGGAGCGTGACCCGGTCCTCAGCTTTAAAAGGTTGAGAACTCCTGGTCTAGGATTCATGGTCCTGGAGCTTTGATAGAGACAAGTACTTTGATAGAGACAAGATATCTTCCTCCTGTTTCTTCCAGTTTCAGTATGGCTTTTACATTAGTGTACTATCAATTCATTTTTAGTAACCAAAATAGAGTTGAATATGACTAGTTTTGATAGGGTTGAGGAGATATATCTATAGAGAAAGCAATGAATTTTTTGCATTCTCCCTCAGCTGTGACACATTCCAGCAAAACTGTCTATTAATATGAGCCATTTCTAATCACTGGCCACTGATTATAAAATAAAGAAAATGCCATGTGATTCCTTTCCCTTTTTGAAAACAGATAATATTTGGGTCTCTGATTTTATTCATTCATCAATTCAGTTAATAACTTGTCTTTGTTTTCAATGCATGCTTGGTTGCCTATGCATAAATGAAATTAAGAACACTATTACTCATTTATTTCTATGTGTTTTCTACATTTGTTTTAATCTGATCTGTTTCCACAGAGTGTCCAGAGGTTTTTTTGTCAAATAAAGTAGTGTCTGTCCACTCTCATCTTTCTTCAGACATTATTCCCATTCTTTGCTTGAATGAGCAACTACATTTTTGTTTTGTTTTTTGTTTGTTTGTTTTTTGGTGGTTTATGTTTTGTTTTGTTTATTTTGGAAGGTGAGTAGAGGGAAGTCTTATAAAATGCTGGTGTAATATATATACTGCTTTGGAATGCTTAGAAAACTCTTAGAAAACATACTTGATTTGCCCTTAGACATATTATTTTATGTTTTTACATCATTCTTTCAAACATTCCAAAGTACTATATAATTAACATACTGTTTTAACTGTTGAGTTGAAAGTTTGCAGGTAAACCTGGACAGAATCTTTGAAACTCAGAACAATGTTTCTACCTTTCATGCATGTACAAATAAACACAGAGAGAAAATTTTGAAAGAGACTTTTAATTGTGTGTAAAGCATACAATTGAATGCACTAAAACTTAAAATATGATCACTGTATCCTAAAATACCTATATTTTAAACTTGCTTTATGGCAGTGTTTCCCAACCTTTGGGTTTTGGACTTCAATTCCCAGAAGCCTAAGTCAATTCACCAAAGCACAGATCAGCCAATGTACTGACAGGCTTGTTAAAATAAAAGTCCCACTGTGGGCCCCGAGTTGGAAAACACTGATTTATAGAGATCCCTTCTCAACTCTATCAAAGCTAGGAACAGTTTTACTTGCCAATAGATTTTATCTTGGTTCAGCATCAGGATAAAGTCAACACCAGCCTATCTTAAAAAAGACTTTTCTTTATGATATAGAATACATCTAATCTAGACAGGATGTAGTGTGTTATGTCAGCAAAACATTGTTCTTCTTTTTAGCTCAAGTATTCTGAGTAGGGGGGTGCATCTTGATTTGCAAAAAGAGCTAAATTTGTATGAGTTTGGCCTAGTTCAAAATTATTCACAGCCCAAAGATGATGTACAGCTGAGGTGCACATTAACCTGCCAACATGCAGGTTATTTTAAATCACTCATCCAAGGTTGTTTCTTCCATGTGTAAATGTGTGTCTGCACATATTGTGTTTCTTGGTTTGTCCTGTAAATTTTGCAGGATTCCTCACAGTCCCTGCAACAACAACAACACCCCCTATTCTTACAGTTATAATGCTATGATAGTTCAGCAGTTGGTTTGCTGTCATGCCAAAGAACTGTTTAAGTATTAGAACAGTCACATTGTGAGTACGGCAGCATACAAGTTGGATAATTGAATTGAATTGAACATATTTTTTTAAAAAACAGCTGCACACAGCAAAGGTGAAAAGAGCTGTAACAAAAAAACTTACTATCACTGAAGTGAGCATTATAAACTTACTTTGTCTTTACTTGTTCTGTGTTGCTCTATTACTCGCATCTCCTCAAAATATTGTCTCTTGCAAGGTTCATCTGATTCAGTCTCCAGAAGCTAGAAAACATCAAGGGATAGCCTGCCTTGCATGTCATATAGTGCTCCACCAGTACCAAGGTCAGCTTCCTGGTTCATCTTTTGATCAAGCTTTTTCAAAGTTGTTTAGTGGAGGAAAAATGAAACCTGTGCAAATGTTCTGACATTAAAGCTAAGTATAAAGGCATTTTCTTTAGAAATTGAATAATTAGTAATAAGAATAGTCAGGCACACTTAGAAATTTATCCCTGAAGGGTGAAGTTAGAGGCATAGAGGTACGTAGGAAGTGTAATCCAAATTACAACAATAAATTCTCTACTTGAAACTCTCATCATATGCTAGAGTATTAGCTTCCTGCTATATGATGCAGTTGCTATAGAAACTTACAACTTGGGAGCTAAATAAAGTAATTTCTATGCTGCTGGTGGTGTTTGGAATGTCAGCACCTGATGCCAACAAAATTGCGCTCAATAAACATATTTAAACTTTAAAGCCATGCAAGAAGTTCACAATTGTTTCTATACCACTGATTACTCTCAATTAATCTCAGTTTAACATGTAAGAGCATGAGAAATAATAGGCACAACACTGGCATATTACATATTGCCAATGCACATGCTCCTTCTGTCTAATCTGAAATCTTGCTTCATCCTTCTACCACCTCTTATTTATTTTCAAGATGTCTTCTTCAGGCAGGATCTTGTTGGTGAACCTGATACAGCTAATGGTTTTCAGCAAATTAATTTTATATACTGTAACTTGATCTTTAAAGATAAATCTGAGCGAAGTTCACTGGTTATTTTTCATGAAAATACACTTCCAAACTTACAATAGTAACAAAATAGTATAAATCTGGCCAGGCTATCCTGCTATGGTATTAGAGTAGATCATACTGTGAGAGACTCAACACAGATTGTCAAGTGGTGGTCAACTAACCTGTCAACTCTGAGGACTAACAGCCTTGGTTGGCAAAGTCCACAGGAAAGGGTGATGGTCCCCAAGTGGTTTCAATCTTACTTGAATCCATCTTGATGGAGGGCAGCAGTTTCAATAATACTGGCCTGCAACCAATGAAGACTTTATGCGGCAAAAGGGCTCAATGACCAGAAAGTAACTTGTGGAACTGTATCAGTATTACGGGTGTCATGTTGCGATGGGAAAGGCAAATTCAAGTCTATTGAATTATCATATTGTTCCCTGGACAATCCTAATGGCTGATTGCCATGAGAATACCCAATATTTGGAATCAGATATAGCACTTAAAGAAGAAGAAGAAGTAACAAAAACAACAATAAAGTTGCACTCATTATATAAAATTTGCAGTTCCCTGTGATTAGCTGTAAACTTTAATCACTCTAATCAGTTATGACTGATTCAATCGATCAATCATTGAGATTACCTGGGTTGCGATGTTTAATTATGTGGCCGGGGTCATATTGGAACTTAGATGTGTGGAGAAACTGAGAAGAGGGCAGCCAGATGCATAAAGGAGGAGGGCAACTAGCCAAATTGGAAGAGGGTTTTTAACAGCCAGTCTGCCCCCCCCCCCCCCCCCGCAAAGTAATGCCTGACAGCAGTTCCACTAAGTGCCAGGGCATAATGGGAGGTGGTTTTAGTGGGTAAAAATCCCACACAATGTGAAGCAAGGGCTCCACAGAGTCTTTTGAAGATTTCCAACTGCCCTGCCTAAACACACACACACACACACACACACACACACACACACACACACACACACACACACACACACACACACAAACACACACACAAAGAGTCTCAGTCAGCCACCTTCAGAATGAACATTCTATCAGCTTGAACTGTGTGCTATTTGTCCTTTCTAACAACTAGTGGCTTTCATTAGATACAAATAGTGCTCTGCATATTTTGAAGAGAAATCAAAAGTTTCATTCTGCTTCTGTTGGAGTAACTGGGATGGGGTGACTGCCTCTCCTGCAGTCATGTTCTAGAGAGTGGACGTGGAAAGAAGGAAATGGGAAAGTCTTAATTAAGGCTGGCTGAGTGACGCAAGGCAACAGTTCTAACTCTATTCACTGCTAATTTTGGCACAGCTACAGAGCAGACCCAGCCTGTACAGGGAGGAGGTGGAATTATTTTCTTTTGATTGCATTGGTGGAATACAGTCTCTTGGTTGATTAATTATTTTGGATTTTGGCATCTAAAATTTCAGCACCTATATTGGGTTTTGTCCTATTCGTTTTTTAACTGTGTTGGGAGGGTGGGGATTTTTTAGATGGTTTTAAATGGGATTTTAAATGGGTATGCTAAATTGTTTTATTGTCCTCATTTTAATTGTATATTGTTGAGCCGCTTCGGGTCACTCTTGAGTGAGGGAAGAAGGATAGAAATGTTTTAAATAAATTTTTAAATAAATTTTAGAAAGGATATTTTTAAAAGAAAGCATCACTAGAAAATCTCAATAACCTTATTGCTAAATTTCCCAGTTTTGTGACAATTGCCAAATAGTTTCTGGCTTCTGCAAGTTTAAGAATGTGTTCCAGAGATCCTATATATATTGTCGAGATTTCACAGCCAGGGAAGAATTAATTTTAACCCTTTATTCTGTTTACTTAATGCTTGGTAGGTTTATATTATTAATCTGTTTTTATCCTGTTAAATTGTTTAACTTTGATTAGCTTAAACGGATCCATTTTGGAAGGCTGCTATACACAGAAGCCAACTTCCATCCAATTAAAAACAGCAGGTCAGCCTGCCCTCCATTCACAGACAGTGAACCTGAGAAAGTGTCTGTTCTCAGAATATGCACCTGGGAGAAGCACGATTCTCAGACTCACCACCTGTTGGTAGACGTGAGACACACATCTTTCTGATGGGAACACTGATTAAATGTCCTGTCCCAGACTGGACTTCAAAAGAGGGTGTCTGTCACTCAGAACACCTGTACACGCATTCTCACCGATCAAGCCAGATTAGGGGAAGAACAGGGCAGTTATTTCAGATCATCTCGAGATACTGCTGTTCGTCTTCCAGACCGGATTCGACCCATAACACCGCATGGGCGGCCCACAAGCCACGCTCTTTTTAGATAAGTATTGCTTTCTGAAATGTTATTAACTTTCTTAGAAACGTGTTTTTCTTAGCATAGTTTAGTGTGGATTTTTGTATGTTGGAATATACTCTCTTTTTATTCCAATAAACCTTTTTAAGGCTTTCTTTGTCAAGAGTAGTTTTTCTGCCTCCTTCTAGCTGAGAAGGAGCAGAAGGGGAATTTTTCATATAAGGCCTTGTTACTTTAAAACATGGACTCTTTGTTTTTCTGGCCTGTGCAGCTGAAGCCGATAATCAAAGGAAGCTAGGGAGGGGATAGATTTCGGAGTCTTGGCTTCCCAGGACAGTGCTTTCCTCCCCCTCACCTAGCTGAAACATCGAAGGCCAAATTCCCATAAGAAAACCATGATAAGGACGTAAAGGATCTAATGGATGAAGCCACTACCAGTCCCGGGGCATTGCAGAGTTTTTCTATCTGCAACACTTTTTAAGGCATCACTATTACCCATTAGATCCCCATCTTCCTTACTGATTTTCCCTGCTGGGGCTAACTTAGTAGAGGCACCCTGTTGCAACACTACCAAAAGTCCGCTTTGCTTTCTTTCTCTGAGTCGGCAAACCGTTCCGTTAGTCCAGGAATGAGGTGACCAGACCTGCCAATCAGGGAGAGCAGGTGAAGAAGCAGCTGCCACTAGGCCAGGTATCAGGCAAGCCAGTATTGGAACGAGCCGGGGCCTGTTCGCTGTGTGCTACACATATATATATAAATATATGCAATAAAGGGTTTGGTACTAAAGATCTTCACAACAGTGCTAAGGATCATTAAAATCAAAGCTAAACTCCCTCTTTAAAAAAGCCAATGACTACAAAGTTTATTTTGAGCATTAAAAATCTGATTGTGCTTCACGTACCAAACAGTTTCCTTTCTTTCCAGTTTAATAGAGCTCTTGATGGAATAGAAAGAAACTTGGACATCTCTGCTGACATTATAGGAGTTCATTGCTTCATGATGTTGTATATCACATGAGCTGAAGCTGACAAGCCTTTCAAAGTTGGTTAGAACCAGCCTAGAGTTTGGACTTGCCTTAGCAGAAAGGGCTATGAAGTGTGAAAGCAATGGTGAATGCATCTGGAAGAATCTTCCAACCAGGTTGGCACATCAGCATGCCTGTGTATTAAACTGAGGCAAGAGGTGGCAGCTGGCTGGGTGACCCAAACCAGGTGGTCTGAATCTATTCAGTGCTAATTTGGCACTTAGGCCAACAGCTGCAGAGCAGAACCAGCCTGATATCAGACTAAGCAGCAGTGTAAAACAAGAGCCAGACCCTGGATTACCAGCCAAATCTGAGCAAAGCAGGCATTCGTCCAGACTAAAGAATAAAGGCTAATTTCTAGATCTGCCTGCAGGGTGACTGCAGTTCAATGCTTTAGAAAAACATGTATCAAAAATATCACTGGACAGAAGCTGCATGCCTGATTTTGGTTTAGAAAGCAACAATATTGAGTCAATGAGTTCTAGGATAAAATTGAGCTCATGGTGTGTTAAGGAAGGAGCTGGCCTTGGTCTGCACCTTAATGCACATTACAGGGATCATCACATTATTTTAATACCTGGAGAAAGAAATAGTATACACATGATGATTTCAGCTCGTGCAAAACAATGTTATTCCCTTTTGTTGGCAGAGCAGCAGAGAGGCACATATTACAAGAAGACATCCCTTTGATCTATCCACACTGGCTGTCATTGGGCTACCAGAATCAACCAGTGTTATTACTTTGATACAACATACTGAATGGTTCAAGAATATGTTTCCTTAGTACTGACTTAACACAGGATTTAATATCTACTGGCGGCACTCCAGTAGACACACCCTTGATGAGTGTGGCTCATAGGGCAAGCACATATGACAAGGCCTTCCTAGTGGTGGCATCACATATGTGGAAATAGTTTACACATGGGCATATTTTGTGTTAGACATGATTGAAAGCTTTCCTGATTGGCTGCTGCTTGTCCCTACATGTTCCATTCTCTTGCCACAGTCAAAAATGCCTTTAAGCAAACCTTTGAATATAACCATCTGCTACATTTAGAAAATGATATTAGTTGATGGTTTTACTGTACTTTATTACGTATTGCTCAACTTGGAGCTATGATTTCAGACTCACTTATATTAAACAGTACAAGTAGGATCCTGAGAAAAAGGAAGAAATGTCATACATACATTCCATCCTCTCTGTGTTGTCGAAAGTATGTGACAACTAGTTACATAAAATAAGCCACTGTGCACAGAACAAACATATTATCATGGTAGAGCTTGGATTTCCTTCTTTGGAAGTACTATTTAAGGTTGGATGTAAAAGGTGTCTTGTATGCCAATGTGTACTTTTACATGCAAAAGATGCTGTGGCCTACATTAAAAATATTTTGAAACAATATATGAGCTTGTTACCTGTGAAGGAACCTGAATTCTAGTTTGCTAAGAGTTCTTTTGGTTATCTTTTCAGTCTCATTATAAAGTAACCTTGAGGGAGTTTTGGTACATAAAAAGACATCATTAGCAAGCTTTTCAGAGGATATCAATTCTTATCTACAAAATAATTATTAACTGTTCATTTCATTGTTTTATTCTTTAAACAGGAATTAACTTCCTTTTTAATAAGCTGATTGTATCTGACTATTCACGGAAGAACCAAAACTGTGAGTTGTGGCATTCATCATAAACACTTGAACATCACAATGCTAATAAGGTAATCATTGTAAAAACATCAATAAATGTTACATTAAACAAGACTGAAGTATAGACCATATTTATATAAGTCAATGAGACTTATTTCTGGATAGATTTCTTGTAAATGATTGGACCCCCTGGTAAAATAGACTTGCTAAGAAAATAAAAACAAAAGCCCCGTCGAATGACATTTTTATGCAAGAGTCTGGAAAATGTCAAAGCTTTTATGGCTTCTGCATCAAAGAAGAGTGCACTACCATAAGCTATGTTTTTTCTAGATCGGAACATACAGAAGATATATAGGGTATTTTCTAATAAAACACAAAAATGTAAATAACATTTAAAGGATGTGTGACATAATTACATGAATATGTATATTATGCCTAATACAAATTATTTTCAAGTTTACGTGCATGCCTTATATCTTCAGGACACATGGAAAGCACATACTGCTGCTTAGTTGCTACAATTTCTGAGATCACTTGCATAACCTATTTATCTATCCTTCAGTAGCATAACCTGTGGAGACAATTCAATTTACTGAAGTCACTCTTTTAACCATCTAATGGTGTAGTACATTTAGCTTGCTATGCTATTTGCCACTTGTTCTTACTGAATCCTTGATCTGATACATAGCTCACAATTTTGTTCCCAAGTTTCTGATAAAAAGGTAAGAGTTTAATTTTCAAAGGGGCAAAATGGTAATCAAATTTAAAGACTAATCAGAGATGGATCCCCTTGATTCTAATTCTCTAACTCTGTCTGTCCTTCTTAGCCCTTCCTGATGTTAACAAAGGAAGACAAGGAATGAGTTTGGGAGCAAGTTCTGCAGCTACTAGCTGCTTTCTTTTCAAGTAAAGTACAGTACTTAAGCATGGCAGAACCAAAAGACAGCCTTTACTGAGCAGTAACAAACAATGACTTCTTGTTCTTCATGTACAACTAAGCCAATTAGGAATAAGAAGTCTATTTTCCCGATTTAATTTGGAAGAGTTCCTCCACTTTGCTGGTCTTCCCAGAATTTTCCATACAAGTCACTAGTTGAGAGGAACTGAAGCTTTCAGCTTTTGACTTGTATTATTTTAAGCAACTTTTATCTCCTTTGGTAATACACTGTTGGATCAGCATATCAACACATGTTCACTCTATCCCATGTGAGCCCTGGGCCACTATGTTGATTGACATTAGGTCTCTCCACAAAGCTCCTTTCATCCAGTCACTACTTCTCCTCCTTTCATGTCCAGAGCCAGGCACTGAGAGTGGCACATGGACCAAGTGGGGAGTAGCAACTCTTCAAAGTGGCATGTTCCCTTGAGTGGGCACAAGCTATCTTTTATACAAACTTAGGTCATCACAAGTTAGTGATGATGTTTTCCAGGGGCCTTGAGCAAATCACTTAGCCTGCATATACTCTACATATAAATGGAATAATGTCATATATGTTTCTTTGAACTTTCTAGAGGAAATTGTCATTGTTATAATATTTACTGAAATACAGCAGAGGACAAAGAGAGATGTGATCTATGGGGATTATGTTTGCCTCTGCAACCAGAGCTTCAGAACCAAAAGACTTTGGCACACTCAAAGCTTCCTCCTCTCGTTAAAGTATTGTTATTGTTATGTTTTAAGGGTTTTTTAGTTGTTTTACCTGTATATTGGGTTTAACATGTGTACACCACCCAGAGTCCTTTGGATAGGGTGGTATATAAATCTATTAAATTAAATTAAATTAAATTTGAGAGAAAGTCATTTGGATTCTGACCACTGTTTTTAGTGGACTTTCTTGAAGCATAACTTAAGATAATATCAAACTCAGCAGAAACAGATTCAACTGAAAATTAGAAAGCTTGGTGCTGGATATCAAACTGAAAATGTTGAATGAGTTGGATTTACAGTGGTGTACCTTGTGCAGCCTGTTAGGATTGCGGTAACTCAAGTGGTTAAGACATTGAACTTGATGACTGGAAGGTTGGCAGGTCAGCAGTTTTAGACCTGAGTACTGCACAACGGAATGAGCTCTCGTCTCTGTCCCAGCTCCTGTCAATCTAGCAGTTTGAAAGCAGGAAATTGCAAGTAGATGAATAGGGACAACTTCAGTGGGAAGGTAAAGTGTTTTGTGGACTCTGGTGTTGAAGAATGCCTGCCACATGTCCACAGAAACATCTGCAGATGCAGACAGCACTGGCTCTTTGGCTGTAAACAGAAATGAGCACTGAACCCTAGAGTCGGATATGACTGGATTCCAAGCAAGGGTGATCTTTACCCTTACTACCTTGTTCACCCTGTTAGGACATCTAGATCTGTCAGTATATCAGAAGTCACTGAATTCCAGCCAATGCATATTCTACTTGTGGTGAGTATTTACAATGACACCCCAAAATATTTTAGCATCAAACTGTCTCAGTGCAAAGAAGAAATAAATGTTTTTGTTTTGTTGTTGTTGTTTTTGTTAACTGGCAGGAGAAAACAGCAGATGGGCCAATGATGTGTATTGTTTGTCTAACACAGGGGTGCCCAATCTATGGCCCATGGGCCAGACCTGGCCCCAACACCAATTCATCCAGCCTGCAAAGCCCTCGTCGCTCCAGGAAGTGGAAGTAAAACATGCCCATATGGAGTCAAGTGATGAGGGCTTTGTGGGCCAGATAAATTGGCATTGGGGGTAAATCCAGCTCATGGGCCATAGTGACCAGCCCCCTGAACCACGTGACTAGCCTGCAGCCCAACAAGTTTGGGCGCCCTTGGTCTAATATAAAGACTGCACTTTCACAGTTTCCTATTCACCAAGAAATATGCATGAACTAGTTTGCACATCACTGAACAGAAGAAAGGTACCCTCTGGAAGAATATGTATTCTGCATATATGAACATACTGTTTTATAAGCAAGATCCCAGCATGCTCATTTTTGCCCACTTACTTTCTCCAGTAAGCAGCATAAATGTCAAATCTCAGTAAGGTCTCAAAAGATGTGGGGTGTCTTGGAAGAAGCTAGAAAATGCTTACTTTTAACATCTGAGCATATTCTTTATATAAGAGGAGGACCCAGGAAACCATATGTCAACATTACTCCAAAATCAATGATATAAAATGAACATCCTTCCTGACACAATTCATTTGTGCTATTAAAAAGGGTCTCCAAGCATAAATAGCACAAATGTGTTCACTGGCAGCAGCATAATATGCAAATGTATATCAAGCCTTTGTGCGTCAGCGATGTTAGAGATGTTAGCAGTGAACCAGTGCAGGGACTGATTTATTAATTCTGTTTCCACTGAGCACCATCTTGAAAGCACAGTTGCTTTCTGTGTTGTATTCAGAGCTTGAGATTTCCACCCCAGCTGTACTGGGGACTCCTGAAATACCACTCTGCAAGATATACACTGAATGTCTCCTTTCCTGTCAATGACTCCATATTAAATCAGCATTTTCTATACCTCTCTCATGATAATTTTGTAAAAATTGCAGCACTTCCTTGCTTTCAAGCTAGTGCTTTTCCTCTCTGTCATTGCTATTATTTTGGTGTCCTTACATCTCATTCTCTCTGCAGAATAATTACAGAGGAACAGCAGAAGCCTCATTCAGGATTTTTTGTGTGAAAATGTCCCCTTCAGCAAGTTACCATTTGTTAAATCATATTTGAACTCACAATCAAAGCCCACGTTATCTAAAAGCAGTGAAAATGACAAGGGCATTGTCTCATAAACAAATGTGAAGAGAGAATAATGTCAAAGTTATGGAGTCTCACGTGCTACTGATTTTTTTAAGCTTTAGGAGATATTTCATCTTTTATTCCAAAATCCATACTGTGGTATTGCAGGCGCACCCCCCAAAAAAGGACTCAGACACTGGTGAAAGTGGATAACGGCATTGGGCCACATTTATTGATTCATGCCCTAGTCCGAATTATAAATTTCAATTGGTACTCAACCAATTATAATTCTTAAGGCAAGCAGGCCGCAGCAACACTGGTAAGGTACCTCCCAAAATTGCCAACGGCAATTGGTTACAATGTATCCATTTGTATCAATTTGTTTGTTGGCAACAAACAAATTGTTGACCGTAGTCAATAAACTAACTACTGACCCCACCCTCTGACGCCTATCCGTAAAATAACAGGGTGATGCATGCTGCCTAGCTCGTGCCATCACCCCATTGCCTGGTTCGTCGTTGACCGGACAACGTTAACCAACTTGTGCCTATCTAGTGTTGGCCAGTCAATTGCGAACCTGCCGGATACCTGTGGGTCATAAATATTTACCTTACCAGTGCTACCCGCCCATGTGACCAAAGTCAACAGCAACAAACCCCTGTATCAAACCATAGCAACAGTGTGGGATGGGCAAAAAAGCCAGAACCCAAGAGCCAATTGTAGGTTCCAGCCAAAAATTCCCACCCGGCCCCGAAGCGACCAAAATATCACACTGTTAACTAGGGAGGGGGTGGAGGGAAAAACTTCTCCTCTCCGTCGCTTTCGCAAAATGGCAGCTCGGCTGCCTCGTGGCCACCCCTTTTAAAGGGTGCTGGCCACGCCCCCCTAACTACCCGGATGTCCAAGTCCGGTGGGGGGGGCGCAAAGAGCGCAGCGGCCATTTTGGCGCCGCGCTTGCATTGCAGGCGCACCCCCCAAAAAAGGACTCAGACACTGGTGAAAGTGGATAACGGCATTGGGCCACATTTATTGATTCATGCCCTAGTCCGAATTATAAATTTCGATTGGTACTCAACCAATTATAATTCTTAAGGCAAGCAGGCCGCAGTAACACTGGTAAGGTACCTCCCAAAATTGCCAACGGCAATTAGTTACAATGTATCCATTTGTATCAATTTGTTTGTTGGCAACAAACAAATTGTTGACCGTAGTCAATAAACTAACTACTGACCCCACCCTCTGACGCGTATCCGTAAAATAATGGGGTGATGCATGCTGCCTAGCTCGTGCCATCACCCCATTGCCTGGTTCGTCGTTGACCGGGCAACGTTAACCAACTTGTGCCTATCTAGTGTTGGCCAGTCAATTGCGAACCTGCCGGATACCTGTGGGTCATAAATATTTACCTTACCACTGCTACACAGGGAGGCTTCAATAAAGGCTCACCGCCCCCCCCAGACCGTCAGCTCGGTCAACAGGCCGGCTTGCAGATCTTCCAAAAAGAGGTTCATACCTCCTGGCGACAGATGGACCCCATCCCCTGCGTAAAGTTCACAATTTTGAAGACTAATATCGGGGTGTCGGACGACGCGCCCCCAACCCTTGTCTACCACGAACCGGGCTACTGCCCTGTTCACCGAGCGGTGAGCACGGTCAAGGGCCTGGAGGTTAATGCTCCCCCTGTAAGCGTGACGCGGTATGATGTCCGACCAAATCAGGGTTGTGGCAGGCCACACATAATGCAAGTAAGCAGATCGCATGTTTCAACGACAGGCCGGTGACCTGGCCTAAATCATTGCCCCCGAGGTGTATAACCAGGACATCAGGCGGGTCAGCATCCCTGATGGAAAAAAGGAATGGCAACAGTTCGCGCCATAACATCCCACGCTTACCGTACCACCTTAGACATGTGGACGCACGTAGTCCCAGCTGGGGTCCCCACTCTGTCGCCGCAGCATACTGCGCTGCCCTGTGCACCTAGCTATGGCCCACCAGCCATACTGCCACCGGTGTAAGTCGACACCCAGGGTCTGTCAAAGAAAAAGGAAACAGGACAGTGACTTAACTGGTACTCACAATTGAAGAGGGCGAACATATAACTGAAAACACTGTGATCCCCATCTTCCCATCTGGCGTATCTCAGCCCCAGAGTACCCGAATGCAGCTGCGGTAGAAGCAGCTCCTATTCTAAAAGAATGGGTGCCGTAACGAGCCCCGGGGAGGCCAACACTGGACAGTGCCTTACCGGTCACCTTCCAAAATTGAAATTTAGTAAGGGGAGACCCATCTTGGTGGCAGAAAAACAGGCCAGGGTGCGTACCACGCAGTGCAAGGAACTCTTGTAGGGCACCAACCGGACAGATGTCTGCCATGGAACATCGTAGCAGTCTTACACCACTGCCTACACCATGCTGATCAACTTTTGAGGAGCGTATCCTCAACTGAGCCCACTCATCAGAAACATAGACATCTTCGAATTCCAGTGCCCTATGCGTCACATCCGCCTTAGACAGTAGCACCAGCTCACTGATGCGGAGCGCTCCAAAAAAGGCCACCGTGGTAGCCGCATGAAACAGGGCTGCCTCATACCTGTCAAATCACAGGTCATGCCAGCCCCGTGCAAGGTGGGTAAGTACCCCTGGAGAAATTGGGTGGCGGTTGTCCGGGCAGCGTCCACGCTCCCGTGCCCACCCTTCCAAAACATGTCGTATATGGAAGTCAGTTGTGCTGTCAGCAAAAACCCCCACCTTGGCCAATGAATGGCAGTGCTGACAGCCTGGATGCTATGGTACGGGGAGCTAGGCCCTGGCTGTGTAGGTAAACCATGAATTGAAGAATCTGTGCCACTGGGATAGGCCAGATTCCGGGCAATTGAAATTGGGCACAAAAGGCCTGGAATGTACTGAATGCGTGGAACTGCAGCATTGTCACACCAGAAATGAACGACTGAATTGGCCCACTCCGCACCCCATAGCATCAAAGCTCCCAGAATGGGAAAGAACTCCAGGAAAGTGAGATCGCGTAAACGATCCGTGCCCTTCCAAGCTGGTGGCCATTGACCATATGCCCACTTCCCCTCGAAGTAAATCCCATAACCCAGAGACCCTGATGCATCCGACTGAACCTGGAAGCGAGGGGACACCAGAAGGTCAGATCTCCAAAATGACACCCCATTGAACTCTTTAAGGAATTGAAGCCATATCAGCATATCAGCCCTCATGCCCCTGTTCAGTCGGACCCTATGGTAGGGCCTGGACAAGCCAGCCATGGCGTCACACAAGCGTCGAGCAAAAGCTCTGCCAGGTGCAACCACCCTGCAAGCGAAGTTAAGGTGACCATGTAGTACCTGGAGCTCAAGGAGTGACACCTTGCGTTTGGCCAGCAAGGCCAAGATCAATGCAGTGATCCGGGAAACCTTGTCGATGGGTAACCTGGATGCCTGCACAACCGTGTCAATTTCAACACCCAGGAACGTGAGCTTGGTGGATGGGCCCTCGGTCTTTTCGGGCACTAAAGGGACACCAAGTTCCTGCATTAACGTCTGAAATGTGTCCCAGCCCCGTTCACCCCCGAACAAAAAAATCATCGAGGTAATGGGCTACAGACCGAGATCCCGACCTGCGAACAAAGGCCCACTGGAGAAAGGTGCTAAAGCGTTCAAATGCCGAGCATGAGATGGAGCAGCCAAAAGGCATGGCTTTATCAAAATAAAATTTGCCCTGGAATTTGAAACCTAACAACTCAAAGTCGCCCGGGTGCACAGGCAGCAGACGGAACGCAGACTTAATGTCACACTTCGCTAATAGTGCACCCGGGCCACAAGAGCGCACCATGCGCAGGGCCTGGTCAAATGATGTATACCTGACCGAACAAAGGTCATCAGGGATGGCATCATTGACCGAATGGCCAGCCGGGTACGACAGGTGGTGGATCAAACGAAACTCCCCCGGTGTCTTTTTGGGCACCAACCCCAAAGGGGAAACCTTCAGATTGGGAAATGGCGGGGCGTGAAAGGGGCCAGCGACCCTACCTGCATTAACCTTCTTAGCGATACTGAGGGCGGCCACCTCCTCCCTGCCCTTAAGAGAAAATAAGTTGGGTGCATCTTGTGGGGACCTATCCCCTGTAAACGGAATGTGAAACCCCTGCTGGAAACCTTCCAGTAGATAAGCTGCGTCTCCCCTCCTCGGGTATGTTGCGAGCCAACACTCCAACATGACCACATTAACTGGGGAGGGGGCCTTTTGAGTGACCAGCACCCTCAGCGGCAGGTCTGCCCGCTCCCTGTCCACCTCTACCCCTGCCCCGAAACCCGCCCGCTCGCGGGCACGCAGCAGCGGCGTGGGGGCCAGTGCAAGAGGGACACTCATGCTTATATCGGCATTGTTTTCTATTGCATGCACCATTGGCCGAGAAGCTCCAACACAGCAGGCGGGCTGGAACCCCCTGCCCCGCCACTTGGCGGGGTGCCTGTGCTGGAGCGGCTCGCTGGACCGCATGTCCACAATGATACCTCTCCCCAGGCGCGGGGCGCGTGGGGGTCATATACAGAAGCCACAGCTTCTGACAGGGCTCATCCCACCTCATCTCTGGGTGTAGGGGCACTCTCATTCGAAATTCCTCGTCGTAAGCCAACCACGACGGGCCAGGGAAATCAACCATTGCCCTGTAAATGTTGTCCAAATACTGGACCATCGGAATGGCCAGATCAGGCCGGGCCCTAAGGTACACCGCCATGTATATGAGATATGCGGGCAACCAGTTGGCCCACGTGCGTGGTGGCTTGCGACGGCGGGACTGCTCCTTGTCCTTTTCGTCCTGCCCCTCCCTCTCCTCCTTGGTGGGTTCCCTGTTCAATAGGGAGAAAATGTCCACATACTCTCCCCGCCAAATTTTTTCTTTTGTGGCTTGTGCCAAATGATCCCCAAGGGGCAAAGAGTACCCAGCCGTCGGGAGTGCCGACACCGGCACATTGACAGTACGGGGCATCAAAAAAGGGACCGCAACCTGCCCTGTAACCCCCGCTGCATTCCCTGTAACATGAGGACCCCCCCCCATGTGGGGCCCGCAAGTGGCAAAGCCGCACCTGGGTGCACCGGGGGTTGCTGTCCCCCGGTCCCAACCTGACGTGGCCACGGCCACTGTAGACCCTCCCCCGCAGTGGATGGTGGTGTGGGTGCATTAGTTTGAACCGGATACTCACAGGTTGCACCCCCATGGGCCGCCCCCATTGGGGGTTCCGGCCCACGGCGGGCGTCGGAGCTCGCGACCGCAATCGAGCTCGGCGGACACACCTGACCACTACCTGCTGGTGGTATCTGCTGCGTGGGGAGCTGCCTGTGGGCGCCGGCCTGTGGGCCTCAAGCAGCTCAACCCGGCCGGCCGCCTGCTGAAGATTGGCCACCGCCGCGGTGAACTGTAGGCCAAAAGGTGCCCCCGATGTGGTGGATATCCCCATTGATGCCTCCAAGGCCGCTACGCGGGCCAGAAGGGCATCCACGTTCACAGAGCCCCCGACACAAAGGGGGCCAAGAGGGGCGTGCGGCCCACTGGTCGCAAGGCCTGGGCCCGGTGCAGAGGCACTTGGGCCCGAGTATGGCCATGCCCGAAGCTCTGGCCCTTGAGGCGCCAGGGGCATACCCTGCCAAGGAAGTGACCCCAGCCCACCCTCCTGGGTAAAGCCAATGGCCGGGGGATGCAGGCCAGGGGCCAGAGGCCCAGCGGCGCTATGCCCACCCACCTGGCCTGGGCCCATGGCCGAGAATTGCGGGCCGGGGGCCGCAGCCCCCGCGGGGCCGGCCTGTGGCTGTGCAGCCTCAGGCCACGGACTAATCTGCCCCATTCCACCGGTCCCGGTGGGTGCCCCCGCGAAGGGAGCCTGCTGAGAGGGCGCAGTCGTGGTCCTCCGACCCTGCTGCCGCCTCCTTGTTGGGCGAACCGAATTCGCCATAGCCTTCTTTCTGGAAGGCATCGCTGATCCTGGGTGGGAAACCTAAGAAGCAGGCGAAGAAAAGCTGACTGCTGCCAAAGGAGGCTTCCCTGGAACGCGAAGGGCAATGGAGCTAAAAACTTCTCCTCTCCGTCGCTTTCGCAAAATGGCAGCTCGGCTGCCTCGTGGCAACCCCTTTTAAAGGGTGCTGGCCACGCCCCCTAACTACCCAGATGTCCAAGTCCGGTGGGGGGGGGGGGCCCGCAAAGAACGCGGCGGCCATTTTTGGCGCTGCGCTTGCAACATCTTAAGGGGGGCTGAATTGTGACATATATGCACAGCTGCAGACCAAGATCTAAAAATCATAGCACAGCAGACTTGTTCATGCATGCTGCTCATGGTCATGATGGGAGCCACACAACTGATTGTGCAACTGAATTGTGCAAGCCTAATTGCCTGGACCAGGGATTGTAATGGCTCAAGTGGTTAAGACACTGAATTCTTGTATTGTATTATTATTTCATTATTGATTGTATCGAGTGATATTTACTTGTGTTACTGTATTATTTTATTGTGACTGTATACACCGCTTTGAATCACCCACTGGGTCGAGTAAAGCGGTACAGAAATTAAACCTGAAATGAAACTCACTGACTGGAAGGTCAGAGTTTGATTCCTGTTTACTGCATGACAGAGTGAGCACCCGTCTCTGTCCCAGCTCCTGCCAACCTAGCAGTTAGAAAGCAAGAAATTGCAAGTAGATAAGTAGGGACCACTGTGGTGGGAAGGTAAACACTGTTCTGTGCACTCCAGTATTGAGGCATGCCTGGCACATGTCCACAGCAATGACTGCAGATGCAGAAAGTGCTGGCTCTTTGGCAGTAAACAGAAATGAGCACTGAACCCTAGAGTCGGATGTGACTGGCTTTTGAACAAGGGTGACTTTTACCTTTACGTAATTGACTGGACATTATAACCCAGCATACTTCCATAGGAATAACTTTACATTATGTGAAAACAACAAAAATTTCAGCTAGTGTGTCTAATGCAGTGGTGGTGAACCAATAGCATGTGTGCCAGAAGTGGCACTCGGAGACCTCTTTGTGGGCACCCTTGCAGTCACCCCAGCAAAGAGTTTGCCCTGCCTCTCTGCCCAGCAGCCAAATGAGAGTGCTTCCTCCCTCCCCAGCACAGAGTTCACCCCACCCCTCTGTCTAGCAGCCCAATGGGAGCACTTCCTCACTCCCCCAACACAGAGTTCACCCCGCCCTTATGCCCAGCAGCCCAATGGGAGTGTTTCCTTCCTCCCTTGTTGTTGTGTTGGAACTTTGCAACAAATAAGGGAGTTTTGGGTTGCATTTTGAGCACTTAGTCTCTAAAGGTTCACCATCACTGGTCTAATGAATGTTAAAACAATATATTTAGGATTGTGGTGAAGGGGCAAGCCCTTTCCCTCAGTGGATAATCATGTATGTTCAGATATTGGAACATTTGAAAAATTGTTTTATGTTTGTCATGATTGGAAGTAAAATTTCTCTGTTGCTTTTTTGTTTATTTGCTTCAGTGCCTACAAGCCATTTTGTATTTGTGAGAATTTAGCAGAGAGCCAGGCATAACAGCCAATGAAGGTTGTAACTAACCATATCAGCCCATAGCTGTCAAGTATCCCTTATTGGTCGGGAAAACCCCTTATTTTACCCTCTTTCCCGCCATCATCCCTTATTAATTAGACTGCAATGCCCTATTGCCACCATTGGAGGGCAGCACAGGATAAGCATAGCTGTCAAGTATACCGTATTTGCCAGGAAATTTCCCTTATTTCCAAATCCAAAACTTGACAGGTATGTATCAGCCTTGTAGCTAAGTCTTCTCATCTCTCCATAGCATAAAAGGATCTACCTCAGTGTTTCCCAACCTTTGTTTTTTGGACTTCAATTCCCACAAGCCTAATTCAATTCCCCAAATGACCAATCAGCCAATGTACTGACTTGGGATTCTGGGAATTGAAGTTCCCCTATAGGGTGTGGGCCCTATGTTGAGAACCACTGATCTAGCTAGAGGTGGTGCTGAAGAAATACTTGGGAAATTTAAAAGAGAATAGATTTTGGAATATATGGAAACCGTTCGTGGATCACTCTACTATGGCAGGTGATAGTTCAGGACCAGTACCATCTCAAAGAAGTTTCTGGAGCTGAGTAGAAAATAAACTCTCCGGGCATTGTATATATTCACAGGGTGTTTTTTTATTGGTTAAAAAGATTAGTGGTAGTACAGAAAGTTTCTTTCTATTATTTTGGACTTTGAAATAATGGTTCTTAATATTTGATGGTTAAATAGTAGTTAATGAATATAGATATTGTTATGTGCTAGCATATAGTAATGTTTGTTAGTATGATATTATGGACTTGTTAGTGTAATGTATTGTTAATGTACTGTTAATGTTTTCTTTTCTTTTTTTGTATGTCTATTAAAAACTTAATAAAAAAAAATTAAAAAAAAATACTTGGGAAGACTGTGTTTTCAGCATTCAACACCCATAATCCCACAGTGCTGACTCGTGACATTCTAGGTTTTCTGGTCAAGACATTTAATTTCTATTGGTGGTATAGGGTCAACATGTACAGAGTGAAAATACATTCCAAAAGCCATGGGGTGGTGATGATAGCTCTAGTAGGCTGTTGAAAAATGCTTAACAAGATGTGTGCAAGTTTTCAGGGCTCAAATATGTCCCCATCAGATACAAGGATGTTATAGCATGGCTGGTCAAGTGTTTAACTTCACCCCAACTATGGGTCATTGAGGATGAAATTGAATACCTGATGAGCTGTGCAATGATGCCTGCAACTTCTTCCCTTTTACAGTTTAAAACAGCATGTACAGATGTGTGCTTTTCTTTAGTAAACCTGATAAAGTAATCTGCACAACATGGAATCTAGAATTTGTCTTACAATCAACACAGGTTCTCCTGCATTTTGTGTAAAAATACTAGTAGTAGCCTTTACCTGAACAGGGACCATTTCACTGGTTTGTCTCCCTGAACCATTTTCCTGATTAAAATCAGAGAGAGGGAGGGAAGGAGGGGGGGGAAGAGAGAGTGTGTGTCCCTATGTAAGAGAAAACTCAGGTTTAATAGAAGCCCCCATGGTTTTCCTCTTACAGCTTATCGTTTTTTCAAATGAGAAAATGGCCTGGGAGGGGAGCATTAAACCTTTCTCCTCTCCATGTTCTGCAATTAAATTTTCCATGCCTGCTATTCATTTTGCTAGTTACATCTTAAGAATACCTAATGTGTCATTTTACATCACTGCACTGTAAATTTCAATGTCCTTGCAATTTCCACTGTCAGCTACATGTTCCCAGCTGTTCACTCCATGGGATGGGGGTGATATGCAACACTTGACATTATCTTAACCTATAAAACCAAGGATTAACTGTTGGAACTTGCTATAGGTTGCTATGCCTCGCCCTACTTGCCTGCACTCACCCTTCGTGCACACGGCCGATCTGGGTCCGCAGGTCAACAAAGGATTGAGAAAACAGGCAGTGGGGCAACAACCCCACAAACGCGAAAAAAGGGAAACAACTTCATTTCCCAACATTCCTTGTGCCGTGCCGAGCCAGAGTCAATCAGGCTAAGAGGCTCTCGCACGGCGCGGTGCAAGGTACGTTCGGAAATGCGCCGCAGCCAATCAAAAGAAAACCGTTTAAAAAAACGCAGCACAAACACAAAGCACAAACCCATAACTACAAGCCCCAGCGTCATGCACACCATGAGCGTGCAGAATGCTGAGGAAGCCGGTGCGCAAAAATTAAAACAAAAAAAAACACCGGGAGAGCAAGTCTGCCAAGCCGCAGGAACCAAAGCCCCCCTCCCCAACGGTGCCTGAAGCTCCTAATCGGAGCTTCCCCTTTAATATCACTGGGTGGGGGGGTGTTGTGCTCCCCTTTCTACTGGCTCCCCTGGGGTTGGGAGGGTTGGGGGGACAAAAGGAGTCTGTCTCCCTAACCCTCCTAGCCCCAGGGGACCTGGCAGAGAGGGGATTCCCCCCCCACACACACACACACACACACACGCCCCATATTCAAGAGAAGAATCCAAGTGGTTACTTCTCTTTAAAAATGGAGTTTGGAGGGAGAATCCCCCTCTCCGATGGCTCTCCTGGGTCTGGAAGGGCTGGGGAGGCAGACCCCTTTTGTCCACCCAACCCTCCCAAACCGAAGGAAGCCAGCGGATAGGGGGATCACAAACCCCCCACACTGATATCAAAGGGGAAACCACAACTGAGATTTCCCTTTTAATATCAGAGGGTGGCCTGGATTCGATCCCCTCTCCTGGGTCCCATGAGTCTGGAAGGTTTGGTGGGACAAAAGGGGTCTGTCCCCCCAAGCCTTCCAGAGCCAGGGGAGACAGCAGAGAGGGGATCCCCACCCCATAGGACACCAAAAAACACAAAAACAAACAATCTAAAACATTCAGAAATATGCAAAAACAAACAAAAATAACACCAAAAAATAATACAAAGTAAACAACAACGAACATTTTCAAACACACCCAGCACCCAGCCAAACACCACAAAATCCAACCACCACCCCAAATAAAGAAAAACAGCCAACTCACCACCACACGACCTCACACCACAACGACTGGAAAAGAAATGAATAAAGAAAGAGACTACTTACTGGAAGAAGCTCCACCCAGAGGCCACGAGAGAAAAAACAGTCCAAATACAAAATAACCCCTACCAGCACCACTTGCTGCCCACAATAATAAAAAAAAGATCAAAAAGACACAACAGCCCCACACAAAAGGCCCCAAGAGTAAAAACAAGTAAAAACAAATAACAGAAAATCACAATTTTACACAAATCAAAAACAGATGTCAATAAAATAAAATAAAAACTATTCAAAAATCCTGTGCTGAATTTTTATTCAAATAAAAAACAAAAACATCAATACACAGTTTAAAAACATTTATTATGAAAAACATGTACTTTCACATTTTTTAAATTATTACCTATGGTACAACAATTTAAAAAAATACATACTAAAAATATTGGGTTAAATAATTTTTTTTGAAAAAGTATATCATCCTTTATTCTTTTTTTCATCCACAAAACCAAAACACCAAACAAAACTCATCACAGTTTATAACAAGCCACCAAAAAAAATGTGTATAAATAAAAATTTTAAAAATTTCAATTATAGACTAACCTCTTCTTTACAAACATTAACAACAACAAAAACTTGCCGGGCAACCTCTGCTAGTCTAATATATCTTCTATGACTAGATATTACCAGGGGGAAGAAACTTAGGACTGCTGTTTTCAATGGCAGACTTCTGCCTGCTACAATGCCTACTTTCTTCCTGGCTGCTATAAAAGATCAGTCAGATTGTTTCATTCTCCAATGCCAGACCTTTTCCTGATGGTCTAGAGGAAATTATAATTCATTCCCTAGATAATTGCTCCTATCCCCCAGTACTCGTACTACTTATGGCTTTAGTGACACAAATGCTTCCTCCCTTGGGACTTTGATGTAGGCCACCAATTCATTTCTAGTAGGCCAAAGAGCATCAAATAACCATCAGATAGCAGCAACTTTTCATTACTGTCAGTCTAGGCTTGATCTGAACCAATGACTTGAAAATGAATGACCCCATGTCCAATTACCAGTGTCCTAGGCAACACATCTGTATCATGCAGATAAAAATCAGTTGCCGTTTGTATGTTCCAATTTCAAGATAAAACCAGTGAGCCTAGGGGGAAAAAGAGAAAATGAAGAGGAAGTTCATTCTGACTCTATCTTGTTTCATCCCCTCACTCTGTGATATCATCTAATAGTACTTTTCAAATCAGGTATCCTTTTCTCTGTCTCTCTATCTCTCTCTTTCTGTTGTAGTATGAATGCTTTCCCCATCTTCTGGGTGCTATTGGGAAAGAACAAATGCTACTAATAAAAGGCAGCAGTATTGAAAAGAATGAAATCTTTGGGAGAGAAAAAAAAATAAAGCTTCAAATAATTTCTTCCTTTGTTAACAAGGGAACTGAATTCATATGGAGAGGCTCCATCTGAATTCCCAGCAAATCAATCTCTTAAAGGCAGCAGTCTAGGACTAGTTGTGTGTGGGTTTTTTTTTTTAGAGAACAGTGAAAAGCCTTAGAGCACAAATCCATATAGCTGCCTGTGATGTACATCAATTGAAAAGGGGACTAGATCAGCCAGGGGCAAGGGGAATTGCTCACAAGAAAATGCAACATTTTAAGTATAAATGCTCCATGAATGTAACAGAGTGGAATGCATCACACACTTTGTTGTTGTTGTTCAGTCGCACAGTCGATTCCAACCCTTTGCGACCCTATAGACCATCGTCCTCCAGGCACCTCTGTCCTCCACCATCCTCCTCTGTCCACCCAGCTCTGTACCCACTACGTCCACGATGCCATCTAGCCATCTCATCTTTGGTCGCCCTCTTTTTCTTATGTTTTCTTATGATTGTTATCTTCTTCTTTTCTAAAAGTGTGTGTGTTGAGGGGGGATAGAGAAAAAAGTAGTCAAATGGGAGCTAAACAATAGAAGGTGGTTTAAATTCTGGCAGTCTAATTGGAAAGCCTTTTAAAAACACATAATTAAGGTCATTGGGTTGCAGCCTAATCACAGCACTTTGTATGTTCAATGTGAGTTACAGTGTTACATAAAAAGATTTTTTTATTTCTTTTTAAAGAGAGGCAACCTGTTGTAGCAAAGAAAGGAGTGTGAATTCTCTATTAAATTACAAATTGCCTAAACATTCCACTAAGGGAATCTGAATAGCAGCATCTTCTAAAACCCATGCAAATTTCCTTGAGGTGCAATAATAGATGTTCTCTGAGGATGGCACACTGTTTAAAAGAAACATCGTTCTGGTGCTGATAACAGAGTTGAATAGTTCATTGCTTTGAGAAGTACACTGTCTCTTTTCAGTCTCCCTGAAGGACTGGGCTGAGAGAAATGATAAGTAGAGAGGAAAACTCTCTTCAGCTCGACAGCATGATGGGGCTTGAACATTTCAGACTGTTGCCCTGTTAACAATGTGAGATCACTTGCTATGTTGTGGTGGCTTTCAGTTTGTATCACCTTTCTCTTGCACATTTTATCTTTCTCTGCCCACATGTTACACATTTGGTTCTCTTGCACATTTTATCTTTCTCTGCCCACATGTTACACATTTGCTTTAATCCCCAGACATTTCTTTCTTTCTTTCTTTCTTTATATATATATATATATATATATATATATATATATATATATATATATATATATATATATATATATATATATATATATATATATATATATATATATATATATATATATATATATATATATATATATATATATATATATATATATATGAGAGCATTGGACAATGTAAAATTATGATTTTGTGTGAAATATTGAAAAAAACAAAACAAGTTATCTTCAGATAAGTTTTTATTTTTCCAATGCATTTTGGGCCATCTCCCAAATGGCAAAAGCATCGCCATGCCCCCCAAACTAAAGACATCTACCATAAAATCATCAGAAGCAAAGATTCCAAATGCCACACTCAGCCAGAAGGAGAGAGCATAGCAGGTGATAAGCCTGACAAATTAAATATATATGAACAAAACTTGCCAAATGATGAATCTGTGCATCGAGTATTGTGTAGAATATCCAGTTAAGATGAGGGAGAGGAAAAGGTCAGGTCACAATTCACCTATGATGTCTAATAGATGGGCCAGTCACTCACAGCTTTTCTTTATTCTTCTAGGGTGACATAATGGACTAGGCCGTTCTGAAGCAGACTAAAGCCAAAATCTGAGCATTCACCAGCTTCTCCATGGAAGAAAACCACAAGATAGGAAAGTGACAGAGAGAAAGGAGAGGGGTGTTTCCTTTTGTTTTGTTGCTGTTTGATGGCAGTTCTAGTTTGTAATAAAAGTGCATGGTTTTATCACAACTCTTCCATCTGAATCCTTGGGGACAAGTATGTAGGCACAGTAGATTTCAGAGCTTTTGCAGCATTCAGTATTCTGTGAGTTTTGGGAAGATGTGACATCAAATGCTTGCATAGAAAATATAGGATGCTTTCTTTCTTCTTCCTCTACCACTGTATGTTCCATGTCCATCTAAAAAGGAGACTCACTCTCTGTTCAGGCATTATGCCTGTGATCAAATAAAGAACTGAAAGGGTGGTGGGTATGTGCACATTACCTCACCATAATGTACTCTTTCTAACAAAAGAGCAGAGCCTAAGCTATGAAAAATAATCCTGATCACATTCAGGCTTTTAAGCTTAAATCAGTCTAAAGCAGTGGCCTGGGTCACGCTCACTCAGACAGTTGAGCAGGCTGTAAATGCTGCTGTAAAATGTGTATGTGGCTGTTGTAAATGTGTTTAGGACAGACACAGACACGTTTACGGCTGTTTCCACTGCTTCTCCTACTTCCGCCACCAAAGTGACTATAATCACTTTGAGATAAACATACTTACTCTCCCTGCTCTAATTTATTAAGCTTTATGAGATTATGGAGATTTCTTTTTAAAGAACCCTTCTACCACTGTTGGATTGGGGCCGCAAAGTGGCCGTTGGGTCCTGGAGGAGACTGGTCAAGCAATGAGACACGAGGCAAGATGGAGCGAAGACCAGTGATTTATTGAAGGAAAATCATAGCATATATAGAAAAGCGGGGCTGTGTGTGATGGAATCGTCATCTGACAAGAATCACATCTCATGTTTACACGGGTTAATTGGGAACCTCTCCCGGGGAAGTTAATTAACTAAATTAAACACTGACAGGGAAACTCCATTGTTCCATGCTTATCCTGGGGTAAACATGGCCACTGTTGGTTCTAGGGCTGTAGATAATCCGTGGGTGCGATATTATCTGTTATCTGACTTGTGAGTCAGCCATCCAATTTCCCCTTGCTCGAGCTGTTTGCCAGGTCAATTGTGGGTGAATTAAACTATGGCTATTAATCCGCTCCCCAATTTCTGTCCCCTTGGAACCAAGTCTCGAGGGAGCAATCTCCCAAGTAATGGCTCTGTCAGGGACAGTATGCCAATTCCGTGAGCGGAACCCACACTCCCCCTTTACTTGTTTGATTGGACCTGACAGATGGCTCAGCGTAGGAGTGGCATCAGCTGATGTGGAGTGATGACATTCTGGGGTTCTCTCCATGGGGGACATCTCAACATCAGTGAGGGAATACATTGCACGAAACAACACACTACTGTGCCCAGTATTACCACCCCCACAATCACCTTGAGTGTCGTTTGTAACCATCCCCATGGGAACCAGGACCATAACGAATCCCACCACCCCCATGTAGCATCTTCCTTGATATTCTTAACCAAGGTATGGAGGTCTGTGAGCTGACTCTGTACCTTGTCTGAGTTGTCTGTGAGATTAAAGCAACACATGCTGTGGACAGACTCGCAATCCAAATGATGTAACAACAGAAGGTAATCGATGGCTGCTCGATTATCCAAGATTGCATGGCAAAGCTCTGTCTGCTCCTGATTAAGCAGTGCTATCGCCGAGGAGGTGTGGTTAATGGCTTTTGCCAGAGCGCAAGCCAATTGACCAATTCTCTGAGCGTTGCCGATGGCTAAGCCTGGCACGCCAAGCAAGCTGACTGCTAACGAAACATACTCAGCCTTGCTCAGAATCCTAATGTTACTATCACATGAGCTGTCTAACTGGGTGGCATGAGCGTGCCATATGTGTGAAGGAACATTCGTGCTTGGTGCAACCATGTCTCTAGTGGGAAGCAACAATGTCAAGCGACTGATACAACAAGTATACTGATTGCATGTAAAGAACCATCCTGAAGGCAAGGTAACATGAACATACATTGAATTAATAGTCTCTGGGTTATCACAAGTCCAGTTGCTGCTGCCGGGGTCGAGGCAATGGCGCTGAGGCCTGTCGACTGCGGAACAGCTGGTCATTCGAGCACAAGTAGAGTTCGAGCTGACCGCCACTCGAGGAGTGTAGAGAGTGGCTGCATCAGCCGGCAAAGCTTTGGTGACTTGGGTTCCCCAGTGCGCATACGTTGAAAAGCCAGTCTTGTAAAATGGACCGAATATCCGCTTCACTAACCAGTCACCGTTCCTGATGCGCGCATCTGGGGAATGACACACCGGGATGAGGCATGTGCTCAGGATTGAGGCAGAAGCGGTGGTCTGCCTCAGGCAAAAATCAGACTGATTGACGAGGGTTGCCAATCTTTCCCAGACGTTGTACTGCAGCTGGGCAGAGAGATCTCCGCCTGGCATCAGGTTGTTGGCTTCCAGCGAAGCTGCCTGAATGCCACCCCCCGCAAGTAGTGAGAGGATCAGGATGATGGTGGCCATCATGGAATTAGCTGTGATCAGGGAAAAAGCTGCAACCAAGATGTTCTCCGGTGTCAGCTCCTTGCCCTCGCGCCGAACGACCTGCGCTGCTTCTTGGCATAGGGACTTGGCCATCCCCCAGGTGATCTTCGGCGCTGTCATCTGCTGTCACCGCCTCCTCCGCTTGCCCCCCCCCCCGTCAGGGTGAGGTCCTCCATCTCCGGGATCGGGTCCAGGATGGCCTGGGTACACGCCATGGGACTCAAACTGAGGCTTGACGCACCGAGGTGGAATCCATATGACACCTGTAGGAGACATAATTGCAGCATACCCTCTTCCCCAGGTTACGAGTGGCGCCGGGCCCTTCCAGGAAGGATCCGGTGGCACTCGGTAACGCACCATCGGCCGCGGGAAGGCTTCCGAACGGCGGAAGTGCTTCTCCTGCGGAGTGCAATCCGAAAAAAAACATTAAGGTGATTGTACGTGAACAATACCTTAACTCTTCAAATTCAGTTTTAGTTCTTTCCAGACTCTGCTCTCTCACATAACTATTATTTCACTTATTTGTCCTCATAATCTGTAACCAATTTAACTTCATGTGATCATACAGCTCTTGTCTTTTCACGTCGTCTCTGCAAACTCGTATCCAATCTTTCAACAGGAAAATCTCATTCTTTAATAAAATTTCCTTCATCCTATCATCAATTTTTATTGGGAATTTTTTAATATCTTCCAGCTCAATTATTGGCGATATATTCGGGGATAGTTTCATTTTAACCTTCCTGAATTTTCTTTAGTAAGAACATCTTTATGCTGTAACTAATTTTCGGTAAAATTATGCATACATGGTAGAGCAAGGTTTTGTTGGACAGTAACTCCCAGCTCTTCTCAATATTATCTGTGTTGGCCATAGCTTATTGGAACTGCGTAGTGACCATCTGGCTAAATGGGCAGTATAGAAATGGACTGAACGAACAAATGAACAAACCTTCTAGAATACCCCCTCTGAATTCTGCCACAAAATGGATGTAGGAAGGCAGAGAAAGAAGTGGTGGACATTGTACATCACCAGCCACTGGCTAAAGGACAGGGCTGTCAGCTTATATTTAACTTGGCCCTGTCCTTTGCTGCCAGACAATGGCTCACCCACCCAAAATGTCTGGGTTGCTGAATGGGTCTGGATAGGAATTTTGGACTTGGATATTTATTTATTTATTTACACTTATATCCCGCCCCTCTAGGGAAAAATCATTCCTACTCAGGGCAGCTAACATAATAAAAATAGTATATCCTGTTTGATAATGCAAGAAAAAGTATCCCAAGTGATTTTTTTTTTGGCCTATTCCATTCTGTTTACATTTCTGCAGATCTATGTGGCTCATATAGAAATAGGTCACATTTGGCTTATAGGGTGGGTATTGCTGGTTTGGGGTGGTAATAATCCCAAAAGTGGCCAAATGGTAACAACCAGAAAAATGAAGAAATAACCGTTTGAGGCTGATGAATAAACAATATTCCAGTCAATATATTTATTGTCCACTTATATTAAACAATATAACTTCTCCGTGAGAACGGTAAACTTGTTGACAGCACAAGAATAAATCGCTCCAAAAATAAGTATTGTTCTCAACTATTATTAACTTGTATTGAAACAAAATAGGACTTCTCTGTAGAAACTTGTTAACAGCACAAGAATATATCACTCCAAAGGTAAGTATAATCTTCAACCGGATACTTCCACCAAAATGAAAAATGTAGACTAAATATCTTGCAGGGCTAAAAAAATCCCTATGTACATGCCCAAGTCTTCTTTATATAACAGTATAATCTCCACTTCAACACTCTCTGTAAATTCCACTTTCTTTTTTTTATTAATAATTTTTATTAATTCTTTTTCAAAAAAATATACAAACATACATATAACGATACATCATAAAACATAACAAAAATACATAAGCTTCATAAAAAAACCACATAGATGATAGTTGAACTATTATCTATTATAGTACACGTACTATTGAATATCTACATTAAAAATTAACACAGTAACTATAACCTTCATAAAATCTTTCAATATTACCATTGTTAATTAACAACTATCAAACTCCGAGTTTCACTTTACAAATCACCCAGTGTATATTTACATTGCCCCGGAGAGTTCGGTCTCAGTATTATCTCCAAAAACTACTTTGAGATGGTACAGGTCTACAGCATTCCATACCCATAAGGGAGTGATCTACAAAAGGCTTCCAAATACTCCAGAATCTATTTTCCTTCAATTTATCCCTTTTTACTTTTATCTCCCATGTCAATTTATCATTAAGTGCTAGGTTCCACATTTCCTTATACCATTCTCCCGTCTGTATAGATACATCATTTTTCCAGTTTCTAGAAATACATTGTCTACCCGTAGTTAACATTATTTCTAATAACTCTTTTTCCTCCTTGTTTAAACACATACCTTCCACATCTGTTAGCATAATGGTACCTGATGCCAGTTTAATTTTCTTACCCATTATTTCCCCTACCTCTTTTTCTATTCTTCTACAAAAATCATTTATCATTTTGCAACTCCACCACATATGCTCATAAGTTCCAACAGTGTCTTTACATCTCCAACATAAACTATCCCTTTTATTATCAATCTGATGTAACCTCAGTGGTGTCAGGTACCACTGCCACAACATTTTATAATTATGTTCCTTAATTCTTACTGACATAGTTCTCATTATCCTCTTTTTCCACTTATTTCTCCACTCGTCATTTCCTAGCGTTATATTCAGATCCTGTTCCCACTTCAATTTCAAATCTTCCTGTGGATCATTCCCCTTGTTTATTAAAGCATAAAGTTTGCTTACTAGACCCTTAATGCTTTTGTCTCCTTTTCGGATTTTCAAAACCAATTCCTCAAATTCCATCTTTTCTCTATCTATACATAATTCTCTTCTATATTTTTTGTTCCAGTTGTCAACCTTCATTTTCTGAAACCAATCCAATTTTAACTGTTCAAACAATTTTTTTCTTTTTAATTTCATCTCCACAGATCCTTAACCATTCTTTCACCAAGGAAACTTCATTTTTATCCAGTATTTCCTTTATTTTTTTATCTATTTTTATCAGAAAACACGCCATGTCTGCAAATTCCAAAATTGGAGAGACATCTGGGACCAAATCCTTCTTTAATCTTTTCCACACCTTCATGAGTCCCCTCATCATAATATTGCTTGTAGCTATCATTTTAACCTTACCTCCCCAAAAAATCATTTTACCAATATTCCTATAATCTTTTATCTCAATCTCCTCCCAAATTACTTTTCCTCTTGCCAAAATCTTCACAACATTCTTAATTTGAAATGCACGGTAATACGCTAACAAATTTGGCATTCCCAAACCCCCTTCTTTCTGAGGCAGGTACCAGAATTTCTTTGGCAATCTAGATTTGTTACCTCCATTGCAAAAATTATTAAACATCTTTTGAAGCTCATTAATCTCTTTTTCCTTCAATTGGATTGCAAGTGCATCAAATAGGAAATTAATCCTCGGCAACATCATTTTGCAGATTGCAATCCTCCCAAACCATGACAACTTCAACTTCTGAAGACTTTGTATTCTAATCTTAAATTCTGTTTTCAAGCTATCATAGCTCAATCTTTTAAGTTCTTCCAATCTATTTGAAATAATTATCCCCAAATATTTCACCTTATCTTTAATTTGTATATTAGATAACCCCACCATCTTTTCCTTCTCCTCTTCCCCCATATTACATAGCATCATTTCCGATTTATCCCAATTTATCATCAACCCTGTTATATCCTCAAAATCCTCTATTTGCGCTTTAATCCTATCCAGTGCCCCCTCTGGATGCTTCACCATTAACAGTGTATCATCTGCATACATACTTACTTTGTTGCCCATTATCCCTTCTATACTTGAATCCTCCCTTATATTTTTAGCCAAAATTTCCATTGACATAATGAACAAGATAGGGGACAGAGGGCAACCCTGTCTAGTACCTGCCTCAAGCTTTACCTCATCTGTAACCTCATCATTTACTCTAATCCTAGCAATCCCTTTTTGATATAACAAATCAATTACCCTTCTAAATCTGTCCCCAAATCCATAGCTTTTAACTATTTCCTTAATCGAAGACCATTGTAACGAATCAAATGCCTTAAAAATATCCAAAGATAATAACCCCACCTTTTCCTTCGTTTGGTTAACATTATCAATTAAATCTAGCACCCTCCTGGTCAAATCAGCCATATGCCTTCCTTTTAAAAAACCTACTTGATCAGCATTTATATATTCTCCCATAAATTTATTTAAACGATTAGCCAGTATTGCTGTGAAGATCTTGGCATCTTGGTTTATAAGAGAAATTGGTCTATAAGATTCCACTTTTTCCAAATTCTTTCCCAATTTTGGCAGCAGAACAATTGTAGTCCTATACCATGAAGTCGGAATTTGTCCACCATCTAAAATATAATTATATAACTTTACGAGCTTTGGTACCACAACATCTTTAAATTCCTTATAAAACTCGGTCGATAGTCCATCATCTCCCGGGGCTTTCCCCAGCTTCAAACCACTAATTACTTCCTTTACCTCTTTCTCGGAAACCTGTTCTTCCATTTTGTCCGGGTGTTCATGCTTTATTCCGTTCCCTAACTGCCTCTCGAAAATCCCTTTAAGCTTCCCCACATCTATCTCTTTTTTTGCATATAGTGCTTGATAAAAATCCTTCACAATTTTACATTTATCACTAACTTTATTACACCTTATCCCTTGTTTGTTAACCAAAACCCCAATTTCCCTTTTTTCCTTTTTAGCTTTAGCCACTCCTGCCAATAATCTTGAGTTTTTGTTGCTAAATTCAAAATACTCTCTATTTAAATATATCAAATCTCTTTTTACTTTTTCTATATCCTTACCCAATAATTCTGCATTGAGTCTTTGTAATTAGGCGAAGATTTTCTTTTTTGAGTGTTCTTCTTGTAATTGTTTTATTTCTTTTTCTTTTTCCTCCTGTGCTACCTTATACTTTCTATACTTAATACTTGCCAACTTTATACTTTCCCCTCTAAAAACTGACTTCATGGCATCCCAAACCACATTAAAATTTACCTCTTCATTATCGTTCCACTGCCAGCTTTCCATCCAACTTTCTGTAATTTGTTCTTTACATTTTTGGTCTTTGAATGAGTTGGGATCATATCTCCAATTTCTTCCACTCCTATTATCCTATGCAGGCGCACCCCCAAAAGAAAGACTCAGACACTGGCATATGGATAAAGGCATTGGGCCACTTTTATTGAATAATGCCCTAGTCCGAATTATAACTTTCAATTGGTGTATAAATCCAATTGTAATTCATAGGCAAGCAGGCAGCAGTAACACTGGTAAGGTTCCTCCCAAAATTGCCAATGATAATTGGCTACAATGTATCCATTTGTATCAATTTGTTTGTTGACACAAACAAATTGTTGACCGGAGTCAATAAACTATCTACTGACCCCACCCTATGACGTGTATCCGTCAAATCACGGGGTGATGCATGCTGAAAAGCTCCTGCCATCACCCCTTGCCTGGTTCGTCGTTAACCGGTCAAAGCTATTACACCTGTACCTGTCTAAGTGTTGGCCAGTCAATTGCGAACCTGCCGGATACCTATGGGTCATAAATCTTTACCTTACCAGTGCTACCCGCCACACGGGGAGGCTTCAATGAAGACTCACCGCCCCGCCCCCCTAGACCGTCAGCTCGGTCAACAGGCCTGCTTGCAAATCTTCCAAAAAGAGGTTCATACCTCTAGCCGACAGGTGGACCCCATCCCCTGCATAAAGATCATGATTTTGTAAACTAATCGTGGGGTGTCGGATGACCATCCCCAAACCCTTGTCTGCAAAGAACCGGGCAACAGCCCTGTTCACCGAGCAGCGAGCGCGGTCAAGGGCACGGAGGCCAATACCTCCCCTGTATGAATGACGTGGTACGATGTCCGACCATAGCAGCCTTGTGGACGGCCACACATAATGCAAATAAGCTAGGTCACTGCAAATCGTGAATTTTAAGGAAAGGCCAGTGACCTGGGCAAGGTCATTGCCCCTGAGGTGCAGTACAAGGACATCAGGCGGTTCAGCATCCCTGATGGAAAACAGGAATGGCAACAGTTCCCGCCATCTCATTCCGCGCTTACCGCACCAACGTATACGTGCGGTTGCACGCAGTCCAAGCTGGGGTCCCCACTCTGTCGCCGCAGTATACTGCACTGCCCAGTGCATGTAACTGTGGCCCACCAGCCATACTGCCACCGGTGTGCGGGGACACACAGGGTCTGTAAAAGAAGAAAAGAGAACAATGACTTAACTGGTACTCATATCTGAAGAGGGCGAACATATAATGCAAAACGCATAGATCCCCATCTTCCCATACGGCGTATATCAGCCTCAGAGTACCCAAATGCAGCCGCAGTGGATGCAGCACCTATCCTAAATGAATGGGTGCCGTAACGAGCCCCGGGGAAGCCAACACTGGATAGTGCCATTCCGGTCACCCTCCAAAATTGAAATTTAGTAAGGGGAGACCCATCCTGGTGGCAGAAAAATGGGCCAGGGTGCGCGCCACGCACTGCCAAGAACTCCTGTAGGGCACCAGCCGGACAGATGTCTGCAATGGAACATCGTAGCAGTCTAACTCCACTGCCTACGCCGTGCTGATCAATCTTTGAGGACCGTATCCTCAACTGAGCCCACTCATTAGTGACATAGACATCATCGAGTTCCAGTGCCCTACGAGTCGCATCCGCCTTAGACAGTAGTACCAACTCACTGATGCGGAGCGCTCCAAAGAAGGCCACCGTGGTAGCTGCATGAAAAAGAGCCACCTCATAATTATCAAAACACAGATTATGCCAGCCTTGTGCAAGGTGGGTCAGTACCTCTGGTGAAATTGGGTGGCGAGTGTCCGGGCGGCGGCCACGTTCCCGTGTCCACCCCTCCAAAACATGACAGATGCGGAAATCATTCACGCTGTCAGCAAAACCCCTCACTTTGGCCATAAATGCCAGTGCCGACAGCCTGGATGCTATAGTGCGAGGAGCCAAACCCTGACTGTGTAAATGAACCATAAATTGTAAAACTTGTTCGAATGGAATGGGCCACACTTCGGGCAACTGAAGTTGCACACAAAAGGTTCAAAATTGAACGAAAGCATGTTGATACGCCTTACGCGTGCGAGGTGCCAAAGACATGCCGATCGCCAGGTTCACCTCTCCTTGCCAAATGTCCAAATCTCGGCCGAGAGTGGCGAGGGGAATTCCTCTGCTTCCGGAGCCAAGGCACGGAACCGGGGGATCTGCAGGTGGGATAAAGCATCAGCAATATCATTATTAATGCCTGCTACATGTCTGGCCTTAAAAAGCACATTCAGGCGTAGGCAACGTAACACAAACTGACGAACTAACGCCATCACCCTGGGTGACTTAGACATCTGAGCATTGACAATGTGCACTACTGCCGCATTGTCACACCAAAAATGGACCACTGAGTCGGCCCACTCCTCGCCCCATAGCATCAAAGCTCCCAGGATTGGAAAAAACTCAAGGAATGTAAGATCGCGGAGGCGATCCGTGCCCCGCCATGCTGGAGGCCATTGGCCATAAGCCCACCTCCCCTCAAAGTAAATCCCATATCCCAGGGAGCCGGAGGCATCCAACTGTACTTGGAATCTAGGGGAAACCAGAAGGTCGGATCTCCAGAAAGAGACCCCATTAAATTCCCGCAGGAATTTAAGCCAAACCAAAAGGTCAGCTCGCATGCCCTTGGTCAGTCGGACCCTGTGGTGGCGCCTTAACAGGCCAGACATGGCATCATATAGGCGCCGCGCAAATGCTCTGCCAGGCATCACCACCCAGCAGGCAAAGTTAAGATGGCCATGAAGTACCTGAAGCTCACGAAGTGACACCTTATGTTTGGCCAGCAAGGCCAAAATCATCGCGGATATCCGGGTGACTTTGTCAATGGGTAAGCGGGATGCCTGTGCGACCGTGTCAATTTCAATACCCAGAAATGTGAGCGTAGTGGATGGGCCCTTGGTATTTTTGGTCGCTAAAGGGACACCCAGTTCCCGCATTAGCGTCTGAAATGTAGTGAGGAGACGCGTGCACGTGTCTGAGCCCCGTTCACCCCCAAACAAAAAGTCATCGAGGTAATGGGCTACAGACCGAGACCCGGACCTGCGAACAAAGGCCCACTGAAGGAAAGTGCTAAAACGTTCGAATGCTGAACAGGAAATAGAGCAGCCAAAAGGCATGGCCTTGTCTACATAGAACTTCCCTTGGAATCTAAAACCCAATAGCTCAAAGTCCCCCGGGTGCACTGGCAGTAATCGGAATGCCGATTTAATGTCACATTTTGCCAGGAGGGCACCAGGACCACAAGAGGGCACCATCCGTAGGGCTTGGTCAAACGACGTATACCTGACCGAACAAAGGTCATCAGGAATAGCATCATTGACAGAAGAACCCGCCGGGTACGATAGATGGTGGATTAAACTGAATTCACCCGGGGTCTTTTTAGGTATTAGCCCCAGAGGGGAGACCTTCAGGTTAGGGAAGGGTGGTTCGGCAAAGGGGCCCGCCACCCTCTTGGCCTCTACTTCTTTGGCAATACTCAGGGCAGCTATCTCCTCTTTACCCTTCAGGGAAAGTAAATTGGGGGCATCTTGGAGTCCCTGCACCCCTTTGAATGGGATACGAAAGCCCCACTGGTAACCCTCCAGGAGGTACCTCGCATCCTCCCTCCTTGGATAAGTTGAGAGCCATCACTCCAACATATACACATTAACTGGGGAGGGGGCCTTTTGACTGGCTAGCTCCATCCGCAGAAGCTCTGCCCGCTCCCTGTCCACCTCTACCTCTGCCCCGTGACCCACCGGCCCGCGGGCACACGGCGGCGGCATGGGGGCCAGCGCAAGAGGGACACTCGTGCTTATATCGGCACTGTCGCTTATTGCACACGCCATTAGCCGAGAAGCTCCAACACAGCAAGCGTGCTGGAACCCTCTGCCCCGCCGGCTGGCGGGGAGCCTGTGTTGGAGCAGCTCGCTGCACGGCATGGCCACAATGGTACCTATCCCCAGGTGCCGGACGCGTGGGGGTCATGTACAAGAGGCACAATTTTTGACAGGGCTCATCCCATCTCATCTCCGGGTGAAGGGGCACCCGCATTCTAAATTCCTCATCGTAAGGCAACCACGATGGGCCAGGGAAATCCACCATCGCCCTGTAAATATTGTCCAAGTATTGGACCATAGGAATGGCCAGATCAGGCCGGGCCCTAAGGTATACCGCCATATAAATAAGATATGCCGGCAACCAGTTGGCCCAGGTGCGTGGTGGCTTACGACGACGAGACAATTCCTTGTCTCTGTCATCCTGTCCCTCTCTCTCTTCCTTAGTGGGCTCACGGTTCAGTAGGGAGAATATATCCACGTACTCCCCCCGCCAAATCTTCTCCCTCGTGACCTGGGACAAATGATCACCAAGGGGCAAGGAATAACCAGCCGTCAGCAAAGCCGTCACCGGCACACTATGTGTAGGGGGCATACGCAGCGGGACCTGGATAGCCCCTGCAATGCCCAGCACTGCCCTGGGGGCGGAAACCCCCGCCCTCAATGAGGTGCCATTTTGAAACCAAGGGGCACTGGGATAGACTGGTAACTGATGCCCACTCGCCTCAACTTGACGAGGCCAGGGCCACTGAACCCCACCACTGGAAGTGGGCTGTGATGTAGGTGTGCTAATTTGAATCTGATACTCACTAGGTGCACCCCCGTGAGCCGCCCCCACCGGGGGTTCCGGCCCACAGCGGGTTTCGGCGCTCGCGACCGGAATCGAGCTCTGGGGCCACACCTGATTACTCCCCATCTGCAGATCTGGATGAACAGGGAGCTGCGAGACACCGGCAGGCACAGGCCGGAGCGTCTCAAGCAGCTCAACCCGGCTGGCCGCCTGATGCAGCGTGGCGGCCATCGAGGTAGCCGGTGCACACAAAGCGGCCCCTGCAGAAAGAGAAGCGCCCCCTCCCACAGGAGGCTGTGCAATGCCCAAGGATGCCTCCAGCACTGCTAAACGTGCTAGCAAAGCATCCACTGCCACAGAGCCCCCAGCATAAGGCGGGCCGGGTTGGCCGGAAGACCCACTAGGCAGTTGGAACGGGACACCGAAAGGAGAGCCAGGGCCAGAATAGGGCCATGCCCAAAACTCCGGCCCATGAGGGGCTGGAGGAGGAACGGGTTGTGCGCCCGCACCAGGCCCTCCCCCGCTGCCTTGACCCATGGCCGGTAAAGGCGGGCCGAGAGCCGAAGCCCCTGAGGGGCCAGCCTGTGGCTGGCCAGCCAAGCCCTGCTGCCAAGTGCCAGCCTGAATCGCCCCACCGGTATCGGTGGGCAAGGCAGGCATAGTGCCCTGCGGCGGGGGCGCAGCCCTGGTCCTCTGACCTGATGGCTGTGCCCCATCCTGCGCAGGGCCAGGGAAAGTCCTCCCCTTTGGCCGCAGCTTCATCGCCGGTGCCTTCCGTTTGGGAGGCATGTCTTCCAAGAAAAGTAGGATCCCTTCCGAGGGATCAAAAAACCTAGCGCCAAAGCACGCAGTAGCCAAGCGAACCAAGGTACTGCGTGTGAATCCTCCTTTCCCAGCCGGGAAAGGCTTGAGGGCTAAGCAGCCGAAGACTGGAAAAATAAACAGCGACGGAGAAAACTTCCCCTCTCCGTCGCTATTTCTAAAATGGCAGCTCGTCTGCCTCGTGGCCACCCCTTTTATAGAGGGGTGGCCACGCCCCCTAACTCACCCGGATGTCTGAGTCCGGGTGGGGTGGGGGCCGCAAAGAGCGCAGCGGCCATTTTGGCGCCGCGCTTTCATTTGTGTCCTCAATTCCAAAAACACTTTAGCATGATCTGATTCCTTGAAAATTCCTATTTCAATTCCCTCAATATTTTTAACCATGTTTTCCATTAAAAATACATAATCTATTCTAGAGTAGGACCCATGAACATGTGAAAAATAAGAATATGCCCTTCTGAGCCCTTAATCTCTCTCCAAGAATTCTTCAGTCCCAACGCAACCATCCAATTATCTAGAACATTCCCTTTCATACCTGCTCCACACCTTGCTAGGTTCGTACAGTCTAAATTTGACCTTATCAAATTAAAATCTCCAGCCACAATCATCTTTGCCACTTTTTCTAACACCACAATTTTACGAACTTTTTCTAAAAATTCCGCTTGATGTTCATTTGGAGCGTAAATATTCACCAAAACTATTTCCTCATCATCAATTTTCCCTCTCACAATCAGATATCTACCTTTTTGGTCAACAATACTTTTTGTTATCTCAAATCCTAATCTTTTAGAAATCATAATTGCAAATCCTCTTGCTTTTGAGGTACCAAACGCCATTTCATAATGTTGTATCCACCCTAGAAAGATTTTGTTTGTATCCTTTGATTTTTGATGCATTTCCTGTAAAAACACTATATCGTGTCTATCTTTCTTCAATGCCAATTCTAACCTCCTCCTCTTAAGGACAGAACCTGTACCCTTTACATTCCAAGTTAATACTTTAATATTTCTCATAATTTATTACAATTTCATCTTCTCTAACTTCCAAACTCTCCATTAGGCATGCTACCACAAACCCCTTACCACTAAGAAAAAAATATATACATAAAACACACAATATCACTCTCCCCACTTTCTTTGAAAAAAAAGGCGCCTTCGATATCCAAAGAGGGGAGAAGGGGGGACATGAAAGATGTGCGTATAAATTAATGCACCGCGCATCTCACCTTTCTACATTCTTGAATAATATAAAAAATTATTACATCATAACCCATTGCTCACTGCTCCTTACTTGCCTCCTCCTCCACCATGATCAATGACAACTCCTCCTCTTCTCTTCCCTGCGGAGCTCCACCCGTAGCACCACCGGCATCTGCCCCCTCATAATCTCTTCTTATGGTCCCCGATTCCAACAAATCTTTTCTAAGAGTTACCCACTCCTCCGAACCCGCTTTAACAAGGTCAAGCAAACTCAAGTACTCCAATGGATCGGTCCTCTCATCAATAACCTGCATTTTTTTCCATAAAAAAATCGCAATTGCTGTGGAAATCTCCAATTGTACCTTACACCTTTGTTCGTCAACAATTTGGTTACCGGTTTCATCTTATATCTCCAAACTCTTTCCTTCATTGAAATATCATTGTATACTTCCACATCAGACGAGAAGAAAGGGGCGCAAACAGTGAAGAGCTCAACTAGGAAAAAAACGTTTGAAGAGGCACCTTGGCTAAAAAGAAGAGTAAGACCGTCGTGGTTGCATAAAAGTCTTTATAAGTGTAAATATTGCCAGAAACGTGGTAACTTAGAAATTTCCTCTATGGGTAAAGACAAAAACTGTAGCTTATCGCTGGTAAATGAGATAATGAGCCAAGATGAACAAAAATAAGCTGTACAAGCATGGAAATTCACTGAAATAGCGATTAAGTCGATACTAGTTAGTGCAACTTTTCGAATGAGAAATATCTTCTTCAAGGAGATCTATATATAGAAATTACATATGAAGCAAAATGATTAACATGGCTGAATATAAAGAACATAAGCACACACAAGTATATAATATATATAAAAAATGAGAATACAAGCTTACCAACGTGTAAAGCTGATTTCTTAAACCCGCGTCCTGCCTCCGCTCAAACTATTAGGTGCATATGGACGTTGAAAGGTGTAAGGGAAACAGCTGCCTTTATCACAGTTAAAGACTGACTCATGTGTAGCTAATAGCTAGGTTAGTACTGCCCCAGGTGATGAGGATTATACTCCTACAGGAACGCTGCCAAATCGAGCTCCTGGTTTAACCCATTTGGATACATTGTGTCGAAAAAATGAATGAAAAATGCTTCCCTTTGTCTCAATTTTTTGTTAATGTCACATCTTTCAAATGGTTTTGGTCTTACAGTCTCTAATACCACAAAACGGAAGTCCCTGTCCGTATGACGCTTTTCAATATAATGAGAGACCAAAGGGGCTTCTGTGACCTGATGTCTAATTTTGGACCTGTGTTCCGAGATCCGCTGTCTGAGGGGTCTACTGGTAAGACCCACATAACGCTTCTGGCAGGGGCATTCCCACATGTAAATAACACATTTGCTGGCACAACTTGAGAGGGATTGCAAGGTAAATGTTAAACCCTTATTGGGAACATCAATATCCTTAGTTTCCCAAGAAAATTGGCAAACTGTACAGGAGTGGCATTTGTAATGTCCTATGGGGAGCAATTTATCATTGAGTTTATGTCTGGCAGTGTGATCTGATCGTACTAGCATGTTACTGATTGATCGCGCTCTCCTGAAACCAATCAATGGCCTGTCCTGACAACCTGGGAGGTCCTGAACCAGATGCCAATGTTTGTAAATAATATTCTTTACTCTGTTGGCCATTGGTGAATATTCAAAGGAGCACCTAATAATATTGCCCCCACCTCGTTTTTTCCTGTCAAACAAGCACTTTCTGGGAGTATCCCTAACTCGTTGGAGTGCCGAATTAATGATATGCATGGGGTAACCTCTATTGTTAAGTTTGGATAGAATTTCGGAAGCAGATTTATGAAAGTCAGCGGGTGCAGAAGAGTTTCTTTTGGCACGAGCAAAAAGCCCAAAAGGAATGTTATTCCTGACAAAGGCTGGATGATGAGAGGAATATGCTAAATACGGATTTCTATCCGTTGGTTTCCTGTACAATTTAACCGCCACCTTCCTAGACCCTGAAATATAAACCTCCACATCCAAGAATGGAATGGAGGAAGTATGGTGATGGGGGGTAAAGCGTAAATTATTGTCAATGGAATTAATCCATTGTACAAATTGGTGAACAATGTCATAAGAGTCAAGAATAAAAAATAGGTCATCAATGAATCTGCCATAATATATAATATGACTTAAATGGGGGTTGGAGGAATGATGGATATGAAGACTTTCAAAATTGTTCAAGTACATGTTAGCGACAGAGGGGGCCAGTGGGGACCCCATGGCCACGCCCCTTACCTGTAAGTAGAACGATTTATCGAATCTGAAATAATTGTGTTCAAAGATGATATCTAATAAGTCCATTAAAAAATGTGTTGGTGGAAGTAGAGATGCTCTAGAATCCAACTTATCCTGGACAATAGTCCTGGCCTCCTCAAGGGGTATATTGGTGTAGAGCACTTCCACATCAAGTGTAAGGAGCACCCCCATCGGAGGGACCTCCAAGCCCTCTACCTGTGAAATAAAATGTGTGGTGTCTTTAATAAATGAAGGAGTTTGTCTAGCGTATGGGTTAATGAAAGAATCCAAATACTTGGCAATGGGTTCGAGGGCGGAGTTTACTCTGGAGATGATTGGCCTGGCGGGGGTGGGCATACCCTGGATTCTGGGCTTGTGGATTTTAGGAATCAGATGAAAAATGGGAGTTCTAGGGTATTCATTATACAAAAACTTAGCAGTGTTTTGTGTAATATAGCCCAGAGAAATGCCCTCAAATATAACCGTTTTAATGATGTTCATGACATGATGAGTCGGATCGTTTTTGATGTTTAAGTAGGATGACTCATCGCCCAATTGTCTAGTTGCCTCCGCCGTGTAATCTGAGGTATCTAATACCACTATTCCTCCACCCTTATCTGCCTTTTTTATGACAATAGAAGAATCTTGTGCTAACTCATTTAAGGTGGCATGATCTTGTTTAGATAAATTATGCCAACCTTTGGTGTGGCTCTTCTCAATGTGCAACAAATCCCGCAGTACCTGTTTATGGAAAACATCAATGGCAGGGTCGTCTACTGGTGGGTTAAATTGAGACTTAGGTTTAAAAATGTCCCTGGACTGTGAGTCTATCCCCTTAAAAAAAACCTTCAATTTAAGCAATCTAATGAGTTTAAACATATCAACACAAGTGTTGAAGGAACGGTAATGGGGAGTGGGAACAAAAGTAAGACCCAGTGAAAGTAGACGTACCTCATTGTTTGACAACGGTCTGGAGGACAAATTGAAAACTATGTTTTCCTGCCCCCCCCCCCCCCCCCGCAGAGTCCTTCTTTTCCCTAAAAAAGAATTGGAGCGTTGCTGCAAGCCTTGTCGATTCCTGGTTCTGAAATCATAAGTCTTTTGTTGGGACTCATCACAGGAGGTAGATGGGGCATCGGAATCCGAAGTCTCAAAGTCCGAAGAGAAAGTTTGGTCTTTCCAAGTAACACGCTTAGGACGAGAAGATCCTTGCTGAAAACTCTTACTCTTCTTTTTAGCCAAGGTGCCTCTTCAAACGGTTTTTTTCCTACTTCCACATCAGAGCCATCGATTTTTAGGGCGCCAGAACCAGCTTGTTTTTAAAAAAGCCATTACTCTAAGTTTATCTCCCCAATATATCCACTTGTATGAGTCCCACAGGGAAGAAAGAAAGAAAAAAATCCCTGAGCTCCAACTTTTGATAAAAGAAAGAAAAGGAGGAATAGAAAGAGAAAAAATGAAAACGATAATCCACACAGCGAAGGAGTAAAAAAATAATAGTAATCCCTCTCTTAGAGCGAACAAAACGAAACAAAACGAAACTTCCTTTTCCCAGCGGCTGCGGCAGCTTCAGGGGGGAACCCCTCCTCCTTCTTCTCCAAGTCAGCGAACTCTTTTATTTTTAGAAGAAAACTGCTTTTCCTTCAAAAAACGCTGGAATAACCAATATCTCGAACCCAATCGCTTTCTTCTATAACCACTTTTCAAGACCACCAAATCACTCCGCAGCTCCCCTGGAACATTCAGAAGCCATTATCCAAAAAACAACCACTTCGAATTCCAAGATCGCCGCCATTATCATCTCATCCGCCACCCTTCTATCCTCTTCTACACACTCTTGCCAACTCCAAACTCTTCAGAGCAAAGCAATCCACTATCACCTCTAGCTCCCGTCAGTATATCATTTAGTTAGCTCACTTTCTTGCTGATTTTTCCACTTTTCTCGAATCACCGCCGTCTTGCTGGTCCCGTTCTCAGCTCCTCGGCTGGGGAAACCGTGGCTTCCGTCGCACACCTCTCCCACCGAGGATACCTCCCAAACTTCGACTGCCCTGCAGCAACTTTTCCGAGCAGGCAAGGAGGAGTCTTATCGCCACAAAATATCTCTGCAATTTACTCCATTAGAACATTATTCTCATTAATTACCACTTTGATAAGCGCGAGCACCTAAATCGAGATGTTACTCTCTGGCCATCTTAGCCACGCCCCCAAATTCCACTTTCTCAAAGCCAGACTAGTTACACAGCTTTTCAAGAGATTTCGTCAGGAGAAAACTGGAAATCTATCTGTAGAATAAAGAACAATCATAAATGTTGACTAAACTATACAATACATTCATACACATCACCCCTTCCTGGTTATAACATACAAAAATTCCTGAAATACCTTACTCTTTTCCATCCCACAAGCCTCTTCTGCATACTCTGTAAGTGCTCTTGGATGTTAGTGATGAACTAATGCACCTAATCGCATGGTAGCCATGAGTCTCTCAAGGTGTTATTTGTTGACATGGCCACTGGGTATGTGCTGCAATTTATGTGAAACAGGTGCACACACAGGTGAGCATCACAAGACAACTTGGCAGTACAACATCAATTCATGTGAACAGAGTTGCAAATGCTCGTGGTGATGTCTCCCCAACTTAACTGACCTGTGCACAGCTGGTGAGACACAGCACTGCACAAAGGCCAGGGACTCCCATATATGGGCTAGAGAAGTGGCTAAGGGACCTGATTTAGTACTAGTGGCTAAGGGACCTAGGCTGCACAGCACTGCCTTAGACACCACTACAGAGTAAGAGGCATTTTAAATTAAATAAAACATGGCCAAAGTTTTAACCCAACTTCATGTGTCCTGCCTATTTGTTTGCCAGGTCAGGGGGCAAGATATGATTTTTCCATCCCAGATGCAGAGGAATGAGCACAGTGTTCAAAAGCAGCACAAAATACCTGTCCATATTTAACTTTTTGTAGTCAAAATCACCTCTAGAAGTACTTTGAGAGGTGCTACAAAATAAAGTAGAAAATATGCAAGCGCAGTGCCAAAATGGCCGCCATGCTCTTTGCGCCCCCCCCACCCGGACTCAGACATCCGGGTGAGTTAGGGGGGCATGGCCTCCCTCTTTAAAAGGGGTGGCCACGAGGCAGCTTGGCTGCCATTTTGGAAGCGACAGAGCAGAGAAGTTCGCTCCACCACTTTCTCCCCGGCTTTTGCCCCGCACTCCTTGAAGGGACTTTTCTGATTTTATTACTATTCTGCTTGGTAGGCATGGCTCCCAAGCGCAAGGCAATGGCTACCAAGCCGTGGCCGAGGGGGAGGGCTCTGCCCACCCACCCCCACATCTAGGGGGCCGCCCCTGGGCCGGAGGGCTCGGGCAGTGCCCCCGCAACAGGGTGGTAGGGTAGGTTTAGCCACTACCACCAATGCGGGCGAACAGGCTTCTGCCTACCTGCCCGGTGTCAGGATTCAGACAGGGGCGGCACAGGCTGGCCCCTCTGGGGTCCCTACCCCTGTAGGGTCTTTGCCCGGTTCTGGGCACGGTGGCCCACTTTGGCCTAGTGCGGGTTTCTGCCCCACCATTCTCCCAGCCCCACATGGGCCGGATTACTGGTCATGGCCCTATTCGGGCCCGGGATCCCCATTCGGGTTTGTCCTGCCGCAATTGCCCGGTGGGCCATTCGGCCCACCCGGCCCACCTTATCCAGGTTGGTCTGAGGCTGTTGATTCCCTCCTTGCACGCATTTCGGTGCTGGAGGCATCAATGGGCATTGCCCCGCCACCTTCCGAAGGTGAGTTTGCAAATTCTGCAATTCCGGCCCACACGTCGGCCACCGCTGTCCAATGGGCTGCTACCAGGGTCGAGCTGCTTGAAGCTATCAGGCCAGCCCAAGCTGGCGCCTGACAGCTCCCCGCCAGATCATCGCAACTGGGCTTGCCGCCGGGGAGCAGTCCTGCATGGCAGGGGTGCAGCAGCACAAAGAGCTTGATATCCATCGCAAGCTCCGACGCCTGCCATGGGCCAGAACCCCCAGTGGGGGCGGCTCACGGGGGTGCACCGGGTGTTTCACGGGGGTGCACCGGGTGAGTATCCTGGTCAATTGAGTACACCAGTGACACTACCTAGCAACACTGGGGGGGGGGGGTACAGTGGCCATGACCACGACAGGTTACTTTGGGAGGACAGTTGTATCCGCACTGTCCCGTTAACTCTTGGTTCCCCAATTACCCCCCGGTTATGACAGGGGTGACCGCCCCTATGGGTATGCCTAATGTTTCAGGGGTTGTCCAGGGCCCACTGTGCACACCCTTGATTCAATCTGTGCCAACTGCGGCCCTGCCGACGGCCGGTTATTCCTTGCCCCTGAGTGACCATCTCTCCCAGGCGACGAGGGAGAAGATTTGGCGGGGGGAATATGTGGACATTTTCTCCCTCCTAAACCGTGAGCCCACCAAGGAAGAGAGGGAAGAGCAGGACGATAGGGACAAGGAGTTGTCCCGTCGTCGTAAGCCACCACGCACCTGGGACAATTGGTTACCGGCCTATATCATTTATATGGCAGTATAGCTGAGGGCACGCCCTGACTTGGCCATTCCGATGGTACAATACCTGAATAATATTTACTGGGCAGTAGTGAATTTCCCTGCCCCGTCATGGTTGGCCTATGACGAGGAGTTTTGGATGAGAGTGGCCCTCCATCCTGAGATGAGGTGGGACGAGCCCTGCCAGCAATTGTGGATCTTGTACATGACCCCCACGCGGCCGGCGCCTGGTGACCGGTACAATTGCGGCCACGCCGTGCAGCGGGCGGCTGCTACACAGGTTCCCCGCCAGACAGCGGGGCAGGGGGTTCCAGCCCGCCTGCTGTGTTGGAGCTTCTCCGCCAGCGGAGTGTGCAACAAGTGTCAGTGTCGGTTCCGGCATGAGTGCCCCTCTTGTTCTGGCCCTCACGCCGCCTCCGCGTGCCCGCGGGCTGGTGGGTCATGAGGCAGAGGAAGGGGTGGGCAGGGGGCGGTCAGAGCTCCCTCTGATGGTGATACCCATCAGAAAGGCCCCCTCCCCAATTAATGTCCAGGTACTGGAACATTGTCTTGCAGCTTATCCTAGACGGGATGATGCGAAGTACCTACTTGAGGGTTTTCAATTTGGCTTCCGCATACCATTTCAGGGGGTATGCGGGCCTCAGGACGCCCCGAACTTACTTTCTCTCAAGGGTAATGAGGATATTGCCGCCCAATCTATAGCTAAGGAGGTCACCGCACTGAGGGTGGCTGGGCCATTTGCTGACCCACCATTCCCGAACTTGAAGGTGTCACCTTTGGGTTTAGTCCCTAAGAAGTCCCCGGGTGAATTTCGACTAATTCACCACCTTTCTTACCCTGCTCTTCGGTCAATGATTCAATACCTGAATCAGGTATACGTCCTTTGACCAGGCCTTGCAGATGGTACACTCATGTGGCCCAGGGGCGCTACTGGCAAAGTGTGATATCAAATCGGCATTCTGATTGTTGCCAGTGCACCCGGACGACTTTGAGCTGTTAGGTTTCCGTTTTCGGGGCAGTTCTTATGTAGATAAGGCCATGCCTTTTGGCTGTTCTATCTCATGTTCGGCTTTCAAACGATTTAGCACCTTCCTTCACTGGGCTTTTGTTCGTAGATCAGGGTCCCGGTCTGTAGCCCACTACCTCGATGACTTTTTGTTTGGAGGGGAGCAGGGCATGGACACGTGCGCTCATCTCCTCGCCACTTTTCAGGTGCTTATGCGGGAACTGGGTGTTCCCCTAGCACCTGAAAAGACCAGCCACCACTCTCATCTTTTTAGGTATTGAGATTGACACCGTTGCCCAGACATCCAGATTGCCCATGGAAAAGGTGACGCGGATCTCTGATGCTATTCTGGCAATGCTTGCCAGGCTTAAGGTGTCTCTCCGAGAGTTGCAGGTGCTTCACGGGCACCTCAACTTTGCCTGTAGGGTAGTAACACCGGGCAGGGCCTTTGCCAGGCGTCTGTGTGACGCCATGGCAGGCCTTTTAAAATGCCACCACAGGGTTCGGCTGACCAGAGGTTTACGGGCGGATCTTACGGTCTGGCTCACATTCCTACAGGATTTTAATGGCATCTCCTTCTGGAGATCGGAGCTTATGCTCAGCCCACATTTCCAAGTACAGTCAGATGCCTCCGGCTCCCTGGGTTATGGGATGTACTTTGAAGGAAGGTGGTCCTATGGTCAATGGCCTCAGACATGGCAAGGCAAGGATTGTTTATGTGATCTTTCCTGGAGTTTTTCCCATCTTGGGGGCCCTGATGCTCTGGGGGGATGGGTGGGCTATTTCAGTAGTTCACTTTTGGTGTGACAATACTGCAGTGGTGCACATTGTCAATGCCCAGACATCCAAATCCCCCAGAGTTATGGCCTTAGTTCGCCAATTTGTCTTGAGACCCTTACGCCTTAATGTGCTTTTCAGGGCCAGACATGGGCCAGGCATTGATAATGATATTTCTGACGCTTTATCCCTCCTGCAGATCCCCCGGTTCCGTGCCTTGGCGCCAGAAGCAGAGGAACTGCCCTCTCCACTCCCGGCCGAGATCTGGACATTTGGCGAGGAGATGTGAACCGGGCGATCGGCATGTCTTTGGCACCTCGCACGCGTAAGGCGTATCTACATGCACTCCTACAGTTTAGGAACTTTCGTGGGCAAAGGCAGTTGCCTGAAGTGTGGCCGATCCCGGTCGACCAGATTCTGCAGTTCATGGTTTACCTTCATGATCTAGGGTTAGCCCCTCACACCATCGCCACTAGGCTTTCAGCTTTGGCATTTATGGCTAAGGCGAGGGGTTTCATTGACTGCGTGAATGACTTCCGCATACGCCATGTATTAGAAGGGTGGACATGTGAACGTGTCCGCCACCCGGAAACACGTCACCCTGTTTCACCAGAGGTTCTGACGCACCTTGCACAAGGTTGGCATAGCTGGTGTTACGATAGGTATGAGGAGGCTCTCTTTCATGCTGCTACCACCGTAGCTTTCTTTGGAGTGCTCCGTATCAGTGAGCTGGTCCCATTGTCAAAGGACATGTCTCGTAGGGCACTGGAACTCGACGCTGTCTTTCTTACCCAGGAGTGGGCCCAGTTGAGGATTCGTTCCTCAAAGGCCGATCAGCATGGAGTAGGCAGTGGTGTCAGACTGCTACCATGTACGATTGCTGACATCTGTCCGGTTGGTGCCCTACATGAGTTTTTGGCAGTGCGTGGCACGCACCCTGGCCCGTTTTTCTGCCACCAGGATGGGTCTCCCCTTACCAAATTCCAGTTTTGGAAGGTGACCGGTATGGCACTTCACAGTGTCAGCCTCCCTGGGGCTCGTTACGGCACCCATTCATTTAGGACATGCACCGCTTCAACTGCGGCTGCGTTTGGGTACTCTGATGCTGAGATACGTCGCATGGGCAGGTGGGGGTCCACATGCTTTTCTTTATATGTATGCCCCCTTACTGCATGAGTGCCAGTTATGTCATTAATCCCCTTTTCCTTCTTTTACAGACCCTGTGTGTTCACGCACACCGGTGGCAGTTTGGCTGGTGGGCCACAGTTTTGTGCACCGGGCAGCGCAGTATGCTGCGGCGACAGACTGGGGACCCCATCTCGGGCTACGTGCAGCCGCACGTATGCGATGGTACGGTAAGCGCAGCATGAGATGGCGGGAACTGTTGCCATTCCTGATGTCCATCAGGGATGCTGGACCGCCTGATGTCCTGATTCTGCACCTCGGCGGCAATGATCTCACACAGATCACTGGCCTCTCTTTAAAAATGTCGGTGTGCAGTGACCTGGCCTTTTTACATCACTTATGGCCATACACGCGGCTGCTATGGTCTGACATCGTGCCGAGACACCGTTACAGGGGAGGCACTGGTCTCCGTGGTTTGGACCGTGCTCGACAGTCAGTGAACAGGGCTGTCGCCCAGTTCCTTTTTGACAATGGCTTTGGAACAGCCATTCAACATCCTAGGATAGGCTTGCAGGATTCTGGTCTATATGCAGGAGATGGGGTCCATCTGTCGGCCAGAGGTATGAACCTCTTTCTTGAGGATGTGCAAGCAGGCCTGATGACCGAGCTGACGGTCGGGGGGGGGGGGGCGGTGAGTCATCACGGACGCCTCCCCGTGTGGCGGGTAGCACTGGTAAGGTAAAGATTTATGACCCATAGGTATCCGGCAGGTTCGCAATTGACTGGCCAACACGTAGATAGGTACAGGGGAATAGGATTGGCCGGTCAAGGGCGAACCAGGCAAGGGCTGATGGCAGGAGCTGCACAGCCTGCATCACCCTGATATTGAACGGATACATGTCATAGGGTGGGGTCAGTAGATAGTATATTGACTCCGGTCAACAATTTGTTTGTGTCAACAAACAAATTGATATAAATAGATACATGTAGCCAATTTCCATTGGCATTTTGGGAGGAACCTTACCAGTGTTACTGCGGCCTGCTTGCCTTAAAGAATTACAATTGGATGATACACCAATTGAAAGTGATAATTCGGACTAGGGCATTATTCAATAAAAGTGGCCCGATGCCTTTAATCCAATACCAGTGTCTGAGTCTTTCTTTGGGGGGGGGGGGGACAGAGGAAATCCACTCTAGGTATGCATAGCTTGTTTGTGTTCTTGTTCTTGTTTCTTGCTCTGTCTCTGAGAGGTTTTGCTTAAAGAACTGTCTAATAAACCTTTGTTTCTTCACCCACTGAGTGCTTATGGTCTCTGAGACCCTAAAAGCCCCTAGCCAGCCTGCATGGCAAGACATCATTTCCATCCATAATTTTAAAATTTTCAGTTCTCTGATGTAAATAAAGAAAAAGACAAGCAGAAAAAGACTATCTATTTATTCATTGTCAGTTATAGTTTATGGGAGTAATAACCATCTGGATTTCCAAATCCAAATGGAGATATAGACACTGGTTGGATTCAGGCTGAAGTCAGCAGATTCTGAATCAGCCACAGTTGTCAGGCTGTTCTCTAGCTTTCTGAAATGAGGTCCAACCAGGCTTCAGAAGTAGAGATTGTTCTGCTATACTATGTTACTGCTCGATATGTTACTGGAGCAGATATTGAACAGTTCAAGGCACTGCCAGTCATACTTGGGACATTTAAAATGCTCTACAAATCACTGAAGTTTGCTTTAGTGTTTTGATATACAGTACTTTGTGTCAGTTGCTATAGCAAAAGAAAATCTGACAAAACTGAAGGAAATTGACAGCTGACAAAACTTTTACTGGAGTCTGGGTAGAACTCAGATTGGATTCTATTTATTCAGATTGGATTCTATTTATTCAGATTGAATTCTATTCATTCCACAGCTACCCAACTGAGCAACGATTATGCATCCATGCATAACAAGGGGGAAATGGTGCTTTGCTTCTTACACTAACTACATTATAAAATTTTCTTGTCATCTCAACCACCTCCAATTTGTATGGTTAATATTTGAATACAAAACAGATTGGATGAGATTTCCGTACTTCTAGTGCAAGCAAAATCTTGTGATCGATGCATATTCCAGTGAACACCATGCTAAGATGACTCATGGAAAACAGGATATAAATCAAATAAATCACCAAGTATATGAATGCATGTTTAAAATGTCCAGCAAGCCATCAGTCATGGGCATGTAATAGATAGTAGTGGTTCTTGCTTGCAAAAAATCATGCACACTGAAAACATCAAGGAATGTGATGAGAACAATAAATGTCCAAAAGAGTGCTTTGCTCATGTATTATTTGAAGAATCCGCAAATTTTAATGAAAACAGATCATCAGCAGTGTTGGAAGACAAAATGATTTTATGCAGTTAGAAATGTGAACAGGTCATCATAAGACCTTTTTCTTAATGCAGTAGTAAAAATCTTCATTGAAAGCTAAAGAGATTTCTTCAGCATTAGATTCCATTTCTATTTGAGCTTAATTTCTCATTCTGAGGTTGAAGAGGATTCTGAGTCAAGTTTTTGTAAAGCAAAAGCATCCATTTTCATTGCCAAGAACTCTAGCCTTCCATTTATCCATCACACCAAATCCCTAATGCCCCTAAGAGCTGTAGCAATACAGTCTTGCTCTGCGGCCTGTGCAGCTCAAGTCATAGACTCTGGACCATTTGACATGCCACTCATGCACGAAGGGCAGGAGTTACCAACAGGGACTTACATGAACCCTTAGTTCAATTATTCTGTGTTTTTGCTATAGACTGAAGAGTGTTAGAAAATCTGGAGTTCTTGTAATGCTTCAACAAATGTATTTACTTTATTTTTAGGACAACCATAAATACATGCCTATGTGTCAATCAATGTGCATTAGAGAGAAAAATCTAATCTTGAACCCTATTGCAGGAATACTGGCTGTTTGTTAAACAGTAAGCAGCAGATTTTTTATATGTTAGCACTGGATCTAACCAAACCAAGTGGACTTATAAAAGGACCAGTTCAACTGGAGAATTAAGTCTTCTTTATTAACCTTGTAACTGTCAACATGTTAAAGTGTTTGTGAACTGGTGCTGGCACATTATATACTTATGAAAGACTTTTGGAAAACATCTTATACACATTGTATGTTCTCTTATTTTAAGATAAGAAATCCAGTCTAAACAGGAAATGCTCTCCATACCTCAGTCATGCTGGTGTGTTGAGACCCAACTACTTATTTATATACATATGCCACGTTTCTCTCTATAGGGGACCCAAGATAGTTCACTATAGCTTCTTCTTCTGTATCTGCCAGATGTGAAACTGCCAAAATGAAGGCACCTGACCTAGTGAGAAAGATTAGCCAGCAACACACGGTTACCATTACCAGAGTATGCGTGACTGTGGTTCAAAAATATCACAATCTTCAAGGAGGCTCTTTCTGTGTACCCCTTCACTAAAGTTAAGATTATAAAACAATCAACAGTTCTGAAAATACAATGTAAATACTGCATTAGAAATAATTAAATGTCTCTCTCTCTCTCTCTCTCTCTCTCTCTCTCTCTCTCTATATATATATATATATATATATATATATATATATATATATATATATATATATATATATATATATATATATATATATATATATATATATATATATATATATATATGTATTTTATATATAAATATATAAATATTTAAATATATAAGAACATACATAAGAACATAAGAACAGCCTTGCTGGAACAGGCCACAGCCCATCCAGTCCAGCATTCTGTCTCACACAGTGGCTCACCGTTTCCTTCAGGGTATTCCCAAGGAGATGCCTTCACCTGCTTAGGATTCCCTGGAAATGGCATTGAGAGATATCCTGCCTATCTCTCCAACCCGGAGGTTGTCCTTAGGTAGCCATAATTATAGCCATTGATAGCCTTGTCCTCCATGAACTTGTCTAATCCTTTCTTAAAGCTGTGAAGACTGACAGCTGTCACCACTTCTTCTGGCAGGGAGTTCCATAGACCAGTAATCCTCTGGGTGAAAAAGTACTTTCTCTTATTTGTTTGAGAACTAGTACCCAAAAGTTTCATGGAGTGTCCCCTAGTTCTAGTGTTGTGCGATAGGGAAAACAGTTTTTCCTTATCTACCTTGTCCACACCGTGCATGATTTTATAAACTTCAATCAGGTCACCTCTTAGACGCCGTCGTTCAAGAGTGAAAAGGCCCAACCGTTGCAGCCTCAGATGGTAAGGAAGGTGTTCCAGTCCCCTAATCATTCTGGTTGCCCTCCTCTGTACTTTCTCCAACTCCATAATATCCTTCTGGAGGTATGGCGACCAGAACTGTACACAATATTCCAGATGGGGACTCACCATAGATTTATAAAGAGGCAAAATGACACTTGCTGACTTATTTTCTATACCCTTCCTAATGATCCCTAACATTGAGTTTGCTTTTTTCACTGCTGAGGCACACTGGGTTGACACCTTCATTGAGCTGTCCACCAGGACACCAAGGTCCCTTTCCTGGTTTGTCGCAGAGAGTTCAGACCCCATCAGTTTATAAATGTAATTGGGGTTCTTTGCCCCAACATGCATCACTCTGCACTTACTGATGTTGAAGCTCATTTGCCACTGTTTTGCCCACTCCCCCAGTGTCAAGAGATCCCTCTGGAGCTCTTCACAATCTCTCACAGTTTTCACTACCCTGTATAATTTAGTGTCGTCAGCAAATTTGGCTACCTTGCTTTTTACTCCTACCTCTAGATCATTTATGAAGAGGTTGAAAAGCAGGGGTCCCAGTACTGAACCTTGGGGGACCCCACTCTTTACATCCCTCCACTTGGAGAAGTGTCCATTTAGTGCTACCCTCTGTTTCCTGTCCCTTAGCCAGTTGCTGATCCAGGACAAGACCTGTCCCTTTATTCCATGACTGGTAAGTTTATTCAAGAGCCTTTGGTGTGGGACCTTGTCAAAAGCCTTCTGAAAGTCCAGATAAACAATGTCAACTGGATCCCCCTTATCCACATGCTTGTTGACACTCTCAAAAAATTCCAACAGATTAGTGAGGCATGATTTGCCCTTGCAAAAGCCATGTTGGCTCTCCTTTAGCAGCGCCTTCTCTTCTATGTAACTATTAATTCTATCTTTTAGGATGGTTTCCATCACTTTACCTGGGACACATGTCAAACTGACAGGCCGGTAATTTCCTGGATCACCCCTGGATCCTTTTTTGAAAATTGGTGTTACATTCGCTACCTTCCAGTCATCAGGCACAAAGCCTGATTTGAGGGAAAGATTATATATTTTGGCTAGGATATCAGCAATTTCATCTTTAAGTTCCCTGAGAACTCGTGGATGGATGCCATCTGGTCCTGGGGATTTGTTAGTGTTTAGCTTAACAAGACATGCAAGGACCTCCTCCCTGGTTATTTCTATCTTGCTTAATTCTTCGGTTTCCCTCCCTACGAAGATAGGCTCTGTTTTGGGCATGTGGTCTCTCTCTTCTTCAGTGAATACTGAAGCAAAGAATTCATTGAGTCTCTCTGCAATCTCTGTTTCCTCTTTAATAACCCCTTGCCTTCCATTGTCATCTAATGGTCCAATGGCCTTCCTAGTTGGGTTCTTACTTCTAATGTACTTAAAGAAGTCTTTGTTATTTCTCTGAGTATTTTTAGCTATACGCTCCTCAAAGTCTTGCTTTGCTTTCCTGATTGTTGCCTTGCATTTGTTCTGCCAGAATTTATGTTTCTGCCTGCTGTCCTCATTTGGACAAGCCTTCCATCTTCTAAATGAGCTTTTCTTGCTCTTGATCACTTCCCGAACAGCTCCTGTAAGCCACATCGGAGTCCTTTTGGACCTGGCAGTGCCCTTTTTCCTTTTGGGTATGCATTCCAATTGAGCCTCTGTTATTGTTTTTGTAAACAGCCTCCATGCCTCTTGGAGTGTTTGGACTCTCTCAATTTTCCCTTTCAGTTTCTTTTTTACTAGTTTCCTCATCTTTGGGAAATTTCCTTTTTGAAAATTTAAGGTCTCTGTGTTAGATTTTATCAGTGACTTGCGGTCTATGATCAAGTTAAACATAATTGAGTTGTGGTCACTGTTCCCTATTGGATCAGTCACATTAACATCTTGCACCAGATCCTGAGTATTACTCAGAATCAAGTCAAGGATTCTTGTACCTCTAGTTGGGTCTTCAACCATCTGTCCCAGGGAACAATCATTGAGCATATCTAGGAACTTTATCTCTTTATCATGTGCTGAACAACAGTTCACCCAGTCTATGTGAGGGTAATTGAAGTCCCCCATTATAACCAGGCTTCCCTTCTTGGATGCCTCCTTTACAACATTCTCCAACTGCCAGTCTCCCTCAAGAGTTTGGGTCGGAGGCCGATAGTATATGCCTATTGTTAGACCATCCTTGTGGCCTGGTACTCTTACCCACAGAGCTTCTAATGGTGACTCCAAATCACCTAGATATTCCAATTCATACGATTTTATCACTTCTTTGACATACAAGGCTACACCACCTCCTGTTTGCCCCTTCCTATCCTTCCTGTACAGTTTGTAGCCTGGGATAACTGTATCCCATTGGTTATCATCCGTCCACCAGGTTTCAGTGATACCAATAATATCAATATTTTTATCTATTGCTAAGTATTCCAGCTCCCCTATTTTGTTCCGGAGGCTTCTGGCATTTGTATACAAGCATTTATATATGCTTTCCTGATACAGTCTTTTGAGTCTAGTTGCATTGTTAGACTGCCTCTTGCATCCTTCTGCTAGAGTGCTGGTGACTAGCTCCTTGCTCTGCTCAGTAATTTTTGCATCCTCCTCACTACTCAAGTACACACTTTCCCGAACCGGATGCTGCCCAGCTCCTGTCGGCTTTCCCCCAGTTATCAGTTTAAAAGCTGCTCTGCAGCCTTTTTGATGTTGAGTGCCAGCAATCTGGTCCCATCATGGTTTAAATGCAACCCATCCCTCCTGAACAGATTTGGCTTGTCCCAAAATGTTCCCCAGTTCCTGACAAATCTGAAGCCCTCCTCTCGACACCACCGCCTCATCCACGCATTGAGGCTTCTGAGCTCTGTTATCTCATATATATTATCTCATATATAAATATATATATATATATATTATGTATTTTAAAATGTATATGTTAATTAGTGAAGCATTCCTGAGGCCTTTAATGAGTTAAAACCTGCTTTAAGACGGCATCTGTGCCTGATAATGGAAGAAGGAGAGGCCAAACTTGCTTCTTAGGGGGGCATCACATCTCAAAGTCTAGGAGCAACCATTGACAAGGTCCTCTCTCGTGTCCTTGCCAAATGCGCTTAGGAAGGTAGTGGAACTGAGAAAAGTCCATCCCCAGAAGATATTAGAAGCCAAGAAGGCTAATATGGGGTGAAACAATCTGTCAAATAGCCTGGAACCAAGTCATATAGGCTTTCATACTGTGAGACTGCAATGCACACATCTTCATTGTACTGTACTAAAATTAACAGACTCAGGTTCTGTGTTTTATTTTAAATAACAGCTTTCAGACAACAGAGTTAATACAGTAGGTTTCTACCATTTGCTTCTGTTTAGGACAAGAGTCATGTCACACACATTCTCCCATTATATATTTCTGCTTACTACATGCCATGCATTTGGTAGTATGAGGAAGATTCATTCCTCTTCTCTCCTCATCTTCTGATTTACTTACAAGCAAGATCTCACAATTAGCTTAATCTCATCACATTGTGGCAAACTGAATTTAATTTGAGATTAAAATGTTCAATTTAAGAACAAGCGGTCCCCATGACAAAATTGCCAAGGAGGTAAAGACCTCATCTCCATTCTTTTTAAATGTAATTGTGGTAAAAACATACAGTGTATGTATGTGTGCACAAACACGTGTAGTGAGACTTTTAATTCCAATTAAGTTTTGTTTGGTACCTGATAGAAGCTAAGGACCCACTCTTCTGATCAATTTATATTTTATATCCTTCCTCAAAGGAAAAAGGAGAGAAAATCAGTGGTGAGCATCAGCAGGTTCGCACCAGTTCACCAGAACTGGTAGCAGAAATTCTGGCAGGCCCCTTCCATCTTAGTTTTGAAATAAAGTACAGTAGTCCTAATTTGGGTGCAACACAGTTCTTTCCCCCTGCCCACGCCCACCATACCATGCCCACAGTGTGGCAGTAAAAAGTTTTGGAGCCCACCACTGGAGAGAATACATAGAATGTATTGTTCCTCATCGCCAGAAGCAGAATGATTTCAATTGTGATGTACTGTATGGTGAGGGGAAAATAAAACCAGCCTCTCTAATCCCACAGCTCCAAGAAGCAAAGCTTAGGTCTTTCCTATTACCTTAAAGGTATTCTGTGTGCTCAAAAAGCAAAATGCTTTTTGTTTTGTTTTGCCCATACCATCTTGCCATTGGCAACAATCCAATTACTTATCACTCATATTCTATCGGCACTAATCATTACATATGATACCATTTCAGCAACATTCAATGAGATTTCAAGGCCAAAACCTGAGACCAGTTACCAGATCCTTGCAACGACACAAGAGTAAGAAAGTCAAGTGTTGGGAAGGAGAGTTTAATGGCTGCTTGTCTAACTAAAATGGACATAGGACCTTTCACTGCCTGCCATGTTCCAGATTGAATGTTGGATCCAGATACATGCATTCTCCACTTCTATCTCCTCTCCCCTGCCTTGCTTCTGGCTTTGGGTGTGCTGTTATTTTGTAAGCATATGACACATAAACAAACAGCTCTGCACAAAACCATTGAGCCACAGTTCCAGCTGAGAATGGGTAGGTTTTGGAGCCCAGGCTCTAAAATCACCTCAGAAATAAAAATTCTACTCTTTCTCCAGCTCAGTTTACCATGTCATTTGTATCCCTACCTGGCGAGCAGGAGAAGAAGATAAATTCTCTGAATTTGAGTCGGTGCTCTGACACCTGGCAATGCTAACTCTAATCCCATCACAATATGGAGCAAGAGAACAATCTATTCATCTGGGTAAAATCCTACTCATCCCATAGTAAAGGTAAAGGTTTCTCTTGCTCGAAATCCAGTCCTATCCAACTCTAGGGTTCAGTGCTCATCTGTTTCAAAGCTGAAGAGCCAGTGCTGTCTGCTTCTGCAGACGTTTCTGTGGTCATGTGGCAGGCATGACTAGACACCGGAGCACACAGAACACAGTTACCTTCCCACTGAAGTGGTCCCTATTTTTATACTTGCAATTTCTTGCTTTCAAACTGCTAGGTTGACAGGAGCTGGGACAAAGACAGGAGCTCATTCCATCCTGTAGTACTCGGGAATCAAACTGCTACACATCCATATTATCTCACACTTTGTGTAAAGCTGGGTAGAAGAGTACTACAAGAAGATTGAAAGAGGGCTACTTGGGGGTAGCAGGGCTTCTATAGCATTTTAAACTCCACTAAATATCACCTTTAAGTGTATGCTTCTTTTTGGGTGTATTCTAATATTTGTTTGGTCAAGCAGAGGTGTGGGGTACAGACATCTGCATCAATAATCAGAAGTGTGGTCTAACATAAGTATTGCCTGCTACTCTCTCTCAACATCCTTGTTTAACTGGGACAATGACATTTACAGGTATGTGTGTAGGTCCTTCATATAATTGGGGCTCCAAGTCCCAGAAGGGGAGTGTCTGATAATGCTTAGAATGCCTCCTGTGCATATCAAAAAAACAGAAATATTCTGAATGAATAAGGTTTGAATGATATGCACATAGTTGGTGCATAAATCTAAGGATTCCCTTTCTTTTGGCAGGCTTTTCTGCTGATTACCTAAAGACAAAGGCAAACATCCTGTTAAATAGTTACACAAGCAACACATCTTTTAGAAGTGAATTATGCTAAATTAAGCAATCTCTGAAGATGTGTTCTGTTGCATATCAACTTGTAACAATGTTTCAAGCAATGCCACGTTTCAGCCAATATAATTTAACTAAGTCATACTCTCAAATGTCTCATTTTACTTTGTGGCAAACAAAAGTAGTACAAATATCTGTTCTGAATATTCTATAATTCTCAAAAATCACAGTCATTTAGGTGACAACCCACATATTCATAAGTCTGTAAGAAAAGGGCAAGTAAATATCACTGTTTCTTTAAAATCGAATGTTTATTGCTACAGTCTCCTCTGGGTTTATTAACAGAGACTTCTTTTTTTTTATGAGCTCTGCTTCTAAGCTATTCAGACCACCCTTCAACAAAATTTAAGTTGAAGGATGGGTTGCTTGAGATGTCATCAGTGTTCATTGCACCATGCTTGCATATTTCTTTTATACACAGTGTGGAAGGAAGGACAAATAAGTTTTGGCTATTTTCATTTTCTCCCCGCAAAAAAAAAAAATCTTGGTGCCCCTGGTTGTATTATCCAAGAAAATGCTACATAAGCACATAGTATGCATCGACAGCACATCCCCTCTCATCATGAGCTCAGAATTGTTGCACGCGGGTATACAGATCATCAGTAGTTAAGTGTTTATGAGATTATTTTATCATATTTGCAAAATCAGAGGACGAAAGAAATACTTTTCAGCTTGAGCAATCAGAACAATTACCTCACAGCTGCTGTAATGTGGAAGGTAGTTCAGTTCAATTTTCTACAAGCACTAGTCCAAATGAGAATTGCAAGCAAAGCAATGAGTGCTGCTTCCATCACATACACACATACCCCCCCCCCCCCATCCTGTCTTTTCAGAATTCATTCCCTCAAGGTGAAGAACTTATTTTAAGTAGTGGGTGGTAATCTCAGGGTGCATTTGGATAGAAAAGGGAAAGACAAAGTAATAAAGAAGTAAACCGAGGAGGATAAATTATATTACTTTGCAAAATGTTTTTTTTTTAAAAAAACAGTTAAGCGAAGATTTCTCTTGGCTGGGGAAATAGGTTATGAGGGCACTGAACAATCTGTGGAGCTGTACTAGCATTAATAATGGGGCAACTAAGGATATCTCAGTGTATTGTTCCTGTTTTGCTGATGATGCTGTATTTTGAGCTAAAAAATGGTTTTGAATGCAGAAGACTTTCCCATTTAAAATCTGCCTCCCTGCTGATATTCTCCAATCACATGACTTACTCAAGCTAGATGTTTCAGGAAAAGTAGCTTTGGGTGTCAATAAGCCAACACCTTTCAGGATTCCTGTCTCAGCACAAATGGAGGCATTATTTACAAAGCAGAATTTGTTTGTTTATGTAAAACAAAAAGCATATTTGTCTTCCTATATTTCTTCTGCTCCCCTCACTCAAGAGCATGACTTTCCTTTTCGAAGAAATAAATGTTACATTCTGGGTGCTCATTTTGCAACAAGGAAACATTTATTAATACACATTTATTAAGTGTATTATTATACACTTCAATGTATTGAAGTGGAGAGAGTGGAAGACTAAGGCTTTGGAGACTGGGGTTCAAATCCCTGCTTGGCTATAAAACTCATTTGAGGGTTGGCAATGGAAAAACACTCCTCAAACATATTACATATTCTGAATGCCCTATTGGGGTCACAATAAGAGAGATGTGATTTGACAGTGCAAAACAAACAAACAGAGAACTTACAATAATATTAGAGCAAGAATTAAATAATGGCAAACCACTACACAAAATAACAATAACAGTAGTAGTGACACACTAATTCTAATATTATATGTTCCATTATATGTTCCTCTCATCTGAGGTGTACCAAAATGTTTAGAAAAAGTAATAATAGCAAGCAATTGGTGAACTTTGAGTAGAATTTTATAAGGTAGCATTGGAGTCATTTTTCTTGAATAACTGAGTGAAACATGGCTGTATATTTTGCTTCAAATCTCCAGGCCTATAGTGGTGGGAGAATTGCTGTAAATAAATAAATAAAGCAAGCTAGAAATTTAGGCCAGCAAGTGGTCTAAAGCAGCAGTAGGTGGCATGTTGAAATTCAGGTAAATGCCAGCCAAATGGGCAATATGGCAATCCTGGCCCACAGACCTCATATTTGATACCCCTGTGTGAGGATATAGAGGGGGAAATCGGAACTAAATCATCAGTGTATCTTTTTTTCCCTTCAGATAATAAATTATGGTGAAGAGTTAGCTTCTGAGTCATATCTGATTGGATACAGCTGTAACCACTTTCCATAAAATTATACTAAAAGGGGAGGGAGGGATCAGTCTGCAGAGATGTAAATAACTCCAGAAGCCTAAATGAAACATAAATGCAGTTGAAACATCTTAGTCCAATTCAGTGCACACAGAACACAACTTTCTACCAAATTGCTGGATACACCAAAAAGCAAGAATTACAAGGGAGAACATGGATCTTCAAATGTTTAAAGTTCTGAATGAAATATATTAAATTTCTAATAAAAATAATGCATTTTTCGGCATGTGGTATTTTCAAGGGCACTTCAGAGCAACTGATATGCAAAGAACAAAAATCTGCCATGTCCCTTTGGGTGCATTTTTCCTGCTTCTGTTCAAAATATTCCAATTTATCTGTGGAAATGTTTGTACTCAATGGAGTTCCATCACAGCTTTCTAAAACTTCTTTCTTTCAGGCAACAAAGAACTGTCTCATGCACATGGATGGTGCCCATGCTGACAGGGAGATTCTGAAACTGTTTTCCAAAAGCTTAACATCCCTAATATAACTTCTCTAAACTTCAAGCAAAACTGTAGTCAAACAATTAAGAAAACATAATCAGAAGAATGTTGATAATTAAAGCATTGAAATAGTTAAAGATTTTGTATACCTTGGTTCAATCATCAATCCAGATAGGGTTTGTAGCCAAGAAATCAGAAGAAGACTCAACAATGAAGAAATTCAAAAAGATTATCAAGTTTAAGGATGTGTCACTCGAAATCCAGGCCAAGATCATCCACAATCTTACATTCTGAGTGCTGGACAGTGAAGAACACTGACAGAAAAAATAATAATATTCATTTGAAATAAGGTGGAGGCAGAGAGCTTTACAGATGCCCTGGACTGCCAGAAAGACAATCAAATGGGCCCTGGAATGAATCAAGTCTTATCTATCTCTGGAGCCAAACTGAGGATGTCCTACTTTGGTCAGATCATGAGAAGGCAAAATTCTCTGGGGGAAAACAGTAATGCTAGGATAAGAATAGGGGGGAAAGGAAGACCAAACATGAGATGATTGGCTTCCTAAAAGAACTCACAGGCTTGAGTCTACAGGAGCTGAGCAAGGCTGATGAAGACAGGATATTTTAGAAATGATGCGTTCATAAATTGGGGATGTGTGTGCAATTTGATGGCACATAACAATAACTATGTGCTAGAAATAGAGAAATTACATGTGAAACAAAGCATAGCAGGAAGAATGCATATCTTGAATGGAACATGCAAATTTCTTACCACTATATTTAAATATTTTTCAGGGACTCTGATTCCCAATGGCCATGGAGGTGGATGAGGCCAAGCCAGATGGACTGGCTGGGAAGGTGCACCATAAGCAGGTGGCAGTCATGGCCAGGAGGGCTTTTGCTCAACTTAGAGTGATTTGCCAGTTGTGCCCGCTCCTGGACCGGGACTCCTTGCTCATGGTCACTCATGCTCTGGTCACCTTCAGACTAGATTACGCAATGCACTCTACATGGGGCTGCCCTTGACGACCATTTGGAGGCTACAACTGGTGCAGAATGCAGCTGCCCGGGTGGTGATGGGGAGTGAGTGTTATGTCCGCACCTCCCCACTACTCCGGGAGTTGCACTGGTTACCAGTTTGCCTCCGGGTGCAATTCAAGGTGCTGGTTTTGACCTTTAAAGCCCTATATGGCAGTGGGCCAGGATACCTGAGAGACCGCATTGTCCCAAGAGTGTCTGCCCATTCAACCAGAGTGGACCGGAGGGGATACTTGGTGGTACCTTCAGCTAGAGAGGCTTGCCTCTCTGGCATGCAGAGGAGGGCCTTCTCCGTGTCCACACTAACCCTCTGGAACCTCCTTCCAACAGAATTGAGGCTACAAACAGAATTGCTGCCTTTCAGGAAAGGAGTGAAAACCTGGCTGGCAGGGCAGGTGTGGGGCCCTAATGGGAATATAGCCCCAGCCTGTTGGCTTAGTTCCAACTAGAGCTCAATTGTCCCTCCTTTTTGTGTTGTGTACTGTGGTATTCCTCCATTCCCTATTCCCTTTTTAGTCTTTTATGTGGGGTGGGAGTGGGAGGGTGGGTTGGTGGGTGGTCGAGTGAGGGTTTTGTTATATTTTACTGTATTTTATCTGTTTTTACCATTGTGCGCCGCTCTGAGTCGGGTTTCCTGAGTGGGCAGCATAAAAATCTAAGAATAAATAAATAAATAAATAATGGACTTGGTAACTACTTGCATATGTCAAAGGATTCACAAACAAATAGTCAGTTGCCTGACTAATCCTTGTCTCAAGCAGAGTTACATCCTGGAACCACATATGCTTTTAAATTTAGTCTGCAAAGAGATAATTGATTCCACTGAACAGAAGTGATGATTTAAAATGTCTCAAGATAATCTTTCTATGTATAAAAATGCAATGAGGAAGCATGTGAACACTAAAATTTTATAGTAGATAAACAGGCTCGTTGATAGTTAGCAGAATGAATTTGTCAAATATTCACATTTGATTGTCCCAGTAATTTTCTCCATGCAGTTTTATGGTGCTTAACTAAGTGTGTTTGCAGCAAACAAATATGTAATAAATTCAAAATGAAAGAGCCTGACCAGCCAGTGTAGTAAGCTGCTGATCTTGTAAAATTTCTTTTCTGCTGTGTTTACAAGATGCCTGGTGTGATGCAGCACATCATGCCAATTTGTTTTTAAATGGCCTTTTGTTTTTCAAATGAGAGGAACAGCAAGGCTTATTTTACCCCTCTATTGGTGGCTGTTTTCCACCCCAGATCATCTAATCCACTAAAGCTCCTTTCCCACTTGTGGGGGTACAAAGACACATGAAAGGAAACCTGTGCCACGGTGGTCATAGGGAAAGGAGATGCTGCTTAAAAGACATAGGGGCAAAACTTCATATGACATGGAAAAAGTCATTACAATTCTTAAAGGGCTAATCATGTTAGATTGTCTGAGAAGGAACTTTCCAAGTTATAATATAATGTAATATGCTGAAGTGTGGGATGTTTGCAGATAACAACACGCCATGTGGATGTGGAGAGAAAGAGAATCCAGATCATTTGCTAGTGTACCTATTACTACCGAAACATCTACTGAAATGGATTTAAGTTTGGCCAACAAGCTTCATTTTGGCAGTTTAAAGTCTGACCTGGACATGAAAGAAAAAAATGTAATATGATGCCAATATGTAATGTGGAAAATCTTTCTAAGGCAACATTGTTGGAATATATTATTCTTCTGAGAGATTTTTGTTGTAGACTTCCAGGTCTCACTGGCATAGATGGCAATCAGTGCAACAATGGTATTACATAAGCTACTCTTAATTGCAATATCTACAGAGGGGGATGTCCTGACCAAGCACATTTGTTGGAAAACAGCAGTTGCATTGCCCATTCAACATTTCACATCTGCTTCTGTTTCCCATCTGCATCCATGATGCTACCAAGATAATTAAACTGCTCCACAAATTAGTCTGATAGCCACTTTAAAAATCAGGGACAGTCCAAGAAGTTTAATCAAGCTGGTCCAGAATATACAAAGCCAAAGAATCATCAACAAAGGCCAGAATAGGCAAAAAGCCATATCAGGAGCTGGGAAAACAACATTGTCTTCAGCAAAATTCCCACTGCAAGCCTAATGGGTTTAATAGCAGGTATGCTAGAGTCTTAGACATAGCTCAGCTTTAGGTGTTTATCTAGCTGGGAAAGGAACTCAGCTGCAGATTTGGGCTTGCTGATTTAGCTGGGGGATGGTAGGAAATATCCATGAAGGAGATGCTCTGTTTTTCAGAAGGCCTCTTTTCCCACAGTTTCATTCCCTATATGTTGAGTCGGAGTATTAATTGCAACGCCACAGCAGATTTGGGGTAAACCAACAAGTCATTTATTATAGCTCAGTTCATAGTAGATCGGACTGGAGAAAACAGAGATGAGGTAGCAACTTATATACAGACAGAATGGTGGTTACAGTGATACATTTGCCCGGGCTTTAGTTAACATGGGAAACCTTGCAGAACCAATAGGAAGCATATGAATAAGGTGCCTTACAGAAAAGGGCGTGCAATACAGAACTTAAGCAATATACGTTAATAAACGTTTGGCCACAACACTATAACCAGGTTTATTCCTTTATTCTGCAGTGTTTCTGGGATGGGAATATGTCCCAGCTTCTTCTTTTAATTCAGGAATTGTGTCACCATCTTTTGGGAGTTCAGCCTCCTGGACTCCCTGTATTTCTTTTCCGTGTCAGGTTTGGTGAAATTCTGGCTCATCCTTACTAGAAGGCATGTCAGCAGGACTATGACCAGTGGTAAAGTGAAGCCAGAGCTTATAAGGCTGAAGCTCCAGGATTTTCTGTACATTGGGGCCTGTGGCATCATCTCTCATTACTGTTAGTTCTTGCCCACCCAGTTTTCTCTGAGCATAGCTATAATTCTAAGGAACTATATACTGTTGCATGTTATCATGAAGCATTGAATGTGGTTTGGTCTTGAATGTCCAATTCAGAACCATTAAGTTTATAAAACACTTCCTCATAAGTTGTAGATATAAACAAATCTCATAGACTGCATTTTGGGCTCTTATTGTGAGAAGGGGCAAGTTGAATACATGCACACCTATATTTGCCATTAAACATGTATCCATGACACTACTTTAAAATGCTTACTGGAGTTAAATTTCATGGGACTAAAAATAAATTTGATTATTAGGTTGAATGTCTCTCTGTCATGCAAAAATAGTAGATGATAAATGATACCTCAGAAGGCCCCCATTATTATTATTACACTCCCTTTCATTGCTTTCTTGATAAAAACATTCAGTGACCTCTTTGTGCCATAAATAGTTCCAAAAGTCAAGGATATTAGGGAGCACTGAGACATTGTACCTGAGCTTCCTCAGAATGATAATGCTTGAAAAAGCCCCTAGTATTGCTAGCTGCAAAAAAGTTTGGTGCAAATAGTCTGAAACTCAAATCACACATCAAGACATATGTACATTTTTCTTTTTCTAGTGCACAATTTTTTTTGGTGATGCATGATTGAGATATCAGACATGCTATCTCACAGTTAACAAAATTAAATCAAGATAATTGACCAAATGTAGATTGAGCCAAACCCATTCCACCACAAATAGTTTTCTTTTTTTTCTTTTTAAGGGTGCACTTCTTATAGATACAGAACCAGCATCCAATCCTGTTGGTCTTTAGGAAGAAGAAACTGTCAGAACAGTTGCTGGCATAGACCTCTACATGGCCGTCAGTTCTTCCCCAGTAACCACTAAGCCCATCTTTGTTACATTCAGCCCAATGTCATTACCGTACCATACCAAAAGTACATGGAAAGGTATCTTATACTTAATCAGACTATTGGGACAGCTAACTTCATACAGTCATCAGTATTATCAACTGCCTGCAGCTTTCAGGGATTTCTGGCAAGTTTCCTTTTTTTAAGCTCTGCCTAGAGATTCATGATGGTTTCCCATTCAACCACTATCCATACCCGAACATGCTTAGCTGCTAAAACCAGATGAGACTGGCATGTTCCGAATGGCACAGAGGACAAATTATTTGTGGAGTCCATTGAATAGATTAATAATGAAGGAGTTACAGTTTACAAGACTTGAAATATGGTGTCTAAAAGAGAAGTCTGGATACACAGTACTGTGCAAATGTCTTAGGCCACCACCAGTTGATTCTGATAAAATTCAATGTGTTATTTGAAGAGGTACCTAGACATACCAAAATTGAAGAGAGTTTTCTTCTGACTCTCCTCTCAACCCTCCCCAGGTTTGGTCAGGTTAGTGTGTCCAATTTGTGCCCCCTCATCACTCATTGAATTTTCCCCAGACAAGTTGGTGGTTGCCTAAGTTTTTTGCACAGTGCTGTATATATGAATTTTAAAAAATCAAACAATATGTGACCAAGAAGCATCATAGGAGAATTAATGGTAACAGTACAAAGAAGAGCCACAGGGTTTCACATTCAGAGCACACAACTACTGCCAGTGTAAGTACACCTTCATTCCTTTTGGTAGGTGGTTAGTATAAACCAGGGGTTCCCAGCCTAAGGCCCATGGGCCAGTTCTGGCCCACCATGCCATTTCATGTGCTCCCCTCCAAGGGCATTCAAGAAACAAAATGACCACCCCTTTGAAGATGTTGGGACAAAATGGCCACCCCCATTGTGCAGGTGGGGCAAAATGCCTGTCCGGCCCCCGAAGCTGAATGAGAAAGTATGACACGTTCCCCGGAATGAAAAGGTTGGGAACCCTGGTATAAACAATTACAACAATGTAATCATTTTACATTGTTCCAAATTTACACCACACAGATGAAAGAAAACTTCCTGAATTTGGAGGAAAATATTTAGTCAGTGCAATTGGTAATATTTTTACCTCCTGTGATATTGCACTCATGCTCTAAGATACCGAAACAATTAAAGAGGTTGATCTACATTGTGAAAAAAGACATATTTTGATCCATCACAGCTGATTTCCCATTCTCAGTAGTTCCCTTTTGTTAATATGTCCTTTTACTTTTCTGATTCCTAATGCAAGCAGTCTGTTTACTGGGATAATTTAATACTGGAAATTAAATGGTTTTAGAAGCCCTTGCAATCACTGCTCCAATTTTAATGTTTTTAAGTCAGTGAGGAGATTTTGGTAAAATACAATGTTGTCAACGTCAAAACACAGAATGCAGAAGTAATGGCTATAAATAGAAATATAAAATCATATTGCCAAATCTCAGAAACCCTGCTTTCTCTAGAAGAGCAATGCAATTGACAAGCAATTTAAGCTTGAGTGTGAAAGAATGCAAAAATAACAAGATTTGCATGAAAAATATTGAGATCATGAGAACATCAAATTTAAACTCAAAAAAGGCCTCGTGTGCCTCATGATTAAATCATGAGAGCTGACATTACGGTTAGAACATTCACTATACTTGGCTTTGCAAATGCCTTATAATGAGGAAGGTGCCTCTCTGTCTATACGGGGGTAAACATTGTTTATAGGATTACCATTATGAAAGTCAAGGACACCAAAAATCTTGAGTCACAATGAAGGTCAGAAGATCTTGGAATAGCTCTTGTCACCATTGAGTTCTCAGAAAGATAAACCAGAAACAAAGACAGACATGGACATTGCTTGCGAATCAGTCAATCTATCTAAGATTGAACAATACAAAAGGGCAAAAGAATTTCAATCAGATTCTTGATTGTCTGCTTATTATGTCTTATCAAGGGGGCAATCTCTCTTAGGAAAGGATAAAGATTTTCCCTGATCATTGATGGAGGCAGCTAATGTACAGCCAGGTCATTGGAAGAAAAACTTTTACATCCATCCTGTCATTGCCTTTCTGAATCAGTTAGTTAGCTTTCTGTTTTATAAAGCATGTGGTAGTGAGGATCATTGGACCTATTGTAAAAAGAAATGAAGAATTATGTTTATGCTTTGGCTATGTATTATAACTTTGTTAACCTGTACAGTACATACAGGGGATTGCCACAATTATAACAGAGAGTGATTTTGTAACATTTGTCATTATTTGGTAATATGTCCATATTTTCCCCCAGCCATTAAATTGTATATGTACAGTACTGTACAAAGTTCTTAGACCACCAGCAAAATTGGAGAAATTTTAATGTGTGATTTGGGGGGCATAACACATAAGAACATAAGAACAGCCTTGCTGGAACAGGCCACAGCCCATCCCGTCCAGCATTCTGTCTCACACAGTGGCTCACCATTTCCTTCAGGGTATTCCCAAGCAGATGCCTTCACCTGCTTAGGATTCCCTGGAAATGATATTGAGAGATATCCTGCCTATCTTTCCAACCCGAAGGTTGTCCTTAAGTATCCATAATTATAGCCATTGATACTCTTGTCCTCCATGAACTTGTCTAATCCTTTCTTAAAGCTGTCAAGACTGACAGCTGTCACCACTTCTTCTGGCAGGGAGTTCCATAGACCAGTAATCCTCTGGGTGAAAAAGTACTTTCTCTTATTTGTTTGAGAACTAGTACCCAAAAGTTTCATGGAGTGTCCCCTAGTTCTAGTGTTATGCGATAGGGAAAACAGTTTTTCCTTATCTACTTTGTCCACACCGTGCATGATTTTATAAACTTCAATCAGGTCACCTCTTAGACGTCGTCGTTCAAGAGTGAAGAGGCCCAACCGTTGCAGCCTCAGATCGTAAGGAAGGTGTTCCAGTCCCCTAATCATTCTGGTTGCCCTCCTCTGCACTTTTTCCAGCTCCATAATATCCTTCTGGAGGTATGGTGACCAGAACTGTACACAATATTCCAGATGGGGCCTCACCATAGATTTATAAAGAGGCAAAATGACACTTGCTGACTTATTTTCTATACCCTTCCTAATGATCCCTAGCATTGAGTTTGCTTTTTTCACTGCTGAGGCACACAGCCCCTAAGCCACCTAGTCACACCAAAATTAGATAGAGCCTTCTGCTGACCCTCTTCTCAGAGTTTGACTTTGGGGTATCAAAGTTATGCCCCCACCCAATCACTCATTCACTTCTCCCCAAACCAGTTGGTGGTGGGTTAAGACTTTTGCACAGACCTTCCAGCATTTTGCACTAATATTTTTATTTGTTACAGCATAATTGGGAAATGCAAGACAGCTACACTGTCAGGTAACTATTATTTTCCTAGTAACTCCTGATAGGTTTTGTAAAGGACATGGTATTTCAACTGAATAAAAGGACGGATACCAATCTAAGTAGGCTATTGTCTCAGAGCAGCCAGGATCAGCTGCTTCAGTGAACCCTGCTTAATAGAAATATTAAGGACTAGTAGAGGTTGCCCGGCGTTGCCGGGCTGTTTTAAATTGTGTTGGAAGGTTAAATTGTGTTAATGTTTTTTTAAAAATTGCTTAGTCTGTAATTTTAATTTTTAAAATGTTTATTTATGTAAAAAAGTTTTGGCTTGGCTGTTATTAACTGTGATCTGCTTTTTGGGGGTTTTTTTTTTAGGATTAATAAAAGAACAAAGTATGATATGATTTTTTTCAAATTGTTTTATGTAAGGAAATAATGTTTTAGTTTTTTGAATTTTTTTAATTAGTTGTACCGTAGGTAATAATTTTAATAATGTAAAAGTAAATGTTTTTTACATTCAATGTTTTTAAAATGTGTTTCGATGTTTTGGGTTTTAATTTGAGTTAAAACTCAGCACAGGATTTTTAAAAGTTTCTATTGTATTTTATTGACATATGTTTGTGATTTGTGTTAAAGTGTGCATTAGTGTAATTTTTTTGACTTGTTTTTATTGGTGTGACCTTTTGTGTAAAATTGTGAATTTGTGTTATGTTTTTGATTTGTTTTTACTCTTGTGGCCTTTTGTTTGGGGCTGTTGTGTATTTTTGAATTGTTTTTACTATTGTGGCCAGCAGGTAGTGCTGGTAGGGGTTATTGTATTTTGACTGTTTTTTCTCTCCTGGCCTCTGGGTGGAGCTTCTTCTGGTAAGTAGTCTCTTTCTTTATTCATTTCTTTTCTTTTCCAGTCCTCGTGGAGGTAGGACATCTTTTGGTAAGTTTGCTTGTTTTCTTTCTTTTGTGTGTGTGTGTGTGGGTGGGTGGGTGGAATTTGTATTTTTTGTCTGTTTGTTTTGTTTTTGATTGTGTTTTTGTTTACTTCGTATTGTTTTTTGGTGTTTTTGTTTGTTTTTGTGTATTTTTGGATGTTTTTGACTGTGTTTTTAGTAATTTAAAAAAATATGTATTTATTTGGTGGTGGGGAGGGGGCATGGTTGTTGGGGGTTAGGAAGGGTGGGCTAGGTGGAGGGGAGGGGGTGTGGTCATTGGGGGTTAGGAAGGGTGCGCTAGGTGGTGGAGAGGGGGGCGTGGTCATTGGGGGTTAGGAAGGGTGGGCTAGGTGGTGGGGAGGGGGGCGTGGTCATTGGGGGTTAGGAAGGATGGACTAGGTAGTGGGGAGGGGCTTGTAGTTATGGGTTTGTGATTTGTGGTTGTGGTGCATTTTTTTCCTGTGGCTTGATTTTGATTGGCTGCGGTGCATTTCTCAATGTTCTTTGTGAACATTGGCGCAGCACAAAGAACATTAGGAAATTAAGTTGCTTCCCTTCTTTCGCATTTGTGGGGCTGTTGCCCCACTGCCGGTTTTCTCAATCCTTCGTTGACCTGCGGACCTAGTTCGGCCATGTGCACGAATGGTGGGTGCTGGTCATTAGGGCGAGGCTTAGGAACCTATAGCAAGTTCCAACTGTTAATCCTTGGTTTTATAGGTTAAGATGAAGACTATACACATTGCTTTTCAAACATAAATGCTTCTATTTTATGTCTCTAGTTGGCCACATGCACCCAAATGAGTTATATTTAAGAGGATTGTGGAAAACCTATGTTTGATTCGAAAGCAATTAAGCAAGGTGGGACATGTCCTGCTATGCCATGATTCCAAAGAGTCATGCCATTTTATTCCATAGGTTTCATCACAGCAGTTTTTGGGAGCTGACATTTTGTTCCACTGACATTTTGCCATGCAGCATTTCATTATGGTAGCATTACATCATGAAACATCTTGCAGCTGACTTTTTATCATGGTCAATGTCTAAAAAGATTTCTTCATGCTCCATCTCATTGTTGACATTTTTGTCACTGGGATATTTTGTCTTTCCAAAATGATAGTTCTGTGACTTGACAAACAATATAATGACTCTCATTGGGGATATAATTTGCCTTTTGTGCAGAATGAAATGAACCCATGCAATTAAGTGGTAAACAAAATGAATAACAAGATGAATGTCAATATGGTCCAGAAGACTCCCCTTATTATCCTTGCAGCAAATTATACAAACATTACCTAAAATACAAAGTCATTTGTATCTAATGTGCACAACCAAAGAGTGACCAGCAAGGCAATCAATAGCTTGAAAAGTAGCTTGGCATCAATGCAGGCCGTCAATTAACTAAAGCTAATATTTTTAAATGGTGACTGAACTGAATATTAACCCATTCCAATGCTCACATTTAAAGCTGTGCTTTCAACAAGACACAGATTTTTGCCTAAATAGGCTAAGACACTGACTGGGAGGCAGAAGGTCAGCAGTTCGATTCCTGAGTACTGCAGAATGGAATGAGCTCCTGTCTTTGTCCCAGCTCCTGCCAACCTAGCAGTTTGAAAGCAAGAAATTGCAAGTAGACAAATAGAGACCACTTCGTTGAGAAAGTAAACAGTGTTCCGTGCGCTCCAGTGTCTAGTCATGCCTGCCACATGACCACAGAAACGTCTGCAGAAGCAGACAGCGCTGGCTCTTTGGCTTTGAAACGGAGATAAGCATTGCACCCTAGAGTCAGATACGACTGGCTTTTGAGCAAGGGAAACCTTTAGAAAGCAATATAATCAAAGCAACACAAACCAAAACATCTTAATCTTTTCGAGACTCTCTGGAGATAAAGAATTTATCCCACTTGAAAGCTGTGTTATTCTACAGCAGGGGTGCCCAAACCTTTTGGGCCATGGACTGGTCATTTGGTTCAGTGGGCTGGTCACATGGTTCAGTGGGCTGGTCACATGGTTCCTCCCACTGGAAGCGGAAGTAAAACGTGCCTTGCAATCTGTTTTGCAACAGTATGAGATAGATTTTGAGGCTACTATTTTCTTTGCTTAAACCAGGTGTGGCCAAACTCTGGCCCACAGGCAGGATCTGACCCCTGAGCCAGATCCGACCCCCAACACCGACCATGCCTCTCTTGGAAGCAGAAGTAAAACTTGCCTGTATGGGCACATTTTACTTCCGCTTCCAGGAGCAACAAGGGCAGCATGGGCCAGATGAATTGTTGTCAGGGGCCAGATTCAGCCCATAGTTTGGGCACCCCTGCTTTACATCATTCACTTTCAAGACTAGGGGATATTTGATTGTGCTGTTCTCAACAAAAACAGGGGGGTGTCTGCCTGGCCTTTCAAACAGATGTTGTGCATTCTGTAGCTATCCCAATCACTGAGGGCCAATTTTTTGTTTTGGCTGGCAATTCAGGGCCACATTCACCCCAAACTTTAAAAAGTGCTATTGCCTGCCAAAAATTAGTAGATTGATCATTTCTCAGGTTTGCAGAGCTAATTTTAGTGTTACAGTATGTGAACTGTTATTTAATCTAGTAAGTAGTTCCAGTGTCATCGGAATATTCCATTTCTGCTAACAGGATAATGGAAATGCAATATGCCGAAGATACTCCATTGCCTGCTCTCACACCTGAGGTGTTGCAACAGTCAGTCAGTTGTTTCAAGAATGCATGTAATCATTGGCCTCACCATAAATGCTCAGAAAACTAAGGTACTTGCACAACCTGCCCCAAGGACAGCCCTTCCACAGTTCTGCATCACCATTTCAGATTCGCCACTGAAACAGGTAGGCCAGTTTCCCTAGCATCCTGTCTAAAAACTGCACCTGTGAACAGGATGTGGCAAAGATAATTGGTGCTGCCCATTCTGCCTATGGACATCTATCACAATGGGTCTTCAAGAACAAAGATTTAGCAATCCAGGCTAAGATCATGGTATACCAAGTTGTAACTATCTCAATGTTACAGTATGGCTGTGAAACATGGACACTCAAGACATCAAAAAGCTTGAGCGCTTTCACCAACAGAAGCTAAGATCCATCTTGAACATCAAGTGGGATGACTATGTCACCAACATCACATTTCTCAAGAAGGCACATATAAATAGCATTGAAGCTTCCATCATAGGTCATCATCTTAGATGGATAGGGCATGTCGACCATATGGACAGTTCCAAGTTTCCTCATCAAATTCTTTATGGGTAACTTAGCTCTGGTACAACAGCTTGTGGAGCTCCTTTGAAGCATTATAAGAACCAGCTGAAACAAACCATGAAGGTATCAGGTAAAAACCCACAAACTTAGCCATAGATCGCCCACTTTGGTCCAAAGCCATCTCTGCTATCGATCACTTCGAAGGGGAATGCCGCAGACATGAAGCGGCTAAGTGACAAGCACAAAACCTTCATCAAACTCAACCATGCCCTCCACTATCTATTCAGTCTAATGTGTGTGGTCGCATGTTTCATGCCAAGATTGACTTATCGAGTCACCAGAGACACATAAATCAAAAGGAAAAATGTATGCTCAGATAAAAGTAGCTGCCAATGATGATAATGAGAAGTTGTGCACTCATGTGTGTGTGGTTTTTTTTTAAATTTAAAGTGGCAATTCCATATATTTATTATATCTTAATTGGGCAATTGAGTAGCTAATTGGTGTATGCTTTTTTTAAAAAAATGTATGATTTCTTACGTGTTCTGAGTTCCCTAGCATAGATTCTTGATTTCTGTAAGAGCTGTACAGTCCTAAATTAGAACAAGAGGGGGTGGTATAGTCCAACTAAACCTAGTTTCCTAATTGCTAGCTCCAGCTAGAAGTTAGGTGTAAATGATGGGAAACCATTGTTTTGACTTCAAGCTTCAAACTCAACTTAGTGAGCAAGACAAGACCAAGGGGCAGTGCAGTCTACCAATATCTGGGAAGGCCTCAAGCATTCCAGCATTATTCATATTCTTCTTACTATCAGCAATTCTGTTCTTCATAAAGAGATGTAGCTGCCTGTGATTGTAGCCTGTGATTGTAGCAACATGAAAATATACTATAGATTTCTCAAAAAACATTGTTTGCTCCTTATATGCAGGGAAATGTGACCATGTGTAGTCATCACAAACACCGTTCATAAATTGTTTTGTTGGTTATTTTATTTTGGGTAGCTTGGCTATACAGTACCAATATCAATTCACTCTACTGCAGATTTAATTATTTGTTTTATTTTATTTATTTAATATTAGAGGTGTTTCTATGTGTCCTTATGCAGCATAAGAACACATATAAACATGTCTAATATTAAAGAAATGTTAAAGAAATTCTAAGGTAGGATAAGACCATGCTGTCTTTTACTGTGAATTAATGCAAAAGTACTTGCAGCAAGCTTTGCAGGCGCACCCCCCAAAGAAAGACTCAGACACCGGTATATGGATAAAGGCATTGGGCCACTTTTATTGAATAATGCCCTAGTCCGAATTATAACTTTCAATTGGTGTATTCATCCAATTGTAATTCTTAAGGCAAGCAGGCCGCAGTAACACTGGTAAGGTTCCTCCCAAAATTGCCAATGATAATTGGCTACAATGTATTCATTTGTATCAATTTGTTTGTTGACACAAACAAATTGTTGACCGGAGTCAATAAACTATCTACTGACCCCACCCTATGACGTGTATCCATCAAATGATGAGGTGATGCATGCTGAAAAGCTCCTGCCATCACCCCTTGCCTGGTTCGTCGTTGACCGGCCAAAGCTATTACACCTGTACCTGTCTAAGTGTTGGCCAGTCAATTGCGAACCTGTCGGATACCTATGGATCATCAATCTTTACCTTACTAGTGCTACCCGCCTAAAGTGACCAAAGTCAAAGAAACCCCTTTGCTCAAACACTAGCAACAGTGTTGGATGGGCAAAAAAGTCAGAAGCCAAGGACCAATTGTGGGTTAAGGCCAAAAATTCCCACCCGGCCCCGAAGCGACCAAAATATCACACTGTTCACTAGGGAGGGGGTGGAGGGAAAAACTTCTCCTCTCCGTCGCTATTTCTAAAATGGCAGCTCGTCTGCCTCGTGGCCACCCCTTTTATAGAGGGGTGGCCACGCCCCCTAACTCACCCGGATGTCTGAGTCTGGGTGGTGGGGGGCCCACAAAGAGCGTGGTGGCCATTTTGGCGCTACGCTTTCATTGCAGGCGCACCCCCCAAAGAAAGACTCAGACACCGGTATATGGATAAAGGCATTGGGCCACTTTTATTGAATAATGCCCTAGTCCGAATTATAACTTTCAATTGGTGTATTCATCCAATTGTAATTCTTAAGGCAAGCAGGCCGCAGTAACACTGGTAAGGTTCCTCCCAAAAATGCCAATGATAATTGGCTACAATATAACCATTTGTATCAATTTGTTTGTTGACACAAACAAATTGTTGACCGGAGTCAATAAACTATCTACTGACCCCACCCTATGACGTGTATCCATCAAATGACGAGGTGATGCATGCTGAAAAGCTCCTGCCATCACCCCTTGCCTGGTTTGTCATTGACTGGCCAAAGCTATTACACCTGTACCTGTCTAACTGTTTGGCCAGTCAATTGCGAACCTGCCGGATACCTATGGGTCATCAATCTTTACCTTACCAGTGCTACCCGCCACACGGGGAGGCGTCTATGAGGACTCACCGCCCCCCCCCCCAGACCATCAGCTTGGTCACCAGGCCTGCTTGCAAATCTTCCAGAAAGAGGTTCATACCTCTAGCCGACAGGTGGACCCCATCCCCTGCATAGAGATCGTAATTTTGCAAACTAATCGTGGGATGCCGGATGCCCATCCCCAAACCCTTGTCTGACAAGAACCGGGCAACAGCCCTGTTCACCGAACGGCGAGCGCCGTCAAGGGCACGGAGGTCAATACCTCCCCTGTATGAATGACGCGGTACGATGTCCGACCATAGCAGCCTTGTGTACAGCCACACATAATGCAAATAAGCTAGGTCACTGCAAATCGTGAATTTTAAGGAGAGGCCAGTGACATGGGCAAGGTCATTGCCCCCAAGGTGCAGTACAAGGACATCAGGCAGTTCAGCATCCCTGATGGAAAACAGGAATGGCAACAGTTCCCGCCATCTCATTCCACGCTTACCATACCAACGTATACGTGCGGTTGCACGCAGTCCAAGCTGGGGTCCCCACTCTGTCGCCGCAGCATACTGCGCTGCCCAGTGCACGTAACTGTGGCCCACCAGCCATACTGCCACCGGTGTGTGGGGACACACAGGGTCTGTAAAAGAAGAAAAGAGAATAATGACTTAAATGGTACTCATGCCTGAAGTGGGCGAACATACAATGCAAAATGCATGGATCTCCATCTCCCCATTCGGCATATATCAGCCTCAGAGTACCCAAATGCAGCCGCAGTGGATGCAGCACCTATCCTAAATGAATGGGTGCCGTAACGAGCCCCAGGGAGGCCAACACTGGATAGTGCCATACCGGTCACCTTCCAAAATTGAAATTTAGTAAGGGGAGACTCATCCTGGTGGCAGAAAAACGGGCCAGGGTGCGTGCCACGCACTGCCAAGAACTCCTGTAGGGCACCAACCGGACAGATGTCTGCAATGGAACATCGTAGCAGTCTAACTCCACTGCCTACGCCGTGCTGATCAATCTTTGAGGACCGTATCCTCAACTGAGCCCATTCATTAGTGACATAGACATCGTCGAGTTCCAGTGCCCTACGAGTCGCATCCGCCTTTGACAGTAGTACCAACTCACTGATGCAGAGTGCTCCAAAGAAGGCCACCGTGGTAGCCGCGTGAAAAAGAGCCACCTCATACTTATCATAACACAAGTTATGCCAGCCTCGTGCAAGGTGGGTCAGTACCTCTGGTGAAATTGGGTGGCGAGTGTCCGGGCGGCGGCCACGTTCCCGTGTCCACCCCTCTAAAACATTCACGCAGTCAGCAAAACCCCTCACTTTGGCCATAAATGCCAGTGCCGACAGCCTGGATGCTATAGTACGAGGAGCAAAACCCTGACTGTGTAGATAAACCATAAATTGTAAAACCTGTTCCACTGGAATGGGCCACACTTCGGGCAACTGAAGTTGCACACAAAAGGTTCTAAATTGTATGAAAGCATGTTACGCGTGAGAGGTGCCAAAGACATGCCGATCGCCCGGTTCACCTCTCCTCGCCAAATGTCCAAATCTCGGCCGGGAGTGGCGAGGGGAATTCCTCTGCTTCCAGAGCCAAGGCACAGAACCGGGGGATCTGCAGGCGGGATAAATCATCAGCAATATCATTATTAATGCCTGGGACATGTCTGGCCTTAAACAGCACATTTAGGCGTAGGCTTCGTAACACAAACTGGCGAACCAACGCCATCACCCTGGGTGATTTAGACGTCTGAGCGTTGACAATGTGCACCACTGCTGCATTGTCACACCAAAAATGGACCACTGAGTCAGCCCACTCCTCGCCCCATAGCATCAAAGCTCCCAGGATTGGAAGGAACTCAAGAAATGTAAGATCGCGGAGGCCATCCATGCCCCGCCATGCTGGAGGCCATTGGCCATAAGCCCACCTCCCCTCAAAATAAATCCCATATCCCAGGGAGCCGGAGGCATCCGACTGTACTTGGAATCTAGGGGAAACCAAAAGGTCCGATTTCCAGAAAGAGACCCCGTTAAATTCCCGTAAAAATGTGAGCCAAACCAAAAGGTCAGCCTGCATGCCCCTGGTCAGTCGGACCCTGTGGTGGCGCCTTAATAGGCATCACCCTGCACGCAAAGTTAAGTGACACTTTACGTTTGGCCAGCAATGCCAAAGTCATTGTGGAGATCCGGGTGACTTTCTCAATGGGTAACTGGGATGCCTGTGCGACCGTGTCAATTTCAATACCCAGAAATGTGAGTGTAGTAGATGGGCCCTCTGTCTTTTCGGGCACCAAAGAAACACCCAGTTCCAGCATTAGCGTCTGAAATGTAGTGAGGAGACGCGTGCACATGTCCGAGCCCTGTTCACCCCCGAACAAAAAGTCATCGAGGTAATGGGCTACAGACCGAGACCCGGACCTGCGAACAAAGGCCCACTGAAGGAAAGTGCTAAAACGTTCGAATGCCGAACACGAAATAGAGCAGCCAAAAGGCATGGCCTTGTCTACATAGAACTTCCCTTGAAATCTAAAACCCAATAGCTCAAAGTCCCCAGGGTGCACTGGCAACAATCGGAATGCCGATTTAATGTCACATTTCGCCAGGAGGGCGCCGGGACCACAAGAGCGCACCATCCATAGGGCTTGGTCAAATGACGTATATCTGACCGAAGAAAGGTCATCAGGAATAGCATCATTGACAGAAGAACCCGCCGGGTACGATAAGTGGTGGATTAAACGGAATTCACCCGGGGTCTTTTTAGGTACTAGCCCCAGAGGGTTAGGAAAAGGTGGTACGGAAAAGGGGCCTGCTACCCTCCTGGCCTCTACCTCTTTGGCAATACTCAGGGCAGCCACCCCCTCCTTACCCTTCAGGGAAACCAAATTGGGGGCATCTTGGGGTCCTCGCGCCCCTTTGAATGGGATGCGAAAGCCCCACTGGAAACCCTCCAGGAGGTACCTCGCGTCCTCCCTCTTTGGATAAGTTGAGAGCCATCGCTCCAACATATACACGTTAACTGGGGAGGGGGCCTTTTGACTGACTAGCTCCATTAGCAGAAGCCCTGCCCACTCCCTGTCCACCTCTACCTCTGCCCCGTGACCCACCAGCCTGCGGGCACGCAGAGGCGGTGTGGGAGCCAGCGCAAGAGGGACACTCATGTTTGTATCGACACTGTCGCTTATTGCACACGCCATTTGCTGAGAAGCTCCAACACAGCAAGCGGGCTGGAACCCCCTGCCCCGCCGGTTGGCGGGGAGCCTGTGTTGGAGCAGCTCGCTGCACAGCATGGCCACAATGGTACCTATCCCCAGGTGCCGAACGCGTGGGGGTCATGTACAAGAGCCACAATTTTTGGCAGGGCTCATCCCATCTCATCTCTGGGTGTAGGGACACCCTCATTCTAAATTCCTCATCGTAAGCCAACCACGATGGGCCAGGGAAATCAACCATCGCCCTGTAAATATTGTCCAAGTATTGGACCATAGGAATGGCCAGATCAGGCCGGGCCCTAAGGTATACTGCCATATAAATAAGATATGCCGGCAACCAGTTGGCCCAGGTGCGCGGTGGCTTATGATGACGAGACAGTTCCATGTCTCTGTCATCCTGTCCCTCTCTCTCTTCCTTAGTGGGCTCACGGTTCAATAGGGAGAATATATCCACATACTCCCCCCGCCAAATCTTCTCCCTCGTGACCTGGGACAAATGACCACCAAGGGGCAAGGAATAACCAGCCATCGGCAAAGCCGACACCGGCACATTATGTATAGAGGGCATACGCAGCGGGACCTGGACAGCCCCTGCGATGCTCGGCACTGCCCCAGGGGCGGACACCCCTGCCCTTAACGAGGTGCCATTTTGAAACCATGAGGCACTGGGGTAGGCTGGTAACTGATGCCAACTCGCCTCAACTTGATGAGGCCAGGGCCACTGAACCCCACCACTAGAAGTGGGCTGTGATGTAGGTGCACTAAATTGAGCCGCCCCCGTGAGCCGCCCCCACTGGAGGTTCCGGCCTACGGCGGGCGTCGGAGCTCGCGACCGGAATCGAGCTCCGGGGCCACACCTGACTACTCCCAGTCTGCAGATCTGGATGAACGGGGAGCTGCGAGACACCAGCTGGCACCGGCCGGAGCGTCTCAAGCAGCTCAACCCGGCTGGCCGCCCGTTGCAGCGTTGCGGCCGTCAATGTAGCCGCTGCCAACGAAGGGGCCCCGGAGGAAAGAGAAGCACCCCCCTCCACAGGAGGCTGTGCAATGCCCAAGGATGCTTCCAGCACTGCTAAACATGCTAACAGAGCATCCACTGCCACAGAGCCCCCAGCATAAGGCGGGCTGGGTGGGCCGGACGGCCCACTAGGCAGTTGGAAAGGTAACCCGAAAGGCGAGCCAGGGCCAGAATAGGGCCATGCCCAAAACTCCGGCCCATGAGGGGCGGAGGAGGAACGGGTTGTATGCCCACAGCAGGCCCTCCCATACTGCCCTGACCCATGACCAGTAATGGCGGGCCGAGGGCCAAAGTCCCTGAGGGGCCGGCCTGTAGCTGGCCAGCCACCGAGCTGGAGCCCGGCTGCCAGTGCCAGCCTGAGTAGCCCCACCGGTATCAGTGGGCAAGGCTGGCACAGTGCCCTGCTGCGGGGGCGCAGCCCTGGTCCTCCGATGGCTGTCCCCCGTCCGGTGCAGGGCCGGTGAAAGTTCTCCCCCTTGGGCGCAGCTTCATCGCCGGGGCCTTCCGCTTAGGAGGCATGTCTCCCGAGGAGAAGAAAAAGCAGGATCCCTATCCAGGGATCGAAATCCTAGCGCCTAAGCACGCGGTAGCCAAGCAAACCAAGGCTCTGCGTGCGCTAATCCTCCTTTCCCAGCCGGGAAAGAACCGCAAGGGCTAAACAGCCAAAGACTAAAAGGACAAACAGCGACGGAGAAAACTTCTCCTCTCCTTCGCTATTTCTAAAATGGCAGCTCGTCTGCCTCGTGGCCACCCCTTTTATAGAGGGGTGGCCACGCCCCCTAACTCACCAGGATGTCTGAGTCCGGGTGGGGGGGGGCCGCAAAGAGCGCGGCGGCCATTTTGGCACCGCACTTTCATTTGAAATGGAATAGCTGTATCAAAGCTGGCTGGTAAAATCACTGATTTAGGTGTTTAGCTGCAGAGCTAGATGTTGTGAGTTCAAATCCCCACTGTGCCTAATGGCAGAAGAACCAGCCTGTGTAGTCATGGGCAAGAACAAAATTGTAATACAGGTCTGTGTACCATCTACCCTAGAAAATCCTGAAAGGTGTATCTGTAAGTCAGAAGTTATTTGAATGCACACAATTATTTACATACAGTGGTACCTCGCGTAAAGAGCATAATGTGTTCCATGGGATTGCTCTTTATGTGAGTTTGCTCTTTAAGCGAAACACCATTGTAAGTGACCAATTGTGACTTCTGGTGGGGGGGATTGCCAACCCTGATTTAGTTGTTAAGCGAGTTTTTGCTTGGTTTTAGTTGTTAAGCGAGGCGACCATTCAGAGAAAATTCTGCTCTTTAAGCAAGTTAGTCTCTAAGCAAGGCGCTCTTTATGCGAGGTTTTACTGTATATCAAAGCAAGGGAGGAGTTACTTTGTTTTTGTTTTGCTTTGTTTCAGTGCTCTGGGGAAACATATTATTTAGTCTTCAGCAGGTTGGCAGGCTAGCAGTTCAAGACCTGAGTGCTGCAAGACAGAGTGAGCTCCTGTCTCTTTCCTAGCGCTTTCTAACCTAGCAGTTCGAAAGCAAGAAATTGCAAGTAGATAAATACGTACCACTTCAGTGGGAAGGTAAACAGCTTTCCGTTCCTAGTCATGCCTACCATGTGTCCACAGAAACATCTACAGATGCAGACAGCACTGGCTCATTGTCTGTAAATGGAGATGAACACTGAAACCTATAGTCGGATATGACTGGCTTTCAAGCAAAGGCGACCTTACCTCATGACTGGAGTTCTGAAATACCTGAAAGTGTATCCATTATTGTGGCATTTTCCTGGGCCTAATACAGACATTCTCCAGTTGTTAATTCTTCAAAAATTTGTGTTTATGGAAGAAAGTATCATTAAGTGTGCAGAATACAGAAATACAGAACTTATAAGGTATTTTTAAATCATCCTCTTTTTATGTCAACAGAGCTATAGAAGAATATTCAACCTGAGAGTTAATTACCAGGCTGGAGAAGACTGGGAAGCTTGAAAAGAAGCTGTGAGTCTGCAGGTCATATATTTTCTTCCAAGATATTAGCAACATGCACACAGATATCATAAGTGCAGACTTTTTGTTGTAAGCTTTTACACTAACCAAAGCAGACAAAAATAACCACCCCCAGACTCCAAGCTGGTTTAGAAAATGGAAAGCAGGGAGGCTTAGCACTAAAGAAATGCTATTTAGAGACCCAAGGAAATGTTATCTGCATCCATGCTTACCAGTGAATAGAGGAACAGATTTAAGACATGCTTTCTCAAGCTTGTTGCAAAAGGAGATATTAAAATGAGCCTCAAAAAGCTATTCATGGGAAAATGTGGTTTACCTTTTTGAAATGTTACCATTTTCCTCTTTTACAATTTAATTTGACTGTCTTCAAATATATGGTTGCATTTTTATTTAAAGCGGGGGGGAGCTGTGTTCTGCTATGCCAGCTTTTATTTGACATTCCAAAATTGTTTAAGATGCTTGGAATTATCCCTTGCAGAAAGTGTCAGATAAGGAAGCACATGTACTGACTGCTACTCCCACATTCACTACAGCCAACTGGAGGAGAAATTAATCTGTATAGGAGTGATATGGAGCCACTGGAACAAAAAAGTGTGATGAGGCACCTTCCAAGATTGACAGACCTCATCATCCAAGCCAAGATGTTGAATCCCATCACCTGAATCCAGACCAAGAAAGTGGATCTCCTAGTTCAGGACCTCCAAAGTTGTTGGCCTGAAAAGCAGTAAGCTTAGAATGCATGCCATTATTTATCAGAGAAAAGAGAAAACAAGCCTCCTAGGATTTATTCCAAGCCTGGCCAGCTCTGGTGTTTATCCTAAGCCTGACAAATCCAGAGGCTTCCACTGCCTGCCAATCCACAAGGGGCTGACATCACATTGGTGCCTAAAGAGGATTCTGAGATCTGAGCAAACAGATACTACCTAGCAGCTCAGTAGTTAGTCAAAGATTATGTTTTAATATTGATCACCTTTTTGTTTCAACCATATTTGTTATTTTTTTAAAAAAATCTGTACGTTTTAAATCATTTTGGTAAGCCTCTGTGAATCCCACTTCTGGGAGGGAAGTGGGATATACTTTTGATACCTTCGAGTTGTTATTCAGTGAGGAGTCTGTGCATTGGTATACATCTCTTTTCCACACATGCAAAAAGACCTGAGAAATCAAGTCTGTTTGCATGTGTTGTTGTTTTTTAGCCATTTGGCTATCACATCACCCGCTGGCCAATGACGTGTTCCCTCCACTTTCACCTTGCCCAAGGGATCTAACGGAGGATGCTTTGGTGAGTTTTAGTCCTGGCCTAACATCACTGACAAGAGAGGGGCCCCATGGAATATAAGTCAAATAAATAAATATTGAGTGGCTGCCAGTTGCATTACTAGAAGGGCAGAACATTTGAAGTAATTAGCACGATGCAGTTCAGAGATGTTTATAGTATGTACATGTTGTGTATTCAGGCACAATTGCAAGTAGCCCAGGGAGTGCTCTTGCAAGAGGAAAATGGTGATTTCCCGCCATTCTAAATTAGTAGCGTAAAGTGGTGCGAAACCCCTGCAAAAGGGCGTGCTAGTTATGCTAATCCAAGCCCTGTCATTGGTTACAGTTTTGGATCCTATTCCCCATTAGTTACCTTCATATATTCGCTGCACTGATTGGTTAGTAACGTTTGTCTGGTGGGTTGCTACCTTGTATCCAATAGCCACCACTGGGGAGACACTATATAAGCCCCACAGATAAACAAGGGTGGGGGCGGACCGGATCTATATTTCCTACATTCTACAGGTAGCCTGGGTCCCTCCATTATGCTACAATTCTCAGTAGCTAGTTTATTGCCCATTGCTGGGCAAGAGTCCTGAGGGACTTACTCCGTTAGGATTGTATAGCCATCTCGGGGTCTGGAACACCTTGTAAGGTAATCTCTACTGATTCTTATAATAAAGCCTGTTGCTATTTGTTCATTCTTGTCCTGGACTCATGCTTATAAGGGCCAGATCTAACAGTACACTATTTTAAAAAACCTGTTGTGTATCCTCAACAGGAAAATGGTTCAGTGGTTCTGGAAACTAAGCAGGGAAAGAGCAAAGGACATTTACTGGAAAACTCTCATGGATCGACAGTCCTCATGGGAATTCTATGGCACTTTCAAACCAATTTTAATCGGCTGCCTCTCGGTGCTTTTATTCTCTGCTACCTGACTCTGTGAATCACTGCACAAGTATTCCATTATACACAGTGCTAAGAGTTAAGGGCTAGTCACACAAACAAACAATCAGTACAGTGCTATTGTGGGAAGGAAGCATACTGCTAGTTACCAGGGTCTAAATGTCACATGGTGCTTGAGACAGATTATCTGTGAAACTTTAAGGGAAAAACTTAGGTAGAGACTACAGAATAGTAGCAGAATAGCATGTAGATGAGGCAAAATGAAAATACCCAACTATAGCTGGTAATGAGGACTAGATGGCCTGCACAAAGTGGTCTTCTAGCTCTTTATTTCAAACTGTACTCAGGAGACCCTGCTGCATATCTGACTATCACAGAAGGATAAACATTCAGCTTTTTAGGAGTACATCAACTCTGGTACTCCTACCTTCAAAGAGTAAGACTATCTAACTGAGCTCCCCAACCTGGCTCAAAAACTATTTCAAAGAATCTATTTTTAAAAATACAATTAAAATGAGTTTTGATCTGTTTTCAGATATCTGTTTTATTGTGGTACACATTAGGAACCCTAGCAGGCAGGGAGGAAAATATGGGACAGTCTGTGGCCTGTCTTCCAGCCCTAAATCTGTGAAATCAAAATACTTCAGATTTAGCAGGAATACTAAATGAACATTGAGGGTGTGCATGTTGGAATTATTTCAAGGTTTAACACATAATAAAGAAAAATCTAAATGTAGCTTGTCATGACCCTGCACTGGTTCCTAGATGACAGACACCAGCCTTCAGAAGAATAAAAGTAGAAAGGTCCTGTTTCACCCTCTAGAGAGCATGGGAATAATTCTGCATATTTTGCTGGGGCCCCCTCCACTCTTACTCACACATACAGCACATGTATGTAAACAGCTATCCTAGCACTGAAACATTGTGCAAAGAATAGTGGAGGGTCTGCAGGACTTGACTTCATGGAACCCATAAGTGAGGAGGCTAACTGTGTTCAGAATAAGAGCACATATAACTTCTGGTTAGTTCTACTGTCTCATTGCCAGGGTTGGAACTAATATAAATTGAAGATGGTACTTTGATGTCATTAGTGTTGAAGTAATGTTGAATTGCCATGGAGACCAGTCTCTATCCAGGGAATGGAGAGGAACATCATCTTGTCCCTCACCTCAGACAGCACAGTATCTGAAGTTGAGCTTGCTGATGGCACAATTAACACATCACCTATACTGCAAGATTAACCTTAAGCACTCTAAATTAATCTTTTCCATCATTAAGATAAAAAGGGCCATTTTTTCTTATCTTGAGAAACAACTCATTACTATGGAGCAATAATCTTTGCATCCTGGGAATAAATCATCCACTTCTACAAAAATCATTTGTTAGACTTGTATCTGAGAAACATTCTTGAGCTATTTGATAGTCACTATGGTGTATGTTCAAGACAGTCAAGTTTCCTTAGCATTATATGCTTTAACAATGCATTTATTAAGAAATCTGTGTAAAATATAATCTGGAGATGAAAATATCTTTTCATTTAATAGACTTAGTTGCTTGAAAGATGCAAATGAACCTGAGAATCCAAGATAATGATTCATCTTATCCATAATGCAGAATTGGTATATGTTTGTTAAGATAAAGTTGATATCAAGAGCCAGAATGCTGTTGTTAGTGTTTATTATGAGATACATAGCTTTAAAGAATAAGATTGTCGGCACTTTCCTAGTAAAATAACATCTGTACCAGTGTTATGGAATACTGAACTAGACAAAATCACATTCCACACGCTAAGACAGATTTAGGAGTTTTATTATCATTATTTGGCCAAACAGATTCAGGAACGCTTTACCAAGCTAATAATCCCTGAATGAATATACATTTTCAGAGCCATCTTTCTATAGCATAAAATTTGAAAATTTCTACACATTTCATCACTATGGGACAAGCCAAAATTATTAATTAATCTTCTGACATTGTCATGCAGTTCAAGTTAGAACATTTAGAATATTTGTTCATGTCATGTCACACAAATATTATTCAGCATTATGCTTCCCTGTCAGCTATACAAACTGTGCTGAGCTTGTGGACACAAGGCCTTCTGTTTACTTTAGCCTCGTCATCAGTTCTATATGATAGGTCAATCTGATCTGTTTAACTTTACAGAGTACTGAGAAAATGATTTTTACTTTTAAACCAGAATTAATATTAGAATTAATATCTTAATTCTTTCACTGCTATTTCATTCCCTCCTGATTTCTTGAAAATTATTAAAATTTTAATAACTTTTCACACTTCATTGCAATAAATAAACATTTCTATCATGTTGATTGCCGATTCCTCAAGCTTCGACTGGGCATTTTGACAGCTTCCGGTTTGTGCCTAACGCGAAGCTGCCATCTTCTTTCTTGCCTTGATTATTTAAGCAACATCTATGCATTTCACTCCTTCCAGGGTTTTAAACTGCAAGAGAAAAAAATACTACCAACAGTATATAGTTCAATGATCCATCTTATCAATGTTTAACTATAGACCAAACTTGCCGTACTTTGATTCACACATTGATTTATACTGCAGTGACTGAGTTAATAATTTCCTAACTTCCATTTCCCTTCTATGTGGGCCAGATCTGGCCATCTCTATGTGTTTAAACAGAAATTCAAATGGGGAAATAGGATACTTTGTACAGAGGGGAGTTCTCATATCATGCATTGTCATTGGCTAAAACCTGGACTTATTGATTTAGGCTTTCATACAATTCCGCAATGCTTTCAACAATTCCACTTGCTTTCTCAACCTTTTCCTATCTGTGGATTAAATGAACAAGGATGATTCCACTAAGCCTCCCTGCTTTTAAGTAAGTATTCCCTTACTGGCTTTTTATTTTATTTTCGTGTACTTCAGATGTGTTGTATTTTCAAGTCCTCAAATTCTTTAATCAAATACAACTCCTTGTGTTTGTTTTGGCTGTTTAAACATAGCTGTTCTTTGCTTCGCTTCCGCCCTTCTGTTCCTTTTTTGCCAACTGTGCCTTCTGTTTTCTGATTAATTGCAAGGGATCTAGGCATTCTGGGTAGCTTTGATCAGTCTTTGATTACTAACCCATAAATGTCCCTTATTTTCCAAATCATCTGGAGGGCATGGCCAGTATGTACTTGTACGTCTGCAGAAAAAGTAAGCTGGTTATTCTGCCACTTCTGCTAGAACTTTTAACACTTATTTCTGCGTACTTTCTCATACTGCCTGAAATGTTGGGACAGCCTGAAAAGGCGGTTTTTCTTCAATCATCCCATTCCATCTCAGCCAATTCATCACGTTCTTCTTGTCTGTATCCATAACTTCCTCTGCCAAATGGGTGTATTTTTCTCATTCCTCTCTCGGGGCAATTCCTCTGCCAATGGCCCTCTTGCTTGCAGTAAGCACATTGATTGTAATCAAGTGTTTCTTTGCCTCTTCCCAAAGCAAGGGTGATCATCTCAGCTTTCTTATATTCTCTTGAATTATATTAGTAGGTTTGCTAAAATTGACAGGACCTTTTGCTGCTTCCTTTAAGCTTTCCAAAATCAAATATCTGTACTGTTGAAGACTTGTCCTGTGTGTTGGATCATTAGGATTCCAATTTGGATTTTGTTCAGCAGCTGCTGCCATACGCACTACAGTCTGATCTGCGTCTGGGAAATTTCTATGGAGAATTTTGTCTTTTGCCAGTTTTAATTTTTGCTTATCTTCCATATTAAGGAGCGTATTTATTATTTGCTGCATATCACTCCATGTGGGATTATGTGTTTGGACTAAGGTTCCAATTAATTCAATCACCTCATTTGGCTTGGTACTAAAAGGTCCATAATGCTGTTTCCAATTTAACGAGTCTGTTGTGGTAAATGGTACATATTGGAAGATTGACTGATTTACTGGCTCATCATCTTCCCTCATATGGCTGGTTATCATCTCCCTCAGTGGGACCATTATCTACTTTCCTCCTTTGGTTACTGGTGAGAAATATGCTGTTGTTGCTGTGTTTGGAGGAGGTTCTCTACCCATTTTTTGTTATAGGGGAAGGTTGGCTATACCTTTTGAATTTTTCTTCTCCCTGTTTAATTACATCTTTCAAGATCTCACTCACCCTTTTCAGTTTTTCTGTGGTTGGAAAAACCATGTTTCTATCAGGGGTTTGAAATCTTCCTGTGCTTGCTAATGCAAGGTCTGGATAAATGCGTGGAACATAGCCATCTTGTGGCGCTGATTTTGGCATGACATAAGGTGGAGGTTTTTGAAACAGAATTTCATCTTCTTTATTTCTGCTTAAAATTTTCAATCTTTTCTTCTGTCTGCCATTCTACTTTTGGGGTATTGGGTGTTCTGACCACTTTCCTTCCTAATTTAGATTTCTTATCTTTGGATTTCTTTTCTTTCATTAAATATGCTTTCACACATTCAGCCTGGCATTTCCTTAGCCAATTGGGGGGGGGGGGGGGTCATGGCTTTCTGCATTACAGCTTACCATGCTGATATGTAGGGATACTGATCCCATTGTTTATTCTGTGTTATCCTTTGAAACACTTTATTTATAAGACCCAAATCTAAGGAGCCTTCCGGAGGCCACCCTACTTGGAAACTGAGCCATTCATATTAACAAAACTTTCTTAACTCAGATTTTGTTAAAGGGGGTTCATGTGTCTCTGGTGTAAATATCTCAAAGTTCTCAAGGAAACACTGTAGTGGCGTTCTTGGAATGCCACTACCACCACCCATTCTAAACTAAACACTACCACTGGCCTGGGGCACCTGAAAAATCAAGGGCTACCGTCAGGGAACGCGATGGTTTAACCACCCACACACAATATATATTTGAAATCCCACACACAAAAATCAGGTTCACCGCCCTGATTTTTTCAGGAACACTGGGTTACCGCCCGTGGTTCATTAAGGACTTAGAAATCGCCGTCCCGTCCCCTTGAAGGTGATCAGGCTCCACTTCCACTCCTCAAATGAGTGGGCGCACATAAGTATACTTCTACAGTTTCATACAGTTTCATACAATTTTATACTTGCCTGCAGGCTTTGAAAATCCAGCTCCAGTTCCAGCTTCTGGAGAGTTCTCCGTCTGTCTTAGCTTTCCGGATCCTTTGACTGGTCTATTCTCTTGATAGTTACTCGCCACCTCTTCACTGATTTCCTAGAGTAGATCAAAGGTCTACTATGCCGGCATTTAGGTTATCGCTGGAGAGGTGCCATTTTATCCCATCAGGAACAGCCGTCTGGTGTGACAATGGCACCTGCTGTTTGTCAAGTCAGTCCCCGGTGTAGTTTGCCAAAAATTTTATGGAATACTGAACTAGACAAAATCACATTCCACACGCAAAGACAGATTTAGGAGTTTTATTATCATTATTTGGCCAAACAGATTCAGGAACGCTTTACCAAGCTAATAATCCCTGAATGAATATACATTTTCAGAGCCATCTTTCTATAGCATAAAATTTGAAAATTTCTACACATTTCATCACTATGGGACAAGCCAAAATTATTAATTAATCTTCTGACATTGTCATGCAGTTCAAGTTAGAACATTTAGAATATTTGTTCATGTCATGTCACACAAATATTATTCAGCATTATGCTTCCCTGTCAGCTATACAAACTGTGCTGAGCTTGTGGACACAAGGCCTTCTGTTTACTTTAGCCTCGTCATCAGTTCTATATGATAGGTCAATCTGATCTGTTTAACTTTACAGAGTACTGAGAAAATGATTTTTACTTTTAAACCAGAATTAATATTAGAATTAATATCTTAATTCTTTCACTGCTATTTCATTCCCTCCTGATTTCTTGAAAATTATTAAAATTTTAATAACTTTTCACACTTCATTGCAATAAATAAACATTTCTATCATGTTGATTGCCGATTCCTCAAGCTTCGACTGGGCATTTTGACAGCTTCCGGTTTGTGCCTAACGCGAAGCTGCCATCTTCTTTCTTGCCTTGATTATTTAAGCAACATCTATGCATTTCACTCCTTCCAGGGTTTTAAACTGCAAGAGAAAAAAATACTACCAACAGTATATAGTTCAATGATCCATCTTATCAATGTTTAACTATAGACCAAACTTGCCGTACTTTGATTCACACATTGATTTATACTGCAGTGACTGAGTTAATAATTTCCTAACTTCCATTTCCCTTCTATGTGGGCCAGATCTGGCCATCTCTATGTGTTTAAACAGAAATTCAAATGGGGAAATAGGATACTTTGTACAGAGGGGAGTTCTCATATCATGCATTGTCATTGGCTAAAACCTGGACTTATTGATTTAGGCTTTCATACAATTCCGCAATGCTTTCAACAATTCCACTTGCTTTCTCAACCTTTTCCTATCTGTGGATTAAATGAACAAGGATGATTCCACTAAGCCTCCCTGCTTTTAAGTAAGTATTCCCTTACTGGCTTTTTATTTTATTTTCGTGTACTTCAGATGTGTTGTATTTTCAAGTCCTCAAATTCTTTAATCAAATACAACTCCTTGTGTTTGTTTTGGCTGTTTAAACATAGCTGTTCTTTGCTTCGCTTCCGCCCTTCTGTTCCTTTTTTGCCAACTGTGCCTTCTGTTTTCTGATTAATTGCAAGGGATCTAGGCATTCTGGGTAGCTTTGATCAGTCTTTGATTACTAACCCACCCCATTGTCATGCAGTTCAAGTTAGAACATTTAGAATATTTGTTCATGTCATGTCACACAAATATTATTCAGCATTATGCTTCCCTGTCAGCTGTACAAACTGTGCTGAGCTTGTGGACACAAGGCCTTCTGTTTACTTTAGCCTCATCATCAGTTCTATATGATAGTTCAATCTGATCTGTTTAACTTTACAGAGTACTGAGAAAATGATTTTTACTTTTAAACCAGAATTAATATTAGAATTAATATCTTAATTCTTTCACTGCTATTTCACCAGAGGGGGAAAATATCAATCTGTTCTCACTGTTCTCAATTTTTCATTTTTGGATTTATTATTCCCAATGAATTCTTTGGTATGATTCAAAATAGAGTAACTATATCTGTCGGCAGTGACATCAGTTGTGAGCAAATCAACTCTGAGGTAATCCCAAAACAATAAATGACCTCTTTTATAGATCTGGTTTTGTTTTTGTCTTCTACTTTTGTTCATGATGCAACTGATGAAAACAAGGATGGCAAACACAATAACAAGCCAGGTCCACATAGGCCTTTTTTTCTTCAGAATAACTTACTTAGAAAGTTACTTTGGAGGAAGACTCAGAAAGGACTTACACCTAAATTGAAAGACCAATCTGATCAATATCAATTTTGTCAGAAACCCATGGGTACACAGAAAGAGCCTCCTCAAAGATTATGGTATTTTCCAGCTATTATTACCTGTTATTACATAACTTACACTCTTGGGTGAGCAAAAACAGTTTATGAGCCCTCCTCTTTATGACTGTTTTTCAAGTATCTTAAAGCTCGGTGGCTGCTGCTCCCGCCAGATGCCTGCCCTCGGCCTGCCCAGCCAAAGGGAGAAGTGGCTTCAGCTGCCAGGGCTCGGCAGCTTTATGAACTTCACCGCTGCTTTGTAATGTCTCTGTTAGGCTTTGAAATGATTTTCTCTTTGCACTTTTATGATGTATATTGTTTCTACGATGACATGACATTGTAACTTATGTACCTGTATTGTACTTTATTATTTTACTGTGTACCCCAGGCAATGACCACCTTGTGTCAGCTGATCTTTCTCACACTAGATCAGGCAGAAAGGACTGCAGAATGAACTCACCAAAAAGTGACTTCATTTTGGTAGTTTCATGTCTGACCAAGATATGGAAGAAATTAGAAAACCCCAAAACTCCTTTTCTGCAGAAGTACTAAATACCAACGCTGGTATAAGATGAAAATGTTCAAAAGGTGCAGTTTCCTTAGGTATACATGGGGAAAAAATCTATTTGTCCTGCAAGTGATTCAATAAAATATTTCATTTCTTTAAAAAGAAAGAAACTATTTATTTATTTATTTATTTATTTATTTATTTATTAGATTTATATACCACCCTAATCTGGTGGACTCTCGGTGGTGTACATAGGCCAGCGAGTACCTCACTGACCATACAATAAAACAAGTTAAAACCAATATAAAAACAATTAAAAACCCTTAAGAACATTTGGCAATATTGCCCAGCACTGTGTCATTTTCCTATCTAAAAACAAATATAAAATCAGCAGAACATTAACATTTAAATTGGTTACAGAAGGGGGAACGCCTCAGATGAGCCAGAAAGGGGAGCTGGTTGACAATCCCAGCCCCCAGACCCATTTTGCCAACCACATCTTCAGCTCTTTCCTAAAGGGTAGCAACCTGGCCTGGAGGCATAGTTCTACTGGGAGGTGGTTCCATAATTGGGGGGGGGGGTTTTAAGACCAAGAAGGCCCTTTTCCTCATGCTGGAGAGGCGGGCCTCCCCAATGGATGGTATCTGAAGGGTGCCCTCTCAGTTTGCTCTCATGGGACATGTCAATGTCCTAGGGACAATGCGGTCCCTGAGGTATCCTGGTCCGCTACCATGAAGGGCTTTAAAAGTGACAACCAGCACCTTGAATTTCACCTGGAGACATATAGGCAGCCAGTGCAGCACCCGCAGCAGTGGCGAGGAGCAGTTCTCTAAACTTGTGTGACTCATGGAGCTTTAAGAGACTTGATACTGTCAATATTTATAAATGATTTTCAAAGGAAAATCTTTGCACATTGTTCAAATGATCTTTGCACATTGTTCAAATGGTGTTCAATTGGTGTCTCACACTCGACTGAAGGCAAGGGGAATGCCTGCTGACTCCATTATGTAAGTCTTATATGAGGCAAGAAACAGACCTTCCTGTTGAAGTCTACACAAAATAAAAATCAAATAATATACAGAGAATGTACAGCAGTTGTTAGTTTGATAGCTGCTGGTAACTTATGCCTCTTACCTGCAAACTCTACAAATCCCCTTTCAACAGCTCACAAAGAACAATAATTGTTTATTGATCTAGCTGTTAACAATGTATCACTTGTTCTTCAATAAGGTCTAGAAATGTGACTCAAGGGCAATCATGGCTTTGGATGTGACACATCCATAGAGTTTATGTGCCTTCTTTTCTATTTACCATAATTTAGGCAGAAAGCTAGATTGTCTTCCATTGTTCCTCACATTCCGTCACACGGTTATGGTGGCATATCTATTTAACAGAAGATTTCTGAGAAATGGTCTGTAGTACTTGAATAGGAAAATGTGTCTTTATAAATGCAGAGACATGTTTGGAGATTGGAAAGATCAAATGGCATTTTCCTCACAAAGTGCTACTCCTAGAAACTTCCTGCTGTGAGATGAGCAGCCTTGTCTTAGTGGGAAAACAACACTTACAAACTTGTCTGTCTGTCTGTCTGATTGATTTTTATCCTGCCTTTCTCCCCTAGTGGGAACCATAGGCAGCATAAAAACTTTTAAAATCAACAATTAGTTATGATCAATCCAATCTATTTAAAAAGCAAATTTTAAACCAGGAGTGGCCAACTTTTTTGTGCTGCGGACCTGACCATGTCCCCGGTCAGCTTCTTCAGTGGAAAGGCTAAAAGTATTGTGGGATTATGTCTGTAGACAGAAGTCCCATCCTCCATGCCTCCTTCATCTCACACTCTAGCCTTTGTGAACTGAAGTGGAACATCTACATGCATATGAGGGGAACCACACAGTCAATCTGGAATGCTACTTTAAGCAGGATTCTCAGTTTTGTAGAGATACTGCAGAGATAACGAGGCTCTTTTTAAAGCTTTTTGAAAAACAGCATAATTCAAATTTAACCTTGGAGTCAATGATATCTAATAGAACTAAAATAAAAGATTAGTTCTGAACTGAAAATTGTAACTTCATCTGTTACTATAACACAGAGAAATGGAATCACATGTATTTATATTTATCAGCAAATATACCCAGTTGAACCAGTCCAAAGAACTGTCTTTTTATTTCTGTAATGGTATATCAGGGGTCAGTGTCAACAATTAGATCCCTTAATGGGGGCTTACAAAGAAACACTTGGGAGGAAATTGTGGTGCTCCAATCTCTATAAAATGTGGACACATGGAGTCCAGAGTGACACATGGGAGTTCAAAAGAGCAGTTAAGTCTCTGTCTGGATATATGCTGTGTCTCAAGGAACTCTGAATACTTCTCTATATTTTATAGTTAAACTGATTAAACTGATAGAATAATACAATGAATAAGTTGGAAGGAGCCAGTGAGGCCAATGAGGCCATCAAGTTCAACCTCCTGATCAATGCAGAAGACAAATAATCTCCAAGATTTCCTTAAACAATAACAGCAGCAATTGGTTACAGGATGGTTCTTTTAACACAGGGATTCCCAACCTCAGGCCGGATCTGGCCTTCAGTGCTATTTCTTGTGCCCCCATCCTCATCCCTTAAGGGCATTCAAGAAAAATGGCCATTTCTTTGAATCTGTTGAGACAAAATGGCCACCCCCATTGTGCAGGCAGTACAAAATGGCCATCTGGCTCTCAAAATGGACTGAGAAAGTGTGATATGGCCCCTGGCTTGAAAAGGTTGGGAACCCCTGTTTTAACACAAAGGGCTTCTCAATTCAAATGAGTACAGCAAAGTTTTTGAATCCACAGCTTATAGCAAATTCATAGATTTGGGTGTCAGATAGACTCTTAGATACCATGGTGACAATTAGTTACTTATATTTCAATTCAAAAAATGGAAGTTGAAAATCAAGTGGCAACAGAAAGCAAAGCACCTCTGGGATTGAATCTCAAACCAAGGCTATACACAAATGACAGAAAATCATTGGGAACAGAAGGCATTAAAAGGTCAAAAATAAATTGCGATCAAGCCCTGTTTGATCATTTTATCAGTACATATTTTTATTTGCTTTAGAATAAACTGTGTTTTTACTCTCAATAAATGTCTGATTATTATCTGTATTTAGGAAAATATCTGGAAGCTAACAGTATTTTCATATCTGAATTAATATTTAACTCCAACAAAGTCAGGTTGGATTGGGAAAGAACCACAAGTTAAAGATTATTATTTTTTACCAAGGGAGGGAAGATCAACAGAAAGACAAAAGAAAAAACTCAAAACTCACTGTTAGTCATTTGGTCAATTAGGACCGATTTAATTCTACAATAGCATACAAGTTTTTGAGTTATTTTCATACCTGGTCAAAGTTAGACTGTCAGGAGTACTGTTCATATTGCTAGCAGTTTAAAAAAAAGATGGGTTTAAAAATGTGAAAGTTCAAGCACTGGGCTAGATGTTCCAGCCACAAACTCTGCAGTTGAGCTCATCTCATGACTTAAAACATTTAGCAAAAAATTTGGACTTAAATATCATATAGTAATGTTATCTACAGATATTTTCATGTATTATATATGCAATCTTTACTGTATTTTTCTAAGATATGTGGCTAACCACAACCAAATACAAGGTTAAACAAACATTTCAGTTAAAACATTGCATAAAACCAAGGAGATAAAGATACAATTGGAAGTTTCACAATTGAAGCCTTAGATAGCATCAAACATGTTACTTTGCAGGCGCACCCACCGAAATAAAGACTCAGACACCGTATTGGATTAAAGGCATTGGGCCACTTTTATTGAATAATGCCCTAGTCCGAATTATCACTTTCAATGGGTGTATCATCCAATTGTAATTCTTTAAGGCAAGCAGGCCGCAGTAGCACTGGTAAGGTTCCACCCTAAATGCCAATGGAAATTGGCTACATGTATCAATTTGTATCAATTTGTTTGTTTACACAAACAAATTGTTGACTGGAGTCAATATACTATCTACTGACCCCACCCTATGACGTGTATCCATTCAAATATCAAGGTGATGCAGGCTATGAAGCTCCTGACATCACCCCTTTCATGGTTCGCCTTTGACCGGCCAATCCCATTTCCCCTGTACCTATCTACGTGTTGGCCAGTCAATTGTGAACCTGCCGGATACCTATGGGTCATAAATCTTTACCTTACCCAGTGCTACCCGCCACACGGGGAGGCACCTGTGATGACTCACCACGCCCCCCCCCAGACTGTCAACTCGGTCACCAGGCCTGCTTGCACATCCTCCAGAAAGAGGTCCATACCTCTGGCCGACAGGTGAACCCCATCTCCTGCATATAGGTCAAAATTTTGTAAGCCTATCCCCGGATGTCGAATGGCTGTCCCCAAGCCATTCTCGACAAGGAACCGGGCAACAGCCCTGTTCACTGACCGCCGGGCGTGGTCCAAACCACGGAGGTCCATGCCTCCTCTATAACTCTGTCTCGGCACGATGTCAGACCATAGCAACCATGTGTACGGCCATAAATGATGTAAAAACACCAGGTCGCTGCACACCGACATTTTTAAGGAAAGGCCAGTGATCTGTGCAAGATCATTGCCACCGAGGTGCAGAATCAGGACATCAGGCGGTCCAGCATTCCTGATGGACATCAGGAATGGCAACAGTTCCCGCCATCTCATGCCGTGCATACCATACCAACGCATACGTGCGGCTGCACGCAGCCCGAGATGGGGTCCCCACTCTGTTGCCGCAGCATATTCTGCCGCCCAGTGCACGTAACTGTGGCCCACCAGCCATACTGCCACCGGTGTGCGTAGACACACAGGGTCTGTAAAAGAAGAAAAGGGGAGTAAGGATATAAATGGTACTCATACAGTGATGGGACGTACATATAATGAAAAACGCGCAGACCCCCACATACCCATCCTACATATATCAGCCTCAGAGTACCCAAATGCAGCTGCAGTTGAAGCGGCGCCTATCCTGAATGAATGGGTGCCGTAATGAGCCCCAGGGAGGCCGACACTGTGAAGTGCCATAAATTGACAGATGATAATTGAGCATCCAGTGTTATGGACATGAGGGTTCTGTGAAGGATCTTTTGATACTACTACTACTACTACTACTACTACTACTACTACTACTACTACTACTACTACTACTACTACTACTACTACTACTACTACTACTTTTCTTCTTCTTCTTCTTCTTCACTTTTGACCAGGAGGCCGCATGCAGCAATTCGGTCTCATCTTATGGTAATGTGTATACTATTGTCCGGAGTGCACCATGTGGAAGCTAGTCTACTTTTGCACACCCCATAATCAAATTACAGCACAGTTATGATTTCTGCAACTGCAGCTCAGCAATAATTCTCCAATTGCCCCCCCTTTAAAATGAAATTTCTTCTTTGTGGGATGTGTGACCTACATTAAGAGCTACAAGTCTATCAGTATCTGCCTGCTCTAATATTCCATCATACTATTGTAAGGCACAGAATGTATTGGAAACCTGGTAAGAGTTTTTCAATGCCACAAGGCACAAGGTAGGTCCAACACTTGCATTAAGCAGAGCGAGGGTTTGTTTGAATATTGTTAAAGGGGCAATTCTGGTGAAATTGTAAGGAAACATGACCTCCCACCCAAAAAGACATAACACTTGAGCCTTTAATTTATAGTGCACTAGTATATTTTGCCCGGTGGTGCCGGGCTGTTTTAACTTGTGTTGGATAGTAAAGGGTTTGGTTTTTTTTTTCTTGAACAAATGGAGCCGGGCTGTTTTAAATGGTGTTGAAAGGTTTTGTGATTTTGTGGCTTTGAGGCGCTGTGTCCGCCTGCGGCGGACTTGCGCTCCCAGTGTGTTTTTTATTTTTTATTTTTTGCGCGCCGGCTTCCTCAGTGCCGGGCTGTTTTAAATTGTTTTGGAAGGTTTTTTTTTCTTAATGTTGGTAAAGAAGAGGCTAGTCTCTTTTTGAAATTTTTAAATTGTTTATTTATATACATTTTTTGCTGGGCTGTTATAAACTGTGAACATTTTTCGTTTGGTGGTTTTTTTGTGGATTTATTTTTGTTAATGTTTGTAAAGGAGAGGCTAGTCTATATTTGAAATTTTTAATATGTTTATTTATTTATTTATTTATTTTTGTCAGGCTGTTATAAACTGTGGTTAGTTGTGTTTAGATATTTTGGATTTTTATTTTAGTTAAAATTCAGCACAGGATTTTTGTAAAGTTTTTATTTTATTTTATTGTCCAATGTTTGTGATTTGTGTTAAATTGTGATTTTGTGTTATTTTGTTGACTTGTTTTTACTGTTGGGGCCTTTTGTTTGGGGCTGTTGTGTGTTTGTGAATGTTTTTTTTTACTTTTGTGGCCAGCAGGTGGTGCTGGTAAGGTGTTTTCTTGTATTTTGACTGTTTTTTCTCTCATGGCCTCTGGGTGGAGCTTCTTCCAGTAAGTATTCTGTTTCTTTATTCATTTCATTTCCAGTCATCATGGAGTGAGGACATCTGATGGTTAGTTCCCTTGTTTTATTTATTTTGTGTGTGGGAGGGGGTTGGTTTTTGTGTTTTTTGGTGGTTTTTTGGGGTTTTTTATTGTGTTTGGCTGGGTGTTGTTTGTTTTTTGTTGTTTTTGGTGGTGTATGTTTTTCATGTTGTTTTTGGTTGTTTTTGTTGATTTTTTGATGTTTGTGATTCTTGGTTTGTTTTTTTGGTAACGTTGTCTTTTCTTTCTGCGGGCTGGGCTCGATGCCTGGCCCGTGGAAAGGAAAGGCAGCGGCCCGGGGGGTGTCTTTTTCGCAGGTTTTTTTTGGTTTTTTTTATTGTGTTTGGCTTCGAGCCTGGCCTGTGGAAAGGAAAGGCAGTGGCCGGGGGGGCTGGTTTTGCTTGCCGAGCCACAGGAAGGCTAGCGCTGGGGTGTGTGGTATTTCCTTCTTGCAGCCTGGCCTCACTGGCCAGGCTGCGGGAAGGCCAGCGCTGCTTCTGGTGGTGTTGGGGGGGTTTTCTGCTGCCTGGCCTCGCTGGCGGTGCCACAGGAACCACAGCAGCAGTTTTTATTTTTATTTTTCGCGCGCCATCTGCCTCACCATTCTGTGGGCTCATGGCGTGCAGGATGCTGGGGCTTGTAGTTTGGCTTGCGCGATTTTGGTTAGTGCAGCGGTTTTTTTCCTGCGGCTTATTTTTGATTGGCCGCGGCGCATTTCCAAATGTTCCTTTTGCTCACGCCGCTCAGCCTGATTGGCTTTGGTGTGACACGGCACAAGGAACATTGGGAATTGAAGTTCCCTTTTTTGTTTGCATCTGGGGGGCTCCTGCCCCACTGGCGCAAATTTCAACCCGACAGTTACCTGCGAACCGGGTTTGGGCGAGTGAACGGAGGCCCATTACAGGCTAGTAGGGCTTGGCTAAACATCCTTTGTCACATTCCAATGGTTAATGCACCATTTTATAGGTATAGATGAAGAAATTACTGATGGCAAGAAGAAACAGGAATGAGATATTTTTAAGCAAGTGTACAGATTCTGAAAGAATGTCTGGTTTACTACTAAATACATGTTTGGGGGGAAACTCTTCTTATGCTGCTCTTTGAAAAATATATATTATTATTCTGCTGATAGCACATCATTTTAATGTGCTGATTTTTTTTAAAAAATCTCATCCTTTCCAGTACAGTGTGCAATTGGAAGCCACCAGCAGGATATTGTGATACAAGGCACTCTAAGACTCAAATGTATTTAATTAGTACTTGCTTCTGCCTCCGAGTGCCCACATAGGGATCTTTGTGTTAACAAGTTAATTTCTTTTTGGCCGTACAAGTGCTATGATTACAAGCTTTTGATATGTCAGCTCCTGTTTCAGTATAACATTTTTATCCTATATGCATTCATCTGCCCTCAGCATCAAATCTGCAAATTTGAAGGAAAGGAAAATTTCAAGGAAGGTGGTATCTCCTTTTACATCTTATCCACTTCACAGGGCTGTGAAGAAAGAGCACAACTTCCCAATGGTTTATGCTGCTGAAGACGGCTTTTGTATTTTCTTTCTGACTTAAATAACTTATTAGGAGCAAATAAATAGACTATACTGAGAAATGAATTTTTAGCTGTGAGAGGCCCAGGAGCATGTATGGTTTTGCAATCTCAGGTACAAGTATATTGAAATGTATCAGGTGTAAGAGATTAAAGTTATATTGTTGATGCCAAGAGATATCATAATAATAATTTTGTGTCAGAGATTACTCTGGGTTGAAAGGATTTTTAGAGAACCCTGAATGAAAATCATTTCATGTCCCCAAGTGCAGCTCTCAGGTATCAAAACCAGACTTTCCAGTCACCAGCTCAGCACCTTAACCTCTAAGCCACTGAGGGAGCTGCAACAGATATCATGAGCCAAAACCAGGACAGGGCAGATCCATTTACAGAGTTACTAGCAAGAAATAAACATCCTTCCTGTAACATGCATCTGAATGAGGTGGTAGCAGAGATATGGTAATAAAGAGGATTGAGATGTGTAACCAATCAGCGTGATCATAGATATGATTCCTTGTTCCATAGGCAAATAATATGAACAAGCTTGAACAATATCTTGTTTATGTTTAGAATTTCTTAAACCTCCAAAGGAAATCTCAGCTACAGCATAACACTAATTCACCAAACCCGTTATCCCTCTTTTATGATTTATGCAAGCAGAAAAGAAACCAGACTTACTACAAGATACAGAAGTCCCTCCTGCTTGCTATTGATCCATGCAAAAAGTAACAATTAAAACATCTTTAAATATTATACACACACTAAAATGTATAATTGTTCTCACAAATTCTCTCTGAGAGAGAAAAAAAGTTTCCAGCTCACAGAAAAGAAGAAGGAAAATTTGTTTGTTCATGTGAATGAGTCAGGTCACAAATTGTATCTCTACCTAGGACAAATTCCAGCTGTTTTATCATGAATAATGAAAAAGAGAAAGAGTTTTACACCTTAAAAGCTAATAGATGTCTTTCAGATGGAATGTTTGTGGATTACAATCTACTTCCTCAGGCACAAGGAGCTTAATAGCTAGGTGTTTATAACTCACGCCTGTGAGTTACATTTGTGCAAAAGTGATGTCATTAGGCGGCATTATCCTGCACTTCCTATTTCTATACATGTAAACAGGTCAACTATCAAAAGATGCCATTAATAGAATCCCCTGCCCCATATTATTTATGTGGATGGCTTTGCCAGTAGGGAGACATTTTGATCAAGAGTTCCTATATGTAAGAGGTGGCTTCTCTGACTCAGATGGGAAGTAGGGATGTGCCATTTTTAGGGGGACTACAAATCCCAGAATTCACCATTCTGGGAATCCCATCTGACTGACAGACACCTATAGATACCTACATGTTTCTCACTCAGGCAGAGAAACTAAGCTGGAAGGCTTTGTGACCTTATATAGCCCTAGCTCTTCCTAGCTTCCTGTTCAAAAACAATACTGCCAGCAACCACTGGGCTACTTTCCTTTTGGAACAGGAAGCTTGACATAGCTAGGCCTATGTGGAGCCACAAAGCATAGGGCTTTCTGGATATCCATGTGATAAACATTTAGGTCTCTATCTGTCAAGTGGGACTCCCAGAATGGAGAATTCTGGGATTTGTAACAAAAAATATAGCATATCCCTAGTGGGATCCATAGAGAATGTACTCTCTATTTACCAGAAATCTTCCTCATTTTACCAGTAGGAGGGAGATTTTCAAAAATTGGAGATTTCCTTGGGCCTTCCATGGCTTGCATACAATCAGTAAATCAAGCTACAGGAAAGAATTATGAATTATTTGCTTATTAAAAATATCTACCTCTGCCAGTGACATCACCTTTGCTCAGGTGTAACTTATACAACAAGATTTTGCCCTTTGTATATAAACATTTGGGAAAGGTTAAAAGGTCCAACTTTTTTGGGATTTTATAGGCTTCTTCCATCAATGGCACTCAGGTTGCTTCTTAGTACTGCACAGAAGATAAAAGTAAACCAGTAATTTCCTTACCTTGAAAACTCTGTGATAAAACATCTAAAATGAAACAAGAAATAGTGCTGAAAGATGAAACTTCCATATAAATTAGTGATCAGGTTATTATTATCTGTGTGTCTTGGGAAATTGATAAATCTCAATGGATTACTATCTTGTCATCTCTAAGAATGAAATCACTTTTAAAATATTTTTATAAATACCTCAGTGCAGATTTAGACCCAATCAGAGCACTCAAGATCTAATATTCACTCTGCAACGTGGCTGAGAAGATGATCGAGTCTGATACGGAGGTGCACCTGGAATACATTGATCTGGAGCAGGTGTTCAATCGTGTCCTGTGGAAGGAACTGTGGAAGGTGCTAGAGGTGAGGGCAGTCAAGAAGTCCTTGATACAGGCTGTACAAAGTTTCCATTTAACCTGCAGAAACTATGTATGGACAACGAGGGGAAAGTCCAGCAAGTTTACAACCAGTGCTGGAGTAAGGGAAGGAGACAGTCTCTCACCTACCTCTTAATCTTGCTCATGGATGATGTAATGAAGAGCACAAAGCAAAGTGCCAAGAAAATGACTATGGGATATTGGAAGATGAACCCTGTCCAAATGTCTGAGATGGCCTTTGCAAATGGTATAGCACTCATTGCTAAAACTAGTTCCCAACTCCAACTCAGTCCAAACCTGTGGAACAGGGAGATGGAGAAAAGAGGGATGTCCATTAACGTGGTGAAGATGAAAACCATGGTGATCACCAGGAGCAGGATCTCCACTATCTGGCTGAAGGGACATGTCCTAGAACAGGTAGAAGACTTCAAGTACCTTGGTGCCATAGTTAATGAAAAGGGACAAATGAGTCCTGAGATCAATCAGAGGGTGGCAGCTGCTGGTAGGCTTTTCTACATGATCAATCAGGGGTTCCTCAGCAAGGAAAAGGTCAGCAAGGCCACTAAGATGGCATTCTATGAATTAACCTTTGTTCCTATGCTCATGTATAGCAGCAAGTCATGGTTACTCACCTCCAGGCATTACAGTCAACTGCAAGCAATGGAGATGAAAGATCTGTGGAAGGTCAAGAAGAAGACCAGGCATGACCGAGTGCAAAACATGACCATCAGACAGAACCTGAACATTCAACCACCAAGGAGCACAATCAAGAAGGGTCAGTTACACTGGTATGGCCACATCAACCGAATGGCTGATGCCAGGATACCGAGGCAGGCATGGGAGGCCCAATTGCAGGGTGTAAGATCTCGAAGTAGGCCCCACGTCAAGTGGATTGACAACATCAAGGAGGCCCTCCAAGTTCATGGGAGTAATCTGAGGCAATATCTCCAAGGAGAGATTCCAGTGGAGATCCTTTGTGGAATCCTCTGCACTGTAAGGTAGAAGAGGAGGTGATTAAGTAAGTTAGTATAAATACCTGGGATCAACTTACTAGAGAAGGTTAGGAAAAGATGTCTTAAATGGGCAATCTGTCTGCTAATTATCTGAAGCTTCAAGCAGACTTTTCCAGTTCCAGGAATTCTTTTGATATTGTGATTGGATCCTGTCCTCTCACAGACACTTCTGTTGTTAGACACTGGATGAAAACTCTTTCCAATAGAAACCTGCTGTTAACTATTAGCTGGCTTCATGGGATTTATCTTTTACCAGGGTTGTGCATGACATGCATTTAAGAATATTGTATAATCTGAAAGTAATGCCACCAGTTCTTAGCAAGCATAAACATAGTTGAGAGCAATAAGGAAGTCAGGATGGCAACCCATATGGAATGGAGAATAATTTTGTTAGACTGGTTCTGATGTTCATTTTTCATTGCTGGCATGTATAAAAATGGAATATGTGATGAGCAAAGTTCCCATTAACACTTCTGGAAATCAAGGGGGAGTGATAACAGCACTCAATTTGGCATTATTTAAAACATTTGCTTCAATTTCTGCTGAAGTGGCTGTTTGAAAGTTGCTGTTACTGGCTTAAAGGGGATATTTACTTCTTTTGTAAATTGGGGACACCTTCTTTCTTGCCTCTGCAGCAGGAAGTGTTTTTAGCTTAAGATGAAGAGTTCTGCTTGGCTAAGTATAAGTAAACACCATAGAAAGGGAACTGCAGATTTCCTGGTGTTCTTTTGACACCATGGAATGGGATATAGTTTTAGGTAGCATATTTCATTGAAAGTGAGCTGTAAAGCCAAAGTTTTTGCTTATTGATTTTATGCAAATCATTTATCTCCTGCCTTTGGGAATCACAAGAAAGATAATGGATTTCTGTGTTGGATGGATGAAAGCAAAGCAATAGACCCATGGAAAAGTGAGAGTGAGAGAGGGGGGGAGGATAGGGCTGGTTAGTCATCAGAGAATAATAGAATAGGAATGGGTCAGATGTTGACCATTTGGGTTGTGTATTTTTATATATTGCTTTATCCCTTTGACTTGACCAAAATTGTTTTTGGGTTTAGCTGGTTTATTGGAGAGTTTTAGGTCTAGGGGAGGAAAGAAATTAGGAGAACATTAATAGTAGCATGGAGAAAGAGTAGGAATTCACATCTTTTTTTTTAACTCAGGTGGCGTTTTTGCAGCTAAATGCTGACATGAAAGAAGAAGACTATAAAGAGTAGCATATCCCATCAAGCATGTGCTGGGACCTATTCTCAACACTGAAAATCTTCCTGATATTGGTGTCTCCAATTCAGGATGCCTGATAGTCCACCTTACCTATGTGTGGAGTGCATTCAGCTTGATAGATTGTAAATTGCTCATATAAGCTTATTTTAGAATTTAGGGATAGATGCTTGAAATGAAAATCTCATTAATCATATTTCTTCAAAAGTGGTGATTTGAAGACATGCCCTAAGATCAGATTTTGATGAATTGAGGAAGGCATAAAAACACTATACAAGCTATTGATTCATTTTGCAGATTAAAGTTCTGCTTTATGCCAGTACTCATTCTGTGGTTTATATTTCTGGACTAAATATCATTACACAGCCAGCCTGAGATAAATTATTTTCCAAAATGGAAAGCTGCATCAGTTAGACATTTCATACCTAAGCCAGGCACACAGTTAAGAAAATTGAATGAAAAGAAAATGGTATATTGTTTCCATATATTATTTTAAGCAAAGATAACAGAACTGGATGAATCTCCAAAGAATGATGCAAGATTTAGAATATTTGTTGATATGATTTTCTCTGTAGCAGCACTGTAACTTTTTCAACACAATTTAGCAACTGTTCAGCTGATGGGATTGTTTTTAAGGGAAAAGTACAATGCAGAACTGGAACAGATGTGGCACATCTAATCTGAATTCAGAAACATAAGAAAACCCATGCAAATATCAGTTTATGGAAATTCAAACCTCTCAATGGAAGACAGGCATTCCTAGTGGGCTATGCAAAGCAATACTCAAGTGTTATGATATGAGAACTGCATTTCATTGCATATAGAGTCATTTGCATTCAGCCTAAAATTCCCCTAAATGTAGCTTATACAATGAATTCCACAACAGTTTCTGTCATTAGTAAAGGTAAATGTCTACCTTGCTTGAAAGTCAATTGTATTCAACACTTGGGGGCAGTACTTATCTCTGTTTATAGCAGTGGTTCTCAATGTGGGGCACATGCCCCACAGGGGGACTTAAATTCCCAGAAGCCTAAGTCAGTACATTGGCTGATCAGTGCTTTTGGGGAATTGACTTAGCTCAGCGTCTTAACCACTAAGCCACTGCAGGCCCATTTCTGTCATTGGAACCATATTATTTATTAAGCTAAGTAGCAGAGGGTAAGAATAAACCATGTATGAGAAGCATTAGAAAATGTGTGCTTCATCTGATTTTTAGGTATCATTGTCAGTGTTTAAGTTGTTACATTTCTCTAGTTACATAAGAACATAAGAACAGCCTTGCTGGAACAGACCACAGCCCATCCAGTCCAGCATTTTGTCACACACAGTGGCTCACCATTTGCTTCAGGGTATTCCCAAGCAGATGCCTTCACCTGCTTAGGATTCCCTGGAAATGAAATTGAGAGATAACCCAGAGGTTGTCCTTAGGTATCCATAATTATAGCCATTGATACCTTCAGTCAGGTCACCTCTTAGACGCCGTCAATCAAGAGTGAAGAGGCTCAACTGTTGCAGCCTCAGATGGTAAGGAAGGTGTTTTTACTGTATGGGACCAAAGACAACAGAACAGCCGAAGGGTTGGCTTAACACAGGTTTATTGCATGATGATCCGGTGGAGCATGAGGTAATAGCGGTGATACATCTCTATATATACAGTAGCATTATACATTTGAATCTTGTAGCACGGTAGCTCATTGGCTGCTACCGGCGTGGCCTCGCCCAGGCACGCCTCTCTTCAGTAGTTCTTTCTCCTGCTGCTGAATGCAGGGAAGGTTTTCCCGCGGCTGTCCATGATTGAGCAATGTGAACCATGTGAGACTGAACGCTCACAGCTGCCCTCTATGGGCTGCTTGCTCGCGTTCCTTTACAGCTGAGATACATTGTATTTGGAGTGGTTACATTCTTATCTTACAGTACAATGAGCATGCATACATAACATCCCTCCCCCCTAGGATGGGACGAAGTCCCGCAACCATTGTGGCTTGCCGCACGTGCGCTTGGGGCGTGCTTGCGCCTGACCTAGTACCGGAGAGCCTGTGATCCCTGACTCCGTGGGTGCTTGTCCTGCAACGGGAAACGGGGATTCGTTAGTGGCTCTGTGGGGCGTCCGTGCCTGCCTTGCGCTGGGGGATGGGAATGGAATGAACAGCTGGGACGTGAACCCCTGCCTGTTGCTCTCGGACCCCGGGGACCCTCCTATTGTGAACCGCGGGACCGATGAGGATGCCCTTGTGGTTCTGCTGCCTTCTGTTCCCCGCTCGGGGGACCTTGAGACTGTGGTGGGCGGACTCGCCGTCGCCTCCTGTCTTGGGGGTGTCGGTCTCCGGGAAATTGGTGCTATGTTGCATTCTAACTCACAGGGGCTACTGGGACTGGAAGTACCAGGGGCTGAACTGAAACCCCTCTTTTCGCTAGGACGGGTGGGGGACCACTCCGCTAACTCCCCCTGGTACTGTAAATCAAGGTCTAAACTTCTTGGGGAATCTGTGTTTTGGGGACGCTTCCGGGGGCTGTGTGTGAGATCGGGGCTCTTCCTTTCCGCCGCAAACTCCCGCAAAAGATCTCTGAGGATCGATTCCCTTTCCTCCCCCCTTGGTGGGGACCCATGTCCCCCTTTTTCTCCCCCTTGGGCTAAGCGGGTGGGGGAGTACCCTAACGCTGATTCGTGGCTATTTTCGTCTTCGTCCTGCTCTCCGGGGATCCTGCGCCTGAGTTGATCCGCGTGCCGCCTCCACAGGAGGCCTGTATTGGTCTCCATGCGGTATGAAACGGGGCCGGTTTGTTCTATTACGGTGCCCGGCACCCAGGCTGGCCCCGCGTTGGCGTAGTTCCTGCAATGCACCGGGGCGCCTACGCTGAAACTCTTTGCGGGTTCCACCCCTACGTTCCGCCCTTTGTCCTCTACTCTCGTGGGGTCTAGCTTGGAGATTACCGTGGCCAGCTTCCTGTGCATTAACAGCTCCGCGGGGGAGTACCCTGACGCCAATGGGGTGACCCTGTACCTTAGCAGGAATTGGCACAGTTGTAAGTCAAGATCTCTGGGGCCCATGCGCCGCAGCGCATCCTTAGTGGTGCGCACGAGGCGCTCTACTTGGCCGTTGGTGGCCGGGTGGAAAGGGGTGGAGGTGATGTGCCGAATGGCGTTGAGATCCATGAATGCCCTGAACTCGGCGGACGTGAAACAGCTAGCGTTATCGCTGACGAGGGTGTCGGGTAAACCGAACGTGGAAAAGACCCTCCGTAACTGTTTAATTGTTGTGGCCGAGGAGGTGCTCGAGACTGGAATGACCTCCAACCACTTGGAGAACGCGTCCACCACAAGGAGGAAGAGTGTTCCCCTGAACGGGCCAGCAAAGTCTACGTGTACCCGGGACCAGGGCCCCCTTGCTGCGTCCCACTCCCTATGTGGCAAGCGAGCCTCTTCTGGCCTGGAGCTTTGGCACGCTTCGCAAGTGCCGACCATGTGCTCGATGTCGGCGTCTAGCTGGGGCCACCAAAAGTAACTGCGGGCTAGTGCCTTAGAGCGGACGGTCCCGGGGTGGCTGACGTGCAGCAGTTTAAGCACCCTCGGCCGGAGGGACGTGGGGATCACTACCCGCTGTCCCCACAAAAGGCAACCCCTCTCTAGGGACAATTCTAATTTCTTTTTGAAAAATGTGTCGAATTCCGCTGCTGGGGAAGACACGGGCCACCCTTTCTGTACCCAGGAGCAAACTGTGGCTAACGTTTTGTCCTTACCGGTCGCTTTGGCGATGTCGGCCGGTACTACTGGAGGGGAGTCTAGGACCTCTATCATTAAGACCTGGTGGTCCCTCTCTTCCTCGCCCACGTGGCAGCAATCCCGGGGAATGGGGGACCTCGACAGGGCATCCGCATGGCTGATCTCCTTCCCGGGCCGGTACACCAACGCGTGCTGATACGCGTTGAGAAAAATGGCCCACCTGAGCATTCTCGGGGACAGGGTTTGGGGTGTGGGCTTATCTGCGGTGAAGATGCCTAGCAAGGGCTTATGGTCGGTCACTATGGTGAAGGGGCGGCCATACACAAAATCATGAAATTTCTTGGTCCCCGCAATTATCGCTAGTGCTTCCCTGTCTGTCTGGGCGTAGTTTCTCTCCGCTTGGGACAAGGACCTAGAGTAGAACGCTATCGGGGCCTCCCTCCCGTTCTCCAGCACGTGGCATAACACCGCCCCCACCCCCACCGGGGATGCATCGCAAATCAGGACCACTGGGCGTTTGGGATTGAAGTGGGTCAGTACAGCATCTGATGCCAGGAGTCGCTTCAGGTCATTGAAAGCCTTCTCATGGTCGTCGCCCCATTTCCATGCCTCGTCCTTTTTTAACAATTTGTGTAGCGGTTCCGCCACGGCTGCCTTCCGAGGAAGGAAGGAGTGGTAGAAGTTGAGCAGCCCAAGGAACGACTGCAGCTCGGGCTTGGAGGTGGGGCAAGGGGCCTTCTTGATGGCAGCCACCTTGGATTGGGATGGCCTTATTCCCTCGGGGGTAACACGGAACCCTAGGAACTCAACCTCAGTTGCGAAGAAAACGCATTTGTCTTTCCGCAACCGCAACCCCGCCTTTTCGAATTTTGCCAGGACCTTTCCCAACCTTCTGCTAATTCGGCCCGGCTCCCCCCTGTAATCAATACGTCATCAAAGTAGGGTAACACCCCCTCTAACCCCTTCAGGAGGCGTTCCACGAGTGACTGGAAGATCCCGGGCGCCGAATTCACGCCGAACTGGAGGCGCGTCACCTGGAACGCCCCTTTGTGGGTGACTATGGTCTGCGCAGCAGCTGCGGCGGGGGTCACCGGGAGTTGCTGGTAGGCTTGGGCCAGGTCGAGTTTAGCGAAACACCTCCCCCCGTGTAACCTGGCCAACAAGTGGCTGACTACTGGCACCGGATACGCATTAGGGCGGATCGCCTTATTGATGGTGCACTTGTAATCAGCGCATATGCGGACCTCCCCGTTGGCCTTGAGTGCTGTTACAATTGGAGTTTCCCACTCCGCAGAATCAACAGGAACAAGAATCCCCTGGCCCACCAATTTGTCCAACTCCGCCTCTATTTTGTCCTTTAGTGCGAAAGGCACTCTGCGCGGTTTAAGTCTGATTGGACGTACTCCAGGGTCCAGGTCGAAAGTCACTGGGGGGCCCTTGAATTTTCCGAGTCCCTTTTTGAAAACCTCGGGGTGCGCATCGCACACGCTCTGTATTGGATCAGTCCCGTCGCCGTGTACTCCCACGGCGTGCACCCCCCCAATGAACAACCCCAGGGGCTGGAACCATTGAGTCCCGAGGAGGCTGCATTTACCTCCCTTGAGGACGACTAGGGGAAGCGTTGCGGCGTGTTTTTTGAACTGGACCTGGAACTTCCCAACCCCCAGCACCGGGATGCGGTTCCCTTGCACGTCCTTCAGCGTGGACCTCAACGCTTTGAGCTTGGGCCGCACGTGGGGGGCTATTTTTAGGAACTCTCCCTGGGAAATGATAGAGTAGGAAGAACCCGAGTCCACCTCCATCCTAACAGGGGCCCCTTGTATTACTACCTCAACGAAGTATCGGGGATGTCCGACGGACACGCTGGACACCGGGGCGTCGTCCTCACTGTCATCGGAGATGCGCCCCACGCCGTCCTGCTTCCTCGTGGTCCGGTTGCCGTCCGGGGGCCTCGCGGTGCGGTCCTGCCTCGTGGTGCGGTCTGGTGAACTCCTCCTGGTCTCGCGCCGCTTTCTGCAGACTTTGGCGATGTGCCCGCGCCGGCCGCAGTTATGGCACTCGGCCTTCCTGAAGGGGCATTTGGCGCGGGCGTGGGTGGCGCCGCAGCCGTCGCAACGCCGGCCTTCCTTCTGGACCCTCCGCACGTCCTCGTCGTCTCCGCTCTCCGCGGACGAGTTTGAGGCTCGCCGGGCTGCACGCACCGAGCTCTCAGCCTTGGCCGTCTTCGGCCGCCAGTCCTGGAGCTCCTGCACCCCGGCCATCGTGGCTTCCGCGGCCTGCGCCGCGTCTAGGACCTCTTGTAGTGTGGGGGGCGGCTCTTGTTTCATCAGCGTGCGCTGAGTCTCGGTGTCCCTCAGGCCGCACAGCAGGCAGTCCCGGAGGGTGACTTCTGGGTTCTCCCACTTACATGGGCCGGCGGCCAGTCGCAGGGCCGCTGCGAAATCGGCGACCGACTCCCCGGGCACTTGGACTCGCCTCCAAAATGCGCTTTGAGCGGGGAACATTGCTATCGCGGGCCGGAGGTGGGCGCGTAGCACTGCCAGGAGCTCCTTAGCTTTGAAGTCACTCACCCTCCTCGGCGCGATCAGGTCCACCAACGTCCGCTTGGTCTCGTGCCCGAGCAGCCTGACAAAAATGGCCCTCTTTTTGGCCTCGTCCGTGACTTCGAGCTCGACGAGCGCCCCATTGAAGTCTATCTCGAACAGCTCCAAATCTCCCGGCTTCTTGATCTCGTAGCCGGCGCATGTCTTGGTCCCGTGGGCTGCCATATCCCACCTTCGTCGCCAATTTACTGTATGGGACCAAAGACAACAGAACAGCTGAAGGGTTGGCTTAACACAGGTTTATTGCATGATGATCCGGTGGAGCATGAGGTAATGGCGGTGATACATCTCTATATATACAGTAGCATTATACATTTGAATCTTGTAGCACGGTAGCTCATTGGCTGCTACCGGCGTGGCCTCGCCCAGGCACGCCTCTCTTCAGTAGTTCTTTCTCCTGCTGCTGAATGCGGGGAAGGTTTTCCCGCGGCTGTCCGTGATTGAGCAATGTGAACCATGTGAGACTGAACGCTCGCAGCTGCCCTCTATGGGCTGCTTGCTCGCGTTCCTTTACAGCTGAGATACATTGTATTTGGAGTGGTTACATTCTTATCTTACAGTACAATGAGCATGCATACATAACAGTGTTCCAGTCCTCTAATCATTTTGGTTGCTCTCCTCTGCACTTTTTCCAGCTCCATAATATTTTTCTGGAGGTTTGGTGACCAGAACTGTACACAGTATTCCAGATGGGGCCTCACCATAGATTTATAAAGAGGCAAAATGACACTTGCTGACTTATTTTCTATACCCTTCCTAATGATCCCTAGCATTGAGTTTGCTTTTTTCACTGCGGAGGGACACTGGGTTGATACCTTCATTGAGCTGTCCACCAGGACACCAAGGTCCCTTTCCTGGTTTGTCGCAGAGAGTTCAGACCCCATCAGTTTATAAATGTAATTGGGGTTTTTTGCCCCAACATGCATCACTCTGCACTTACTAATGTTGAGGCTCATTTGCCACTGTTTTGCCCACTCCCCCAGTGTCAAGAGATCCCTCTGGAGCTCCTCACAATCTCTCACAGTTTTCACTACCCTGTATAATTTAGTGTCATCAGCAAATTTGGCTACCTTGCTATTTATTCCTACTTTTAGATCATTTATGAAGAGGTTGAAAAGCAGGGGTCCCAGTACTGAACCTTGGGGGACCCCACTCTTTACTTCCCTCCACTTGGAGGTGTCCATTTAGTGCTACCCTCTATTTCCTGTCCCTTAGCCAGTTGCTGATCCAGGACAAGACATTATTTCTTGTCCTGGATCAGCAAGTTACATTATCCAGGCAAGTTACATTATTGCTATGGCTATAATGCTTGTAATATTCAAGTAAGAATATGGGCAATAACTACAAACCCTTGTTTAAAAAACACAGAAAGTGGGCATAGAATGTTAAGATTTGGAAAGCTTTTGATTTGTTTTCACTATAGCACTTTTAGCAGAGCTAATGATTACACATGGAAGTAAAGGCTCTGACTTAAGGTCTACAAATGAAATCTAAATTATATATACTGTTGCTCCTGCTTTTACCAGCAGCCTCCCATTCAGACATGTGTCACCCCACTGTTAAGTGGAAAGTGTCAAGTCTGCTTCCTAGTGAAAGAGAAATCAATGAAGCAGAGCCTCAAGGTATTCTAAAGGAAAGTGGTTTATTCCCACTGAAACTGTTACCCAGAATGGAAGTGGCTAGCCGCTTGCCCTTCCAATTCCTTTCAGTGCTCCTAAAAACAGATTGTGAGCCGACAAACAAAACAAGCAAAAGTATCTGCTTAGTATCTGCATTCTTTCTCTTAAGCATCATCTGTTTCTGCAAGTAGTCCTGCCCATTATTTGATGAACACATAAATATTACATTTGAATTATGCATTGTTATTGAATTAGGGTTCAATAGTTCACTGGTTTAAATATCTAGCTGCGGAACCAGAGGTTGGGAGTAGAATTCCCCACTGTGCCTTCTGACAGAAGAGTCAGCTTGTGTAGTCAAAGGCAAGCTGCATAGTCCCAGGTGGCCCTCAGAAGAAAGGAATGGTAAACTATTTCTGAGTATTCTCTACCTAGAAAAACATGAACATTCCTTCAGTCTTTTCTCAAATGCCTTGGTTTCCACTCCTCTAATCATCCTTGTCAGTGATAGGATTCAATTTGTTTTATTACCTACTCTGTGGGCGTGGCATGGTGGGTGTGGCCAGGTGGCCATATGACTGGGTGGGTGTGGTCAGGTGGCCATGCGACTTCCTGGGTTTGGCCATGTGACTGACAGGCCAACCCGAGGCTCTGGCTACTAGATGTAGGAAGCCACCGGCTGAGCCACCGGTACGGGAGGCAAGTGCAAGCCTACGACCCGAGGCTCTGGCTACTGGATGGGTGGGGCCAGGCAGAATTTCTACTACTGGTCTAGGTGTACCAGGGCATTCTGGCTGAATCCCACCTCTGATCCTTGTTACTCTTCTCTGTACCTGCTCTAGTTTGTTTTCATCTTTCTTAAAGTGTGGTGCCCAGAATAGGACACAGTGCTCTAGTGTGGCCTAACTAGTGCTGAATAGAGGGGAGCTAGTACCTCGTGAGTTTTAGATACTGCTTTTTTTGCAGCCACAGAGTACTGTTGACTCATACTTAGCCTATGATCTACAACAATTCTAAGATCCTTCTCACTTGTAGTATTACTGAACCAAGTATACCACAGCTTGTTATTGTGCCTCTGTCCCTACCAAACCCAGTGTAAAACTATGCACTTATCCATGTTATATTTAATTACACTGGTTTAGCCCAGTATTCAAGCCTATCAAGATCTTTGTCTGGGATGGTTCTTGGAAATACTGTTTTACATTGGTTCCAGTGTTTCCTGGATTATATGAGAGATTTTTTAAGGCTAATTCAGACAAGATGGTGGTGCACCTGGTCACTCAAAAAGTAAATCAGGAAACAGTGATTCAGCTTGTCTCATTGGGGTTATAGTCTGATGAAAAGTCAGGTTGGCAGCTTGTCTGTGCTCCTGGACTCAACCCTGGATTTGGATTCACAGGTTTCAGCAATGGTTCATTTGCTCAGTTAAAGCTGTTGTGCCAGCTCTGCCCATTCCTTGAGATGTCTGCCTTAATTACATGTGTCTGGATTACGTCAAAACCCTCTACATGGGGCTGCCTTTGAAGAGTGTTTGGAAACTTCAGATATGTCAAAATGCTGCTGCCAAACTGCTGTGGCACTGGTTGCAGGGGAGCATGTAACTGCCAGCCTATTTTAGGGCACAACAAAAAGTGTTGACTATTACCTATAAAGCCCTGAATGGTTTGGGTCCATGCTGTTTGAAGAATTCATATGAGTGTTCTCAGCTTTCAAGATCTACTGGGCATCAGACCAATAAAGATAATGACTGAGAGTCTTAAGAACTTTATAGACCACCTGTGAAAAATCAGAATCCTTGATTCATCACAGCTGACATTTATCTCAAAAGCATCATTCCAGCATGACCCAGGGAAATGTTTTGCACATTGCACAATTTTCCCTTCTTCTGGACATCCTTTATTTTATCTATCTATAATTTATTATTTATTTGCCCCATGGAAGTCAGACAAACTAAAAGCCTATCTGTACAGTATTGGTTTATAATCTCATTATGTGGGTTGTTTTGGATATACCGGTAGTCTGAGTCAAATCAAATTATGGCATCCACACATATTTTGACTTACAGAGCTTCTTCCCATCCATTTTCATAGCTGTCTCACAACTTTTTGGTACAGCACTGACTCCAATTATTTTTGTATACTGCTAGTTATCCTGTTCTGGTGCCCATGTAGAAGATTAGTTCATTCCCCAATATTGTTCTGGGTGATAAGAGATGACATAGGTGGTGAGTTGTGTCATTAAAATAGACAATAAAGAAATCATTTTATATACTGTCACAATTTTTTGTCACTAACAGACACAGCACAATTATAGGTAAACATTGGTAGGCAGTTTGGCTATTTCACTTAATTTATTTAACAACACCAACAAAAGGAAAATTGTGGCCTATTGAATTATGGCTATCAAAAAAGGCAAAGAAGATGCAGGAAAGGAAGTGTGAATCATCAAAAGGGATTTTTTTTTTTAAGCGAACCAAAAACCAGTGTGGACCCTTGTTTTGAGAGAACAAACGTCTCTGGTGCAAATGGAAGGATTGCTCAATTGAGAGATACAATGTATTGCAGTGCAGATAGGAATTTTTCAGCACAAAACAAATAACTCCACATTCCGTATCTCAGCATGTCCTGAATCTCAAGAAAAGTCTCCACTTTTCTTTACAGGCGCACCCACCCAAATAAAGACTCAGACACCAGTATTGGATTAAAGGCACCGGGCCACTTTTATTGAATAATGCCCTAGTCCGAATTATCACTTTCAATTGGTGTATCATCCAATTGTAATTCTTTAAGGCAAGCAGGCCACAGTAGCACTGGTAAGGTTCCACCCTAAATGCCAATGGTAATTGGCTACATGTATCAATTTGTATCAATTTGTTTGTTGACACAAACAAATTGTTGACCGAAGTCAATATACTATCTACTGACCCCACCCTATGATGTGTATCCGTCCAAATATCAAGGTGATGCAGGCTGTGAAATTCCTAACATCACCCCTTTCATGGTTCGCCCTTGACCGGCCAATCCTGTTTCCCCTGTACCTATCTACGTGTTGGCCAGTCAATTGCGAACCTGCCGGATACCTATGGGTCATAAATCTTTACCTTATCAGTGCTACCCGCCAAAAGTGACCAAAGTCATCTTACCCCGTATCTCAAACACTAGCGACAGTGTGGGATGGGCGAAAAAGCCAAGAACCAAAGTGCCAATTGAAGGTTCAAGCAAAAATTCCCACCCGGCCCAGAAGCAACCAGAAAATCACACTGTCCACTAGGGAGGGGGTGGAGGGAAAAACTTCTCTGCTCCGTCGCTTCTCTTTAAATGGCAGCGAGGCTACCTCGTGGCCACCCCTTTTATAGAGGGATGGCCACGCCCCCGACTAACCCGGATGTCTGAGTCCGGGGGGGCGCAAAGAGCGCGGTGGCCATTTTGGCGCTGCACTTGCATTGCAGGTGCACCCACCCAAATAAAGACTCAGACACCGGTATTGGATTAAAGGTATTGGGCCATTTTTATTGAATAATGCCCTAGTCCGAATTATCACTTTCAATTGGTGTATCATCCAATTGTAATTCTTTAAGGCAAGCAGGCCGCAGTAGCACTGGTAAGGTTCCACCAAAAATGCCAATGGTAATTGGCTACATGCATCAATTTGTATTAATTTGTTTGTTGACACAAACAAATTGTTGACCGAAGTCAATATACTATCTACTGACCCCACCCTATGACGTGTATCTGTCCAAATATCAAGGTGATGCAGGCTGTGAAGCTCCTGTGAAGCTCCCTTTCATGGTTCGCCCTTGACCGGCCAATCCTGTTTCCCCTGTACCTATCTACGTGTTGGCCAGTCAATTGCGAACCTGCCGGATACCTATGGGTCATAAATCTTTACCTTACCAGTGCTACCCGCCACACAGGGAGGCGTCCATGATGACTCACCACCACCCCCTAGACTGTCAGCTCGGTCAGCAGGCTTGTTTGCATGTCCTCCAGAAAGAGGTTCATACCTCTGGCCGACAGGTGGACCCCAGCTGCTGCATACAGGCTAAAATCCTGCAACCTTATCCCCGGGTGTCGAATGGCTGTCCCCAAGCCATTCTCAACAAGAAACTGGGCAACAGCCCTGTTCACTGACCACCGGGCATGGTCCAAACCATGGAGATCCATGCCTCCTCTATAACAATGTCTCGGCACGATGTCAGACCATAGCAACCGTGTGTACGGCCATAAATGATGTAGAAACGCCAGCACACCGGTGTGACAGCACACCGACATTTTTAAGGAAAGGGCAGTGATCTGTGCTAGATCATTGCCGCCGAGGTGCAGAATCAGAACATCAGGCGGTCCAGCATCCCTGATGGACATCAGGAATGGCAACAGTGTTCGCCATCTCATGCCGCACGCACCATACTACCAACTCCAACGATGCAGCATACTGTGCCACCCAGTGCACATAACTGTGGCCCACCAGCCACACTGCCACTGGTGTGCAGGGTCTGTAAAAGAAGGAGAAGGAATTAAGGACATAACTGGTACTCATACAGTGAGGGGACGTACATATAAGGAAAAACGCGCGGACCCCAACCTGCGCATCCGACATATATCAGCCTCAGAGTACCCAAACGCAGCCGCAGTTGATGCGGCACCTATCCTGAATGAATGGGTGCCATAACGAGCCCCAGGGAGGCTGACACTGTGAAGTGCCATACCGGTTACCCTCCAGAACTGAAATTTGGTAAGGGGAGACCCATCCTGGTGGCAGAACAATGGGCCTGGGCACGTACCACGCACTGCCAAAAATGCATGTAGGGCACCAACCGGACAGATGTCAGCAAATGTACATCGTAGCAGTCTAACACCACTGCCTACTCCATCCTGATCAGCCTTCGAGGAACGAATCCTCAACTGAGCCCACTCCTGATTGGTAGACACATCGTCGAGTTCCAGTGCCCTACGAGACACGTCCCCCTTTGACAATGGGACCAGCTCGCTGATTTTCAGAGCTCCAAAGAAAGCTACGGTGGTAGCTGCATAAAAAAGAGACTCCTCATACCTATCATAGCACAGTCTATGCCAAATTCGTGCAAGGTGGGTCAGAACACCTGGTGAAACAGGGTGACGTGTGTCCGGGCAGCGGCCACATTCATGTGTCCACCCTTCCAATACATGGTGTATGCAGAAGTCATTCCCACAGTCAGTAAAGCCCTGTGCCTTGGCCATAAATGCCAAGCCGGAAAGCCTGGTGGCGATAGTGCGTGGGGCCAACCCCTGATCATGAAGGTGCACCATATACTGTAAAATCTGGTCGACCGGTATCGGCCACATTTCAGGCAACTGCCTTTGCCTACAAAAGGTCCTAAATTGAAGGAGTGTATGCTGATACGCCTTACGCGTGCGAGGTGCCAAAGACATGCCGATCACCCGGTTCACTTCTCCTTGCCAAAGGTCCATATCTTGGCCGGGAGTGGAGAGGGAAGTTCCTCTGTGTCTAGAGCCAAGGCACGGAACTGGGAGATCTGCAGGAGGGATAAAGTGTCAGCAATATCGTTATTAATGCCTGGCACATGTCTGGCCCTAAAGAGCATGTTAAGGTGCAAGGACCTAAGAACAAATTGGCGAACTAAGGCCATGACTCTGGGGGATTTTGACGTTTGGCCATTGACAATGTGCACCACCACAGCATTGTCACACCAAAAGTGAACCACAGAATTAGCCCACCTGTCCCCCCAGAGCATAAGGGCCTCCAAAATTGGAAAAAACTCCAGGAACGTAAGATTGCGTAAGCGATCCGTGCCCTGCCATGACTGAGGCCATTGACCATAGGCCCACTGTCCTTCAAAATAAATCCCATAGCCCAGGGAGCCGGAGGCATCCGACTGTACTTGGAACTGGGGGCTGACCATAAGCTCAGATCTCCAAAAGGAGACACCATTAAAGTCCTGTAGGAATGTGAGCCAAACCGAAAGGTCTGCTCGTAAACCCCTAGTCAGCCGTATCCTGTGGTGTCGTTTAGAAAGGCCCACCATAGTGTCACACAGACGCCTGTCAAAGGCTCTGCCTGGTGTCACTAGACTACAGGCGAAGTTAAGGTGGCCATGAAGCACCTGCAACTCCCGGAGAGACACCTTACGCTTGGCAAGCATTGCCAAAATCGCATCAGAGATCCGAGTCACCTTTTCCATAGGCAACCTGGATGTCTGAGCGACGGTGTCGATTTCAATACCTAAAAAGGTAATGGTGGTGGCTGGGCCCTCTGTCTTTTCAGGTGCTAGTGGGACACCCAGTTCCCCCATAAGCACCTGAAATGTGGTGAGCAGGTAGTAGGCTACAAACCGGGACCCCGACCTACAAACAAAAGCCCAGTGGAGGAAGGTTCCAAATCGTTCGAAGGCCGAACAGGAAATTGAACAGCCAAAAGGCATGGCCTTGTCCACATAAAACTTGCCCCGAAAACAAAAACCTAACAGCTCAAAGTCATCTGGGTGCACTGGCAACAATCGGAATGCCGATGTGATATCACACTTTGCCAATAGCGCCCCGGGACCACACAAGTGTACCATCTGTAAGGCCTGGTCAAAGGACGTATACCTGACAGAGCAAAGGTCGTCCAGTATAGTGGCATTGACCGAGGAGCCCGCAGGGTAAGAAAGGTGGTGAATTAGATGGAATTCACCCGGGGACTTCTTAGGGACTAAACCTAGAGGGGATATCTTCAAGTTAGGATATGGGGGGTCGTCAAATGACCCGGCCACCCTCTGTGCCTTAACCTCCTTTGCTATCTGCTCCACAGCAATGTCCTCATTACCCCTGAGAGACAGTAGGTTCGGGGCATCCTGAGGCCCCCGAACACCTTTAAAGGGTATGCGGAAGCCAAACTGGAAGCCCTCAAGCAGGTAGATCGCATCATCCTGTCTAGGATAAGCGCACAGCCATTGTTCGAGCACTGGGAAATTAATTGGGGAAGGGGCCTTTTGAATGGGTAGCACCGTCAGAGGGAGCTCTGGCCGCCCCCTGAAAACCCCTTCCTCTGCCTCGTGACCCACCGGCCCACAGGCACATGGAGGTGGCATGAGGGCCGGAACAAGAAGGGCACTCATGCCTGAATCTACACTGGCGCTTGGTGCACACTCCATTGGCGGAGAAACTCCAACACAGCAGGCGGGCTGGAACCCCCTGCCCCGCCGGCTGGCGGGGAGTCTGTGTAGTAGCAGCCCGCTGTATGGCATGGCCACAATGGTACCGGTCACCAGGCGCTGGCCGCGTGGGGGTCATATACAGCAGCCACAACTGCTGGCAGGGCTCGTCCCACCTCATCTCAGGGTGATGGGCTACCCTCATCCTAAATTCTTCATCATAGGCCAACCATGATGGGCCAGGGAAATCAACCACGGCCTGGTAAATATTGTCCAGGTACTGGACCATGGGATGGCCAAATCAGGACGGGACCGTAGGTATACTGCCATGTAAATCAGATAGGCCGGTAAACAATTGGCCCAAGTGCAAGGTGGCTTACGATGATGGGACAACTCCTTGTCCCTGTCGTCCTGCCCCTCCCTCTCCTCCTTAGTGGGTTCACGGTTCAGGAGGCTGAAAATGTCAACGTATTCCCCACACCATATCTTCTCCCTAGTAGCCTGGGATACATGGTCGCCCAGGGGTAGGGAGTAACCGGTCATCAGCAGGGCCGCCGTTGGCACGGATTGAAGTGGGGGTACCCGTAATGGGCCCTGTTGGACCCCCAAGAAGTTAGGCGTAATCATAGGGGCGGTCACCCCTGCAGTAACCGGGGGATAATTGGGCACCCAGGAAGTAACAGGATAGTGTGGATTGAACTACCCTCCTGCAGTTGCTTGTAGCGGCCATGGCCACTGGACCCCCCCAGTATTATGAGCTAGTGTCACCGGTGTACTGACTTGACCAGGATACTCACTCGGTGCACCCCCATGGGCCACCCCCACTGGGGGTTCCGGCCCCACGGTGGGTGTCGGAGCTCGCGATGGCTATTGAGCTCTGTGTCCCGGTGCGTCCCTGCCAAGCAGGACCGGACCCTGGTGGAATGCCTTGCTGTAATGGGCTGATGGGGAGCTGCGAGGCACCAGCCTGCGCTGGCCTGATGGCCTCCAGCAGCTCAACCCTGTTGGTGGCCTGCTGCGCGGCTGTGGCCGGCATGTGGGCTGGAACTGAAGAGCTGTCAAGCCCGCCATCCGAAGGTGGTGGAGCAATTCCCATCGATGCCTCGAGTGCCAATATGCGGGCAAGGAGAGCACCCACGGTGTCTGACCCACCAGGATAAGGTGGGCTGGATGGGCCAGACAGCCTGCCGGGTAATTGATGAGCGGGCAGAGGGATAAAACCATGTGGCAATCCCTGACCAGAATAGGGCCATGCCCAAAAATCCAGCCCATGGGGGACCGGTAGAACGGTGGGGCGCAATCCCGCACTGCGCCCGAGTGGGCCACTATGCCCCAAGCCAGGCAAAGGTGCAACAGGGGTAGAAACCCCAGGGGAGCAGTCCTGCACAGCCCCCGCCCGAGTCCTCCGACTGGGCGGGTAGGCAGAGGCCTTGTCACCCTCATTGGTGGCAGTGGGGATTATGACCCTGCCACCCCCCTGTGGGGCGGCCGCCCGAGCCCTCCGGCCCGGTGGTTGCCCCAAGGAGGTTGAGGGGTTTGGCTGAGCCCTCCCCCTAGGTCGCGGCCTAGGGGCCACCTAGGACTTGCGCTTGGGTGCCATAGCCACCCAAGCAGGCACTGATCGGAGGAGAGATATCCTCTGATCAAATTTGTAAATAAAAAGGCGAGCAAACCGGGGAGCAGCATCGGAGCGAACTTCTCCGCTCCGTCGCTTCTCTTAAAATGGCAGCAAGGCTGCCTCGTGGCCACCCCTATTATAACCCGGATGTCTGCGTCCATGTGGGAGGGGGCGCAAAGAGCACGGCGGCCATTTTGGTGCTGCATTTGCATTCTTCTATTGAATATGCCCAAGTAAGCAGAAATGAATAAATGTCGTAATGTACATTTAATTTTTTAAAAATATAATTATAAAATATAGCTGTAAAAACTAAACACAAGACTATAAGTCTGTAACTATGGCACCTTAAGTATAAGTAACAAAGTTCTCATAACATTTTAAAATGCTATAACAAATTTTTATGGTGCTTAGAAGGAAATAATAGGACTGTACCCACAATGAACAAAATATGCAAGAATAACAAGTTGCTGCAAAATACTTTAGAATAAAAGTGTTATGAAGACATATTCTCTAAGTGTCACATTTGTAAAAATTGTTTATAGGAAATGTGGTTGAAATAATTAAACTAGACTAGAGCCGTGATGTCAAACCTTGGCACTCCAGTTGTTCTTGGACTTCGGTTCCCAGAAGCCCAAGCCCCCATGAATCCACACGAGTGGGTTTGCTGCTATTCATCCGGCCTGCGCCGCCCTCATCGCTCCTGGAAGCGGAAGTAAAACTGTATTCACTCACTGAACACATGAGGAAAGATAAGGATTATGCTCATCTCTTGGCCTCTGACCTGATGTTTATTCTTCCAATGGACTGTTGAAGTGTCTACAACAGTGTGTTTGTAAAGTCTTTCATGTGATCAGGAAGCCTGAATGATCATATAGCACACTCACTGAGTCTCTACATCAGGGCTGGCCAAACTTTTCACACTGTGGGCTGGACCACGCCCCTTCAGACAGATGTGCAGGCCAGAGGTATGGTTCCTCCTGCCACTTTCACCACTTCTGGTGGCAGTGGCTGCAATCACAGTGCGTTTTCTGCTGTTTTTGCCACTTCTGCCACTTCCTGTGGCAGCGTGAGCAAAGGCAGCATGCTTTTTGGTGCATTTTCAGCCCTTCCGGTGGCAGTTGTGGGATCCTTACTGCAGGCTGGATTACAGCACCATGGGCCAGGTACAGCCCACGGGCCGTAGGTTGAGAACTCCTGCTCTACATGTATAGATGTATGAGATACAGACTCAAAAGTAGAGAGATATGAAGACATATGCACAATAAGAGGAACAAAACAAGCAGATGTATAATTTTCAGATCCCATGAAATACCAGTTCTCCTCTATTGAGCACTGGCTAGGCCTCATCTTGATTACTCTGTCTAGTTCGGGACACTGTCTTTTAAGAATGATGCTGACAAACTTCAGTGGAGGAAAACAAAGATAATCAAGGCACTGGAAACCAAGCCTCATGAGGAAAGAGTGAAAGAACTGGACATCTTACCCTTGAGAAAAGAAGACTGAAGGGACATAAGATGGCACTTTTCAAGTAGTTGAGAAATTTTTTTGTTGTTGTTCCATCGCACAATCGATTCTAACCCTTTGCAACCCTATGAACCATTGCCCACCAGGCACCTCTGTCCTCCACCATCCTCCTCAACCTGCCCAGATCTGTGCCCATTGCATCTACAATATCATCTAGCCATCTCATTTTCTGCCACACCCTTCTTCTTTTGCCTTCCACCTTTCCCATCATCAAGGCTTTCTCAAGTGAATCCTCTCTTCTCATTTAATATCCAAAGTAATTTAGCCTTATTTTACTATTTGACCTTCTAAGGAGCAGTCATGGTAATCTATACCAATAAAAAGGTGCATGGGCCGTGCATGTCCAGCATGTCTGGCCACACCTGGCCCAACCATCCTGTACCGAGCTGGCCACACTTACCTTTGGACCCTGCGAGCATCACCATGACAGTTCGGGAACCGATAGTGGGTCATTCGCCCCACAAACAAGAAACAACGAAAACACTACCACCCCCAGCATTCCCTGTGTGCTGCCAGCCACAGACAATTGGGAGCCAGCATGTGAGAGTCAGGAGGCCAATGGACGGGCGCACAGGAGAGGCAGGGTGGCAGCCATGATGTAAGCCAGCCCAATGGCCGAAGAAGCTGAGCAACCACTTCACCAGCCCAACAGGAGGGCCGCCTGAACCGTGTCATCACCGATATGGGGCGCGGGCGGGTATGTCGGTTGCCGGCTGGGCTGATTGCTTTTGGTGCCTACCCACCCACCCAACCAACCGGCAAAGGCCTCGGCACCGGCAGGGGCAAAGGACAGGCCGCACCACAGAGGCACAGAAGGTGAGCGGCCTAGCCCGCAAGGCTGTGCCAGGGAGGTGCAGAGAGCCAACGGCCCAGCCGGCAACAGGTAAATGGGGTGGAGGACAGGGACTGAGGGGGGAAAACAGGCCCAGGGACCACACCACCCACCCTGGTCTGGGAGGAGAAAGGGGAAACACGAACCCCCACCCCACCCCCATCCAAGAATCAGTCGCCTTTTAATTTCATGGCTGCAAACACCATCTGCAGTTGATATGTTGCCCTATAGGATCTGTTCTCAGGCATTCCAGAGTGCAGAATATGTAATAATGGGCTCAAATTAGAGGGAGCCTGATTTCAGTTGAATATCAGGAAAAACTTTTTAACTATTAGATCACTAGGACAATGAAACCATTCACCTTATGAGGTGGCAAACATTATTTTTTAATGAAAATTACCCATCTGTCAGATATGCTTTGATTTGGAATGCTACATTGAGCAGGGGCTTGGATTTAATGCCTTATAGGGCCTTTACATAAAGTATAGAATACTCCAACTCGCTCTGCAAGGAAGGATCCCTGGGAAGAGAGGCCCTGGATGTAGATGGACTTCATAGCTGAAGAACCTGTGAGACTGATGTGGCATGTCCTTGGAAGAACTACTCCAAGGAGTTAAGAACAGGAAAACTATTGCCATGATGATAGCCAATATCTGAAACGAATATGGCACCTGAAGAAAAATAGGCCTCTTCCAACTTCATGATTCTATATTTTGCACCCATGGTTTTTGTGAACACATTGAGCAGAGACTGGAAATGGGTAGCCATACAGCAGCAGAAACGAATTACTCCAGTATTCAATAGGCAGTGAAACCACTTCAGGTTTCAGTCCCAAATATACAAGAGTTATTCAAAGTGCTGATTCTATCCTCCCAAAATTGTGAGCACCTTGTACAGCTCCTTTAAGACCCCTTTAAACCCCACAATTGGCACTGAAGGTGAATCACCACCATCTGGTACCTTCTGCATGGTATTGGACTACAATTCCTATTGGATTGACAAATCTAGAGGGAAGTGGGGAAAAACCTAGAGGAAATAATTCAATAAAGTAACATCCGTGGTCATAAGCTAGAGAGAATAAACCATGGTGATCCTGTATTAAGATAGATGTGTGTGGCTGACAGTAGGCTTAAGTCAGAGTGGATCAATTCACAGCTGTAGAGTTGGAGATCTGTTAGTTGTGCTAAGCAAATACCAAAATCCTGTGTAAAGCTCACTGGTAGATACTGCACTCTACAATGATAAATGAACATGTGCTTTCTAGCTTTCATTGCTTAGGAATAATTGAACACACTTCCAATGCTGTTCACATAAGAAAGAAAATTAAGCAGAGATGGGTAGACAACCCTTTTACTACTACTGACATGCTCTTAGTGTCTGAGGCTTTGATCCTCTGCCATAACCCATGAGTATATGTTGCAAGAACATGTTGCCTAGTCTTTACATTATTAACAGAAACTTTATATCCTGAAGGTAAAGATTGTTAGGCTTAAATGTTAGTTTAAATCTTCGCGTGTTATTTTGTGCTGACTGACGGTCGAATAAAGATATGTATGTATGTTAGAAACTTTTAAGAAAAATTAAATGTGCACAGTCTTGGAAATTTAAATGTCAATTTGGGGGCTAACTATTCCTAAAATGGCCACTTAGGACTCAATGGTCAGTTTCATTATTTGTTCATCCATTCCTTTCATGCACTTTAATTCTTCTACAAGTCTAAACACGCATACACTCTTACTGTGGTTGGGTTCATTTATGCAGGGTACAAATGGAATACAAGTCTTCACTTATCCCCATATGTTCTAATAACAGTGAAAACATTTAAACATAGAAGGACCCCCTACATGCTGTAGGCCCAACAATGTCCTCTCTGTATCTGTTTTAGGCTCTGGAAGGGTCAAACTTTGAAAAAAAATCATCCATAATCTAAAATAGTCCTCGGGAAATCAATCAGGGAATAAAATATGATAATATTGCCTCCATGACTACCTACAGATTGTGAGAGATCTTTTAAAGGCAATTCTGAGAGAAGGGCTGTCAAGATACAGATGAGAATCTGACCTTCTGGTATCCAAATGTATGTTTTCACTTCCACTAGAACATTGGTTCCCAGCATGGGACACATGCCCCAAAGAGAGACTTCAGTTCCCGAGAGCCTACATCAATACATTGGCTGATCAGTGCTTTGGGGAATTTGACTTAGGCTTCTGGGAATTGAAGTCCAAAAATCAAAGATTGAGAAACACTGGTCTAGAGGTCTGAAGGTTTTCCCACAGCTAAATCCTTAGAAAGTTTCAAAACAATGCTTATTATGGAACTGCTCTGCTTTTTTCATCGGATTTCATGGCAGGGAGTGGGTGTCCTGAATTAATCCTTCTCACATTTTGCCCACTGTTTCTTCTCTCACCCCCACAAACACATGGCTAGGGATTTGTCATTCCTTTTTTAATCTCTAAATCCCAAAAGTCTTCTAGTATTTCCCAGGTAGAATTCTTGTACTTCCTGCCACAAGCACCTGCAGACACCTTCATTTCACTCATTTTGAGAAAAGCTGAGAGCTTCTTCTAGGCATTATTTCTGCCACAGTGCTTCCTGGGGATGGTAGTCTCATTGCCCATTATGTTTTGCAGAGGATTGTTACTCCATTATGATATGAAGTTCCCCAGGTCTATGCTCAGGTGAGCAAGAGACAAATCACACCAAATGTCACAAATTTAGAGATTTATTGAAATCTTGAAGATGTACATCTTGAGATCCACCCTATGAGCATGAGGGATGGATGATTTCTCATCTTGAACCAGGCTTTATAACCATTAAAAAACATGGTTTATAACCATTAAAAACAGGAAGCAGACATGACAAATTTGATACAGAGTTCTATTAACAATGTGGCAGGCTTTGTGGTTTGACATTTCACTTTTACCAGTTATCTGAAATTACATCTCTTGTACCTGCTAAGCAAAGCACAAACCTCTAAAATGATATTTTCTTGCAGTTTGGCCTTTTGCAGTTTTTCCAACTTGTAAGCCCTTCTACATTTTTGGTTTCACCATCCCTTCTTTTTCCTGAGTGACAACATGCTTCCTGAAGAACCCACCAGGAAAAATTGCAATGACTCCTACCTAGTCTGCACTGTAGCAGGGGGTGGGGGTGGGGGGATAGGCCAGCAAGAAGGCCTAGAAGAAAGCCTCAGCCTTCTTCTAGGTGAATGCATTGAAAGTATCTGCAAGTGTATGTTACTGGGTTGGATATCTGTTGTGTCCAACTGTTATATTGCTTTAATACTGCAATCTTTGCTGTAACAGCACACCCTTTTCTGTAAGGCGCCACATTCATATGTTATCAATGTACCCCAATTGGTTAACACAGTTTTCCCGCGTTAGGAAAAGCTCAGGCAAATGTATCACTGTAACTGCCATCAGCTGTGTATATACGTTGCTACCTCGTCCCCTTATTCCCCAATCTGAATTGTCCTGCAGCAGAATCTGAGCTGATAATAAATCACTAATGTTAACCCCGAACTTTCTGTCGCGTTGCTAATTACCTCCGGACTCAACAATATCCCAGAATTCTGCCTGTGGAATCCTTGAAAATTTGGGGATTTGGTAATAATATTAAAAAGAATGGCACATCCAGTGATGCACTGCAAAAAAAATTTACTACCTACTCTTTGGGCTGGCCAAATCTGTGGGTGGGGCCAAATCTGGGGCATGGCCAAACATCCTGCATTATAGTTTTAATCAGTTTTTAACTATGTATTTATTTATAGTTGTGAACCGCCCTGAGTCATCTTAGGCCGAGTGGGTAGTGTAGAAATTGAACTAATAAATAAATAAATAAATAAAAATATGGGCTATGGAGGTGGGTGTGGCCAACAAGGTGGGTGTGGCCTGGGGAAATTTCCGCTACCGGTTCTGCAGAACCTGACAGAACCTGCTGCAGTGCATCACTGGACACATCCATATATCCTCTGAAGTAGGAAAATCCAGAATGTCCTAAATTCAGTAATAACTTGCAGCTAAAGTAGGTCCATAGTATTAACAGCACATATAGGCTCACCAAATCCCTACCAAATTAATGAGATTTACTATTGGGTGGTGTAGAAATTGAACCAATAAATAAATAAATAAATAAATAAAAATATGGGCTATGGAGGTGGGTGTGGCCAACAAGGTGGGTGTGGCCTGGGGAAATTTCCGCTACCGGTTCTGCAGAACCTGACAGAACCTGCTGCAGTGCATCACTGGGCACATCCATATATCCTCTGAAGTAGGAAAATCCAGAATGGCCTAAATTCAGTAATAACTTGCAGCTAAAGTAGGTCCATAGTATTAACAGCACATATAGGCTCACCAAATCCCTACCAAATTAATGAGATTTACTATTGGCTTTTAGCCAATACTCCACCTATTAGGAAAAAACATCACTCTTCCTCATCAGTCCTTATTTTTCTTTTTGATGTCACATAAATCCCTATAAAGATTCATATTTATCTATGGTAAAAGTAATGGACCAAGTTTGAAAGTGTTCAGAAATAATATTGCGAACAGTGCAAGTTGCAAGGCTTGAGAGGTTAAGAGCCACTGAACAATTTTACTGACTTTTATGTATTTTCAAGCTAGCATACACAATAAGCAAATTCTGCAGGAAAGTGCAAACACTGAAATGTTGAACTATTCCCCGCAGACACTGGGTCTCCATACAATGAGGCACACAGATGGTTCTGTGAGGAGGTAGAACATAACCTTTGACATGATTTTGTAGGAGGATTTAAGTACTGAGTAAACAATCCTACTTGACTATGGAGAACTGTGGCAGTTTTAAAGGCGAAGATATTATATTCCTTCAGCAGGTGTATACATGCAAATTAATAGTTGTGCTGAGTGTTTTTTACTTTGTTCAAAGCTCATACATTTTTTACAGTAGTTTATCTGGAGCTATAGAGATATTCTGTGTTGAAGTACCTTGCCTCTCCTCTCTCTGGTGATTCATTCAAAATTGTAGCTATCTCTCACCAAAGGTATTATTATATATGTCAAGAGGGCCTAGCGATGGATCAGAATTTTCAAAGTATTCCATGTTAAGCTGTTAGAGGGAGTGGAATATGTTTTCTTAGACACATTGCTTTGCATCTCTTGCACACATTTTAGTTCTTAAACATTCTCTAAAGAATTTACTGCATGACTGAGTCCCATGAGTTAATAGATTTGGATCAAGTTGGCCAGTTCACAAACCATAATGAGAAAGCTTAGATGATTTCCAACAAACTACACTACTTATCTCAAACAAAACTTTTGCAACCTAGTTATTTAAAATAAAAGAGAAACAACAAAAAATGGAAATTGCTTTATATAGATAACTATAAAAAAGCACTTATATCAGCATCATGAAAAGATATAGCTGGCTTTGAGATAATGTGAATTGCACATTTCATGCTTGAAGATTATCCCAAAGGAATATCATACGGTTTCACAAGCTGATGATAGAATAACTGAACCACAGAATGTTAGACCTGGAAATAACATCAAGGGTCATCTACTCAAAAGCATCTGCATTTATGTACTATGAACAATAGTAATAGCCATCCCTGTTTGATACATGCAGTATCCAATGGCTCATAAAAAATTAAAGCCAATTAAGGCTATCCGATTTACCCATTACAATATCAGCTCTATTTATATTGGACATACAGTATAGTCAGATGAACTCTTGAAAGCTTTAGTTTTTGTACAAATGTTAATACTGTGGTCTCTGTAGTAGCCATATTGTATGACGCTATCAATTACTCCATTTTTGGCCAATTGCAGATATTTAGGGAAACTAAAACTTGCATTGATAAACAACAATTATTTAATAATGATGATAATTGTATGTCATCAAGTCAATTCTGACTTGTGATAACCCATTCCAGGGCTTTCTATGAAAAATATATAGAATTGATTTATCATTCCTTTCTTCTGTGGCCATCCTGGGACTGTGCTGCTTACCCATGACTACAGATGCTTGCTTTTCTCCCTGGAGGCACAGCAACAAATTGAATTTCAGCCAAATACCTAAATCACTGAGCTATCCAGCCAGCAAGCCGGTAACTATTTACTTGGAATTAATTAATTTGGGGACACAACTCAGGCATACTAAGACACATTATGACATGACTGCAAATTAAAAAACGGTGATTCCACTCTTTTCACGTTGCAATGAAACTAATGGTTACTTTTACAATTGCCTAAGGGTGGCCTCTATATGCTGAAGAAGGGATATAATATGGCTTGAGTATTGATTCATGTCTTAGCTTGTGTTGCTGCCCCATCTTGTGTAATAAGTGTCCAGATGGCATTGAGGTAGAATGGGGAAACATGAAATGTAATGAAACATAGTTAGAAAAATTTCATTTCATCACCCAAAATGTGTGAAGTAGGAGACATTTTGTTTTTTTATACCTTGAGAGTTCTACCTTTGCATAGATACTGCCAGAACCAACTAAGAAACCTGGAGAATAGTTTTCAAAAAGAGAGCAAGCCAATCTGAGATTTGCCGGACCCACCCCCCAATAAGGAGACGGACACTGTGCTGGGTTTAAACTGGGCCACTTTTATTAATCATACTTCAATAATGCAAGCGGGCCGCCATAGCACTGGTAAGGACGGATGGTTATAACCAATTATATCGACCCCCAACAGAAGCACAAATGACTTAACTTCTGCTTCTGACGTGAGTCCGGAGAACTGGAAGGTTGGGCAAGCTGTGTCTAGCATAGCCTCCCCTTGTTCCTAAAGCACACATGATTGGCCACACGAGTTTCCCTCTATCTTATTCTTCCTGTGGCCAACCAAGTGTGCACCTGCCAGACTCGTAGGGGTCACCCAGTACCACCTTACCAGTGCTAGCTGCCACACAGGGAGGAGCCTACCATGACTCACTGCCCCCCCCCCGACCGCCAACTTGCAAGGAAGCCAAGAACAGGTCCATGCCCCTCGCCGAGAGGTGGACTCCATCCCTGCAATACAAGCAGGCATCCTGAACACTGATGGACGGATGTGTCACCACAGTACCCAAGCTGTGTTGAGCAAAAAATTAGGCAACAGCCCTGTTGACCGACCGCCGGGCCTGGTCAATGCGGCGCCGGTCGCCACCCCATCCCCCCCCACCACGGAAAAAGGATTGTGGGATAATATAGGACCAGACCAAGCACACCAGTGGCCAATGGTGCCTCAAGAGGCCAAGATCCCTCCATATGGCAATAATCAAGCCCAAGCCTGTAATCTGGCCCAAATCGTTGCCACCTAAATGCATCAAAAGAACATCGGGAGGGGAAAGGGTCTCCAAGGAGAAAAGGAAAGGAAGGAGCTGGTGCCACTGCATCCCACGAATGCTGTGCCAGCAGAGATGGGCCAGGTTCTGCAGGCCTAGATGAGGACCCCAACGGGACGCCTTTGTGTGACGAGCTGCCCAAAATATATAGCTGTGGCCCCCAAGCCAAACAGACATCGCCAAACCAAACGGAACCAGAGCTGTAAGAAAAAACAAGAGAAACAAGAGCCAGCGGGGTGTTCAACAAAACATGGGATGAACATACAATCGGAAATGGGTAGAACCCCACCGGCCCATCTGATGGATGTCATCATCCGAATAACCGAAAAGGGCGGCCGTCGAAGCAGCACCTATGCGGAAGGAATGTGTACCATACCTGGCCCCAGGCAGGCCAGAATTGATACTTGGTAAGTGGCTGCCCATTCTGGTGGCAAAAAAGGGGGCCATAGGCTGACCCCGAACCGCCAAAAAGGCAGTCTGGGCAGCAACCGGGAAAATTGCGGGAAAGCTGCAACGAAAGAGGGAGACAAAATAACCCCTACCCTGCTGGTCAGACTTAGAAGAACGGATGTGCAACCGCACAGAACGCCATGTGAGAGTGACATCGTTGAACTCTAGACACCTACGGGAATGGTCGTTACAAGAAAGGGGAACCAGCTCGCTGACCCGCAAAGCTCCAAAGAAAGTCACCATGGTGGCCGCGTGAAAAAGAACAGCTTCATACTGGTCGTAACAAAGGGACGACCAAGCCTGAGCCAGGCGAGAAAGAAGAGCCGGAGAAACCGGCTGATGAGTATCCGGGTGATGGCCCCGCTCCCGGGCCCAACCCTCCAGGACCCTACGCACCCTGAAATCGGCAGTGGCATCCCCAAAACCCTGGGCCTTAGCCGTAAACACCAAGGCCGAAAGGCGGCCAGCTATTGTGCACGGCGCCAGCCCCCTGCCATGCAGATGAACCATAAATTGCAAGAGATGATCCACCGGGATGGGCCACATGTCCGGGAGGGACATGGTCCGGCGAAACACCCGGAAGGACTGGAAAGCAGCTGCATACGCCCTGTGAGTACGATCGGACAGAGAAAGGCCTATGGCCCGGGACGCTTCAAGTCGCCAAACGTCCACAGCTCGCTGGGCAATGGGGAGGGAAGTTCGTCAGCCCCTGGCGTGAGCGCCCGGAATTGGGGTATCTGTAAGCGGGACAAAGCATCAGCTATACTATTGTCGAGACCCGGGACATGACTGGCCCTAAAAATGATGTTGAAGCACAAGGAGCGCAAGACCAACTGGCGCACAAGGGGTATCACTCAGAGTGATCGGGACATCTGCACATTGACAATGTGCACAACAGCTGTCCCCAGAGGACCAGGGCGCCCAGGATAGGGAAGAATTCCAGAAGGTCAAGTCACAGAGGACCTCCATGCCCTGCCAAGCGTCTGGCCAACAGCTGCAACACCAGTGACCATCAAAATAGATGATCTCTTTCAGCTTTTGCCTTCTAGAAGAAGGTATAGGGTCATAAAGACCAGGACCAGCTGCTTGAGAAATAGTTTCTACCCAAAAGCGGTTCTGGCTTTGAATACAGTGCAATGCAGTCTATGAGGGAGCTTCTGTATATAGTTTTTAGAGTTTTTAGGGTTTTTGAGTTTTTAGAGGTTTTAGAGTTTTAGAGCTTTTAGGGGTTAAATGTGTATATGTGGGGTGGGAGTATGTTGATAATTTTGTATAGTTGTATTTTGTTTAGGTTTTGTTGGGTTAAGTGTTTTTCCCCACCAATCTCGTTGTTCTGTGCAGGACAATTACAATAAATATTTATCTATCTATCTATCTATAACCCAGGGTCCCCGAGGCATTGGAGTGGACCTGGAAGCCGGGGCAAGAGCAAGATCCTGGCACCAGAAGGAAACCCTGTTGAAGTCAGACAAAAAGTCGAGCCAGACCTGGAGGTCTGCCCTCATACCACGCGTCACCCGCATCCTGTGATGCTTTCGGGAGAGACCAACCATAGCATCACACAGGCACCTGGTGAAGGCCCTGCCAGGTGCCACCACCCTGCAGGTAAAGTTGAGGTATCCATGAAGCACCTGGATGTCGTACAGGGATACTTCGTGCCTGGATAACATGGCCAAAATCGCCCTAGATATGCGGATGACCTTATCCATAGGGAGGCTGGACGTCTGCCTAACCGTGTCGATCTGAATGCCCAGGAAGGTCAGGGCAGTGGCCGGGCCCTCCGTTTTCTCTGGGGCCAAAGGTACGCCCAGCTCCACCATCAGATCCTGGAAGACAAGGAGCATTCTTTTGCATGTACCGGATGGGCCCCCACCCCCAAACAAAAAAATCGTCCAGGTAATGGGATACAATGCGGATGCCGGACCTGTGAACTAACGCCCAGTGTAAAAAGGTGCTAAAGCACTTGAAAGCTGAACTCGATATAGAGCAGCCGAAAGGTATCACCTTGTCAATGAAGTATTGGCCCTTGAACCTGAAACCCAACAGCTCAAAATTGGCCGGGTGGACCGGGAGCAGCCGAAATGCCGACTTAATATCGCATTTGGCATTCAACACTCCAGGGCCACAGGAACGCACCATGCAAGCCGCCTGGTCGAAGGACGTATACCGGACGGAACAAAGGTCATCCGGTATAGCATCATTGACCAACGAGTCCGCTGGGTAGGACAAATGATGAATCAGGTGGAACTCGCCCGAGGACTTCTTAGGGACCAGGTCCAGGGTAGAAACCTTCAAATTTGGATAAGGGGGGTCATCAAATGGGACGGCCACCCACCCCTCACGAACCTCCTTAAATATCTTATCCCTAGCCAAACTCTCTTTACCCTGAAGGGAGAGTAAATTAGGCGCATCCTGCAGCACACGCATGCCCTCAAAACATATGCGAAAACCCTCAGAAACACCCGCCAAAAGGTAGTTGGCATCCTCCTGCCTGGGGTAAATCCGGAGCCAACGTTCCAGTGCCGGGAGACTAATTGGAGAGGGGCCCTTTTGTAGGTGGAGGTTGATCGCCAGAGGCACGGGCTGGGCCCTGGCCACAGCCACTGGCCCTAGAGGTTGCATGCAGGCAGAGGCGGAATGAGGTCCACCGCAGGTGGAGCACTCGTGCCAGTACCTACACGGGCGCCGAGTACAGCCGCCCATCAACGAGAAACTCCAACACAGCAGGCGTGCTGGAATGCCCTGCCCTGCCCTGCCGGCAGGTGGGGAGACTGCGTAGAGGCAGGATGCTGGACCATGTGACCGCTGTGAAAACAGTCACCGGACACTGGACAGGACGGCATCATATGGAGCAGCCACAACAAGTGATCGGGCTGGTCCCACGGGATTTCAGGGTGCAAGGCCGCGTGCATATGGAACTCCTCATCATAAACCAGCCAAGACTGATCCAGAAAATCTACATATTCCCTATAAATCAGGTCCAGATATTGAAGTAAAGGAATAGCAAGATCCGGGCGGGCCCTGATGGAAACCGCCGCATAGACCAAGTACGCCGGCAACCAATTGGCTCACGTACAGGAAGGTTTATGATGGCAAGCCAATTCCTTGTCCCGGTTGTCCTCCCGGTCCCTCTCCTCCTTAGTGGTCTCCCAATTCAAAAGACCAAAGATATCCACATATTCCCTATGCCAGATCTTATCCCTAGGGGCCGGCAGCAAGTGATCGCCTAAAGGGAGAGACCTACCCGCAGTCGGAAAAGCCGACAGGGGAACCATGTGGTATGCTGCGTTAACGGGTGGGCCATACGGCCATATCGGGTAAGGCACATTACGGCCTGCCGGTGGAACCCCGGGGGCACAGGGGGTAAGGGGCATGCCAGGGCATGGCAGAAGAGGTAAGGAGCACAGGCGAGCCCGCTGAAGGCCATTGCCGGCCCACAGCACCCATGGCCTACTGATGGGGCCAGGGCCACTGGCCGGAGGCCACTGCAGGGGAAAACCCATGAGGAGATGGGCCCACGTGACCCATATACTCACCAGGTGCACACGCGGCTGCCGCCCCCACCGAGGGTTCCAGCTGCTGGCGGGCATTGGGGCTCTCGTCTGAATCAGAGCCCTACCCGCCAGATGCCAAAGGTCCCTCTAGGGTGCGGTCATCAGACAACTCCAAGCCCCCGGCGAGGGCGGCCTCCAGCCAGTCAACCCTCCCCGAAAGAGGGGCAGAGAGGCAGGACCCCTCGGACCCTGACCGGGAACAGTGGCCCATGGCCTGCCCTTTAGCCAGCCTGCCCACGGGCAGTGCAGGCCCCAAGCCAGCGGCCCTCTCAAGAGCCTCAATCTGCACTAGGAGTGCTGGATCATGCTCCAGGTCCCTGCAGGCCGTGGGCTAGGATGAGGATGAGACCAGTCCAGGCCGGGTCGGCGCCATGGCAAGGGCCGCCAAGGCTCAAGGGGCAGCAGCCATGGCCCACACGCGAGGCCTAGGGTGCAGAGGAGGCCCCAGCAAGGGCAGCGACAAACCCCACCTGCGACGGGCAAGGCCCCCCGCTGAAGAATGCCGAGGGGCGGCAGGCCAAGGGCAGATCTGGTGAAGCAACTGGCGTCCCAGGCCCGCAGCGAGCCCCAGCCCTGCACGTGGAAATACCCGAGGGGACTCAGCAGTGGTCCCGGAGAGGAAGCCATGGCCAAAGGCCTGTGGTGGGCACTGCCCCCATGGGCCATACCCCGCAGCCTCACGCCACACCCCGTAGAGGGCCCAGAGGCCCTCCGCTTAGGGGCCAAGGAGCCGCACCAGGTGAATGACCACCGGACACAGGCCAAGCCGGGCTGAAAAGGCCCATGGCAGCCGCAAGCCCCGATGGGGCCGCGACGCCCCGGAGAGGCGCCGGCGAAGGGCCGCGGCTGAACACCACGAAACAAAAAGCCACGCAGGCAGAGGCGAAAGGCCCAGGCTGCATGGGGCACAATGGAAAGTGCCCCAGGATAAGCGCCGATGAAAAGCTGTGGCTAACCGCCACGAAGAAAAAAGGCCATGCGGCAAGAGGCAAAAGGCCCGGGCCGTGTGGTCGCTTGATCAACTGGAGCCAGGCACCAAACGTTGCCTGGCCCGGTCGAAGCAAAAGGAGGAAGGGCGGTCTGGGCCTCTCCTTTTAAAGGAAGGCCCAGCCCCCGCCCCTTCCGGCCTCGTGCCATCTCTAATGGGGCAGGGCTGGCAAAACACACGGCAGCGAATCCGCGCCGCCTCACGTTTCTTTTCTCTATCCCTTAAATTAAAAATCATAAGGCTTTACATTAGGTAAAGAAAGCAATAATCTCAATAGGCTGGTGTAGGACAGGTCATTATGACATTTTACAGGCCACTCTTCCTGAGCTATTTTGTTTCAGAATCACACCTGCCCTGGCTACCTGAAATGGCATGCTGCCCTCAGGTAAGGATGCTACTCTTCTCCTCCCCCTCACTCTGTTTCATCACAAAATATTTGGCAAATTGGAGATGAAGTCATCTTAAGGAAAGCATTTACCATATTTGCCGGTATATAAGGCACATCGGAGTATAAGATGCATCCTGTTAATACCAAAATTGCCCACCATAGGCCACTATATACAGTACAACAGTGGTGCCCAAAAAAAATTGTGTGCCAGTCCCACCCCCGATGCACAGCTGTGGGGGCCATAGGCAGTTTTGACATCAGCAGAGGTGGCGGCGGCAATCGTGCTTTGTCCTGGCTGCTCCGAGCAGCCTCTTGCTCAGTCCCATCCCCTCTGCAGCCTTTGCCACATCAAGGAAATTTCTAGAGCCTCCTGTGTTTCATAATTCGCGGTGTTGGAAGGGTAAACCTGGTGCACTGTGGTGACATCATTCTGGTCATGCCAGGGGGTTCTCCTAGCACCATGAATTTTGAAACACAGGAAATTTCCCTGTTGTGGCAATCGGCTTTGGTAAAGGCTGCAGAGGGGATGAGACCAAGCAAGAGGCTGCTTGGAGCAACCCAGAAAAAGCATGATCGCCTCCACAGCTGCCGCTGACGTCAGGTGGTGGGGCGGTTGGGGGTGGTCCGCGGTGAGCCCAGGTGTTCACTGCATGCCGCATTAATGATATGTAGAGACCTAACTGGGCTCATGGGTCATAGTTTGGGCACCCCTGCAGAACAAGATGTACTCCATTTGTCCAGTGTATTTTAAGGAGGGGAGTGGGTATTATATGCCAGCGAATACAGTAAATCTCCCTTTCATACAATTGATACTGAAATGGGCTCTTCAAAAAAATACCAAAATAGAATTAACTGCAGGGGTTATTTTTTATCTGGATTGGCTAAACAAATGAAACCCACACTGTACTGACACACATATTTTCTTTATTTAAAGTATTACATGGCGCTCTTTGAAAATGCCCATAGAAATGTATGAAATCAAAATAATCATAATAATTCGAATTAAAAGAAAACAAAGAAAAATAAATTTGTGTAATATAATAAAAATTAACAGAATCAAAAATTGTTCATAAGTTAAAATCACCTACCTGTACAAGATCATACACTCTTGTAACTGACAACCCAAGGCTTTCAGAACAGTTTCCAAAGTGAGTTTAGGAATATAATCCAGGAAAACAATGTGTCTGAGATTAGGAAGACAAGGCAATGAGAGTCAAAATTCTTGTACCTCCTTCTTGATCTCTGAACACTTCTTTTATTTCTTATATTACATCTCAGTGAGAGACTGATTTTTTGTGACATTTCAATCGTAAGGACACTATGAAATTAAATATAGTGAGATATTTCAATAAACAAGTGCCTATTCTAAAACTCATAGTGTCCTTACGATTGAAATGTCACAAAAAATCAGTCTCTGGGTTGATTTCCTTTAGGATTGACTGATTTGATCTCTTTGCAGTCCAGGGGACTGGTCATCATCAGCACCACAGTTCAAAGGTGTCTGTTCTTCTGTAATCAGCCTTCCTTATGGTCCAGCTCTCACAGGCATACATTACTGCTGGGAGGACCATTACTTTAACTATGTGGACTTTTGTTGGCAGAGTGATGTCTCTACTTTTTATTATGCTGGCTAGGTTTACCATTGCTTGCCTCCCTAGGAGTGTGTGTCTTTTTCATTGCTTCAGTCTCTATCTGCAATGATCTTGGATTGCAAGAAGGTAAAGTCTGTCACTGCTTCAATTTCTTCCCCCTCTGTTTGCCAGGGAGTGATGGGGCCAGATTCCATGATCTTGTTTTTTTGGGTTGTTTTTTTTATGTTGAGTTTCAAGCTAGCATTTGCACTTTCCTCTTTCACTCTCATCAAGAGGCAATTTAGATCTTCTTCACTTTTTACCATTAGGGTAGTGTCATCTGCTGGAGGGTAGTCCTGAAGGCCTCAAGGTTAACTCAGCCTTCCATCCTTCCATGGTCTGTAAAACGAGTATATAGCATGGTACAGAATATCTTCAGGTACGGAATACCTTGTGGCAGCACAGCTATGTTTTTCAGTAGTTTCCTGTTAAAACTATTACTATCTATTTATGTTACATAATAAATTTGCAGTTAAAAGATAGTCACAAATCACCAGAAAGGAAACACCAAAGAGGACAATGATTTTCATACAATTGGATATCCTAAGTTATACATACAGATGAAAATTTTGATTCTTAAAAGAAATAATTTAAGCAGAATTGCAATGTCTTGAGCAAGGAAAACAGTGGCTAAGTGACTATTACACCTTCCAGGTCTGCTATTCAAATGTTTGCTACGGATTAGTAATTTCACGATCCCATTTCGCTTCTTATATTAATTGCCTTGATTCATTCTGGCTTACTTAACAATAGCCATTGCATTTGCGAACCACCCCATAGCATTTTAAAGCAGTCTATGATCCCTTCACTAGATAATTAGCATTTTGCCCCACCATGCTAGATACTCGTTTTACACACCATGGAAGGATAGAAGGCTGAGTTAACCTTGAGGCCTTCAGGGCTGAATTCAGATCTTGAGCAGAGAAAGGCAATCATGCAAGCATTTTCATACAAGAAACAAAAAATAAAATAAAAGTTAAAACAAATAAAATAAACAATAAAAACATTGTGACATGTCAATAGCTGCTATATTTTAAGTGTCAGCTTTCATGGATCAAGCTCACTTCTTCACAGGCTTGATCCATAAAAGCTCATATCAGAATATAACAGTTAAGCTTTAAGGTGTCACAACATTTTTGTCTTCTTTATTTTGTTTGTTTTTACTTTTATTGTGTTTCTTGTCTGATATGCCTGCATAGACTAATAGGATCACCATTCTGAATATTCAAGCATTTTCATCCTCCAGCAGGATCTCTATTGTAGGATCAGTGACATGAAAAACAGCTTCTTGAATGTATAAATGTACAGTGTGTCTGTTTCTGCATGTACAGATATTCTTAACAGGATCCTGCCCTTTATCTTTGACTCAAATTTGGAGCAGCCAAACCTTCAAATGAAGAACACCTTCAAAGAGAGCACTGTCCTTTGCCACCCTTTCAGGTGGAGAACTGTCCTCTATAATGCAGCTGCCCATGTAGTGATGGGATGCGGGTGCTATGCCCATGCCTAACCCCTGCTATGGGAGCTGCATTGGTTGCCAGTGTGCCTCTGGGTGCAATTCAAGGTGCAGGTAATTACCTTTAAAGCCCTACATGGTAGTGGGCCAGGATACTTAAGAGACTGCATCACCCAAAGGATATCTGCCTGTCCCACTAGAGTGGACTGGAAGGGCTCTTTAAAAATACCAACTGCTAGAAGAAGAGCCTTTTCAGTATCCACTCCAGCCCTATGGAACCTTCTGCCAGTTGAACTGTGTCTCCAGACAGAGCTGCTGCCCTTCAGGAAAGAGCTGATAACCTGGCAGGCAGGGCAGGTGTAGAGAGATGGACAGGGAGCAACCACCACCACCACCCTGGTTCATTTAGAGCAGGATCACTCATGTTTTTGAAAGTTTTTAACTAGATTTTTAATTGGTGCGCGTGGGAGGTAGTTTTTCAGTGTTTTTAGGAAATTTAATTGTTTCTGTAGTTTAAACATTGGGGATTTTATGTACGCCACCCAGAGCTGCATGTTGATTGGGGCAGCTATACAAATTGAATAAATAAATAAATAAAATAAAAAAGACTTGTGGCCATCCTATGATAGAATTGTGACTTGTGGTTCCTTGGCACTTGGCCTTTGCCCTAGACCAGTGATGGTGAACCTTGGCACTCCAAGGTGTTCTTGAACTTCAATTCCCAGAAGCCCTGATCAGCAGGAGTGCTGACTTGGGCTTCTGTAATTGAAGTCCAAGAACACCTGGAGCAACAAGGTTCTCCATCACTGCCCTAGACCAAATGTAAAACTATGTATTTTCACCATTCTGCCCTGAAGGCTGAAGTTTCTGAACACTAACTTTGGGAAAAAATATGGCAGGGAGTGGACAGAAAGATTTAAAGCTATCACATATACCATCAAATGGGATGCAGTTGGCTGAGATATCCAATGTATTTAAATTAAGTATATTCTTCTATTTAAATAAAGTTAATATTTCTTTGCAAATGTTGTTTGGACTTTTGATTGAAAATATTATCCATTAGTTAATAGTCCTTGTAAAATGCTCAGCGTGTACTGCCCTCATGCTGATTTGTGTTTCTGCATCTTGATGTATTTGCATTTCTGAAAGCAGAACAGGACAGGCAATAATAGAATGTCATCTGTTCTTCCTGTGGGTACTTAATTCAAGGGTGAGAGAATTAAAATTGGAAGGACATGCTTTTTTAAAAAAAATCAGGTCATCACCACAGGGCTCTGAGTAGACCTCTGAGCTTTTATATCAATGAGGCCTTTGCTCTTTTTATCCATCAACATCTAGTACTTAGAAGTCGCAACACTCTCAGAAGCCTCACCTTTGACAATGAGGGCAAAAGTTCTAGCAGTGGTCGCCATGTCCTTCAAACTGTACTTGCGAAGGTTTGTCCAAAGCAGTTAACTCAGTAAAGACTAAAGATCTCAACAAAGACTGCATACTGGTGCCATGGCTCTTCTCATATATTGTTAAAATAAACACCAAAGGATAATTCACATGTGAGGAAAGATCACCAGGTACTTATAAAATACTGTTTGTCAACTGTCAAAGGCTGTAAAATGAAAAAAAGAGAGAAAGAATGGAAATTAAACTACAGTAAAAACCCAGGCTTGTGAATACCCTGGTTTAAATTTGCCGCAGATTACGATGGCAGTAAACGTGTTTATGACAGCCGGGGATGCATTTAAGGCAGTATTTTGTGAATGTGTTGGTGTGTTTTACTTCCACTTCCGGTGGGAGGAACCAGATGACAAGCCCGCTCAATCATGTGACTAGCCCGTGGGCATCCCTGCTCTATTGTATAAACAAGTAATCACATGATAAACAAAGGTATCACTTCAACTGCAAATATATGAATAGCATTTAATTAACTGCTCACTGCTTGCAATTTCCTACCTTTACAACTAGGCACATGTGCACACATGCAGGCATGCGTAAAATGCATATTCCTCAACCTAGTTTAGAATACTATCTCCATTTCTAGCCTAGTTCTTGTTCTCTTTCTCTACCATCTTCCCCTGTATCAACTCTTTTTCTTTCATATTGGTTGTCCTCTCCTTCATTCCTGGCATTCATTCTGTCTGTACTGGTTTTATCTTGGTCAAAACCTCTTTTGATCCTTGCTTATTTTCTTTTTCCTCTCCCCCTTCTTTCTTTTTTGCATACTTCTTAAATTCTCCCTCTCCTAAATACACAGATTTCCTTGTCTTCAAAAGTATTGAGACACTCCATAAAATAACCTGTGAACTACAGCAAGATTTTTGCTTTCAGGTGAGAGTCAAAATATTAGTTTTCTCATCATCAGCAGATTAGAACAAAAAATAAATATTTTTGCACATAAAACATTTCATTTCATTCATTTCATTTATTTGATTTGTATGCTGCCCACTCAGCATACACCGACTTTAACATTTTGTGAAAAATGCAAACTTTTCTGTGCATAAATATAAGGTGTGTTGGGTGTTGCACAAAGAAATAACTTGAAATATAAAAAATGATCAAAACTTGTCATAATCTCAGCCCTGGCACTTGTAAATATTTTCAGAGAAAATGCCTGTTCATTGAACCCATCTGTATGCAGACAAATTCTTGGAAGTTTATATTTCACTTATTGGCAAAGTGACAAAAGAGGATCTCACTAATGAGCAAATGATAACAAAATATGATGTTACAGACCAGTAGCACAAGACATCAAAGCCTGCTAGAATTGTCCAATCTGTGTGATAGGGTGTTGGGGTGCTGGGGGTACCCCAATGAGGCTTGGCTGTGTTTAGCTGCAAAGCAGCTAGCTGTGTACGCAGCAACAGCTGGGAGAGATTTCCACACAGACAAGCAGGTTGTATAAGGAAAAGAAAATAGCTTTACTTTTCAGCAAACACAGGAGAAGGAAAAACATATGCCTGAGATAAGCAGCTCTCAGTACAGTTGGCAGCAGTCCATAAGAGATAGCAAATATCCAAATAAACAGTCTTTAGTAGAGATTACCTCTGAGCAGATGCAGACGGCAGTTTCCTTCCAGTGCAGTAAGCAGGCTTGCTATTCAGTTGCAAACATGAGGCAAACAGAGTTCAGTCCTTAGAAGCCTTTAGCAGTATCATTGCAGTCATTCAGTATCCAGCCTCATAGCTCATAGTTCCATAGCTTACCATAGCTTCCAGCAGTGTAGCACCATAGTTCAGATAGCCTTTGGGGAATATACCTGTGGATTGCCCAGGCCGTTAATTGGACAGCACCTTTCCCAAAGGGTTTGTCGGGGTCTGCAAACGATCCCGAGACCATCCTGGCTCATCAGGAAAGGCAATTGGGTACGGGCAAGTTAGATATAGGGAGCAATTGTGACTCCATCTTTACTTGGCAGAGGGCACTGAAAGCAGGTAGAGCAAGTGTCATGAGGAGAGAGACTCAAAGTCTCACAAACAGCCACAGTGTCTCGCTCACATCCATGCAGAAGGGCTGAGCAGACACTAACCACAGTAGACCAAACAGCTATGCATAGATATGCAGAGCTTTCTAGGAGTTAGATAATATGGGAACAATGAGTCCCACAGCAATCCAATTATATAGCCTGCCTATGGGCAACCTGAGCACTCAGGCTGGTAAGTGTAACCCAATCAGCCAAGTGCCATGTAGTATGCTTTCCTGTCACAAAGGGTCTCACGCAGGCTGTGCGTGCTGACTTCCAATTGTAGTCAATAAATACAGACCACTTGAGGAATTGAGACTGGCTTTTACCATCATACTTCAGTCTTGCGTGCCTTCCTTGAGTTCAGCACCTTGACTCCCATGGACCATTACAACATATACCCCTTGTGAATATAGTCCCAAGAGAATGCTCAGAGTGCATTTCCTTTATAGTAGCAAAACTGCTGAGCCACTTTCTGATTCGGGTCAGCTGGGGCAGAGTACAGAGAGACTCTTAAAGGAACTGACTGGATCCAATACAATACATTGTGGGGACTACATAACCCATGTATCCTTACATTCTCCTCCTATTGTATGGAGCACAGTTGGCAACAGTACAGCAGGCACATTATATACACATGATACAGTTAAACCATCATCTTGATACCCAGTTTATTACACAGAACGGTGTGTCTATCAGCAGTGAGAGCTTTTGTAAGGATATCTGCAATGTTGTTTTCAGACTCACAGTAAACAAGTTTGATAAGCTTGTTTTGTACACATTGGTGTACCATATATCTATGTGGTGTGACCTGCCTTGAATGCCAGCATTGGTTGCTATAGCGATTGCTGCTTGATTGTCCACAAATACAGTCACTGGGGACAATACCTTTATACCCCTAAGTCAGACAACAACTTGTTTAAACAGACTGTCTCAGTACAGGTCAAGGACATTTCTGATTCTGCAGTAGATAAGCTAATGTGCTGTTGCTTAAGTGAACGCCAGTGAATGAGGGTTCCACCAAAGAACACTGCGAAACCAGATGTGGACTTCCTGGTCTCCATGTCAGAAGCATATGAGGCATCTGAAAAGATCTCTAGCCTCAAATCCTTGCTGGGTTCTAAACACAGGGCGTAATTGGCAGTGCCCTTGAGATACCACAAAATCCTTTTGGCGGCTTGCCAGTGTTTCTCACATGGACTATCACACTTCCTAGCCAGCTGGTTGACAACATAGGAGCACTCTGTTTTAAACCATAGAGGCTCTTATTCAGTTTCCAGCAATGTGTCTGTGACTTGGCATAAAAATCAGGGGGAAGCATACCTGTCAAGTTTTGGGAAATTTCTGTCAAATAAAGGAAATTTCCCATCCAAAATGGGAAACTGGACAGCTATGCTTATCCTGTGCTGGCCTCCAGTCTAACTCCAGTCTAATTGCAGTCTAACTAATATGGGATGATGGCGGGAAAGAGTGTAAAATACGGGGGTTTGACAGAAATTTCCCGAAACTTGACAGGTATGGGGGGAAGACGCAGATATATCTCATGGCTAAGTGGGGCATTCAGATAGGCTGTCTCTATATCTAGATGTGTTACATTATACCCATTCTTAGCTGCCCATGTCAAAGCAGCTCTTAAAGTACTAGCTTTCAAAGTGGGTGAGAACACCTCATCATAATAGTTGCTAGTCTGGGCAAAGCCTTGAGCGACCAGACGGGCTTTAAAGATAGAAGTGCCTTCAGTATTTTTCTTCAGTTTGTAAACCCATTTGGACCCTATCACCTTGTGGTCCTTTGGAATGGGGACTTCAGTATAGACAGCTAAATCTTTCAGAGACTGCAGCTCCTTTTCCATGGCTGCATACCAAGCCTCTGCCTCTGCAGCTGGCAAGCTTTCCAGCTCATTAAAGGAACTTGGTTCAATTACACAAGATCCAGCAAATGATGCCTGATACCTGTCTGAGGCCAGCCTGGGTCGAGTTGGCCGGCATAAAACTGGAGTCACTGGATGGCTTACTACCTCGGGCAGTACTGGCTCGGATTCAGAACCTGAGGGAGATGGAGATGGAGATGGAGATCGCTCCTCTTCCTCCTGCTCCTCCTCTTTTACAGTTGGCTCATCATACTGGGCCACAATGGAACTCGTGCCAGATTCAGACTCGGGAAGATGACCTTGGCTAATATGTTCCCACCGGTTGTGCTCCAGAAACTTAGCTTATTACTTATTATTATCATGTTCACACACAAAGGAGCATGGTCTGTCTAAAATTAACCCAAATTAAGTACATTATTTTGTCTTTAAAAAGGCAAAGAGACTTCCGAAGAAACATGAGACACTTCTTCCTACAATTCATTAGAGGACACTCAAGAAAATCTCTGCAAAAACAAATGAATCACTTTCCCGGTAACAAGACATATAGTGCCTCACCAGAATATTGAGGGAAGTTTTCTTCTGATTAAACTAATCAGCACCCAATAATTTTTAAGTTTCTTTCTGTTTTCTTGAATTGAAATATTTTCTACACAATAACTACATTATCTGTGTAACATTTTTATTGTGCAAGATAGTGTTCTGCTTCTGTGAACTGTGCAAACCCTATGCATTTGACTCAAATTATGCATTATTTATAGAATGCACCTGCATTATTTACAGAAGTGTTCAATGTACCATGCTACCTTTGTAAATCTATGTCACTGTTTATTTTAATCCTATACATAAGATGTAGTGTTGCTCGGAAGAAAGAAAAAGTTAATAGGTTCCACCTGCGGGTAACCTTTCACCCTTAAAAGAAATAAAATTACTTCCTCACAAAGAAATTCAGAAAAAATTAATCAAACAAAAACTGCTTATATAGGCATGCTTTGGTGACTTTGTGGCTTTCAACTGAAAATCTTCTAAGACTTATTTGTATGGTCATATCTGCCAGTGTTCCTGGCAAGAAACTGGTAATCATTCTGTGTAATATTTTGCTCCTCCCTGGACCACAAGGGACTCTTTGCATTCCAGAGCACACCGGACCCAAACAGCTTGTATGTACAGGCCTAAAGTTGGGTCAGAATGTGTCCTAATGGTAAAGAATGAGCTAGCCTCACTCTGCATATCCTTTAGTTGTGTACAGAGTAGTCAGGGGTTTCAAGACATCCTTATTCTGAATACAGATTGAACACCCTTATTTGCCACCTTATTTGTGAAGAACAATCAGATGTTCTGGCAGACCTACTTTATTTTAAATGAAACTTTTTTCATGATCCAAAGTCACAGGCTTTGTTGTAATTTCTAAAGCACAGACATATTTTCTTTTTGAACGATCGTCTACATTCCAGCAGTCACTCTATATTTGCAGTAGTATCTCTAGTGCCTCTTTCTTTTCTGAATTCAGCTCAAACATTTGTCATTTCTTATTCCATAATAGTCTTTGTTACAAAATTCTGAGCACCACTTTGCTTGCATGGGAAAGTAATGAAGTTGTCCTATAATTACTACATTCTTTGGTGTCTCCTTTCTTTGAGATTGGCACATACTGTACATTATTCTGTTTACCATATTCAAGATTCAATTTCAATTTCAATTTTAATTTATACTCCGCCTTTCTCGGCCAAGGCCGACTCAAGGCAGCAACAACATGCCAATATCAATACAAAAGTAAAACAAAATACAATATTACAAGTGCAGCAAAAAATACATAAAGTTACAAGTTCAGAATAAATAAATAAACAGAATTACAGGTTATAAAGAAGCTCTGACGGTGCAGCAGTTTAGTGTATGAGAACTAAGACACAGGACACAGCCTCGGGCTGGGTTAACTCAGGTTTATTGCATGGTGGTCAGAGGGAACATGAGGTAATGGCGGATCGATAGCTCTTTATATACAGTAGTAATACATTTGAACGTGGTTCCACGATAGCCCATTGGCTACTGTCTGCGTGACGTCATTGCTGGTCACGCCCTTCTTGTCCAGGTGTAGGTGGTGGCGGGAAAACTTCCCGCGCTGTTGCCTTTGATGAGTTTGGACCAAGAGAGCTTGGACGCTCGCTGCTGCCAGCTGGTGGTCATTAGCTCGCGTCCTACCACAGGGTTTATGTGATACAGCTGAAGGTTACATTGTTATCCATAGGCAAGGTTACATTGGTTCAGATACATTGTTATCCGTGTGGAGGATCAAACCATTAGGACACAACATCCCTCCCCCCTAGGATGAGACGAAGTCTCGAAACCACACTCCCCCCCCCCTAGGATGAGACGAAGTCTCTCAGCCAAGATGGCTTATTTCGAACACGCTGGGGTCTCGGTGCGGGCTGCCTTCCCCCGGGTTTGCTACCTTCTCTTTGTCCCCTGGTTTCCTGTCCTGTAATTGGAGAGGGAGACTCGTTAGAGACTTGCTGCGGCTCCGCGGCGATGTTGGGAGGTGTGTGCTTTATTGGGGAAGAACCGGGGGCACTGGGGGCTAACGAAAAACCCCTCTTCTCGCTTGGACGGGTGGGGGAACACTCCCGAAAACCCCCCCCGGCTCGCAAAATCAAAATCAGAATTAGATTCGGGGGCAGCGGTCGCGAACTCCTCTCCCCTTTCCCCAGCCTCTGATAGAACTGGCGTATCAAAAGGGTATGAGTTGGGGCCGCTGGTTTCCCCCCTTGTTTGGGACCATTGTCCGCTGCTGTCTCCCCCTTGGGCTAAACGGGTGGGGGAGAACCCTAACGCTGACTCCTGTTGCTGAGCTCCACTGACCGGCCCCCCACTCACTCGGTGCCTAAGTTGGTCCGCGTGCCTCCTCCAGAGGAGACCGGTGCTAGTCTCGACCCGGTACGACACTGGCCCCGTCTGTTCCACAACCGTCCCTGGTACCCAGGCTGGACCTGCGCTGGCGTAGTTCCTGCAGTGAACAGGATCGCCGGCGGCGAAACCTTTCGAGACTGCCAACCCTACGTTTTTTCCTTTGTCCTCGACTCTCGTCGGGTCTAGCCTGGACAGGATCGTGGTCAGTTTTCGCCGCATCAACAGCTCTGCCGGCGAGTAACCTGACGCTAAGGGGGTCACCCTATATGCTAACAAAAACTGACATACTTGATGATTTAGGTCCCCCGGGCCCATGCGCCGCAGCGCATCCTTTGTTGTACGCACCAGCCGTTCCACTTGGCCATTCGTGGCGGGGTGAAACGGCGCGGATGTGACATGCCGAATGGCGTTTGCCTCCATGAATGCCTTGAATTCAGCGGAGGTGAAACAACTAGCGTTATCGCTGACTAAAGTGTCGGGTAAACCGAACGTGGAAAAGACTCTCCTTAGCTGGCTAATTGTAGTGGCGGAGGACGTACTCTTTACTGGGATAACCTCCAACCACTTGGAGAATGCATCCACCACCAGGAGAAACATTGTTCCTCAGAATGGGCCAGCAAAGTCTACGTGTACCCTGGACCATGGCCCCCTTGCTGTGTCCCATTCCCTATGCGGAAGACGGGCCGCCTCTGGTCGGGAGCCCTGGCATGCCTCACAAGTGCCGACCATGTGCTCAATGTCCGCGTCCAGCTGTGGCCACCAGAAGTAACTCCGGGCCAGCGCCTTGGACCGGACGATGCCGGGGTGGCTGACGTGCAGCAGTTCGAGTACCCTCGGTCGCAGGGACGTAGGAACCACCACCCGTTGGCCCCACAAAAGGCAGCCCCTCTCTAGGGACAACTCTATTTTTTTTTCGAAAAAATGGGTCGAATTCCGTACCTGGGGATGACGCCGGCCACCCCTTCTGTACCCATGAGCTAACTTTCTCTAGCGTTCTGTCCTTACCTGTGGCCCTGGCAATGTCGGCTGGTACTATTGGGGGTGAGTCTAAAACCTCTATTAACAAAACCTGGTGATCTCTTTCTGCCCTTTCCTTTTGGACGCCCGACAAGGGCAAAGGAGACCTCGAGAGTGCGTCGGCATGGCTGATCTCCTTCCCGGGCCGGTATTCCAGCTCATGCTGGTATGCGTTGAGAAAAATAGCCCACCGCAGCATTCTTGGGGACAGGATCTGTGGTGTGGGCTTACTTGCAGTGAAAATTCCTAATAGGGGCTTGTGGTCAGTCACGATTTTGAAAGGCCGACCATACAGAAAATCGTGAAATTTTTTGGTTCCCGCTACTATCGCTAGTGCCTCCCTGTCGGTCTGTGCGTAATTACGCTCTGCTTGGGACAGGGACCTTGAATAAAATGCTATCGGGGCTTCCCTTCCGTCGTCCAACACGTGGCAAAGCACCGCCCCCACCCCCACCGGGGATGCGTCACAGACTAAGACCACTGGCCGTTTGGGATCGAAATGCGTTAGGATTGCCTCGGATGTTAGGAGTTGCTTCAACTCTTTGAACGCCCTCTCTTGCTCATCACCCCACACCCATGTTTCCTCCTTTTTTAGCAACCGATGGAGTGGCTCGGCCACGGACGCCTTCCGTGGAAGGAAGGTATGGTAAAAATTGAGGAGCCCCAGAAATGACTGTAGCTCGGTTTTGGATGTGGGGCGAGGGGCATTCTTGATGGCGGCTACTTTGGATTTGGATGGCTTAATACCCTCTGGCGTGACTCGAAACCCTAGGAACTCAACCTCAGTTTCGAAGAAGACACATTTGTCTTTTCTCAGTCGTAGCCCCGCTTTCTCGAAAACAGTCAGGACTTTATCCAATCTCTTTGCCAGTTCGGCCTCACTCCCCCCTGTTATCAACACGTCATCAAAATAAGGCAACACCCCCTCCAGCCCCTTCAGGAGGCGTTCCACAAGCGACTGAAAAAGGCCGGGTGCCGAGTTCACGCCGAACTGTAAACGCGACACCTGGAACGCTCCTTTATGTGTAACTATCGTTTGTGCCGCGGCCGTGGCGGGAGTTACAGGGAGTCGCTGATAAGCTTGAGCCAAATCGAGTTTAGCGAAACACTTTCCCCCATTCAGCCTGGCCAGCAGGTGGCTGACCACCGGCACCGGGTATGCATTAGGGCGGATCGCCTTGTTAATTGTACACTTATAATCAGCGCAAATGCGCACCTCCCCGTTAGCCTTCAGAGCGGTTACAATTGGAGTTTCCCACTCCGCGGAATCAACAGGAATAAGAATCCCCTGGCCCACCAGTTTGTCCAGTTCCGCCTCTATTTTGTCCTTTAGTGCGAACGGCACCCTGCGCGGTTTGAGTCTTATCGGGCGGACCTCCGGGTCTAGGTCGAAGGCTACAGGGGGTCCCTTGAACTTTCCAAGTCCTTTTTTAAAAACGGCGGGATGCGCGTCGCACACCGCTTGTATTGGATCCACCCCCACGGTATGCACTCCCCCTATGAACAAACCTAAGGGCTGAAACCACTGCGTCCCTAGGAGGCTACAACTACCCCCCTTAAGGACAACTAGGGGTAGTTCCGCAGAATGTCTCTTAAAACTGACCCGAAATTTCCCGACCCCCAACACTGGAATGCTGTTCCTCTGTACATCTCGTAGCGTGGACCTCAACGTTTTAAGTTTGGGTCGCACGTGGGGGTCGATTTTCAAGAACTCTTTCTGGGGAATTATAGAATAGGAGGACCCCGAGTCAATTTCCATCCTGATAGGGGCCCCTTGTACTAGTACCTCAACGAAGTAATGGGACTGTACCGCGGACACGCTGAACACCGGAGCGTCGTCCTCGCTGTCGTCCGAGATGCGGCCCACGCCGTCCGGCTTCCTCGTGGTCTGGGCGCCATCTTTGGACCTTGCTGGACGGTCCGGTCTGGTTGAGCGGTCTTGTGACTGCCTCCGGCCCTCCTTCCGTTTTCTGCACGCCTTGGCGATGTGCCCCCGACGGCCGCAGGTGTAACACTCGGCTTTCCTGAATGGGCACCTTGCGCGCTCATGGGCCGCTCCGCAACCATCGCAGCGGCGCCCCCCTTTTCGGACCCTTTGGACCTCCTCGCCGTCGCTGCCTTCCGTAGACGACTTTGAGGCCCTTCGGGTTGCGTGCACCGGCTGTCCGGACTTTCCGTGCACCGAATTCTCCGCCTTGCCGGCTCTAGGACGCCACTCACGCCACTGGTGCATTTCGTCCACTCCAGCATTCGTGGACTCCGCGGCTTCCGCGGCCTCTACAACCTCTGCCAGCGTGGGTGGTGGCTCCTTGTTCATCAAGCTGCGCTGCACCTCCTTGTCCTTCAGGCCACACAGCACTCCGTCCCTGAGGGCCGTCTCTAGGTCGTCCCATCTGCAGGGGCCGGCGGCTATCCTCATGGCTGTTACGAATGCCTCAACCGACTCGTCCGGCGCTTGGACTCGCCTCCAAAACGCGCTCCGAGCGGGAAACATTGCCCTCGAGGGACGGAAACGCTCACGCAGCAGCTTCATGATGTCGTCTGCTTTGAATTCGCTCACCTTCTTCGGTGCAATGATGCCCACCAGCGTTCGCTTGGTTTCTATCCCAAGCATTCTGGTGAGGATGGCCCTCTTTCTCTCCTCATCGTCTTCTTTGACTTTGAGTTCCACCAGTGCCGCCTGGAAGTCCATCTCAAAAAGCTCCCAGTCTTGCGGTTTGGTGATGTTGAACCCGCTCTGTGCCCTGGCTGCTCCTTGGGGATCCATTATCCCACCTTCGTCGCCAATTTAGTGTATGAGAACTAAGACACAGGACACAGCCTCGGGCTGGGTTAACTCAGGTTTATTGCATGGTGGTCAGAGGGAACATGAGGTAATGGCGGATCGATAGCTCTTTATATACAGTAGTAATACATTTGAACGTGGTTCCACGATAGCCCATTGGCTACTGTCTGCGTGACGTCATTGCTGGTCACGCCCTTCTTGTCCAGGTGTAGGTGGTGGCGGGAAAACTTCCCGCGCTGTTGCCTTTGATGAGTTTGGACCAAGAGAGCTTGGACGCTCGCTGCTGCCAGCTGGTGGTCATTAGCTCGCGTCCTACCACAGGGTTTATGTGATACAGCTGAAGGTTACATTGTTATCCATAGGCAAGGTTACATTGGTTCAGATACATTGTTATCCATGTGGAGGATCAAACCATTAGGACACAACAAGCAGGGTGGCAATCTTTAAAGTCCACAGTGCATTCCAGCCCCAAGGTGCTCAAACTTCCCCGTGGCCAATGCCAGACCGGGGAAGGAGCTCATCCAGTTGGCTCCCGGCGGGGCTGCAGCTGCAAAGCACTGGTAAATATCAACACGCTGGCAGTGATTCCAGCTGCCGGTGATTTAACTGCCCTCTTGGACCAAGGAGGGGATTAGTCCTGAGAGTGGCAACATCAGCAGAACACCAGCGGTAGGGACTCGTACCCTTCCAGCCAGCCGCCAGTCAAACCTGCGCTGGTCTCGGCAGCGGCAGGGAGCAGCTTTTGAGGGCGGTGGAGTGGCCCTCAGGTGCTGCTTGTTCCCTCTCCGCCCAGCCAGTGGTCAAACCCGCGCTGGTCTCAGTGGCGGCGGGGAGCAGCTTTTGAGGGCGGTGGAGTGGCCCTCAGGTGCTGCTCATTCCAAGGCCCTTCATGGTGCTGACCCTCATTACACGATGGAGCATCTCTCTCGGTTAAACATGGCCCAAGTCACCTAGTCCTCTCTGGTGTTAGGGCTTTGGGTTCCCATCATGAGGGTGGTCAGGATGAGTGTAACAATGAAGGGGGGGTTCTCAGTGGTGGCACTTTCATTATGGAGTGCACTGTCATGCATATGTCTGGCTCCCTTCCTCCAAATATTTCAAAAACTGGTGAAGACTGAATTATATAGGAAGACATCCAGTAATATTTTACCTCTCTGTTAGTCTGACACTTTTGTTTATCTGATTTTTAATAAAATTTTATGGCCCACTGGAATTATCTCTTCTTTATTTGTACTAGTTTATTTTATGCCTCATTATTTTATGGTTGTGGTCATTCTACCTACCTGTTTTAATTATATATGTTACTGTCCAGAGTATCTTTGGCCAGTGTGGCAGTATATAAATGCAACAAATAAGTCAATATAAATAAATATTCTTGTCAGGATTTGATAGATTTTAGTATGTGTAGCTTGAAATAGCTCTATTGGTATTCTGTCTACTACTGGTAGTTTATTTCTTCCAATTGCTTTGAGATAAGTTTTTTTACTTTGCCATCTAAAACTGCAGGTTCCTTATCGAAGGATTCTTCATCAAAGGAAATCTGTCTTCTTTTGGTACATTTTTTCCATTCTATTGTATATTTTACCCTCATCTCTTCTTATTTTTCATATCCCTAATCTTGCTCTAGATATCTCTTTTGATTTTTGAATTTTTTGGATCTTACAGGAAAAAATGTTGTTTTTGTCATTCCTGTTCTTTTTCTTTGCACTGAATGTTGCAACAGTTCTGTTTGTCCAATGTGAAAGTCACTTAAAACTACATTCTTTCTCTCTCTCTCTCTCTCTCTCTCTCTCTCGACATTTAAGAAATTATTTTTAAAATATTTATTCAAGAAGACCTTTGTCAGATTGTTCCCCTAAATAACAGAATATAATGAGCTTCCCCTACTTTAGATCTGGATGAAATCAGATTATCACCTACCTAAAGAAATTTTGACACTATCAATATTTTGTATGATTTATTACATGTATAGTTGGTTGCATTTGATTTATTGTAACTGTTTTTATCATGTACTTGTTGTAAACTGCTGTGAGTAGTACTCAGTACTCAATCCAGCAGTATACAAAAACTAAAAAAAAACCAACCAATCAATCTGTTGTTAGTAATTTTAAGAATTTTCACCAGTCATATGTCAAGGCTTGTCTTTTCTTTTACCTATAGGAATAATATTTTTGTATTTGCCCCTAATGAGACTGCTAGTTTCCATCCACAATTCTTTTGGTTCATGAATGACTGAGTTTAGTAGTATAAATCTGGAGATATTTGCATCCAAAAGCCAGGATTAAGGGGTTCTGCAGGAACCTGGAATGGGCGATAATATTTTTTTAATTCTGCCAAAATGGCTGTAACTGATGATGTAATCACAATTACACCACATTAGGTTATGCAACAGGATTCTGACCAGTATTTGGTTTGTCTACTTTGGTTATCTATTTTCCCATTCTAATTACTTAGAGACTGTCAGGATGTCCCGTTTTGTAATGTGATCAGTTTCCTTTGGGATACAGTCTTAAAAGATTACAAATCCTTAGTTAGCCTCTGTAGTCAGAGCATTGTCTTGAAAGATGGTTATGTTGATTGGCATTCCACAAGAGCAAACTAATAATAGTTGGCCTGCTCCATCAGCTTTACATTGTAAATGTTTTGCTCATTATTTTGAAGACACTAGATCAGGGGTTCCCAATGTTTTCCTGCCAGGGGCCATTCCTGCCCCCAACACTCAGCTGTGGGGGCCGGAGGTGTGGTTGCTTCCAGTGCTTATGTTTTCATTGGTGGTGGTGGTGGCGGCAAATGCACCAATTTTATTTTTATTTTTTTGCTTCTTGCACAGTCTCTGCCACTCCCCATGGTAGCAGGAGGCTTTTTGGAGCATTTTTGCTCTGTTTTGGGCTTTTTTCACCATGTATCAACTGCATTTCAGTGGCTAGAATGTGATATTTAGGCACTTCCTGGTTCTGCGCTGGAAACCCAGACACCGCCTGGCACTGGAAGTCCCAAACCAGAACATTTTAGCTGCTGAAATGCAGCAGATACATGGTGAAAAATTCCCAAAATGGAGCCAAAATATTCTGAAAAGTCTCCCACCGCTGTGGGGAGCAGCGGAGGTTATGCAAGAAGCCGAAAAAATTGTGTAATTGCTGCCACCATGGCGGTAAGTGATGTTTTCTGACATCTGATTGGGGGGAGCGTCTGGCAGAGCCTAGGTATTAATGAGCTCCATGGGCTGGATTAGGCTCATGGTTGTAGGTTGGGAACCCCTGCTTTAGATAATTTGTTTTCACTTTTTAACAACATCTATAAATTTTCACCATTTTGTATGTTTTTGCAATAAATTTTCAATTGGTTAAGTTTTTACTGTGGTTCTGACATAATGGACATTTCCCACAAACTCAGTGGAGTAAAGCACTGGATATAAAAAAGCTTTATCTCCAAACAACAACAATAACACAACCCCAAGAACAACATAGATACTCAATGTGTACATTTTCTCTTTTCAAACATGTACTTGGAGTGTTACAAGTAGTATTTATATGTATATACTATCCTAGTGCTGCTAAATTGGTGTAAATTAGAAAGCAGGTTGAAGGTCTTTAATTAACAATATAGATAGGGCATTACCCTTGCTTTTAGAAAATGTCAATTAAAAAAAAGAACAAAAACAAGTCTTTTTATCTCATGTTATGAGACCATGACCCCTGTTCTTTTGAAGAATTTTGTTGAGAGTTTTGGCATAGATATGATCTCAGTATTAATCCATTTTCATTTCCAGATGTATCAAGGCAAGGCTAAACAGATATTAACTGCTTTTCCATCAGAGAAGAACTTCACTAGAAGAAGAACTGAAAAGACCAGCTTCAAGGAGATAATTTAGCATCAGATCTAAACCCTGTAGAGAAATATTTACATTTTACCTGTTTACTCAGAGAAACAGCTTTGGAGATGTACAGATATTCCGTGATTTGTTTTAACTGACAGCAATATAGAAGCTAGAGCTCAAAGTAGTGATTTAATCATAAGGCATTTCTACCTCTGGCATCCTTGAAAAAAATAATCAATAGGTGCTCTCTCCTTTGTTTTTGGTTTTATTCACATAACCAAGATATTAATTTGTATATCTTTTTATGGCCCGTCTATTTTTACTAAATGGTCTTAAAGAATACTGTCTAATTTATCTTGAGAATCCTTTTTTAAAAAAAGGATTGCCTGTGTTCATTATTGATCAACCTATAGAAGGTCTCTCTCATGCATCAGGGAACTTAGCAGACTGCCCATTATTTCAAGCATCAACACTGTCACTGTTGGAGTATCTGGATATGTGGACTCCATTCTCAAACCATATGCTACCAATGTACCCAGCAACATTGAGGTTGAGGTTGATTTTTTGTGTAATTTCTCACTGTGATATTGCTTAATTCTTTATTTATATTTTGTATTCTATTTTTGCATATTCTGATGTTTTGATTGTATTAATTGTGCATTGCCTTTTGTATTTTATTGTATATTTTGCTCTGTTTATTGTATTTATATATGTTGTAAGCTGCTTTGAGTGGCACCTGTGCCAGGAAAGCGGGATAAAAATAAAATTTAATAATAATAATAACATAAGAGATACCACAGACTGTTTAAGAAAACTTCAACACACACATGACCTCCCGGATAACACCATCTTAGCTACAATGGACTTGGAAGCTCTGCACACCAACATCCCACACAAAGATGAAGCCCACACAGTCACCTCCCTGTGCAACTTTGTACTTACACACAATTATTTCACTTTCAACAACAAAACCTACCTCCAGATCCACAAAACTGCCATGGGTACTTGCATGGTTCCACAGTATGCTAATATATTCATGGCTGATCTAGAACAACATTTTCTTGACTGCTGTACCTATAAACCACTTGTCTATTTGAGGTACATCGATGACATATTTAACAGGCTACACAAAAATGAAACAGAGATAGGAACTAGACCCTGCTGCAAACTCAGATATCAACTCTACCCCCACATTCACTCTGGAAACTGTATTACTGGACCCAATGGCACCACATACAGCATTAAAAGCAGTTTTACTTGTTTTTCTGTCAATGTGATTTATGCCATCTGCCAAAAATGTCCATCTGCACTCTATGTAGGACAAACAGGACAATCTTTGTGCAAAAGAATTAATAGACACAAATCAGACATCCAGAATGGCAACACAGAGAAACCTGTCTCAAACCATTTCAATCTACCTGGACACCCTATCCAAGACCTGAAAGTTGCGATTCTGGAAAAGAGAAATTACAAGACTAGGATCCAAAAAGAAACAGCAGAAATAAAATACATCCATCTGTTGGACACCCATCACAGAGGCTTCAATATTAGCCGAGGGTTTCTGAGACATTATCAAATTTGATACGTAGATTGCTATATGCTGCTAGATATTTTATAAACTAAATTTTGGTGTATTATACCACCTTCACTAACATCCCTGCAATATTCTCTTTTATAACATGAAAACAACAGGATGTGCTCACACAAGTAAGAGGTTAAACTCATTAACATATGCTCTGCTTGACAACTTCACACTTTTAAGATTTAAAAGGGGACATTTAAAACTAATCTAAATAACAAACCATGGATCATTTGTTACTGCTAGCTGTAGGAAGCTGTATTGATATGCATACTTATTTGTCATTCTGCTTGATTACTCTTTACCTTGTAACCTCTTTACCTCTGCATCTAGTGTATATAAACCATACCTGGAAATTTTACTCCTTTGTCTGAAGAAGTGGACTTGAGCCATGAAAGCTCACAGTAAAAATGTAGCAGTTAGTCTTTAAAGAGCTGCAGTGTTTTTATTTTATTTTTATTTTTGTTTTTGTTTTCTGATATTCCAAATTAAAGGCACATGAAAAACCATTTTACTACAGTCATTGCTTGAGTATAGTCCCCAAAGGGAAGTGTGTTTAGTGGCAGAAGTTAAATAACAATTTTTAGAGAACACAGTGAAGGCAAAGCTAATTGGTTGAGTCATCACTATTTGTCCTTTACTATTTCTTTTTAATCAATGTAGTGACAGCTCTGTTATCATCAGAAATCCACCACTTTAGACACTCTGAAAGATATGGATTTGTTTAACATTACCATAAGCATTATCATCCCATGACATATAATAATGGACTCAAGTTACAGGAAGCCAGATACAAGCTGAATATCGGGTGGGGTGGGGTGACTTCTTAACCATTAGAGTACTGTATTAAAACAATGGAACCAATTACCTTGGGAGGTTGTGAGCATTCAAACACTGAAGGAATTCAAGAGAAAATTGGGAAACCATCTATCCGATCTGCTTTGATTTCAATTCCTGCATTGAGCTAAAGATTGGACTAGATGGTCTCATAGGCCCCTTATAAATCAATTATTCTATGATTCCATGATAAAAAGAGATTCTCTTTAAAGAAAGAATCTATAAGTGAATTAAAGAGCAAGGACTGTGCACTTGATCCAAATGGGGGTGGATAAACTGTAGAATGTGGTCTGACTAGTGTCCAGTTGATTTCTTGGCCTCTTGAGCCCCAAGAATACCCACCACCACAAGAAATATATATTTTAATTCAATAAAATATAGTGCTATCCAGGAAGTGCTATTTTGCTTTAAAACAAGGTGTACAGTCCTTCTCTTGCTCATAAAAAGTGTATAATAAGGATGTATATTCTCTTTCAAGAAAGTATTTGTACCTTCTTTGGCTAAAGGCAAGGCAAAGGAAGACACTTTCAGACTGATGACCTCAACTGATTATGCAAAATTTCTCTACTGCATAGACCAGTAAGAAAGGGAAACCACCAAGAAGAATGAGATGTGGTGCTGAAACATCAGTGAAGCCCAGAGCAATCCTGGATGAATTAGCAACCTGGGGATAGCTCAGCATGAGGTCACTAGAGTCCCTCTGTGTAAAGGCCGCCATTACTCCCAAGTAGAACCTTGGCCAAAAAAGTGAGTAGCAACCTACCTAAATTGACACCTTTATGCAGACAACCCAGAATTTAGCTTGTCTTTTCACTGGTCCTCACCTGAGTCAGGCTGTACAAAGAGATTGGAAAGGAAAAACACACTCCAGCCACTTCATTAAAATGATGTTATATTTTAGCCAGAAGTAGGTTACAATTCAAAATTTCAGGAAGCAAAATAATTCTAGGCAAATGAAGCATCTTCTTTTCAGACAGCACATTAAAACAATGAAAACCTGGGGAAGTGACGTAATGTCGGGCTGAGCAGAAGGGACCTTCTGTTCTCTCTCAAAGGTGGGTCACTAAAGGTGGATTTAAATGAAGAAATCCTTCTTAAAATGTTTTAAAAAGCAAGGTGAAAGTTACCTGATGTGAGACAGTCTCACAAAATATTTTTTTGGAGAAGTGGCAGGTCGAATTACTGGAGGATAGCAAGGTAAACAACTGGAGCGGAGCAGAGACACTGTGCTGTGATTAGAAGGCAGCTGGGGGGGCTTGAAGAGGGAGAGAGAGTGGAGATTCTACTCCTCTCTTTAATTCGAAAAACAAAGGAGCTTGTTCCCCGAGCCTTGAATTTGGACGGAGGAGGAGACAGAGGCAAGATACTGGTTGTGGAGACAGAAGCAAGTGATTGAAAGCAGAAGGAGATGACTGGCAATGGTAAGTCCAGCGGGAGTGAGAGTCATGGTTGGCTGGTCTTGCTGGCACTGAAATGAATTGAAGTTTGGTCTCTCTCTGGAACGGAGTGGAATGGAGTAAGGAGGGAGGAGAATAAAGCAGAGATTGTGGACCTTGCATTCTTTCTGAGTTACAGTTACTACCTAACAGTTTGAGTTGAGTTCTGTTGGTTAAAATGGATTGAAGAAGGGTGTAAAACCTCAATAATTGTGGTGGATTCAGATGCTGCTGTGCTGTGGTTTGTAGTTAAAATGGCGCTGCAAGATTGAGAGTGGAACGGAATGGAATTTGAGCTTGTGACACAGTTAAGAAAAGTTCTCTTTGCCTGACCTTATAAAGTGAGATTGGGAACAGCTGGAAGATAGCTGACTGGACTAAGTTTTGCTTTTTGTAAGTCTTTTTTTGTTTTTGCTTTAACTGCAAAGATTGTAAAGTGACATAGACAGAGTGGATTTACTTAAAAGGGGAGCCTATATGTGCACGTAATTTTTTCTTTCCTTTCACTTACTTTTTGGAAGGGAATTTTTTCCTGGTAGCTATGGCTGGAGTGAGTGGAGTAAGAATGGACACTCTAAGAAAGAAGATATTTTATCTCTATGTGGTTGAGTCAAGTTATTTTGTTTTTATTTTCATTGATAGAATTCTCATTTTTGGCCGTTACTAAATTGGCTCATTTATAAGGGAAAGGACTTCATCAAATAGAGAATAATCAAGAGAACACCCAAGTTTCGACTGTAGGACTTATTATTATTATTTATTTATTTTTGTTCAGATGGAACTGGCCTATTGATATAATTTTTGGTGGTTAAAGCAATTATTATTATTATTATTATTATTATTATTATTATTATTATTATTATTATTATTATTATTATTATTATTATTATTATTATTATTATTATTATTATTATTATTATATTTTAAATTTATTATTATATTTTAAATTTATTATTATTATTTATATATTTTTCTCTTTTTTTCCTTTTTCTCCATTTTTTCACTTTTTTCTTTTCCCTTTCCCCCTTCTTTTTTTCTTTTCTTTTTCTTTTTTCTCTCCCGTTCTTTCCTCTTTTTCTTTTTCCTTTCTTTCTTCTTTTTCTATTTTTTCCCTTTTAAAATATAAAAGTACAGTTGGTATTATTTTCCTATTTTTCTTTTCATTGATGTAGCTCAACATAAAGTGTTTAGAGGTTTGATATTATTTTAATGAAGTTTTTTGAGTTTGTATATGAGTTGTAATTAGATTTTTAAGTGGATGAGTCAGGCGTGGTCATGGTAAAGATAAAGAGAAGAAAATAGCTTGGTCAAGAGACAGGGAGACATCGTCTGATAGAAGTTATAAAAGGCTGGTTCGGTTACAAGAGGAGTCTAAAGATATGAAGAAGACATTAGCTCAAGAGGTAAAAGATGCAGAGGAACAGGAGAAAGTGAAAAAGATGTTACAACAACAGTAGCAACAAAAGTTAATACAAGGTTCGCTTGTTGCAGCAACAGTAACACCAGCAAATAAATTAGTGACAACTATACTAAAATCACCGACAATAGTATCTATGGTACCAGTGACAACAACAACAGCTCCAGTAATAAAGACAACAGTACCTACACCACCGGTGACAACAACAACAGTCTCAGTAACAAAGATGACATGAACACCAACGGTAGCAGCAACAATGACTACAATTGCTACAACAGCAATTTCTACAGTAGCAGTAACAGCAGTAACTACAACATTAGTAGCAATGACCCCAATCACAGCAACTATGGCAGTGGTACAGTAGCATCTGGTGCCATAAGGAAAAGCCCTATGGGGCCTAAGAGTGAAAATGAATTGCTTTTTGAAAAGTTAGTAGGAATGGAGTCATTAATTAAAGATGGACAGAAGCAAATGGGAGCAATGTCTGATAAATTTGATAAAAGATTTGATGATATAGAAAAAGGACAAGTTACCTTAAAGAAAGATCAAGAAGAAATCAAAAAAGAACAGAAGGAAATTAAATTGGAGGTTAAGATGTTGAAAGAGAGAGAGAAGATGAGAGAAACTAAGGTGGATCTTCTGGAGAAACGTGTTGCAACAATGGAGGAGCAGATGAGACGTGCGAACATAGTGATCCGTAACTTACCTGAGAAAAATCCAGACATGTTAAGAGATAGGATTTTGGAGTGGTTAAACGGCATGGCGATGGAGTACAGTTATTCTTCAGAAGACATTGTAAGTCTGTATCGTCTCGGACAGAAGAGAGGGAGAACTGCTCCAAGGAATGTGTTGTTAAAATTTGCTTGTGCAGTAGATAAGATGAGATTAATGGCCCATATTAAACAAATGGGTTCAACAGTTTTGAAGATTGACAGAGCAGATGTTGAAGTTTACACTGACATTGCACAGGAGGAAAGAATTTGGCATCAAACTATGAAACCTATTACAAAATATTTGATTGGTAAAGGTGTTAAATATAATTGGAAATTTCCAAAAATGTTGACTTTTTGGCACCTAGGTAGGAGATATGTTGTGAGGGAGAATGCTTTTGTATTGGATAAACTTGTTGAGGCTAAATTACTGGAGAATGATACTCAAGAATGGGAATTATTGAAGCAAGAACTGTTAACAACCGGTGGCTTACATTTTGGTGGATAGGAGGATGATAATGTGCCTGAGGGAGCAGAGGGAGGGACTTAGTGATCTTCAGCTCCCATTGACGCACTTTCCTCCCTCCCCTCTTTGGTTATCAAAGGCCTCTTTTTTCTTGGAAAAGTGGGGAGGGTAAAAAAATTATTTTTATTTTTTTCTTGTTTTTTGTTATTGTTTGTTCTTGTTTGAAAATTATTGTTTCATTAATGTCTAGGGTAAGAGGATTAGTTAAATGCACTACCCATGAGGACCATGTTAGAAATGGAAGAATTGAGGTAAAAATTTCCCATGAAGTTTATTAAGATGTTGACATGGAATGTGAAAGGTACGGGTTCCCAAGTAAAACGTAAAAGATTACAAGCAGCTCTTAGAAAAGGTCGTCCAGATATAATTTTTTTACAGGAAACACATCAAAAATCAGAAGATACCAACAAATTATTTCTGGGATGGATACAGGTATATGAAAAAGCATATGGAACTTCTAAAGCAAGAGGGGTGGCAACACTGATTTCAACCAGATTGGGTTTTGTTTTGACTAAGAGTATTTCTGATCCAGAAGGTGGGTTTTTTATTGTAAAGGGTACAATAGACGATGAAGAAGTGACCTTGATGAATATATATGCTCCAAATGAACATCAGGATATGTTTTTAGACAAGGTATATCGAATTTTGGAAAAAGAAAAGACGGTTAATATGATAGTAGCAGGTGATTTTAATTTAATTTGGTCTAGTATGGATTGCACTAACATAGATAGGGACAAAATGGGATCAAAATGAAGATATTAGATAATTGGATAAAACCTTTAGGGTTAAAAGATGCATGGAGAGAATTTAAAGAAACAGAAAGAAAATATACATATTTTTCACATGTATACAACTCATATTCTAGAATAGACTATTTTTTGTTACTGAAGATATATTTAAGAATATAGAAGAAATAGATATTGCTAAACTTTTAATGCAATTAGGAATTGGAAAATCAGAGAGGGGAAAAAGTAGTTGGAGATATGATTCAAAATTGTTTAATGAGCCTGTAAATAAGGAAAATATGGGAAAAGTTTGGAATCAATATTGGCAATGGAACGATACAGGCGAAGTAACATATAACGTAGTGTGGGATGCTATGAAGTCGGTTTTTAGGGGAGAATGTATTAAACTAAATAGTATAAGAAATAAATATTTGAAGGATAAATATGAGAAAATTGAAAGAGAAATTGGACAACTTCAGGAGGAACATATAAGAACAGGGAAGAAAGAAACATTATTAAATATCCAGAAATTGAGAAAAGAACAGGTCGGCAAGGACATAGGAAAAAGTTTAAAAAGATTTGATATACTTAAAAAGGGAATATTTTGAATATAGCAACAAGAATTAAAAATTATTAGCTAGAGCTGCAAAAGAAAAGAGTGTTAGAAGAGGAGTGAGATGTAACAAAACAAAGTAGAAGGTGGAAATAATAAAAGGTTTTTATCATGATTTATATTCTAAAAAAAATATAAGAGTAGGAAAATTAAGAGATTATTTGGATAAGTGGAAGGGAATCAGAATAAAGGAGGAGCATAAAGATAGAATGGAAACACCAATAACAGAAAAAGAGATAAGAGGGGTGATACAGAGATTGAAAAGTGGTAAGGCGCCTGGCGAGGATGGATTCTCAGCAGAATTTTATAAACAACTAGCAAGGGTTGCCCAGCGTTGCTGGGCTTTTTCTCCGTGTGTTTTAATAAAAAATGAACCAATTTTATTTTTGCAATAGTTTTAAATTGTGTTGGAAGGTTAAATTGTGTTAATGTTTTTTAAAAATTGCTTAGTCTGTAATTTTAATTTTTTAAATGTTTATTTATGTAAACATTTTTTGGCTTGGCTGTTATTAACTGGGATCTGCTTTTTTGGTTTGTTTTTTTTGAGGATTAATAAAAGAAGAAAGTATGATATAATTTTTTAAAATTGTTTTATGTAAGTGAATAATGTTTTATTTTTTTGAATTTTTTTAATTAATTGTACCGTAGGTCATAATTTTAATAATGTAAAAGTAAATGTTTTTTACATTCAATGTTTGTGTGTTTTTGATTTTTTTTTGTACTATTGTGGCCAGCAGGTGGTGCTGGTAGGGGTTATTGTATTTTGACTTTTTTTTCTCTCCTGGCCTCTGGGTGGAGCTTCTTCTGGTCAGTAGTCTCTTTCTTTATTCATTTCTTTTTCAGTCCTGGTGGAGGTAGCACATCTTTTGGTAAGTTTGCTTGTTTTCTTTGTTTTGTGTGGGGGGGGGGGTGGGCGGGGGGGGGTTGGAATTTGTATTTTTTGTCTGTTTGTTTTGTTTTTGATTGTGTCTTTGTTTACTTCGTATTGTTTTTGGTGTTTTTGTTTTTGTGTATTTTTGGATGTGTTTGACTGTTTTTAGTAATTGTTTAAAAAATTATTTATTTATTTGTTGGTGGGGAAGGGACGTGGTCATTGGGGGTTAGGAAGGGTGGGCTAGGTGGTGGGGAAAGGGGCATGGTCGTTGGGGGTTAGGAAGGGTGGGTTAGGTAGTGGGGAGGGGGCATGGTCGTTGGGGGTTAGGAAGGGTGGGCTAAGGGGGGTGTGGTCGTTGGGCTTAGGAAGGGTGGGCTCGGTGGTGGGGAGGGGGGCTTTAGTGTGTTATGGTGCTTTGATTGTGTGAAGTCGTGAAAGTATATCGGGTTTCCCCTTTAATATCAGTGGGTGGGGGTTGTGACCCCCCTCTCCGCTGGCTACCCGAGGGTTGGGAGGTATGTGGGGAGAAAAGGGGTATATTGCCCCTACACTTCTGGAACCTAAAAATTAGGCACAGTGGATCGAATCCCCCCCTCCTTAAAACCACTCTGTTTTTAAATAGAATAAAAGATGGAGTTGTTTTAAGGAGGGGGAGGGGTGGGATCGATCCACTGTGCCTGATCTTTTGGTTCCAGAAGTGTTGGGGCAATATACCCATTTTCTCCCCACAAACCTCCCAACCCTAGGGTAGCCAGCGGAGAGGGGGATTGCAACCCCCCACCCACTGATGTTAAAGGGGAAACTCCAGTCGGGACCTTCAGGTGCCGTTGGTGAGGGAAAGAAAGCCAGCTGGTGTTTGCTTGGCTGTGAGGCAGTGAGTTGTTTTTCGTTGGGGGTTAGGAAGGGTGGGCTAGGTTGTGGGGAGGGGGTGTGTGGTTGTTGGGGTTAGGAAGGGTGGGCTCGGTGGTGGGGAGGGGGGGCATGGTCATTGGGGGTTAGGAAGGGTGGGCTAGATGGTGGGGAGGGGGGCTTTAGTGTGTTATGGTGCTTTGTTTGTGTGGAGTCGTGAAATTAGATCGGGTTTTCCCTTTAATATCAGTGGGTGGGGGTTGTGACCCCCCTCCGCTGGCTACCCTAGGGTTGGGAGGTTTGTGGGGAGAAAAGGAGTATATTGCCCCCACACTTCTGGAACCAAAAGATCAGGCAGACTGGAACAAATCCCCACCCCTCTTCCTTAAAACAACTCCGTTTTTAAAGAGAAGAAAAGACGGAGTTGTTTTAAGGAGGGGGGGTGGGGGATCGATCCTCTCTGCCTGATCTTTTGTTTCCAGAAGGGTTGGGGCAATATACCCCTTTTGTCCCCACAAACCTCCCAACCCTAGGGTAGCCAGCGGAGAGGGGGATCGCAACCCCCACCCACTGATATTAAAGGGGAAACTCCAGTTGGTGTGTGCTTGGCTGTGAGTTGTTTTTCTTTTTCATTTTTCGGGCGCCGGTTTCCTCAGCGCTCTGCGCGCTCATGGCGCACAGGACGCTGGGGCTTGAGGTTATGGGTTGCTGCTTTGTGTTTGTGCTGCGTTTTTTTAAAATGCTTTTCTTTCGATTGGCTGCGGCGCGTTTCCAAACGCTGCGCCGTGCGAGAGCCTCTCAGCCTGATTGGCTCTGGCGCAGCGCAAGGAATGTTGGGAAGTGAAGTTGTTTCCCTTTCTTCGTGTTTGTGGGGCTGTTGCCCCACTGCCGGTTTTTTCAATCCTTCGTTGACCTGCGTACCCAGATTGGCCGTGTGCACGAAGGGTGAGTGCAGGCAAGTAGGGCGAGGCATAGCAACCTATAGCCAGTTCCAATGGTTAACCCTTGGATTTATAGGTTAAGATTTAAAGAATTGGTAATACCAAGACTCCTGAAGCTGTTTAATTATATTTTGGATGGAGGTTTATTACCAACTTCATGGTATAGATCAGTAATTGCTTTGATTCCTAAACCAGGGAAAGATTTGAATAAGATAGAGTCTTATAGGCCAATCTTATTGATTAATCAAGATGCAAAAAAATTTACTGCAATATTGGCAAATAGACTAAAGGAATTCATGAAAGAATATATAAATAAGGATCAGGCTGGTTTTCTGAAAGGTAGATATATGGCAGATCTTACTAGAAGGGTAATTGATTTGGTGAATATAGCAGAACAAAAAAAGGAAAAGATTGGATTATTATCTTTAGATATTTTTAAAGCCTTTGATTCTTTGCAATGGATTATGATTAAAGAAATAATAAGAAAGTTTGGGTTTGGTATGAAATTTATAAATTTAATTGATCAACTATATCAGAAAGGAGTAACTAGAGTAAAAGTGAATGAAATATTTACAGAAGATATAAAATTAGAAGTGGGTACTAGGCAAGGTTGTCCATTGTCGCCTATGCTTTTTGTGATGGCCATGGAATTATTAGCGACACTTATAAGAGAAGATAGAAAGATTGAGGGAATAGAAGGAGTAAAAATTAGTTTATATGCTGATGATACAATGGTCATAATGAAAAACCCTGTGAAAACAATGGAACATATCCAGGTACATTTGAGGGAATTTGAGGAAATGAAGGGTTTAAAAGTGAATTGGGATAAATCTGAAATGATTATTTGTAATGGAAATGAAGATCAAAAAAAGATAAAGGAAAGATATAATATACAAATTAAAGATAGTGTGAAATATTTGGGAATTAATATTGCAAATAAAATAGAAGAATTTAAGAGACTAAATTATGATTAACAAAGAATGGAAATAAAGGGGAAAATAAAGCAATATAATAAGTTAAATTTGTCTTGGTTTGGTAGGATAGCTTTGTGTAAAATGAAATTATTGCCAAAGATTAATTTTTTGTTTGATGCCCTACCAATTCACTTAAAAGAAAAAGATATAAAGATTTTTCAGAGCATGATAAATACTTTTTGTAATGGGGGGAAAAGACTGAGAATTACAAAAAGTTTATGGTATATATCGCAAAAAGAAGGTGGATTGGGTATTCCAAATATTAAACACTATTACAGAACATTTCAGTTTAAAAATGTTGTAAAAATTATAACAAAACCTGCTGTTATTTGGGACGAGATAGAAATAAAAGAATTACAACAATTTGGGAAGTCAATTTTTTTTGATAAGGGGATGAAAATAAAGGTAAGTAATCCATTAACGAAAGCAATGATGGAGGTTTGAAAAAATATTAAAGAGAAAATAGTGCCGGGAATTTCCCCGATAATGGGTTTGGAATATGTTAAGACTTTCCCTTTGAAAGTAGACAAAAGAATAAAGGATATACTTCTGAGAAATGATGTGTTTCTGTTAAAAGATTGGATAAAAATGATGGATAACTTGGAATTAAGAGCTGAAGTGTTTAAACATATTAAATTGAACTGGTTACAAATAATTTTGGTAAAAAAATGGGGGAAGAGATATAAAGAGGAGCTCAGTTTACAGAGAGGGAAAACAGAATTTGAGGAGATGATTTGTAAAATAAGAAAAGGAGAAATGGAGATAAAAGGTTTAGTAAGTAAAATATATAGAATTTTGAATAAGGATGAAAGCTCACAAAATGTGTTGAGAACATTATGGGAAGAAGATTTAAATATAAGAATTTTGGAATCACATTGGAAGAATAAATGGAGGAGAAGAATTATGAAAAATCTTTCTGTAAGATTAAAAGAACATAATTATAAAATATTGTGGAGGTGGTACCTGAATCCAGTTAAATTGTATCGAATGGATAATAGTAAATCAAGAGATTGCTGGAGATGTAAAATTGAGCTTGGAACATATGAACACATGTGGTGGAGTTGTAAAGTGGTTAAGATTTTTTGGAAACTAATTGAGAAAGAAATTTCAGCGATTACTAAAGTTGATATAAAACTGGAGCCCTTGCTGACGGGATTGGAAGATATAAATATGAGTACAAACAAAAAAGAACTGGTGTCAATAATGTTAACGGCTGCAAGACTGTGTATAGCGAGAAAATGGAAAAGTGATTTAAGGTTAAAAATTGATGAATGGTATAAAGAAATGTGGGAAATTGCATTAAATGATAAATTGACACGTGAATTGAATGTGAAGAAAGGTATCTTAAAAGAGAACAAATTTTGGGAAATATCGAAACCATTTGTGGAAGTTGTCTTTGTGAGTGATAAAGGGGATAAGCCGGTACCTCAACATATGAGTTTCTGGGAAAATTAAATTAGAAATTCGATCCTCATGGTTTGTAAATATCACTTTGTGTTATAATTTCTAATACAACAAATTAATGTAATATGATTTTCTTTTTTCTGATTTGTAATTTTTTGTATTTGTTGTATTTTTTTAAATATATCATTTGTATTTTTTAAAAAAAACTTAATAAATTTTCTTTAAAAAACAATGAAAACCTTTCTAAGTTTGGAAGCCCTAAGGGCTTCCCCTTAGTTTAAAAGTGACTAAATGATTCCTAAGTTTGAAGTAGACTCCAGAACTAACTACAAAGCATGCCTCAACAATTTATCTCCTTCCTCCTCATCTCATAACCCATAATGCTGGACCATCATGTGTTGGAACCAATCAAGTTCACTGTATGGAAATTAGGGGACCTCCTGCTCAGATGTCGTACCCCACCCCCACCCCCACCCCTATTCTCGTGTCTCAGGAACACTTCCCTATTATGAGAACCAGCAAAGACTTCAGCCGTGTAATGGGGAGAGTGGCACCTGTTTCGATAAGGATTTGTAGAACTGGCAGGGCCATTCTCCAGGGAAAATAAGTGTTATCCCTTGCAATGAAAGCGCGGTGCCAAAATGGCCGCCGCGCTCTTTGCGGGGGGGCCCCACCCGGACTCAGACATCTGGGTGAGTTAGGGGGCATGGCCAACCCTCTATAAAAGGGGAGGCCACGAGGCAGACGAGCTGCCATTTTAGAAATAGCGACGGAGAGGAGAAGTTTTCTCCATTGCTGTTTGTCCTTTTAGTCTTCAGCTGTTTAGCCCTTGCGGTTCTTTCCCGGCTGGGGAAGGAGGATTAGCACACGCTGAGCCTTGGTTTGCTTGGCTATCGCGTGCTTAGGCGCTAGGATTTCGATCCCTGGATAGGGATCCTGCTTTTTCTTCTCCTCGGGAGACATGGCTCCCAAACGGAAGGCCCCGGCGATGAAGCCGCGGCCAAGGGGGAGAACTTTCACCGGCCCTGTGCCGGACGGGGACAGCCATCGGGTCGGAGGACCAGGGCTGCGCCCCCGCGGCAGCGCACTGTGCCAGCCTTGCCCACTGATACCCGTGGGGCTACTCAGGCTGGACTTGGCAGCCGGGCTCCAGCTCGGTGGCTGGCCAGCTACAGGCCAGCCCCTCAGGGGCTTCGGCCCTCGGCCCGCCTTTCGGGTTACCTTTCCAACTGCCTAGTGGGCCATCCGGCCCACCCGGCCTGCCTTATCCTGGGGGCTCTGTGGCAGTGGATGCTCTGTTAGCACGTTTAGCAGTGCTGGAAGCATCCTTGGGCATTGCACAGCCTCCTGTGGAGGGGGGCGCTTCTCTTTCCTCCGGGGCCCCTTCGTTGGCACCGGCTACCTTGACGGCCGCGACGCTGCAACGAGCGGCCAGCCGGGTTGAGCTGCTTGAGACGCTCCAGCCGGCGCCAGCTGGTGTCTCGCAGCTCCCCATTCGTCCAGATCTGCAGACTGGGAGTAGTCAGGTGTGGCCCCAGAGCTCGATTCCGGTCGCGAGCTCCGACGCCCGCCATGGGCCGGAACCCCCAGTGGGGGCGGCTCACGGGGGTGCACCTAGTGAGTATCAGGTTCAATTTAGTGCACCTACATCACACCCCACTTCCAGTGGTGGGGTTCAGTGGCCCTGGCCTCGTCAAGTTGAGGCGAGTGGGCATCAGTTACCAGCCTATCCCAGTGCCCCATGGTTTCAAAATGGCACCTCGTTGAGGGCGGGGGTTTCCGCCCCTGGGGCAGTGCCGAGCATCACAGGGGCTGTCCAGGTCCTGCTGCGTATGCCCTCTATACATAATGTGCCGGTGACGGCTTTGCCGACGGCTGGTTATTCCTTGCCCCTTGGTGATCATTTGTCCCAGGTCACGAGGGAGAAGATTTGGCAGGGGGAGTACGTGGATATATTCTCCCTATTGAACCGTGAGCCCACTAAGGAAGAGAGAGAGGGACAGGATGGCAGAGACATGGAACTGTCTCGTCGTCGTAAGCCACCGCGCAACTGGGCCAACTGGTTGCCGGCATATCTTATTTATATGGCGGTATACCTCAGGGCCCAGCCTGATCTGGCCATTCCTATGGTCCAATACTTGGACAGTATTTACAGGGCGATGGTTGATTTCCCTGGCCCATCGTGGTTGGCTTACGATGAGGAATTTAGAATGAGGGTGGCCCTACACCAGGAGATGAGATGGGATGAGCCCTGCCAAAAATTGTGGCTCTTGTACATGACCCCCACATGTCCGGTGCCTGGGGATAGGTACCATTGTGGCCATGCTGTGCAGCGAGCTGCTCTAACACAGGCTCCCCGCCAGCCGGCGGGGCAGGAGGTTCCAGCCCACTTGCTGTGTTGGAGCTTCTCAGCTAATGGCGTGTGCAATAAGCGGCAGTGTCGATACAAACATGAGTGTCCCTCTTGCGCTGGCCCCAACGCCGCCTCCGCGTGCCCGCGGGCTGGTGGGTCACGGGGCAGAGGTAGAGGTGGACAGGGAGCAGGCAGGGCTTCTGCTGATGGAGCTAGCCAGTCAAAAGGCCCCCTCCCCAGTTAACGTGTATGTGTTGGAGCGATGGCTCTCAACTTATCCAAGGAGGGAGGATGCGAGGTACCTCCTGGAGGGTTTCCAGTGGGGCTTTCGTATCCCATTCAAAGGGGTGCGAGGACCCCAAGATGCCCCCAATTTGGTTTCCCTGAAGGGTAAGGAGGGGGTGGATGCCCTGAGTATTGCCAAAGAGGTAGAGGCCAAGAGGGTAGCGGGCCCCTTTTCTGCACCACCTTTTCCTAACCTGAAGGTCTCCCCTCTGGGGCTAGTACCTAAAAAGCCCCCGGGGGAATTCCATTTAGTCCACCACTTATCATACCCGGCGGGTTCTTCGGTCAATGATGCTATTCCTGATGACCTTTGTTCCGTCCGATATACGTCATTTGACCAGGCCCTACAGATGGTGCGCTCTTGTGGTCCCGGTGCCCTCCTGGCAAAATGGGACATTAAATCGGCATTCCGATTGCTGCCAGTGCACCCTGAGGACTTTGAGCTATTGGGTTTTAGATTCCAAGGGAAGTTCTATGTAGACAAGGCCATGCCTTTTGGCTGCTCTATTTCGTGTTTGGCATTCGAAAGTTTTAGCACTTTTCTTCAGTGGGCCTTTGTTCGCAGGTCCGGGTCTTGGTCTGTAGCCCATTACCTCGATGACTTTTTGTTCGGGGGTGAACGGGGCTCGGACACGTGCACGCGTCTCCTCACTACATTTCAGATGCTAATGCTGGAAGTGGGTGTCCCTTTAGCGCCCGAAAAGACCGAGGGCCCATCTACTACGCTCACATTTCTGGGTATTAAAATTGACACAGTCGCACAGGCATCCCGGTTACCCATTGAGAAGGTCACCCAGATCTCCGCGATGATTTTGGCATTGCTGGCCAAACGTAAATTGTCACTTCGTGAGCTTCAGGTACTTCATGGCCATCTTAACTTTGCCTGCAGGGTGGTGACACCCAACAGAGCATTTGCTTGGTGCCTATGTGACGCCATGTCTGGCCTATTAAAGCGCCACCACAGGGTCAGACTGACCAGGGGCATGCGGGCTGACCTTTCGGTTTGGAACACATTTTTACGGGAATTTAACGGGGTCTCTTTCTGGAGATCGGACCTTTTGGTTTCCCCTAGATTCCAAGTACAGTCGGATGCCTCCGGCTCCCTGGGATATGGGATTTATTTTGAGGGGAGGTGGGCTTATGGCCAATGTCCTCCAGCATGGCGGGGCACGGATCACCTCCACGATCTTACATTTCTTGAGTTCCTTCCAATCCTGGGAGCTTTGATGCTATGGGGCGAGGAGTGGGCCGACTCAGTGGTCCCTTTTTGGTGTGACAATGCGGCAGTGGTGCACATTGTCAATGCTCAAACGTCTAAATCACCCAGGGTGATGGCGTTGGTTCGCCAGTTTGTGTTACGAAGCCTACGCCTAAATGTGCTGTTTCAGGCCAGACATGTCCCAGGCATTAATAATGCTATTGCTGATGCTTTATCCTGCGTGCAGATCCCCCGGTTCCGTGCCTTGGCTCCGGAAGCAGAGGAATTCCCCTCGCCACTCTCGGCCGAGATTTGGACATTTGGTGAGGAGAGGTGAACCGGGCGATTGGCATGTCTTTGGCACCTCGCACGCGTAAGGCGTATCAACATGCTTTTGTACAATTTGGAACCTTTTGTGGGCAACAACAGTTGCCTGAAGTGTGGCCCATACCAGTCGAACAGGTTTTACAATTTATGGTTTATCTACACAGTCAGGGTTTGGCTCCTCGTACTATAGCATCCAGGCTGTCGGCACTGGCATTTATGGCCAAAGTGAGGGGTTTTGCTGACTGCGTGAAGGATTTCCGCATATGTCATGTTTTGGAGGGGTGGACACGGGAACGTAGCCGCCGCCCGGACACTCGCCACCCAATTTCACCAGAGGTACTGACCCACCTTGCACGAGGCTGGCATAACTTGTGTTATGATAAGTATGAGATGGCTCTTTTTCACGCGGCTACCACGGTGGCCTTCTTTGGAGTGCTCCGCATCAGTGAGTTGGTACTACTGTCTAAGGCGGATGCGACTCGTAGGGCACTGGAACTCGACGATGTCTATGTCACTAATGAGTGGGCTCAGTTGAGGATACGGTCCTCAAAAGTTGATCAGAACGGCGTAGGCAGTGGAGTTAGACTGCTACGAGGTTCCATTGCAGACATCTGTCCGGTTGGTGCCCTACAGGAGTTCTTGGCAGTGCGTGGCGCGCAAACTGGCCCGTTTTTCTGCCACCAGGATGGGTCTCCCCTTACTAAATTTCAATTTTGGAAGGTGACCGGTATGGCACTATCCAGTGTTGGCCTCCCCGGGGCTCATTACGGCACCCATTCATTTAGGATAGGTGCTGCATCCACTGCGGCTGCATTTGGGTACTCTGAGGCTGATATACGCCGAATGGGGAGATGGGGATCCATGCGTTTTGCATTGTATGTTCGCCCACTTCAGGCATGAGTACCAGTTAAGTCATTATTCTCTTTTCTTATTTTACAGACCCTGTGTGTCCCCGCACACCAGTGGCAGTATGGCTGGTGGGCCACAGTTACGTGCACTGGGCAGCGCAGTATGCTGCGGTGACAGAGTGGGGACCCCAGCTTGGACTGCATGCAACCGCACGTATACGTTGGTACGGTAAGCGCGGAATGAGATGGCGGGAACTGTTGCCATTCCTGTTTTCCATTAGGGATGCTGAACCGCCTGATGTCCTTGTACTGCACCTTGGGGGCAATGACCTTGCCCAGGTCACTGGCCTCTCCTTAAAATTCACGATTTGCAGTGACCTAGCTTATTTGCATTATGTGTGGCCGTACACAAGGCTGCTATGGTCGGACATCGTACCGCATCATTCATACAGGGGAGGTATTGACCTCCGTGCCATTGACCGCACTCGCCGCTCGGTGAACAGGGCTGTTGCCCAGTTCTTGGCAGACAAGGGTTTGGGGATGGTCATCCAGCACCCCACGATTAGTTTGCAAAATTATGATCTCTATGCAGGGGATGGGGTCCACCTGTCGGCTAGAGGTATGAACCTCTTTCTTGAAGATTTGCAAGCAGGCCTGGTGACCGAGCTGACGGTCTGGGGGGGCGGTGAGTCTTCATAGACGCCTCCCTGTGTGGCGGGTAGCACTGGTAAGGTGACCCATAGGTATCCGGCAGGTTTGCAATTGACTGGCCAACACTTAGACAGGTACAGGTGTAATAGCTTTGGCCGGTCAATGACGAACCAGGCAAGGGGTGATGACAGGAGCTTTACAGCATGCATCACCTCGTGATTTGACGGATACACGTCATAGGGTGGGGTCAGTAGATAGTTTATTGACTCCGGTCAACAATTTGTTTGTGTCAACAAACAAATTGATACAAATTGATACATTGTAGCCAATTGCCATTGGCAATTTTGGGAGGAACCTTACCAGTGTTACTGCGGCCTGCTTGCCTTAAGAATTACAATTGGATGAATACACCAATTGAAAGTTATAATTCGGACTAGGACATTATTCAATAAAAGTGGCCCAATGCCTTTATCCATATACCGGTGTCTGAGTCTTTCTTTGGGGGGTGCACCTGCAAAGGCTGGGTGCAACTCAGAGGCCCCCTTCTTTGATTTTTAGAACCAATGTGTGTCCATTTTGATGACTCACTGTGCCTTATACTCTGAAACTGTTCAAGCAACCATTTTGGCAGGGTGAAGATAGAGAATTGTGCTGCTTTCAAGCTAGGTGATAAATGTTGGAATTTTGCCTTTTTAAAACTTTAAAATCATATTTTATATACACAGAAACCAGGTTTTCTCATCTTGCAGAACTGTTTGCTTGAGATTTTTCATACTGCAAGAACACCTGGAGAAGCATGCCTTTCGCTAGATGCCTGGGACTTCAGCTGGCAGGTCTGTGCCCTAAAATACAAAGTCAAATCATTTGACGTGTGACATAATGACCTGTGGCAAGCAAACTACTGAAGATAAAGCGCATTTTAAACACCACCAATCCACAAGTAAACCATTTTAGTAATAGCTTTAGATCAATTCATGATCAGAAAAAAAAACCAGAAGCTAGCTGATACAATATCTCTCTTCCACTCAACACCCATTCATTCATTTCCAAGTGGGAAACTGCCATCAGTCTCTAAAATGGCTCTCTTTTCCTTCCTCAGTTCAGTTGAGGAAGTAGAGCTGGTTTCCAGCAAGCTTTGAGCTGCTACTGCTGCTGCTGCTGCTACAAGTCAGATATGATTCCAGTACCTTCAAGTAGCAAATATGGAACCTTATGAGACTTAGCCATGGCTGAGAGAGGAATTAAAGTCAAAGTCTCCAGTTCCTTTTAACTGTACAAGCATACCTTCCTTGTATACCTCACTAATGCATCTGAATGCCCCCAGAGGTTTATCATCAAAACACTGACTAAGCTCGACTTTACTTAGCTAATGAGATCTGAGGAGATCATGGCTCAAGGCAATATTACTTGAAAAAATCACATTAAACATGTCAATGCAGGTGTATCTCCTAATATATAAATTGACAGTGGAATCTTAACTTGTATTGCATTGGAAATCTATTAACATTTTAAGTAGTTTGCTTGAATTTAAAGTCATCAACAGAATTAAAATTACTTCTCTTGTCCTTTGACAACTTTGCACATTTTTGTTTTTTTGTTTTTTCCCCCTTTGCCTCTCTGTTTTGGAAAGTTTTCTAAACAAATGGACATTTTTCAAAAGTTTCGGGGGAAAACATGTTTGTATGTTTGCAATGATAGCATGGGAGCTCACCCCATAAGGGAAGACAATTCATTTTAGAATGATGCACTGCTCTTTCAGAATCCACATTTTTGTATGCTAGATGCCAATTAACTGGTGGTGTTTGTGTTCTTTTACCATCAGGAGATATATGAATGAGGATTTAGTAAGGTAAAATTTGCTAATGTTGCAGGAGTTTATACTTGACTGGTGCAGACTGTTTATAATGTTGGTAGCAAAACAAATATAAATGGTATAGTCTGTTGAATGAATCTCACACTCAGATTATATCAAAGAATAACTCCACTTCCTTATCAAGCCTCTTTTCCCATTTTTTGAATTGAACTTCTTGCAAATACAAGATTCAGGGCACAAGACAAACTGGAAATGGCTGATATTGTTGTGGATCAAATCAAGGTATTTTTGGAAGTGCTTGCAAAGAAGATTGGGAACTGATGTGCAGCCTCAGTATTGTCCATAATGATTGAATTTGTAATCAGATACAAATGTTTTTGGAAATTTCCTTTTCTTTTTCTTTTTTGTTCTAGAGCCAAATTTGGACATTCTGGACTCATAATAATCAGTCTAAATCAGATTGGCTCAGGATTTCTGATTTTTCCACATCAAATGCAAATCCCTTAATTATACTATTATGGATGTACATAGATAATTCTATAAAAATCTAAAATTCACAATAAAGCTTTTTTTATTGAAAGCACCCTGGAGATTCTATTGTTAAATGCAGCTTTAAAATGATTCCGTCTTTACCATCTTTCTAAACATAATGAGGGAAGGAGCATGGGGCATATCTGTCAGCATTTTGTTCCAGAGACTATGGGCCGCAGTTGGAAAGACATAATCCCTTACATTTACTTTTTTGCCCTCCCTCGGTGTAGCAACTTTTAGCAATGCAGATCAAGAGGAATGGCTAGAAGTCAGACTACCAGTTTCTTCCAGGAATGCCTGAAACTGGTCAGCTATCAGCTGTTCTTTTACCTCACAGGACTTGAATATTCTTCCTGAAGTGCTTTATTGAGATAAGACATCCTAAATCAATGAGTAAACAAAACAAAACAAAACAATAAAAATATTGTGGCACTTGAAAGACTAACTGTTGTATTTTAATGTTGTATTTTAATGTTAGCCTGCATGTATCAATGTATCCAGTTTGTCAGGCGTAAGAGTGAGTCTTCATTGCATTAATCTATAGACAGCAGGTACAAAGAAGCAACCAAGAAGCAACAGTTAGGACAGAACACGGAATGACAGAGTGGTTTGGAATAGGAAAAGGAGTAAGACAAGGCTGCATTTTGTCATCCTGCTTATTCAACTTATACACAGAGCACATAATGCGCAATGCAGGGATGGTGGAATCACAATATGGGATCAAAATTGCTGGGAGAAACATCAACAATCTGAGATATGCAGACGACACCACCTTCATGGCAGAAAGTGAGGAAGACCTAAAGAATCTCTTGATCGGTTTGAAGGAAGAGAGTGCAAAAGCTGGCTTGAGACTCAATATCAAGAAAACCAAGATAATGGCAACAGGCCCGATCAGTTCCTGGAAAATAGATTGGGAAGAAGTAGAAGCAGTGACAGATTTTACATTCTTAGGATCTAAGATCACTGCAGATGGGGATTGCAGCCATGAAATAAAAAGGCGACTGATTCTTGGGAGACAAGCCATGAGAAACCTGGGGAACATAGTGAAAAGCAGAGACATCACCTTGAAAACAAAAATTAGAATAGTCAAAGCAATGGTATTCCCAGTGGTAATGTACGGATGTGAGAGCTGGACAATTAGGAAAGCTGAACGCAGAAGAATAGATGCCTTTGAAATGTGGTGTTGGAGGAGAGTTTTGAGGGTACCCTGGACAGCGAGGAGAACAAATAGGTCAATCTTAGAAGAAATCAACACTGACTGCTCATTGGAAGGTCAAATAGTAAAGATGAGGCTAAAGTACTTTGGGCATCAAATGAGAAGGGAGGATTCACTTGAGAAGGCCGTGATGTTGGGAAAGGTGGAGGGCAAAAGAAGAAGGGGGAGGCCAAGGATGAGATGGATAGATGGTATTGTAGACATAATGGGCACAGAACTGGGAGGACTGAGGGGGATGGTGGAGGACAGAGGCGCCTGGAGAACGATGGTCCATAGGGTCGCAAAGGGTCGGAATCGACTATGCGACGGAACAACAACAACAACAACACAAAGGTACAGAATGGTTATGAATGTTATGCTAATGTGTATAAATTGATGCAATGAAGTCTCATTCTTATGTCTGATGGAGTGGACTTGATCCCATTCTGTACCTTTGTACCTGATGTGTATAAATTGATGCCATACTCACTCTTATAGCTGACCAAGTGAACTTGATCCATGAAAGCTAATATTAAAATACAAGAGTTAGTCTTTAAAGACATTCTTTGTCTTTTTGTTTTGTTTACTCTCTGATATGCTTGAAACACAGACTATCACAGCTACCATTTCAATAAATCAATGAGAACATACATCTCTGATCACTCACAATATTTAATTAAGAACCTATATGTGTTGGAACAGTTTGATCTTAAGCTTATTTTATTACTCTACCTCCTTTTAAACAATAAGATACTAAAACACTTTTTAATGCCCAGTTGTCAATTCTAATATGCATAATAAGACCAATTGCACCATTCTTGCCCTAGATAGATATTTGAGCATTTAATATCCAATTTCACTAATAGTGATTCATGTATGTCTAACCATGCAGCCAGTTGTTGAAGAACCTCTTGTCTCCGTCCATGAGAAAAATGCAATTTGTACTATAATAAACCTAGATATTTCCAGCCCCCTGTTAAAAAGCCCATAGTCAGTCAAATGAATGTGTTATCTATTATTCAACATATTGAGAGCTCAATTAGAATGTTCTGAATATTGATGTGGTTTTTGTGATAGATGTTCTAGAAATTAGATATTAGGCTATTTATAATTGACAGAGAAACCTCCAGTATCATCATGTTTTTAACTTGTTTATCAATCATACTCATAAACTGCTTGATAACTAAACTTCTCTGGTTTGTGCACATTAAGGAAAAAAGATTTTAAAATAAAATGGCACAAGTTAAAATGGGGCCAATTCCTATGTGAGAAAAAAGTCATCAGTCTATAAATAAAAAGATCATAAAGTTGGGGGAGGCTTTCTGGAAGCTTTCCACAAATGGGGTTTCATTATTAAATTGAATTTATTCTTATATATACAGATTTCCTCATTTTTTGGATGACCCAAGGTGGTTCACAATATTCAAAAATATACAAAAATACAATACAGATTACAAGGCAAGAATACATTTTCATATACAAAATACAGAACTACAAAGCAATACATCATAATTCAACAGTAATACAAAAATGCAAAAGTACAAAAGCATACTGAAAAGGCCCCCAATTATTCCCAAGCACTCCCAGCAGGCAGAGCCAGGAGGGCAGAGTCAGTAAGGTCGGCAAAGTCTACATAACTGAGGGAAAGTCCAGCAAGAGTCCTCATCTCCCTCAAGCCCAAGGAGTGGCCGAGGGAGGAAAGTCTAATGATGCCTCCGGTAGCGCTCCCGCAGCCGGCTGTCTGCAACGCACAGCTACCTCCCATCTCCCTCAAGAACCAAGAGATGCATATGATGACAATAGGGAGATTGTGTATTGCGAGGAAATGGGGAAATGATGAGAGCATTAGACCAGAGGAATGGTATGAGAAATGTGGCAACTGGCTTTGAATGATAAATTAACATGGGAATTGAAGGAAAAGAAAGGGCTTATTAAAGAGAAGAGATTCTGGAAAATTTGGAAACCGTTTGTGGAGTATGCATTGAGAAAAGGAGGAGGAGCTGTCCAGTACCAGATCAAAGGAAGTTTTGGATCCAATAAAGCATCACTGAGATACGCCGTATCCCCCTAGGGCTTTGTATATAACACAGGGTGGAGTTAATTGTTATGTTATGTTTCGATATAAAAGAGGTATACTTCACATATTTCAGATATGCTCCCATAAGTTGTAGAAAATACTATTTTAAAATGGGAAAGTTAATAGAGTGAGGTTGAGTACTAATACATTTTTTTAAAAATCCTATAAATATAGGAAATAAGAATAAATATAGCAATATAGCGACCAGCCTCTGGCCTGCCGAGAACACCAAGGCCACAGCTGATCCTGGGTTGCTTCTTTCAGCCTGAGAGAAGGTAAAAGCCACCAGCCCCTGGCCTGCCGAGAACACTGCCTTCGGGAGGGAGACTGGCGAGAACACCTGAGGCAGGGCGGCTTCTGGACTACTGGTTGGGCTCCAAGGCCACCTCCACCACCTCCACCACCTCCACCACCGCTTAGCAGGTTTCATCTTCGGGAGTGGAGGCCGTTGAGAACATTGGATGTTTGTCTTCCGTCCCATGGCTGGTTTCGGAAAGGGGATATTTTTCCCGGCTGTGCAGGTCCGTCGCAGCAACTACAGGGAGGACCTTGTGCCACCAGGACCGGGGGCGGGGAGGAGAACATCGGCTGCACCTGGGGTCGCTTGTGGCCCCAAACATGGTGCCCCCCGCCATTTATGCAGCCACGAGCCTTGCGCTGCCGGGACTGGGGTGGGGAGGAGAGCATTGATTGTACCTGGGGTCGCTTGCGGCCACAAAAGCGGCCCCCTCCACCATCCCGGCAGCCACGAGCCTTGCGCTGCCAGAACTGGGGCGAAGAGGAGAACATTGGCCGTACCTGGGGTTGCTTGCGGCCTCAAAAGTGGCACCCCTCTCCATCCCTGCAGCATCGCGCCTCATGCCACGTGGACCAGGGTGGGGAGGAGAACTATGGCCCCACCTGGGGTTTCTTGGCGGCCTTAGGGGTGGCACCCCCCCTCCCCATCACCCCCGTGGGCTTACAGCGCTTGGACCAGGGCCGGGACGAGGAGACTCCCATCATTGGAGTTCTGTTGGGGGTGGTGGAGGGAGTGAGAGGGTATGTTTTAAGTGGGTTAGGGAGGGAGGGAGGGGGAGATGGCCTTGCCAGCCAGGAAGAGAGGGCGACACTCCATCTGGGTTAATGGTGGAGGATCCAGGGGCTCATTTAGAGGTTGTGACGGGCATGGGGCATTATAGCGGGAACCGTGGGGCGGGCCTCACTCGGGGAATGCGGGACCGATGCTTAGTATCTGTCCCGCATTCTGGCCCCCCGGTTTCACCTCTAGGTCCTGAGCAGCTGATCCAGGGTGACCCCGCCCTTAGGCTGCTGATGATGAATGCCAGGTCAGTCTGTAATAAGGCTCCCCTAATACAAGACTCTATCTTGGGGGAGCGGGCCAACCTGGCATGCATCACTGAGACCTGGCTGAGACCTGAGGATGGTGTGCCTCTATCAAAGATGTGTCCGGCCGGGTTCGGTGTTTGGCACCAGCCTAGGGATGTGGGTAAGGGCGGTGGGGTTGCCATTATAGCCAGGGAGTCATTGGGAGTCGCCAGGGCCACCGCTCCACAAATTTTGGGTTGTGAGGCTCTGCTCCTGCGGTTGGGCCCTAACGGTCAGTTGGGGGTCCTACTCCTGTACCTGCCTCCTTGCAGGGTAAGGGACTCCCTGCCTGGGCTCCTTGAAGCCATCTCGGCATTGGCTTTGGAGTTCCCTAGATTTATGGTTTTGGGGGACTTCAATTTGCCTTCGCTGGGGTCTGGTTCCGAGGTGGCACAGGAGTTCATAGCTTCCATGGCAGCTATGGACCTGGCTCAGGTAATTCAGGGCCCGACCAGGGGCAGTGGCCACACGCCAGATTTAGTCTTTTTGTCGGGGCGGTGGCAGAGTGATCTGAGTTTACAGAAGCTAGACATAACACCTGTGCCATGGTCAGATCACTATCTGGTGGCTCTAGACTTTCTGGGGGCGACACTTCATCGTAAGGAGGCAGGGTTGATTAAAGTGGCCCGCCCCCGGCAACTGATGGATCCGGATGGATTCCAGAGGGAACTGGGGGAATTTCCTCTGGATCGGCGACACGATTCACCTGAGGCAATTGTTGACCTGTGGTACGGGTCGACGACATCTGCCTTGGATGTAATCGCTCCACTACGGCCTCTCAGAGCCCGCGGAGCTAGGTCATCCCCATGGTTCACTGAAGAACTACGGGAGCTCAAACGGGCAAAGAGACGCCTTCAGCACCGCTGGGTGAAGACCCAGAGCGATTCCGATTGGACACTAGCTAGAGCCGCTATTAGGGCCTACCTAGTGGCGATGGGGGTGGTGAGGAGGCAGTACTTCACCTCCCTTATTGCCTCCACTGATAATCGCCCAGCCACCCTGTTTCGGGTGACCAGGTCCCTCCTGGGTAGGGCGGGGCCTGTGCCTGGTTGGCAGGGATCGGCTGAGGACTTTGCTGACCATCTGGTGGAGAAAATCGATCGGATCCGCTCGGGGTTCAAACTTGGCGTGGACGGGGAGGGTCCGGGGAGAGCCAGTGCGCAGTCTTGCGGTGTTACCTGGGATCGGTTTCATCCTGTTGCCCCGGATGAAGTGGACAGGCTCCTTGCAGCGGTCCGTGCCACTAATTGTCCATTGGATCCCTGTCCCGCCTGGCTGGTAAAAGCCTCTAAGACGGTGACAGGTGGCTGGGTCGGGGCTATAATTAACGCGTCTTTTCGAGAGGGGATATTTCCTGCACTGCTGAAACATGCTCTTGTGCGCCCCCTCCTGAAGAAACCATCCCTCGATCCAGCAATCCTAGCCAACTACAGACCTGTATCCAACCTTCCTTTTTTGGGGAAGGTTCTGGAGAAGGCAGTGGCACATCAGCTGCAGGGGGTGCTGGATGAAGCGGAATATCTGGACCCATTCCAGTCAGGATTCAGGCCTGGATATGGTACTGAGACTGCATTGGTCGCACTGATGGATGATCTCTGGCGAGAGCGGGATGGCGGTCATCCGTCCGTCCTTGCTCTTCTTGACCTCTCAGTGGCCTTCGATACCGTTGACCACGGTATCCTTCTGGAACGGCTCCGAGGATTGGGGATCCAGGGCACGGTGTGGTCCTGGTTTTCCTCATTTCTGAGGGGCCGGACCCAGTCGGTGTGGTTGGAGAGTGAGAGGTCGAGTCCTAGGCCCCTAAAATATGGGGTGCCTCAGGGCTCGGTACTCTCTCCTCTCCTATTTAACATCTACATGAAGCCACTGGGTGAGATCATCCGTTCCCACGGGGTGCGGTACCACCAGTACGCGGATGACACACAGTTTTATATCTCGGCCCGTGGGAACCCCAGTGATGCAGTCAAAGTCCTTTCCAGCTGTCTGGAGGCTGTTGGGGTCTGGATGGGGGCAAATGGGCTACAGCTGAATCCTAGCAAGACTGAGTGGCTATGGATGGGGGGTCCTGTGTTATCCCAGGAGCTACCATCTTTGGTTTTGGATGGGGCTGTTTTGCCCCAGACCAACCCGGTGCGCAACTTGGGGGTCCTCCTGCATTCGCGGCTGCTGCTAGAAGAACAGGTGGCGGCTGTGGCCAGGAGGGCCTTCGCCCAACTTCGGGTGATTCGCCAGTTGCGCCCACTCCTGGACCGGGACTCTTTGCTCATGGTCACTCACGCTCTGGTGACCTCCAGACTAGACTACTGTAATGCGCTCTACATGGGGCTGCCCTTGATGACCATTCGGAGGCTGCAGCTGGTCCAGAATGCCGCGGCCCGGGTGATGATGGGGTGTGGACGTTATGCCCATGCCTCACCACTGCTTCGGGGGCTGCACTGGTTACCAGTTTGTCTCCGGGTGCAATTCAAGGTGCTGGTTTTGACCTTTAAAGCCCTACATGGTAGTGGGCCAGGGTATCTTAGAGACCGCATCGCCCTAAGGACGTCTGTCCGTCCAACCAGAGCGGACCGGAGGGGCTCTCTAATTGTGCCATCAGCCAGGGGGGCTCGCCTCTCTGGCACAAGGAGGAGGGCCTTCTCCGTGTCCGCACCAGCCCTTTGGAACCTCCTGCCTGTGGAACTGCGTCTCCAGACGGAGTTGTTGCTCTTTAGGAAGGAACTAAAGACCTGGCTGGCGGGCCAAGTTTGGGTTGCGGGTGGGGATGGGGGTACCGTTGGGTGATTGGTATAGAGAAGTGTGCCTTCCCCCAAGGTCCCTTCGGTTCTTGCGCACCTTTTAGGGGTGGTTTTTTTAAAAAAAAATTTTTAACTTTTAACTTTTTTATCATGTGTCTTTTATGTATTTACTGTCCGCTATGTAAACCGCCCTGAGTTGGGTTGTACCTGAGTGGGCGGTATATAAGCGTGAAAAATAAATAAATAAATAAATAAATATTGTAAGTGGTTAACAATTGTTTGGATGATGTTATATGTCTTTTATATGCTTTTTCTTCTTGTATGTTGTTTGTAATGTTTTATATGTTTGTTTTTGCAAAATTTAATAAAAAATTAATTTTTTAAAAAAAGAACCAGGAGATGGATGAGGGAAAGAGTCCAATGTGGGCTGCAGAACAGTGTGGCAAAACAGAGCTCTCCTGCCCACGTCCTCCGGCAAGGGAGGGCGGCTCTTGTAGCCTTCTCGAGCCCCAGCTGTAGCTCATCACACTGGCAGGCTGCTTCCCTATCCAAAAAGCCTCCCCCAAATTATTAATTTATTTTTGCTCGTTTAGTGGGGTCACCTGCAAGAGGGTTCAGACAATTTGTTTATCTGAATTTTAACTCATCTCTCCACCCCACCCCCCAAAAGACAAGGGCATGTAACAAGTTACACCTAAAGCCAAAAAGCACACCACAAATGTAAACATCTAAATAGATTTCATATCTAGATAGGTGTTGTAATTTGTTAAATATACAGTATTTTGCAACCCAGCATGTTTTAAAGGGAAAACTAACATGTGAGTGGACTTGTTCCTAAGCAACCAATCAGAAGGTGTTGCATATTCCCACCAACTGAAGGCTTAATATTTGTTTTGTTTTGTGTTTTGTTTTTACTGTGAGGCACCTCTGTTCTATGCCAGTTGAGTTTAAACTGTTGATTGTTAAGGTCTGTTGAGTGCTGTCTGCTTACATTTTAAGTCATGGAGTAAAAATAGACTACGCTGAGCTCACTCACTCATCAACAATGAAGTTTAAAGAGAGAAAAACGTATCTTTACCAGGTGCTGTTAAACTAAATGATTATCTTTGCAACTCATAACTTTATATTCCGACAGGTGAGCATGTATTCATAAGTAAACATTGCTAACATTTTACAATTGACTGAATGAGTATTTTTGCTGGTATACACATATAAAGGGAAATATTTGGGAACTTGCTTTTACTCCTAAGTGTCAACAGACTGTTTTATCTGCTTCAAAAATATGGAGAGTAGGCAGATATCAGAGGAGATACTTATTTGGGTAACAAAACATTTGGGACTTTGATGGTTAGAAACAGTATCACTCAGATTTGGAAACTGACTGGTAACCAGTCCATATAGGAAAATATTAGTATAATATTATTACAGCTAGTCTTAGCTGACCTTTTTTTTAAAAAACTAATCAGCATTTACAGACTGTTTTCAAAGTCAGTCAGAGTTGGTTACCAGAGTGTGAATAACTGTCCACCTATCTCCATATAGGTGGAATACTAGCTGGTATATCAACCTGAGCTGAATAAAAAGGTGACCAAGCTGTAGATGATTTGTGCTAGAGCAAAGATAAAAGGTAAGCATCATGGCATTAGAGAATGACAGACTGGTTAATATAACTCTGTGGAAAGGAGACAAGAAGAAATAGCTGTGAAAAGAATGTATGTGGTAGTGAAAGAGAAATTGAATGAGCAATTAACAGGGACTTCATCTAGTGTATCTTGTGGGGAGTTAACACAGAAGTATGATTCCTGTATGTTCATACAATTATAGTTGTTGCTCCAGGAGTGATTTGAGTTATGTGATCCTGTTATATATTGAATCTGGAAAATGATAAATCTAAATTCTCTAGCCATATAATTAAATGATCTTTTTTTTTTGAGTTAAGTTCTTTTTGTTTGTTTTTTCAAAAAGACTGTTTTTATGACAACCATTTTCTATAGATAGTATTCCTCTAGACTGAGTTGCTCAGAAAGTGATGTTTCATTGACATAACCACAAAGTTATCCCTAATGAAAGAATTAATTTCTCCAACTTCCTTTGCAAAAATCAATTCATTCTTACTAAGAAGCCTTATTGATTGTGCCAAATCCGCAGATGTTAGATGGCCACCCAAGGTGAGCATGTTAATTATCCAGCATTTTAGTTAGGTGATCAAAAATATAACCTTTAGAAAAGGAATATCAGGAATGATTTAAGGGAATAATAATCAAGTGTTGAGGATTCTAACCCACCATTTGCTAGTTCAAGTCCTATCTCCTGGGACTAAATTTTATTATTTCCCAGCAGGTTTTCCATGAACCTATATCAAAGGGATTGATGGGACCGATCCATTTGCATGGGATACATGCCCTCACCATAACTTAGTATAAATCCCATTAGACTGAATAAGGCCTAGCAATCACAGTACATTCTTTGCAGGCGCACCCCCCCAATAACGGACACAGACAACATTGAAAGTGGATAACAGCAAAGGGCCACATTTATTGATTCAATGCCCTAGTCCGAATTATAAATTTGTATTGGTAAAACGACCAATCATAATTCCTAAGGCAAGCAGGCCGAAGTAACACTGGTAAGGTACCACCCCAAAATTGCCAACGGCAATTGGTTACAATGTATCAATTTGTATCAATTTGTTTGTTAACAACAAACAAATTGTTGACCGTAGTCAATAACTAACTCATGACCCCACCCTCTGACGCGTATCCGTGAAATCACAGGGGTGATGCATGCTGGTTAGCAATCGTCATCACCCCATCGCCTGATTCGTCGTTGACCGGACAACGTTTAACTAATTTATTCCTGTCTAGTGTTGTCCAGTCAATTGCGAACCTGCCGGATACTTGTGGGTCATACTGTTTACCTTACCAGTGCTACCCGCCCATGTGACCAAAGTCAACAGTAGGAACGCAGAAAGACCCCTATATCAAACCATAGCAACAGTGTGGGATGGGCAAAAAAGCCAGGACCCGGAGCCAATATGGGTCCCAACCAAAAATTCCCACCCGGCCCCGAAGCGACCATAATATCACACTGTTAACTAGGGAGGGGGTGGAGGGGAAAAAACTTCTCCGCTCCGTCGCTGAGGGAAAATGGCAGCTCGGCTGCCTCGTGGCCACCCCTTTTATAAGGGAGCTGGCCACGCCCCTAACTACCCGGATTCTCTGTCCTGTGGGGGGGGGCCCGCAAAGAGCGCGGCGGCCATTTTGGCGCCGCGCTTGCATTGCAGGCGCACCCCCCCCAATAACGGACACAGACAACATTGAAAGTGGATAACAGCAAAGGGCCACATTTATTGATTCAATGCCCTAGTCCGAATTATAAATTTGTATTGGTAAAACGACCAATCATAATTCCTAAGGCAAGCAGGCCGAAGTAACACTGGTAAGGTACCACCCCAAAATTGCCAACGGCAATTGGTTACAATGTATCAATTTGTATCAATTTGTTTGTTAACAACAAACAAATTGTTGACCGTAGTCAATAACTAACTCATGACCCCACCCTCTGACGCGTATCCGTGAAATCACAGGGGTGATGCATGCTGGTTAGCAATCGTCATCACCCCATCGCCTGATTCGTCGTTGACCGGACAACGTTTAACTAATTTATTCCTGTCTAGTGTTGTCCAGTCAATTGCGAACCTGCCGGATACTTGTGGGTCATACTGTTTACCTTACCAGTGCTACCCGCCACACGGAGGGGCTTCACAGAAGACCTGACGCCCCCCCCCCAGACCGTCAGCTCGGTCAACAGGCCTGCTCGCCAGTCACCCAACAGGAGGTCCATACCTCCTCGCGACAGATGGACCCCATCCCCTGCATACAGGTCATAATTTTGTAGACTAATATCGGGGTGATGACTAACCCGTCCCCAAGCCCTGGTGGCAAGAAACCGCGCCACTGCCTTATTGACCGCGCGCCTAGCGCGGTCAAGAGCCAGGAGGTTAACGCCCCCTCTGTAAGAATGGCGCGGAACAATGTCCGACCAAACCAGGGTTGTGGCAGGCCAGACATAATGCAAATAGGCGAGTTCCTCGCAAATCGCATGCTTGAGCGATAAGCCGGTGACCTGGCCCAAATCATTGCCCCCCAGGTGGATGATTAGAATGTCAGGCGGGTCAGCCCCCAGGCCAGAAAAAAGGAAAGGCCGCAGCTCCCGCCATAACATCCCTGGCTTACCATGCCATGCGAGACTGGCGTGGTCACCCAGTCCCAGTCGGGGTCCCCACTCTGTCGCCGCAGCGTAACGCGCTGCCCTGTGCACATAGCTGTGGCCCACCAGCCATACTGTCACCGGTGTAATACGACACCCAGGGTCTGAAAGAAAAATTGAGAAAAAGGGAGGTAAGGTGACTGGATTGGTACTCATGGCGGGAGTGGGCGCACATAAAACTGAAAACATTGTGAGCCCCACCTCCCCATGCTGCGTATGTCAGCCCCAGAGTACCCAAAAGCAGCTGCTGTAGAGGCTGCACCAATGCGGAACGAATGTGTGCCATAACGGGCACCTGGTAGGCCCACCCTGGTGAGGGCTCTGGCTGTCACCTTCCAAAACTGAAATTTAGTAAGGGGAGACCCATCTTGGTGACAGAAAAACGGGCCGTGGTGCAAGCCACGCAGTGCCAGGTACTCCTGTAGGGCACCAACCGGACAGATGTCTGCCAAAGAACACCGTAGCAGTCTTACTCCACTGCCTACGCCATGCTGATCTGTTTTAGAGGAGCGGATCCTCAACTGGGCCCAGTCTTTGGCAACATAGACATCTTCGAGTTCCTACCACTTGCATCCGCCTTAGACAGCATCACGAGTTCGCTGACGCGGAGCGCTCCAAAAAATGCCACCGTTGTGGCTGCATGAAAGAGGGCTGCCTCATAATGATCAAAACAGAGGCCTGGCCAGCCCCGGGCCAACTGGGTAAGAACCCCTGGGGAAATAGGGTGCCGGTCGTCCGGGCAACGCCCGCGCTCGCGCACCCACCCCTCCAAAACGTGTCTCACGCGGAAGTCAGAGGTGGTATCCACATGACCCCCTACTTTGGCGATAAAAGCCAACGCCGAGAGCTTGGATGCTATGGTGCGAGGTGCGAGGCCCTGTGCATGCAGGTGAACCATGAACCGCAGAACATGGTCCACCGGGATAGGCCAGGTCTCTGGCAAGTGAAATTGAGTAGCAAAAACCCTGTACGAATTGAATGCTTGTTGATACGCCTTACGCGTGCGTGGCGCTAGTGACAGGCCAATCGCCCGGTTCACCTCTCCTTGCCAATAGTCCACATCTCGTCCGGAAGTGGCGAGGGAAATTCCTCCGCATCCGGGGCCAAGGCGCGGAACCGGGAGATCTGCAGGCGGGACAAAGCGTCGGCAATATCGTTATTTACCCCTGGGACATGCCTGGCCCTGAACAAGACGTTGAGGCGCAGGCAGCGCAGTACAAAATGGCGCACTAGATCCATAACCCTGGGCGATTTAGAAGTCTGTGCATTGACAATGTGTACAACGGCAGCATTGTCGCACCAGAAATGCACCACTGAATTAGCCCACTGTTCGCCCCATAGCATCAAAGCCCCCAGAATGGGAAAAAATTCCAGGTATGTGAGATCCCGCAGGCGACCTGTGCCTGCCCATGCCGGTGGCCACCCACCATAGGCCCACTTCCCGTTGAAGTACATCCCATAACCCAGGGATCCTGAGGCATCAGACTGGATCTGGAAATTAGGGGATGCCAGGAGGTCAGACCTCCAAAATGAGACCCCATTAAACTCCCTCAGGAATTGCAACCAGACGAACATGTCTGCCCTGATACCCCGGGTAAGCCTGACTCTGTGGTGGGGCCTGGATAACCCTGCCATGGCGTCGCATAAGCGCCGGGCAAAAGCCCTGCCCGGTGCGACCACCCTGCACGCAAAATTAAGGTGCCCATGGAGCACCTGCAGTTCCCTCAGGGATGCCTTACGCTTGGCCAGCAATTCCGAGATAAGGGTCACTATCCTGGACACCTTATCACCCGGCAACCTAGAAGCCTGCTCTACTGTGTCAATCTCAACCCCCAGGAATACTAACTTGGTCGATGGGCCCTCGGTCTTTTCGGGCGCTAAAGGGACACCAAGTTCCTGCATTAGCGTCTGAAATGTATTGAGGAGACGTGCGCACGTGTCCCAGCCCCGTTCACCCCCGAATAGAAAATCATCCAGGTAATGGGCTACAGACCGGGACCCTGACCTGCGGACGAAAGCCCACTCTAGGAAGGTACTAAAACGCTCGAAAGCCGAGCATGATATGGAGCAGCCAAAAGGCATGGCCTTATCAAAATAATATTCCCCTTTAAATTTAAAACCCAGCAATTCAAAGTCGCCCGGGTGTACCGGCAAGAGGCGAAAAGCCGACTTAATGTCGCACTTGGCCAGCAGGGCACCCGGGCCACACGAGCGCACCATGCGCAGCGCATGATCAAACGATGTATACCTGACCGAACAAAGGTCATCAGGTATAGCATCGTTGACCGATCGGCCTGCTGGGTAGGACAAATGATGAATAAGGCGAAACTCCCCTAGGGACTTTTTGGGAACCAACCCCAATGGCGAGACCTTAAGATTGGGAAACGGGGGTGCGGGGAAAGGTCCAGCGACCCTGCCCGCGTCTAACTCCTTTTTAATGCTGGCCGCAGCCACCTCCTCCCTTCCTCTGAGGGATAAAAGGTTGGGGGCATCCTGAGGGGACCTATCACCCATAAAAGGGATACGAAATCCCTGCTTAAAACCTTGAAGGAGATACTCCCCGTCCTCCCCCTTCGGATACGATGCGAGCCAGCGCTCCAGCATGTCCACCTTAATTGGGGAGGGGGCCTTTTGGAGAACTAGCTCCATCCGTGGCAGCCTTGCCAGCCCACTGCCCACCCCTCCCTCTGCCTCGCGCCCCCCCAGGCTTGGGACAAGCAGAGGCTGCATGGGGACCAGAACATGTGGGACACTCATGCTTATACCTGCAGTTCTTTCGATTGCAGGAACCATTTGACGAGAAAGTCCAGCACAGCAGGCGGGCTGGAACCCCCTGCCCCGCCGGTTGGCGGGTAACCTGCGCTGGAGCCGCTCGCTGGACCGCATGTCCACAATGGTATCTCTCCCCCGGGGCAGGGCGTGTGGGTGTCATATACAAGAGCCACAGTCTCTGGCACGGCTCGTCCCATCTCATCTCGGGGTGGAGGGGAATCCTCATACGGAATTCCTCATCATATGCTAGCCATGAGGGGCCCGGAAAATCGACCATCGCCCTATATATGTTGTCCAAATATTGGACCATGGGAATAGCTAAATCCGGCCGCGCCCTCAAATATACCGCCATGTATATTAAATACGCGGGGAGCCAGTTGGCCCAAGTACGTGGCGGCTTACGGCGGCGTGCCTGCTCCTTATCCTTCTCATCCTGACCCTCCCTTTCCTCCTTGGTGGGCTCTCTGTTCAGGAGTGAGAAGATATCTACGTACTCCCCTCGCCATATCTTTTCTCTGGTAGCCTGTGCCAAGTGATCACCCAATGGCAAGGAATACCCTGCCGTTGGTAAAGCTGAAAAGGGGACAGCCGGCCTACTAAAAGGGGCCTGAGCTAACCCTGCCACCCCCAGGATATTCCCAGCAGTGTAAGGACCGGGGCCCACCCCAGTGGGCATGGTGGCAGTCGTTGTCGCCGGGTGGGTCGCCAGCAGTGTGGCCCCCGCACCACCCGCGCGAGGCCAAGGCCACTGAACGGCCCCCCCTATATTGGGAATGTGTGTAGATGTACTTGCTTGCACCGTATACTCACATGCTGCACCCCCGCGGGCCGCCCCCACCGGGGGTTCCGGCCCACTGGGGGCGTCGGAGCTCACGACCGATGTAGAGCTCATCACCGGGGCTTGACCCGCACCAGGTTGCTGGCTGGGGAGCTGCGAGGCAGTGGCCGGAGCCGCGCCACCCGCCTGCAGCAGCTCAACCCTCCCCGCCGGCTGTCGTCCTGCTGCCGACTGCACCTCAAAAGGTACCCCGAAGGGGGCGCCTGCCTGGCTGGCCCGGGCCAAAGACGCCTCCAGGGCCGCAATGCGGGCCAGTAAGGTGTCCACGTTGACCATGGGCAAAGGGCCGGCCGGCCCGCCCGATCCTGGCATGGGGACAGGCCCCTGCGCCCCAGGGCCCATATACGGCCATTGGCCAGCGCCAAAGCCCGGTAGGGCTGGTGAAGAAACCTGCCAAGGCAGGGAGCCGGGCCACCCCCCAAGGCTAGAGGGCCCCGGGAGAGGCTGCGGCCCAAAAGAAATAGGCCCGACGGAGTGGGCAGGAGGAGGAGCGGTGTCCACCGCTCGCGGGCCGCGGGCCGGAGCGCCCTCCGCGCCCGCACTCTGATCGGGCCAAGGGGCGATAGACCCCATTCCACCAGCCCCGGCCGGGGGTGGCAAAGGAGGCTGCTGAGGAGGCGGCACCACGGTCCTCCGACCTGGGTTGCGCCTCCTGACAGCCCGAGCTGAACTCGAAGCTGCCTTCTTTTTCGAAGGCATCTCTCCTGAGGCGAAAAAAGGGAAGCCAGCCAAACAGAAACGCTACCAAAAGGCTTCCCGGTAAGCTAACGAGCGACGGAGACGCAGGGGAAAAAACTTCTCCGCTCCGTCGCTGAGGGAAAATGGCAGCTCGGCTGCCTCGTGGCCACCCCTTTTATAAGGGAGCTGGCCACGCCCCTAACTACCCGGATTCTCTGTCCTGTGGGGGGGGGCCGCAAAGGGCGCGGCGGCCATTTTGGCGCCGCGCTTGCATTCTCATAATATCAAGCTCAAAATGAAGAATATTTGGAGTGTGTAAAGACCTTTCTGCTATTTTGTCATGCTTAGTCTTTCTTCTACTATATGAGATTTTAAGACTTCATAAAATTACTACTTCAGATGACACAATTTAGAATACCCCAGTTTGTCATGCCCGTTATAAGATTTTTGGAGTTTGAATTCAATAATCTACCTACACCATGGTTTATGCTAGTATTTATATGCTGGTCTTCTCAGTTAAAACTAAATAGCTAGATTTAAGATTTATGAATGGATACACTTTTAATATACTTTAAATGGTTCTTTTAGAATGAAATTGTCCAGGTTTTAAATATTGTTGTGCTCTTAGCAGAGCTAAGAATCAGTGAAATGCTGGATCATTTTACTTTGAACTATCATCTATTGACAATTAGCTAACTCTGAAATCAGTGCTGCTTTTCTAAAAATTGATGCTCAATTTTCTTAAAAAAAACAAGTTAATGGTTTGGTCAAAATAAAATACACAAAGTAAGGCAGAACTGAGGTCATGGGAGAAATAGAAGCAAATCAGACTGAGGAAATTTTGAACCTTGGTAAACAAAACAAAAAACCCAGAAAAGAGCAAGCACAAAGAACAATTTTCAGAGTACTGTACAGCCATAACAAGGGAAAAAAACAGAGTGATGTATCAAAGCAAAATGCTTTTTTCTGTATGTACCTTCAGGAAGCCTGAACTCCACAAAACCCAAGCTGTCAAAAGGAATTCTGTGCTGCCTGACTAGCCAGAATTAGGCATTAAATATAATGTCAAAATAATCTATTATTAGAATAGAATTCCAACATCACAGAGCTCTGTTGTTACATGGCACCAAGCTGATTCTGACTTACAACAGTGATATGAAGTAGTGACATCCAAACTGTTATGTCATTAAAAGCCCTGGTCAGGGTTTGAACAAGGCCTTGATTCCTTTATTAAGTCAATCTATCTTATATTTGGTCTTCCTTTTTTCTTGCTGTATTCTACTTTTTCCAGCATGATTATCTTTTCCAATATATTTTATCTTGACATGATATACCAAAAGAATGGTAATCTCAGTTTAGTCATTTTTGGTTCCAGAAAGAGTCCACTCATGATTTGATTTGGCACACATTTACCCTCTCAGTACTGTGTTGACTATATTCAGTTATATATTCAGTCCAGACCTTTGACACTCATAGCAAATTTCCCCATCTTATAGGAGTTAGAAAATTAGTCTAGAGCTCATCAGAGGAAAACAATACCCCTGAAATATATATTTTTTTAAAAAAATGAAAATGTTGAATAATGTGGTACGAATCAAACCAGGAAATTAAGGGTTAAGCTAAGGGCTCCAAATGAACAGTTTTTAAATCAACCAATCAGGGAGCTACTTGGTTTTCCTCTCCTGTGTCTTTAACTGGAATCCTTTTCAGCGAATGGTTGTTATGAGTTCTCAAGCTATACGGACAGAGTTTGCATGTTTCCCACTGTTCTGTTGTAAATTCCAGCTGGATCACTTAAACCTGGCAGAGGTCCCATTCAATGTTATATCAAACCTCAGTATGTGAGCACCAAATTATACAGTAAAGCCACCAGTTCTGTTTAAATTAAGTCACTCATATGTCTCTATTTATTTATTTATTTTGGAGATAGCCAAAGGTTGCTTGGACAACCAACTCTACATTTAACCTCCTGTGACTGGCTCTCCTCTCATTATAGTTGTGTCTAATTTACTCTGCTAACCTTATCTAAAATGCACTTTCAACAGTTCACATGACTTCAGAAGAATTTTTTGAGCAAAAATAGAAAATTGTCACCAAATTAATGGCAAAAAGTCAGGATTCTAGGTGCGGGTGGGCAAATATTTTTCAGGGTGGGCAACAAAGCCTCTTTTCAATGCATTCCTATGGGAAACCACACCTTGCCAGGATAGGCAAACTGCTAATTCAGGGTGGGCCAAGCCCACTCTGGCCTCCCTCTGACTATGGAGCGAAAAAAGTATTTGGCTTTTCAAATGTGGAGTGTGTTTCTTGGAACTTTATTTTTAACTAAAGATCTTGGGGCTTTTAATAACTGTTGATGTTGTTTTGTGCTATTGTGCCATTACAGACTTTTTGCAAGTATAATAAGGCTTTCAAGGTATGACATTTAATATATTGCACACTTACGCAGTGAATTTCCATGGCCAAAACAGGAAGTCAAACACAGGTCTCCTGAGTCCTAGTCCTTTACTTTGTCCACTTCACCACATTGGGTATAGCTAGTCTGGAGGGTCTTTGTCTTTTTCTGTTTCTCTCTCCATCCAAAACTCTGTTATGCCATGCTTGATCACAAATCCTGAAGCATGCAGGATTATATTTTAGTGGCCCATTAAAATATTACACAATCCTGATTATAAATGTGATTGGTAATTATTTTAATATGCATATGTATACATTTCAATGCACAGAAAAAAGTATCTGCTTCCAATCATTCGTCTACAGTTACCTGTTAACACAGGTAAGTGCCAGTATTTACAACATTTCAGGTATACAAACAGTTATATATAAATGTATGTAGCATTGCTAAAAACTATTGTACCATACAAATAAAAAATATTAACTGATCTTTTGATGTACTTTGGGGAAAGATGGGTCAGAATTAAACTGACCAAACTGTTATATGGTAATGCATGGCCATTAATTATTTGCCTTCAGATTTCATTTTACTAATGGTGGGCTTCATGTTAGTCTTATTCTGTGTTTTACTGCTATCTTACTTGAGTATTTTATTTTGCCAATATCTTGTATCTGATTTGTTTTAGTGCAATTTACTGAGGATGGGTTTTTCCTTAGTTTTATAGTAAGCCGTTTGAGATTATTTGTTTTCAAATAGTGACAAGTAAAACAAATAATATCAGCAATAAAATGTTTCAGTGACTCCTATCTCCCAAGAAGAATACATAACATGCTTTAATAGCCATTTCCCACAATTCTTTCCATGGTTTCTCATTTTTATTTCTCTGATTATAGTGAAAGAGCAACTACATTTAAAAATAATGCAGTAAATGCTCCCAAATTGGGAGTGGGAAATGTTGAACTTTGTTTGTCCTCCGGAAGCCCGCCTAAATGTACCTTGTTTTGTAACGGTCAAATCACTGTGTATATATAGAGGCCACCCCTGAACATAGTCCTCAGTCCGAAGTATGAGCTGAATAAAGAATCACTGAGTTTAACCCGATCCTGCTGGTTAGAGTACTTCTTGTTCCGAATGCAACATCCCCTGAGTGGGCAATTTGATCTTGTTCAGCCCTTCCTGCCTCTCGGGAAGACCCACCAGATTCAGAGACTGTTGGACCTCAGACAGGCATTTGGGCTGGTCACCTTTCCCAGGAGAGGGAAGCAGCTGCAGATGATAAGGGTAAACACATGAGGAAGGGAGTGGAGGGGCCAAAAAGAATGGAGGAACAGAGTTGGGAGGTAGCCAGACATGGGTTCTAAGGAGGTAATAGTGACTAAGACCAGGAACAATATTGGCTGATGCCATAGAGGAACTCTTGTCTGGCTGAGGACTTCTTCAAGTGTGTTCTCCAGAGGGACTTGTGGACAAGGGTTCTTGTGGAGTTATAGAGCCCTAAGGGGATGGTGAGGGCTTGTACTACTCTGAGACCCTGGCAAAAGCACCTGATATGCCTGGCCTGCCACCAGCAACTTACTTCTCCACTCCAACCTCTAGTCAGTCCCCCAATCCCAATGCAGTAGAGTTACTAGAGGCACCCAAACCAACACTCAAACCAGCACAGGAAGCTGCAGCATTTGCAGGAAGGGTCAATCTTGATCCACAGCTAGGGACAGCAATGAACTACAAGCCCTCACTGGATGGAGTAAGGACATATAGAAGGAATTTTGTCAATTCCCAATTTCTTGCTCCACCTGACCCCAGTAAATTGTAACTAGAGGTCCAAAACAAACTGAGCCAACAAAGTGACTAGAGACTGAAATTTGGTCCCACAGATGTTTCATTTGGAGCAGAGGCTTGATGTTTGGGGAAACTTGGATGTAACCCATGTCTTTGTCCCAATAAATACAGAGTTGCCTCAACATTCAGGACTTAATGAATATCTGAATGGAGAAGTGTCTGCCCATTGCCCCTACTCTTTGAGGTTTGGTAACACTCAGAAGATGTAACTATACAGCTGTTACAGAAATTCTGTAACTATATGAGCTTTAAAAAACTGAATAATTGAACAGATGCACAAAAAGAAATGTTGCATATATACAAATTGACTGGTCATAATGGACAGAAATGTGAATTGTATAGGAGATGCCAGTAAAAAGTGGATTGTCAGTGCAAAATAATGTATACTTATTATCAATGACAATGATCACTATTTATTTAACTGCCAGAGTACAAAAGATAGCAGTTTTATTAAAAGGTTTATTCCTTTGGAACTTTTGTTGATGAAAGAAGTAAGATCTGTATGTTTTTCCTTAGGTTCCTGCTCTCTCGGGTACTTGAAATTGTTTCTTAAAATTTACTTTGTGAGACAAGAAATTTGACTCTTCAGCTTGACACTGAATAAAAAGCAAAGAATACATGGTGCTGACAGGATTGGGAGATGACAATTATTGGCTACTACCATTTGAGGGTTTTATTGGCAGGTGAAAGAAAAGGAGACCTGAGATTTTACTGTTGAGGAAATGTGTAAGGTCAATATTGGCTGATGGCAAGAAAGGTTAAAACCAGCTCCAGATTGCAACTTCTAATGTGAGATAAATTCACAGGAATGTGTTATTTATTTGGCAGTGGCTCTCTAAACAACCAAACTGCAGCAGGCATCCACAGAAATATTCAATAAAGACCTCTATGTTGTCGTAACAGGAAACACATTTATAATGGAATAAGTTTTTGTGGACTGAAGTGGAAACCGTTTTGTCAAACGCATTGTTTTGTTCTTAACTGGCAGATAACTGCTTCCCTTCTCCCTATTTATAAACAACAAAACCAAAAATTAATGAAAATCAAATGGTTCTTAATAAGTTCTTTTGTCATTCCCTTATATTGAGCCGAAAGACGGAGAAGATTAAATCTCAAACCCATTCCTTATCCTGATATTCAGACAGCTGAATACTGAGATACACTTTTAGGTGAGGGTGGGACAGGGAGGTGGGCAGGGTGGGGAGGTGGCCTCCCCCTCCCACGATGACACCCCGAGGGGAGGGTTCAGGGTACGGTACTTTGGGGTGATAGGGGGACCCGGGAGAGTCTGACATGGCTCCTCCTCCTCCCTGCCCCTGGCTTCAGAGGCTCTTTCTCCTCTTCTTCAAGGCTCCTGGTCACACCCATAGTGCAAGGAGAGGAGGAGGAAGTGGGAGGGGAGGGGCAGGGGCGGGGCAGGGAGCTGGGTGTGGCCAACCAACTTTGTTACTGGTACAGGCGATCCAGTGCGAACCGGCTGGTGCCCACCACTGACAATGACTATGTTTATTAAATGCTGGTCTTTGCTGTACCCACACCCCAATAATGACACGGACACGTTTATTGGATTGAAAATTGGGCCACTTTTATTGAGATTCAAAATGAAACCTACCTTAACAATGGTTAAGGATCAAATGGGCCGAAATAGCACTGGTAAGGGGCAAATCCAATTAGAATCTTAATGAATTGCATATCACAGCTTGTTACTGTGGCAACAAGGTGTGAGCCTCTGTCAACAATCTGCTTCTGAAGAAGCGTGTTGTTGACCCCATCTGGATATTATCCTAACTAATTTAGTTGGCTGGCCATACAAGTTTGGCTAACCTTGTCCTCCCTATGGCCAACCAACTGGATTTGCCCTATTAAATAGTAATGCAGTTGCCCCTTACCAGTGCTATCTGCCACACGGGGAGGAGTTCACCGATTCACCGCCCCACCCTGACCGTACATGGTCAACAGGCCCGTTTGTAAGGATGATAAGAAGAGGTCCATCCCTCCAGCTGACAAATGCACACCGTCACCGCGATACAGACTGAGGTCTTGTATGCGGATCAGGGGGTGTGGGACAACAGTCCCCAAGGCGTTAGCATAAAGAAAACAGGCCACTGCCCTGTTGACTGACCTGCGGGCCCGGTCAACACCATGTGGGTCAATCCCACCCCGATAGTACACACGAGGCACCATCTAGGACCAAATGATCCACAACCGTGGCCAGGACTGAACCAACAGGGCAAGATATCTGCAGATGGCACACATCAAGTCCAAACCTGTGACCTGGGCCAAATCATTCCCGCCCAGGTGGATGATGAGGACATCCGGGGGACATTGGTCGCCCATGGACTTGATAAACAGAAGGAAAGACTGCCAACGCATACCGCGGAAGCCGAACCATCTGAGCAGCGCCACTGCGCCGATGCCTATGTGTGTTCCCCAGGAAGTGGATGCCACATGGTGGGCGGCCCAGTAGACATAGCTGTGCCCAACAATCCACGCCCTCATGGGTGTATGGGAACATGCCGGAGCTGAAAGAAAGGAAAAAGAAAGGTGCACGAGCAAAGTGCTACTGGGGCAGTGGCCGCACATAGGAACGAAAGCGCTCGGAACCCCACCTCCCCATGGACCATATGGCATCCTTGGGATAACCATACGCCGCTGCAGTTGATGCTGCACCAATGCGGAAGGAATGGGTGCCGAAGCGCACCCCTGCAAGGCCCAACCCCACCAAAGCGTTACCAGTAACACGCCAAAACTGATACCTGGTCAACGGGGATGAATCCCGATGACAAAAAAGGGGGGCCGGCCTGCTGCCACGAATAGCCAAGAAGGCACCAAGAGCTCCAACGGGGCAAATTACAGGATTACTACACCTGTACAGCATAAGAACATAAGAACATAAGAACAGCCTTGCTGGAACAGGCCACAGCCCATCCAGTCCAGCATTCTGTCTCACACAGTGGCTCACCATTTCCTTCAGGGTATTCCCAAGGAGATGCCTTCACCTGCTTAGGATTCCCTGGAAATGATATTGAGAGATATCCTGCCTATCTCTCCAACCCGCAGGTTGTCCTTAAGTATCCATAATTATAGCCATTGATACTCTTGTCCTCCATGAACTTGTCTAATCCTTTCTTAAAGCTTTCAAGACTGACAGCTGTCACCACTTCTTCTGGCAGGGAGTTCCATAGACCAGTAATCCTCTGGGTGAAAAAGTACTTTCTCTTATTTGTTTGAGAACTAGTACCCAAAAGTTTCATGGAGTGTCCCCTAGTTCTAGTGTTATGCGATAGGGAAAACAGTTTTTCCCTATCGCATGAGCAAGCTGCCCCGGCTGAGCTGATCGGCCTTGGAAAAATGGATGGACAGACACACCAACTCATGGATCATGGATACATCAGACAGCTCTAGAGCCCTGCGAGATGCATCGCTGCAGGACCCCATGACCAGCTCACTAATCCTGAGAGCGCCGAAGAAGGCGATCGTGGTAGCAGCATGGAACAGGCAAGCCTCGTACTGATCCCTGCAAACCACCCACCAAGTCCCAGCCAGGCACAGGAGAAGATCAGGGAAAATAGGCTGCCGGGAGTCAGGGTGAGGACCACGTTCACGGGTCCATCCCTCCAAAACCCGACGGACCTTGAAATCCGAAGTGGCATCGAAAAGGCCATTGACCTTCGCATAAAAAGCCAATGCAGAGAGACGGCCTGCAATGGTTCTAGGTGCCAATCCCTGGGAATGAAGGTGTACCATAAACTGCAATAGGTGTTCAACCGGGACAGGCCGACAGAGAAGGAGGGAAGCCTCGTGGTGAAACGCCTCAAAGGCTCTGTGCGTGAGAGTGTACGCCTTACGGGTACTGCTAGCTAGCGACAGACCGATGGCCTGGTTCACCTCTCCTTGCCAAAACTCCACATCTCGGCCGGGAGTGTCAAAGGCAGGTCATCAGCCTCCGGCGCCAGAGTCCGGAACCGATCTATCTGTAGGTGAGACAAAGTGTCAACAATATCATTATTGATACCCGGGACGTGTCTGGCCTTAAACATTATGTTGCAGCGCAACGCACACAACACAAAATGGTGGACAAGGGCCATGACCCAAGGTGAATGGGATGTCTGGGAATTTACTATGTGGACAACAGCTGCATTGTCACACCAAAAATGAACCTCTGAGTTAGCCCAGGAGTCTCCCCAGAGCAGGAGTGCACTCAGTATAGGAAAAAATTCCAGGAAGGTAAGGTCCCTGAGCACATCCCTGCCCTGCCAAAACTCCGGTCACTTGCCATATGACCAGTGACCGTCAAAGTACAAACCGTAGCCAAACGCTCCGGACACATCCGACTGGACCTGGAAAACAGGTGCTGCGACGTGCGTGCTCAGCACGCCAAAAAGAAACCCCATTGAATTCAGATAGGAACTCCAACCACATCCTGAGGTCATCCCTAGTGCCCCTTGTCAGCCGAACCCTGTGGTGCTTCCTGGATAAACCAACCATGGCATCGCATAAGCGCCTGGCAAAAGCCCGGCCGGGTGCGATGACCCTGCACGCGAAGTTGAGGTACTCATGAAGCACCTGAAGGTCGTGAAGTGATGCCCTACATTTGGCCAATAGGGTCCGGATAGCCTCTGAAATGCGAGCTATCTTGTCCACCGGCAACCTGGAAGTCTGGGCCACAGTGTCAATTTCGATCCCCAGAAAAACCAAGGTAGTGGCAGGACCTTCAGTCTTTTCAGGAGCCAATGGCACACCCAATTCTGCCATAAGCTCCTGAAATGTGGACAACAGGTGTGCACAGGCACCCGAGCCCGCTGCAGCCCCAAACAAAAAATCGTCCAGGTAGTGCACGACTGATTGAGCCCCTGAGCGACGGATGAAGGCCCAATGCAAGAATGAACTGAAACGCTCAAATGCCGAGCAAGAAACAGAGCATCCAAAAGGCATGGCCTTGTCCACAAAATACTGGCCCTGAAAATAGAAACCCAGCAACTCGAAATCGTCCAGGTGGACAGGCAAGAGGTGGAAAGCCGACTTTATATCACACTTGGCCAATAGTGCACCCGGCCCACAGGTATGTACCATGCCGAGTGCCTGGTCAAACGAAGTGTACCGGACAGAGCAAAGTTCGTCCAGTATAGCATCGTTCACAGAACTGCCAGCCGGGTATGACAAATGGTGAATCAAACGGAATTCACCCTGAACTTTTTTAGGAACCAAACCAAGGGGAGAAACTTTTAAATTGGGAAAAGGAGGCACATCAAAGGGACCCATCCTTCCTGCACCTCCTTAAATATCTTACTCCTTGCCACATGCTCCATACCCCACAATGAATCCAAATTTGGGGCACTCTGCGGCAAGCGCACCCCCACAAAAGTGATGCAGAACCCTTCTGAAAAACCGGCCCGAATGTACTCCGCGTCCGCCCGTTTAGGGTAAACACGCAGCCATCTGTCCAAAACCTCTAGCTTAATTGGGGAGGAGGCCTTTTTGAGCAGGCACTGAGTCTGCGTTGGGCTGGCTGGTACCCTGTTGTCCCCTGCCCCTTCCCCTGGGCCCACCTGCTCTGGTGCACACGGTGGCCGAGTGTGGGCCAGAACAGATTGTACATTCGTGCCTATACCTACACTGCCTACGGGAACATACGGCCGCAGACGAGAAGTTCCAGCACAACAGGCGGGCTGGAACCCCCTGCCCTGCTGGCTGGTGGGGTGATTGTGCAGGGCTGGGCCACTGGACAGCGTGGCTGGAATGGTACTGATCACCCATGGCCGGGCGGGGCGGGGTCATATAGTACAACCACAAAAGTTGGTTGGGCTCATCCCAATGCATCTCCGGGTGAAGCGCGGCCCACATATGAATTCTTCATTGGACGCCAGCCACGCCTGACCCGGAAAGTCCACGTATGCTCGATAAATAATATTGAGATATTGGAACAGTGGGATAGCCAAGTCCGTTGGGCCCTCAAGAATACCACCGCATAAATAAGGTAGGCGGGCAACCAGTTGGCCCAAGTGCGTGGTGGCTTGCGGCGATGGGACAATTCCTTGTCCTTGTTGTCCTCTCTGTCTTTTTCTTCTTTGGTGGGTTCCCTGTTCAACAAGCTGAACAGGTCCACATACTCCCTGTGCCAGATCTTGTCTCTGGTGGCAGGGAGGAGGTGGTCACCCAATGGCAGGACAACCCAGGCGTCGGCAAGGAAACAGTAGGGACAGTATGGTAGCTGGTGTTGACCGGCAGGCCATAAGGACAGGCAGAAGTGCCTGCTGGCAGAAAGCCAGGAGGCAAAGGTGGGTAAGGAAGCCCCCATCCCCCATGGGGAGGAGACCTGGCCGACACCTGCTGCTCGGCGGGTGCAGGGGCAGGCTGGGCCAGCCAAGGCCATGTAAACTGAGACAGAGGGGTGGTAGCAGGCACGTGTGTTGAGTTAACTTGACCATTATACTCACCAGGTGCTACCCCCCCCCAGCCGCCCCCACCGGGGGTTCCGGTTGAGCAGGGGCGCCGGAGCACAGGACCGAAGTAGAGCTCACCCCAGCTGGAACTGAAGATGGGTCAACTGTCCCACAGTCTGGACAGGAGGACCAGGCCATGGGATGCCGGCAGGCGCAGTAAGCAAAGCTGCCTCCAGCCGTGCCAGCTGCCAGTCGGCGGAGGCGGGGGCTTGGGGGCCGGCGAAGGCAGCCGGACAGTTAGTGGGCCATCCGGCCCCTGCCCAAGGCAGGAGGCTGGCGGCGCACTCGAGGGCCGCAAAGCGGCCCTCAAAAGAACTGTGGCCCGGGGCCAGAGCAACCGGTGGAGGTGGCAGGCCCGGGGCCTCAGGAGGTGGAGACCGCGTGAGCGGAGGCGTGGGCCCTGCTGGCGGAGTACCGCCAAGAGCCCCCTCAATGGGAGGAGCAGATGGGCCGCTTCCGGCTGGCAGGCAGGCTGCTGCCCAATGAACCCTCCGGCTCAGAGGGGGTGCTAGGTCGGGCACCGGGGAAGGATCCCCATGGCCTCGTGGCTGGGCCGGCGCCCATGATTGGTGTGGCGCCTGTGTGCCAACATGTGCGGCCTTGGGCACCTTCTTCTTTGGCGCCATGGTGGCGCTGAAGTGCATGAGGCCGGAGACCGCCGCTGGGAACAAGGGGGTGCATGAGGTGCGCAAGCTACCCACGGCCCAAACCTGTTCCCGGGCAAGGGCCAGCGGAGGAGGAGGAGACACGGGTCTGGACCCGATCCAAGGCCAGTGCCCGCAAAGAAGATGCCCGCGAGGGGCAACAACGCCGTCCAAAGCCCGCTCCCGGGCTGAAGACAGGCGGCGGAATTGGCTGGGACAATTGGGATGAGATCGTGCCCGGGGCCCAGCCGATTTGAAGGAGCAGGGCCGTTGGCTCGGCCACCCCTTATAAAGGGGTGGCCGGCCACACCCCAACTCCATTTTGCTGTGCCTGTGCCTTCCCATCTTCATGTCACTATGAAAAACAAACACAAAGCATGATGAGATTTTCTGCTGTAAGCTAAACAATATATACCCATCTATGGTTAAGTGGTTAAGACACTGAACTCACTGACTGGAAGGTTGGAGTTCGATTCCCGGGTACTGCATGATGGAGTGCGTTTCTGTCTCTGTCCCATCTCCTGCCAACTATGCAGTTCAAAAGCAAGAAATTGCAAATACAGTACATAAATAGGGACAACTTTGGTGGAAAGGTAAACAGTGTTCTGTGTATTCCGGTGTTGAGGCATGCCTGCCTCATGTCCATGGAAACTTTTGCGGATGCAGACAGCGCTGGCTCTTTGGCTATAAACAGAGATGAGCACTGAATCCCAGAGTCGGATACAACTGGCTTTTGAGCAAGGGCGACCTTTACCTTACTGTAAATTCAATGATAGGATTCTGGGCATCTAATTCCAGCATGTGTCATAATTCACTAATTTATTGTGCTCTCTTACACGTGGCATGATATGAACTTGTGGATAGTAAACAAATTGTTTCAAATATTTAGTTTTGCACAGATTGTATAGACAAAATGTATAAAAGGACTGGGAGGACAGATATAAAATATTTCCTCAATGTTTTTCCAATGAGACACAAGAGAACTATTTTACCCAATTACATACAGGAACTCTGAAGCAGTGAAGAAATCAACCACAAGCTTCTAAAGCATGATCTACAACCTCAGTTATAAGATCATTCATCCTTTTGTAGTTCAAGGCTTCCAGAAGACTGAACATCACACTCTCAATCTGTCTTTCTCTACTGTTAATAGAAAGAAACCTTATGCCTCTTTCCTGACACGGTGTACTCCCAAGTGCTTGCTAAAAGTTACAGTGTCAGAACTTGTACTGAACCAGAGATGACAGAATTACTTCCCCTTAATTTGCATGTGACTATTAAAAGAAAGCAGTAACCCATACACAACAGGTTTGGGAGGGACATATTCCTGTCCTTAGCCCACCTAAAGCAGGGCTGTTGAAAATAGGAAAAAGACATAGCAACATTTTTGACTAGATTCATGTATGGTATACAGCAATTGTAACTACTGTCCTTTCCCTTCCAACCCAAAATGAAGGGGTAGCACACAGAGAAATTTAGTGTAAACTTAGGCCACAACTTTATTTAAATTTTCATAAATCCCCAGACCTGTGAAGGGGCCTATTAGTGTCAACCCAGTGCTTGAACAGGCAAATTCCTCTTCACCTCTCTAACCTGGACTGGCAAATCTTCAAGCCCTGAGCAGTGCTGATCTTTGCAAGCTACTGCACAGGCCGGCTGTGTCAGGGAGACATCATTTTGACCATTTCCAACTCTATTTGCGGGAGTGGATGTTGGTCATATCACAACGCTGTCCCATGGTGTTTCTAGCATGCCCCACTGATTCGCACAAATCATGTTGAGCTTACAGTCTTCACCTTGTCCAAAAACATCCAGAGAGATTCACCTCTACCACCCTAACCCCGCACTACCAGCCATATTACTGTTGTGAACTATTTAAAGATGGCACCCCTAGGAGCCCTCATTGTCTTGCAACACAAAGGTGGGATAGGCAAAAAGTGAACTGGAATTCTTTCTTAAACCTGCCAATAGGGAAATGAAGCCCAAAAATTCCCATCCAACCCCTAAACACTCAGGCCTGCAGGGCAGGTTGACTGGCCATCTGAAATAATTGCGAAGAGGCTGTACAGAAGGTGAGATGGGCTTAAAGAGTTATGTAGCTGTTATGTATGTACAATGTTGCTTTAAGAAATGTATGAATGTAACCTGACCACAATTACAATGTAGCACAGCTGTTAAAGGAACGCGAGTTAGCTGCCCATAGAGGGCAGCTGCGAGCGTTCAACTCACATGGTTCTCATTCCTCAAAACACCGGCAGCCGCGGGAACTCTCCCGCACTATCAAACAACTACAGAAGAGGGGCGTGACTTGGGACGACGTCACGCCGGTAGCAACCAATGAGCTACCATGCAGCAAGATTCAAATGTATTGTACTACTGTATATAATGTGAGGTACCTCCGCCATTACCACATGTTCATATTGATCATCAACCAATAAACCTGTGTTAGTCCTCACTGCGACTCCTTCTATGTCTTCCGTGAAAGACACTAAATTGGCGACGAGGATGGGATTGATGGCGAATCCCAAGGTCAAGCCTTACCAGTTCGATGTCAGCGAGCCCGAACAATGGGAGCTCTACGAGTGCCAGTTTCGGCATGCGATGGAAGCCGCGGGCGTCGACGCGAAAATGCGCTCCCACTTCCTGGCCCAGGAGGGACCGGCCACGCTGCGTATCCTGATGACCCTGGTGGCCCCCCGGAAGGTGGACGAGGTGCCCATCGAACGCATCCTGGAGAGGTTGGGCGAGCATTTCCAGCCGCCCATCTCAATCTTCCCAGCCCGGGTCGCGTTCCACAGGCAAGACCAGCGACCGGGCGAATCTGTGTCCGCCTACGCGGCGGCCCTCAGGCTTGCAGCGGTGCACTGCCAGTGGGATGACATGGACCAGGCCCTCCGAGACCGCATGTTGTGTGGTCTGAGGGACGAGGAGCTCCAGAGGAAGCTGATGACCCGCGACCACCGCCTCACGTTCAACAAGGTACTGCGGGAGGCCCAAGCGGCCGAGGCGGCCAGGAGCGGGGTCAGAGTGTTCAAGTCCCGAGGGGCCACATCCAAGAGGGCCAAGTCACCAGTACAGGCGGCCCGGCGTACATCAGCGAAGACGGCCTGGCGGGCCCCCAAGCCGCCCGCCAGCACACCAACGTCATCCGAGGAGTCGTCCACGAAGGCGGACCCCTACTCCAGCGAGGACGACGACATCCAGAGGATCAAGAAGCGAGGGGAGAAGCGGCAGACCCTCCGCCATTGCCACATGTTCATATTGATCATCAACCAATAAACCTGTGTTAGTCCTCACTGCGACTCCTTCTATGTCTTCCGTGAAAGACACTAAATTGGCGACGAGGATGGGATTGATGGCGAATCCCAAGGTCAAGCCTTACCAGTTCGATGTCAGCGAGCCCGAACAATGGGAGCTCTATGAGTGCCAGTTTCGGCATGCGATGGAAGCCGCGGGCGTCGACGCGAAAATGCGCTCCCACTTCCTGGCCCAGGAGGGACCGGCCACGCTGCGTATCCTGATGACCCTGGTGGCCCCCCGGAAGGTGGACGAGGTGCCCATCGAACGCATCCTGGAGAGGTTGGGCGAGCATTTCCAGCCGCCCATCTCAATCTTCCCAGCCCGGGTCGCGTTCCACAGGCAAGACCAGCGACCGGGCGAATCTGTGTCCGCCTACGCGGCGGCCCTCAGGCTTGCAGCGGTGCACTGCCAGTGGGATGACATGGACCAGGCCCTCCGAGACCGCATGTTGTGTGGTCTGAGGGACGAGGAGCTCCAGAGGAAGCTGATGACCCGCGACCACCGCCTCACGTTCAACAAGGTACTGCGGGAGGCCCAAGCGGCCGAGGCGGCCAGGAGCGGGGTCAGAGTGTTCAAGTCCCGAGGGGCCACATCCAAGAGGGCCAAGTCACCAGTACAGGCGGCCCGGCGTACATCAGCGAAGACGGCCTGGCGGGCCCCCAAGCCGCCCGCCAGCACACCAACGTCATCCGAGGAGTCGTCCACGAAGGCGGACCCCTACTCCAGCGAGGACGACGACATCCAGAGGATCAAGAAGCGAGGGGAGAAGCGGCAGACCCACGAACGGCAGGACCGCTGCTGCGACGGTTGTGGGGCGTCCCACGACCGCACGAGGTGTCCGTTCCAAAAGGCCGAGTGTCACAACTGCGGCCGAAAGGGACACATCGCCCGAGTATGCAGGCGCGGGCGAGTCGAGGACAAGGGCAGTTCCAGCCATTCCCAGATGCACCAACGGAAGGCGGCCGGCACCAGGAAGGTCTCAGCCAACTACAGCGAGGAAGGCGTGAACCGCGTGGGCCTGGAGCACCGGCGGTTTTTCGTAGAGGTACTGTTGCAGGGGTTCCCAGTGAGGATGGAGATAGACTCGGGGTCATCTTATTCCATCCTGTCCCAAAAAGAGTTCATGCGCATTCCCCCAGATAAGTGGCCCAAACTGCGGGCCATGAAGTCACACCTACGGGACGTGCAGGGAAATGGGATCCCAGTGTTGGGAGTGGGGAACTTCAAGGTGAAGTTCAAGAACTACTCCGAGAAACTGCCCCTAGTGGTCCTCAAGGGGGGGAGGTGCTGCCTTTTGGGAATGCAGTGGTTTGCTCCCCTGGGAATCGAACTGTCCGGCATTAACGCCATCGAGACTGACCCAATGCGGGCATTGTGCAATGCACACCCGGACGTTTTCAAGAAGGGGCTCGGGAAATACAAGGGGCCCCCGGTTTCCTTTGAGCTGGACCCAGAAATCCGGCCCATCCGCCTCAAGCCAAGGAGAGTGCCCTTCGCCCTCAAGGACAAGATCGAGGCGGAACTGGACAAATTGGTGGGGCAGGGGATTTTGGTTCCAGTTGAGTTGGTGGAGTGGGAAACGCCGATTGTTACAGCCCTTAAGGCAAACGGGGAGGTCAGGATTTGTGCGGACTATAAATGTACGATAAATAAGGCCATTCGGCCAAATGCATACCCGGTGCCCGTGGTCAGCCACTTGCTGGCCACACTACATGGGGGGAGGTGTTTTGCCAAGCTAGATCTGGCCCAGGCATACCAGCAGCTCTCTGTAACCCCGGCTGCTGCCGCCGCACAAACAATCGTGACGCACAAGGGGGCGTTTAAGGTAACGCGCCTTCAGTTTGGCGTGAATTCGGCCCCCGGAATTTTCCAGTCCCTCGTGGAACGCCTTTTAAAGGGGCTTCCTGGCGTCCTCCCATACTTCGACGACGTGTTGATAACGGCGGGGAGCGAATTAGAGTTAGCAAAGAGGCTAGATGGGGTCCTCTCGGTGTTCGAGAGGGCAGGACTTCGATTGAGGAGGGACAAATGTGTATTCTTTGCGAGGGAGGTCGAGTTTCTAGGTTTTAAGGTAACCCCGGATGGGATCAAACCCTCTGAGTCCAAGGTTGCGGCCATAAAAAACGCCCCTCGCCCCACCGCGAAACCGGAGCTGCAGTCATTTCTAGGGCTCCTAAATTTCTATCATTCCTTCCTGCCTCGGAAGGCATCGGTCGCAGAGCCACTGCACGCGCTACTTAAAAAGGACGCGGCTTGGCGGTGGGGGGACAGGCAGGAGAAAGCGTTCAAGGAGCTTAAGACGTTCCTATCCTCGGATGCTGTCCTGACCCACTTCGATCTGAAAAAACCAGTGGTTTTAGTCTGTGATGCGTCCCCAGTGGGGGTGGGGGCGGTCCTGTGCCACGTGTTGGAGAGCGGGCGGGAAGCCCCCGTGGCATACTACTCAAGGTCCCTCTCGAAGGCCAAGCGCAATTACGCACAAACAGATAGGGAGGCCCTGGCCATAATCACGGGAATGAAGAAGTTCCACGATTTCCTATACGGCCGCAAGTTTATGGTAGTGACGGATCACAAACCACTTCTGGGGATCTTCACTACCGGCAAACCCACCCCGCAAATTCTATCCCCCAGGATGCTGTGTTGGGCCATCTTCCTCAACGCATACCTTTATGAGCTGGTCTATTGCCCAGGGAAGGAGATCTCCCATGCGGACGCACTGTCCCGATCTCCCCTCCCTAGTTTAGGGGATCCCGCATGCGAGGTGGAGCAGGACCACCAAGTCCTGCTAATCGAGTCCCTCGACTCACCCCCCATCGTCCCGGCCGACCTCGCCAAGGCCACGGTGGCCGACAAGATACTGGCCCTAGTTAGTTCCTGGGTTAGGAAAGGGTGGCCCACTACTCCCCCGGAGGAGCATTTCAAGCCATTTTTCAGGCACAGAGTGGAACTTTCCCTGGAAAGGGGCTGTCTACTCTGGGGCCAATGGGTAGTCATCCCAGAGAAGCTGAGGGCTAAGGTACTGAAGCTACTGCATACCAGTCACCCCGGGATCGTGCGCTCCAAGGCTCTGGCCAGGAGTTTCTTTTGGTGGCCCCAGATAGACGGGGATATAGAATGTTTAGTGGGCACGTGTGAGAGCTGCCAGAGCTCTTGGCCCGAGGAGTCCCGGTTACCCCATAGGGAATGGGACACAACCCGCGGGCCATGGTCCCGGATTCATGTCGACTTCGCTGGCCCTTTCCGCGGGTCCATGTTTCTGCTGGTAGTCGACTCCTACTCCAAGTGGTTGGAGGTAATCCCCATGAACAGCACTTCCTCTGTGGCAACCATTAAACAGTTGCGCAAGCTTTTTGCCTGTTTCGGCCTGCCAGACGTCCTTGTTAGCGATAACGCTAGTACCTTCACGTCTGCAGAATTCAAGACGTTCATTGAGAGAAACGCCATCAGGCACATTACCGCTGCCCCTTTTTACCCCACCACAAACGGTCAGGTAGAGCACCAAGTGCGCACTACGAAAGACGCACTGTGGTGCATTGGTCCCGGTGAGTTGAACCTTCACCTGTGTCAGTTCCTCATCTGCTACAGGACAACCCCCCCTAGCTTCAGGTTTTTCCCCAGCCGAACTCCTCATGAGGAGGCGTCCGGTAACACTTTTTGACCGGATGGATCCGTCCAGGGTGGAGGATGAAGGGAGAAATATAAACATAGGGGAAGAGAGCTCCAAAAGTTTTTCGGTAGGGGACCCGGTTCACTGCAGGAACTACGCGGCCTCGGGGCCAGCGTGGGTACCAGGGACGATTGTTGAGCAAACGGGGCCGGTATCCTACAGGGTCGAGACTAGCTCAGGGCTACTCTGGAGAAGCCATGCCGACCAGCTCACAAGGCGAGTCACCAGTGAGGGGGAATCAGCGTTAGGACCCTCCCCCACCCGCGTTACCCAAGGGGGAGACACGGCGGCACCCGCGGATACAAATGCATATCCTCGGTTCTCAGCCGCAGAGGAGGATACATTGGAGGAGAGGGATGAATTTGATTATGAGTTGCAGTACCAGGGGGGTGTCGCGGAGTTGCCCCCCACCCGTCCTAGCGAGAAGAGGGGTTTCAGTTCAGCCCCTGGTACTTCCAGTCCCCCTAGCCCTTTTGTTTTAGAATATACCATAGCTCCAGCTCCCCGGAGACAAACACCCCCAAGACAGGCAATGGGGGGAGTCCGCCCACCACAGTCTCTAGAACTCCCGGGCAGGTAACGGGGGGTGGCGAGGCCATGAGGGCCTCTTCGTCAGTCCCGAGATTCGTACTGGGGGGGACCCCAAACTCCTCAAACGGTAGGCAGGGATTCACTTCCCAACTGTTCATTCCATTCCCGTCCCCCAATGCAAGGTTACCGCAGACTCCACACCGAGCCACTAATGAGTCCCCCCTTTCCGTTGCAGGACAGGACTCCGCGGAACCAGGAGCCTCCGGCTCCCCTGTGTTAAGTCAAGCGGCCGCACGCCCCAGGCGCACGTGCGGCAAGCCACAATGGTTGAGGGACTTCGTCCCATCCTAGGGGGGAGGGATGTTATGTATGTACAATGTTGCTTTAAGAAATGTATGAATGTAACCTGACCACAATTACAATGTAGCACAGCTATTAAAGGAACGCAAGTTAGCTGCCCATAGAGGGCAGCTGCGAGCGTTCAACTCACATGGTTCTCATTCCTCAAATCACCGGCAGCCGCGGGAACTCTCCCGCACTATCAAACAACTACAGAAGAGGGGCGTGACTTGGGACGACATCACACCGGTAGCAACCAATGAGCTACCGTGCAGCAAGATTCAAATGTATTGTACTACTGTATATAATGTGAGGTACCTCCGCCATTACCACATGTTCATCCTGATCATCAACCAATAAACCTGTGTTAGTCCTCACTGCGACTCCTTCTATGTCTTCCGTGAAAGACACTAAAGTAGCCCTGCCCTTGAGCCAGCAAACACTGAGGATAGAGCATCTGTCTCAATTCTGCCTCCTCATCCAGTCTGAGGGAGAGAACATCCCCCTTCCTCCATGCCTCATATCTGCAGGGATTGGAATGATGCATTATAAATAAAAAAACATTTACATTTAATGTACAGTAAGTCATACCTCTTGGATTTTAAATTGTCAACTTCTGTCCTGGCCCCTGACAATTTGAATTTACAAGCAATTAAACCAAGGTCTGTCTTCTTGAATAGTGTGGTTCAAATCAAACTGGCAGTGGGCTCCAATGAACAGTTAAAAGTAGCCAGTCAGGGAGCTAGTTGTTTCCCTCCTCCTGTTTCTTAAGCTGGGACTGTTACAAGTCCTGTTCGGTTAATGTGTTACAAGTTTTCAGGATATACTGACAGTGCCTGCAAATACTCCACAGTTTTGTTGTAATTCCCAGCTGGATCACTTAAACCTGGCACAGGTCTTGTTTGATGTTGCATCAAACCTTGTAGTATCTGGGTATCAAATTATGCAGTAAAGCCACCAGATGTGTTTAAGTTAAGTGACTCATCTTTCTGCTTTATTGGAGATAGTCAAAGGTTGTTGGGACTGCCAACTCGACATTTTAACCTCTCACGACTGGCTCTCATCCCACTATAGTTATGTCTAATTTACTCTGCTAACCTTATCTAAATATACACCTCTAAGTCATATGGCTTATGAAGACTGTTTTGAATGCAAATATTGCTCCAAACACCATTGTTCTCAAAGTAACAACATCAAATATTTGTGTCCTAAAGTTGAGCACAGCTTGGAAAACTTACTTATTTGGCCAAAGCTCCGCAGTCTCCTGGTGAGTTCTTCTTCTGCTACTTCTGTAACCAAATCTGAATACTGTATAGGCAATCATCATGTCTTCTGGATCACAGCATGATACCTGTACCACTGATCCAGTTCCATGAGTCACTTTCTGGTCCTGAGCCCTTTTGGCATGCAAAGTCCTTATTGAGCCCCAGGCCAGTATTGATGAAGCTGCTGCCCTCCATCAAGATGGATTCAAGTGAGATTTAATCCACTTGGGGACCATCACACTTCTTTGTGGACTTCAGCATGCAAGGCCGCTAGTCCTCAAGGTTGTCATGTTAGTTAATGAACAACTGACCAGGGTTGTCATGTTAGTTAACCACCACCTGACATTCCCGCAAATAGAGTACTTCTTACTCTAAAGGTAAATATATATTTACATGCAGAAGGAGAAGGCAATACCTTTTTTTGACCTGGAAACATTAATATTTATGTACAAGAGTAGTTTCCTAAGAAATCATTACAACAATGAATATTTCAAGCAGAGCATAGGGAACACTTTAGGAGTGAGAGACACACAATAGCAGAAAATCAAACTAAGAAATTTTATAGCGTTTTAAATCCTTTCTCATCCTCTCTTCCACACAGAAGATTATTTTGTCAGAATATGGGTCATAGTTTAAAATGCATTTGCCTCTTCCAATTAAAGGAAGAAGATTTAGAGTATAGTGCACAGGAACCTTCCAGTCATTTTTCCTCCTCAGTTGGTTCTGAGCAGCAGTTTGAGTTATCAACATGTAAATTTCTAACTGACCTCTTGGGTTACAGTCTGAATCTAAGCTAGAAAGTATCACTTGAAAATAGGAGGGTGTTTGTTTGTTTGTTTGTTTTGCTTTAAGCAAAAGGGCAAACAAGACTTGCCCAGAGTCTTCGGAGTTAGGCGGCAATACAAATTAGAAAATAAAATAAATAAATAAAATAAGACACATCAGTCCTTCTGAAACATCTTAGAATTAAGGTACTTTCATAGTCATATGACCATTGTTTCTCAACCCATAATCTCTCTTTATAAACATAAAAATCCCATGACCTATTTCCACACTATAGATGTAATTAATAAACAAATCTAAAAATCTAAAAATTCAGGAAGACAAATGTTTCAATCTTCTGTTTTACTACATTAGTTATAATAATGTGAAAGTGTTCATGACTTTCTATTCCAAGTGATCAATGCCAAGTGATCAATGCCAGATGACTATTGTAAACAAGCTGATAAGTTTTCCCTAACAACACTGCCAAATTCATTGTTCATTCTGTCATGAACTTGAAAAAGTTACTTTATTTAAGTTACTTTCCACCACATCTCAAATATTGAGAAATGGGGCTTCTTCTTTTTTAAAGCACAGCGATTCAAAGTGCATTCCTGAAATGCTATATCACTGGGATTAGTGCTCCTAGTGGACAAAAACACCTGAGATAGAGATAGGTTTCTCAAACTTTCACTTGACCAGGAATAAAGTTTGCTTCCAGTGTTCAGTGACTTTTAATAAGTGACCCAGAATGAGAGCTGGGCATCTTGCCAACATGCCCTGACCTTGAAAGTTTTTGGGGAGCTTTATCAGCTTGATCAGGTCCAAGGACATGGGAAAATTGAGGATAAGGATCTCACCTTGGGTTGCTTATCCTTCCTAAGGAGGGAGATGAGGGGGAAATTGTGTATAAAAACCCCAGGTTTTTATCAGTTAGAAAAGCACTTCTTCAAAGGCAGTGAAAGCTCTTGTCGGAAGAACATCTAATCGGAAGAGGAGATGAGACTTTGAAATTATTTGAGCCATGGGGCCGAAACAGGCCATGGATGGGGAGATAGCCAGAATCTCGCCTAGGCTGACTGACTCTTAGTCAAATTTCCATCAAGGCTGGACTTAGTCTCTGAAGTGAGATTAGTTCAGGAAGAAAACTTAGAAACTGAGCACTTTCTTATTTTCAGTATAAATTAAGTGTTAAAGTAGATTAGGAGCCTAAATATGGGTGATTTTTTATTTTCTAGGGAAAGTGTTTTGAGCTTATTAGCTATTCTATTAGTTTGCCTTTTTAAATGGATTATTCTTGGATTTTCATCGCTTATACAATAAAATTAGAAAAGACAACTGGATATCTTTGTTTTATGAACCAGGACTGTGAGTTCAAAAGTGTCGAGATAATTTCTACTGGATTGAAGGGACATGCTACACTCCCAGAGCAAGGGACCTTGAAACTCACACAAGAAGAGATAGATCAAAGGAATGGCTAAGACTGCAGATGGTTTTCTCAGGCAGAGTAATATTCTGTTGCCTGGTAGTCTGAGTGAGGGCCAAAAATAAAGGGAAAACTGTCCATTTGTCCCATATAGGATGGATCTTGGTGCCTCATCCTCTCCATCCTGAGCACTCTGATGTAGGCCCAGCTGGACGGAGCAAAGCGAGCCCAGTTTTGGGGTGCATTTAGGGGTGCGTATATTGTGAGACCTTCTTCTTCTTGTTATCATTATGAGCCATCAAGCCATTTCCAAATTTTGGTGGGCCCTTTGGATTATCAACCTTCAAAAGCCACTAGCTTTGATTTGCAAGAACTTAAGTGTGAAATTGTATTTCACTTGACATAGAATCCACTAATTTATCTTTCTGAGAATTAATTTGTCATTTTATGTAAAGAAACTGCATATTTATTCTACTCTTGTTCCTCTATTTTTAGTGGTAAATATGTCCCCACTTTTTAATGTATTATTCTCCCTTTTTACCATTTTAAAATGAAATTTGAGTAAGACTGCCAACATGTGTCCTTACATAAAAGATCGTTCACTGATCCTGAATTATCAGGAAGCCTAGAGGCCAGCACTGCTTCAGTAACATCTTTCTTGTTTTCAGAATTGGGTTTACTGAAGCAAGAAACACCAATATGTCAGATTCATTCCAGCAATGGCACCTGGTTCAAGAATGATTCATCAAGGTTCTGTTTTTAACAACAGTCCTCTCAAATGGGCAGTTAACAAGAACCATGCTGGCTTGCAGCAACAAAAAGATATTCTTTTTTTCCATTTTCTACCTGTCTTCTTCACATTTATGGCTTTAGTTAAGCATTTAATTAGATCAACTCTAATGATCCAGATCTTCACAAGGCAGGTTACAGCTCACAAATAATCTTCAGAGAAAGTTCGTTAAAGAATGTATGCACACAACTGCTGTTTGTCTATTTATGTGGACAGACGGGCTTGTCTACTTAAAATGACAATCACTGTAAATGAACAGTCACCAGTTATTTAGAGAACCATAATTGTTAACTAATGTGAGGAACATGAGTTTCACAGTGATTATGTTGTACAAAATTATTCAACAATGACAAAGACACAATCTCAGACACACTCTATATCATTCTTTATTGGTTTTATATCTTATCATTCAGCTCCTAAGATATTTACGCAGGAATTCAGTTTTTGTGAAACTATTGTTCTTTGGAGGCTGAAGTCAGGATTTTAAAATGTTTGCTAGGGAAATAATTACTATTATAGAAACTTCCACAAAGGATTGCAAATATAGACTATATTTACAAATGTCAATATCTGTTTAGACTATGAGTAATGAAGGATAATTCAGAAACTGACATACAAATTAATTTCAATGTATTAAATTTGTAATGGTGAAATGGGCATTTTCCTTTTAATGGAAGAACTTCTGAAGGCATCTTGCTTTTCATTTCTCTAAGAATAGGTTAAAAATGCTTAGAGTGCCTGAACTGGAAAACTGGTGAAAGCATCTATCATTTCTTTCCTTCTCACCCATTTTATGGGAATAACAGGATCATCGTGTGTGTGTGTGTGTGTGTGTGTGTGTGTGTGTGTGTGTGTGAGAGAGAGAGAGAGAGAGAGTGTGTGTGTGTGTGTGTGTGTGTGTGTGTGTGTGTGTGTGTGTGTGTTTTGTTATTCAATGGGACTTACTGATTACAAATGATACTACAGTACTGTCTATTTGAGAAACTAATTGTGTTAGGCTAATTTAAAACACAGTAATAAGCTTTCATAGACTGTGTGTGGTATGTAATACAATACATTGTAAGACATTGTTCTTGCTCATTTCACTTCCAGTTTTAACAGCCTTTATGAGAGAAAAGATCCCCTTATCCAAGGCTAATTAATAGGATACACTGAAATTCTATCATGTCACTGTACTCTTCATCTGTCTTTAATCAGATTAAGACTCTTAATCTAAAATCTGTTGACAGGACAAATTGAGATCCTCCTGGGAAGCTGTTATATTCCCCAGTATGAGAGGGATTGTGATGATTTAGTGGTTATTCATAATTTAAAATCCTTTGTGAATAGCGTGCAGCAGAAATTTGGGAATGAATGGGTCCAAGTGTATGAGCAAAAAAGAGAGGAAATGACTGCTCATAATATTCATACCTTTGGCTTTTCTAACAACATATATTTAATGGAACAAAAAAGAAATGAATCGAAATATTGGTCTCTTTGCACTTTTTCTGCATTTCCCCCATTTATTTCATTGTTTATTAAACAATCATCTGTAACCTATAATTTTCATTTCTCATTATGCAACTGAAGAACTCTAGTTTTCAAAATTTTAGGGTTTTTAAAAATAATTTATTGACCTATTTTTCTTCAAAGTCCTTTTTGATTAGTTATCTTCTTGATCCAAGAAGTTTTAGTAATTCATGATTGATTTACATTTCAAATGCTTGTATCATTTTAACAGCACTATGGTTTACAGCCACAATTGCATACTATTCAATAGAATATATAATATATTATTGTGCAAATTGTTTAATTTAATGTTTTTGCTGCTTCCTTCCTTTGCTGCCTTTCCTTCCATGGCTATGATCATTCAATGAAATTCAAAATTCAAAAGCATTTATATTTGTCAACACTCTTCACAATTTCATTTTCAATCATATATGCTTTCATGGGCCACTTGCTTTTTACTGTTTAACAGGAACTTGATTTCCCTAACATTCATACTTAAATTATTATTATAGGTTTATTTCTATACCGCCTTTCTTCCCCAATGGGCAACTCAAGGCGGTTCACAACAGTAAAATAAACAATAAATACAGCAATACAATATCAGAGCAAGCAACAATAACAATACAATAATCAGCAAAATACAAGATAAATAAACACAAGATAATACAGTCTAATCCATATAATCAATGACATTATAACAATAAATAAGATCCCATGAGAAACAGATATGCAAACAGATCATCACCCCATACAGTGTGATACAAAGCATCTTGCCTCCCAGCTTTTTCATACCGGTCTGAGGTGGGACCCAGGAGCGCGAAGGAAAGAAAAGGTGCTCTCCCCCCCCATCCCCCCAGCTAAAGCAACAGTCCTCGGGCGGTGGCAGGTCTTCGTTCTGGCCTGGCAGCCCATGGCCCTTTATCTTCCCCCGCAGAGGGATGGGGAAGGAAGGACGGGGCTCCCCCCCCCAGCTGCGGAGAAACAGTCCTCAGGTGGCAGAGGTCTTTGGTACTGTAATCATGTGCAGTCAAGTTAATTCTGACTTACACCAATTCTTCAAGGTTTTCTAGGTAGTTTAGTCCCATATTTATTACTTACATAATTTACAATGCTGAGTAACTTTTCCACACCATTTACATTGTCACCTAGTAATGCTGAAGTGTCTGTATATCACATTTTGTTGATAACTCCTCCACTGACATTGTTGATATCCCCTCCACTGACATTGATACAATCTTTTGAAAAACTAACTGCTTCTTGGAAGATTTTCTGGCAGCCCAAATTAGAAAAGAATGGTGCAAGTAAATATTCTTGTTGCGTTTTTTCATTTGAACTTCAATTTGCTCTGTAATGTTTATTCAGAAATAAACAATGTTGCTCTGGCATATCTAAAAAGAGAAATAAAATATGAAGGAGATAAATGAAGCAGTGGAAGACTTCACTGGCTATTTTCTTAGGCATGTCCAAGATGGAGGTACTCATTATCTCAGCCAGCAAGCCCAGGACCCTTAAAGGGAAACACCACCTCAGCATTTTCCCCTTCTGTTCTTCTCGCCAGTCTCCACTCTGCTCCATGGGAGAAAGTCTGAAGCACTTTGGGCAGCTTGGGCAGCTTCTCCTGAAGCTGCCCGAAGATCTTCGGACTTTCTCCCATGGAGCAGAGCAGAGACTGGCAAGAGGAAGTGAAGCGGAAAATGCCGAGGTGATGTTTCCCTTTAAGATATGGGCTTATGTAGCTTTGAGCAAAGTGCACATGCATAGTCCCAGAGCCCTCCTAGAAGAAGGAAATAGTAAACCACCTGAGTATTCTATATTTTGAAAACTCTAGAAATGGTCAGAATGGACTTGGCTGCACATAATTATTTATAATTAAAATTTCCTAGCTACTCCAGGTATGACATATGAATGGGCAATGAATTTAGAATGGATATGATCTAATTCCAAGAATAAAATAGGAAAGGTATAATATTATTCTTGTCATTGCTGAAAAGTACACAGCATGCTGAATTTGATCATTCCATTAGTAGAACTGTATGTTTTATTTTGGTATCAGTGCAAAATGCAATGAACCTATCATGCATGAACTGGATTTTGCATACTGAGGCAGAACAGCACTATGTCCATAGAGAACAAAGCTGAGGCTTTGGTGAGATGGGCTATTCATTGTTTCTAAAGCTCTCTGGATAGATCCACTTTTTCTGCTATTTACCAGCTGCAAATGCAGATGACGAATTCATCTACTAACATAAAGAGAAAGGAATTCTAGAACAGAACACAAAAGGCTATGAAAATCCCTATTGTAACTGCCTGAATTATGGCCTAGATAATAGCTTCTGAACCTATCAGTGTTTTTTCAGTCATTGTTTAAAATGTGATGAAATTCAGATAGGGTTTCCATCTGTGGATGTTGGTCAACTACAAAACTTATTTAATGCCCTTGAGCTACTTCTTCACTTTTAATAGGTATCTCTGAATATACTCATTCTACAGCATGGGCTTTAAATAGGATAAGACTGTTACAACTGACATGGGTGAGATTTTTGTATATAAAGAAATATTTTGTGCAATGAAACTGATAGGTTTCTAAGGAGATATTGGGGGGGTTAAATATGGTGATGTGAACAGACATTTTTTCCTTGGTGCCGCTGAAAAGGGGGGCCACTTACATGGATTAATGAGATTTAAAAGTTAAAAATATTATTGGAAAATAGGAGGAGATCACCTACCACTGCTGTTTATTGTTTGGAGATGGAATAAAAGGAGAGCGCAGAGTACCGAAGGCTCAGGACAGGCAATCACAGCAGCCTGTCCGAGCCCCGGTCCCGCTGCCAAGTAAGAAGAAGAACAATGAAAAGATACAGTGAGCCAGTCCAAAGTACCTTAGCGTGGACCAGATAAAGTGGGGAGTTGGCAGAGAATTGAAGCGGAGGAAAGTTTCGGAGACGGAGACAAGGCGGGAGTGGATGAAGCATTTGAACCAAAAGTAAGGTTGAGATTGGGGTTCGGACCAGCGAAAGAACTAGAGTGGTGGAAGATTTGAAGTATAGAAGTGATTTGCCGTGATCAGTGAGTACGTGGAGGCGGGCAGGATCGGGACCAGGGAGGGATCATTTGGGGCTAGCGGAGGCTGGGCTTGGATGGTCCCGGACGGCCGTAGGTCCAGTGGTGCCGAGAGGATTCGTGGAGAGTAAATGCTGAAAACCCCACACACACACACACCTTCGTGTTTTGTTGAAAACGTCCACTCAGAGCCTAATTAGATTGGATTTGAAACTGAACTGTGCCTGGAGATTGTGGAATTGGATGGCGAGTGTGACCGTGATTTTAAATTAGGTGGATTTTTCCTAATTCCAGATTTATAAGTAGAGTCTATTCTGACAACATTAAAAGGGGAAAACTTTTTTCTCTCTTCCTTCCCATACAAGTTAAGATGGCGCTGAGAGCTGTGAGTTGAAAGTGCTGTACAGGAGTGATGCCACTGGCAAGTTTGTTATGTCTATGAGATACATTGTCTCTCTCTCTTCCCTGCATAAGCTCTTTTAAGCTAGCCAAGGTCATTTGCTGGAGGTTGAAGCTGCAGACACTCAATTGACTTTTAAAATAGTTGAAAGTAAAGTGGAACTGTTTGCAAGATTTGGATATATCACTCTTCTCTTTTCTTTTTTTTCCTTTTCTCCTTGAAGAGATTTGTACAGGATTTATATGAGAACTGTCCCAAAGATACTGACTTTTAAATAAAAAACTGACCCAAAGATATTAAAGGCCAACAACATCAAAGTAGAATATACTGTGCACAGAATTTTTTGGTGCTAAATCGAGGATTTGGTTGAACTATACCTTCTCCCCTCCCCCTCTTTTTTATTTTGGAGGTTTGGATAAAGTTAAAGTGGAAATATTAATTTTTTGACCAAAGGACAATAAACAAGGCTGAATTACAAATATTTGTTTTTTAAAATAGACACTGATTTTTTTTCCTTTTCCACAAGAGAGGAGAGACAAAGAGGGGGAATAAATAGTTTTTCATTTTTTTCTCTTCCTCTTTTTTCCTTTTTTCTCCCCTTTCTCCCCCTTTTCCCCCTCCCCCCTTTTTTTCAATAATTTCTTTAGGGCTAACATTGAAATTTGTGGTGATTGCATATGTTCTTTTCCTTTTTCTTCTTTTTCTTCTTTTCTTTGTAATAATTTTCTTGCTACATTTTTTCAATTTCCTTTCTCATATTACTGAACTATTAAATTATTAGTAATTGAAGGTATTAATAATTGACCATATTATAGGTCAAGAAAAAAGTTTTTGCATTTTCTGAAGAGTGAATGAGTCATCGGAGGCGGGGTGGGGATAAAGATAAAAAACCGCTTTGGGCTAGGGTAGAACGCGAATCATCTTCTGATAGAAGTTATACAAGATTGATAAGGATGGAAGAAGACAACAAGGGGGCAGCAAAAGGACTACAACAGGAGTTAAAGGAAACAAAGGAGCAGGAGAGAGTAAGAAAGATATTGGAACAGCAACAGCAATCGCAACAGCAGAAACCACAAAGATCAAAAGATGATAAGGTACCACCTAAGAGTGAATATGAAAAAATTAAAGAAAAATTATATCATATGGAAATGAATCTACAGAAAGACTTGCAGAATATTCAGATCAGAATACAAAAAGATGTTCAAAAATTGGAAGAGTCTTGGATGAAAGAAAAGACCGAGGTTATGAAAGGGCAACTGAACCTTCAAGAAATGATGGCTAATTTTATCAAAACAGTTAAAACTGATCATGACAAGCTTTTAAAAAGTCAAGATGCCCTTTAAAAAGAACAAGATCAGCTTAAGAAAGAACAAGGCAATATAACAAAAGAAGTTTCTGAATTGAGGGAGAAAGGTAAGGAACGAGATCTTAAGGTGGGATCCCAAGAGAAGAGATTGAAACTGGTGGAAGAACAGCTGAGACACGCCAATATTGTAATAAGAAAGATTCCAGAAAAATCTCCGGACCAGTTAAGGCTCAGAATCCTAACATGGTTGAACGGATTAGGAATGGGAATTGATTTTGGACCTGAATGTATTATGAGTGTTTTCCATTTAGGTGCAAAAAAAGGTAGAACAGGATCCAGAAATGTTTTGCTAAAGTTTGCTAATGTATCAGACAAGTTGAATGTAATGGCTTTTGTTAAAAAAACTGGGATGCAGGCTTTAAAGATGGAAGGAGTTGATATTGAGATATATAATGACATCTCTGTTGAGGAAAGAATTTGGAAGCAAATGATGAAGCCAGTAACTAAAAGATTGGTCGACAAAGCTATCAAATATAATTTGAAATTCCCCAAACAATTGACCTTTTCATATTTAGGCAAATGGTTCATAATAGCTCAGGACATGGACGTTATGTATGTGATGGAACAAACAAAGTTAGTAGAAAATGGAACAAAGGAATGGGACATTCTCAAGGAGGAGTTAATAATTTCTGGTGGATATAACCAAAGAGCTCAGGAAGAGGAAGAGTTGGAACTGCAGGGTGCAGTAGGTGGTAGTCAAATTGGTTAGCAGCGGCGATGGAAAAATAATACCAGCAACAAAAACACACGTCAGCAACACATTCCCCCCTCCCCCCCTTGGACAGCAAGGATTACATTTTTGTGAGAAAAGTGGGGAGGGAAGAAGAAATTTCTATGTTTTTTGTATTGTTAATTGATTATGTATTTTTGTTTCAATGTAGGGTCCAGGGGAAGGTTTGGTTTAAGGGAATACACGCCCATAGGAGGATGTGGTGGACACAATCAAGAGAATTTGGATGATACATGAAGAACATAAAGGTAGTGACATGGAATGTGAAGGGTACTGGCTGCCAAGTTAAATGCAGAAGATTAGAATCAGCTCTTAGGAAAAATAGGCCAGATATAGTCTTTCTCCAGGAGACTCATCAAAAGTCAAAGGAGGTGAATAAAATATGATAGTGGCAGGTGATTTTAATTTGACAAGATCAATGGTAGATTGTACAAATATAACTCGAGATAGGGGTAGCAAATTAAAAATTTTGGATAGATGGATGAAGTTGCTAGCTTTGAAAGATGCTTGGAGAGAGCTGAAAGGATCTGAAAAGGCATGCACCTTTTTTTCTCACGTTTACAATAGTTATTCAAGGATAGATTATATATTTGTTACCGAAAACATGGTCAAAAATTTGGATGACATAGAGACAGGGATTTTTAAAGAGTCTGATCATGCAAACGTGTTAGTAACATTAAATTTAGACAGTGGAAAGAAGAATAGAAACAATTGGTGATATAATCCTAAAATATGCAGAGATGTCGAGAATAAGTTACAAATAATTCAGAGTTGGGAAGAATCTTGGAGTTGGAATGACATGGGAGAAATTGGGTACCATACGGTATGGGATACCATGAAGTCGGTATTTAGAGGGGAAAGCATCAAATTGGCAAGCATTAAAAATAGACAATTAAAGGATAACCAAGACAAAATGGAAAAGGAAATTAAAAAACTACAGGAGGAACATGCAAGAACAAAAAACATAAAGATTCTCTATAAATTGCAGAGATTAAGAGCGGAAGTAGTGGGAAAAGATATAGAGAAGGTACAAAGAGATTTAGTTTATTTGAGGAGGGAATATTTTGAATTTAGTAACAAAAACTCAAAAATGTTGGCAAGAGCGGCAAAAGAAAAAAGGAATAAGAGGGAAATTGGAGTTCTGATAAAGGATGGAATAAGATACAATAAATTAAAAGATAAAACTAATATAGTCAGAGACTTTTATCAGGAACTATACACAGAAAAAAGATAAACATAGGAAAATTAAGAGATTGGTTAAAAAATCAAATGGGGAAAAAGATATCTCAAGAGCATAAGGCTAGGATGGAAGAGTTTATAACGGAAAATGAAATAAAAGATGTGATTACTAAACTGAAGGCGTGTAAATCCCCAGGAGAAGATGGATTGCCAGCGAAATTCTATAAAGAATTCAAGGAAATTGTGGCTCTAAGATTTTTGAAATTATTCAACTATATTCTGGAGGGGGGAGCAATACCGACTTCATGGTACCATTCAATAATAGTAGTAATACCAAAACTGGGTAAAGATGCTGAAAAAGCTGAGTCATACAGACCAATTTCATTAATAAATCAGGACGCAAAATTTTTTACTGCAATTCTGGCGAATAGATTGAATAATGTTATGAATAAATATATAAATAAAGATCAAGCAGGTTTTCTGAAAGGAAGGCATATGGCGGACTTAGCAAGGAGGGTTTTAGATCTGATAGACATAGCAATACGAGATAAAGAAAAAGTTGGAATGTTATTATTAGATATCTTTAAGGTGTTTGACTCTCTTCAATGGGTAACAATTAATGAGATAATTAATGCGTATGGATTTGGAGATAAATTTAAGGGGGTGATTGATAAATTATATCATCATGGTTCTGCATATATTAAAGTAAATGATGCTATTACTGATGAGGTTAAATTGGAGGCAGGAACCCGACAAGGATGTCCCCTATCTCCAATATTATTTATTATGGCAATGGAGATTTTAGCAAGCGCCATAAGACAAGATAAGAACATTGAAGGAATTGCAGATAATAAGTAAGTCTATATACAGATGATACCTTAGTAATTTTAAAGCATCCTTTGAAGGCCTTAGACAGAATCCAGGAACATTTTTAAAAAATTGAGGAAATGATGGGATTAAGGATAAATTGGGACAAATCTGAGATGATACTGAGTAATATAGAACAAGAAGAGCAAAGGAAAATAAAGGATAAATTTAAAATACAGGTTAGAAATAATTTGAAGTATTTGGGAATAAATATATCTTATAATTGGGAAGATCTTAAGAAATTAAACTATGAAGAACAAAAAAAAAGAAATTAGGGGGAAAATACTACAGTATAGTAAATTGAAATTGTCTTGGTTCGGTAGAGTTGCTCTTTGTAAAATGATGTTATTACCAAGATTGAATTTTTTGTTTGACGCTCTACCGATCCAGTTAAGAGAGAAAGAAATTAAAGAACTCCAAACTATGTTTAATAATTATTGTAATGGCGGACGTAGACCTAGAATTAATAGACGTTTTTGGTATTTATCTCATAAAGAAGGTTGATTGGGTTTACCAAACCTTAAATATTATTATAGAGCTTTTCAGGTTAAAAATATTGTAAAGATTCTGAGGAAGGAAAAGACAATTTGGGAGGAAATAGAGATGAAGGAGATAAATCAATTTGGCAAGTTGTTATTCCTGGATAAAGAAATGAGTAAAGTAGCTGTAAAAAATAGAATGAAGAAGGCCCTGCTAAACAATTGGAAAAAAGTGAAAAAGGACTTAGTCCGAGGTGTATCACCGATTATAGAAATAGAGGATATTTTAAAATTTCCAATAAATTTGGATAGTAAAGTAAAGGAAATTTTGAATAAAAATGAGATTTTCTTGCTGAAGGACTGGATCAGATTATGTAGTGATAAAGAGAAAAAATGGAGATATATACACAGTTAAAATTGAATTTGTTCCAGGTGATATTAGTAGATAAATGGAACAGTAAATATTTGGCTGAAGTAAGATTGGAGAGAGATAAAACAGAATTTGAGGAATTACTGTGGAAAGTAAGGAAAGGAGATATGGATATAAGAGGCCTGGTGAGTAAAATTTATAAGATAATAAATAGAGAGGGTAGTTCACAAGAAACATTAAGAAAAATATGGGAGCAAGATCTTAAGATTAATATCACAGAGATGAAATGGAAAAACAAGTGGAAGAAAAGGATTATGAGAACTATGTCTGTCAGAGTAAAAGAACATAATTTTAAAATGTTATGGAGGTAGTATCTGACCCCAGTGAGGTTACATCAAATAGATAAAAATAAAACTCAAATGTGTTGGAGATGTACTGATGAGTTGGGTAGTTATGAACATATGTGGTGGAGTTGTAGGGTGGTAAAGCAATTTTGGGAGGAAATAGAGAAGGAAATCTCCAGAATTTTTGGATGAACCTCAAGCTGGGGCCAGATATAGCGTTGCTGACAGACACAGAAAGTATGAATTTAGATAAGGATAAAAGTGAGTTACTATCTCTGTGCATGACAACAGCGAGACAATGCATAGCAAGACAGTGGCAAAATGATCAGATCCCAAAGGTGGAAGTTTGGTATAAGGAAATGTGGGACCTTGCTTTAAATGACAAATTAACATGGGAATTGAACAAGAAAAAGGGTATAATAAAAGAGAATAGATTTTGGCAAATATGGCAATTGTTTGTTGACTCCACAGGTACAAGAGGTGATGGGAGCAGTCCAGTACCGAAACTTCATAGATTTTGGAAATAGCGAAAAAGTGTCCACCACAACCTCCAGGGCATTGTACAGTCACATGTGGTGAATTAGTAATCACCTTTTTCTTCTTATTATAAATGTGTTATTAACTTGGTTGGTAGTAGGTAAACAGGTTAAATAAAAATAGCAATGTCTAATTAAAGTTCAGACTGGTCTGACATATTAGAATGGAAATTTAATATTAAAAATTGTAGATGCGATCTAATCTGACCAACAGGGGTTTTTTTACCTGTTGATTCTACATAGTTAAGTATTTTAAAGTAATTTAATTTAATAAAATGTTTATGTATTGGGGTTTTTTCTCTTTCTTTCTTTTCTTTTTTCTGCACTATACCATATATATGTCTTTGTCTATGTAAAATGGTTTTGTTTCATATAATTTTTTACTTTGTGTATTCACCTATGTATCTTTTTATTATTTCAATTTTTATATTCAATCTGTATTGTTGTAAAACTTAATAAAAATTATTTTAAAAAAGGAGATATTGGGGCCCCTGTGGCTCGATTCACTCGGGACCTGGTGTTCTATAAAAAGATAAGAAACAATGATCTGAGGGCTGGGAGAACCAGTAAAACTAGAGAACTGTAAAACTAAATCTCTATAGAGCATCTCAGCAGAAAATAAATAATAAGCAGCTCTGAGAAGATTCTCAGAGTACTTGTTGGCTTTCAGAGTGAACTCTCATCGGATTCTTGTGAAATCTTGTGGGGAGGGAACTGTTTTGCTTCTCTTTTTCTTTTCTTTTGTTTTTAATTTTAAAGAAGCCATCATTGTAAACTTTATTCATTAAAAATGTATGAGGTAACCAATTAAACAAATTAATATGGTAAGCAACCTGCTTGCTGGGGAGGATGCAATTAGAAATGTAATATATTACCTTTTTTAGATCTATAATGCCAAACTCTGTGCACAGCTGTATCTATTTTCCCTTTATTTATCTCAGGATTTGGAACTTCTGAATAGATATTCTGAGGTTGAAAGTTGTCAAATAAAGTAAAAAGTAATTCTGACAAGATGGAAATGCTGTAGATACTTTCAAAGAACTCTAAAAAGTTAATGAGACAGAAGTTATCTTTGCAGAAACCATGTTGGCTCTTTGTCAGCAGGGCTTGTCCTTCTATATGTTTGACAATTTTCTTCTCGAAGACACTTGCCAGAAATTTAGTTTGATGTTATGCTAACTCACCTGTAGTTTCCTAGATCCTTCTTGGATTCTTTTTAAAAAGCTTATGTTACACAGCCCGCTTTCAACTGCTTTTCTGCAAGTAGGCATTGTTTGGGGCATTTTGCTCACGTGTCTTACCCACCTGATAACAAGTGGTCACAGGCAATATAATGTAAGTCCTCAGGAAATTTTGGTTCAGGATTACCCTCTGCAACATATATTCAAGATAGGGGGAATCACACAACCTTGATAATTTATCATATAATCATGCAAATTAGGGATCTTCCCCTCAGGGTCAGATGGTAAATATGATAACTATTAGAACACACAAATTAATGTCCAACTGGCCTTTTCTGTTGGCATTATGGAATTAGATGAAAACAGATGGACTTGTCCAGCTTGGTAGTAGAAAGAGACTGTGAGTTATGGATTGTGCTGTCTGGTGTTTATTCATTTTTATTGTCATGGAAGCCAAAGCCAAAACATCAGCCTTCCAGGACAAAATGTACTACAAGTTGGTTAAAAGCCATATCTCCCAAGCTGCCTTTGTAAATACCAACTAGAGTAGGTGTGAGGAAAGGCTATTCTTCAAAGCATGTAAAGGAGCCTATCTGCAGATGGAATTTACTCCAAATTTAACTCACAAGAGGATGTCTAGAATACTTTATTTATTGTTTATATAAACATTTATGTCATCTGTCTCCTATAAAAATGACCCAAAGCAGCTTAAAAAAGACATTACAACAGTTAAAAACATTTTTACATTACTACAAAAATTTCATATTAAAAATACATAAAAGTATATCTAAAAGCACAAGCAATCCCCTCTTTTAAACAAAAACAAAAACCTCTTAGACAACCAGTCACCAAGGGAAAGCCTGCCAGCGAAAGAATGCAGACTGTGGTACTTTCAATAGCATTGACAGCAAAACATGCTGAAGGCTGCATTCTGTGTCCGGGTACAGATATAAACAGAACTTGAATCATCGTTTTAAAGAGAATTCATTACATTACTTGTTACTCAAGGCAGCCTATTGCCATTCTCATTATCATTCTTCTCTCTGCAAGAGTAATTTGTTGTGCTGTGTGATACCAATGCATTACATTTCCTTCACAGTCATGATTTCAGAAATACTTCCAAAAATACAGGAAACTAAATGAAACAGAACTTTCCATGCTGCTTTGACCTGGGAAGACAAGGGCATGATAGCTGAAAAATACTTCTGAACATTCCCTACAATCACCTTTTAAATTACAGTAAAACTTCACATAAAGAGTGCCTCAGAGACTAACTCCCTTAAAGAGCAGAATTTTCTCTGAATGGTCACCCTCGCTTAACAACTAAAAACAACCAAAAACTCACTTAACAATTAAATTGGGGTTTGCTTAAAGAGCAATCCCGTGGAACACATTATGCTCTTTAAGCGAGGTACCACTGTACTAGAAAATGCTGCAATAATGACGAAAGCTACATTTGCAACTGCTTTTAATATTACTTTTCAAATATAACTTAGATACACTCTCATTATAAAAATTTAATAAGGTACAGGTAATAATAATAACTGCAATTAGTGATATTTAAGCTTTGGATATAGGAGATTATTAAAGCAACCTTTAGCACTACATAGCTACAACACTAAGACATTCCATCTTGCTCACCATTGTGTCCACGGTCTCACTTTACATGTTAGAGTATTTTGGCAAGTATCTGTCATGAACAGCTAACCAAATTATCTTTGAACAACATGGATAATGCCTCAGACTAACTATGTGGCTCATATAAATAATAAAGGCAAATGAAGAATGGAAGAGTAATGCAGGGATGGGCAGCTAATGATTTCCTAATTATTAATTGTTGGACTACAGCTCCATCAACCCTCCCTAGCATAGTCATTAATGAAGGCTGATAGTTGTTGTAGTCCAACAATATCTAGAGGCAAAATGTTGCCCATAATAATAATAATAATTTTGTGTCAGAAATTATTCTGAGTTGAAAAGATTTTTGTGGGAGAAACTCCACTCAGGGGATGCCCAAATGAGGCTCCTTTCATGCAGTAATGCACTGTAAAAAAAATTACTACCCACTCGGTGGGTGTGGCTATCTGTGGGTATGGCTATCTGTGGGCGTGGCCTCAAACCCCACACACACAAGAAAAAGAAAGAAAGAAAAAAGAGAGAAACCTATCTTGCTCTCTTGCTTCACAGAGATGGGGAGGAGGAGTCCCAGAGCAGTGGCGCTGCTGGGAAGTGAGCGGAGTGAGTTGTTGGGCTGGCACTGGCTGGCCTCCCTCTCCCAGAGCTGCCAGAAATGTGTCCCTGCCAGCAGCGCTGCTGGGAGGTGAGTGGGGCAAGTTGGTGGGCTGGCACTGGCTGGCCTCCCCCTCTCAGGCTGCTGGAAACGTGTCCCATTTGCCTCACCCAGGGCTGAAGGCGCAAGGCAAGTGTGGAGATGAAAGCATGCCTTTGGCCCTAGGCGAGGCAAATGGGATGTGTTTCCGGCGGTGCTGGGAGGGGGAGGCCGAGAGGTGGGCATGGCCGGCCAGGTGGGCGTGGCCTGGAATTTCTACTACCTGTTTGCCAGAACCAGTGAGAACTGGCCACAGCTGGGACAGCGGCAGGTGCTCAATCCATCATGTAGCATCTAGCTCTCGAACTGCCGATGTGCCGGCCTTCTAGCTAACAAGACGAGCTTCTTAACCACTGAGCCACTGCAGCCCCTAATGTTGCCCATCAATAAAACAGAATATAAGAATACCTATGAGATAATTTATCAATATATGGCAGGGCTGGCTTAAAATCCATCATATACCCTTCTACATAACAGAAATCCAACTTAACTATTGGTTGAATCTTATTTTGGCATTGACAAAAACATCCTCAAAACCTCACAAGGGTAAAAGGTTGGAAGAGGCGCTCAAAGAAGGCTGCATGGCCTACTCAACTCTGTTCTTTAGGACTTTACTGCTTTCTGCCAACTTGCATCTGCAACTTGCGGTGACCACCTCATTTTGGTATATAGTCATAATTATAACTATGTTCTGTCATGTTTATTCTGATTTATGAAAGCCTGGCAAGGGTTGCTATAACTACGAAGTATTCAGCAATTGTTTACCATTCTCTTTTTCTAGGGACCCTCTGGGATTGTGCAGCCAGCCCAAGGATACACAGAATGCCTCTTCTCCTGGGCGGTCCACTGGAATATCAGATTCCTGACCTCTGGCACTGCAGCCAGGTACTCCCTAAGCAATTAGCAAACAATTAGGGGGTGTGGTGGCTCAGTGGTTAAGAAGCTTGCTTTGTTAGCTGGAAGGCCAGCAAGTCAGCAGTTTGAGACCGGGGTACTGCATGACGGTTTGAGTGTCTGTCTCTGTCCCAGCTCCTGCCAACCTAGCAGTTCCAAAGCAAGAAATTACAAATAGAAAAATAGGGACCACTTCGGTGGGAAAAGATCTTGTGGACATGAAAGGAGCCTCATGTGGGCATCCCCTGAGCGGCGTTTCTCCAGCAAGAAACCTTTCAACCCAGAATAATTTCTGAAATGAAATTATTATTATAGCAAACAATTATACTTATATACTGCCCCATAGCATTTAGTGACTCTCTGGGCTGTTCACAAGTTAATTAGCATTCACACACACACACACACACACACACACACACACACACACACACACACACACACACACACACACACATATGCTGGCTACTCATTTTACTGACCTTGGAAGGAAGGGTGAGTCAACCTGGTGTCCTGTCAGGATCGAACTCACAACATTTTGGCTGCAGTGTAACAGTTTACTGCCAAGGGTCTTCACTGCATCCCCATAGCAGCATTCCAGGTGATACAAGAAAAACTATTTGAAACATGAAATCTAATTTTGCAGTTTATTGCTTTATACCATACAGTATAAAGTTTATGCATATGGGAAGACTGTGATTGAAAACTCTCTGGGGGGATATTTAGAGAATAGCTTTTTAAAAAAAAAAACAGGTGAAGGTAACCCACAGGCTTCAGAAGGCAACCAAGGTCACACAAAAGAAGGTCATTTATTGTGTACAGAAATGTTCAGCATCTTATGAGAGATAGCTTGCATTTTTTATACTAATGCCTTCTGAGTTTGAGGCTGAAACGTAAAAGACTGTTTGTCATCACTTAAGATACCATAATTGCTACTCTGAAAAATGATGTATGTCCCAAAGGTTACATAAGTGCTGCCAAGGCATTATGATGGTTGCTATGGCAATGCCTTATATTTTATTGATTAACAGGTAAATAGTTCTGAAAATCTTGTATTATCTGTTGACAAGGCAGGGAAGGTTGCCTAAGGCTGCTGCACTCTGCAATTCCCCTTTATGCCTTGTCATCAAGGTTATATGTTAATTAATACCTATTAAAATTCTACATAAATGTGATGTTAAATTGAAGACCTAATACAAAATATTATATGTGCAGTTTTGTAGGGTTTTTAAAAAATCCAGCAATAATTTGATTGGGAATTACATTTTAAAACCTAAATAATTAGATTCATGTTACTTACATGTATTGGTATAAGTTGAACAGCATAAATTACAGCAAAGTGCTTCTGTTTAAGGAGGTAGGACTTGTCTTTCTCATCTTTATTATTGCTGTTGTTGTTAATTACATTGATACCTTATGTTCCACTAAGAGATAGTTCTTAAGGTGGCTTACAAACCCTTCTTAAAATAAGAAAACAGATGAAACTACATTCAAGTAAAGACCACACAGTCAGTTAACCAACCTTAATGTAAAACCTTTCTCACAACTGATCTGGCTAGGTTACCCTGCTATGGTAATAGAGTAGACCATACTATCAGCAAATCATTGTCGAGTGTCAGGCAGTGGTTAACTAACCTGACAAGCTTAACGGCCTCAGGAGCCGAAGTCCACAGGGAAGGATGATGGTCCCCAAGTGGATTAAATCCCACTTGAATCCATCTTGATGGAGGGCAGCAGCTTCATCAATACTGACCTGGGGCTGATGAGGACTTTGCATGCCAAAAGGGCTTAGGACCGAAAATTGACTCACAGAACTGGATCAGTGATATGGGTGTCACACTGTGATGCAGAAGGCAGATTATAGTCTCAGGACATTATAGTCTCAGGACAGTCTTCATGGCTGATCACCATGATGATCACTAATATTCAGATTTGGATATGGCAGAAGACTGTAAAGCCATTAAAACAAGTAAGAACACTTTAAATTGGTAAAGGATACAGTTAAAACAACACTGTAAGGGTGGTTGTACAACATAAACCAGACGAAACAAATGTGCTTTATTTCCTTCTTAAAATCAGTAAAAGTGGAAAACAGATCAGAACTCAGAAAGAAGTGTATTCCACAGTCTAGGAAAAGGCTGTCTCTTGCATGCTTGTAAAATGAGCCTTGAAAACTGCTGGTATTTTTAAGGGCCTCTCCTCAAGATGTTTATGTTATGTTTATTCAATTTTATATCCCGCCCTACTCAACACATGGCCGACTCAGGGCGGCTAACAACATATAAATGACCCTGGGACACCCCACAGGGTTTACATAAAGATACAATATTCAAATTATAATAATAAATACAATGTTATAAGTAAATACAGTATAAGGCAAGATAGTCAACAATAATACAAATAATACAAATATCAGCACCACATCAAAATAATATACCAATAATTACAATAGAATCACAAAGGATGAAAACATCACGTAATATAACAAAATTACCAAAGTACCTGATGTGCCAGGAGCCAGGTGCATGGCAGCAAAGTTTCTCCTGGCACCCCTCGCCTTTTAAGTCCTAGGCGAGGGGGGAGGGCAGAGCCCCAGGACCCCGGCCGATGGAGTGGCCGGCAGGACCTCTTCGCCCTCACTGGGGCCGAGCGCGTGGCAGCAAAGTTCCTCCCGGCACCCCTCACCTTTTAAGTCCTAGGCGAGGGGGGGAGGTCGGAGCCCCAGGACGCTGGCTGATGGAGTGGCCGGCAGGACCTCTTCGCCAAGCGCGTGGCAGCAAAGTTCCTCCCGGCACCCCTTGCCTTTTAAGTCCTAGGCGAGGGAGAGAGGGTGGAGCCCCAGGACGCTGGCCGATGGAGTGGCTGGCAGGACCTCTTCGCCCTCGCCGGGGCCGAGCACGCGGCGGTGATGTTCCTCCCGGCACCCCTCACCTTTTAAGTCCTAGGCGAGGGGGAGGGCGGAGCCCCAGGACGCCGGCTGATGGAGTGGCCGGCAGGACCTCTTCGCCCTCGCCAGGGCCGAGCTTGATATCTGCATAGGCTCATGATAAGACATACAGTCCTAGCCAGGCTCCAAGCTATTTAAGATATAAATGTTTAAACCAAAATCTTGAACGGGGCCTGGTAAATTATATGGATTATTGGAGTATAGTAAAGATAGAGGTATCCCTTGTGTGAAGCCAGCCATGTCCTACTCTAGGGTTCAGTGTTCATCTCTGTTTATAGCCAAAGAGCCAGTGCTGTCTACATCTGCAATTGCTTCCATGGTCATGTGGCAGGTATGTCTAGAGTGCAGAGAACTCTAGTCATACCTAGATAGTATCCTGCCGAAGCAGTACCTGTTTATCTACTTGCAATTTCTTGCTTTCAAACTGCTAAGTTGACAGGAGCCGGAACTATTTTTGTTGTTCAGGCGCACAGTCGATTCCGACCCTCCACGACCCCATGGACCACCACCCTCCAGGCACCTCTGTCCTCCACCATCCTCCTCAACCTGCTAAGCAACATAACCACTGCATGTCGCAGCAGTCAAAGGTCTTAGATCTTCTTCAGAGGTAGCTCCATGGAGAGCACATCACAGGAGTCAAGATGTGAAGTTGATTAGTGTCCTATAAAAAAAGAGGTCCTTCATTAGGAACAACCTGCTATTGCAAGTTTGACATGCCAGTGTCTGTAAACCATAGGAATCTGATCAGTGTTTAATAAAATACTGGATGAAATTCTGCTGCACGTTTCTGAATGCACAAAAGGATGTTACAACAGCAGCAGTGGGAAATCATCAGTGATTACAGGCTTTTCTTGGTGATTTCAGGACGTGACTTCATCACAATGTGTACAAGTCATATGTACAGTATATCCAAATCACCAAATAAAGCATTTAATCAGCAGCAATATACCACAATTTTCATTATTTATCAAGTATACCTCCCCTCTTCTGATTTATTTAGGTCATTTACAGATCATTGTGATACTGTACTCTGTGAAACTGTGTAACTGTTGTATCCAAGCATTATTTGTTATAACTGCTTGAGTGCCATAATGTCTATGGTGTTATTGCAAGCCTTTTTCAAAGGCGCCATTTTCAAAGGTCTGTCCGAATAGCTGATTCAGCAGTACAAACTTTCCTGCTTCACCGGAAGCCTGCTGAAATGTATCATCCTGTGTAACTGCCATTCCCACTGTATATAAGCCAGCCACCTTGTACTTGTTCTCCAGTCCGGTATTATGAGCTGATTAATAAATCACTTGTGTTTGACCCAATCCTGCTGGCGCTGGTCAAGCGCCAGATTCAACAGAAACCCACCTACTGCAAATAACACCACTGATTTGTTTACACAGGAATTTTTTATGTGATAAAAAAGATGTGAATTGGGAGCTCCTAATCTCATCAAGAGTTGTTGACTCCTTTTCAGTTCACTCAGTCATTTGATTGACCCTTTAAATGTGTAAACACATCAGAACCTGATGTGAGGAAAAAGATTATTATCCCAAAATAAACCTTGTTATTAAATTCTAATAAATATTTGAATAAAAGAGGGTAAAGTAGCACAAAAGTTTTTCTTTTCATACTGTTGGGTACTAGTTCTCAAACAAATAAGAGAAAGTACTTTTTCACCCAGAGGATCACTGGTCTATGGAACTCCCTGCCAGAAGGAGTGGTGACAGCTGTCAGTCTTGACAGCTTTAAGAAATGATTAGACAAGTTCATGGAAGACAAGGGTATCAATGGCTATAATTATGGATACCTAAGGACAACCTCCGGGTTGGAGAGATAGGCAGGATCTCTCTCAATGCCATTTCCAGGGAATCCTAAACAGGTGAAGGCATCTGCTTGGGAATACCCTGAAGCAAATGGTGAGCCACTGTGTGAGACAGAATGCTGGACTGGGTGGGCTGTGGCCTGTTCCAGCAAGGCTGTTCTTTTGTTCTTATGTCTCAAAATATTGAATGCATAGGAAACAAAAGATGTTATCATCATGAAATGCTCTCCTTTTACCAGCACTATCTTAAAAAACAGTTAGCAAAAGGAAAGGTGCACTGGAATACAAGGAGGAGACTAAATTAATTCTTTCCCTTACTCAAAGAATAGGAAGTATTTATTAAACTGAACATTTATTGAACACTTTTAAGCAAAAACAATACACAATGTATAAGCACATTTTTCACTTTGCCTTTGAAGGGGAGAAGAAATATTGCTTCTGTTCCTAAACATTATTCAAGTTTGTAAAAGAATGGAGCAAAAATAGATTCTGCAGAATAGCATGTGGTTCTTACTGCCTACAAATAATATGCAAATACATTTGTATTGTAGATTTTGTACTGGCCCACAACCTGATTAGTTCAAATGAATGTACAAATTCACCTCTCCTTACTGTCCTAGTTCTCCTTCCCATATTTGTCCTTTTTGGTCCTCTCCTTCCTTTTTCATTCTTCATCAGTCCTTCTGCCATATGCCAGTGAAATCAGGGACAATTAGAAAACTACAATTCTCACTCGGAAGCTTCGAATTAAGAATTGCTGAAAGGTCTTTCCCCATTTGTGCTCAAATTATTTATTTATTGTATAAAATGGCCAAACACTGTCTTCTGAATGGATACCTGTACAGCTGTAAATTTTATTGAATCATTGTATAGTATTCCTCTGGGGCGGGGGGCGGGGGGGAGACTCTTTTCAACTCTTTTCTTTTTTTACTTGGACAGCAGGCTCTAACACCTCAGATTGACATTGTGTTTCTCTCAAATTTTGTTAGACAAGACAATATGTAAAGAATGTTGAGCAGTACTCAGAGCTCCTCTGTAGTTACATACAAACAAGGAAGATTAGCCGTGTGATCCATATTCAGATTGGAAAGATGCAAAAGATACAGGAAACAGGCGATAATTTTATTGGATCAGTAAGAAAAACAAAATATTGCACGAGCTTTCGTGGTTCAAGACCACTTCTTCAGGCATGTATTAAAGTGTTCATGGTGTGGTGGTCTGCCAGGTTCATGGTGTGGTGGTCTGTCATGCTCTCTTCCTAAGGACAGAAAAAATATTTCATGGAGTTAGGATGTCACTTGCACAGGAAGCTGGGCATTTGCATCCCTGTAGTTACAGGGATCACAGGCAGTGACATTTAAAAGTTGAGAGTCCCCCATTCCCTCATTTTGGGCGGTATCCAACTTACATGCAATAAAGTGAAGTTGCTGAAGCTCCAAAAATGAAAAGAGAATTCTCTAAGTAGGGGCAATTTGTCATCTTCATCTTGGTTTTAATATTTAAAGAACTCTGCAGAGATGTTGGATATTGTACTACAAGTAACCAGTTGTGGGGAATATACCAATAATTAGCCAGATGGATTTTTGTATCTTGCAAAATACTTACTCATTGATCCCTTCCTTTTAGGCAGACTTTTAATAGCTGACACACTGCTAATTGGTAAATAACTGCTTTCTGGAAAGTTGTAACCTTTGTTTCTTAAAATGTGTCTTTAAATTGTTTGCATGAATTTAATTCTTTGGTTGTCAAATAGTGTAATTTATTAGATTCTTTTAATACAGGCACATGCTTTTAAAAATTTGAACCCACTTTGGGTTCTTCTACTTAGAGAAAAATAGGGAATGAATGAATTGTTGGATAGAGGGAGGGAAGGCTGGCTGTGAAGATAACTGTGACATAGGCACCTCCTGTTGGCAAACTGTTGCACTCCAGCCCAGGACCTGAAGCACCTAGCTACCTCTAGAATCTCCGGGGGGGGGGGGGGGGAGAACCTAGAGATTAGGAAGGCAGACCCAAAAATGGAGGAGAGACTTCACTCTCACAGCAGACGGTCTCAAACTAAAACTCTGTACATGGGGAGACCCTGAGGGTGGGGAGAGGATCTGTAGTGGGGAAGAAAGTAGTTGCTTGCCACGGCATCTGGGGAACCACCTTGCAAGGGATAGAGCCAGAACCCCTTGCAGAGGAAACCTGCCAAGTGACAGCCTATCAGACTGAGGAGGTCAGAGAAGCAAGTCCTAGCTTTCTGTCAAAGAGGAGGAAGATCTTGAGGAATGTACCAGTGTAGACACTGTCAAGAGGCATATTGAGTCCCTGGAAGAAGAGTCAGAGGAATGGGACTACATCTATAAGAAAGACCCTTAGAGAGGGTAACATTGTGTCTCAAAAAGAAGAAGAGAGCAAATACACACACAAAACCAGCTTCCATACCAGCCATCCTACAGTGAGGTAAAGGAGGATTCAGCATAAATGCAGTGAGCTGACAGTCACTAACAGGAACACCAGTGTTGGAGTGGGAGGAAAGAGAACAGGCCATTGGAGAGAACTCTCACACATTTGCCTTCATTGTGGTCATATCAGCTCTCACTCCTAGGGATAGCTTAGTAGCAACAGAGTACCAGGGCAAGCTTAAGGACTTAAGAGCAACTGGCTTGCTCAGTGATGAAGACCGGGGTTGTTGAGGAGCATATTATGGACCTATCAGTTAAGGGAATCAGGAGGCAAGAGACTCTAGAGCAGGATACTAGACCAGTGGAATTTACTAGGTCAGAGGACTTAGAGTGAGTGTTGCTCTTTTTGTATGTGAGGAAATTAGCTCCAGGGGATGTTGTACCCAAGTCTAGGATTTATCCTGCCCTGTTACCCTGCTTTCTCATATTAATTCTGAATGGATTTTTTAAAATAATAAACATGAGTTTTTATCTTACCATGATTATCTTGATTGATTCATTGACACAAATTTATATTTTTAACTAACCTACTTCCCTGCTATCATTATTACAACAAAAAATTACAACAAATTCCTCCAGAAGAATGAAGTCTCCAGAAGAATGAAGACAATGAAGTCTCATTGTGAAGAATATTCTTTGTTACAAAGTAAGTTAAATCCTCACAAAGTTGTAGATAGCACATGACATTATCATACCTGCCAAGTTTCAGAAAATTTCTGACAAACCCCCGCATTTTACACTGTTTCCCGCCATCATCCCATGTTAGTTAGACTGGAGTTAGACTGGAGGCCAGCACAGGATAAGCATAGCTGTCCAGTTTCCTGTTGTGGCCAGGAAATGTCCCTTATTTGACAGAAATTTCCCGAAACTTGGCAGGTATGGACATTATAGCAGGGATTTGAGAAGTTTCTACCTAATACTCCATCCTTTTCAAATTAGGACCACCAATAAAAGGCTGAAGAAGCTGTATTCACACTATAGTAAACCATTACCCCATCTAAAACCAGTTACTTGACTTCCATTATATATATAGAATGCAATGTGTCAGGTTCTATTATGCTCAGCAGTCTGTGTTTATGAGAGACCAGGTGTGAGAAGGAGGGAGAGGCATTTATAGTTTGAGATATCTTTTTGTTGTGTGCTGTTAAGTCACCTCTAACTTCTGTTGACTCAAGGAATGAACAATCTCCAGGATGTCCTGTGCTCAACCACCCTCCTCAGCTCTTGTAAACTGAAGCGTATGGCTTACTTTAGAGAGTCAATAATCTTGTATTTAGTGCTCAACTTAACCCAGAATGCTTTGCCAAAGCATCTTGGCTTCTCATGAGGTGCTCAAATTACACTTGGTTTCATCATTTTGGTCTCCAGAGGTAGTTCAGGCTTGATTTGCTGTAAGACCCACTTATTCATTTTTCTTGTAGTCCAGGGAATCTTTAAACTACCCTGCTGCACCATATATCAAATAAATCATTTTTCCCTGGCTGCTTCTTTTACTTCCAGCTTTTACACCATTACATGGTGATCGAAAATACTATTGTAGGAATGATTGTGGACTTGGCCTCCAGTGACAAAATCATTACACTTGATGCTCTTTTCTAATTGTTTCATTCCAAGCCTTTGTTTCCTTCTGATTTAGCCTGTAGTCTCAATTTGGATTGAACCAAGGTATACAAAATCTTAAACTATTTCAATTTCTTCACTGTCAACATTAAAGTTGTGTAGCTCTTCTGTAGTCATTAGTTTTGTCTTTTAATGTACTTAATGTTCTTTTGTATACTTAATGTTCAACTAAATGTTCAGCTGAGATGTCTGGCCATCACTAATTTGGAGCTGCTTCTTCATGCATAATTTGGTTTAATTGAATGGCCATAAAATCAGAATGCATCCCCCTCACCTTCAGTGGACAGCCAGATGACACATGGGTCTCAGGGTATTGGCTAAAATCTCAAGGAACTGACTTGCTTTCACTTGTCACTCAGAGGCAAATCTTTAGAGTATGAATGAGAGGATACAGTTTGAATTTTGTGTATCAGGAAGTTTTAAAGCCTGAATATCTCTCTCTACATGACTAGCATTTGTGTCCCTTCAGCAGATTGCCCAGGCTTTATATTGATTCCTTCATGACCATGTGTACAAGTAGTTGGCTAAAGAAGCAATTCCATATACTCACCCACCCCCTTCCCTCATTTCTGTGATATTCAAAGGACCCACCTCCTTGTGGGTTCAGGTTTTGTCTCTGATATCTTAGAAAATGGTATAGTGCTGACCTAGCAGACTGCTTTCTAAAAGGTAAAGGTCACCCTTCCTTGAAAGCCAGTAGTATCTGACTCTAGGGTTCAGTGCTAATCTCTGTTCATAGCCAAAGAGCCAGCGCTGTATGCATCTGTAGATGTTTCTGTGTACATGTGGCAGGCATGCCTAGACACCAGAGTACACGGAACTCTGTTTACCTCCCACCAATGTGGTACCTATTTAGCTACTTGCAATTTCTTGCTTTCAAACAACTAGGTTTGCAGGAGCTGGGATAGAGACGGGACTTCACTCCGTCATGCAGTACTCAGGTATTGAACTCAACCTTCCAGTCATCAAGTTCAGTCTTAACCACTTGAGCCACCGCAGAACCATGCTTTCTACATATGTATTATCCACACTACTCTGAACACTGAAGTTGTGAGAAGAACATTTGGAATACATTATCATAGATATATACAATAGGTATGGGTTACTTATTTCAGTGGGGTACTTCACCCTCAATTTTGGGGTAAGACACACACAGCACAGACACTCTTAGACCACAGCACACCTCACTAGACCTTACCACTTACAAATACCCATAGTGGCCTATTGATGCCTATAATTGTTTCTTATTCTGTAGAGAGAATGTTTTTCCTAAGTTGTCAATGTGCAGCTCTAGAAATTGATGCGGATCATTTGAGAAAAGTGTTCGTTAACTGCTTACAGTGCTAGAGTAATTTCAATAACAGAATTGAATTGAATTATACTACTATATAGTAGCTTCCACAAACAAGTTTTAATTTCCTTATCAAGAGTCATCTCTGTTGTTTACTAAAAAAATAGATTATATAGTTAAAGTTCTTAAAAGTGCAGAGAATATCTGCAACATAAATAACTTAATGGCTATAGATTTTACAATTAGGCTTCTTTGCCATTATGGAGTTATTTAAACATTGTAAAACCCATTAAATTCCATGCATTAGTTTGTGCTGCATTACTGTAAAATGCTTTCTTTCATATACTGTACTGGTGTGAAGGTTTAAGAACGAATAAGGTTTAAGCAGTAATGGAAAATATGAAACACATTGTGTCTGTTTTTCATTTTACCTGCACTCATTAATATAGTAGAACCAGAATTCAAAGAGTCAAAGATCTGGAAGTAACTGATTAACTGGGTCGATGACATTAAATCCCTCCTCAATTCTCTCTGAAGCCTGGTTGCAATGAGAGAAAGTTGTGAACTATTCATGCAAAGTATTTTGGGCAGATATGATCTTGAACGTGCAGTTAGGACCCACTAGCTTAAAAAAAAAACTGTTCCAAGTTCAGATGACAAGCACAGGCCTTTTTTCTGCTAGGAGAAGAAATTTCTGAAAAATATTATTCTGGCTAAGGTGCTCTTCCACTGTTTGAGGTCATGATGTATTACATTTTCACATCCATTTCTATTCAAGTTCAGGTATTGGCTCAGTGATGTAAGTCTCCATCCAAAGTTCAACAACCTGCACTCCGGGTTGGAGAGATAGGCAGGATATCTCTCAATGCCATTTCCAGGGAATCCTAAGCAGGTGAAGGCATCTCCTTGGGAATGCCCTGAAGGAAATGGTGAGCCACTGTGTGAGACAGAATGCTGGACTGGATGGGCTGTGGCCTGTTCCAGCAAGGCTGTTCTTATGTTCTTATGTTCTTAACAAATCAGCTATGGAAGGAGGCCAGGTTAACTGTTTCTGACAATCTTTACCTATAAGAAGGGGGTAGAGTGGTGAGTGTCCGGCATTAGCGCCTACACCCAGCCCAACCATCCTGTACTGAGCCGACCACACTTACCTTTCGACGTAACTCACAACCCCGCAAGGGTTCAGAAACAGAGAGTGGGGCCTAAGCCCCACAAAATGGGGAAAAGAATGAACTAAAACTCCCATGTTGCAGGGGGGGAAATGGCAGTCTTTTAACAGCCAGGCCTAAAAACAGAATGTTGGAGAGAGCTGATTCACATGTTGGACTGTGATTGGTTGGGAGAAACCACACCTGCAGCCTCCTCTCTCTCTCCCCTCTCTCTCACTCCCCCTTTCTCTCTTCCCCCTTCTCTCTCTTCCCCCCTCTCTCTGTGTGGTTGTGTTGTGTTGTGTGTGTGTGTGTGTATGTGTGTGTGTGTGTGTGTGTGTGTGTGTGTGTGTGTGTGTGTGTGTGTGTGTGTGTGTGTGTGTGTGTGTGCGCGCGCCCCCCAAAACCACCCCAACCACCAACACACAAGTTATACCTGCCCGGCAGGGCTGGGCAAAAAGTGCTAGTTCTCAATAAGGAAGCAAGAAGGATTGCTTTGGATCAGGGATTCCCAACCTTTTTATGCCATGGTCCAGACCACGCCCCTGGACAGCAGAGCAGGCCAGACTGTGAGTGGGTGCATTTATGGCTATCGTAAATGTAGGCACTTCCATGTTTGCGACAGATGTGGGCGTGTTTACGCATGTACGGGCATGTTTTATGGCTGTCATAAATGCGTCCACTTCTGGGAGCCATGGGCTGGGCCCAGCCTACGGGACATAGGTTGGGAACTCCTGCTTTGGACTATAGTTCCTGGTGTTCCTTAGTTAACATGACCAAGCCCTTTGCTTTCCTTCCCATCTTCCCACTCTGGCTAAGAAATCTACAGTCTGACACTGGGAGATGGGTAAAGCAGGGAAAAGTAACCTTTGACCAGTAGGAACAATTCAGCCTTCAAAATCATTCCCTCTGACTTCAGTAGAGTCTGGTAGAGCCTAGCTATCTATCAGGCAGAAAGCAAAATGGTTGCTTTGCTCAGAGGTTGGTAGGAGAGTATAGTATACAGTAGTTTAATGGCCAGCAATTTATATCCATTATACTAAGGCAATAAATGGAAAGAGAATTAAATTTGAATTTCTTACTTCAGGCAAATAGCTTCTAGTTAGCTTTGGTAAGGTCTATCTTTCTCTCTCTCTCTCTCACACACACACACACACACACACACACACACACACACACACACACACACACACACACACACACACACACACACACACACATCCCTCCATGAGGCCTGTAAAGGAACAAAAGTTCTCTTTGATCAATACACTTAAAGCTACCACATTACCCAATTTCATTCAGAAAATGAAAATAACTGTGATTTTTGCACAAATGGAAATTACAACATAGTGGCTACATATCACATAGCCTTTACCAATTTGTTTCTCTCTAGCAAGAAATATAATAATAATTGTACCCTTGAGATGCAGAAATGAGTTATAGAAATAGCAAAACCAATCATCTAGTGCAGAAAGCTGAGGGCATTTCTAAAGTTCAAGAAGCTTTTTGGGGGAAAGGTAAAATGAATGGAATCTTTATAGAAAATGTCAATTTTATTCTGAGTAACTGCAGTCTAAACATAAGGCATTTAGCAGGAATGGTAAAGGGCTCTACTTGCAGAAAACTAAAAGTAGAAAATAGTAATACAGGAGAAAGGTTAACATCTTGACATTAAATTATAGTTTTACTAAAATCACAGTACTATTTTTTATATAATCAAGTATCAATGACTAGTGTGGCAGGTAATATAACAATGGGGAAAAAGAGCAAAATCATCTGTCAGTCTTTAGATTCACCAGTGTTTTGCAGAAAACCGTAATATGAAGCCCTTTGAACTTCGTTAAATGGCTGTCATTCTGATCCAAGTCTATTAAAGCTGAACTACTTGAATTTAAGCCAATGGGTCTAGAATCATGTTTAAACACAAATGCAGGCTTATCTGAGTTATAGTCTGATCTGCCTGGGAAGTCAATATGATAGGACGTTTGCATTCATCTAGAAGAGTCAAAGCCTTTTATGTTCAGTGGAATAAATGAATTCATCAATTTACCAATCTGCACTATTTCATGATCATTAAGGATGAAAAGAGACAAAAGAGCCCACCTAGACATGATGCATACTCTTTACATGAGTTTTTCTTTTCTTTTCTTTTCTTTTTTACTAAAAAGAGAGTCTGAAAAGTAACTCCAAAATCCCCATAGGTAGAGTGCAGCTATACCTAACCCCTTCACTCCATGCAATTTCCCCATCCCCATCCCAGATATACTTTTTTTTCCACTTAAAAATAAGAAGATCATTTGCTTTGCTTTTTCTTCTATGGAAAAGTATTTTGGGGCAGGCATTTTAAAATACATTTTTATTATAAAATAATTACATTACAAGAAAAGAACAATAAGAAAAAATGTTAGTGGAAGTAAACACTAATAGCACTATTAACACTAATAGCAATAATATATGTACAGAATATAATAAAAGCAAGAACCCCATCGTGGAAGCTAGAGTGGGACTAACACAAGCAGGGAAGGTTACACACACTTAGACTTAAGATAATTTTTTTGTGAGACAAGTTCATCAAGAAACTGATAAAAATCATACTTGAAGTGGTTTGTCACAATGTATATCGCTGTAATGCTATATACATTTACATAGGAGTAAGTCCCACTCTAAGACTGTGATGGCTTAGTCCTTAAGAGGCTGAACTTGACAATGTTAAGGTTGGCAGGTCAACAGTTTGAGATCCGAGTACTGCACAATGGAGTGAGCTCCCATCTCTGTCCCAGTTCCTGTTAACCTAACAGTTTGAAAGCAAGAAATTGCAAGTAGATAAATAGGTACCACTTTGGTGAGAAGGTAACAGTATTCTATGCACTCTGGTGACTAGTAATGCCTGCCACTTATCCACGGAAACATCTGCAGACACAGACAGCACTGGCTCTTTGGCTATAAATGGAAATGAGCACCGAACCCTAGAGTTGGAAATGACTGTCTTTCAAGTAAGGCTGACCTAAGTCCCACTTTGCTCATACAGTGAGCAGATAGTTGTGGTAAATAATTGAACCCAGACCTTCTGACTCCTTATCCATCACTCTTCATTGAGTCAGGAGATCTGGGTTCAATTTCCTGCTCAGTCATGGAAACTCACTGGGAATGTGGAACTAGTAAAACCACTAGTTAAATATCTCATTTACCTTGAAATTTCTATTAGGATCACATTTCTGACTTGAGAGCATATAGCTTAGCAAGCCCCCCCTTAGCATGGTAGAATTTAGTTCCAAGTAAATATGCATAGGATTGTGTAGTTAGAATTAAGGGCAGAGCCATGTTACTCTGTTGCAGAAAAAATAATTTTTTTTGTTTTTTTGGCATAAGGCTGTGGCTACATCAGATAAAGTATACAGAAATCAATGACATGAAACCTATGAGCTTTCAAGAAGGCCCAAGCCTCGTTGCTGTTATTGTTATAAAATCCCATCTATAAAGCTGGTGACAACAGTAGGTGGGTTTTCCATTTAGTTTTGCATTGTAACATGGGTGAAGTTCAAGTGAGAAGAGCTTCTTGTTTTCAAAGTTTTTGATAATAATGCTAAGTTACAACTATACAGGGAGAAAAATACAGATTAGTCCATTGCGAAGTCATAGCAGGGAAGCTGGTTTTTCTTGAGTTAATTCACTTCAGCCAGTCAACACAGGAGTCAAAGACAGAGGGGAAGGAATTGGCATTCAAAAGCCTTGTTTGCAACTTGTTCAGGTTGCTCTGCTTTAGCTGTCCAGACTTGTGGGAAGCACAATTTGAGCAGAACTACCTGAACAAGCTGCAAATAAGACTAATTGATTTCCTCCACTCTGACTGCAATTTAGCAATAGCAATTATGCTTATGTACTGCCCAATAGCACTTACTGCACTCTCTGAGCAGTTCACAAGTGAATTAGCATTTTGACCACAACATGCTGGGTACTCATTTTACTGACCTAAGAAGGATGACTCAACCTTGATCCTGGTCAGGATCTGTTGAGTCCGGTGCTTAAGAAGTATTTTGACCAGCAGGATTGGGTCAAACACAAGTGATTTATTATCAGCTCAGGAAAAACCGGACTGGGGTACACGTACATGGTGGCCAGCTTATATACAGTGAGAATGGCAGTTACACAGATAGATAGATTTCAACTGGCTTCCGGAGAAGCAGGAAGTTTGTACTGACAAATCAGCTATTTTGACAGTAGTTTGAAATTGGCGCCTTTGCAAAAGGTGCGCTATTCTGCCGTAGACTTTACGGCATTAATAGCGACTTTAATAAATAATGCTTGGACACAACAGGATCGAAATCACAGTGTTCTGGCTGCAGTAACAGCAGTTTAACCACTGCACTACCAGGACTCTTCTTGTTCTTTTTTCCCTTTGATTACCTAGTTGTCCTAGTGCCTTGGCAGCAAGCTTTTAAAAGAAATGGAACAGAATTGGAAGGGAACCAGGTTTAAGGAGTAGAAGATTCAAATGACAGCCACTTTACCTGCTTCCTTGCCTCTTACTGTTGCTGTATTTGGCTAGAGTGGCTTCAATGGCTAGAAATCCTTCCACATTGACTCCAGTGATTACACCCCTTGAATGATGCAAATGCAGTTAAATTCCAAAAAAAGGGGAGAAGCTGTAGCAACAGTGGAAAAAATATGGTCAGGAAGAGGAGCTCCAATAGTAAGTCTGATTTACATTGACTTGTATATCTGGAAATCAGTGGAAATTAATGCAAAGCTGACCTTGCCAATCCCAGAACAGTTACCACATTATTTGTCAAAGTAATCACCCACCTAGGAGACTAAACAAATAACCAAGATCCATCACATAAAACAATTTCTGAAAGAGCAGTTTTATAAAAATGCTGTTTTGAACAACAACTGATTTACAAAGCAGATTGCCACTGGTGGGGGCTCAGATCAGATGATCACATGAGCTGCTTTTTAAAAGAAAGTAGAACACTGAATCAATTTTACAGTACTTTTTCAAGCTTTTTTTTTTTGGGGGGGGGGGAATTGAGCATTTTTTAAAAAGATGCCTTCTTAATAAGAAGTTGGGATTTAAAAAAAAATATGTGGACAGAAAGCCCAGAAAGATCCTCATTAATCTGCCACCAATTGACACCAAGTGAAAGAGGAATAAATGTACCATTTGGATAAACCTTAAGGAAACTATGGGACTGCAGTGGCTTAGTGGTCAAGATCCTGAACTTGGTGACTGGAAGGTCAGCAGGTCAGTAGTTTGAGATCTGAGTGTTGTGCGACTGAGATATTTCCTGTCTCTGTCCCAGCTCCTGTAAACCTAGCAGTTTGAAAGCAAGAAATTGCAAGTAGATAAACAAGTACTGCTTTGGTGGGAAAGGTAACAGTGTTCCGTGCATTTCGGCATCTAGTCATGCCTGTCACATGACCATGGAAACATCTGCAGATGCAGACAGTGCTGACTCTTTTGCAGTAAATGGAGATAAGTACTGCACCCTAGAGTCAGATACAACTGGCTTTCACACAAGGGAGATTATTAAAGGAACTACAACCAGTCACACAAAAATTGTTATAAAAGCCTTTTTCTTAAAGGAACAAGTCCTTCATACGACTATACTAATTCTGTGGTTTTCTATGCAGAAAGTACTCACAAGGGGTTTACCATTTCCTTCTTCTGTGGAGCTTGTCCAAGTCCACACAGGTTGGCTTTTCTACTAGGATGCACAGTGGGTAATACAATTCTCAACCTCTGATTGAGCTAAATCATTGAGCTATCCATCCAATGTTACAAATTTGACCCCATAAATAAGTTGGGTGAATGAATTAGTTTTCATCTTGTAATTGCCACTCCAAAATGTCAGGAAGGATGAAATTCACTGGGTGACACTTCTGGACTTCACATGATGGCTGTATTGAAAAGCCAAATGACAACATCGATAAGAAACACTAGAAATAAAACACCAAAAAAAGAATGAAAAGGAAATGTCTTCTCCATCCATTTCTATTCGGGGGATGGGAGGACTACATGGAAATATTGATGAACCACAGGTATGCAATGGATGATGCCGCCATCTAATTTCATGTGCAATAATTCTTAGCAGCCATTTACACTGTTAGTATCCCATATAGCTTTCCTTATCTCGTTAACACACAAACTGAATTTATGTACTAGGCAAATATTATTTATTTATTTCCTTTTATCAGCTTAATAGCATTGGTCTTTCCCCTGTATTCAGCACCTTTATTTTTAGTACAGCTGTGCATTGGCACGAAGGTTCAGATTCTGAAATTTGGATTTGAGATTTAGAATTTTAGAAATTACATCCAGTATAAATACCATATAGTCATTATTCCTTTTTCCTTTATAAATTATGTATGGCATCATTTCTTTGTGTCCTTTGAAACCTTCCCAGTGACTTTGCCAAGGGCAAAAAGGACAAACCTACAGCCAACAATGCTTGGGGAACTTTAATGGCCAGACTGACTGAATCCTGATTGAAGCATGCCATACCTAGTACTGTGAGTAGAATGTATTGTGATAATAACAATTTTGCATGCTGCTAATGCTGGTATAAGTGGGAGGGACTTCTGTAAGCTAAAGTGACTTTCTGTCTTTTCCCCACTAACTAATTAGTAAAGTTATCCCTATCTCTGGGATTTGAATGTCCTGCTCCCTCTCTTTCGTTTTGCTTTCTTTGTTTTGTTTTGTTTCCTGTTCCTTCACCTTTCCAACCATGCAGTCACATGGAACCAGTTTTTGACATATTGCAGATACTGTGTTTACTCCAAACCTTCCTTTATTCTTCTGAATACACCTAGACAATGCAACTGTAAAAAAAGACATTATTCTACCTAAGAATGCTTCCAGATTTCTCTTTTTTTACCATATAAAATACTAGTTATCATGAAGGAGTGGCTAAAGAGACTTAAGCTATTCTGTTATGCGGAATATCTGGACCCATTCCAGTCAGGATTCAGACCTGGATATGGTACTGAGACTGCATTGGTCGCACTGATGGATGATATCTGGCGAGAGCGGGATGGCGGTCATCTGTCCGTCCTTGCTCTTCTTGACCTCTCAGCGGCCTTTGATACCGTTGACCACGGTATCCTTCTGGAACGGCTCCGAGGATTAGGGATCCAGGGCACAGTGTGGTCCTGGTTTTCCTCATTTCTGAGGGGCTGGACCCAGTCGGTGTGGTTGGAGAGTGAGAGGTCGAGTCCTAGGCCCCTAAAATATGGGGTGCCTCAGGGTTAGGTACTCTCTCCTCTCCTATTTAACATCTACATGAAGCCACTGGGTGAGATCATCTGTTCCCACGGGGTGCGGTACCACCAGTACGCAGATGACACACAGTTGTACATCTCGGCCCTTGGGGACCCCAGTGATGCAGTCAAAGTCCTTTCCAGCTGTCTGGAGGCTCATTGGGGTCTGGATGGGGGCAAATGGGCTACAGCTGAATCCTAGCAAGACTGAGTGGCTATGGATAGGGGGTCCTGCGTTATCCTGGGAGCTACCATCTTTGGTACTGGATGGGGCTGTTTTGCCACAGACCAACCCGGTGCGCAACTTGGGGGTCCTCCTGGATTCGCGGCTGCTGCTAGAAGAACAGGTGGTGGCTGTGGCCAGGAGGGCCTTTGCCCAACTTTGGGTGATTCACCAGTTGCGCCCGCTCTTGGACCGGGACTCTTTGCTCATGGTCACTCACGCTCTGGTGACCTCCAGTCTAGACTACTGTAATGTGCTCTACATGGGGCTGCCCTTGATGACCATTCAGAGGCTGCAGCTGGTCCAGGATGCTGCGGCCCGGGTGGTGATGGGGTGTGGACGTTATACCCATGCCTCACCACTGCTTCCGGGGGCTGCACTGGTTACCAGTTTGTCTCCGGGTGCAATTCACGGTGCTGGTTTTGACCTTTAAAGCCCTACATGGTAGTGGGCCAGGGTATCTCAGAGACCGCATCGCCCTAAGGACATCTGTCCGTCCAACCAGAGTGGACCGGAGAGGCTCGCCTCTCTGGCACAAGGAGGAGGGCCTTTTCTATGTCCGCACCGGCCCTTTGGAACCTCCTGCCTGTGGAACTGCATCTCCAGACAGAGTTGTTGCCCTTTAGGAAGGAACTAAAGACCTGGCTGGTGGGCCAAGTTTGGGGTGTGGGTGGGGTACCGTTGAGTGGTTGGTATAGAGAAGTGTGCCTTCCCCCAAGGTCCCTTCGGTACTTGCGCACCTTTTAGGGGTGGATTTTTTAACTTTTAACTTTGTTTTACCATGTGTCTTTTTATGTACTTACTGTCCGCTATGTAAAAGTTGGTTTGTACCTGAGTGGGCGGTATATAAGCGTGAAAAATAAATAAATAAATAAATAAATAAATGATTTCTCCAAGCGGTTATTGTTTTGTATGTGATTCTCTGCAGAGTACAGAAAAGGGAAATTCAACAAAATTATTTTTCCTTTCCATTATTTCTTGCTTAAAGAGGACTCCAGCAAAGCCCACTAATGGTATGTTGAACTTAAGGAAAATAAGTTTTTCTATGGAGCCAGGTACCAGTCATGAGACGTGTGGACTGACAATGTTCCCTGCCTGAAAGAATGCCATTTCACCATGCACACTAATTGGTGAGCAAAACTGCAGTCTCACTGCCACTTGGCCACACCTCTCTAAGCACACTCCTTTTTCAGCCCAGCAAGACAAGGGGTTGGTCTCTTCTGGTTTCCAGGACTCTTGCATGACCCCTGCCATGCTTGTCAAGACAGTGGTCCCAGAAAACACACCCTGTTGTTGCAGAGTTGGGGGATTTTGACTGTGGAATACAATTGCTGGTACTGCTGTTTGGTTTCTTCCTGCTTTGGGACCCCTTAGTGTTAGCAGGAGCTTCTTCACTAGCAGCTACTACATGTGATGGAAAGTTGGCTGGCATTGCCCCCACTCTTGCTCCTGCTGAATATCCATTGCCTGTTTTATTCAGGGGTCCAAGATGATTCTAAAATATACTCTTCCTTCTTCCACAAGGAGGCAAACTTTAGGGGAGCAGATTATTTAGTTTGCTGGCCAGAGTCACCATTTCAGGCCAGAAAAAAATGTGCTCTCCCTCTGTGAAACTCCATCCATAGACTGTCCACTTTTTATGCACTCCATCATGCCAAGTCAACTGTACAACTTTGGGATCTCCAAGCTAAGGATGACCTACTAAAAACCTATGTTGCACTTTCAAAGCTTTGTCGCACTTTCAAAGCTTTGACTTAAACAATTTGCAAGGTAAGGTAAATGTAAAAGGTCTCCCTTCATCGAAAGTCAGTTGTATCCAGTGGTAGGCATCAGCAGATTTGCACAAGTTTGCACTACTTCTTCCACAACCGTATTTCATATTGCTTGCAGAGCAAAGAAGAACAGTCTCTGATTCTGCTACACAAAACCAGATATATAATGTATAATGTATTAACCTAGGAAGCTACTACTTTAAAATATTATTTCTAACTATATTAAGATTCTACAATGAGATGTAGAGAATATAAATGTAAGTTGAGGGTTCCGAACAGGACACAAAGAAAACTGCTGTAGTTCAGAAAACTGCTGAGGACAACATCCCTCTCCAACCAAGCTAAGCATTATATAGGAGCCCTTACAGATTAGCTAGGTTTTGACTAACAGTTCAATCAGACAGTTATTTACATTGTGTTTTGGGAGCACTGACAGCATGGTCTTGTTTGCTTCATTTGCTGATGACTGGATAATGTACTCTAGACCACAGTCCAAACTGACTCTGCTCAGGGCCTGATCCAGATATGTTTAATCAAGCAGCCCTTTTCTCCCTTGGATGTGGGCTGGTGTGAACTGGACTGGTTGGAAATGTCACTTTTAGGATTTCACCCTGGAAGTGCAAATATTGTGAAGACATAATATTTAGAAGCAGCAATAAAAGCAAACAAAAGCACTCAACTGGTTACATTACTTTTTTAAATAGAAAAACTGTAAGTGAGAACCAGTGTAATGTAATGGACTTGATTCTTTGGACACCTGGTTCACATCCCCATTCAGGCATGGAAAGTCATGCAGATATGCCACAACTACTTCTGATACATCTTGAAAACCTTATAAATACAACTGCACTTATTTTTATTTTTATTATGTTAACCCTTCAAACATCATATTGTGACACAGTCCATGACAACATCATTTTAGTCCTATACTGTATGCCATTATTAAATAATATTTAGGGTGTATTACTATAATATTGTAATCTACTCTTTCACCATAAATTAGCTTACTGCATTTTATATCATGTTATTAGACATACACAAAGCACTCTAGCTGTAAGAGCTTTATGTGTTCTTTTTATTGGATTTTTAATTTTTAGCTGCTTCCCCTGAGTTAATTTATTTTCAATATATGATGCCCTGTTTCAAAGGAGAGGAATTAGCTTGGTCATGGGAAAATAGATAATGATGAAAAATGATAGAACACAAGTTGAGATGGTTCCTTCAGCTCTCGGAGCATAATGGACTATGAATGAGGTATAAAATTAATTGCTATTACTGGAAATACATGATGTGAATCTTATCAGGAGCTTTTAAACTCATTTTTAGAACACCTCTGAGACGATGTTTTGCAAACAAGGCTTTCTATGTGAAATTTGAGAAAGTAGTATTTCAGGAATGGTTGCATATTTGATCCACGAGAGTATTAACTATTCATTGACTATGACATTTTATTCTGTAGGTATAAAATCCTTTCAGCTTAATTTTTAAAGTTCAAAGTTATATTTTATCCTTGGCTTATATTGGATGGAAATGAGTGAGATACTAACTAAAGCCTATTGTTCTGGTGGACCCTGATTTTACCTAACATTCTTCTTCTTCCTCCGTGTCTAGGCCAGATATGAAACTGCCAAAATGAAGCCACCTTTTGGTGAGTTCATTCTGCAGTTCCTTTTGCTTGACCTAGTGTGAGAAAAATTAGCTGGCACAAGGTGGCCATTGCGCAGTGTACTCCTGATTGTGGTTCAAAATTACAATAATCTTCTAGGAGGATCTTTCTGTGTACCTCTACCTAACATTGAAAGGAAAGAACAACCCTAATTTTTTCACTGGCTTAGCTCTTACCTGTGCATGTACTAAAAATGGTGAGGTCCTTTGGCAGAAGGATGTGGTAGAATTAGGTAGGAACTTGGATGTGGTAAGAATTGTACATTCATGTCTTTCTTGATAGTATTCTGGTGACATAAAGTTGTTTGTTTGTTTGTTTTATGTCCTTTGTCACTTGCAGGATCCTAGTCAGAGTATAACATGAATTTAAAAATAGATGTGGCCTTTTTTTTTAAAAAAACTTGCTATCAATTATAGTAGTGAAAATACCAGTAAATAAATAATCCACATTCATTCAATTCAATTCAATTTATTAAATTTGTATGCCACTCACTCAGTTTATGCTGACTCAGGGCAGGGTAAAACAAACACATAGCTTTTTAATAAATTTTCATTTCTAAAAAAGTTAACAGAATAAAAAAATATGCACATACATTGTGGGAATGTATCTGGTTTCTGTCTGCCTGTCTTCCTACACATTTTGTAAACATAGGCCTCTTTGTATACATGAGAGACAACACTTGATTTTGGGCATGCGTAGAATAGTGAGAAGAATTCTCCTTATTTCTCCTTATTTGGTTCTGACATTCTGATTGGCTGTGTGTGCCTTAGTTTTGTTTCTGATATACTCTGTTTGAATAAAGAGACGCCATGATTATTCCTTTGTTCAGCCAAGACTGCAGTCGTGTGTATGCTTTCTCTCTATCTCTGTTTCTTCCTTACTCTGCCTAATGAAGCTGGACTCCATTAGACTTCTTAACTCTTCCTTTGTTTATCTGGGGCTATAAACTGCTCCTTATGAGGCTGATTAGATGTTTACATGGATCGAATTTCTACAAGTGGCGCTCCGTGGGAGGCTTTGAACTACAATGAGAGCCTTCTTTGAAATCTGCTTCAGCAATTAACACCTCATAATTGGCGACTGGGGAGGTCTATTGTCATTCACCCACGACCAGAAAAGGTCCGACCAGAGGAAAGGTCAGTCAAGCGCTTGAGAATCCCAACAGGGTGAGTGAAAGATTTATTATGGGGTGCGTGCTAGCTTCGCCAGAGCAGGAGTTCTGTAAAGATATCTCATATCTTCTGAATAAGAATGGGAAACGGGCTGATACGAAGGAAGTACAACAGCTGGTCCAAGTTGTAGGAAAACACTGTCCTTGGTTTAAATATGACTGTCTGGACTTAAAAGATTGGGATAAGGTTGGGAATGAATTGCAGAAGCATGATGGGGTTTCTGTCCCAGTGCAATATACCTGGAATGAAGTCAGAAACTGTCTTCAAAGACTTACTCCAAGGAATATTTTGTTGTCCCAGAGGCTTGCTGGTCCCCCTCCACAGCTTTTGCCCCCAGCCAAGGGAGGGACTCTGGCGACTGCCCCTCCATCATATGAGAAACAACAGCATGAGCCCCCTGATGGAGATGGGGGTGGAAAAGGAGATGGGACATTATATCCTGCCTTGCAGCAATCAAGCACTTTTAGCCCTACAAAAGACCTGTTCTCTGCTGCTTTAACTGCAGCTGTGCTGGATGTGGAATCTACTGAGATATACCCAGTGATCAGGGGGGCTCCGGCTGTTGGCAATGCACCGGCAATCCCAGATAGATATGAAACCCTCCATTACAAATATCTGAAGGAACTGAAAGTCAGCATATGTGACTATGGGGTTAATGCACCTTTTACAAAAGCTCTGTTGGAAGCCATTGCTTCTCAAAAATTGATACCAGCTGATTGGAAACAGATGATCAAAGCACTCCTGCCTCCTGCAGAAGCCATGCTCTGCTTGCAGGAGTGGAGGGATGTGGCTTGGGAGGTACATCACACACGCCCTGCACTCACGATGGATATGTTATGTGGGGAGGGAAATTTTGCCAACCCCACACAGCAGTTGGCACTCACTGATGCCCAGTTGGGAGATATTGCACAGATAGTCATGCGTGCCTGGAGTAAGATTCCTTCCAAAGGGGATAGCTCAGTTGCTGGGTTTGCAGCAATTAGGCAGGGGCCTAAAGAGGATTACACTGAGTTCATTAACAGACTCATGACTGCCCTCAGCCGCCAGGTGGAAAATGTCCCGGCACGGGAAATGCTAATGAAACAACTGGCTTTTGAAAATGCCAATGAGGATTGTAAGGGTGCTCTGACAGCTGTTTATGCTCGGCCAGGCACATCGATAGCAGACATGATGAAAGTTTGTCAAAATGTGGGGACTCACAGTTACAAGGCTCAACTTTTGGCAGCTGCAGTTCAGTTGCCCACAACTCAGGCTCAGAACAAACGTTGTTTTGGTTGTGGAAAAGAAGGGCATTTTAAAGCACAATGTCGCTCCTCTCAAAAGCAGGCAGCACGCCCTTCAAGGAAATGTCCCATTTGTCAGAAAGGGTACCATTGGGCCAATCAGTGCCGCTCAAATCCTAATGCCAACACCTCAGCTGCTCAGCACAAAGACTCTGACTCTTCTCCACAGCAGCAGGGAAATGGGAGTGCGGGCCATGCTCGGGCCCAGGCAAAATAATAGGGCTGCCAGAGGTCAGTGAGGAAGCAATAGAGGAGGTTTTGGAAGAGATGGAAGAAGATATGGAACTTGCCCAGAAATGATTTCACGATATAGAAAAAACCATCCTCTAAAAGAAGGGCTATTATTGAAGTTATCCAAGGACTGTACCTTTACTGTGCCAGGGTGTGTGGAGGCTCTTCCCACACTGGTTGATGATGTTATTCCCCAGGGCATGGTGGGCATTGTTCTTCCTTGCCCAGACGCCTTGCCCACTTCTGTACACATTGCAGCAGAGTCAGTTACATTGGGTCACCAAGAAATTGTCATCCCTGCATCAGCCACGCAACATCTCACCCTGCCTAAGGGACAACCTGTAGGACGCCTTCATCTGCTCCCACTAGGGACCACTGCAACTCCATCCCAGGAGGGGACTGTAACAGCAGCTATGGCGGTGATACAAATCACCGAGGATAGACCGACCCGCTCGCTGATTATGGGTGGAAGTTCAGTGTCTGGACTAATCGATACAGGAGCCGATATTTCAGTGGTGGCAAAAAAAGATTGGCCAACTGGATGGGCCGTCCACCCCTGTAGGGAAGTTTTTGGGGTGGGCGGGTACGAGCCAGCACAGCAGAGTGTTCATCCAATCGTCTTTGAGACCACAGGGGGAACAAAAGTTTCTCTCCACCCCCTGATTATGGATATTCCCATTACTCTGTGGGGCCGGGTGTACCTTGCAGACAAATTTTTGATACGGGCCTCCCCTGCAGTGCCGTTGCATGCACTTCCACTACAATGGAAAAACACCCCGCCAGTGTGGACGGATCAATGGCCGCTCTCAAGAGAAAAGCTCCAGGCGGCGGAGGCCATTGTACAGGAGCAATTAAATCTGGGACATATTCAAACAACCACTAGTCCTTGGAACTCTCCAATTTTTGTGGTGAAAAAGAAGTCTGGAAAATTGAGATTGTTGCATGATTTGAGAAAAGTTAATGAGCACATCTTGCCAATGGGACCTCTACAATCTGGACTCCCTAATCCGAACATGGTTCCTGAAGATCACCAACTCATGGTTATAGATTTGAAGGACTGTTTTTATACAATCTTGCTAGCGCCACAAGACAGAGAAAAATTTGCATTTACATTGCCAGTATACAATAATGAACATCCTACTCAACGGTTTGAATGGTGTGTCTTGCCTATGGGTATGGCCAACTCGCCGACTCTATGCCAACATTTCGTGAACATGGCTTTGGAACCTTTCAGGCAACGTTATCCAGAGGTTAAAGTATATCATTACACAGATGACATTTTATTGCATGGTCCACAAGTCACGGAGAAACACCTGCAGGACCTAGCAGACTTTTTGCAACAAGCGGGCTTGATCATAGCTCCTGAAAAAGTGCAGCGGATGTATCCATTCCAATATTTGGGACATAGGCTCTCAGCTACAGCTTCAACCCCACTATTGCCAACAATAGCTATTCCAGAGCAGTTCACTCTTATACAATTGCAACAATTGCTAGGGAACATAAATTGGGCTCGTCCCTTCTTGGCCCTGAGCACTGAGGAACTGTCACCACTCTTTGCTGCTCTTTCTGGACACACTTCTCCAGCGGACATCATTCCCTGCACAACGGAGATGCGTACAGCTCTTCAACGCCTCAACGAAAAGCTGCATACCATTGCTGTGGATCGGGTGCCCTCAGGCACCATTGCGCTGGCATGCGCTCTTCTTCCCACACCGAGGCTGCCCACTGCTGTTTTGTTCGCGCCTGTCAACGCTCAGAAGGTGGCCATCGTGGAATGGCTACACTTGGCGCACACTCCCTCGAAAAACTGTTATCGCCTGCCTGATGCGATTGCTGATCTTTTCCTTAAATGCCGTACTAGGGCAAAGCAATTGACTGGCTATGACGTTGACTTTGTTTGTTTTCCCTTTTCGCAGGATCAGCTAACCGCCTTACTACAGCATTCTGAGGCATTTCAGGTGGCCATGGCAGACTTTGTGGGACAAGTTAAATTTAACCCCCCCCCCCAAAGATAAGCGGTTTACCTTGCTGAATCTCACTTCTTACTCCCTGTCATCCCCGCTTTGCATGCAACCTATCTTGCATGCCATTACTCTTTTCTCGGATGGCTCCCCCTCCCGTGGAGTCCTTACATGGCAGGGTCCTACTGGGGAATGGGAGGTTGTTTTTACAGGACCTCAAGCATCGGCCCAGCGATCAGAACTGGCAGCGGTCATACTTGCTTTCTCTACGTTTTCTGATGTGCCTTTTAACCTAATTGTGGATACTCAATATGTTTACCGCTTCATCTTTACTTTAGCTCAAGCTTATTTGTCTCCATCGATGGATAGGGATCTTTTTGCTTTATTCCAACAGCTTCAAGGTTTTCTTTCCAACCGTACGGTCCCATTCTTCATTGCCCAATACGCTCTCACACAAGGATCCCAGGTTATTTGACGGAGGGCAATGCATGAGCAGATTCTGCTCTCCGGGACTCTGCTGAGGTTTTTCTCTCTTTGACAACCCCATTGACAGTCATGCAATGTTTCATCAATCTGTTAAGGATTTGCATAAACGATTTTTGGCTCCGCTTTCTAAGTTACATGTGACTGTTGATACCTTCTCTGGATTTATATGGGCTACACCCTTACGGGGGGAAACATCCAGACATGTTATACAACATTGCATTCGTTCGTTTGCAGTAATGGGTAAACCTAAAAGCCTTAAGACAGACAATGGGCCATCATATGTTTCTTCTGCCTTTCAGGACTTTTGCCATCAGTGGGACATTAAGCTAACCCATGGAATACCCTATAACTCGACTGGACAGGCGATTGTTGAAAGAGCCCACCTGACAATCAAAAATTTGTTACACAAGCAAGTGGGAGATAGAGGGGTTCCTGTGGCTGAAATACCTACAGCTGTTGCTAAAGTATTGTATACTCTTAATTTTCTTCTTGCTCCCCATAACAGTTCGCACTCTCCAGTCGAATTGCATTTCAGGACCGAGGAGTGTCTTCCTAAGCCATTGGTCGTTTATCGGCAGCAACCGGATCCTGAGTGGAAAGGTCCTGTGCCTCTAATCACCTGGGGATGAGGATACACAGCTGTTTCTACGACCTCAGGACCTGTGTGGATTCCTGCTCGAGCGATCCGCCCATGGAGAGAGAAGAAGGTTACTCAGCTCCAGGACGTTGGTTCACCAGTGGACTAAGTTTGCTGACATTTGTTCTTTTCTTTCTTACTGTGCTTCCTGCTGTAAAAACAATGACTCATGGGGGCAACCCCAACTTTTGGCTTCGTCATGCTAACTATATGTTTGAGGTTCATGGTAAGAATGCAACGTTATACTATGAGCATCCACTGGCAGTGTCTCAAATGGCCTTTCTTCCGGCATTGTTCAACACGCCTGAGTTGGTTATTGGACACTTGCAACATATTGATAGGTCTACACTGTTCTCTAATCCCCCAGAACAATTTAACAACACCCGCTGGCGAAGCATGACATTCAAGAAATACACTAAAGGGCTTTGTTTCTGCTGTCATAGTTCTGGGGTCTGGAATAGTAAATGGAAGCACTAGACTCAAGCAAAAAGGGTTTTGCGGAATGTAGGCAATTATACGGGTTGTGATGATTATTTTTGGTTATGGGGTAGTTATAACAGTTCTTATAAGCTTAATTTTACCTTGTTTAACACTACTATTGAAGATATATATGATGTGTTTCCTATGTTTACTCCTGATTATTCTGCTATAGATAGTGGTTCAATTTGCAATGGATGGCAAATTAAGGATCCCAACATGTGGTTCTTTTTTAATGGAGTTGCCACGAATTTCCATCCAGGACAATATCAATGTGCAGCATTGGGTTATTTTACCTTACCCGTACAAGTGCAAATGCCGCTTCAGGCAGATGCACGGCGCCGGAGAGCTTCTGCCGGCCCGATGGGTTCTGGTTGCAATGATGAAGTGATAATCGATGTTCAGCTTTCTGATGGTAGCTCCTGGGGGAGAGCTATAGGGGGTGTTATCACTGGAGCACTCACCTTGGGATCATACCCAGGTGTCATTTCCCAGGAGAATAGAAGGTCCATTTTGGGACTCACCTGTAGGCTGGAGAAATCAATCAATGCCACAGGGAGGGTCATACGGGATCTTCAAATGGAAATCACTGAGCTTCATCAAGACCAAATGCAGGACAGACTGGCCATAGATTACCTGTTAGCAAAATCCGGAGGATTTTGTAAACTGGTCGGGAACCAGGGATGTTGGGTAAAATTCCAGGATCTGAATAATACGATTGAGAAAGAACTTCAGAATTTACAGGAGAGCATTACTAACAATGTACGCACTGATGTTAATCTCTTTGATTGGATGACTTCTTGGTTGACTGATTTGTCTGTCCTTAGACAAGTTTTCTTTTATGGGGTCAATATTATTATTTGCCTTATATCTTTGTGTTTTTGCATTTATTGTAGTATTAATCTTATTTCTATGTGTAACACATGTCCACTGCGTAGAAGGGAGACATCGGGTTTTGCACGACGGCAATTGTACTCAATGAGGTATCATCCTCCGGAACAAGGTACCAGGAGTCAGGAGGGGTACGATGTCCAGGAGGACAGTGATGATGTATATGGAGGAGTAGTTATGGAGTATGATGACATGCAGGGGTATGATTAGCCATCCCTCTCTCAAATTTAAATGAAAAAGGAGGACATGTGGGAATGTATCTGGTTTCTGTCTGCCTGTCTTCCTACACATTTTGTAAACAAAGGCCTCTTTGTATACATGAGAGACAACGCTTGATTTTGGGCATGTGTAGAATAGTGAGAAGAATTCTCCTTATTTCTCCTTATTTGGTTCTGACATTCTGATTGGCTGTGTGTGCCTTAGTTTTGTTTCTGATATACTCTGTTTGAATAAAGAGACGCCATGATTATTCCTTTGTTCAGCCAAGACTGCAGTCGTGTGTATGCTTTCTCTCTATCTCTGTTTCTTCCTTACTCTGCCTAATGAAGCTGGACTCCATTAGACTTCTTAACTCTTCCTTTGTTTATCTGGGGCTATAAACTGCTCCTTATGAGGCTGATTAGATGTTTACATGGATCGAATTTCTACAATACATATATAATACTAAACTTAATACAAAAAAGCCATTAATAATACATCAACAAATGTGCTCCCACCACAATGGGACATTATTATTTTATCCTCTAATTAAAAAAAAAATCCCCATTATTCTTATCCTCTATTTCCAGAAAGTTGAATATTCTTTTTTTTATAATAAATTTTTATTGAATATAAAAAGATAAACATTACAAAGAAGAAGAAAATACAGAAAAGAAAACACGTAATTTAAATGAAAAAAATTCAATTTTTATCGAATCCAATTACATTAAACATAACATAAACACTAATAATCACCCTGTGTATTTACAAGTTATAAGAGCCTGCGGGATATTGCCTTTTTTACCATTTCCAAAAATATATATATTCTGGTACAAGGCTATTGCTCTGATCTCCATTCAGTGAGTATTCCACAAAAGGTTGCCGAATTTTCCAAAATCTATTTTCTTTAATTTTCCCCTTATATTTGTTTATTTCCCATGTCAGTTTGTCATTCAATGCAAGATCCCACATCTCTTTATACCATTCCTCTACTTTTAGAACTCTATCAAGTTTCCAGCTCCTTGCAATACACATTCTAGCTGATATCAGCATAATAGCTATTAGTTCCTTATTGTCTTCATTTACTTTCAAATTCTCCACATCTGTTAACAGCACCATATTTAAATTCAATTCACATTCTACCCCCATAATATCACATATTTCATTCTCAATTTTTCCCCAATACTCTTTTACCACTTTACAATTCCACCACATATGTTCATATGTCCCTAAAGAGTTTTTACATCTCCAACACATTTTACTTTTAGAATTGACCATTTGAAATAATCTCTCAGGAGTCAGATACCACTTCCATAACATTTTGTAATTATGCTCTTTCATTCTTACCGACATAGTTCTCATATATCTTTTTTTCCACTTATCTTTCCAAATTTTTTACTGAATTTTTATGTTCAAATCCTGTTCCCAGCATAACTTCAAAGTTTCTTGTGGATTACGTTCATTATTTAAAATTTTATAAATCCTGCTTACTATACCCTTTAATCCCATATCTCCTTTTCGTATTTTTAACAACAGTTGCTCAAATTCTGTTTTATCCCTCTCTAAACTACTTTCTTCCTTATATTTATCAGTCCCTCTATCCAACATTACCTTCTGAAGCCAGTTCAGATTCAACTGTGAATAAATTACTGCTTTATTCTCACTATCTTTACAGCCGCGAACCCAGTCCTTCAACAAAGAAACATTTTTCCTTTCCAGTACCATCTTTAAACTATTATCTAATTGTATCGGAAAACTTTTAATATCATCTAATTCTATTATAGGAGATAGTTCTGGACTCAATTTCTTTTTGACCTTGTTCCAAACATCCAACATTGTTTTCATCATTCTATTTTTAACACTGATTTTCCCTTTCTTGTCGCCTAGAAATACCCCTTTACCCATTTTTAACTCCTTCATCTCTATTTCTTCCCAGACAACCTTCTCCCTTGCTAAAAGTTTTATAATATTCTTAATTTGAAAAGCTCTATAATAATTCCTTAAATTAGGTATTCCCAATCCTCCTTCTTTCTGAGATAAGTACCAAAAAATCTTAGCAATTCTAGGCTTTTTTCCTGCATTACAATAATTATTTATTATGTTTTGAAAATCTTTAATTTCCTTATCAAACAACCTAATCGGCAACGCCTCAAATAAAAAATTTATTTTTGGCAACAACATCATTTTAGTTAACGCTATCCTACCAAACCATGACAATTTGATTTTTTATACAATTCTATTTTCTCTTTAATTTCTTTTTTCTGTTTATCATAATTTAATCACTTAAGGTCCTCAATTATATTTGAGATACTTATTCCTAAATATCTCAAACATTCTTTAACTTGAATTTAAATTTAGCCTTAATTCTCTCTTGTTCCTCCTTCTCAACATTACAGGCTATCATTTCTGATTTATCCCAATTGATTCTCAGACCTGTTATCTCTTCAAAATCTTTTAAATGTCCTTGTATTTTTTCCAATGCCTTTCTAGGATGCTTCATTATTATCAAAGTATCATCTGCGTACAAACTTATTTTATTTCCAGCCATCCCTTCAATGCCTTTATCCCCTCTTATAATATTCGCTAACAACTCCATTGCCATTATAAACAGTACTGGGGATAATGGGCAACCCTGTCTTGTACCTGCTTCTAATCTTATCTCTCCTGTATTTTCATTGTTGACCCTGACTTTTGCAAATCCAAATTGATATAACTGGTCTATCATGTTACAAAATCTATCTCCAAATCCATAACATCGAATTATCTCTTTAATTGTAACCCATTGCAAAGAATCAAAAGCCTTAAATATATCTAATGACAATAATCCAACTTTCTCTTTTGTATGCCCTGCTATGTCAATCAAGTCCAGAACCCTCCTAATCAGATCAGACATATGACGTCCTTTCAAAAATCCCGCTTGATCCTCCTTTATATAATTGCCCATGAACCCATTTAATCTGTTTGCTATTATTGCTGTAAATATCTTAGCGTCTTGATTTATCAGAGAAATAGGCCTATAAGATTCCACTTTTTCAACATTCTTTCCAGGCTTTGGCAGCAAAACAATTATAGTTCTGTTCCATGATGTCGGTATCTTTCCCCCATCCAATATATAGTTAAACAGTTTCACTAATCTTGGAACTACACTATCTTTAAATTCCTTATAAAAATCCGCTGTCAGTCCATCCTCACCGGGGATTTACATAGCTTCAGGTTGGCTATTGAATCTTTTACCTCTTTTTCTGTTATTCGCTCCTCCATTCTATTTTTATGTAGCAATTCTATTTTTATTTGCACCTGTTTTTCTAACTGTTCTCTCAACTTTTCTATATTGATATCTCTTTTAGTATACAAACTCTGATAGAAATCTTTTACAATCTCAATCTTATCATTAGCCTTATTACATCTCACCCCTAATTTATCAAAATTCCAATCTCTCTTTTCGTCCTCTTTTCTTTAGCAGCTCTTGCCAATAATTTAGAATTCCTATTACTGTATTCAAAATACTCTCTCTTCAAATATAATAGATCTTTTTTTACCTTCTGCATATGTGGGAATGTATCTGGTTTCTGTCTCCTGTCTTCTGACACATATTGTAAACAAAGGCCTCTTTGCTTACTGAGAGACAACGCTTGATTGTGGGCATGCGTAGAATAGTGAAAAAGTATTCTCCTTATTTCTCCTTATTTGGGTTCGGACATTCTTCGGACACTTCTAATTGGTTGTATGTGCCTTAGTGTTTCTGATACACTCTGCTTGAATAAAGAGAAGCCATGATTATTCCTTTGTTCAGCCCCAAAACTGCAGTCGTGTGTGTATCCTTTGCTCTCTGCTTTTCTCTCTATCTCTTTTCCCTTCTTACTCTGTCTAATGAAGCTGGACTCCGTTAGACCTTTTAACGCTCTCTTAAAAGATCTGGGGCTATAAACTGCTCTGTTAGATGAGGCTGATTATCTTTACATGGATCAGATTCCTACAAGTGGTGCTCCGTGGGAGGCTTTGAACTACAATGAGAGCCTTCTTTGAACTCTGCTTCAGCAATTAGCAATTAGCACCTCATAATTGGCGACCGGGGACAAGGTCTTCACTCACTCCGACCAGAGGAAAGGTCATTCGAGCACTCGAAATTCATCCAATTCTACATTGGGTCCCACACAGGGTGAGTGAAAAAAGAAAAAGAAAAATATTTTTTTTATCATGGGGTGCGTGCTTACTTCGGCAGAGCAGGAACTTTGTAAAGATATCTCAGATCTTTTGAATAACAATGGGCGAAAGGCTGAAGAGAAGGAAATACAGCAGCTGGTCAAAGCTATAGGAAAAAACTGTCATTGGGTTAAATATGATGAATGTTTGGACTTAAAACAGTGGAAACAGATTGGAAATGCATTGCAAAAGCATGAGAGACTTTCTGTTTCAGTGCTATTTACGTGGGAGGAAGTCAGAAACTGCCTTCAAAGACTTACTCCAAAAAATATGTTGTTCTCACAAAGGCTTGATGGTCCACTTCCACAGCTTTTGCCTCCAGCCAAGGGAGGGGGTCCAACTGCCCCTCCATCATATGAGAAACAACAGCATAAGCCCCCTGATGGAGGTGGGGGTGGAAAAGAAGATGGGACATTATATCCTGCCTTGCAGCAATCAAGCACTTTTAGCCCTACAAAAGACCTGTTCTCTGCTGCTTTAACTGCAGCTGTGCTGGATGTGGAAACTACTGAAATATACCCAGTGATCAGGGGGGCTCTGGCTGTTGGCAATGCACTGGCAGTCCCAGATAGATATGAAACCCTCCATTACAAATATCTGAAGGAACTGAGAGTCAGCATACGTGACTATGGGGCTAATGCACCTTTTACAAAAGCTTTGTTGGAAGCCATTGCTTCTCAAAAATTGCTACCAGCTGATTGGAAACAGATGATCAAAGCACTCCTGCCTCCTGCAGAAGCCATGCTCTGTTTGCAGGAGTGGAGGGATGTGGCTTGGGAGGTACATCATACACGCCCTGCACTCACGATGGATATGTTATGTGGGGAGGGAAATTTTGCCAACCCCACACAGCAGTTGGCACTCACTGATGCCCAGCTGGGAGATATTGTACAGATAGTCATGCGCGCCTGGAGTAAGATTCCTTCCAAAGGGGATAGCTCAGTTGCTGGATTTGCAGCAATAAGGCAGGGCCCTAAAGAGAATTGCACTGAGTTCATTAACAGACTCATGACTGCCCTCAGCCGCTAGGTGGAAAATGTCCCGGCACGGGAAATGCTCATGAAACAACTGGCTTTTGAAAATGCCAATGAGGATTGTAAGGGTGCTCTGACAGCTGTTTATGCTAGGCCAGGAACATCGATAGCAGACATGATGAAAGTTTGTCAAAATGTGGGGACTCACAGTTACAAGGCTCAACTTCTGGCAGCTGCAGTTCAGTTGCCCACAACTCAGGCTCAAAATAAACGTTGTTTTGGCTGTGGGGAAAAAGGGCATTTTAAAGCACAATGTCGCTTCTCTCAAAAGCAGGCAGCACGCCCTTCAAGGAAGTGTCCCATTTGCCAGAAAGGGTACCATTGGGCCAATCAGTGCCGCTCAAATCCTAATGCCAACTCCTCAGCTGCTCAGCACAAAGACTCTGACTCTTCTCCACAGCAGCAGGGAAATGGGAGTGCGGGCCATGCTCGGGCCCAGGCAAAATAATAGGGCTACCAGAGGTCAGGGAGGAAGCGATAGCGGAGGCCCTTGTACAGGAGCAATTAAATCTGGGACATATTCAAACAACCACTAGTCCTTGGAACTCTCCAATTTTTGTGGTGAAAAAGAAGTCTGGAAAATGGAGATTGTTACATGATTTGAGAAAAGTTAATGAGCACATCTTGCCAATGGGACCTCTACAATCTGGACTTCCTAATCCAAACATGATTCCTGAAGATCATCAACTCATGGTCATAGATTTGAAGGACTGTTTTTATACAATCTTGCTAGCGCCACAAGACAGAGAAAAATTTGCATTTACATTGCCAGTATACAATAATGAACATCCTACTCAACGGTTTGAATGGTGTGTCTTGCCTATGGGTATGGCCAACTCGCCGACTCTATGCCAACATTTTGTGAACAAGGCTTTGGAACCTTTCAGGCAACGTCATCCAGAGGTTAAAGTCTATCATTACACAGATGACATTTTATTGCATGGTCCACAAGTCACGGAGAAACACCTGCAGGACCTAGCAGACTTTTTGCAACAAGCGGGCTTGATCATAGCTCCTGAAAAAGTGCAGCGGATGTATCCATTCCAATATTTGGGACATAGGCTCTCAGCTACCGCGTCAACTCCGCTATTGCCAACAATAGCTATTCCAGAGCAGTTCACTCTTGTACAATTGCAACAATTGCTAGGGAACATAAATTGGGCTCGTCCTTTCTTGGCCCTGAGCACTGAGGAACTGTCACCACTCTTTGCTGCTCTTTCTGGACACACTTCTCCAGCGGACATCATTCCCTGCACAACGGAGATGCGTATAGCTCTTCAATGCCTCAACGAAAAGCTGCATACCATCGCTGTGGATCGGGTGCCCTCAGGCACCATTGCGCTGGCATGCGCTCTTCTTTCCACACCGAGGCTGCCCACTGCTGTTTTGTTCGCGCCTGTCAACGCTCAGAAGGTGGCCATCGTGGAATGGCTACACTTGGCGCACACTCCCTCAAAAAATTGTTATCGCCTGCCTGATGCGATTGCTGATATTTTCCTCAAATGCCGTACTAGGGCAAAGCATTTGACTGGCTATGACGTTGACTTTGTTTGTTTTCCTTTTTCGCAGGATCAGCTAACCGCCTTGCTACAGCATTCTGAGGCATTTCAGGTGGCCATGGCGGACTTTGTGGGACAAGTTAAATTTAACCCGCCCAAAGATAAGCGGTTTACCTTGCTGAATCTCACTTCTTACTCCCTGTCATCCCCGCTTTGCATGCAACCTATCTTGCATGCCGTTACTCTTTTCTCGGATGGCTCCCCCTCCCGTGGAGTCCTTACATGGCAGGGTCCTACTGGGGAATGGGAGGTTGTTTTTACAGGACCTCAAGCATCGGCCCAGCGATCGGAACTGGCAGCGGTCATACTTGCTTTCTCTACGTTTTCTGATGTGCCTTTTAACCTGATTGTGGATACTCAATATGTTTACCGCCTTGTTTTTACTTTAGCTCAAGCTTATTTGTCTCCATCGATGGATAGGGATCTTTTTGCTTTATTCCAACAGCTTCAAGGTTTTCTTTCCAACCGTACGGTCCCATTCTTCATTGCCCACATACGCTCTCACACAAGGATCCCAGGTTATTTGACGGAGGGCAATGCACAAGCAGATTCTGCTCTCCGAGACTCTGCTGAGGTTTTTTTCTCTCTTTGACAACCCCATTGACAGTCATGCAATGTTTCATCAATCTGCTAAGGTGTTGCATAAACAATTTTCCATTCCTATGTCACAGGCTAGAGACATTGTGTCATCCTGTGCTTCCTGTACGAAGTCTCCTATATTCCTGCCATTTGATGCTGTTAATCCTCGAGGAACAGAAGCCAATCAGCTATGGCAAATGGATGTCACGCAAGTACCTGCTTTGGCTCCGCTTTCTAAGTTACATGAGACTGTTGATACCTTCTCTGGATTTATATGGGCTACACCCTTACGGGAGGAAACATCCAGACATGTTATACAACATTGCATTCATTCGTTTGCGGTAATGGGTAAACCTAAACGCCTTAAGACAGACAATGGGCCATCATATGTTTCTTCTGCCTTTCAGGACTTTTGTCGTCAGTGGGACATTAAGCTAACCCATGGAATACCCTATAACTCGACTGGACAGGCGATTGTTGAAAGAGCCCACCTGACATTCAAAAATTTGTTACACAAGCAAGTGGGAGATAGAGGGGTTCCTGTGGCTGAAATACCTACAGCTGTGGCTAAAGTACTGTATACTCTTAATTTTCTTCTTGCTCCCCATAACAGGTCACACTCTCCAGTCGAATTGCATTTCAGGACCGAGGAGTGTCTTCCTAAGCCATTGGTCGTTTATCGGCAGCAACCGGATCCTGAGTGGAAAGGTCCTGTACCTCTAATCACCTGGGGACGAGGATACGCAGCGGTTTCTACGACCTCAGGACCTGTGTGGATTCCTGCTTGAGCAATCCGCCCATGGAGAGAGAAAAAGGTTACTCAGCTCCAGGATGGTGGTTCACCAGTAGACTAACTTTGCTGACATTTGTTCTTTTCTTTCTTACTGTGCTTCCAGCTGTGAGAACAATACCTCATGGGGGCAACCCCAACTTTTGGATTCGTCATGCTAACTATATGTTTGAGGTTCATGGTAAGAATGCAACGTTATACTATGAGCATCCACTGGCAGTGTCTCAAATGGCCTTTCTTCCGGCATTGTTCAACACGCCTGAGTTGGTTATTGGGCATTTGCAACATGTTGATAGGCCTACACTCTTCTCCAATCCTCCAGAACAATTTAACAACACCCGCTGGTGAAGCATGACATTCAAGAAATACACTAAAGGACTTTGTTTCTGCTGTCATAGTTCTGGAGTCTGGAATAGTAAATGGAAGCACTGGACTCAAGCAAAAAGGGTTTTGCAGAATGTAGGCAATTATACGGGTTGCGATGATTATTTTTGGTTATGGGGTAGTTATAACAGTTCTTATAAGCTTAATTATACCTTGTTTAACACTACTATTGAAGATATATATGATGTGTTTCCTATGTTTACTCCTGATTATTCTGCTATAGATAGTGGTTCAATTTGCAATGGATGGCAAATTAAGGATCCCAACATGTGGTTCTTTTTTAATGGAGTTGCCACGAATTTCCATCCAGGACAATATCAATGTGCAGCATTGGGTTATTTTACCTTACAGACTGGCCATAGATTACCTGTTAGCAAAATCCGGAGGATTTTGTAAACTGGTCGGGAACCAGGGATGTCAGGTAAAATTCCAGGATCTGAATAATACTATTGAGAAAGAACTTCAGAATTTACAGGAGAGCATTACTAACAATGTACGCACTGATGTTAATCTCTTTGATTGGGTGACTTCTTGGTTGCCTGATTTGTCCGTCCTTAGACAAGTTTTCTTTTATGGGTTCATTATTATTATCTGCCTTATACCTTTGTGTTTTTGCATTTATTGTATTCCTAATCTTGTTTCTATGTGTAACGCATGTCCACTGCGTAGAAGGGAGACATCGGGTTTTGCACGACGGCAATTGTACTCAATGAGGTATCATCCTCCGGAACAAAGTACCAGGAGTCAGGAGGGGTACGATGTCCAGGAGGACAGTGATGATGTATATGGAGGAGTAGTTATGGAGTATGATGACATGCAGGGGTATGATTAGCCGTCCCTCTCTCAAATTTTAATGAAAAAGGAGGACATGTGGGAATGTATCTGGTTTCTGTCTCCTGTCTTCTGACACATATTGTAAACAAAGGCCTCTTTGCTTACTGAGAGACAACGCTTGATTGTGGGCATGCGTAGAATAGTGAAAAAGTATTCTCCTTATTTCTCCTTATTTGGGTTCGGACATTCTTCGGACACTTCTAATTGGTTGTATGTGCCTTAGTGTTTCTGATAGACTCTGCTTGAATAAAGAGAAGCCATGATTATTCCTTTGTTCAGCCCCAAAACTGCAGTCGTGTGTGTATGCTTTGCTCTCTGCTTTTCTCTCTATCTCTTTTCCCTTCTTACTCTGTCTAATGAAGCTGGACTCCGTTAGATCTTTTAACGCTCTCTTAAAAGATCTGGGGCTATAAACTGCTCTGTTAGATGAGGCTGATTATCTTTACATGGATCAGATTCCTACATGCATATCTTTTCCTATCAACTCTGACTTTAACCTTTGAATTTTATCAAATGCTTTTTTACTATTTGTCTTTATATGTTCCTCTTGCAGATGCTTAATCTCGTTCTCTATCTCAGACTGTTTGTCTCTACGTTGTTTATTTTTAATACTAGCCAACCTAATGCATTCGCTCTAAATACCGACTTCATGGTATCGCAAACCACATTATAGCTAACCTCTCCATTATCATTCCAGGCCCAACTTTCATTCCAATTTTCAATTATCTTTTCTTTACTCTTTTGATCATAAAATAATTTTTCATCATATCTCCAATTCCTTCTATCCTTTCCCCCCATCAAATCTCAATTCCATCCAGAGTTTTGCATGATCAGATTCCTTAAAGATCCCGATTTCTACATCATCTACATTTTTAATCAAATTTTCTGTGGCCAGGATATAGTCAATTCTGGAGTATGTATTATGCACCTGTGAAAAATAAGTATAAGCCCTCTCTTGTCCCTTAATTTCCCTCCAAACATCTTTTAATCCCAAACACTTCATCCATTTATCTAGTATCTTCATTTTGACTGGTCTTCCAGCTCTAGCTACATTAGTACAATCTTCCGGGGCCCTTATCAAATTAAAATCTCCTGCCACAATCATATTAACTAATCTCTCTTTTCCCAATATACTCAATACTTTATTTAAAAATTCTTCTTGATGATCATTCGGGGCGTATATATTTACCAACGTTATCTCTTCATCCTTTATTTTCCCTATAACTATTAAATATCTGCCATCTGGATCGGAAATACTCGTTAACATCTCAAAGCCAAGTCTCTTCGAAATCAAGACTGCCACCCCCTTGCTTTAGAGGTTCCATAGGACTTTTCATAAATCTGCATCCAACCCAAATAAATCTTATTTGTGTCCTCTGTTTTTTGATGTGTTTCCTGGAGAAAGACTATGTCCGGCCTATCTTTCCTCAAAGCAAATTCCAACCTCCTCCTCTTCATTTGGCTGCCCGTACCTTTCACATTCCACGTCAATACTTTAAAGGTCCTCATAATTTATGTAACATCCTTGCATTTTGACCACCACAGACTCTTTTTTGTGTAATTACCTTCACCATACATATAACTACATTTTTTTAAAAAAAACAATCAAAAAACATTTAACATTCAAAATCGCCCTCCCCACTCTTCTTACCAAAAAGTGGTCCTTATTCCTCAAAGGGGGGAGGGGGGAGGGGGGAGACATGTAAGATGTGCATTCTAATTAAAGCTCTAGCACCGACTCTCCTCTTCAAAATCTAACCTAATTAAAGCCCCTCATCTTTCCCTTACCTGTCTAATCCCCCTCTCTAGTACCCTGCCTCACCCTGGCACCTCCGCCACCTGTCCCTCATCCTCCTCCTCTGCTCCTCCTGTGGCCCCCTTCTCTTGTTCGATCCCTGACTCTCTTTGTGTACCCCCCGCTTCAAACAAGGCCTTCCTCAAGGCTCGCCACTCTCGAGATGCTGTTTTAACCAATCCAATCTGGCACAGATAATCTAATGAGTCCATTTCAATATCTATTGTATGCATTTTTTTTCATAGAAGAATCTGAGCTGTTGAGGAAACTTCCAATGATAAACAATTTCACGTTCTCTTAATAATTGTGTCACAGGTTTCATCTTATAGCGCCATACCCGTCCCTCAACAGATATGTCGTTATAAACCTCAACATCACCACCATCAATTTCTAAAACGCCAGACCCAGCTTGTTTTATAAACGCCATCACCTTCAACTTATCTGCCCAATTTGCAAATTTAATCAACACATTCCTTGTTTCTTATGGCTACCCATTAACTCCTCCTTATCTTTCACTCTCACATCCCTCATTTCTCTGAATCCTTTCGTGGTCGTTTCATCCATCTTATCAATTTTTTTAAACAACTTCCCCAGCTCTACCAAGATTTGGGTTTGGTCCATTACTCCCATCTGCTCTATTGCTGCTGTTGCAGATGATAAAGATGCATCAGCACATGGCGCTTTCTTCTCCTCTTTTCTTGCATCAGTCTTTTTTTGGTCTTACAATCTCATCTTCTTTCCTCTTCTCCATTTTGGTTATAAAGTCTTCAAACAAAGCACCCAGAGCCAAAACACTTTTATACCCAACAAGCACTTCACCTCGATTTTTTTCCAGCTTGCTTTAGTATCCCCCCCCAAGCAACCAAACCCCACTCCAACTGAAGAAAGAAAAAAAAGCTCTTCAAATCACTCAGAGTTGTACTGTTATATCCAAAGAGGAAGACCAACTACTTTATATCCACGATGTCCAAAGGAAGTGAAAAGAAAAAAAAGCAGAGCCACAGGGTAACTTATCCAAACTCCAAGCGTTAACAGGCAGGGGAAAAAAAGATGAGAAGCAGCTATATTTCCTTCACTCCAGAAAACCCGACTGCATCCCCACACAGATGAAAGAAGGAATATTTATACTTCCAGCCACATTGGCGGCTCCCGAACCCGGTCTCTCCACCAATCTCCCAGGCACACCAGCCGTGTTTCGCGCCTTCCAAACGGTCTCTTCTTTATTCCATCTCAGCTCTGCTGAAATCTTCACCTTCCCCCTCTCCGACCTCCGTTTCCAGCCTCAATTTCAGCATTCCAGCCATTCCACCATCGCTTCACACTCTCCACTCCTCTCCTCTCAGCCGTCCTCAAAACTTTTAACTTTCGTTTCTGTTCTTCCTCACCGCCATTACTCCTTCCCGGCTTTGCCCTCCATTACCAGGCTTATCCCTCCTCCTTCCCTCCACACTTACTGTGCCCTCTCAATTGTCCGGCTCCAAGACCCTGTTCACCGCCGCCAGCGTCCTCTTTAACTTTATTTTTCCTTTTCTCTCTCTTAAAGTTCCAAAGCTCCGAAGCCCATTTCACTTTTAAAAATTGCCAGAAGCCCGTCCGAGCTGAGCCGCGAGCTCAGCACAGCCGACGCTGCGCTTCCCTCGCCGCCCACACCTCGAACTCCGTCTCCGGTGAAAATAAACTCACTTCAAAAGACTCCCAGGCTCCACAAGGCCCGGAGTCGGCCTTGTGTTGAGTGGGCGGGATATAAATTGAATAAATAAATATAAATAAATAAATAAATAAACTCTCTAGCAAGTCGGTTCCAATTTTTTGTTATTTAGCCACTTTAAAGTCCCATTCTCGGCACGAGCAAAGCAATGTATGTGTTAACCAGGCACCATCTTAGCCACACACACCCAAGTTGAATATTCTTGACATGGTTTTGCCCCTTTAGGTTTAACAAACACATAATTAATGAACTCTCCCCAAATATCTGTAAAATCATTTTTTCTTTATCAAACCTTTTTTTAATTTTAATTCACATGTCAGCTTTTCATTTCTAGCTATGTTCCATAATTCTTTATACCACTATTATAACATCCACAACATTTTTTTCAGCTGTTGTGTGGCCCAGGGATGTCCTAGGAAGGCGGGAATAGTGCAAAAAAGGTCATCCAGCCCTCCCAGAGGCTGCAGGGGAGGCGGAGAGCTGGAAACATGCACCCGGCGATGGTGATTTTTTTTGTCCCCAAACAGCATGAAAAGGTAGAAGATTACATTGTCCTTTTTGTGAGGGTGGGCAGCCGACATACAGGTGCTCCATTTGGTGCCTGCCTTCTGGAGAAGGTAGCTGGCTTCTTCTTCTTCTTCTTCTTTTTTTTTTTTTTTGCATTATCCAATGCATGCATCAGATAGCACTAAAAATCGGATAACACTAAGACTTGTGGAACCAAGTTTTGGTGTTATCCAAGGTATTACTGTACTGTACTTTGAAAACCATGTGTCAATTACAGTATTATACAATATCCTCTAAGCGTGTACAGAAGGTTCTTTCATAAGCAAAGTTTGCTTGAAATAGAGAGGTTTTTGTCATGATACATCAATAATAGAGTTTGGAAAGGTTATATTTAAATTAATACTCAGAATTGCAAAGATAGCATAAGTCAAAATCCATGTTGGGTAGAGGATTCTGGAATGGGAGTTAAAACAAAAAGAAGAATAAAATAAAAAGAAAACATCTTAGTGATTCCTCCAAATATATAATTAACTTAAAGATGACTGGTTGATGGATTTATGAGGAAATCATTGCAGCAAACAAGTTCTTCCTATATTATGAACTATTCTAGAAAAAATATTTAAAATGAAGAGACTATTTTCTGCTCCTTTTCTAGTTCTGCATTAGAAAGAAATAATTATATTATTGGAACAAAAAACAAGGGTAAGCGATACCTTAATGAGACCAATAAAATATCACAAAAATGTGTATTTTTAATGGTCTTCATGGTTTCTCAGCTTTGGGCTTCCAGATGTTCTTGGATTTCAATTGCCAGAAGCCCAAGTAAGCACACCTGCTGATCAGGGCTTCTGGGAATTGAAGGGGAAGAACTTCTGGGGGCTCAAGGTTGAGAAATGCTATATGACCCACTCTTATTTTAAGCGTGTGTACAAGGATCACAATGCTTTTTTCTTGTTGAACCTACTGTAAAGATATTTACAAAATCAGTTAAAGGCTTATGCGTGTAGAAGAGTAGAGAAGGTAGCTAGATAATGCTCCAAGTGGTTGAAATAGACCACCTTGGCAAGCCTTTGTATTGTATGTGTAATGCACTAGTTGTTAATTGGGAACTAGGTAAAGGTAAAGGTTTCCCTTGCTCGAAAGCCAGTCGTATCCGACTCTAGGGTGCAGTGCTCATCTTTGTTTCTAAGCCGAAGAGCCAGCGTTGTCTGCTTCTGCAGACGTTTCCATGGTCATGTGGCAGGCATGACTACACACCAGCATGCATGGAACACTGTTACCTTTCCACCGAAGTGGTCCCTATTTATCCACTTGCAATTTCTTGTTTTCGAACTGCTAGGTTGGCAGGAGCTGGGATGAAGATGGGAGCTCATTTCCGTCCTGCAGTACTCGGGAATCGAACTGCTGACCTTCCGCTTCCCAGTCAGCATCTTAACCACTTGAGACACTTGAGAACTAGCAATGTGGAATATATCTTTAGTAATGTAGATGCCTAAGTGTCAAGCAAACATTGAAATCTGGGACTACCAATTGAAGTCAGGACATATTTTCTGAAAAAATGTTTGGCTTTGGTAATTTGAAATATAGCTTAAAATTGGATATGAAAATCAGTCTGAAAAGAGCTTTTCAAATAGATTTTCTCCAGAGATGTACAAAATCACCTGCTGGGCACCTGTTCTGAAAGGCTGGGAATGGTGGGTGGTAAAATGCAGGTATGATAATCCATGCATTTCACCTAGTTGTCTGCTTCAGAACTGAAAAGCAGAATACTCTCTCTCTTCATCCCACCTGTTATAATGTCATTCAAAAGACTACAGCTGAATATAATAGCAGTAAAAGAATAACAGTAGTAATAATAACCATGTGCAATCAGGTCAATTCTGACTTTCCAGGATTTTCTAGATAAATAATAATCCGAAATGGGGGTGTTTATGTAAGGCTACAGAGGGACAAAGACGGAAAGGAGCTAGCTGATGCAGAAGAGATTAAGAAAAGATGGAAAGAGTACACAGAGGAACTCTACAAAAAGGACCTCAACACTACTGATAATCACAACGATGAAAAATTGAACTTGAGCCAGACATCCTGGAGAGCGAAATCATAAAGGCCCTAAAGAGCACTGCAAACAACAAAGCTAGTGGAAATGATGTTATCCCAGTTGAATTTTTCAAAGCTCTAAAAGATGATGGCGTCAAATTACTGCATTCAATATGCCAGCAGATTTGGAAAACAAAACAGTGGCCACTGGATTGGAAAAGATCAGTATATGTTCCAATTCCAAAAAAGGGCAATGCCAAAGAATGTTCAAATTATCGAACAATTGCACTCATCCCACACGCCAGCAAGATAATGCTCAAGATAATACAGGATAGACTTCAGCAGCATGTGGAGAGAGAATTACCAGAGGTGCAGGCTGGTTTCAGAAGAGGCAGGGGGACTAGAGACCACATTGCCAACATACGTTGGATCATGGAGGGAAAAAAAGGAATACCAGAAACAAGTTTACTTTTGTTTTATTGACTACACTAAGGCATTTGACTGTGTGGACCACAACAAGATGTGGCAAGTAATTAAAGAGATGGGAATACCAGAAAACCTCATATGCCTCCTGAGAAATCTGTACATGAATCAAGAAGCAACAGTTAGGACAGAACACGGAATGACAGAGTGGTTTGGAATAGGAAAAGGAGTAAGACAAGGCTGCATTTTGTCACACTGCTTATTCAATTTATACACAGAGCACATAATGTACAATGCAGGGATGGAGGAATCACAATATGGGATTAGAATTGCTGGTAGAAACATCAACAATCTGAGATATGCAGACGATACCACCCTAATGGCAGAAAGTGAGGAAGACCTAAACATCTCTTGATTGGGCTGAAGGAGGAGAGTGCAAAAGCTGGCCTGAGGCTCAATATCAAGAAAACCAAGATAATGGCAACAGGCCCCATCAATTCCTGGAAAATAGATGGGGGAAAAGTATTAGCAGTGACAGATTTTACATTCTTAGGATCAAAGATCACTGCAGATGGAGATTGCAGCCATGAAATAAAAAGGTGACTGATTCTTGGGAGACAAGCTATGAGAAACCTGGGGAATACAGTGAAAAGCAGTGACATCACATTGCAAACAAAAATTAGAATAGTCAAAGCAATGTGTGGGAATGCATCTGGTTTCTGTCTTCCTGTCTGCCTTCACATTTTGTAAACAAAGGCCTCTTTGTCTGCATGAGAGACAACGCTGGATTTTGGGCATGCGTAGAATAGTGAGAAGAATTCTCCTTATTTCTCCTTATTTGGTTCTGACATTCTGATTGGTTGTATGTGCCTTAAGTTTTGTTTCTGATATACTCTGTTTGAATAAAGAGACGCCATTATTATCCTTTTGTTCAGCCAAAACTGCAGTCGTGTGTGTGTGTGTTCTCTCTATCTCTGTTTCTTCCTTGCCTAATGAAGCTGGACTCCGTTAGGCTGTTTAACTTATTCCTTTGTTTATCTGGGGTTATAAACTGTTGCTAATGAGGCTGATTAGAGATCTTTACATGAATCGGACTCCTACAAGTGGTGCCCCGTCGCGAGGCGTTTGAATGAAATTCAAAGGAATGCTTTGAAGCAGCAATCAGCAATTAGCACCTAATTAGCACCTCATTGCGACCAGGGCAAGGTCTTCATTCACCTACGACCAGAAAGGTCCGACCAGAGGAAAGGTCAACTCAAGCGCTTGAAATTCAAAGGGTGAGTGAAAAACAATAATTATGGGGTGTGTGCTAGCCTCGCCAGAACAGGAGTTTTGTAAAGATATCTCATATCTTTTGGATAAGAATGGGAAACGAGCTGATAAGAAGGAAATACAGCAGCTGGTCCAAGTTGTAGGAAAAACCTGTCCTTCGTTTAAATATGATTGTCTGGACTTAAAAGAGTGGGAAAAGATTGGGAGAGAATTGCAGAAGCATGATGGGATTTCTGTATCAGTGCAATATAATTGGAATGAAGTCAGAAACTGTCTGCAAAGACTTACTCCAAAAAATATGTTGTTGTCCCAGCGGCTTGCTGGTCCCCTTCCACAGCTTTTGCCTCCAGCCAAGGGAGGGACTATGGCAACTGCCCCTCCATCATATGAGAAACAACAGCATGATCCCCCTGATGGAGATGGGGGTGGAAATGGAGATGGGACATTATATCCTGCCTTGCAGCAATCAAGCACTTTTAGCCCTACAAAAGACCTGTTCTCTGCTGCTTTAACTGCAGCTGTGCTGGATATGGAACCTGTTGCTGTATATCCAGTGAACAGAGAGGCTCTTGCAAATGGGACTGCTGCAATACTGCCTGCCAAGTCTAAAAAACAACTAGTGCCAGCTGATTGGGAACCAATGGTGGGGACCTCATCACAGATTGAAGTTATCAATGCATGCAGAGTGGCAGGAAGCAAGGAGTGTGATTCCAAGAGCAGCACAGGAGACCTCAGCTCACCCCTGAAGCAGCCCTCATCACAAGAGCCGGAGAAGCTGAGTAGTAAACTTGATTCCTCACGTGTGGCCAGGAAGTGGAAGGATGGCCCAGAGGAGGAATGCAGAAAACCCAAGCCCAGAAAGGGGTCTTCTTGCAAATACAAACTAATAGGTGCAGTTTGTCATAAAGTTGAGATTCAGATGCTGCAGATGAAAGAAGTCCAGCGGAAAAGGGGGGTGGATCCTTCCTCTATGGACAGCAGGCTTTTGCAAAAATACAAGGAGGGAGAAGACATACTCCAGTTTTTGGCTGATTTTGAACTGCCCACCCCTCAAACAAAGAGATCCTAGTGGGCTGTTCCAAGTTTCAAGCATCAGGGTGGCCGGAGCATGAAGGAATGTGTGTTTGCCTGAAAAGCTGAAAAGGGGGGTTGTCTGTTTGTCTTGTGAATTCAGTGAGAATTAATCTATGGCCTAATTTCAACCTTGCCATGCCAAGAACTGTGCTGGAGAGAAGATAGTGTTTAAGTTGTAATCTGAGAAGAAGAAAGCTTCAATCAACATTTGGCCTTTTAATTTGGACATTTTAATTGGACTAAAAAGTTTGTGTGGACTCTAAAGAAGAATTGGCCTTGTTTGATGTTAATTGACAGAACCATGTTATGTTGCTCATAGTTCTGATTTGTAAGGACATGCTATAAGCATGTCCAATTGAAGGCCAAGCCCAGTTTATTGTATGGCACTGCCTTTGCTCCTTTAGGCTGGTTGTAAAATCCTGAGTTATTGAGATTGAGTGGTCAAAAGGAAGCCCCTCTGAAGCTGTCTGAGGGAGTGTGATCCAGCCCCCAGATTAAAAAGGTCGAGAACTCCTGCTCTAGAATGAGTATTAGTGTGCAGTGATCTGTTTAAGGCAAAAGGAAAATTCATTCTGTCTCAAGTTTCTGCAACACTGAAGACTAGAGGAACAGCTGTTCCACATTAAAATTGTGACGTACAATTATTCTGTAAATGTTATACTACACATGCTGGACATTGTTTCATCAGTATATAACTATATTTTTGCATAAATAATTTGTACAGTATATTTATTGCCTATCCTGCAGGACTAAAATAAATTGATCTGTTATGAAAGCAAATTAACAATGAATGCTCTGCATATCAAATGAAAAAAAATATCTCAGAATACAGTTGTTAAATAGACACAAAATTGTATGAATTTTTCCAGGTAAGTGGGTGCCGAATTGTAATATTAATCTTTCACTGTTTCATTTCCTTCATGGTACTACTTCTGTTCAAAATTTGTGTAACTGGCTTAGACAAACATGTAAGGTACAGCTATGCTGGCAGCAGAGAGCAAACTAATGTTGGTCACTTGGAAGAGTTCACACAGAACTGTGACTAATCACATAACAATGGCTCCAAAAGTGGTATAACAAGTAAGCCACCTCAGGATATTGGCAAATTAATCACTTCCCCTGCTTGGCAGAGGGCAGGAAAAGTGAAAAAAGAATCCCTGCATACAGACTATTGCTGAAGTAAATGTCAAAAAACAAACAAACAAACAAACAGATTTCTTTACTTTGCATTAAAGGGCTGGTTAATAAACTGTCTGAAATCAAATCAGCAGCAGTGGCCAGGCATGAAAAGGGATTAATTTGCTAGTGTTGTAAAGTGGCATGCTTCTTAAGCCATTTCATGATATTAGTAAACATCAAACTGTAAGGCTTGCTTTGGGTTGGTTACAGTGATCACAAACCAGAGTGATCATACCTGCACCAGAAAAGTAAAAGCCTCCTGACAGAGTCCAGAAAGATACAGATAAGCAAGACATTCTAGAGGTTGGGTATGTATTCTAACAAAGGTCTAATCTGTTTGTTGCCTTTAAGAACACACCAGCCTGTCCCTGCAGTGCTCCAAATAGTGGGCTAAACAACTTGCATAATCAGCTTCCTAGCTGCTGGCTCATTAGATTTGGTTTTCTAAGTCTTAAATAGTTCTTCTTTCAATACTAGCAAAATGTTTCTCTATCTCAAAAAATGTGTTTTGGAAAAGTTTGGGGTGTGCTATGGAGCTATTTCAAGAAGTCCAGCATTGCAAGCTTTACGATTGTGTGATATCTGAACCGGATGATGCATGAACAAAAAAAAAGTAGTGTCTCAAAGTAATTTATTTTTTCACATATTTTGTGTGTTTTAAGCTTGTAAATCCACTCAAGACTGGCTACAGAACCTAAACATTAATATTGGTAATTCTGCCTTGTGAAACTGAGTTAAGATTTAATTATAGATCATGAAATAGAATCGGAATATATATTTCTCCTACTATTTTCTGATACTAAAGTTGCCTTTTCATTAATTATCTGTTTAGTAAGTACTATGCACATGTTTAGTTTCAGGTCCCATAATTGAATCTGGAAAGAGAGACATGCACTGGAGAAATGTTCTACATAAAACAAGCAGTGTGTGGAATAGGTAAGTGAGAACACTAGTAATGTTGCAACCTCAGGAACTACATTAATGTTCAATAGAAGATACTCCTCCTCCTCCTTCTCCTCCTCCTCCTCCTCATCATCATCATCAATACTTGGAAGTTGCTTACCATTCTATTTTGTGGGTACACTGTGACTGTGCTGTTTGGCCTGACTACACAATCTTGCTCTTCTTTCTGAAGGCACAGTAGGAAATCAAATTCCCAGCCTCTGGCTCAACAGCCAGATATCTATGAGTTATTGAGGCAGCTTACCTTGGCATAAAATGACATGTATGTTTCGCATAGCTTGGAATGCCAAGTATTACTCCAGACTGAAGAAACAGTTTCCAGTTTCCCTATCTTTATATGTGCACTTTATATGTGCTATGAATCCAGAGGCTGGGAATTTAATTCTGCACTGTGACTCCAGGAAGAAGAGCCAACGTGTGTTGCCTTCACAAGCTCCAGTCCCAGAATACCCACAAAATAGGGGAATGGTAAAACACTTCTGTGTAATTTCTATTTAGAAAACCCTAGAAATGGTTGTCATAAGACAGAAGTGGTTTGACGGCATGTTGATTCGATTCGATTTTTAATTTATATCCTGCCCTTCTCAGCTTGCGGCTGTTTAGCCATACAATCAACCTGGAACCAATAATGTGTTACTAAAGTTCTGATAGCTATAATCTAATGGTTAAGACTGTGAGCATTCACAATGGCTATTGATGTTAACTTCTTTATTTGTAATTGTACTTTTTCATTATATTTAAAAATGTTTCTGTGAGACTTAACATATGGCATGGGCAGAGGGAATGAGACTCTAAAGACAAATAGAGTACATCACCAAACTACATGTTAAATCACAATGTTCTGCTGTTAGCGTGTGGTGTTTTAAGGTTAAACCACTGATTAGGCCATGCAAATAGGCCTGCTTCATTGCATGTCATATAAAAACACTATAGAATAGTTTAGTTGAAAGAGAGATATTCTGTTCCAAGATCTTCAAATTAGCATGTGAAGATATGCAGACAATTCAGACAAATGTTTTCAACTTTCTGGAAACTCAATAGTCATGATGGTCCAGTTAGACCAGTGTTTCCCAATCTTTGGTTCTTGGACTCCATTTCCCAGAAGTCTAAGTCAATTCCTCAAAGCACTGATCAGCCAATATACTGACTTAGGCTTCTGGGAATTGAAGTCCCATGTGGGGCGTGGGGCCCACTTTGGGAACCACTGAGTTAGACAATACTTAGCCTCTCACCTTAATGGTCTCATAATTCACACACACATGCTCAAACTTCAGATGGCAGTGTGTATTATATCATTTCCATCAAAATATATTGAGCCAGTCCTGACAACCTAGGAGAGTGGTGGTGAAACTATGGCACGTGTGCCAGAGGGGGCACGAAGAGCCCTTTTTGTGGGCATGCAAGCCATCTCACCAGCAGAGAGTTTTCCCCACCCCTCTGTCTAGCAACCCATAGGGAGCACTTCTTTCCTCCCCCCAGCACAGAGTGAGTTTTGGGTTGCAGTTTGGGCACTCAATCTCTAAAAGGTTTGCCATCACTGACCTAGGGACACTACTGCTCAATTTGCTCCAAGGAGTCGAACTGGAGGTTACTTAAACCTCTGAGCATATGCATAAGTAAAACAAAATCTTGGGAGCTTTTTTAAAAATTCTTTGGAACAGTATCAGTCCTGGTCTACATCACGCTTGAAATGACAGGTGCCAGGTTCTGCATCACAATAATGCAATAAATACCTTGGTAATACCAATAGGGTTGCCATACGTAACATAAAACTGGGAATTTCACGGGTTGTAACTGTCCTGCCTGGTCCCATAAAAATCATTGAAAATTCCCGCTTTCAAACAACTCCGTCTGGAGACGCAGTTCCACAGGCAGGAGATTCCAAAGGGCTGGTGCGGACACTGAGAAGGCTCTCCTCCTTGTGCCAGAGAGGCGAGCCCCCCTGGCCGATGGCACTATTAGAGAGCCCCTCCGGTCCGCTCTGGTTGGACAGATATCATTAAATACCAATGATAAGGTATAGTGTTGGTATTGTAGATTGGACAGTGACTGTTGAATGCTTTGGACAAGAGGAAAAGGAGGATGACTACAAATCATGCTCTTAAATTGGGTACACAGAGAGAGCCTCTTCAAAGATAGTGGTATTTTTTGAACCATAATTGTGTGTACCCTGGTAACGGCAATCTTGTTGTGCTGGCTAATCTTTCTCACACTAGCTCTGGTGAAAGGAACTGCAGAATGAACTCCCCAAAGGTGGCTTCATTTTGGCAGTTTCACATCTGGCCTAGACACAGAAGAAGAAGAATGCTCTTAAGTCCACAAAGTGATGTGGATAGATTATATCTGCTGTGGGAGTATGGAGGACAAGGATTGCTGCAAGTGAAACAAAGAGGAAGAAAGGTCTCTCAATGGATATGGTCATAGCAGTAACAAGGGGATGTTGAATGAAAATTTCCAGGAAAGGTATCAATTGGCTACAATCTCAATTTGAATTGATGATTGCATTGCGGTATACAAAGTCTTTCACTATTTCAATTCCTTCATTGTACTACTTCTGTAGTCAAAATTTTTGTTTTCTCACTTGCCATCCTATTTTGGCACTTTCTTCTTTCACTTTCATTTAAAGACAAGTATTTTCTTTTAAGACAAGTGTATTCTATTTCTGGCTATCAGCATATCTTAAATTATGCACGTTTCTTCCCTCCAATTTCACTCACCCATCATTTGAATCTAGTCCAGAATTCCACATGGGTTCTGCATAGACATGGAACAGAGAAGGGGATAAAGTGAACCCTTTGTCTGACACCTTTGCCCATAGTAAATCATTCTGACTCCATATTGTCTGCAATAAAGATTATATTTGAGGATAATAAAGTGCTGAGAAACACCCGTTTCTTTCATAATAACCCATAGTTTCTCACGATCTACACTGTCAAAGGCTTTGCTGTAGTCTATAAATCATAAATAAATAAATTGTTAGGATTTTGACAGATTCCGTTTCTGTGAGTTAGAATAGCTTTCATAGACCAGATCCACTGCCTCAACCATAAGAGTGAGACTGCATGGAAACTACAGGTATTTATACCTGCCTCCCAAATGAGATGATGGTTAATCGAAATAAGTTGCAAATTTTATGAATAAATGTGGCATTTCACACCTAATAATGACTTAAGACCCCTGTTTAATATTCAGTTCTTTTATTTTTAAGCTTTGTTATGTTAAAAGGGCAATGGTTAGTGGCTAAAGGAAACCCAGGCAAAAGATAACAACAGCAGAAACGTGGTACATTTCAGAATATCAATTATCTGGTCAAAAATAGTCTAATTATATTGACATTTACATTTGTTTTGATATTTTCTTATATTTTACATATGTTCATAACTTTAAATTATATAACGTTCTGATACAAATAAAGAAAAATATCAAAAGGAGTCTTTATAATAAAAATTGTGTATCATCAAGTCAATTTTGACTTATGGCAATCCTTACTTGGATTTTCTAGGTATAAGATACATAGAAGGTGTTCACCATTCCTTTCTTCTGAGGGTGTCCTGTGACTGTGGAGACTGCATATGACTGCACAGACTGGCTCTCCTCCCAGGAAGGCACAGAGGAGAACCAAACTCCCAGAAGCCACAGTGCGGAATTGAACTCCAACAAGCCCTGAACCCAGATACCTAAACCACAGAGCTGTGCAGCCAGTCTTAAGCCATTACTAGGTGATATGCCACAGTGAGTCACACAATTTTCAACTTGTGCGTATTAATTAACCACCATCTCTCTATTTTTTAGTCATGTCCAAAAAAATGTATTGTAGTACTGTATATAAGTATTTGCCATGTAGGTTCACTGTTACAGTATGTTTGATGAAGTAGATTTGATCATCGAAAGCTCACATTTTTAAAAGCAGTCTTTAAAATGCCACAATGTTTTATCTCTTTGCTCCTGCTTTTGTTTCATTTTGTTTCTTGTTTGATATGCTTGCACAGACTTAACATGGCTATTACAGTATTTCTAAAACGGAATCAATGGACTGTATGCTAATTGCTGATTTACCATTAAGCAACCTGATACAATAGGTAGATTCTTGATGAGGCCAGGAATTGGATTTAGGGAATGCAGATCAGCACTTTGAGACCTGGGTGCTACATGATGGAGTGAGCTCCCACCTCTGTCTCAGCTCCTGCCAACCTAGCAGTTTGAAAGCAAGAAACTGCAAGTAGATAAATAGGTACCATTTCGGTGTGAAGGTAAACAGTGTTCCATGCACTGTGTATAGTCATGCCTGCCACATGTCCACGGAAATGTCTGTAGACACAGACAACGCTTGCTCTTTTGCTATAAACAGATGAGCATTGAATGCTAGAGTTGGATACAACTGGCTTTCGAGCAAAGGTGACCTTTACCTTTTCTCTATTTCTGCTGTTTAGGCAAGAGAGTTGCTTATGAGGTAAACAACGTCACACCGCTCAAACACAAAAATGAATCTAACAGCAGCCTTGCTTGATATCCCATACAATTTTCTGCCTGTTCCAAGCAAGAGTTGGTCATTCAGAATCCTATAGCTTTCAAGCATATTCAGCTGTAACTGTACTATTCAGTGGGAGGATTCATCAAGATGGTTTAGCATAAATATTTTGGTTAACTTTGCTCCCAACCTCACACTAAAGATGCCCCCATCCTGTACACAAATAGTACCACTCTAGTTATGTTAGGGCCAACACAAACAAACAAAACAACAACAACCCTGAAGTTCCTCTATGCATATTTAAGGGCAGGTGTTTTGGAAGGTAATGCTTTTGGGAATTTTATCCATACCTAGTAATAGTAGCCAGAATGGAAGAGGAAGCTGTTGTGTGGAAACCTTTTCCCATGTATATCTGTCTGTTGGGAAATGGGATATACTATTTGTACATTTGTGTGTGTGAGCGTTCACGTGAGCATATGTGCACGTGGTGTGTTCAGAAGCAGAGTTGGCATCACTTAAATTATAAATTTATTATTACTGTACAGAAGAAGGAAAAAATAATCAGCAAACCCTTCTCTGAAAGGGAAACATGTTCTTTTTTTAAAAAAAATACTATTTCAGCTGCAGAACAAAAGTGGAGCCAATTCAAAGTCAGTGCTTTTTATTTTATGTTATTTTTAGACTCTGATATATTAAGAAAAAGTGGATGTGATACCACTACCAATTCCCCTTAGAAATGGGAAATGAACTAATTTACCTGGAGATCACGATGATATAAGTAGAGGGAATTATCTGGGTGTTATACAGAGTTTCTTTTTTCTTCTTCTTATGTTAATTCTTATGTTGTGTGCTTTTTCTCTTTGGCATGGTAAACTGAGAAGAAATGCAATCTTAAAACAATACGGAATGCTGAATATCATTATAAATAATTTAAATTATCATCTGGCCATGTTATCCTACGGGGCAGGTGTGGGGCCCGGATGGAAGAGTGGCCCCCGCTTGTTGGCTTATAAAATGAAGCCTCCCCATCTTTTTAATGCGGGCAGTTTTAATGTGGTTAGGTGGGTGGGTATGTTGGGGTTTTAATTGTTTTTGATATGTGTGGGAATGTATCTGGTTTCTGTCTGCCTGTCTTCTACACATTTTGTAAACAAAGGCCCCTTTTGTTTACATGAGAGACAACGATTGATTTTGGGCATGCGTAGAAAAGTGAGAAGAATTCTCCTTATTTGGTTCGGACATTCTAATTGGTTGTGTGTGCCTTAGTTTTGTTTCTGTTATACTCTGTTTGAATAAAGAGACGCCATGATTATTCCTTTGTTCAGCCAAGACTGCAGTCGTGTGTATGTTTTCTCTCTATTTCTCTGTCTCTTCCTTACTCTGCCTAATGAAGCTGGACTCCGTTAGACTTCTTAACTCTTCCTTTGTTTATCTGGGGCTATAAACTGCTCTTTATGAGGCTGATTAGATCTTTACATGAATCGAATTTCTACAGATATGTATGTTTTAATCCTGTTTTGAGCCGCCCTGAGTGGCATAGAAATTTGTGAGCCACCCTAATTGGGTGGCATAGAAATTTGAATTATAAATAAATATAGTAATAGAGTAGACCATACTGCCAGCAACTAAATGCCAAGTGTCAGACGGCGGTTAACTAACCTGACAATCCTGAGGACTGATGTCTTGGGTGCTGAAGTCCATAGGGAAGGGTGATGTTCCTCAAGTGGATTAAATCCCACTTGAATCCATCTTGATGGAGGGCAACAGCTTCATCAGTACTGGCCTGGGGTTGAGGAGGACTTTTTTGTGCCAAAGACCAGAAAGTGACTCACTGAACTGGATCAGTGGTATGGGTGTCAAGCTGCAATGCGGAAGGCAGATGAAATGCCACTGCATTATATTCTCAGGACAGTCTTCGTGGCTAATCACTATGAGGGTCACCAATATTCAGATTCATATGCGGCAGAACAACAACAATCATCTTCAGTAGCAGCAAAAAAATAACCTAACACTGCTTTTTTTTTGAAGTCTGCACTGGCTGATGGCTGGATTCCATGACCTTCACTCCCCTCACAGGATACTTCATTCATTCATTCATTCATTGCTTATAAATGAGCCTCAGCATTTGTTGTTCAGTCGCATAGTTAAGTCCGATCCTTTGCAACCCAATGGAACATTACACGTCAGGCAACCCTATTCTCCACCATCCTTTGCAGCCTGCTCAGCTCTATGCCCATTGCGTCAACAATGCCACCTAGCCTCAGCATAAAGGAAAGCTATGGAAGCAAACCATCATGCTCAGGGCAGTATTTATGCTAACTGTACAGCTGAATATTTCATCTGATTATAAGCAGGACTTTGGATTCTTCTGAAGAGCAAAATGAGGAGAACCTAGAGCTTAATTTGATATTGGCCTTTGTCCTCACATTGATATCTTACAAGCAGAACTTGACTCAAGAATATGTGAAGCAGGAAGTTCATATTGAGAAGTTTGCTCTTTCTGCTAGCAAGAGCAACATTCCATTCTTTGCTAGCATCTCTTTAAGGTATTTACTACTGCTCTTATTTTATAATATAGAACAAAGGCTACAAGCAAAGTGTTCTTCAGTATGAGGGGATTCCACTAATCTCCAGGCTACATCTGTGTCTGTTGAAAAAAGAGTTTTAAATTTTTAAAGAGACCCCATATTTTTAACAGCAGCACAGGATTGTGAGCACACCGCCTTCAAATGGTATGCTTACAATTGTTTTGAAAATTAACTGCCTCACATTTTCTTGTTATGAGAGTAATTTATTGCCTATGTGCAATATTGAAGAGGTAGCTTGAGGAATGTTATATAATTTCCCCCCTTGGGATCATTTTTTATTTTGGCAAAGTACCAGCTCCAATTATTTTAATTATCTAGTTTTCTAAAAATTAAAATGACCTTTACAAGAGTGATTCCTGTATGCATATTATCTTAGGGGGCAACTGAATAAATTGGTAGTGAATTTTGGAATCTGATTTACATACTTGGACAAGAAAAAACATTTTGAATATAGTCTGTCATATCCATACAACAAAGCTTTGTCAGTATTAAATTTCATCCCCCTCCCCAATGAGAAGGACGTCCTCCAAGGCAGCAGATGTTGTGGAAGAATTGATGGGATCCCTCCATCTTTCTCATGTCTCCTAAACTTGACTGCTGCCTTTGTATGTGGCGAAGGATTCTGTCCTGTCAACTGGAACTATGGTTCAACTACCTCTTTGGTCACATTCTGTACACAAAAGACTAGGCAGGTTTTCTCTTTTACCTCTGGTAGAAAAATGTTTCAGGCTGGCATGGTTGTAGCATGACAAGATGAACTACAGTAATACCTCATACAAAGTCCGCTTCATACAACATCGAATTCATACAACATCTCCTAATTCCTTGAAAAAAGTTGCCTCATACAAAGTTGCAGCGACTTTGTATGAGGCATTGGGGGTTTTCCCAGATTGCATTGTGCAATACACATGCGTGCATTGCTCTTGTGGGTTTTGCACAAGACGGAGAGTGTTTAGGAGTGGTTTTGAGTGCGATTTTGGATTTTTTGAATTTTTTCCATCATAATTTTTAGAAGCATTCCTGGGATTTTTGCACCATTCTTCAGGTTCTTGGACAATCAGGGTTGTTTGACATGTTTTTGTAATGTATTTAGCATTTAGACAATGATTTTTAAAGTTCTGTCATTTTCCTGTCTGTTTCTTTGACTTTGCCCTGAAGTCTGTGCTGTTACAGTACAATGTATCTCTATGGAAACGATGTTGTACAAGGCATCACGGCAAGGATTTGGACGTTGTATGAGGCGTCGTGGCTAGGATTTTGCATGCCTCATACAAAATTTGGACATTGTATGAGGTATCACTGTACTCTAGAAAACAAATGCAGCCAGCTGTGCATTAAGAAAAAGGACAGACATTCCTGGATTCTTTGGACCTTTTAGGATACATCTCCATATTTATATGAGAGTCATAATATCTAAAAGATTGTGAAAGTCTTCCACCTGAAAAAAATGTAGAATCCCCTTTTGATGGCTCATTGATATCAAAGTGTGATAATGCATTGATTTTCAGATCAGAATTTTCAGTCCACAAAGATAGCCTAACTGAATAATATTGGCCTTTCTCTGCTCAGGGTTCAATGACAGTGTTAGATCTGGCCCTTATAAGCACGAGTCCAGGATAACGATGAAGAAAAGCAACAGGCTTTATTATAACAGTCAGTAGAGATTAGCTTACAAGGTGTTCCAGATCCCGAGATGGCTATATAATCCTACCGGAGTGAGTCCCTCCGGACCTATACCTGGCAACTAGCTACCATGAATTGTAGCATAATGAAGGGACCCAGGGTTAGTACTACCCAGGCTACCTGTGGAGTGTAGGAAGTATAGATTCGGTCCGGCCCCACCCTTGTTTGTCCGTGGGGTTTATATAGTGTCTTCCCAATGGTGGCTATTGGATAAAAGGTAGCGACCTGCCAGACAAATGTAACTAATCAATCAGTACATGCGGATATATGAAGGTAACCAATGGAGAGCAGGATCCAAAACTGTAACCAATGATATGGCTTGGATTAGCGTAACTAGCGCACCCTTTTGCAGGGGATTTTGCGCCACTTAAGGCTTCTAATTAGGATGGCAGGAAACTGCCATTTTCCTATTGCAAGAGTGCTCCCTGGGCTACTCGCAATAGTGCCTCAATACACAACATTCCTACCCCCTAGGTTTTCAGTAGGGGCCTCTGGTAAAGCTCAAGACATAGGATCCTGACCCGAATAGTGTTCTATCTTATGAACAGGAACCCTGTCTGTTCCTTCCTTGCCTGTGTCCTGATGTTCATGGTTTTTGCTGGAGCAATGTGGAATTATCAAAGGATTTTGCATCCAGGGAGGCTTGGTGTGTGTGCAACCCGAAACAAACCATTTTGGTGAGGTACGTAGCTCCTTCCCTACCTGGGCTAACCAACATGGCTGTGACAGATCCCATGTGTGGTGCATACAAAGAATCCTCATGTTCCAAATACTTGTGCCAAGACTTAGCAAACAACCTGGGACTATTAGCTCGTGTCCTGTGTAAACTAATTGCTGCAACTGAGGCCTCTAAGGAGTGGACCACTCCCAGTCTAGCCCCTGAAGCTGCCTTCACTAATGGACTTGTTGAATGCTCTCCGGCACCCCCCCCCCCCAAGGAAAGCTCCCATTCCCCTGGCGTACGGAGAACCTTAGAACCTTGGTTGTCTCTTTCCTTTCCAGGGGACTGAGAGTGCTCCTGCAACCCCTCTCATTTCCCTGGGGATTGCGAGCCCACGCATTGGTGTTCCTTCTCGTGCCAGTTAGAACCTTGGTCGTTCCCTTCCTGGGTACTGAGAGTGCTCCCTCAACCACTCCGAATTCCTCGGGGATTGTGACCCGCACAGTGGTGTTCCTTCTAATGACAATCTATGTTAGGAGGTGATTGTGGGACCGTAATCCCCCCTCCAACCCCAGGGGATGGTGAGGAATCACCTGCTTCTGGGGAGACTGAGAATCTTCCTGCACCCGATGTACTCCTGCTACCATATTGTAACCACCAAATCTCAATGGCGTGTTCGATTCCCAGCCACCAGAAATAGCTACGGATAACATCTTGGGAGTGAAGAAAATCCTGGGACCCGCTTAACAAGTGCTCAAATAGTTTGACCCACAGGGAACCACTGTCTTGCAAAGCCTATATAAGCACCCTCCTAGTACCGAGAGTTTTTCACGGTCCCGATAGTACACACAAGCCTCCGAGATGTAAGGAGGAGGTGGCCACACAATGTCCACCCACACAATAACATCAGACAGTAACGGATCAGAACTAGAAGCTGCGGAAACCTTCAGGGACATTTTGAGCAAAACAATGGCCAGTTCATCCAAAAGTCAGGATTCTCCTAGTCTAGGCATCAGGCAGAAATAGTTCTTGCAATTCAAACACATCTGCCTGTCCAGTCCCTTTTGCAAGTCCACTGTCCAAGTGCGCCACATGCACTTGTCAGGAAAATACCGCATCAGGTCCTTCCATGGAGGAATCGCTTCCAGGGGGCCCATGGGACAATCCCCCCAGGAAATAACAAAGCTTGGGTCTTGTCCTCAATATGCAAGATGTGTTCTCCCTCCTTCAACTGGATTCCCGTGAAGTGAATGCCTAGGACCCCGAACCAATGGGACCTCAGAATGAGGGGTAGGCTCGCATAGACATAGTTGTACTGGACCTCGAAGTTCCCTATTCCCCATACTGGAACGTTGCAACCCCATAAGTCCACTAACTTGCCTGGAAGACTCTTGAGTTTGGGCCACAGGTCAGGCGGAATGCGGTGGTACTCCTCATCGGTCACGATGGAGAGGAAAGATCCGGAGTCCACCTGAAGAAGGAAAGGTACCCCTTCGATGTGGAGGTCCATGCTGTACCAGTCCTTCAGATCTCACCACTTGTCGTCAACCCCGTAGCTCATGAAGACCTTGGCAATGCAGAACTGGAGTTCTGGCTGGAGTTTCGACAAAGTTTCGATGCACTGGTTACAGACTTTGGAAATGTGGCCTGTTTTCCCACAATGGTGGCACTGGGCATTTTTGAAAGAACACTCTGTGCAAAGATGGCATTTCCCACATCCTCAGCACAGCACTACTGACCCTGGTGTTGGCAATGGTGTCTTTGTTCCCTGTAGTGAACTGTCAATGTCTTCATGGACATGGCTGGATACTTCAGACAAAACAAACGTGGTTGTAGTCGGACCGGACGACTCTTTACCCTCAAGGGTTGACATGTGCTGAAAATGCTCACACAAAGTATGTAACAAGGCCGGTAAGGAGATTTGCTGGAGCATGTCGGGCAGCAGAAGTTTCACAATAACATCCAGAACCTCTAGCCCGCAGTGGGCCAAAAACGTTGCCTTCCACAATGCCAGCTCAACCCTCCTTACTGTGTAGCTTTCCATCTGGACTTCGTAGTACGGCCACAAGCGAGGCTTTTTGATGTCGAATGGACACAGCCAAAGGGGAGCTTGGTCAACCATCTCATTGTTCTTCAATCCCACCTTCGTCGTCAATGTTAGCTCCGGCCCTTATAAGCACGAGTCCAGGACAATGATGAACAACAGCAACAGGCTTTATTGTAACAGTCAGTAGAGATTAGCTTACAAGGTGTTCCGGATCTCAAGATGGCTCTACAATCCTAATGGAGTCAGTCCCTCCAGACCTCTACCCGGCAATAAACTAGCTACCACAAATTGTAGCATAATGGAGGGACCCAGGCTTAGCACTACCCAGGCTATGTGTGGAGTGTAGGAAGTATAGATCCGGTCCAGCCCCACCCTTGTTTGTCTGTGGGGGTTATATAGTGTCTTCATGGCAGTGGCTATTGTATACAAGGTAGCAACCTGCCAGACAAACGTAACTAACCAATCGGTACAGGGGATATATGAAGGTAACCAATGGAGAGCAGGATCCCAAACTGTAACCAATGATAGGGCATGGATTGGCATAACTAGCGCACCCTTTTGCAGGGGATTTCGCGCCACTTAAGGCTTCTAATTAAGATGGCAGGAAACCACCATTTTCCTATTGCAAGAGCAGTCCATGGGTTACTCACAATAGTGCCTCAATACACAACAGACAGCTAAATGGGACATGGACTTTTTTTTGGTCCTATGCATCTACCACAATAGCAAAGAATATAATTGGTGAGACAGAGTAGAATGACTTCCGTCTAGAGTAGAATGACTTAAGGCTTTAAAGGGCCGTAAGATTCTTTGTTTTTACCTTAAAGCAGTGTTTATCAACCTTTGATTTTTGGACTTCAGTTCCCAGAAGCCTAAGTCAATTCCCCAAAGCACTGATCAGCCAATGTACTGATTTAGGCTTCCGGGAATTGAAGTCCCCTTGTGGGGTCTGTGCCCCACATTGGGAACCATTGCTTTACTAGATATTTCAAGCATGGAGACAAAGTATATTAAGCACTGTAAACTCTCTTAAGTGTTAATTAATTACATAACATAATAGTAGGTTACTGACATAACAAATCTTTTGTATGCAGAACAGTGGTTCCTTGGCATCTCTAATTACAAGATCTTAGGTGGAAGTGCTGAAGGAGAATCCTATGAGGAGAACTTGGAGAGCTATTATAAGTCAGAAAAGGCAGTATGGGCTAAGCAAGGCCAATTGATCAATACTTAACTACAAATTGTAAAGGAACTATGAAACACATTTTAACAGATGCATAGATAACTCTTTTCTACTATGTTACACTGCTGGCCTGTTGTTATGTATGTTAACTGTGTTTTCTGACAGGAGCGGAATGTATCTTTTCTCATGTATCTATTCTTATGCAAATAAGTGGATCGAAAAATGTGCACACTCTGTTAGCCAATGGGCTTGTTGTATTATTGTTACTGTTACTGTTTATAGTGTATATAAGTCCGAGTTTTACCCCATCCAAACTGTGTTCAAACCCCACTAATAAAGAGCTGAATTTCACTACTGCATTCGTCTGCTTCTTCATTCCTTGAACACGAAACCTGTCTAACCTAATAATGTGTAATAAACTAGACTTTGGAAATGGTTCATCTGAATTTCAGAAGGTGTTCTTTCCCATCATATTGGAAGATTACAGGGACTAATCTGGGATATTTTATATGGAAAACTGCTTTGTCACTCTGGTAGGGGTTTTCCCAATTTGTCTGGAAATGATACTTCTGTCAATCATGAAACCTTTAAAATCTATTTTTATAACCCAGCATGTGCATGGAAGGGGATTTCCCAGATGATATATTGAGAACTCTCATTTCAGTCTTAAAATTGTTTGGCTCAGTTTATTTTATTCCCACATGATGTTTACAAGGGTAACCTGATAACTCTGGCTTTTCTGAATGTTCAGACTAGACATTGACTCTGTACTTCTAATGTTATAATTACATTATTAAAGGCTCTATTTGTGCAATAATTAACTATGCACTAATTAACAAATCTCCAGTTGGATTCTACACAATGAGGAATTGTGCGCGGGAAGCGGTCTTGCAAGAGGAAATGGCGGTTTCCCGCCATTATAATTAGAAGCCTAAAGTGGCATGAAATCCCCTGCAAAAGGGTGCACTTGTTAGGCTAAACCAAGCCTTGTGATTGGTTACAGTTTTGAATCCTGTTCTCCATTGGTTAACTACATATATTCCCTGCTATGACTGGTTAGTTACGTTTGTCCGGCGGGACACTTCCTTGTATCCAAGAGCTACCGTTGGGGAGATACTATATAAGCCCCACGGGTAAACAAGGGTGGGGCCGGACCGGATCTATACTTCCTACTCTACACAGGTAGCCGAGTAACACTAAGCCTGGATCCCTCCATTGGGCTACGCTCTGACGGTAGCTCGTATATTACCCAGAGACGGGTAAGAGTCCAGAGGGACTGACTCCACTAGGATTGTATAGCCATCTCGGGATCCGGAACACCTTGTAAACTTATCTGTAATTGACTGTTAAATAAAGCCTGTTGCTATTTGTTTCATCGTTGTCCTGGACTGGTGCTTATAAGGGCTGGATTCAATAGGAATGCAAAAGGGGTCTTAATAATTAGTGGCAATTTATCACTCTGAGTAATTATTCAACAGGATTTTGACCACTAAAAACTACCTTTCTAAAGGCCATTCCCTACAGCTGTGAACATTTTGACTAGATCAAATGCCATCTATAATGCCTCCTGAAAGTCAGGTTTCTTGAGTTGCATAACATATACAGATGCACAGAACTTCAGCTCGTTGTAATGAAGGCTTCCATAGTCAATGCACTAACACACACACACACACACAAAAAGGAGCTTATCAATGCATCATTGTAATCTAATGGTTACCCCTTCTGCCCCACTCCAAAAAATGTAATAAATATGAATGCTTCTCTTTACTATTTCAGGATACTGAAAAAGAATGAGTCCCATGCTGCAATTCAGTGTTAGTGGCTATGCTATACACTATGCTTTTTTATGTAATTGACCTAGCCTCATGACTACTTCATATTGATATAATGAACATGTTCTTATAATCTGGTCCACAGGCTTGGAGTGTGGAGTTAGTTTTTATGTCAACATTTGTACATGGGAGCTACACACTGTCAACCATGCCATGCTACTATATTACCATTATTGAGAGCTAGAGCTAGCGCAAGTGAAGGGGCTGGTGGCAAATCTCTGGATCCTACAGAAGTATGTGCTCTTGGTCCCAATGAAAGACAATGTCTCCATATTTCCAAAGCAAAACAATTTCTGTTTTAATATGGAAATAAATGAGCAAGCACTCAGAGACTCCAAGTAACTTTTTATTTCATTGAACTATTTTTCTACACTACAAATCCTATTGGACAATCAATGCCTTTACTAATGAATGGAATTCTGTTTAAAACAGGATTTTCTTTTCAAGATAGAAGCTGTAGGTTCAATCAGTATGAGACACACTGGCCATTATCAAAGTGCTGACCTGAAGTTCCATTTTCAGGTTTTCCTTTCAGAAACATGTAAGTGACAAAGTTATGGAAAAGTTACAGGAATACTGAGTAATGGGTGGCTTGGCCATTTGGACTTTTGAGAATGAGGGTTATGATGCATTCTGTTCAACTTTCCATTGTTACACTGAGGTTTATACTTTTGTCTACATACTCTTTCTCACCTCTAGAGGATAATTTTCTCAAAGTTCCTATGTCTCTGACACATTTTCTATAGAAGAGGAAGTGCTCTATCTGCATTAGGCTCTCTAATATGACTGTCACTGAGGACATATTCACAAAATCAGTTCTCAGAAGATATAGGACACAAATGATCCCAGGAACTTGACATACACATTGAAAAGCAGAATCCATACAAGGTCTAAAGATGTCCAGCTTGTAAGTTGCCACTCATCTGCTTGCCTCAGGCAAACAGCAATTGGCCCCAGGTGAGTACCCAAATAGAAAACTATGTCAAACTTTAGAAGCTGAGATGAACTGTGCCGGTGAAGCACTGCCACCTGCTACATGTGTAGCAGAGACATAGAGGGAGAGAGAGAAAATCTGCTGAACTTGGCATGCTGAAACTCTCTCACCAGTTTCTTTGTCTCGATTCTTTTGCTTCTCCTGATGTCCTGCAAAAGAGCAAGAAAAGAAAACAGTGAACTGCAACAGAAACAAAAAATATAAACCAGTGGGACGGACAAGGACAAGGGCACACACACACACACACACACACACACACACACTACTGCTTAATTAAGTGAGATCTTAATTAAACCAAACTAGTTTACTCATCTACAAGCATTATATATTTAGTGCTAAGACTTTTCAAAGTGTCCTTTAAATACTTGGAAGATTTACTACAGTGTCTGCTTGACTACAGAAGAAAGTTAGAACTTGTTAGTTTTTCTTCATAAAGCCAAAGAAGAATTTACTATCAGTTCTGACTCTAAAAATATCATGACCCTACCATATTCCAGAAAATCTTAGATCAGTGGATATCTCCTTCAGCAGCTTCAATGTGATACATTTCCTGACAAATAACTGTTTAAATTAAACACTATGCACAACATTGAAAGCCACACTCCTATATACTTTTGAGCGCTCCTATATTAACATTTTAACTGTTACATCTGAATCTTATGAAGCAGGTTCCTCTGTGATGGATGGTGTTTATTCCTTAGGAGTATGCAAACAGCTGAAATACCTGTTGTACAAAAATCTTGAATCTCCCTTGACACTCAAAGTGGTAAAAGAGGAAGGAAAGAAGGAGAAGACAAATACCTGTTGTTTCACTGAGTCTCTCTTTTGCGGGCCTTTTTGGTCCATACCTATCAACCTTCCCGGATTGGCTGGGATTTCCCGGTTTTTGGTGCCAATTTGCGCCATTTCCCGCCCCGTGCTGCCGAAATCCCGGAATTTGGCAGTGGGGGAAAGGAGGTACTGTGCAGCCCTTTGGCGCAGGTCACCCTCTATGCATGCGTAAAAGGGTTTTACACTTGCGTAGCCCCCTTCTACGCTTGCGTAGAACCCTTCTACGCATGCGTAGAAGGCGACCTGCGCAGAACCGTTCTGGCAGGTCGCCAGAACCGGATTGGCAGGAGCCGCAGTTGACAGGTATGTTTTGGTCTTAGTCCCAAGATACTTTTTATCTGTATGCTTCCTCCTCCTCCTGAACAATTGATTGGTACCATAATATTTGACTGCACTGATTTTCTGTTTGGAATATAGGAAGAAAAAAGATCCAATCGTTTCTACCTTCTATCCTACACAAGTCATTAGTTCAGTTATCTTTGACAATCTCTTGGTGCCATTACTGTAAGTTGCAGTAAATGGTCTTTTCAAATGGTTCTCCCCAGGAAAATTGACTAGGTGCTTTGTTATTATGTGCCGTAAGTCACCTCAGACGTGTGGCGAACCTATGAAAGAGCATTCTCCAAAATGTCCTGTCCTCAATAGCCCTGCTCAGCTCTTGAAAATGTAAGCATACAGTTTCCTTTAGGGCAGGATTCCCAACCTTTTCAAGCTGGGGGCCGGGTCATGCTCTCTCAATCAGCTTTGAGGGTTTGTTGTTGTTCAGTCGCACAGTCGATTCCGACCCTTTGCGACCCTATGGACCATTGTTCTCCAGGCGCCTCTGTCCTCCACCATCCCCCTCAGTCTTCCCAGTTCTGTGCCCATTGTGTCTACAATACCATCTATCCATCTCATCTTTGGCCTCCCCCTTTTTCTTTTGCCCTCCACCTTTCCCAACATCACGGCCTTCTCAAGTGAATCCTCCCTTCTCATTTGATGCCCAAAGTACTTTAGCCTCATCTTTACTATTTGACCTTCCAATGAGCAGTCAGGGTTGATTTCTTCTAAGATTGACCTGTTTGTTCTCCTCACTGTCCAGGGTACCCTCAAAACTCTCCTCCAACACCATATCTCAAAGGCATCTATTCTTCTGCACTCAGCCCTCCTAATTGTCCAGTTCTCACATCCGTACATTACCACTGGGAATACCATTGCTTTGACTATTCTAATTTTTGTTTTCAAGGTGATGTCTCTGCTTTTCACTATGTTCCCCAAGTTTCTCATAGCTTGTCTCCCAAGAATCAGTCGCCTTTTTATTTCATGGCTGCAATCCCCATCTGCAGTGATCTTAGATCCTAAGAATGTAAAATCTGTCACTGCTTCTACTTCTTCCCCATCTATTTTCCAGGAACTGATTGGCCTGTTGCCATTATCTTGGTTTTCCTGCTATTGAGTCTCAAGCCAGCTTTTGCACTCTCTTCCTTCAATCCAATCAAGAGATTCTTTAGGTCTTCCTCACTTTCTGCCATTAGGGTGGTACCGTCTGCATATCTCAGATTGTTGATGTTTCTACCAGCAATTTTTATCCCATATTGTGATACCTCCATCCGTGCATTGCGCATTATGTGCTCTGTCTATACGTTGAATAAGCAGGGTGACAAAATGCAGCCTTGTCTTACTCCTTTTCCTATTCCAAACCACTCTGTCATTCCGTGTTCTGTCCTAACTGTTGCTTCTTGATTCATGTACAGATTTCTCAGGAGGCATATGAGGTGCTCTGGTATTCCCATCTCTTTAATCACTTGCCACATCTTGTTGTGATCCACACAATCAAATGCCTTAGTGTAGTCAATAAAGCAAAAGTAAACTTCTTTCTGGTATTCCTTTTTTCCCCTCCATGATCCAACGTATGTTGGCAATGTGGTTTCTAGTCCCCCTGCCTCTTCTGAAACCAGCCTGCACCTCTGGTAATTCTCTCTCCACATGCTGCTGAAGTCTATCCTGTATTATCTTGAGCATCACCTTGCTGGCGTGTGGGATGAGCGCAATTGTTCGATAATTTGAACATTCTTTGGCATTGCCCTTTTTTGGGATTGGAACATATACTGATCTTTTCCAATCCTGTGGCCACTGTTTTGTTTTCCAAATCTGCTGGCATATTGAATGCAGTAATTTGATGCCATCATCTTTTAGAGCTTTGAAAAATTCAACTGGGATACCATCATCTCCACTAGCTTTGTTGTTTGCAGTGCTCTTTAGGGCCTTTCTGACTTCACTCTCCAGGATGTCTGGCTCAAGTTCAATTTCTTCATCATTGTGACTATCAGGAGTGTTGAGATGCTTTTTGTAGAGTTCCTCTGTGTACTCTTTCCATCTTTTCTTAATGTCTTCTGCATCAGCTAGCTCCTTTCCGTCTTTGTCCAGCTTTGAGGGCTGAATGGCCATTTTGCCTGCCTGCACAATGGAGTGGCCATTTTGTCCCAACAGCTTCAAAGCAGTGGCCATTTTGTTTCTAAATGACCTTTGAGGGGTGGGGACCCACATGAAATGGCACCACAGGCCGGATCCAGCCCACGGGCCTTAGGTTGACAAGTCCTGCTTTAGGGAGTCAGTCTGTCTTGTATTTGTTCTTTCACTTTTCCTGCTTCCTTCAACTTTCCCCAGCATTATTGTCACCTGCTCCGAGAATCTTGCCTTCCCATGATGTGCCCAAGGTAAGACAGCTTCAGTTTCAGCATTTTTGCTTCCAAATATACAGGCATAATTTGCTCTAGGCTAGTTCAGGGTATCCTGAAGCACCATATTTCAAACAAATTATCTTTTCCTGACGGCTTTTTTTACTGTCCAGCTTTCGCTCCTTTACATGGTGACCAGAAACTACAAGACTATGGATGGTCTTGGAATCTAGTGGCATATATTTGAAAACACAGGTCTGCAAAAACAACAACAACAACAACAAACAGCTGCATATGATATTTTTGGTAAATTTTGTTTTCTAGTGTGCTGAATCAAAAAATGACCTTGATTTCCACCCATCACGTAGTTTTTTCAAAAAAATATGAGGGTTTTGCATTAAAAAAACATAAGAGTGATGAGAAAATCACTATTTTATTACAATGAACTAAACATTATTTCTTATATTTAAACAAGCAATTTCTTCATAATATATACTCAACATTCTGTGTTCACTCTTTTTGTCTGTGAAACCTTTTCTTCTTCTCTTTTATGCTCCTCCAAACATGCTTTTGCTTTCTATTTCCTGTTTGAGCATCCAACAGTAGTCAGCTAGCATATTGACGTTCCATCTTCCTTGGTAGCATCTCTCAATATCACGGACATCCTGGTAAAACCTTTCACTCTGCTCTTCACTGTAGGCTCCCATTTTTTCAGGAAAATAGTAGACATGGGAGTGTAAGAAATGAACTTTTAAGCTCATCTTGCATCCTTGAGCTTTATACACATTCAACATGCATTGTACAATGGTTTTGTAGTGAATCTTTACTATTTCCTAAAAACTTGCGAAACACATCTTTGAAAGAGTCCCACACTTCCTTTTCTTTTTCTCCTATTATTTCTAAAAAGAGGGGATCGGATAACAGTTTTCATATATTGAGGCCAGAAAAAACTCCCTCTTTCAACTTGGCTTCCAACAGTTTTGGGAACTTGGAACACAGATATCTGAAACATTCCCCATCTTCTGCCAGTGATTTAACAAACTGCTTCACATGCCCTAATTTAATATGAAGAGGTGGTGATCAAACCTTTTCTGTTGGAACCAAGGTCATATTAATGGTGTTTTTTTTTTTTGCCGGGATTAAGGTGTCTCGAAGTGGCCAGTTAGTTTTTGTCCAATGGAGGTATCTGGCTCGACTGTCCCACACACATAGGTAGCAAGGATATTTTTTATAACCTGCCTGCTGACCTAACAACATGGTTAATATTTTAAAGTCTCCACAAACCATCCAGCGATGTTCTTGATATTTCATTTTGTAAAGAATCACAGTTAAATCATTATAGTTTTCATCCCAATGCACTGAGTGTCCTATAGGAAGTGATACAAATGTATTTCCATTATCCAGCAATACTGCTTTGAGGCTTGTTTTAGACAAATCAATGAATAGGTGCCACTCAGATGAATCATATTCTATTTCAAAGCACTTCACTAGCCCTTGAACATCACTAAACGAGATTTCCATCTTTGGAGAAAAACTGAATAATTTTTTCTCTCAGTGACTGTACCACGAAAATGATGTTCCAGGTGATGGCAGGTTTTTATTTGTTAGTTTTGACCCCAGCGATTCAGCTGAATCTTCGGAAAGGCCTAAATCTCTAACTAGGTCATTGAGCTCGCTCTGAGAAAAAAGTTGAGATACCTCATCAACAGAAAAATCTGAGCTAGATTCGCCCTGGGAAGGCAATGTGTCTCCATCCTCCGAATCGCTCAGGATATTATCCAAACTGGAATGTGGGTGTGAAACTGGTGTTTCAGAGCTATGAAGCACTGGATGAATAGCTGAATTAAGGTTTGGGTAATATGTTTTCTTTTTATTTTTTTGTATTAAAGCCTTTCACATCTACCGAACAAAGATAGCAATTGGTAGTGTTGTTTAGCTGTTCACGCCACATCATAGGAATGCCAAAACGGAATCAAGTTTTCTTACCTTTAAACCACAAACAGAGATCTTCTTCACACCTTATGAGGAGTCCATGCTTTATCTTGATCCCCAAATTTCAACTTGAAGTAAGCAAAATACACTTTCTTCACAAAATCACTTATGTTTCTTTGTTGGCTTTTATTAGTGTATTTACCACAAACAAAACAAAAGTTGTCCGGAGAAATAACACAACCTCTTGGAGCCATAATACAGAACTAAAAATGAGCACAGCCACATTTGAATGCAGGATGTAAACTGGGTGTGGCTCATACAGCAACCAAGATCCTGAACTTATTTAGCATGTTGAAACATGATCAAATATGACAGTAGGCATGTTTATACTCATTTATAATACCCAGAGAACATGTTGAAACATGTTCAACCTAGCCAGTAAGATTCCTGGATATGTTCACCTTTCGCTACAAACAAAATAAACCTGTTGGGACATGATCATATGAGCTTCCTCACACCACTAAACCTACACTACGCCCAGTGGTGGGCTCCAATTTTTTTTACTACCACACTGTGGGCACAGTATGGTGGGCGTGGCCAGGGGGAAAGCCATGCGTTGCACCCGAATTAGGACCACTTTATTTCAAAACTTGGATGAGCGAGGCCAGCCAGAATTTCTGCTACCGGTTCTGGTGAACTGGTGCAAACCTGCTGATGCCCACCACTGACTACGGCCCCCCTCCACCATTCCTCTTATTTTCTCTTTGCATTATTCTTGATTCTAGTTCTAATAAATATTAAATGAAAGTAAGAAATATTTTTTTGGGTAGGGCTTTTTAGAATCAAGAATAGGATATCAGATTTTGGATTAAACACAAACTTCACGCTAAATTAAACTAAAAACATGAGTTTTGCAAGAAAACTTGACGAGATGGAATTTTTGTAGTGTTTCTCTTGGTTTCACTAAGTAAAAATCTATAAGAAACAGTAAAAAAAATCCTATGCAGTTTTTTAGTTGCAGATGTGTGTAATCTTTTCAAAAAATATCACTGCTGACCTTCTGAGTCTCGGTCTTCTTCTGTGTTTTCTTTTCTTTAGTCTCCAGTTGGATTGATATTGAACCAAGGTATACAAATCTTTAACAATTTTGCTGGGTGCTTACTTGCCAATAATTTAGGCATCAAATAAAGGATTTTTAAAGATCCAACTATTCTGTTTTTTATTGCTGTTTTTGTATTTAGTATTTTACTTACACTGCCAGCTACCCAGGGAAGATTATTATTGGGAAGCATATAAATGACATAAATGGCAGGACACAGCTCCAGAAGGGTAAATTAATGTATAACCTTCCCCTTTGCAGTGATGATAGTGAGAAAACACAAAGTACAATCCATATGAGGTGAAGAAGTGTCAAAGTAAGTAGAGGATGGGAAGTGATAGATTCTATCTGAAATATGATGCACAGAATATAAGTAATGGAAAGATTAAGAGTAAGCATCTGGAATATGCAAGGAATTAATTATCTCCTCAAAAAGAACCAGAATATCTAATATAGTTCTTTTACGAGGAACAACTCCCTTGAAGCAGAGCATATAACAGATAGAAATGTAGTTTTCCTCCTTCTATATTTCCACCAGCTACAATTTTAATCACTAAGAAACTCAATTTCCATCTAGGTGAAATGAAAATTGGATAAGGCAAAAAGGTGTTCCATGCTGCCAGTACTGATAGATTCACAAGCTTTCGATGTAATTAATATTCTTCATTACTGAGCTACCCTCAGCATTGTGCCCTGTCAGATATCATGGTAAAAAAGCAATAATGAGTTCAGTTATCAATATATATATTGATAACAAAAGATGAATACAAGTTACTGTTTATATCTATTAAAATATTTTATCTATGTCAGGTTAAAAGGTCAAGCAAGATAATATAGGAAAATCATAGTACTACACAGAACTAGGCAAAATAGAAAATTATAAAATTAATAGAAAATTCAATCTATGGCACTTAGTCTCAGCAAATTGTAAGAACGGCCATCTCACTGGGGGGGTGGAAACTAACCTTTTTAGATGTTTATTTAAACTATTAATCTCATCACAAGTGTTAATTACCAGGGGGTGTTAGTTAAGAATGGGTCACCCTGATGCCAAATGGATATTTCTATAGCAGAAATTTAAACTCTGCTTCCCCAGGGGGTCCACGCTCTCAGCTGCTTCCCTGGTGCTCATTTACAAATTGCTGCTGCTGATTTATAAATTTGTTTCCTCTGCTTGTCCCCAACAGCTGAAAATGGTGCTGTGAACTGCTGGAGCTGTCTTAGAATGAAAAAGGGTAAAACACAATATGTAGAACTTCAGCTTTGTACATTGTGACCCCAAAGAATGACTGACTGCACAAACTGCCTTTCTCTCTCAGTTACAGCAGGTGGGCCCACCATCACTGAATGAGTCAAAGCCTTGAAGTAAAGCAGGGGTGCACAAACTATGGACCGTGGGCTGGATACGGCCCCTGATGGCAATTCATCTGGCCCACAGCACCCTCGCTGCTCCTAGAAGTGGATGGGGGGATCTCAAGATGGCAAATTGTGCAGTTTGGAAATCCCATCGCTGTGAAAAAGGAGAGCCACCAAAGGTGGGAAAAGGGCTTAAAATGGAGACGTGTTCTTGTTTGTTCCTAAGGCTGTTGTTTGGCTGTTGTTGAGAGAAATTGATCAAGAAAGATCAAGAGGATCGCTGTCTGAAGGTCTCATTGAGGCCGCTGATGATTGCTGGTGAGAGAACGGGAGATGCGGATGCATGGAGAAACAGAGGTTGACGGGGTGAAAAGACTGAGGACTGCAAAGGGAGAACTGTGAGTTGCAGTTTACAAGCTTAATTGGGTCCCGATTGGCAGAAATTTCAGAGATCTGTGGTTCTGGACATCCCTGTGCATGCGCAAATGCATCCATACTACTACTGGAAGTGGTTCTGGACATCCCCGTGCATGCACGAATGTGTCCATGCCATTCCCAGAAGTGGTTCCGGACATCCCCATGCATGCACAAATCTGTCTGTGCCACTCCCGCAAGTGGTTCTGGACATCCCCCATATGCACAAATGCATCTGCGTCGCTCCTGGAAGTGGTTTCAGATGTCCCCACACATGCACAAACATGTCAGCACCACTCCTGGAAGTGGTTCCGGACATGCATGCGTAAACACGCCCTGTTTTGGGGGCGTAGTTAGGCCCACTCAGCTGTTCTGGGGGCATTGTCAGGCCCCCAGTGCAAAATGTTTGGGCACCTCTGAAGTAAAGAATATGGATAAAATATATGCTACTATGTCAAGAGGGGGGAAAGTTCCTGTCACCTGAGATAGAACAGTTGTAGAGGGCCTCTGAGGCAAAATGGCTTTAATCCTGGAATGAGTAACAGATGCTTGCTATATCCCTACAGAAGCATCCATGCTATGGACAAAGGGCAGGCAATAAGTAGAGTTCAATTTCCTACCAGTTCATAGAATCTGCAGAATGGTTTCTGGCACCCCTGTCAGAAGAGTTTTGAGAGTCCCCTGGTCAGCGAGGAGCACAATTAAGTCAATCTTAGAAGAAATCAGTCCTGACTGCTCCTTAGAAGGTCAAATAGTAAAGATGAAGATGAAGTACTTTGGACATCAAATGAAAAGAGAGGATTCACTTGAGAAGGCATTGATGCTTGGAAAGGTGGAGGGCAAAAAAAGAAGGGGTCGGCCGAAGATGAGATGGCTAGATGGTATTGTAGACACAGTGGGCACAGAGTTGGGCGGGCTGAGGAGAATGGTGGAGGACAGGGGTGCCTGGAGGTCAATGGTCCATAGGGTCGCAAAGGGTCGGAATCGACTGTGCAACTGAACAACAACCCCTGCTTTGATCACACCAAGCAAAGTTGCAAGTAATAATAACAATGTCTTTATTAAATACCCTCAGCTCAGTGGTGGGATTCAGCAGGTTCGCCCCAGTTCACCAGAACTGGTAGCAGAAATTCTGGCTGGCCCCACCCATCCGAGTTTTGAAGTAATGCAGGGTTCCCCCCCCCTGCCCACACCCACCATACCATGCCCACAGAGTTTTTAATCCCACCACTGCCTCAGCTAATTCAAAACCTTGTATATTAGATTTCAGATCGAATAACCCCTCAACACTGACGGTTGATATAGGGTCCTTGATACAAAGTAGCGACCCACCAGACAATCATAACTAACCAATCATAACTGGGTATACATGTGATTAACCAATGGACAACAGGATCCAAAACTGTAACCAATCACAGGGCTTGGATTAGCATAATGAGCACACCCTGTGCAGGGGGTTTTCGCGCCACTTTAGGCTCCTAAACTCGATGGCGGGAAACCGCCATTTCCCCCTTGCAAGGCGCTGCCCACTCTACTTGCAAATGTGCCTCAATACACAAAATCTACCCACTTCAGTTATTTGCTATTCCATTGAAAGCACTGGGTACAGAAGTACTCCCAAGTTGCATACTTAGCTCCAAGGGAGAGTGTAAAGCCATCAGACCCAAGCAAATTTCCCAAGTGGTCAGCGTGACACTCCACTAAGAGAATCACCATCTTGTCAGGATTCAGTTTTGATGTATTAGTTTTATTTTTATTTATTTATTTTGTTGATTTCTACCCCGCCCTCCTAGTGCAATGCACCACTCAGGGCGGCAAATTAGTTTCCATTGTCATGGCCAGGGAGTATTCGAGATCCTAGACTGCATCTACTGAAGAAGTGTTATGGACGTAGGCTACAGGTTTTCACCAGAATTGTCACCACAACCCTTTCGATAAACTTGTCCATAAACAGTGCTTTATGTTTTTGAGTCATAGGTTATTTTATTTTACACACATTATGCAAACCAACTGTTTTTTAAAAGGCGTGGCTAAGATGGCCGCCGACTAACATCTAGTTTCGGACGCTCGCGCCTAACAAAGTGGTAACTAATGTAACGGAGTGAATTGGAGAAGTTTTAAAGTGGTAAACTCTAAAGATAAGAACCTTGCCTGTCTTCCTGGAAAGTTTTGCGATCTGTTGAGGCTGGATGGTCGAAGTTCGGGAGGCTTCTTTGTGCGGCTGAAGCTGTGATGGTAGTCGCGGCTTTTCTGCCGAGGAGCCGAGAACGGGGACCAGCGTGACTGCGCAGAAGGCTTTGGAAGGCTGGAACTGGCAAATTGTTGCTTGATTTGAAAGCAGGCTGCATGTAAGTGCACGAGTGGAACTTTAAATTTTTAAAACTGGCTGGGGTTCTTTACTAAATGAGCCCAGACTTTGAAATGGAAGCGGGTGGAAGTGGATGAGAGCAAGTGGTGGTTTCGTTAATGGCGGCGGTCCTGGAAAATGAAAGTGACCAGCGAGACTGCAAGGGAAGTTTCGGAGCTGGCAAGAAGTTGTTTGGCACGAAAACAGCTGCATGTAAGTGCTTGAATGGAGTACTAAAGGTTAAACTCAGCTGGAGATTTTGTTCAATGAGCCCAGGCTTTGAAATGGAAATGGGTGGAAGTAGTTGAAAGCAAGTGATTGTTTCGTTAATGGCGGTGATTCTGGAAAATGAAAGTGATCGTGTTTGGGCTATGGTTTTTTCCACACACCAGGAGATTGCGCCATGTTTTGACGACAACAAAGTGGATTAATTATTCATGTCTGAGCTTTAATATTGGAAGCTGACTAGGAGTTCCCCAGCTTAAACAGCTTGGAGAAAGTTTTTTGTTCCTCAGAAGAAGAAGGTTTTTTTTTTTTTACCCAAAAGTTAAGGCAGCCACTGGAAAATGGCACTTTGATTGTCCGCTTCAAGAGAAGGATTAGGTGGCTTTTGTTTTTTGGTTCCTTCACCATGTGGATTACAAATACTTGTTTGTTTACTGTGGAATATATTGCTCCTCACCTCTTCTCCTTGCTGGTTGGACTTTGGGCTTTTTCCCCTTCTGGTCTCCCCCCCTCTTTTTCTTTTCCGGTGGCTTGGTTTTTTTAAAGGAGAAGCTTGGGCTGACTGTTCCCTTGAAGCCTTTTTACTGCAGTTGGAAGAAGACTGATTGGATTATTTGCTTTGGGGAAACAGACCTGCTGTGGATCAACATTTTTTGCTCTTCTTATTTCTCCTAAGCTGCCTGTTGGGAGAGTCGTTTCCTTCTGTTTTATCTCAGTGGATTACAGTAACTTTTTCATCTTCTGCTTGTATATAAATTTCCCTATTGGATCTGTGGAACCAGTGGCTGCAGTGCTATAAGTTTTATTTCAGTGACTAACTTCTACAACGAACTGCAGCATTGGGCTTTTTATACATCACACTATTATGGATAAAGGTACAAGAGGGAAAACAAAGGAAGAAGAACCAGTTGTAAAGCCTAAGAAGGGAGGAAAAGCACCAATGGAGGAACCCGCTCAGTCATCATCCCCGCCCACAGTGTTATACGATCAGACTCAAATAATGGTGGAAATTGGCAAGCTGTTTCAAAAAATGGAGAAAAATGAAGATTCAAGGGTGAAAGATAGAAATGAAATGATGAAAAAACAGGATAAGATGATGTCATCAGTGGCAGATTTTGCAAAAAAGGTGGACCTAAGTTTAAAAAAAATTGAGGGAAATATGAAATTGGTTCAAACAGAGGTAGATGTTATAAGGAAGGAAGTAAAAGGGACTCAGGAGGTGGTGCGGGAGAATAAGTTGAAATTGGAAGAACAAGAGCAAAGGATTGATGCTGTGGAAGATTTGATGAGAAAGCAGAACATTGTGATCCGTCAGGTGATGGAACGCACACCGGATCTGTTAAGAGAGAGGGTGGTTCAGTGGTTAAACGGTCTGAATATGGGGAAAGAATTTGTTCAGGAGGATTTTGTAAGTGTATTTAGGGTGGGTCCAAGAAGAGGGAGAGTGGTTCAAAGAAATGTGCTGGTTAAATTTGCGAATTGGGCAGATAAGTTAAAAGTAATGGCTCATCTGAAACGAGTTGGTTCTGCTGCGTTGAAATTTGATGGTTCAGAAGTTGAAGTTTATAATATTTCACTAAAAGAAAGAACATGGAGGTACAAGATGAGGCCTGTTACTAAACTATTGATGAGTAAAAACATAAGGTATAATTGGAGATTTCCGCAACAATTGCGTTTTTTCTATGATAAGAGAATGCGAGTTATTGATGAAGGTACTAATCCATTGGAATATCTGAGTATGTTGGAACTGGTAAGAGCAGATTCGGAAGAATGGAAAAATCTTAAGAAGGAACTGATGGACTCTGGAGCTTTGGGGAGGGAATATGAGGGGGAGGAAGCCGGTGGGGCTACAGGTGGAACACCACAGCGGGGAGAGGAGGAGGAGGAGCCGTCTTTGATCATGGTGGAGGAGGAGGTAGGTAAGGAGCAATGAGTATTAGATTGTAGTGACTTTAAAGAGCTAATAGAGGTAGAATAGGTAAAAGCGCGTAGCACCGACAGTAGGGCGCATCTTACATGTCCCCCCTCTCCCCTCTTTGGTTGACAGAGGCGGCTTTTTGCAGGAAGGTGGGGAGAGTGAAAGTGTGTGTTTTATGTAGTGGGTACGGTGGTAGGGTTGTTGGTGGCACGCCCGATGGAGAGTTTAAAATTGGAAGAAGAACTTGGTTATGGGAAGTATTAAAATAATATCATGGAATGTGAAAGGTACAGGTTCTGTTCTTAAGAGACGTAGATTGGAATTGGCGTTGAAAAAGGATAGACCAGATATATTGTTTTTACAGGAAACACATCAGAAGTCAAAAGATACGAATAAGCTTTATTTGGGATGGATGCAACAGTATGAGATGGCGTTCGGTACTTCGAAAGCAAGAGGGGTGGCAATTATGATTTCAAGAAAGTTGGGATTTAAAATTACAAAAAAGATTGCGGATCAAGAGGGTAGATATTTGTTGTTAAGAGGAAAATTGGAGGATGAGGAAATTATGTTGGTAAACATTTATGCTCCGAATGACCGCCAAGCAGAGTTTTTGGAAAAAATCCGGAAAATAGTGGAGTTGGAAAATGTTGCAAAAATTATTGTGGCTGGTGATTTTAATTTGATAAGGTCAGGATTAGATTGTACAAATATAGCTAGAAGTGGAATTGGTATGAAAGGGAAGGTGTTGGACAATTGGATGAAGGTTATGGGTTTGAAGGATTCGTGGAGAGAGTATAAGGGCTCAGAAAGGGCATATTCTTTTTTTTTCACACGTCCATGGGACCTACTCAAGAATAAATTATGTTTTTCTTTCGGAAAATTTAATTGGGGATATAGAAGGTGTGGAAATGGGGATTATTAAGGAATCGGACCATGCTAAAGTATATTTGGAACTAAAAGCACAAAAATATACGAAGAGTAAGAAATTGGAGGTACGATCCTAATTTGTTTAAAGATCAAAAAAGTAAAGAGGTAATTATGGAAAGTTGGAAGGAAAGCTGGCAGTGGAACGACAACAATGAGGTTAATTTTAATGTTGTATGGGATACCATGAAGTCAGTTTTTAGGGGGGAGAGTATAAAATTGGCAAGCTTCAAATATAAAAAATACAAAGCAGAACAGACAGAAAAAGAAAGAGAAATAAAACAATTACAGGAGGAGCATGCAAAAAATAAGGACAAAAATTTTTTTACGAAATTACAAGGACTTAAGGCAGAAGTAATGGGTAAGGATATTGATAAAGTTAAACGGGATTTGATTTATCTAAATAGAGAATATTTTGAATTTAGTAATAAGAATTCAAAATTATTAGCAAGAGCAGCCAAGGTTAAAAGGGAAAAAAGAGAAATTGGTGTATTGGTTGATAAGCAAGGCTTAAGATGTAATAAGAATAGGGATAAATGTAAAATTGTCAGGGAATTTTATCAGGTACTATATGCAAAAAAGGAAGTAGATTTGGAAAAGCTTAAAAAGATATTGGAGAAACAGTTAGGGAGTGGGATAAAACAAGAGCATAGGGAGAAAATGGAAGAAAAGATATCTGATAAAGAGGTTAAGGAGGTAATAAGCAGATTGAAGATAGGTAAAGCCCCTGGGGATGATGGATTATCGACAGAGTTCTATAAAGAATTCAAGGAGGTGGTGGTCCCGAAATTGGTGAAGTTATATAATTATATACTAGATGGAGGATCAATTCCGACTTCATGGTATAATACTACAATCGTTCTTCTGCCAAAACCTGGTAAGAATTTGGAAAGAGTGGATTCGTACAGACCAATTTCAATTATAAATCAAGATGCGAAAATCTTTACAGCAATATTGGCTAATCGTCTAAATAGTTTTATGGGGGAATATATAAATGTTGATCAAGTTGGGTTTTTAAAAGGACGACATATGGCGGATTTGACTAGAAGGGTATTAGATTTAATAGACAATGTAAATAAAACAAAAGAAAAGGTGGGACTATTATCATTGGATATCTTCAAGGCATTTGATTCATTGCAGTGGTCCTCAATCAAGGAAATAGTTAAAAATATGGATTTGGGGATAAATTTAATAGGGTTATAGATTTACTATATCAAAAAGGAAATGCTAGGGTTAGAGTAAATGAGGAGCTTACGGATGTGGTAAAGTTAGAAGCTGGTACGAGGCAGGGCTGTCCATTATCTCCTATTCTGTTTATTATGGCAATGGAGATCTTAGCTAAAAGTATAAGGGAGTATTTAAATATAGAAGGGATCATGGGTAATAAAGTGAGTATGTACGCAGATGATACATTGCTTATGGTAAAGCACCCGGAGTTGGTAATGGACAGGATTAAAGATCATTTACAGATATTTCAGGATATAACTGGGTTAAAGATAAACTGGGATAAATCAGAATTGATGTTGTGCAATTTGAAACCAAGTGAGAGGGGTAGGACAGTGTTGACACTTAATATACAAATTAAAGATAAGTTGAAATACTTGGGGATAATTATTTCAAACAAATTAGAAGAACTTAAACGATTGAACTATGACAGCTTGAAAGTAGAATTTAAGAACAAAATACAAGAGCTTCAGAAGTCAAAGCTGTCATGGTTCGGAAGGATTGCTATGTGTAAAATGATATTGTTGCCAAATCTTAACTTTTTATTCGATACACTAGCGATCCATTTGAAAGAGAAAGAAATTAATGAGTTTCAAAAGATGTTCAATGGTTTTTGTAATGGAGGCAAAAAATCTAGGCTTCCAAAGAAGTTATGGTACTTGTCTCAAAAAAAAAGGGGGTTTGGGATTGCTAAACTTGCTAGCATATTACCGGGCTTTTCAAGTTAAGAATGTTGTGAAGATTTTGGCAAGAGAAAAAACAATTTGGGAGCAATTGGAGATGAAAGAATATAGAAATATTGGAAATTTGATTTTTTTAGGAATAAAGGATAAGGTGAAAAGACCAAATAATACTATGATGAGAGGTCTCGTGGAGGTGTGGAAGAAGGTAAAAAAGGATACGGTCCCAAATCTCTCTCCAATTTTAGAACTGACTGATATGATGTGTTTCCCAATAAAGTTAGATAAGGAAAAAATGGAAATATTGGATAAAAATGGGATGCTTTTATTGAAGGATTGGTTAAAAATATGTGAGTCTCTTGTTGAGCGGAAAAAATATTTGAGATATTAAATTTGAATTGGTTTCAGAGGTTAAAGGTGGAAAATTGGAACAAATATATAAAAAAGAAGTAGGGTTAGATAGAATGCATACAGAATTTGAGGAGTTGGTATGGAGAATTAGAAAAGGGGAAAATAGTATAAAAGGTAAGTAAGCTTTACAATATACTGAATAGAGGGCTAGATCCACAGGAGGATTTGAAACGGAAGTGGGAACAAAATTTGAATATAACAATTGGGGAGATGGAGTGGAAAAACAAATGGAAAAAGAGGATTATGAGAACAATGTCTGTAAGAATTAAAGAACATAATTTTAAAATGTTGTGGCAATGGTACTTGACGCCATTAAGACTTTACCAGATGGATAATAAAAGAGATAAGTTATGTTGGAGATGTAGACAATTTGATGGAACATACGAACATATGTGGTGGAGTTGTAAAAAAATAAGGGATTTTTGGGGGAGAATAGAAGCTGAGTTTGGTGAAATAATGGGTAGAAGTGTTAAGCTGGGGTCAAGTATAATTCTTTTAACGAATGTGGAAGGCTTGGGTTTAAATAAGGAGGAAAAAGAATTACTGGAAATTGTACTGACAACGGGTAGACAATGTATAGCCAGGAATTGGAAAAATGATATAGATATACAGATTGGAGAGTGGTATAAAGAAATGTGGAGTTTAGCACTGAATGATAAATTGACATGGGAGATTAAAGTGAAAAGAGATAACTTAAAAGAGAACAGATTTTGGAACATATAGAAACCATTTGTGGATCATTCCTGTATGGCAAATGATAGTTCAGGACCAGTACCATTTCAAAGAAGTTTTTGGAGATGAGTAGAAAATAAACTCTCCGGGCATTGTATATATTCACAGGGTGTTTATTATTTAGTTAAAGATTAGTGTTAGCACAGAAAGTTATTATTATCTTGGTTTTTAAAACAACGGTTTTTCTTTTTTTAGGTGGTTATATACTGATTAATGAGTTTAGATATGTAATGGCTAACATTCAATAATGTCTGTTAAGATGATATTTTGGATCTGTATGTGTATTGTATTGTTAGTTATTGTTTTCTTTTTTCTTTTTTGTATGTCTTTGAAAAATAATAAAAAAAATATTAAAAAAAATATCTGTGTTTGTTCCTAGATGTTTTTTGCCATAGTCTGCAGGTTTGAGGTTGGCAACAGCGGCCATTGGGATTTCTGTTGACACTGGCCAAATTTGTGGTGTGGATCCTGGGATGTCTAGAGACATGTAGAAGCACCAGTGATGAAGAGTGAATACTTGCTGAATGGTATCTCCCAGATGTTTCCCCACCATGGGTACAGTATATTCAAAAAACCCATTGGCTTATACAAGCGGAATCTCTGCCTCCTGGCTGATAGTGGCACTCTGGCCTGTTGGTGGCTGAGTTTGAGGACTAAACAGTGTCAGAGAGAGGCTGTTGTTGAAGTGGGGATATGGTTGGATGGATTCCACAGAAGGTCAGAGTGAGGGAGAGGATGAAGATCAAAATTGGAAGGAGGTTGGGGTTTGAAAGAGAATGTTTACAGGTGGAGAGTGGACTAGTTCTTTGTTGGGCAGTAACAGATTGTTGGAGACATACTCTTGTGGACTGGATGATGGTTAGCCTAGGTTCCTGAGCCAGAGGTCTCCTTGTGTTTGGAGTTCTAAGGCTGTTTTCATGGCAAAATGTGGGACACATTGTTGTTGGATCTGATCTCTTTGGTCATATGGTTGGAACTGTGGTGCTGGAGGTATTTGGTTTTTCCCAAGCCTCTACTATATTTTGACTACAGTTACTGCTTATTAATGATATTTGACTGCATGGTGTAGGTTTTATGCTCAATTTTGTGCAATTTTGATTAATTCTAATTTCATTTGGGTTTTTTTAAATTGCCATTTATTTAAATTTTAGTTGTTTAAGTCATAGATGTCAACATGTATATTACCTTATTTCTTGTTATTTCCAGTGACTTTTTAACACTACATGATTATTATTTAATGTCTCAATACAGTTGTTAAGTCTTAGTGTACTTTTATCTTTATCTGTTTTAATTTTGTATTTTAAATTAGCTAACATGCTCTTTCAGGCATTAGTTCAGGCTGAGAATGCTACTCAGTAGTTTGCAGTGCTAGTAGCTTTTTGCTGCTTACCCTAGGATAGGTCATTGTTTTGTTGGATGGGAGGAGAATTTGGCTATATCCTGATATGCAGTACAATATCAGCAACATACCTGTCAACCTTCCCGGATTGGCCAGGATTTCCCATTTTTCGGCGCCGATTTTCGCCATTTCCCGCCTGAAGCTGCTGAAACCCCGGAATTTGGCAGCGGGGGAAAGACGTTACTGCGCATCCCTTCAACGCAGCTCGCTTCTACGCATGCGTAGGCTTTTACGCATGTGTAGAACCTTTCTACGCTTGCATAGAACCCTTCTATGCATGCGTAGAAGGCTTCTGTGCAGAAGGGGATCGTAGAAGCCTTCTACCCATGTGTAAAATCCTTCCACGCATGTGTAGAAGCGAGCTGCGCAGAATGTTTCTGCGCAAGTCGCTTTTACGCATGCGTAGGCTTTTACGCATGTGCAAAAGGCTTTTATGCATGTGTAACAAGTGACCTGCACAGAATTGTTCTGCGCAGGTCCTGGATTATCCAGGTATGATCAGAAATGTGATCCTTGTGTTAATGGGTGGGGCAGATATGACAGTGAATGGATAGATAAATGTTATGGAAAGTTTGTTCTAAATGTATTTTATCGATCCCAAGCTCTAGTTTTCCTTCCAGTTGACATGTTTGAGGCAACCAGCCCAATCAACCCTCTGATCTGACCTTCCTGCTGCTAAATGTCACCTCAGTACCAAAGAAATCCCAACAAATTTATTGTGGATGAAAGAGAAAACCCAGCTTGTGTAACTGAGACCTGGGTGGGCATAGATGGAGGGGTTGTTCTTCCTCATATATGCCCACCTGGGTGTTCCATCATGCACCAGGGCAGTTCAGATAACCAGGGAGGGGTGTCACTATTATATAAAGATTCCATTAGGATCAAATGAGCTTGAAAACATGGTATTCATATTTTTATTTATTTTTCTTAATTAAGCATCACAATTCTAGTATCCTTGTACTCTTATGGAATATTACAGGCAGTGATGCACTGCAAAAATTTTTACTACCTACTCTGTGGGCTGGCCAAATCTGTGGGTGTGGTCTAATCTGTGGGCGTGGCCAAACATCTTGCATTATGGGCTATGGAGATGGGCGTGGCCAACCTTGCAGGCGTGGCCTGGGGGAATTTCTGCTACCGTTTCTGTAGAACCTGACAAAACCTGCTGCAGTGCATCACTGATTACAGGCTCATCCTTCCTAGAGAAAATTATTGACATTCAGGATGAAGCTTGTTAATGTTTGTTGTTTAACAGCAAACCATTTCAAAATGGAAGCAAATTCTATTAAATTCAATGGGATTTATTTCCAGGCATGTTTCTGCATGATTTCAACTTAAGTGTGGTTTTTGCCTTGCTTTCCTTCCCCACAGTAAGAAACCAGTACTGCAAAACATGTATTACAGCTTAAGTGTGGTTTTTGCCCCACAGTAAGAAACCAGTACTGTAAAAATGTATTATTTTCTAGAAATGTATGCTTTAGTCCTCTGGAAACCTTATGACACACAGCATGCTTTCTTGAACAGCATCATTTGTAATAAAATGTCAACAATTTAGGTTCAGGAGGATGAGAACCTTTTCTATATACATTTTGCCTTCTGAGTAGTGGTATTTCTGTCATGCGGAAAATATGAAGTCTGGTTTTGTTGCTGTATCAACTTCCTTATACATCAAAAACAAATAATCATTATGAGGTACTACCTTATATATTGTTCTTTGATGTATCATTGCAAGATAAAGCATTGCGGCATTTGTTTAATGTAAGGGAATGAGTCATGTTTTATATACTTTGTTATGAATGAGGCAAAAATACATGCTTTATGTTAAAGTTGGCCAAGCCACGAGCACTGAATTTATTGCAAACCAGAAGAATACAAGCTTACTACAACAAGAAAAATAAAAAGGAAGTCTTAGGACATCTTTACTCAGATTTCTTGCAGTACAATTCTAACATGTTCTCTAGAACCCACTTCATAAGATAAATGGAAATCAAAAGCATCAAGATATGAACTGCATCTAGGAAAGAGGAGAAGTTAGCATGAACAGCACTCTATATTATTTATTTATTTATATTCCTATTTATCTAGTCGCCCAACTCACAAAGACTCTGGGCGGCATTTAGGATTTACTTTCTGATTAGTATGTACAGGAAGGCAGCCTCAATGAGTGGACTAATTTCAATACAATTTTATTTATATTTATTAAATGTATAATACTCATTGGTATTGATAACTGTTTTTGTATGTACAACAAAGTGGCCTGCTGAAAGTCCTAGGATTTTTTAAGTAGTCCAGTGGGGGAAAAAAGTATAGGAGCAGCTGTTTAGACAATATATTACACCAGTCATTATGGGATTTTTAGCTGCTGCCATTGAAAGCTGAATTTAAGATTTGATGCATAGCCTCAATTATGACTGAAACTGTAATGAGTAATTGCATTGAGTTTGTGGGTTGAATCATTCAGTCAAACCATAGCAGTAAAATTGGTCAAATTTAGCTTTCCAACAATAGTGCCACTGCTCTGGATTTGGATTACACACACTTGAGGGGTTTATCTTGCTACTGGGACACAGTTGGAAATTACCTCTGCACCACCCCACGTTGCAGCAGGAGTAGCAAGTCCAAAAGTGGTAAAGAAAAAAGCCACTTTACAAGCAAAAAAGTGTGGGTGGGAGGGAATGAAATTAGATTGTGTCATGCAGGCAGCAAAAAGTACAGTAAAACCCTGGGTTACGACGAAGGTCTGTTCTAACAGCCTTCATTGTAACCCGAAAAAATTGTAACCCAAAACACCCATAGGGATGCTTTGAAAAATAAAAAAATGGTCCTGAATTGATCGTTGTAAACTGGAAAAATACATTAAAATTTGTAAACCGGGACAGCATTTCCATAGGATTTGATGTTGTAAACCGCAGCAAACTTAAACTGAGGCAATTGTAACCCAGGGTTTTACTGTACTTCAAATTCACCCATTGACGAAGAAGAGCAAATCCCAATGTATTTGATGGTGTAGTCATGCATTAGTTTGGAAGCAATTATATCTCAACCCACTGATGGATATTCTTTACTCTTGTGAGCTTTAAATATTATTAAATTATAAAGCAAATTATTAAACTGTTTTACAATACATCCGGGCCCCCTAATGTAGTAAGGAATGGGGGTGTCATTTTAAACTCTTCATCTAGAACAGCAGTTCACAACCTATGGTCTGCAGATGGGCCCCAGCCCGCCATTTCACGTGGCCTGTGCCTCCTCCACATTTATGACAGTCATAAATGCGCCCATTGCTGTCATAAATGTGTTTACGGCAGCCGCAGATGTGTATTATGGCAGCGTTTACGTGGGGGGAACTACCAGTCCAGCCCGCTCAGCTGTCAGGTGTGTGTGTGGGCTTGGAAATGTTGAAAACCCCTGCTCTAGAACAGTGTTTTCCAACCTTTGGTTTTTGGACTTCAATTCCCAGAAGCCTAAGTCAATTCGCCAAAGCACTGATCAGCCAATGTACTCTACTGACTTAGGCTTCTGGAAATTGAAGTCTCTCTGTGGCTGTATGCTCTAGAGTAAATTGTGATTGGTCTGGGATCTTTTAAATCTCAAATAGGAGGAAAGCAAAAGGTGATTTGTGCCTTTAAAGTCTGCCTTCTAGAAGTCTGGCAGGAAGATAAAAAAGACTTTCCTTTTCTATTTTAAAGATTATATTGTGGGACGGCTGCTGAGGTGGACTGGCCAGTCAGAATAGAAAGGGAAAGTCCCTCTCATCCTCCTGCCAAACTAAATAGCAATTCCCAAGAGAGCAAAGTTCAGGCTCCTAGAATATATTTTTTAAAAAAATCCAACAGCCAGAGCCACACATTTCAGCTGTTCTGATAAAAAAACGGCCTGCTTTCTTTATTTTAGTATTAAAATTTATGGGTGGTATTTTTTTTGCCATTAGTGTATTAATCCATTGGGAGTCAGATATTCTTACCAGTTATCTAGAGATCTGCCACTAGACATGGATCACCGCTCAACAAAATTCCCTTTTTTGGGATTACAAATTCCAGATTTTCAACCAATAGCCAATATAGTCCAAAAGTAACTTCCTGTCCAGAAAGCAACTTTGCCAAGGTCATAACCAGACTTATCTCTCACCCACTTGATTTAACAAATCAGAGAGTAAACAAAACAAAAAGAAACATAACTTTGTGTCATCTTAAAGACTAATGTGTATTTTAATGTTAGTTTTCATGGATCAAGTCCACTTCGTCTGACATAAGAGTGAGACTTCATGGCATCCATTTATACACATCAGGTACAGAGGCTTACAGGTAAAGATGTCCTGGCTTAGTGGTTAAGACACTGAACTTGATGACTGGAAGGTCAGCAGTTCAAGACCCAAGTACTGCATGTCAGAGTGAGCTCCCGTCTGTCTCTGCTCCTGCCAATCTAGCAGTATGAAAGTAAGAAATGGCAAGTAGATAAATAGGTGGGAAAGTAAACAACATTCCATGAGCTCCTAGGTTTATTCATGCCTTCCACATGTCCACGGAAATGTCTGCAGACGCAGACAGCCCTGGCTCTTTGGCTATAAACAGAGATGAGTACTGAACCCTAGTCGGATACGACTGGCTTTTGAGCAAGGGTGACCTTTACCTTACAGAGGCACACAATGGTTGGCTAGCATAACAGGTAAGTTTACAAATCAGGGTAGCTTTTTATACATGGTAAATAACGGAAGATTCTTGACTGGTATTCAAACTGATGACATGAAGTCTCACTCTTATGTCTGATTTGAACTTGATCCACAAAAGCGAACATTAAAATACAGTACAGCAGTTTAGTGTATGAGAACTAAGACACAGGACACAGCCTCGGGCTGGGTTAACTCAGGTTTATTGCATGGTGGACAGAGGGAACATGAGGTAATGGCGGATCAATAGCTCTTTATATACAGTAGTAATACATTTGAACGTGGTTCCACGATAGCCCATTGGCTACTGTCTGCGTGACGTCATTGCTGGTCACGCCCTTCTTGTCCAGGTGTAGGTGGTGGCGGGAAACTTCCCGCGCTGTGGCTCTTTGATGAGTTTGGACCAAGAGAGCTTGGACGCTCGCTGCTGCCAGCTGGTGGTCATTAGCTCGCGTCCTATTACAGGGTCTATAGTGATACAACTGAAGGTTACATTGTTACCCGTAGGCAAGGTTACATTGGTTAAGATACATTGTTATCCCATGTAGGAGGTTACACCATTGAACACAACACTCCTCCCCCCTAGGATGAGACGAAGTCTCGAACTCAACACTCCTCCCCCCTAGGATGAGACGAAGTCTCTCAGCCAAGATGGCTTATTTCGAACACGCTGGGGTCTCGATGCGGGCTGCCTTTCCCCTGGTTTGCTACCTTCTCTTTGTCCCCTGGTTTCCTGTCCTGTAATTGGAGAGGGAGACTTGTTAGTGACTTGCCGCGGCTCTGCGGCGTTGTTGGGAGGTGTGTGCTTTATTTGGGAAGGACCGGGGGCACTGGGGGCTAACGAAAAACCCCTCTTCTCGCTTGGATGGGTGGGGGAACACTCCCAAAACCCCCCCCGGCTCGCAAAATCAAAATCGGAATCAAGTTCGGGAACAACGGTCGCAAACTCCTCTCCCCCAAATTCGGGGACAGCGGTCGCAAACTCCTCTCCCCCTTCCCCAGGCTCTGATAGAGCTGGCGTATCCAAAGGATATGAGTCGGGGCCGCCGCTGCTTTCCCCCCTTGTTTGGGACAGTTGTCCGTCGTTGTCTCCCCCTTGGGCTAAACGGGTGGGGGAGGACCCTAACGCTGAATTCTGTAGCTGAGTCCCACTGACCGGCCCCTCACTCACTCGATGCCTAAGTTGGTCCGCGTGCCTCCTTGAATGCCCTGAACTCAGCGGACGTGAAACAACTAGCGTTATCGCTGACCAGAGTGTCGGGTAAACCGAACGTGGAAAAGACTCTCCTTAGCTGGCTAATTGTAGTGGCGGAGGACGTGCTCTTTACTGGGATAACCTCCAGCCACTTGGAGAACGCATCCACCACCAAGAGGAAAATGGTTCCTCGGAACGGGCCAGCGAAATCTACGTGCACTCTGGACCATGGCCCCCGTGCTGCGTCCCATTCCCTATGCGGGAGACGGGCCGCCTCCGGTCGGGAGCCCTGGCAAGCCTCGCAAGTGCCAACCATGTGCTCTATGTCTGCGTCCAGCTGTGGCCACCAGAAGTAGCTCCGGGCCAGCGCCTTGGAACGGACGATGCCCGGGTGGCTGACGTGCAGCAGTCTGAGCACCCTCGGTCGTAGGGACGTAGGGACCACCACCCGTTGGCCCCACAAAAGGCACCCCCTCTCTAGGGACAACTCTATCTTTTTCCTAAAAAATGGGTCGAATTCCGTACCTGGGGACGACGCCGGCCACCCCTTCTGTACCCATGAGCTAACTTTCTCCAGCGTTCTATCCTTGCCTGTCGCCCTGGCAATGTCGGCTGGTACTATTGGGGGTGAATCTAAGACCTCTATTAGCAATACCTGGTGGTCTCTCTCTACCCGTGCCTTTTGGTCGCCCGACAAGGGCAAAGGAGACCTTGAGAGTGCGTCTGCATGGCTGATCTCCTTCCCGGGCCGGTATTCCAACTCATGTTGGTATGCGTTGAGAAAGATAGCCCACCGCAGCATCCTCGGGGACAGGATCTGTGGCGTGGGCTTATTTGCAGTGAAAATTCCTAACAGGGGCTTGTGATCGGTCACGATTTTGAACGGGCGACCATACAGAAAATCGTGAAATTTTTTGGTTCCCGCTACTATCGCTAATGCCTCCCTGTCGGTCTGTGCGTAATTCCGCTCTGCTTGGGACAGGGACCTTGAATAAAACGCTATCGGGGCCTCTTTTCCGTCATCCAACACGTGGCAAAGCACCGCCCCCACCCCCACCGGGGATGCGTCACAGACTAAAACCACTGGCCGTTTGGGATCGAAATGCGTTAGGATTGCCTCGGATGTTAGGAGTTGCTTCAACTCTTTGAACGCCCTCTCTTGCTCGTCACCCCACACCCATGTTTCCTCTTTTTTTAGCAACCGATGGAGCGGTTCGGCCACCGACGCCTTCCGTGGAAGGAAGGTGTGGTAAAAATTGAGGAGCCCCAGGAATGACTGTAACTCGGTTTTGGATGTGGGGCGAGGAGCCTTCTTGATGGCGGCTACTTTGGATTTGGACGGCTTAATTCCCTCGGGTGTGACTCTGAACCCCAAAAACTCAACCTCTGTTTCGAAAAAAACGCATTTGTCTTTTCTCAGTCGCAGCCCCGCTTTCTCGAACACAGTCAGTACTTTATCCAATCTCTTTGCCAGTTCGGCCTCACTCCCCCCTGTAATCAACACGTCATCAAAATAAGGCAACACCCCCTCCAGCCCCTTCAGGAGGCGTTCCACAAGCGACTGAAAAAGGCCGGGTGCCGAGTTCACGCCGAACTGTAAACGCGACACCTGGAACGCCCCTTTATGTGTGACTATTGTTTGTGCCGCTGCCGTGGCAGGCGTTACAGGGAGTTGCTGATAGGCTTGTGCTAAATCGAGTTTAGCGAAACACTTTCCCCCATTCAGCCTGGCCAGAAGGTGGCTGACCACCGGCACCGGGTATGCATTGGGGCGGATCGCCTTGTTAATTGTACACTTATAATCAGCACAAATGCGCACCTCCCCGTTAGCCTTTAGCGCTGTTACAATTGGAGTTTCCCACTCCGCGGAATCAACAGGCACAAGAATCCCCTGGCCCACCAGCTTGTCCAGTTCCGCCTCTATTTTGTCCTTTAGTGCGAATGGTACCCTGCGCGGTTTGAGTCTTATCGGGCGGACCTCCGGGTCTAGGTCGAAGGCTACGGGGGGTCCCTTGAACTTTCACAGTCCTTTTTTAAAAACGGCGGGGTGCGCGTCCAATACCGCTTGTATTGAATCTACCCCCACGGCATGCACCCCCCCTATGAACAAACCTAAAGGCTGAAACCACTGTGTCCCTAGGAAGCTACAACTTCCCCCTTTGAGGACAACTAGGGGAAGTTCCGCAGAATGTTTCTTAAAACGGACCCGAAATTTCCCGACCCCCAACACTGGAATGTTGTTCCCCTGTACGTCTCGTAGCGTGGACCTCAACGTTTTAAGTTTGGGCCGCACTTGGGGGTCGATTTTCAAGAACTCTCTCTGGGGAATTATGGAATAGGAGGACCCCGAGTCAATTTCCATCCTAATAGGGGCCCCTTGTACTAGTACCTCAACGAAATAATGGGGCTGTCCCGCGGACACGCTGAACACGGGAGCGTCGTCCTCGCTGTCGTCCGAGATGCGGCCCACGCCGTCCTGCTTCCTCGTGGTCCGGGCGCCATCTTTGGACCTCGCTGGACGGTCCGGTCTGGTCGAACGGTCTTGTGAATGCCTCCGGCCCTCTTTCCGCTTCCTGCACGCCCTGGCGATGTGCCCCCGACGGCCGCAGGTGTAGCACTCGGTTTTCCTGAATGGGCACCTCGCGCGCTCATGGGCCGCTCCACAACCATCGCAGCGGCGCCCTCCTTTTCTAACTTTCTGGACCTCCTCGCCGTCGCTGCCTTCCGTAGACGACTTCGAGGCCCGTCGGGTTGCGTGCACCGACTGTCCGGACTTTCCGTGCACCGAATTCTCCGCTTTGCCGGCCCTCGGACGCCACTCACGCCACTGGTGCATCTCGTCTACTCCAGCATTCGTGGATTCCGCGGCTTCCGCGGCCTCTACAACCTCTGTCAGCGTGGGTGGTGGCTCCTTGTTCATCAGGCTGCGCTGCACCTCCTTGTCCTTCAAACCGCACAGAACTCCGTCCCTGAGGGCCATCTCTAGATTGTCCCATCTGCAGGGGGCGGCGGCTATTCTCAAGGCTGTTACAAAAGCCTCAACCGACTCGTCCGGCGCTTGGACTCGCCTCCAAAACGCGCTCCGAGCGGGAAACATTGCCCTCGAGGGTCGGAAACGCTCACGCAGCAGTTTCATGATGTCATCGGCTTTGAAATCGCTCACCTTCTTCGGTGCAATGATGCCCACCAGCGTTCGCTTGGTTTCCATCCCAAGCATTCGGGTGAGGATGGCCCTCTTCCTTTCCTCGTCGTCTTCTTTGACTTTGAGTTCCACCAGTGCCGCCTGGAAGTCCATTTCAAAAAGCTCCCAGTCTTGCGGTTTGGTGATGTTGAACCCGCTCTGTGCCCTGGCTCCTTGGGAATCCATCATCCCACCTTCGTCGCCAATTTAGTGTATGAGAACTAAGACACAGGACACAGCCTCGGGCTGGGTTAACTCAGGTTTATTGCATGGTGGACAGAGGGAACATGAGGTAATGGCGGATCAATAGCTCTTTATATACAGTAGTAATACATTTGAACGTGGTTCCACGATAGCCCATTGGCTACTGTCTGCGTGACGTCATTGCTGGTCACGCCCTTCTTGTCCAGGTGTAGGTGGTGGCGGGAAACTTCCCGCGCTGTGGCTCTTTGATGAGTTTGGACCAAGAGAGCTTGGACGCTCGCTGCTGCCAGCTGGTGGTCATTAGCTCGCGTCCTATTACAGGGTCTATAGTGATACAACTGAAGGTTACATTGTTACCCGTAGGCAAGGTTACATTGGTTAAGATACATTGTTATCCCATGTAGGAGGTTACACCATTGAACACAACAAGCAGTTAGTGTTTAAGGTGTCACGTTTTTTGTCGGTTATAATTGGCAATTAAACCTCTCCTCAGGGGTTCGCTCGGTGTCAACAGATCCGGGGATCAACCGGGTTCGGCGTGAAAGGAAATTGGGAAGATAAAGCAGGCTAGTTAGAGATGAATCATAACCTTGGCTGAGGGCAAATAGAGTGGGGCAAACAAGCCAGGGCAGACAGAGGACAAGTTAGATACCCGGAGTCAATACACATAGACCCCGAGATTAGGGCAGGAACAATGGGTTTCGCCAGCCCAAGGCAATTAACTGTGGGCTGTCCATTAACCACAGGGCAACTTCCAAGAGCTGACATTGTAGCTGACCACCGGAAAATGCCACGTATGCAAGCCTTCTGTAGAGGGGCGGCACGAGTGCCCTAAGCACGTGTCACAAACCCCAAGGCAGGGTAATAAATACGTACCCCTGACTGTGGTCGGGGCTGGACATCACCGCACGTTGCTTCCGTGTGTCTTCCTTGCGGCCAGCCATTCCAAGAGTTTTTGTCTTTTTATTTTCTGATAGGCTTGCACAGACTAATATGGCTTCAATTTACCAAGTTTATCTAGCACACCAACTCGTGAGCCTGACAAAGTGTGTGTTTGTGGAAGTCCTATTGAGTGAAACGGATTTACTCCCAAGGAACAGTGCACAGGATCCAACTTTTCCTACCAAATGCCCCTTTTTTTTCTATTTTATTTTCCATAAGCACTTTTAAACTTTATTCTCCATTTCGTCCTCCCGAGCGTCCCCAAACGACCTGCTTTTGCAAACCTGACCCTTCCCGCCTCCCCCCCCCCCAATTGCCAGATGAGCCAAAAGGAGATGCCAGCAGAGGAAGGGCAGGCAAGGAAGGGCGCCGGAGCTTCACCAAAGCTCACTGCGCGTGCTCCGTCCCCGAGCATGCGCACTGCTTGCTTACCACCCAGCCTTTCCCATGCAAGCAGGTTTCTTTCGTTCTTTACGGGCCGAAGTTGCTTAAACTGGGCGTCCTCCCTCCACCCCCACCCTTCCGGCCGGCAAGTGCTTCGGGAACCGGGCTCTGTCTGTGGGCGGCGCCCGGTCTATCCCTGTCCAAAAGGCAAACGGGGAGGGGAAGCAGGCCACCCCCTCTTGCCCACCCAAGTCTATATAGGGCCAGGAGGGCGCCTTGTCTGGGTCTAGCCCTGCCCTGCCCGGCGCGTGAGCTTTGCAGCCGGTGTGCCGCGCAGAGATGGATGCGCCCAGTAGTCCCTACGTGCCTGATCTGCCGAGCCTGCTGGAGAAAGACCCCTATTTGGTCCCATTTGAGGAAGACTTCCAGCGCAGGTAAACGGCTGGCAGGGCAGGCGCTGCTGCAGAGTGGCCGAGCGAGGGAGCCCGGGCTGCCTCTCCTTCGTCCACCCCCCGGGCCGCGGTCTCGGTGAATCCCCTTTCCCCTCCCGTTCCCGCGGGCCCACATCGTTGCAAGCCCGAAACGGTCTCAGTACAAGCCGGTGCGCAAGGGGTTTAAAACTTTGCTGCACTGCATGCAGCCAAAGGGGTGTGTGAGTTTGATCCTGACCAGGTTGACTCAGCCTTAATCCGAGGTCGGAAATGCACCTCCCCCCCAAAAAAAAGGGGGGGGGAAGGACTCTTGGGCCAGGTGGTCTTGTGTGGACCTGCCTTTCCTTCTTGGTATCTGACCGGGCTGAGAGGTGCTCTGGTGATGCCGAGATTAAACTGCTGTGCTGCAACCCCAAGGTTGTGAGTTCGATCCTGACCAGGGCTCAAGGGTGACTCAAGATTTCCGAGGTCGGCCAAATGAGGACCAAGCATGTTAAAGGCAAAATTGCTAACTGCCTTGTGAGCCGCCCAGAAAGTGCATTAGGCGCCTGGGACGGCATAGAAGTGTAATTGCTAAAAGGTGAACCCCACCACCTTCCCTGGCCTGAGCTGGGCTCCCTCCCAAGCCTGTAATGGCACTGCGGAGAGCTGCCTTGCTTCGCTTCTCCCCTCCCTGACCTGTTTGACCCCTTCTTTGCAGCCTTGCTTCCCTCTCCACCCACCGTCGCCGCTGCTGCAGGGCGAAAGCGTTGCGAAAGAAACCTCCGCAGTCCTCCCCGCACGTGCACCTTCCACGGCCCGGCTTGGCGAATCTGTTGCCCGCTTGCAAAAGCGTGCCCAAAATATATACATACATATATATGGGTGATTGCGATTGGTGGAAAAGGACTGTGCGCTGTTGGTGCTGACGGTAGCTGCCCCGCATGCGCCCCGAGTTGAGCAAGCGCCGTTGGTCGCGGTGAAGGCAAGCGGGTGCCCTCACTTGGCTTCTAGGACATAGCCTTTAGCAGCTGTGGAGAAGGCTGCTTTGGGGGTTGTAAAAGGAGGTCAGCGGGGCATCCGTAGAGCAGTCAGTGTTTACAACAGGGGTGCCCAAACCTTTCAGGCCATGGGCCGGTCATGTGGTTCAGGGGAATGGTCACTGGCCTGCTGGCCGGATCTGGCCCCTGACACCAATTCATCCGGCCCGCGAAGCCCTTGTTGCTCTCTCGGAAGCGGAAGTAAAATACTTGGGCACTCCTGGTTTACAACCTCTGAAGTATGAGTTATGGTGATGAAGAGGCGTTTATATCTAATTTGTCCCTAAATGCACAACTTTTATTTGTCTTCCATTAAAATTAAGGAGGCTAGAGAATGAAAAGGTGTGATTGTTACTAACTTTTTAAATAACAGGTTTATGCTGTATTTCTGTAAACAGTTGAAGATTAAGTCAATGTGAACTGAATGGGGGCTTCTAAGTAGGCATATCTAAGACCACTTTATATATACATACAGTATTAGGCAATCCTATTGCAAGTTTGACTATAATAATAATAATAATAATAATAATAATAATAATAATAATAATAATAATAATAATAATAATAATAATAATAATAATAATAATTTCGTGTCAGAATGAAATTATTCTGGGTTGAAAGGATTTTTGCGGAAGAAATTCTGCTCAGGGAATGCCCAAATGAAGCTCGTTTCTTGTCCCCAAGAGCTGGGACAGAGATGGACGCTCAATCCGTCATGTAGTACCTGGGTCTCGAACTGCTGACTTGCCAGCCTTTCAGCTCGTTCGTGTGTGTGTGTGTGTATTATATATAATTCTCTTTCTTTTATCTGCAGGAGTGCAAATTCTAGAAACCTTGATTGGTAATTGAAAGTAATTTATCAGGTGCTGGTCACATACCTGTGTCTGATTGGGTATAGAACTGACAGCCATAAATTAGTTAGCTGAAGTTGCATTAATACAAATGGGATGGTGGAGGAAGATATTTTGGATATAGAGCATATATTAATGTAGTATAACACTCATTTTGAAATGAACATGGTAGTGCAGAATAGGTAATAGTTGTTGTTTTTTGGTCTCGACTCCTAAAAACATTTGATTTAAAAAATGGGACTATAGTTTCCCATCAGAGTCCCTTAGTTTTCCAGTCGCCATATATGCTTCACCTGGAAAACTTATGGAATGGGTTTTCTGATCAGAATGGAATAAAATATAATAGGCTAACTTTAGGCTGAGTGGTAGGGAACCTTTTTTCTGAACTTCCTTTAGGTCAGGATAGGCAAAATGTAGAGCTGAGAGCTGCCTGAAGCCACATAGATATTATGAAACCTTTAGATACCACCTATCAAAAAACTTTTTGATGAGACTGTTTCAATGAGGATTATACCTAGTTGATGGGCATGTCTAGTGATTTGGCTGTGATTGATTTTTTTGAGGTATTTTTTCCTTTGTGCAAGGTAAAATAGACACTTCTGAAAGCGGTTCACAACCAGGATTTTGTCTGCCAGGAGAAGGAGGTTGTACGAATTGATGTGTTGGCCTCCTCTGTCTTGTGATGAATCTGCACATTTCACCTTGCTTTTTTGGCAATCTGTTTTTAAGTGCAGTGAGCATTACATCTGGCCATATTTTTGGACCAGTTCCCTGAAACCCAAATTCTATACCAGCTTTGTGTAATGAAAAGTTCTGGATAATTTCAAAGTTCATCTTATTTATAACTTTTTTTGTGATCAAATTCAGAGGTTGCTCAGCTAAGAATTCAGTAGTATAGTATTATGATTAATTCCTTTTTTCTGGAGTCCTTACCTGTATTTTGCCTTGGAAGTTTAGTGAGCTACCTTGAGACAGTCCCTGCGGTGATAAAATAGAATGGGGACTGTTTATAGTAATGTTTTGTCAAATGCATAGAGTCAACTGAAGATGTGGAAATAGAATGGGTTAGATGAGAACACAGATCATTCCCTGTGGTGTCATACATAAATGCACAGCATGTTTTTACTCTTTGTAAACTATGAGAGAGAATTGCAGCACTGTATTGGGCAACATTGATGGCAAAAGTTCTTCCCTCCCTTTGAGTGTTTTTAGATCTGGTGGATATTGCAAAATGGATTAGTATTTTGTAATAATGAATGATTTTGATTGAATGTAGGAAAGTTACTTTTGGGCCATTGGCTATGTGGGCTAAGAGATTCTGGAAGTTCTGGTCCAAAGACAGCAGCCTTTTCAAGGTGAGGGTTTTGCTAGTCCATCCTAATCAGGAGAGGAGGAAACAAGGATTATATACTTTACAGAATACTATATTCCAGAGGAAAAGCCATGCTAGTATGTTTTTGTAAAAGAAGCAGATTTATTTTGCCTTGATGACATATTTTAAGAGTAGGTACTTTCAACACTAGAAGCCTTTTGATCTGAAGCATAATTCTCTGTTTTTAACAGAGGACAGATCTTTCCATAATAGAATCTTTCCATAATAAAAAGGGCAGACAAGAGGAAATACTGTCACACAGCACATAGTTATAGAAGCTATGTGCTGACAGTGGGCAATACAGCTGGGTCAGCAGGAATGAAGAAAGCCTTTTTTACACTTCTCAATGCCCCCATAGAGAGGCCACGGTGGCTTAGCGGTTTAGACGCTGAGCTTGACAACTGAAGGTCAGCAGTTCAGCAGTTCGAGACCTGTGTGCTGTGTGACGGAGTGATCTCCCATCATCTGCCCCAGCTCCTGCCAACCTATCAGTTTGAAAGCAAGAAATTATAAGAAGATAAATGGGCACTGCTTTGGGTGGAAAAGGTAACAGCATTCCGTGCACTCCAGCATCTAGTCATGCCTGCCACATGACCATGGAAACGTCTGCAGATGCAGACAGCTCTGGCTCTGACTGTAAATGGAGATGAGCACTGCCTCTAAGAGTCGGATTTTCATACAAATTGAAAAATTAAATTTAATTAAAATTGAATTTTTTAATTCAGTCAAGATGAATTTGGGACTGATTGGCCAATCAGAAACAGCTATTTTTCTTATCCATATTATTCACATTTCTGGGTGGTTGGGAATATATAGGTAGTGCCAACTCTTACTTATTTCATTTTTAATTTTATTTTATATAGCATCAGACTAACATGCATGTTACTCTGGACGATTCATTTGAGCAATAAAACAATTATATATATATAATTTATATATATTTTATATATATATATAAATATAATTGTAAGTTGTAAGGAGCAATACTGTATAGGGACATGGAATGTGAGATCAATGAACCAAGGTAAACTGGAAGTGGTAAAAAATGAGATGGAAAGAATAAGCATTGACATCTTGGGCATCAGTGAGCTCAAATGGACAGGGATGGGCGAATTCAGCTCTGGAAACCATCACATCTACTACTGTGGACAAGAAAACCTTAGAAGACATGGAGTAGCCATAATTGTCAATAAAAGAGTGAGAAGAGCAGTAATGGGATACAACCTCAAAAATGACAGAATGATGTCAGTAAGAATTCAGGGCAAACCCTTCAATGTTACTGTGATCCAAATATACGCACCAACCACGGGTGCAGATGAAGCCACAGTGGACCAGTTCTATGAGGACTTACAACACCTCATAGAACAAACACCAAAAAATGATGTTCAAATTATTCTAGGAGACTGGAATGCCAAAGTAGGCAATCAAAAAGTGGAGGGAATAACAGGCAGGTTCGGTCTTGGAACACAGAATGAAGCAGGGCAAAGATTGATAGAGTTCTGCCAAGAGAACGCACTGGTCATAGCAAACACCCTCTTCCAGCAACACAAGAGGCGACTTTACACATGGACATCACCAGATGGCCAACACCGAAACCAGATTGACTACATACTCTGCAGCCAAAGATGGAGAACCTCCATACAGTCAGCAAAAACAAGACCTGGAGCAGATTGTGGCTCAGATCACAACCTACTGATTGCAAAATTCAGGCTTAGACTAAAGAAAATAGGGAAAACAAAGAGACCAGACAGATATCACCTAGACAGCATCCCTAAAGAATACACGGTGGAGGTGATGAACAGATTCAATGGCTTAGACTCAATAGATAGAGTGCCAGAAGAATTATGGACAGAGATGAGGGACATCATGCAGGAAGCAGCAAAGAAAACCATACCAAAAGAAAAGAAGAATAAGAAAGCAAAGTGGTTGTCTGATGAGGCTCTTAAAATAGCAGAGGAAAGAAGGAACGCAAAAGTCAAAGGAGAAAGGAAAAAATACAATCATTTGAACACAGAATTTCAAAGAAAAGCAAGGAGAGATAAGGAAAACTATCTAAAAGAACAGTGCAAAGAAATGGAAGAAAACAACAAAAGAGGCAGAACCAGAGATCTTTTCAAAAAAATCCGGGAAATCAAGCAAAATAAAGCAAAAATGAACATGATAAGGGACAAAGACGGAAAGGAGCTAGCTGATGCAGAAGAGATTAAGAAAAGATGGAAAGAGTACACAGAGGAACTCTACAAAAAGGAACTCAACACTCCTGATAGTCACAATGATGAAGAAATTGAACCTGAGCCAAACATCCTGGAGAGTGAAGTCAGAAAGGCCCTAAAGAGCACTGCAAACAACAAAGCTAGTGGAGATGATGGTATCCCAGTTGAATTTTTCAAAGCTCTAAAAGATGATGGCATCAAATTACTGCATTCAATATGCCAGCAGATTTGGAAAACAAAACAGTGGCCACAGGACTGGAAAAGATCAGTATATGTTCCAATCCCAAAAAAGGGCAATGCCAAAGAATGCTCAAATTATCGAACAATTGCGCTCATCCCACACGCTAGCAAGGTGATGCTCAAGATAATACAGGATAGACTTCAGCAGCATGTGGAAAGAGAATTACCAGAGGTGCAGGCTGGTTTCAGAAGAGGCAGGGGGACTAGAGACCACATTGCCAACATACGTTGGATCATGGAGAAAACAAAGGAATACCAGAAACAAGTTTACTTTTGCTTTATTGATTACACTAAGGCATTTGATTGTGTGGATCACAACAAGATGTGGCAAGTAATTAAAGAGATGGGAATACCAGAGCACATCATATGCCTCCTGAGAAATCTGTACATGAACCAAGAAGCAACAGTTAGGACAGAACACGGAATGACAGAGTGGTTTGGAATAGGAAAAGGAGTAAGACAAGGCTGCATTTTGTCACCCTGCTTATTCAACTTATACACAGAGCACATAATGCGCAATGCAGGGATGGAGGAATCACAATATGGGATCAAAATTGCTGGGAGAAACATCAACAATCTGAGATATGCAGACGACACCACCCTAATGGCAGAAAGTGAAGAAGACCTAAAGAATCTCTTGATCGGATTGAAGGAAGAGAGTGCAAAAGCTGGCTTGAGACTCAATATCAAGAAAACCAAGATAATGGCAACAGGCCCGATCAGTTCATGGAAAATAGATGGGGAAGAAGTAGAAGCAGTGACAGATTTTATATTCTTAGGATCTAAGATCACTGCAGATGGGGATTGCAGCCATGAAATAAAAAGGCGACTGATTCTTGGGAGACAAGCTATGAGAAACCTGGGGAACATAGTGAAAAGCAGAGACATCACCTTGAAAACAAAAATTAGAATAGTCAAAGCAATGGTATTCCCAGTGGTAATGTACGGATGTGAGAGCTGGACAATTAGGAAAGCTGAACGCAGAAGAATAGATGCCTTTGAAATGTGGTGTTGGAGGAGAGTTTTGAGGGTACCCTGGACAGCGAGGAGAACAAATAGGTCAATCTTAGAAGAAATCAACACTGACTGCTCATTGGAAGGTCAAATAGTAAAGATGAGGCTAAAGTACTTTGGGCATCAAATGAGAAGGGAGGATTCACTTGAGAAGGCCGTGATGTTGGGAAAGGTGGAGGGCAAAAGAAGAAGGGGGAGGCCAAGGATGAGATGGATAGATGGTATTGTAGACACAATGGGCACAGAGCTGGGAGGACTGAGGGGGATGGTGGAGGACAGAGGCGCCTGGAGAACGATGGTCCATAGGGTCGCAAAGGGTCGGAATCGACTGTGCGACTGAACAACAACAAATAAAAACTCACAAGCGTAACAGATTTCTAATAAACAAATTAATACACTAAAGCAAGATTTCTGGTTGGGACAGCCCCAAAGTGGTGCCACAAAAGAGGGTCACCTCTTTACATTACTACTTCAGGAAGAAATGGGGATAGGTGGGTAATGGTTTCATGTGTGATAAAGCAATTGGACCCTCAGACCTTGGGGAATGATAAGATCCTGGGAAATACTTCACACTGAGATTGTAGGTTGTGTTTGTTAGAGATCACCACCAGGATCCCTTTGGGACAGCCAGTGTTTAGTGAGTTTCAGGTTGATAGTTGAGGCTGCTCAGGTTGATTTCTGAATACAGTACATTAATGTGCTTGGGGGGCCAAGGGTTTAAAGACTGGATAAATGCAACAAGTATCCTTAAACTAGTTACTGGCTAAGAAGAGGACTTTAATTATCCTGGCTATACCTATATGAAAGGAGGAAGGTGCCCCTTTGCTAGTGTTATTGTAGGCAGATGGAAGTACTGTAGTACAGTATATAGTGTTGAGTATGCCAAGTGACAAAATTGTGGAGAGGTGATTGGAATGCATACCATGTACTGATCCTTGGCCTATTTTCCAAGATCTAGGTTGTCTTTTAAGCAGGTCTCTGTTTTGTTTGTGCAGTTGCTGAATGTACAGTACATGCAATGCATGATCTAATTGTGAGTGAAGGGTCCAGCCTGATGTGTGCTAGTGATACTATCGTATGCTAGGTGGGGTGAACCTAGCTCAGTTATGTTTGTCTGGGTACTGATTTTCCATCAAACTAGAATGGAGGGTTGGGGGCTAGGTTTGCCATCTGACTTTCTCTTACTAGAGTACTGATGGTGTAGGTCTCAAAGTATAAGCAAAAAATTGGCAAAGGACAGTTAAAAGGCCAACAACATTTCATTTTGTTCATGTTTCTTCATCTTTGGCCACCAGCAAGTAGGTGGTAAAGAAACAATTTACAGTAATACCTCGGTTAACGTGTACACTGCACAAAGTTAAAACCGGATAACATTGGGAAATTTGAGGAAAACTTTTGCACTGCACAAATTTCCCGACATTGATCTCCAGATTGCTAACGGGTTTAGCAATCCAGGTTTTTTTTGGGGGGGGGGGTTTCTGAAGAGAGGCTGGTAAAAGGGTCCCCAGCCTCTCTTCAGAAACACCACCCCTACCTGGATCGCTAAGGGGTTTAGTGATCCAGGCGGTGGGAGGGAGGGTGTTTCTGAAGAGAGGCTGGAGAAACTTTTCCCAGCCCCTCTTCAGATCCCCCCCAACTTGGATGGCTATGGGGCTTAGCTATCCAGGCGGGGTGTGTGTGTTTCTGAAGAGAGGCAGGGACCAAAGGAAGCCGGGGTGGGAGCCTTGTAACGCAGCTTCCTTTTGAAGGAGGCAAGCAGGGGGTGCACGGGCTGATCCCGGGCCGGCCTCGGAAGGCAAGGGATAAACAAGCGCTTTGCCCCTTGCCTTCTGAGGCCAGCCCAGGCTCAGCCCGTGCACCCCCTGCTTGCCTCCTTCAAAAGGAAGCTGCGTTACGAGGCTCCCACCCCGGCTTCCTTTGGTCCCTGCCTCTCTTCAGAAACACACACACCCCGTCTGGATAGCTAAGCCCCTTAGCGATCCAAGTTAGGGGTGGGGTGGGAAGAGAGGCTGGGAAAAGTTTCTCCAGCCTCTCTTCAGAAACACCCCCCCTCCCACCACCTGGATCGCTAAGCCCCTTAGCAATCCTGGTAGGGGTGGTGTTTCTGAAGACAGGCTGGGGACCAAAGGAAGCCGGGTGTGGGAGCCTCGTAACGCAGCTTCCTTTTGAAGGAGGCAAGCAGGGGGTGCACGGGCTGAGCCTGGGCTGGCCTCGGAAGGCAAGGGGCAAAGCGCTTGTTCATCCCTTGCCTTCCGAGGCCGGCCCGGGCTCAGCCCGTGCACCCCCTGCTTGCCTTGAAAGGAAGGGGGAGAAGCGCTTCTCCCCAATCCTTTCAAGGCGAGCTGGTCTCAGCCCACGCCGACCCCTTGCTTGCCTTGGAAGGAAGGGGGAGAAGCGCCTTTGCCCCTTTCCTTCCAAGGCGAGCCCGGGTTCAGCCCGCGTTCTCTCCCTGCTCACATTGGATCTGTGGAGGTGCCCTTGATGTTTCGAGGCTTGCCTCGAAACAGCAAGGGCACCTCCGGAGATCTATGCCCCAAAGCCCGCAGGGCTGGTCTCCTCCAGGGAAGTGCCTTTCCAGGGGGAGACCAGCTCTGCTGGCTTTGGGGCTCACTTGCCTCTTTGGAAAGGCACTGGGGGATCGGGTCGCATTGAGTTGGGAAGGGCCGGGGGGAACCCAGTGACAGCCAGGGCAGCTTCTAGGCGCTCTTCCTGGCCCTTCTCAAGTTGAAGCGGCCAGCGGAGGGCAAGCCCACTGTGGTCACTTTGACTTTGAGGGGGGGGGGGGGGAAATGTGCCTACAAGCTGCCCTGGCTGGCGTGTGTTCCCCCGGCCTTTTCAAACTCAAAACGGCCACCATGGGCTTTGGTTTAACATTGTGCGATAAATGATCACACAACGTTAAAAACCGCATATCGTTAAAGTTTGTGGAACCAAGCTTTAACGTTATGCAGGGTATTACTGTATTCTTCTGTGACTAGTCAGAGACGGGCGCTCAATTTGTCATGCAGTACCTGGGTCTTGAACTAGGCCACCTTCACTAACTTTCCTGCAATATTCTCTTTTACAACATGAGTACAACAGGTTGTGCTCACACAAGTAAAAGATTAAACAAGTAAGAGGTTAAACTCATTAGCATATGGTCTGCTTGGCAACTTCACACTTTTAAGATTGAAAAGGGGACATATAAAACTAATCTGAATAACAAACCATGGATCATTTGTTACTGCTAGCTGTAGGGAGCTGTATTTATATGCATGCTTATCTGTCATTCTGCTTAATTACTCTTTACCTCTTTACCTCATTACCTTGTAGCCCATTTACCTTGTAACATCTTGACCTCTGCATCTAGTGTATATAAACCATACCTGGAAGTTTTCCTCCTTTGTCTGAAGAAGTGGCCGTGATCCACAAAAGCTCACAGTAAAATATAGCAGTTAGTCTTTAAAGTGCTGCATTGTTTTTATTTTTGTTTTCTGATATGCCTTCTACTGCAGGAGCCCTGGGACTGTGCACCTTGTCTATGCCTACATTGGGTGGCTGCTCTCCCAGGATACACAGTGAGGAATTGAATTCCTGACTGCTGGCTTTGCAACCTGTTTCTTAAACCACTGAGCTATCCAGCCAGCTATGTGAAAACTACTACCTTATTGCAAATATATCATTTTTTAGCTTAAGCATACAGTAGCTTCAGATGTTCTTGGAGGAAACAGATTATCCAGATGCATTTCAGTCAAGTTTCAGGCTAGAGTTTGGTACTAAAACAGCTTTTGCCATGCTGCTTTCTGAACACAGGAGAGTATGGCTTTGTTGATCCTCCTAGGTCTCTGACAGTCTTTTCATACCTTTGATCACTGCAACCTCTTGGAATAACCATGCAGAATGGAATAAGAAGTACAATATTGTATGATAGTGGTAACTTCACACCCCTTTAGGTTCTGTATAGGGCACCTAAAAAACTATGGCACACAGAAATAATTGCAACAGTTTTATTCCTGGAAGCATTGCAATAGGAAATGAAGGCACAGAATTCTACATACTGTAGCTTCAGAAAATAAGACCTTGCTCCAGATGAGTGAAATATAGGTGGCCTAATTGTGGATCTATGGGCTAGAACTCACAGAATTCTACCGAGGGAATTATTGGAGAATTTTAGGGGTTGGAGTCTGAAAAAACTGATGACACGTGATGTGTTTACTTTTGGGTGGGGCATGACTCATGTCCTTCCCCTGCCCAAAATGTCAGGTTTAAATGTAGAGTGCATAATCTTACTTTGGAGCTTCCCTTGTGGGAACATGCTAATCTAAAGGGATGTTTTTAAAGCCAACAGCTGTTCTTGTATTTTGATGTGTTCTTTAGGCACAGCTATTTCAATTTTTTAACTATCGTTATCAGACAAGCTTTTTGTACCAAATTATGCCAGTTGGTGCCTTGCTGAAAGGTGATCATTGCACATTTAGACATAGAGTTTGGAAAGTGCTAAGGGCCATCCTTTTTGATAACATTTTGACATAATATTTTTTTTAATATTTATCTGTAAGTTTTATATTGATTGCATTATATTAAAATTAAAGTTGAACTTCTTAGTTTTTGTAAATGAGAAATGTTCAAATTTCTACAGAAACATTTAAGGTTTTTTAAAAGAAATATTTTTAATTTTATTGTTACACTTGTATAGAATCCAGTAGCAAATTTTAAATAGATAAAACCAGAATGTACAAAAAATGCCCCCTCAACCCATTTAAACAAAGATTCTAGGATAACATCAAGGAACTTCAAAATTCACAAAAATAAATAACATGTTAAGATTCACTTTTCATTGGCAGGGGATATACATAAATTATTTTTTAAAAAAACAACAGAAGGAAGCTGTAGGCTGTGGCTATAAATCTACTTGCATGAGTTAAGTCCCATGAAATTTAGCGAGATTTAATTTTGAGTAAGCGTGTACAGGATTGCACTGCATATCTCTTGCAGCAACTGGAGAATAGACTTAAGGCACCTTGAAGATAATCAGATTTATTGTGACTAAGCACTTATGGAGCAGAGCCACTTCATCAATGCCTGAAGTGTATCCTCACTCGACAAGCTTTTATTTATATAGTGACATATTCCAGGAAATAAGTCTGGTCTTCTGTTGCACTTATGGGCATGGACTTTGGCTGAGGAAACCCTACCCTACGCCACTGTGAATAGGTAGGTTAAAATATGCCACCAGACTGTTTTTTTGTTTTGCTTTCTAGCAGAAATACATATGGACACATATGGTTAAATTTTGGTAGATTTTATTATAAAAGAGTTAAAATGTGTACTGCCTTGAAGTTGTCACCTTATAGAAGTACTGTATGCATATTTAATTGATTTTATCGCTCTCCAAAAATGCTAGCCAAATTATATTATCAGAGGCTTTATTCTTCGAATTCTTTTTCTTAATGAATGTATGAATGCATGTTTCTGCCTGTTTACCTTAGGCACAATTGAGGAAGAAACTGCAGTGACCTCCTAGGCTTGCCCTTTTTATATTGGTCTGATAAAGAGAGAAGCAGAAACCACTCTGGCTAACAGAAGTGCTGGAATATTTCTCAGAAGGGGGGGGGGGGCATTCTGTAAGCAGTGTTTGTTTTGCTTTTCTGTAACATCAAACAGGCTTGATGTTTGGCACCTCAGAATCTGACACATTTGTAAGAGCATAAGCTTCTGTGTATAAATCTGAGCATGCAGTTGGAAGAGCAATAAACTTCTGAAGTTAGAAAGAAGTACAATGAGGAGGGAGAAATCCAATGGAGATGGGGTAAGACCAGCTTGCTTCTTATTGAGAAATTGAGTGTGTTTTTTAAATTTATAATTATGTAGGCTGTGGTGGGGATGCCATATCATCTCTTTGTTATAAGGCCCAATGAAGGCAAAAGTTCAAGTGGTTTTTTCCCAAGGACTGTTCTCTAGCTGAACCTAACACATACGGTACATACTTTTCCTTGCCAATGTAGTCCAGTCTTCTGTTAAATTGATATTCTTTTACGGTTTGCCACAAACTGTGAATTAGAAAGATGACCTCCAGTTTTAATCACCAAATTCCAATAAGATGGGAAAATGTGGTCTTATTTCTTTTTATATTGCTGGGACACTATGTTTACATACAGATGTATGAATAATATTGGAAGTTCTATCACTTGCTCAGTTAATCTTATGCCTGAATGAATAGCGATAGCAAATACACATATATACTGCCCCAGACCGCTTGGTGCACTCTTTGGGTGGTTCACAAGGTAATTAGCATTTGAGTGCAATATAATAATAATAATAATAATAATAATAATAATAATAATAATAATAATAATAATAATTTCATGTCAGAAATTATTCTGGATTGAAAGATTTTTGCAGAAGAAACTCTGCTCAAGGAACATCCAAATAAGGCTCCTTTCATGTCCCCAAGAGCTGGGGCAGAGATGGGCACTCAATCCGTCATGCAGTACCCGGGTCTCGAACTGCTGACTTGCTAGCCTTCCAGCTAACAAGGCGAGCTTCTTTACCACTGAGCCATCACAACCCTTAGTGCAAACCAACTAATGGGGATGAGTGTGACTTCATGTGTTATTCACATGTTTCTGTTGGTTTCCTGGTTAGTGGCCTGTTTAGTTGCAATTTCTTCTTTCTGTAAATCACCTGAGGCATCATATCTGACATTTTTGGGATTTAATCAACCAATTTATTTCTCTACTGCCCATTTTGGTATTATGCCCACTCTGGACAGTTTACAGGGCACAGTCCAGATATACACAATACACTTTTAACACAAACTACAGTAAAACCCCTACTTACGAAGGAAGTCCGTTCCGTAGACTTTTGGTTAAATCGTTTTTTATGTAACTTGATGCAAACCCATAGGAAAAATTATTTTTTTATGTAACTCGAAGCAAACCCATAGGAAAAATGAAATTTTTATGTAAATAAAAGCAAACTCATAGGGAAATGAATTTTTATGTAATTTGAAGCAAACTCATAGGGAAAAGGATCTTTATGTAACTCGAAGCAAACCCATAGGAAATCGTGTAAATTGGGACATGGTTTTAGCACAAAATCATTATGTAAGTTGAATTTTATGTAACTCGAGGCATATGTAAGTCGGGATTTTACTGTAATTGCAAGTGAATATCCTTCAAAATACAATTTACATCCGAACAAACTGAAAGTTTTTGTAAAAGTATGCTGCTCAAAAAAAAATAAGGGGAACACAAAAATAAGGCATCCCACAATCTGAATGACTGAAATACTGTATTCTATTGTTGTTCACATACTGTAGTTGAATATGCTGACCACAAAAACACACAAAACTTAACGATGGGAATCAAATTCATCAACCCATGGAGATCTGGAGTTGGAGTTACGCTCAGAGTGACAGTGGAAGAAACACTACGGGCTGATCCAACTGTGATGTAATGCCCTTAAATCAAGTCAAAATGAGGCTCGGTAGAGTGTATGGCCTCTGTGCCTGTATGACCTCCCTACAATGCTTGGGCATGCTCCTGATGAGGTGGCAGATGGTCTCCTGAGGGATCTCCTCCCACACCTGGACTAAAGCAGCCTCCATCTCATTGACAGTTAGTGGTGCAACGTGGCGTCAGTGGATGGAGCGAGACATAATGTCCCAGATGTGTTCAGTCGGATTCAGGACTGGGGAACAGGCAGGCCAGTCCATAGCATTAATTCCTTCGTCTTGCAGGAACCGCTGACACACTCCAGCCACATGAGGTCTAGCATTGTTGTGCATTAGGAGGAACCCAGGCCAACTGCACCAGCATATGGTCTCACAAGGGGTCTGGGGGATCTCATCTCGGTACCTAATGGCAGCCAGGCTACCTCCAGTGAGCACATGGAGGGCTGTGCAGCCCTCTAAGGAAATGCCACCCCACACCATTACTGACCCACCGCCAAAGCGGTCATGCTGGAGGATGTTGCAGGCAGCATAACGTTCTCCACGGCATCTCCAGACCCTGACACGTCTGTCACATGTGCTCAGTGTGAACCTGATTTCATTTTGTGAACAGCACAGGGTGCCAGTGGTGAACCTGCCAATCTTGGTGTTCTCTGGCAAATGCCAAATGTCTTGCATGGTGTTGGGCTGTGAGCACAACCCCCCACCTGTGGTCATCAGGCCCTCATACCACCCTCATGGAGTTTGTTCCTGACCATTTGAGCAGACACATGCACATTGGTGGCCCGCTGGAGGTCATTTTGCAGGTCTCTGGCAGTGCTCCACCTGTTCCTCTTTGCACAATGGCGGAGGTAGCGGTCCTGCTGCTGGGTTGTTGCCCTCCTACATCCTCCTCCACGTCTCCTGGTGTACTGGCCTGTCTCCTGGTAGCGCCTCCATGCTCTGGACACAACGCTGGCAGACACAGCAAACCTTTGTGCCACAGCTCGCATTGATGTACCATCCTGGATGAGCTGCACTACCTGAGCCACTTGTGTGGGTTGTAGGCTCCGTCCCATGTTACCACTAGAGTGCAGGCACTGCCAGCGTTCAACAGTGACCAAACTATCAGCCAGAAAGCAAAGGAACTGAGAAGTGGTCTGTGATCACCTCCTGCTGAACCACACCTTTATTGGTGATGCCTTGCTAATTGCCTCTGATGTCCACCTGTTGTCTCTTCCATTTGCACAACAGCATGTGGGATTGAATGTCAATCGGTGTTGCTACCAGGGTGGACAGTTTGATTTCACAGAAGTGTGATTGACTTGGGGTTACATTGTGTTGTTTAGGTGTTCCCTTCATTTTTTTGAGCAGCATAGTTTGTTCTAGGGTTGTCTTCAAACATTCTTTTCAAAAGGTGTAAGAAGGTGAAATGCACATTAATCAACTCGCCATCATTTACATTTTCACGATAGGAGATAAGCACTCAGGCACTACTTCCTGAACAACTCCAATAAGAGTCCTGGTGATGCAATGGTTAAACTGCTGTATTGCAGCAAATAATGCTGGCAGTTCTATCCAGACCTGACTCAAAGTTGACTTAGCCTTCCATCTTTCTAAGGTCAGCAAAATGAACATGCAGCATGTTGGGGGCGAAATGCTAATGATCTTGTGAACTGCCCAGAGAATGCACTAAGCACTATGGGTGGTATAGATATTGCTATGAGACTATGAGAGCTCTAACCTCTGAGTTCACTTTTCCAGTAGCTGGGCTTCTGCTGTAGTGAAAGTACTTACTGTGATACACTTAACTATACCCTGTGCTTTCTTATGCCTTGTTCTTTGGCCTCTTAAAATGGTGATTTCAAAAATGTGGGAGTTAGAAAATATGTAAACAATGTTGCCACATCTTTGCCTCATGGGTTTGGAGAACTGAAATTTAATGTGTGATTGATATGTCTTGCTGTAAGATTATTGGTTGAAATCCCTAAAGGGGAGGGTCCTATGGGAGGAGAGATATCCCTGAGAAGCAGACACAGTGTGCACAAACTCTCTCTGGAATGCCTGCAAGCAGCCAAAATGTAGAGGCTTGGGAGAAAGGGGCCCCCTATATGCTTATGGTCTATCCCTGGAACATGCAGCTTGCTTTATTTCCTTGCTTTGAAATGCTTCCTGATGGACTTATCCTGTATCTTGATATGCTTTTAATACACTTATGAAATGCCTGAAGAGACTTGGAGTGATTTCTTGGCTCGACACTACCTGATTCTACACATATCTGATGTCTGTGTTGTTCAGCCGGGGGCTGCAACTCAGAAGGACAATAGGGCCTACTCGAGTGTAAGGCTCCTGCTGTCACACTGGCATACCCACAGCTTTCCAATTGCAAGAATCCTAGATGCTTAAGTTACCTTGCCATATTTCACATTTACAACAGGAGAAAAGCAGAAAATTCCACTTTTTCTTTTGACTGGCCAATACTTATTGTAATGTATCAAATTGGGGAAGCCGTGTAGTCCACTTACAAACATACATTGTAGTTGGGATATGTGTCTAAGCAAGTCCAAATGTTTTAGACTATAGCTCCCAGTAGCCAGTATAGTATTAAAATTAATTAATTAATTGGTAGTTATCTGGCCAAAAGGTCACCCAAAGGGCTAGTGGACTAAGAAGATGATGAGATTTCTAGTTTTGAACCTAGATTGGGAAAGGCTGCCTTATATTGTCAGGACTAAACCAGTTATTTCTTTCCACGGAAGCAGGCTGGTTGCTGTCTTTCCTTTCATGCCTGCACCTCCTGCAGGCTAAGAACATGCTGTTATTTTTGTATACCCCTGCAACCTCCTTTTGATTATGATGGGATGGAAGAGCACTTGGTTGTTGCTGTTAAATGCTGTCAAATCTTCTTTGACTTTTGGCAACCCGGTGAATGAGAGATCTCCAAAATCAGCTGTTGTAAACTCAAGCATGTGGTTTTCCCTTAGGGAATCAATCCATTTAATGATTGGTCTTCCACTTTTCCTGCTGCCTTCAATTTCTCCTCAGTATTATTGTCTACAGAATCTTTCCTTCTTGTGAGCTGCTCAAAAGCAACTTCGGTTTCATCATTTCTGCCTCCAGAGATAGTTCATTTTGAGTTGTTCTAGGATCAACTTGTTCAACTTTCTGGCAGTCCAAGGTATTTGCAAAGCTCTCCTGTATCACCATATTTCAAACAAATAATTTATTTCTCCCTATTTTCCTTACGACCTAGCTTTTGTATCCATATGTGTTAATGGGGAAAACAATAATGTGGATCATCTTGATCTTAAACTCCAGTGGCACGTCCTTATCTGTGATTATCTTTTCTAATTCCTTCATTGCTGCCCATCTGAGTGTCAAATCCTCTGATTTCTTGGCTGCATTTTCCATTTGCCTTGATGATTGAACCAGGGGATATGTTTTTAATATTTTTTTTCCATTATCAGTGTCAAAGTTGTTCTTCTATAGCCATGATATTTATCTGTTTTTGTGTTCAACTGCAGTCCTACTTTGGCACTTTCTTCTTTCACTTTCATTAAAAGTCAGCAAGTCATTGCTATTTCCTGCCAGTAAGATTTTGTCATCTGCATACATTTAAAAAAAATAATGATGTTTTCTCCCACCAATTTTCACTCCTCCATTTCATTCTAATATAACTCTCTCTATAATATATTCCACATATGGATTGAGCAGATAAGGGGATAAAGTGCATCTTTGTATGATATCTTTGCCTATAGAAAACCATTCTATCTGATCACATTCTGTCCTAATGGTAGCTTCCTGTCCACAATACAGTGGAACCTCGGGTAACGTAATTTATGCATTCTCCAGGACATTTCTTACAGCAAAAATTACTTTAACCGAATTTCCCATAGGCATACATTGAATGCAGTTTCCCATAGGAATGCATTGAAAACCAAAATACTTTAACCGAAATGTGGTTTCCCATAGGAATACATTGAAACCCAATTAATTTGTTCTAAAAAAAATTCTGTAAACTGAAGCACTATTATCTATGGATTTCCTTTTGTTACACGATTTTTATGTTAACTGAACTGAGGTTCCACTGTATAGGTTATGCATCAGGAGAATTAAGTGTTGAGGAACTTGGATTTCTTTCAGAACCACCCATAGTTTTCCATGACCAAACAGTTAAAGGTTTTGCTGAAGTCTATAAATCACACTGATCTACCTAGGGTGACCCTGCTTTGGGTCACCCTAAAGTGAGGAAGGCGGTATATAAATATTGTAAATAAATAAATAAATATTTTGAAATTCTTTGGTATGTTCCTATATGATTTCTAGTCTACACATTCTACTTACTAACCCTTTCCTCTTCTTATTTTCTTCATCCATTTCCCTCCGCACTACTAATTCTCTATATTTTCCATATTTTAACTTAGCTTTGAATCTACCTATACTATTTTTATCCTTTCTCCGTCCCCTCCTAATATATCTTATATTTTGAATACTTCCCTTTTAAAATAATTTTTCTTGCAATGTACAATAGGTCATTACCCCCCCCCCCCATATTTTCATTGAGTAGGTGTTCTTCAACAGTCTATTGAGCAATTGTGTTTCATCCCAATGCCTATTTGAAGTATGTATTCTTTCTTGCAGTTGTTTTGCTAATAGTAGAGTGTTATAAAAGGTAAAGTTACATATAATTTAGACTACCTAGTTTTTCCTTAGGCTGAAATTGACTTGGTTGAACTCATTAATGCCTGTAGTTTAATAACATTTTATGATGCTACAAACCACAATAAATGCTCCCTGTTAGGCTTCCCTGTACTATTATCACATGCACACGTTAGTTACAACATTTTGCCATTTCCTGCAGGGGCCACAATAATCTGTTAATGATACAGTATAAGATGAAATTTTAATTGGCTGCTTTATATACATGTGGAACGGAGTTTGGATGTTATCCGAGGTTCTACTGTATAGCAAAATTGCTTATGAAGTTACATTGGATCTTTTTATCTGTAGTTTAGGTTGCTACTGGTTGTTTCCTAATTTTACAGAATTCCTTTACAAATTTTTTCCAGATAAACCAAGCGTGAGCAATTTGTGGTCATCTTTTTCTTTTGTGTCCTGATCAAACCCTGGACTGTCAAAATGAAGCCACTTTGCTTCATTGTTGGCCAAATTTAAGTCCTCATTGGTGCATGTTTCTGGCAGTAATTGGCAGATCAGTAAATGAGCCGGATTCTGTATCTCTTCACATTCACACTGCGTGTTGTTGTCCGCTGGTAGCCTCCACTTGCATTTAGGGACTCCAACCCTCAACTTATTCAGGGTCCTCCAAGTAATGTTGTGAGGTTGAATTTCTCAGCTATATTTTCTTTTAATGTTCCTTGTCCATCTTCTAATTTGGATTTGCTCTTCCGTACCCTCAAGAATGTTTATTCTTGCCATAAAGCTCTTCCTAGATCTGAGCTGGAGGACTTGTGACTCATATACATTCAGAGGATATCAAGGGTCATTCTCTTACTTAGTTCTCTTGGCGTCCGCTGCTACTTTTCTCCTGATCTTAAGTGGAGTGATACCAATGAGGGTATATTTTCTCAGCTGGTGTTGATTTGAGGCATCCTCTCACTATACTCATAGATTCATTAACAGTGATGTCAACTTGTTTCGTGTGTATTGATGCACTCCATACTGGAGCAGCATACTCTGCTGTGGAGATAATCAGCACCAAAGCTGATATATGTGGTGTGGATGGTTGAGTTCCCCATTTATAGTATGTTAGTTTCCTGATGATGTTGTTCATTGTACTAACTTTGGCTTTGGCATTTAGGTAATGCTGCTTAAAAGAGAGTGATCTGTCAAGTGTCACACCGAGGTATTTTGGTAATGAACAATGCTGTAATCCGGTGTTTCCCAACCTTTGCTTTTTGGACTTCAATTCCCAGAAGTCGAAATCAGTACATCGGCTGAACAGGTATTTGGGAATTGACGTAGGCTTCTGGAAATTGAAATCCAAAAAACAAACATTGGGAAACACTTCTCTAATCATTTTCCTTGACGCATCACCTCCAGCTCATCCATTGCCTCTCGGTTTTGAAGGTAGAAAAGCACACTCTTGAGTCTTGCTTGGATTAAGCTTCAAATGGTTGCTGTTGTAATACTGTCCTAATTCTTCAAGTGAGCAAGTGTGGTGGGAACATCACATATAGCATGCTCATATGGCCTCTTTTGCACAGGATAGTTCGTTGTTTGAAGGCTTGCCAGATGATGGCCCGCTTTTTGAATATACCTATTTGAAGGCCTAAAGAACCATCTGGAAGAGGAGTTGAGCAATCTTTAAGTGGCCACCCTAGTCAAAAGTAACCCTTGACTTAATTTCAAAAATGCTTGTAAAGGATACAGTTTGGACTTATGGTAGGAATACTCTTTTACTGTGTTTTCAGATACAGTAAAACCCTGACTTACAAATTCCCCTAGTTACATAAAATTTGACTTACATAATGATTTTGTGCTAAAACCATGTCCCGATTTACATAAGTGTCCCGATTTACATAAATTTACATAACATGATTTCCTATGGGTTTGCTTTGAGTTACATAAAATTCATTTTTCCTATGGGTTTGCTTCGAGTTATGTAAAAATTCATTTCCCTATGGGTTTGTTTCGATTTACATAAAAATTCCATTTTTCCAATGGGTTTGCTTCGAGTTACGTAAAAAAACGATTTAAGCAAAAGCCTATGGAATAGACTTTTTGCGTAAGTAGGGGTTTTACTCCTTTTTTGGATATAGGTTTGATACAGTGTCTACACCTAGCCTTGTAAGATGCCCTGAATGTAACTCAACATAATAATTTATACTGCAGTGTTATAACTGTCATTTCTATCTTTGCGTTCGCATACAATTTTCCTGCCTTCAAAACTAGCATGCTTTAGCTAGGCATTATTGTTCAGGAGCTCTCAAATGAAAAGGCAATAGCGAAACCTATACATTGGATGGGAAAGGCTGGTAATAGGGAACCTACTCTGGCATTTGGAAAACTGACAGAGCTCTCTTTTGTATCCTGTGTTATACAGTATATCTATAGCAATTTTTTCTCTCCTTTTTTCTGCTTTTAATGTATGTCTTCTTTTGTCTGTATTCTGTGTGTTTATCAATAACATTTCCTTTTTTTTGAAATGTGGTGACTGGTGGGTTTGTAAAGTGTTCTCTTTGAATTGTAATTGTTGTGTTGAAGGGGGCCTTCAGACCAAATGAGTCTTGTAGTTAAAAGCACTCTCCTTACATAGAGTTTAAAAGGTCTTTCCTATTTGAAGAAAACCATTCTGTGAATAGCATGGTTGTTGTTGTTCAGTCGCACAGTCGATTCCAACCCTTTGCGACCCTATGGACCATTGTCCTCCAGGCGCCTCTGTCCTCCACCATCCCCCTCAGCCTTCCAGTTCTGTGCCCATTGTGTCTACAATACCATCTAGCCATCTCATCTGTGGCCTCCCCCTTCTTCTTTTGCCCTCCACTTTTCCCAGCATCAAGGCCTTCTCAAGTGAGTCCTCCCTTCTCATTTGATGTCCAAAGTACTTTAACTTCATTTTTACTATTTGACCTTCCAATGAGCAGTCCGGGTTGATTTCTTCTAAGATTGACCTATTTGTTCTCCTCGCTGTCCAGGGGACTCTCAAAACTCTCCTCCAACACCACATTTCAAAGGCATCTATTCTTCTGCGCTCAGCCCTCCTAATTGTCCAGCTCTCGCATCCATACATTACCACCAGGAATACCATTGCTTTGACTATTCTAATTTTGTTTGCAATGTGCTTTTTACTATGTCCCCCAGGTTTCTCATAGCCTGTCTCCCAAGAATCAGTCGCCTTTTTATTTCGTGGCTGCAGTCCCCATCTGCAGTGATCTTTGCTCCTAAGAATGTAAAATCTTTTACTGCTTCTACTTCTTCTCCATCTATTTTCCAGGAACTGATTGGACCTATTGCCATTATCTTGGTTTTCTTGATATTGAGTCTCAAGCCAGCTTTTGCACTCTCCTCCTTCAGTCCAATCAAGAGGTTCTTTAGGTCTTCCTCACTTTCCGCCATTAGGGTGATATCGTCTGCATATCTCAGATTGTTGATGTTTCTCCCAGCAATTTTAATCCCATATTGTGATTCCTCCATCCCTGCATTGCGCATTATGTGCTCTGTGTATAAGTTGAATAAGCAGGGTGACAAAATGCAGCCTTGTCAATACCTGTCAACTTTTGGCTTTGAAAATAAGGGAGGGGGCGTGGCTAAGATGGCCGACGAGTAACATCTTGATCCGGATGCTCGCGCTTAGCAAAGTGGTAATCAGTGTGATGGAGTGAAATGGAAAAATTTTAAAGTGGTAATTTCTGTGGATAAGACTCCTGCTTGCCTTTCTGGAAAATTTCGGGAAGTTTTGAGGTCGGATGGTCGAAGTTTGGGAGGTTTTCCTGGGCGGGTGAGGCCTGCGACGGCAGTCGCGGCTTTTCTGCCGAGGAGCCGAGAACGGGACCAGCGAGACTGCGGAGAAGCATTGGAATTGGCAAGAAACTGTCTGGCATGAAAACAATCGCATGTAAGTGCATGAAAGGACATATGGAATATTAAAGCTTAAAGTTAGCTGGGGATTTTGCTTAGAAGAGTCTGGACTCTGAAATGGAAATGGGTGGAAGTAGATGAAACCAAGTGGTTGTTTCGTTAATGGCGGCGGTCCTGGAAAACGAAAGTGATCGTGCTTGGGTCTATGGTTTCTTCGCACCCCAGGAGAACCGCGGCGTGTTTTGGCGATAACAAAGTGGTTTAAAAAGTTTCTGTCTGGGCTATAATATTGGAAGGTAGCAGTGTGTTTCCCAGCTTAAAGCGTGTGGGAAAAGTTTGCCGTTCCACAGAAGAAGAAGGGGGGTTTAAACCCCGAAGTTAAGGCAGCCGCTGGAAAAAGGCGTTTTGATTTGTCCGCTTCAAGAGAAGGATTAATTGGGCTTCTTTTTGTTCCTTCACCGTGTGGATTACAAATATTTTTTTTTTTGAGCATATTGCTTCTCACGTCTTTTCCTTCCCTGCTTGGATTTTGGGCTTTTTTTCCTTTCATTCCCCCTCCCTTTTTTGGCGGCTTGGATTTAAACGAGAAGTTCTGGGTGACTGTTTCCTTGGAGCCTTTACTTTTGTAGTTTGGAAGCGACCAATTGGATTGCTTGCTTTGGGGAAACGGATCTGATGTGGATTATTATTTTCTTTTTCTTTTTCCTTTTCTGCTGCCTGTTGGGAGTACATTTCGGTTCCTTCTGTCTTTTTTTGTGGATTACAGTATTTAACTCTTTGTTGGATTTCTTCCTACATACAAGTTTCCCTTTTGGACTTGTGGAATCAGGGGTTGCAGTGTTACAGGTTTTATCTGATTGACTAATTTCTACAACGTTCTGCAACATTGGACTTTTATATACTGCATTATTATGGATAAAGGTACAAGAGGGAAAGCAAAGGAGGAAGAGCCAGTTGTGAAGCCTAAGAAGAAGGAAAAAGTACCAATGGAGGAAACCCCTCAGTCTTCATCTCCGCCCACAGTGCTTTATGATCAAACCCAAATTATGGTGGAAATTGGCAAGTTGTTTCAGAAATTGGAGAAGAATGAGGAATCAAGGGTGAAAGATAGAAATGAAATGATGAAAAAGCAAGATAAGGTGGTATCATCTGTTGCAGATTTTTCAAAAAAGGTGGATTTAAGTCTGAAAAAAATAGAGGGAAATGTGAAATTGGTTCAAACTGAGGTAATTGCCATAAAAGAAATAAAAGGACTCAGGAGGTGGTGCGGGAGAATAAGCTGAAATTGGATGAACAAGAGAGAAGGATTGATGCTGTGGAAGATATGATGAGAAAGCAGAATATTGTGATCCGTCAGGTGGTGGAATGGACACCGGACTTGTTAAGAGAAAGAGTGGTTCAGTGGTTAAATGGTTTGAATATGGGAAAAGAATTTGTCCAGGAAGATTTTGTAAGTCTATTTCGGGTGGGCCCAAGAAGAGGGAGGGTGGTCCAAAGAAATGTGTTGGTAAAATTTGCAAATTGGGCCGATAAGCTAAGAGTAACGGCCCATTTGAAACGAGCTGGTCCTGATGCTTTGAAATTTGATGGTTCTGACGTAGAAGTTTATAATGATATCTCATTGAAAGAAAGAACGTGGAGATATAAGATGAGGCCTGTAACCAAATTGTTGATGAGTAAAAATATAAGGTATAATTGGAGATTTCCACAGCAACTGCGCTTCTTTTATGACAAAAGAATGCAAGTAATTGATGAAGGGGCCAATCCATTGGAGTACTTGAGCTTGCTGGAACTGGTAAAAATAGATTCGGAAGAATGGATAAATCTCAAGAAGGAATTGATGGAATCGGGAGCTTTGGGGAGGGAGTATGAGAGGGAGGAAGCTGGTGGGGCAACAGGTGGAACACCGCAGTGAAGGGAAGAGGAGGAGGAGCTGTCGTTGATCATGGTGGAGGAGGAGACAAGTAAGGAGCAATGAGAATTAGATTATAACAATTTAAAGCATTTAATTGATATAGAAAGCTGAGTAGCGCGTAGCACCGGTAGGAAGGCACATCTTGCATGTCCCCCCTCTCCTCTCTTTGGTTGTCAAAGGCGGCTTTTTTTTGTAAGAAGGTGGGGAGAGAGATAGTGTGTATTGTATGTAGTTTTGTGTGGTACAGGGATAAGGGGTTGTTGGTGGCACGCCCGATGGAGAGTTTAGAGCTTAGAAAGGAGGTAGGTTATGGGAAGTATTAAAATATTATCATGGAATGTGAAGGGTACAGGTTCTGTTCTTAAGAGACGGAGACTGGAATTGGCGCTGAAGAAAGATAGACCCGATATATTGTTCTTACAGGAAACGCATCAGAAGTCAAAAGACACGAATAAACTTTTTTTGGGATGGATGCAACACTATGAGATGGCGTTTGGAACTTCAAAAGCAAGAGGGGTGGCAATCATTATTTCTAAAAAAATTAGGATTTGAGATTACAAGAGGATCAAGAGGGCAGATATTTGATTGTAAGAGGAAAAATAGAGGATGAGGAAATCATGTTGGTAAATATTTATGCTCCAAACGATCATCAAGCGGAGTTCCTAGAAAAAGTTCGGAAAATAGTGGAATTAGAGAATGTTGTAAAAACTATTGTGGCGGGAGATTTTAATTTGATAAGGTCAGGGCTAGAGTGTACAAACATAGCAAGAAGTGGAACTGGTTTGAAAGGGAAGGTTCTGGATAAATGGATGGATGCTATGGGTTTGAAGGATTCTTGGAGAGAGTTTAAGGGCTCTGAAAGGGCATACTCTTTTTTTTCACATGTCCATGGGACCTACTCAAGAATAGATTGTTTTTCTTACGGAAAATTTGATCAAAGATATAGAAGGAATGGAAATCAGGATCATTAAGGAATCGGATCATGCCTAAGTATATTTGGAATTGAAAGTACAAAAAGATATTCTAAGAGGAAGAAGTTGGAGGTACGATCCTAACTTGTTTAAAGACCAGAAATGTAAAGAGCAGATTATGGAAAGTTGGAAAGAAAGTTGGCAGTGGAACGACAATAATGAGGTTAACTTCAATGTTGTATGGGATACCATGAAGTCGTTTTTTAGGGGGGAAAGCATAAAGTTGGCGAGTCTTAAATATAAAAGATATAAAGTAGAACAGATAGAAAAAGAAAGAGAAATAAAGCAGTTACAGGAGGATCATGCGAAAAGTAAAGATAAAAAAAATCTTATGAAATTACAAAGACTTAAAGCAGAATTAATGGGCAAGGATATTGACAAAGTTAAACGAGACTTGATTTATTTAAATAGAGAATACTTTGAATTTAGCAACAGAAGTTCAAAACTATTAGCAAGAGCAGCCAAGGCTAAAAGGAAAAAAAGAGAAATTGGGGTATTGGTTAATAAACAAGGTTTAAGGTGTAATAAGAATAGAGATAAATGTAAAATCGTCAGGGAATTTTATCAAGCATTATATGCAAAAAAGGAAGTAGGTTTGGAGAGGCTCAAAAAGATATTGGAGAGACAGTTAGGGAACGGAATAAAACAAGAACATAGAGAGAAAATGGAGGAAAGGATCAATGATAAAGAGGTTAAGGAGGTAATTAGTGGGTTGAAGATGGGGAAAGCTCCGGGGGATGATGGATTATCGACAGAGTTTTACAAAGAATTTAAAGAAGTAGTGGTTCCAAAATTGGTGAAGCTATATAATTATATTTTAGATGGAGGATCAATCACGACTTCATGGTATAACACTACAATCGTTCTACTGCCAAAGCCTGGTAAGAATCTGGAAAGAGTGGAATCGTACAGACCAATTTCCCTTATAAATCAGGATGCCAAGATCTTCACAGCAATATTGGCCAATCGTCTAAACAGTTTTATGGGGGAATACATAAATGTTGATCAAGTTGGGTTTCTAAAAGGTCGGCATATGGCGGACTTGACTAGAAGGGTATTAGATTTAATTGATAATGTTAATCAAACAAAGGAAAAGGTGGGCTTATTATCATTAGATATTTTCAAGGCATTTGATTCATTACAGTGGTCTTCAATTAAGGAAATAGTTAAAAAATACGTGTTTGGGGATAGATTTAATAGGGTAATAGACTTATTATATCAAAAAGGGAATGCTAGGATCAGAGTAAATGAGGAGCTTACTGATGTGGTAAATCTAGAGGCTGGTACTAGGCAGGGTTGTCCATTATCTCCTATCCTGTTTATTATGGCAATGGAGATATTAGCTAAAAATATAAGGGGTGATTTAAATATAGAAGGGATTATGGGTAATAAAGTGAGTATGTATGCGGATGATACATTGCTTATGGTGAAACATCCGGAGTTGGTAATGGACAGGATTAAAGATCACCACAGGTATTTGAAGCTATAACTGGATTAATGATAAATTGGGATAAATCAGAATTGATGCTGTGTAATTTGGGGGTAGGTGAGATGGGCAGGATAGTGGAGACATTTAATATACAAATTAAAGATAAGCTGAAATATTTGGGGATAATTATTTCAAATAAATTAGAAGAACTTAAACGATTGAACTATGACAGCTTGAGAGTCGAATTTAAGAATAAAATACAAGAGTTTCAGAAGCTGAAGCTGTCATGGTTCGGAAGGATTGCAATTTGTAAAATGATATTGCTACCAAAGATTAATTTTTTATTTGATGCACTAGCGATCCATTTGAAGGAGAAGGAAATTAATGAGTTTCAAAAGATGTTTAATTTTTTCTGTAATGGAGGTAAAAATCTAGACTTTCAAAGAAGCTCTGGTATTTGTCTCAGAAAGAAGGGGGTCTGGGCATGCCAAATTTGTTAGCATACTATCGAGCATTTCAAATTAAGAATGTTGTGAAGATTTTGACAAGAGAAAAGACAATTTGGGAGCAACTGGAGATGAAAGAGTATAGAAATATTGGTAATATGATTTTCTTGGGAATAAAGGACAAGTTGAAAAGGCCAAATAATACTATGATGAGAGGGCTCATGGAGGTGTGGAAAAGGGTAAAGAAAGATATGGTCCCAAATCTCTCTCCAATTTTGGAATTGACTGATATGGTGTGTTTCCCAATAAAATTAGATAAGGAAAAAAAGGAAATATTGGATAAAAATGGGATGCTTTTACTGAAGGACTGGTTAAAAGCTTGTAATGATGATACCAAGAGAAAAAAAATACTTGAGAAGTTAAATTTGGATTAGTTTCAGAAATTAAAGGTGGATAACTGGAATAAAAAATATAAAAGAGAAGTAGGGATAGATAGAACTAAGACGGAATTTGAGGAATTGGTAATAAAGATCAGAAAAGGGGAAAGAAGCATTAAGGGTCTTGTAAGCAAGCTTTATACTATATTGAATAAGGGTAAAGATCCACAGGAAGATTTGAAACGGAAGTGGGAACAAAATTTGAATATAAAAATTGGGGAGGTTGAATGGAGAAATAAATGGAAAAAGAGGATTATGAGAACAATGTCTGTAAGAATTAAAGAACATAATTTTAAAATGTTGTGGCAATGGTACTTGACACCACTAAGACTTTATCAGATGGATAATAAAAAAGATAAGTTATGTTGGAGATGCAAAGAAACTGATGGAACATATGAACACATGTGGTGGAGTTGTAAAAAAATAAGGGATTTTTGGGGGAAAATAGAAGGGGAGTTTGGTGAAATATTGGGTAAAAATGTTAAGTTGGTGTCAGGTACCATTCTTTTAACAAATGTGGAAGGTTTGGGTTTGAATAAAGAGGAAAAAGAATTACTGGAAATTGTATTAACTACAGGTAGACAATGCATAGCTAGAAATTGGAAAAACGATGTAGAAATACAGATCGGAGAGTGGTATAAAGAAATGTGGAGTCTAGCATTGAATGACAAATTGACATGGGAGATTAAAGTGAAACGAGATAATTTAACAGAGAATAGGTTTTGGAATATATGGAAACCGTTTGTGGATCATTCTCTTATGGTAAATGATAGCCCAGGACCTGCACCATCTCAAAGAGGTTTTTGGAGTTGAAGTAGAAACTAAACTCTCCGGGCATTGTATATATTCACAGGGTGATTTGTAACTATTAAAAAATTATAATAGTGGTAGCACAGAAAGCTTTTATTGTTTTGATTGTGTAATAATTTACATTGTGGTATCTAATATTGGTGGTTATATGGTAAACAATTAGTCTAAGTACCATTATGTGCTAGCTTCTATGAATGTGAGTTAATATTGTATTGATGTTTTTTTGAGTTATTATTGTATTGTATCGTTACTGTTTTTCTTTTCTTGTATGTCTGTCAAAAATTTAATAAAAATTATAAAAGAAAAAAAGAAAATAAGGGAAATTTTGTGGGCGTGGCCAAATTGGTGGGTGCGGCCAAATTGGTGGGTGTGGCCAAATCAGTGGGCATGGCCAAACCCTTCCAGAGCTAGGGGAATTGGCAGAGAGGGGATCCCCACAGGATACCCATTATTAAAGAGAAGAAACCAAGTGGTTTCTTCTCTTTAAAAACGGAGTGTTGGGGGTGTGTGTGGAATCGATCCCCTCTCCTGGGTCCCCTAGGTTCAGGGGGTTGTGGGGACAAAAGGGGTCTGTCCCCCAAACCCTTCCAGAGCTAGGGGAGCTGGCAGAGAGGGGATCCTTCCACAGGACACCCCTTATTAAACAGAAGAAACCAAGCGGTTTCTTCTCTTTAACAACAGAGTTTGGGAGGTGGGTGGGGTGAATTTGCTCCCTTCTCCCAGGTCTCCTGTGTCTGGGAGAGTTGGGGGACAAAGGGGGTCTGTCTCCCCAACCCTCCTGATCCTAACACCCTCTCCGCTGGGTCCCCTGGGTTCAGGAGGGTTGGGGAGACAGACCCCCTTTTGTTCCCCCCCAAACACTCCCGACCCCAGGGGACCCAGCGGAGAGGGGGATTGCAACCCTCCACCCCCTGATATTAAAGGGGAAACCCTGATCGGGTTTTCCCTTTTAAAATCAGGGGGTGGGGTGGATTCGATCCACTCTCCTGGGTCCCGTGGGTCTGTGAGGGTTGGGAGGACAAAAAGGGTCTGTCTCCCCAACCCTTCTGGCCCCAGGGGAGCCAGTGGAGGGGGGGTCGCAACCCCCCACCCCCTGATATTAAAAGGGAAACCCTGATCGGGTTTTCCCTTTTAAAATCAGGGGGTGGGGTGCATTTGATCCCCTCTCCTGGGTCCCGTGGGTCCGTGAGGATTGGGGGGACAAAAGGGGTCTGTCCCCCCAACCCTTCTGGCCCCAGGGGAGCCAGTGGAGGGGGGGGATCGCAACCCCCACCCCCTGATATTAAAAGGGAAACCCTGATCGGGGTTTCCCTTTTAAAATCAGGGGGTGGGGAGGATTCGATCCCCTCTCCTGGGTCCCGTGGGTTGGTGAGGATTGGGGAGATAAAAGGGGTCTGTCCCCCAACCCTTCTGGCCTCAGGGGAGCCAGGGAGGGGGGGATCGCAACCCCCACCCCCTGATATTAAAAGGGAAACCCTGATCGGGTTTTCCCTTTTAAAATCAGTGGGTGGCGTGGATTCGATCCCCTCTCCTGGGTCCCGTGGGTCCGTGAGGGTTGGGGGGACAAAAGGGGTCTGTCCCTCCAACCCTTCTGGCCCCAGGGGAGCCAGTGGAGGGGGGATCGCAACCCCCACCCCCTGATATTAAAGGGGAAACCCTGATCGGGTTTTCCCTTTTAATATCAGGGAGTGGGGTGAGGAGGAGGAGGAGGACCAGCTGAGCACCCCCGGCTCTGGAGGCCCAGCAGCGGTAGCTGGCCTTCCCACCTCTCAGCTGCTCCTCCTCCTCCTCACCCCCGGAAATAAGGGAAAATACGGGGAAATTAATAAAACGGGAGGGGGCGGGAAGAGGGGTAAAAATAAGGGGTTTTCGTGGGTAAAGCGGGATGGTTGACAGGTATGGCCTTGTCTTACTCCTTTTCCTGTAAATAGATTTCTGGGAATGCACATGATGCTAAGTTTAGACAGTTAAGACAATGTGGAACCTGTTTTACTCAAGGACCTGTTTTCATCTTTGCAGACTTATTTGTTCCGTAAGATAATCAGGAAGAAGGCCTTCTGCTGTCATCAAATCCTTCCAAGGACTGACGATGATTTCCCATAGAGTCAGTTCGGACCTGTGGAAACTTTCCTGGTTCTCTAGCTAGAGAATACACATGATTGGTTTATCATTGCCTAATTCCAGAGGTACTCAGAGACTGTGTACCTTGCCCAGGGCTACACAGTCTGGCTGTTCTCCCACGAGACACAGTGGGGAATCAAACAGCCAAATACTGAAACCGTGTTTAACTATCCAGCCAGCTGAGCATCTTTCATATGGACCTGCATAAATACTTTATGCCAGTGTATGGGTATAATTGTTGAACGGAGTTTTGAAATTCCAATCTAATCTGTTTAAAAACTCCTAAATAAATTTGGGCTCTTGCATGTTCTACTTAAATGTATTTACACATGTCACCATGTTCTTAGTGTTGCCCTTTGGGTAAATTCTCTTTAATTTCCTTAGGTAAGTCAGATAAATTTTCCTAATGTTTTAGCATTTACACATTTAATTGGATATTGTCTGTTTTAAAATTGTGTTCTAATCTGTGTACTGCTGTGGTGTCTTAAAATTGGTGCTCAAAAGCAGGGTGAAGTATTCATGCACATACTCATACCTTTTAAAGTGTTTTTTGTCCAAGATCATCTTCTTTAGAAACTTAACTGAACACAAGTTATTCATATAGGTGAAAGAGCTAACAAGGCTCTGAGAGCAGTTCTTCAGTAAAGTAAAAGACAATTCCAAAAGTGGAGAGGTAACAAACAGCTGGACATACATATTGTGGACTAAAAGGAGTATAGATGCTGTTTAAATGAGGAAAACAAGATGAGCTACAGGGTCACAACTGCTCAGTCACTGAACAAGGAAGGCATTACTTGTAAGTTACTATAATGTACCTGGACTGCCATAGGGCTATCTTACAAATGTCAACAAAGAAATACAGTAAGTCCATTGAGTTCAGGCAGTGTTCCTCTTAGGACTGCAACCTTGAGGATAAATTGAAAGTGAGGAAGTTAGTGTAGGAAATAATACTTAAGTAGAAGGGACATAATAATATATCTGAAATAGTGTTCAGCTAAGTATAGTTCTGAAATGCTTTTGAAGGCTGAAATCCTGTACCTGTCTCTCAGAAGCAAGACCAGTTTTATTAAGTGGCATAGGTGAAGTGGACATAGGAACGAGGTTTAAGTCTCCCAGATGTTTTCTATGGCCATGGGAAAAGGATGATAGGACTTTATAGTATTGCATTTGCATTATGCAGCACTGTATTTGCTAGCATTTGCAAGAAGCATAGAATGAACAAACAGGCAATATTGAATAAAAACGGGGGGGGGGGGGCAAAGGACATAATAATTTATAAGAGGCTGGTAGGTTGGTTAGTTTTTTCCCCCATTTTAAATTAGACTACCTGGTGAGTAAGTTGCATGGTGCTGTGTCAGAATCTTAAGAAAGCTCTTCTTGGAACTAATAGACTACCAAGCCTGGAGCAGCAGTATTGGCCTTAATTGTTTTCAGTCCATGTGGGGAAATTTGTGGGTGAGTTCTGCATGCTTGCAGTACGGAGTTATCTAGTTTTCTATTACTCACTCTCCTGCAGTGAAATGAGTCATTTTGGAGAAAGTTGAATTTTGTTGATCTACTTTGAAAACCGGCTGAAATTCTGATTAGGTCATAAAACTGTATACTATACCTGGACTTGGCATTATAAATGAATAAAGAGTAAAATCAAGCATAGGAATTAATTTTCACCCAAAATCCAATCAATTATTATTTGACAACTGTCGTTCATTATCAAAGCATGGTGGTAATAAGGCGTATAGACAAGCAAATATTAGAAAAGACTAGCATAGGTTGCCCGGCGTTGCCGGGTTGTTATAAACTGTGATCAGCTTTTTGGGGGATTTTTTTTTTGTGGATTAAAAAAAAGAATGAAGGATGATATAATTGTTTCAAATTGTTTTATTTAACCAAATAATGTTTTAGTTTGTGGGTTTTTTTGTTAATAGTTGTACCGTAGGTAATATTTTTAAAAATGTGAAAGTACATGTTTTTTATATTCAATGTTTTTAAACTGTTTAGATGTTTGGGGTTTTTATTTGAGTTAAAACTCAACACAGGATGTTATAAATCTTTTTATTTTATTTTTTTGACATATGTTTGTGATTTGTGTAAACTTTTGATTTATTGTTATGTTTTTGACTTGTTTTTACGCTTGTGGCCTCTAGGTGGGGTTGTTGTGTCTTTTTGAGTTGTTTTTACTATTCTGCCCTGCAGATGGGGCTGCTAGTGGTTTTTTTTTAAGTTTCACTGTTTTTTCTCTCCTGGCCTCTGGGTGGGGCTTCTTCCGGTAAGTCATCTTTGTTTCTTCATTTCTGTTCCGGTCATCATGGAGGGAGGATGTGCTGGTGAGTTGTCTGGTTTTCTTTCTTCTGGGGTTTTTATTTGTTTTGTTTTTGTGGTGGTGGGCTGGGAAGTGTTTCTGTTTGTTCTTTTTTGTCTTGGTTGGGTTTTAGGTTTGTGTAATTGGTTTGGTTATTTCTGGTTTAGTTTAATTTTTCTTATTTCGTTGTTGTTTATTTTTGTAATTAGTTATTGTTTGTGTAATTTGTGTTTTTTTGTGTTGTAGTTAGGTGTTTTGTATGTGGTTTTGTGGTATTGTGGAAGTTTTTGTTTGTGTATTTTGTGGTTTACTTTTTTGTTTATTAATGTTTTTTAATTATTGATTTATTTTTGTTTTATTATTTTTTTATTAATTTTGGTGTTTGTTTTTGGTGTTTACTTTAGCTTGAAGAATGGGCTGCCTGTCGGTTCCTCTTTTCCCCATTGCTGCTTTGAATTTTGGTTTAGATGCAGCAATGGGGGAAAGGTGGAGGCGGGAAGGTTCGTTAGGTAGGTCGGGGGAGAATGAGGCAGAGAAGAGCTTTCTTTGCCTAACAATGGTTCTCTCCTCTCTGTCTCCTTTTTCTCCCAGCTTACCTAACTGGAGATGGGCAGGCAGCGATCCGTAAGGGTTGGGGCTCCCTCTTACGGATTGCTGGCTGCTGCTTTTGTATTCGGAAGTACAAAGGCATCCGCCAGACATCCACCAGGGAGGGTGCTTTCCCCTGACGAACTGCTGCCTGCTTTTGGGGTTTTTCCCCACCCCGGCTCAACTTTACTTGAGGCTGGTGGTGGTCTTGCTGTGTCTTCGGCAGGGTAGCGTGGAGGAGAGGGAGTCCCTCTTCTGCGCGTTGATCCGGGAAAGAAGGATGGCGGGTGTTTCGCGGTGGCGTTTTGTGCCTTTTTGTTTTGCGTGGCTATGAGGCACTGAGTTTGCCTGCTGGGTACTTGCACTCCCATTGCGTTTTGTAAGTTTATTTTTCGCGCGCTGGCTTTCCCAGCGTTCTGCGCGCTCACAGCGTGCAGGACACTGGGACTTGTAGTTTTGCATTTGTGGTTTGCTTTTGTGCGGCGGTTTTTTCCTGCGGCTTGATTTCAATTGGCCACGGCACGTTTCCCAATGTTCTTTTTGCTCGCGCCTCTCAGCCTGATTGGCTGTGGTGTGGTGTGGTGCGGCGCGGCGCAGAGAACGTTGGGAATTGAAGTTGTTTCCCTTTGTTCGCATTCGTGCAGGACAATGACAATAAAGATTTATCTATTATCTGACCTCTGTACTGGGTTCGGACGAGTGCAGGAGGCTCGGTACGGGATAGTGTGGATGGGTGCGGGAGCCTTTGTCACATTCCAATGGTTAATGCTTGGATTTATAGGTATAGATGTTATTCTTTTGCACTATGAATTTATTCAGTAATTCCCGGCAGATATCCTCAATGCATCATTATTTGTAATGCCCATCTAATTCTGGGATGGATATAGCACAGTTGTGAAAGTGTTGACTGTGGCTTTGGGAGTTGTAGCCCAACATCTGGAGGGTCACATGTTTACCACTATTATGATAACATAAAGCTTTTATGTGTTTGTCTTGTGGAGGTGGTGCATGGTCATCTTTTTGGTTAAATTATGCACCTTCTGCTTAATTTCTGCATCCAAACAAAGGCATTTGAAGTGCTCAACTCTATAAAAGAGTCCTTTTCTGACCAAAAGGTAAATGTTGATTAATATGTAAAACAAAAAAGTTCTAATTAGACAATACTATGTTAAAATTTAAGTTTTGACTGATCCGCATGGTGTTGGATCTTCTTCCCACTTCCTTGGCCCTTGGTGTAGTTGAAGGAGTTCAAAAAGTTTCTTCCTTGTTACTGTATGCTTAGACTGGGAGGTAATCTAGAAGAACACACATCCACAATTCCAAAGTCTTTTTCTTTAATGTAAAGCAGAAGTGAAAAACATTTGGCTTTCTAGATGTTTTGTAGCTTAGCTCTTAGAGAAATCAGCCAGCATAGTCATTTACTTGAAGGAATTGGTCTCTTAACCACTGTTGTTGTTATGTGACATCAAGTTGTTATGTGACATCAAGGTGGAACCAACCTATAGTGACCCTAGTAGGACTTTCAAGGTAAGTGAGTTATTTAAGGAGTGGCACCACCAGCTCCACATTCATGGCTGGTTGGGAGTTTGAACCCTTTCCCTAATCCATCACTCTATCTATTACACCACACTAGGTATCCCTTCAACAGCTAGCACCAGCATATCTCCAAGGGAAAGACTGTAGGTCTTGATTTCATAAAAGCACAGAAAAAACATAGAATAATGATAGAAAGTATAGAATTGAGTATTGTGAGATTCTTAGCATTCTTGTCATTATGGCTGGAAAGACGCAGAATAATGGAGTTGACGAGTATATAAGGCTATTGAGTCCAAGCTTCTTCTGAATGCAGGGATCCAAATCTAAGTATATTTGATAAATTATTTTCTAGGATCCTCTTCAGTACTTCCTGTGTTAGACACCTCACTATTTCCTGAGATAATTGTTATACCAGTAGAACAACCAACAATGTTATTAGGTCTCTCTCCCCCCCCCCCCCATATTCAAGTAAAATCTGGCTTCCTGTAATTTCAGCTCATTATAATGTGTCTTGTATTCTGCAAAGATTGAGGACAGACCATGCCCATTCCACTGAATGTGATACACTTTCAAGTCACCTTTGAAGAGTATATCGTGTCTCCTCAGTCTCCTGGACTAAAAATGGCCAGGTTATACAATCTTTTGCATAGAGTTTGGTTTCTGGTTAGTTCTTGGTGCCCTTCTTTGTCCAGCAGGGAGGCTGCACCCTGCGGATCACCCCTTACATGTTGTTGCAAAATGAAGAACAAGCAAATGATAATGACTATTGGCACCTGGAACATTAGAATGCTACTCGACCATGACAACAATGACAGACCCAAGAGAACAGCTCTTGTGACCCATGAGTTTGCTAGGCTGAACATTGACGCTGCCTTGAGTGAAACCAGATTGTCTGGCGAGGGAAAAATCATCGAGCATTACACCTGGCATTATCAGTAGATGCAGCATGATGCCCTGGGATTATTAAATCTTCATGGTGAACATAAGGCTTTGCAACACCTTTCATTTCCAAGGGAATAACCTAAGGTCATTTTTAGCTGCTGTTTTTGGTTGCCTAAGAATTACATCAAGATAATCTTGTGGAAAATAAACCATTAGCTATATCAGAAATTTAAGGGTCAATATGTCTGAAGTTTGAAATGCACATATGAGTGCATTCATAAATATATTTTAATATAATCTAAGTTCACTGATATAATTTTTAGAGACAGAGAATCATTGATGGTGAGAGTTTATGCATACTAATTTGAAAATGCACATTCACTGTGGATTTATATTATAGAATTAAAGTGTAAGATTCATATTTTAAGACAGAAGAGCAGGTGGCTGCCGTGGCCAGGAGGGCTTTTGCTCAACTTAGAGTGATTTGCCAGTTGCACCCGCTCCAGGACCGGGACTCCTTGCTCATGGTCACTCATGCTCTGGTCACCTCCAGACTAGATTACTGCAATGCACTCTACATGGGGCTGGCCTTGACGACCATTCGGAGGCTACAGCTGGTGCAGAATGCGGCTGCCCAGGTGGTGATGGGGAGTGGGCATTATGCCCACGCCTCCCCACTACTCCGGGAGCTGCACTGGTTACCAGTTTGCCTCCTGGTGCAATTCATGGTGCTGCTTTTGACCTTTAAAGCCCTATATGGCAGTGGGCCAGGTTACCTGAGAGACTGCATCATCCTGAGTGTCTGCCTGTCCAACCAGAGCAGACCGGAGGGGCTCCCTATTTGTGCCTTCAGCTACAGGGGCTCGCCTCTCTGGCACATGGAGGAGGGCCTTCTCTGTGTCTGCTCCAGCCCTCTGGAACCTCCTGCCAACAGAATTGAGGTTACAGACAGAATTGCTGCCTTTCAGGAAAGGTTTGAAGACCTGGCTGTCGGGGCAGGTGTGGGGCCCTAATGGGAATACGGCACTAGCCTGTTGGCTTATCTGCAGCTAGAGTCCAGTTTGTGCCCTCCTTCTGTGTTTCTGTATTCCCCCTTCCCTTTTAGTTTTTAGTATTAAATGGGGTGGGAGTAGGAGGGTGGATAGATGGGTGGATGATGGGTTTTTTAAACCTGTTTTTATATGTTTTTAATTGTTGTACGCCACCCTGAGTCGGGTTTTTACCTGAGAGGGCGGCATAAAAATTGAAATAAATAAATAAATAAAATACTTTTGTACAATAAAAATAAAATGAAGATTATTCCAGTTCTTTATGGCCATATTGCTATAATACATTAATATTTAAATGCAAGATTTTAATAGCAAGTTGTGCTTATGTACAGTTGTCACAACAACACTGTGGTTTTGCCTTCAATGGTGGTTTTAAAATAAATATGGACTGCCCCTCCCCCATAGCTACTGGTTTGGTATCCACAGTTTCACTTATCCACACACCAAGTATATTCTTGAAAATTCCCCAAAATATGTAATATATATACAGTGATACCTCATACAACGTCCAAACTTGGTTCCACAAGTTTGGACTTTATACGAATTTGGACTTTGTATGAGGCATGCAAAATCCTAGCCGCGATGCCTCATAAAATGTCCAAATCCTTGCCGCGATGCCTCGTACAACGTCGTTTCCTTAGAGATACATTGTACTGTACAGCACACACTTCAGGGCAAAGTCAAGGAAACAGGCAGGAAACTGACAGAACTTTAAGAAATCATTGTCTAAAGGCTAGATACATTACAAAAACATGTTAAACAACCCTGATTGTCCAAGAACCTGAAAAATGCTGCAAAAATCCCAGGAATGCTTCTAAAAATTCTGATGAAAAAATTCGAAAAAATCCAAAGTCACACTCAAAACCACTCCTAAACACTCTTTGCCTTGTGCAAAACCCACAAGAGCAATGCACTCATGTGTCCTGTCTTTTATACTGCACAGGCACAATGCAACCTGGGAAAAACCCAATGCCTCATACAAAGTCGAGCGACTTTGTATGAGGTAACTTTTTTCAAGAAATTAGGTGATGTTGTATGAATTCGATGTTGTATGAAGCGGACTTTGTATGAGGTATTACTGTATATGCATTTCCAACGCAAACCCTTATAATTGGCCACTTGACACCACTATGTACAATGTAAAATTGAGAAACAATGCAGTCCTAATGAATGGTGCTGTGATGGGAGTCATTTCATGAGCACACTTGATAATTGATAGAGACATTTTCTCCCCCTTCCTTGCTTGTGTGACTTTGGCATGTATGCTGAAATACATGGTTAATGGATTTCTGCAATTTTGCGCATCTGCAGAAGATCTTGGATCATATCCCCTGGAGATATGGAGAGTGGTGATCTGTATGAGCAAAACCTTGAATCTGACAGCATGAGTATAACCTCCAATTTTCCTGGTGATTTGTGGCTTGGTGAGAGATTCCAGCCCATTTTGGGGGTACATGCAGATTATGTCTTAGGGTAGACAAATTCAAAAGAGGATAAGTCTCCTCTATCATTTAATAGTTGCATTAAGGAATAGTTTTCAGCCTTTAATGATCTAGTTGTTTTCGATTTCACATTTCAGAATCCTCAACTAACAAGATCAGGAATGAATTCAAAATATCTGGAGGACCAAAGTTGGCAGCTACTAGTGTTGAATGTATAAGCTCTCTAACAACAGTCCCCCAATCAAGTTCATCATGAGAAATATTAAGTAGTAAGATACTGTACTTAGTATTGATTTTTCTCAAACCAAAAGGACAGTTTAGCAAGACCAGGGGTAAAAAATACAGGGGACAAGTGGCGTTTATTAACAACCACGTCATTTTAGTGTATTGGAAAGTGATAAATTCTGAAATGGTGATAAATTCTAAATATCACTATTCAACGGTAAATTCAGTCTAATACAACTAGGCATAGATTGGCTAGAAGCCAGTTATATAGCATAGTAAATGGAGCTAGAGTTGTCTTATTGAATCAGTGTTGGTTTACTGAATCAATTCCTTCACAATTTTCATTGATTCAAATGGGTTTACTTTAAATGCAATTTACTGTGCTAAGAAACAGGAACTTGTGGAGGAATTGACTCATGAAATCACCATTGACTCAATGGGACTACTCGGTAGTGTGACTTGAGTATAGCTCAGCAATGGCCTATATTATTGAAGCTCTTGTGCAGTTTGACTCTGGGACATTATTTGTCACCAGCACCCCTTCTCTATTCAATCTAAGCTTAGTGTAGTCCTCCTAGTAGCTGAGAGGCAAATGAGTTTTCTTAGGGATAAGCTGTTTCTTTGGCATTCCAAAGTATTTTTGGGTAGTTTGGTCTTGAATAGGCAAGTAATATTATTTTGCAAACTATCTGCTTCCCCATTTTTTTTGTTTCTCATTATACATCATGGTTAGCTGTGGAATCTGACATAATGAGAATGTGCCCATTTACATTTATCACTATACCATTGTTGGGGAGGGGGGAAATTATCTAATGGAGCTTGAAAACATACTCTTGCCTAGGATGTTGTTTTCCAGAATTTCCAGAATAACACGATGGTTAATTATTTTTTAAAAGAATGTAGGTTTGCAAATGAATGTAAAGTCCTTTTGTTGGGTTTGTCATTCAACTGGTTGTGCAATATTTGCAAAATGTGGCAGACACCCACTAAAATATGCAAACCATTTGTGTGATTACGATTGCATGTGTATGTATTTCAACAAGATCTTGACCAGAATACTTGGGTATACAATATTTTCTTTCTGTGAATCACAGACCAATTCTAGGGACATTGTTGCTCTTTTCACATTGTATATTATTGTCCCTGGACAAAGCATCAATAAGAACAAGGGGCTCTGACTAGCCACACCATAGTTTGGTTTTGTGTAGTTGTTCTTGTAGCTTTTACTCTGTAGAGTGTATAAGGGGCATTTCTTGGACTAAAATACAAGGTAGATTTAATTATAATTCTGTAAAATCCCAGTAGGAACAAACAAACTATTGGGAACATTAAACAACAATAACAAAACTTGTTTTCTTCTAAAAATGAAAGGCTTGGTGTCATGCATGAATTACTCTTCATCACTATGATGTAATAAACTTTGGAAGCACTGATACTTGAAACTCACTTTCCTGGGTTAATTAATAGTACAGGTTTTAAAATTTCATTCATACATACAGTATTTGGTTCATTGGTTTTAGTTGGCTTGGATAATCCAGGACTTTGGCTAGGATTCTTTCTAGGTGTGTTACCTAACATTCTTTTAGTTGAAGATGCCAGGAGATGAGCCAACTACCTTGTGTGTGCTTACATATGTCTGCCACTGCTGAATTTCATCTCATTGACCTTTTTGATGCCCATCCCCTTTCCCCAAATGGTCAGTACTTTTATTGATATCATGATTGCCTCTGTGTTGTGAAACTGAGCATCACACTGATACCAGTGGTAATTATGAAAAGCTTCACAGATGAACAAGGAAAAATTGATTCCCAAATACATCTAAGTGTTCTTGGAAGGTTGACAACCTGAACCTACAATTTACAGAAGTGTCCTGTTAGATGCTGATGTGTCTGAATCTCCACTGACAAATTATCTTGTGCACTAGGGATGATTAATGCATCCACCCCCTTCATACTGTAAATTTTCTTTCACACTGTTAATGATGACTTAAGCTTTTGTTCGTTTGGCTTCTGGAGTATCATTAAAGATTTTCAAAGACACTGATACAGTCCACTTTGCTATACTTGCTCTAATTTATACTATGGAGGAACAGTAATGCATAGTAATAAATCTTGGTGAGACTTGAATCAATTTGTAAAACACTTTGTCTTTTCCATTAGTGAAATGAAAGGAGGGTACTGTCCTCTCCCCCCCACCTCATACTCTGTTTTTGATTTGTCATTGCTTCCTAAGTTTCAAAGTTACTAATTGACAGTAATTAAGCTGTGAGATGTAGACCCTTTCTTTGAATTCTCTGAGGAAAAAATTAAGTCCTGGGATGAACTTGGATCTCTGCACAGATTTGGATTAGAAAAGCATCATGCACATGGTTAACTCAGATTATAACACTTTCTGCTACTAAGAGGCCTACGTTATATTTTGTGAATATAATTAAAGTTTCTGCATTATAAATCAAATTCAAATGTAAATCATATTTTAATTTATACCCCACCTTTCTCTGTCCGAGGTCGACTCAAGGCGGCAACAACATCACAATCAATACAATAGAATACAGTACAATTCATATAATACAGTAAAATTAAAAAAAACACCAATTCAATTATGTCAACATAAAAAACAAATAAATACATATTAATACAATTCAGTGAAACAGCAAAATCAATACAATTCAATTCAGAATAGATACACAGCAATACAACGAAATCTATACAATCAATATCAATATGACAACACTAACAATGCAGTGCAATAGCAAAGTCTTAGCGCCCCTAACCAGCGGGCCACCTCGCCTCCGCCAGGCTGAGTCCATGGGTGGTGATGGTGGCAAATCCAGCTACCCGCTGTGGCGTCAGCTTTCCCATGTCGGCCCAAAGTGAGGCCCAGGAGCTCAGGGAGGGTGGAAGGGAAAGGCGCCTCCCTCCCCGCTGTTGTGGCAACAGTCCTGAGGTGGCGGCAGCGGTCTTCAGCCTGGCCCGGCAGGCCACGGCCCTTTATCCTTCCCCGCCAAAGATGAAAAAGGACGCAGTGGGGGCAACCCCGGCGTCTCCAGCGCCTTTTGAACCCCCCACCCGACGGGCCAAGGGGAGGGGCACTGAGTGCAGCTGTTTCTCGCCCCGGAGCCGGTGACGAGGCTTGGTCAGCAGTCCCAGCTCCACCAGCAGCAGCAGCAGCCAAAGCCTTTGATTGTGTTGACTTCAATAAACTGTGGCAAGTCCTTAAAGATATGGGAATACCAGACCACCATCGGTCTAATGAGAAATCTGTACATGAGTCAAGAAGCAACAGTTAGGAAAGGATGCAGAACAATTGATTGGTTTAGGATAGGAAAAGGAGTATGAGAAGGTTGCATATTGTCACCCTGCTTATTTAACTTATATGCAGAGTACGTAATGCACAATCCAGGGCTGGATGAAACACAAGCTGGAATTTAATGGGGTTTTAAGTTTTTTTTTAGTTAATTGACATTGTTTTTAAATTGTTGTTAGCTGCCCAGAGTCATTGCTGAGTTGGGCGGCAATAGAAATGTGAAGAAAATAATAATAATAAATAAAATTGCTGGGAGAAACATCAACAACCTGAGATATGCACATGACACTACCCTAATGGCAAAAAGTGAAGAAGATCTAAAGAACCTCTTGATTAGGTCAAAAGAAGAGAGTGCAAAAGCTGGCCTGAGACTTAACATAAAAAAAAATCCAAGATAATGGCAACAGGCCCTATCACGCTCTGGCAAATAGAAGGGAAAGAAATGGAAGCAGCGACAGACATTACATTCTTAGGATCCAAGACCACTACAGATGGTGACAGCAGCCATGAAATAAAAAGATTAATTCTTCGGAGGCAAGCTATGAGAAACCTAGGGAACATAATAAAAAGTAGAGACATCACCCTGTCAACAAAAGTCTGCATAGTCAAAGCAATGATATTCCCAGTACTAATAAATGGTTGTGAGAGCTAGACCATAAGGAAAGCTGAGCGCAGAAGAATAGACGCCTTTGAGATGTGTTGCTGGAGGATAATTTTGAGAGTACCCTGGACAGCAAGGAGAACAAATAAGTTGATCTTGAAGGAAATCAACCCTGACTGCTCCTTGGAAGGACACAATTTCAAGATGAAGCTAAAATACTTTGGACAGCAAATGAGAAGAGAGGACTCACTTGAGAAGACCATGATGCTGGGAAAGATTGAAGGCAAAAAGAAAAGGGGGCGGCTGAGGATGAGATGGCTAGATGGAATTGTTAACGCAGTGGACATAGAGCTCAGCGGGTTGCGGAGGATGGTGGAAGATAGGGATGCCTGGTGTGCAGTGGTCCATGGGTTTGCAAAGGGCCGGACTCGACTGTGTGACTGAACAAGAACAATTATAAACCATCTCACATGGCTTCCTCAGTGAATGGAAAAGAATTCTAACATTCTGGGATATCAAGTTTAAGATCTGATAGATTTGTTTTAGTCTGCCTATTCTTGATGTGTTTTGTTCTTCTAATTTAAATTCTATGTAATAAAGCAGAGGTTTGTAACCTTGGGCCCCCAGATGTTCTTGGACTACAACTCCCCATCATTGGCTGTGCTCTGAACTGTAGTCACAAAACATCTGGGGCCCTATGTTTTGGAACCACTGTAATAAAGGCATACTGTATGTTAGTATTGACCAAAACAAAAGGCAAAACAAAGGAGCAGGCTAGGTGATACAGGATGCTTAACACCACAGAGTGGAGGAAGGGGAGGGACAGGAAAGGGGGAGGAGAAATGCAATGTTGTAAGGAGCAATACTGCATAGGGACATGGAATGTGAGATCAATGAACCAAGGTAAACTGGAAGTGGTAAAAAATGAGATGGAAAGAATAAGCATTGACATCTTGGGAATCAGTGAGCTAAAATGGACAGGGATGGGCGAATTCAGCTCTGGAAACCATCACATCTACTACTGTGGACAAGAAAACCTTAGAAGACATGGAGTAGCCATAATTGTCAATAAAAGAGTGAGAAGAGCAGTAATGAGATACAACCTCAAAAATGACAGAATGATGTCAGTAAGAATTCAGGGCAAACCCTTCAATGTTACTGTGATCCAAATAGACGCACCAACCACGGGTGCAGATGAAGCCACAGTGGACCAGTTCTATGAGGACTTACAACACCTCATAGAACAAACACCAAGAAATGATTTCCAAATTATTTTAGGAGACTGGAATGCCAAAGTAGGCAATCAAAAAGTGGAGGGAATAACAGGCAAGTTCGGTCTTGGAACACAGAATGAAGCAGGGCAAAGATTGATAGAGTTCTGCCAAGAGAACGCACTGGTCATAGCAAACACCCTCTTCCAGCAACACAAGAGGCGACTTTACACATGGACATCACCAGATGGCCAACACCGAAACCAGATTGACTACATACTCTGCAGTCAAAGATGGAGAACCTCCATACAGTCAGCAAAAACAAGACCTGTAGCAGACTGTGGCTCAGATTACAACCTACTGATTGCAAAATTCAGGCTTAGACTAAAGAAAATAGGGAAAGCAAAGAGAACAGACAGATATCACCTAGACAGCATCCCTAAAGAATACACGGTGGAGGTGATGAACAGATTCAATGGCTTAGACTCAATAGATAGAGTGCCAGAAGAATTATGGACAGAGATGAGGGACATCATGCAGGAAGCCGCAAAGAAAACCATACCAAAAGAAAAGAAGAGTAAGAAAGCAAAGTGGTTGTCTGATGAGGCTCTTAAAATAGCAGAGGAAAGAAGGAACGCAAAAGTCAAAGGAGAAAGAAAAAATACAATCATTTGAACACAGAATTTCAAAGAAAAACAAGGAGAGATAAGGAAAACTACCTAAAAGAACAGTGCAAAGAAATGGAGGAAAACAACAAAAGAGGCAGAACCAGAGACCTTTTCAAAAAAATCCGGGAAATCAAGCAAAATAAAGCAAAAATGAACATGATAAGGGACAAAGACGGAAAGGAGCTAGCTGATGCAGAAGAGATTAAGAAAAGATGGAAAGAGTACACAGAGGAACTCTACAAAAAGGAACTCAACACTCCTGATAGTCACAATGATGAAGAAATTGAACCTGAGCCAAACATCCTGGAGAGTGAAGTCAGAAAGGCCCTAAAGAGCACTGCAAACAACAAAGCTAGTGGAGATGATGGTATCCCAGTTGAATTTTTCAAAGCTCTAAAAGATGATGGCATCAAATTACTGCATTCAATATGCCAGCAGATTTGGAAAACAAAACAGTGGCCACAGGACTGGAAAAGATCAGTATATGTTCCAATCCCAAAAAAGGGCAATGCCAAAGAATGCTCAAATTATCGAACAATTGCGCTCATCCCACACGCTAGCAAGGTGATGCTCAAGATAATACAGGATAGACTTCAGCAGCATGTGGAAAGAGAATTACCAGAGGTGCAGGCTGGTTTCAGAAGAGGCAGGGGGACTAGAGACCACATTGCCAACATACGTTGGATCATGGAGAAAACAAAGGAATACCAGAAACAAGTTTACTTTTGCTTTATTGATTACACTAAGGCATTTGATTGTGTGGATCACAACAAGATGTGGCAAGTAATTAAAGAGATGGGAATACCAGAGCACATCATATGCCTCCTGAGAAATCTGTACATGAACCAAGAAGCAACAGTTAGGACAGAACACGGAATGACAGAGTGGTTTGGAATAGGAAAAGGAGTAAGACAAGGCTGCATTTTGTCACCCTGCTTATTCAACTTATACACAGAGCACATAATGCGCAATGCAGGGATGGAGGAATCACAATATGGGATCAAAATTGCTGGGAGAAACATCAACAATCTGAGATATGCAGACGACACCACCCTAATGGCAGAAAGTGAAGAAGACCTAAAGAATCTCTTGATCGGATTGAAGGAAGAGAGTGCAAAAGCTGGCTTGAGACTCAATATCAAGAAAACCAAGATAATGGCAACAGGCCCGATCAGTTCATGGAAAATAGATGGGGAAGAAGTAGAAGCAGTGACAGATTTTATATTCTTAGGATCTAAGATCACTGCAGATGGGGATTGCAGCCATGAAATAAAAAGGGGATTCTTGGGAGACAAGCTATGAGAAACCTGGGGAACATAGTGAAAAGCAGAGACATCACCTTGAAAACAAAAATTAGAATAGTCAAAGCAATGGTATTCCCAGTGGTAATGTACGGATGTGAGAGCTGGACAATTAGGAAAGCTGAACGCAGAAGAATAGATGCCTTTGAAATGTGGTGTTGGAGGAGAGTTTTGAGGGTACCCTGGACAGCGAGGAGAACAAATAGGTCAATCTTAGAAGAAATCAACACTGACTGCTCATTGGAAGGTCAAATAGTAAAGATGAGGCTAAAGTACTTTGGGCATCAAATGAGAAGGGAGGATTCACTTGAGAAGGCCGTGATGTTGGGAAAGGTGGAGGGCAAAAGAAGAAGGGGGAGGCCAAGGATGAGATGGATAGATGGTATTGTAGACACAATGGGCACAGAATTGGGAGGACTGAGGGGGATGGTGGAGGACAGAGGCGCCTGGAGAACGATGGTCCATAGGGTCGCAAAGGGTCGGAATCGACTGTGCGACTGAACAACAACAAAATGTTAGTTAAGGAAGGAGTTCCAGGACAATGGTCCGCCCCCAGCCCGTGGCACCATTTCATGTGGCTTGCCACCACCACTCAGGCATGTTTATGACAGCCATAAAACACGCCCAAGCAAGTGTAAATGCGGTTATATCAGCCATAAATGCTCCCACAGCTGTTGTAAACGCGGGAGCGGGCAGATTTACTTCTGCTTCAGGGGGGAGGGGGATGGTCCAGCCTGCTCAGCTGTCCAGAGATGTGGTCAGGCCCAACACGTAAAAAGGTTGGGAACCCCTGGTTTAAGGAGATGACTGTGTGTGTGTGTGTGTGTGTGTGTGTGTGTGTGTGTGTGTGTGTGTGTGTGTGTGTGTGTGTGTGTTCCGCTTGAAAAAAGGATTTAAACAATGTACTGATCAGTTGTAGAAGTGAGATTCTCTATGCATGAAATATCAATTTCTTTTGTTGAAAATTAATAAAAAGAGGCTTACCTTTCAAAAAGATTAAAAATAGATTGGGCCTGACATTGATGTGACCTTATTCTAATAGGCATGGTGATTTAAGCGATGCTTAATAGATCTCTTCTTGACATACCTGGCAATGTAGGATATAAATTTAAAATCAATGCTTCTATTAGCTTTTTATAAAACTCTAGAGATAGTAGCAGTGACAACTCCTTTCTAAGGACAGAACAGTTTGAAATCAGGACCCACTATTCAAGGATAGATTAATATACTTCTGAGACTCACCTATGGAAATATTAAGCAGATATGATGAATGTTGGCAATATAAGGTGTGCTGTATGGCAATAGCAGATGGATATATACCTGTAGTCCCTTGACTATATCTGTGTAATAAAGGTTCCCTGTGCCCAGTGTAGATTAATAATTTGGTAGATTCCACATGTGACATCCCAGTGCTTGATGTAGTCTATTTCTCTGCCCCATCTTCAAATGAGTAGGTATTTATGTAGTTCTGTATGCAATCAGTCAGAAAACCCTACACAGTAAGTGGGCATGTGCATATACAACTGATATATCTGTAAACTTTTCATGAACCTCAATGAAGCGTCCAAGAGATAATGCTGAGGTTTCCAAAGGAGTAACATTTAATTAAGAAGAAAATGGCAGCATTGTGCTTTTAAAGCAATGGTTAACACCGTGGGGTACACCCTTACAGGGGGACTTCAATTCCCAGAAGCTTAAGTCAGTACATTGGCTGATCAGTGCTTTGGGGAATTGACTTAGGCTTCTGGGAATTGAAGTCCAAAAACCGAAGCTTGGGAAACACTGTTTTTTAAGGGGAATAAAGAAAGAGAAGCTCATCTAAGGTTAGTTGCAACAGAGTCCAGTCTGAAACTTGCAACGTGAAATTTAAAAATGTACATAAAACAATTTTGTTTTGGAGACAGTATAACTTTTTCATTAGCTTTGGTTGATTGTGTAGTAGTGGTTAATTACATAAGAAATGCCTAGTAATAGGAGTTCATACATTAGTTATCTTTAAAATAAACTACTGCAACACACTTAGGATTGCCCTTGAAAACAGTACAGAAATTTCAGCAGATCCAAAATGTAGCAACCAATCTGAGCTCCGAGACTAGTAAATTTGATCACATATCCCCAGTCTTGGTGCACCTTTATCGGTTCTCTGTCAATTTCTGTGCTCAATTCAACATGCTAGTTATCACCTTTGAAGCTTTAACTATTTAGGATCTAAATACTTGTCAGAACATCTCTCCCAGAAAACAGCTACCCATTTCTCACACTCATGTTGTTAAAAGTGGCAATATCAAAGGAGGCTAGAAAGGTGAAGACTAGGAATTGGAGCATTTTGGTTGTGGCCCACAGGCTCTGGAAAAGGACAGAGATACACAAGACTCCCTTTTTTACATTCAGGAAACTGCAGAAAACAAAACTATTGAAAGCTGAAGGACCTAGTAGAACAGCCTGGGATCCCTGTTGTCAAGGACACTAAATCATGTTTAGGTCACACCCTCAGTCTAAACAGCATTAACATCCTTTGCCCATATTATGAAGTGGTTGATGAGCCAGTTCACAATACAGTAATTTGGATAACGAATGCATCGGATAACGCTAAAATTGGATAACGGCACAAATTTTGGGGGGAAAATTATCTGATGTATCCATGTTTGGCCCTCCAGGAAGGGAAATGGCCAGCCGCCTGGCCACTTCCCTTCCCGGAGGGCTGGCGGGTGAAAGGCAGCCAGCATACAGGCGCTCTGTTTGGCCGCTGCCTTCCGGAGAAGTCAAGGTGGCCGGCCCACTGTTTGTTTTCAGTGAGAGCAGGTGAGGAAGCCGGCTTTTTAAAACATTATCGGATAACGTTAAAAATCGGATAACGCTAAGACTTGTGGAACCAAGTTTTAGCATTATCCAAGGTATTACTGTACAGGCAAATTAAACATTTACCATCTTCTCCTTGCTTAGGGGGTTATGGAAAGTGTGATTTTTCATTTTCTATTTGATCACTGTAGTACTGTGTTGGTTAAGAAAGTATTTTTGTTCATTTTCACTGTAATGCTTGTTGAAAAACTGCTCGTGGTTTTAATTGGCTCTACAGGGGGAAAAGCAAGACATTTTTTTTTACTCTCCTGTCTCCTATCTGATGCAGCACATTGGAAACTAATAAGATATTCCCAGCATTCACAGGCACCAGAAATCACATATACCGGGGGCCCGATGGCAATTGGGACTACCCTCAGTGTGCAATGTGTCTGGGTGCTAGAATAAAAGTGGAGATGCTTGCCCCCAGTGTGCTCCAAAGTGCAATAGCTTCATACAGAACTCCTCTTTTTGCTGCTTGGACTATACTGAATTGTGTGAGTAGAAGATCTTTTGCATGCAGATATTTTTTCTTATAGAACACAAGTTGTCATTCCTTATCAATGTGTTATAAAAAGCCTGGGTGAAACAACTTTATATGGTTCAGGGTTTCAGTCAGTTCACTAAAATCTGATAGAGAGGGCCCTTTTTGTATTCCAGTATGCGTAGGAGGGTATTTTCTGTTATCACATTTTGGTTGTCAAACCCATGCCAGCATTAAGGTGGCTGTTTTTTGCTCCTTCACATTTTAACTTTATGATCTAGGTGAGGATATACCAAGGAGTGCATTTGCATGTATCCAACTCAGAATTCAGGCTGAGATTTTATTTGTAGCTTTTCAGTGCTCATCACTATGACAAAGTTTAATACATGTCATTCAGTTAATGTATACTGTCTTATGATACCCTACATTGGAAATGTGGTTGAAATAATGTGTGTGTGTGTGTGTGTGTGTTGTTTGTCAGCTGTGTTTAGAACTCCTTAGTGATAAAGAGGAAATTACAGATTAAATAGGCACTAGAAAAATGACTGATTCAAAATACTCCATAAAAATAATAATACTTGATTTACTTTTGCTGCTTTCTGAGGGATTACCTAAAAGCTGCACATATAATGAGGAAGCTTGATTTCAGTTGATTATCAGCAATAGCCTCCTAACTGTGCAATATGAGAGTGGAACCAATTACTTTGGGAGGTGGTGAGCCTCCAGTGCTGGTACCATTCAAGAGAAAATTAGACAACTTTTGATTTGGATTCCTTCAGGCCTTTGCAAATTTCTTTATTCAATGCTTCTATAAATCTGTGAACTTTTTAAAGATACTGCATCTTATTAGGATAGATTGCATACCTAAGAATTTAAATACTTCTTCTTCACATAGAGCTAATTGCCTCTTTGCTTGTCTTCTGCCTGCTAATGTTACACAGTTCTATAAGAAATATTTATTCCATTCCATTCCTGTTCTCTTCTGGATTATTTCTTTCTTCATTTCTCTACTAAACTATTATTTCCTTAACTGCCTGATAGACTCATGTTTAAAGCAATCTCTCCCCCACCCCACCTGTTATTATACTCATAGCAAAAGTCCTTCCTTCCTTAATTACTCTAAAATTTGTGCCTTTATTTCTTACTGTGCTCAACGTTTCCCTCAAGCTACTCTTCTCTCAGACTTTCTTGTTCTTTTTATTATAAATTCTGCATCTTTTAGTCATCTTGATTATGGGTCTAGTTTTAATTATGTCCCTTTCAGAGTTTTAGTTACAACCACGGGAGTATAATTTCCTTATATCAGGGGGTGGCCACCCTTGGTGCTCCAGCTGTTCTTGGACTTCAATTCCCAGAAGCCCTAAACAAAAAGTGTACTGATTTGGGCTTTTGGTAATTGAATTCCAAGAACATATTGAGCATCAAGGTTGGCCACCCCTGCCTTATATCATGAAAGTTGGACTGTAATTTTGGGAGTTTTCATGAAAATAGTTGGAACGCTTTATGAACATTCTGTATCATCACAGCAGCAAATCCATACTGAAGGCTTCATAAGCACATTCAGTGTGTTACTCCAAACAAATTGTCAGAATGATACCTGGGTCCGTTCAGTTTTGGTAAGGTCATTGAGCCTTGGGCTCCGACTTCTCAGTGGCCGTCAATCACCCTTGTGGACTTGTCTGGGGCTGAGTACTTATTTTACTGTACTGTATTTTGCTATATTGTTATACTGTATATTGTTGTAATACTGTATTTTTTGAATTATGTATCTTTAACACTGTATCTTTTTTTTTAAGCCGCTTCGAGGAGTTGTCCATTGGATTGAGGGAAGCGGGATATAAATAAAATTATTATTATTATTATTATTATTATTATTATTATTATTATTATTATTATTATTATTATTATTATTATTATTATTATTATTATTATTATTATTATTATTATTATTGGCAAACCTCAATTAAAACAATCATGTAAATTGTTTTGACTATAACTACCAAAACCTAGAGGTCCAATTAGTGTTGTTAGCAACCCTTGTAAAATGAAAGAATTAGACCACAAGAATAATGTAAAAAATTCCCCCAAAGATGTCAATATAAGATGTCTTTTTTTCATTATTTACACGTAAAAAGTCAAATTGTGTTCAACTGACAAAGATATTTATAGAATGATTAAGCAACCTTGTTTATTTGGAGTGTGGTATGTTTTTATAATGACTAGCATTCTTGCCCTGGTTTTGCCCCGGAGATGGTTTGGGGCTGTTTTTTTATTTTATTTTACGGGGAACTTACTGAGGTGGGCTGGGCAGGGGAATGGAGGCTTTGCGGTAGTGGCCTGCTTGGGTGGCAGTTGTGGAAGAGGCATGGCTGCCGACTTCGGCAGCCTTACGTTTTACGGCACGGATCGGGCGGCAGCGGTGGAAGAGCTGTGGCGTCCACCGGTAGCAGCCTTGCATTCCCCACCAAGGCCTTGCATTCCCGGCCTGGGTGGGTGGGGGGGATTGTTGTGGAGTGGTGGTGGCTGGCAGCGGGGGAAGAGATGCGGCGGCCACCTCTGGCAGCCTTGCGTTACCCGGTGCTGCCCTGCGTCGGCAGCCTTGGCATGGAGCGGTGGTGTCCGTTGCCCAGTTGTGATGCGTGCATGCTGGTGCACGCACTGGCACCAGGGACGCCCCACCGGCGGCCTCCGGACCTCCTTCTTTGACCCCTTTGGCGGGTAAGGTAGGTCCGGGGAAACTTTAAGGGGGGAGGGTTGCTGGGGGGGGGGCAAACGCAGCCAGGACCCACAAACGTACGGGTCCGCTTTATATTTATAAATTACAGTAGACTATCAGTCCAAGCTTCAATTTTTGGGGATACTTTCTCTCTGCCCTCTGTATTTATTTTACCATTCTGTACATATACCATGGCACACCTTGACAAGACCCATGTTCTTTCTTACAATTTCTTTGCAATGCTATGTTTTAAATTAGCATTTAAAAGTACAGTGGAACCTTGGTCAACAAACGGCTCAGTTAACACAAAAATCGCATAACAAAAAACAGTGGCTCGGTTTACAGAATTTTTTTCAATGGTTTAATTGGTTTTCAATGCATTCCTATAGGAAACCACATTTTGGTTAAAGTATTTTGGTTTTCAATGCATTCCTATTGGAAATTGCATTCAATGCATTCCTATGGGATATTCAGTAAAAATAATTTTCACTGTAAGAAATGTCCTGGAGAATGCATTAATTACCTTAACCGAGGTTCCACTGTATATGCTTTATGAAGGCTAGACAAGAAGAAGAAAATGAAAAGGAAAGCCATATGATTTCTTCTGGAGTTTAGGATAAAGAGGAAGAGCTTCTTGAAAGCTGATGGTTCTTTATGAATATGCTTATTCACATTTTTGGCATTGGATACAGTGTCTGGCAAGTTAGTGATAACTAACAACATGGTTTGATTTGCAGAAAGGCCCTTGTATCTTCAGACCTTCTAAGACAGTTGCCACTTTCATTCATAGGACTTCAGCATAAAGGTTTGCAACATAAGAGCACTTGCACTGTTCAAAAACTTCATCCAAGTCTTAATTCAGATCTGTCAGCACAGCTGCTATGGGACTAACTCAGCCTGTGTTTTCCTACACTTGACCTTGATGGACCAAATAGCTGACAGTGGTTTCAAATGGGAATTTCCATGCTGTTACTAACAGATCCATTTTAAAATAACTCACAGTAAACAAAATACTTAAGCAGGAAGCCTCCAAGTTTTATTTTCTCTTTTTACAAACAATAATCTACAATGTGATTAATAAAGTCTGAGTAGAAGATGCTAGCAACAGAGAGAGAGATAACCAAGCAGATTATTCTAATACGGAACAGGACCTATGATACAGCTCTTTATTTAAAATGCTACTGAATTGCATAAGGAGACGGCATGTTTATTTTGCCATGCATATTAGTCAGCTGCTGAATTAATTGAAATAAATGCCTTGTTTTCATCGTTGCAAACAAATTAATAAGCTATACTGCTTATCTTATAGTTCACCTATAGATGTGATTAATGGTCAGCGTTAAAGATTCTGGTATCTTTTGGCAGTACTAAAACCTGAATGGTTAACAAGAACACATTTTCAAATTAAAGCAATAAATCAGAATTACTCAGCTAAGACTTGTAACATGCAACACTCTTCAGTCAGCATTGGAAAATGCAGTATTTTGTCCCTTATAGTTTCGGCAGCCTGACTCTTTATCAGCTGTTTTTTCTTTATCAGCTACTGTTTTCCCAATTACGCTTGTGTTCACGTCTTTGCTACATGCGCTGCTGATTACCTTGGAAAAGGGCAATGCTGTAACTGTTGCACTGACCTTTCGGTTTATTTTCTCTTGTGTAATATGAAACAGGAGCTAACAAAGTTTTAGGCTACTGATTTCTAGAAAGAAATGTGTCTCTGTATTTCAACAGCTTTCTTCTCAAATTAGGGGATATTTCCTTCCTTTATGTGCCTTACTCAGCACTGGATTTAAATGTTTATCTGTGGCTCATGCACCTGTGAAGGGATGGACAAGGCAATGACTCTTTGAGGTTTCTCATCCATGATGGAGTCTGAAGACTTCAGTGAGATATAGCAGCGGTTTCCCAGTTACTTGATATCCTGTTATGGAAAAAATGAAATATGGTAATTATATAGAAAAACTGCCAGTAACATTTTAAAAAGTCCAACAAGGGATATGTCTTTATGGAGTTAATGCCTGCAAAAATTTCATATTTTAGCTTTCTGGAGTATTGGTCATGTTTACAGTATTTTACCTGTCCCCATCGGCTGAGAGAAGGGTTGCAACATCATCAGTACCATTCAGAAAGATGTACAGTAATTCCTCATACAATGTCCGCTTCATACAACATCAGATCCATACAACGTCACCCAATTCTTGGAAAAAAGATGCCTCATACACTGTCGCCGGACGGTGTATGAGGCATTAGGGTTTTTACATTAGAAAGAAGCCGCAAAACCCACTGGACGCTTCCCTTAGTTGTGAGTGGGGAGGCGGGAGCGAGACTCCGACATGGCAGGTCTTCTTATGGGCCATGCCGGCCGCCTTACAGGTGAGACCAGTCTCGCTCCTGCCTCCCCACTCAAAACCAAGGGACGCTTCCCCTGGTGAGAGCGGGGAGGCGGGAGCGAGACTGGTCTCAGCTGAAAGGCGGCCGGCATGGCCCATAAGAAGACTTGCCGCGTCGGAGCCATCGGAGCCGCAACACCCACCGGACACTTCCCTTGGTTGTGAGCGGGAAGGCGGGAGCAAGACTGGTCTCAGCTGTGAGGCGCCCGGCATGGCCCATAAGAAGACCTGCAGTGTCAGAGTCTCGCTCCCACCTCCCCGCTCACAACCAAGGGAAGCGTCCGGTGGGTATTGCATCTCCGACGTCTCCGACGTGGCATGTCTTCTTTTGGGCCACGCCGGGCGCCTTACAGCTGAGACCAGTCTTGCTCCCGCCTCCCCGCTCACAACAAGAAGACCTGCCACGTCGGAGTCACAACACCCACCGGACGCTTCCCTTGGTTGTGAGCAGGGAGGCGGGAGCAAGACTGGTCTCAGCTGTGAGGCGCGCGGCATGGTGCATAAGAAGACCTGCCGTGTCGGAGTCTCGCTCCCACCTCCCTGCTCACAACCAAGGGAAGTTGCATCTCCAACGTGGCAGGTCTTCTTATGGGCCACACCAGGCGCCTTATAGCTGAGACCAGTCTCGTTCCCGCCTCCCCGCTCACAACAAGAAGACCTGACATGCCGCAGCCGCAACACCCACCGGACCCTTCCCTTGGTTGTGAGCGGAGAGGTGGGAGCAAGACTGGTCTCAGCTGTGAGGCAGTTGGCGTGGCCCATGAAAAGACCTGCCGTACCGGAGCCGCCAGACACTTCCCCTGGTGAGAGTGGGGAGGTGGGAGCGAGACTGGCCTTATGGGCCACGCTGGCCGGCTTACAGCTGAGGCCAGCCTCTCGCTCCCGCTCTCACCTATGGGAACGATGTTATATAAAGCATCGGTGGCAATAATTTGAATGTTGTATGAGGCATCGCGGATAGGATTTTGCATGCCTCATACAAAGTCGGAATTCATACAACGTCCTAACTTGTGGAACCAAGTTTGGACGTTGTATGAGGTATTACTGTATAAAGAAACAACTTGAAAACCCTGTAAATAGATCACTCTCAAAATTAGCATGTGTAGAGAGCGTTACAAAAGTAGATCTAGAATCACTAGTATCCCATTTCTAATTTAGGAATAGGTTGCTGTTTTAGGTATGAAAATTGTTTTCTTCTCTCTGGCATTGCATTAACTGTTCTTCCCAGCCACACTCTCCAGGTGGCTGCTGATACTGATTTAAACCCAAAGGGTCCCTTTAAATTTAACATTTCCTGTTATTGTTATATTTTATTTTATTTTATTTCCACTTTGAATGAATTCCCTACTCTCTCTTTGTCCCTCTCACTCAACTTTTGATTTATTCCAGAGCAATTCATACCATCTGCCAGTTGTCACCAGAGGAGAAGAGAAATGCAACTCTTTTGCGATTCAGAGTGTCTGTAATATAATAAAATAGGAATACAAAATAGGAATATTTATCAGAAATCCTCATCTTGTTCTCTCCATGAATTCCTGCCTTTCTGCAGGAGAATTGCTGCTGCACAGAGAAATCCACAATCTTCTAAACCATTGCTCTTTACAGTTTTAGATATTGTGTTATGGAGAGATTGGCCTGATTTCTCAACCAGTGGGACAAATTCATTGACTATCAATGAAGTGTCCTATTCATTCTTTCATTTTAATGAGACTGTTGTCTGAACCTTTGATCTTAGTTATATAACACAGCATGCACAAGGTGTGGAAAAATTGAAGCTGTTTCCAGCTGCTTCTAGTGTTTCATCTATATATGTCACTCTTTCCCACTTGCATCATCATACAGTGCAGGAAATAGACTGGTGCAGCATCTCTAATAAGGTGGTCATTGAGACTGCAAAATACTCTGTAAGATTAATTACTTTATCTTCTGAGTTAGTGTCTTCCATTGTTGATAGCACATACTGTTGGAATGTCCTTTGCAACTTGAAAAAAAAATTAAATCCCTTTACTTCCACTGTATTTTTAATTTGTTTTTTCCCCTTCATGTTATATCTGATCTCAGGAAGGAGGCAATACAGAAGCTTCTGTGAAAATTTGTCCAAATGTATAGGTGCAGGAAGCTGTGCTAGGAAAGAGCTAAATTGACAAATATTGGGCTATATCTACTTTCAGGCCCTTGCAATTAATGGGACTTTTGTTAGTGTCAAATGAGGAGTCTCACTTATTTTACTAGAACTACCCTATATGAGGCAGAAATAGGAGGTAGCCTAATTGTTGAGACTATTATCTCTCACTCTCAGACCTCAGCATCACTTCTTATATAATTTGCTAAAGAAGAACTCCTAAATTAGTGTAGGGATTATCAATATCAGTGAAAGGCTTTGTTGATTCTTCTGGCTGAAAGTTCAAACTTATGTATATCTGTGCAATTCCTAGAAATATGCATACACGTTAATTCAAAGTTTGAAAGTAAACATTTTTCTGATATTGTAACCATCCACTGTGTTACTAGTTAATTTTGTGAACATTTTTTTTAAAGAAACACTTATATAAAAAACGACAATGGGACCTTTTCTAGAAACTTTTGCTTTACTTTTTCCCCCACCCACATATAATTATATTTTTCATGTGGCAGTGATTTGCTGGTTAGCTGAGGTGGTATATCAATTCCTGAACATTCTGAAATGTCTAAAAAACAAGTTCATTAAAATAAACTAAGTCCAATTTTAGTTCCAACTAAAGCTGTCAGTGAATTAGTGGTTGCCGGTATGAATTGATCTCTCATGTAACTTCTGATTTAGTATGATTGTAGTGGAGTTTTGAGATGTTCAAGGAGTATCCTTTACTATTGCCACATCTCAATTACTTTCATGACTGAGTGAGATTTGAACTGACATCTCCTGAATCCTAGTCTGACATTCTATCTACCACACCATGCTGATTCTCTCAAACTGGAATAGACATATTGAAATGAGTCAAATTCTCATTTTGAGTTCAAATTAGTTTTAAGTGTGTCTAAATTTAACCAAATATTAGCAAAGGAAGGTTTAAAAATGAAGGTTGTGACATCTCCCAGTGTATAATGATCAATTGTGAGAATTGGAGCAGTGAGTGTCAAATCCTAAATAGTTTGTCCAAAAAAGGGGTGGATTAAGGAAATCAGACAAGGTAGAAAATGAACTGCAAAACAGGTCTGAGGAAACTCAGTGTCTAAAGAAAGAAGAAAAGGAGAAACGTAGGACTATATCTATAGGTTGGAGTGAAACATATAAAAAGGAAAAATGAGAAGGTTGGAGCTCTATGGCAGACCTGTAAGTCAATATTCTAATCTTTGAACAAATTTAAGAGTTTTTTTATCATGCATTTTTGTCAGTTATGTGTGGTTCTACAGCTTTGCTATTTTCATTTGTTAACAAACTGGTAACACTGGGCGTATAGCAGATCTTTACATATGTATTATTTAAATGAACAGTTTCCTTGGCCTTTTTTGTTTTGTTTTATTAACTACTAAAATGGATTTCCCTGAATTGGTTTCAAGGCATTATGCAAGTAATCCAAAATAAAAATTAAGTGAACAGTTCATCCCAGGTTAATTTACAAAAATTGCTCATAATCTGAAAGTAAATACAGATGCTTTGACAGATTCTTCATCTTGCCTTCGGCGGCCTTCCTCGCCTGCAAGTTTTGCCTTGCAGCAATGCCTGGGTAGGTCCGAGGACATCGGAAACAGCGTGGATTGGGTCCCCTGCCCTCCTCCCCAAAATTGGCAAAAAACACTGTCATCCAATTTCCTCCGACCTATCCAGGCACTGCTGCAAGGCAAAACCAGCAGCCAACGAAGGACTTTTCCCCCAGCATTTTGACTTGCAGCAGTGCCTAGAAAGGTCAGAGGACATCGGAAACAGTGCACATTGGGTCCCCTGGCCCTCACAGAAGTGGCAGGAGGGTGGAGAGCCCAAAATGGGCGTGAAAAAAATTCTGTCGTGATGGAATTTTTTTCGCCCATTTTGAGCTCTCCGTCTCCCCCCCCCGCCACCTCTGGGGAGGGCAGGGGACCCAATCCGCATTGTTTCTGATGTCCTCCGACCTACCCAGGCCCTGCTGCAAAGCAAAACCTGCAGCCAAGGAAGGAGTTTCGCCCGATGTTTTGCCTTGCAGCAGCGCCTGGCAAGGTAGAGGGACATTTGAAACAGTGCGGATCGGTCTGTCTGTCTCTCTGCCTCTCTCTCTCACACACATACACATACAAAGAGAGAGAGAGAGAGATCTAAATATAAAGTTGCATTTTTAACAAACATGTGATACAGATGATGGAATTTTAAAGCTTGCTGCAATTTAATTTGAATTCATAAAATATGAGTCAAACAAAAAAGATGTACATTTTTGGAGGGAAGGGAAGGTCAAAGAACATCATAATAGCAAGTCGCCAAGACACACAGGCCTCAACTATCTCTCAAAGGAGAAAAGGTTCAAGGTTTTTGTAGTAAAAGTGTCATGGCTGCCAACAGCTTCCCAAGAAACAATGAATTAACACCCTTTCTATGGGGTGGCCTTTCAAAAGTGTAAATACAGTAGAACCCCATATAACGAATGCCCACATAGCAAAAACATTGTACAATGAAGAGGATTTGAAAAAACCGTGCACTGTACAATGAGGATTTGAAAAAACCATTGTGCCCCGTATTACGAAATTTTTCATTATACAGGGCACAATGTTTTTTTCAAATCCTCTTCGTTGTATGATGTTTTCACTATGGGGGCATTTGTTATGCAAAATATTTTGTTATAATGGAAAGTTTTGTTATAAGTAATACATTGGATAACGACTGCATTGCATAACGCTAAAATCGGATAACAACCAGATATTTTGGGGAAAATTGCATCGGATGACGCCATCTTAGCATTATCTGATGCATCATTTTTCAGCACTCACCCACTGCTGCTGATCCACCCGCTGTGTGTGTGTGTGTGTGTGAGAGAGAGAGAGGAGAATGAATGAATGAATGTTATGCACTGAATAATGAGAGAACTGACTGGAGGTTAAAAAATAATCAATCAATAGCTTGATTGCAGTGGTTCAAGTGGCTAAGACGCTGACTGGGAGGCGGAAGGTCAGCAGTTCGATTCCCGAGTACTTCAGGATGGAATGAGCTCCCGTCTTTGTCCCAGCTCCTGCCAGCCTAGCAGTTTGAAAGCAATAAATTGCAAGTAGATAAATAGGGACCACTTTGGTGGGAAGGTAACAGCGTTCCGTGTGCTCCGGTGTCTAGTCATGCCTGCCACATGACCATGGAAATGTCTGCAGAAGCAAACAATGCTGGCTCTTTGGCTTTGAAACAGAGATGAGCACTGAACCCTAGAGTCAGATATGACTGGCTTTCAAGCAAGGGAAACCTAGTTTTGATGCATTACACCGACCAGCAGATTTCCCAGATGTAAGGTTGGGATGGATGACTGTGTAAGGACCAAAAAAAAAGAACATGTTCTGTGTCCTTGAATATTGCTGCTTCTGTGATGTCTATTGGTTGTGAGTTAGATATTAGTTTATTGAACAAAAGCTATTGGGAAAGTTTAACCTTGCAAATAACAAATTAATATAATCAACAAGAATAACCAATACGAGAGACCTATGGAACCTCTTAATGTTTCTGAAGTTGCTCTTTCTGAACCAAGCTTCAAATAAACGTGAGACTGTTTCGCAGCAGAGGCATTTCCCCCAAGGTGTAATATCTTGGTTGTCATTATGATTGATGTTTCCTTTGAACAAATGACCCTTTTAAACTAGATAAAACTGAGTATCTTACAATAGAGGTGCCATGATTTAGCTTGTGTTTTATGAAGAAAAAATGTTCTGTAAGGAAACGGGGGGGGTGTGTGTGTGTGTTTTGGTTGCTGCTGCTTTTAGCATGCTAATTCTTATATATTGAAAATTTAGTAACTGGTCTCAGTGAAATACAGTATAACAAACAAAATGAAGAAAAAAACACACACCAGTTTAAACTCCACAGATAGGATCAGGGTCAGGAACAAGCAGTTCTTAATACAGTTCTATTTTCATTGCAAAACATTTGTCAAGCTTTGTAGTTAATAATAAAAGCACAAGTCTACCTTTGTTGTCTGAGAGTAGGTTATCCAAAGTGTCCTGGAAATTATTTTGTTTATGTTTCCCTCTTGCTGAGAGCTTGATATGAAAAAGCTATCTTGTTATGTCTTGTAATATGAATTGTTTAATGAGTTTAAATTTCTGTGTAACGTTGAGAATATTGAAATTCAGTATGATTAATTGATCTATTGTTTTATGTACTTATTTAGACTTTGAAATGTTTTGAGTTGCAGTAATTATACACAATGGTGTATAACTGTTATCATTGTCATAATAATAATATTGTCTTTTAACTTGTATTTGGGAATCAGATTTTTAGCACAACATGTAGTGAAATGTAATATAGTAATAGTTAATTGATTTGTACAATAAATTTGGCAAAGTTTAAGGAGCTTAACTAAGATGAATGTTATGTGATAGGCATGATTGAACAAGTGTAAAAAATCTAAACATCCTTGGAGCTTTTGCATGTAGTTACTCGATAACATTTTTCTACCAATCTTTTATTGAAAGGTATGGAGTCTTTCATCGTATATTGAAGAACATTGAAGAAACTGAAGATGGCCTTGACAAATTCACCAAGAGTTACCTAACATTTGGAGTCAACAAATTTGTTGATGGAGGGCTATACTGCAAAGAATGGGCTCCTGGGGCAGAAGCAGTGTTTCTTACTGGTGACTTCAGTAAGTATTTTGATGGATCTGTGTAATGTGTAATGTTTTATCTTCAGTAAATATTTTCAAGCATGTGAATTACATTTTGTCCTCATATCCAGCTGAGCATTAGTTCAGTTGAATTATGTGGCCCTTTTAAAACACTTAGACAGTAAACATTGTCAGCTTCAGTACTAAGTGTAAACATCTGAGTTCCTTGGATATTGCTGATATCCAGTTTGGTGTAATGGGAAGAGTGATGGACTAGAAGTCAGGAGGCCTGAGCTCAAATTCCTCCTCAGCCAAGGAAACCCGCCTGGGGGAGTGAAACTGGTAAAACCACTCTTTAAATATTTCACTTACTTTTAAAGTCCTGTTAGGGTCGATTTAAGTTGTTTCTGACCTGAAGGCACAAACATAACAGGACAGTGCTGGCATTAGAAAGGTATGACAGAACAATCAATTGTTTGTCAACAAGAGAACACAATTGATGTCCATTAAATCTTTATCTATAAGGAGGGACGTTAACCGTTGGAATCCGGTATACATGGCCACACCTGTCCATACTATCCCATACCGAGCCCCATACACTTGCCTTTACACTGACCGAGCATCACCGCAAGGGTCTGGCAGCCGCTAGTAGGGCAGCCGCCCCACGAACGTGAAAAAAAAAATCCAACTACAACTTCCAGTGTCCTCCGTGCCGTGACCACTTCAGCCAATCAGGCTAAAGGGTGCGAGCGCGTAGAATGTTGAAAAAGCCGGCACGCAAAAAATAAAATAACGCCTCACACAACAGGAATGCAAGGCCGCCGAAGGCAGATGCAGCGCCTCACGGCCTCTAACCCAAACCCGCAAAAAACACGGAAAGACAACCACCGGCCTTCTTTTGCAGAGCAATTGGGGGAAGAGGGACTTCCTCTCCTCCCCGCTACCCCGCCAAAGACGGCGAGGCCACCTCCACCCTCAAGGTAATTTGAGGTGGAGGGGGGAACAGCAGCAGGCAGCACTTCGTCAGGGGAAGCACACTCCCTTGTGAATGACTGGTTGCTGCGTTTGTACTACCCACACCACTGTTTCTAAAACTAGCACGAAACAGTGTTGGAGGTAATAGAAAAGCAGCAGCCAGCAATCCGCAAGGAAGAGCACCACCCCTTTCGGATTGTTGCCTGCCGCACTACAATTTTACAAAAAAACCAAAAAAACAAAAACCATTCACAGCCACAAACACAGATCTCCCATAAGGTAAGCCAGGAGAAAAGGAGTCCGAGAGGAGAGCACCATTGTGAAGCAGATAACTCTTCTCTGCCTCCTTCTCCCCCGACTGACCTAACAAATGTTACCGGATGAAGAGCGAGTTGACTACCGGCTCTTCATTTTCCCGATCACTGCATCGAAAGCTAATGTCGAAACAGCAATGGGGAAAAGAGGCAACGACAGACAGGCCGTTCCTCACTCTGGAAACCACAACCACAGTTTAAAAAAACAACCAACCATCAAAAATACAAACAAAAATAAATAAACAAATAATTCAAATAAACCCAGTAAACAACTAAACAATAAACAACAAACTCAACAAAACACATCCAAACTACGAAAGGCTAACAAAAAACCATGAAAACTCACTAAAAACACCTATATACAACATAACAACATGAAAATACCTTACTCAAAATCCAATAACAACACAAATTACAAAAATAAATACGGAAAAAAATAAAAAAAATAAATAACAACCAGAAACATTCAACACAATAAAACACATAAAAATCCAGAAAAAATACAAAAGAACAAGCAAAAACACTTAGTTAAATACAGAAACACTCTACTTAACCCCCCCAGCCCAGCACCCCAAAATCCCAACAAAATAGAAAATAAAATAATAACTCAAGAGAACTTACGAAACACGTCCTCCCTCCATGCCTCTGCAGCAGAACTGAAGAAACAAATAGAATCACACTCTTAATCACAGCCCCACCTAGAGGCCTGAAGAGTATCCTACAGTCAAAAAATATTTTAAAAACCCAAATAAATTTGTTTAAAAAAATTCAAATACATTCAAAAAACAAAAAAATCCAAGTCACCACCATCCAAACCACCCCTAACCACTAAAACACACAAAAAATGCCCGGCAAGGCCTGGCAAAATATGCTAGTAATATATAAAGCATGGCTGTATGCAGCATAATTACAGTAGAAGAAATATTGTCTAGTGTAATAAAGTTGTATGGTTAGAGTACTGAGCTAAGACTGGTAAGGTCTCAGTTCAGTGCAGAAAGGATAAGGCAGAGAGTTCTTGTGGTTTAATAAATAAATGTAAGCATGTTTAATTTGGAATTTATCCTTTAATTGAAAGAAAATTGTACCTTATTTTCTGCTTGCTTATGTCCTCTGTGGTGGTTTTAAAACGGAGAGGATATACAATCAGTGAGTCTTATTATGATCTGGATCCTATTTGTTGTCCCCATACCCACCTCGCAACTTGAAGAAGGCACATTTTAGACTACCTTTCCTAATCCCACAATGATCATGCTGTATAAAGAATTCAGACAGTTTTAGTTCAAAATGTAACACTTCCAAGTTGTTTTTGGAAACAAAAACAACTTGTTTCCACCAGGTTACTATGGTGCAACAATCCTACTTTTCTAGTTAATGTAATGCGTTAAAGGGCTAATGATTGATCTATCAGTTCCAATTTCCTTTGTCAAACTATTAATGGTAATGCATATCTCTTTTCCTTATGCACGTTATTCTTGTTCTTATGTGACAGAATGCATATTCCAACTTTTAGAGACCCACTGAGTGAATGATTGCCCTCTCATCAACAGCCTTGTACAGTTATCACAATTTTAAGGCTGTAGCTTCTTTATTGAATCAATCCATATTTCATTTGGTCTTCCTCTTTTCTTTTTGCCTTTAACTTTTCCAAGCACTTGGTCTTCGTCTTTTTATTTTGTCTTTAATTGCTGTAGGAGAATGAATTTAGAATGCAGTTATGTACTCTATTATCTGGAACTAACGTGCTTCTGAATAAACGTGTCTAGCCATTGTAACAACAAAATATGCTGTGTGGCCAAAATAGGCCTTCTGTCCTCCCATTCATAAACTAGGAAAAATGTAAGGAGACCCCATTAATAGTGCAACACTATAGAAGCAAATGTTAACAATCTTCACATCTCTACAAGAAACATGTACTTAGTTTGAGGTGGAGAAGAAGATACATTCTGGTTTCTACAGAATATGAGGATATGTGCCAACAAATTGGTAATTCAAGCAGACTTTCATTTTACATTCCCACAGATAAAGCATCTAAGTGTTGGCAAAGGCCTATACCATAAGCAAGGTCTGAAAGAAACCAGAAATTTAACCACAGGGGTAGCCAACCTTGGTGCCCCAGGTATTATTGGACTTTGATTTCCAGAAGGTAGGTGTGCTTACTTTGCATCTGGTAATTGTAGTCGAAGAAACACCTGTGACACCAAGGTTGGCCACCCCTGGACTAGAGCCTAGGGGAGTCTAGTGTATTCATGTTGTTGCTGAATTATTTCCCCAGAATGGAAGGCATCTGAGTCTGATCATTCAAAGGCCCTTGGAGCATAGCTCCAGAGTATCAATGCCACATAAGACCTTGTCATGACATCTATATTGTTCTTTACTGCCCTTTAGGCAGTAAGAATCCTTATTTTACAGACAAGGACAGTAGGAATCCTTATTCTACAGATAAACAAACAAACTGAACTCTATGTTTGCATTCCTTAAGACTGACTAGGTAGATGTTTAACTTTTACTCCTCTAGTAAGGCATATATGTGTGACTGGTATTCTTCATGAGGACTTGAGGATCACCTTTATCTGCTCTAAACCCCACGCCTACTAGCATAAATCATTTTTCTATGACATTGTGTTCAAGGAAGTAAAAAGAAAAAGGAGCTCCAGGATTCTTCTAGATAGGCCACTTTTTATGGCTGTCATTAATGAATGAAGTGATGTATTGCTAATGTGTACACTGTTTCATAACTGTGTTAATTTCTAAAGTATAATGGTTGAATTATTATTAAGGTTTCATAAATTGAGAAATTACAGTGTAACAGACCACTGCAGCAAAAGGGTTCTGATAACTAGATAGGTATTTTTTTTCAATCCTTTCAAAAATATGGGCATTTCCTAACACTTATTTAGGCTCTAGAAAAGACTTAATATAGCAATTAACATAGAGACTGTTTTAGAGTGTGATAATATGCATGATAATATATTGTTTAAACTGTTTTAAACTTTTTAAAACTGTGGTATGATGTGAGAAAAAAATGATGTAGAAACCGGCAAACCACGCCACAAAGCTTGCCAAGAGAACCCTATTGACCAAAACAAAAGGCTAAACAAAGGAGCAGGCTAGATGATACAGGATGCTTAGCACCACAGAGTGGAGGAAGGGGAGGGACAGGAAAGGGGGAGGAGAAATGCAATGTTGTAAGGAGCAATACTGCATAGGGACATGGAATGTGAGATCAATGAACCAAGGTAAACTGGAAGTGGTAAAAAATGAGATGGAAAGAATAAGCATTGACATCTTGGGAATCAGTGAGCTAAAATGGATAGGGATGGGCGAATTCAGCTCTGGAAACCATCATATCTACTACTGTGGACAAGAAAACCTTAGAAAAAATGGAGTAGTCATAATTGTCAATAAAAGAGTGAGAAAAGCAGTAATGGGATACAACCTCAAAAATGACAGAATGATGTCAGTAAGAATTCAAGGCAAACCTTTCAATGTCGCTGTGATCCAAATATACACACCAACCACGGGTGCAGATGAAGCCACAGTGGACCAGTTCTATGAGGACTTACAACACCTCATAGAACAGACACCAAGAAATGACATCCAAATTATTTTAGGAGATTGGAATGCCAAAGTAGGAAATCAAAAAGTGGAGGGAATAACAGGCAAGTTTGGGCTTGGAACACAGAATGAAAGCAGGGCAAAGACTGATAGAGTTCTGCCAAGAGAACGCACTGGTCATAGCAAACACTCTCTTCCAGCAACATAAGAGGTGACTTTACACATGGACATCACCAGATGGCCAACACCGAAACCAGATTGACTACATACTCTGTAGCCAAAGATGGAGAACCTCCATACAGTCAGTAAAAACAAGACCTGGAGCAGACTGTGGCTCAGATCACAACCTACTGATTGCAAAATTCAGGCTTAGACTAAAGAAAATAGGGAAAACAAGGAAACCAGACAGATATCACCTAGACAGCATCCCTAAAGAATACACGGTGGAGGTGATGAACAGATTCAATTGCTTAGACTCAATAGATAGAGTGCCAGAAGAATTATAGACAGAGATGAGGGACATCATGCAGGAAGCAGCAAAGAAAACCATACCAAAAGAAAAGAAGAGTGAGAAAGCAAAGTGGTTGTCTGATGAGGCTCTTAAAATAGCAGAGGAAAGAAGGAACGCAAAAGTCAAAGGAGAAAGGAAAAAATACAATCATTTGAACACAGAATTTCAAAGAAAAGCAAGGAGAGATAGGAAAACTATCTAAAACAACAGTGCAGAGAAATGGAGGAAAACAACAAAAGAGGCAGAACCAGAGATCTTTTCAAAAAAATCGGGGAAATCAAGGGAACATTTAAAGCAAAAATGACCATGATAAGGGACAAAGACAGAAAGGAGCTAGCTGATGCAGAAGAAATTAAGAAAAGATGGAAAGAGTACACAAAGGAACTCTACAAAAAGGACCTCAACACTCCTGATAATCACAGTGATGAAGAAATTGAACTTGAGCCAGACATTCTGGAGAGCAAAGTCATAAAGGCCCTAAAGAGCACTGCAAACAACAAAGCTAGTGGAGATGATGGTATCCCAGTTGAATTTTTCAAAGCGCTAAAAGATGATGGCGTCAAATTACTGCATTCAATATGCCAGCAGATTTGGAAAACAAAACAGTGGCCACAGGATTGGAAAAGATCAGTATACGTCCCAATCCCAAAAAAAGGGCAATGCCAAAGAATGTTCAAATTATCGTACAATCGCGCTCATCCCACACACTAGCAAGGTGATGCTCAAGATAATACAGGATAGACTTCAGCAGCATGTGGAGAGAGAATTACCAAAGGTGCAGGCTGGTTTCAGAAGAGGCAGGGGGACTAGAGACCACATTGCCAACATACGCTGGATCATGGAGAAAACAAAGGAATACCAGAAACAAGTTTACTTTTGTTTTATTGACTACACTAAGGCATTTGACCGTGTGGACCACAACAAGATGTGGCAAATAATTAAAGAGATGGGAATACCAGAGCACGGAATGACAGAGTGGTTTAGAATAGGAAAAGGAGTAAGACAAGGCTGCATTTTGTCACCCTGCTTATTCAACCTATACACAGAGTACATAATGTGCAGTGCAGGGATGGAGGAATCACAATATGGGATTAAAATCGCTGGGAGAAACATCAACAATCTGAGATGTTCAGACGATACCACCCTAATGGCAGGAAGTGAGGAAGACCTAAAGAATCTCCTGATTGGATTGAAAGAAGAGAGTGCAAAAGCTGGCTTGAGACTCAATATCAAGAAAACCAAGATAATGGCAACAGGCCCAATCAGTTCCTGGAAAATAGATGGGGAAGAAGTAGAAGCAGTGACAGATTTTACATTCTTAGGATCAAAGATCACTGCAGATGGGGATTGCAGCCATGAAATAAAAAGGCGACTGATTCTTGGGAGACAAGCTATGAGAAACCTGGGGAACATAGTGAAAAGCAGAGACATCACCTTGAAAACAAAAATTAGAATAGTCAAAGCAATGGTATTCCCAGTGGTAATGTACGGATGTGAGAGCTGAACAATTAGGAAAGCTGAACGCAGAAGAATAGATGCCTTTGAAATGTGGTGTTGGAGGAGAGTTTTGAGGGTACCCTGGACAGCGAGGAGAACAAATAGGTCAATCTTAGAAGAAATCAAACCTGACTGCTCATTGGAAGGTCAAATAGTAAAGATGAGGCTAAAGTACTTTGGGCATCAAATGAGAAGGAAGGACTCACTTGAAGGCCGTGATGTTGGGAAAGGTGGAGGACAAAAGAAGAAGGGGGAGGCCAAAGATGAGATGGCTACATGGTATTGTAGACACAATGGGCACAGAACTGGGAGGACTGAGGGGGATGGTGGAGGACAGAGGCGCCTGGAGAACAATGGTCCATAGGGACGCAAAGGGTCGGAATCGACTGTGCGACTGAACAACAACAAGAAAAGTGGTTTCCAATATGGGGACCACACCCTGATAGGGGGGACGTCAATTCCCAGAAGCCTAAGTCAGTACTGGCTGTTAAGTGATTTCAGGAACTGACTTAGGCCTCTGGGAATTGAAGTCCAAAAACCAAAGATTGGGAAACACTGGTCTAGAACATTCTGAGGATGTTTGAGCAGGCATAGAATGAACCTACATATGTGAATCCATAGATGACCACTTGAGGAACTACAGTTGTAGGAAAGCATCCTGTATACGATATGGAGAAGGCTAAGGTGGCAAAAGACATCCTTGTTCAGTACCGTATTTTTGGACCTTAAGATTTCATTTCATTTTTCATTTCAAGTTTTATTTGTATCCCGCCTTTCTCGACCCAATGGGTGACTCAAGGTGGTTAACAACAAATAAAATACACAATGAAATACAAAAAGCAATACCAGCAGAATAATATAAAAATAAATACGATATAGATCATACAAAATGAAAACAGACTATTACAAGATACTAATACAAAATAATTCATACAAACAATATCAAATTATAAGCAATACAGCAGCAAAGTCTACAAAAGAGATAATGAATATATATCAATGCAAAAATACAACAATCAATACAATATAATACAATACAGTTCACTTTACAAAATATTAGTCTCCATGCAAAGAGGAACAACCCCTCCCCCCCAAAAAAAGATGCACTCCCCCAAAAAATAGTGTGTGTGTGGAGGAAATGAGGGTGTGTCTTATAGTCCAAATGCTGTCCAGCAAGGCTGTTGCCCTGGCTGGCCAAAGACCTCCACCGCCACCCCACAGCTGTTCTGGGCCAGGGAAGAAAGGAGGGGGGGGGAGAAACCATATAATGGTCATTACCACAGGTTGCCACAAGAGGGCAAAAATTGCAATTTCCCATCTAAATGCATTGGAGATCAATCAGCTTTTCTGTTTGTATTTTCCCAATGCATTTAAGTGGGAAACCAAACCTGTGAATAAAAAGGGTTTCATTTACCTTTCTTGTTCCTGCTCCATGTTTCCCTGCTACATGTGTGGTCAAAATGGAGGGGGAAAGCAATGCTTCCTGGTTGCAGGGAGAACAAGAGGCTAGCCTAGAGCATCACTTCCTGCATTAGTGCAGTTGGCCTGCCCGCCCATTTCCCCTGCAGCACCACCACTGGTTGGTGGTGAAAGTACAGGTTCAGAATTTTTTCCCCTTGTTTTTCTGCTCTAAAAACTGGTGCGACTTATGGTCCATAAAATGTTTATTTTTAAGGAGCTTTAAAATACTTTTTTTAAAAAAAGTTAAACTGTATAGGAGAATATATTTTATTGAGAAAAAATATAGGTGCAATACTTTTTGAAAACTTTAGAGAACAGAAAAAGAAGAACGATGAATGTGTCCTGGAGAAATGCCGCAGGCATAGAAAGTCAGGGAAGAATTTAAAAGAATAGAAAGTCGTAGACATAAGAGGAAGAGAGCAAAGACAATGTGTCGTCTGAAACATGAAGTAAAAAATTGGATTGAAAAATGAGGAAAGCTCAAATTTATAAGAATACCTGCAGTCAAACCCTACTTAAGAGTAAACGGCATTGAATCCAGTAAGGATATGTAAGAGTGCACTGTCAAACATGGTGTAAATGGTGTACCACAGAAATTTCCTTCTTCTGTGGCTAACTTTTCTTAACCAGCATTCTTAATTTCTTTTTCTTATGTCCCATCTTCCTGCACAACTCCTTTGAAATCTCCTGTTTCCCTGTGATTTCCCTAACCAATCTCCAGCATAGGATAGAACAAAAATCTTTCTCTCAAGACATGTAAGGCACATTAAGAAGAATGTGATTACAAAAGGGAGCAAGAGCCACAACATGGACTGCATAATTTTATTATATAGACCAGACCAATGTGAGCAGGAGAAAATTTTCATACAGTCAGAGTACTACAGATGAAAAAATATTAGAGACATTTCTGTGGCAAAACAGGAAAAGGGAAGTATAAACCTGAGCTTTGCTGCTTGAGATAAAAGTAACAAGAGGTGACAAGAGAATCAACCCTCTGGGAAGGCTGGATGATACTGAAACACTACATGCATTCAAGAGAGAGTGGCATAATGTTTAATACTGAGTAAGAAAAAACAGAAAATGAATGTTTCCCTGCCTAAACAATCAGCCATCTGATCCCTGTTGAACTTCAGGCAGCACTGAGGTATCAAGATAGATGTAACTGAATGACAGTCAAAAGTGTAGTAATGAGGAATAGAAAAAAAGTTGTAGGCAAAAGTTAGTCTTGAGAGGTGCCATCATAAACATTCAACAATACAGGAAGCTAGAAGAGTGGATACATTTTCAGTGTATCAAAAGAGCAAGAGTAATGGATGTCAGTAACTCTCACAAGCTTGATTAGGAGTGTCCAAACTTTTTGGGCTGCAGGCCGATCATGTAGTTCAGGGAGCCGGTAACTATGGCCCATGTGCCGGATGCAGCCCCTTGATGCCAGTTCATCGTGCCTGTATGAGTGTGGTTTACTTCCACTTCCAAGAGCGATGAGGGCTTTGCAGGCTGGATGAATTGGCATCAGGGGCCGCATCCGGCTCCCGGGCTGTAGTTTGGGTATCCCTCAGCTAGATAATAGAAAAAGTAAACCATTAGCAAATGGTCAAAGAACAAGCAAATATTTTAAAAAACCACAAAGTTGATAGAAAACTCTCAAAATAAGTAAAATAGTCAAATGCATATGAGAAAATTTAAAGTAACATCAATATCTACAACACTTGTAAAGCCTCAATTGTTTTCTGGAGAAAGAAGAAATAATCAAAACAGTGTTAACTGTTGTTTCTAGAATGAAGCCAAAAATCAGATTGAAAACTGTAAATAAGTGGTTAGAGATGTTCAGAATTAATAATCCAGCAGTAAATTGTAACTAGAGTAGGCCCATTAATCAGTAGGGATTTGGTGGAGCAACTCTCAAGTTCTACTGATTCAGTGGGCTTACGCTACTTGTGACCTACTCCTAGATTCAGCCATTCGATAGGAAAAAAGTTGAAGGGGGAGAAACCATGCTAGCAAAAGGAAGCAAATGTGTTGAAGATTTCTTTTTTCTAAGTGGTCTACATGTTAATCACATACAAATGAAAGCAAAATTAACATTGGGGTAATATAAATCAGCAGGTTATCCTGCTATGGTAATAGAGTAGACCATACTGCCAGCAACTCAACACTGAGTATCAGGTGGCAGTTAACTAACTTGACCACCCTGAGGACTTGGCTGCTGAAGTCCACAGGGAAGGGTGATGGTCCTCAAGTGGATTACATCCTACTTGAATCCATCTTGATGGAGGGCAGCAGCTTCATCAATACTGACCTGAGGCTGATGAGGACTTTGTGTGCCAAAAGGGCTAAGGATCAGAAAATGACTTGCGGAACTAGATCAGTGGTACCTTGGTCATGCTGCAATGCAGAAGGCAGATGAAAGGCCACTGCATTATATTCTCAGGACAGACTTAATGGCTGATCGCCAAGATGAATGCCTATATTCAAATTCAGATACGGCAAGAGAAGAATTGGCTGAAATAATCTAATTCACATTATGTTGTTTATCATTTTAATAGATTTGGGTCACGGAAATATGAGAAAATGACTTTCAGATAGAATTTGTTATAACATCCATTGTCTTTTAAAAATAAAAGTATTGTTTGTGTACAATAATACTTGTGTTCATGGAATGGGAGTTACACGTTGACTTCATTTAAATTGTTGGATGCACACCCCAGGCTTTGTATACAAATGTGTTGATAAAAAAGAAAAGGGAAAGAAGCTAGAAATGCAAGCTGCCCATTGTCTGTTACTCTATGTGTATGACATAGAGATACTGTACCCTACAATTTCCTTTAGCTATGGTGGTGCAGTGATATGATTTGACCTCTAGTTAATTGCAATCTTCTTGTTTGGTACTGTGAGTTTTGAACTGATATAGTTAGGAGGCTAATCCCAATCTGCAGCTCTACAACCATTTAAAATTTTATACTATCCATATAATCTTCCTTTTTATCCTTTTTAGTGGGACCAAGAGGTATAGAATGCAGCATAGAGTCTTACAGTAGTGTACAAAACACACAGTTGTAAGATTCTGCTTGTCATTCAAACATCCTAAATCTATACCTATAAAATGGTGCGTTAACCGTTGGAATGTGACAAAGGATGTTTAGCCAGGCCCCACTGGCCCTGTCCAAGCCTCCGTGCACTCACCCGAACGGGGTTCGCAGGTAACTGTTGGGTTGAAATTTGCGCCAGTGGGGCAGGAGCCCCCCGGATGCAAACAAAAAAGGGAACTTCAATTCCCAATGTTCCTTGCGCCACGCCGCACCAGAGCCAATGAGGCTGAGCGGCGCGAGCAAAAGGAACGTTCGGAAACGTGCCGCGGCCAATCAAAAATAAGCGGCAGAAAAAAACCCCACTGCACTAACCAAAATCACGCACGCCAAACTACAAGCCCCAGCGTCCTGCGTGCCATGAGCGCGCAGAACGCTGAGGCAGCCGGCACACGGAAAATAAAAGTACCCCCCCCCCCGCCGCCACTTCCCTTTCCGCGGGCCAGGCATCGAGCCTGGCCTGTGGAAAAAAAGAACCCCCCCGCCCTTTCCTTTCCACGGGCCAGGAAAAACCATTTTAAAGAGCCCAGCACTGAGGAAGCCGGCACACAAAAAATATAAATAAACAACACACTGGGAGCGCAAGTCCGCTGCAGGCAGACGCAGCGCCTCAAAGCCACAAATTCACAAAACCTTTCAACACCATTTAAAACAGCCTGTCACCATTTGTTCAAGAAAAAAAACCCAAACCCTTTACTATCCAACACAATTTTAAAAAGCCAGGCACTGCCAGGCAAAATATGCTAGTTTTCTTGATAAATATTACATGTATGTTTTATAAAGCAAAGATAGCGGTTTTCAGATACTAATAAAAATATTCCAGAAGGTGTTTGGAGTGTACCTTCTTTAGCCCTCTGGGCTAAAAAAAAGTGGCAGTCACCCAGTAGGTCTGATTCCTCGTCAAGCAAAGCAGAGTATTCATTCCCATAAGGGCAGTTAATACAAGCAAAAAGCTGAAGAAACAGAAAGCTGTCATTAAATGCAGATGTATGTTATTAATATTCCCTGGAGGAATTGGACTGAAAACCCCTAAGATGTAGAAAAGACTGATCTTGATGTGCTTTACTGTAAGATTATTTTCACCTTCCTTTACATTTAAATCAGGTTGAAATGCTTAACATTTAGATTGAGTTCTTTTAATATATTTTGTATAATGTCTATATTGTTTTATATTTTGTATAACATCTAGTAGATATTAGAGACTTTAAAATAAACCAAATATACAATCTATTATTAACTCTTTGTAGCACAGGGATTCCTAACCTATAGCTGACCCATGGCACCATTTCATGTAGCCCGCCGCTGCTCCCGCTGCACCCAGAAGTGGAAGCAGACATGCTTACATCAGCCATAAAACATGCCTGCACATGTGTACAAATGGTAGAGGAATCTGAAAGGATTTTTAAAAGAGGATTAAATGAGTAAAGAACATCAGCAGAATACTCTTAATAAAATCCTTGCATGAAACAATCCTCCCTGACACTGCCTATCTATCTTTCTGTTGTTTGTGTACATGATTTCATGACCAGTCTATTATTAGATAATGAAGGGACAGCCTACTTAGATAGGTATTTATGCAACAGGATATTTGAGATCATGTGAACCAGAGGGGTTGTGGGCTGTATGTTTAACTTAGTTATGCTTCATTAGGTTTGAGTATAGACTCAAGTTTTAAATCTAACCTAGCATATAGTAGATGGTTTTGAAAAACAAAACAAAATAAAATAACTGAATCAGCATTTCTCAATCTTAAAGCAGCATATGATATTGTATACTGGACTACCTAAAAAGTTATTGCTCTACATCAAAACTGAATATTCTTTGTTGAAGTTCAAATAAAGCACATTTGCTGGAGGAATCAAAGGGAAAGTCTCTCACAGGGTAGCATCATTACTTTTTAATATTTACACAAATTATCAACCAATGTTCTCATACTCTAGGAAGGTCCATCTGTGCTGATGACCATGTCTTGATAATCCAGGTGATTTTTTTAGCTCTTTGAGCACCAGTTAGCCTTTGGCTTAGAAAATCTATTTAAAAACACATATCTGTGGCTTCCGAATCGGACTTTATCCGAGGTACCACTGTACCTATTAAACTCTAAATATCAATCCAGAAGAGACTAGGCTAAACCTGTGGAAAGGAAAAGCAACACACTTTGACTGTATATGGGTGTCTCCCACCAGGTCAAGATTCTGACTGGACCATTTGAAAACCATTTAATAGACTTTGAAGTGAAGTTCAAAGAATAATCAAATAGAATAGTTAGAAGATCAAATAATAATCAAATATAATAGCTGAGATTAAACAAAAAAATGTTGTGGCACTTTAAAGACTAACTCCTGTATTTAAATGTGAATTTTCATTGACCAAGTCTACTTCATTTGGTCCACGAAAGCTCACTTTTAGATACAGGAGTTAGTCTTTAAGGTGCCACAACATTTATTTATTTATTTATTCTGCTTTTCTGTTTTTTTTTCCGATCTCAGATATGCTTGCACAGACTAACACGGCTACCACTTCAAAAATTTCAAATAGAATAGGTTTTCTTAGATGCATGGAAATATTTCTGTGAATATGGAGCAATTCAACCAATACAACAATTCAATCAAGATGCTGCCGCGGCCGTGTGGGTGGCTGATACCGCTGCCCTGGCTGTGCGGGCGGCCAAGGATGCCTCCGCCCCCCAGGACTCTTTCCACCTGGCCAGGGGGATAAAAGGGCCACCCAAGAGAGACAACGACCAAAGACGCTGCCCTGGCCATGCGGGTGGCTGATACCGCTGTCCCACCTGTGTGGGTGGCCAAGGACACCCCCCGGGACTCTTTCCAACTGGCTGGGGGATACGTCACCGCCTACCCGAACTTCCGAACTCTTGCTAGCTTTTCTCCTGCTGTTCTTTGTTATCTTGTTGTATTAATTTTGTAAGCCGCCCTGAGTCACCATGACATGGTGAGTGGGCGGCTATATAAATTTGATTTATAAATAAATAAATAAACAAACAAACATTTATATGCAAGCAATTTATGCCCCACCACCAATGCAAAAAAAATTAAATAATGACCAAGATAACTCTATTAAAGTAGTCTAATTTAATATTTTAATTTGTTTTGACTTTTACCTATGTTTCATTCCCATCCATAATTTTCAATTGTACAACACTCTGAGACAAAAAAAAGGAAAGAAAGATTGGTTTAGGTGCAGCACTATATGGCCAAATGTGGTTGGACAGGTGATTTTCTTAAATAATAGTATAAAGCATCATCAATCCAGAGGCAATTCTGAACACATAAGTCTGAGTTACAGTTGCCATGCTTCTACCTAGTGTCTCCAATCATTTAAGAGTTAATAACCCTATTCAGAAGTGGGAATATGTTTTGTTTTTATTCACCATCCTTTTGGATAAAACAGAATGAAGATGTGAAGGCTTGCCACAAGATGCAGCAAGGCTGGCACTGAATCATCTCCCTCTCTCTTCTTTAAAGTGGGAGGGAGAACTTTTAGAACACAGAAAGATGGAAGCTCCTCTTTTCCCTTCTTATTTTGGAGAGATAATGTTTTCGTTCCTATTTGTTCATGACAAAATAGGATAGTAAATAATCTCCAGTCTTTCTCAATACTGTTAAACCAGTCATTTGTTCACTCAAAAAAAAATCTTAGATTAGACTTTTAAGGAACATACAGAATGTTACGATTCGTCAGTAGTTTTAAAAGCTTAGTGAATCATGTATATGAGGCAATTAATAAAGTGAAACTCTTGATATGAGAGGCAGTATTGACATTACTGTTTCTTAGAAAGGTTTTGGTAAATGACACTGAATTTATAATATTATTTACACACATTATTGCTGAGTAACTAAGGGACTACAAGCAAAATATCAGTATCTTAGAATTTAAGATAACGAAAGTCTTGCTGATATAGTATATTTAAAAGGTCATAGGTAGTTTAATATTTTGGTCTGGAAGCAGTTCATACATAACTATAATATATTTTCTATTAGAGAAAGTATATTTTCAGCAAAGAAATTGTAAAAAATTTTCCTCCTATTTCTATTGCTGATCTTCACTGCTGGCAGTAAAAAAGGGTCAAAGTTTGGGAATAGAAAGGTAATTCTTCACATTATCTGTGTTGCCATGGCAGTTGGGTTTAAATTAACCAATGGAGTTATTAAGGAAGAGTCCTATAATGCTTACAAGTATAAGAAAATAGCCAATCTCACGATGGTCACACCACACCTGGGCGCAACCCCACTCTACCTGCATCCCAAGCTGGCCTCGCTTTTGCCCCGTCCTACCAGGCTTGCATCAGAATGTTTCAGGGATGAGAAGAGGAGGCTCAGAGAAACCACCTGTTGATTGGGATAAGCGGCGGTTTGTTCCTTTTAACTCAGACCTCACTCAAAACGGCAGGCAACAAGAAAAATACTCCCACAATTTGCCTGAGAAAATCATCTGCAGTCTGAGCCAAGCTCCTTTGATCTCCTCACCCTGAGTTGAGCTCACAAGGTTTTGCTGTGGGAAAAGTAGCAAGTTCCTTCAATCCAGTAGCGAATTTATCTTGATGCTCTAAACCAATTTCTGTCCTGGTTCACAAAACAAAGACTTCTTGTTGTCTTTCCATATTTATTGTAGAAGTGATGAAAATCCAATTATAATCCATTTAAGAAAGCAAACAGACTAATAAAATAGCTGTTAATCTAAAAACACTTTCACTAAGAAAATAAATACCCATCTGTGGATTCCTAACTAACACTAAGCTAACTTAAACTTAAACTATTTAAAATAAGAAAAAGCGCTCAATTTCTAAGTTTCTCCTGAACCCATCTCGCTCCGAGACTGACTCCAGCCTTTGACGAAATATCGGTTAATAGTCTAGCCTGGCGAGGTTTCTTCTATCTCCCAGCCTGTGGCCCTCCTTGGCCCCACCTCAGGTCAAAGAATTTTTCCAAGTCCCATCCTGGTTCCATTTGAAGTTCTTTCGGCGAAGTCTTTGCCTCCTTTGATGATGTGGTCCTTAACTAATCAAAACCTGGGGTTTTTAAACACAATCCCCCCCCCTTAGGAATGTGAAGCATCCCAAGGTGATATCCTTATTTCTGATCTTCCCATGTCCTTGGGCCAGATCAGCTGATAAGACTTTATCAGTCCAAGATCTCTCAAGGTCAGAGCAAGTTGGCATGGTGCCCAACTCTCTTCCTGGGTACCCCTCCCAACTGGTTGGCAGGGTCAATGACCGGCCTATTAAAAGTCATTGAAATCTGGAAGCAAAAGTTCACTCTCGGTCAAGTGAAAGTTTGAGAATTCCCCTGTCTCTCTCTCTCAGGTGTTTGCTGTCCACTAAGGGCACTAATCCTAGTGATGCCATGTCTCAGGGATTTTTTAGGAATGCACTCTGAAATGTTACACTTCAAACAAGAAATAAGCTTGTTTCTTAACTTTTTAAAACAATGAAAAGTAACTAAAATAAAGTAACTTTTCCAAGTTCATGACAGTCAACATGAGGAATTAGTAAGAAATGTTTTGGAGAAGACAATGAAATCAGATGCAAAGGAATCCTTCAATATTTAAATGTTCTGAGAAGCTAATATATTTTGCAAAAGTGGAAAAGAAAATGTGAATAAAGGAGGTGAATAGAGGTATAGGATTAAATAATTTTGTTTGAATCAAGTGAGGTGTTTAGAGCAGTCAGGGTGCTATGCCTACAAGTCCCAGCTTTATCTCTGACTTGTAGTACAGTACTATAAGTAGGGGTACCACTGTTCAAAACAATGGGAACTTCCACTAGTGCAGTGGGAAGTGAATACTGTATACCAGTGGTTACCAACATGGTGCCCATGCCCCATACGGGGACTTCATTGGCTGATCAGTGCTTTGGGAATTGACTTAGGCTTCTGGGAATTGAAGTCCAAAAACCAAAGGTTGGAAAACACTGGTATACACACTTTAGACAAAGGGCTTTTGTGAGTAGCAGAAAACGATAATTACTGTTATATCTGGGAAATGATTTAAGGAGCATACATTTGTGAGCTTTCTTGATAAATCAGTTTTGGTGATGAGAGATATTTGGTCTTTGCCAGCCTGTAACATTTTTAATTTGTACGTATAATATGCTCAAAAGTTCTAAACTTCGGTTTACACGTCTGTTTATGGTTTTATATATGGATTGAACAATTTAATGCTTCATATTTAATACACCTGTTCTCTTACAGATAACTGGAATCCATATTCCCACCCATACAAGAAAATGGATTTTGGGAAATGGGAGTTGTTCATCCCTCCTGGACCAGATGGATTTTGTCCTGTTCCTCACGGATCAAAACTAAAGGTGCTAGTTTCAAAACCACTACTTTTGTTCTCTATTCAGTCATTCAAAGTTGAAACTAAAGTTTTTGTGGTGTTCTGTGATGTGCCAATTTATATTTTAAAGTTCAAAGGTGACTTGCAGAATCTTCTCTTCACATACATGTCTTCCTGACATAATAATATAAAACAAAGGCTTCATGACTCTGCAGTGAACAAAAAGGATTATGATGAATAAGGAAGGTGACTTTATTGAAAATCTAAAATGACTGAATATAAATAGGGGATTAATGAACATTAAGGGAAATCTAGGAAGATAGTATGTGGATTGTGTTAGGCAGATCAGGACTGGTGAGGAGTGCAAGTTATGTGTCAGACAATAGTAGTGAAAATCCAGTAATGAGCACTGTTTTGATGCAATCCTGAAAATAAAGAGAACTTGCAGAAGGGAATTTTCCTGCCCAATCAATCTTGTCTCTAGTGTCAAATGTCTCTAATTTTTGTACTTTTGGATATTGTTTGCTGGGGAACATGAATGAGAGCATGGGGACATGAATGGGTTATTGTATTTCCTGCTTCGGTTTCCTATAGGCTTGGACATTTTGGGAACAATATGCTGAACTTAATAGGCTTTTGGTATAATTCAGTACGGCTATTCTTGTGTTCTGGTAAGAATTTCTGATGTGATATGAATTGCAGCAATTGTCATGGTTATGTGTTTCAAAATGATCCTCAAATGCAAGAATATATAGCACAATATGCTCCTGTGTGAAACAGTTCTTTGGTGAAAAGAAGACGTCTTTGACATTAGGAAGGGCATGTTTTGAATACTGTTACTTTTAAGAGATCTTTCATACCTCTCATGTGATAGGAATGCTTTGATGTACTCCCATTTAGTATCATTTAAGAAGATGCAATCTATATGAACCATACACACTTAGTGTCTTACAAAATATGCACACACTAATATTTAGTAATTTTGAGTTGTATTCTATCATTATTGGTTCAACCAAACATTGGTTTTGGGAATAATTGGGGAAAGCCAATACCTCTCATTTCATCATCAAGAAAGACAGCATATGAAATTACAGTTACAGAAAGTGTTGTCCAATTTCCTATTAATATACATTCACTGGTTTAAGTCAAATGACATAAATCTTGGGGGTGGGGTGGGGGATGGGGGGTACATTGGCAATTGTTAAGGATGTCAATGCTTGTACTTTTAATTGCTTATCTGGTTATGCAGTTAGTGTGTGTCAGGAATAAAACTGTTAGCTCCTTACGTTTCCATTTCACCATTGAGATATATGCAATTGACCTGTGTTAGTGTATGTAAATACTATTATTCTGGCTCATATTCTTTTGCTCCTTTCTTGCATGGTAAGCTTTATAATGTTTTCTTGCTGCAAAAATTGTGATTTGTAGTCTTTTGTAGAAGGGACAGAAATGATAGCCTTCCCAACACATTTAGAACATACCTGTCAAGTATCCCATATTGGCCGGGATTTTTACGTATTTCACCCTAACTTCCCGCCGCCCTCCTGATTTTTTTCACCCCCTAAATATCCCGTATTTTAAATAATTAATTTATTTTTTACTTTTTTATGGCACCGGGACAAACCACAGTCTGTCCCCACGTGAACTGCTGCCGCAACCACCACTTTGTGCGAATGAGCGTGCATGGAGCTCTGGGGTGGGGCTGGTTGTGTGCTCAAGGCAGCCCTGCCTACTTTCCCCCTCCTTCTTCTATTGCCCAATCGGATTTTCAGATGCGACGAGCATCAGTGCAGTAGCTCCCCACCCCTTTTCACCTGCCTGCCTGCAAGGACAAGTTTTGCAAGACTCGGGAGCTGGCTCAGTTCCTGCTTGGAGTGGGATCGTGCACGCTGAGAGAAAGCCGGGGAGGCAGCATCAAGGGGCCCCTTGCAGCAAGAGAAGCACGGGGGGGGGGGCAGAAAAGAAGAAAGAAAAAGACTAGAGCAGCCCAAGCCTTCATTTTGGGGGCTCAAGGAGAGTCCCAATTTAAAATCTTCTTTTTTCCCCTCTCTCCTTCCCTCTTTCTTTTCCCTTCCTTCTTTTTCTTTCTTTCCTTTCTTCTCTCAATCTTTCCCTCCTACTTTCTCTTTCCTTCCTTCCTTCCTTCTCTCTTCTCTGTCTTTCCTTCCTTCTTTCGCTTCTCAATCTTTCCCTCCTTTCTCTTTTCTTCCTTTCTTCCTTCTCTCTCTTTCCTTCCTTCTTTTTCTTTCTTCTCTCTCCATTCCTTCTCTCTTTCCTTCCTTCCCCTTCTCCTTCCCTCTCTTTTTCCTTCCTTCTTTCCTTTTCATTCTTTTTCTTCTCTCTTTCCTTCCTCCTTTCTCTCTCTTTCCTTCTTTCTCTCTTTTCTTCCTTCTCTCTCCTTCCTTTTCTGTGTTTCTTCTCTCCTTCCTTCTCTCTTCTTTCTTTCCCCCTCTCCTTACCTCTCTCTTTTCCTGCCTTCTTTTTATTTTCTTTCTTTTCTCTCTTTCCTTCCTTTCTCTCTTTCTCTTTCCCTCCTCTCTTTTCCCTGCCTTCTTTTCCTTTCTTTTCTTCTCCCTCTCTTTCCTTCCTCTCTCCCTCTCTCTCCTTCCTTTCTCCCTCTCTCTCTTTCCTTTCTTCCTCTCTTCCCTACCTTTTTTCTTTCCTTTCTTCCTTCTATCTCTCTTTCCTTTCTCCCTCCCTTCTCTCTCTATTTCCTTCCTTCCTCCTTCCCTCGCTTGCTCCTTGCTCTTTTCCTCTGGTTGGGAGCCGGCTGCTGCTGTCCCCCCCTCCCAGCTGCTGCCGTCCCCCCCCTCCCCAGGCGTTTGCTCCCTCCTTCCCTCCCTGTCCTTCAACGGGGAGGGAGTAAAACCAGCATGACTAGTTTAGGAGCCTCCAGGCAAGTCAGTCCCCTCCCTTCCTGACCACGCTGGCGGCCCTGCCGAGGGGAGGGCCTGGCCCATTCCTCCCCTGGAAAGCCAAGTTCAAACCCAGTCCATTTCCAAGCGCCCCAGAGTGACCTTGGGACAGCCTCAGTGTGCCCAAGCTAACCTACCCTGCAGGGTTGTTGTGAAGATAAAGAGGGGAGGATGAGAGCCAGGGCTTTATAGAGGAAAGCCAGGGTGTAACTAAAAGAAATGCTCAACTAAATAATCACTGGAAAAGACCCTCTTGCTAGGAAGAGGTGAAGTTAGGAGGAAAAGAGGAAGACCCGGCATGAGATGGAATGACTCCATCAACCTTGAGCCTGCAATTTCATGGCAGCCTTGAAAAAACATGCAATAAAGTCCATTGAAAGAGACAAAGACCCTTTCTAGGGTCTTCCAAGTCCAGATTTTTCAGAAGTGATTGTACCATCCCTTTCCTCTGGGACTGGGAAGCTTGACCCTAAAGCTACATAGGTTGTCTTAATTTGCCAGGTTTTCAGCTAAGCATCTTTCTGAACTCAAACAAAAGACACCAAATAGAGATGTAAAGCAAAGGGTCTGTGGTGGCTTAGTGGTTAAGATGCTGAACTTGGCGACTGTAAGGGTGGCAGTTTGAGACCTGAGTATTGGATAATGGAGTAAGCACCCATCTCTGTCCCAATTCCTGCCAACCTAGCAGTTTGAAAGCAAGAAATTGCAAGCAGATAAATAGGTATCGCTTTGGCAGGGAAGTTAACAGTGTTCTAGTCATGCCTGCCACATGACCATGGAAATGGCTGCAGATGCAGACAGCACTGGCTCTTTGGCTATAAACAGAGATGAGCTAATTCCTAGAGTCAGATATGACTGGCTATCAAGCAAGGGAGACCTTTACCTTTACAAACCTCTGGCAACTGATTCAGCAACATACTGGCAAGACCAACCCTATGCACTTTGCTGACTGAGGCAGAGCTACAAATGCTAAAAAACTAATTATTTCATGACACCCCAAATCTGCTACCATATCACTGCAGTTAATGGTAGGGCTGGCCCTCGACCCTGATATCCTCTCTCCTATGATGCCATGCCTTTTCAAGCACTGAAAATTCAAGATGTCGGTTGAACTAGACTTGATGATGTGGAGCAGGGGTTCTCAACCTTTTTAAGACAGGGGCTGGGTCACACTTCCTCAGACAGTTGGCGGGCCAGACTTGTGATTCAGCCACTGCCGCCAGAATTGGCCACGGACTGATTTACAGCTGTTGGAAATGTGTTTACAAAACCCAGTCGTATCTGACTCTAGGGTGCAGTGTTCATCTCTGATAGTCCACTCAGTCACATGGCCACCCCCAGCAAGTCACATGGCTACCCCCAGCAAGTCACATGCCCACCGAATTGGCCATGCCCACCGATTTGGCCACACCCACCAATTTGGCCACACCCACTGATTTGGCCATGCCCACAAAATTTCCCTTATTTTCAAAACCAAAACTTGACAGGTATGCTTTGGAAAGGTACAAACAGCAATAAGAAATCAAATGTCAGTGTTCTTCTAGAGGTATTATTTAACTCTCACTGATGTGAAAAACAGCTGCTTAATTCCACTTAACAGTTAATCTTGACTTTTTAGGATGGCTCATACAGAGTATATTTTTAAAAGCAGCAACATCTGTAAGAAGACTCTCAAAGAATAAGCTGCTGTAACTTGCTAGTGATTCTATGGAAGTGGGCTTTTTTGTTTCATAATCAGTGCTTCACTTTTTGTAGAAAAAAGAAGCAAGTGCAGTGTGTTATTGCAGGCGCACCCCCCCAATAACGGACACAGACAACATTGAAAGTGGATAACAGCATAGGGCCACATTTATTGATTCAATGCCCTAGTCCGAATTATAAATTTGTATTGGTAAAACGACCAATCATAATTCCTAAGGCAAGCAGGCCGAAGTAACACTGGTAAGGTACCACCCCAAAATTGCCAACGGCAATTGGTTACAATGTATCAATTTGTATCAATTTGTTTGTTGACAACAAACAAATTGTTGACCGTAGTCAATAACTAACTCATGACCCCACCCTCTGACACGTATCCGTGAAATCACAGGGGTGATGCATGCTGGTTAGCAATCGTCATCACCCCATCGCCTGATTCGTCGTTGACCGGACAACGTTTAACTAATTTATTCCTGTCTAGTGTTGTCCAGTCAATTGCGAACCTGCCGGATACTTGTGGGTCATACTGTTTACCTTACCAGTGCTACCCGCCAATGTGACCAAAGTCAACATTAGGAACACAGAAAGACCCCTATATCAAACCATAGCAACAGTGTGGGATGGGCAAAAAAACCAGGACCCGGAAGCCAATATGGGTCCCAGCCAAAAATTCCCACCCGGCCCCGAAGCGACCAAAATATCACACTGTTAACTAGGGAGGGGGTGGAGGGGAAAAGACTTCTCCGCTCCGTCGCTGAGGTAAAATGGCAGCTCGGCTGCCTCGTGGCCACCCCTTTTATAAGGGAGCTGGCCACGCCCCTAACTACCCGGATTCTCTGTCCTGTGGGGGGGGGCCCGCAAAGGGCGCGGCGGCCATTTTGGCGCCGCGCTTGCATTGCAGGCGCACCCCCCCAATAACGGACACAGACAACATTGAAAGTGGATAACAGCATAGGGCCACATTTATTGATTCAATGCCCTAGTCCGAATTATAAATTTGTATTGGTAAAACGACCAATCATAATTCCTAAGGCAAGCAGGCCGAAGTAACACTGGTAAGGTACCACCCCAAAATTGCCAACGGCAATTGGTTACAATGTATCAATTTGTATCAATTTGTTTGTTGACAACAAACAAATTGTTGACCGTAGTCAATAACTAACTCATGACCCCACCCTCTGACACGTATCCGTGAAATCACAGGGGTGATGCATGCTGGTTAGCAATCGTCATCACCCCATCGCCTGATTCGTCGTTGACCGGACAACGTTTAACTAATTTATTCCTGTCTAGTGTTGTCCAGTCAATTGCGAACCTGCCGGATACTTGTGGGTCATACTGTTTACCTTACCAGTGCTACCCGCCACACGGAGGGGCTTCAAAGAAGACCTGACGCCCCCACCCAGACCGTCAGCTCGGTCAACAGGCCTGCTCGCCAATCACCTAACAGGAGGTCCATACCTCCTCGCGACAGATGGACCCCATCCCCTGCGTACAAGTCATAATATTGTAGACTGATATCGGGGTGATGACAGACCCGTCCCCAAGCCCTGTCAGCAAGAAACCGCGCCACCGCCCCTTTGACCGTGCGCCTAGCGCGGTCAAGGGCCAGGAGGTGAACGCCCCCCCTCTATAGAAAGGCGCGGGATAATGTCCACCAAACTAGGGTTGTGGCAGGCCAGACATAATGCAAGTAGGCGAGGTCCTCGCAAATCGCATGCTTGAGCGATAAGCCGGTGACCTGGCCCAAATCATTGCCCCCAAGGTAGATGATGAGAATGTCAGGCGGGTCAGCACTCAGGCCAGAAAAGGGAAAGGCCGCAGCCCCCGCCATAACATCCCAGGCTTACCATGCCATGCGAGACTGGCGTGTTCACCCAGTCCCAGTCGGGGTCCACTCTGTCGCCGCAGCGTAACGCGCTGCCCTGTGCACATAGCTGTGGCCCACCAGCCATACTGTCACCGGTGTAATACGACACCCAGGGTCTGTGAGAAAATTGAGAAAAAAGGCGGTAAGGTGACTGGATTGGTACTCATGGCAGGAGTGGGCGCACATAAAACTGAAAACATTGCGAGCCCCACCTTCCCATGCTGCGTATGTCAGCCCCAGAGTACCCAAAAGCAGCTGCTGTAGCGGCTGCACCAATACGGAATGAATGTGTGCCATAACGGGCACCTGGTAGGCCCACCCTGGTGAGGGCTCTGGCTGTCACCTTCCAAAACTGAAATTTAGTAAGGGGAGACCCATCTTGGTGACAGAAAAACGGGCCGTGGTGCCTGCCACGCAGTGCCAGGAATTCCTGTAGGGCACCAACCGGACAGATGTCTGCCAAAGAACACCGTAGCAGTCTTACACCACTGCCTGCGCCATGCTGATCTGTCTTAGAGGAGCGTATCCTCAACTGGGCCCAGTCTTTGGCAATATAGACATCCTCGAGTTCCAGTGCCCTACACTTGCATCCGCCTTATACAGCATCTCAAGCTCGCTGTCGCGGAGCGCTCCAAAAAGGCCACCGTTGTAGCCGCATGAAGTGGGCTGCCTCATTTCCAAAACAGAGGCCAGGCCAGCCCCGGGCCAATTGGGTAAAAACCCTGGGAAAATCTTGCATCCGCCTTACTCAGCATCTCAAGCTCGCCGATGCGGAGGGCTCCAAAAAGGCCACCGTTGTAGCCGCATAAAGTGGGCTGCCTCATTTCTTAAAACTGAGGCCAGGCCAGCCCCGGGCCACCTGGGTAAAAACCCTGGGAAACTCTTGCATCCGCCTTACTCAGCATCTCAAGCTCGCCGACGCGGAGGACTCCAAAAAGGCCACCGTTGTAGCCGCATGAAGTGGGCTGCCTCATCTATCAAAACAGAGGCCAGGCCAGCCCCGGGCCAACTGGGTCAAAAACCCCCTGGGTAAATGAGGTGGCGGTCGTCCGGGAAACGCCCGGGCACGCGCACCCACCCCTCCCAACATGTCTCACCCGGAAGTCATTGGTGCTGTCCACACGACCTCCCACCTTGGCCATAAAAGCCAACCCGACAGCTGAGATGCTATGGTGCGTGGTGCAAGGCCCTGGGGATACAGGTAAATCGTGAACCGCAGAACATGGGCTACTGGAAAAGGCCAGGTTCCTGGCAGTCAGAATCGGGTACATAATACTCTAAAGGAACTAAATGCGTGGTGATACGCCTTACTCATGCATGGCGCTAGTGACAGGCCAATCGCCCGGTTCACCTCTCCTTGCCAACGGTCCATCTCACATCCGGGAGTGGCGAGGGAAATTCCTCCGCATCCGGGGGCCGAGGCACGGAACCGGGAGATCTGCAGGCGGGACAAAGCAGCAGCAATATCATTATCAACCCTTGGGACATGCCTGGCCCTGAAGGGAACGTTGAGGCACAGGTTGCATAACACAAACCAACTAACTAGCTCCATAACCCCGGGCGATTTGGAATCCTGTGCAGTGACGATGCGGAACAGCCGCGTTGCCATGCCCAAGTTGCACAACCGAGTTGGCCCACCTATTGCCCCATAGCATCAAAGCACCCAGGATAGGGAAACATTCCAGATACGTGAGACCATGCAGGCAACCCTTTGCCTGCCCAGGATGGTGGCCACCCACCATAGGCCCACTTCCAATTGAAGTACATCCCAGAAACCCAGGAATCATGAGGCATCGGACCGCATCTGAAAGCAAGGGGGAGCCAGGAAATCAGACCCCAAAATGACACCCCGTTGAACTACCTCTGGATCTATGGCCAGACAAGCACGTCTGCCCCGATACCCTGGGTAAATCTGAGCCTGTGATGGGGCCTGGATAATCCCGCCATGGCGTCGCGCCAGCGCAGAGCAAATGCCCTGCCCGGTGCGACGACCCTGCCAGCGAAACTGGGGTGATCATGTAGCACCAGAAGTTACCTCAGTGATGCCATGCGCCCGGCCAGCAAGACCGAGACAAGGGCCACTAGCCTGGACACCTTATCCTGCTGCAACCTAGAATCCTGCGCTATCGTGTTACTCTCCACCCCAGGAATACTAGCTGTGGAGATGGGCCCTCGGTCTTTTCGGGCGCTAAAGGGACACCAAGTTCCTCCATTAGCGTCTGAAATGTGATGAGGAGACGTGGGTACGTGTTCCAGCCCCGTTCAGCCCCGAATAAAACCATCCAGGGAATGGGCTACAGACCGGGACCCTGACCTGCGGACAAAAGCGCCATCTAGGAAAATGGTGAAACGCTCAAATACCGAGCCCCAAAGGAATAGCCAAAAGGCATGGCATCATTGAACAATATGCTCCCCAGGACGGGGGTGCGGGACAATGCCAACGACCCTGCCCGCATAGACCCTTTCGTCAAAGCTGGCAGCAGCCACCTCCTCCCTCCCCTTAAGGGATAAAAGATTGGGGGCATCCTGAGGGGACCTATTACCCATGAAAGGGATCCGGAACCCCTGCCTAGAACCCTGAAGGATACCCGCATCCTCACCCTTCAGGCACCATGTGAGCCAACGCTCCAACATGTCCACCTTAAATGGGGAGGGAGCCCTTCGGTGAACTAGATCCATCTGCGGCAGTCTTGCAAGCCCCCTGTCTGCCCCACCCTCTGCCCCGCATCCTTCTAGGCCTGGGACAGGCAGAGGCCGCATGGGGCCCAACACAGGTGGGACACTCCAATCTGTATTTGCAAGTCTTCCCCTTAGAGGAGCCATTGGACAAAAAGTCCAGCACAGCCGGCGGGCTGGAACCCCCCGCCCCGCCCCCTGGCAGGTGACCTGTGCTGGGGCCGCCCGCTGAACCGCATGCCCACAATGGTATATCTCCCCGGGTGCAGGGCGCGTGGGCGTCACGTACAAAAGCCACAGCCACTGGCCTGGCTCATCCTGCCTAATCTCGGGGTGCGGGGAAATCCGCCTACGGCATCCCTCGTCACAAGCCAACCACGCTGGGCCCGAAAAGTAAATCATCGCCCGGTAGGCGTTGTCCAAATACTGGACCATCGGAGTTGCCAAATCCGGCCATGCCCTAAGGTACACCGCCATGCATACGATGCAGGCTGGCAACCATTTGGCCCACATACTTGGTGGCTTGCGACAACGTGCCTGCCACTATCCTTCTCATTCTGCCCCTCCCTCTCTCCTTGGTGGACACACTGTTTAGGAATGAGAAGATATCCACGTACTCCCCCCGCCAAATTTACTCTCTGGCGGCCTGTGCCAAGTGGTCACTCATCGGTAAGGAATAGGGGCTTGGACCAACCCGGCCACCCAAAACATTCCCCTAAGGGTAGGGAACACCCCCCACCACGGGGCCCTGGGTGTTAGCTGTCATCGCCGGGTGAGGCGTCAGCGGGTGCACCGCCGCACCACCCGCGCGAGGCCAAAGCGATTGGAAAGCCCCCCCCCATATTGGGAATGTGTGTGGATGTACTCGCTTACACCGTATACTCACATGCTGCACCCCCGCGGGCCGCCCCCACCGGGGGTTCCGGCCCACTGGGGGCGTCGGAGCTCACGACCGACGTAGAGCTCATCCCCGGAGAACCTGCACCTGGCTGCTGGCAGGGGAGCTGCGAGGCAGTGGCCGAAACCGCGCCACGCGCCTGCAGCAGCTCAACCCTCCCTGTCGGCTGTTGTCCTCCTGAAGACAGCGCCTCAAAAGGAACCCCAAAGGAGGGGGGGCCCCCGCCTGACTTCCACGTTAACCTGGGGCGAAGGGCCGGCTGGCCCGCCTGGTCCATGCGTGGGTACAGGCCCCTGTACCCAGGACCCGAAAGCAGGTGGAGGAGCGGTGTCCACCGCTCGCGGGCCGCGGGCCGGAACCCCTTCCGCGCCCGCACTCTGGTTGCCCACTCCGGGCGAAGGGGCAATAGACCCCATTCCGCCGGCCCCGGCAGGGGCTAGCAAAGGCGGCAGCTGAGGAGGCAGCACCGCGGTCCTCCGACCTGGGTTGCGCCTCCTAACCGCGCGAGCTGCACTCGGAGCTGCCTTCTTCTTCGAAGGCATTTCCACCGAAGCAAAGGGAAGCCGGCAAGGCAGAATCGCTACCCAAAAGGCTTCCCGGTAGGCTCAAGAGCGACGGAGACACAGGGGAAAAGACTTCTCCGCTCCGTCGCTGAGGTAAAATGGCAGCTCGGCTGCCTCGTGGCCACCCCTTTTATAAGGGAGCTGGCCACGCCCCTAACTACCCGGATTCTCTGTCCTGTGGGGGGGGGCCCGCAAAGGGCGCGGCGGCCATTTTGGCGCCGCGCTTGCAATATTTGTTTATTACCAGCAAACACAATGCCATGAAAATGTGCAAGCTTTCCAGAGGTCTAACCATGAGGTCTATGGTTTAAATCAGTTACAGGTAATAATGGTTTATAAAGTAAATTATTTTATTTTAATTTGTGGACGTCTAGTATGTTTTGCCCTGCAGTTATTTGTAGAGAACAAATGTAACAAATAAAGTTTTTCTAGCTGTCATGGTGAATACCCAGTGGAGTGGAATGACAGATTAGGATTTAGGAGTTCTGGGTTCAACTCCCCACTCAGCCATGGAAATTCACAGGGAGAGTGGAACTGATAATATCAATTCTTAAATAATTCACTTATCTTTAAAGACCTGTTAGGGTCACTGTAAATTGTCCATTGTTAATATGCTATGCTACGTTCTGGATTGAAGCCAAATTTTCAGCACAACATGATGCCATTGTTATCCGAGCAACTGTCCTTGAAGCAGTGGTGTGTGAATTTCCTCCTCCTTCTTTCATCTGTCTGCCTGCACCTGCCTGATCTGGCCATGTCTCTCCCCTTCAATATACTGTCACTTTGTTTAAATATTTTGTTTTCTAGCATGTACTTCTGCTGATGGGTGTCCATAGAAATTTGACATGGGCTTCTGCCTTTCAGTGATGTTTTATAACTATACCCACCAGGTGGAGTAATTAGAAATAATCCTTTATGATAACATAAACTTTCTTTCCCTTACCGTTTGTGTTTTGTTGCATCCTTCATTATTTTCTCTTTGCTCCTCAGCTTATAGTAAACTATGAGAAGCAAAAACAAAGATTAGGCACGCTTGCCTGGCACTTTGGTTTTCTTTTTAATACCTTGCTTAGTAGAACAGCAACCTAGCTTTCTCCTACGTGACCTTCCAAGCTGCAGTTTGAAAACTGCTTTCATTTGTAAGAGCTTTCCTCCTCTATTCTTGTAAATTATTTAAGCATCCTGCACATGCTTCAGAGGAATCCTGACACTGCTATAATTAATAGAGATCCAGAAAGAGGCAGTTTTTAAAAATAAACCTGGAAGAAACAAAGCATGAAAACTAGTATATTTGTCATGCTCAAGAATATGAAATATTCAGAATGTTGATAGTTGTTTCAACCATATGTCATGAACGTAACCTAGCTAATTCTTGGACATTATAGACCTTTGGGTAAGTGACAGGAATACTTTGATGTACTACTATTTAGTGTAATTTAGAAAAATGTATGGTTGTGAGAGCTGGACCATAAGGAAAGTTGAGCCTTTGAGATGTGGTGTTGGAGGAGAGTTTTGAGGGTACCCTGGACAGCGAAAACAGATAGGTTGATCTTAGAAGAAATCAACCCTGACTGCTCCCTAGAAGGTCAAATAGTAAAGATGAAGCTAAAGTACTCTGGATGTCAAATGAGAAGAGAGGATTCACTTGAGAAAGCCTTGATGCTGGGAAAGGTGGAGGGCAAAAGAGGAATGGGGTGGCAGAAAATGAGATGGCTAGATGGTATTGCTGGGCACAGAGCTGGGCAGATTGAGGAGGATGGTGGAGGACAGAGGTGCCTGGCAGGCAATGGTCCATGGGGTCGCAAAGGGTCGGAATCGACTATGCGACTGAACAACAACAAAAAGAAAATTCAAGCAGTCTTAAATGAGCACCCTTAGTTTCTTTCAAAATGTGCACAGTCTAATATTTAGTAATTTTGAGACTTATTCTATCATTACTGACTGATTCAACCAAACATTGATTTTGGAAATACTTGGGAAAAGCCAATTCTGTTTAATAACTAAAAAGCAGGGCTAGCTTGTGCTATATGAGAAGTTAGAATAAAAATAAAGACCTTTAAATTAGAGAGACATTAGTCACAGAATTTTCCACATAACTAAATGAGTAACTGGTCACAAACATAAACTTAGTTTGTAAAAAGTAGTGTCTGCTTATTTCAGTTTCTCTAAACTGTCTTTCCAACTTAATGGCTAGAGACAATCAGTAGTTAAAACCCTAAATTTGCTGAGGTTTGTTTTCTTTAGTCTGTTGATAATTAAAATTGTTCCTCAGTCATACATACTAATAGTACATTGAGTTCTCCAAGTACCACCAGTTATAGAGCCTTAGAGACAAAGCACAGAATAATTATTTTGAGTTCTGAATATAAGAAACAATTTGGTTTCTAAGACTTTCACTTTTAGCCACAGAAAACTACCATTATAATATAGCAGGACCAAAATTATATTTCACTTGGTTTGAACTCTTACTCGATTCCATTTTGTCATATTTGGGAATTTAGAAAATATTTTTGTAAACCATATTAATCTATAAATGTGCTAACAAGATTACAATTGTTATAGCTGTTTACTTGAGGATGTGACAGGTTTTTCAGTTACTTGAAGATAGAACCAAGAAGGCAGAATAAGTTTTTATTGTGTTTTTGTGACCACAGAATTAAACAGATATTTATCAATGGAAGTGAATTGAGCCAAAATAAGCTTGAGTTACTTTTGGATTTCTTGAGGATTGCAGGAGAGGGGGAACCACCAGGAAAACTGGACTGACAATGTCCTAGATTGCTGTCTAATTAATGTTTTGTCTTCGACAATGAGCATTGTTACGTGTGATGAGAAGCTGAGCTAGGATTATGACACTTTTTTTGTGCCCAGACACCCAGAATAGTGGAGAAAGTATGTGAATTTGCAACATTTTTCTTCTGAACCCATTTTACAGTCATGTTAGTCGTCAGATTCTTAACCACTACCAAAAGCAAGGCTTAGAAAAATCGTGTGTGTTACTCAAGAGCAAATGTTATCAAGTGCATAGCCTGTTATCTTTTGTTTCAGCTTGTATTACTTGTATTGTGGTTGTGAGCTCCCTTGGAGTTGCTTCGTTAATATTTCTGTGACATGTGTTGCACTGCCCTTTTAAGTCCCTTTATTTGTTTATTCTTCTTTCAAATTTTTACTGTCTTCAGCTCTGAGCCCTTGGAAGCTATCAGACAGTAAGCATATGAGCCAGCATATCATTGCTGGATACTTGTTCCTTCATAATTAACCTGACCTGTTCGCTGTGCCTTTCTATTATGAGATGTTGGATTTTTTCAGCTGCTGGACAGGATTTCCCTTAGTTTTAGTTTCATCAGATTTTTGAGACAGGAACAGCAGCTCCTGGATAAATTGTTACAACAAGCAGCACATAATTAGGTTACAAATATTTGCTTCCTCTTTCTTTTCTTTTGTATCCACTAAAAAAGTTATCAAAGATCTTACTACTTTTAACTCCAGCAATTGTTTTGTTTAAGCAATCTATTATGTTGTTACACTGTTTAAAAATGGAGTTCAGAGGAACAAAAAAGAAGTTTTTAGAAACAATGAGACCATTTAACCAACAAATACTTGCATGGCAAATTTAAGTTTATTCTTTTTACAGTAAATTAAAATCCTGATCCAGTTTCAATTATTAGAGGTCCAAATCTGAGGAACATATTGTGTTAGGAGAGGACAAGGATGTGGGGATGCAGATCTAAGCATTGATTGTGAACAGATTGGACATCTAGGGGCTGTTTGTCCATTGCAGCTGGAGGCTTTGTCCATTGCAGTCTGACCAATCAAAGAATGTAGTTGTGACTGCACTGATGGTCTGTTTCTCTTACTTAAGAACAGCTTTGCTGGAACAGGCCACAGCCCATCCAGTCCAGCATTCTGTCTCACACAGTGGCTCACCATTTCCTTCAGGGTATTCCCAAGCAGATGCCTTCACCTGCTTAGAATTCCCTGGAAATGGCATTGAGAGATATCCTGCCTATCTCTCCAACCCGGAGGTTGTCCTTAAGTATCCATAATTATAGCCATTGATACTCTTGTCCTCCATGAACTTGTCTAATCCTTTCTTAAAGCTTTCAAGACTGACAGCTGTCACCACTTCTTCTGGCAGGGAGTTCCATAGACCAGTAATCCTCTGGGTGAAAAAGTACTTTCTCTTATTTGTTTGAGAACTAGTACCCAAATGTTTCATCGAGTGTCCCCTAGTTCTAGTGTTGTGCGATAGGGAAAACAGTTTTTCCTTATCTACTTTGTCCACACCGTGCATGATTTTATAAACTTCAATCAGGTCACCTCTTAGACGCCATCGTTCAAGAGTGAAAAGGCCCAACCATTGCAGCCTCAGATGGTAAGGAAGGTGTTCCAGTCCCCTAATCATTCTGGTTGCCCTCCTCTGCACTTTCTCCAACTCCATAATATCCTTCTGGAGGTATGGCGACCAGAACTGTACACAGTATTCCAGATGGGGCCTCACCATAGATTTATAAAGAGGCTTACACATTTACCTCTACAGTCTTACACATTTACCTCCACACTCTTACACATTTACCTCCACAGTCTCCCCTCCCATTCAGTGATGGCGAACCTATGGCACACGTACCAGAGGTGGCACTCGGAGCCCTCTCTGTGGAAATCCACCCCTCTGCCCAGTAGCCCAATGGGAGTGCTTCCTTCCTCCCGAGCACAGAGTTCACCACACCCCTCTGCCCAGCAGCACTATGGGAGCACTTCCTCCCTCCCCCCAGCAGAGTTTGCCCCACCCCTCTGCCCAGCAGTCCAATGGGAGCATTTACTTCCTCTCCTGTTGCTGTGTTGGCACTTTGCGATAAATAAATATTTTTTATATTGCAGTTTGGGCACTCGGTTTCTAAAAGGTCTGACATCACTACTCTAATTCAATGCAGTTAGGAATCCAATCTGAACATTCAGAGGAAGGTGAACATATTGAAGGGAAAGTTAAAGATAGTTTAGTGGTCAACAGTATCAATGAAAATGGAGGGGGGATCTCTACAGAGAATTGCACTGTTGGCAGCGAATTCTCTCATTCATTGAGAGTGAATTACATTCTTCTGATTTGAAGGTGGGCCACATTTGCAAAGTTATGTACATTCTCCCTGTGAAACACTTGTTGTCATCAAACAGGAACACAGTAATGTTATCAGTGAAGGTCATTGCCTTCAGGCAATCTAAGAAGTGAGCAACCTCATCCCCCAAGACCTTGTGCTGGACCAAGACCTTTTGCCTTCATAAGCCAGGAGTTCCAAAGAAAGTCACTTTGACACAAGGATGTGGAATACAGTGCATAAGAAAATGACATGGTTGACCAGTGATGGCAAACTTTGGCACTCCAGCTGTTCTTGAACTTCAATTCCCAGAAGCCTAGATCAGCAGGAGTGCTGACTTGGGTTACTGGTAATTGAAGTCCAAGATCACCTGGAGTGGCAAGGTTCACCACCACTGGGGTAGACCCATAGGAAGGTGGAGATATAACATCAAAGAAATATTACAAGAACACCCCCTTGGTTAAGTATATACAGTAAAACCTTGGTTTACGACCTTGGTCCGTTCTGAACCTCCGAAAAATAATACAAAAAATATATATATTAGAAAACATAATCATTAAAAAACAAACAAACAGGAAACAGTAAAATGGAATGGAAAACAAAGCCAAACTCCCCTACCTTTTCCCCCTTAAGAAATCCACCACTAGTGAACCACTTTCTAGGGCTCCAAGCAGGGCTGTCCATGTCCTGGGCTCTCTTGGGAGCTGATTTTTTTCAAGGCATATTTGTCACATTTCTGTCAGCACCATCTATTGTCCAGCCCTGGTAATTGCAGGAAAAAACCTCTGACCAACAGCTGATTGGGGCCGGTGGAATTTCTAGAACTTCCTGCTTGCAAGGAGAACATCTACAGGATCCAAAAAGCGATGAAAATTTTCAAAAATGGAGCAGGAATGCTCCAATCACCCACCCGCCGCAGTGTTAAGTGATGAATCACAACTTCCCGCGGTGGGGGGAGGGGTCCATTTTAGAATCTAAAATGATGCTGGTGGTTTAATTCCCGGTTTTAAGGCAAAATATTGTGCAACGGGCCGTTATTTTAAAGAAATTTGGCATCGTAAACCACGGCAAACAAGCCAGGGCATTCGCAAGCCGTGGTTTTACTGTACTGGCTAGTGCTCAAATGGGTAGTGCAATTTTTAATTATGAGAGTTAAGGCCTTGATTAAAAGTTGTTTTCACCAAAAGCTTGTAGTGACTGAGGTTGCCTGCTAAGTATCAACTGTGGATAATAATTGGTAGCATCCTTTGATAGCTGGATTTATAATTTAGTTCTGATGAAAATCAAACAGAAGGGGAAGTCAATTTCATCGTTAATTTTAGCTTTGTTTAACTGACACTATATAAGCCTTCTTAATTTGTTTCAAATGAGGAGTGGAAAACCAAATCATTTGTAACCTAGTTCTCCTCACCCATCATAGTGACCTTCAAATATCTCTGTCAACAACTTTTTCTGTATTAGATGGTTTCCTTTCTATCTTCCTACCTTCCTTATATTTCAGGAGCCAGCACTTCTGGCCAAGAAGAGCATTCATTATAGTGGTGCTATGGAAACAGGAATATACTTTGTCACTTGGTTACATGGGATCACCAAAGACAGAAACTAAAGGTAGTTCAGCCTCAATGATATTCTTGAATATCATCTTAAATTGCCACTATATATAGAAGTTATGTAATTTTGAAAAAAAGAAAAGACATTCTGAAGAAGTACATTGTTTTTACTAAGCAACAGTTCTTGTTTTCCAGATCATAAAAATGCATCAGCATTTTTGGCATATGATACTGGCTGGCCTTTTGCTAGCATGTGTGTGATCATGTATTTATTTAAGTTGTTTGAGAGTGTTCCATCATACCCTAATGTGATTTAAAAACAAACAGAAGGGCAGATCTATTCAGGGAGACTGTTGCTTGGTTCTCTAGTTCTTTTTTTGAACTGTGAAAGACATAGAAAATGGTATACTGTATAAGCAAAGTCATGGCTAAAAATCCAGTAACTGGAATCATGGGCTATATCCATTAAATTCCTGAATAAATGCCATTTTTTGTCACCTACAAGTAAATTGTTATTCTTTTATCCTTTTTTATTTTAGATATAATTGCATTTGGGGCAGATCAGAAGACCACAATCCTGCTACAAACTGTTTAATCCCTTTGGTTTTCTTTGAAGTGAGAGCTAACTGAAGAGGGCAACCCCAAAATGAAGCTTATTTGGTCAATCAATTTATGAAGGCAATTCTACTTTTTGCCAAATCAATTTCAGGTCCATAATAGAGTTTCAAAGTGTCTACCGAATTCCATATGTACAATTCATTTGTTGTTTGACTATTTTCCCCCTTTGTATTATTTGGCTAAATATTCCATAGTTATAATACACATTAGTGGATGATGATGATGATGATGTGGTTAACAGTAGCAATTCTTTGAAATAACACTATCGGCTGCAGAATACAACAATATTGGGAATGATACTTAGGTTTTTGGTTAAAAATTGTGTTTTTTAAATATAATACCAGTCAAAGTTTTTATAATTTTTTTGGTTTGATTGTGTTTTGCATGTTGTTGTTGCCATCATCATCATTATCAATCATCATCATCATAGGTGTACGTAGTCCACCAAATGTTTGGACCAGAGTTTTGGAACCCCACTACTCGGGTCCTAGCTGTAAACCTAAGATTCAACCTGATAATGTGGCTGGTACCTAGTAGTGGTAGTCTCTGCAACTCTGCTCTACTGTGATCTTACCAATGCCAATTTCACTAAGAATTTGCATTGATTTTTGAGATTGGGATTGCTTCCACTCCTCTTATCACTATTGGTATCATTGTTGCTCTTTTCACCTAGAATTGCTCTACTTCAGTTCTTAAATCCTGGTACAGTGACCTCATACAACGTCCAAACTTGGTTCCACAAGTTTGGACTTTATATGGATTTGGACTTTGTATGAGGCATGCAAAATCCTATCCGCGATGCCTCATACAACGTCCAAATCCTTGCTGCGATGCCTCGTACAATGTCGTTTCCATAGAGATACATTGTAATGTAACAGCACAGACTTCAGGGCAAAGTCAAGGAAACAGACAGGAAACTGACAAAACTTTAAGAAAACATTGTCTAAAGGCTAAATACATTACAAAAACATGTCAAACAAGAACCTGATTGTCCAAGAACCTGAAGAATGCTGCAAAAATCCCAGGAATGCTTCTAAAAATTCTGATGAAAAATCCAAAAAAATCCAAAATCACACTCAAAACCACTCCTAAACACTCTTTGCCTTGTGCAAAACCCACAAGAGCAATGTGCGCATGTGTCCTGTCTTTTATACTGCCCAGGCACAAAGCAACCTGGGAAAAACTGAATGCCTCATAGAAAGTTGAACGACTTTGTATGAGGTAACTTTTTTCAAGAAATTAAGCGATGTTGTACGAATTCAATGTTGAATGAAGCGGACTTTGTATATATTACTGTATATCATGATCTTTTCCACCTTTTTTTCTTCCCCTGACTGTCATGTGGTGTTGCCACATCAATGAGCTTTACCAATTTTTTCTCATCCGTAGTAACGTCTGAAGTGTTGTGTTTAAGCTCCTTATTGGTTTGGATCTTAAAGTTCCATAAGATCTTATCCTCTTTCTCAATCACTTTTTCAGGCTTGTGTTCCCACTAGTATTTTGTAGATGGCGTGCTATAATTCTTAAACAGATTCCAATGTAACATTGGTGCAACTTGAGTACACAAAAAGAACCTCCTCAAAGATTGTGATATTTTTGAAATACAATCAGGCATACCCTGGGCAATGGCCACCTTGTGTTGCCGGCTAATCTTTCTAACACTAGATCAGGCAAAAGGAAACTGAAGAATGAACTCAACAAAAGGTGCCTTCATTTTGACAGTTTCATGTCTGACCTAGACACGTAAGAAGAAGATTGGTGCAACTCGATTGTAGCATCCTTGTAGTCTGTCCAATATTACTGCATCCACTCTTATTGTGGCCCACTGTTTCATTCATTTCTTTCCAAAGTCTACACTAACTGTTAATTGCAGTCTCCCTCCACCCAAATTTTGCTATTGTTATGAAGAAAGTTTCGAATATGTTTTCAAGTCAAGACCGTAGCACCCATTATTTCAAGTAGTAGAGTGCACCAAAATTTATTTTGAGAAACTGTGTGTGTAGGACACAGTTGGGAAGCTCTGGATAACTGGAAAAGAGATGTCCTTACTGACAGCCTTTCTGTCTTTACCGTATATGAAATCTTTTGTACTGCATCCTTTTTTAATATCAGTACTAGAGACACAATAACGCAATCACATACACTTCACTGAAGACACTTCTGAAAATAATAATCTATTTCCTTTAATGTCTGTGGTTTATTCCTGAACTGAAAATAACTTCAGTCCTGCTAGAGAAACAATTTTCATTGATTTATCTTCCTTAAATATGGGTCAGAGCTCAAGTGTTTCTTGATGTAAGTAGTTCAGTATCATGAGTTTAGACTGCTAGTTTGGTAGACTGCCTCACACATAGGGACAGGATCTTATTAGAAACAAGGGTGGTTGTGGAAGCTGTGCCACAACTATATTATTCAATTATGTCCAATCTAGTCAGCTCCAACAACTTACTGCAATCCTTTCTTGGATTTTCTAGCAGTAGAATATTCAGAAGTGATTTACCATTCACTTCCTCTGCACTCTGTGACAATGTAGCTTGCCTAATACTAAACAGGCTGAGGTATCTTCTAGTAGGCTCAGTGGAGACTCAAACTCACAACTTTTGGTTCTGCAACTAGGTGCCAACTCATTGACCTATTCAACCAGTTGTGAATTAAATAATCATGTCCTGGTTGCAAAATTGATTACACACACTTGTTACACAGTGGACAACCTGTAAAAAAGTGAAAATCACTTGTGCTGTTGCCCTTACAGACACTGAACATGAACTTAGCCTTAATGTTTAAATCAGTGGTTTATTTTATTTTATTTTTAAAAAACATGTGACTGCTTTTTTCATGCAAGAAAGAGGCTCTTGTTGTCTATTTTTCTCCATCATCACTGTTTGACCAAGAAGCTGTAACAAATGTCAGGAAAGGCTGTATCTATGAACATAGCTACATGGGACCACCAGATAGTGTGCTATGCAAACAGTCACTTTCTGTTTAGTGCTTATTCTGTATGCTTTTGCACAATAGGTCAGTTCTTTTTGTACAGAAATTCTTTTGTTTTGCTTTTGATCTGAAGGAATGTTCAATTGCATTAGCCCCACCTACAGTCTGATGTGATAAAACCCACATACAGACTGCCATCTCACAGATCCGCCATCAAGGCAGTACTCCCAGTACTGCCATATAGGGCCCCGAGCTGACAGGGGCTGCCGCCGGTGGCCATAACTGTGACATTACTGTGAGACATTACTGTGGGGGGCCCAATAGGATTGCTCAGTATGGGGCCCAGAAATTTCTGATGGCGGCCCTGCCATCTCACCTACTCTCTGGGAGAATTTTTCATAAAGTTACTCTACTTTTTTATCCTACTTTTATTGAAGAACTGTTTTTCTGTGCAGCACGACTACTTCGGAAAGTGATTTGTCAGTTATTTTTGAATGATTCCAATGACCAGTTGTTACTATAGAAAATACATCATTTTTCCTTTCATCAAGTGCTATTTCTGCCCTCTGTGGAAAGTGGCATGTTGTGAAAACACCCACAGTATACTGCTATAAAATTGACCTCATTAGAGCAACTTGTTTTTTTTTACTTCTCCCTTTGTTTCAACCAACATAGGGACTACTGTTGTGTGTAATAATATGCAGGTTTTACCTATTTAGTCCAAACTAACATTTTTCTCATATTAATGATCCTGTGCCATAAAGTCAGTTCCAACTTGTGACAATCCTTTTCAGGTTTTCTAGATAGATAAGACTAGCAGAGGACCCAGAATTGCCTGGGGGTACCCTACCTGGGCCAAGGAGAGACCCAGGCCTGCCCCCCACCCCAGCTGCATTACCTTTTTGTCTGCTGTCATTGCGGCTGCTTTCTCATCTCCGCCGCAAGGCGTCATCTCAGCCTGACTCTTGCCGCCAAAGCTGGCTTCCCCAGTGACTACAGTCAGTGGGTAGCCATCCCAGCCCAGCCCCTCCATCCTCCTGTGGGTTGTGTCAGGCGGAAGGGAGGCTCCATTTGGGCGGGTGGGCAGAGGACCCATTTTTTGGGGGGAGGCTTGTGGAAGGAGGCGGCCTGGTTCCGTCGTCCGCCCCCCCCAACTGTGGGTTCTCCCCCCCGTGGTGTGCCTCAGGAGTGCAGAGGAGCCATGCCGTGGTGACCGCCCGCCAACAGTAGTTGCTGGGGCGCGGGCAGCCATAATGGCCATAATTGCCACCATCCATACTGGTGGCTAGGCTGTGCACCACCTGGAATGGTGGGCAGACTTTGGCACATGCCTGCAATTTTGTGCATGCACCGCAGCCTGGAATGCCAGGCAGGGTTAGGCGCATGCGTGGATTCTCACGCATGCGCAGTCACCTCTGAGTTGTTTCTGCTGGCCGGGGTGGGTGGGCATTGCAGCCCTTTTGGGGGGACAAGGACCCCGAGGCGGGCTGCCAGTTACCCGCACCGGCCACCTCATACATTAAGGGTAGGTGTGCACACTGTTTCCAACGCAATCGGTGCAGGGGTATCACTTTGTATTAGGGAGCCCTGTGATGTCACGGAGCCCCAGATCTGGTCAGCTGGAAATTGGTTGAGCTGTGGCGATGACATTACAAACCCCCCCCCCGGGTTGGCTTTTCCCCCTTGCTTTTTCTTCTGTCAGTGGGGGCATCCTCTTTGTGGATTGATTTAGGGGGCATACACCTCCCCATGGGGCTTGTCACCCCTGCAGTGACTGTCTCTTTGGCCCAAGGTACGTGTGTGCCGAGTTTCAGTGCGATCGGTGCAGGGGTGTGGATTTGTATAAGGAACATACAGCGCCGGACCTTGATTTTAGTTATATAGATTCAGAAGTGGTTTACCATTCTGTAATCCTTTGAAGTGTAGCTTGTCCAAAGACACATAGGATGGCTCTTCAGGGTTACACAGTGCAGAACTGAATGCTACATTAATATTAAACCAAGCGATTTCTAAAGTATATTTCAGTATGAAATTCTGCAGCACACATTTATAGATGTTTGCTCCAAAATAAGTCTCACTGTACAGTAAAACCTCAGATAACGATCACATCGCATAACACTAAAATCGGATAATGACCTGATATTTTGAAGAAGGAAAAATTGCATCGAATAATGCTAAAATCCTATGGAATGCATTGGATAACGTCCGCTAAAGCCTGTGCCAGGTACAATGCATCTCTGGAGTTTTGACGTTATCCGATGCATCCCATAGGATTTTAGCATTATCCGATGCATGCATCAGACAACACTAAAAATCGGATAACACTAAGACTTGTGGAACCAAGTTTTAGAGTTATCTGAGGTATTACTGTATTTCCAGAAGGAAGTATACGATTGTAATCATTGTGTCAATAGAAGTGTGATTTCCAGATCTCAGAAATGTCTTTTATTTGCTTGGAGAGATATAAGAATAGTATCAGTATCTTGAGGCTAATAATAATGTCTGAACTCTTAGGTGGTTGTTATGGAAATTAATGTTGGAACACTATTTTCACTTTGACAGCCTGACTCACAGTTTAGTTAAGCCAAGGTACTTGGCATCTGGCCAGTTTAGACCCATTTGAAGTAAGTGGATTTAAGTGGTAGCAAATCTAATTAGCTTTTGGATCATGCTGTAGAGGTGGTGCACTCATAAAATAAAATAAAAAGTGCAAATTCTAATAGATTTTGGATTATAATCTTGAATGTTTTGGAACCAAGAGATATGTAACAGTGTTTATTATAAGATTTCATTGCTGGTTTATATATTTAGCTATGAATTACTAGTGTGTGTTATATAAGTTGCATACCTTGAGTGTTATTCTTTAGTAGGAAAGAAATCGTATAAATCCATAGTAAAGATTTGTAAAGGTCTATACCAGGGGTTCCCAACCTTTTCGAGCTGTGGGCCGGTCACGTGGTTGAGCGGGCCAGTCACATGGTTCCTCCCACCCAGAAGCAGAAGTAAAATGTGCAGGCACAAAACGCTGCCATAAATGCACCTGTGGCTGTCACAAACATGCTTACAACAGCCACGGGCATTTTGCACCTGCATGGGTGCATTTTTCTTTGCTTCTGGGGGCTCAGGGGGCCAGACCCGGCCCATGAGCCTTAGGTTGGGAACTCCTGGTCAAGATGGCTTTTAGGGAAGATATTCAAGCATCAGGCTTTCCTGGCTTGAGAATATTCTATTTCAAGTTATAGACTTTCTAGCCATCATCGGGGTCGGCACCTGGAGCTGCATAGACTGTGACGAATGGGTGACGTGGGGAGTTGTTCTGAGGGAGAGAGGCAGATAATAAGGTCCCAAACCAAATAGGGCAGTGGCAGCAAACCTATGGCACACATGCCAAGGGGGCACTCAGAGCTTTCTCTGTGAGTATGCACAACATCACCCCAGCACAGAGTTCATCTTGCCCCTCTGCCCAGCAGCCCAATGAGAGCACTTCCTCCCTGCCCCCAGGACAGAGTTCGCTCAGCTCCTCTGTGGCACGGATAGCAACCTGCTGAGTTTGGGCACTCAGTCTCTAAAAGGTTCACCATCACTGATATAGGGCCTTATATGAGAACACTAACACCTTGTATCTGACATGGTAGGCAACAGGTAACCATTGCAGGCCTGTCAAGGCTGGGGAAATAAGATCAAATTTCTTTATGCCTGTCACCAGCCAGGCTGCTGTCTTCTGTAGCGATTGCAATCTCTGTATCAGACACAGGGGCAGCCCCATGTAGAGAGTACAGTAAAACACCTACTTGCGAAAAAAAAGTCCGTTCCGTAGGCTTTTGCTTAAATTGGTTTTTTACGTAACTCGAAGCAAAGCCATAAGAAAAATGATAGTATTATGTAAATTGAAACAAACCCATAGGAAATGAATTTTTACATAACTCGAAGCAAACCCTTAGGAGAAAGAATATGTAACTCAAAGCAAACCCATAAGAAATAGTGTAAATCGGGACATGATTTTAGCACAAAACCATTATGTAAGTCGAATTTTTTGTAACTCAAGGCATTTGTAAGTCGGGTTTTACTGTATTACATTAGTCAATCCGTGAGATTACCAATAAGTGGGTCAGGATTATGAGAGACTGTCTGTCCAAGTAGGAGTGCTAAAGCTGGAAAAAAGAAGCTATGGCCACTGCCAGAGTTTTCTGTTCAAATGAGAGTAATGGGTCCATAATGACCCCCAGGTTGTGGACCTGGTCCTTAGGGGTAAGAGTATTTCCACCCAGGGTAGGGACCAGGCCTCCTAGTCGGGCCTTTCCCATAAAACATATCCCCTGTTCCTTAGATGAGTCATTGAAGATGTTCTTCCCTACAGTTTCTGCAAGTAACCTTTAAACTTGGTCTGTAATCATATCTCTAAACCAGTGGTGCCCATACTATGGCCCATGGGCCGGATTGCTGCTGATGCCGGAAGTGCCCTGGGGTCACTGGAAGTGTCGAAAATGTGGTGAAAAAACCAGAATGGTGCCAAAATGTTCCTCCATTGCTCCTTCCTCCAAGGGAAGCAGTGGAGGAACGAAAAATGCCCGTCATGTGAATTCAGGTGCAGTGCCGGGAGGAACCATGTGACTGCCCTGCTCAGCTGTTTGAGGGGGCATGATCAGACCCTTGGCAGGAAAAGTTTGGGCACCCCTGCTCTAAACAGAAGCCTATCAAAACCATCCCATGAAGTAATCTGATAAGACTATTCAAGAACATTCTCTTTTCTGCTGTAGTTGCCCTTGTATGCTAAGCAGTGAAACCTCCTCTTTTCACATGCCTGAAGATGTTCAGTAAAATCACCAGTTTCTTCTCCCTCCAGCTCATTCTTTGTCTGGCCAGAAAAGAGGGTACTCTAGCCTAATTTAGTTCTTGTCTCCATCATATGCTGATTATGAGTACTGGAAACATGTTAAAGATCAGTGAAGCATGCGTATTAGACCTTGGAAAGATGTAAATCATTATCTTGGTAACATTGGGTGGGAAGTATCCAGTGCCAGTGAAAAATATGACACTCAACATGGTGGTGCTAATTTCAAGTGTCTATTTACCACTTTTTTGGCTCTACAGATTGCTTAGGACTCCTGGCAACTGTCTAAACATGTCTTTCTAAAATGTTGAATTAAGAAAAGATTTGTACAAAATCTCTTAAGCCAGAAGGCTGGCAGCAGGCTGGTTCTGTAGGCTAGGTCATTATCACCAGATGTGCTACCTGGATACAATGTTTGGGCAGCTTCTCCTGCCTCATTTTTATTCACTGTTGGAAAACAAATACAAAATTCACTGCATTTTCTGAACCATTGAATTCTGGCAACTGTGCCAATGACAAGGTGTATTTCAGCACAGAAACTGCATGCTTTTCTGTTGGCTCTAAAGATAGTGTTCTGTGCACCCACTCTGGGGGTGGCATCTTGCATATACCTAAAATAGAAACTAGATGTGATTCCAAATCATCTTATTTGCTTGTGGTGCTAGAGGAATACAGAGAGAGAAAATAACTGTAGGGCAACAATTATAATTCTGCTCAGGTTTAAGAAATTAAAAACATTAAATAGGAGCCTAATTATAATTAATATAAGAGAGGAACAAGGCTCATACAGCTTCCAAATACCTTGTACCTCCATATTCCAATCGTGTTTATTTATAAGTGATCACTAAATCCAAGACTAGCTATTTTAAAGGCACCATAAATCCTTAATGGGCAAGAGTCAGATTTTCTCAGTGTTAGATTCAAATCAACACTCTTTTATCACTGCCTCAGTTTCAATTTACAATCCAGTATGCTTCTGTATAGAAATAAGCTGTTAAACTTTCCATACCCCCAAATACAGGTGAAACTCAGAAAATTAGAATATCATGCAAATGTTCATTCAGTCCAGTAATGCCAACTTAAAAGGTGAAACAAATGTATGAGATAGACTCATTACATGCAAAGCGAGATAGTTCAAGCCTTACTTTGTTATAATATTGATGGTTATGGTTTACAGTTTATGAAAACCCCAATCCCCCAATCTCATGTACCCCATAATCATAACATAATATCATGTGTGCTGTATGCCATGATCATCACAATTATAATGAATTAAGGTTTGACATATTTCGCTTTGCATGTAGTGAGTCTATCTCGTATATTTGTTTCACCTTTTAAGTGAAATGAATGAACATTTGCACAATATTCCAATGTTCCGAGTTTCACCTGTATAAATACAGAAGGCCATATCTATTCACTGAACATACAACACAGCTGCTCTTGTTGTCTGCACCTGTTTATGCCTTACCTTTTAAATCATTGGAAATTTTCAGTAGTTGTGATAAGTTCCTTTCTTTACAACATTTAGCATGGGTTCTCCATATGTCCTAATTTGGATCCGGGACTGCTATTTCAATGTACAATTCTTGGGAAATAATCCAAGCATAGCTGTAAGTAGAACATTATGCCTTTTACAGTTATTGGAACACTCACTCAGAGATGCTGTAGAATCAATCCTGAAGTTAATGAATTCCTTGATAGTCCTTGGATAGATAATGAAGCCAGCATGTAATTAGAATGACCTGTTCTCACTGTTATAAATGAGTTGTAGAAGACATTTAATCTGACTCTTAAGCGAAAACCAGTCTGTTATGGTTGCCCCTGTTCAACATAGCTCCTATCATCATCAAGGCCCTCCACCATGTCAAGGTACTTTTCCTTTTGGGGAGGATTCTTCTTCTTTTCCTCTCTTCTTCTCATTCTCCTACTTACATGATGGCGGACCTTGGCACTCCAGGGGGTCTTGGACTTCAATTACCAGAAGCTGAAGTCAGCATTCCTGAGGTTCAAAACAGCTGGAGTGCCATGGTTTACCATCACTGTTCTACTCTCTCCCCTCCTCCTCTTTTCTTGTTGTTCTTGTTGTTGCTTTTGTTATATACAAACCAACCAAACATCATGAACATAAGGCCAGGAGTGGCAAAATATAAAATAGTTATTCTGTGTATTCTTACCACATGTTAATGTTAGCTTTTGTGGATCAAGTCTGGTCTGACGATGTGGGCTTGATCCACAAAAGCTAACATTAAAATACAAGAGTTAGTCTTTAAGATGCCACAACATTTTTGTCTTGTCTTGTTTTGTATTGTTTACTCTCTTATTCATTTAAGAAGGCCTCCTTATCTCTCCTTGCTGTTATCTGGAAATTTGCATTCAGTTGGGTGAATCCTTCTCTTTTACCTTTGCTTTTTGTTTTTCTTCTCTCCTCAGCTATTTGTAGAGCCTCATCAGACAACCCCATCACTTTCCCATGTTTCTTTTTCTTTGAGATGGTTCAAAATACTGCTTCCAGTACAATGTTATCAACCTCCTTCCATAGTTCTTCAGGAACTCCGTCTGTCATGTCTATCCACCTCCACTCTATATTCATAAGTGATGTGATCTAGGTTATTTCTGAATGGTGTAATTTTTCCTTACTTTTTTTTATTCTAAGCCTAAATTTTTCAATAATGTGATGTAAGACTCCCAAAAAGAATCTGACGTGTTGAGCAAGGCTAATCCCATTTGTATTCCTATAACAGAGGATGAGGTGGCTAGATGGCATTGTTGATGTGATTGGTGTAGAGCTGAGCAGGCTGTAGAGGATGGTGGAGGATAGGTGTGCCTGGCATGCAGTGGTCCATGGGGTCGTGAAGGGTCGGATTCGACTATGCGACTGAACAACAACAAAAACACACTTTATGTGAGGCTGCCTTTGAAAAGCATTTGGAAACTTCCAGTGTCACATAACTCCCTAGTTACAAAAGTTTCATTGGCTATTACTGGCTATTCTGGGTACAATTTAAAGGACTAATTTTGCCTTCTAAAGCTGTGGCTTAATTGTGTCCAAGTCACCCAAAAGACCATATCTCCATTTATGAGTCTGCTTAGCTTTGAAAGTCATCAGGGGAGGCCTCCATCTTGGTCCTGCCATCCCCACAGATTCATTTGGTGTGGATGCACGAGAGTGCCTTATCACTGTTTCTGAGTTAACTGTTTTTCATGGGAGGTCAGGTTGGCCTCTTTGCTATCCTCTTCAGACATGTTTTTCTCATTCACTGACTCACAGATATGAGGTTCTTAGGAATAAGGTTGTTTTAATATTGTAAGCCACCTTGGTCCTTCTGAAGAGAAAGGCAGAGTATAAATATAATATACTGCTCAAAAAATTAAAGGGCACACAAAAATAAGGCATCCCACAATCTGAATGACTGAAATACTGTATTCCTATTGTTGTTCACATACTGTAGTCGAATGTGCTGACAACAAAATTACACAAAACTTAACAATGGGAATCAAATTCATCAACCCATGGAGGTCTGGATTTGGAGTTACATTCAGAGTGACAGTGGAAGAAAACACTACAGGCTGATCCAACCATGATGTAATGCCCTTAAATCGAGACAAAAGAGGCTCAGTAGTGTGTGTGGCCTCCACGTGCCTGTATGACCTCCCTACAACACCTGGGCATACTCCTGATGAGGTGGCAGATGGTTTCCTGAGGGATCTCCTCCCAACCCCCAACTCCTGTACAGTCTGTGGTACAACATGGCATCGGTGGATGGAGCGAGACATGATGTCCCAGATGTGCTCAATCGGATTCATGTCTGGGAAATGGGCGGGCCAGTCCATAGCATCAATGCCTTTGTCTTGCAGGAACCACTGACACACTCCAGCCACATGAGGTCTAGCATTGTCGTGCATTAGGAGGAACCCAGGGCCAACCGCACCAGCATATGGTCTCACAAGGGGTCTGAGGATCTCATCTTGGTACCTAATGGCAGTCAGGCTACCTCCGGCAAGCACATGGAGGGCTGTGCAGCCCTCCAGAGAAATGCTACCCCACACCATTACTGACCCTCCACCAAACCGGTCATGTTGGAGGATGTTGCAGGCAGCATAACATTCTCCACGGCGTCTCCAGACCCTGACACGTCTGTCAAATGTCAAATGTGCTCAATGCTTTTATCACCCGTGCCACAACCCCCACCTGTGGTCGTTGGGCCCTCATACCACCCTCATGGAGTCTGTTCCTGACCGTTTGAGCAGATACATGCACATTGGTGGCCTGGTGGAGGTCATTTTGCAGGTCTCTGGCAGTGCTCCACCTGTTCTTCCTTGCACAAAGGCGGAGGTAGCGGTCCTGCTGCTGGGTTGTTGCCCTCCTACGGCCTCTTCCACGTCTCCTGGTGTACTGGCCTGTCTCCTGGTAGCGCCTCCATGCTCTGGACACAATCCTGGCAGACACATCAAACCTTCATGCCACAGCTCACATCGATGTGCCATCCTGGATGAGCTGCACTAGCTGAGCCACCTGTGTGGGTTGTAGGCTCCGTCTCATGCTACCACTAGAGTGAAGGCACCACCAGCATTCAACAGTGACCAAGCCATCAGCCAGAAAGCAAAGGAATTAAGAAGTGGTCTGTGGTCACCTCCTACTGAAGCACACCTTTATTGGGGATGCCTTGCTAATTGCCTCTAATGTCCACCTGTTGTCTCTTCCATTTGCACAACAGCATGTGGAATTGAATATCAATCGGTGTTGCTACCAGGGTGGACAGTTTGATTTCACAGAAGTGTGATTGACTTGGGGTTACATTGTGTTGTTTAGGTGTTCCCTTTATTTTTTTGAGCAGCATAATTTAAATCATCAATCTATATCTATAAAACAGAGGTGTGGGTTTGTATGTGTTCAGAAGGCTCCCACACCCCTGGACCGATCCCGCTGAAACTTGCCACATACCTACCTTGGCCTTGTGAGATCAGCACTGTGGGGGTCCCAAAACCCATTTGGGGGTTTATACCCCAAATCGGGCTGCAAATGGGACACCCCCACAGATGGAAAGAATGCCAGGAAAAGCAGTAGTGTGCACGTGCGGTAGTCCGCATGCTCACCACAGCCAAACCGCTGTTTGAGGCAGCAATGGGCGAGTCGGAGGTGGCGAGTGAGGAGGCGACATGCGTGACGTGGCAGTGCCGGGCAAGGAGGCAACGGACAAGGTGGCAGCAGGCACGGCCAATGCCGAGACGTGCAAGGCATCAGCGGCGGCGGGTGACCCCTCAGCATGGCTGGGCTGACATAACGCCAGGCAGGCCTTCCTTCCCTTTTTCCCCCGAGGCGGCGGCCATGGCCCTCAAGGGGCCATTCAACAATTGCGTAATCCTTCAAGGGGGAGGGGGTCTGCCATCTGAATTATGGAAAAATTACGTGGGGTCAGGAGGGGGTCAGGTCAAAGATTATGTAATCCATTTGGAGCTATTGTGCATTAGGCACCAATAGTGAAAAGCTCAAAAAAGAGTTTCGATACAAAAGCTCTGGATTATGTAATTTTAAAGGGGGTAGAGGGTCGAAGCTAAAATTACAGCCAGATTAAATAGGGGGAGAGGGGGTCAATTTTTCTGAATAAATGGATCAGCAGCCCAGCAAAAACAACACCTTGGCCACTGCACCGCCTCATCCCGGGACAACCCAGTCGGAAGGCAGTGCAGGACGTGGCAAACCACTGGCTGGCAGGAGCAGTGGACAAGGGCTGGGAGGCTTCAATAGGAGCACAGGTGGCGGAGGTGGCAGAGGAGGCAGACCCTCCCTGGTCAGGTAAAATAGGTGAGGGCTGGGGACTGAGGGAGGTGGGAACCGGGCCCGGGTTTCTCCTCAGGCCGGGTTGGGTGGATGGGGCTTGGGGACTTGGCCCTCCTTCTTACCCAGGACCCTGAGCAGTTGTTGTGGGGATGATTTTTTGGGGGGAAGGAGGAAAGGCAACTGTGGAGAAATTCTAGCCAGAGGGTGGCTACAGAAAAGGAGATCAGGTCAGAGATTGACCAAGCACTTGTTGAGAATCCAGCTCAACAAGGGTGCAAGCATAAAGTCAGAAGAAACTGAAACAGCAGTCAGAGTTAAAGGTGCGCAAGAAAGAGAAGTGCTCCGGCACCGGGGAGCAAGTTTTTATTGAAAAATACACAGGTTCCACAGGATGTATTACGACAGCATACACAGGATGTATACGCAAGCATAGGTGCAGTGGTATTCAGCCAATAATATGACATTCTCTATAGCATAACCATATATGGCATGACCTATATCTCTTACTAGTACATGCGCAGTAGCTTATATCCTGCCAGACTAGGCCAAAGCCTATTCTCTGTGGCGGTACCCTTGCAAAAGCTGTTACCTGTATATTCAGCAGTAGCTACGATCTAACTTCAGCTGGAAAAGGCTAATACCAAAAGCATTTATATGAAGGTTACATAGAGGCGCTTTTCTGCATCAAACCAGAATTCCTGCACAAGGCAGAATCTCTGCAGAGGCAGGAAGCGCTTATTGATGCAGGAAGTAGCTAACCGCAGTTCTTGTTGTGGTAACCACAATTGCCAGCTATATGCCACACAGTCAATGTTTTAAGCTAAAAGTTTTAAGCTAAAAGTATAATGAACTCCCACATTTCCACTTCTTAAATTTATTATTTTCTGCGGGACATCGTTTGCCAATTATACACACGCTGGAATTCAATCTCGCTATCAGATTCTGAGTTAACATCTTCATATTCCACGTTATTTGTTGGCAAACAATATACATATTCCCCATCATCATAGTTCTCCTCTGCCACACGGGGAACGGCTCGATAATTACCCTGACAGATCTCATTCTGATAGCGAGCTTGATAGATTTGGTTTTGAGTAAACCCTGTGGATCTTCCTGATGCATGAAAACAGTTTTTACTCACAGCCATAAGATTTGGTACACATTGAATACAACAACATAACATAATGCAACTTACTATAAAAACACCTATGGCAATTAGTACTTGTCTTAACCACCTTGCTCCCGGCAAGCAGGACCATAATGCATCCTACCATGCTGGCAAGGCATTCTGTAAAACAGCACATATTCTGAACTGCTCACAACCTGAGGCTTCCTTTCTATTCAGTAGATACATCATTATGCACATTATTAGTCACAATCTCCTACAGATCCTGAAGTTCTTTCTCAATCTGGCCTAAAACCAATCAGGGTCAAAATTTATCTAAACAATATCTGGCTTTCAAATCAATTGACTATCTATGTCAGGTGATGAAAGATGAGCATCTTCATCCATAGTAGAAAACATTTTTAACACCATAAAGTTGCAAGAGGGAGTCAAGAGGCCCACCTACAGAGCAACCAGCTCCTCTAAGAAACATGAACATGCCATGTTTGATGACCAGTGCCATGTTATTACAACCCTCTCCACAAGAGATTGCACCATGGAACTAGACATGAAACATGCCTGACATATTGAATAACACCATTGCAATATAACAAACTCAGTTACATATGTAGGATTACAGTGAAAAACTCTTCCAGGCATTTTCATAATTGTATTATAAGTACAGCAAAGTCCCAAAATACATTTCAGTAAAAGATCAAAAACACATAGTTAAAGCAATCTGTTGGAGGGGGGGGGAGGAAGAAGGCTGGTCGCCCCCCCCTTTCCAAGAGACTACATTTTGGCTGTTTGCCAGCTAGCTTTTCAAGAGCGACTCCTTGAATGTGTGAGGGTCTCCTCCTCTCGGACAAGACCCGTCCCATCAGGATCCTCCCTTTTACCCTCCTCCTTAGGGTTTACCCCCAATGACCTTCCAACAAGAAGACATGTAAATCACACACCAGGTTCCATCCCCTCTTCCCCAAGTCTGCCATGTGGCCATGGCTCCCAGGTGTTGCCATCTTGCAGAGGCATCTCCCCCCACCCTTCCAGGAGGCAGGAAACATGGAATGAGCAGGACCTTCATTCCACGACACCCCCCTCATTAGGGTGACAAAAACCATGATCTTCTTGTAAAATCATGCTTTTTGTCATAGTTCACTGTATGCATTTTTAAAACAGGCAAGCACATTTCCTTTCTTCCTTACAAGAAAGTTTCTCTAACAATTCTAGCAAACAAACTACACATATCATTTTAACAACATTTCCCACCAGCAGAACATTTAGACAATTTTAAAGAGGTTTTCAGGTTTTATAATGCAAATAAGGCCAATTCATCTTTGGAGTCCAAACAAACTTTTTAGTCCAAATTAAAATGTCCAAATTAAGAGTCCAAATGTTGATTGAAGATCTCTTCAGACTAGAATTTAAACACCATCTTCCCTCCAGCACAGTTCTTGGTCACAAAACAACCAGGCAACCCTCCGCCCTCCAAACAAGCACATCTTTCAGCTTTTCAGCTACTCACTCAGTCCTTCACTCTCCAGGCACGTCCATCTGTATTTCAGCAAGTAGAAAATGTAGAACCCAAAAGAACAGCTTCTCCAGAATTTGCAAGTAACTTAGCCAAAAACTGGAGTATATCCTCTCCCACCTTGTATTTTGGAAGAAACCTGCCATCCATAGAGGAAGGATCCATGCCACGTTTTCTCTGGGCTTCTTTCAGTTGCAGTATTTGAATCTTAACCAAGTGAAAAACTGTCATGTTGGATTTGCGAGAAGACCCCTTTCCGATTTTGGGTTTTCTGCTCTCCCCCTCTGGCTCATCCTTCCAATTCCTGCCCCCAAGTGAGGAATCAAGCTTATCACTCGGCTTCTCCTGCTTGGTCCTCTTCTCCACCTTTCGTGATGGGGGGCACTTCAGGGATGAGCCAAGGTCCTCTGTGCTGCCCTCAGAACCCTCTCTGCCTGCCATTCTGCATGCAGTAATAGCTTCTATCTGCGATGAGGTGGCAGGGAGGGCTAGAGCATTTGCAACTATTGAGGCACGGCTGATGATTGGAAATGTAGTAGCAGCCTCCAAGTCCAGAACAGCCGCAGTTAAAGGAGCAGAGAACGGGGTAACAGTACTTGATTGCTGCAAAGCAGGATATAATGTTCCACCTTCATCAGGGGGTTTCGGAGGCAATTGTGGCCCATATGGCGGGGGTGCGGTTGGGGACAGAGGATCTCCAGTGGCAGGTGGCAGTATTTGTGGCATGGAGGTGGTCAGGCTTTGAGCCAAAAAAATGTTCTTCGGTTGTTTATTATTCAGATCAGGAGGATCTGGTGGGGTGGCATATGGTGGTGGTGCCGTAGGATCAGAGTCCCGTTTTAAGTCCGGTCTTTGTAACGGACATGGCAGCAGAATCTGCGGCAGAGGCACTGTCACTACTTGATCCAACAAAATATTTTTCGGGGTGAGACTTTGCAAGCAGATTCGTACGTTGCACCACAGGAGTTGTACAGTTACACTGACTCTGGGAGGGGTTTGAAATTGAGTCCCAATTTTGTCCCACACTTGTAACTTTAAAGTCCCGTTTTCTGGGACCCATGGACAAAAATCGTAAATTGCCTTAACGAGTTGCTCTATTTCATTGATTGATACTGCATGTCCATTTTTCTGCAGGAGGTGTTTAAGATCCTGACAATACTTTTGTTGCAGAGAAGAAAGACCACTGCCCATGTTGTCTTGTCTTGTCTAAGTACTCTAACTTGACTGTGTCACTCACCCGGGATCCTTACACGGATGACGAGGGACGTCCTGGACCTAGCCGGTCGTGGGTGAGGACTGTGGGGCCGCAGCGCTGAAGTCGTGAGCGTGGTCGAAGTGAAGGGAGATTGTAATCTGGATCCGGTCGATTACAATCTGATTTGCCTCACACGGGGCACCAGATGTGGAGAAATTCTAGCCAGAGGGTGGCTACAGAAAAGGAGATCAGGTCAGAGATTGACCAAGCACTTGTTGAGAATCCAGCTCAACAAGGGTGCAAGCATAAAGTCAGAAGAAACTGAAACAGCAGTCAGAGTTAAAGGTGCGCAAGAAAGAGAAGTGCTCCGGCACCGGGGAGCAAGTTTTTATTGAAAAATACACAGGTTCCACAGGATGTATTACGACAGCATACACAGGATGTATACGCAAGCATAGGTGCAGTGGTATTCAGCCAATAATATGACATTCTCTATAGCATAACCATATATGGCATGACCTATATCTCTTACTAGTACATGCGCAGTAGCTTATATCCTGCCAGACTAGGCCAAAGCCTATTCTCTGTGGCGGTACCCTTGCAAAAGCTGTTACCTGTATATTCAGCAGTAGCTACGATCTAACTTCAGCTGGAAAAGGCTAATACCAAAAGCATTTATATGAAGGTTACATAGAGGCGCTTTTCTGCATCAAACCAGAATTCCTGCACAAGGCAGAATCTCTGCAGAGGCAGGAAGCGCTTATTGATGCAGGAAGTAGCTAACCGCAGTTCTTGTTGTGGTAACCACAATTGCCAGCTATATGCCACACAGTCAATGTTTTAAGCTAAAAGTTTTAAGCTAAAAGTATAATGAACTCCCACAGGCAACGGTAAATGAGGCTGTTGTTTTTGGAGGGAAAAGAAACACTCCTGGTTTTCCCACCTAGTCAGAAGAAAAAAACACCCAGGCAAGGCCGGGTAATCAGCTAGTAATAAATAAGGTCTAGGCATACTATAGCAAAGGATACAAGAAGACAGGTGCTGTCAGACAAGTTGCAGTTCCAGCTCAAAGTTGTTTTATACGATTAGTATATGATTTTAAAAATGAACAATGCAGAGGAAGCAAAGCAGATATTAAACAACAATTAGGACCAGCGGGGAGAGGCTTGAGGGGAAACAATATGTTTCATTACTTAAAACACAAACAGACTGGCACACAGTAAACAGATTTCTTCTGGAAGTAAAGAGAACAACAGTTAGAAATATGAGTAATAAATAAATAAATAAATTATGCTGAAATAAGCCTCAGAAGTTTGAGACACAGAGCAACTCTTTGCAACCAGTTGTATGATCTAAACCTAACACTAAATTAGCAAAGAGTTGCATTAGATAATTGATAATATGTCACTGAAATGGGTGTACTCTGTCCCCTTAGTCAACGTCATTAGACATGGAGACTTTTTTGGCCTCAGTTTGGACATTAGAGAGGTTCATGAGCAAAGTACACCTTCCCTCTTTTCTGCCCTGGTAAGATCACCTTAACTTTTCCTTATTTTGTTATTTTCCCTGATAATTGTATAGCTTTAAATTGCTTTGAATATGCAGCTTCACTCTGACTATTCTGCTCTGATCCAGATTTCATATAAATTGAGCTAGCCAATTCAGTTTCAGATTCAGGAGTTGGTGAATGCAGAAGTTCAACTCTTAATTTAAAAAACCTCACACATTATGGTTAAAGCACCAAAATAAATCTTGCAATAATATTAAGACAATATCAAAACATATAAAGTACTATTCACATACAGTAGACATCAGGAGAACCTTCTGGTTTCAGTTTTAACTTTTTTCATGAGCTACCCAGATATTGACTCTTTCAAAAGTATCTAGTAGTGGGATTCATCCATTCATAGTTCATTCATAGTTTTATTTGTATCCTGCTTCCCTCAGTCCGAAGGTGACTCGAAGCAGAAAACAACAATAGCAAAAAACAATACAATAGGTACAATACACAAAATAAATAAATACACAATAGTACAAAATACTGCAATACAATATATCAACACAATACCAATAACAAGAGCACAAAAAAGACACAAATACAATATAATATAAAAATTCAATCACCCCCAATGAACCGTCAACAAGACCCATGGTCCTGGCATCCTTGTACAGCAGCTGCATCCCATCCCAGGGCCGATGGTGTGGGCCCCAGGAGAGGCTCGCAATAACTTTTGGGTCAAATGGCAAAGGCGGCAATTTCTTAAGTCTTCAACGGCGGCGCTTGGCCCCAGCTGCTCCAACTTCCCCACGGCCAATGGCAGGCCGGGGAAGAAGCTCTTCAGCAGCCTCAAGGCTCCAAAGTCCCGGCGGTCCTTTTAACCCCCTCCGGTGATGGTGTGGCCGGAGGGGGAAAGGGGAGGTGATGTGGCGCTCGGCGATGGAGTGGCTCCTGGGTGGGCAAGAGAGTCCTCCGGTGTGGCAGCAGCAGCGGCGGCTTTTCAGCCCTCCGAACAGCTGAGGCTCGGAGGGTGGCGGCGGCGAGCGGGTGCACCTGGTCTCCATCCTGGGCGATGGAGTGGCTCTGGGGTGGGCAGGGGAGTCTTTCAGTGCGGTGAGCTTTTCAGCCCTCCGAGCAGGCTTGGCTCGGAGGGTGGTAGTGGTGGTGAGTGGTCGCATCTCGCCTCCATCCCGGGTGATGGAGTGGCTCCAGGGTGTGTGGGGGAGTCCTCCGGTGTGGCGGCATCAGCGGCGGCTTTTCAGCCCTCAGAGCAGGTGAGGCTCAGAGGGTGGCGGCGAGCGGGCACACCTGGCCTCCATCCCAGGCGATGGAGTGGCTCCAGGGTGGGCAGCCCATGGGCAGGAAGCGGCTCACAATGCCATTTCATGTGCCCCCCCCACCGCCTCCAAAGTGCCATGTGGTGGAGGAAGGACAAAATGACCGTCTGGCCTCCAAAGCTGTCTGAGGAAGTGTGACCTGACCCCTGGCTTAAAAAGGTTGAGAACTCCTGATCTAGTACTTTCCCATCCCTCAAAGAGAAAGCCCCTAGTATAATTTCCTACTGATTCTGTAAAGACAATTGTACAAATATTTGGCCTAATATGACTAAGAAATTGTTCATGTATTCAGAGCCTCAACAGTGAAAACTTATCTTTTGAAGCTGGACCAGAAGGTTCTCCAGATATTGTACCATCATAACTAGAATTACACCAACTGTGGAGTCTTAAGCATGTGACTATCTTCAAAGTGAATCTGAAATTTAAAGGCACATTCCAGGGTTCTGAACTTGTTGTCAGAATAGAATTTAGTGCAGTGATGGGCAGTCTTGGCCCTCCAGCTGTTCTTGAACTTCAATTCCCAGAAGCCCAAGTCAACACACCAGCTGGTCAGGGTTTCTGGGAATTGAAGTTCAAGAACAGCTGGAGGGCCAAGACTGCCCATCACTGGTCTAGTGCAGTGGTTCCCAACGTGGGGCCTACCCTCCAAAGGGGGGCTTCAATTATCAGAACTCCAAGTCACTTCATTGGCTGATCAGTGCTTTGGGGAATTGACTTAGGCTTCTGGAAATTGAAGTCCAAAAACCAAAGGTTGGGAAACACTGCTCTAGTGCCTTAGATAGCTCCCGTCAAATTTGGATTAAACAGCAGAATTGATTTACTTTTTCCATGAAATCTGAGTCTTGGTCTCACACTGCTTCAAGGTATCTCCTGATACTGAGGATACATCTAACTCTCCTGTTCAGTCATATGAAAGGATGTTCAAAGGCTCCAAAGAAGGTCAGTGATAAAAATGCAAGGTGTGGGAATAGAAAATAAATTTGTCTTTGCCACTTTCACCATCATAGAATAGGTTCAAGTCAAACTGTATTTCACCAAATTGGGCACAAAAGTGTATTCATTTTTGTTCTTGTCATCAAGCTGTTTGCTTCATTGTTCATTGAGCTCAGGTGCATAACAAGGTGCTGTCTTGCTATACAAAAAGAAAAAAATGCTTACAGAGAAATATTTCAGTTTCCTGGGGCATCCCCATGTTCCATGGAATGACTAGCATATTCACAGGTGTGCCAACCACTAGTAGGAAAATCTTTCAGCGATCTCTTGAATTCTGTATATTCAAATTCATTAGTATTTGCAGAGGGGCCATTTTAAGACATCCCATCCCCTTGCAGAGAAAAAAAAGTATCTGAAATTTTTAATCTCAGCTGAAAATGGTCTAGCCATGAAAAAGATATAGACTGTAGGCTATTAAATTGTATCCACCCACACTCTTCAAAGGATAAGGGAAAATGGAATAATTAGTATTGTTGACAGTTATTGCCACAATAATTGATAGAGCTTTGATACTTTCGTCTTATTTATCCATATGTGGTCTGCTTTTTGCAATAGTGATTAGAGTCTTCTCCCACCTTCACCCCCATGTTGGTTAGCAGTGCTTCAATACAAATATAGGGTAGGATTTATGCTTTTAATGAATAGAGCAGTAATGACACATAAGGTGACATTTAATACAAAAGTAAAATGAGGGAAGTTACTAGTGTTTAATAATAATTCACTGAAATATATTTTAGGTGTTTTAATGAAATAGAAAGCATCAGTCCACTTTTATGAATAGAGTTACATCTCCCTCTTTTGGTGAATCTAGGTATGTGCTGTTTAGAGATAACACTTTGTTGCTTGATTTAAACTCACTTTCTCCTCTTTTTAAAGGGACAGATAAACTTCCTCGAGTAGAAAGTAGGTAGAAGGAAAGAGAGAGATAACTATTCTTAACCTTTTTTTTGGACATTTGTATTAAATATTTGCTGCAAGACCAAACTAGTGACAGCTTTAGCAGTAACATCTGGGGTGCTGAGTTTCCGTATTGAAATATAAAAATCTTTTTACAGAAAATCAAAATACCTTGAATACTGCCATATAGAAATGTTTTATGCCCCCTCTGCTATCCTCTCTCCACAGCTAACATTTGTTCTCATAATTTCTGTCTACATCCTGTTCATAGCCATTGTTTATTTGTTTTTGTTGTGAATCCATAAATAATTATTGAGACACACAACAAGCTCACAATAACATTATTCAGTAACATTAAAGCTACAATAAAATAATCAAGCAACATGGATTAAATAGTAAAATGTGAGAAGCTTTACAACCCTGTCAGACAATATATTTTGACAGTGCATTTAAAAGAACAGATGCCACCTCTAAGAAAGGAGGAAATAATCCTACATTTCCTACCCATTAAACAAGTTTATCATAGTTTTGACAATCAGAGGGGGGGGGGAGAATTAGTTTCAGTAGTTTTCTGCTTGTAGAAAATGCCCCCTTGGGCTAATCATAGCATCTACCTGAGTCAATTTCATATTTGAGACATTTCCCGAAACTCCTGTTTGTACAAATAGTACCTCCCCTATGCCATTCTTGGGTGGGGGGAGTTCAGAGGATGAGGGGGGGATCATTGGAACTAGTATTCCACCTCTGCAAAGCAGTGAAGGAGCTAAGATATAATTTTCTCTTCTCTGTAATTCCTCCTAACATGATTTTTCTTTGGTATTGCTTCTGACTTTATCAATTAATAACCTCCCAAAATCATATCATTAACAGCCCTGCTCAAGTCTTCTAGATCCGAAGTCTTACAGATTAAGAGCTAGTGTTACTAGAGTTCTACTACCATCTGCAGTTTCTGACTGTACTATTCCTGGCATCAGGTTGGCTGGTGTGGAAGCTGGATGTTGTGGTAGATCAGGGGTTCCTAATCCGGCCTGTGTAACCAATGAATCTGGTCCATGGTGGGAACCCAGGCACAGCCGGAAGTTCCTATCGCGACCTGAAGTGCGAAAATGCAGCAAAAAATTACAAAAATGCTCCACACAACCTCCCGCTGCCATGGGAAGCAGCAAAGGCTGCCAAAGCAGCCCAAAAAACTGCTGCATCTTTGCAGCAAAAACACAGCATTTTTGCATTTCCAGGTTCCACAGTGGTTTTGGGTGCTACTGCGGCATTTTTTCAGCAGCTTTGGCAGCCTCTGCCACTTTCCATGTTGGCGGGAGGGCGTGCGGAGCATTTTTGCTCCATTTTTGTAATTTGCACTGCATTTTCACTGCATATGTGCAGCGAAAACACAGCATGTTTGCACTTCCGATGGTGGCAGGGAACCTCTGGCAGCCTGCTGCTGCCGTGGAAACCGGAAGTGCAAAAATGGAGCAAAAATGCTCCACGCACCCACCTACCACCATGGGAAGCAGTGGAGGCTGTAAAAGCAGCAAAAAACAGTGTGGTTTCACCCACCACCACCGCCACCATGGAAACTGGAAGCAGAGGGAGGAACAACGCCTCCAGCTCTCACAGCTGTGTGTCTTCTTAAGTCATCTGTGGAAATTCCAAAGTGAAAATCCACAAGTTTCAAAAATAGTTCTCTTTCTTCACCAAGAAGCTCTTTTGAAGGATTCTTTGTGGCCTACAGAACATGAAAATGGACTGAGGTGCCACATACATACTATGAGATATTCTTTGCCCATCCCAGTAATCACTCCTAGAAGAAAGGACCTACCTTTGGTCACTTTGTTCTGTAAATTGGAGTCTTACTTTACAGAGACCAAAAGGTATGATGTACTGTGGTTGCTGCTGTCAGGTTTACCAAACCTCTGGCAAGGAAGAAGATTTCTTTCTGCCCATAGCTTGGAATTCTAAACTCCATTTTCTGGCTTCAAACATGCATTTCCTGAATGCTGCAATCATTCTCTGTGCATTGTATATTCATAAAATTTTGCATCTCACAGAAATGTCAAGCTAATGGAACACTGTAAATTGCAAAGGATTGAGATAATAGCTTCTTATATACCGTCCTTGTAAATAACCAATCTCTGACATTTGCATATTTGTATTAAAGCTGTTCCACTCAAACAGCATTTAGCATGATGATAGTCTCTGATGTCCAGTTGTATTTTAGTCACTTGCTCAAAAGTTGCATTTATCAACTGTTATTTTCAAGTGACTCTATGCTAAGGATGTTTAAAAAGTGATTGCTGGGGTAGGAAATTACCTTGTTTTATTCTAGCAAATGAAAACAGAAACACCAATAGTAGGCTTATGGGAAAAAAAACCACCAGAAAACTCTCTTCTCTTGTACTATAGTGGATTATTAGACTAGCAGAATTATGGTGGTGTGCTCATAAATTATCTCCGTTGTGTGTATTTTAACGACTTCTATATTTCTTTTGATTGGGTCCTATGAACTATTTTATTTGTCAGTGGTGTTTTATGTTTTTCTTGAATATACTGTTAATTCTTTTTTCTTAAAAGCAATAAAAACAAACAACAATAAACAATAGAAAAAGAAAAGAAAAAATCATAAGTGTTAACTCTAATTATATCTAATTATATCATTCATAATAATACAGGTACAATAAGCTGGTGCAACCACATCCATGATGGTGGGGGTGTCTACACTATTCTGTTGATTACTATATACTGTACCACATACTCATTAACTCTTTACTTTCCAGAAAGACATCACTTCTTGAGGGGGGGGCACGTTTACTACCCTTATTATCAACAAACACATATTCCACAAAAGGTCTTCATACTTCCCCAAAGCAATTAATTTTGATCAGTCCTTTTTTATACTTCAATTTCCCTGTTAATTTGTCATTCAGCACAATTTCCCAAAGTTCCTTGTAACTTTCCTCAATTTTATAAGTGTGATTGGATTTCCAGTTCCTTGCTATGAATAGTCTTGAGGCCGTCATGTTAATAAGTCATACATATATTTATCTAACATAACTTCTTCCATTTCCATAATTAGTGCTTCCTTAGGAATAATCTTTATATACCTACCCATTATTTTATTAATTTTTGATTAATTCTTTAATATATATATATACTGTAATAGTACTAGAGACTGACAGTGGGTAGGCCAAATCTTAAATCATCACTGCCATAAAGGATACTGGGTGGTCTTTGGCAAATCTCTCTCTCTCGTGTCCAGATTTATTGAATCAAAAGCACTCTCTTCTTCCACTGTGACTTTGCTAATATTATGTTACATGTTGACATATGAGATGTGTGGTGCACCCACTCCCCATATTTCAGCAGGTGGAGCTGAAAAAGAGTTTCTTAGAAACTCAGAGGTGCAGCTAGCCTGGTTGCAGAAACAGACAGGGTCAATAAAAGAAGAAACCAAGAAAAAGTGAGATGGCAGACAGAAAGTGAAGAAGAAGGTCATATTGTTGGGGGTGGGGGAGGATGGAATTTGGACAGACCAGAGGAAGGCCAAGAAAAGCCTGATTGGTACGATAGTGAGCAAGGAAAAACCTGAGGCCAAGGCTATCAGAAAGTGGGAGCTAAACCAGAAGATCACCCCAGAAGATAAGAGAAGAAGGGACAGAGAGCTGGCTGGGTTCAGGACATGGTAGGTCTCCCTGGGTAGGAACTGAAGCATGACAAAAGGGTATCCCTGGCAGGAGCAATTACCCAGCTATGCATGTTTGGCTTAAAACCATCAGCTGGGCAGCCAGGCCACGCTGCCAGCAAAAGTTACAGTAGCTTTGGATACCATAATGCAATCTAATCCCAATCCTTTAATGTAAAAATTCTAGATCCATGACATAAATGATGTAAGAGTCACTGTGGAGAAAGAAGACATTGGAGATTGCAACAGCCTGGGCTTATGTTTCTCTTTATGTCTCCATAAATAATAATAATGCATTTGTATCTCATTTTCATTACTGAAGTTAAAATTGGTTCATGAAGATTTAGTCTTTCTCTTCCCTATGTGTTATACCTTAGTATTACAATGTGCGACACCTAAAATATCACCGCACAATGACTAAAATCCTGATCAATATTTAAACTGACATTGTGAAAAGAAAGATAGGGAGGGGGCATATTGTCTTACCTTGGATACCTTGGAGTTATTATTCAGTGAGGAGTCCTTGAATGAGTAGACATCTCCGCAACGACATTCCGCACAACTTCTGTCCATAGCGATCTGTCCCTGGCAGTTCTTCTCCATGTTGGTCCAACATTTTTCTTAAGAAAATCTTCCCATCTGCAAGGTGGTCTTCCCCTAGGTTTGTTGCTATCTCTCAGAAACCAATTCATTATTCTGGTGCTCCATCTATTGTCACTTGTGCATGCAACATGGCCAGCCCACCTTTATTTGTTCACCAGATATTCCATTATTATGTCTTTTAGCATTGATCTTTGTGTGATATCCTCATTTTTTACTTTATTGCAAAGTGAGATTCCGAGCCTTGATATCTCCTTTGCTCATTGTGTTACTTGCAGCCGTTTTTCTTCCGCAGCTGTTAAAAGCCCACATTTCGCTGCCATATGTTATTGCTTTCAAGACCATAGAATTGAACAAATTTGCGTTTGTTTTTGGCTTAGCTTTTGACTTCAAGATGGATGACACTTTTCTGAAATTGCCCCACACAGCTCTCTGACTTCTAGATATTTCTTCTTTTAAATCATTGTCCATCCTGACTTCTTGACCCAAATAAACATAGCTTTCCAAGTCTTCTATTTGTTCTTCACCAAGTTTTATTCCATCACAAAGCAGCACTTTCAGTTTCATAAATTTGGTTTTAGTTTTGTTGACCTTGAGACCTATTTTTGCGCCTTCTCTGTCCAGCTCTGTAAGCATTTGTTGCAGCTCTTCCGTTTTATTACTTATCAGGACATTGTCATCGGCGAACTTCAAATGGTTTAATTTCTCACCAAATATTAACATACCTTAAATGTATTCTGTGAGAATGAACAATGTTTCAAAGAGCAACTGGAAAGTAGACTGTATATCATTAGTTTTCTGACTGACACAGCAAGAGCAGAATAACACACACATCACTGGTTAAAATAACACGAAGTGCTTGCTTGGTCACATGTTTGAATGGTCTTGGGTATTGTGCCATTATATGTTTAGAAGGGCCTGTATATTACCACCCATATCATAATATCTATTATAAAAGAATAAATACTGTAGTGTCATGTATAGTACGTATTACCAATTAGTAGATGGAATTTTATTCTTGAGTTCTAAAACATAGGCATTTAAAAATCTCCAGTGTCTGCATACCATACTTCAAACTATATATAACCTATATTGTGAAATGTTTTCTTTGCAGTAATCTGATAGCAGCCTTCTATGAGTTCTTTTGTTTAATTTTTTTTTCTATCTCCCTCTGAATGGGCTAGGTCAAGTGAGGTATGCTGACATCAGCTTCTTGTACTGCTTAGATTTTTGTGGTACAGAAAGGATGTGTAAATAACTTAGCGTAAGCTGGAAGTGGATTGTATTTATAATGCTTCCGCTAGCTTATTTTGCTTCTCCTTTTTAAGTTTTGGAAGAATAGTCCCTGTTCTGAAAAAGTCAATATGAAACATTATCTGTACTTAAAATAGAATTTAGCTGTTCCATAGAAAAGCCGCCTTCCTTTTCCTCACATCAGCTTGAATTCAAAATTTTCCAAAATTTCCATTGCAGGACTGACTGGTTGCAGTCCAGCTTCCAACAGGGACAGAATAAGTTTCTGTTCACAAAGCAAGAGGTTCTGATCCAAGCAGTTTATTTCCAAATGGCACTTTGATGTCCAGAAGGTACTCTCTTTAAGGAGACACTGCTAGTTCTTTATTGCAAATATAGAGGGAGAGAGGGAAAGGTAGAGAGGAGTCATATATTTCTGGATGCTGCTGATAGGCCTCTTCTATCGGTGGATGTGCACAGTTGGGTCCTAACCAGTAATGTCCATTGAAGTGTGTTTGTGTGGAATCCAAAAACATCATAGAAGAAAAACAAAATACTCAAAACAAACAATAGTAAAAGCAAAAAATAAGATAAAAACACTGTGGTACCTTAAACTGCTATATTTTAATGTGAGCTTTTATGGATCAAATCTGCTTCCTCAGACAGCAAGAAAAGAAGCATCAGGAGGAGGACTGAAACTGAGTTTGAACAATTGGTTTGGAAAAGAGTAAGACATTGTTCTTCTTAAAATGCCATATCCGATTCCGAATATTGGCAATCATCATAGCAATCTGCTATGAAGATTGTCCTGGGAACAATATAATGTAGTGGTCTTCCATTTGTCTTCTGCATCCAATGTAACACCCATACCATTGATGCAGCTCTGTGAGTCACTTTCTTGTGCTGAGCCCTTTTGGTACACAAGTCCTCATCAGCCCCAGGCAAGTATTGATGAAGGTGTTCCCTCCATCAAGATGGCTTCAAATGGAATTTAATCCACTTGGGGAACATCACCCTTCCCTGTGGACTTCACCACCCAAGGCCATTAGTCCTCAGGGTTCTCAGGTTAGTTAACCACCACCTGGCATTGAGTCACTGGAAGTATGGTCTACTCTATTACCATAGCAGGATAACCTGGTCAGACTAACAAGAGGTTCATTTAGGTAAATGGGTGAAACCTGACTTACAATATAACAATATAATATGATAACCCAGAAATAGGCAGAAAATGCTGATCTAGTTCTAAGTTGGTGCCAGAATGTCCACTTGCTGCAGTGGTTGCCGCAATTTCTGCTAGGACTTACATCACAAGTGGGTGTACCTGCAGTACTTATGATATATGGTATATGCTGGGACTTGTGGAAGGCTCACTACTAGCCCTCTGATTGTTTTTCTCGGTCCTGCACTAGTGGTTGGGAAGAAAGCTGATAAACTGTGACTCTCACAGAGCCAGGTGTTTCACTGCTTGCTTCTCCTCCATATGGTACTGCCATTGCATAAGCACAGTACACATGCAACATCGTTGTACTGAGTGAGCCATGGTACCAACCAGGAATAGAAGTGAGAGCCTAGACCAGTGGTTCATAACGTGAGGCACAGGCCCTACAGGGGGACTTCGATTTCCAGAAGTCTAAGTCAGTACATTGGCTGATCAGTGCTTTGGAGAATTGGCTTAGGCTTCTGGGAATTGAAGTTAAAAAAAAGGTTGGGAACCTAGCTCAGACCTTAAATTAGGATGGTCAAAGTGTGACTGGGATTGAATTATGGTTCTAGTCCTTCCCTGGTCCTTTTCTCTCCAGCAAAACAAAAAGGTGATTTACACCTCTGGGAAGTTTTCAGTTTACGTTTTAAACAGGTCACAGGCTTCCTTCACTGTTGAGTACCAGAAAATGCAAACAGTTCCAAGCCAGGGTTGATTTCTAGGCACTTACAATTTAATTTCTGGGAAAGAAGTGGGATTTTCTCCCCTCTATCCATGCACTCTCCCTAGAAGTTTCAATGGGGCAGAAAACTTTCCTTTGCTTTCCATCAAAGATGGCCACTCCTGCTTTAAAACTGCCTTACTCAAGAAAATCTAGCTTGCTTCTCATTCAGTTCTTCTTGCCCTGAGGTTTCCATCCCTGGCTGAAGACACAGGGAAACAGCACTTTCCAGCAATCTCAGTTGGTGTGTTGACACCAGATAACCTTCTGGGCAACTACTTTTGAGATTCCGCAAGAGAATTTACAGAGAGAGAATCCACCTGACTCTTGTCTCTTTTCATTGGCTCTTACATGGGAGCCATAAAGTTAAGCTTTTGTTTTGTTTACTGGGTGTATGATTTTAGCAAAGCTCCTGTTTGTGCAAGATGACATTGGATCATATTTGTAAAAGCAATTATAAAATTCAGATTATTTGGTTTTTGATTAAGTTTTGTTTCATTTAACTCTTCAAGTTATCATTTCCTCATGTCATACACTTGCTATTTATTTACCAAATACTTAGGGTGACAAAAATGTTATATACATTTTAAGAAAGGAAAACCCAGTTCTTAATATATACCGATAACAAAGTTGAATACAAGTCATGTTTGATTTCTGCAATTACAAGAGGTGCTCAAAGTGATTACCATCAGTGTCCAGTCACTTCTAATTACGATGAACTACTGCTTGAGCAAAGTTGACCAAAGTGTCCACTTGTATTGCTGTGCATGCCATTTCAATTGCTTCCCAAAATACCATTACAGTAAAAACCCGACTTACGTACACCTCGTGTTATGTAAAATTTGACTTACGTAATGATTTTGTGCTACTTTTACGTAACAATTTCCTATGGGTTTGCTTCGATTTATGTAAAAAATCATTTTCCCTATGGGTTTGCTTCATTTTATGTAAAAATCATTTTTACGTTGGGTTTCCTTTGAGTTACATAAAAAACCAATTTACATAAAAGCTTATGGAATGGACTTTTTATGAAAGTTAAGTTTTTGCTGTAATGTAGTCTATTTTTATGGTACACCACATCTTTTAAGGTCCCCCATAGGTAGAAGTCAAGGAGTGTTAAGTCATGAGAATGTTGGGGAAACTCAACCATACTTCTTCATCCTATCCATTGTCCTAGCAAATTCTCATTGAGAAAATCTCTTACGACCAGTAACGTCATACTACATATTGCTACTGTAATTCAATTCAACTTCAATAAATAAGACATACCGTATTTATTCGAGTATAACGCGCACTCGTGTATAACGCGCACCCCTAATTTCCCATGAAATATTGGTATAAAATTTTTTTTTACACGCCTCGTCTCCCGCGCCACCCAATCAGATCCCGCCAGCCGCGCGCCCCTGGGCCCGTGGGTGGGGCAGACGGTGCATCTCAGCAGTGCCTACCGTACTCGGCGCCGGCTCCTTGAGTCGCGCGGCCCAGGTAGGCGTGGAGCACGCCGCGGCCCTCTCCCGTAGTGTTCCATTCTCGGTGGGTGCGTGCAGGTGAGCGGCGGCGGCAGCGGGGCCTGGGCGCCTGGGAGGAGGGCCGCGGCGTGCTCCGCGCCTACCCGGCGCCGGCTCCTTGAGTCGCGCGGCCCGGGTAGGCGTGGAGCACGCCGCGGCCCTCTCCCGTAGTGTTCCATTCTCGGTGGGTGCGTGCAGGTGAGCGGCGGCGGCAGCGGGACCTGGGCGCCTGCCCAGGTCCCGCTGCCGCCGCCGCTCACCTGCACGCACCCGCCGGGTCGAGAAGGGAACCCTACGGGAGAGGGCCGCGGCGTGCTCCGCGCCTACCCGGCGCCGGCTCCTTGAGTCGCGCGGCCCGGGTAGGCGTGGAGCACGCCGTGGCCCTCTCCCGTAGGGTTCCCTTCTCGGCGGGTGCGTGCAGGTGAGCGGCGGCGGCAGCGGGACCTGGGCGCCTGGGAGGAGGGCCGCGGCGTGCTCCACGCCTACCCGGGCCGCGCGACTCAAGAAGCCGGCGCCGGGTAGGCGCGGAGCGCGCCGCGGCCCTCCCCGGAGGGTTCCTTTCTCGGCGGGTGCGTGCAGGTGAGCGGCGGCGGCAGCGGGACCTGGGCGCCTGCCCAGGTCCCGCTGCCGCCGCCGCTCACCTGCACGCACCCGCCGGGTCGAGAAGGGAACCCTCCGGGGAGGGCCGCGGCGTGCTCCGCGCCTACCCGGCGCCGGCTTCTTGAGTCGCGCGGCCCAGTCCTCGTGTATAACGCGCACCCAAACTTTGAGCCTTTTTTTGGGTATAAAATTTTGCGCGTTATACACGAATAAATACGGTAGATAAAATCTCTTAAAATGTGTAGATTGTGAGGATGACATGTACAAATGTTAAGTTTTTATTTTTGAAAAGAAAACACGTAGATCAGCTGCATTGCACAAGCAGATCTACCGGTTTACAAGATTGTGGGTTTCATCACTTATTTTGAACTAATAAAAGTGGAATAGGTACAGTTTTACTTTCTTTATCCTATGTGAATACCTTCAGGCAAGGTGAAACATGTATTACTATCTCTTAAATATAATTTCTCAACAGTAATGAGCCAATTTCATGGACGTGCTAATAGAGTGTTGTACTTGGTGACTAGAGGATTACCTCTGGAAATAGTATACAGTGTTGAACCCAGAGCCTTATTGAAGTCTAAGATATATGTCTGGTAGCCCTGTTTTAAATATTATTATAGCCCTGTTGGAGTGTTCTTTGGCCATCAACAAACCATTTTGTATGTTTCTTCAGTTAATAAATTTAAATACTTGCTATTTCAGTAGAGAAAATTCCATACACAGTATAAAGAAACACTGATATCTTTTCTATTTGGACACATGTGTCTGTTCTATTGGAGTACATCATATTATTCAAAAGATCAATGGAACTTTGAATCCAGCGATGAACAAAATTTATTAGCTGGCTCCTGCTTCTCTTATATATTGTTAAAATGTTGTCTTCGAGCCAACTTCTATTATTTTAGGCCTATTTTAAAAATATATTAAAAATTGTTATTAGAGATTTTCTCAGTATCCCTTTTAATCTTTACTATACAGTATTTCCTAGACTTTGCATTATGAAAGTATCCATTTAGGTACACACTGTGAATTTTAAGTCATGCTAGGAGTTGTGTTCTAGTGATTCTGAATATATGGTATATAGTTCAACACTTTATATGCCACTTTATGGTTCTCTATCTATTACATTAAAGAAGATATTAAACTTGGGAATAATAAGTTGCATTGCACGCTGCACAAATTTTAGAATGCCTCTGGCCATCTATCCTGTTCTTTCTCCCTTATTTTCAAAGAAAGACATTGCCCTTTTCAAAGTACCTCCAAATGACAAAATGTGCTTCCTCAACATAAAATCCTTTTTCCTGAATAATAATTTCTATTTTATTATTCACTTGCTGCTTTTTAAAGTAAGTTCAGTCTTTTGGATTATTTCTCCTACGAACTGTGGACTAACCTTACTGTGGTATCTGTATAGCTCACATAGTGTTTTTGTTTCGAAGAGCTCAATTTATAATGGATTGAGTTTGAGTTCATACTACCAGTGAACAAGGTTGAAGTGCTGTTATGAATTATTTTTGCAAAGAAAAGGAGGAGAATAACAGACTTTGTTGGCATAGGCTAGTGCAGGGGTTCCCAATCTACAGCTCGTGGGCTGGATTCGGCCCCTGACTCCAATTCATCTGTCCCATGCCACCCGTGCTGCTCCCGTCATAAATGCACCCGTGGCTGTCATAAACATGTTTATGACAGCTACGGGGACATTTACGGTGGCGTTCTGTGCATGCATGGGCACATTTACTTCCACTTCCAGTGGGAGGAGCCACGTGACTGGCCTGCTGAACCACGTGACTGGCCCATGGCCTGAAAAGTTTGGGCACCCTTGGGCTAGTGGTTTGGGGCTTTTTATTCCAGGAAATAAAATTGTGCACATTTTTCTAGTTCCTGATCTTAGAACAACAATGCAACAGATATAGGTTGCAGATACTTTACTGGTGATTCTCCATACACTGGAACTACCAGGATGCAAAAAACAAACAATCAAGAAAAAAAACTTTGGACCTGGACCTGTCAGAGTCAGTTATCTGAAACTTGGCAGCTCTATCAAGTCATCTGGCTTGAAGATTCCTATATAGGCAGTAGTTTCTGGCAGTAGTTTCTTCCACCCATATTCGAGCAGACGAATAGACTAGTATTCAGATAATTATAAGTGAATAAATGAGAAGTGTATTTATCTCAGGATGCTATGTTATGTATGTTGACTTAGGACATAGCCTTGTGGAACATTCCAAAAAGCATGTAAGGTGAGGTTGTTGAGTCCTTATTTAGCCATATTGCATTTTAAAACATAATTTATATCACCTTTAAAGTTTAATTAGGGGCTTGATCTTTTGTGCTGTCCTTAAGTAGTGAAATGAGGCAAGAGGGGGAAATACAGTGAAACCCCGCTTTACGGAATTAATCCATTCCACAGGTTTTTCCTTATTGTGATTTTTCCTTGTGGCAAAGTACAGTAAATTTCCCATAGGGATGAATTGAAAACCAATTATTCTGCTCGGGGGGGGGGGGGTCAGAAATTTTTTTCCCTGTTCAAAACTCTTCATAAAGTGCACATTGGAATTTTTCACTTCATTTTCACCACTTTATAAAGAGATTTGAACAGATAAAAGACCTCTCTTTTTTTGCCTTTTTCTGATCTCTGGAAGGGATTTATTGGTTTTCAGTGCATTTCAATGTATTTTAAGTACTTCCAACAGTGACCTCTCGCGGCTAGCTCTGGTAATATGCCTGCCAATTAGTGGGCCTGCCAATCTGTTTGCTCCCCCCCTGCACCCAGAAGTGCCCAATCACTGATTTTAAGTTGCTGCAATGTGGCTTAAAAGTGGCAAAAAAATCCAAAAAGTTCCCCCTGGAAACATTAAGTCTCAAACCACCCTGGCAGCCACACAGTGGAGCTGAATGCACTGTCTAAAAAAACAAAAAAAGATATCATATGGTGGAAAAAAGTTGTATGCTGAGGTGTCGTTTTCTCAGGATTTCCTTCCGTATAGTCAGTTTTCCATTAGGCGAGGCATCCGTAAAGCGGGGTCCACTGTAATCAAAGGTTTATCAGGAAAATAAAAGAGCTCAGAAGGATATCTCTAAACGGGAATGGACATGAAGATGGAAAGATGTATTCAGTTGTGAGTCAGTGGTGGTGAACCTATGGCATGTGGCACCCGTGCAGTCACCCTAGCACAGAATTTGCCCCACCATTCTGCCCAGCTGCCCAATGGGAATGCTCCCTCCCTCCCCCAGCACGAAGTTTGTTCCCCCCTCTGCCCAGCAGCCCAATGGGAGCGTTTCCTTCCTCCCCTGTTGCTGTGTTGGTGCTTTGCTATACGTAAGTGGGTTTTGCGTTGCAGTTTGGGCACTTGGTCTCTAAAAGGTTCACCATCACTGGTCTAAGTAAATATAAAACAATCTATAACAGCTAAACAATAACAAATCCCAGTGTCAGATACAAGTGGATATGATATGAAATTGCAACAATTGGCCTGGAAAAATGTCAAACTGTAGTAGATGGTTTGATAAAACTGTATACTGTATAGACAAAATAGATTGGGTGAAACCTTCCCCCTTTCTTGTAATTCTAGAATCTAGGATCATCCACTGAAGCTGAATCCTGAGAAATCTAGGACAGATAAAAGAAGGTATTCCTTCATATCATACAGAAAAATCCTAGAATTTATTGCAAGCAGGTTTAATTCACTTAGATCAAAGATTCTCAACCTGTGGTCGGTGGACTGGATGTGGCACCATTTCTTGTGGCCCTCCACTGCCTCCATCACACTAGGAAGTGCCATCCGGCCAATGAAGCTGTTTGAGGGAGTGTGACCCGACCCCCAGCTTTAAAAGTTTGAGAACTCCTGACTTAGATGCTCTATTGTAAGGGACACCATTTACTGCATCAAAGGTTGCTCATCTTGTTCATTCATTAGATATTTTACGGGACTGTGGTGGCTTAGTGGTTAAGAAGTTCACCTTGTTAGCTGGAAGCCTGGCGAGTTGCCAGTTCAAGACCTAGATACTGCATGACAGATTAAGCGCCCGTCTCTTGGGGACACGAAAGGAGCCTCATAACCTGCAAAAAATCCTTTCAGCCCAGAATAATTTCCGACATGGAATTATTATTATTATTATTGTTGTTGTTGTTGTTGTTGTTGTTGTTGTTGTTAACATTAATATTAATATTATTAGATATTTCTGCTTGTTTATTTTTTTAATTACTGCAACAGTTTCATTACATAGCATTGTGGCCAGTGTCTTAGCAAGATCTTGTTGGTATATAGCAGGAGTTCTCAACTTTTTTAAGCCAGGGGCCTGGTTCAGAGGCCAGACAGCCATTTTGTCCTTCCACCACATGGCACTTCCTGGTGTGGTAGAGGTGGTGGCGGCCCACATGAAATGGTGCTACAGGCCGCAGGTTGAGAATCCCTGGTATATAGGTTGGGGCAAGCTTACCTTGTGGAGTAGTCTGCCTCACTCAATTATAACATGTTCATTCTTTGTAGAAGAAGGTTTGATGTTCAACAATCTGTATCGAATGGCAGCCCAAACTGAACTTTGCCAGCCTATTGGTATGCGTTCTTATGTAACTTTGGTGTATTTTAGGTCATGTCTTAAAAGCTATCTGTTAACCAAGGCTTTCTCTGAAATCTGGTTGCTTAATTTATAGATGGAGAAGATAAAGGACATAATGTTCAGATACTTCTTGCTGGCAAGAAATGAACTGCTTGTGGGATTTTTGGGGTTCACATGTCCTCAAGAGACTGAATGTCATGTTATGTTAATTTATGCATGTTTCTTATTTCAGTAGAAATGTGTAGTGCAAAACACATGATAGATGATGTGTATGTGTGTTGTGGGTTATCTTAGCCCACAGGAGTGAAAATTGGATGAATGTGCACAGTGATAATGCCATGATGTCTGTTTTGAGCTATAACATGTTACTGGGAAGAACGAAAAGTGAAGCTCTTATTTTTTTGAGGCAGTGTTATGTTAGTTCTTATAACTAATTCCAACCTTGTTCTTTCTATTTGTTTTGTAGCTTGTGATACGAGCTAAAAACGGAGAGCTTCTCTATCGGATTTCTCCTTGGGCAAGATATGTAGTTCGTGAAGGTGCAAATGTCAATTATGACTGGGTATTCTGGGACCCACCTCTTCCATACAGAGTAAGCAGTTTAAACATGTTAGAAATTTTAGATGGGATGAAGTGGTAGCAAGTTGACTGTTCTTTCTAAATTACATTTATGTGCTTTCTGGTTGACTAAAAAGAGAATTCTGTGAATTTTTCATTAGGCTTACTCTTCAATATTTACAAAGTCTTTATCAAGTGTTAGGTATAGTATACATATAAGTAATTAGAAAGTGATAACATATTTATTTTTCTTTTAGTGTACACTAAAAATGATAGAAATATATATATCTATTACCTACAGGAGTATATACATTTCAAGGATTTCATGCTTGCCTCCATACAAAACTGATGGAAAATATTTGTTGAAAAATGAACTGTTGTCTGATATAATTATTAAAATGAAATCAAGCAGAAATATACTAATAATTGCATGTCATCAAGTCAATTTCAACTTATGACAAACCTTTCCAAGGTTTTCTAGGTATAAAATACACAGAAGTGGTTTACCATTGCCTTCTTCTGGGAGCACTCTGCTTGTGCATGACTACACATTCTGGTTCTTCTGCTATATGCCACAGTGAGGATTTTAACTCCCAGCCTATGGTTAATATTATTATACCACTCAATTTCATAACTAGCACTGCTCAGGGCAGTAAAATACAAGTAGCATTCATAATAATCACCAACCCAACCCACATAAAGCAAATCCCACCTATAATATAAAGTCAATAAAAACAGCAAATCTAGACAGGCACATAAGCGAGAGTCGAACAGCAATGGTTAAGAAATCTGATTAAACTTCAATTGGACTATGGGGAGGATATTTTAAAGGCCTCCTTAAAAAGTTTAATCCTCCCTTAAAAACCTAGAAAAAGAGGTCTGATTACTCTCAACTTGTTTCATAGTAGCAGTAACATCACCAAGAAAGCATGGTTCTGAGTTGACTCTAGTTTAACCTCTCTCATGGTGGCAGTATGGAGAGGCAATACTTGCAAAGACCAGATAGGATGGGTGGATACTCTTTGGGAGAAGTGCTCTGGAAGGTACTGAGGTCCCAAACTGTTCAGGGCTTTAAATGTTAGTATCAAAACTTTAAACTTGGCATCATACACAACAGGCAGGCAGTGCAGACCTGCCAGCAATGTAATAAAATAACAAAATAGCAAGATAGCTAACTTAATCAAGGTATGGATTCAGGCGGGGTTGTTAGCCCTCATCCAAGACATTAGTTCGGCTAAGCCATTACAGTAGAGCCTCACATAACGATGTTGCTTGGTTCCCGAAGTATCGTTGCTATAGGGGAAATGTGCGGTTTTCAATGGCAGCTGCGCTATCTAGAGGCAAAAAACTGTCATTATCCGCACAATGACCTTTTAAAAATGTTGTTAATCCGCACAACAATGGTTTTTCGTCGTTGTGTGGATAGTCACGTGGCGAGTGACGATGCGCCGGTAAGCGGAAATGACGCTATTCGAACGCGTCATTAATTGAGGGTCCACTGTATTTTGCACTGTGAAAGGCTCTTGCTGGCATAGAACTCCCCCTTTTTTGACATCCGAAATCCAAGATCTTAAATACAGTTTTAGGGCTCTCACTCCCACCCTCTAGAATGTGAAAGATGTTTTAGAAGCTACGTGGTGTGACCACTATCTTGTTTGTTAACATTCTCAGGTGTAACTTTATCTCATTGCTACATCTAAGACGCCCCTTTCTTGATTTGCATCCAAGAGTCTGGCCTGCTTTGTTGGCAAGCCTTTGTCTTGATGACGTGTTAATGTGGAGTGTGCCTGTATTGGAATGCAGATGGTGTTATAGTCCCTTCTCAGTGATAGCCTAACAATAATACTGAGATTCAAGAAAAATTACAGTGTTACTGAAGTAAAATCAAAATAACTTGAGTAAAAATAACTTCCCTTAAGGATTTTCATGACAACATCAAACAAATACTAAAAGAACACATAACACCAGTGGAGGCTCCTCGAAGTGAAAAACAAAAACCTTGTACAGTATCTCTCTCGACATCCAAAGTGGTAAAAGAGGAAGCAAAAAAAAAAAAGGTCTACAAAAAATATTAAAAAGGATCCCATCTCATGCCAAAACCAATAACTAAAAAGTGACTAACTCATTTGAGAAGTCACTGTGCTCTTGTCTGTCATTCTGTAATCTTACAGCCTCTGTGAGCTTTGGCAGTTTGGCACATTCCACATTTTAGTAATCCATATCTTTATAGTAGGCATTACTGAGTTATACGAATTAATTGCTACTGTATTTTTTATTGCTGCAGATGAGAGATTGGTTATTGGTCACAGTATTTTATTTCTGCTCTGTTTCTTCTAATAAACTCCGTTACATAACATTTGGATTTAACAGTGAGAGAGTTTTGAGTGGAGGACAGTACAACCGTTTCGGAGAGTAACGTTCCTTGCAGACAATAGCAGTGAAACTGATAAACATACTTTTGACATGCTTTAAAACATGAGCAGCCTTCCTCAAATCCCTGTATTTCTCTAGAAGCATAGCTAGGATTCATCAGTGAGAAAAGTGATAGAGACAAAAAATACGACTGTTCTTCCCTTGCAGTGTACAGAAGAACACTATTATAGACATGCTACCACTCTTGCTTTCTCTCTACTTGTTCAAGGGTGGGGGGGTGGGGTTTGTCTGTTTCCCCTGTGTTAACTGAGACTTTGTAGGATGCTTTGCAGTTGAATAAACATGGACATGGGTTTTCGGTAAGGAGATATATTTGAGAAGCACTGGTTTAATTGAACAGGTGTATGCAAGCAAATATCCCTCATAATTTCTTATGGTTGCATGGAAAATTTGTTGAGTGTCTGAGCACTGCTATGTTTGGTGGGTTGCAGAAGACTGTCATGTCTAGAGTAAAATGTTTTGAAGCAAAATTGTAAAAGCCAAATCAAGATTCAAGGCAGATTCCCTGCCCCTTCAAAAACCAATGTGATTTGTTATACAATGTTACATTTTTTTTAATGACATGTACTTGTTCAGATTATAACATACCTTATTACTTCTTGACAAACATAGCGGGCGGCTTTTCTCATTTTTATTCACAAACCATCTTCTCCATTGTACAGTGGAAACATCCTGTTCCTCAGAAGCCTAAAAGCTTAAGGATCTATGAATCTCATGTGGGAATTGCTTCCCCTGAAGGGAAAATAGCTTCATATAAAAACTTCACACGCAATGTACTTCCGAAAGTCAAGGATCTTGGTAAGTAATATCTAAGGCTTCTTCCGAGATAAATTTTTAATGAGCCCAGTGCTTTTATTAGAACAGCTCATTTTAAGAGTCTGTGGATTGTCTCTCTTGTGTTGATATTTAATGCATTATATCAATGCATTTTTGTGCGCAGGACATGTAATAAAATAAATGTTATGTTTAAATTTTTCAAGTGGTCATTATATGTGCAGTACAAAACTTAGAAGTCATAAACTCTTATGTCCGATATTAATCTAGTTATATGTTGACTTAGTGTTACAGACAGAATGTGTAGCTTTTTTCTTAATAACTTTGAGAGAGTAAGAAGAGTTCTTTCTTGTATCAATGGTTTAAACATTTATTTCTAAAACTGTTTTAAAAAGGAATTTATGGATTTATTGCCATGAGAAAAAATTAGAAATAGTTGTAGACAAACTATCTTAGTTTATATATTAAAGGTTTGTGTAATTCTCCCTTGAGACTTAGTAAACTACAAACATGTTCAAATAAGTTTTGCAGAGGCAAGTTTTAACACTTTAATCAATGCTAGTAGAAAGTATGGTTTATATGGGATGCTGAGTAACACAAAATACAGTCACGTGTCCAAAGGAAAGAAAAAGCATACTACAGACAGCAACAACTTTTTTTGAAAATTGGTTTATCACTGTAGACTGAATTGTTAAAAAGCAAAAAGCAAATTTTATTGGATTAAAAATGTTACATATTTAGTGAAATAGTATCAATAAAAATGTCTGTTCAATGTACCAAGAGCATCTATTATTGAAACTTACATTGGTGCCACATATTTCTTATCTCTTATTTGATTGACATTATAGCTAAGTTAAATAAATAGTGTTAAAATTTGTTCTTAAGCAGGTTAGATAATATGCCAGAAACTTTAGTTAAAGCTAAGAATCAAGTAGAAACTCACCTCCAGACTTTCAAAACAGATCTGAAGGTTATCCTTTCCTATAATCCTTACTTGTTAGCTGAAGGGGCATTTATTTGCTGACATAAAAGTTAGCTTAGTAAAAGATTAGTTTTAAGTGCTAGTAGTTTCATCATTAAACTGTACTTTTCCCTTCAGATTTCCTTCATTTAATATCACAGAAAAACATTTTGGTTTGGATAAGGGACAAAAAAAAGTTTCTTTTTCTTTGGTCGTTGGCTCCTTCAGTAAGCTTCAAAGCAAAATTCTGTTGCTTTAATGTTTTTCTTTTCTTTTAGAGAGATTCCTTTAGGGAAATGAATTTGGAGAAAAATATGTTAACGATTAGATAGAAATTGAATATGTTTGAAACATTAAGGAAAGCTCAAGGTTTAATATGTGTATAGTCAGTTAGTGTTTTTTCTTTTATGATCAACACTGCAAATATCAAAAATGCAGTTGAAGTTCGGGACATGCAGATTAGCATAGTTAATATTCTTCAGTTGAATTATGAGTATCTTTACATATCACATCTTTCTTCCTAAAAGGGTAATGTTTGAATGCACTTAGGGGGATCTAAGAAATCAACCTTCTAAGGATAGATGGGTAGGTCATTTCTTTTTCTGTCCTTATTTTGGAAGGTTTGCTAATCATTTATTGTGTAAATGGTCTTACTAAACGTAGTGTATTTCTTAGGTAAAGGTAATCATTATTGGTTTGGACAGTTGTGAATGAACCCACCACTACCATCAAGTATTACTTCCTTTTTCTTTGTTTAAAAACAGGGTATAACTGTGTTCAGTTGATGGCAGTGATGGAACATGCTTATTATGCCAGTTTTGGTTATCAGGTCACAAGCTTTTTTGCCGCATCAAGGTATGTTAGAAGTGCTTTTGTTTTTTATTATCTTCTTTTTTCTTTCTTTTATCATTTTGAGAACTTACATTTACTGTACTTGCAAAATTTCATGAATTGATGCAATATGGAGTGGGTAACGTCCCATACCTGTTAGAAATATTTGGAATCTTTTGTACTTGTTTCTTTCTGCATATATACTTTAGAGATCTGACCTCATTGGCTAAAAATACTCTTTAATTATTTTTGAAGGAAAGATCTATTAAATTGTAAACCTTCTAAATGTTGCAACACAGCTATAAGATGCAGGTTTGAAAAATTTGTTATGAAATACTGTATGCCTAATTATTTTTCTAAGAAAAAAAGAGTAATGACAAGAGTCTGCTACTTTGTGCTACACTATCTACAAGGGTATAACAGGCTATGGTAACAGGCTATGGGGCCAAACTAGGCCCTTAAGTAAGGGAATAGCCTTATCTTATAAAGGAGATGGTATGTTTCCACTGCTGTCTCAAACCAGTGGCAATTAAGGCAGTTAAGAATATTGCACCCTTAACAATAAACTACCTGGTCAGTTGACCCTGTTTGCCCAACGACACCAGGTATTTTATTTTATTTTTATTTTCTTATGTACTTATTTGGTTGTTTTATTTTATTTGGTTGTTTGTTTTATTATGTTATTGTTACTTGAATGTGAACCACCCAGAATGGGAAATATCCCAGATGGGCAGTATAAAAATTCAACCAACCAACCAATCAATCAATAAGGTGGCAATCTTGTGTTATACTTATGTTCCAATGTCAGCAATGCAGATGCAGAAATCTGTGTTCATATCAGCTTCTCCCCTTCCTGCCAAGAGGCCTTTAAAGCTTTTCCTTACTCCTCAAGAGATTGTAGAAGGACCAGGCATCTTGAGAGAAGGCATCCGTTATTGTGCTTTCTGATGCACAAGTACTTCCCATTAACTTGCCACTCACCAAAATGTATAGTATTTGCATACAACTAAGTATCAAGATGTGAATTCTGTTAAAACAACTTATGCATGTATAGCATTTCTATATACTCCTTTATCTGGCCTTATTTCAGGACATTGTACAAGGGAAACCAACAGCCCATTTGGATATGTGTAACTGTATGACTTTTGGTCACTCAGCTTTCAAATAACCAAATACTAGGCATGTAATAGATTCATTGCATCAGGTGAAAGAGGACAGGTAGGAGATTGAGTAGGTTAATTTTTTTTAAAAAATAGCCAGGGTATGTGGGAAATATGTGGCCCTCTGCATTTTACTGAACTACAAATCATATGAGTCATAGCCAGAGTAGCTATGGAGGGCTAGTAGTAGCTTAAAAAAGCAGAACAGTTCTTACGTTAAGTAAAAGCATTTGGTTATCTTAGTTCTTTTTTCCTGTAATTTGTAGTAGATTAGCAGATCTTTCTGGTATAACCAATAATGTGCTACTTATTTGCAATCAAGAATATCTTGCTACAACATAAGGATCATATTACATTGCATTTGTGGCTGCGTTGTGCTGTCTATTGCTATAGGTACAGTTTCTCTTAATACATTGCTGTGTTTCAGTTCCATTTCTGGGTTTAACATTGGTATCAAGTTTCTTATGCTTCTGAATTGTTTCGGATTCTGAAAACTAGTTAGAACATGAATTAAGATATAATTTCCTTCTGAAATGACTGCTAAGTGATGCAAATTAAAATTTCATTCCTTCATTTCTAAGGTACTTCTACTATGTGAAGTGCTTTATAACCTTTATCTCATGCATGCTCACAGTATTCACATGAGATAGATTAACTTTCATTTTTGTACACCTGAGGCAAAAGGTAGTTAAAGCCCCACAGTGAATTTATATTCTGATACAGGTATATGTAGTAAGTCATTAAAAGGAAAACAGAAAGCATAAGCCAATTTATACTTCATATTATGGTCTATCAGACAAAAGAAAACAACAAAACCCAAGAGGAGACAAAATTGTTTTGGTACCTTGAAGACTAATTGTTATATTTAAATCTAAGCTTTACACGGATCAAATCCACTTCCTCAGAAATCCCTTCATCTATGCAAACTTACATTAAAAGTTTGCAGTTAGACTTTTAGAGGCACAATCCTCTCTCTCTGTGTGTGTGTGTATCTGTTAAGTAAATCATGGGGGAGAGGGATCACAATCTGAATTTTGTCATTTAACAATTTGAAATGTTCATACATTTTAGCCGTTATGGACCTCCAGATGACTTGAAGGAACTGATAGATGTTGCCCATTCAATGGGAATTACTGTCCTCTTGGATGTCGTACATAGTCATGCATCAAAGAATTCTGAAGATGGACTGAACAAATTTGATGGTACAGATGCTGGATTTTTCCACTCTGGTCCAAGAGGAACACACACACTATGGGATAGTCGACTTTTTGACTATGCAAAGTAGGTATAAATCATTTGTAATATTTATTTATTTGTTTATTTGATTTGTATGCCGCCCACTCAGCACATGCCAACTCAGGGCAGCTCACAACATATCAAACAATACAATCATAAAAGTTATACAAAAAACTTCATTAAAACATTAAAAACACTCAGACATTAAAACATTAGAAAAACTACCTACCCTCTCCATAAAAAGAGAGCTAAGTGGGAGGAATCTGCTTACCTATACCAGCCAGCAGACGGGGGTCACCCCTCCATTGCGCTGCCAGCCAGGTTTTGAGTTATTTCCTGAAGGGCAACATTTCCGTCTGGAGCCGTAACTCTGTTGGCAGGAGGTTTCAAAGGGCTGGAGCAGTCGCAGAGAAGGCTCTTTTTCTTGTGCTAGAGAGACAAGCCCCTCTAGCTGATGGAACAATTAGAGAGCCCCTTCGGTCCGCTTTGGTTGGACGGTCAGATGTTCTTGGGGTGACGCAATCTCTTAGGTATCCTGGCCCACTACCATGTAAGGCTTTAATATAGGTGCTATTTTTTCATACTAAATAAATATGCCTAACAAATCACCTATTAAAATAGTTGGAGATGTGAGATATTTTCAAACTGTACACTTTCTTATGTTTCTTCAAAAGATGTAAATACATCATCATTATTATAAGGCTCTTCTTCTCCCCAACACCCAATGTCTGATTTTTCAAATTAAGCTCTGTCATCTCCTATTTTCTCATATTTATACATCTTCCTTACATTAATTTAATTTAATTATGAATAGAGAGGGTATAGAGTATAATGTGACAAATATGTTGCATAAATCTTATTTGGCTGTCATTGAAGCGATTGACCTAAACACCTGTAGAAGAAGAAACAGTATTCCATCCTCTGCCATCTTCTGATGTGGAAGTTGCCATTTCCTAGCATTTGAAATTTTATGCATAGCCTTCATCAATACAGTAGAACCCTGTGTAACGAAAAAGCTCCATTCCGCAGAGCTCTTCACTATACAGTTTTTTGTTATACAGATACCTATGGGTGATCCACCATATAACGAAAAGAAAATGTTCATTATATGAATCACCATTGGCGATACTCCGTACGACTAAAAAAAAAATCCGTTGTATGGGGTATTGCCAATGGTGATTCGTATAACGAACATTCTCTCCCGCCCCCCAGTTATATTGTGCATCGGCAATAGAACAAAAATGCTTGATTGTACAGATTGTTTGTTATATGAATGTTCATTATACGGGGTTCCACTGTACAAGTTTCTTTTGTATGCATTTTTGTTTACATTGAGGGCCTTTTGGTGTATTAGATGCATATATAGCATTTGCTGCTTTCAGATTGTGAAAACCAGCCCCTGGATAGCACACTTATAATTATGCAATGTTCCTTTTGCAAAAAGTTCTTAATTTTGTCACATGATTACATTAATTTCAGGCCCTATCAAAATCTAGAGGTAGGTTAGCTAGTCTGGTTGTTTATAAAGCAGAAAATTCTTATATAGTATTGGCATGTGTATATAGTAAACGTTTCACACCTAAAGTGAGTATTTAGATCTATAGAAGACATGTCTGCTTGTTAAGGAATTTCTACATTTGTTTTTTTTTTAAAAGTGTAGTTTGCAAAATAGCTAAAACAAATACAATTTTAAAAATAATAAATGTAACAAGGCAAAGGAGACTAGAACAATACACTTAAGGTACATTAAAATGTGTATAATATGTGTACGTAATAGCATATAGGCATGAAAAAAGTCATAATATCATGCCCACAGGTTAAACAAATATTAATTAAGTTCAGCCCAAGGATGCTTATCCTCTGAATGCCAGAACATAAATGGCTCTGCTTAGTGTGCTAGGCAAATATGCTTCAGGAAATAATGGTCTTGAATAGACACTGGGCAATATCTAATGGGATAAGATGACTTATCTGTCTTGGTCATGAACTGGATATAAATAAATATAGATAAAGATGAACATTTGAATTGTGCCTGCAAATTAACTGGGATAGATTTTAGAATAATCAGTGTTTCTCAACCTTTGGCTTTTGGACTTCAATTACCAGAAGCCTGAGTCAATTCCCCAAAACACTGATCAAAACTACTGAGTTAGGCTTCTGGGAAGTGTAGTCCAAAAACCAAAGGTTGGGAACCACTTCTCTAGAGGACTCTTGTTCCTTGGCTGACCTGATCAGCTTCATCTGTACTTTTTAACTAAAGTCAGATAAGCTTATGTAACTTCAACTTGATACCTATCAGCTAATTTTTAAGCTTCTTTGCTGGACCCAGTTTGTTTCATTGCTCATTAATAAGCCATTTAAAAAGTGATCCATATAAAAATACACATTTATGTGTCTCTGTTTCTTAAACAGGTACTGAGAGATGTTTATTTGTTCATATAAAACTTAACAGTTGCAAGATAACTGATGGTGGTAATTTTAGGAAGAAGAAAAGATGCTATTTTTGAAAAATGTCCTGTCTTTTCAAATATTCCCACAAAAATTCACACTGCACATGTGGTTTATCATACATGCAAACAAGACATACTAAAAAAAGAATTGCTTCAATTCTGAATGGACATTCTTGCTAGATGAAACTTCCCCCTCTTGCTTTTAAGCTCAAATTGATATGACAGAATAGGAGATATCAAGACACAGATGCTGCTTTAGACGCTGCTTTTGCAATAACATATAATTTCCACTGAAGTATCCAGTTTCCTTTATTAGGTAAAGGTTTCCCTTGCTCGAAAGCCAGTCGTATCCGACTCTAGGGTACAGTGCTCATCTCTGTTTCTAAGCCGAAGAGCCAGCGCTGTCTGCATCTGCAGACGTTTCCGTGGTCATGTGGCAGGCATGACTAGACACCGGAGCGCACGGAACGCTGTTACATTCCCACTGAAGTGGTCCCTATTTATCTACTTGCAATTTCTTGCTTTCGAACTGCTAGGTTGGCAGGAGCTGGGATGAAGACGGGAGCTCATTTCCGTCCTGCAGTACTCGGGAATCGAACTGCTGACCTTCCACTTCCCAGTCAGCGTCTTAGCGACTTGAGCCACTGCATGTACCATCAAACACAGCTGTGTGCACAAGTCTTTTAAAATGTGGCTTCTGAAACCTAAAATTGTATGGTAATTAAGCTATGAACTACACTGTTGGTAAGGGACAGTGAAAGTAATTGTTAGTTTTCTGACCTGTTTATTGCCATGCTGTAAAATACATCAAGTGACCACTCATAAGAACAGAATTACCTTTCGGCCTAATCCACAAGACCCATTTTCATTATCCAGGATGGTGAAAAGAGAAGAAGAAGAAATAGATAACAGAATATTTTGATTCTCTGTGCATATTTTGACCTTCCAAGTTTTTTTATTAGTCTTTTGAGAAGTATAACTCATCTCATTGTATCAAGTGTGGGTATACTGTGTGGTCTTAATTTTTTTAAAGAGAGCACCTGAGACTTCCAGCCAAACAAAACATGCAGAAGGGAGAGCAGTTGTTGAGTAAAAGGTGAATTCTAGCATCGCCCTAAGGGAGTCCGCCCGTCCTACCAGGGCGGACCGGAGAGGGTCCCTCAGTGTTCCATCAGCTAGAGGGGCTCACCTCTCTAGCACAAGGAGAAAGGCCTTCTCTGTGTCCGCCCCAACTCTTTGGAACCTCCTACCAGCAGACTTAAGGCTTCAGTCAGAATTGCTGCCCTTTTGGAAAGGGTTAAAAACCTGGCTGGCAGGGCAAGTCGGACTCCTGCACATTGGCTCAGTTGATGCCACATGCCCTTTCAATGATTGTGGGAAGGGGTGGATCTTTTTAGATATGGGGTGGTTTTATAAAGAGTTTTTATTGTAGATTTGTATGGGGTTTTATATTGTAATGTTTTTATATGTTGTACGCCTCCCTGAGTTTCCCTGGAGCAAGAGGGCGGGATATAAATCTAAATAAATAAATAAATAAATGTTAGTGTGTGGCTCATTAGATTATGCCTCATTACAGCTATTGTGTGTGCTTACTTTGGCCACCATTCAATTTTTGATCTATTATAAGCACAAAGAAAGAAGTGAAGGTACAGAACTAATAACTCAAGCAAGTGAGAATAGTAACCCCAATCATTTAGATACATCCTAGCAAATATACACCCATTTAACAGTGAGAAAGAAACTGGTAAATCCATAACAATTAAAATTGTTGGGAAATAACACAAATGTGAGAAATGCTGAGAGTCTCCTTTGTAGTAAATGCTAAGGTTGGGAAATGGTGGTGAAAATCATAGAACCTCTTTATATTCCTGTTCCACCTTAGCCTTTATAACACAATAAAGAAATGTCCTTAAGTAAAATGGAAAAAGACAAACAGGTCTATTGCATCTTCATGTCCATATTTATATGCAAATACTGTAAATTCAATGCAGAAATTGACAGGATTCTATGAACAGTATTTTAGATGCAAACAACTGTTCAATGTACTGTTCCCTTGACATATGATATGCTTTCTAAAGTCATGTGACAAAATATCTCTAACTTTAAAAACAATTCAGTACATGTTAAAATTATATTATATCTACCAATACTGTGGAATAGTGCATCTTTTCTTAAAGCAAGTATTTATTATTATTTATTTATTAGTTCAAATTTATATTGCCGCCCACTCACATTAGCGATTCAGGGCAGCTTAAAAACAATACACTATGTTACAATACAATTTGTTGACGGGGGCTCAGGGGGAGGGACGGCCAAGTCCTCAACCTGCCCTGGCATCTTCTTCCCTGGCCATTGGTGTGGGCTCAGGGGGAGGGGTGGCGAAGTCCTCAATCTGCCCTGTCTTCTTCCCCTGGCTGTTGGTGTGGGCTCAGGGGGAACGGTGTGGGCTCAGGGGGAACGAAGGCGAAGTCCTCAACCTGCCCTGGCTTCTTCTTTCCCGGCCATTGATGTGGGCTCGGGGAGGGGCGGAGAAGTCCTCAACCTGCCTTGGCTACTTCTTCCCTGGCCGTTGGTGTGGGCTCAGGGGGAGGGGTAGCGAAGTCCTCAACCTGCCCTGTCTTCTTCCCCTGGCTGTTGGTGTGGGCTCAGGGGGAGGGGCAGAGAAGTCTTCAACCTGTCCTAGCTTCTTCTTTCCCATCCGTTGGTGTGGGCTCGGGAGGGGCAGAGAAGTCCTCAACTTGCCCTGGCTTCATCTTTCCCGGGCGTTGGTGTGGGCTCAGTGGGATGGGTGGAGAAGTCCTCAACCTGCCCTGGCTTCTTCTTTCCCGGCTGCTGGTGTGGGCTCACAGGGAGGGGCGGCGACATCCTCAACCTGCCCTGGCTTCTTCTTTCACAGCCGTTGGTGTGGGCTCAGGGGGAGGGGCGGCGACATCCTCAACCTGCCCTGGCTTCTTCTTTCACGGCCGTTGGTGCGGGCTCAGGGGGAGGGGCAACAAATTCTACATTATGATTTACCTTTCAAGTGAAAACTACTTCTGAAATTTCAAAATAGAAGTATTCACAACTCTGAAACCTCTGGGCTACAATTTTGGAAGGCTATACTTCTTCCCTGTTAATTAAATCTCAGGAGACCTGTATAGCATGGAAAAACTGTGTATGAGTTCATTTGGGGAGAAATAATGTTGGATAGAATTATTGCAATATGCTCTGTTGTTCAGTATTTTATGGTAATATGTGCATACCACATAGTTTATTGGAAGAACTTGTATTTTTATTGCTTTTTCTCTAGCTCCTTGATGAAGATACTAAAGAAGCATTTCAGCTGGTATTAGAAAATAATAAAGAAATAAAAATACAAGGAACTATTTTCATTTTGTCATGTAAGAAGTATTTTTGAAGGGATAGATGGCCCTGGCTGGAAATTGTTATTGTTGTATGCCATCACATTTTTGGAATTACGGTAACTCTATGACTTCCCAAAAAATCATATCATTAACAGGTATGATAGTGGCAGAAACTAGCAATAGGTGAATCTACCCATCAGGAGGTCTGTATTTTACCCAATATTTATATTTCTTTACACAATACTACATTTTTCAGTCTATCCCCCCCGCCCCACCATATATTACATATTTACATGTTTTTGTATATTATTTCCTCTAATGTTCTAATGTATATATTTTGTCGTGTGTTTTTGACTGAAAAGCTATAAAGTTTGTTGCAGTATAATGCAAAAAAGTGTGTTTCCTGAACCTGCTGTATTTCATTGGCTGCCACGTGTGGAAATGATAAAATCTGTGTTGCAACAACATTGGGCCATACATTTTGCATTGCTAAATGTCCCTGGGGGTGCGGAGTAACTAATGAGGCACTGGGTTCAACTTTTTCTATCAGCTATCTGTTGGCCATAACTTTGTAGTTCTGGCTTCATTCCCAACTATCATGGTCTTTTTTGCATCTTTCTTGTCAAATATCTAGCTGGCAACATGGCAGGGTAAAATTGTACACACACACCCTTTTGAGGGTTGTACAATGTTTACTTGACATAGCATGAAACTTTAAGCGATTGTCATTGAGATGATTTTGAAACAACAAAATTAATGTGTTTATAAACATGTTTTGCATGTATCTGATTCCCTTTGAGTTTGTTAATAGAGTTAAATAATTGCTTTCAAATGCCAGGGAGGGAGCTTGAAGACCTCAGCAGCACACAGAGGCTTACCACTGACAGTAACAATTGTTAAAATTTTTGATGCACAATAACTAATTGTTATGCGCTGCAGTTTTGCCTCGGTTACTCACACCATCATCAATTGATGTTAACTCATTGGCAAATGTGTAATGCTACATTATTTTATTTGCATCCATACTTTGGGTGTGATGCATCAGCTTGTAAGAGAAGTTTGTTTTCATCCATTTGCAACTCAACAGGGCCAAGCTTCACAGAAAGTTTGAATAACAACTTGGGATTTTCCATTATTTTCAGTTGTAAAAAGCCACAATGTTGCTTTCCTGTTAGGCTGGCCAACCATTGTGTGCCTCTGTACCTGATGTGTATAAATTGATACCGTGAAGTCTCACTCTTATGTCTGACTAAGTGGATTTCATCCACGAAAGCTAACATGAATTTATGTAGCACTAGCTGATTACACGGCCTTGCCCGGGTACACACACACACACACACACACACACACACACACACACACACACACACACACACACACACACACACACACACACGGGTTTTTATTTTCCTTTCCTGCCCTCTGAGGGTCTGGCTCCGCTGCGTTGGCTACCCATGCTCCCACTGTGGCATCCCGTGCCTGGCGGGTGGCCTGTTTCACTGCTCCCACAGCATTTATGTCTGTCTGGCAGCAGCGGGTCCATGGCCTGGCCTGCCATGCAGCTGCCGCTCCTCGCCACTCCTCATTCCAGGCTGATGGCATGCGGCGGTGGCGGGGCATCCGGTGTTGGTGGTGGTTTCATGGCCAGGCCCACTGCACAGCTGATGCTCCTTGCCGCTCCTCCCTCCAGGTCGCTGCCAGCCGAGGGTGTCTGGTGGCAGCGGGGTGTTCCTCTGCCACCTGCACTCCTGCAGAGGCCTGCCGGCCCGGGGCCCTGTCCGCTGCTCCTGCCAGCCGGGGTTTTGCTGCGTCCTCTGGCACCCACCGCCTGGGCTGCCCCAGGCTGAGGCAGTGGTGGGTAAGGCTTTGCCCTTCCCAGGCTGCTGAGGCGACCACTTGAGGGCCATGGCCACTACCTCAGGACAGAAAGGAAGGGAAGGACGGCTGGCCTGGCCCTGCCGCAGCCCTGCCCTTCTAAGGGGGTCAGCCACCTCCGGCTCCTCATGGCCTCACCCTCTGCCGCCTCCACCCTGGCCGCAGCCGCCTGGTCCATCACCACCTTGGCCAGTACTGCCACGTTGGCCACGCCTCCAACGCTGGCGAGGGTGCTGTGCATGCACGGACTATTGCGAGTGCGCACTACTATCTTTTCTGTCAGTTTATTGTGCCGGGGTGGGTATCCCGTTTGGGGCCCTTTTTTGGGGGGGCAAACACCTCCAAATGGGGTTTGCTACTCCCCCCCCCCCCGGCACTCTCACCAGGCCAAGGTAGGTGTGTGGCAAGTTCCAGTGGGATCCATCCAGGAGTGTGGGGGCCCATCGCAGACATACAAGACGACACCTTTGTTTTATAGATATAGATTAACCAAACCTTCCTTTTTGAATAAATTAACCTAATTTAATGGTAGTAGTTCTCTATAGGCAAACTATCTTCATCTGAGGATGTCACTAAAGACAAATTGTAGATGCTGCTTGCTGAGAGGTCTGTTTTCTTTTATTTCCACTATCACTGGATAAAGATATTTTGTGTTTGTTAACAGTGTTTCCTTGCCCAAAGCAGTTTTTACTTGTGCTTCAATGTTATATAAAATCCTCTCTCGCATGAATGGAAAATATTTTGGCTCAACTGCTTTCTTATTCTGTCCACTTTCCTTTGTATCACTGAATCAATCTTAAATCATTATAAGGATACACGATTTCACTGTCTCTAAAGTCAATAGATCTTTTTAGCTTCCACTAAATGTATTTCATTTTTAATATCCAGAGAAGAACAAAACCTGACTTGAAAAGCAGAGTCCTTCATTTATATTTGACGAGTGCCTGAGCGACAGTGTTGGAATCCAAATTAGTATCTGGAGATTTCCAATTTTAGGGAGGAGAGAATTTAATAAATCAGGAATCTAACTTGAAATTAATGATTTTTGAAAATGCTTTATGTGGTTGTTCCCCCCTTTGACTCTCTTACTTTTGAAATACTATTTCCACTAATCTTTTGAATTCCATTTCCCCAGCTGTTCAGAATATACTTGTAAGTGGATTTACTAGATTCACTGCTATTATATATCTGCTCCCAGAAGAGGTGACAGAAAATCAGTTGCATTTTGTATTAAAACTTCCTTTGTCTCTGCTGCCCATGTTGTTATTTTCTTAGTTAGGTTGGAAAATACATAGAATAATGATCCTTGTAATAGCTTTGGAATATAGTTTGAGCTCCCAGAATTTCATTGTGGTTTTTTTTCCCCTTGAGGAATGCTGATTTAACATTCTGCTCTAAATTACTTCTCCATGATAAAATATGTCAGGAGTTGGCAACCTATGGCCTGTGGGCCGGATCCGGTCCACAGGGCCAAATCATCCAGTCTCTGCCGCTACCAGCAACGTAACCAGCCGTAAAATGCATCTGTGATGCATTTACAGTTGTCGCAAATGTCTGAAAATGCTGAAAATGTGTCGGTGACTGTCATAAATGTATTTACAACAGTCACGGAAGTGTTTTAGGGCAGCGATTACAGCATTTACCACCAGTCCAGCTGCCTCAACTATCTGACTTAAAAAGGTTGGCAACAAAATAAACAAATAAATAAAACCCCTAATATATATATTAATGAGCATGGGAATTTTAAGAAATCTGATCATATGCCTTAATATTTAGAAGATGTTATTAATATTTCAGCTGGGAAGTCTTGCGGTTTCTTCTTTCTAATCTAAGATGGTGGATAGAAGAGTATAGCTTTGATGGTTTTCGATTTGATGGTGTATCATCTATGCTGTATCACCATCATGGTGTTGGTAAGTTCAGCATGCATATCAGTAATGTTTGTTGTTTAATCTAGCTGCTCTCAATATTTTTAATCTTTACTTCTCAAATTCTGCACCAATTTCCTACACTTATATTTTATTGTTATCGACTTATTAGGTCAAGCCTTTAGTGGAGATTACCATGAATATTTTGGTATGCAAGTAGATGAAGATGCTCTGGCATATTTAACAACGGCAAACTACATGATACATCTCTTACATCCGGAGTGTGTAACAATAGCAGAGGTAATGGCTTAAACTACATCTTAAAATAACTGCTTCTACTTGTTTTGTTGAGAGATGTTTTAATTCAATCAATAATCAATTACAATTGCATTAACTTTTATGTATCCCTATTAAGCATTTTATTGTCAATCCAAATGATTTCAATTGAATAATTAAATACATGCTTAAATTTCATTCATTTAAATCATTGAAACCTAGATAGACTCTATTTGGGCAGGATTTGATATCTTCTTTGTAGTTTCAGTCACAATTCAAAAAATTAATCTAATTTAGACTTCAGTCCTAGCCTCACTACCTGGGAGAGTAAACCATATTGAGCTTAGTGAAGAACCTCTTTGTGAGTAAATATGTAATGTACTTAGTAAGCATTAGTGTACCACTCCAAACACTTTTTTCTTTCATCATATATATATGGGAATTAAGCTGGCTGAATAGTTCAGTGAGTCAAAGGTTGGCAGTTTGATACCTCACTGTGCCTTCTATGAGTACAACCAGCCTGTGTAGCCATGGACAAGCTGCACAGTCTCAGGGTGACTGCAAAAAAAAGGAAATGATAAACCACTTACAGTATATGCATTGTCTGCCTAGAAACCCCTAGAAAGTGTAGCCAAAAGTCAGATTTGACTTGACATACAATTATTATTATTGTAGGCGGGAGGTCAGCAGTTCAATTCCCGAGTACTGCAGGATGGAATGAGCTTCCGTCTTTGTCCCAGTTCCTGTCAACCTAGCAGTTCAAAAGCAAGAAATTGCAAGTAGATAAATAGGGACCACTTCGGTGGGAAGGTAAACAGCATTTCATGCGCTCCGGTATCTGGTCATGCCTGCCACATGACCACAGAAACCTCTGCAGAAGCAGACAGCGCTGGCTCTTTGGCTTTGAAACAGAGATGAGCACTGAACCCTAGAGTCGGATACAACTGGCTTCCGAGCAAGGGAAACCTTTACCTTTATACAGTAATTAGAATGATAACTTCAAGAAGAAGTGCTCTGAAGTGCTATTTAGTATTCAGAGTTAGATTCATTCACAAATGAAATGGTTAATTAAGGAATATTGATTCCTAAAGTATAGTATGATCGTTAAAATTGAGCATTCTTTGGGATGTTTAAGTCTGTGTGCATGATTTATAAATAAAATGATGTAGTCAGTGAGAAGTGATTTTTAAAGGTTCAGTTGAATACTCTTCCCATGGAGAATTATTAAGCTCAAAAGTACTAACCTTGAAGGGAAATATTAGGCATGTCGTTTGAAGTTATTTTTAGCAAAGAATTAGTGCTAGACTCTTGAACTATTTATGTCCCTTATTACTTAGCATTGTGTAACTATTTTGTATGCAACTAGCATGGATGTACAGTTCTAGGAAAGGGTGAGGTAGGGAAATTCCAGCCAGTGAGAAACACCTGGTAAGTATGTAAGCAGGTAGTGTGGGAGCAACTACTTTAGGTGACTTTAAAAAACTAGAGCACCATGATTCAATATCAGTATGAATGTAATAATTTTATACTGAGTCATAAGATAATTCAGAACAGTCTTGTTACATATTGTAACATGTCAACATACATATTTTTAAAGGCTTTAGCAATGACACCCAATATTTTAAAAAAGTTGAGATTAAGATTATTTTTTACAAGAAGTTCCTTCAATTTATTCTCGTTAAATTGAAAACTACTTCAACTTCAATACATCATTTTTTTCCTGTCTAGTGGGAGCTCCTATATGAAATGTGGAATTGATCCCCATGCTCATGGTGGAAAGAAATTGGGTGGGAAGAACTATTGATATTCTAAATTACAAATGGCTAACATGAATTTGTGCTTGCATGTAATGATAGCGGAATGAGTGGCGCCACATGAGAGGAGCACGCTATTGTCTAGAATAGGATTGATTTCCAGTCCTGTTCTGCAAGGACTTGTCTGATAAGATTAAGTAGCAAATGTGCTTTCAAAAATATTCTGAGTATTCTCTTCCTGAAGACATGTTCTTCCATTATTTTCCAAGCCCATACAGTGGGGAAAAATGGGATAGGGAAGTAACATTTGTAATTGTTGTTGCGACATTCAGTTTCCTTGCCTATTATACCAGTATATTATTAATACTGAAAAATGTAAATGGACAGTAGAATAATGTATATTATTAACGTCATATTTCCTCAAATTTGCATATCATCAAGCTTCATACTCAGTAAATTTGCAAGGTTGAAGCTGTGTACTAATTTCTTGTTTCAGAATCCCTATTTCTTCAGGATAGAAGTAATAAGAAACTCAAAATCAGAAACAAACTCTTATAGAAATAATAGTTCGATATATTTGTAGCAGTGTTGTTTTTTTTAGTTTTACCGTATTTGAGTACCGATATGTACTGTTCTTTCTTCTCCTCTCTACTATCCAGAAGACTCCCCCCCCCCAGTAAAGTTTTCTTACCTATCAAATGTTTGCATTATTCTTTAAGGAAGTTTCTGGGATGCCAGCTCTTTGCTGTCCAGTGTCAGAAGGAGGAACAGGATTTGACTATCGGCTGGCCATGGCAATTCCTGACAAATGGATTCAGGTTAGAGGATAGCCACCTTCTCCCCACTCCATCTTTTTGTCTTTTTGATGTTAAATATTTAGAATGTTACCATTATATTAGTAATTATATTTTCATGTGTTTTGTCTTGGCTTACTGGGAAGCCTCAGTGCTGGTGGTCACCATTCATCTCTCCCAACTCTATTGTGCATACCAAAGACAAAAGATGGAGCTGGGGAGGGAGGTTCCCCCATTGCCAAGTTACTGCTTGGCTTTGTTTTACCAAGCTCCATCACACATCTGACTAATTGTTTTGCAATAATGTTTAATAGCGTAGCTTTTATTGTCATGGTTTTGTGGGCTGAATTTGGATAATCCTTACAGCAAGCTTAACTCCTAACAAAATGAAGATTAAAAATGTATCTGTTACGCACATGCAGCAGGACAAGGATTTTATGACACGTTAATTGTGTATTTCTAAATCTTGTGACTGAAGCACAGCTAGACTTACCTTCATGTGAGGCTTGCCAATGTGGCACTCCAGTGATAAAAAATTAAATGAAAAATCTGTAGTTGCTTTTTTCTTTCTTTTTTGAAATAATGGCAGGCTAAATAAATTCAAGCTTTTATGTAGGGATGCAAATGCTTTTCTGCGCAAAACAGAATCGTATGAAAGGTGTGTGAGTATGGAATCAGTAGATATATCTCATAATTGCTTTGTCAGTTACACATTAATACAGTTGCAAACACATCCACAGCAAGTGCAAAATACAATTAACTTTCAAATTCCTCCCTAGACTAATTCTCTCTCCCCCCCTAATTTAATATGATTTTACTTCAATATGTAAGTCTTGCAGTAGTTTTTCCACTAGAGAGTGTGCAACAGCTGGCAGAATCTTTAATCATTAGTGGAACTGTATCAATATTTATGGTTCTTTTCCACTAATGTTATGTTTAATATGACCTTGAAGTGCATTTTCAACTATTATCACTCCTAGTCGCATTTCCTTTCCCCTCAAAATATTTGTAAATTCAATTAGAGAAGAGTAGAAAGTAAGTTGAAGGATCAGACTTCCCAGAGGCAGTAGGGCCTACTGATGTGGAAGGTTGTTGCACCTTTGGGGTACCTTTTCATGTGGGCTGACAGATAGCGATAGCAATTAACTTGTATAATGCACCATAGTGCTTAGTGCACTCTCTGGATGATTCACAAAGTAATTAGCATTTCTCCCTAACATGCTGGATACTCATTTTACCAACCTCCAAAGGATGGAAGGCTGAGTCAACCCTGATCCCTTTTAAGATTGAACCATATTATGAGCAGAGTTTTGGCTACAGTTTTTGTTGTTGTTCAGTCACAGAGTCAAGTCCAACCCTTTGCAATCTCCTCTGTCATCTGCCACCATTTGTACCCTCCAGATCTACGTCAACTATGTCATCTAGCCATCTCATCTTCTGCTGCCCCCTTCTCCTTTTACCTTCAGTGTTTCCCATCATCAGGGCCTTCTCCAGTGAGTCCTCTCTTCTCATTTGGTGGCCAAAGTACTTGAGCTTCAGCTTCAGTATTCGTACTTCCAAGGAGCAGTCAGGGCTGGTTTCCTTTAGGATGGACTGATTTGATCTCCTTACAGTCCAGGGGACTCTCAAGAGTCCTCTCCAGCACCATGGTTCAAAGGTGTCTATTTTTCTGCACTTCTCCTTATGGTCCAGCTTTCAGTACTGCAGTTTAATCACTGCACCACTAGGGCTCTGTGATATACTACGTAAATTTCCAAATATAGTGGTCCTTCTCTTGAAGTGGCCCATAGTCTGTAACCAATTATTCCAGCTCAAATTTGTTAATCTGTAAGGTGCCACAATAGTGTTGCGTGTATCACGGTTACACCTTGAAAAAAAGTTTTGTGTATGTGTCTAGAAACAAATTCTCTTCTATCTACACCATCTCATTCTATTCTTTATATCATTTGTAGGTCAACAGACCAAAATAAGTTTCATTTGTTTCCATGATGAAAAGCACAGATTTTTTGCACATATCCTGTGTCATATAGTTTAGCAAAGTGGAAGTGAAGAACTTTTGTGTTTTCATTTTGACATGGTCTTAGAGCAAATTAAGCCAGTTTTGATATTTAATTAACTTTTAACTTGCTCCAAGCATTTTTTGTGTAAATGCCAGACAGTAAAATCCCCAGTAAAATAGTACAGAAATAATTCTTCATTTTAGGTTCAATTAGAGCCAATACAATCATCAGAGGCTGATGCAGTATTGCATAGCAAAAATCAGGAGGGTTTAGTGGTGAAATTGCTACATTTAGTCAAGCATTAAAATGATGGCTAATAGCCCACACTGTTTTACAGAAATACAGAGGAAATCAATTTAAATAGCGTTGGCATGCATAGTTATTAATCAGGTGTTAGAAGATGTTTTGGCCGAAGAATAAAATGTGGATATTAAAATGAAGGATATTATGGAGTTAAGACAAATACCCCATTTTCTACATCCAGAAAATATACCTTTGCCATTTCAGATTTTCTAAAATAATAATAATATAAATATTAGTGTTACAGTTGAGAAGGAAAAGCTTGGGGAGAAATGATGAAGTGTAACATAGACAAAAATAATAATTCCTTTTAATCTTACAGATAATTAAGGAGGTAAAGGATGAAGACTGGGACATGGGAAATATAGTGTTCACGTTAACAAACAGACGATATGAAGAAAAATATATTGCATATGCAGAAAGTCATGACCAGGTACTATAAAAAGGCTTAAGAGAAAATTGATGTGTTCAAATATTGTTGGGTTAGTTGATGTATAGTTTGAGTATAATGAAACAGTGTGTCGGTCTCAAACAGTTTTAGTTCCAATTAGAATATCTTCACTGAAATAAATGGGATTTAAGGATGAATCTGACATGTTTTGTTACAGTTTGGTCAACAAATGGAATTCAGAGGGTAAAATGTGTCTGACCACTGATATAGTGGATTCTGCTAGTGGAATGAATTAGTCTATCCTCTCTAACCCTCTAAATCTACCTATATTTACAGGATTACGAGGCCCAGTGGAGCAGAATGATAGAGATATTATGGTTAGAAAAAACAGAAGGGGTTTAGTGGACATCCAGAAGGCCAGTTGTTTATTTCTGGCCACATGAATTAGAATAAACTAGTGGTCATCAGTGAAACTATCATGTTAATGAAATACTACCTAATCTATATATTTCAATAGAACATATTACAGAAACATTTAAAATTGCATAGCGATTTGAATGTTCAAAATGTTTCTTCTATCTGAAAGCAAAAATTCATGATACCTTTATTAGACCACTAAAATTCCAAATACAGGTACAGCTAGCATTTATGTCCAACAGGAATTCTTCATTAGGATAGGCATCGCAAATTCAGGGACAAGAGGAGAAACAAAATTTCAGAAATGTCTCCTAAATAATATTTGCCTAATGTTAAGGCAGGACTGGCAAAAATGTATGGTGGACAAAATTAGAGAAGAAAACACATCTAGAATAAGTTAGTACCTTCCTTAGGACAAGTGGCCAAATTTTGCAGTTATCTGAAACTATGAGTTTGAAAATGTTGCAACCAATCTGTCTTACTGAAGTCTAAAAGAAGATCCAGGGCAATGATGGAATATATATATTTAAAAATAAGAAATCCTATAGAGCCAGGGATTAGAAGTTTGTTTTCCCCACTGTGCCTTCTACGAGAACAGCCATTCTTTGGGCTAACTACATGGACTCATAGGAGAGAATGGTAAACTACTTCTGCGTACTTCGTACCTAGAAAACCCTGGAAAGGGTCTCCATAATTAAGAATTGACTTAATGGGACAAAGTTATTATATTTAAGGTTTAGTCTGTTAAGAATTGCAGCATGTGGAAATGTTCTGATTTTAGAATATGCAAATATTGTACCATGTAGATTGAATTTAAGATGTGACAAAAAAAGGTGGAGAGTTTATTTGTGTGGTTTTGGCAGAATCATCATTTTGGATTTGACAGACTATATCTTTCTGAGAGAGAGAGAGAAGAACAATTTAGGTATTTTTCAGCATCATGGACAGATTACCCAACAAGTTAGGTGTTCTGATTGTGTGTAATGGACAACTCCCCATGCTCTGAAGGGTAATGATATATTGTCCAACTTTATCATTGATGTGATAATGCCTCTTCCTCCTCGCAAAAAACCCATGAAAAATATGTGACTCAGATAACTTTCTCTTTAACTTCTTACTATTGTTTCCAAGGAGTTCAAGGCAGCATTAAGTTCTCCCCCCTGCTCATCCTTACAGCAGCTATGTGAAGTAAACTAAATTGAGTGATTACCTGTTGTCATCCATAAAGTTCCTTGTTAGAGTAGGATTTTGCATCTGTGTCTTTCTAGTCCTGTTATAAGACATTGGTTAGAAACTATACATAAAATTAAATTGTGCAATTAACCACAGCAAATTGTTATTAACTAACAAGATTTCCATCACATTAAAAAGTGTGTGGCTGATTAAACAATATGCACCCACCTAGTACCGTGCTTACTGCCTTGTTAGTTAGGAATAATTTGGTGTGGTAGGTAATTTAAGTTATATCTGAATCACCAACAGTATTCCAGCTGTTACTTTCCTATCTCACATTGGCTTTCCTTTGATGTGCCTTGAGCTACACATGTAATTGTTCCACTTAGACAAAGTTGAATAACTATATAGAAAAAACATCCATGTGAGGGGCTACTTGTTCAAATACCTGTTGGCCATAGAGACAGCCTGTAAATTAAGTAGCCTTGAACTTGACTAATCTGTTGTTGTTCATCCAAATCTGAATTTTGGTGATCCTCATGGCGATCAGCCATGAACACTATCCTGAGAATTCAATGTAGTGACCTTTTATCTGCCTTCCGCATCACAGCATGATACCCATACCACTGATCCAGTTCTGCGAGTTATTTTCTGGTCTTGAACCCTTTTGGCACACACGTCCTCATGAGCCCGAGGCCAGTATTGATGAAGCTGCTGCCCTCCATCAAGATGGATTCAAGTTGGATTTAACCCACTTGGAGACCATCACCTTTCCCTGTGGACTTTGCCACAAAAGGTGTTAGTCCTCAGGGTTGTCAGGTTGTTTAACCGTTGCCTGACACTCAGCATTGAGTCATTGGCAGTATGGTCTACTCTATTACTATAGCAGATAATCTGGTCAGACACCAAAAGGTAAATAACTGGTTGCAGTATTGGCATACAAATAGAATATGGTGGGAATCTTCTTCACTGGATTTATTACTAACTAGCATAGTTTGCCCGGCGATGCCAGGCTGCTATAAACTGTGATCAGCTTTTTTTGAGGGTTTTTTTGTGGATTAAAAAAATTGTTTTATTTAACCAAATAATATTTTAGTTTGTGGGGTTTTTTTTAATAGTTGTACCATAGGTAATATTTTTAAAAATGTGAAAGTACATGTTTTTTACATTCAATGTTTTTAAACTGTGTTTAGATGTTTTGGGTTTCTATTTGAGTTAAAACTCAACACAGGATGTTATAAATCTTTTTATTTTATTTTTTTGACGTTTATGATTTGTGTAAAATTGTGATTTATTGTTATGTTTTAGACTTGTTTTTACTTTCGTGGCCTCTAGGTGGGGCTGTTGTGTTTTTTGAGTTGTTTTTACTATTCTGCCCTGCAGGTGGGGCTGATAGTGGTTCTGATTTAGTTTCACTGTTTTTTTCTCTCCTGGCCTCTGGGTGGGGCTTCTTCTGGTAAGTAGTCTCTTTGTTTCTTTATTTCTGTTCCGGTCGTCGTGGAGGGAGGACGTGCTAGTGAGTTGTCTGGTTTTCTTTCTTCTGGGGTTTTTCTTTGTTTTGTTTTTGTGGTGGTGGGCTGGGAGGTGTTTCTGTTTGTTCTTTTTTGTTTTGGTTGAGTTTTAGGTTTGTTTAATTGGTTTGGTTATTTCTGATTTTGTTTAATTTTTCTGATTTTGTTGTTGTTTATTTGTGTAATTAGTTGTTGTTTGTTTGTGTAATTTGTGGTTTTGTGTCATTGTGGATGTATTTGTTTGTGTATTTTGTGGTTTTTTTGTTTATTAATGGTTTTTTTAATTATTGATTTATTTTTGTTTTATTGTTTTTAAATAATTTTGGTGTTTGTTTTTGGTGGTTACTTTAGCTTGAAGAACGGGCTGCCTGTGAGTTTCTCTTTTCCCCATTGCTGCTTTGAATTTTGGTTTAGATGCAGCAATAGGGGAAAGAAGGAGGAGGCAGTCAGCCCATTCTTCTCCCGGGAAGGTTTGTTAGGTAGGTCAGGGGAGAAGGAGGAGGCAGAGAAGAGCTTTCTCTTCCTAACGATGGTTCTCTCCTCTCTGTCTCCTTTTTCTCCCGGCTTACCTAACTGGAGATTGGCAGGCAGCGATCCGTAAGGGGTGGGGCTCTTCCTTGTGTTTTGCTGGCTGCTGCTTTTGTATTCGGAAGTACAAAGGCATTAGCCAGTCATCGCCAGGGAGGGTGCTTCCCCTGACGAACTGCTGCCTGTTTTTGGGTTTTTCCCCCACCCAGGCTCAACTTTACTTGAGGCTGGTGGTGGTCTCGCTGTGTCTTCGACGGGGTAGCATGGAGGAGAGGGAGTCCCTCTTCTCCCCATTGCTCCAGGAAAGAAGGATGGCGGGTGTTTCGCAGTGGCGTTTTGTGGCTTTTTGTTTTGCGTGGCTGTGCTGCGCTGAGTCTACCTGCTGGGGACTTGCACTCCCGTTGCTTTTTGTAAGTTTATTTTTTGCGCGTCGGCTTTCTCAGCGTTCTGTGCGCTCACGGCACGCAAGACGCTGGGACTTGTAGTTTTGCGTTTGTGGTTTGCATTAATGCGGCGGTTTTTTCCCGTGGCTCGATTTCAATTGGCCGTGCAGCATTTCCCAACGTTCTTTTTGCTCGCGCCTCTCAGTCTGATTGGCTGTGGCGCGGCGCAAATAACGTTGGGAATTGAAGTTGTTTCCCTTTTTTCGCATTCGTGGGGCTCTTGCCCCACTGGCACATTTTTCAACCCTACAGTTATCTCCGTACCTGGTTCGGGTGAGTGCAGGATGCTTGGTACGGGATAGTGTGGACGGGTGCCAGATCCTTTGTCAAATTCCAATGGTTAACGCTTGGATTTATAGGTATAGATTTAGGGTGGTGGTTGAAGGACAGAATAATACAGAGATAACATATTTGGGTTAATTATTGATTCCATATACAGTAAATTAAAATACATTTTCTTTGGCTCAAATACTTTAAAAATGATGTTTTTAAGTAAAATTATTTTACATGTTCTGAAATGTTTAAACCAGATTTCATATAATCACATATTAATTGGCTAGTATATCACATTTCTTTTCTTACCTCCTTACTTTCTTTATCAATGCAGGCCCTTGTTGGTGATAAGACTTTGGCGTTTCGTCTAATGGATGCAGAAATGTATGACAATATGAGTGTTCGTGCACCTCTTACTCCAGTTATTGATCGAGGAATACAGCTTCATAAAATGATACGCCTCATTACTCATGCACTGGGAGGAGAGGGCTACCTCAATTTCATGGGTATGTCATTCTGGCTACCAGCTCCTAATTATTTTTATGTGCAGAAGAACTTGAGATAAACAAAATGATCTTATAGCATACAACTCTTTAGACAAGCTTGTCAGAAAGTCAATGGGACAGATTTATTAGGAAGCTTTGTGCTTTTCAATGAGACTAAAGCATGAGTTAATACAAAACTTACGTTTATCTACTCAGAACTATAAGTTCCACTGATTTCAGTAGTAATCGTTTTCAGGTAAGGAGAGACAAGTCTTCATCTCCAATTGAGATCTGATCCATGTTTTTATTCTTCAAAGAGTGTTTTAATGTAAGTTGTGCATTCACACAACTCCTGAGTTCACATTTGATTTATTCTTCTTTAACTGAGATGATTTTAAATTATTGCAATAAACTTTCCAAGTATATATATAGACTCAAGTGCATTCATACCACCTTACCTGCTCCATTGCATAACCATCTTATCCATTCTGTCATATAGATCATTATATTCTCTTTGATGAGACCAAACAATGTGCTGAAGATGTGCAGTGTGTTAAACTAGGTCCACATCTTTATTAACTTGTAATATAATAGCTGAAATCCTATTGCTTAACTTAATAAATTGTAGTGGAATAACCCCAGCTAATCAATGGGGATTTGGTAAGTCAACATTTATGTATGTTCCAGTGATTCAAATAGGCCTACTCTAGTTATATCTTACTTTAGGATAGTAAGTCACAGCTAGACTAGGGCAATTTGAACCAAAGGAATCCAAGGAGGAGTTTACTCACCAAATCCCTTTTGAATTGAGTGGGCCTACTATAGTATGACTTACTACACTAAGCAACAGAATTTCAGCCACTATGTTTATAGTAATAAACTAGAATGAGGCTAATGCTTGAAGGAGCAACCTGGCAAAGTCATGCTTAACTTTGCTTCTGTAGATAAACTTCACTCCACTTAGAACTGGAACAGTTGTAGTTGACTGCTTCTCCTCCTTCTGGCCAGTCTCAAAGTGTATGCTGAGGAAAGTTTTCCTGTATTAAAATGTATGCTGATTGAGGTTTGCAGACACCCTTATCACTTATGAAATCCCAAGCTCTGGATGTACCGTGCCTACAAGCCACAAATGAGTTCTAATGCATTGGTGTTTGAGTCTTAAATTGTGGATCAACAGAATCTTCCTTCCATTTTATTTTCATCCATATGAGTGCTGACCAATAATTTTTATTTATTTATTTCTGTTTTCACACCACCCATTCATAAAATGAAAACAAGTTCCTGCTTTGTTTCTCTGTCTATTTATTTGTTCTGATAATATCCCATAGGCCTTATTGCCAGTCAACCAGAGAGACATCTGAGAGGTATATGTTATCTTGTACAGTATATTTAAGTTGGTAAATAAATAATGAAAAATTGCATGGCATATGTCATACCTGTCAACTATCCCATTTTTCCCGGAGAAAACCCCTTATTTTGACCCCTCTTCCCGCCCCCTCCCATTTTATTAATTTCCCAGTAATATCACTTTTTTTTAAAAAAAAAAAATCCTGACCAGAGCCCTCACAGGCGAAGCTGCAGTATTTTTTTACGACCACCAGAGGTCGCTGTGTGGCAGGCTTTTCACTTGTGGAAGGAGAGAGAGAAGGTGGGGGGGTTGAGTTTCTCTTTCATTTTCCTCCTGCCACATGGCCAATATGGAGGCTTCATTTTTGCTACTGAGCTGGTTGGAGCCACCATGCTGGGAGTGATGGGAGTCTACTCTAGAGGTGAGCGATATTTCATATATGCAGGGGCAAATCAGCTCTTGGTCTGGGGGCAGAGACTTCTCTCTCACTCTCATGCTTTATTGAGCTGTTTCTGCCCTGCTTCCTGGCTGGAGGCTTCCGTTCCTAGAGTTGTAGAGTTAACTTGGGAGGGGTGGGGTGGGTCGGGGATGGTGCTTGATCACTATATGAGAAAGAGGGGGGTTCTGTTTCTAGAGTTCTAGAGTTTACTTGGGAGGGGTGGGGGATGGTGCTTGAACACTATATGAGAGAGAGAGAGAGGGTCCCGTTTCTGTTCTAGAGTTAACTTGGGAGGGGTGGGGGTGGGGGATGGTGCTTGATCACTATATGCTAAAGGTAAAGGTTTCCCTTGCTCAAAAGCCAGTCGTATCTAGAATGCGAAGGTTCGCCATCACAGTCATAGATTCCTACAGCAGCCAATTTTTAGAGCAAGAAGCTGCTTTTTGTACAAGAGAGCAGATCCAAAATACACGGTGAGAATGATCAGAGCTCATAGATCCAGTGTGGTTGCACAGTTGTGTAAGGGGATCTGAGTTAGGTAAAGGTAAAGGGTCGCCCTTGCTCAAAAGCCAATCGTATCCGACTCTAGAGTGCAGTGCTCATCTCTGTTTCATAGCTGAAGAGCCAGCATTGTCTGCGTCTGCAGACATTTCCGTTGTCATGTGGCAGGCATGACTAGACACCAGAGCGCATGGAACACTGTTACCTTCCCACCAAAGTGGTCCCTATTTATCTACTTGCAATTTCGTGCTTTCGAACTGCTAGGATGGCAGGAGCTGGAACAAAGACGGGAGCTCATTCCGTCCTGCAGTACTCGGGAATCAAACTGCTGATCTTCTGCCTCCCAGTCAGCATCTTATTCACTTAAGCCACTGAGTAAACAAGAAAGAAAACAAAAGTCCCCCAATAAGATGGGGAAAAGGTTCTTTGGCCCACACAGCTTTGTGCCCATTGCATCTGCAATACCATCTAGCCATCTTATTTTTGGCCACCCCCTTCTTTTGTCCTCTACCGTTCCCAGCATCAAGGTCTTCTCAAGTGAATCCTCTCTTCTCATTTGATGTCCAAAGTACTTTAGTGTCATCTTTACTATTTGACCTTTAATGAGCAGTCATGGTTGATTTCTTCTAGAATCGACCTATTTCTAACACCACATTTCAAAGGCATCTATTTTTCTGCGCTCAGCTTTCCTAATGGTCCAGCTCTCACACCCATACATTACCACCGGGAATACCATTGCTTTGACTATGCAATTTTTTGTTTGCAAGGTGATGCCTCTACTTTTAACTTTGTTCCCCAGGTTTCTCATAGCTTGTTTCCCAAGCATCAGTCGCCTTTTTATTTCACGGCTGCAATCATCATCTGCAGAGATCTTTGATCCTAAGAAAGTAAAATCTGCCAGTCATATCCAACTCTAGGGTGCAGTGCACATCTCCATTTACAGCCAAAGAGCCAGTGCTGTCTGTGTTTGCAGACATTTTCATGGCCATGTGGCAGGTATGACTAGAGCCCAGCAAGTCACATGGCTATATTTGGCCACACCCACAGATTTCCCTTCTTTTCAAATCTAAAACTTGACAGGTATGGCATATGTATCCTCTTTTTCTAGCAGCAACACTCTATGCCTCCCTTATTAATTTGTTTATGGGATCATCTGCCATACTATCTTAAGTATTAAATCAGATTAAAAATGTGCATAAACTGTGTTGCTGTTCACTTGAGTATTCAGCCAGTTATTTAAATAATCTGCATCTACAGATTTTACATCCAGATCTAGATATGTAGTACAAACTGCATAGCTGAATTTTCTAGCTAAGGTACAGGTGACCCTGCTAAGGTTCCATGTGCAGTGTAGAACACGTGCCAAATAGCAAAATGGTGATAAGCATCATAGTTTCACTTGGTATTTGTATGTATCAAGATTTCTTAGTTAAAAGCGATCAGTAAAGTAAAGGATTGCCATCTGTATGAAACAAGGTGGCATGTTTATTTTGTTATATGCTGATACTTGACTGACTTTCCGCAACCTGAAGCCTGTCCACTGGTTATGTCATTGGTATTAACTATGGTAACATTTTTTTCTGATCAGCAACATCTAAAAGAAGTCCTAAAATTTCATTTTAGGCAGGGTGCTGAATAAGAGCAGATATTTTTAGTGGTCCTTACTGCTTTAAATTGATCAAAATGTTTTTCACTTAAACTGGAAAGGTAGAATGTCCATTCTGATCCAGGAATAATACTATATGTCCCTTTCCCTCTCATTCCAGAGTTCCTTGCTTATAACCCAATTCAAAAACTATTAGTCTCAGTCATTTCTTAAAATCCAGATAATGTGAACCCCCAAGTGAATGTTATTTTTGCCTCTCTGGGTAATGGAAGAGGAAGACAACTTGTTAGTCAAACAGGTAGCTGCTAGGAATCTGAAGTATCCAGCCAAAGGAATCTTTATTGTTCAGAGGCTGCCTCAGAAGATCTGGCAATTTAGGTAGCATTAAGTGTAAATTTTAGTGGCAGCTTCTGATTCTTAGGAAGTAAACATATACAGTGGAGCCCTGGATTACAAATGTCTCAAGTAATGTAATTCTCACTATACGAAAAGAAATCCACTGAAAATAATGCCTTGAGTAACATTTCTCCCCCACAATACAAACAGTTTTTTTGTTTTTTTTAGATAGGGGCCTCTAGTGGCCAGCTCTGGTAATGTGCCAGACCTGTCCCCAACAATAAGCTGTAAGCTACCCCCACTAACAGAAATGATCTGCATACCCTTATATATAAATTTCTTCATAGTTTCATTCTAATTTTTTTCACTGCAGTTTCCATTTGGATTGATGTTTGAACCAAACTAGGAAATCCTCAACAATTTTGACTTCTTCATTGTCAACATAAGGCTGCATAATTTTTCCATGGTCTTTATTTTTGTCTTGTAATTGTTCAGCTGCAATACTGCTTTCCATTTGCTTATCCAACTTTCTTTGGGAGTCATTTCATCTTTTTGCTAGTACTATATTGTGCTCTTCATGTCTTAAGGTTTTGCTGTTTCCTCCACAGTTTATATTCACTCTTAATCTTATTCATTTATTTAATAAATAATAATAATTATTATTTATTTATTTATATCCCGCTCTTCTGGCGCGAACACCACCCAGAGCAGCTAACAACATTTACAAATAAATACATACAATCATAAAAAAATCTAAAAAAAATCCCAACCCACATTATTACTCACATTTCTACCGCCGCCCCCTCATCAAGGCGACTCCGGATGGCTTACACATAAAAGAAATAAAAACTTTACAAAAACATTTAAAAAACATTAAAATTAGATATGTTTAAAATTAAATCATTTTTTAAACAAAAATGCCCTCCAATGCCACATCACAAGATTTTTCAAAAGCTGACAGCCTGGGCAATACTTAAACAAGCCAGCCCAGGATGGCTATCTCCCCAGATGCCCCCCACACCCAGAAGCCCAAGCAAACTGGGGAAAAAAGCCACCACATGCATTTTTACAGTTTGATTGGACTTCTGGGAATTGAAGTCCAAAACAAACAAAAAAGAAAATGGCGGCCACAACTTTATTCAGCTCCTTTGCATTCCAGGGACGTCCGAGGAAGGCAGCAATAGCCCAAAAAAGGTCCTACAAACCTTACAGAGGCTGCATGAAAGTAGGAGAAAACTTCATCTCTTTTTAAATGGGTGAAAAAACCTCAGTTGTTGTGGAGTCGTCCCCCCTCCCATTTTGGGATCTGCTGCCTGTTCTTCCTCTCTGAGGCTGGGGGGGGGGCCTTATCCACGCTATTCCCAACGCCCACCCGCCCAGGCAGTGGGGCAAGGCAAAACGCCGGGGGGGGTGGGTCCTTCTTTGGCTACAGGTTTTGCCTTACCCCACCACCAATAGGGCAGATCGGAGGACGTCGGAAACAGCCGCCTTTTTTTATCCAATCCATGCATCATACAACGTCAGACATCATACAACCAGTGCCGGCCTGAGGCAGGTTTTAGGATGGAGCGAGATCCAACTATGGTGCCCCCTTGGTCACCCCTAATATATGGGGTTAAATTAAGTTACTTGGCGAAAAGAATATTTTCTTTTCCTTTACCACTGTGGCGCCCCCTGGGAGTGAGCGCCTGGAGCGACCGCTCCGTTCGCCTTATGGTAGGGCCGGCCCTGCGTACAACGTCCAAACTTGTGGAACCAAGTTTGAATATTGTACGAGGTATTACTGTATTGAGGTTGTGGCAATAGGAATTTGATCAGTCCAAAATTGCTGCATTATAAAAACCAGGGGCTCACCTTGATAAACACATTTATTTGCCTCCTTGGAGTCTACAAGTTTGCTTCCAGGCAAAATTCAAAGCCTTCGTTTTTCTGCTGTAGGGATCTCAATGGTTTCAGATTGAGCCGTTTGAAGGACAGACAGGTATCTAGAGAAATTGGCCTGCTTGCTGCATACATAACTAGAAACAGAGTACAATTTTTTATCAGTATGTTTCCAATAGTGTGTTTACATTATTTAGTTTCCTTTCCTTTTTACTTTATTTGCTAACATTTTCTTCATTTTCCTATTAGATTTAATTGTGTTGTACTGTCCATATAAACAGTTCTGGTGGAAAGTTAAATTTAATTTGGAATAATACTGATTTTGAAAGAGTCATTTGGTAGTATGATTATGAGAAAAGTGCTTGCTTTGAAATATAAAGAACTAGCATATTTGTGTCCAGCCAGCCAGGCATTTTTAATGTGTGTGTTGGTGGTTAGGCATGGTTTTGGGTGTGCACAACCACCACCACCCATACAATACCACTCCAACCACCAACACACACATTAAAAATTCCTGGCAAGGCAGGAGTATCGTGTGTGTGTGTGTGTGTGTGTATTGTATGTGTGTGAGAGAGAAAGAAAGAGAAGCAGTGTGTGTGTATCTGTGTGTGTATTGTTCCCCCAAACCCCCCAAACCCAGGGGACCAGGCAGAGAGGGGATCCCCCTGCAGGACACCCTTATTAAAGAGAAGAAACCAAGTGGTTTCTTCTCTTTAAAAAACAGTGTTTGGGTGGGGGGGAGGATCGATCCCCTCTCCCGGGTCTCCTGTTTCCAGGCAGGTTGAGACGACAAAAGGGGTCTGTTCCCCCCAACCCTTCCAGAGTCAGGGGACCCGGCAGAGAGGGGATACCCCTCACAGGACCCCTGTTATTAAAGAGAAGAAACCAAGCGGTTTCTTCTCTTTAAAAACGGAGTGTTTAGGGTTGGAATTGATCCCTCTCCCTGGTCCCCTGGGTTTGGGAGGTTTGGGGGGACAAATGGGGTCTGTCTCCCCAACCCTCCTGAACCCAGGGGACCCAGCAGAGAGGGGTAATCTTCCTCGACACCCTCATATTAAAGAGAGGAAAGCAAGCGGTTTCTTCTCTTTAACAACGGAGTGTTGGGGGGTGGATTCGATACCTTCTCCCGGGTCCCCTGGGTTTGGAAGGGTTGGGGGGACAAAAGAGGTCTGTCCCCCCAACCCTTCTGTACCAGGAGACCCGGGAGAGGTGATCGATTCCACCTCCTCCCAAACACTCTGTTTTTAAAGAGAAGAAACCGCTTGGTTTCTTCTCTTTAATAATGGGGTGTCCTGCGCGGGGCATCCCCTCTCTGCAGCACCTTTGCCTCACGGAGAGAACGAATCCCCATCACGGAGGGGCTTTGCTTCTCTCTGGGTTGGCTGGGAACTTTCGTTCTCAGCCATCCCAGAGAAAAGCAAGTCCTTCTTTCCGGTAGGCCAGGAGGCGCTCCGGCCTCTCCTTTGTCCATGCAGGCGTGGAGGCTACATCACCCACAGAGATGAAGGAGAGGCCGGTGCTTCTCCCTACACAGAAGGCCATGCCGAGAGAGAAAGAGTTTTAGCGATCCAGCTGGAGCCGGCAAAATATAAGTGCGGTCATTGGGGGTTAGGGAGGAGGGCTAGGTGGTGGAGCGGGGGGTGGCGGCATGGTTACTGGGGCCATGCCTCCCCCCCACTCCCTAACCCCCACCGCACTTACCTTTTGCCAGCTCCGGATGGGTCTTTCAAAGTCTTTCCCTCCTGGCGTTTTTTTTTTTAGTCAGTGCACCACATGTTCCCGGCCTCCTCTGCGCTCGGATCCCTCAGCCTGATTGGCTGAGGTTGTGCAATGCAGAGGACTCTGCAACTCGTCGTTTTATTCTTTTGGTCGTGTCGTGGGGTGGCTGCCCCACTGGCGACCTCCGGACCCTTGCAGGGTTGGTGAGGCGGGAGTAAGATAAATGCAGGCGGCTCGGTTAGGGATGGTTGGGCCGGGTGCGGGAGCATTAACATCCCTTTTTATAGGTATATATTGTATAGATTGTGGTTTCTTCTGTACTGCATGTCTTTAATCCATTTGCAGTTTAGCACAACCTATTACACATAGCAGAGTGAGTACTGTTGTTATGCACATGGGGGTGGCAGTGTGTGTCACCACATAGAACCATTTTAAATGGTCTCCAACAAATCAAAACCCAAAAGGTATCTGTGCATGATGAAAAGCATACAGACGTTACAAAGCAGTTGTGGAGTACACATGGTAGCATGTGAGGGGCTTAAAAGAAAATGAATATGATTCCCATTTTTGCTGCAAATACTGTTTCGTTTCATTTGCACAGATTTTAAAATTTCATAGGCAGGAGAAACACCAGCCATGGGTAGAGAGAGGAGGAGGTGAAAAAGTAAGGGACACAGTTGTGCTTATTTTTAAGTACTATTAGAGCACCCCGAGTCTTGCCAGGTTATCCTGCTATGATAATAGAGTAGAACATACTAATAATGATTATGTGGCAGAAATTATTCTGGGTTGAAAAGATTTTTGCAGAAGATACTCCACTCAGGAGATGCCCAAATGAGGCTACTTTCATGACCCCAAGAGCTGTAACAGAGACAGGCGCTCAACCCATCATGCAGTACCTGAGTCTTGAACTGCCGACTTTCTGGCCTTCCAGCTAACAAGATGAGCTTCTTAACCACTGAGCCACTGCAGCTCCAGTAGACCATACTGCCAGCGACTCAACACCGAATATCAGACGGCAGCTAACTAACCTGACAACCCTAATGGCCTTGGGTGCCAAAGTCCACGCGGGAAGGTGATGGTCCCCAAGTGGATTAAATCCCACTTGAATCCATCTTGATGGAGGACAGCAGCTTCATCAATACTGGCTTGGGGTTGATAGGACTTTGTGTGCCAAAATGGCTCAGGACCATGGATGTCATGTTGCATACGGAAAGAAGCTGAAAAGCCACCACATTGTATTCTCAGGATTGTCTTCATGGCTGATCACCATGAGGATCACCAATATGCAGATGCAGCAGCACAGAAGAAGAAGAATTAGGGCACCATTGTCTTTCTAGCCTTGGTACAGCTTTAAGCAGTGACAAACTTTTCACAGAAGGAGAGAGGTAAACTCCCTATTTTTCCTCTCTTAGGATAGGATTGCTTTCGTCCTGTGCACAATTTAAGAGTTATACAGATTTTAAAGGGGTTCATTTTGTCATTTAATACAGTATGGATGATAGTTCGTCATTGAAGCACTTTCCCCCTTTTTTACTGTTGGACATTACTGCTTGTATTAAGAAAATAAAAAAGGAAACAATGATTGTTTCTTTGTTCAATGAGCCATTAAATATGTAACAATCTAGAATATGTAATAAAAGCACTCTTACTGTAGTTAAGTTGATTGCAATAAATTTATTCAAAATATTATCAATTTATGTAATTATAGTGTACTTTAAAAGCTATGTTTTATAAATCAGCTATTCCAAAGCATCTCATATGGAGGAAAAGCAGATTGCAGTGGAACACATTTTATTATGTATATGCATTTTCTTTTTGAGCTCTGAAGTGAGTCTTTATAACAAGTTTATAAAATGGTTTTGTATGCACTACTGACTTTTCTCATAATAGACACTGAAGGGGGGAAAGCAATTTATTTCCTGTATTTCAAGCACAAAGCACTTTCTAAGGAAGGCTTCCAGCCTAGGTTTTGATCCCATCACAGATTTTTGTTCAGAAGAACTATTTTCCAGATGCCTAACTTTTCATTTCGATTGTGAGTGCTCTTACTGCACTCATTAATCTCTTGAGATTCTAGAATAGAAGATACCTTAGATCTGTTGAAATCAACCAAAGAGAGAGCAGTTCCCAGGCAGAGTCATAGGGGAAGACTTTGGAGAAAGTGGCGATGAACACTGATTATTTTGTCCAGTGTTAAAGCATCTTTATTCATCCCTTGCTCCATGCCAAAATTCTGTTTGGAAGATGATGATCTTTAAAAAGGCACTTTGTAAGACTCACTGAAACAAGACTAACAGCATAGCATTCTTAGAAGTCACTCTAGTGACAGTTACTTCCCAGGAGAAATTGTGCTTAGGGTTGCTTCCAAGTAGGTGAATGAGGAATTCTTTTTGGTACCATTTCTGTCATCTTAAATCATCTTGAAGTATACAAGTGTAGTAAAAAACCCTACTTACGAAAAAAGTGTGTTCCATAGGCTTTTTCTTAAGTCAAATTTTTATGTAACTCAAAGCAAACCCATAGAAAAAATATTATTACAGTATTATGTAACTCTAAGCAAACCTATAGGAAAAATGAATTTTTTATGTAAATCGAAGCATAGGAAAATTCATAGGAAAAATAATCTTTATGTTACTCGAAGCAAACCCATAGGAAATTGAGTCAATTGGACATGGTTTTAGCACAAAATCATTTTGTAAGTCGAATTTTATGTAACTCAGGGCATTTGTAAGTCTGGGTTTTACTGTAAATTGATTTTCCATGCCTTTTATTCATATATTCACAAATGACTTCAGTCAGAATGCTGTTTTCAGTTATTCCCTCCCCCTCCAAGAAGTATACAGATTTCAGAGAAAGTTTTTGCATAATCAGTTTCTTGTGACATTGCTAGGCTGTGTCTGCTGTGGACATGCCAGATCAGGCATACAGCATAATGGTGCCGTGAAAATATCCTCTTTATGCCTGCTTCTCATATTTGCAGATAAAATTCATGTGTTCAAAGGTTTTTTCTTCATAGATATGTGAACTTTTCAATAGATCAGTGACACATTTAAAAACTGCTGTCTCTCCTTCAACTTCCCAGAGGAATATTCTTCTTTATAAAAACAGCTTCTATGTGATCCAGTAATGATAAATACAACAAAAATCAGGTCACATGTTCTGGTCCATCCTTTCTATATATTCAGTGAAAGAAAGCACTTCTGTGAAACAAATACCTAGAAAACAGCAGATGTATTAAAAGTTTAAAATAACTTTTTAAAACATAATTTAGGGTGGCTAAAATAGAAATAGTGAATGCTTTTTGTTTGGGGCATTTTTTCCAATTACTCCAACTGAAAACCAAGCATCAGCCTTGGCTTTATTTTTATAATAAAGCCAAGAGTCAGCAATTTTGTTCTTCGATTGTTTTTTTCTTTAAGACAGCATTATCTTTGACATTTAGAAATTGTTTCTCACCAACTGAGTGTACCTTTTTTTTTTAAAAAAAAAGGGTTAGATTACATAGTGACTGGAATGCCAGTATTGGTCAATATGCTGTACATTGAAAAGAAGATCCATAGCTGATGAGATCATGGATCTGTGCATACTTAATTGTAGGTGATGCAGTATATGAAAACACTAGCAGGGGTGCCCGGCATTGCCCGTAGCCTAATTTTCACCCAGACACATCACACACACACGACACAAAACACACGCAACCGACACACAACCTACACCCACCACAGCCACACACATCACACACGACACAACACACTTGCACACAACACAAAACACATACACACCACACCCAGACACATCACACAAGACACAACACCCACCCACACAACACAGACCCACACACTACACACCCACACAATACACAGCCACCACAGCCACACACATCAGACACGACACACCCCACTCGCGCAACACACACACGACCGGCCACAACCCCCCGCCGCCGCCCTTCGACAGGCGCCTTACCTGAGGGGCTGCCTCCTCCATGCAGCCCAGCCCGTTGCCTGGTGATGCAGGCCACGCTGCCGGGAAACAAATGGAGGCGCTGGGCTGGGCTGCACGGAGGGCCCCCCACATGACGGCTAGCCCCCCCTGCTCCCAGGGCACTGGCCGCAACCCCACACACACGATGGGCACCTTACCTGTGGGGCTTCCTCCTTCCACACACCGCTGCCCCAGAGACCGGCCAGAACACGCACACAGGTTGGTGGGCAGACGGGGACTGTAGCACATGCGCAGTCCCCACCATCCTTGCCGGACAAAATACCGGCTCTTCTGGATTGTGCATGCATGTTGCACATGCACAGTCCTGCATCCCCTTGCCTGCCCCGCTGGTGGGTGGGAGCGCTCCCTTTGCGGCCCCTTTTGGGGTGAAGGAACCCGCAGCAGACTGCCGGTATCCCGTGCCGGCACACCAGCCTGGTCAAGGTAGGTGGGTGCAGTCCCAGCACGATCGGTGCCATGGTGTGGAATTGCAAAAAGTAACTCACCTTGATTTTATATATTAAGATTCCGAATTATTTTTAAGGCTTTAAATGGGAAAAAGGCATGGAATTCATTACTGCTAAATCAGTGTTTCCCAACCTTTGGTTTTTGTATTTTAATTCCCAGAAGCCTAAGTCAGTACATTGGCTGATCAGTGCTTTTGGGGAATTGACTTAGGCTTCTGGGAATTGAAGTCCAACAACCAAACGTCAGGAAACACTGTGCTAAATACATCTCAATGAAATATGTATTAATGTGAAGAAACTTACTTTATAGTTCAGCCATCTGCTGCACTGGCAAAAAATTTATGATGATTGGGCTTGTTACCATGCTTGTTACTATAAGTTCATATACATAAACTGATAATATAAGTTCATGTAGTATTTTCTTTTCCTGAATAGAAGTTACTACAAAAGGGACAAATTTTATTTCCAGCTAAGTTTATAATAAGGGAATGGAAACAACCCAATTTCCATTCACCCGCTTATTATTATGTGTCACTAAGGAATTTCTGCTTAAAGTGACCTTATGAATTACCAATCTCAAAGGTCCTTAAGAGTCCTGTTCACATCTTGCAAAAGCAATGGCTTCTTTTATTGATCCATTCTATCACATAGTCTGTCTTCTTCTTTTCCTCCTGCTTTCAACTCTTCCTAGTATAGCACCAATGTGATAAGTTGGTCGTATTTTCTTATTGGAGAGAAAGGACATACATGCCATAATTGTATTTGCCTGGGGAAAGCAGAATATGAAAGTTAAATCCTTAAAAACTGTCATTTTTTGACACAATTATAAAGTGTTTTATATATTATGTTAGCCTTCATCAATTTTGATCCTTTTTTTAAAAAAATACTCATTTAAAATATTTCTACCCTGCTTTTTTCCTAAAAAGTATCCAAGGTAGTCTATTAAAAAGTTTGGTTGCTTGTGAAAATCACTGTAACAGAGAAATAGAATAGATAGTTGTGGTTTAGTCGTGAAGTGAAAGTATGGCCATCTTTTAAGAGACTGTATAGAATGTGTTGTTTTCTTAAGGCCCTTGTCATCCCCTCAATATCTATCTATCTGTTTTGTTTTGTTGTTGTTCAGTCGCATAGTCGACTCCGACCCTTTGCGACCCCATGGACCATTTTCCTCCAGGCGCCTCTGTCCTCCACCATCCCCCTCAGCCCTCCCAGCTCTGTGCCCATTGTGTCTACAATGCCATCTAGCCATCTCATCCTTGGCCTCCCCCTTCTTCTTTTGCCCTCCACCTTTCCCAACATCAATGCCTTCTCAAGTGAATCCTCCCTTCTCATTTGATGTCCAAAGTACTTTAGCTTCATCTTTACTATTTGACCTTCCAATGAGCAGTCAGGGTTAATTTCTTCTAAGATTGACCTGTTTGTTCTCCTCGCTGTCCAGGGGACTCTCAAAACCCTCCTCCAACACCACATTTCAAAGGCATCTATTCTTCTACGTTCAGCCTTCCTAATTGTCCAGCTCTCACATCCATACATTACTACTGGGAAAACCATTGCTTTGACTATTCTAATTTTTGTTTGCAATGTGATGTCTCTGCTTTTCACTATGTTCCCCAGGTTTCTCATTGCTTGTCTCCCAAGAATCAGTCGCCTTTTTATTTCATGGCTGCAATCCCCATCTGCAGTGATCTTTGATCCTAAGAAAGTAAAATCTGTCACTGCTTCTACTTCTTCCCCATCTATTTTCCAGGAACTGATTGGGCCTGTTGCCATTATCTTGGTTTTCTTGATATTGAGTCTCAAGCCAGCTTTTGCACTTTCCTCCTTCAGCCCAATCAAGAGATTCTTTAGGTCTTCCTCACTTTCTGCCATTAGGGTGGTATCGTCTGCATATCTCAGATTATTACATTTTTATACTACCCATCTGGGATATTTCCCACTCTGGGTGGGTGTACAGACAAAAAACAAAACAAAATGAACAACAAAATAAATACCTAATGGTGTCTGAGGGCAAGCAAGATCAAAACTGACCAACTAACGTATTATCAACGGCATGATATCCTTAAAGGCTTCCTTAAAAAGGAAAGTTTTAAGTTTTTTAAAATGTTCATGTCCAGGGATGGGGCCAGTTTTGTGTATGTGTGATCATATTTTTGTGTAATTGAAGATAGCTGAAAAGACCAACCTCCATATCATTCTGGCAATAGCTAGCATCACAAGTTTGCCAGAACTGAACTAGATTTATAAAGATGCATTGAACAACCTCAGACCGCACAGCTTGCTAAAATGGCTGCTGGTAAGAGTCTAGGAGTGCCAAAGGCCTCAGCATAGGTGGTGGAAGAAGAACCCTGTTGTGTATAGTGCTTAATATGTATTTGCATTATTAATATGGTCCGAAGAACTCTCGAGCCTCCCTGAAGTCTCGCGAGACTTTGGACCATATTAATAATGCAAATACATATTAAGCTCTATACACCCCCTAAAAACCTAGAGCTCATTCTTTACCCTGAAAGTCTGAAAAATAATTTATCTGGTTTCACTTATCCTAGTTTAATTCTTGGAACAGTCTAGTGAGGCAGATCAGAGTAAAGAGGTAATATTCCTTCTGAAGACATCCAGTGATCTTAACGACTGAATGGAGATTTGAACTTTTTGGTCCCAGTTTGATGTTGGCATAAAACATCAGTTTGCATGCTGCAATTAATATTGTGTCTGTAGCACGGATACAAGTAGGTGTGAAACCATATTCCAGAACTTGTGGGTGAAATATAAAATTAGACCAAGCTTTTCTTTAGTGACTCTGAAATTAGCTTTTGGGAGTCTTCCGTCAAACCTGAGGTATTGGAAAGACAAATGGCCTCAATCTATCTTCAGTTTTACTCAAGTGAACAAGATTACAGGAAAAGTGGCAAATGGACTAATGTCACATAACAATACTGCATCTTGTGACTAGTCAGAACACTTTAATGCTTTTTCTTCAAAGCATTTCTTTGTCAAAGATATAGCAGAAAGAAGATAAAAGGGTCTGCATTATACAGAAACCTATGCTATACTAGAATTGCCTTCAGACACTGAATGTGATAATGTTCGTAGTACTCATGTAGAACAGTTGATATAGTCTCAGTATCCTAAGCTGACAGTATATGAATTTACCTTCCTGTTCACCTCTTTTTCTGACACTCTTTCCCTCTTTTATTTTCCCACTTCAAACTGGCAACTTAGTTTTACAATCCATCTCAGTTTGTTGTAAGTGAGCTTGCGCTATCAAAGGTAGATTCTTTTCATGCTAAAAGTACACCCATAGATTTAAAAGAAAACACAGCCAATAATATAGTGTGTATTCCTTGTTACTGGTACTACTAAAAGCTGAGCTACAATTTTGTATGGAAATCTATACCTATAAATCTGAGCGTTAACCGTTGTGATTTGACAAAGGATCCCACACCCGGCCATACTATCCGGTACTGAGCATTCGTGCACTCGCCTGAACTGGGTACTAAGGTAACTGGGGGGTTGAGAAATGTGCCAGTTGGGCAGGAGACCCGCGAACACAAACAAAAGGGAAATGCCACTTCCCAACGTTCCTTGCGCCGCGCCACAGCCAATCAGGCTGAGAGGCGCGAGCAAAAAGAACGTTGAGAAACGCGACGCGGCCAATCAAAATCGAGCCGCAGGGAAAAAAACCGCTACACAAATGGAAACCACAAACGCAAAACTACAAGCCCCAGCATCCTGCGCGTCGTGAGCGCACAGAACGCTGAGAAAGTCAACGCGTGAAAAATAAAAATACAAAACGCAACGGGAGCGCAAGTCCACCGCAGGCGGACGCAGCACCTCACAGCCACGCAAAATAAAAAGCCAAAAAACACCACCGTGAAACACCCGTCGTCCTTCTTTCCCGGAGCAACGGGGAGAAGAGGGACTCCCTCTCCTCTATGCTACCCCGCCGAAGACATGGCGAGACCACCACCAGCCTCAAGAAACGTTGAGCTGGGGTGAAAAAAAAACAACACCAAAAACGGGGGGTCAAGGGGGGAAGGTAGTAGTGCATTTGCCCCCCCCCCCTTGAAAGCGAACCAATTCCCCGTGAAGCAAAGGCAGCGAATGAGGCTCTGGTCATTGCCTTTACTTCCCAAGGAAGTGTTTCGCTTTCAGGGGTGGGGGATGCACCACTACCTTCCCCCCCCCCCCCCCCCGTTGAAAGCAAACCAATTTCCCTGCAAGCAAAGGCAGCGAACGGGGCTCCCGTCGTTGCCTTCGCCTCCCAGAGCTCCTCACCCGGGTGCAGCACACACATACTGGGCTAGACATTTCAAACTTGCCCAGTGTGTGTGCGCGCACACCAAAACAACCCCAAAACAACAACATCACCAAAAAGAAAACAACAAAAACAAACACCAAAACTATTACAAAATAATAAAATAAAAATAAATCAATAATTTTTTAAAAAAACATTAATAAACAAAAATAAATAAACCACAAAATACACAAACAGAATCTAAACCACAAACAAAACACCTAACTACAACACTAAAAACACAAACAAACAAACAACAAAATAAAACAAATTAAACAACCAGAAATAAACAAACCAATTTAACCAAACTAAAAATAAACCAACACACAAAAGACCAAACAAAAACACCTCCCAGCCCACCAACACAAAACCAAAACAAAGAAAAACCCCAGAATAAAAAAAACCAGACAACCTACCAGCGTGTCCTCCCTTCACGATGTCTGGAACAGAAATGAAGAACCAAAGACGACTTACCGGAAGAAGCACCACTCAGAGGCCAGAAGAGAAAAAACACCTGAAATGAAACCAAAACCCCTAGCAGCCCCACCTGCAGGGCGCAATAGTAAAAACAACTCAAAAACACTCACCTGAGTAAAAACAAGTCAAAAACATAACACAAAATCACAATTTTACACAAATCACAAATATATCTCAAAAAAAAACATAAAAAGATTTCTAAAATCCTGTGTTTAGTTTTAACTCAAATAAAAACCCAAAACATCTAAACACAGTTTAAAAACATTTAATGTAAAAAACATGTACTTTCACATTTTTAAAATTATTACCTACGATACAACCATTAAAAAAAGGTCACATACTAAAATATTATTTGGTTAAATAGAAAATTTAGAAACAATTATATAATCCTTTGGGTTTTTTTAATCCACAAAAAAAACTGATCACAGTTTATAACTGCCCCGCATCGTAACAAAAATAACGTGTATGTTAAAGCAAATATTCAAAAACACATTAGAAAAATTTCAAAATGCAAGTTGTTATTACTGTAAATTATCACAACAATACAATCTATTTAACAAATGAAAACATAAAGGCATTGTGCATAAATAAATTTTTAAAAAAGAACAATTACAGACTAAGCTCTTCTTTACCAACATTAAGAAAAAAAACCATCCAACAGAATTTAAAACAGCCCGGCACCGCCGGGCAAACTATGCTAGTCTTTTATAAGATGGATTCAAATACTATAGAAAGTCACTTATGTCCAATGAGATGGTCCTTCCTCTCCTCTTTCTCACACTTCATTTTTTCCCTTTCCCGAGAATAGCTTTTTTCATATTCTGTAATAAGCTATGAACTCTAGTGCCTGTAGGTTACATGATTTTTAATGTGGTTTTTCAGAAGATGAGTTCTGGTTTATAATTTTGATTGGTTACCTGTAATCTTGAAATTTTGGGACCAAACAAGTGTCTTTTGAAACCGACGCACTCTCTTTAGCTATGATATGAGTATCAAAACCAGTGCCTTACTGTGCGAAAGCCTGGGTCTGGTCACATTAATATTGGCCAGAAGAAAAAAAATAAGTTGTCAAGCACACATGTTCTTCATATCTCTAGCAACCTTACTTTTGTGCATGTGAATAAAATATGTGGGCCGCTGTTGGTCCACCAACCACAAGTAGAGAACATCTTTTGTAAATTATGTTCTTGTTCAGCTGCTTTCAGCTGCTTCTAGCCCCCACTGGCAAGAAAATAAAGAAAAGCATCTGAAGCCTTTAGTTTCTACCTAGCTGCTGTTGGGTTCAATTATTTTTAGAACAAACTTCCCTAAAAGTCACAGATGTTGTTTAAACTAAAAAAGAAAAAGGAAATGATTGTAAATTCTCCTGTAGTGTGTCTATATTGCTGAGTCCTGTAAATTCCTGAAAATAGATGTATTGTACATTTTCACAGCATGCTTGAGTCTTCCTACCGGAAATAAATTTGACAAGATGACACATTGAAAGGAACAGAATAAAATGTCCAGCTTCATCTGATATCCATGCAACATAGGTCATTTATTTTGCTTATACATATTCTTTTGTTACAGTTATATTTAGAAATCTCATTATTGGTTCACTTTATTGTCTTTTTAGATGGAGTAATACCTGTGGAGTATAATTGCATACAGACAATTTTCTGTCTCTGTAGTCATTTTAAACTTTGTGTTGATAAAATTAAGATGCATTCAAAGAATGGATTTAGTTCTTTGTGCATATCCCACCGTCTCATTTTACAGATGGTTGATAGCTCATCCATAGTATAACATTTGTCCCAAAGCAATGGGGTGGATTGACCAAACATCTGTCTTTAGTGCCAATGGTAAGAACTTATTTTTATCTTTGGTACTCTACAATAACAAATATGTCATCTAGCTTCGAATGTCTGTGAATAATGATTTAATACATGGCTTGTAAATTCATTTGCTGCGAGGTGATTCGCCAGTTGCGCCCACTCCTGGACCGAGACTCCTTGCTCATGGTCACTCACGCTCTGGTCACCTCCAGACTAGATTATTGCAATGCGCTCTACATGGGGCTGCACTTGACAACCATTCGGAGGCTACAGCTGGTACAGAATGCGGCAGCCCGGGTGGTGATGGGGTGTGGGCGTTATGCCCGTGCTTTGCCACTGCTCCGGGAGCTGCACTGGTTGCCAGTTTGTCTCCGGGTGCAATTCAAGGTGCTGGTTTTGACCTTTAAAGCCCTATATGGTAGTGGGCCGGGTTACCTAAGAGACCGCATCGCCCTGAGGACGTCTGTCCGTCCAACCAGAGCGGACCGGAGGGGCTCTCTAATTGTTCCATCAGCCAGGGGGGCTCGCCTCTCTGGCACAAGGAGGAGAGCCTTCTCTGTATCTGCACCAGCCCTCTGGAACCTCCTGCCAACAGAGCTACATCTCCGGACGGAATTGCTGCCTTTCTGAAAAGAACTTAAAACCTTGCTGGCGGGTCAAGTGTGGGGTGCAGGTGGAAGGGTAACCTCCATTGGGTGGTTGGTGTAGAAGAGCTCCTCCCCATGGTGTCTTTGGATCCTGCACCCCTTGTTTTTAGGGGGTGGGTAGTTTTAACATGTGTTTTGTTTTTGTTTGTTTTTTTAATTTTTACTGTGAACCGCCCTGAGCTGGCTTTGGCCGAGTGAGCGGTATATAAATGTGACAATTAAATTAAATTAAAATTAAATTAAGGACTAAAATTGATAAATTTCTTTTTGTAAAAAACTTATCCCCTGCATTTGGGTGATTTTTTTTGTTTGCCCAGTAAGATAAAGTGCTTCTCAAATGAATTTTTGTGAAATAATTTTGGACAAATATGGATGGGAAAAAAATCTTTTAATTCTCATAAACAGAACATCCAGTCTCAGAGCCTGATGTGTGTTATAGTTTATACCTGACATTCCTGAGTATCTTATTTTCTATGTTGATTTAAACCAGGGGTGCCCAAACAATGGCCCACAGGTCAAATCTGGCCCCCCAATGCCAATCCATCTGGCCTTTGCCACTCCCGGAAGCAGAAGTAAAATGTGCATGTACAGGAGCATAACGCATCCGTGCATGTGCAGAATGCTGCTGTAAATGACCCATAGCTGTTATAAATGTGTTTATGACAGCCATGGGTAATTTACAGGAACATTCTGTGCATGCAGGGGTATGTTCTGCACCCACACATGAGTGGTTTACTTCCACTTCCAGTGGGAGGAACCACGTGACTGACCATGTGACTAGCCCACAGCCCAAAAGATTTGGGCACCCCTGATTTAAATGGATGGAGCCTATCTTTATGTTGTCCGCTTGTCTTAATTGAGCACTGACTCCACACACACACACACTTCTAGTGTTCTGTAATATCTGTGTATCCAACACCACATTTCAAATGAGTTGATTTCTCCCATCTTTCTTCGCTGTCATAGTATGGATGATTTTAACCTTGGTCTCCTGTGACAATCATTGCTAACTCCCAGCCCCCTTTTTAACAACAACAAAAAGGAAAGGGGACATTTTTTTGGAAATACACACATAACATGTTTGTAGATACCTTTTTCAATGTTCTGCATTAATTTCCAGAGGAATTAACAACTAGCTATACACTAACAAAACTATGAAAATACTATCAAATAATTATAATTGTTATGAAGGACTTCAAAAAATCTCACAATGCATCACTTTCAGGTGGTAGGAGAAGAACTGGAGAGAGCTGTTGGGTGCGATAGGATAGTAGTTGGGAATGGGATGGGCAAATTAGCTCTTAGCTTTGATAGGTTACAACAACTCTCACACAGAAACAGAGATTAATCCTTTCCTGTACATTCAGAGAGATGACAAAGAACTAAGATACCTTTCTCAATGTTCTGAATTACTTTCAAGAAGAACGTCAACTTGTAACTGTGTTTCAAAGAGAAGCATTTAAATCAGGGATTCTCAACCATTTTAATCCATGGGCCGGACCACACACCCTCTGACAGCTGAGTGGGCCGGACTGGTGGTTCTCCGCACTATAAACGCTGCCATAAAACACTTCCGCTTCCGGTGGTGGCAACACAGGCCACATGAAATGGGGGCATAGCCGGGGCCAGCCTGTGGCTGTAGGTTGAGAACCTCTGGTTTAACTGATGAAAAAAGTCATCTTCTGGAATTTTACTCTTGCTTGATGTCTATGTGAAAGATACTATTTTCTATGTCAAGAGTTCCCAACCTTTTTAAGCCACAGGCCTGGTCACACTCCCTCAGACAGCTCCGGCGGCCAGACAGCCATTTTGTCCTTCTTCCACCATATGGCACTTCCGGATGTGGTGGAGGTGGGCCACATAAAATGGTGCCACAGGCCGCATCCACCCCCTGAGCCACAGGTTGAGAATCCCTGCTCTACAGGTATGTGAATATAGACCATCTTGACTACTTCCTATTTAGTTTGCCCATATGAAGTATAATTTTATCAACTAGCAAGTACTGGGACAGGTTCCTTTCTAAGAGACAGCTAGGATGTGAAGGCTGGCCAGCTAGGCTTTTGTCCTATAGGTATGGGTTTGTCAGATGGAAAGGAAAAGGTAGAAGCCCAAAAATTCCAAATAACACATTCCAAATCATCACCCAAACAAACATCTAACTATATAATTGAGGGGAAAACACTGTTTGCTAAGCTAATTTTCACAATCTGCCATTGTGTAGTAAGAAAGTACACCCCAGTGTGTCTTTGCTTTCTTATAATCTCTGTGAACTACACACCCCAGAATGGTTATGCAGCTGTGCGTCTGCTGTTGTATATAAAATAATAGAAACTGAATGACACTCAGTACACTTTGATGGTGCATTATTTTAAAAAGTAAACACCTATCTGCATTATATAATCCAAGAGTTACTAGTCACAATTGCCATTTCCACAGTAAGTAGAAAACACAGTTTGGGGGCGGGCAGACTAGGGTGGGGCGAGAACAGCAAAAACAGTTAAATGGTTAAAATACAGTAAAACACCTACCTACGGGGGGGGGGGAGTCTGTTCCACAGGCTTTTGCTTAAATAGTTTTTTATGTAACTTGAAACAATCCCTTAGGAAAATTTATTTTTTACGTAACTCGAAGCAAACCCATAGGAAAAAGGAAATTTTTATGTAACTCGAAGCAAACCCATAGGGAAAAGAATCTTTATGTAACTCAAAACAAATCCATAGGAAATTGTGTAAACCAGAAGATGGTTTTAGCACAAAATCATGTAAGTAAAATTTTATGTTACTCGAGGCATATGTAAGTCGGGGTTTTACTGTACTATCATTTTTCAGGATGGTTAATATGTGGCATTATCTTTTAAAATTAAAAACCTAAAGACTAAGTGTAGAATATACCTCTGTCTATTCAGTGTAATGTCCATTAAGCTGGAACTAATTTACAGCATTTTTCAAGGAAGGACTGATAATTTACTAGAACTCTGCCCCTGCCCTCATCGAGTTTCCATTGTAAAGCAGAGTTTTGAATCCACGTCCTCTAATAAGTTGTAATCCAATTGTCTTTGTACTCCACTCAGGGGACACCCGAACGAGGCTTCTTTCATGTCCCCAAGATCTTTTCCCACCAAAGTGGTCCCTATTTATCTACAGTACTTGCAATTTCTTGCTTTCACTCTGTTAGGTTGTCAGGAGCTGGGCTAGAGACAGGTACTCAAACCGTCATGCAGTATCCAGGTCTCGAACTGCCGACGTGCCGGCCTTCCAGCTAACAAGGCAAGCTTATTAACCACTGAACCACCACAACCCCATGAGGTGGTAAAACAGATTTACTATTTTAAAAGTCATTACTTGCATATTATGAGTTCGATCCTGACCAGGCTCAAGGTTGACTCAGTCTTCCATCCTGCCGAGGTTGGTAAAATGAGTACCCAGCATGTTTTGGGCAAAATGCTAATTATCTTGTGAACCATACCTGTCAAGTTTTGGACATGAAAATAAGGGAAATTTTGGGCCACACCCTCTCCCTACCAGGCCACACCCCCACCCCTCCAGGCCACACACCCTCCTCCCCAAACTCCAGGCATATCCAAGAGCCTAGAAGAGGAGAAGCTACCAGACCCAGGGAGGAGTATTGGGTTTTCCCCCAGTGGAGGAAGAACCACCCCCTAGGCACTCCCCTTCTCCCCTTAGCACCACTGCTGTGCTGCCTCTCACGGAGAACAAGGCAATGGGCCAGCTCCTAGAGTGCAGCCTTACTGTAATAATTCTATTTACAATTTCTCCTTATTCTCTCTTGTGACAGCATTTTAGAATATGGTGATTTTTCATGGAACTGGTTTTTACACTTTTATCACTTAATTGTCTACTGTCTTATTTATTTATGTAATTTATATCCCGCCCTCCTGGTGGGAAACACCACTCAGGGCGGCTAACAACAAAAGAGGAAAAAGGGAAAATAAAAATAAAAATAGAATACAATATAAAACAATTAAAAACATTCACAGCTAAAAACAGTCTTGGCCTTGTGTATCTCGATTTCATTTTTTAAAACTCTGTATTTAAGACAAAACCACCCAAATATCCTCTTTGTGTTGTATGCAAATATACTTGAAGCCGGGAAAGAGGGTGTTAAAGGAAGAGACAATGAGCCAATCGGCTTCAAGTATATTTGCATACAACATGAGGATATTTGGGTGGTTTTGTCTTAAACACAGAGTTTTAAAAAATGAAATGGAGGTACACAAGGCCAAGACAGTAGACAATTAAGTGATATGAGTGTAAAAAAACAGTTCCATGAAAAAATCGCATATTCTCAAATGCTGCCGCAACAGAGAATGGCAAAAGAGAGTTAAAATAGAATTATTACAGTAAGGCTGCCCTCTAGGGGCTGGCCTCTGCTATTGTTCCCTGTGAGGGGCAGCAGTGATGCTAAAGACAGTGCCTAGGGGGTGGTTCTTCCTCCATACACTCCTCCTCTCTGGCTCTGTCTTGTATGAGGAAAATAAACAATTTTTAACAAAATACGGGAGATTATTCAAAAAATACATGATGGCGGGGAAGAGGGCTAAATTACGGGAGTTTCCTGGGGAATACGGGATACTTGACAGGTATGTTGTGAACTGCCCAGAGAATGCACTAAGCGCTATGGGGTGGTATATAAGTGTGATTGCTATTACTAATTGCTGTTGAATACTTTCCCACCCCAAACTTCCCCAAATTTTGCACAATGCAAGAGCAGACTGTCTGATATATCTGTGTCATGTATGACGTTAATACAAAACTCAATTTCAAAGAGATTTTTTTTTTAGGGTGCCCTCTTTTTTTAGATTTGCTTTGTAGGACCTTGTTTTGCCATGCCAGTAAAATGTTATCCCTGCACTCCCATGCATTGTACTGGTTTTTAGTTGCCATTCAACAATTACATGATCCTCAAAGGGTGAGAGGAGGTCCGCCATCCGAATTACAGAAAAATTATGTGGAGTCAAGGGAGGTGGGGTCAGGTCAAAATTACGTAATCCATTTAGAGCTGTTTCTAACCGATAGTGGAAAACCAAACCTGTACATAAAAAGAAAGGGTTTTATTTACCTTTGTGTCTTACTCCATGCAGTGAAAATGGAGGGGGAAAGCCATGCTTCCTGGTTGCAGGGAGAGCAAGAGGCTAAGCTAGAGCATCACTTCCTGCTTCAGTGCAATTGGCCTGCCCACCCATTCCCCCTGCAGCGCCACCACTGGTTGGTGGTGCAAAATACAGTTCTATTTGGTTCAGATCACATAATTTTAAGGGGGGAGGGGGTCAACGCGAAAATTATGGTTGGATTAAATAGGGGGAGGGGTCAATTACCCCCAGAAAAAGGATCACGTAATTGATCATGTAATTGTTCAGGCCAGACAGATATGACCTAGACAACATCCCTAAGGAATACACGGTGGAGGTGAGGAACAGATTTAATGGTTTGGAATTGATAGACAGAGTGCCAGAAGAATTATGGACAGATGTACGGGACATCATGCAGGAGGCAGCAAGGAAAACCACACCAAAAGAAAAGAAACATAAAAAAGCAAAGTGGTTGTCTGATGAGACTCTTAAAATAGCAGAGGAAAGAAGGAATGCAAAAGACAAAGGAGAAAAGAAAAATACAGTCACTTGAACACAGAATTTCAAAGAAAAGCAAGGAGAGACAAGGAAATCTATTTGAATGAACAGTGCAAAGAAATAGAGGAAAGCAACACAAGAGGCCGGACTAGAGATCTTTTCAAAAAAAATTAGGGAAATCAAGGGAACATTCAAAGCAAAAATGACCATGATAAGGGACAAAGACGGCAAGGAGTTAGCTGATGCAGAAGAGATTAAGAAACGATGGAAAGAATACACAGAGGAACTTTACAAAAAGGACCTCAACACCACTGATAATCACAATGATGAGAACATTGAACGTGAGCCAGACATCCTAGAGAGTGAAGTCAGAAAGGCCCTAAAAAGCACTGCAAACAACAAAGCTACTGGAGATGACGGTATCCCAGTTGAATTTTTCAAAGCTCTAAAAGATGACGGAATCAAATTACTGCATTCGATATGCCAGCAGATCTGGAAATCAAAACAGTGGCCACAGGATTGGAAAAGATCAGTATACGTTCCAATACCAAAGAAGGGTAGTGCCAAAGAGTGTTCAAATTATTGAACAATTGCGCTCATCCCACACGCTAGCAAGGTGATGCTCAAGATAATACAGGATAGACTTCAGAAGCACGTGGAGAGAGAATTGCCAGAGGTGCAGGCGGGTTTCAGAAGAGGCAGGGGGACTAGAGACCACATTGCTAATATACGGTGGATCATGGAGAAAACAAAAGAATATCAGAAACAAGTATACCTCTGCTTTATTGACTACACCAAGGCCTTTGATTGTGTGGACCACAATAAAATGTGGCAAGTACTTAAAGAAATGGGAATACCAGAACACCTCATATGCCTCATGAGAAATCTGTACAAGAGTCAAGAAGCAACAGTTAGGACAGAACACGGAATGACAGAATGGTTTGGAATAGGAAAAGGAGTAAGACAAGGCTGCATTTTATCACCCTACCTTTTCAACCTATACACAGAGCACATAATGCGCAATGCAGGGATGGAGGAATCACAAAATGGGATAAAAATTGCTGGGAGAAACATCAACAATTTGAGATATGCAGACGATACCACCCTAATGGCAGAAAGTGAGGAAGACCTAAAGAACCTAGTGATTAGGTTGAAAGAAGAGAGTGCAAAAGCTGGCCTGAGACTTAACATCAAGACAACCAAGATAATGGCAACAGGCCCTATCAGCACCTGGAAAGTAGACGGGGAAGAAGTAGAAGCAGTGACGGATTTTACTTTCTTGGGATCTAGGATCACTGCAGATGGTGACTGCAGCCATGAAATAAAGAGGCGACTGATTCTAGGGAGACAAGCCATGAGAAACCTGGGAAACATAGTGAAAAATAGAGACATCGTCTTGCAAACAAAAATCCGTATAGTCAAAGCAATGGTATTCCCGGTGGTAATGTATGGATGCGAGAGCTGGATCATTAGGAAGGCTGAGCACAGATGTGGTGTTGGAGGAGAGTTTTGAGAGTACCCTGGACAGCGAGGAGAACAAATAAGTCAGTCTTGAAAGAAATCAGTCCTGACTGCTCCTTAGAAGGTCAAATAGTAAAGATGAAGCTGAAGTACTTTGGACACCAAATGAGAAGAGAGGATTCACTTGAGAAAGCCTTGATGCTGGGAAAGGTGGAGGGCAAAAGAAAAAGGTGACGGCCAAGGATGAGATGGCTGGATGGCATTGTGGACGCAGCGGGCACCGAGCTGAGCGGGCTGAGGAGGATGGTGGAGGACAGGGGTACCTGGAGATCCATGGTCCATAGGGTCGCAAAGGGTCAGAATCGACTGTGCGACTGAACAACAACAAATTGTTCACTGGCCCATTAGTTTATTTAGGACACTTTACAAATTATGCCTTGACGCCTACCGAATAACAGTGCCTAAAGCACCACAGATTGTATGAGGAAGTGAAAAACATTTGTTCCTTTAATTCAGTAAACATTTATTTATTTATTTATTGTTGGACTCCTATACCGCCCACTAGACCAAGGCCGACTCAGGGTGTTTCACAATCACAACATAAAACCGATAAAAACCGATACAAACAGAATAAAAATCCACCCCCTAAAAAGGGGTGCAGGTACCGAAGGAACCGAGGGGGAAGGCATAATCTTCTAAACCAGCCACCCAACGGAAACTACCCCTCCACCTGCACCCCAAACCTGGCCCACCAGCCAGGTTTTTAGTTCTTTCCTAAAGCGCAGCAACTCTGTCTGGAGACGCAATTCCACTGGCAGGAGGTTCCAAAGGGCTGGTGCAGACATGGAAAAGGCCCTCCTCCTTGTGCCAGAGAGGCGAGCCCCCCTGGCCGATGGCACAATTAGGGAGCCCCTCCTGTCCGCTCTGGTTGGACAGACAGACGTCCTCAGGGCGATGCGGTCTCTTAGGTAACCTGGCCCACTACCATATAGGGCTTTAAAGGTCAAAACCAGCACCTTGAATTGCACCCGGAGGCAGACTGGTAACCAGTGCAACTCCCAAAGCAGTGGTGAGGCATGGGCATAACGTCCACACCCCATCACCACCCGGGCCGCAGCATTCTGGACCAGCGGCAGCCTCCGAATTGTCATCAAGGGCAGCCCCATGTAAAGCGCATTACAGTAGTCTAATCTGGAGGTCACCAGAGCATGAGTGACTATGAGCAAAGAGTCCCGGTCCAGGAGTGGGCGCAACTGGCGAATCACCCGAAGTTGGGCAAAAGCCCTCCTGGCTACAGCCGCCACCTGTTCTTCTAGCAGCAGCCGTGAATCCAGGAGGACCCCCAAGTTTCGCACCGGGTCAGTCTGGGGTAGAATAGTCCCATCCAAAACCAAAGATGGTAGCTCCCAGGATAACGCAGGACCCCTTATCCATAGCCACTCAGTCTTGCTAGGATTCAGTTGTAGCCCATTAACCCCCATCCAGACCCCAACAGGCTCCAGACATCTGGAAAAGACTTTGACTGCATCACTGGGGTCCCCACGGGCTGAGATGTACAGCTGAGTGTCATCCGTGTACTGATGGTACCGCACCCCGTGGGAACGGATGATCTCACCCAGCAGCTTCATGTAGATGTTAAATAGGAGAGGAGAGAGTACGGAGCCCTGAGGCACCCTGTATTTTAGGGGCCTAGGACTGGACCTCTCACTCTCCAACCACACCGACTGGGTCCGGCCCCTCAGGAATGAGGAAAACCAGGAGCACACAGTGCTCTGGATCCCCAATCCTTGGAGCCGTTCCAGAAGGATACCATGGTCAACGGTATCGAAGGCCGCTGAGAGGTCAAGAAGAGCAAGGACGGACGGATGACTGCTGTCCCGCTCTCGCCAGAGATCATCCACCAGTGCGACCAATGCAGGCTCAGTACCATATCCAGGTCTGAATCTTGACTGGAAGGGGTCCAGATATTCCGCTTCCTCCAGTACCCCCTGCAGCTGACACACCACTGCCTTCTCCAGAACCTTCCCCAAAAAGGGGAGGTTGGAAACAGGTCTGTAGTTGGTTAGGACTGCTGGATCGAGGGAATGCTTCTTCAGGAGGGGGCGCACCAGAGCATGTTTTAACGGTGCTGGAAACATCCCCTCTCGAAAAGACGCGTTAATTATAGCCTCTACCCAGCCACCTGTCACCATCTTAGAGGCTTTTACCAGCCAGGCGGGACAGGGATCCAATGGACAATTAGTGGCGCAGACTGCCGCAAGGAGCCTGTCCACTTCATCCAGGGCAACTGGATCAAACCGATCCCAGATAACACTGCAAGACTGTGCACTGGCTCCCCCCGGACCCTCCCCATCCACGCCAAGTTTGAACCCCGAGCGAATCCAATCGATTTTCTCCACCAGATGGTCAGCAAAGTCCTCAGCCGATCCCTGCCAACCAGGCACAGGCCCCACCCTACCCAGGAGGGACCTGGTCATCCGAAACAGGGTGGCTGGGTGATTATCAGCGGAGGCAATAAGGGTGGTGAAGTATTGCTGCCTCACCACCCCCATCGCCACTAGGTAGGCCCTAATAGCGGCTCCAGCTAGTGTCCAATCAGAATCACTCTGGGTCTTCACCCAGCGGCGCTCAAGATATCTCTTTGCGCGTTTGAGCTCCCGCAGTTCTTCAGTGAACCACGGGGATGACCTAGCTCTGCGGGCTCTGAGAGGCCGTAGTGGAGCGATTACATCCAAGGCAGCTGTTGTCGTCCCATACCAAGTGCCTCGGGCGAATCATGTCGCCGATCCAGAGGAAAATCCCCCAGTTCCCGCTGGAATCCATCCGGATCCATCAGTTGCCGGGGGCGGGCCATTTTAATAGACCCTGCCTCCTTACGATGAAGTGTTGCCTCCAGAACGTCTAGAGCCACCAGATAGTAATCTGACCATGGCACAGGTGTTTTATATATATATATAAATTTTATTAACTTTTTCAAAAATATACAGACATACATAAAACAATACATCATAAAAAAGAAGAAAAAACATATTTCATAAAAAATAATCTCATACATGATAATTGAACTATTACATTTTATAGCTGTCTATAATGGTAACATCCCCTAGAAAAACAACTAACCTGTATCAAAAGAAAACTGCACAAAATTTCTTTTTTTATCACTACAACTATAATCATCTCATAAAACATTTCAGTAATACTGTACTTTAAGTACAACTATCAAAATCGAATTTTTCCTTGACTTCCACCCAGTGTTTATTTACATTGCCCTGGAAAGCTTGGTCCCAATATTTACCTCCAGAAACTACTTTGAATTGGTACAGGTCTACTACTTTCATCACCCGTGAGGCAGTAATCTACAAAAGGCTTCCAAATACTCCAAAATCTATTTTCTTTCAATTTATCCCTTTTTACTTTTATCTCCCATGTCAGTTTATCATTCAATGCTAAATTCCACATTTCTTTATACCATTCTCTCGTCTGTATAATTACATCATTTTTCCAATGTCTAGCAATACATTGTCTACCCGTTGTTAACATTATTTCTAGTAATTCTTTTTCCTCCTTGTTTAAACTCATACTAGCCACATCTGTTAACATAATAGTACCTGACTCCAGGTTAATTTTCTTACCCATTATTTCCCCAGCCTCTTTTTCTATTCTTCTCCAAAAATCATTTATCATTTTACAACTCCACCACATATGTTCATAAGCTCCAATAGTGTCTTTACATCTCCAACATAAATTATCCTTTTTATTGTCAATCTGATGTAACCTCAGTGGTGTCAGGTACCATTGCCACAGCATTTTATAATTATGCTCCTTAATTCTTACTGAAATAGTTCTCATTATCCTCTTTTTCCACTTATTTCTCCATTCATCTTTTCCTATCTTTATGTTCAAATCCTGTTCCCACTTCGATTTCAAAACTTCCTGTGGTTCACCCCCCCCCCCCTGTTTAATACGGCGTAAAGTTTGCTTACTAGACCCTTAATGCTTCTGTCTCCTTTTCGAATCTTTAAAACCAATTCTTCAAATTCCGTCTTTTCTCTGTCTATATCTAATTCTCTCCTATATTTGTTATTCCAATTATTAACTTTCATTACCTGGAACCAATCCAATTTTAACTGTTCAAACAACTTTTTCTTCTTATCTTCGTCCCTACAAATCCGTAACCAGTCTTTCACCAAGGAAACTTCATTTTTATCCAATATTTCCTTTATTTCTTTATCTATTTTTTATCGGAAAGCATGCCATATCTGCTAATTCCAAAATTGGAGAGACATCTGGGGCCAGGTCCTTCTTTAATCTTTTCCACACGTTCACGAGTCCCTTCATCATTGTGTTACTGGTAACCGTCATTTTAACCTTACCTCCCCAAAAAAAATCATTTTGCCTATATTCCTATAATCTTTCATCTCAATCTCCTCCCAAATTACTTTTTCTCTTGCCAGAATCTTCACAACATTCTTAATTTGAAAGGCACGATAATAAGCTAATAGATTTGGCATTCCTAAACCCCCTTCTTTCTGAGGCAGATACCATAATTTCTTTAGTAATCTAGGTTTTTTACCTCCATTACAAAAATTATTAAACATCTTTTGAAACTCATTAATTTTCTTTTCATTCATTTGAATTGCAAGCGCGTCAAATAAAAAATTAATTCTCGGTAACAACATCATTTTGCAAATTGCACTTCTCCCGAACCATGACAACTTCAACTTTAGAAAACTTTGTATTCTAGTCTTAAATTCCATTTTCAGGCTATCATAATTCAAACTTTTAAGTTCTTCCAATCTATTTGATATAATTATCCCCAAATAATTCAACTTATCTTTGATTTGTATATTGGTTAGTCCTGCAATCTTTTCCCTCTCCCCTTCTCCCAATCATTTCCGATTTATCCCAATTTATCATCAAACCCGTAATATCCTCAAAATCCTCAAGTTGTATTTTAATCCTATCCATAACCCTCTCAGGATGCTTAGCCGTTATCAGTGTATCATCTGCATACATACTTATCCCCAAATCCATAGCATTTAACTATTTCCTTAATCGAGGACCATTATAAAGAGTCAAATGCCTTAAAAATGTCCAAAGATATTAAGACCACCTTTTCATTCGTTTGGTTTACATTATCAATTAAATCTAACACTCTCCTAGTCAAGTCAGCCATGTGTCTCCCTTTTAAAAATCCTACTTGATCTGCATTTTTATAGTCACCGATAAATTTATTTAAACGGTTAGCCAATATTGCTGTGAAGATCTTAGCATCTTGGTTTATAAGAGAAATTGGTCTATAAGATTCCACTTTTTCCAAATTCTTTCCCAATTTTGGCAACAAAACGATTGTGGTCCTATACCATGAAGTCGGAATTTGTCCACCATCTAATATATAGTTGTATAACTTTACCAGCTTTGGTACCACAACATCTTTAAATTCCTTATAAAAATCAGTCGGTAATCCATCCTCTCCCGGGGCTTTCCCCAACTTCAAACTAGTAATTACCTCCTTTACCTCCTTCTCCGAAACTTGTTCTTCCATTTTATCCCGGTGTTCCTGTTTTATTCCACTCGTTATTTGCCTCTCCAGGATCATTTTAAGCTTCCCCACATCTATCTCTTTTTTGCATATAATGCTTGATAAAATTCCTTCACAATTTTACATTTGTCACTAATTTTATTACACCTTATCCCTTGATTGTTAACCAAAACTCCAATTTCCTTTTTTTTCCTTTTAGCTTTTGCAGCTCTTGCCAATAATTTTTATTACTGAATTCAAAATATTCTCTATTTAAATATATCAAGTCTCTTTTTACCTTTTCTATATCCTTGCCCATCAATTCTGCCTTCAATCTTTGTAATTTGGCGAAATTTTTTTGTCCTTTTTTGAATGTTCTTCCTGTCGTTGTTTTATTTCCTTTTCTTTTTCATCCTGTACTAACTTATACTTTTTATACTTGTTGCTTGCCAACTTTATACTTTCACCTCTAAAAACCGACTTCATGGCATCCCAGACCACATTAAAATTTACCTCATCATTATCATTCCAATGCCAACTTTCCATCCAATTTTCTATAATTTGTTCTTTACATTTTTGATCCTTAAATAATTTCGAATCGTATCTCCAATTTCTTCCTCTTCTATTATCGTTTTGTAGCCTCAGTTCCAGAATTACTTTAGCGTGGTCTGATTCCTTAAAAATTCCTATTTCAATCTCCTCAATATTTTTAACCATATTTTCCGTTAAAAACACATAATCTATTCTAGAATAGGATCCATGAACGTGTGAAAAATAAGAATACGCCCTTTCCAATCCCTTAATCTCTCTCCAAGAGTCTTTCAAACCTAGTGCAACCATCCAATTGTCCAAAATATTCCCTTTAATACCTGCTACACACCTTGTTAAATTCGTGCAATCCAAATTTGATTTTATCAGATTAAAATCACCAGCCACTATCATCTTTACCGCTTTTTCTATTACCACAATTTTACGATCCTTTTCTAAAAATTCAGCTTGATGTTCATTTGGAGCATAAATATTCACCAGGGTTATTTCCTCATCATCTATTTTCCCTTTCACTATCAGTTATCTGCCTTTGGGATCCGAGATACTTTTTATTATCTCGAATCCTAATCTAGTGGAGATCATGATTGCAACTCCTCTTGCTTTTGAAGTACCAGTGTTGCATCCAACCTAGAAAAATTTTGTTTGTGTCTTGTGATTTTTGATGAGTTTCCTGTAAGAAGACTATATCGGGTCTATCCTTCCTCAAAGCCAATTCTAACCTCCTCCTCTTAAAAACAAAACCTGTACCTTTTACATTCCAAGTTAAAACTTTTATATTTCTCATATTTTATTTCAAATTCACCCTCTCTTACTTCCAAGCTCTCCATTAGGCGTGCTGTCTCAAACCCATCACCATTAAAATAAAAAAACATACAAAAAACACACAATGCCACCCTTCCCACTTTCTTCGAAAAAAAGCCGCCTTCGTTCTCCAAAGAGGGGAGGGGGGACATGCAAGATGTGTGTATAAGTTGGTGCACCGCACATCTTCCCCTTTCTAAAAACCTGATTGTATAATTTTTTTTACATAATAATCAATTACTCACTACTCCTTACTTGGCTCTTCCTCCACCATGATAACTGACAACTCCTCCTCTTCTCGTCCCTGCTGCCCTCCACCTGTGGCACCACCTGCATCTGCCCCCTCGTAATCTCTTCTTATGGCGCCCGATTCCAACAAATCTTTTCTAAGAGTTACCCGCTCCTCAGAACCCGCCTTAACTAAATCAAGCAAACTCAAATACTCCAGTGGATTGGTCCCCTCATCAATAACCTGCATTTTTTCCATAAAAAAATCTTAACTGCTGTGGAAATCTCCAATTATACCTTACACCTTTTTTCATCAACATTTTAGTTACCGGCTTCATCTTGTATCTCCAAGCTCTTTCCTTAATAGAAATATCGTTATATACTTCCACATCAGAGCCATTGATTTTCAGAGCACCAGAACCAGCTTGTTTTAAAAAGGCCATTACTCTAAGTTTGTCTCCCCAATTTGCAAATTTAACCAAAACATTTCTTTGAACCACTTTTCCTCTTCTTGGGCCCACCCTATATGCACTTACAATATCTTCCTGTGCAAAATCCTTTCCCATTTTCAAGTTGTTTAACCACTGGACAATTCTATCTCTTAGCTGGTCTGGCGTTCTTTCAATCACATGGCGTATCACAATATTCTGCTTTCTCATCATTTCTTCCATAGCATCAATACTTTTTTCATGCTCATCAATTTTCACCTTATTTTCCCTCACCCCTTCCTGTGTCCCTTTTATTTCGCCTTTCATAGCCTTCACCTCATTTTGCACCAATTTCACATTTCCTTCTATTTTTTGCAAACTTAATTCTACTTTTTTAGTGAAATCCACAACAGTTGTAACCACCTTGTCCTGTTTTTTCAGCATTTCATTTTTGTCCTTCACTCTTGCCTCTTCCATCTTCTCAATTTTCTGAAACAGTTTGCCAAGTTCAACCATAATTTGAGTTTGATCATAAGGTTCAGGTGGTGGTGGTGATGATGGAGGGGCCTCCTCCATTGGTGCTTTTTCCTTTCTCTTACACTTCACCACCGGCTCCTCCTCCTTTGCTTTTCCTCTTGTGCCCTTATCCATGGTGATATCCACTAAAAGCTTTAATGTTGCAATACTCTTAACTCTCGTTGAACCCTCCCCTTGAGCCTGTTCCAGTGCAGCCAAAATTAACAATAATCCTTTGGGCTTAATGGAACTTGATTAGAGAGAAAGGAAAAGTCCAACAAACAATTAGTTATTGTAATCCATGAGGAGCAGGAATCCAAAAACAGCCAATAAGTGTTATAATCCATGGGTAGCCCGCCTCCAATAAAACCCAGTGAACAAGAGCTCATAAAATATGCCTTTAAAAATTTCAAATCTTGCACAAAACTCCCTCCTTAAAAAAAAGGAAAAGAAAAAGAAACAGGACACTGGTTGTGCTTTAAAAATCCAACCAATAGCTAACGAAAAAAAGAAAAGTAAAAATTATATCCAAGAGTAAAAAAAAAAGAAAAAATATCCAAAACTTCAGGACTGATATAATCCAATCGGCGTGTAACTGTGTTTCCAACGAGCCAAATTATATCCAGATGTAACCAATTGTATCCACATCCACTGGGGAGGTTAAAAAAAGCCCACAAATTCAAAGTATTTGATAACCAAAAAAGGAGGAATAAAAACTATAATCCACAAGGCGAAGGAATAGAAACACAAGATCCCAAATTTAGAGCAATCGCTTCTCCCTTTTCTTTTCTTTCTTTTTCTTTCTTTCCAGCTGCGGTGGCAGCTCAGGGGGGAGCCCCTCCTCCTTCTTCCCCAAACCGGCCAACTTTAAAACCCTCTCTTCTTTTTTTCCACTTCACAAACTCACGAGACAACCAATGCTTTTAAATCCAATCTCTTTCCTTCTTCTATCTGCATTCAAACTCTCCAATTCACTCCACAGTTCCCCAGGACAACTCAGAGGCCATTATTCAATGGTGTCCTTCTTAATCAAACAGCCTCAGCTTTCGAATTCCGGAATCGCCGCCATTATCGTCCCATCCACCACCCTTCGATTCCTCTTTTACTTACTCTTACAGTCTCCAGTTTCTTCCAAACAATCCACCTCTCCCTCCAGCCACCATCGCAGCATCCATTATTTAACTCACGTCTTGCTGATTTTTCCACTTTTTTTTTCAATTCACCTCCGTCTCGCTGGTCCCGTTCTCGGCTCCTCGACCGGAGAAGCCGCGGCTTCCGTCGCGCGCCTCTCCTGCCGAGAATACCTCCCGAACTTTGACCACCCTGTGACAACTTTTTCAAGCAAGCAAGGAGGAATCTTTTCTCAACGAAAAATCTCAGAAATCTATTCAGTTAGCTCATTTTTCTCATTGATTACCACTTTGATAAGCGCGAGCACACAAATCTGCGTGTTACTCGCCGGCCATCTTAGCCGCATGTTACTCGCCCCCACTAGACAGGTGTTATGTCTAGTTTCTGTAATTTCAGATCACTCTGCCACTGCCCCAACAAAAAGATTAAATCTGGCATGTGGCCACTGCCCCTGGTCGGGCCCTAAATTACCTGAGCCAGGTCCATAGCTGCCATGGAAGCCATGAACTCCTGTGCCACCTCGGAACCAGACCCCAGCGAAGGCAAATTGAAGTCCTCCAAAACCATCAGTCTAGGGAACTCCAACACCAACGCCGAGACGGCCTCAAGGAGCCCAGGCAGGGAGTCCCTTACCCTGCAAGGAGGCAGGTACAGGAGTAGGACCCCCAACTGACCCTTAGTGCCCAACCTCAGAAGCAGGGCCTCACAACCTGAAATTTGTGGAGCGGTGGCCCTGGCGATTCCCAGTGACTCCCTGGCTATAATGGGAACACCCCCCCCCTTACCCACATCCCTAGGCTGGTGCCAAACACGGAACCCGGCTGGACACATCTCTGATAGAGGAACCCCATCCTCTTGTCTCAGCCAGGTCTCAGTGATGCATGCCAGGTCGGCCCGCTCCCCCAGAATAGAATCTTGTATAAGTGGTGCCTTATTACAGACTGACCTGGCATTCATCATCAACAGCCTAAGGGCGGGGTCATTGTAAGATGACAAGATCTAATTCCCCCACAAATTGACATGCTACTCGAAAAATGATTCTCCACAAATTATTTTTATTTCTTTTGCAATAAACCCAATTTCTTTGAAAGGGTCCCAATTTAGTAAATTACTATAGTTCATATATATCAAGTATGTTTTTAATCTCTTCTAATATATATTTTTCCATCAATCTTTTTAGATAGTTGTAAAATTTATCAACAGCATATATATCATCTTATCATTTCTGAAATAAGTATAAAGTATTATGCTATATAAAATGTTGGAATGTAGTAGTTGCTCCCTATCTGAGGGTTTTATTGGGTTTTTGCTTTTCTTTTTAGTAATAGCATAAGAATAATGACATAAATTAGCCTAGTTCGTAATTCTGAATGTCTGTTACTTCATGAATATTAATGTATTCATGAAAATTGACATCTGTCACTTGGGATGTTCAAAAGTTTTCTTTTTTAAAAAAAGACAACATTTAATGGCTCTTTTTAAAGCCAGCTACTCTGGGGGTGTTTGCAAAAAATATCTTGACAGGGCTGTTTTGCACATTTTTTAACCAAGTTGCGAAGCTCCCAAATAGCTTTCTTGCCTGTCAGTTTTGACACCTATTCCAGTTCTTTTTGTAGTATATTTAATAGAATTAAGTATCTGGTGGATCCTCAGGCCATGGAAGAATGCTGATGGCATTTCTAGCTGAAGCGTGCTTTTAGATTAGGTCTACATTTTTGTATATCTTCTTTTTTATATTAACTACCTACAGACTTAAAGAACTGTGTGACTATAATAACAAATAAGAACACAAATAATTTTGAATTGTAACCATTTCTATCTGTATAGCATTATAGGTACATCGATTTAAAAATATACATATAGTTCCAGAATAAGGATAGGGTACTGCAGTAGCTTAATGGTTAAGATGCTGAACCTGAGGACTGGAAGGTCGGCAGGTCAGCAGTTCGATACCCAAGTGCTGCACGATGGAGTGAGCTCTCATCTCTGTCCCACTTCCTGCCAACCTAGCAGTTCGAAAGCAATAAATAACAAGTAGATAAAGAGGAACCTCTTCGTTGGGAAGGTAAACAGTGTTTTGTGCAGTCCAGTGTCTAGTCATGCCTGCCACATGACCATGGAAATGTCTGCAGTCGCAGACAGCACTGGCTCTTTGGCAATAAACAGATATCAGCACAAAGTCCTTGAGTCAGACACTACTTGCATTCAGGCAAGGGCGACCTAGAATTAGCATCTCTGACTTAGTCAAGTGATTGGATATGAAGGTGTTGTAAACTGAGTCATCTTCATTTTGCTTTAAATATAAAGCTTCTGATCGACATTCTTTACCTTAGGAAAACAAAGCTAAAATAACATTACTTATATTCCTTATGGAAAATGATTGAGATCTATCTCTGTGTTCATATATTTTTTTAAGCACAGTTTAGGTGCTTATGCCTTGATTTCAGCTCTGAATAGATGATATCAGTGTTTTTCCTGTCATCCACAAGATGTCAAACATATCTTGGAACAAAACAGTGACAAAATCCAGAATTTTGTAAGCCTTCTTTGTTCCCTTCTAGGCATGTTATTGTAGTGCTAGTTCTTGTTGCTGTTTTTGTTGTAGTTCCAGATTGCGCTGAATGTGTTGGGAGGTGGGTTTCAGTGCTTCAGTAGGGCTCTTTTTTTGCCTTCTCCTTTCCCTCGTGCTCAGAACCTGTGCAGTGTGTGTTGCAGTACAGCACACTGGCTAACAGAAGAGTTTACTGAAGCTACAGCTACAGATGCCTGCACTGCCACAACCTGGAAATATTAGGGGCTACATCTGTGACCTTTTCCTTGCTTGCTCCCTAAAATGAAGTGGAAGCAGCAACAGTTTCTTTTGGAAGTGTGTTGGAGGGGTGCCCCCCCAAAAGGGTTGATGTGATGTTCAATAAGCCCCTTGCACTTCTGCATTAGACAGGGGAAAACTGGTAGTAATGGAGTAAGGAAACACCTCCCCCCCCCCCCCCATCTAGATCTATAGTTGCATTCCAGAATATCTGTATTCCAGGATGTTTCATCACTAGGACTTCTTCCGGGCTGTGAATCATCATTTTAGGCAATATTTTGGTCTTTTATCTTACAGTGAAACATTTTTTTAAAAACCCCTCCTTTTCAAATGTGTCTTGCAGCAGCAACCCTAAAGTACAGAATTTGCAGTCTGGGATTTCATTGTTTCCCTTCAAGTTTTTGAACAGTGCTAAACCGTTCCCTCTCCCAGTACATAAACAGTCTTACATAACATTGATTCTGTGGCAAAACAGTTGTGCTGACCCTTTGTTTCAGTAGTTTAGCTTGCTATTTAGAAGCTAACTGGTGTAGAGAACTGCTGTCAAAACTGTCTGAAATAGAAAAAGAGCAACACAAAAACTGTAAAGTAATTTCATGCAATAGCTTTGAATTTATTTATGATAAACCTTCTAAATGCCAGCAACTTAACTGGGGCATGAATGCACCTATTGTCTTAAAATGTTTTTGTTTCTGTTTTGCTTTTGCTTCTTTTTTAAATGTTATAGCACATTGTCCATTAGAGAATGTATAGGAATTCATGCATGTTTAGGCAGTAGTATACAGAATTAATTCCAGGAAAAATCAGTATTCATTATAATTTTGTGAAATAAAAAAGCTGCTGGTTAGAATGTTAACCTACTGTAGTGCAGTTTTCATATGCATACACACTGTGAATATCACTTGATGCCTCCTTGTCAGTTTGTGGCTTGGACCTTTACCAGTAAGTGGAAAGGATGTAGAGGGGGGGGGGGGGGGAGAATTAAATAGAAATAAATCAACATAGTGCTTTAGTGTTCAGATATCTCAAGTTATCCATGTGTAAAATTAAATGGGAAATAAGATTTTTATCCATATTATATCCTATTTCTCCATTTGAAAGCTGTAATTATATGGATGGGGCGTAGAATTTTGCCTTATGCCAGGCAATCTTTGCCTATCTAGCCCAATATCTCTTAAGACTTACAGAAGCTCTCCAGGCTCTCAAATAAAGGATTCATTGTTTTTCCCATTACTTTCGAAACATTCCGTCTAATGCAGAGACTAGGAATTTAGCAGAGAGCATTCTGTAAAAATGTGTAGTCTGCCATTTTGCATTGTCCATTCTCTTTGATCAGTACCCACTTTGGCTCCTGGAAGGGACAGAGAGGTATGATAACAACATAGGGAGACATCAACTGTTCTATTAAAACTGGGTGGGTTGCAGCTTATAGATGGTAAGAAATGAATTACAGTACTTAAGTGGGTCTTTCTGGTGGATGAACATATGTATGCTACGAACGTCACAGGTCAAGGTTAGTGTGTTCTTAACTAAGCTTCTTCATCTCTCTTCTAAAACTATATTGCACTAATGCAGTCTTCCAAAATGTGCCAAATGCATGGTTCAGCCTGGAAGCTAAGACTGGTACAGTCCTAGCCACAGACTGAATTTTCTGAAATTCAAAATGACTATCTGTAAAGTATGAAGCATGTTAGTGCATGTATGGTTTAAGAAAAATTGCTGCAAGCTGGTATGAAGTTACAAGGAATGGGTTAATGGCTTAGTTGAAGGCATGATCACAAGAGCTGCTTGTTTGAGAACTCAGCAGGTTCTCAAACAAGCAGGTGTCAAGATGTGAAAAGAAACTTTGTCATCCAAGGTTGAGCTGATTGGAAAGGAAAAGTGTGTGTGTACTTGTGCCAAGAGAACAGGAAATGGTTATGTTAAAGAAATGCTTTGATTGATTAATTTTGTGTCAATTTTGCACTGGTTTATGGGTTTGAGGGTGGTCTGGAGGTTGTGTAGTGTGTAGGCGTTTTTAGAAAATATTTCTAAGGATTTGTCTAAGAACTTGCACATGAAATGTATTTGAAAATGAAATCATCTATTTCTTGGTTTAAAAGTATAATTAAAGAATTTTAGTTATTTATTTCTGGTAACAAATTGTCACTGAAATTGTTGCCACATCATACGTTTGTTCAATAGCATTTTGTTATCTTTAAGTATAATATAAATAATATAATTGTGTGCTGTCAAGCCAATTCTGACTTACGACGAACCTTTCCAGGGCTTTCTAGGTAGAGAGTACAGTACTCAGAAGTAATTTTCAATTCCCTTCTTTCAGGGACCCCTGGGACTGTGCGGGTTGAAAACAATATATTTGTACAAAATATTTAGTAATCATAATTCTTGCATTCCAATGTAGTGTTATATTCCAATATAATATTATAGCTGACTTAAAGATTTATTCCGTTCTACAGTGAAATTAACGTGGTTTCAATGCTTTTTCAGAATTATGTATTTGTGTAATCTTTGAGATTTATAGAACCACTAATGTTGCATGTTTTACTTTTTTTCTTTCTCCACAAAAACAGGTAATGAGTTTGGGCATCCAGAATGGTTAGACTTTCCCAGAAAAGGAAATAATGAGAGCTACCATTATGCTAGGAGACAGTTTCATTTAGCTGATGATGATATTCTTCGCTATAGATTCCTAAATGCATTTGATAGAGATATGAATCTACTGGAAGAAAGATTTGGCTGGCTTGCATCATCCCCGGTAAGGTATATACAATACAAGTGTTCTGTATTAGTCATTGGGATTTGGAATGAGTAGAATTTTAATAACAAAGAAATTGCATAGAAACATTTTTAAGATAGATTTTTATTATATATTGTTTTATGTCCTTGACATATTTTCAAAACAAATTAGTGGTGACTGTTGTGCTGATAAAATTAAGAATTATTTTGTTTGCCAAGGAATGATTGATTTTTTTTCCTTCTGATTTTGACATTTCTTTTAAAAGATGTTAATTAGGAAATATACTTGGCTCTAATTTGGTAACTTCAAAATATTTTGAAGTATATTATATGATGTTTTGATAATCATCAGATATGAGATGGTTTAAAATATTAAAATTTTAAAGTTAAATCAAGAAATCAAATACTATAGTGCAGGGGTGAGCAAACCTTTCGGGCCACGGACCGGTCACATGGTTGAGCATGCCCATGGTCACATGGTTCCTCCCACCCAGAAGTTGAAGTAAAATGTGCATGCATAGGTGCATAACGCTGCCATAAATGACCTGTACCTGTCACATTTATGACAGTCGTGGGCCATTTAAGCATATGTGGGGCACATTTTATTTCCGCTTCCAGGAGCGGTGAGGGTGGTATGGCTGGATTAATTGGCACTGCAGGCCAGAGCCAGCCATAGTTTGAGCACCTCTGCTATGGTGTATATACAAAAAAGTTCATAAAATAGGATGTAAGTTAAAATTCAGGGGAGGTAGAGGAAGGTTTAATATATGAAAGGTTGTAAATTCAATCCTAACCAGGGTTCAAGGTTGACTCAACCATTCATCCTTCTGAGGTCAATAAAATGAGTACCTAGTATGTTGGAGGTAAAATGCCACTTAACTTGTGAACCGCTCAGAGGGAACTAAGCACTATGGGGCGTTATATAAGTATGATTGCTTTGCTATGTTTTGAGTTTGTAGATGTTCTTTATTTGTAAGAAATATAAAAAAAATAAAAATACAGTCGTTTGTTCTGCTTAGCAGGACCAGTAAAGTTTGATTAGTTCTCTTGCAATTTTATTTTTGATCACATTTCTGTACATCATATGCAGGCCTGTGGTGGCTATTTGGGACACTGGGATAAGTCCCATTGCACAACAGTGACTAGCACCACCAAGAGGCAGGCAGATGATTTTTTTTAAAACGAAAGCAATTGGCACCTTTCAAACTTGGCTCTTCCAAGTGCACTAAGGCAAAAGCTGCCTGGTAATTGCTTATGTCACTGGCTACACAAGGGCGTGCCAATAGTTGATTGGTGCCTTAGTGCACCAATCGAGAGAGTTGTTTGGGGGCAAGGGGGCGGGCGGAAGAGTTGAGTTTGAAAGGGACGTCATCCCAAAATACAAGACTTTTTTGGAGGGAGGGAGGAGCCAAAACATTTCAGTGGTGCCAGAGAAGTCTTAACCAGAAGTCTGGTACTGTGAGATTAAGTCACATTGAATGAGACATGTTGTGAGTGCTCATTACTTCTGAAATGAATACATTAGGATTATACAGTGCCTTTCACTGCTTTATTTTGGTATTGTTCACACAAAAACAAAGACTTTTTTAAAAAAACAAAGGACATTGTTGTGCATTTTAAACATTCTGACAATACTGATACCAATACCATACAATAGGACAAAAATCTACGAAATGTTGGTGCAGCTGAACTGCAACTCCCATCATTCCTTACTGTTGGCTATGCTAATTAAGGCTGCCAAGGGTGGTAGTCTGGCAGTATTTGGAAGACCACACATTCCCCACTCTTCAGTGAAATGAAAAATAATATATGGAACTCATGTCATGAAAATCTAGGATATCTCTCAGAAGGTCATCTGAATAATTTTGTTCATTGGAAATTATTTTATCATATCACTGTCTATATAGTAAGTGATATTTAATTTGTGAATTAACAACTTAGGAAACTATTCGTTCCTTCTGATTAAAACTGATGTATAGGAAACTATTCCTTCCTTCTGATTAAAACTGATGTATATGATGGATTTTTCAGTTCAGCTTAAAAATCAGACTGGTTTGCCATTAACTTACAAGCTTAATACAACTTATTTAACACCTCCAGATACTGTAGCGCCTTTTATATATGCATACTGAATAAAGGGACTTAGATAAGCACACTTGAAGAATGGAACCAGATTGTGCTGAAGAACAGAACAGGACACCTTGTCCCACTCATCAGTCCTGCTGCTCTTGGAAACATTGGCATCTGCATGTGCTTTACACAGCTATTCAGAGCTCAGATATGCACGCACTAATGTGTTAATGTGGAACTGTTAAAGAAAATTAGTTTATCAATGTTAAACGTTGATAAAACCTGTAAAACCAGTGGCTGATCCAACTAGAATAGGCCCGTTGAATCAGTGGCACTTACTCACTAAATTACACTAGTTCATTGGGTCTACACTGGCTGTGACTCTCCTAAGTAGATTTCAGCTATTGTGCTATTTGAACTGTTTGACTTGTTTTGTAAAGGTGTTTTAAACTTTAAAAATATTAAAGTTAATTTTAAACTGATCATTTCCAAACTTTCAGATTATTACTTATATATAGGGTTCCATGGTGGGTTTTTCTGTTGACAAAGTGTTTTTATATTAAGGAAGGTGATTGAGCACCTTATCTTAACATCTAATCGTGAGTATCAAAAATGTGATGTCTTCCTTACAAAGAATCAACAGTTTGTTAACTATTGTGGTTAATATGGTGGGTTTCTCAACCTCCGGTCCCCAAATATTCATGAACTTCAATTCCCAGAAGCTTCAATCAGCAGATGGACTTCTGGGAACTGAAGACCAAGAACATCTGGGAGCCAAGGTTGAGAAACCCATCATATTAACCACAATAGCTAATAAGCTGTTGATTCTGTGTAAGGACTGAGACTTCTCACATTGTTGTTGTTGTTGTTGTTCAGTCGCACAGTCGGTTCCGACCCTTTGCGACCCTATGGACCATTGTTCTCCAGGCACCTCTGTCCTCCACCATCCCCCTCAGCACTCCCAGTTCTGTGCCCGTTGTGTCTACAATACCATCTAGCCATCTCATCTTTGGCCTCCCCCTTCTTCTTTTGCCCTCCACCTTTCCCAACATCAGGGCCTTCTCAAGTGAATCCTCCCTTCTCATTTGATGTCCAAAATACTTTAGCTTCGTCTTTACTATTAGCCCTTCCAATGAGCAGTCAGTGTTGATTTCTTCTAAGATTGACCTATTTGTTCTCCTCGCTGTCCAGGGTACTCTCAAAACTCTCCTCCAACACCACATTTCAAAGGCATCTATTCTTCTGCGTTCAGCTTTCCTAATTGTCCAGCTCTCACATCCGTACATTACCACTGGGAATACCATTGCTTTGACTATTCTAATTTTTGTTTGCAATGTGATGTCTCTGCTTTTCACTATGTTCCCCAGGTTTCTCATGGCTTGTCTCCCAAGAATCAGTCGCCTTTTTATTTCATGGCTGCAATCCCCATCTGCCGTGATCTTTGATCCCAGGAAAGTAAAATCTGTCACTGCTTCTACTTCTTCCCCATCTATTTTCCAGGAACTGATTGGGCCTGTTGCCATTACCTTGGTTTTCTTGATATTGAGTCTCAAACCAGCTTTTGCACTCTCCTCCTTCAGCCCAATCAAGAGGTTCTTTAGGTCTTCCTCACTTTCTGCCATTAGGGTGGTATCGTCTGCATATCTCAGATTGTTTATGTTTCTCCCAGCAATTTTAATCCCATATTGTGATTCCTCCATCCCTGCATTTCGCATTATGTGCTCTGTGTATAGATTGAATTAGCAGGGTGATAAAATGCAGCCTTGTCTTACTCCTTTTCCTATTCCAAACCACTCTGTCATTCCATGTTCTGTCCTAACTGTTGCTTCTTGGTTCATGTACAGATTTCTCAGGAGGCATATGATGTGCTCTGGTATTCCCATCTCTTTAATTACTTGCCACATCTTGTTGTGGTCCACACAGTCAAATGCCTTAGTGTAATCAATGAAACAAAAGTAAACTTGTTTCTGGTATTCCTTTGTTTTCTCCATGATCCAACGTATGTTGGCAATGTGGTCTCTAGTCCCCCTGCCTCTTCTGAAACCGGCCTGCACCTCTGGTAGTTCTCTCTCCACATGCTGCTGAAGTCTGTCCTGTATTATCTTGAGCATCACCTTGCTGGCGTGTGGGATGAGTGCAATTGTTCGGTAATTTGAGCATTCTTTGGCGTTGCCCTTTTTTGGGATTGGGACGTATACTGATCTTTTCCAATCCTGTGGCCACTGTTTTGTTTTCCAGATTTGCTGGCATATTGAGTGTAGTAATTTGACGCCATCATCTTTTAGCGCTTTGAAAAATTCGACTGGGATACCATCATATCCACTAGCTTTGTTGTTTGCAGTGCTCTTCTCACATTACTCTGTAGGTACAGGAAACCCTAGATTAAACAGGCCTTTACCATGACTTTGCAGGGCTTTTCTTATGTTTTTAACATAGTTACTTAAGAAAATAATGAGCTCTTGCATGAGCTCGGATCTTCATTGAAACTCATAAGCTTACCTATTGCCACTTACCATCTGTCAGCCTTCAGCTACTGACTGCAATTTAGGCCTGGATAATACTGATATTCCTTTAGGTATGTCCTGAGGATTATGGAGTTAATATATGTGAAGTGCTTTGAACATTCAAGTAGTGCTACACAGAGAACAAAAGTGTAAAAAAGAGATACTAACAAACTATACATTTTCTTCTCTGCCAGGCTGGCTATTTTGTACAAAATTCCCAGTGCATGTCAGCATTTGTGTTGACAATAGACAAGACTGCAGCCTTTAATTATCACAACTCCTCTCCACAGGAGTCTTTTGAGGAAAGCTTTGCAGCTGTCTAACCTGGTGGAAGCGGCAACTCTATATCTTAGCAACCATAGAATTTTACAGAATGAGTTGTTTGCAAAAATTCATTTTGTAGGAAAGTAATTAAGGTGCCAGGACACATTTTGTTACTTTCCTAATTCAGCCGGATTTGCACAGGTTACTCCATACCTGAAAAATCTAGTTATTTTATTCGTATTTAATATGCAAAGTGCATATGGAGTAGCATTGGCATTGCATTACAATAATTTCTGGCAGAAAAAAATAAGACATATCTGTCTTATATAAACTAGCCATTGATCCTCTACCAATTGTTCGTTTAAAATAAAGTTTCTATCCTAATTTTCTCTAGCAATACTAACAAACTAGCTCTATCAAAATAGGCATATTAAGAAACAGGGTGATTGTGCAGATTTTCAAAGCTGGTAAAGGCAAAAAAAAATACATAATCATGAATTCAATTATATATTATATTTTCAGTGTAAATGATTCTTCTGATATGTTAGAGGTCAGTGGAGTCTGACTCAATAATCACAAGGATCTTTCTTTGCTTGCTCAGTGGTATCAGCCCAAACCTTTCAAATGTCTTGGCAAAATTGGATCCAAAAGATTAGCTCTTGAATTTGGGATAGGTTATTTTTTATCTTGAGTTGGCTGTAAATATATCACCAACAAAGCTGATCCTTTTCCGAAAATACTGTACTTTATGTAATATATGAATGAGCAATAGTGATCATCTTGATATTATCAGACTGTAACTCCTGTTGGTCCTAACCAGTGTAGTCAATGATGATGGGCGATGGAAACTGCAGTCCAAAAACTCCCGGCAGTATCATAGTTCAAAAGCTGCTCAGCCAGTTAACATCTGAAGAATTTTCATGGCTAGTCATATATAGGAAGAAACAGTGCTAGCACCACATTCCTGCTGTCTGAGTCCTCAGTCTTGTGCAGCCTATTCCTATTATTGTAATTATAATTGTAAATCATTGAATCAACAGAACTGACTTATTCACTGGTAGATAAGCATAGATAGGTTTGTTGCCCTAGTCACTCTAAAGCCCACCTTTATTCACTCCAGACTATCGCTTTTTTCAGTTTAGACATTGCTAATTGTTCTAGATCAGTTCTCAACCTTTTTATGCTTTGGGCCGGGTCATCCTCCCTCAGACAACTTTGGGGGCTGAATGACTATTTTGCCCTTTCTCCACCACATGGCACTTCCTGGTGTGGTGGAGGCAGTGGGGGGGGGGGGCATGAAATAGTGCTGCAGGCCACATTTGGCCTGTGGGCCACAGGTTGAGAATCCCTGTTCTAGAGGGACTGCAGTGGATTAGTGGTTAAGACACTGAACTTGATGGCTGGTAGGTCGGCAGGTCAGCAGTTCAAGACCTGAATGCTGCATGATGGAGTGAGCTCCCGTCTCTGTCCCAGCTCCTGCCAACCTAGCAGCTCAAAAGCAAGACATTGCAAGTAGATAAATAGGTAGTTTCAGTGGAAAGGTAAACAATGTTCTGTATGCTCTGACATCTATTCAAGCCTGCCATATGACCTCAGAAACGTCTGCAGACAATGCTGGCTCTTTGGCTAAAAATGGAGATGAACACCAAACCCTAGAGTCAGATATGACTGGCTTTCAAAGAAGGGAGACTTTTACCTAATTGTTCGAGTTCTTTTAATTCATTTTCTTATTTTGGTCCAGCAAAGTTTCCTTCTGAAGTATTCCTCCAGTAAATATTACAGTATAAAATACAATTCTTTTTTTAAAAAGTTCCTGAGAATTTTTTTTACAGCTTCTAAGGTCTGTATAAAATTGCCTTCTCCATTAGCAAGGAGATAACATTGCCACCCAGCATGTTTTTCTCACCAGATTGAAGTTGTTCTGAAATTGATAAGCAGTTAAATATTCAAAAATGACACTGACAGTGTCTCAAAGACACTGCTTTTAGGATTCATGAGAAAAGTAAGATTCTGTGCTGCCCTACATTTTTGTCAATCTAGCTTTTGACTAAGCAGAAGAGTATACACTTGAAGAATGATTGTGAAGAAATGATGGATCCTCTGAAAGGATGTATCCTCTCACTGTAGCAGCTGGATATATATGCATACATACCATGCATGCATACATTTACTTTCCATAAGTAAAGTAAAGTATCTATCTGATTTTTGTTAACCCTGTTTTCTTTTACAGCTTACCTAGCTCCTTAAAGGTTGAGACATTTATGATCTCAACTCTCTTCTCAAGTTACTTGGAGAATTTTTTTAAAAAATATTTTAGCTTTTGTGCCAGTCATCATCCCCATGTTTTGATTAACTTTGGTGAAACGATAGAAGTACTACCATATTTCTATTTAATTTTGCTACATTTTTCTATAAGTAAGTAAATTAATTATCTCCTGTTCCTCTATTTCTTTACAGGCCTATGTCAGTGAAAAGCATGAATCAAACAAAGTTATTGCTTTTGAGAGGGCAAATCTCCTGTTTATTTTCAATTTCCACCCATCTAAAAGCTATACAGATTACAGAGTGGGCACGGAAACACCTGGAAAATATCCTTTTTATTGCTATTTGTGTTTTTCACTTTGGCCAGTTTCCAGCAAAATGGTAAGCCTAGTTTAATGCAACATGAACAATACTAAAGCTTACACACTCAGTTCCCTTTCGTCCATCCATGAGTGTGATAATCAAAGCATCTGTTTGCCACTTTGCTTTCCACCAGACCTCTACAAATCCAGATGTCAAGGGGAAAGCAAATGCCAGCAGCACTGTAGGCAAAGTACCTTTTCTCTATAGTTGTAATGGCAGGATCAAAGGACCTTGCTTTTTAAATTATTATTATTATTTCATTGTGAAAGCGCTGCATTCTAGCTTGATTTGTTGAGCTTTTGCATAATTTTATTTTAGTTGGCTATCTGTTTTAGATAATATGTCATTTAACTGGAAACCTAACAACTTCCATTACTTACTGGATTTTGACTTTTATGTTGAGTGTCAAAAAGTATATTTGAAGACTAGGTTTATTTCTTATTCTCGTGTTATCAATCAAATTCCAGGCTGGGCAGAGCATAATAGCAGATGTTATATAATGCCCTTCCACAACTTTCTCTGCATGTAAAAGATACCTCACCTACACTTTAACAAATATAGGTTCCATAGACAGTAATATATGATGTTTGTAGTATATTTGACTTCCCTATTTATCTACCTAATTGCCAGCACCCCCAGCTTCCTTCCATATTTTCTTCTCTTGGGCTCTAGATGAAATTTCTCCACAAACATTAAACTTTCTTCTCACCCTTGCAGTGTTTTTGTCAGACCTATAGTTTTTTGCTGCTTCTCATGATTTTGCCTTTCTACCAGTTCTTTAATCAAGCTTTCTATTTCTTAACTCACTGTTAGACCTCCATTACAATAGGCTTCACCCCCCTGATCCAGCAGAGCAGTTATTATGATATTTTCTTTTCCTCTACATCCTAAATCAGTGGTGACAAACATTTTAGAGACCGAGTGCCCAAACAGAGGGGCAGGGTAAACTGTGCTGGGGGAGGGAGGAAGCACTCCCATTGGGCTGCTGGGCAGAGGGGTGAACTCTGTGCATGGGGAGGGAGGGAGTGCTCCCATTGGGCTGCTGGGCAGAGGGGCGGGGTAAACTTTGTGCTGGGGTGATGGCGTGCATGCCAACAGAAAGGTCTGTGAGTGCCACCTCTTGACACGTGTGCCATAGGTTGGCCACCACTGCCCTAAATGATCCTACAAAAATGCTACAACTCAATTTTCCTGAGATTAATTGAGTTAATCTCATTTTTAAAAAAACTTTTACCTCATTTTATCTACCAGTTAACCATTAGCATTGTATATGTTTGGTCTTCTCTGCTTCAGAGAAAATCAACATATTCTAGTCCTTTTATGATCAATGAATTGACATTACCATGCACAGACTGATGGTTGAAGCCTACCACTGCTTTCTTCCCTTCATACTGTAGCCCTCTATTGTGGATTTCCCAGCCTTCTAGATCACGTTTAGGATACATTGGGAACTGCTGAAAGGAGGAGGACTGTCAGTTATAGCAGAAACAATATCAATCATCAAAAGTACATTGTTTGTACAATATATATATTTGGGGGAGATTACACAAAGATTCCGAGGATGGTTAGTTCCAGTCACCTAATTTTGCAAGCTACACATACTTTCAAATGCTAAATATAGTGATATTCCCAGTAGTGATATGGCTGAGAGAGCTGGACCATAAGGAATGCTGAGTACAGAAGAATAGACACCTTTGAACTGTGGTGCTGGAGGAGACTCTTGAGAGTCCCCTAGACTGCATAGGTGATCCTGACTGCACCTTGGAAAGACAAATACTAAAGCTGAAGCTCAAGTACTTTGGCCACCAAATAAGAAGATAGGACTCACTGGAGAAGGCCCTGATGCTAGGAAACACTGAAGGTAAAAGAACGAAGGCAAAAGGAGAAGGGGACATCAGAGGATGAGATGGCTAGAAGATATCATTGACGTGGTTGGTGTAGATCTGGGCAGACTACAGAGGATGGCAGATAACAGAGGAGCCCGATGTGCAGTGGTCCATGAGGTCGCAGAGTCGGACTTGACTGTGCGACTGAACAACAAAGTAGAGCAATGCTATATGAATTCAGGCCTTCAACAGAGATGTAGAGGTATGTCTCTAGGTAACTAAGTAAATAATGCTAGGTATGGCCTGAGATCTGGAGAACATTAACATTCAGGTAGCTGTGCTTCTTAAGGATGTAAATTAAAGCCCTGACATTTGCAACCTGCACCTAGAGTTTCTAATGAGCAAATAAGGTCACTTGAATGAGTCACTAGAGTGTGATTGCCCAAGGCAAAGAAATTTCCTTGTAGCTGCTTGGTTTGCTTGCTGCTTTGAATTGCAGTTGTGTAATTGTCCCTGGTTATTAGAATTCAAGTTTTGTATAAAATGAAGACAAAGAATTAAATTTAGGATCAGCCAAATGCCGGGTTCCATCAAGGTGCTTCATCTGTTAAGGTTAATATCAGTAAATGGGAATATTTTTACCGAGTGTTGAAATGTGCTTCTTTATGAAAATGGTTTTAAAATGAAATAGAGATTTCCAGCAATGATGTTTTCTGTGGTAGGCTGATGATATACTAGTTCGGCTTGGCTTCTCTGAAGTCCCATGTGGAGGATTCTACATGCATTTTGATGAGCCACTAAAATCTTTCAAAAGTAAAAGACAGGAATGCTCCTTTTGCATTTCTATTTTTTGCACAGCCCAGTAAAAAATAGCAGTGACTTCTGGTAAGTACAACTTTGTAATTTCCTTTACCTTTGGTATAGAAGCTTTCAAATGCTGATATTTCAAATTAGTTCATCTATTAAAGTGTAGTATAAACTTTTCTGGTATATAAAAAATCTTTTTACTATCTTAATGTGAGATAAATGTGCAAGTCTTTATTTAGCCATAAAGATTCAGTTAGTGTTGTGAAAATATGTTACTATTTTGATCAATGTTATTATTTTGACTAATGGAAAGGACATTTGTCCCACATACCCCTCCATATTTTAAAAATTTCTACCCATCGTAAATTAGCACTAGAAGATAGACAAAAAGTTTCTAATTTTCAAGAAATTCAAAATGATGGAGAAAATGCCTACAGATTAAACCATAAATAGCCGTTGCTGCAGCTGCAAGTTGAGTTGGATTTACTTGCTCAAAGTCCAAAGGACTGCTCATTCCGAGCAGGGCCCATCGCACTTTTGACTAAAACAGACTTCCATATGTGCGGGCAGAAAAGGTTTCTGTCTCCAGAAGTAGCCTCTATGCTCTGACATGGTCTTAAGGCACATGCTGCAGCAGTCTTGCTACACGACAAGGACATCTAGTCTAGTCAGCATCTGAAATCCTGTGTGAAACTGCTTTAATTTTTATGGAGAAAATAAAAGCAGGACGGCGTTGGCTTAGTGGTTAAGCTGAAGTGTTAGATGTTGGAGAAAACTGAAGCACACACCCCTCTTCTATGTTCTTTTCAAAAACCTACACTGTTACTGTATATGCAAAAGAAATATTTCTTTCATTTTTAGTCATTCACTGACACAACAGTTCCCTCACCCTTTCCCACTGTCTTAGCATAAAAGAAAATCATCACTAAAGAGGTCCCGAAAGAGAAGACAAAGCCACTCAGTTGTCAATGAAACAGACCCATGTTCCTACTTTATCATGCATCCTTGTGTAACAAGTTGCAGAAGGTAGCATGATGACTTATGGCCTGTGCCGCGAAGGACTGGCTGTAAGGAGTCAAGGTGGAGCCTGGCTGGTACCCCAGTACCCCAGCACAGGCTTGTCCATGGCCTGTATTAAAGCTATCCAAATGCATCCTTGTGCCATACTTTTTGAAAGAATATTTTAACTACATTGACTCCAGAAACTGCCTTGAAAGCATCACTTAGCATTAAAATATTTACCTGGAAGACTTATCTGTGACAGACAAGAGCATTCCTTTTTGAGATTATGATGATGAATTCTTATATAAATGAAAGCAAAAGACACTGAAACTAATAGTTTCCACATGAATCCTTGATAAATTCTGGTTTACAGCATTTCTCACCAGTTGGGCATAAATTCTCATCAGCTCATCCTGAACAAAAGGTCTTAATTATGTCATATTACAATTTTCATAAATTACAATTACCATTTTAGGCTGTGAGAGAAGTTGATTATAAAATACTAATTTTGCTCTTTCTGTCTGGTCTGAATTTACCTAATGATGTTTCGTGTCATTAAGTCTGTGTAAGATAAAAATGAATGTCATTTCACTTAAAGAATTTGTTTTAAAACATTATAAAAGCACAGTAATTAAGTAAGTAAAAGGGTAGATAATGCAAAATTTCTTGTTTTAAGTCACTCTCTACCAGGGTCCATTGGATTTGTTCCTTTAGAGGTGACAGATGGTAAGGATAACATATTTTGCTTTATTTTTAAATAGATCACCATTAGTATCTCCTGCCACACTTGAACTAGAGCAAGAGATTAAAATAATTGTGTTATACAAGTAATAGAAGTACTTAACTTACATTTCAAGTTTTAATGAGGAAGCATTTATTAAAGGACCTTGCCAAGGTCTGAGGTATAATTGAAAAGAAAATGAATGAATTGGTTTAGGAAATACTGAACACTGGGAACAAAAGTTACTTGATTTCTGATCAATGTAGGTATATCTGTGTTTGGGTGTTCAAACATGGTAAGCTGCTAGTATGTAATAAGAATGGAGAAAGGTATGATAAAAATATTAAATATAATTCAAAATAAACATTGAGAAGTACTACAGCAATCTGGAGAAACCCATATCAGAATGCCTTCATTCTTATGTGATCAGTGGCAATATATAATTCTGAAAATTAGGACTAGTGCAGAATTTTGGTTTCCGTGTAATGTATCTTTTTATATATTAGTAGCTGAAAGCCTTTTTGCACAGCTATGTAGCATAAACGTGTTGACATTATCATCCAATGATAATAATAATAAAAAATCTTATTTCCCTCTCCAGAGGGTCCCATGGAATCTCCTTTGTCATGGTGAACATGGTGAACATGTTGGAGGACTGCAGGAAGGGGAAGTCTTTAATTTCCCAAAAAATTACAGATGCCCGGATCACTTTGCAGTTAGTGACAGTTTTAGAAATTAAAGCTGTCTTGTCCCACAGCCCTTTTGACTTCTCCATGATGAAAAAGATTCTATGAGAGCCTTTGGCTCTTGGAGAGGAAGGGTCAGAATTTCTTCTATTTCTGAAAAATCACTATAGCTAAGGTTGTTATCAGAATTACAGAAAAGGATTTCATCCATTATCTCTCATGCTTGAATCCATACTGCTCCATGCTGGGTCCTTTTGAATGTTTTGGACAATTATGTCCATAATCCCCAGATAACATGGTGGGATTTGTATTACAAAAATATTTACAAAACTGCAGTTTGGGGAAGGCTTATTTGTGTGTTTTTGTACTTGCATATCTGTGCCACCAAGTGTAACATGAGTACTAGGTTGGTGTGATATAATTTCCTTCTATTGTATACAAGTACAGTGATACTTCATACAACGTCCAAACTTGGTTCCACAAGTCTGGACTTTATACAGATTTGGACTTTGTATGAGGCATGCAAAATCCTAGCTGTGATGCCTCAAACAACGTCCAAAGCCTTGCCGCAATGCCTCGTACAACGTTGTTTCCATAGAGATACATTGTACTGTAGCAGCACAGACTTCAGGGCAAAGTCAAGGAAACAGACAGGAAACTGACAGAACTTTAAGAAATCATTGTCTAAAAGCTAAATACATTACAAAAACATGTCAAACAACCCTGATTTTAGGGGACAAACCATCCTGGGGGAAAATCGCAATGCCTCATACAAAGTCGCAGCGACTTTGTATGAGGCAACTTTTTTCAAGGAATTAGGCGATGTTGTATGAATTCGATGTTGTACAAAGCAGACTTTGTATGAGGTATTACTGTACAGTACAGTATTCAGTATACAGTATTACATTCAAAGATGGGAATCTGCACTTATCAGAAAAGGGCAGAAGGGCAGAACCCACAACATTTTTCTCCCTGCCTGCAAGGTGTGTGTTATGGATGTTTCAACAACAGTTTTTGTCATTGAAAGAATAATCATTGCACAAATTTAGGTTGTTTTTTTACGTGGACTATTAAACATAAGGATATTTTGATATTTGTTTATATCTTTTTGATGAATAAGCCAGTTCTTTTTTGCTTGCTTGATGAGTTTGTGTTTATATGTGTTTATATGTATGTCTAAATGTGTGTTTCCCTTCATAAATGGAAGAGACCCTGGTGCTGTGCAGCAGCATTTTGCACAGCTTGTGGAATTTTTGAGGAGAAAAGTGTTCACGTTTTTGCTCTGGAAGCAAGAAAACTCACTAGCTGGAGCAGGAGTTCTCAACCTTTTAAAGCCGGGGGCCGGCTCATGCTCCCTCAGATGACTTTGGGGGCCGGACAGCCATTTTGCCCTTCTTCTACCACACGGTACTTCCTGGTATGGTGGGGGCTGTTGGGGCCAATTGAAATGGTGTTGCAGGCCTCATCTGGCCCCCGGACCATAAGTTGAGAACCCTTGAGCTAGAGTGACTAAAATCTTGTCAGGCTGATGTAGAACATACTGATACACACACACACACACACACACACACACACACACACACACACACACACACACACACACACACACACACACACACACACACACAATCCCTTGTATAAACTAGGAACCTGCAACTTACAGCTACCGTAATAAATCTATGCATGCAACCAACATTTTTCCTTTTCCCCCATCTCCCGGCTCTTCATACCACTGGAAAATGACGGGAGAGAAGCTAGACCGAAACTTAAATGTGTGTTAAAAAATAACTATTTCCAAAATGTTACTGATTTGCATTTTTATTTTGCTTCTCAGATGCAATATCATTATAAGCTCGTTCTCATATTATAAATCCAAACTGTAATTTTCCAGAAACAGTTCTGTGTTGCATTCATTCCATCTGTTGAATGCTATTCTTTATGTGGCTGCCACATCACCTGAAGTGTTTCTGTATTTTTGCCACCTGTTTCTGGCATCGGATCTACTGACATGAAACACTACTATAAAGAATCTTTTCTAAAGTTGGCTCAATTCTTCTACCAGATTCTTTTGGACACTTCCTTCTAAATACCACTAAAATTTGTCTTGTAATTTTAAAAAATCATTTGGAATAATTCTCATCTATTTAAAATCCATGAAAATAGCCATATTTCCCCCCAAAACTTCAATTTTCAGAAAACCTCTTTAATAAATCCATGAATACATTTGCTACATGAAATAGAATATATGAAAGGAGGGAAATAATAATTTTAAGTTTATATAGAACAGTATTTATTGTTAGAATGATTTTCATGTTTGTGGCTAGGGAAATGTATTTTTTCCTTTAAATTAATAAAGCTATAAATATGTTCTTTGGCTGGTAAAAATGTAAAGCAACAGTTAAAAATGTCAGAGCTTTCAACAACAGTGATAAATTATTAAATGTAACATATACAGTAGATCACAGAAGCTAAACAAGAAATGCCAGTGGGAGACATTACCCCTACATTCATAAACTACAGTGACAGGGAAAATGCATTTCCTAGTGCTGAGTTTAAAAAGACACCAGAGAGAGCAACTGAAGTTCTTTTAGGTCTCTGTGAGGTTCGCAGTGATAAAATAAGGAGCTATTTAGGCTTTTTTTTTAAAAAGTGCCACATTTGTGGCATTGTGCAGCATTTTTGCTGTTCAGCCTTTTGAAACCTAGTATGATAATTCAAAGGAAATGAAACTAATATTTAAAAATATTAGTAAAAACAGATTCACCTGTGATTGTATGTATGGCTGTATCACTAAATGGGAAATCTATATTGCTTTTTGTACCTAGTAGTGGTTCTGTTTCTCCAGGATACCTACAGGTTACCTGCTAGAAACATGAGTTCTGCAGGAACTTAAGTTTCCACAGTCACTTCAGTACTAGGGAATGTTCTTCATGTATAATCAAAGAGAACTTCCTGGGGAAGCCTCAGCTCATATGGAACTCCATATTGTATATTGAGGTCTTTACACTTTGGATTTCAGTATGTTTCCTTCAAAGTAACAAAGAGTACAGTGGCACTTAGGAGACCTGCTTGTTCACTGTGATTCAGTCTTTCATGGGCAAAGACTTAGTGCTGTGCATACTGAAAATGTGTGTGTACACACAGTATATATAGTTAAGGTGTCGTGAAAGAGGAAATAACCAGGTGAGAACTGAAGATAAGAGGAATGTAAAAATCTTGATCTCTAAGCTGTGAAGAATAAATACATTACTGAAACATATTTGTGTTTACTAGAGCATCAACACATGAATATAGCAGTTGTTGAAATGCAAGAATGGCAAACGTACATTTCTGCATTAGAGAATATATATATATATAGATAGATAGATAGATAGATAGATAGATAGATAGATAGATAGATAGATAGATATAGATATAGATATAGATAGAGAGATAGAGAGATAGAGATATATATATATATAGAGAGAGAGAGAACCAAGGTGTCATGGCATGAGACACTTATGCAACTCCACACCACGGCACCAAGCATGCTGGGACTGTGCCCATGCCTACCTTGACCGGTCAGCTGTGCCTGTGTGGGATACTGGCAGCCCGCCGTGAGTTCCTTCACCCTGAAAAGGGGCCGCAAAGGGGGTGCCCCCAGGACCACCTTGATCGTGCATGTGCGAGATTCCACACACACACCCCAGAAGGACAGAACAGACTGGGCATGCATGCCAGGCCACGGCAGCCTGGACTGTGCATGCCCACCTACAAGGCTCCGCCCCAACCTGGATATCCGGGGTTGCAGCCGGAGCGCACAAGGCATGCCAGCCATTCGGATGGCGTGCGAGGCAGCGACTCCACCACAGACAGAAATGCTGACACCACCTTGACCTGGCGCTCCCCCATCGCACACTAAATATCTGTGAGTGCTAGCCGCGGGGAACGCAGTGCTGAATGTCGGGGCGCCGAGGCCGCACCAGCAACTTGGCCTGACTACAGGCAGTGGTGCCGTCCTCCCCAGTGACTACTGTTGGTGGGCAGCGATCGCAGCCCGGCTACTCCACCCTCCAGTGGGTCACCTCAGGCAGAAGGGAGGCTCCATTTTGGGGGGGCGGGGCCGGGCTGCCCTCCCTCCCACCCACCCCCAAATGGAGCCTTCCTTCCGCCTGAGGTGACCCACCAGAGGGCAGAGGAGCTGGGTGGCAATTGCTGCCCGCCAGCTATAGTTGCTGGGGAGGGTGGCGCTGCTGCCCATAGTCAGGCCAGGTCGCTGGTGCAGCCTTTGGTGCCCAGAGCCCTGACATTTTGGTGCCGTGTTCCCTGCGGCAGGTGCTCCCAAGAGCTTTGTGTGCGTTGCGGGAGCGCCAACTCAAGGCGGTGACACAGGGCCCATCTGCCCCCAAGTCGCTGCCACGCACACCTGCTGAAGCGCTGGCTTGCCTCATGCGCGGTGGGGCTGGGAGAGCAGCCGCCTCCATGTGGCACAGCCTCCGCCGGCTGGGGCGCCCCAACCTAGGGCGGTGGTGGAGACAGGGCAGCGGCAGCAATGCCGGGTAATCAGGGGAGTTTTGCGAGTGTGTTGTGTCATGTGTGATGTGTGTGGCTGTGGTGTGTGTGTGTGGTGTAGTGTGTGTGCAATGTGTCTGGGTGTGTTGGGTAGGTGTTGTGTGTCAGGGGTGTTGTGTGTCTGGTGGGTGTGTATGTGTGTGTTGCGATGTGTAGCTGTGGTGGGTGTGGGTTGTATGTCGATGGTGTGTCGTGTGTGTATTGTGTGGGGTTGTCATGTGTGTTGTGTCATGTGTGATGTGTGTGGCTGTGGTGGGTATGGGTTGTGAGTCGTGTGTATTTTGTGTGTCATGTGTGTGTTGTGTTTGTGTGTGTTGTGTTGTGTTGTGTGGGTGTGCTGTGTCGTGTGTGATGCGTCTAGGTGAAACTTATGCCCCGGGTTGGGTCCCTCACCCGGGCAACGCCGGGTACCCCTGCTAGTATCTGCTATTGTGAACTTTTGTTCTTGGATGTATGCTGTTCTTTTGCCAAGAAGTGGTAAAGATTTGGACATTGTATAATTATGCAATGCATTTTTGTTTTATTTTTAATTTCAGATGTAAAGCATGCTCTCTTACTTGTTGATGGTTCTGAGATGTGAGAAGTTAAGGTCCTTTGTTGGGCATAAGAACTTCTGTATGTATATCATGAAAATGCAGAATAAGTTCAAAATCCTAAAACTAATCTCGACTAGATTATGCCCCATGAATCCATAATAGAGTCATTTTTTTTCCATTGAATCAATTCACATTTTCACTTTTAGATCCCAGCATGATGCTGTGGCCATGGAGACATCTACTTGTAGAGAGGAATGTGGCCAAAGTGGCCAAAGTGGTGATTGACTACTGTAATATTTTCTGTGTAGGACTCCCATTGAAACTGATACAGAAGCTTTAGCAGGTCTAGAATGTGGTAGCCAGATAGATCACTGGAGTGAATAGATTTGATTATATATCTCCAATCCTGGCATGTCTTCACTGACTCACTGTCCACTTCCATATCAGATTTATGATAGTGGTACTCGTGTAGGAGGACTTTGGTGGCTTAGTGGTTAAGACACTGAACTTAATGACTGGAAAGTCGGCAGTATGAGATCTGAGTGCTGCACGACAGATTGAGCTCCTGTCTATCTCATCTCCGCCAACCTAGCATTCAAAAGCAAGAAATTGCAAATAGATAAATAGGTACGTCAGTGGGAAGGTAACAGTTTTCCATGCACTGTTGAGTCTAGTCATGCCTGCCACATGTCCACAGAAATGTCTGCAGACACTTCAGACGTACAGCTAACTCCCCTCTATAGAAATTCCCCACAGTACATAGATGGCAGGGAAGGCCAAAGAAGGGCAACCACACCCTTTCCTCATCTCTACACAATTATATGTAAGGAAATACAAGTCCACATACTTCCAATTAGGTCATAGGTTGAATAAAGGTGGGCGGTTGGTGAGACTCACTACAGCTGGTGGCCCGGGACATTCTCATTCTCAGGGACTGTTGGGAGTCTTGGAGTGCCTTCCTTCCCTCCCAGCTGGGCCGGTGTGAGGAGGTCCAGTGTGATTGGTGGGAGTTTCGGCACCAGGAGCCGACGATGACGCACCTTCAACTGTCACTGTTTCGCCTCTCCGTGTGGACTGGTCGTCCGTGGGAGGTAGTGGCATGGCAAGCTTTGGAGGATTAATTGTTATTGCTATTGATTAATAGTTATTGCCATTATATCTCTAATTTATACTTTATATTGTGATTAATTTATGTTTATTACTGAGTATTGATTATTGTATTGAATTTACTTTTCATGTTTCTTTATTATTGTATTATTATATTGTATGGTATTTACATGTTGTAATGGCCGCCTTGAGTCAGCTTTGGCCGAGAAAGTGCGAGATATAAATTAAAATTTATTATTATTATTATTATTATTATTATTATTATTATTATTATTATTATTATTATTATTATTATTATTATTATTATTATTATTATTTAGCAACAAGTGTTTTTTTAAAACAAAAAATTAGAATAATTGTTGATTAATACATATGCTTGTACGCGTCTTCAAGTGTTGTATCTGTTCCGGATATTGGCTATCATTGTAGGGATTCTCTGTTCTTAACGCCTCGAAACAGTTCTTTCACATCAGTCTCTCAGGTTCTTTAGCCACTAAGTCTGTCTATGTTCAGAGGCTCTCTTCTCAGGGTTCTTCCCTTGCAGACCAAGTTGGATTATTATATATTTCATGTCATTCCTCATGATATGCCCAAGGTATTGGAGCTTCCTTTGTCAAATGGTCTTAAACTGTTCTTGTTTTTTATCCATCTGGCACAACACTTCTACATTAGTCACAAGGTCTTACCCACAATATCCTTAGAAGCCCTCTGTAGATCAACATTTCAAAAGCTTACATTGTTTAAAAGATGCTTTACTTAATGTCCAAGCTTTGATTTCATATAGCAACACGGGGAATATGTAGCATCTCACTATTCAGTTCTTTCTGGCATAGTTAGATCTCTACTGCAAAACAAATGTTGCCTTTTTATGAAGATGGATCTTGCTTTTTCTATTCATATTTTAATCTCTACATTGAGATCCCACTTTTCATTTAACATACTCCCCAAATAGACAATTTTACCCACTCTTGATTTCTTGTGTCCCTGCCATTAGCTTGCCGTGAGTTGATGTTCAGCTTATAACACTATATTTAGTTTTCTTGATGTTGAAATCCAAACCATATTCTGTGCTAGAAGCAATAACTTGATAAAGCATCAACTGAAAATCTGCAAGGTTTGTGGCCAGCAACACTGAGTCACCAACATATCAGATGTTATTCGGGTAATTCCTCATTAATTTTAATACCAATGTTTAAATCTGATGGTGCTTTTGGGGGGGAAACACTATCTGAACATATATTAAACAGTCTCATAGCCTTGTTGCACATCTCTGCGAATTTGAACCTGCACTGTCAACTATGCTTGTACATAGTATATGTTATTTATGCAATATGGCAACAGGAGCCTATATTAATTTAAATGTTCTTTATTGTTTAAATCACAATTTAGATTTCCTTTACTTAAACAATTCATCCCTAGACACTTCTAAATCTGTGAAGAAAACAGTACCAAAAGAAATTTTTACAATTTGAAATCATGAGGTTAAGTACAGTATAGAATTCTCTTAACTATATATCTCTCCTTTATAACATTTTACACAGAATATCATCAATAAGAAATAAATAATATGTTCACTTATTTTCAAAAAGCTACAGTTTATAATATGAAGTTTGACATCACATAGAAACGAATTGAATTAGTATGGGTAATGAAAAAACACCAGGCAGCCATAATTCTTTTCATCTTATTTGAGATTCAGAAACATTGTTATATAAATATATGTATAAACAACCATATATTTGGGCTTTGTTTGTTTTCATATAATATTTTAGTTGCATAAATGAAGCCAGTTGCAATTTTTCGGTAAAGCACAGTTCATCAGAGAGAATAGTGTTAAAAGATATTAATAATTGCGGTGTAGTTAGCATCACAATCCTCAGACTTGATCAAAAGGCAGAACAGTCACAGAGTAGTTTGAGTCATTTTATTTATTTATTAGATTTGTATTGCTGCCCCCTCACCGAAGCGACTCCAGGCGGCTCACAACAAAACATAAAACACAAGAACATTCACAATAAAAACATTTAAAAACAACCCATTAAAAAACCCACCCACCCCATCTGCACAGAGGGACAATTTATACCAGCCAATGGGCAGGGGCCACCTCCCCACCAATGCCCCACCACCTGCCTTACCAGTCAGGTTTTAAGATCCTTCCTAAAGGGCAGCAATTCTGTCTGCAGCCACAGTTCTATGGGCAGGAGGTTCCATAAGGCTGGAGTGGACACGGAGAAGGCCCTCTTCCTTGTGCTAGAGAGATGAGCCCCTCTAGCCGATGGTACAATTAGAGAGTCCCTCCAGTCCGCTCTGGTTGGACGGACAGATGTTCTCAGGGAGACACGGTCTCTAAGGTATCCTGGCCCACTACCATGTAGGGTTTTAAAGGTCATCACCAGCACTTTGAATTGCACCCGGAGGCAAACATGTAACCAGTGCAACTCCTGGAGCAGTGGCGAGGCACGTTCATAATGTTCATCAGTAGAACATTAGCAATTGCACTTATATGTCACCCCATAGTTCTTAAAGCAATCTCTGGGAAGTTCACAAGGTAGTTAATATTTTGCCCCAACACTGGTTTTGATTTGCTGTTAGTAAGGGCTTTATTAAAAAGCCTTTTTTCTGTCTTAAAGCCAAGTTCCTGGAAACCCCCCTCTGTTAGAAGGTTCTGTAAGGCAGTGCTAGTTGTTTCATTATAGCAAGTTAAAAAATGTAAGCAAGGTCAGTTCTTCAATTAGTTTTATACTGTCATTACTTTGTTGACTTCAAAGCCAAGAAAATTACTTCCTTACATTTGGATGATAATATACATGATTTTCTGAAACTATCTGAAGATACTGGTGCTCTGTTTACTGGCAACATATTCACATAATAATGCAGCTTGTTTCCTACACAGTTTTGATCAGCAAACAATTGACAGTAGTTTATTAACAAGTAAGGTGTTTTCACTTGTTATAAAACATATATACTCCATAAAGGAGGTGTAGTAGGCCCATCTGCTGTGATTAAGCATGCAAAACTGTCTGAAGAGGGATATACTGGTTCTATTCAGACAGTTAGCCTGAAAGCATGTAGAACTTGAGGAGGCGACTTGGAGATAGGAAGCTGTTTGTAAGTTGCATCCTTCATGTCCCCAACCTACTGTACTTGGGCTTTCCAATGTTTGGCATGAAGGACTCGTTTAGCTGCTGTTGACAAGGGCCACCGAACATGCTTACAAGGCATATTAGAGCTTCTGATCACAAAAATCCTATAAGTGAATTCAACAGAATGCATTTAGGATCCTTTATGCTGAATACTTGAAGGTCTGCAGTATAGTAATTTCATGTCAGAAAGGTCTGCAGTATTTCTGGGTGAGGAGGAGACCTACATGATGGGGATGAACCTACATCCTTAATGTCTTGAGCACTACATACTTTAAGGTTGATTATCTGAATAGGCCCCTCTACCTGCATAAACTAAGTTTTTTTTTCACATTCTGGTTGACATTGCATTGAGAGCTTATTTAATAATCAACCTCCTCCTTTTTAGACTATTTCTTTCACCTGATTGAAGTGACAATGGTGGGCATGGCTAATGTACTCCTCATAATATATGCAATAAACATTTCTTAAATTTTAATTTTTTTGCAGATATAAATCCAATCAGGTATTTGTTAATTAGTTTCAATTTTCCATAGTGAGAAATACCATTTTCTTTGCAGCTTTCCCCATCTGTGAAATAAACATTTGGATGGTCTTACTCCATGCTGAATGTGTACAGATTGCAGATTAAATTTTGTTCTCAATATTCACTCATTCTATTTTATATCACCTCAGTGAACAAGCACTCTGGTGTACAAACAAGATATATTACAAACAACAGCAACAAAATCAGCAATTAAGCATATAATGATCAACAAATAGACAAAATATGTTAATATCAAACAAGTGGCATAATATCCTATATAGCTATATTAAATCTAAAACTCATGACTAACAATGAACCCACCTAAACCTCAAAGAAATAATATGGTGAAAACAATGACTGGAATAGACAACTCCATTGTATCATTAATGATAAAATATGACCCAAAAAATATTGTCCTTTTGCATGGATATTGGGAAATAGATAGCAATCTTCTTTTACAATAAATTTCAGAAATGTGGCCAATACTGTTGGATTCTTTACCTGTCAGATTACATGAAATGTTCATTTTTCCATTTAGCTAGTTCAACTCCCATTTGTTCAATGTTTTCAAGTTATAAAAATGGCATATTGTATAAAATTCCTTAACCATCACATTAAGTATCAAATTGTATTGGATACTGATGCTCCAGAGTATGGCGGACATAGCAGATTGGACCACAAGACAGAATTCTTTACTCAGCATATTTCACATAATAATCGATTTAATTCTCTTTTGGTAAGTACATAGTTTTTCATGTTTATCTGCAGCAATAACTTTTATTAAGTGGCTGTATTTTACTTTCCTCCCATGTCGGAAATATAGCAAGCCAGTTGCATGAAAAGCTAAGGTTAAACTAATGGTCATTAGTGAATGTGTTAGTGACTTGCACAAAGCAATAGCTGAGCAATTATATTTCCAAATATCTTTTGACTTGAAATCAAAAGCGTACAGTAATTCTGTGAAATAACTAAGCATGAAAGTATTTTAGTATACATTTTTGTTGTCATAATGTTTGATTCTGATTTGTTTTATTTTCGTGCCTCAATAACTAGCATGCTTACCAGATTTCTTTGCATATATGCATGCACATCCTAATCTTTATCAGTGACAACAGAATTTCCTAGAGAAAAGTAAAACACTGTGTAACAATTTTCTAATGTTTATAGAAAGACATGTTTTCTCTTACATCTCAGAGGAATTTGTTCTCTCTAGCAATGCTTAGCAGTGTTTAAACTGAACTACATTTTTGTCATGATGTCTCGTATTAAAAATACTGAAAGTTGTATTACTAATTATACCACAATATTTTGTTTCGGGAAATTCTTATAAATTCAGTAAACATTATATTTGATTTACTTTGCAGCTATAGCTTAAAAGAATATGTGAATAATTCATGCACAGGGTTAAATTTTATTTTATTTTAGTCAGATCATCTTTTCCAGAAGTCTTCGTCAACATGCTCAAAACTGATCTGTAAATTTGTTTTTAACCCTTCTGTTTCTTAGCAACTTACTCAAACAAATGGTCACTTTGAGGGGAAGAATTGAAGACCTGGGCCGTGTTCAGTGGATCTGTCATTCAAAATCATCAGCACAGATACAGGAGTGAAGTTGGCTTGTCACTGCTTACACAAGTAGTGACATGTCTGAAGGGAAGGTCCCTGCTTCAGCATATGTCCTGGACTCAAGATAGAATCTATATTTTCCAGGGCTCTTGTTTGTGTTAGAGCCTACATGCAAGCAGGGGCATCTTCTTTTCAGACGGCAGCAAATGTGGAGGCAGAACTTTAGCTCTCTTTGTACTAATTGTATGTCATAGTTTCTTTCCATTAACTGTGTTGAGTATTTTGGCTTATAGAATTACTCAGTAGAGCTCAGATCAAACATATTGACATGATGTGGATTAAGTGTATCCATTCCAGTGACATGGGGACAGGCTAGCATACAGGTATAAATATTTACAGCATCTCCAACTGTGTTTCCCAAGCCCGGACAGATTAAAGTGGAAGAAAGATAGTAAAGCAAAATAAGTATGGGTTGCAGGGTACACAGAAAGAGCCTCCTCAAAGATTGTGGTGTTTTTCTGAACCACAATCGGGCGTACTTAATGGCAGCCTTGTGTTGACGGTTAATCTTTCTCACACTTGGTCAGGCAAACGGAACTGCAGAACAAACTCACCAAAAGGTGCATTCATTTTGGCAGTTTCATATCTGGTCTAGACGCTGAAGAAGAAGTATGGGTAGCAATCTAAACTTGCATTATACCAGAAGCTTTTTATATTATTTGTGCACCTTGTCCTGCATACATCAAAATGCAGCAGAAACCAAGCAATGGATTAACATATGTATACATCCCTATCTACAATTAATTATTCTGTGATATACCAGGGTATATAGAACTAAATGTGGCAACAGACTGATACATTCATGGCAGGAAACCTTTGTGTATATATTTCTATTTAAATAAATGAGATACCTCATCTTTATTTTCCTTTGCATGTTGAATGAGTTATAAGTGAATTCCCTTCAGTCTCATGTGTAGATGGATAATCACCATTGCATAGTTCTAGGGAATGTTAGAAGCATACCTACCACATGTTAAAGTATCATGGTATTTTTATATGGTGGACTGGCCTATTATACTGCATAATGTTTTTTCATAATTAATAATCTGCCATAAAGAAGTTTTTGTAGAATCGTAGAATAACTGATTTGGAAGGGGTCTATGAAGCCATTGTGTCCAACCCCATGCTCAACACTGGGATCTAAATCAAAGCAGATCTGACATGATTGTCCAACTATTTGTTTTGATCTCATGGTACTCTACTCAAGGTTCTAGGCACAAAGCATGCAAAAGTGATTTACCAGTCCCTTCTGGTGGCCCTTTGGGTTCATTCAGCTTGCTAAATGCCACACAGGCTGGCTTCCTCCAATATTCACAGTGTGTAATCAAAATTCTGATCCGTGGTTGCCCAGAAAGTGCTCCAACCAACAGCTTTTACATTCTTAAAAGTCCTCAATTATTATTTTTTCTAATTAAATTTTCCTTCTTTCTAATGAAATGTGAAATATTTGTACCTAAGATGTAATGGTTCATAAGAGCTCTCTACAGTTATTCTATTGCTACATTTCATACTCTTGAAGAAGAAATTGATTTACTTTCTACATTCAACATTAGAAATAATGGGTGTTCTGGTCAAGCGGCAGTGGGAATCCCAGTTAAATAAGAGTTATGTGAAAGATCTTATTTTTCCCTTCACTATATTAACACTGAATATTAACACAGTTAATAGCTTAAAATAATTATATGTGTGTTTTATTAACTATAACATATACATATGGCATGTACATTAGAAAATGAACATGTCTAGAGATTGAAATGGCTATAGAGAAGGATCTTGACAGTAGCTTGGAAAAAAGCATGAAAAAGTAAAGCATTTAAACATCTAATATATTTTTGAAATAGCTACAAGGTATGGCATGATGCCTGCACTACTATATTAGTTACTAAACCCAAGTGTGTAGGTCATATTTCTCCTTTATATCCCCCAGCAATCCAATTCACTGAATGAAAGTGATTGCCAGTCCAGAGGACAGCAGCACGCATGCTACCTGAAGGTAAAGTTACAGATCAAAGCATGCAAGCCAAAACAGTAGGACTTGATCTAATAAGCCAGATCTAATTCTCCTGAATTTCCAAAATATGGTTAAGTGCAAATGTCCTGTGTAATGTCAGCATTCTACACAAATACAGACCTTACAAGTAACCACAGTTATATGTAATTACAAATTCCAGTATGCCAGTGTCTTATGAACAAAATGGCATCCACAAAGTGCATTCTAAAGATACACGGAAGGTATAATTCCTGTTGTGTTTTTTTTTACTTGCTGAGGACAATTTCTTATGTCCAAATCAGATGAAAGGATGAAAAAACATACCTCATAAAATGATCTGCATCTGTTAAAATATGGTTGTACACATTCTGCACTTTAACTGAAGCCCAGCTGTTTGAAACATTTTCCTTATATCCGTGCACTAGAGAAGAAAAATCATAAAAAGTATAGTGCCAGTTCGCAAATATGTATGTGTGTGATAAGGTATAAGACATAAAAACAAACCATCAAGTCTCTCTGAGGGAAAAGGAAAGTGGGAACAATTTGTGTTGTGAAATATTCTGCAACAAAAAAGTGATAAATTGAAGTTGTAAGGTTTATTGCTCCAAATAGTTGCTTTCTGTAGATAGAATAACAAGTGCATGGGACCACGTTAATTCTATTACTACAAACATGTTTTAAAGCTATTAGCAATTTTAAATTCAAGAGGTTACTTGGAATCAAGTCCGCACAAATTATCCAATCACCTTATCTTTATAGTCATCACTAATCTAAATATTGTTTCCATTGCTAGTGTTGCTTCCTTCTTTGCTTATCCATTTAAAGGTCATTAGCATGACTTCAGAATTCACAAGTCCCAAAGTTGTATATTTTATCGTGTCATGTTCTGCCCTAAGTCCAGTTGGGAATCAATAAGAACTCAAAAAGACAGCACTTCAGTGAATTTGTTTGATTTGGTGGGCTTCCTCTAGTTGGAATAGTTGGATGTTGGGCACTACATGTCTAGGAGCAAGACTGGGAAAACAAAGAAAGCAAAGATTTTAATCTCAATAAAGAGGAGAGCTAGACATTTTTTCTAATCCCATGTCTTCCTCCTCCACTATCATTAGACACAAATAATATCTTCTTAATTTCCAAATTAAGACCTGTGTCAGATTTACATCAGTGGGATCTGGTGAAGCCCCCACATACACCATCACACATCCTCCGAATCATGTGGGTTTCATGTTCAAAGGTAGTTGTGTATTGCAGAATGAGGTTATGATATAAAAAATAATTGCCACAACGCTAGTTCAAATCTTAAGTGCACAGTAGTACACAGATCCTTCAGTCACAATACACAATATGCAGTGTTGTGCTGGCACTAATGTAGCATTAGTTTCTGTCAAGTTTGTTTCTAATTTAATTAGCTTAGTGTGTGAACTAGGTGGAAAATCTCTTTTGAGCTGCACGTAAGATAGCTGAAGCATTCACAAAAGATCCTAGTGTAGCAAATTATTATACATAAGCTATTTCTGAACCACACATGCACACACCCATACAAAGAGGAAACTAACGCTGACTACTTCATATAACCATTTCCCCCATGTATCACGGCAAACATTGATTATGTTTGTCTCTGCACAGTGTGGTATGGTATACTAACATATTATCAATGAACTGTCATTTTATCAGCTATTATGCTTGTAGTATATGACATTTGTCTGCAAAATATGTGTTACAAGTTCTAATATATGAATTAATATGGACATTTAGTCATGTTATGGTTTAAATTGGAAAATTTGCAGAACATAGCTGACATTCCATTAGACAGCCAGTGAAATGTGCGTTCCATTTAATTGATGTGGCCAGTCCTGGTATGGGAAGAATGTGATCAATTACTTGTTTATCATGCTTCTGGATGGTTCTCCTCCAGAAATCAAAGGCATCTCAGTGGTTCTTGATTGCTATGATGGGATATGTGATTTGCAAAGCTGTGCTTTTAGTGGCCTGGTCTTACTAATGAATGTAGAAATGTCATTTAACAAGATTGTTCTTGTCTCTCTTATCCCACAAAGCAAAGCCAGTTTTCTTCCTGATCTATCAGAGAGCTGGGAGCAAAGAAGTTAGAAAGAATGTAGATATTTCCATGTGAACAGTTTTTATAGGGAAATGTTTCTGTATGAATAAAACTTACGATATCTCCTCTGCAGTGCTTTCTATTAAGTAACTCAATTATGTGATCCCTTAATGAGAAGAAGGAAACTTGTCCTTGCAGGTGACTGTTTTCCAGAGTGTCAATATTTGATCTTCAAAGATCACATTCATAATGAGTATTTCCAAAAGTATTGCTGTGAGGACTCCCTTGAAACCAACCCATTACTTTTTAAACAATAAATTTTGTTTGTTTATTTTGTGTTCCCATTGAGAATTCTATGTAGTTTTTGAAATTTAAGCTTACATAGAAAATAAGACTACAGTATTGCAATGTAGAAAATAGATGAAGTAGGAAACAGATTGTAGAGGCTTAACAACAACTCAATTTTTTGAGACGTAATTTGAGGTTGTAATTATAGTACCTTCACTGTTCTTTGTATGTTTGTCCCAAGACAGTTTCAGAGGAAAGTGATAGTGGGGAGGAAAGAGAAAAGGAGAAATAGTAAGTGTATAAAACCAAAATAGATTATTTGCATCAAACCTTTGCCTTCTGCGTCACACTTTCCAGAAGCAAAACACAATAAAGTGTTGGCAGAAAGCTTCCTAAATTAAATAGGCTGAGCTACCATTGTGTACTTCCCTAGATCCCACAGCTTCCACCACAGCTGTAATCTACCTTATCTTCTCCAGCCTTCCATCTACCCTTTTAAAAAAAATCTGTTCTAGAGGATTGGGAATTCCTCTGGAACAGGTTTATTATGCCATAGATACCGGGGTGGGGGGTGGGGGATAGATCCTATTGCAGTGGTGGTGAAGCTATAGCATTCAAAACCCTCTCTGTTGGCACGCGTGCCATCACACCAGCACAGAGTTTGTCCTGCTCCTCTGCCCAGCAGCCCAATAAGAGTGCTTCCTCCCTCCCCCCAGCACAGAGTTTACCCCACCCCTCTGTTTGGGCACTCAGTCTCTAAAAGGTTCAGCATCACTGCCCTATTGTTGGCATTCGAGACAGAATAATACATGGGATTTTGGCACTGCACAAATAATAGCCTTGACCATGCTCATGACTGAAATGGATTGTAAGCTAAAACATCTAGAGAACTCCGCGTTGAGGAAGACTACTATATATTATGTATTTGAATATGCAGCTCTGAGATGAGCCCTGGTGGTTCAGTGGTTAAACTGCTGTGCTGCCACCAAAACATTGTGAGTTCAACCCTGATAGGAATCAATTGACAGCCTTCCAAAGTCAGTAAAATGAGTACCCAGCGTGTTGGGGGCAAAATACCAATTACCTTGTGAACCGCCCAGAGAGTGCTCTAAGTACTATGGGGCAGTAAATAAGTGTAATTACTATTGCTGGATGTATTCAAAGCCCACGGTGAATTCAAAATACTATGAACTTTTCTAGATTTTTTAATGTCAGCAGTTATCTTTAATTGGATGGGTTTACTGTGGCTGTTGACTCTATTTGGAAGGCTGCTTTACACAGAAGTTGGATTTTTAGCAACATCTCCCATTTTTTTTAGTATATCACACCAGTAATCAAATTAATCAGGCCAAGAACCAATAAAAGAAGAATGCAGTTTTAAAGGGGAATATTATGTAAGTTTTAAGTGATACTAGCACGGTGAATGTGAACAAAATGCCATCAAATTTTAGTGTGATTGATAGAGAAAACTATACTAGATAAGTAAATGGCAAGTGACACGAGGCAGTTAATCAGACTCTCCAACAAGATAGGTGGCCCAAAAATCTGCAACCATAAAAAAGGCAGTTAAAGTTTACATACCTGACAATGTCATTTCCCCCTTTCTGTTAACAGCTTTATGCAGACTGTAGACAGTTTTGTTGAGGTTTTTTTAATCAAATCAAATCTTTATTACGGTCCAAGACCAGCATAGAACAGCAAAGGGAACAGACGTTAAAATGAGTGTACTTAAAATATATCAAGAGACAAAAGTTAAAATGAGGGTGCTTAAAAAGGTGCATTTCTGCACAGAGTTAAGGAGTAGTAAAATTAGTACATAAATCAACAGTGTTACAGCTATTACTAAGCCTGTGTTGTGGCGCTAGTAGTTTATTTGGCTGAAGGATAGTTCTTCTGATCTTATATGCTGCGGCACAGAACCTGACAGTGTTGTGGGTGAAGGTGGGTCTTCCATCAGATAGCAGCCAGTGGGTGTATGTGCTGTTTATCCGGCCAGGATACTTGCAGAGCAGCGGAGATAGGAACTTGTTCTGGATGTCTCTATAAAAAGGGCAGCTGCAGAGAACATGTTCTGTGGTTTCAATTTCTCCAGTGTCACAGGGGCATTTTCTCTCTGTCATTGGTGTCCTTTGGAACTTTCCCTCAAGAATTGCAGAAGGAAGGATTTGTTAGTGGGCTGGCGTAAATGCCCTCCGATGACTTGGTGTCTCAAGTTGGAACAAGTACGGGGATGAGGCAACAATGTGTCTCCAAGATTCTGAAGCCAGGAAAGTAGGGACCCTGGCTAGATCTTCTTGCCTTTCCAGGTCTAGTGTTCTCTGTTTAATGGCCTGTTTTGCCTGGTTGTGACTCATGGCCTGTATGAGAGGTTGCAAGAGATAATCTGGATTGGATTGTTCTTTTCAATGCTGATTGGAAGCTGTCCGGGAGAGTTAGAGGTGACAGGCAACTGGAATTAAACAGAATTTTGAGCCAAAGGTTGAGAGTAGCTATCCATAATCTTGCCTCAACCTTTATCATGCCTGTCTCCAGGTGAAGGGTGACATTGGATACACAGCAAGGGGTCTGGCATGCTGCACGTAAGAATTTAGATTGTACTCTTTCCATAAGAGCCAGGTTGTTAGGCAGGGGGCCTGATTGGAAGTAGCTGCAACAGGATTTTGGCTTCAAACAGTTTCAGTGCAGCAGGGATGTATTGGCTTCCTTTTGTCCTCAGGAATTTTAGTATGCTGAAGGTAGATCTCTGGGCTGTAAGAATGGTGTGTGTGGTATGGGCATTCCTTGAGCCTGAAGCTTGGAGGACACTCCCAAGTATTTAAAGCTGGTAACCATATCTATCTTTATAGAACAGGTATTTATTCTCCAGATATGTTTCTTAGGCCTTTTAGCAAAGGTTATCACTTTGGTATTCTGATAGTTGATCTCTAATTGGTTGTGTTACAGTAGTGAGCCAGAGATACCAGTGATCTTCTTAGGTCTATTGGGGTCCTAGAGAGAATTACGGCATCGTCAGCATATAGGAGTATGTGTATGGGTTTGTCAGCAGAGTGTTTTTTAAAGGAACTGCACATTCAGCTGAATATAGTACATTGGTTTAAAACATTTTACTACTTCATAAGCAGGAATTGAGGACTGCGGTGGCTTAGTAGTTCAGACGCTGAACTTGATGACTAGAAGGTCAGCAGATCAGCAGTTCGAGACATAAGTGCTGCATGACAGAATGAGCTCCGAGACGTGGATAGATGTGGTACTATCTTATTTTGTTCATTATTTGCTCTCACCTCTCAATGAACTTCTGAAGGGGCAATGCTGGCCAAACAATAAACTTTTTCTGTTGGAGGATAGGTTTCAAGCAGCCAATAATAACCCTGCATGATTCATTAAGAGCTACATGCCTATCTGCAGCAGTTTGTGTACATTAGCTAACAGTGTCCTTTAGTCTGGATAATTGCTCATTCTTTTCAGTAGTCTCCAAGCATTTGGCCTACTTTTTGCCATGTCAAACTAAAATTCTCTTCTGGGAACATTATTTGCATTGGGAGGTAATCCCATTAGAAAATGGTTAAAAATTAACTGTTCCAGTAAACAAAATAAGATATGTTGCTTCTCTTTGAGTTGAGAACTTAATTAGATAAAAACCTGCTCTTAGTAGTCTGTTTGTCAGAAGTAAGAAGAACTGAGTAATTTTCAACTTAGACCATCCTTTATGTTCATGTTAGACGTTTGGTGCATTTTGTCATACAAAGAAACAAAATATTTTGGTATCTTGCCTGCAAGCTGGGTTATCAAGTGGGAAAAATCACCCACATGCCTTTTTCTGGATTCTTTGACAAGCATTTCTGTCTCACTGTCATTGAAAATGGCCTGGCAGATAATTCCTTCCCTGGTGGAAAATGCTCTTTTAGAGGTGTTAGCTACTTGCACCTGAAAAAGTGCATGTCTCACTGAAATATAAGCACACTGAACCCTCTGTTTCAGATCCCCTCCATTCCCCTAACTGATGGTGCTGTGTAACACCCCCATTCCAGGTCATACATCTTTTTTCCCTTTGCGTTTTTGCTTCCTTTCTTTAACACTGAGATGTATAAATGTCCACACGGATGTGAGAACCTCTTAAACGATGGTCAATCTCGTTTTGTATGTCAAATATTTGGCTACAGTTCAGATCAAGACATACATCTGTAAAGCCTTTTCTGGGCCAGATAGTTAACTGACAGTAATCATTGTTTAGCCTCGAACAAATGCTTTAAATATGGCAGTACAGTAATACCTCATACAAAGTCCACTTCATACAACATCAAATTCATACAACATCGCCTAATTCCTTGAAAAAAGTTGCCTCATACAAAGTCGCTGCGACTTTGTATGAGGCATTGGGGGTTTTCCCAGGTTGCATTGTGCCTGGGCAGTATAAAAGGAAGGACACATGCATGCATTGCTCTTGTGGGTTTTGCACGAGGCGAAGAGTGTTTAGGAGTGGTTTTGAGCACGATTTTGGAATTTTTTAAAAAAATTTAGTCAGAATTTTTAGAAGCATTCCTGGGATTTTTGCAGCATTTTTCAGGTTCTTGGACAATCAGGGTTGTTTGACCTTTTTTTTTTTGTAATGTATTTAGCCTTTAGACAATGATTTCTTAAAGTTCTGTCAGTTTCCTGTCTGTTTCCTTGACTTTGCCCTGAAGTCTGTGCTGTTGCAGTACAGTGTATCTTTATGGAAACGACATTATATGAGGCATCGCGGCAAGGATTTGGACGTTGCATGAGGCATCGTGGTTAGGATTTTGCATGCCTCATACAAAGTCCAAATCCATATAAAGTCCAAACTTGTGGAACCAAGTTTGGACGTTGTATGAGGTATCATTGTATTTTTATATTGTTCAAATTATTTGATTGTGTGGCTCAGACTTCTAGCTTCTTACATTTAATTGATTCTGTTTATGCCCTCCCCCACAAAAAGACCAAAAAAATAGCACTTACCTGTACGTTTGCAAGTAATAAATAAATATAATCCACACCCTCTCCAACAGCTATCATTATTTGTCCACATGCATGAATTTAAAGTCATGTGATTCTAACTGAAGTGTATGTTATATTTCCTTCCATGCAGAGCAGATTTGTAGGAGTTATTTATCCCTGGAACCTTAGGGGGAAAACACTGTTTGCTGGCAAGAGCAGAGATGCATTGGACATGCTACAGTCTGATTCTATGGAGATCAGCTGTTCTTCTTTCTTCCTAAATCTGTTTGCTTTACACCTTTCATTCTGGTTGCCAGCTCTAAAAGCTTTTCATGCTGTCAAGAGATATAACGTAGCTGCAAATAGCATTATATTAGGAATGCCAGGAGGGAGAGTCTTAAAACACTGGCATTGTCAGAAAGGAAGCTTGCAATCTTTACTCATCTGTTGATTCTTTTCTAATTGCATTGTTATTGGGTTCAGTTTATATGATCAATTGCATTCTGCAGTTTGTAAACTACCACATATCAAGGTAATTGGTATACAGAATGTATCTGTCATGTTTTGAGTTGTGAGCCTAATCTGTACTTGGAAAGCACATTGTGCAAAGATCATATGTTCTCACTGATTTCTTTTTCCCTTGTTAGGATAAAAATAGTTTGCAAGATCAAAACAAATGATGTTGTTCAATCAGATTAAAAGTTTGTGTGTGAGATGAAGAGTGGGGGAACTTCATCACACTTTTGGAAAGCAAATGATGGCATTTCTCCATTCAGGAGAAATACAGTAAAACCAACACAGCAAAACATATTTCAGTGCTGTACAGAACCTGTCGATTCTAAAATGCATACCTTGGATTCCCCTGTATAAAATGGCATTACAGGCCAGGGGCAGCTTTAATTCAGAACACAATAGAGCTTAAATGCAGCAGTAAGAGAGTGTCATTTATCACTGTACACCGTATCGATCTGGATGTCCTCAAATGTCTACAGTAGGTGATTGTAAATCACATGGAGCCCTCTAGTGGAGATTATATTTAAACCTATCACCAGATGTAGCATGCAAAGGTGGCAAAGGTAAGAGCAGTGCATCATTTCTATTCCACCTGGGGTTTTCAGGGTCACAATGTCTTGAGTCCCTTATGCCATTCTATAATTAATATTGATGGCACACTTCATATATGTCATTTCCTAATTGTGTATTTTGTGCTTACACCGTAAGTCAATTATTTTCCTTATTTAGATTTATAGCCGCCTCTAGCCAAAAATAATGAATAATCTTAGACATATTGGTATTTTCTCCTAGGTGTACATTCCAAGCAGAGTGGCCCTTGTGCTTCAGAATATGGATATCCAAAACTGAACATTTCCATTCTAGAACTAGATCTGCGCCTGAAAAAACCGAGCAATTTTGTGGTGGTATCCAGGATTTGCTGTTTCGAAAACAGGATCAGTATATATGTTCATTCTCTATTTATAATCCTTAAGCTTTTTGATCATGAAATATTTATTCAAAGCGAGCACATATGAAAAGAAAAGAAAGAAGATGGTGTTCCTAATGGCTGGATGTTACAGAATTAGACTTTGAAACATTTTGTGTCCTCGAAGTAATGCTTTCCAATATTCTATCAGGAATAATATAGTCTACTTCAAATTGCATGCTCTGTTTTCAACAATTTGCTACAATTCCATTTATAATTTGTTTTTGAATGCAATTTTAATTAGACTACGTTTTGCATTAGATATTATCATTTTGACGTGAAAGGCTGACTAAGATGTTTCTTGAACACTGGATTTCAAGTTCTAGAGATTCTTGTTTTCTTATATTAAACCACTTTTTAAAAGAGGATTGTAAACTTAATAAAAATGTTTGCAGAACAATGTCTTGGAGGAAACCACAAGTTTGAAGAGATTTCTTTTACAAACAGGCACTAACAAAAAATTTTAATTAAACTCTCTGAAACTGTGATATCGGTTCATGGATTCATCATACTGTATGACATGTAACTTTTAAAAATAAAGACTAAGTTTTCTTTTTGTATAGCAACAACTCCTAAATATTAGCAGAACAATAGCTCAAATCCTGTTACACAGCTCCACAGGTGCAATGTGCGTGATGTCTTTAGTAGCAGCAAACCACCACTATTTAAAGTGTTACTGTGGTGCACATGGTTTTATCACATTGTATGTGAGTCACTTGCACTGCAAAATCACCAAAGGATACCTTTGATCAGCAGCAATTTTGCAGCTGATTATGAGATAATTCCTTTATTTATATAAAGCTACACAATAGAATTCCAGCTAATATTTTCTGCCTATAGAGATGGCCAATGTCCTGCTGTGTATTTTGGTATCCAGCATTCACAGAAGCAAGACATTCTGTTCTTCTTTCTTCCACCTCAGATCTCCTTGGCACCAAGAACCGTTCTAGAGGTTGCAATGGCCCTAGTTTATACAGGAAACATCACTGATTCAAGTGGAAGCAGAATGATGCAAAGGAAGTGCACTATTGGGTTGTGGCAGTTCTGTTCTCATGTAGAGTTTTGAACAGATATAAGACATAGGAGCTAAAAGCACTTTGTGGACTAAGTCTTCACAATCTTGCAGAGTATAACCTATATCCATAGAGCAGAAATGGGAAACTTTTGGCTGTCTAGAAATTTTGGACTACAAATTTCACAATTTCTTGCCACTGGTCTTGTTGGTTAGGATTCTGGAAATTAGAGTCATCATAAAATCTGAGGAGACATAAACTTTCCACCCATACAATAAATGCAAGATATATAAAGTCCAGAAATCTGGAGGGCCAAAATTCTCATCTCCCCCTAATGTGGTAGATTACAAGGGTCACATCATTTCAAACACATTTTCACTTGAATTCAACTAATAATTTTTACTCTTATTTGTTTTTCTATATTACTGTAGCAGGAGCAAAGATGTCATTAAAAGAATCTTAGTATTTAGAATACCTCAACGTACATCTTTCAAAATCAAATTATGCATTTTGTTAGCCATGAATTGGCAGGAAATCATTTAAAGTTGGGAGATACATTTAAAATTAGGGTGTAAAACAATTTATTTTCATTATGCATAATATGTTTTTAAAAATGTAGCATACATTGAAAAGACAAAAGACAAATTATGGCCTTAAAATTTCCTAAAGTTGCCTAATTATCCTTATGCTTTTAAAGAAGACATACTATCTTTTCATTCTGCTTTAGGATCATTTGTGTTAGTACAGTTGTCATGAAAAATTCATCAAATAACATGTTGGAAAAGGAATTGCTGTTGACTGTTATTTGGATTAGCTATGTTTTGTTTCCCTTTGTAAAAAAATAATCAAAGTTCTTGTGTCTGTATTCACAGTCCCTTGATAAATGTTCACTGCAATCATCATTCTAGAGCAGGTTTGTATGTACCCTTGTGGTTCACCTAAAATGTTGACAGAACTGCATGAAGTTTCAGTATTAAAATCAAAAAGGCAAAATGAATGGCACGGATCCTCCACCATCTTTGAATGAGCAATGTTCATTTAAGAAGCAGCTGCTTTATATCTCCCTATGTGCACAATGATTGCATGCAGCCATTAGCAGAGAGGATTGTGGGAGGATGTTTGAGGAAGTGTGTTCAAAGTAATACCTATACCAGAAAAGAAAACACAAATCTTGCTCCAGTCTCTGGAGCACAAAGATATTCATAAATGTGGCAGCTTCTGTTGTGTTTAGTTATTCATGTCACCTGAGAAATACAGTAACAAATATTCAAGTGCTGATTAACTACCTGTTTGGTCAGTTTGTTAAATAAGAGCCAAATAGCTTAATTGTTCCCACATTTAAACAACTCCTGATTGAGAGTGGGTTTTGCAGCTTTAAATCTGGAAGTGAGATAAAGAGTTCTATAAAAATGTGATATACTTTTCCTAAATTGATTTATTAATACAGTACATTACAAAAGACTATTCTGTCCCAGTGTCTTGGCATTTTAAAAGGAGTACAAGAATGGTACCTGTCAAACTTCCGTTCACAAAAAGCAATAAATATGTAATGTGATTAAAACCTATAAAATATCCAATAAACAAGAAGAAATAAAAAATATTGTTTGTGGAATTTTTATACTATAGCCTAGTTTCAGATATTACTGATGCATACCAGAAGATTTCACAACAATTACATTGCCATATGGAGTAGAAAGTTAAGATTATATGATAATTACAATGCATGTTTTCTTCTTCTAAGAACTGCACCAGACATAAAATAGCACATAATGCTTCTGTCTGATTTACAAGATCACAATTTCAGCTTTACTTAATATCTGATTGCTATCTTGCCAAGATCAAGATTTTCAAAGTACATTCTCTTTATATTCAAATGCTTAGAAGGCAGCAAATGTACCATAAAAACGGGGAGAGGGGAGTCAGAGAGAGAACTACATTATGCTTGCTGCCCTAAATACATATTTCATGTTCAAGCCTGAAGGTTGGATTGCTTTTAATATGAAGACAAGTTTTGCAACATCTATATATGCCAATAGTAGTTTCTAATTGTAGTGTTGCAGACTGACAGAAACATGGAATATCAACGGGACAATGAAGATTCTATCAATGTTAGCTGCATTCTGTTCCATTTCTGAAGCAAAGTTATTTAAAATGAGATTTCTTGCATTCAAAAAAGGCAGGCCCCCTTTATAAATGTAACTGGGTGCTGTGACACAGACGTTACTGTAGTTGGCATATCTGCTGACATAACTGTTCATATGAGTGGCCTACTTGAATGAGCAATCCTGTTATCATAGAGGAAGAATTAAGACCTTTCTCTTTCTTTCAGGTTTTTTTCTGCTCACATGAGCAGAAAATTGGTGACTGCAGCATCTACAATACCTCTAAAGGCTGCTTTTCATGAAGTATTTTGTATATGAGTACAATAGTGTGTGGCCGCGGCTGTAGGCCTCATTCTAGGTTTGGGGATTCTAGAGCCATATACTAAGTGTTTTCCAAAGCACTAGTTTAACCCCCTCCCAGTTAATTTACCTGTTGGGCAAGCCATGCTCCTACTCTGCTATGATTTTACTTTGTTTGCATGTGAACTGTTGTAGGACCCACAGTGTTTTAACATACCGTATGCTGTTAGGCTTGCACGCTTAGTGGTAAACCACACTGATTGCATTTTGCATCACAGTTTAACCCCTCACATTTACAGTTAAAAGCATCAGCAAGCAATTAAAGGGGAGAACACACTACCTGGTAGACTAGAGCTGATAATCTGGCCTAGCAAATGGCAACAACCTATGTGATAGAGATTACCCATCATAATATGTGATGGAGAGCAGATCATCACTTCGGATCAAAGGTTACTTAATCCTTTCCTCATTGTGTATTTTTTGGAAAGTATGGGTGTAGATGGCTTTTACGCCAAAGAACTAAGCAGATTTTGAACATGAGAAATAAGATTATCAGTCAATTGCATTAAAATGTAAATATAAACCTATGAGGAGTCTCAGCACAGTGCCCAAATTAGAACATTGGAGCAAGAAAGGGACATCAAAAAATTAAAAGAGCTTAGTTGTGAGCTTTTTGTCTCCCTTAAGAGTAGGGTTGTGTCTTAGGCAAAGTACGGACTACCAGCACACTTCTCCCTGCACCTGTTACTGGGAAAGCATTTCCCCCAAAATAGTAACGTGTAGTCCCAGAGTTCAATTTAGAGTTGCAGATTGATGTTTAAAATCTACTTCAAATTCCACCGTATGGATGTTCCGGGCTTTCTTGTCAAATTTTTCATGGGAGTTCCTTTGAAGTATTAAGGACCTACTGAAACAAACAATGAAGGTGTCAGGTATAAACCCACAAACTTGGGAAGCAGTGGCTGTAGGTCTCCCACTTTGATGCAAATTCTTCTCTGCTGCTACTGATCATTTTGAAGGAGAATGCCACAGACACAAAGAGGCTAAGCAACAAACACGGAAGCTTCGTCAAACTCAACTATGCCCTCCACCATATATTCAGTGTAATGTGTGTGGTCGCATGTTTTATGCCAGGATTGGTTTATTGAGTCACCAGAGACACATTCATTAACTGAGAAAATGACTTCCAGGAAAAATGTATGCTCAGATACAAGTAGCAGCCGACGATGACTTCAAAATTCCCCTCCTCAAGCCTCTTTTAGCATGATATAGCCCTTTTATAGGAGCCAGAATTTATTATCTCACCACCTCTTGTTTTTAAGACAATCTTCCTGGCCTGAAGTAAACCACAGGGAGTGGGAATAACATTCAAATAATAACCTGTGCCCCCATGAGATTTTGGGAGTGTTATTTGTCATTATTCCAGCAAAGAAAAGTTCAGTGGGGGCAAAGGATTGGGGTCAACAGAGTGGTGGTCAAGGCTGCTGAAATCTGTTGAAGTAAAAAAATATCCCCAAAACGAGGACCACCCACCCAATGGTTGGAACTGATGTACCTAATTTTAACTGTTAGGTAAGTTTAATCGTGTGAGCTGCCACCTACACCGGCCTCTAAGAAAGCTGCTAGAATGAGTTGCCCAGTTCCTATCTGACAAGGAAATTGTTGGATGTGTTGCAGATAGAAAAGTAGAAGTTGATGTGTAGGGTAATACTAAAAGTAAGCTTATTTTCCAGCTGGAAAGTTATGGTCGATTTTTATGTGATACAAGTAGTCAGAAACTTTCTCCCTAACAAGAACAATTATATTTTTTAAGATAAAGTATGAAGACCAAAATCTTCACACTGTGTCGTATGGCATCATCACATTCAGGATAGATTGTTGCTACAGTATGCTCCATGTTCTGTGTTTCCTTTAGAATTAATTCAGAATTGTGGCACACCATTTGCTGCAAGCCTTGCAGCAATGAAATATGTTAAACTCTTTTGCTTGTAATATGAAAAGTAATCAGACTAAAAATTCCTCTCTAGCTTTCTTTTCGTCTGATGCTTTGAAATAAACAGCAGTGAATCAATGCATAGCAATTTAACAATTCTCTCTAGTTTCACCCTCATTGTCATGCAATTGTACAACCTGTTTAAATATGTTTATATGTTTAAAAATAAATTTGTGTGGACACCACAGAGAAGGGCAATCATGCCACACTAAAGAAGGTATGGCCCCAAAGCAAGTGACAAGGCCTGTGTTTCCATAAAATGCTTGTAAAGGAAATGAGTGCTTTCCGTCTCACACAGCTTGAGAGAGCCAGGAACAATTTAAAAGGTATAATGGAAGTAACTCAGAGAAAAGGGGGACTGTAAAAGTCTTATAAGAGTTACAAACCTGCTTAAGGTTCCTGCCCAACAGTTTTGAAGTGTAAGGAGATTTTTAAAAAATTACAGCCAGCTTAAATACAGAGCAGAAGGGCAATTATATAAGCATCTCCTGATTCTGGTAGACTTCCCCTTACATGTCTGGTCTCATTCTAGTTGCAAAATTGGTGGCACACCAGATCACATGATGGGAAGCCTGGGGCAGCCTGAATGGAAGCTTACTTCATTATCTTTCTAGTCTGCATTTGGCCAGTAGGATAGTGGCCAATAAAATGTGAAGCAAATGTTTGGTGATGGCTTTGACACAGATAGGGATATCCCAAACATTGGAAATATGTAATATCTTGGGAAATATTAATATCAACTTTGACACAGAATGTTATGCATATATTAGTATAGGGATGCTGGGAGGAAACCAAGCTTAGCCTGAAACAACAACAAAACAGCTTAAGATGGTAAAAATGTCAGATCAGGAAAGAAGGAACCCAGTCCTGTAGGGTCAGAGTATTGTCCACCATTTCTATTATGACAGATTGAACATCAGAGGTTGAAGGAATTACTAGCTAATGTCACCTAGTGAAATGCCAGAAATAAGAGTATGACTTGAGGCTTTATGATTTGTAGCAGTTTCTTAGATGTGAGTAAAATCCATAGGGGTTCTTACAACAAGAAGTAGAGTATTTCCTTCCCTAAGCACTGTGGACTAGGGCAGTCTGTCCAAGGAGCAAAAGCATTGCTAGACAGGATGTTGGGGTAGGGTTAATAGCACAGTTTTGGTTCCAATACTTCATGTGAAAGGTCTAACATGCAGAAAATGACTGAAAAGTGCTATAGCCCACAATCATTCAATGGGGTATCTTCTATATAGTGCAATCACAGGGATAAATCAAATATACAACGAAGACCTAAATGACTGACTCCCACCACTGTGGTAGCAGGAATCCATCCCCAGTCCAATCCCAGTAAATCTCATAAGATAAGTGGCTGCCCCACAAACTGAGGAACCCTCTAGAGCAGGACTGGGCAAGGCCAGCTGGTGCTGGACTAGAACGTCCATCAAAGCATAGCCCACAGTACGAAATGCAGAGACTTGCTGTTCATCAACAGCTGAAGATCCATACCAGTCTTGACTGGCCCCATACTAAATGGAGGCAAATCCCAGCCAAGAGCAGTTACCATCTTATTAGTCATGGGGAGGTTGACAACACAGTGGTACACAAAAGGAAGTACAGTAAAACCCCGACTTATGTATGCCTCAAGTTGCATAAAATTTGACTTACATAAAGATTTTTGCACTAAAAACATGTCCTGATTTACATAAATGTCCCGATTTACATAACACAATTTCCTATGGGTTTGCTTCAAGTTACATAAAAAATTCATTTTTCCTATGGGGTTGCTTTGATATACATAAATATCAGTTTCCTATGGGTTTGCTTCGAGTTAAGTAAAAAAATCATTTTTCTTTGGGTTTGCTTCGAGTTACGTAAAAATTCATTTTTCATATGAGTTTGCTTCGAGTTAAGTAAAAAACCAATTTACATAAAACCTACAGAACAGACATTTTACGTAAGTAGGGGTTTTTACTGTACTTGCATTCAAATTTACTTGTTTTCTTTCTAGATTGGGTATTGATGGGTTTTCATTTCTGACATTATCACCAGCTGTGACAAAAAACAACAACAGATATTTTGAGACTAAATCTTCAGCCTTCTTTTTTTCCCTCCCCTCCTTGGTAAATCAAAGTGTTTGTCATATTTTGCTATGACTTCCTAACATGATTTTCAGCCAAGCAGATTGCCAAGTTAATTACAGAGCTTGATTCTTTTGGATGTGAGCCTGGATTTGGGCAGTCTGCCTTAGTTTAAATCATTATACAATGGCTATTGGTTGTGGTTTTCTTACCCTTCCATTTTTGCCAGCCACCATTAAAAGAGTAAAAGCAAGCTCCTTTGCAACAATTCAGAAATGCTGTGTCTTCTACACTACTGAGGCTTACATGCATTTGCACAACTTTTTATTCCTGTGGCCATTGAACACACCAGCTTTCCTCCCCTGTCATGTTCAGCTGTATAAAACATGCACAGCAGAAAGCTGAAGTCTAAGTCTGATGAAGCATCAACCACATGGTATCTCAATGTGTACTTTTTTTCTTTTATCTAAAAACAGTAAGTATGCAGGGCTCAGTCATGATAAGAACCACTTCACACTCTTGACACATTTACTATAGAAGCCAGCTTATTACAATGTGTTTGGTCTTGCCAGCAAAGCCATTCTCACATGCCAGTGGGAGTTCATAGGATATGAGAAGGCCCTAACTAATTAAGATGGGGGGATCTCCCATCATAATTGTGGAGTGGAAGGGAAATCTCTTCTCATATATTGTTGACAGGACCCTGTCCCAAACTCTTAATTTTGAGGTTTTCAAAGCACTGAGAGATGCATACTGAGATGCATACTTTGAATATGCATATATGCTGCATATCCAAAGTATAGTTTCCTCCTGGAAAAATGAACTTTTGCTGAAGAAGTCTCAAATATGATTCTACTATTGGTGGGAATCAAAATACAACATTATTTTATACTCAATACCAATATTTAATACAGGGATTATATATGTCTATTTTAAGGAAAATCATGTACTTATGCAACATTTTTTCGGTCTATTTATTTTTTTATTTATTACAATGACACATTTCTATATTGCCTATCAACAAATATTTTCTGGGACACTCATATGCAAAAACAGGATGTACAAAAAAGAACACTCTACATTTGTAAATTCTGGATAAATATCAAATATTTTTAATTCCTCCAAGCTTGGCATTGCCTTCCTTCAAACCCATTGTGTATTGTGATAGATCAGTGATGGTGAACCTATGGCACGCATGCCAGACATGGCACGACCAGACCTCTCTGTTGGCACACACACCATCCGCCCCAACACAGAGTTCACTCCATCCCTCTTGCCCAGCACCCAAATGAGATTGCTTCTTCTCTCCCCAAGCTCAGTTTGCCCCACCCCTCTGCCCAGCACCCTAATGGGAGTGCTTCCTTCCTCCTCCCCAACAGAGTTTGTCCCACCCATCTGCCCAGTAGCCCAAAAGGAGTGCTTCCTCCCTCTCCCACAGCACAGAGTTTGCCCTGCCCCTAAGTTTGGGCACTCGGTCTCTAAAAGGTTTGCCATCACTGTGATATATAGTGCTTGGGAATGGTCATTGAATTGCTTGCAATTTTTTTAATCTAGGAGACTTCTTATGTTAACAATAAGTGGTTATTAAAATCTTTAATAGACATGGGTTTAGTTTTAGACAAGCAACAAAATAATGGTCATCATGAGCATACAGAACCTTTCAAGAAACGCATTCATAAAAAGAAAAGTGTTTATAGACACATAGGAATGAATGTACATGAATACAAAAATGATTTTGACTCATAACATGAGAATGAACTTCTAAGTTCTATTTCAAGATATTTACATAGGAGTTGTTTTATAGTGGAGGCACTAGAAAAGCAAATTGTTTCAAACACACAATTCCTAAATGTTCAAGTGGCTTTCCTGTACTTTGAAGAACAACAGGGTAGACTGTACTAGCCAAATTTTAAAAATGTCAAGATGCCTAATTATTTTGCCATTGTAAAATTCCTTCAGGGACGTTATCTGACATATTTGTATATCACTTTCATCAGCTGCTGTGGTTGAACATTACATTAAATATTCCTCAATCACATCAGCTAGAGGTCAGATCAACTAAGTGTCCCAAGGATCTGGAATTATCTGAATAAAACGTGGCTCTTTGGATTTCAATGATGTAATCTCTTCTTAAATATGCAAGGCAGTGTAAGGAGTTTTATCTGTATGGACTCCCATTAATTTTAATTAGACAAGCACAGTTTAACTCCTTTGTAATACTTTGGTAGTCTTTACAAATAAATACTCTCTACTGAGTGCAATTTTATCATTAAAAATTAATTTCTGCTAACACTTCTAAAACTGTGTACACATTAATTTCTCCTAAAATCCTCCAGGACTTCTTAAAATTCTACCATGAATTGATGAGAGCAGTAATGTACAGCGACCCTTTGAAATAATCAACATGTAAGGCTAGGCTTCTGTTTTTTAATAATTCCAGAGGAATAATTTGTTAATATAAATTAAGGACTTTAGAACGAGTTAAGCATGCTGTGCCCAATTGGGAATGGCCGGTGAGTTGTGATAACAAGCATCAGATATCATATGTTGTGTTTTCTATATTTGTAAAGCAGATATGGAAGCTGTAATCTACTGCTGAACCTTTGGGCGACTGCTATAAACAGGAATGTTGCCTCCTTTTCACACTCATACACACTCACCAAGGGGCAATTGCTACATTTGCAATGTGTACTTCAGAGGCCTGTCACAAATTGTGTCCACAGTATCTCAAGTATTCCTTTCCATAGTAGCCATTCAGGCATTAGGTTAGTCTGTATTAGTGTTGTAGAGAGTGTCTGGAGAGAACTTTCATATTTACCATCTCTCTTTAGCTTGATGTGCCAGGTTACACAAATTCTGTAGAAAAAGCTGCCATATATCCAATCAATAGCTTTCCAAGGTTTCAAGCAGTCTCATAGCTGATCTTTTTCAACCAAAGATTCTAGTAACTGAGCAAAAGCTTGTGCTCACCTGCCATTGATCAAAGGGCTCTTTTGTATTGGTGCTTGCACCAAAAGGGCGAAGTATAAATGTGAATAAATAAATAAATAAATATTAACAAAGCAGATTTAGCTCTGTTGAAGCCCTGAAGTAGCTCATTATATCAAGCCATTCTTCCGGGGTGGCCCACTTAATTATGGTATGTGTGTGTACATGGTTGATCATCAGTTTGTTATCTTAAGAGTGAATTACACAATTGGAGATTTTGTGTGGATTGGGTGTGTAAGTGGAATTTGAATAGCCCACTCCCTGTGTCTGGATGAGAATGGCAAAGCCAAGACTGCCTATTCACTCTTAAACTTCAAACTAGAGCAGAGATTCTCCACAGCACCATTTCATGTGCCCCCCCCCCATTGCCTCCACCACACCAGGAAGTGCCATATGGTGGAGGAAAGGCAAAATGGCTGTCCAGACCCCGAAGCTCTCTGAGGGAACATGACCCAGCCCCAGGCTTTAAAAGGTTGAGAACTCCTGAACTAAATCTTGTGGTTGAACCTTAAAGTGCTGGTGCTTCACATTTTTGAAGGGAAAAAAACACCATACTATTATTATCTCAGTCTGGGATAAGTGCAGGATTGTATTGTCCCATAAATACCATCCATCTTTTTTTCAAATCTAGTACAGAAACTCTATTGATCATCCAATTAACCTATCAGGTGTCTTAAAACATGCCTTTCCTTAGAACAGGCCTTTCTAGAATTTGGAGTTCTGCTAAAAAGTAACCTGGAAAGTGCAGTAAGTACAAAAATTGTGACATAGCAAACACTGAGACAAGAAATTAGAAGAGTATGGAAGCAGGATCAAGTCATCACTCTAACCATAAAAAATTCAGCATCTGAATTTATTTCAAAGCCATTGGTCACTAATCTAAAACAATTGCTAATAGCTGTTAATTTACTTCCTGAAATTCAAAACTTTTGCAAATAGGACTTGATTCTAATGTTTAGGTGTGACCCTTTGGTCCAACTCTCTGTGCCAGCAATGCTGAGAAATGTGAAGTATAACAATAATAATTGGTGAGAATATCAGATAATTTGTTAAGAAAAAAATGTAACACAATTAGTAAAAAGAACAGTGAAAAGGTGCCCAAGTTAACATCTGTAGTTGAGTATTTCAAGGAAACTCATTACTGTTTTTTTTAATTACACTGATGATGATGATGATGATGATGATTGTAGCTCAGTTGAGGAATACCGTATTTATTCGTGTATAACGCGCAAAATTTTATACCAAAAAAAGAAATCAAAGTTGGGGTGCGCGTTATAAACGAGGACTGGTGTGGCAGTGGCGGCCGGTCCCTTGAGGGCGCGAATGGTGAGTTCCCGCGAGTTCACGTCACCTTGTCGTGTACAGTGTGCGTCACAAATAGGGTTGTGCCGCTTCATTTCCTCGCCCACACGGGAGACTCAGTGAGCACATGACGTCACCCACCCTACAAGGACGGCGCCGGCGTGGTTTTCTCCAGCAGAACGGGGCGTGGCCTCCGCCTCCAGCCATTTCCCGCCATACGCCTCCTCACTGCCGGAGTCCCACCCCCGTCGCGAGCTTCTTTTACTTCCTTTTTAGAATTGGGTCGGCTGTCTATTGCTGCGGCGGGTGAAGGGGAGGCGGGGGCGTGGCTTTGAAGAAATTGACGGGATCTGATTGGGTGGCGCGGGAGACGAGGCGTGGCCCGGAGGTAGCTCTTATGAACAAGCTTTTTCACCACGCATTCAATTACAATGCGTGGTGTGAAACAAAATTTTATACCGAGGTTTCATGGAAAATTAGGGGTGCGCGTTATACACGAGTGCGCGTTATACACGAATAAATACGGGTAGGTAAATGTTTCCCCATAGTCAATCGTAGCCCACTATAGGGCGTTCATCTCTGTTCTTAGGCTGAGGAAACCATCATTATCCAAAGACATTTATGTGGTCATGTTGCTAGAATGACTATACACCAAGGTGCATGGAATAGTGTTAGCTTTCCCATCAGAGTGGTACTTATTAGTCTACTCACATTTGCATGATTTTGCACTGAGAAAGGGACAGAAGCTTACCCCATTTCATAATGTGACCTTCTGATTAACAAGTGCAGCATCTTTAACAGCTACACCATCACATCCCCCTCTTTAGAAAACTTTGTTATTAAAGGTGGTCTATAAACTGAGCTTGGAAAGTTAGTATAGAAGGCCTAACAGTTGGGATTTTAGAGGACTAAGAAACCACATTTAGTTTATATTACAGTTGAGATGCTTAATATAAAAGGAACCCACAGGAGAAAGTGAAATATGTTGCTGTGGTTGGCACTGTGACATTTTATGTTCATCTCCTTCAAATTGACTATTCTAGTTCTTTAAGCTGACTTCCTTGTCTGGTACTTTCTACATGTTTCCATTTATGAATCCTATATCTCAGCTGCTGACTAGGGATGGTAGAATTTATACTTGAACACATCTGGAAAGTACCATGTAGGATAATGCTACCTAACAACCTCTGCAATTAACCTCTGTCATTGTTCTACATCCCTATCTCCTTAATACATATGGTGTCCATTCTTCCTTCAAACACTGTAGAGCAGGGATTCTCAACCTGAGGCCCATGGGCCAGCTGTGGCCCATGGCACCATTTCATGTGTTCCCCCACTGCCTCCACCACACCAGGAAGTGCCATGTGGTGAAGGAAGGGCAAAATGGTCATCCGGCCCCGAAAGCTGTCTGAGGGAGTGTGACCCAGCCCCCGTCTTAAAAAAGGTTGAGAACTCCTGCTGTAGAGTATCTGGATTGATATTTTTAAAGAATGAAGCCTTTGTTTCTATTGCATTAGCAAAGTATAGCACAAAGATCTCCATACCAAGAGTAGAGAATTCTTAACTAAAAATATATATTATATGCATCTTAAAATGTGCAGAAACCTTTCCTGCACTACTAAATAACTACTTCTGTTGTCTTCTCAGCCATGCAGAATCAAGAAAGGTGGTTAGATGTGGACATTCAATGTTATCACATAGAAAGAGAGATCCCCCAGCATCAGCATGGATTTATGTCTTCTCTCTCAGCTCACTCTCTTTCTGTCCTCTCTCCTGCATCAGGGTGAGTTTCCTGCTACAGAGAATTTAGAACAGAAAAGTGCCCTTCCTTATTGTTGCTGCCATAATAAATTCTTCTTCTTTTTTTTCTGGCTGTGGCTCAGATTGAATCAGTGTCGTTACTGCTAGCTATAGAACAAGCAAAACAGATGAAGAAAACTATTCAGCTATTAAAATTAGGTTAAGCTAATTAGCACTGCAGAAGAACTACATAACTTTGATGTCAACAATGAAGAAATTGATATGGTAAAAGAGTTTAGAGTGCAATTATCAATCCAGAAAGAGACTCCAGCCAAGAAACCAGCAGAAGACTGAGATTTGGAAGGACAGCAATGAAGGAATTAGAAAAGAGCATCAAAAGAGACCAAGACCAAAATCATCAACTCCCTTGTGATCCTGATCACTATGTATGGGTGCAAAAGATGGACAGTAAAGAAAGTTGACAGGGGAAATTGAGTCATTTGAAATATGGTACTGAATGAGAATTTTGTGAATACCCTGAGCTGTCAAAAAGATACGCAAGTGGGTCATAGAGCAAGTCAAGCCTGACCAAGCTCCAGAGGCCAAAATGATGACTGTCCTACTTTGGGCACATAATGAGAAGATAGATTAATTCCCTAAAGGAAGCCACAAGATATAACTTGCAGGAGTTGAGCAGGGCTGTTGAGGACAGAACCTTTTGAAGGTCTCTCATTTATAGGGTCACTGTTAGTTGGAAATGACTTGATGGCGCATAACAAATTATATCTCCTTTTTAACAGCATCAGTACATCACTGAGTACTATACTTATCTAATTAATTAAAAAATAAGTAGTTTATTCCAAAATCTTCTAATAAATTGAAAAAACAAATGAACTAACAAGAGTCAGTAATTCATTAGCTGTGGGAGGGGGTAATCCATTTGGGCCATGTTTGTTGTGTTGCGCTTGCATTCAGCACATGCTTGGTAGCTAAAATACTAGAATATATGAACATTTCTGACTATTTCTATATACTCTGCACATTCAGAATAATCATGTTACGCAGGCCACAATGGAAGTGGAGGAATTATAGCCCAATGACTTTCTATACATTGTATTTGCTCTGGAAGCACAACCTGTTTGGATCCTTCTCTCTTATGTGATATGTTTCAATTGGCTGCATTCACCTGTGTCCCCACAGTTAAACAGACAACATGAATGGTCCCTCTGCCTCTTTCCTCAGCTCACATGCCCCAAAATGTATTCTGGAGACTGAAGGGGACCATCCAGAGAGGACTGGGATTGAAAAATCTCACTAAGAGTATTTAGCCTGATGTTTGGTCTTTCGTAGGGATGGGCTGGCCTGGTTCACTTTTTTTGCTGGCCGCCAGAAAGTGCATTTGCTGGAGCCAACCAGCCTGCCCCAGAACAGTCTTGTCCACAATTTTCTGAGCTCTTTCCAGGGGCTACTGAAAGTGTGTAAAGGATCACTCAGTTAATTTAGAATGTAAAGGATCTGTTATTATCCTCAAACCTATGAAAGCAGGTAAAGTAGATCCATACAATGATCAGTGATCTGGCCTGCTAGAATTCTTTCTTCCTCATTAAAAGGACTGGAGCAAAGTGAATTGGGCAGCACTGCTGAATTCACCTTTGAATAGTTACTGAAATTTTGTATGATACAGAGAAGACTGATGGCTAGGAACATAAAGAGAGAAGGCTTGAGCACTCAAGCTGCGCCTGTCAGAGCAAGAGATCTTGGTGTATTTTGCTTTCATATTCCTCTCTGGAAAGCTTGGTTTTGTAACAAGGCAGCATCTGAAATCCTTAAAGTATGCTTGCTGCATACAAAATCAGTATTCCATTAACATTGTCATGTTCTATAGAGACTCCTGTGTGGCTGTTTCCTAAATAATTTTACTAGCATTATTACCTTCTAAAAATGTTTAAAATTAGAGCAATATCTTAAACTAGGTTTTCAAAATAAAATTGTAGAGAAAGCACTTTACACTGTTTTTCAGGGTTATTGTTCAGAATTGTGCTTTGCTTTTCCAAGTAAAGGAAGTTAGGTTCGAGCATCTTTAAACTGAAGCTGTGGATAAACAGCTTAAACAACAACAACAATTTTGAAACCTGTATTTTTTCAAATTAATTCATGGTCATGTGAAATATGAATAAATTCTTCTCTATGATGAAGTTTTGTAAATTGCTTTATTTATTTGTGACTGCACTGTTTTGCAAATCACTTCTTTTAAAACCAACTCTGAGTGTGTTGTGCTTTTGATTCTCGTCTTTCTCTTTCATTGAGAAGTCCTGTTTTAAAGGTGCATGGACATATCCACACATGTCCCCTGGTGTTCATGTTCCTCGGTATACTGAGGGGAAACATACACCTCTTCACCTGGGTGCACACAAAAGGGGTGCAATTTAATGTGACTCAAATATTAGTTTAAAATAAATAACCCCTTCAGGACCATTTTAGAGAACCCACATTAGGGATGTATAATACAAGATTATATGCACATTGTGTAGTAAATTTGAGTCAACTTCACCACTGTCAACGACAATTCAAATATGTTACTTTTTAAGAGTGTAATTTCACCCTACAAATGGGCAGAATAACTGTAACCATTCATTTGTTGCAGTTTCTAATAAAATTCCCTTTAGTGTGGTATATGTATGGACAGCCACTGAGAATAACAGATATAAGTCTCCTAGCATCAAACCTTTCTTATTATCTAGCATTCAAAGTTTCAATAACACATCTTATTTTTAGAGCAAAGAATAAAAGATGTTTCTTTACTTACAGTTATGTAAAAATACATAGATGTGCTTGCTGCTTTCTTTACTTCACGCATGTTAGTGACCAACTGAATAGATGAACAGCGACAAAAACTGATACCAACCAACAAAAGAGGAAGGAACAAACACTGTGCAGAGAGAGGTGGATCTCTCTTTGATTTTAGAGATAGAATGAATGGTTAGTGCAGGATAGACAATTGTCCCAGCCCAGAAAAGTCCATCTCAGGCTGCTTGATCTCAAGGTAGTAAAGGTAAAGATCACCCTTGTTCAAAAGCCAGTCGTATCTGACTCTAGGTTTCAGAGTTCATCTCCGTTTATAGCCAAAGAACCAGCGCTGTCTGCATTTCTAGATGTTTCCATGGACATGTGCCATGCATGCCTGGACACCAGAGTGCACAGAACGCTGTTTACTTTCCCACCGAAGTGGTACCTATTTATCTACTTGCAATTTCTTACTTTTGAACTGCTAGGTTGGCAGGAGCTGGGACAGAGATGAGAGCTCACTCCGTCATGCAGTACTTGGGTATCGAACCCCTACCTTCCAGTCTTCAAGTTCAGCATCTTAACCACTTGAGCCACCACGGTCTCAAGGTACCCATTGAAATTTCAGCAAATTAATATGCTTCTCTGAGTCTCCAGTGGAGGAAAGCTGTAGAGGAAAGAGTTTTAATGTTATATAGTCCATGGGCACTAATCACCACTCATGACTAGCTGTATTGTGGTGGCTTCCTCTCTTCCCCACATTGTCTAGCCTTTCCTTGTCCATATCTGTGACATCAAAAGGACTTAGGACTTCAATGTCACAAGAGCCTTTTCCAGTGACATCACAAGGACCCATTCCCTAGTCCAGCATTTCCCAAACTATGTCCCACGGAACACTGGTGGACTTCAGATAGCCAGAAGCCTAAGCCAATACATTGGCTGATCAGTGCTTTGGGGAATTGAGTTAGTCTTCTGGGAATTGAAATAAACAAAAGATTGGGCAACCCTGCCCTAGTCTAAGATTTTGCCCTAACAGAATTCTCAGGGAATGGAATACTGCTTATCTGGCAACCCTAGAGAAAAGTCTGATCTTATCTACTCAGGCATGTGCACTCAAACCACCACTGAATGAAGTTCCAGTTTATCTCCAGTCCCCTTCATGTGAGGCTCACTACTTTCCCAGCCCTAATTCCTTAGGATGTGGATATTGAAAGAACTACTTCCTCCCTTGTGAACCTGCCTATTTGCTTAGATAATCAAGACAGGTCTTGGGGAGGAAAGCTTACTGCACACCACCTTCTGAAGGTCGAGCCTAAAAGGCATCTCGTGAATCTTTTAAATAAATACTTCTCAGTGTGCTTCAGAATTTTAATCAAGCTCTCTAGAATTCTAAGCAAGAAAAAAATGTGATGTTTCAAAACAGCATGCATAATGCTTTGATCAAATATATTACTAAATGTGCATTTGCTGTCTTTGATTAAAGGGACTTTGTTTTTTTCCCCCATCTGTTTGTTCATGCTGCCTTCCACTGCCCTCTCTAGAGGGTTTAACAGACTCCCAGTTCAAATTTCATCAGCTCTTATTTAAATTAAGTCTTCCAGTGCAAACAAACAAAAAATTTCTACTTGGTCTTTCTATTACTATCAATCCAATATGGCTTCCCTGTGTCACTTATATTCTGTACCTTAAGCAGCATTCTTTGCAGGCGCACCCCCCCAATAACGGACACAGACAACATTGAAAGTGGATAACAGCATAGGGCCACATTTATTGATTCAATGCCCTAGTCCGAATTATAAATTTGTATTGGTAAAACGACCAATCATAATTCCTAAGGCAAGCAGGCCGAAGTAACACTGGTAAGGTACCACCCCAAAATTGCCAACGGCAATTGGTTACAATGTATCAATTTGTATCAATTTGTTTGTTGACAACAAACAAATTGTTGACCGTAGTCAATAACTAACTTATGACCCCACCCTCTGACGCGTATCCGTGAAATCACAGGGGTGATGCATGCTGGTTAGCAATCGTCATCACCCCATCGCCTGGTTCGTCGTTGACCGGACAACGTTTAACTAATTTATTCCTGTCTAGTGTTGTCCAGTCAATTGCGAACCTGCCGGATACTTGTGGGTCATACTGTTTACCTTACCAGTGCTACCCGCCAATGTGACCAAAGTCAACAGTAGAAACACAGAAAGACCCCTATATCAAACCATAGCAACAGTGTGGGATGGGCAAAAAAGCCAGGACCCGGAGCCAATATGGGTCCCAACCAAAAATTCCCACCCGGCCCCGAAGCAACCATAATATCACACTGTTAACTAGGGAGGGGGTGGAGGGGAAAAAACTTCTCCGCTCCGTCGCTGAGGTAAAATGGCAGCTCGGCTGCCTCGTGGCCACCCCTTTTATAAGGGAGCTGGCCACGCCCCTAACTACCCGGATTCTCTGTCCTGTGGGGGGGGCCCGCAAAGGGCGCAGCGGCCATTTTGGTGCCGCGCTTGCATTGCAGGCGCACCCCCCCAATAACGGACACAGACAACATTGAAAGTGGATAACAGCATAGGGCCACATTTATTGATTCAATGCCCTAGTCCGAATTATAAATTTGTATTGGTAAAACGACCAATCATAATTCCTAAGGCAAGCAGGCCGAAGTAACACTGGTAAGGTACCACCCCAAAATTGCCAACGGCAATTGGTTACAATGTATCAATTTGTATCAATTTGTTTGTTGACAACAAACAAATTGTTGACCGTAGTCAATAACTAACTTATGACCCCACCCTCTGACGCGTATCCGTGAAATCACAGGGGTGATGCATGCTGGTTAGCAATCGTCATCACCCCATCGCCTGGTTCGTCGTTGACCGGACAACGTTTAACTAATTTATTCCTGTCTAGTGTTGTCCAGTCAATTGCGAACCTGCCGGATACTTGTGGGTCATACTGTTTACCTTACCAGTGCTACCCGCCACACGGAGGGGCTTCGAAGAAGACCTGACGCCCCCCCCCCCCAGACCGTCAGCTCGGTCAACAGGCCTGCTCGCCAATCACCCAACAGGAGGTCCATACCTCCTTGCGACAGATGGACCCCATCCCCTGCGTACAAGTCATAATTTTGTAGACTAATATCGGGGTGATGACTAACCCGTCCCCAAGCCCTGGTGGCAAGAAACCGCGCTACTGCCTTATTGACCGCGCGCCTAGCGCGGTCAAGGGCCAGGAGGTTAACGCCCCCTCTGTAAGAATGGCGCGGAACAATGTCCGACCAAACCAGGGTTGTGGCAGGCCAGACATAATGCAAGTAGGCGAGTTCCTCGCAAATCGCATGCTTGAGCGATAAGCCGGTGACCTGGCCCAAATCATTGCCCCCCAGGTGGATGATGAGAATGTCAGGCGGGTCAGCACCCAGGCCAGAAAAAAGGAAAGGCCGCAGCTCCCGCCATAACATCCCAGGCTTACCATGCCATGCGAGACTGGCGTGTTCACCCAGTCCCAGTCGGGGTCCACTCTGTCGCCGCAGCGTAACGCGCTGCCCTGTGCACATAGCTGTGGCCCACCAGCCATACTGTCACCGGTGTAATACGACACCCAGGGTCTGTAAGAAAATTGAGAAAAAAGGCGGTAAGGTGACTGGATTGGTACTCATGGCGGGAGTGGGCGCACATAAAACTGAAAACATTGCGAGCCCCACCTCCCCATGCTGCGTATGTCAGCCCCAGAGTACCCCAAAAGCAGCTGCTGTAGAGGCTGCACCAATACGGAATGAATGTGTGCCATAACGGGCACCTGGTAGGCCCACCCTGGTGAGGGCTCTGGCTGTCACCTTCCAAAACTGAAATTTAGTAAGGGGAGACCCATCTTGGTGACAGAAAAACGGGCCGTGGTGCATGCCACGCAGTGCCAGGAATTCCTGTAGGGCACCAACCGGACAGATGTCTGCCAAAGAACACCGTAGCAGTCTTACACCACTGCCTACGCCATGCTGATCTGTCTTAGAGGAGCGTATCCTCAACTGGGCCCAGTCCTTGGCAACATAGACATCCTCGAGTTCCAGTGCCCTACACCTGCATCCGCCTTATACAGCATCTCAAGCTCGCCATCACGGAGCGCTCCAAAAAGGCCACCGTTGTAGCCGCATGAAGTGGGCTGCCTCATTTCCAAAACAGAGGCCAGGCCAGCCCCGGGCCAATTGGGTAAAAACCTTGGGAAAATCTTGCATCCGCCTTACTCAGCATCTCAAGCTCGCCGATGCGGAGGGCTCCAAAAAGGCCACCGTTGTAGCCGCATAAAGTGGGCTGCCTCATTTATCAAAACTGAGGCCAGGCCAGCCCCGGGCCAATTGGGTAAAAAACCCTGGGAAACTCTTGCATCCGCCTTACTCAGCATCTCAAGCTCGCCGACGCGGAGGGCTCCAGAAAGGCCACCGTTGTAGCCGCATGAAGTGGGCTGCCTCATCTATCAAAACAGAGGCCAGGCCAGCCCCGGGCCAACTGGGTCAAAAAACCCCTCGGTAAATGGGGTGGCGGTCGCCCGGGAAACGCCCGGGCACGCGCACCCACCCCTCCCAACATGTCTCACCCGGAAGTCATTGGTGCTGTCCACACGACCTCACCCTTTGGCCATAAAAGCCAACCCGACAGCTGAGATGCTATGGTGCGTGGTGCAAGGCCCTGGGGATACAGGTAAATCGTGAACCGCAGAACATGGGCTACTGGAAAAGGCCAGGTTCCTGGCAGTCGGAATCGTGTACATAATACTCTAAAGGAACTAAATGCGTGGTGATACGCCTTACTCATGCATGGCACTAGTGACAGGCCAATCGCCCGGTTCACCTCTCCTTGCCAACGGTCCATCTCACATCCGGGAGTGGCGAGGGAAATTCCTCCGCATCCGGGGGCCGAGGCACGGAACCGGGAGATCTGCAGGCGGGACAAAGCAGCAGCAATATCATTAACAACCCCTGGGACATGCCTGGCCCTGAAGGGAACATTGAGGCACAGGTTGCATAACACAAACCAACTAACTAGCTCCATAACCCCGGGCGATTTGGAGTTCTGTGCAGTGACGATGCGGAAAACAGCCGCATTGCCATGCCAAAGTTGCACAACCGAGTTGGCCCACCCCTTGCCCCATAGCATCAAAGCACCCAGGATATGGAAACATTCCAGATACGTGAGACCATGCAGGCAACCCCTGCCTGCCCAGGATGGTGGCCACCCACCATAGGCCCACTTCCAATTGAAGTACATCCCAGAAACCCAGGAATCGTGAGGCATCGGACCGCATCTGCAAGCAAGGGGGAGCCAGGAAATCAGACCCCAAAATGACACCCCGTTGAACTACCTCTGGATCTATGGCCAGACAAGCACGTCTGCCCCGATACCCCGGGTAAATCTGAGCCTGTGATGGGGCCGGGATAATCCCGCCATGGCGTCGCACCAGCGCAGAGCAAATACCCTGCCCGGTGCGACAACCCTGCCAGCGAAACTGGGGTGACCATGTAGCACCAGAAGTTCCCTCAGTGATGCCATGCGCCCGGCCAGCAAGACCGAGACAAGGGCCACTAGCCTTGACACCTTATCCTGCTGCAACCTAGAATCCTGCGCTATCGTGCTACTCTCCACCCCAGGAATACTAGCTGTGGAGATGGGCCCTCGGTCTTTTCGGGCGCTAAAGGGACACCAAGTTCCTCCATTAGCGTCTGAAATGTGTAGAGGAGACGTGTGTACGTGTCCCAGCCCCGTTCAGCCCCGAATAAAACCATCCAGGGAATGGGCTAGAGACCGGGACCCTGACCTGCGGACAAAAGCGCAATCTAGGAAAAAGGTGAAACGCTCGAATACCGAGCCCCAACGGAATAGCCAAAAGGCATGGCATCATTGAATAATATGCTCCCCAGGACGGGGGTGCGGGACAATGCCAACGACCCTGCCCGCATAGACCCTTTTGTCAAAGCTGGCAGCAGCCACCTCCTCCCTCCCCTTAAGGGATAAAAGACTGGGGGCATCCTGAGGGGACCTATTACCCATGAAAGGGATCCAGAACCCCTGCCTAGAACCCTGAAGGAGATACCCGCATCCTCACCCTTCAGGCACCATGTGAGCCAACGCTCCCACACGTCCACCTTAAATGGGGAGGGAGCCCTTCGGTGAATCAGATCCATCTGTGGCAGTCTTGCAAGCCCCCTGTCTGCCTCACCCTCTGCCCCGCCTCCGTCTAGGCCTGGGACAGGCAGAGGCCGCATGGGGGCCAACACAGGTGGGACACTCCTGTCTGTATTTGCAAGTCTTCCCATTAGAGGAGCCATTGGACAAAAAGTCCAGCACAGCAGGCGGGCTGGAACCCCCCGCCCCGCCCCCTGGCAGGTGACCTGTGCTGGGGCCGCCCGCTGAACCGCATGCCCACAATGGTATATCTCCCCGGGTGCAGGGCGCATGGGCGTCACGTACAAAAGCCCAGCCTCTGGCCTGGCTCATCCCGCCTAATCTCGGGGTGCGGGGAAATCCGCCTACGGCATCCCTCGTCACAAGCCAACCACGCTGAGCCCGGAAAGTAAATCATCGCCCGGTAGGCGTTGTCCAAATACTGGACCATCGGAATTGCCAAATCCGGCCATGCCCTAAGGTACACCGCCATGCATACGATGCAGGCCGGCAACCATTTGGCCCACATACTTGGTGGCTTGCGACAACGTGCCTGCCACTATCCTTCTCATTCTGCCCCTCCCTCTCTCCTTGGCGGGCACACTGTTTAGGAATGAGAAGATATCCACGTACTCCCCCCGCCAAATTTACTCTCTGGCGGCCTGTGCCAAGTGGTCACTCATCGGTAAGGAATAGGGGCTTGGACCAACCCGGCCACCCAAAACATTCCCCTAAGGGTAGGGAACACCCCCCACCACGGGGCCCTGGGTGTTGGCTGTCATCGCCGGGTGAGGCGTCAGTGGGCGCACCGGCGCACCACCCGCGCGAGGCCAAGGCGATTGGAAAGCCCCCCCCATATTGGGAATGAGTGTGGATGTACTCGCTTACACCGTATACTCACATGCTGCACCCCCGCGAGCCGCCCCCACCGGGGGTTCCGGCCCACTGGGGGCGTCGGAGCTCACGACCGACGTAGAGCTCATCACCGGGGAACCTGCACCTGGCTGCTGGCTGGGGAGCTGCGAGACAGTGGCCGAAACCGCGCCACGCGCCTGCAGCAGCTCAACCCTCCCTGTCGGCTGTTGTCCTCCTGCCGACAGCGCCTTAAAAGGAACCCCAAAGGAGGGGGGGCCCCCGCCTGACTTCCACGTTAACCCGGGGCGAAGGGCCGGCTGGCCCGCCTGGTCCAGGCGTGGGTACAGGCCCCTGTACCCCAGGACCCGAATATGGCCATTGGCCAGCACCAAAGCCCGGCGGGGTCGGTGAAGAAACCTGCCAAGGCAGGGGGAGCGGTGTCCACCGCTCGCGGGCCGCGGGCCGGAACCCCTTCCGCGCCCGCACTCTGGTTGCCCACTCCGGGCGAAGGGGCAATAGACCCCATTCCGCCGGCCCCGGCAGGGGCGGGCAAAGGCGGCTGCTGAGGAGGCGGCACCGCGGTCCTCCGACCTGGGTCGCGCCTCCTAACCGCGCGAGCTGCACTCGAAGCTGCCTTCTTCTTCAAAGGCATCTCCACCGAAGCAAAAAGGGAAGCCGGCAAGGCAGAATCGCTACCAAAAGGCTTCCCGGTAAGCTAACGAGCGACGGAGACACAGGGGAAAAAACTTCTCCGCTCCGTCGCTGAGGTAAAATGGCAGCTCGGCTGCCTCGTGGCCACCCCTTTTATAAGGGAGCTGGCCACGCCCCTAACTACCCGGATTCTCTGTCCTGTGGGGGGGGGGGGGGCCCGCAAAGGGCGCGGCGGCCATTTTGGCGCCGCGCTTGCATTATCTTTGTTCTTTACTTTGCAGTATAACATGGAAACTTAAGCTAAATCCATAGCAATGATGCTTAAAATGTTTATATAAACTTGATGTGAATCCACAATTATTTCTGTAGTTTCTCTAATGGCATTCTGTTTTAATAGCAGTGCTTACTCACTGCTCTTCTGCTTGCTAAGGCAAATAATGTGCTTGTCTAATGTGATCAAATTGCAGGCAGAAGCCAAATCTATAATATCTAATTTGCTAACTCTAATTTTCCACTTTTTCATACAAAATGCAAATGTTATAAGTTAAAGACACTCAACGAACTATTGCCCATAATATGTTGAATGAGAATTTATTTGTAATCTCCTGTGGAATCAGATTTAAGAAACACAACAAAATGTTTTGATGCTTTGGATGCTTTCTAAACACATACGCACGCACGCACACACACGCATGCATGCACACGCACACACAAGTTCATAGCAAATTTCATGTGGATGAACATTGTCATCTATATTAAAATGCGAAGGAAATATGAAATGACATCTGAAACCATACAACACAAATAACAGCTACCTGGTAGGAATGTGCTGCAATTTATGCAGTGCTAAGGAAAAATACACAGGGCCTAGTGGACTCCTTTTCAATTAGGCTATTTTGTCACTAACCATAGAAAACATAAGGTAAAGGTTTCCCTTGCTCGAAAGCCAGTTGCATCCAACTCTAGGGTTCAGTGCTCATCTCTGTTTCAAAGCCAAAGAGCCAGCGCTGTCTGCTTCCACAGACTTTTCTATGGTCATGTGGTAGCCGCTGTGTACCTTCCCACCACAGTGGTCCCTATTTATCTACTTGCAATTGCTTGCTTTCTAACTGCTAGATTGGCAGGAGCTGGAACAAAGATGGGAGCTCATTCCATCCTGCAGTACTCGGGAATCAAACCGCTGACCTCCTGCCTTCTAGTCAGCATCTTAGCCACTTGAGCCACTGCAGTCCCACATAGAAAACATATGTTTTGTATAGAAAGCATAGAACATAAAAAAATAGAAAACATAAAATATAGAGGTGCCTTTGTGGCACAATGGATAAACTGCTGAACTGCAGCCAGAAACTGTTGCAGATGTTGTGAGTTCAATCCTGATGAGACACTAGGTTGACTCAGCCTTCCATCCTTCTGAAGTCGGTAAAATGAGTACCCAGCATGTTAGGGCAAAAATGCTAATTACCTTGTGAACCGCCCAGAGAGTACACTAATGGCTATGGGGCGGTATAGTATAAGTGCTATTGCTATTGCTAAAACAAAGCTCAAGTCTAGGTACCCCAATTTAGACAAAGTACCAGTGCAACAGATTTTCTTTTTGCAAACCACAGCTTGGTCCCATGCAATAGATCTCTTGCCTTCCTATATTATAGCACAACTGTAATTATTAGCAGAATGTATACCATTGAAGGCTAGTGATGTCATCAGCTTGGGTAGCTTTTGGTAAAATGAAATTTCTTAAAAAAACCCCATCCCTTCACAGGTCTTGAGGCTCACTTGGAATCCCATTTATCTTGAGGAAGCTGTTGGGGGTTGCAGGAAAATGTGGGTTATTTCCAAAATTTGACATTGCTAGTAATATTATCCCAGTGGTGCTGATGGGGTACACAGAGCCTCCTTGAAGATTGTGGGTTGTTTGAACCAACAATCAGGTGTACCCTGCTAATGGCAAACTTGTGTTGCCAGCAAATCTTTCTCACATTAGGTCAGGTGGAAGGAACTGCAGAATTAGGGTTACCATATTTCTATCCCCCCAAACCAGGACTGCCATGTGTAAAGGTAAAGGTTTCCCTTGCTCAGAAGCCTGTTGTATCTGACTCTAGGGTTCAGTGCTCATCTCTTGTTTCAAAGCCGAAGAGCCAGCACTGTCTGCTTCTGCAGATGTTTCCATGGTCATGTGGCAGGCATGACTAGACACTGCAAACTCTAAGACCCCGTAAAATCCCCGACTGGGGGGGGGGAGGCAGCACCCGTCGGTTTAAAATAAACTGCAGTCAAGAGGCTGTTCTCTTATTTCTGAATAAACATTTCTTGGGCCACCCTTGAAATTGCCCTTCCTCTCCCTGAGGTCACCCCTACACCCTACCCTTCACCCCCCCCCCCCCAAATTGAGTTGGACTCACCTTCAAACCCCATATGAGGATCCCTTGGAAGAAAGAGGTCTGGAACGGAAATGTTGCCCCCAGAAGGAGAAAAGGAAGAGGTCCTTTGTTAAATGCATAGCTACAGAGGATTCCTTGTTCACATGACTGCAAAGGGTTAAATGCATAGAGTCAGCATTCCTAGACAGGAAGGGAACACTGGATAGGAAATGAGAGACAACAGAGTTTCCCTTCTCTCTAGGAATGCTGACTCTATGCATTTAACCCTTTGCAGTCATGTGAACAAGGAATCCTCCGTAGCTTTTAACATATTTTTATTTGAACCGGGATTTTCACATGTTTTTCCTTGAACCGGACGGGACAGTTTGAATCCGTGAAAATCACGGAAAAACAGGACTTATGGCAACCATATGCAGAATGAACTCACCAAAAGGTTTTGCCAGTTTCATGTCTGGTCTAGACATGAAAGAAGAAGTGAGAAGAAAAGCTTTCCTCCCATCCCATGGGCCCAAATTTTTATCTCAAGATGAAAGAGATTTCAAGAAAGCATTGGGACTTTTGAAAGGGAACAATTGGGAATTTTTTATTTACAAAAAAAACCAACCCACACTCAAAAACAGCCATAGATGATGACATAATCAGCCTTAAGTGCCATAATTTCTGCTACCAAATGGCAGTCTATGGAAAAATAAACTTTAAATGCCTTTAAATAACATCTTCGCCTCAGTTTCTGACTAGGGACAGCAGAAGCACTAGCTTGCCAGTTAAACAGAAATAATTGTGGGCCTCATGTGGAACTACTCACAATTGAATAAGTATAGTATGGCAGATGCAAAAAAAAATTTCAACATTCAGCTCATAAATATTCCCCCCTTTTTTTCCTCTTCTGGATCAATTGCCTTATTTTTTATTTTTTTATTTGAATTTATATTGTCGCCCCCTCGCCAAGGCGACTCCAAGCAGCTCACAAATATAAACATCACATAACAATAATACAGGAACCTCAAACTTCAAAAACTGTTAAAACCATTAAAAACCCTCCCAATGTTTATGTTTTAAAAATATGGAACAATCTCCCTTCTGAAATACTAATGCCAGATTCTTTTTCCCCTTCAAAAATGTTTGCTCATCATTCTTTCTACTCCACTCCATTTCTAATTATCATTTCAAGAGAAGATGACCTGAGAATACCACAGATTTGCAGATGTACATTTGGTATTTTGTGTAAACCTAATTGGGATTCTCTCCATATGCAAGCACTGTAGGAGTTTGCTTCATTATTAAAGACACACGACACCTGCTGTACTGATTTTCCCTTGGGCAATGGCACTAATACAAGACTAGAAAAAACTGTACTTATCTATAAATTAAACCTAAAATGATTTTTAACCATCAGAAGACTGCAAAAACAAATTACAATTTTTCCTCTCTGAAATTAATTTTATAGTGGACACTGGATTCTATACTTCCTGTCTACTGTATATTAGTCAATTACAGTAATATGTCTTGTGTCGTGTTCCTACAAAAAAGGGGTTTTTTTACACAGTGGGAATGGGCACTGTTTTCACTTTCAATACCTAGAACAATATAAAGTGCAAGTGCATGGCCTTTTATATCATCACCATTCTGTACCAGTACTAGAGAAATACATAGTTTGCATTAAAAATTACAATGCACAGACCAGTAAGAGGAGTCATAATGCTACAAATTATATCTAGAAATTATAACTATAAGAATACTTGAATAATAATTTAATATCATATGGACAAAAGCAACATGATATGAACTTTACGATAAAATCATTACTGTTATTACTATTAAACCAATGTGAAGAGGCCAAAATCCTGTTACTTGGCATAGGCCAGATTGTAATATTCAATCAGTCTCCCTAGTAAATAAAGCATCACTGCCAGATTCTCAGAGAGGGAGCAAGCTGGTTTGGTGTGTGCATGTGCACACCCTTGAGAGTCATGGTAAGGATAGCTTGTTTATCAGGAAAAAACAGACTGAATATTATGATTTGGCTCATATTAAGCAATGGAATTTCAGCCTGTTTATTGTTTCACCTTATTTTTATGGCATATATTTTCATGGATGATTTCACATTGTCAATTGCATCAGAAAGGTGCAACAATTTTTTAAAATAGGTTAGTGTTTTTATGAGCAGGAAGCAGAATAAGAATAGGCAATATTAATATCAGCCACCACCATCCTACCCCTGAGATGCTTATTTTCTCTAGCCAAATACAAAGCTGGCTTATTTTGTCCTCTTGTTTGCATACAACTCATGTTCATGCTGGTGCCAAAGCCTACTGAAATGTGACTTGATTGAACTAGTTCGCAGAATCCCTCTGTTACGGCCATTGAAGAAGGAAGGCCTACAGATGTCCAGCTGCATGCATCTAGAGACTCCATGCAGTGCAGAGCTCTAAACTCTATTCAGTATCATTCTTGAAAGTGTGATGACCTAAGTCGTGATGAAAACCTTGGCACTACAGATGTTCTTGGACTTCAATTCCCAGAAGCCCAAGCCCCCATGAATCTGCACGAATGGGTTTACTGCAATTCATCCAGCCCACACTGCCCTTGTCGCTCCTGGAAGTAGAAGTAACTTGGGAAACACAGGTCTAGACACTGAAATGGCCTCTTTCTTGTCCTCACAGCATGTGAAGATCATACCTGTCAACCCACGGCTCCAGAAAAACGGGACCAGCTGTTGTGTTCTAATGGTGTAACCTCCTACATGGGATAACAATGTATCTTAACCAATGTAACCTTGCCTACGAGTAACAATGTAACCTTCAGTTGTATCACTATAATCCCTGTAATAGGACGCGAGCTAATGACCACCAGCTGGCAGCAGCGAGCGTCCAAGCTCTCTTGGTCCAAACTCATCAAAGAGCCACAGCGCGGGAAGTTTCCCGCCACCACCTACACCTGGACAAGAAGGGCGTGACCAGCAATGACGTCACGAAGACAGTAGCCAATGGGCTATCGTGGAACCACGTTCAAATGTATTACTACTGTATATAAAGAGCTATTGATCCGCCATTACCTCATGTTCCCTCTGTCCACCATGCAATAAACCTGAGTTAACCCAGCCCGAGGCTGTGTCCTCTGTCTTGGTTCCCATACACTAAATTGGCGACGAAGGTGGGATAATGGATTCCCAAGGAGCCAGGGCACAGAGCGGGTTCAACATCACCAAACCGCAAGACTGGGAGCTTTTTGAAATGGACTTCCAGGCGGCACTGGTGGAACTCAAAGTCAAAGAAGACGACGAGGAAAGGAAGAGGGCCATCCTCACCCGAATGCTTGGGATGGAAACCAAGCGAACGCTGGTGGGCATCATTGCACCGAAGAAGGTGAGCGATTTCAAAGCCGATGACATCATGAAACTGCTGCGTGAGCGTTTCCGACCCTCGAGGGCAATGTTTCCCGCTCGGAGCGCGTTTTGGAGGCGAGTCCAAGCGCCGGACGAGTCGGTGGAGGCCTTCGTAACAGCCATGAGAATAGCCGCCGCCCCCTGCAGATGGGACAATCTAGAGATGGCCCTCAGGGACGGAGTTCTGTGTGGCCTGAAGGACAAGGAAGTGCAGCGCAGCCTGATGAACAAGGAGCCACCACCCACGCTGACAGAGGTTGTAGAGGCCGCGGAAGCCGCGGAATCCACGAATGCTGGAGTAGACGAGATGCACCAGTGGCGTGAGTGGCGTCCTAGGGCCGGCAAAGCGGAGGATTCGGTGCACGGAAAGTCCGGACAGTCGGTGCACGCAACCCGACGGGCCTCGAAGTCGTCTACGGAAGGCAGCGACGGCGAGGAGGTCCAGAGAGTCAGAAAAGGAGGGCTACACCTGCGGCCGTCGGGGGCACATCGCCAGGGCGTGCAGGAAGCGGAAAGAGGGCCGGAGGCATTCACAAGACCGTTCGACCAGACCGGACCGTCCAGCGAGGTCCAAAGATGGCGCCCGGACCACGAGGAAGCAGGACGGCGTGGGCCGCATCTCGGACGACAGCGAGGACGACGCTCCCGTGTTCAGCGTGTCCGCGGGACGGCCCCATTATTTCGTTGAGGTACTAGTACAAGGGGCCCCTATTAGGATGGAGATTGACTCGGGGTCCTCCTATTCTATAATTCCCCAGAAAGAGTTCTTGAAAATCGACCCCCACGTGCGGCCCAAGCTTAAAACGTTGAGGTCCACGCTACGAGACGTACAGGGGAACAACATTCCGGTGTTGGGGGTCGGGAAATTTCGGGTCCGCTTTAAGAGACATTCTGCGGAACTCCCCCTAGTTGTCCTTAAGGGGGGAAGTTGTAGCCTCCTAGGGACGCAGTGGTTTCAGCCTTTAGGTTTGTTCATAGGGGGGGTGCATACCGTGGGGGTAGATCCAATACAAGCGGTATTGGACGCGCACCCCGTCGTTTTTAAAAAAGGACTGGGAAAGTTCAAGGGACCCCCCGTAGCCTTCGACCTAGACCCGGAGGTCCGCCCAATAAGACTCAAACCGCGCAGGGTGCCGTTCGCACTAAAGGACAAAATAGAGGCGGAACTGGACAAACTGGTGGGCCAGGGGATTCTTGTGCCTGTTGATTCTGCGGAGTGGGAAACTCCAATTGTAACAGCGCTAAAGGCTAACGGGGAGGTGCGCATTTGTGCTGATTATAAGTGTACAATTAACAAGGCGATCCGCCCCAATGCATACCCAGTGCCGGTGGTCAGCCACCTTCTGGCCAGGCTGAATGGGGGAAAGTGTTTCGCTAAACTCGATTTAGCACAAGCCTATCAGCAACTCCCTGTAACGCCCGCCACGGCAGCGGCACAAACAATAGTCACACATAAAGGGGCGTTCCAGGTGTCGCGGTTACAGTTCGGCGTGAACTCGGCACCCGGCCTTTTTCAGTCGCTTGTGGAACGCCTCCTGAAGGGGCTGGAGGGGGTGTTGCCTTATTTTGATGACGTGTTGATAACAGGGGGGAGTGAGGCCGAACTGGCAAAGAGATTGGATAAAGTACTGACTGTGTTCAAGAAAGCGGGGCTGCGACTGAGAAAAGACAAATGCGTTTTTTTCGAAACAGAGGTTGAGTTTTTGGGGTTCAGGGTCACACCCGAGGGGATTAAGCCGTCCAAATCCAAAATAGCCGCCATCAAGAAGGCTCCTCGCCCCACATCCAAAACCGAGCTACAGTCATTCCTGGGGCTCCTCAATTTTTACCACACCTTCCTCCCACGGAAGGCGTCGGTGGCCGAACCGCTCCATCGGTTGCTAAAAAAGGAGGAAACATGGGTGTGGGGTGACGAGCAAGAGAGGGCGTTCAAAGAGTTGAAGCAACTCCTAACTTCCGAGGCAATCCTAACGGATTTCGATCCCAAACGGCCAGTGGTTTTAGTCTGTGACGCATCCCCGGTGGGGGTGGGGGCGGTGCTTTGCCACGTGTTGGACGACGGAAGAGAGGCCCCGATAGCGTTTATTTCAAGGTCCCTGTCCCAAGCAGAGCGGAATTACGCACAGACCGACAGGGAGGCATTAGCGATAGTAGCGGGAACCAAAAAATTTCACGATTTTCTGTATGGTCGCCCGTTCAAAATCGTGACCGATCACAAGCCCCTGTTAGGAATTTTCACTGCAAATAAGCCCACGCCACAGATCCTGTCCCCGAGAATGCTGCGGTGGGCTATCTTTCTTAACGCATACCAACATGAGTTGGAATACCGGCCCGGGAAGGAGATCAGCCATGCAGACGCACTCTCAAGGTCTCCTTTGCCCCTGTCGGGCGACCAAATGGCAGGGGTAGAGAGAGACCGCCAGGTATTGTTAATAGAGGTTTTAGATTCACCCCCAATAGTACCAGCCGACATTGCCAGGGCGACAGGCAAGGATAGAACGCTGGAGAAAGTTAGCTCATGGGTACAGAAGGGGTGGCCGGCGTCATCCCCAGGTACGGAATTCGACCCATTTTTTAGGAAAAAGATAGAGTTGTCCCTAGAGAGGGGGTGCCTTTTGTGGGGCCAACGGGTGGTGGTCCCTACGTCCCTACGACCGAGGGTGCTCAAACTGCTGCACGTCAGCCACCCGGGCATCGTCCGTTCCAAGGCGCTGGCCCGGAGCTACTTCTGGTGGCCACAGCTGGACGCAGACATAGAGCACATGGTTGGCACTTGCGAGGCATGCCAGGGCTTCCGACCGGAGGCGGCCTGTCTCCCGCATAGGGAATGGGACGCAGCAAGGGGGCCATGGTCCAGAGTGCACGTAGATTTCGCTGGCCCGTTCCGAGGCACCATTTTCCTCTTGGTGGTGGATGCGTTCTCCAAGTGGCTGGAGGTTATTCCGGTAAAGAGCACGTCCTCCGCCACTACAATTAGCCATCTAAGGAGAGTCTTTTCCACGTTCGGTTTACCCGACACCCTGGTCAGCGATAACGCTAGTTGCTTCACGTCCGCTGAGTTCAGGGCATTCATGGAGGCAAACGCCATTCGGCATGTCACATCCGTGCCGTTTCACCCGGCCACGAATGGCCAAGTGGAACGGCTAGTGCGTACAACAAAGGATGCGCTGCGGCGCATGGGCCCGGGGGACCTAAATCACCAAGTATGCCAGTTTTTATTAGCGTATAGGGTGACCCCCTTAGCATCAGGTTACTCGCCGGCAGAGCTGCTGATGCGGCGGAAACTGACCACGATCCTGTCCAGGTTAGACCCGACGAGGGTAGAGGACAAAGGGAAAAACATAGGGCGCACATCGCTTGTGCGCAGGTCGCTTTCCACGCATGCGTGGAAGGGTTTTACCCCTTCCACACATGCACGGAAGCGCTACACTACTTGCGTAGGGGCTGCACAAGCGGCGTAGCACTTCTGTGCATGCGTGGAAAGTGTTTCCCCCACTGCCAAATTACGGGATTTTGGCAGCGCGGGGCGGGTTATGACGTCAATCGACGTCAAATTATGGGGTTTTCCCGGCCAAATCAGGATGGTTGACAGGTATGGTGAGGATACTTGTGATAAGAGAAAGGCCTGCTGTGATGGTTTTAGGACCTGGGCAGGGTTATGTGGGGAGACATACTACTTCAGATGTCCTAGACCAGTGATGGCAAACATTGGTACTCCAGCTGTTCCTAAACATCAGTTCCCAGAAGTCCTGATCAGCAGGAGTGTTGACTTGGGCTTCTGGGAATTGAAGTCCAAGAACATCTAGAGTGCGAAGGTTCACCATCACTGACCTAAGTGGATGGTGGGGACATTGGAACACATGAAAAGCCTGCCTCTCACTTCTTTCTCATGTTCATACCTGTCAAGTGCCCCGTATTGCCCAGGATTTCCCCGTAATTCAGTCCTCTTCCCGGCTGCACGTATTTTAAAATATTTTCCGATTTTTTTAAGGGGGGGGGGCTTCCAAGATAGCGATTTTGCTGGAACGTGATCAATACAGACTTCCCCTGGCCTGGAAAGTGCAGCGGAGCATCCTGGGAGCTGTTGTTCTTTGGGTGGGTAGCCACCATTGAGAAGAATGGAGAGCGGGACTACAGCTCCCAGTACCCTTTGTGCTTGGGGGCAAAGGAGCCCCAGTGCATCCTGGGAGCCACAGTTCTTTGGGTGGGGAGCCCCAATGAGATGCATAAGGAGCAGGACTACACCTCCCAGTGGCCTTCGGGTTTCCATTGGGCAGTGTGAGGAAACGGAGGAGGAGGAGGAGGAGGAGGAGGGAGAGAGATCAAGGGACTGCAGTGCTGGGGGGGGAAAGCTGGAACTGGATGGCACAGAGAGAAGGAGAAGGAAGGGTTTTTGCTTACATGGCTGCACAAATCAGGTGTGTGTGTGTGTGTGTGTGTGTGTGTGTGTGTGTGTGTGTGTGTGTGTGTGTGTGTGTGTGTGTGATGAGCTCCCATCTCAGTCCCAGCTCTTGCCAACCTAGCAGTTCAAAAGCAAGAAATTGCAAGTAGATAAATAGGAACCACTTTGGAGGGAAGGTAAATAGTGTTCCGTGCACTCCGGTGTCTAGTCATGCCTGCCACATGACCACAGAAAACAGCACTGGCTCTTTGGCTATAAATAGAGATGAGCATAGAACCCTAGAGTTGGCTGTGACTGGCTTTCGAGCAAGGGCAACCTTTACCTTTACCTAATAACAGAAAATCCCTGAATGGTATTCAAATTTGCTGTGAAGTTTGGCCCTGTTTATGCATGTACTTAGTAAAGGTCTTCCTTGCTCAAAAGCCAGTCGTATCCAACTCTAGGGTGCAGTGCTCATCTCCATTTACAGCCAAAGAGCCAGTGCTGTCTGTTTGCAGACATTGTCATGGTCATGTGGGAGGCATGACTAGAGCAAGTCACATGGTCAGATTTGGCCACACCCATAGATTTGGCCACACCCACTGAGGCAGCCCCACCCACAGTGTTTCCCTTATTTTCAAATCCAAAACTTGACAGGTCTGCTCATGTTAGAAGTAAAGCTGAGCTTCCATATTTGCTCCCAGGTCTGCAGAGACACTTGAAAGCACAGTCACCTGAACACTAATATATTTGCTTCTCGAGAGCTTTAGGCTGCACATCTGGAAGGGTTGCTTTACTTCTGTGATGCTGTGATGAGGGTGAGCTTAAATGCACCCCTACATCAGCACCGGCAAAACACCATCAGCTCTTTGCACTTTCAGATATAATGCCTGAACACGGTTTCAGCTTTATCCCACATTAATTTGCTTAAGACCTTGTCTAAAGCTATCTAAGCCACTTCATGGCAGTGACTTCCAAAATTAAACAGAAGTACACTGTTGTAATAGTGCCAAATTACAGTATGACATTTTCATGGGATGATTATAAGTAGTTTGCTTTTACTGGACAGGAAAGTGGTGTGCCTTGTTTTATGTTCTGTTCCTACACCTTCACAGGCATACCTTTTTTCTGCACAATATTGACAAAAGCGCCAAAGGCTTCATCTTTTTCCCACATTACCAATGTCAGATTTATACATAAGCTGAACAAGCTGCAGTTTGATGTCGTAGCTTATGAGTAACAAGAAATATAATCATAAAAGTGGTGACTGGGAATTATGCTTTGCAGACGCTCATGTTTGACATAACTTAGGGCCTATACATATGTTTGTGTGGCCCTGCTTAGTACAAAAGTGTTCCAGTCTTATGAACATGGTTGGATACTCTTTTCTTCCCCAATTCCAAACTGGGGGTCTATGATGAGCTCCTTCCATTGGAATCTATATAGGGAGATCCTCAGGTGAGGCCTTACTTTGTTTTCAGCCATGGTCCATAGCAATGTAGGTGCACAATCAGGATCTTTTTAACAATGGTGCATAGAAGCAGCACTATTTTTTTATTGCCTATCTGTAGGTGCCAGATTGATATGTTGTTGCTTTAGCAAATGATTTGATTGGTGCAATTGCTAAACTGATGTGATGCTTTTATTCTCTACTAATGATGTGTCTTTTAATCGCTGCCTCTGCTGATTTATTCATTGTAAATGTACATTTAAAAAAACAGCACTGAGAATATTTTTGCTGATTTAAGAAATCAGTTCTTAGAAGTATTTTGTGCGTGTGTGTGTATCTCAACAGTTCCTGAGACAACCAGTCTCCGAGAGACTAGGGTAAGATATCACCGCAGGGAGAAGAAAAATCTATTTAGCATGTTGTACTTCAGGCTGCTGAGAGCATGCTGTGCCTATGAGTGTATACTTTGCCCAGCTGTCAGTTCTGTTACTGAGGAAGATCGAGAGAATTTCTTCTAACAGGCAGCATTTCTCTCCAGAGAAGATGTGCCAAACAGTGGTGCAACTCCCCTATCGTGTATTCCTTTCCTTCCATAAGCAGGATTGTTAGGGATCCATCCTTGGCTGGATATTTATTAGCAATGTGTTGTTTATGCAAGTTGTGAGTTACCAGACCCAGCGGCACCAGGTGGCATATTCAAGTAGCTGCCAATGGCTCAAAGACACTTTGCTGTTGCCTCTTTCTTTCTTTCTTTATTTCCTACCCAGCCATGAAGCTGATTCTGCTTCTTCCATCTTCCTTGTTGTTGGCATTTGTGCCGCATCCCCACTGTATGTGAAAAAGTCTACTAATAATGTGTTTCTGTGATAGAAGGAGGAAAGAGGCTAAGACCAGTTGTATTTCCTTTCAGAGGTGGCTTTTGACCCTTCATATTCTGCATGTAATTGATTATCAGAGACTTAAGTTCTACTACAACACACACAAAGACAATGTTTTCCAAAGAAGGACACAACAGACATTCTGTTATTATTTTTATGCTATTCTGTACTTAGAGTTGATACTAGCATGGAAGGTCTCAGATTTTAGTGTTCAAGGATTGAAGAAGCAGACGAGTGAAGTAGTGAAATTCAGCTCTTTATTAGTGGGGTTTGAACACAGTTTGGATTGGGCAAAACTCAGACTTATATACACTATAAACAGTAACAGTAACAATAATACAACAAGCCCATTGGCTAACTGTTGTGTATGCATAAATTCAGCCGCCACCGCTCGCAATCAGCTGCCAGCAATAGCGCAGCAGCTGCCACTGCACACAGCTCAGCTGCCAACTATAACGCAGCTGAAGGAACTCAGCCCACATGGCTCAAATCACCCAACCGGTAACAAGTGCAGGAACCTTTTCCGCCACAGGTAAACCTTAGTCGGACCTTAGTCAGGTATGCAGTACGTCCCAAATGACGTCACTGCTACCGCAACCAATGGGTGCCCTTGGGGTAAAATTCAAATGTACTGTATGATATATAAGGAGCTGCGTCTCCATAGTTTTGCTATGTACAGATTGACCATGCTGCAATAAAGAAGTGTTTGGCCCACCTGCTGGCTCCGTGTGCAATCAATCTGCCTACATCAAACTAACAGAGTATGCACATTTTTGATCCACTTATTTGCATAAGTATAGATACATGAGAAAAGATACATTCTGCTCCTGTCAGAAAACACAGTTAACATACATAACATTCTTCCCCCCCAGGTAAAAACAAAATCCTTTAACCAGGATGGTGGTCTAGTTTCCCTTCTGGGTTGGATGCTTGGCTGAGCTGGCTCAGCGGCTCCTAGGATGGGCAACCCGACTGGAGTGAGGGATTGACTAGAGGGGGAGGATTGTAAACCCAAATTAAAGCCCCGTTTGTCAGATGGAGGAGCAGGGGATCGTTCAAAACCAAAATCTAATTCTGTGGATGAATAAGACAACTCAGGGTCCCTCCTGTGTGTACTAAGAGTGGAGGGCGACTCCAAACAAAATTGGTCATCATCAATAAAGGAATCCAGAGTGCTAAGCTGGGACATGGCCGGAGTAGGGAAGCATTCCACAATTTCCCCTTGAAATCGGTCCCTAGAACACACCTCTGGGTCTAAGTTAGCTTGCTGCTGACTATTAACTCTGCCCCCTGGATTTAAACGGGTGGGGGCCAACTTTAACATTGAATGTCTGTATTCATCCTGTGGGTCCAGTATTCTGGGTCTCAATTGATTCGCATGCCTCCTCCAGATCAGACCAGTGGCTGTTTCGATTCTGTAAGAAACAGGACCAGTCTGATCGATCACAAACCCAGGCACCCATGTAGGACCACCAGCTGCATAATTGCGGCAATGTACAGGGTCTCCTGGAGAAAAACCCTTCTGGTGTTGGATTGCTATATTTGTGCCTTTGTCCTCCACCCTAGAGGGATCCAATCTGTCCAGCAAGGATGACAGTTTCCTTCACTGGAGCAACTCAGCAGGGGACAGCCCTGAGGCAAGGCGGTGAGTATATACGTTAAAAGAAACTGGCATAGCTGGAGCTCCAAATCCCCTTCACCCATATGCCGAAGCGCGTCTTTAGTTGTGCACACCTGTTGCTCCACCTGGCCATTGGTGGCTAGGTGGAATGGGGTGGCAGTGATGTGCCTAATTACATTCATTTCCATGAAGGATTGGAATTCTGCAGATGTGAATATGGACGCGTTGTCGGACACAAGCACATCTGGGTCCAAATACTGCAAACAGCCTTCTCAGGTGCATTATCATGGTGCCTGAAGTGGTATTAGGCACCCTAATCACTTCCAGCCACTTAGAGAATGAATCCACAACCATCAAAAATAGGGCACCCCTAAATGGACCTGCAAAATCTATGTGCAACCTGGACCACAGGCCCCTAGCAGAATCCCATTCCCAAGAGGGAAGGTGGGATTGCTCTGGGCGAGAGGATTGACAACTGGCACAAGTGCTGACCATTTGGTCCAGTTGAGGCCATCAAAAGTAGCTACGGGCAAGGGCTTTGCAACATACAATTCCAGGATGACTTGTGTGAAGTAAATGTAAAACCTTTTTCCTGAGAGTGACAGGAATGACCACCCGCTGGCCCCATAGAAGGCAAGCTCGTTCCACTGACAATTCAAAACGCTTGCGGTGGAATGTTCTGAATTCCTTGGCTAGAGGAGAGACAGACCAGCCTTTTTGTACCCAAGACTTTACTTTAGTCAATGTTACATCCTTGGCCGTAGCTTTGGCTATATGTGAGGGGACGACCGGGGGCGAGTCGAATGCCTCAATCATGAGGACCTGGTGGTCGCTTTCGATCTCGCAATTGGCTTGCCCGACCCCTGGCAGTGGAGAACGTGTGACAGGGCATCAGCGTGGCTGATGTCCTTGCCGGGCCTGTGCACCAAAGTAAAATCGTATGCATTTAGGAAAATTGCCCAACACAACATCCTTGGGGACAGAATTTGAGGCATAGGCTTCCTGTTCACAAAGATTCCAAGGAGGGGCTTGTGGTCAGTTACGATGGTAAAAGGCCTTCCGTAAAGGTAATCGTGGAATTTCTTAGTGCCTGCCACAATTGCCAGTGCCTCCCTGTCTGTCTGAGCATAATTTTTCTCAGGCTTTGAGAGCGAATGAGAATAGAATGCTATGGGGGATTCCCTCCTGTCACTTAGGACATGGCATAACACAGCTCCCACCCCCACAGGGAATGCATCACACACAAGTACAACTTCTTTGTTAGGATCAAAATGAGTTAATACAGCATCCGAAGATAGCAGCCTTTTAAGTTCTAGGAATGCTTTTTCCTGCCAATGTCCCCAGTGTTAAACAGTATCTTTCTTAAGAAGCCAATATAATGGTTTGCCAACTGAGGCTTTGCGATGGAGAAAAGTGTGATAGAAGTTTAACAATCCTAGAAATGATTGCAATTCATCTTTACATTTCGGCCTGGGTGCATTCCGCACGGCCGTCACCTTGGAGTCAGAGGGCATGATACCTTGGGGTGTAATGCGGTACCCCAGGAACTCCATTTCCCATGCCAAAAACACACATTTGTCTCTTCTGAGATGTAGACTGGCCCTCTCAAAACATGACAGGACTCGATCGAGCCTGGCCGCTAGTTCGACTGTGTCCTTAAGTGGTGATCAGGACATCGTCAAAATATGGCAGGACACCAGGCAACCCTTTCAAAATACGCTCTACAAGAGATTGAAATATTCTGGGGGCCGCATTCACCCCAAATTGTAGTCTAGTTACCTTAAATAGCCCCTATGTGTTACTATGGTCTGGGCTATGGCAGCAGCAGGAGACACAGTCAATTGTTGATAAGCCTGGGCAAGGGCAAGTTGTGAAGTAATTTCCTCCATGCAAGGAGGCAAGGAGGTGGCTTACCACTGGCACAGGATATGCGTTCAGGCGAATAGCTTTATTGATGGTACACTTGTAGTCAGCGCATATCCTGACCTCCCTGTTACTTTTCAAAGCAGTCACAATTGGTGTCTCCCACTCTGCAGAGTCCACTGGCACTAGGATGCCCTGCCCCACCAGTTTGTCCAGCTCGGCTTCTATCTTCTCCTTTAAAGCAAAGGGTACCCGGCATGGCTTCATCCGGATGGGCCGGATGGTTGGGTCAGGCTCAAAGTCAACAGGGGGTCCTTTGTATAAACCTAAACCCTTTTTGAATACCTCAGGAAGTGCAGCACAAATGTCCTGGATTGGGTCAGAGTCTATTGCGTGGATGCCAGAAAGCCGGATTCCCAGAGGTCTAAACCATCGGGTCCCAATAAGACAGTTAGTACCCTGCTTAACTACAACCAATGGCAAGGAGGTGCGAATATTTTTGAATTTGACCAAGAAATTTCCCACCCCCAGGACTGGAATCTGGCAACCTTGCACATCCTGGAGGGAAGTTGTAAAAGATTTGAGCTTGGGCTGAGAGGCAGGGGGAATTCTCAAAAACTCCCGCTGTGGGATTATGGAAAAGGTAGTACCTGAATCCACCTCTATCTTGAAGGGGACATCCTGCAGGCTCTGGTCTGTGAAGAAATGCCCACTTGGCATGGCTCAGGCCCGGGTGACACTTTGGCGGTGGACGTTTTGTGGTGATGCATCTTCTTGGACTCAGGTGCTGGAGTTCTTTGCTTTCACTGTCAGCATACTTTAGCAATGTGCCCTCGTTGCCCGCAGTTGTGGCATTCTGCGGTGCAGAAGGGGCACTTCCTGCGGTCATGCTGGGCTCTGCAGCCATCACACTTGCAAAGGAATTTCTTCTCCTGATCGTCACGGTGCTCTCGGTGCTTTCGTCGGACCACTCGGACTTCTCCCTCTGCGTTGCTGGACTCCGATGAAGAGGTGGAAGCAGGCAATGCTGAGGAGGATGAAGATGAATTTTGCTGAGCTTGCACAGCTGAGTCGGTGGCACTGGTGGTGGAATGGCGATGCCGGAAAAGCTTGATGCTGGACCGTGCGGCCTCAGACGCTACCGCCTCTTCTAGGACAGCCTTGAAAGTTAGGGTCTTCCTGATCATGAGGCGACATTGAGCATCTTCGTCCCTCATGCCAGCCAGCAGACAGTCCCGGAGTGCTTCTTCGATGTTGTCTCACTTGCACGGGGTGGCAGCAATGTGTAGAGGGTGGCGTAGTCTGCAATGGACTCCCCAGGTCACTGCTCCCTTCTGTGGAAGGCCACCCTGGCCAGGAAGATCGAGACCTCTGGCTGCAGGTGCCTCCTCAGTGCGGACATGATTTCTGTGAATGGCACCACATCCACGTCCCTTGGGAGAATGAGGTGGGTTGCCAGCTCAAGCGTCTCAGAACTGCACTGAGCAAGGAAACAGGAGCGCTTCTGTTTTCCTTCGGTGATTTTCTGCGAGGCCATTGCATGGCGGAATCGGCGTTCGTATGTTGCCCATTTCTCTAGATGTGCTGGGTCGAATGGGCTGATGTTGCTGCCATGTGGTGACTCCATCCCATCCTTGTCGCCAGTTTAGTGTTCAAGGATTGAAGAAGCAGATGAGTGAAGTAGTGAAATTCAGCTCTTTATTAGTGGGGTTTGAACACAGTTTGGATGGGGCAAAACTCAGACTTATATACACTATAAACAGTAACAGTAACAGTAACAATAATACAACAAGCCCATTGGCTAACAGAGTGTGCAAATTTTTCGATCCACTTATTTGCATAAGAATAGATACATGAGAAAAGATACATTCCGCTCCTATAAACAGTCACAGTAACAATAATACAACAAGCCCATTGGCTAACAGAGTGTGCACATTTTTGATCCACTTATTTGCATAAGAATAGATACATGAGAAAAGATATATTCCGCTCCTGTCAGAAAACACAGTTAACATACATAACAGATGACTAATGTTTTGCATTTAGTACCTGTAGGAGGAAACAGAGCACATTTTGTGAATGGCAATGGGAATGAGAAAAAGTGAATTTGAAACAACTGTTTTGAAATTTCTGTATCCCGCTTAGGCTATATCTATGTCCACCAATCGTATTTGTGCCACCAATTGAGCACAACTGTAAAGGAAAGTGCCGTAAATTTCTGGCCAGAGCCTTCCTCCTGACTTGGTCTTTGATTATGGCTACAGTTTTGTCCCTCAACAACAGCTGAACACAGATCATGAACTACAGTAAAGCCCCAACAAATGTTCTCTAATGCTGCACATGTTTATGTGGACTATTTCACTGAATGAAGAATAGATCATTTCTATTCTATTTCAATTGGATTTAATTAGACAATTGGCACAAGGAGGAGGGCCTTCTCCGTGTCCGCACCAGCCCTTTGGAACCTCCTGCCTGTGGAATTGCGTCTCCAGACGGAGTTGTTGCCCTTTAGGAAGGAACTAAAGACCTGGCTGGCGGGCCAAGTTTGGGGTGCGGGTTGGGATGGGGGTACCGTTGGGTGGTTGGTATAGAGAAGTGTGCCTTCCCCCAAGGTCCCTTCGGTTCTTGCGCACCTTTTAGGGGTGGGTTTTTTTTAAAAAAAAACTTTTAACTTTTAACTTTTTTATCATGTGTCTTTTATGTATTTACTGTCCGCTATGTAAACCGCCCTGAGTTGGGTTGTACCTGAGTGGGCGGTATATAAGCGTGAAAAATAAATAAATAAAAATAAATAAATTGCAAGGGGCTGTGGTATCTCAGCACTTAAGAAGCTCACCTTGTTAGCTGGAAGGCCGACAAGTCAGCAGTTCGAGACCCAGGTACTACATGACGGTTTGAGCACCCATCTCTGTCACAGCTCCTGCCAACCTAGCAGTTCGAAAGCAAGACATTGCAAGTGGATAAATAGGAACCACTTCAGTGGGAAAAGATCTTGGGGACATGAAAGGAGCCTCATTTGGGTGTCCCCTGTGTAGAGTTTCTCCAGGAAAAAAAATCCTTTCAACCCAGAATAATTTCTTACATGAAATTATTATTATTATAGCTAATTGCAACACATGGGTGGAGGAAAATAGTTTAAGTTGTTTTGAGATTGTTATAGTAGGCAGAAGTAGCTTACTCTGCACTTTGTGTTCACTTGTAGCACAATCTAAAGCCGAGATAACAAGATAAGTTATTTCCTTCTTGTTCAACATTCTGTCTCCAGGTACAAACACCTTTCACTGCTAGTTAGGGTTACCTAGTCAGGATATTTCTGATTTTTTCAAAACCAAGGGTGAATCTTTGGCATGGGTGCAAGCCCTTTTGATAACACAGGTGTGAGGCACACAGAACTTGGGGAAAGGATCAGAACTGCTATTAAATCCAGCATGAGCAATATGTGGCTAATTAGAATCACAGCCTAGAAGAGATAACACAGGTCTGCAACCAAAAAACTGCATAGGTTTTTTTTACTGTTTCTTATAGATTTTTACTTAGTGAAACTGAGAAAAATACTAAAAAAAATCCATCACGTCAAGTTTTCTCACAAGACTCATGTTTTTAGTTTATTTTCGCATGAAGTTTGCCTTTAACCAAAATATGATATCCTATTCTTGATTCTAAAAACCCTTTCCAAAAATTACTTCTTACTTTTATTTAATATTTATTAGAGCTAGAATCAAGAATGCAAATAGAAAATAAGAGGAATGGTGGGGGGTGGGGGGAGCGTAGTCAGTGGTGAGCATCAGCAGGTTTGCACCAGTTTGCCAGAACCGGTAGCAGAAATTCTGGCTGGCCGTGCCCGTCCAAGTTTTGAAATAAAGTAGTCTGAATTCGGGTACAACACAAGGCTTTCCCCCTGACCATACTATGCCCACAGTGTATAGTAAAAAAAATTTGGAGCCCACCACTGTGTAGGTTTAGTGGTGTGAGGAAGCTCAGATGATCATGTCCCAACAGGTTTATTTTGTTTATAGCGAAAGGTGGACATATCTAGGAATCTTATTGGCTGGGTTGAGCATGTTTCGACATGTTCTATGGGGTATTATAAATTAGTATAAACACACCTACTGTCAGATTTGATCATGTTTCAGCTAAATAGGTTAAAGATCTTGGTTGCTTTATCAGCCACACTCAGTTAACATCCTGCATCTAAACGTGACTGTGCTCGTTTTTAGTTTTGTATTATGGCTCGAAGAGGTTGTGTTATTTTTTCTGGACAGCTTTTATTTTATTTGTGGAGAATACACTCTTAAAAGCCAACAAAGAAACATAAGTGATTTTGTGAAGAAAGTTTATTTTTCTTACTTCAAGTTGGGGATCAAGAAAAAGCATGGACTCCTCATAAGGTGTGCAGAAAGTGCAAATAAGATCTTTGTTTGTAGTTTAAAGGTAAGAAAACTTTATTCCATTTTGGCATTCCTATGATGTGGCATGAACAGCAAAACCACACCACCAACTGCTATTTCTGTTCGGTAGATGTGAAAGGCTTTAATACAAAAAAAATAAAAAGAAGATATCTTACCCAAACTTTAATTCACCTATTCACCCAGTGCTTCATATCTCTGAAATACCAGTTCCACACCCACCTTCCAGTTTGGATAATACCCTGAGCGATTCAGAGGACAGAGACACTTTGCCTTCCCAGGACAAATCAAGCTCAGATTTTTCTGTTGATGAGGTACCTCAACTTTTTTTTCTCAGAGCGAGCTCCCTGACCTTGTTAGATATTTAGGCCTTTCCAAAGATTCAGCCAAATTGCTGGGGTCAAGACTAACAAATAAAAACCTGCTGTCACATCATTTGGAACATCATTTTCATGCCACAGGCACCAAGAGAAAGAATTAACTCTGTTTTTCTCCAAAGATAGAAATCTCATTTATTGTAGTGATCATACCTGTCAACCGCGGCTCTGGAAAATCCGGGACCTGCGCAGAAACGTTCTGTGGCAGTCGCTTTTAACGCATGCGTAAAAGCCTTCTACACATGCGTAAAAGCCTTCTACGCATGCGTAAAAGTGACTTGCACAGAACTGTTCTGCGCAGCTCGCTTCTACGCATGCGTAGAAGGCTTTTACGCATGCATAGGCTTCTACGATCCCCTGCACAGAAGCCTTCTACACATGCGTAGAAGGGTTCTACGCAAGCGTAGAAGGGTTCTACGCATGCATAAAAGCCTTCTATGCATGCGTAGAAGTGAGCTGCAGAGAAGGGATGTGCAGTAACGCCTTTCCCCCCGCTGCCAAATTCCGGGATTTCGGCAGCTCCGGGCAGGAAATGGCGAAAATTGGCACCGAAAAATGGGAAATCCCAGCCAATCCAGGAAGGTTGACAGGTATGGTAGCGATGTTCAAGGGCTAATGAAGTGCTTTGAAATATAATAAAATATGATTCATCTGAGTGGCACCTATTCATTTATTTGTCTAAAACAAGCCTCAAATCAGTCTTGCTGCATAATGGAAATACATTTGCATCACTTCCTATAGGACACTCAGTGGGATGAAAACTTACATGATTTAACTGTGATTCTGGACAAAATAAAATATCAGGAACATTGCTGGATGGTTTGTGGAGACTTTAAAATACTAACCATGTTGTTAGGCCAGCAGGAAGGTTATACAAAATATCCCTGCTACCTATGTTTGTGGGACAGTCAAGCCAGAGACCTCCATTGGACAAAAACTGACTGGCCACTTCGTGACTCCTTAGTCCCTGGTGAAAAAAATGTCATTAATACTACCTTGGTTCCAACAGAAAAGGTTTTATTGCCACTTCTTCATATTAAATTAGGGCTTATGAAGCAGTTTGTTAAATCACTGCCAAAAGATGGGGAATGTTTCAGATATCTGTGTTCCAAGTTCCCAAAACTGTCTGAAGCCAAGTTGAAAGATGGAGTTTTTACTGGCCCTGATATAGAAAAACTGTTACCAGATCCCCTCTTTTTAGAAACAATGGGGGAAAAAGAAAAGGAAGTATGGGACTCTTTCAAAGACGTAGTTCACAAGTTTTTAAAGGTAAAGGTTTCCCTTGCTCGAAAGCCAGTCGTATCCGACTCTAGGGTGCAGTGCTCATCTCTGTTTCTAAGCCGAAGAGCCAGCGCTGTCTGCTTCTGCAGACGTTTACGTGGTCATGTGGCAGGCATGACTAGACACCGGAGCACACGGAACGCTGTTACCTTCCCACCGAAGTGGTCCCTATTTATCTACTTGCAATTTCTTGCTTTCGAACTGCTAGATTGGAATCCTAAAAACCCTCACTACAAAACCATTGTACAATGCATGTTGAATGCGTATAAAGCTCAAGGATACAAAATGAGCTTAAAAGTTCATTTCCTACACTCCCATAGTGACTATTTTCCTGAAAAGGTGGGAGCCTACAATGAAGAGCAGGGTGAAAGATTTCACCAGGATGTCTGTGATATTGAGAGATGCTACCAAGGAAGATGGAACATCAATATGCTAGCTGACTACTGTTAGATGCTCAAACGAGAAACAGAAAACGGAAAGAGAAAGCGTGTTCGGAGGAGCATAAAACAGAAGAAGAAAATGTTTCACAGACAAAAAGATTGAACATGGGTGGGGGAAATCAAGGTCATTTTTGATTCAGCACACTAGAAACATAAAATTTGCCAAAAATATCCTATGCAACTGATTTATTTTTTTTTATTTTTGCAGACCTATGTATTATATTAACCCAGAACAAGGGAAGCAAACAAGGTTAGCATCTAGGCAGGAGGCAAAAAACACCATGGTGCCAACTGGGAAACAGTGACAATGGGTACCCAGGTTTTAAAGCCACTTGAAATGCAAAAAAATCACTTTCTATTCCTATGTTATTCAATCCAAGCTTTTTCTCCCTGCTTGGAGAAACAGAGAAGTGTAGCAGTTCCTTAAGACTTCCGCTGTTGCCTTGAGATCTGGCAGTCATATGACTTGAAATATCAGATGTGCAAATGGAGCTATTTCCCAACTGACTAATTAAAAAACAAAAACAGGATTAATTCTGAAATGCAGACTGAAGTAAGTTGATGTTAGAATAAATCAATTCATATTTCCCCTGAGTGAAGCTCTGTTTTTAACTGTATTGTCTAGTTTGGCCATTACACAATGGCTAAATTGTTGGTGTCTCATCAATCCTACATTAGCTTGATAAATATGATTTTTTCCTTCCTCTTAAGGTTTTCTGGTCTCAATAATACCTGTGATATGAGCAGATATGGTGAACAGAATATTTTAATCCTCTTGACCTAAGAGAATTAGATAGTTGAGCCATTAAGCAATTCATCTTCCCCTTCACAAATTGGAATTCCAGTAATTTTGATCACATCCTCCAAATTAGAAATTGATTTATTTGTTCTCATAGTCCATGGCTATGGTATGACAATATTGTTCCCCTCAGAGTATTTCCCAGTGCTTTGCTTTACATTTATATTTAAAGGGATCAAAAGCTTATCTTCCATCACAAATAATAAACAACAATCCTTAAGGAAGTATTACATGAATATTAAGCACTCACCCTTTTTATCTCTTATAAATACATCAATTTGTGGCAGCTTTTTCATGATCCTTATTTGATGCATTTTGCTACAAGAGTTACTGATATGGAACATACATACAGGTACATAGAATGAGGAACTTGCAGTCAATAACTCACTTAAGGGCACAGAGTTAATGCCTTCTCCACCTTTTGCTTCAACCAATCCTTCTCCTGGTATTTGTGTGTCTGGATCTCTGGGGAGCGGGGGTTAAATTCCTGCAAAAAGAGAAAATAAACAGCTGCAAGACATATTGGAAGTGAGGCTACACAGCACCATCAATTTTGGGGAAATGGTACAGAGCAGGATTTTACTTTACCCCAAAGACATCCTTCTAGCAGTTGTGCAAAGTTCAGCAGGCAAGAGAATTTGCATAATCAGAAAAAAAAAGTCCTCAAGAAATGGATAGTGACTACCATACTAATTCTAATCTAGCAATCAAAGTCCATACAAAAGAAACATAGACATCAATTCAGAGTCTCTCCGTCTCTGTGTCTCTCTCTCACACTCACACACACAGAGGTGATCTGTTTAGTAAATGCTGCCTCGAGTTGCATGTGGTGTCGAGTGAGGCAGGATATAAATTTAATAAATAAATAAATAAACCGATTGAAGTAGGAAGGTTCTAGAATAGAAATCCTAGCTAGCAGTGATGGAAATAGTTTATTTTGCACTACACTTTTATAAAATGATTGCCAGAGCACCTTCAGGTGGCTATGCAGCATATACTGACTTCAGTCTGAACCTTTTCTAGTGTCCCATTGATCTTTAGGAGTTGTTGGGTTTTATTGATGATTCAGCTGCCACTTTGCCTTATCAGCAGCTCAGTTTTTATTACAGTAAAACCCTGACTTACAATTGCCCCGAGTTACATAAAATTTGACTTACATAATGATTTTGTGCTAAAACCATGTCCCGATTTACACGATTTCCTATAGGTTTGCTTTGAGTTACATAAGGTTCTTTTTCCTATGGGTTTGTTCTGAGTTATGTAAAAATTCATTTTCCTATGGGTTTGCTTCAATTTTCATAAAAATTTCATTTTCCCTGTGGGTTTGCTTTGAATTACGTAAAAAATAATTTTCCCAATGGGTTTGCTTCAAGTTACATAAAAAACCGATTTAAGCAAAAGCCTATGGAACGGACTTTTCCCCTCGTATGTAGGGGTTTTGTGCGCTCCGTGCGCTTCGGTGTCTAGTCATGCCTGCCACATGACTACGGAAACGTCTGCAGCAGCAGACAGCGCTGGCTCTTCGGCTTTGAAACAGAGATGAGCACTGAACTCTAGAGTCGGATACAACTGGCTTTCGAGCAAGGGCAACCTTTACCTTTACTAAGTAGGGGTTTTACTGTATTTCCATTTCCTTAGCAGTGAAGGCTGTTGGGGGAAGAAAAGACTGTGGGGCTGGAACAACTAAGTTCTCTGACTGAATGTGTGGTTTCTCCTCATGCAGGTATTTAACCCAGGTTTTCTTGCTAGAAGTAGCACCTTGGCACATGGTGCACCACACAACATGTGACACTAAGTGTTCAATTAACATTGTCCTTGGAGACACAAGATATTCTTGTGTTGAAATATTGTGGGTGCTGAACCTCCAGCAGAAGTTCCTGGATAATTCCTGGTCCTACTCACTCCTTATATTCTCTCCTTACCTACACTTCATACATGATATATTTTCAGCTGCAAAAACCTCTCCTAAGGTTTCCAATATTCTAATACTGTTGCCAGCTACCGTGTCCTCTTTTTTATGCATCTGATCAGCATTTTAAAAAATGAAGGTCTTTATCAGTTTTTGGAGGGCTGTGTTTTTATGAGAAGGAAAGAAATGAGTAGAGTCAAGGAGCAACCATCAGAATTGTACAGGGCAGGAGGAGAAATGATGGAGAACAGCAGCTACAGTATATGTAGGAAAGGAGGACAAGATGGTGTTGATTGCCTTGAAAATCTCTAAATTTAAATAGATAGCTTTAATCTCATCCTCCCTTTCAGATTGGAAATAATTCTGCTAAATGTGAAGCCAGTAAATTGGAAAGCACCACCAAGAGACGGATTTTGGAAGCCCATGCTGACTTGATTTGTTTTACAGAGACTTGATTGGATGAATCTGGGGAGAAGTGGTAATCTCTTTTAGTATTGTACTCCTTGGTTCTCTATGCAGCAGGAAGCAAGGTAGGGAAGGAAGATGGAGTTTCAGTGGCTATCATGACTCAATCTCCTTTACCAGGTGTCACATTCCCCCTGTTTTCTGGGTTTCAAAGTTTAAATCTGACAGTGGAAGCTGAGGCCAGAATAGGGATTCTTACTTCCTTAGCTAGCTAAGTTGCCAGGATACTTCAACATCCACAGCAAGGCAGCTTTGTCAGGAGTGCCTCACAACATCATGTCCTTCATGATGACCACTGGTCTGTCCTAAAGGGTATCTAGCTTCACCCATGCTTCAGCATCAGTATAATGATGACAGTGATCTCCCAAAGTCCAAATTAGCTACCTCAACAGCTTTATATAAATATTAAACAGCTATTGAGAGATTATTAATCCCATAGGACACCCTAGTCATGGGCTGCAGCAGTATCCTCAAATTGAACCATCTGGATATGATCATCAAAGAAGGAATGGTGCTAGCAAAGAGACCTCTGATCCTCAACCTCTCCAATCTGTCCAAAAATATACCATGGTCAAAAGTATCAAAAGTTGCTAAGAAATGCAGAAGAATTAATAATATTAAATTACGCAAGTCAGCCTGCCTTAAAAGGTTATCGTGCAGTGTGACCAGTGCTGTATAAGTACTATGGTAAAGCTTGAACCAAGAATAGAATAGATCCAGACTATCAGTATCCTCCAAGAACACCTGCAGCTGTTTGGCCAAAACCTCTCAATAAAGTTGTCTGGAAAGGGGGTATTTACACCAGGATTAAAGTTTTAAAAATTGTCTATTAATAAATTAGACTTTTTAAATGAATGGGCCAAAAAGAGTCTCTTTTAAACAGGAAGGAATATGCACCTCCTTTAGAGATGAATTTATCACCTGTGTGGACCATTGTATAGTTCCCTCCATGGCCAATTTCAAAACCAGGCCAGGCAAAGATCCAGCATCAAGGAAATGGCTTTACAGTGTACAAGTGTCTTGTCCATGTCATCAGGCATCACAGATAGAAGCTGATCCAACAAAACCAGGGAAGATGGTACATTTGACATCTCAATTTGATTACCTGCATCAACAGAGGAGTCCAGGTCCCAACAGATGGCTTCAACCTTAGAACTAAAATATGCCACAAACCTGTTGCAGGTATTTACATACCCTTGGGAGATATTTGGTTGTCCAGCATTGGTGAATATATGAACTACTCAGTAGAGTTGTGCCTGCTGATTCAGTGCCTCACTCATTTTGCAGCTTTTACTGTATTACTGGTGTAGGGAAAACAATTTATTCCTCAATGTAAAAATGACAAAAGAGATCATTGTGGACTTTAGAAAATGCAAATTGAACATCCAGCCACTTATTATTGAAGGGAATTGTGTGGAACAGGTCTCAGTGTTTCGATTTCTGGGAATGGAGCTGAGGGATGATCTAACATGGGGAGCAAACACCAAAGATCTGATGAAGATAGTACAGCAGAGGTTATACTTCTTGAGAATCCTCAGGAAGAACAATCTTTCAAAGGACCTGCTGTTGGCATTCTACCACTGTACCATAGAGAGTGTGTTAACCTATGGTCTGTGTGTATGGTTTGGGAGTTGTACAGCTAGGGAAAGAAAAATGCTGTCCAGGGTCATAAAGACTGCGGAGGAGATAATCGGGCATACTCTTCCCACTCTAGATCAAATCTATGCCACCAGGTGTTATAAGAAAGCTGTAGAGATTGTGCAAGATAGTACGCACCCTGGAAATGATCTCTTTCAGCTTTTGCATTCTAGAAGAAGGTATAGGGTCATAAAGACCAGGACCACCCGCTTGAGAAATAGTTTCTACCCAAAAGCGGTTCTGGCTTTGAATACAGTGCAATGCAGTCCTCGAGGGAGCTTCTGTATATAGTTTTTTAGAGTTTTTAGGGTTTTAGAGTTTTTAGAGTTTTAGAGCTTTTAGGGGTTAAATGTGTATATGTGGGGTGGGAGTATGTTGATAATTTTGTATAGTTGTGTTTTGTTTAGGTTTTGTTGGGTTAAGTGTTTTTCCCCCAATCTCTGTTCTTTGCAGGACAATGACAATAAAGATTTATCTATCTATCTATCATATTTGTTGGACGACTTCCTTACTACAGTTAGGTTGCCATCTTTAGCAGCTTTCTTCCACTTGCTCTCTAGCCGCCTCCTTGTTTGCTTCATCACTCACAGTTCACCAATGAACTTGGGTGAAGCACAAGCTCTGTAATGGAGAGGGAATTCAGGAGTGATTCTGTCAACTGCTGTGGTCACCACAATGTGCTACTGTGGAAGTTCATTATACTTTTAGCTTAAAACATTAACTGTGTAGCATATAGCTGGCAATTGTGGTTAGCTCTTCCTGCACCGACCACAGTAAGAATTGTGGTTGGCTATTTCCTGAATCAACAAGCGCTTCCTGTCTCTGCAGAGATTCTGCATCTATGCAGGGTCTCTGCCTCTGTGCAGAGATTCTGTAGTTCCTGGTTTGGTGCAGAAAAGCGCCTTCGTGTAATCTTCATATACATGCTTTAGATATCAGCCTAAACTGCTAGAGAAAGCTATATAATTAGAGGTAACAGCTTTTGCAAGGGTACCGCCACAGAGAATAGGCTTTGGGCCTATCCTGGCAGGATATAAGCTACTGTGCATGTACTAGTAAGAGATATAGGTCATGCCATATATGGTTATGCTATAGAGAATGTCATATTATTGGCTGAATACCACTGCACCTATGCTTGCGTACACATACTGTGTATGCTGTCGTAATACATCCTGTGTAACCTGTGTTTTTTCCAATAAAAAAACTTGCTCCCCGGTGCTGGAGCAGACACCTTTCTTGCGCACCTTTAACTCTGACTGCTGTTTCAGTTTCTGCTGACCTTATGCTTACACCCTTGTTGAGCTGGATTCTCAACAAGTGCTTGGTCAATCTCTGACCTGATCTCCTTTTCTGTGGCCACCTTCTGGCTAGAATTTCTCCACATGCTACCACAGTGTACCATTTCACAATTCAAACAGTATTCTAGTCTTGACCTTTCTTGAGATACTTGAAGTATTTTGCTTCACCCTCCTGAATGCTCAGAATCATTCCTGTCAAGAAGCTATTTTTTTTAAATTCCCCCTTTCCACTTCAGGTTTCATAATATTTTCAAAATTCATCCACATCCCTCCATCATGCCTCTTCAGGCATTTTTCAAACCAGTAAGTCTGGTTCTATCCTTTTACAGTCAACCTTTATTGCTGTTCTGCTATTTCTCATCCATTTCATGTTTTCTAAATGTATACAAAATACTGAAATCTAGATAGGGCTCAGGGTATGTCTGCTTTGCAACATGTCAAGAGTATATTTAGATAGAGACAGAGAGAAGAGAAAAAGCCATTTAGTTTTTAGATTCTGCACCTGACAGCTCAAGACTTTGGGAGTAGAAGCTGCATTTTAAATGTTGGCTTGGTGGATTTCACATTTCACCAGTCTCAAACACACAAGAAAGGACAGTAAGAACCCTGAGGTTCAGGGCTGTTCATAGAGAACATACTGCCAACAATTTGCTTTCTGATAATGTAAGTCATTTTTGCTTTTCTGATAATGTAAGTCATTTTTGCTTGAGTGACTCCACTGATTGCACCTGGCGACAAAGATGGTTTCCCAGATACACAGGTCAGACCATGAAGGGACTTGTACTAAGGTCAGCTTCACACCTTTAATTTTCACCAGGAAACCTGCTGAGTTTTGCTGCATCACCTTAAGCAGTAAAGCTCCTTTCATCAAGTGAGCCATTGGTGCTTGTTGCAGCCGTATCTTGTTGAGACAATTATTTTGGAGATGGCAGAAGTCCATGAACAAAAGGATACCTTGCTGTATCCCCTGTTCAGTTAAACCCATGTGAATCTGTGAATCCCTCTGGTTACTTCAAAGCATTTCGGGGAATATTCGACTCTGTCCATCACACCAGCTGTGGACAGAGATGCTGCTTTTTTGCTTCTGATCATAAGCCAGCAGTCCATGTGTACACTGCATGCTGACTTCTTTGTCCTGAAAATATCAGATTACAATCCTAAATAATGAAACATCTTTTTATTTATACAAACATCTTGAAATCACAGATGAGCAGAGGCTGTTTAAAGAGAGAGAGATACTTACATGATGGAAGGAACTAAATAACCTAATGATTTTAAAATAATGTAAAATAATGCCTTGGCTTACAACTTACCAGCATCCCCCACCCCCACAAAAACAAGGGAGCAATCTCATTACCTTTTCCGGTGTTTAGGGACCCTATCCAATGACACGATTGCATCTCCAGAGCAATATAAACAGTTCAGGTGGGGTGGGCTGTGATCATGTCACCCAGAGAAGGTCCCCAAATGCAGTGCAAAAGATAAAGAGATTGCTCCCTTGATTTTGTTGGGGTGGTGGGGGACAATTGTATCTGGCATTTTTTGTGCTTTTCTGTTTTTTAAGAATTATTTTGGGTTGGTTCAACACCTTTTTTTATTTTCAATGAATCCCTATGGGAAATTGTGCTTCAGGTTACGACCATTTCAGATTAAGATGGAGGCTGATGGAATGGACTTCTGTCATAACCCGGGGTTTTACTGTATTTGGATAAAACTCATGAAAAAAATGAACATTCAATAAATAGAAAGCATGTAGGTTATTAAAGCAGTTTAACAATGACTCATCTAAAGACCTTATTCGTGCAACTATTTCAGCAAATTAAATAACAACCCACTGTGTGAAGGTAGAGAGATACAGAATCCAGCTTATTTACTGGTCTGCCAATTAATTTCAGAAACATGCACTGATGAGGACTTAAGTTTGGCCAATGCCAATGCCAAGAAAGTGGCTTCATTTTGGCAGTCCAGGGTTTGATTGGGAGAAAAAAGAAAAAGAAGATGAAGCAAATTAAATAGCTCATCATTAGTGGCATACTTGAGAATCATCACAGAAAAGTACAGTTTTACTTGAAAGAAACAAGCAACTGGAAACTAAACAAGAACATTTGGTTTAAATGAACTTACTGAACAAATATATATTTTCAGCTGCAAAAAATGGCAAGGCAGTAGGCTTGATGACAGTGAGAAACTAGCAAATAAAGCAGAAAGTAAGATAATCCAATACAAAATCCCTCAATTTCATAGACTAATCCTCTAGATCAGTGATGGTGAACCTTTTAGAGATGCTCAAACTCAACAGGCTGCCATCTGCAGCGGGGTGGGATGAACTCTATGCTGGGGGAAGGGAGGAAAAACTCCCATTTGGCTGCTGGACAGATGGGGTAGGGTAAACTATGTGCTGGGACAACATAATGCATGCCCACAGAAAGGGCTCACATGCCATAGGTTCGCCACCACTGCTCTAGACAATGGCTAAAATTGAGGAAGAGTTTTCTATCAAGTTTTAAATACTAAACCAGAGTCTAGGTTAAACCTATGATGAGCAAAAGCAATACGCAGTTCTCCCACTGAGGCGAGATTCTGGCTGAGCCTTCTGGAAGTCACTTAATAGATTTCAAAGTGAAGTAGGGAGATAAAGAAAAATCAAGTAAAATGGGACAACCCGGATTTAGGACAAAATTTCTGTGAATGTGGAGAAATTCAATCCTACCATGTGTACCAAAGATGATCTATTAAATGGCCAAAATAATGCTAGCCTGCTTCTGGTCATAAATAGTCTAATGATTTTTACATTTTAATTTGTTTTGAATTTTACCTATATTTCATCTTCTGTATGCCCATAATTTTATATTGTTTAATGCTCTAGTAAAAATAAAGAGTGTGGTGCTTCTGTCACAAAGCAAGAAAGATGAGTAAAAGGTGGGTCTCGAACATAACCACAGTGCTTTGGAATCCATTTAGAATAGCAGAGGTTAATGGACAAGGGAATTCTAATGTTTTTATGCATGCTCCAGCAATTTCCCCCTATATTTATTTATCAGCTTCTATTCAATATGAACTTTGGCTGATGATACTTGAAATGCTATATTAGAAAGTTAACTAGCAAAAGGGCCATTTATATGAGAATTATGTAGCGATCTTAGTGAGCCTAATAAATTGTTTCCCAATGTGAATACTCAAGACTCAATTAAACCAGGTAATTAGAAACTGTTGTACAAAACTCTGACATAAAGCTAAGTTACCTATGCTGCTTTTACTTCCTTTTCTAATGACAAACTCTTGAAACTTCTGCAAGGGTGTTTAGCACCCAAAAATAGTAAATTGCTAAAAATGTCCATGAAATTCTCTCTGAAGGGGAATGTTATATGTTCTAAGACAAGCAATGCTGCCTCACAGCACGAGGGCAGTAACTTATTAAAAATAAGCAGTGGGGGGAAAAGCTTATGGCTAACTCTAAGGAACTGAAAATTCTCCAGAGGGAAAATGTAAGACATTATTTACTTTTCATGATTATTTTCAAAAGCTCAGACTTTGGCCTTGATTCCATTGAAGGGATACATTTTTCTCCGGTTACCACTTCAAATTGCTCTTTAGGACTCACAAGCACAAATGCCCCACCCTACATAAATAAAAATCAAACTCTGCACATAGAAAAACAGCTGAAAACTGACAGGAGAAATTTAGAAGATAAACTCCTTCACTTAACTTTGCAGGCGCACCCACCCAAATAAAGACTCAGACACCGGTATTGGATTAAAGGCATCGGGCCACTTTTATTGAATAATGCCCTAGTCCGAATTATCACTTTCAATTGGTGTATCATCCAATTTTAATTCTTTAAGGCAAGCAGGCCGCAGTAGCACTGGTAAGGTTCCACCCTAAATGCCAATGGAAATTGGCTACATGTATCAATTTGTATCAATTTGTTTGTTGACACAAACAAATTGTTGACCGGAGTCAATATGCTATCTACTGACCCCACCCTATGATGTGTATCCGTTCAAATATCAAGGTGATGCAGGCTGTGAAGCTCCTGACATCACCCCTTTCAAGGTTCGCCCTTGACCGGCCAAACCCCCTGTACCTATCTACGTGTTGGCCAGTCAATGTGAACCTGCCGGATACCTATGTGTCATAAACCTTTACCTTACCCAGTGCTACCCGCCACATGGGGAGGCGTCCATGATGACTCACCGCCCCCCCCCCCAGACCGTCAGCTCGGTCACCAGGCCTGCTTGCACATCTTCCAGAAAGAGGTTCATACCTCTGGCCGACAGGTGGACCCCATTTCCTGCCTATAGATCAAATTTTTGCAAGCCTATCCTCGGATGTCTACTGGCTGTCCCAAGCCATTCTCAGCAAGGATCCGGGCAACAGCCCTGTTCACTGACCGCCGGGGATGGTCCAAACCATGGAGGACCATGTCTCCTCTAAAACGGTGTCTCGGCACGATGTTAGACCATGGCAACCACGTGTACGGCCATAAATGATGTAAAAAAGCCAGGTCGCTGCACCTCGACATTTTAAGGAAAGGTCAGTGATCCGTGTGAGATCATAGCCGCCGAGGTGCAGAATAAGAACAACAGGCGGTCCAGCATCCCTGATGGACATCAGGAATGGCAACAGTTCCTGCCCTTCCATGCTGCGCATACTGTACCACCGCATACGTGCGGATACACGTAGCCCGAGCTGGGGTCCACACTCTGTCGCCGCAGCATATTCTGCCACCCAGTGTACATAGCTGCGGCCCACCAGCCCCACTGCCACCGGTGTGCGGATACACACAGGGTCTGTAAAAGAGGAAAAGGAAGTAAGGACATAACTAGGTACTCATACAGTGAGGGGACGTACATATAAGGAAAATATGCGCAAACCCACCACGTGCCCACACATATCCATCTCCGAGTACCCAAACGCAGCCGCGGTCAATGCAACGCCTATCTTAAATTAATGGGTGCCATAACGGGCCCCACACTGTGAAGCGCGGTACCGGTCACCCTGCAGAACTTAAATTTGGTAAGGGGAGACCCATCATGGTGACAGAAAAAACAGGGCAGTGCACGCAGCAGGCACTGTCAAAACTGTATTTAGGGCACCAACCGGACAGATGTCAGCAAATATACATCATAGCAGTCTACACCACTGCCTACTCCATGCTGATCGGCCTTTGAGGAACAAATCCTCAACTGAGCCCACTCCTGGTTGATAGAAACATCTTCGAGTTCCAGTGCCCTACAAAACACGTCCCCTTCCAACCATGGGACCAGCTCGCTGAGTCATCGAGCTCCAGAAAAAAAGGCTACAGCAGTAGCTGCAGGAAAAGAGACTCCTCCTACCTACTGCAACATCATCTATGCCAACCTCGTGCAAGGTGGGTCATAATATCTGTGAGAATAGGGTGACGTGTGTCCGGGCAGCGGCCACATACACGTGTCCACCCATCGATTACATGGGGTATGCAAAGGACCCTCGCATAGTCAGGAAAAACCCCATGCCCTGGCCATGAATATCAAGGCGTAAAGCCTGGTGGCTATGGTGCGTAAAGCCAACCCCAGATCATAAGGGCGGACGATACATTATAAAACCTAGGTGACCAATGGCGGCTACATTTTTGGGCAATTGCCTTTGCCCACAAAAGACTCTAAAGTGAAGGAGTGGATGCTGATGCACCGTGTGCATGCGAGTTGCCAAGGCATGCCACTCACCCGGTTCACGTCTCCTTGCCAAATGACCATATCTCAGGCAGGAGTGGAGAGGTAGTTCCCAAGCGTCTGTAGCACAGTCACGGAACCAGGAGATCTGCAGGCGGGATAAAGCATCAGCAATATCGTTATTAATGCCTGGCACATGTTTGGCCCTAAGGAGCACCTTAAAGCGCACGGACCCAAGAACAATAGGCGAACTAAGGCCATGACTCCGGTGGATTTAGACGTTTGGGCACTGACAATGTGCATACCGCAGCATTGCCACACCAATAGCGAGGCACAGAATTAAGCCATCTGTCCTCCCAGAGCCTAAAGGGTACCCAGAATTGAGAAAAATTTTTGGAAACGTAAGATCGCGTAAGCGATCCATGCCCTCCCATCCCTGGGGCCAATGACCATAGGCGCACTGTTTTTAAATAAATCCCCCCACCCCAAGGAGCCGGAGGCATCCGACTGTAGTTGGAACTGGGGCTGACCAGAAGCTCAGACCTCCAGAAGGAGACAGCATGAAAGTCCTGCGGAATGTGAGCCAAACCAACAGGTCCGCTCGTAAACCCCTAATCAGCTGTACCCTGCGGTGTCGTTTATCAAGACCTGCCATAGTGTGTCCCAGACACCAGGCGAAGGCACTGCCTGGTGTTACCACTCTGCAGGTAAAGTTGATGCGGCCATGCATCACCTGCGACTCTCGGAGAGACACCTTCCACCTGGCAGCAGTGCCACATTGCAGCAGAAGCCGCTCCCCTTGACCGACAATTCGGTCACCTGGCCCTATTGCATGTTATTCAAAAGAGAGGTGTATCCACTTGTTGACCGGTGAACCCCATCTCCAGAATACAGGCCAAATACCTGTAACCCTATACCCAGGCGTCAAATGGCTGTCCCCAAGCTATACTAGACCAGGAACCAGGCAACAGCCCTGTCCCCTGACCGTCGGGCACGGTCCGGCCGCTGGGTCAAAGTCTCACCTATGATATTGCCTCGGCACGATGTATGACCATAGCAATCGTGTAGACGGCCATAAATGGCCAAAAAACGCCAGGTCACTGCACTCGGAAGTCTATAAGTCCGGGCCAGCAATCCGTGCAGATCACCGCCTCCGAGGTGCAGAATTAAAACATGTGGCGGCCCAGCATCCCCAATTGACATCAGGAATGTCAACAGTTCCCGCCACCTAAATGCCGTGCCCACCATACCACTGCATACGCGCGGGTACGTGTAGCCCGAGATGGGGTCCCCATTTTGTCAAAGCAGCATACTGTGTCACCCCAGTGCACAGAATTGTGGCCCACAAGCCACACTACTACCAGTGTGCGGAAACACACAGGGTCTGTAAAATCAGGAGGGGGAATAGAGGGCAGAACAAGGCACTCATTCAGTGAAGGGATGGACAGACAGAAAAAAATTGGGCAAACCCCCACCTGCCCATGCAACATATGTCAGGCTCCAGGCACTCAAACGCAGCCGCCGTTGATGCGGCACCTAACCGGAAGGAATGGGTACCAATTCTAGTTCAGTAAGGGTAGACCCGGCTTGGTAGCAAACGACAGGCCAGGGCGTGTACCACGCGCTGCCACAAACACCTGAGGGGAAGCAACCGGACCTATGGCAGCGCCAGGCTAGTACCCTCTTCTGGCTGATCGGCCCTTGAGGAGTTAATCCTCCACAGAGCTCACTCCTAATCGAGCAGCACATAATCCATTTCGAGTGCCCTGCAAAAACCCATTCCCTGTTGAAGATGGCAGCAGCTAATTTAATCTGAGAGCTCCAGATCAAGGGACAAATGTGGTTGCCCGAAAGTAGGCCCTCCATACGGAGCATAAGCTCTGCCACGTAGGAGTCATATATATCAACTACAAGTGCTAGCAGGGCTCATCGCTGGCATCTCAGGGTGAAGGGCCGCCCTAATCATAAGGTCTTGACCTAAGCTAACCATGATGGGCCAGGGAAGAACCACCACAGCCCAGTAATCATTGTCCAAACACTGGACCATTGTGATGGCCAAATCAGGACGGGCCCTTACATATCCTGCCACGGATGCCCAATAGGCTGGTAACCAATTGGCCCATAGGGAGGCAGCTTGCGGCAACGGGGCAACTCCTTGTCCCTGTCGTCCTGCCCCTCAATGCCCTCATCAGTGTGTTAACGTTGCAGGAGGGGGGAAAATGTGAATATATTCCCCAAGTCCCATAGTCTTGCTAATAGCCCAGGACAAATGGTCACCCAGGGGTATAGAGTAACCGGCCATTGGCAGAACCACCATTGGCATGGATTAGAGTGAGTAAACGCATAATCGGCCCTTCGGGCCCCAGAGAAATTAAGTAAAAGCATAGGGGCGGTCACCCCAGTAAGAACCAGGGTGTAATTGGCCTGTTGTGACCATGGCCACTATACCCCCCCAGCGTGATGAGCTAGTGTCACAGGTGTGCTGATTTGACCAGGATACTCACTTGGTGCACCCCCACAGGCCGCCCCCACTGGGGGTTCCGGCCCGTGGTGGGCGTTGGAGCTCGCGATGGCCCTTAAGCTCTGTGTCCCCATGCATCCAGGCCGGATGGGGAGCCGTGAGGCGCCAGCCTGAGCTGGCCTGATGGCCTTCAGCAGCTCAACCATGTAGGCCGGAACCGCCGAGTTGGCACGCACACCATCAAAGGTGGTGGAGCAATGTCCATTGATGCCCCCAGTGCCGAATTGCGAGCAGGGAAGCATCCACAGCATCTAGCCCACCGGGACAAGGTGGGCCGGATGGGCCGGATGGCCCAACTGGGTAATTGATGCGGGATAAACCCATGTGATAATCCCTGGCCAGAACAGGGGGATGCCCAGTAATCCGGCCCATGAAGTGCAGGAATGACGACGGGGCAGAAACCCGCACCGTGCCCAAGTGGGCCGCTATGCCCCAAGGGGGGCAAAGAAGCAGCGGGGGTAAGAACCCCAGTGGAGCAGGCCTGTGCCGCCCACCGCCCGAGCCCTCAGCCTGGGCTCATTGGTGGCAGTGCGTCTAATGACCCCACCACTCACCTGCGGGGGTGCCGTCCGAGCCCCCAGGCCTGGTGGCATCCCCAAAAAGTAGAGGGGGTGGGCTGAGCCCCCCCAGGCGCGACCAAGGGGGCCGCCTGAGTAAAGAGTATCCCTTCCTGCAGTACTCAGGAATCGAACTGCTGACCTTCTGCCTCCCAGTCAGCACCTTAGCCACCTGAGCCACCGCAGTCCGGTGCTGATCGGAGGAAGGGAAACCTCCGATCAAGGGATTTTAAAAGAGAGAGACACGTAAATGTCTCTCCTCTGAAAATTTTCAGCAAAAGGAGCCTCCAAAAGAGGCGAGCAGGGAAGGAAGCGACAGAGCAAACTTCTCCACTCCGTCGCTTCGCAAAATGGCAGCCAGGCTGCTTCGTGGCCACCCCTTTTATGGAGGGGTGGCCACGCCCCTAACTAACCCGGATGACCGAGTCCGGGTGGGTGGTTGTCCCGCAAAGAGCACGGTGGCCATTTTGGCGCCACGCTTGCATTCGGTTTGTAAGGAGTGTTACTACTGTTTCTACCTGTGAGTCCTAAAGCACAATCGGAAGTGGTAACCAGAGAAAAATTTATCACTTCCGTGGGATCAAGGCCGAAGTCTGAGCTTTTGAAAATAATCCTGAAAAGTACACAATGTCTTATATTTCCCACATTTTTGTTTTCTATCTGAAAAAAATATTTTTGCATATCAGAAGAGAAATAGAGGAGGCCTTACACCAAAATCTATAATTATAAAGAGGCCGCTCCAGATTTCATAGGGGAGTTAAGTTGGTTCCTTCTAAATCCAAGAAGAAAGTAACATCCATAAGATCCCATCCCAAATGATCACAGTGAATGTTCAAAACTCTGGAAATACTCCAGTTTAACTGATATCTTTTTGCTGATAGCCAAAAAATATTTTTTGTCAAAGGATGGAGTTAGACTGATTCAGTTCCATGAAGAGATTATTCGATAGGAAAAGTTTTCTATTCCATCTTGGATCAGTACAGAAGATAAAATCCTGTTCCCTTGCATAGTAAGTTATTATTAGAGTAGACCCATTGAATAAGTGGGAATGTCATGAGCCAGTTTCTCCATAGGTTTCACTGATTCAATAGGCCTCTAACTGTAACAAACTGCAACAAGATTTTAGGAAGAACATAGATTGATGCAACAACCGACTTCCAAAACTTGGTACAGTGGTACCTCATACAATGATTTTAATCCATTCCACGGGGCTCATGTATGAAATAATTGCTATACGGTGCATGCATAGTATAGCGATTTTCCCTATGGGATGCATCGTACAACGATTTTGTTTTTTGCTAAATGGTTTTTACCATTGAAAATTTGTTGTACGATTTTTTCCAACCTAATTGTTATGCGATTTTGTTGCTATATGGGGTGATTGTTGTATGAGGTTCCACTGTATATGGGAAGATAATTGCCTTCTTCAGACATAACTGAATCTAGAGGCTTGAACTCATAGAGGAGAGTAGAAAAAGGGAGGGAGCCGCCACCGCCTCAGCCCGGGATGCACTTTGCCTCGACCCAGAGCCCACACCACTCAGCTCTGTGGAGGGGTGGCGGGTGGGAGCCACCGCCGCCTTAGCTGTTCCATCTTATGATCCTTTCTCGGGGTCTAAGTACTACTCCTTCCCCGGTCCGGCATTGGCCATGGGGAAGTTTGAGCACCTGGGGCTCGAGTGCATTGTGGACTTTAAGAACTGCTGCCTGCCACCCTGCCAAAGCTCCTTTTCCGGTCTGGCATTGGCTTGGGGGGGGGGGTCAGTTCTTAAAGTCTGCGGTATGCTTCAGCCCCAGGTGCTCCTTCCCCAAGTCTGGCATTGGCCTCAGGGAAGTTTGAGCACCTGGGGCTGAAGCGCACCACAGACTTTAAGAACTGCCGCCCCCACCCCACCCCCCAAGGCTCCTTCCCCAGTCTGGCATTGGCTGCAGGGAAGTTTGAGCACCTGAGGCTGGAGCGCAGAGTTTATGTACTGGTGTTTGTTAGGATATTTAACATTGTAATTTCTAATTTATAACTTATAATCTGTTTATCTATTTATTTTGAAATTGTAATTGTATGTATTTTTGCTGCATTTGTAATATTGTATTTTGTATTTTATATATTGTACATTGTACTTTTTGATATGTTGTTAGCCCCTTGAGTCAGCCTTGGCCGAGAAAGGCGGGGTATAAATTAAAATTGAATTGAATTGAATTTACTTGCTGAAAACAAAAACATTATTTACCCCAGTGTGTAAAAGGTGGCAACCAGAGATACGCGCTAGCTGTTTGCTCAGCTGATCTTGGTTGCTTCTAAATATGGATCTGTGACTACATGTCTGTTTTACAGTATCAATGGCCACACCTCCATCACCACTTTTCTCAAGTCTGAAGAAGAGTGGTCCCTGCTTTCAGGAACCATATCTGGACTACATGGAGAACATAATATTCAAAACATAACATAACACAACACATAAACAGGAATTTCTCTTCAGGTTCAGTGAATGCAGAGTGACAACAGAAGAATCCTCAGGACTCATTTCAAAGCACATTTTAAAAAAATATACAGATTTAGTAACTCCTGAATAGGTTCAACTAGCTTAAATCTTATTTATACTGGCCTTCCCAGTGTAGAGGGCTTTTTAAAAAGCCACTTGAGGGGAGAAAAGCTAAATGCTATTTGACATGATCTCTGTATCTAGACAGCATTTTGATACTCTAATGGGGCTGTAGAAGTGCCATCAGCCCTGTAGCAGCCACGTTATAGCTGATGAGAAACCCTCAGCCCCAATTCCACTGCTTATTTTTTCTTTCATGTCCCAATCAAACCCTGGACTGCCAAAATGAAGCCACTTTCTTGGTTTGTCATTGACCAAAACTTAAGTCCTTATCAGAGCATGTTTCTAGCAGTAATTGGCAGACCAGTAAATGAGCTGGATTCTGTATCTCTCCACATTCACGCTGTGAGATGTTGTCCACCAGCAGCCCTGACTTGATCATGTTGGTTTTACATTTAGAGTCCCAGTCAGTGGCAGGTGTGTATGTAGGGGTGGGGTGGGGGAAGAGCTGCTTACAGCTCATTGCCCATCAGCTGTAAAGGAGCCACATTCTATTTGATCCTGATCCCTAAATGCACATACATTGGGGACAGGATAAAATACAGTTGGGCAACTTAGTTGAGCTCCCTGACAGGATCTCAAAATGGGGCAAGTTGGTGGTTGGTTGGGGTAGATTGGCCCAACTGACATGTGCTCATGATCTGATTAATCCACCACACCCCAAACCGTGGGCTAAAACTCGTGTAGACAACCTCTTAGTACAGAAGAGTGGTGTGGATTGTATGACTATAAATGTTGGCTGACTGCAGTTTCATCAATACTAGTCAACAATGCCAACGTTAACGATTGATAGAAATGTCATAATTGAACATCTGGAGGGCCACATGTTTCCCATCCATCATTTAACACCTTCATTGTTGGTTTGTTGTTTCTTGCAAAATACCCTCTCCTAAGATTTTACTATCTCAGTGAGACTTTCATATGAACCCAACATAAAATCAGGCATTTGTTTGATTAGTTTAATAATACATTCAAAATGTAGGGAGTCAGCAACATTCATGAGTTAATGTCTCACCCACCTGGACTATCCCTCAGCCTATCTCATTCCTCACCTTTTAGAAAGATTTTGTATCACAGGGTTCTGCAGAGTACTTCATATTTAATTGCAAGTAATCGATAACCCAGCTTCTCTTCTTTGGAGTCAGGCAGTATTTATGTGAAATAACTATTTCTAAGGATGTTGGGATTCTGATAAATAATGATTCTGTCTCATCATTTTAAATGGTTATCCCATCAGTATGCTATTTTCTGTTAATGACCATGGGGCTGGCAATAATTAACGTTAAAATGTTAAAAAACAAATTGCATTCTACATCATAGATGTATTAGTATTGTAAAACAAATGCATCTTTTCTGTTGTGATTAACAGTAAAGTCAAGTAGTTGAAAAATAGAAAGAACAGCTATTTCCAAAGAGGAATATGAAAAGATCAGTTAAATCAACACAGCATCCTTTTTTTTCTAATTTCACTGACCAGAGAGTTTATTTACACTATACTCCAGCATTAATCAGTTGATTATCTAAGACTAGTGCTTGTTCAAGATGTTTTGTTACTTAAAGAACATCAAGGTTCCTCCAGTGACTAATGAAGCTAGTGGGTAGATTCACCTGGCTATGGAGCCAAAGGCATATTCAAACTCACCCTAACTACAATTTATTGCCTATATTGTTTAAGTACAGTGATGAGTTACAATTCACTGAGGGGGTGGGTGCCTACTCTGATAAATAATTCAGGAAATCTTCACAGATTGGGATGATATGATTTGTATTATTTCCTATTGACCAGCCAATGTACAAGTCAATGAAAACATGCCTGGAGTTTCTCTCCCTAACCTGTCCTTTCGTCCCTCACTGCTAGGGCTGACACACACACACACACACACACACACACACACACACACACACACACACACACACACACACACACACATCGAATGATTTTACATCAGTAAAGGCAGTGTGATCGTTTGAGCCAAAATGTTTCAAAGCTGAATGAGTAACTGGAAGTTGACTGTCCCAGCTGACGAGAGAAGAAGAAGAAGAAGTGATGGGACTGAGAAGCAACAGTACAAACATCCAGTTAATAGCTGGATTAATTAGAAATAGGCAGAGATCTATTGTATTCAAAAAGTAACACTCCCAAACCAAAGCTTTCTTTTAGACTTCTTCCAGCCTTCCAAACCTAGTACCTCCTAGTTCATTGATGACTAACCTTGGCACTCCAGGTATTCTTGAACTTCAAATCCCAAAAGCCCTGATCCACAGGATTGCTGACTGGGGCTTCTGGTAATTGAAGTCCAAGAACATCTGGAGTGCCAAGGTTAGCCATCACTGTCTAATTCCTCCAGATTCTCATCCATGCCCAGTTCCTGCCTATTAGGCATACACTACCAACTTGAGAGGCTGGAGGTGGAAAGTTTAGAACTCTTCTTTTCCAAGAGTTTGCATTGAGTTAAGCCAAAAAATGTTGAAGAGTATAGCACCCCATCTTCTCAGTGAAGGCCAGGTCCTTAAAAAGTACAATAGAGCCAGTCCAATTCATATCTAGCTGAATGAGGCAGATGGGGAGCTGTAGGAAACAGGTAGACTCGGCTTGCATGTGCATTAATAGTCCATGGGGCACTAGGCTCTATGTGGGAAAGACAACAGACTATCCTTGAAGTTGGGGAAAGTACTGAGCGTTGAGCTGGCAGTGACTCCTGTACCACTGCCTGTGGCCAAAATTGTGGCACTCCAATACTGTCTCCAGCTAACACTGGAACACGTTATTTGCTTCACTCGGCTTGCATGGCAAGTCTCCTGCTCTCAATCCCGTATTATATTATCTGTTGCTCAGGTCTTGGCCGGACATCCTGCTACAGTAATGGAGTAGACCCTACAGCCAGCGACTCAATGCTGTATGTTGGGCGGTGGTAAATAACCTGACTTCCTAAAGGGGCCAATAGCTATGGGCAGAGAGCCCCTTTAGGTGGGGTGATGGTCCCCCTCAGTGGAGGAAATACCACTGGAAACCATCATATTGGGCCCAATGGCAAAATGAGCAGAGAAGGAACTCTGATTCCCAACAGCCATGGAGGTGGAAGAGGCCATGCCAGATGGACTGGCTGTAACAGATCCTCAAGACTGTGGCAGTCCATATCCTCAAGGCTGTGGAAGTCCATTGCAGTCCCGGTGTTAAATCCTGCATGTCTCATTTCATATGTACCACAGGATATGACTCCGTGATCATAGTATGTGGGTCACTTCATGGCAAGCTGGGATCCACCTTAAATAAATTGATGCCAATGGCATTTTTCCTGCTTCAGGAAAAATGTATTTCCGGATACGAGTTGCAGCTGATGACAATGACGAGGTTATTACTGTCTAAACATTTTTGTTGTGAAATTGCCACATCCACTGCAGAGGATGCATCCCCATAACACACAGCACAATAAATAGCATAACAGTTAATAAGACTGTGCCCCAGGACAACATTTAGAGTGCTGAAATCTAGAAGTAAAAGTACCTCTTAGAAGAAAATAAACAGAAACGCTCAATGGCCAATTCAGTTCTTTCTTTTTTTGATAGAAACATTTGATAGAAATATATTCTCTCTCTCTCTCTCTCTTGTGGTAATGCCATATCCCTTCCTTTTTTCTCTCCTTCAGATTGCTCTGGCCTCTGAACAGAGTGGGTGGAAGACAGTGCTCTTATTCTAAGATTGGCTAGATTTACAAGTTGTATGGTTTTTTTTTTGCATAATTGTTTTCACATGCCATCAATTCCATGAGTCTATGAATGAAAGCTGGACCATTAGGAAAGCTGAACACAGAATAACAGATGCCTTTGAAATGTGGTGTCGGAGGAGAGTTTTGAGAGTACCCTGGACAGCGAGGAGAACAAATAGGTCAATCTTAGAAGAAATTAACCCTGACTGCTCATTAGAATGTCAAATAGTAAAGATGAAGCTAAAGTACTTTGGACATCAAATGAGAAGAGAGGATTCACTTGAGAAAGCCTTGATGCTGGGAAAGGTGGAGAGCAAAAGAAGAAGGGGGTGGCCAAAAATAAGATGGCTAGATGGTATTGTAGACACAATGGGCACAGAGCTGGGTGGGTTGAGGAGGATGGTGGAGGATAGAGGTGCCTGGTGGGCAATGGTCCATAGGGTTGCAAAGGGTCAGAATCGACTGTGCGACTGAACAACAAAACAAAACAAATGAATGAGGCATCTCCAAAATTTTCTATCCTCCACAGCCTTACTCAGCTGTTGCAAACTCAAGCCTGTGGGTTCCTTTAGATAATCTGTCTGTCTCACATTTGGTCTTCTTCTTTCCCTGTTGCCTTCAACCTTTCCTAACATTATTATCTTTTCCAAAGAATCCCACCTTCTCGTTATGTGTCCAAAGGAAGGACAGCCTTGGTTCCATCCTTTTTGCTTTCAGAGACAGGTGTTTTTAGTTTTATTTGTTGTTAGTTTATTTGTTTTTAGAGACAGCTTTGTAGCATAATTGTGTTCCTGTCTTAAACATTCAAACAACCTCAAACCCACTATGATCAAAAGAATCTATAACTAAGTGACACCACAATAATTGACATCATTTGCAGCTACAAATGATGTAAGGAAACTAAATGCCAGCTGCCGCTCTCCACTGAATTATTTTCTTCTACCCAGCTGCGACAAGCTGACCTGGTTTTCAGTTGTCTTGCCAACCATTTGTCACAATTAAATGCATAAATCTTTTAACCCTTTAAAATTAGATCTGTAAGATGTTCCCTTGAGGTGGCCTCCGGAAAGAAGAGAACAAAATCTACTATTTCTTAGTGCTAAATACCTGGTACTGCCTCCTAGACTCCCATAATCCTTTTAAATGGTTCATGTTCTCTCTTAATTAGTTTTCCTGAGCTATTCTATATCCCAAGAGATTTAAATCCTTGTAGCTTTAGGAATTGATTTCTTTTTCTGTAGACTGTGGTATTTAATAAGACTGTGGTAGGTAACAAGTGTAGTATTCCAGCCTAATTTATACTGGTTAAAGAGGTGGCCAATTTTCACTGTATAATGCATGGTCAAATCATATGTGATGAAATGTCAAAACTGGATTGAATCTAAAGCACTGAACTAAATCCTGGAACAGAGGTTAGTATCAGAATTATTTTCCTGTGCCAAGATGCATTTTTTGGACATGTAGATAATCCACTGGTGGAAGTGAGGTGTGTTTGCCTTCAGCATGTGGGACACCCCCCTCTCCCAATTTCCATTTGGAAAGGGTGGAACTTGTTGCAGAATTTTGATTTTTTTTTTGAAAAGTTCATTTTAGCTGTGCAGTAGAAGAATTGGAATTATGTGGCCAGCAGGTTGAGTTTCCCCGTCTCCTTCCCCTGCAAGAAATTGTTTAAACAGAGCAGCCCTGCCAGAGGCAGCACCCCTGTTTGATGCAAACTGCACAGGAGAATCCAGGGACCACAAAAATGCAGGTGCAGAGCTTTTGACAGAACTCCAAAAGGATCTTGTCTCCCTGGAAGTAGACAATTTAAAAAATGATGAGGGCAACAGCTACTGGGCAGCAACAGTAGCTGAAGGTGACGCTGGCAGAGGAGGAAAGGACAGTGACACTCAAACTAACTTTTGTTAGTGCTGTGCAAGTAGGTGGTGTGTGTGTGATTCATGAGACTGTGTCTTTTAAACCCCTTCTGAATGTACCAAGAAAACTCTATGATGATGCAGTCCAAAATTATCTCGATCCTGTTATTACGGAAAAATTGTGTGTGTGTGTGTCTATATATATATATAATGGATAATGGAAGAATCAGTGCAAGATTGGAGGAAAAGTACCAAAGTAGGATTACAACTGAACATTAGGAAAATAAAAAATATCACTACAAAATAACTATGCAACTTAGAAAGATAATCAAGTATAAGGATGTTTCACTGAACAAGAACAAGACCATTCATACTATTGTGTTCTTGATCACCAATGCATGGATGTGAAAACTGGATAGAAAAGAAAGCTGAAAGGAAGAAAATTGATTAATTTGAAATATGGTGCTAAATGAGAGCTATGCAAATATCCAGGACTGCCAGAAAGACAAACAAGTGGGTCTTAGAGATAATCAAGTCTGGACTGCCTCTGGAGTCAAAAGTGATGAAACTGAGCCTGTTATACCTTGGGCACATCATAAGAAGGCAAAATTCTCTGGAAAATTCTCTGAACCTAGCACCGTTTCTGTAAACAAGTTTCTTGACATAACAGAATCATCAACAAACCTCCTCTTCTCATGATGCTCACTATGAAATTTGTCTTCCTTGAGATATAGAGCCTTAGGGAAACACAGCACTTAGCTGAATTTTAGAACTAACTGTATTTTAGAACTAACTTCATGACTTTTATCTCTCTTTTGTATTTCAGAGGAAAACCATATATCTGATAGCTCAGCTGTAGGTTGTGGGTGGAAGCTGAAGACACCTGAGCATGTTTAACTGTTGGTGGGTTTCAATGTATGTTATATGTTCCTTGGGCAGTTGCATTGTGCTATTTATGAACTGTCCCAGGCTTAAGTTGATGGAAGGATGGAAGTTATTGAAGTCCCAGTGATTCATTGTACTGTGCCCAAATGTTTAGTCTGGAGAAGATCAAAGGTGCTATGATAGTAATCATAGTAGATGACTACTATCATAGCTTCTTTGTATACATACACCAGTGATGGCTAACCTTGGCATTCCAGATGCTCTTGCACTTCAATTCCCAGAAGCCCTGATCACCAGGGGTTCTGACTTGGGCTTCTGGTAATTGAAGTCCAAGAACACCTGGAGTGCCAAGGCTCACCATCACTGATATACACCATAGTATATTTGAAATATACCACACTATATTTGAATAGCTGTGACAAACATAAAACTAGCTTGTTACTCTACATCTGGGTTTGCCAACCTTGGTGTCCCAGGTGTTGTTGGAATACAATTAACAGAAGCTCTAATCAGCAGGTGTGCTTACTTGGGCTTCTTGTAATTGAAGTCTAAGAACATCTGGGGCACCATGGCCGCCACCCTGGTCATACCAATTGATTTAAATGAGATAAATGGAAATAATTCTTACCTAAGCATTACAAGGGACCTTCTGACAATGGCTGCTGTGTTACATTGGTTAAAAAATGGGGAAAATAATCCAAGATTGTGATGGGGTTGTCAGGTATTACTCTGATATAACTGACCTAAGGAACACCATTTATTAAAAAACAAGGTTTTAGCCACAGAAAATAAACAAAAGGGATTTAACACGGAGTCTTTCTATAGCCAGTTTCTGTTTCCTTAAATGGAAAGGTCTTCTTTCATGTCCTGATCAGATCTGGACTGCCAAGATGAAGCCACTTTCTTTGGAAAGGTACTGAGCTCCTGTTTCTAAACAAGCACTGAAAAGTTTTGCAAACATTCAGTTACAGAGTTCATTTTTTCTTAGCGAACATTTGTTAATGACCAGAGAGTTTTCTAACATCACATTTTGCTATAGCTAAGGCAACACATGCAAGTGTTCAGGGCTGTGGATTGGACCTTTCGGTCTGCCACATGCCAAAGCTTTTGCCCCATGCGTCATCTCTTATCTGCGAGTAGACAGTGTTTTGTAACTTGGCCTATTTAGAATTACAGAGAGGCAGGGATCAGGCAATGTTCCATTATGCTTCTCATAATTCTTGAGAGTACACAAGAGCAAAACCAAATTAGAAGATGGAGGAAGGAGCTTACAGGACAAGGAACATCATTAAAGGAGACTAGAGCTGTGGATCTCACAGTTACATCACTTTGGAGGACCCTGAATAGGGTGAGGGTCAGACTCCCTTAATGTAAAACCAACGTGATAATGTTAGTTGATTTGTGATGATGGTAGTTGATTTGTGATTTTTTACTTATGTGATGTTTTTGATACTGTGGATTATTTCTATTATTGTATGCTAATTGTATTGTATCTTATTTTATTGTATTGCGATATATGTATAATGTATTAGATGTGGTATTGTTGTGAGCCGCCCTAAGTCACGTTATCGAGTGTGTGGCATGCTGCTGCTGCTGAAGCACTCAAGTGGGGCAGCTGGTGAGCAACACATGGTGTGAATGTGGAGAGATACAGAATCCAGGTCATTTACTGCTAGGTCATTTACTGTTGATTACTGCTAGAAACATGCACCAATGAGGACTTAAGCTTGGCCAACAACAAAGCCAAAAAAGTGGCTTCATTTTGGCAGTCCACGGTTTGATCGGGACATGAAAGAAGAAGCTTAATATGTTTTATGATTTTGCCATTGCTTTACCGTATTTCCATTTAAAAGTAAGACCTGATGTTTCTATTTGAAATAAGATTACAGTTGATCTTCTGTATATGAGTCTTTTAAAAGTCCTGTTGTTTTGCCTGCAGTTTCTCACTGCCAGCCAGCCCCTGGAGATTTCGGCATAGACAGGAGTCTCTCACCCTGCTTGTTTTTCTGATGAGCTACAAAGAGAAATTAACCCTTTTAAGCTATTCCATAGCTAAAAGAGATCTTGCCTCGCTGATAGAATTAAGATACTTTGGATATAAAAGCTACAGATTTAATTGTTTTGTACTTTTCAGAATAATTGCAACAGTGTTAAAACCTGTTATTTTTATATTCCAATTAACAATTATATAAGTGCAAAAACTGTTAAGAAGCTACCAAGCTATGATTGCTCTTTCTGCCATTCTAACTCATTGCTTTGCTAAATTACATTTAATCTAGTATAGCCAAACATTTAAACTACCATAGAAGTTGTACAGTGGAACTTGCAAACTAGTCATTCCCTTGTAAAAATAATAACACTTGCTTGCTTCAGACCTAGGGTCTGTAATCTTTACTCATGTCCATCATCAGAGGTGAGGCTCCTTTGCTTCCATGAGGCAAACGAGAAAGAGCCTTCCCTCATAATTCCTTTTATTCTAATCTTCCTCTCCCACCTCCAACCTTCCACGTGTAGGACTCTAGCCAATAACAATCGTATTGATTGTACTCTGAGCTTAGCCTAGTTTCAAAATGGAGATTTCCAAGTGTGGGGGGAACTATGGCAAATTCCATAGAAGGATTGTTAATCAAAACATGCTGGCTTCATGGTTCAGAAGAAAATAAACTTAAGGTCTGATGGACATGTGATACTGTGTGGCCATTTGATGGATTACTTTAGGGGAAAGGCAAGAGGGTGTAACATGTGTGAGGAGACAAAACCCATAGGGAAGGAGCAGAACACTCTCTTGATTTGGTGCTTCGTGCTAAGGGTGAGCTGTGAACTTAGAAAACATGTAGGGGTTTAAGCTAGAAGGGCCCCTCTGGGCTTCCACAATTAGATAGGCCTTCTTTGTTTTAATGTGCTTTCTGAACTTTTGAAACTGAGAAGTCTTTGCTTCGTAAAGCTTTGTTCCGTAAACTACTTTTGCTACAATATACTTATAAAATACCAGAAGATGGCTGGAGTGTCTAAAATGCACTGCTCAGTGATTTCCTTTGAAATACTCCTGCTTGTTATGACTTATTTTCAAAGTAAATCATTATTCATAACTACTTTTAGTTATATCTAATTGTTCAATTAATCTCTCTTTTATAATGTCTCATTAAGATTTCAAGATATATGCTTTGTTATTTCTGTACCACACACATGTTAATAGTCATGTGTAGTAAAATCAATTGAAAAATGAACTTTTGTCATTTCTACCTTCTCTAATACAAGGGGTGTAAATGTATGAACCTGGCTGGCAGGGCAGGTGTGGGGTCCTAATGGAAATATGGCCCCCACCCATACCTGTCAACCACCCTGTTTTACCCAGGGAAACCCCTTATTTTTACCCCTCTTCCTGCCCCCTCCCGTTTAATTGATTTCCCAGTATTTTCCCTTATTTTTTAAAAAGAAATATCCTGACCGGAGCCCTCACAGGTGAACCTGCAGGATTTTTTTCTGGCCACCAGAGGTCGCTGTGTGGTTTTTTGCTTGTGGAAGGGGAGAGAGAGAAGGTGGGGGCGTGGCGTTCTGTAGTTAGTTTCTCTTTCATTTTCCTGCCAGTCACATAGCCAAGATGGCGGCTTTGTTTCATGCTGGGACTAGGGACGTGAGTCTACTCTAGAGGTGAGTAATATTTCATATATGCAGGGGCAAATCAGCTCTTGGTCTGGCGGCAGAGACTTATCTCTCACTCTCATGCTTTATTGAGCTGTTTCTGCCCTCTGCCTCTGTACTGGCTGGAGGATTCCGTTTCTAGAGTTCTAGAGTTAACTTGGGATGGGTGGGGTGGGGGATGGTGCTCGCTCACTATATGTTAAAGGTAAAGGTTTCCCTTGCTCGAAAGCCAGTAGTATCTAGAGTGCCAAGGTTCGCCATCACAGTCAGAGATTCCTATACTATATGAGAGAGAGAGGGTGTGTGTGTTTGTTCTGTTTCTATTCAAGAGTTAACTTGGGAGGGGGTGGGTGGGGACTGGGGGGGAAGTGCTTGATCACTATATGCTAAAGGTAAAGGTTTCCCTTGCTCAAAAGACAGTTGTTTCTAGAGTGCCAAGGTTCGTCATCACAGTCAGAGATTCCTACACTATATGAGAGAGAGAGGGTGTGTGTGTTCCGTTTCTGTTCTAGAGTTAACTTGGGAGGGGTGGGGGTGTTTGTGTTTGCACTGTTGTGTAAGGGGATCTGAGTTAGGTAAAGGTAAAGGGTTGCCCTTGCTCAAAAGCCAATCGTATCCGACTCTAGGGTTCAGTGCTCATCTCTGTTTCAAAGCCGAAGAGCCAGCGTTGTCTGCATCTGCAGACATTTCCGTGGTAATGTGGCATGCATGACTAGACACCAGAGCGCAGGGAACACTGTTACCTTCCCACCATAGTGGTCCCTATTTATCTTTTGCAATTTCTTGCTTTCAAACTGCTAGGATGGCAGGAGCTGGGACAAAGACAGGAGCTCATTCCATCCTGCAGTACTCTGGAATCAAACTGCTGACCTTCTGCCTCGCAGTCAGCATCTTAGTCACTTAAGCCACTGAGCAAACAAGAAAGAAAACAAAACAAAAGTCCCCCAAGAAAATGGGGAAAGGGTTCTTTGGCCCACACAGCTTTGTGCCCATTGCATCTACAATACCATCTAGCCATCTTATTTTTGGCCACCCCCTTCTTTTGTCCTCCACCTTTCCCAGCATCAAGGCTTTCTGAAGTGAATCTTCTCTTCTCATTTGATGTCCAAAGTACTTTAGCGTAATTTTTCTATTTGACCTTTAATGAGCAGTCAGGGTTGATTTCTTCTAGGATCGACCTATTTCTAACACTACATTTCAAAGGCATCTATTTTTCTGCGCTCAGCTTTCCTAATGGTTCAGCTCTCACACCCATACATTACCACCGGGAATACCATTGCTTTGACTATACGGATTTTTATTTGCAAGGTGATGCCTCTACTTTTCACTATGTTCCCCAGGTTTCTCATAGCTTGTTTCCCAAGCATCAGTCACCTTTTTTTTTCACGGCTGCAATCACCATCTGCAGAGATCTTTGATCCTAAGAAAGTAAAATCTGCCAGTCATATCTAACTCTAGGGTGCACTACTCATCTCCATTTGCAGCCAAAGAGCCAGTACTGTCTGTGTTTGCAGACATTTTCATGTCCATGTGGCAGGCATGACTAGAGCCCAGCAAGTCACATGGTCAAAATTTCCCTTATTTTCAAATCCAAAAGTTGACAGGTATGCCCCCCCCCCGCCTGTTGGTTCACACCAAGATAATAATCAGGAGCCCTTCTCTTTTTGTTTTTATGTATAGGGTGGGGTGGGTGGGTGGGATTATTGGGGGTGGGTGGGTTATGTGTTTTATATGCTTTTAGAGCTGATGTAAGCCGCCCTTGAGTCGGGTTCACCTGAGCGGGTGGCGTAGAAATTTGAATATTAAATTAAATTAAATGAATAGCTATGCACTAGCAGGTGCTGGGACATAAATCTTCTTGGGGAATTCTAGATTTTGGGTAGAGAACCTAATTTTATTTTCTGAGTACAGCATCAATCTTTCCAGTGCTTTTTGCAAAGAAAAGTTTGTTTCTCACTCAGGCCTAGCACTTTACATGAAACCATATTCCCACAGGCTGATTCACGTTATTTTCCCCTTCTACCATGTAACATAAAGGGAAATATGAATTAGCCTGGAGTTTTCTTCCTCCAGCGCTGAGACTATTGCTTTTCTTTTTAAATATATTGATCCATTTGCACAGATTGAGGCATATGTTCCCTTGAACTGATGCAGAAAAGCCCCTTCCCACACCAACACAAAATTACAGTGACTCCCCTGTCTGTGGGCAAAACCTTTTATAACAGTTTAAGAACTGACTTTCTCTCAGTTGGAAGAAATTTTCTTTGTTAAAAAATATAAGAAGTGAAGAGAAACGAAAGCCATGTTTACACATTACTATAAATACAATTACAAACAAGCAGATAACAAGGGTCTTCTCCTTTTTGCCTGTCTGGCTAATCCATGTGAAGAGGCTCCGGGAAATCCAAATTCCCTGGTATGACTTTACTGAGAATGAGTGCAAGTAAATTTATATTTCCCTCACTATGTAGTTACACCCTAGAATCCATTGTTCAATTTTCCTCGGTTGAAGGTTGTGCATCTCTCAGTTGGTTCTATGCCCCAAAGCACCTCCCGTTAAAGTAAAAAAATTCTTCCTTCAAGAATTCTTCCAAAGACAGCTGGATCTATTCACATTCCTGTGCAACCCTAACATGGTACCGAGCTTGCCTCAACAATCTCCCAGGCCTTGCAGAAGAATGCACCTTAAAAAGTTAAGCAGTATAGGTGTAGCTCTCACCAGAAAAGATGCATCAACCTATTAAGTTGTTAAGCTGGTAATTGTTTTGCAACAGCCCATGCACTAGCAGAGGTCATCATGGGTACAGAGCTAATTAACAGACCAGGGTACTAATACAGGGTACTGTTGCTTAGCAACATGCTAAAACCTACCAGTTTGTCTGTGCATTGAGTTTCTGTATCAAAATTTAAGAGGTTTATTTTTTCGTGCTTTGTCTCTCTGATGTATTTATAATTAAGTTCTATTTTGTCAAGCCTTTCACAGTCATTCAAACAGCCTCACTAGCAAGAAAAACTCATCCCTGAGCCATCACTCTGAATGGAAAAATATTCAGAGGCTCAAAATGTAGTCTATGAAGTAATTAAAATCTTAGTAATCAAGTAAAGAAATAAAAAAGAACTAAGATGTAGCAACATGATACACAAACAACCATTTATCAAATTTTTGTTTTTTTAACCAGTTCTAATATTTCCTTAGTACCGTATGCAATTGGGTTATCCATTTGTTTCTGCTATATACTGTCCCTGTTTGCTTTTAACACTCAGCTCTTATATATTTACCTAAAAGCAAGGTAAGGGCAATGGTAAAATCTGAATAGCTCTTCAAAGCAAACTGGTAGTTAGGTTTTACAGCAAGCAGATTGCAAGTAATTAGCACCACCTGCAGGGTGTATATCTAAATGCAAAGGGATTGATTTTGCAGTGTTGTGACAAAAAATGATAAAGTGAGCATGAGCAAAAGACAAATCTATTTTATTACTTTGCAAGTCTGTACACACTTTCCTTAAGCAAGCCTTTAGAACTCACTCAGGTTTATTCCTGAGTAGATATATGAAGAACTGCATTTTTACTGTGCACCTATTCTGAGGGCCTTTATTTTTCTCATATGAGGCATATGACATCAGTACACAGATTTCTCCAAAGTTTACTCAATAAAGTGAAGTAATGAAAGTGGTATAGCAAGGAAGATAAGTCAAGAGGGTGAAGATATGAAGCAAAAGTCCAGAGACAATACAAAGGTGAAAACAGACCAGTTTAATCAGAAAACAGACAGAGACTGCAATGTAACAGTCCAAAAATCATGCACTGCAAGGGGGTCAGGAAAGGAGATTAGGCTACAAAGAACACAGGATGTCGCACAGGTAAGGTCAGAATTCCAGGCAAGTCCACAGGAACAAGGCAAGAGATATTCTGGAGCAGGAGTCAGAAAAAAGGTAGAGATCTTCAACAGCAGGAAGAAGGCAAGTAATCCAGGAGTCAAGCAACTACAAGTCTGCTAACCTTCATTACTAAAATGAATTTTGGAGAAAAGGGCAAGTTCTTATGTAGCTAAGCCACCCACGATCTACAGGTGGAGCTTATGAAGATCCAAACCCTTCTGGGGTCTTGGATGGTGTTTAGCAGCTGCAGCAGGGTGAGGGTCAAGTCCTGCAGGCCTTAGGACAGCTACTTTTACGCTGAGGGATTTGAGCAGATGTTGTTCCTATTATAAGGAGAGTGAAATAAGCACCTTTGGTGTCTCGCAAGGAAAACAATAGAAGGAGCCGTGGTAGGGCTAAACACAACTTTATTGCATGATGGTCAGGGTGAACATGAGGTAATGGCGGACAAAACAGCTCTATTTATAGTACACTGTACATTTGAATATCCCGGGTGGTAGCTCATTGGCTACTGTCCGCATGACGTCATAGATCGTCACGCCCATCTTCTCCAGGTGTGGTGTGGCAGGAAGGAAGGTTTCCTGCTCTTCAGGTATTCGGGGAATCTGTACCATGTGAGCCAGATGCTCGCTACTGCCACCTGTGGCCACTTAGCTCGCATCCTTATACAGCTTGCTACAATGTGTCTCTGATTAGATACAATTGGATACATTGACTGGTTACATTCTGTTAAAGGGAAACTTGCAACATTCATTCAACACATAACAACACCCCACATCTGAAATTATTGCAACTTCAACAATCAGCCCACCCATCCCCTCCTAAACATGTTAAAATCCTCCACCCAACTTTGTGGGGAATGAAGATCTTTTGAAAACAGGCTAATTTACACCCAGGATTAATTGATATATAAATTGCAGCTGTTGTTATTTTAAGTGTCATACAGTATCTACTTTAGCTAACATTCCATGAATCTGACTGTTGCTGGTACATTGTTACTAGAAGTAAATAAATGGGATGCATAAAGAGCTTCCTACAATTGACATCATTAAATAATATATTGATATATAAACACAGTAAAATTAATTTGTATGGATTGTTTAGTCTTTTCCTTCAACACAGTTTAAAAATCTGTGGTGCAGTCAGCTGAACCTTCATCCAATTCCCTATAAACGGCCAGTGTAGGTCAATCTATGTAAACATTTAAGATGTGTTGCATCATAGGAGGAATTCACATATCAGAAGAAGATTATCGCATCATGGAAGTAACAATCACATGAAGGAAAGCAGAGATTGCTTCTCTGTGTTAGAAATGACACTAAGCGGAAATTTGGCAATTCCATTGTGAGAAATGTATGGCTGTTATCCAATGGTTGCTTTTCATCTGAAACAGGGAGTGCTTTTTGTTTGAAAAGTCTGTTTCTTTTTCTTTGCCCTCACAATTCAGTGTGTTAGAATGGTTGCATGGTTTCATTGACATTCAACCTGCTTTTATTTTATGAAACATTTTAATAAAGCCAAAGGATAATAAGGAGTAATTATAGCTCTGTGGTAGTGGCTCCATAATTAAGGCTACATAGAGATTTGGCCTTAAATAGAACACATAAAGCTCCCCTGCTATCTACCATCAATACCCTTCCGCCTTTTGGAATACTCCAGCTGTTAGAGCTGCATAAAAATCCAGTATAAAACCAGATCAAGTGAATAAAGGGAACACAAATTGATTTGTTGTTGCAGGAAAATGTACTTCTCATGTGACAATCCCTGCATCCATACTGCTACTTGGTTCAAAAATGCTTTTCTGAAACTACTTAATTAGCATTACGGTCTGCATCACCCACTGGTCCCTTTTGTCAGATTGTAATAGAAGTGTATACAATGAAATGCCAAGGAAACACACACAATTTGTGCCTTGCTTCCCTAGAACAACAACACAGTATGGCTGATAAACCGCATTTGTCTTCCAGATGCTGAGTTGTAATAGGATTGAGTATTCTTTTGCTCTCTAATTGTTGTTTTTCAACAGACAAAATTCCTTTTGGTTTATTTTTTTATACAGAATTTACTTATTATAATTTCCCAGGTGACAGAATTCACATACTGTTGGAATTATTTTAAACTGACATGTTCAGAACTGGCTACAGAAAAAGCAGCCACATTTCCAATCTTGATCTGAACCATAGTTTAGCCATAGCCACTTCTTTCTCTACCCCAATTTCCTCTTCTAAGTTACATGTCACCAGCTTCTGCTCCCCTTTGAACAGCTGAGTTAGGGCCCAACAAGCAGGCGGAGAGGGCGAGGAACCAGGGGCTGCCTAGAATGGGATGGTTAGGCCTTGCATCAAGGTCCTCCTCAGACTGCTGGGCATCAGAATTTTACTCCCATGGTAGCCCTGAGATAGTATCTCCAGTCTGAGCTGCCCATATTCCTTTGATCCCCCTCCTCCTGGGCAAGCTTCTGAGGACTTGCAATGGGAGTATCGGAGGTTCACTCAACTTTCCAAAACTTTGGTAGCAAATAATTACCTCGATGCTTGAACTAATCAGTCCAGTTCACAAAATAAAACATCCATTTGTCTTTTCATGGAAAGGAAACCAAGCCTGGCTCCTTCCTTTTATTGTAATGATGAGAAGCAAAACAAAATACAAAACATAGCAATAGTTAAACTACTATTCTAATAAAACACTTTTAAAATAAAATATCCCATTCCTGGGTCCTCACTCTAATTCTACTCTAACACACATACTTATACTTAAAATAAGAAAACACGCAGAATCTAAGTCTGGTGTCTGATGCAAATTCAGCTAAGTGTCAGCGTGGTGAGATTTCTCCAATTTCCATCCATCTCCCAATCTTGGTGCTAGCGGCCTGCCTTCGGCCCCATCAAAGTCTCATTTTCCTGACCTTTCCTTTGAAGTCCCTGAACTGCAAAGTGCTCCGCTGTCTTTCAAAAAACACTTCCAACTGAACAATTTCAGGGATTTTTATACACAATTTCCCCCCTCATTCTCCTTCCTAAGGAATTTATAGGTGTCCTTGAGGCAAGATCTTGAGATAAAACCTTATCTCCTCAAAATCTTTCAATGTCCGGGCTTGTTGCCAAAGTGCCAAGCTCTCTTTCACACTCCCCCTCCCTTTCTGGTGAGGTGAATGACCACAAGTTCAAAAGGACAATGAACTTGAGTTTTGGAGTTCAAGCAAGTGCATTGAACTTTGAGATTCCCTCTCAGGTGTTTCGCTGACCACTAGAGGCACTAATCCCAATAATGTAATGCATCTAAAAAAAATTTAACTCGCTGCACTGCAAGGTTCCGTTTCTCAAACTGAGAAATGGTGACAAGTAATTTAAAACAAAGTAACGTTTTCCAACTTCATGACATTACATACAATTGAAGATGTTATTTGCAGGTAGCATCTTTGCTGTATGATTTTCAGTGAAAGAGCAAACCTACCCTGGCCCAGGAGGTACCCTTCAAACCACATGTATCTGACCAAACATTTGCTTACCTGGCTTACTGTTTCTACTTTACTTTACTGTGAAGTATTGTATTTGAATTTTTTTTTATAACCGCCTAATAGTATATTAAGAAAGACTGGTTGCAAGATAATTGATTCGCTAATGATGACTATAAAATGAACCACAGTAAACTGAATCCTATTTTCACATTAGGCACAATGTTGAAATAGGGAATTAGTTCCTAGAGAATTTCTGTATCTTATAAATCAAAATTTCTACATATTTTCACTCCTCCCCTCTTTGTTATTTTTTTTTTGCTTGCTCAAGTGTTCCCCTCTGATCTCATCTGTCTTCTCACTTCTCTTTCAAACTGCCATGCATGGTAAATTAAAAATGCTACTCTACAGTACCATATTAGTTTTGGGTGCTAGGAGGAGGCATTGGCTAATACTGGAACAGTTATAAAACTGAGGGCTATCGAGTGGGACCTTGCAAGTCCAGAGCTACCTGCATGTTGGTAAGCTATCCAAATACACACAGTACAAGGGACTTCTGTACCCTGTTCTATCAAGGAGGGCACTAGCAATCCTCCAGGATGACTCCGTGGCGATCGGCCCTCCTCCGGCATACCAGCAGTGAACTCCATCCTCCAGGGCACCTCCGGAAAGGGGCAAAGACCCACCACCAAACTTTGGGCCTCCAACAACGAAACCAGCAGTGCAGAGATCCTTCCTCGTCTAAGACCTGCACAGAATGGACTCCACGCATGTGCCATCAATCCACTACCCCCTCTTCAGGCAAGATGAAGAAGGACATGTTTACAGACAGGTGAGCTCCCCCTTCAGCCAAGAAGAAGAAAGGCAAGTGGATTTTTTGAATTTGACAGACTGCATACCTGAACCTTACTGTCAATTCAACCACATTCCAGGACATCAACTACAGCAACTGACCAGCACAGGTTCTAGCCAACAGAATAACCTGCCAAGCAACTTCCCAATACTGAGCACTTCTGGAAAGAATTTAATGGACTGGGTTCAACAATTTCAGGTAATCCTTATGAAAGAAAGTGCTCTATTTTTAATTTAAAGCCCACCTGAAAATTCCTGGCCTATAGAAACAGATCACATTCACCACAAAGCATTTTGTTTGTTGTTGTGCTCCATTGGTCCCAAGATCTACAGCAGTATACCAAATGGCATGAGTGTATCTGAGGTTTGGGGAAAATTTCGTGATGGCCATCGACTCCACAACTAACGTACCCAAGACCTACGAAGACATACTCCAGCTACCATGTGAAGAAGGGAAAGGTGTGAGGCTGCCATGCAGAAGGAAATGGAAAGTCTCAGAGACCTGAATGTGTATACAGCTGCGAAGGTTCCAGAGCACCAGAAACCAATAGGGACAAAATGGGTGTTCAAGGTCACGCCACTAGAAGACAACAAAACACTGTACAAAGCCAGACTTGTAGTTCAGGGGGTTTCCCAGAGATACCCAGATGACTACACTGAGACCTATTCACCGACAGTGAGACTAGAGAGTGTCAAGGCAGCACTGGTAATGGTGTCGATCCTGAAGGAACACGTGTATCAATTCGATGTACAAACTGCATATCTGCATGCACAGTTGGACAGAGAGATCTATGTCAGAGCACCGCCTGGGATCAGGAAAAGTAAAGGGAAAACTTGGCTGCTCAATAAAAGCCTGTATGGACTCAAACAATCTGGAAACATATGGTACAAATGCCTGTCCAAGGTTCTGGAACAGATAGGTTTTGTTGCTACCACATCAGACAAATGCATATTCATAAAAAGATTTCAAGACGAAGTAGAAAAGTTGCTGGTTTATGTTGACAACCTGCTATATTTTGGAAAAAACAAATCCAAGTGCGATGAAATCACAGAAGGCCTCCAAGAACATTTCTCACCAAAGATCATGGGGAAGATAGACAAGTACCTAGGTGTACAAATCTCCAAAATCCAAGTTGGCTTCACAATGTCTCAGAAGGAGAAAATAGTAGAGCTGCTTGAGAACTGCAACATGGCAGATGCCAATCCTTGCGAGATACCCATGCAGACAGACTTCCAGAAAAACACATACATGGATGGAAAAGCGTTAGAAGAAAACACCTTATATAGATCAACTATAGGGCCATTGCTATACATTGCCAGTTGGACCAGGCCAGACATAACGTTGGTTGTAAACCTGCTCTCTAGACATCAGAACAACCCAAAGGTCTACCATTGGAATGCCATCAAGAGACTGTTAAGATTTTCAAAACACACAATGGATGCACATCTACTGCTAACCCCAGAGGTGACCGATTTCCCAAAACTCTCATGTTACACCGACGCAGACTGGGCTGGGGACACGGAAACAAGAGTGAGCACATCAGGTTATCTGGTCCTCTAAAACAATAGCCCAATATATTGGTATACAGGCAAGCAGAAGATGGTGGCTACCTCCACAGCGGAAGCAGAATATGTATGTCTATCTATGGCCACAAACAATCTTGTTTGGTTCAATGAACCAATCTCTGAAATCTGGAAAAAACCTTCATACCCCATCTCCATCCATGAAGACAATAAAGCAGCAATCCATATCTCCAATGCTGATGCTGTACGCCAAAGATCCAGGCACATAGACATCAAACACAAACATGTTAGGCAGATGTCTAGGGAAGGTTTTATCAATGTGCTACATTATGACACAAAGGAACAAACAGCTGACATACTAACTAAGATGCTCCACTCAGCGCAACACTCACATCTATTCAAAAAGTTGTGTCTAAGTATGTAAAGAGTTTTTTTTAATGTATTAATTCTTTCAGTCAGTGTGATATTAGAAGGGGTTTTGTCAGATCTAATATCAAACTGCCTGTACTACATATACCACAATGCAATGCCCTCATGACATACCCCCAGGTATATAAAGGAATGTTTTCCCACCTTCACCTCATCACACCTTTAACCTCCCTCTGAGACCTCTCTAACTCCCAGCATGGATGTACTATGAAATAAAGACTTTAAACCGACATCCTTGACTTAATGAGTTTATTCGGTCAGACCATTGGAGTTCTCTACAACAACTTGGCTATGGAATTCTTTCTGAGATGAAGTCTGGCCAGTTCCAACTTGGTTGAGTTTCTGGCAAATAATCAAAACATGGGGGTTGAGATGGGTTTCTGTGTTTGTAAGATTTTGGTGTTAAAAACATTTTAATCTGCTTTAAAACAATGCTTTGCTTTGTTTCTTTTACTGACCATCACTTGACTGAACTAGACAGCCAGAAAGACAGTGTATAACTGCTTTTAATGAATGATGGCAGGCAAGGTACTTCAGGCCAATAAAACTCACACTCTCACCCCAAATTAGCAAAATAAATAAGAACATCTTGCAAACCCTCTTGGGAAGCCTTATTTAAAACATAGTCCAAGCTCACAAAACACATGCATGGTAATTGAAAGGTCTCTGACTCAATTTCTGACCCTTCCAATTAAAATGAGCACGTTGCAGCCCTTCAGTCTGAGACCATAGTTTTCTATTGCCTGTTAGAACAGACAGTACTCTGCTAAACAGACAAGTAGTTTGGCCTGATGTGAGTCATGATTTCATGGGTCAAACTTGTTGTGCCATGGCATGGGAGGAATTAACCCCTTTCTTTGTCATTTCCTCTAGTCAAGTCAGTTCCAAACTGACCGTTATTATATGATGGGGAAACATTTGTATTGTATGCCTATTCCTACACCATAAAAGCGGCTGAGGAATTATAATGGGGGGCAGGGACAGAGGGGAAAGTGTTATTGTGTGCCAATTGTTCAATCTCATGGCCTTAATCCAGTTAACGATCCCCCCCATCCCCCAGGTGCATTTGAAAAAAGACAGACAGGTAAAGTTCTTGTCATTGATTATTCACATCCTATCCATCTTTATATTTGTGCAGTAGGTATCCTTCTCTCATGAAGACTTCTGGCTCACAATCATTGAGACCTTATAAGATTTTGTAATGTTTTTTATGTATTTTTTAGAGTGTTGTAATGCCGCCCTGAGTCGGGTTCTGCCTGAGTGGGCGGCATATACAAATGTGATTAATAAATAAATAAATAAATAAACAAAGAGATTTCCTCTCGTGAGAAGAGATTTCCTGTATTCAGTGCAATTGTTTTACTTTATTCTTTTTACAGCAAATGTTTTAAAGGTGTGAACATCATTTAATAACTCATTAAATCAGTAGTCATTATTCCAGATGAGATTAAAGAACATTGGCAATATTAGAGCTAAATGGAGATAGATTCCAAAAGATCATCACATTTCAGGAAAGTTTACTAAAGCATGCCACCTACAGGTCTTCATTTCAAAAATAACTTTTCTTTTCAGCCAAAGCTTTCAAAGGCACACAACTATATGAATTTTATCTGCTTGTAGTTTTCTTTTTACACCTGGAGCAAAGAATATCTAAGGGTGGGGGAAAAGAGATTGGGCAAGAGAAGGTTATGCTCATTTCTTAATCTAGGAAAGCTGCTTCATATTGAACTGTTGTCTTTTATTTTAGAATTCAATCTTCAGACTGGGTTTTTAGTTTCTCTTTGCCTAATCCTTTTGGCATGACACAGAAGAAGGAGACACTTCAGGTACAGCATATAATGCATTTCTGTGCTATCTTCGTGGTGGTGAAATTAAATGGCTTTGGAGTCATAGGTAAACATTTTCAGCTGGATACAGCTGATTAAAATTGGTGAAATAGTTCAGAGTGAGTACTTGATAATCTGTATTACCAGTGGCTTTTGTTTCACTAGTGGAAAACCAAGTTTAGCATTTTAAATATATTCAAATGCATCTTTGACGATAAATGCTTGTAGTTAAAAGATGTTTTATGCCACCAACATAGACTCATCAGACCCTTGGTACAACACAGTTCTAAGAGTTATGAAAAAATTTGACATTTAAAAGGGTATTAATATAAGACACTGACTGGAAGATGGAAGGTCAGCAGTTCAATTCCCAAGTACTGCAGGATGGAATGAGCTCCAATCTTTGTCCATTTGGAGCTGTTTCTAACCGACAGTGGGAAACCAAACCTGTACATAAAAAGAAAGGGTTTTATTTACCTTTGTGCCTTGCTCCATGAGGTGAAAATGGAGGGGGAAAGCCATGCTTCCTGGTTGTAGGGAGAGCAAGAGGCTAGGCTAGAGCATTGCTTCCTGTTTCAGTGCAATTGGCCTGCCCGCCCATTTCCCCTGCAGCACCACCACTGGTTGGTGGTGCAAAATACAGTACTATTTGGTTCAGATCATGAAATTTTAAAGCAGGGGAGGGGGTCAAAGCAAAAATTGTGGTTGGATTACATAGAGGGGAGGGGTCAATTTCCCCCCAAAAAAGGATCATGTAATTGTTGAAAGGCCTCAAAGGGTCATAGATAAAGGAGGTACAATAGTCACTTTCTTCTCTATCTTCAGGAACCCTGTCAGTTTTAATTGCTTGTTTCTCACACCACCAACACCACCAGCACAACCATGTTTTCTCTAAGGTTCTTATACTCTGTTGAGTTAAGCCACTCACCACATCTTCCTTCATTGCATTCCTTTCTTTTTAAAAATGACATGAAATAAATTTGGAAAGAGTTCAAGGAAAGCAATAAGAAATAAGATATTTAAAAAGCAGTTTCAAGAAAGAATGAGGCTGTGTTTATGTGTAGGAATAAGGAAGAATCTCTATCCAGCAATACCATTCTTTGGATCACAATTTGGCGGTGGTGGTGGGGACAGACTTATTTAAAAGAGGCATGTAAAGGATTAATAGTGCCTATGATGATGCCAGCTTGTGGGGTAATAGCAGAATGATATCAAACCATACACTTCTAAAAATTAAAGTTTTAATATTTTGAATTATGGCAGCTAGCCCCTTCAGAAAAATTGACACATCTGGTTGGAGTAACTAAAAGTATTCTATGAAAAGTGGCATGATTTTATTTCATATACAAATCAGAAGGTTACCCAACTTCTATCTAAGCACTTCCTCAGATTATAGAAAAATCACTAAGTACAAAATGTAATAAATAATTACATGGAAAACATCCAAGCCATTAATACATTCCTCTTAGATTTGTAATTGAAAATTAAATTGGGGGGGAGGGAGTCTTAAATATTTAACACTCTATCAATAATTAATTTCTTTTCTTTTCTTTGTCTTTTTAAATCACTTTATCTTTTTCCTGTTCTGGTTATAGTCCCATGTTTCAATTAAAATCTAGCATTTTTAAAAGAAACATAGAGTTAGAGAAAAACCCTCTAAATGTACAAAATATGAGAGGTTTTTGAGCTCCCCCCCCCCAATTCCTTATTTAGCTAAGCAGTAGCTCTAATGATTTCTTACTGATCCAATTCTCTCCAATATCTTAGCAATTGCAATTACACTTTTATACCACCCATGGCTGTTTCTGCACTCTCTGGGCAGTTCACAAGTTAATTAGCATTTTACCCTAACATGCTGGGTACTTATTTTACCAAAGGATGGAAGGCTGAGTCAACCTTGATCCCATTGATTCCAGTCAGGATCGAACTCACAATGTTTTGGCTGCAATACAGCAATTTAACCACTGGACCACCAGGGTTTCTACTATACAGGAGCACATAGCTCCTCCCTTTGCAGGCGCACCCCCCAATAAAGGACTCAGACACTGATGAAAGTGGATAACGGCATTGGGCCACATTTATTGATTCATGCCCTAGTCCGAATTATAAATTTCTATTGGTATTCAACCAATTATAATTCTTAAGGCAAGCAGGCCGAAGTAACACTGGTAAGGTACCACCCAAAATTGCAAACGGCAATTGGTTACAATGTATCCATTTGTATCAATTTGTTTGTTGACAACAAACAAATTGTTGACCGTAGTCAATACCTAACTATTGACCCCACCCTCTGATGCGTATCCGTAAAATAACGGGGTGATGCATGCTGCATAGCTCTTGCCATCACCCCATCGCCTGGTTCGTCGTTGACCGGACAACGTTTAATCAACTTGTGCCTGTCTAGTGTTGTCCAGTCAATTACCTTACCAGTGCTACCCTCCACACGGAGAGGCTCAATAAAGGCTCGACGCCCCCCCCCCAGACCGTCAGCTCGGTCAACAGGCCTGCTCGCCAATCTCCTAACAGGAGGTCCATACCTCCCTGCGACAGATGGACCCCATCCCCTGAATAAAGCTCATAATTTTGTAGGCTGATTGCGGGGTGCCTAATGACGCGCCCCCAACCCTTGTCGAGAAGGAACCGGGCAATAGCCCTGTTCAACGAGCGACGAGCTCGATCAAGGGCCTGGAGGTCGAACCCTCCCCTGTAAGCATGCCGCAGTACCATGTCTGACCAAATGAGGGTTGTGGCAGGCCACACATAATGTAAGTAAGCCAGGTCACCGCAAATCGCATGCTTCAGCGATAGGCCAGTGACCTGTCCCAAATCATTGCCCCCAAGGTGTATGATCAGAATATCTGGCGGGTCAGCATTCCTGCTGGATAAAAGGAATGGCAACAGTTCCCGCCATAACATGCCGCGCTTACCATACCATCTGAGACTTGCGGATGCACCCAGTCCCAGTCGGGGTCCCCACTCTGTCGCCGCAGCGTACGACGCTGCCCTATGCACGTAGCTGTGGCCCACCAGCCATACTGCCACTGGTGTAATACGACACCCAGGGTCTGTCAAGGAAAAAGAGTGGGGAGAACAATACAGTGACTAAACTGGTACTCACGGTTCAAGAGGGCGAACATAAAACTGAAAACATTGTGATCCCCACCTTCCCATGCGGCGTATTTCCGCCCCGGAGTACCCGAAAGCAGCTGCAGTAGAAGCCGCCCCTATCCTAAATGAATGGGTGCCGTAACGAGCCCCGGGGAGGCCAACACTGGCTAGTGCCTTACCGGTCACCTTCCAAAATTGAAATTTAGTAAGGGGAGACCCATCTTGGTGACAGAAAAACGGGCCATGGTGCGTGCCACGCAGTGCAAGAAACTCCTGTAGGGCACCAACCGGACAGATGTCTGCCAATGAACATCGTAGCAGTCGTACTCAACTGCCTACGCCGTGCTGATCAACTTTAGAGGAGCGTATCCTCAACTGAGCCCAATCATTGCAAACATAGACATCGTCGAGTTCCAGTGCCCTACGACTTGCATCTGCCTTAGACAGCATCACAAGCTCGCTGATGTGGAGTGCTCCAAAAAAGGCCACCGCAGTAGCCGCATGAAACAGGGCGGCCTCATACCTATCAAAACAGAGGTCATGCCAGCCCCGTGCTAGGTGGGTAAGTACCCCTGGGGAAATTGGGTGGCGGTCATCCGGGCTACGCCCACGCTCCCGCACCCACCCCTCCAAAACATGTCGTATGCGGAAATCAGTGGTACTGTCAGCGTAACCACCCACTTTGGCCATGAATGCCAACGCTGACAGCCTGGATGCTATGGTGCGGAGTGCTAGGCCCTGGGCATGTAGGTAAACCATGAATTGGAGAATGTGGGCGACTGGGATAGGCCAAGCCTCAGGTAGTTGAAACTGGGCACAAAAGGCCTGAAAAGTGATGAACGCGTGGTGATACGCCTTACGCGTGCGGGGCGCCAGCGACATGCCGATAGCCCGGTTCACCTCTCCTTGCCAAGTGTCCATATCTCGTCCGGGAGCGGCAAGGGAAATTCCTCTGCGTCCGGAGCCAAGGCACGGAACCGGGAGATCTGCAGGCGGGACAAAGCGTCAGCAATATCGTTATTAACACCAGCCACATGCCTATCCCTGAACAGCACATTGAGGCGCAGGCTACGCAACACAAACTGGCGCACCAGCTCCATGACCCTGGGAGATTTAGATGTCTGTGAGTTGACAATGTGGACAACTGCCGCATTGTCACACCAGAATTGTACTACCGAATTGGCCCACTCCTCACCCCATAGCATCAAGGCTCCCAGAATTGGAAAAAATTCCAGATACGTGAGGTCGCGCAAGCGACCCGTGCCCGACTAGGCTGGCGGCCACCTGCCGTAGGCCCACTTCCCATTGAAGTACATCCCATAACCCAGGGACCCCGATGCATCGGACTGGACCTGGAAACGAGGGGAAGCCAGAAGGTCGGACCTCCAGAAGGACACCCCGTTGAACTCCCTCAGGAACTGGAGCCAGATGAGCATATCCGCCTTAAGGCCCCTGCTAAGACGTACCCTGTGGTGGGGCTTAGTTAAGCCTATCATGGCGTTGCACAAGCGTCGAGCAAAGGCTCTGCCAGGTGCGATCACCCTGCAAGCAAAATTGAGGTGACCATGCAGCACCTGTAGCTCACGAAGGGACGCCTTGCGTTTAGCCACCAAGCCGGATATGAGTGCAACGATCCGTGACACCTTATCAGCCGGTAACCTGGATGCTTGCACTACCGTGTCAATCTCCACCCCCAGGAATGTTAGCTTGGTAGATGGGCCCTCGGTCTTTTCGGGCGCCAAAGGGACACCAAGTTCCTTCATTAGCGTCTGAAATGTATTGAGGAGACGCGCACACGTGTCCCAGCCCCGTTCACCCCCGAATAAGAAATCATCCAGGTAATGGGCTACAGACCGAGACCCCGACCTGCGGATGAACGCCCACTGCAGGAAGGTGCTGAAACGCTCGAAAGCCGAGCAGGAGATGGAACAACCAAAAGGCATGGCCTTATCGAAGTAATATTCACCCCGGAACTTGAAACCCAGCAACTCAAAGTCGCCCGGGTGCACCGGCAGAAGACGGAAGGCCGACTTGATGTCGCACTTAGCCAACAGTGCACCCGGGCCACATGAGCGCACCATGCGCAGAGCCTGGTCAAAAGATGTATACCGGACAGAACAAAGGTCATCCGGGATAGCATCATTGACCGATCGGCCGGCTGGGTAGGACAAGTGATGTATTAAGCGGAACTCGCCCGGTGACATTTTGGGCACTAGCCCCAATGGGGAAACTTTTAAATTAGGAAACGGGGGGGGGGGGGGGGGCAGGGAAAGGGCCGGCAACCCTGCCAGCATCCACCTCCTTAATAATGCTCAAGGCAGCCACCTCCTCCCTTCCCCTAAGTGACAAAAGGTTGGGTGCATCTTGGGGAGCCCTGACCCCCGTGAAAGGAATGCGAAACCCCTGCTGGAAACCCTCAAGCAGGTAAGCTGCGTCTGCCCTCCTCGGGTACATCGTGAGCCAACGCTCTAACATGTCCACATCAATTGGTGAGGGGGCCTTTTGCCTGACCAGCTCCCTCTGCGGCAGTCTTGCCCGCCCCCTGTTCACCTCTACCCCTGCCCCGCCCTCCTCCCGGCCTGGGACAGGTGGAGGCAGCGTGGGGGCCAGCACAAGAGGGACACTCATGCCGATATCGGCAATTTCTCCTGCTGCAGGTACCATTGGCCGAGAAGGTCCAACACAGCAGGCGGGCTGGAACCCCCTGCCCCGCCACTTGGCGGGGTGTCTGTGCCGGAGCAGCTCGCTGGACCGCATGTCCACAATGGTACCTCTCCCCAGGCGCCGGGCGCGTGGGGGTCATATACAGAAGCCACAGCTTCTGGCAGGGCTCATCCCACCTCATCTCCGGGTGTAGGGGCACTCTCATGCGAAATTCTTCGTCGTAAGCCAACCACGACGGGCCCGGGAAGTCAACCATCGCCTGGTATATGTTGTCTAAGTACTGAACCATCGGGATGGCCAGATCCGGCCGGGCCCTGAGGTACACAGCCATGTATATGAGGTACGCTGGCAGCCAGTTGGCCCACGTGCGTGGCGGCTTACAACGACGTGCCTGTTCCTTATCTTTCTCATCCTGCCCCTCCCTCCCCTCCTTGGTGGGTTCTCTATTCAGAAGGGAGAAAATGTCCACATACTCCCCCCACCAGATTTTCTCTTTGGTGGCCTGGGCAAGATGATCCCCAAGGGGCAGAGAATACCCCGCCGTAGGCAATGCCGACAACGGCACAGAGGCCGCATTGGGCACGGTGAAAGGAGCCTGGACCAGGTCCGCCACCCCGAGTAAGTTCCCAACGGGACAGAGGGCGCCACCCCCAGTGGGGCCCTGGTTTGATGGTGCCGCACCCGTATGGCCCGGCGGCGGCTGAACCACTGCGCCAGCCATGCGTGGCCACGGCCACTGGACGCCCCCCCCCAGTGTAGGTAGTGGTGTGGGTGCACTAGTTTGAACCGCATACTCACACGCTGCACCCCCATGGGCCGCCCCTACCAGGGGTTCCGGCCCACTGTGGGCGTCGGAGCTCGTGACCGCAACCGAGCTCGTGGACGAGTCCTGGTCAGTACCTGACGGCAGCCACTGTTGCATGGGGAGCTGCGAGGCCGCGGCTGATGCCAACCCACGGGCCTCAAGCAGCTCTACCCGTCCGGCCGCCTGCCGATGACCGGCAGCCGATGCGTGGACCTGTGGTCCCAAAGGCGCCCCGGGTGGGTTAACCACCCCCAAAGAAGCCTCAAGGGCCGCTACGCGGGCCAGAAGGGCATCAACATTAACATAGCCCCCAACACTGATGGGGGGCATAGGGCCGGCTGGCCCACTGATAAGAGGCGCCGGGTCAGGTCTCTGGACCCCGGGTCCCGAATATGGCCATGAACCCAGTACCGGCCCTTGAGGGGCTGGAGGTATGCCCTGCCAGGGAAGGGAACCCAACCACCCCCCATGGTTAAAGCCCACCTCAGGTAGCTGCGGGGCAAGGGCAGAAGGCCCCAAGGTATAAACCGGGCCAGAGCCGGGAGCCACCGATTGAGAGCCGGAGGCCGCGGCTCCCACCGGGCCGGTCTGAGGACGCCCAGTCCCGGGCCATGGGGCAACCGACCCCATCCCACCGGCCCCGGTGGGCGCCGGCAAAGGGGGCTGTTGGGGGGGGCGCAGTCGCGGTCCTCCGACCCGGCTGGCGCCTCCTCGAAGTGCGAACCGCGTTCGCCAACGCCTTCTTTTTGGAAGGCATTCTTGAAAGTGCTGGGAAGCCGAAGAAAAGGAACGAAAAGGACCGCTGCCCGAAGTAGCTTCCCGGCTAAGGTAAGAGCGACGGAGCAATGGGGAAAAACTTCTCCTCTCCGTCGCTTCGCAAAATGGCAGCTCGGCTGCCTCGTGGCCGCCCCTTTTATAAGGGTGCTGGCCACGCCCCCTAACTACCCGGATGCTCTTCGTCCGGTGGGGGGGGCCTGCAAAGAGCGCGGCGGCCATTTTGGCACCGCGCTTGCATTCTGTTGGTTTCTTCATATATGTGTTGGAGAGAACAAAACTGAGTAAGTAGTAGCTCAATAGGAATAGTGTGTGAGCACAGGTATGCAAATCCACAAATTTAGCTGGCAGTTTTAGATCATGAAGATCAGTGACTCACATTTACGGAGATAATAATTCAGAGGCAAATGCTAGTAGACCATGAAAAATTTAGAGCCTTCTTTTTTTCATGCCCTTCATTCATTTTATCACTATTGCCATTATATGTAAAACGTGAGAGGTGAGACAGCACCTGTGCTGTCAATGAAGCTTAGATATGCTGGGACTATAAGGAAAAAGGAAAATTGTAGCTTGGTTTATGAATGCTTCAGTTAATATAATTTTCAGTTTACAAATAAAAATACATTGAAAATAATGCCTCGGTTTACATTTTTTTGGAATGGATTAATTGGTTTTCAGTGCATTCCCATGGGAAACCACATTTTGATTTATGAATTTTTCAATGCATTCCTATGGGAAACCACAAAATTAATTCCTGTGGAAAACTGGTTTATGAATTTTTCACAATACAAAATGTTCCAGAGAACGCATTGTCATAAATTATCTTTTATAATTAGGCCAAAGCAACATATATTAAGTGCCTAGTTGTAGTTTATAGAAAGCATTTTGCTTAAAGGTTGAGAATCCAGCATTTTCTAACAGTTGGCACAAGCATACACACTGTACTTGGCACAGTAACCTGAAAGTATTTAAGTCAAACCTTTCACCTCAGACTCACAGTTAGGAGGGGGAAAGAGAGAAGCTATGTATATGTGACCTCATCCACTAGATGGGAGGGGGACTTCAATGTACACTTGCCCCAGGACATCCATACATTGAGATGTACCATATTTGACCCAGTCTGGCACACAAATGCCAACAATCTATATCATTAACTATAAGATAATGACGCACATAGTCTAGTAGAGAAACTTATAAAATACACAAGCAGCCGACAGCCCACAGCTGGGGGAGGAGAAAGCTGAGTAGAAGCTCACAGCTCTGATGAGGGGGAAGCCTCATCAAGATGCCATATTTGACTTGATGCCAAATGAAACTTCATGTGGGCATCCGGCCCAATCCAAGAAGCCAATTAGCCACATAAAACAGGTAGCTATGAAAGCTGAATTTATAATGTTTCTTGCACTCATTGAAGGCTCAAAGGAGTGAGACAGGATTTTAAGAAGCAAGTTTTTAAATGTTGTTCAAATGCCTATTTTATAGAAAATAGCTCTTTTGCTAATAAAGAGATCCTATGCAGATGGAACAGTGTGTTTCTTCAAAGCAAATAGGAAATTGAGAGTGGAAGGTGAGATAAGAAATTTAACAAGCTCTAAACAAAGAGACTATTCCTTTAATCTCCAAAGACTTGGAAACCAGAAGTCCTGAGAAGAAGGGTAGCTGGGCCTGCCTTCACCCTTTAAGGGAAAGGGGACAAAGTGAAGGGGGAAACTTCAAAGAAGGCACAGGGCCACAACTTGGCACCCAATTATCTCAGAAGGACAGATACACTCACCTCCTATTCTTCCCTGTGCAGCAAGGTGATAGGAAGACAGCACTTACTTACAGGAGTCAAAGGAAACTGACTTCATTTATAGAGCCACCCTTTACCCAGCTAACAGAGAAGCAGGGGACCCACTTCTCTCACCCAATAACCTACTACAGGCAAGGCCAATGCACTGGGCATTTTGAAAGCACCACCGTTCCCCTAACTTATGAGACCCGGGGTGGCTAGCAGAAAATTAATCAAGGGTAAATCGGGTTTGAGTGCCAGCATGTAGTCACACCACATGAGACGGCGCAGGCGGAGCGGTGCCGACACGCATTACATTTGTAAACTGAGATACCACTGTATTCCTAGGTGATGTCTCTGGAGAGCTAGGAAATAGAACTCTGTATGTATATCATTATTAGAAGACATAGAGTTTCTACAGTTTAGCCAGGATATTTTCACAAAGCTGCCCTTGATCAGATACTGAATCAGCAACAAACATTATACTAGATATAGTAGGGGATCAGACTTCCATTTTGGGGGAAATCTCAGTGCAGACTCCTGAGGAACGGTTCAAGAACTCAAGAGCTAGGATTCTACATCCATGTCTATTTCTCATCCTTGCATACTGGGAGAACTGCAACATATTTTGCATTTTGTGGATTGTTTTGCTTAATATTGTAATTTGTATTATTGTATTTACTTGAAACATTGTATTTATTGTATTTTGAACATTGTATCTTGTATCTTATATGCAAACCCCTTGAGTTGCCCTGGGGTCATTTATATGTTGTTAGCCGCCCTGAGTCGGCCATGTGTTGAGTAGGGTGGGATATAAATTGAATAAATTGAATTAAATTGAATTGAATCCTTGTCCTTGCCAATAAGGATGGCATGCTTGATAGAATTCTTACATTGGTGAGAACAATGTGATGCCCAAATTGTTCATTTTGGTTGGCAAAACAATGTTCTACAGTGCACAACTCACATAATTGCTGGAAAGGTAGACTAGCTACTGCCTTGTTTCTGTATTTGAAGCACCTGAGATAAAGCTTTTATCTTTTGTAGGTCTCAGCCAGATGTTGTGTGGTATGTTTGTGTGCATGCTCATGTACACATGTTTCTCAAAGGGAAGGACATGGAGACATTTCTTGCAAATTACCAAGCCACTGAGGAGAAAAAAAGTCTCTCTCTCTCTCTCTCTTTCTCTTAACTGGTAGAGTTATCTCATCAGGCTTTAAAATTCTTCATCAAGATCGCTTTTCCTGAAAAACCAGCCTGAATGGATGAGAACAAGCAATGAAACTAGTAAGAAATAATAGAATGAACAATATTGTTAAACTTCCACAACCAAGAACATTCAGCACCCCAGTTTAAATGCCCTTGACCTGGTTATTCAAGTCATGTAAGTAAACAGTATATATACTCAAGGAAACTTGCATATCAGACACCTGAAACCTGTGCAAATAGTATACTGCCTGATTGCTATTCTCCTTAGTTAAAATCCAGCTGAGAAAAACTGCGTGTGTAAGACAGTTGTGCAGTTTTCCCCTCCTCTGGTGGCCTGTTCTTTGAGCAATTGATGACATAGTCCATTTCACTACTAGTGTGTGTGTGTCCATCCATATGTAGGAGAGCTCGGGGAAGAGAGAGATAAAATATTTGCTTGATTGGTTATTCAGTAAGCAAATAAAATTCAAGCCCAGATACTGCTAAAAAACACTGTTATAATCTACCTTGGTTTTGGTACTTTGCTACAAAGGAACCCTGACAAATTTTGACCTGTTTGTGTTGTTACTTAGGAAGTAACTTGAAACATATATTTCTGAAATTTGGTTGGGAACGTACCATTTATTTCCTTTATCATACAGAAACAGATTGTTTCCTTATAGCTACAGGTAGCCCTTTCCCTAATGTAGACTATATTGCCCCTGTAGTGCACCCAAGGAAATCTGTGTCCACAGGCATTGCTAGTGAAGTCATTCATTAGCACATTATTAATGCACGGTATGACTCAGCAGCAGATCTAGTGGATGCTGTGATTGCCCAGCACATTAGAAGTGACTTTGCAGTGACTGCTGAGTAGCATATGCATTAATAAGGCATTAATGAGGCATTTTGCCAGCAATTCAGCAAACTGCCCACAAGCCTCTCCTTCTAAGACAAGATCTTAGTGTAAAAGCCATTACCACAGCAAGAGGAAATCATTTTGTTTCTCCATTTTGTTGAAGAGAGAATGCTGTCTCAGCCAACACATAGCTGATGCAAAACTTTAAAATAGTTATACAGTAGACCCTCACATAATGACATTGCTTGGTTCCCCAAGTAGCGTCACTATAGGGGAAACGTCATTGCGCAGTTTTCAATGGCAGCTGCGCCATCTAGCGGCAAAAAACCTGTCATTATTCGCACAACGTTTAAAAAACATCATTAATCCACACAATGACAGTTTTTAATCGTTGTGCAGATAGTCGCGTGGCGAGTGACGATGCGTTGGTAAGCGGAAATGACGCTATTCAAACGCGTCGTTAATTGAGGGTCCACTGTATGTTGTATCTCATACCATGAGCAAAAGTGTACGAATAAAACTTAAAGGAAGGAGGAAAAGGCTTGCTGCAAACTTGTGCAGGAGTGTGAAAAACACATTATTTTATTCACTTGCTATGCATACAGGCCTATTGAAAATTAAATTCTATACTTCAAGAATCCTTCTGAGCAGAGGATAGATTAGTCCTATAGAAGGAAATGGACAAAATTGATTCAAGGTTTGATTGTTCAACAAATAAAAATGGAAACTAGAACTGGTGTAGTTGTGTAGCTAAATCCAATGGCATGGACTGTTTGGCATGAATATTGTAAACTGGTTGTTAAAGGAAGTTGTGTAAAGACCTTCCAAACATATAGGTCTAGACTGTCACCTATCAATATTGTAAGAACTGTAAAGAAATGGACTGTTTAAAGAAAAGAATTTGGGCTTGTCCCGTTTTATAGGATATGGAATACTGGATTATGTATAGTTTTATATAACTCTGTACTGCCCCAGCCACATCCTAATTGCTATTAAATCATTATCTTTTTATTTTACTTGTGGCATATATTATTGTTGGATTGGGGCCCAATGTGGGCTGGAGGGTTCCGGAGGAGACTGGTCAAGCAAGACACGTGAGGCAAGATGGAGCAAAGACCAGTGTTTATTGATGACAAATCAGAACCTTTTATGCCTGCCTGATCTGGCTGCGTGCATACGTTGCGCGTAGTGATACAGAGGAAGCCCTTAGTCTGCACATCATGTTTACACAAGTTAATTGGGGAAGTCTCCACTGGGGGAAGTTTCTTATCTAACTTAATTAACTGCTGGGGACATGCATTGTTCCTCGTTATCAGGGGCAAACAACTGGCTGAAGTTGACTCTTAGACTTTAGGGCTTCTGCGGATGCAAGATTACCCATTACATACCTATCAAGTTAACCATCTGTGATCTTTAGCTCTCTATTGTCCTAGCTGCCTGTCAGGTCAGCATTAGGTGAATCAAGCTATATCTAATATTCCGCTCCCCAATTTCTGTCCTCTTGAAACCTGCAGCTTGAAGGAGTGATCTCCCATAACTGCGGTTCTGTAAGGGACAGTTGTGCCAATTGTGTGCGCAGAACCCACACTCCCCCTTTATTTGTTTAATTGGACCTGACAGACGGCTCGGCGCAAGAGTGGCATCAACTGACATGGAGTGAGGACATCCTGGGGTTTCCTCCATGGGGGGCACATTGACATCAGTGAGGGAATACATTGCGCAAAACAACAGACCACTGTCCCCAATATTATCACACCCACAATCACCTTGAGTGTTGTTTGTAGCCATTCCCATGGAAACCATGACCATAACAAATTCCACCACCCCCACGGGGCATCCTCCTTGATATTCTTAAGCAGGGTATGGAGATCTGTGATCTGGCTCTGCACCTTGCGAGAGTTATCTGTGAGGTTAAAGCAACACATGCCATGGACCGTCTCGCAACCCAAATGGTGTACGAGCAGGAGGTAATCGATAGCTGCTTGATTATCCAATATGGCATGGCAAAGCTCTGTCTGCTCTTGATTGAGCATCGCTATCGACGAGGAGGTATGGTTAATGGCTTTTGCCAAAGCGCAAGCAAATTGACCAATCTTGCGTACATTGCCTATGGCTAAGCCTGGCATGCCGAACAAGCTGACTGCCAATGAAACATACTCAGCATTGCTCAGAACCTTGATGTTACTGTCACATGAACTGTCTAACTGGGTGGCACGAACGTGCCGTGTGTGGGCAGATACATCAGTCCTTGGGGTAACCATATCCTTTGTGGGAAGCAACAGTGTCAAATGACTGATACAACAGAAGGAATCAGATACATTTGCAGGAATATAGTTCCAAATGTGTTGGTTACATGTAAAAAACATCCTGAAGGCAAGGTGACATGAACGAACATCGAGTTAATAGTCTCTGGGTTATTACAAGTCCAAGTGCTGTTGCTGGGGTCGAGGCAACAGTGATGTGGCCCTTCGACCGCGGAACAGCCGGTCATGCGAGCACAAGTTGAGTTTGGGCTGACCGCCATTTTGGGAGTGCACAGAGTGGCTGCATCAGCCGGTAGGACCTTCGTGACTTGGGTTCCCCATTGCGCATATGTTGAGTAAGCGGTCTTGTGAAATGGGCCAAATATCCACTTCACTAACCAGTCACCATTCCTGATGCGCACATCTGGGGAGTGACACACTGGGATGAGACAAGTACTAAGAAGAGAGGCAGAATCAGTGGTCTGCCTCAGGCAAAAATTGGACTGATTGACGAGGTTCACCAATCTTTCCCAAATGTTGTAGTGCAGCCGGGCAGAGAGGTCTCCACCTGGCATCAGGTTTTCTGCTTCCAATGAAGCGGCTTAAACCCCTCTCCCCAAAAGCAAGGAAACGATCAAGATGATGGTTGTCAAGGAATTAAAGGTGATCTGGGACCAGACTGCAACTGCGATGTTCTCTGGCGTCGGTTCCATGTTCTCCCACCGGACGATGTCCGCCTCCTCCTGGCACAGGGACTTGGCCATCCCCCAGGTGATCTTCGGCGCTGGCATCTGCTGTTGCTGCCTCCTCCGCTTGGTTTTCCCAGTCAGGGTCAATCCCTCCATCTCTGGTAGCAGGTCCGGGGATGCCTGGGTCCACACCACTGGACTTGAGATGAGGCTTGACACACTGGGCTGGAATCCAGATGATGCCTGAAGGAGACATAATTGCAGCATACCCTGTTCCCCATGTTATGAGTGGTGCCGGGCCCTTCCAAGAAGGATCCGGTGGCACTCAGTAATGCACCAGAGGACGCGGGAGAGCTTCCGTGCGATGGAAGTGCGTCTCCTGCCGAGTGTAATCCGAAAAAACATTGAGGTGATTGTACGTGAACAATACCTTGTTCAGGCAATGCTGTGCCTGTCCCTGATTTTTGGGGAGGGCTAGTTCCCCACTTTCTGTTTGTTTGTCAATGTAGGACTTGAGCATCCGATTCACCCACTCCACAATTGCTTGCCCTTGCGGATTGTATGGAACACCAAAGGTGTGCTTAATGTCCCAGGTGGCCATAAACGTGGCCAGCTGCCTGGAGCTATAAGCCGGACTGTTATCGGTCTTCACATGCCATGGTTTGCCCATGGACGTGAAGTAGGAGAGGAGATGCTACTCCACATGGGAAGCCATTTCTCCCTTCTGAGCTGTAGCCCAAACAAACTGCAAAAAAGTGTCAATGCAAATGTGCATGTACTGCCATCTCCCAAACTGCAGAACGTGTGTGACATCCATCTGCCACACCTGGTTGGCTTCTGTCCCTTGTGGGTTGACACCCCACGAGGGCCCCCCCACCGCCCCTGCACAATGCGGGCAGGAACGGACTATGCCCTGGGCTTGGGAAAGTGGCAGGTTGAACTGCCGTGCAAGTGTTTTGGCATTTTGATGAAAAAATGCATGACTTTGAATCGGAGTTGTGAAGACTCCCAAAACTGACCTTCGCTGAATTCGCGGAAATCGGGCCAGGTAAATCCTGGTGACTTCTGATGTGTGCGATATAGAGCGCTTCAGTGCGGTTCCACAAATGAAATTGAGTCGTGAGGAAAAGACCTAACAAATTTTTGTCTATTGCGGGGGTGATGTAGGCTCCCGGTAGACTGTGAAGCAAATTCCGGACATACTGGCTGTCAGTGATGATATTCAAGCGTTCTTTGGCAAAGGTGCGCAAGGCGAGGTTCACTGCTGCCAATTCCACCCGCTGCGCAGATTTCTGCGGAAGAGTCAGAAGCGTGCACCAAGCCTGTCCCTCTTGCCAAGTAAGAACACCATATATTTGACCCCCATCAGTAAAAACTGTCCTGGCCCCCTGAAGTGGAACCAGGGACAATAACTCACACAAACTAACTGTCTGCGTTTGAAGTGAGACGAGTCTGGGGTCTTTTGGCAAATGGTATGCCAAACATCCAGTGAATCCCTCCAATACAATTGGAAGTGAGTCACCGAGCTGCATCAGCTGTTGGACCTGATCCTTGGTGAATGGAACAACGATTTTCGCTAAATCGTGCCCTGAGATATCCCTTGCTCTCAGCCTTCCTCAGTAAATCACTGTGGAGACCAGTTCCTGTGGAGGAACGATGTTTCGGGAAGAGGTGTGTGGTAAATACACCCATTCCACGATACTCGCCCCTCGCTCAGAGTCTACCCCTAGAGCTCCGGTGAACATGAATCCAGTCCGGACTATGTACAAGTTCAGAACAGGAGCGTATGGCCCCTGACTAATCCTGTCCACCCATCTCTGGCTGAGAACTTGGTTGACCTTTTTGAGAGTCAAGCAAGCCTCTCACGGAATGTGTATCCGGTCTGCTGGCTGCTTACCTAGCGTTAGCAGCGAGAAGAGTGGCTTCATGAGTTCCGTATCTAGCCTGAAATACGGTCTAGCCCAATTGATATTCCCCAGAATCTGTTGCAATTCTACAAGGGTGACTGAATCCTTGAGGTTGATTTGTGGCAAAACTGGTGCCGCGAAAGAACAGAGAAGCCGATGGCCCAAGTATGAGAAAGGCTCGGTTCTCTGAACCTTCTCCGGGGCAATGAGTAACCCTTTCTCCTCCAGAGTGGTCTGGAGGTCTTTAAACATTTCGCTGCTGAGTTGCGGCACTGCGACCAAGATATCATCCATAAAATGACATACTAAGACAGTGGGGTGAAGGTTTTGAAACTTTTCCAGTGTGTTGTGAACGTAAATTTAGCACAGGGTGGGTGAATTGAGCATCCCCTGTGGCAAAAATTTCCACGCGTAACGTTGCGTAGGCTCTCTGTGGTTCACGACTGGCACTGTAAAGACAAACCTTTCCCGATCCCTTATATCTAAAGGAATGGTGTAAAAACAGTCTTTCAAGTCTATGACAAGGATCTCACAACCCTCGGGGATCATGTTCGGATTCGGGATGCTGCATTGAAGCGGACCCATTGGCAGGATACATTTATTGATCTCTCTTAGATCGTGAAGGATCACCACTTCCCTGACTTCTTTTTAATGATGAATACGGGTGACTTCCAGGGACTGGTGGACTGTTCTATATGTCCTGCATCTAGCTGTTCTTTGACCAGCTGTTTTAGGGTGACTAATTTTTCCCCTACTACCGACCATTGCTCTACCCAGACTGGTGTGTCGGTAAGCCATTTAAGCGGTAAAGCCATTACCCAAAGGTAAGAGTGGCACGGTACTGCTGTAAGATGTCTTGCCCCCAAAGGTTGACGTGCACATCCAAGATATGCGGCCGAATGACCGCTGTGCCGTCAGCTTCGGGGATCGTGACTTCTACCCAACCTTGGCTTCTAAACGCTTCCTGAACATCGCCTACCCCCCACACATCGGAGACCGGCTCGAGAGCTCACTCGCGTGGCCACTGACTCTGGCTGACTATGCTGACATCAGCTCCGGTATCTAATAGCCCATCAAAAGGTTTTTTTATTCAAAAATACCTTTATGACTGGCCGCCGCTTCCACTCTATGTTGGTTTCTACTGTCGCTAAGACCTGGTATCCTTGTACTGCCCTCTCTGCACTTGAGCAGTCTGCCGACTTGGACTCTGAGCTGTCCCTGAGCCTTTCCTGGCTACCTGCTGGCGAGTGACAAGGAACTATGATCAGTTGTGCTAACGTGTCTCCTCTGTGAATGGTTTGTGGTAGGTGTGTCCAAAGTTGAATCTGGAGTACACCTGAAAAATTGGAGACAATGACTCCTGGAATCACTAGGATTTCTCGCGTTCCTGCGATACTACGGGGCAAAACTAAACCTATATAGCCCTTAGGCAGGGGTCCCATGTATTGGGAATCGACCAGATAGACTGTGCCTGGCACGTCACATGTGACTTCTGACTGGCAAGTCAAATCTAGTCCCGCACTGCCCTTAGGTCTGGCCTGCACCTCCGGAATGCAGGGTGGAATGCACTGAGAATCTAATCCAGCTCTGGCTCTCCCAGAGCAGCTATGGTCTCTGTTTGGACTGGGGCCAGAGACAAGCCCGCTCTCTGGTTTCCCAAAGTCGGACAGTTCCTGGCCCAGTGGAAGCCATTGTGACACAGTGGACATGGGGTGGTTGGAGCCTTGGGATGACCTGTGTTCTGGCCATTACCCTTCTTGGATCGGCATTCTCTAGCGAAATGACCGATCTTGCCACAATTGTGACATGCTCCTTTGGTCTTGCCTTTGGATTTCCTACTGCCCTGCACCGCCGCTGCCAACAGACCCATTTTGTAGGAATCTGTACCAACGTTGGCACAAGCCCTAATCATGTCAGTAAGCATCAGATCGGGACGATTGCCCAGTGACTGCAAGATTTTACAGCAGTCAAGGTTGGCGTTGTCTTTTGCCAGCATCATCATAAGCTCCTGTTGGGCTTGCTCGTTGTCTATCTGCCTACTGACTGCTTCCTCCAATCTGTTAATAAAGTCCATGTAGGACTTCATGTAGCACCCTGTTTGAGTGCTGTGTAGTTTTTGGCTGCTTTGCCAGCTGCCGAGACCTTGAGATAAGCCCGAAAGGCTGTCTCAGCTGCCAGATGAAGTGTGGTGAGCGGCAAGGTGATCTGCACATCGGTGGATTCGAACTGACCTGACCCATATAGCTGGTCAGGGATTACTGCTCCTCCCATCCTGGCAGCCCTTGCCTGTGCCTCGTGTCGCTACTCGCTGTCCCATAGCAAATACTGGCTGGGGTTGAGCATCATTCTCATGACAGCCTTCCAGTCGTATGAAATGAGCATCATTGTCTTGCACACCTGCTGAAGTGTGCCCCTAGTGAAATGACTCTGGAGTCCTGTGATTGCCTTCCATATTGCCATGATCAATTTATAGAGAACCGGCGAATGGGTCGTTTGCTGTTGACCCGTGAGGGCATCTACCTCTATGTGGACTGGGCATATCTGCCTAATTTCAGCTAGTTCTTCCGCTGCCAACTCCCCCTTGTTGGTTTCTTCCTCTACCATGCACTGGATGGAACTCTTGGCTATTTGGGAACTTTTAACTATCTGGGAACTGCCAGCGTTTCACATACCTTGCATTCCTTCAGTAACGTCTGCAGCTGTCACTGAGGGAAAGCTCCCTACACTGACCTGCTTGAACTGAAGTGATGGATAGAGACCCATTGGGGCTGGTGGCTCTGACTGCGCTGGGGGGTTCTCAGTCTCTATTCGGTCTGGGTCTACCTCTGCTATGAGCTTCCTACACTTACTCTACGTGCTGATTACCCTAGCTGGGGCTCTAGGTTCTTGCTTAATGCAGGTCCCTATCCTATCCCAAAGTTGGAGACTTAACATGCCCATTTCTGGATAAAACAGACAGTGTGCCCTCAAGTACACCAAAAGATCCGCTAACTGGGCGCTGTGAATGCGTGTACGATTTACCCTGGCCAGGGCCTTGAGTTCCATTAAGTGAACTCTCTGGTTAGCGGTCGGACGTTGCTGATGCGGACAAGTCCCCATATTACCTGCCGGTCCTTTTGAAGTTTCCTCCGCGGGACGAGTTGACGCATCTGGGTTAGGTAACTGGATTTGGTGTGATGTCCCTCTGGGTAGGACTTGGAACGTGGACTGCGGCCACAGGCCCTCAGTGGCCTCTGTGATGGCATCCGGGTTCACAGCTGACCCTGAGCATTCAGAACGTGTTTCCGATGCGCAAGATGCCTCAGAGCTTTGGAGCGTGCTCTGCCACCTCTGTAATGCCTCGTAGCGTAGCTGTCACTCAGATTGGATGGCTTTCCGACTGGAGCTGCTGTGCTGTCCTCCGGGAAGACTCGGGCATGGTTCTGGCATAGAACCGGACCAAGGGGATCTCTACTCATGAGTAGAATCACATCAGGGTCACCATATATTGGATCATGGCCCGATGTGGGCTGGAGGGTCCCGGAGGAGACTGGTCAAGCAAGACACATGAGGCAAGATGGAGCGAAGACCAGTGTTTATTGATGACAAATCAGAACCTTTTATGCCTGCCTGATCTGGCTGCATGCATACGTTGCGTGTAGCGATACAGAGGAAGCCCTTAGTCTGCACATCATGTTTACACAAGTTAATTGGGGAAGTATTCACCAGGGGAAGTTTCTTATCTAACTTAATTAACTGCTGGGGACATGCATTGTTCCTCGTTATCGGGGGCAAACAACTGGCTGAAGTTGACTCTTAGACTTTAGGGCTTCTGCGGATGCCAGATTACCCATTACATGCCTATCGAGTTAACCATCTGTGATCTTTAGCTCTCTATTGTCCTAGCTGCCTGTCAGGTCAGCAATAGGTGAATCAAGCTATATCTAATATTCCGCTCCCCAATTTCTGTCCCCTCGAAACCTGCAGCTTGAAGGAGTGATCTCCCATAACTGTGGTTCTGTCAGGGACAGCTGTGCCAATTGTGAGTGCGGAACCCACATATTATCAGCAGACTCTGCAGTCAAAGTGAGTGAGAAACAGCAGCCTGCATATCCTAGCCATTCAATAATTTGTTCCTTTTAAATGCCTCATGTTTTATTATTTATTCAAGTTTTCATTTTGTTTTCCTGAGTCTTTCAGGTTCTTCCACTCACCCTGCTGCTCACTCAGATCTAGGATTGTCTACAATTATTTTTTCATCATTCTGTATCTGGCATAAGTATGTTTTTCCCCTCTTAGGGTACTTCCAGTTCTCACTCTGTTGTTTCCTCCACTTACTTGAGATGTTCAATCATCATTTCCTAGCAGTGGTCTCTGAACTTTACTATTCTTACAATGCTGTTACCTACCATACTAAGAAAAATATGTTACCTGACTCTATTTAGAAATGGTTTTACAGTATGTCAAGATAAAAAGGCCTGGGGATATAAACAAACTCTGAAATATTCTGAGATCAAGTAGACATAATTAGAACATTGAATGGTGATTAGATTCTCTCATTTTGCAACAATGCAAGTTTAATCATGTTAGAAATTGGTTATGGGACTTTTTGTGGAGCTCGTTATTTCTATTAAATTTCCATCTTCAGAATAAAACTTTCTACAAATAAATGACTTAGTTCTTTCTTTCAAATTGAAGAGTTACACCCTTTTGTTCAACTGAATAAAGTTATTGTATTATGCTTTTCAATTTGAATAATATAATTTTAGATAATTTCCCTTTGTATCAATTCCCTCTTACATGCTCACAGCCCTGGCACTAAAAAGAAAGGGTAGGGCTGTATGTATAAGATGCAGCTAGTTTTATCATATTGCTTCCAGATAATGATAAAATATAAAAGCAAAATAGATAAGATTACACAATTTATTGTTTCAGTTTCAGGTAGGGTAAAAGCATAAAAAACATTAGGCTACGTGAGGAAAAGACCTATGGAAAGCTGAAACTAGATGTAATGTTGACTCTTCAGCTATTTTAAACATAGAATTGCACCAGTCATTTAGAAAGAAAATGAAAGCACGGCACCAAAATGGCCGCTGCGCTCTTTGCAGCCCCCCCCCCCAGACTCTGACATCCGGGTGAGTTAGGGTGTGTGGCCACGCCTCTATAAAAGGGGTGGCCACGAGGCAGCCGAGCTGCCATTTTAGAAACGCGACGGAGCGGAGAGGTTTTCTCTGCCGCATTTCTTGCTCTCTTTGCCCTTCGTACCTTTGCCTTTGAACAGAGTTCACTCCTCTTCACTACTGCGGTACTCAGGGCACAGGAACTGATCCCTGGCCAGGGATCCGTCAGTAGCTTCTTTGGGAGACATGGCTCCCAAGCGCATGGCCCCGGCGGTCAAGCCGCGGCCGAGGGGAAGGGCTTTCCCTACCCCTCCCTCTACTGGGGGGCAGCCATCGGGTTGGAGGACTCGGGCTGCACCCCCCAGCTGGGCAGCGGGACGGCCTTGCCCACCGCTGCCAGTGGAGCTGATCAGGCTTCCACTGGTCAGCCCGGCACAGGCCTCTAGGCTGGGCTGGCACAGGCTGGCTCCTCGGGGATCCCTGCCCCTGGAGGGCATTTTCTTGGTTCAGGACAGGGTGGCCCACTTGGACTTGGTGGCGGTTTCCGCCCCACCATTCCTCCGGCCCCCCACGGGCCAGAGTTTTGGGCATGGCCCCACTCGGGCCCTGGATCCCCATTTGGGTTTCCCGCCCAGCAAGTGGCCACAGGGCTGTCCGGCTCATCCGGCCCACCTTATACTGGGGGCTCGGAGACTGTCGATGCGCTTCTTGCACATATTTCGGTGCTAGAGGCATCACTGGGCATTGCCCAACCACTAGAAGCTGCTGCTTCTATTACGGCCCCTTCATCGGTCCCGACAGACACGTCGGCCATGACTCTCCAGCGGGCCGCCAACAGGGTCGAACTGCTTGAGGCCATCAGGCCAGCCCAGGCTGGCGCCTCGCAGCTCCCTGCACATTCGGATTTGCCGGTGGGGAGCAGTCAGGTGTGGCCCCAGAGCTCGATGCCTGTCGCGAGCTCTGACGCCTGCCGTGGGCCGGAATCCCCAGTGGGGGTGGCTCACGGGGGTGCAACTAGTGAGTATCTGGTTCAATTTAGTGCACCGACACTGTCCAGTCACACTGGGGGGGGGTACAGTGGCCATGGCCATGCCAGGTTACTGTGGGTGGGCAGTTGCTTCCACACTGCCCTGTTAATTCCTGGTTGCCAAATGGCCCTTTGGTTAGGACAGGAGTGTCCGCCCCTGTGGGTATGCCAAGTGTCGCAGGGGCTATTCAGGGCCCGCTGCGCATACCCTTCATCCAACAGGTGCCAACGGCGGCTCTGCCAACGGCCGGTTATTCCTTGCCCCTGGGTGATCATCTTTCACAGGCCACGAGGGATAAGATTTGGCGAGGGGAGTACGTTGATATTTTCTCCCTCCTGAATCGTGAGCCCACCAAGGAGGAGATGGAGGGACAGGATGACCGGGACAAGGAATTGTCCCGTCGTCATAAGCCACTGCGTACCTGGGCCAATTGGTTGCCGGCATATCTTATATATATGGCGGTATACCTGAGGGCTTTGCCTGATTTGGCCATTCCGATGGTGCAATACCTCGACAATATTTATAGGGCGATGGTTGATTTTCCTGGCCCATCGTGGTTGGCTTACGATGAGGAATTTAGGATGAGGGTGGCCCTACATCGTGAGATGAGGTGGGATGAGCCCTGCCAACAATTGTGGCTCTTGTATATGACTCCCACGCGTCCAGCGCCTGGTGATAGGTACCATTGTGACCATGCCATGCAGCGGGCGGCTGCGACGCAGGTTCCCCGCCAGCCGGCGGGGTAGGGGGTTCCAGCCCGCCTGCTGTGTTGGAGCTTCTCAGCTAGCGGCTTGTGCAACAAGCGTCAGTGTCATTTCCGGCACGAGTGTCCCTCTTGCTCTGGCCCTCACACCGCCTCCGCGTGCCCGCGGGCTGGTGGGTCATGAGGCAGAGGTAGGGGTGGGCATGGGGCAGTCAGAGCTCCCTCTGATGGTGCTGGCCATCCAAAAGGCCCCCTCCCCAATTAATATCCCCATGCTAGGACGATGGCTTTCCGCTTATCCTAGACGGGATGATGCGAGGTACCTGCTAGAAGGCTTCCTGTTTGGCTTTCGTATACCATTTAGGGGTGTTCGGGGACCGCAGGACGCCCCGAACTTACTTTCTCTAAAGGGCAATGAGGAAGTCGCTGCACAAAGCATAGCTAAGGAGTTGCAGTCTATGAGAGTTGCGGGGCCCTTTACTGAACCACCATTCCCTAACTTGAAGGTCTCTCCTCTGGGGCTAGTCCCGAAAAAGACCCCAGGTGAATTTCGCTTAATCCACCATCTCTCTTACCCTGCGGGTTCCTCGGTCAATAATGCTATTCCTGATGACCTTTGCTCAGTCAGGTATACGTCGTTTGATCAGGCCCTACAGATGGTACGCGCCTGTGGTCCCGGGGCCCTCCTGGCAAAGTGTGATATTAAGTCGGCATTCCGATTACTGCCAGTGCACCCCGAGGACTTTGAGCTGTTGGGTTTCCGTTTTCGGGGAAAATTCTATGTAGATAAGGCCATGCCTTTTGGCTGCTCTATTTCATGTTCGGCATTCGAACGATTTAGCACTTTCTTCCAATAGGCCTTTGTTCGCAGGTCAGGGTCCCAGTCTGTAGCCCATTACCTCGACGACTTTTTGTTTGGGGGTGAACGGGGCTCGGACACGCGTACGCGTCTCCTTACTACATTTCAGGCCCTTATGCGGGAACTGGGTGTCCCCTTAGTGCCTGAAAAGACCGAGGGCCCAGCCACCAAGCTCACCTTTTCACGCATCGAAACTGACACTGTCGCACAGGCATCCAGGTTACCCATGGACAAGGTGGCTCGGATCTCTGTGGCGATTCGGGCACTGATTTCAAAACGTAAGGTGTCCCATCATGAGCTACAGGTGCTTCACGGCCACCTCAACTTTGCCTGCAGGGTGGTGACACCGGGCAGAGCTTTCGCCAGGCGTCTGTGTGATGCCATGGCTGGCCTATTAAAACGCCATCACAGGGTCCGGCTCACCAGGGGTATATGGGCAGACCTATCGGTTTGGCTCACATTCCTCCAGGAATTTAACGGGGTCTCTTTTTGGAGATCGGACCTTATGGTCTGCCCTAAATTTCAAGTACAGTTGGATGCCTACGGCTCTCTGGGTTATGGGATTTATTTCGAGGGGCGGTGGGCATATGGCCGATGGCCTCACACATGGCAGGGCACGGATCGTCTCCATGATCTTACTTTCCTGGAATTTTTTCCCATTTTGGGGGCACTAATATTATGGGGCGATAAGTGGGTCAACTCAGTGGTCCATTTTTGGTGTGACAATGCTGCAGTGGTGCACATTGTTAATGCTCAGACGTCCAAATCCCCTAGGGTCATGGCATTGGTCCGTCAATTTGTCATGAGAAGCCTATGCCTTAATGTGCTGTTCAAGGCCAGACATGTACCAGGCATTAATAATGATATTGCTGATGCTTTATCCCACCTGCAGATCTCCCGGTTCCGAGCCTTGGCTCCAGAAGCAGAGGAATTCCCCTCGCCACTCCCAGCTGAGATTTCGACATTTGGCGAGGAGAGGTGAACTGGGCGATTGGCATGTCTTTGGCACCTCGCACGCGTAAGGCGTATCAACATGCTTTCATACAATTTAGAACCTTTTGTGGGCAACTTCGGTTACCTGAAGTGTGGCCAATACCTGTGGACCAGATTTTACAATACATGGTTTATCTTCACGGTCATGGGCTGGCCCCCCGTACTATAGCCTCTAGGCTTTTGGCACTGGCATTTATGGCCAAGGTGCGGGGCTTCGCCGACTGCATTAATGATTTCTGCATATGTCATGTTTTGGAAGGGTGGACACATGAACGTGGCCACCGCCCGGACACACGTCACCCGATTTCACCAGAGGTTCTTACCCATCTTGCACGAGGCTGGCATAACTTTTGCTATGATAGGTATGAGGTAGTTCTTTTTCACGCAGCTACCACTGTAGCCTTCTTTGGAGTGCTCCGCATCAGTGAGTTGGTACCACTGTCTAAGGCGGATGCATCTCGTAGGGCACTGGAACTCGACGATGTCTATGTTACACAAGAGTGGGCTCAGTTGAGGATACGGTCCTCAAAGGTTGATCAGCAAGGCGTAGGCAGTGGAGTCAGACTGCTACGATGTTCCATTGAAGACATCTGTCCGGTTGGTGCCCTACATGAGTTTTTGGAAGTGCGTGGTACGCACCCTGGCCCATTTTTCTGCCACCAGGATGGGTCTTCCCTTACTAAATTCCAGTTTTGGAGGGTGACCGGCATGGTACTTACCAGTGTAGGCCTCCCTGGCGCTCGTTACGGCACCCATTCATTTAGGATAGGTGCCGCGTCTACTGCGGCTGCGTTTGGGTACTCTGAGGCTGATATACGCAGGATGGGTAGGTGGGGATCCATGCGCTTTGCATTGTACGTACGCCCCCTCCATGCATGAGTACCAGTTATGTCATTATTCCTTTTTTCCTTCTTTTACAGACCCTGTGTGTCTCTGCACACCGGTGGCAGTATGGCTGGTGGGCCACAGTTACGTGCACTGGGCAGCGCAGTATGCTGCGGTGACAGAGTGGGGACCCCATCTCGGGCTACGTGCAACCACACGTTTGCAATGGTACGGTAAGTGCGGTATGAAATGGCGGGAACTGTTGCCATTCCTGTTTTCCATCAGGGATGCTGGACCGCCTGATGTCCTCATCCTGCATCTCGGTGGCAATGACCTTGCCCAGGTCACTGGCCTCTCTTTAAAGTTCACGATTTGCAGGGACCTAGCCTATTTGCATTACATATGGCCATCCACGCGGCTGCTATGGTCGGACATGGTGACGCGACATACTTACATAGGAGGCATTGACCTCCGTGCCCTTGACCGCGCTCGCCGCTCGGTGAACAGGGCTGTTGCCCGGTTCCTGGCAGACAAAGGCTTGGGGACAGCCATCCGGCACCCTAGGATAGGCTTGCAGGATTATGATCTCTATGCAGGAGATGGGGTCCACTTGTCAGCCAGAGGTATCAACCTCTTTCTTGAGGATATGCAAGCAGGCCTGGTGACCGAGCTGACGGTCTGGGGGGGGGCGGTGAGTCATCATGGACGTCTCCCCATGTGGCGGGTAGCACTGGTAAGGTAAAGATTTATGACCCATAGTTATCTGGCAGGTTCGCAATTGACTGGCCAACACGTAGACAGGTACAGGGGAAATAGGTTTGGCCCGTCAAGGGCGAACCAGGCAAGGGGTGATGGCAGGAGCTTCACAGCCTGCATCACCTTGATATTTAATGGATCCAGATCATAGGGTGGGGTCAGTAGATAGTTTATTGACTCCGGTCAACAATTTGTTTGTGTCAACAAACAAATTGATACAAATATTTACATGTAGCCAATTTCCATTGGCATTTTGGGAGGAACCTTACCAGTGTTACTGCAGCCTGCTTGCCTTAAAGAATTACAATTGGATGATTACACCAATTGAAAGTTATAATTCGGACTAGGGCATTATTCAATAAAAGTGGCCCGATGCCTTTATCCATATACCGGTGTCTGAGTCTTTGTTTGGGGGGTGCGCCTGCAATGAAAGCGCGGCGCCAAAATGGCCGCCGCGCTGTTTGTAGCCCCCTCACCCAGACTCAGACATCCGGGTGAGTTAGGGGGCATGGCCACACCTCTATAAAAGGGGTGGCCATGAGGCAGCCAAGCTGCCATTTTGGAAACGCGATGGAGCGGAGAATTTTTCTCCTCCACCCCTTCCCTAGTTAACAGTGTGATTTTTTGGTCGCTTTGGGGCCAGGTGGGAATTTTTGGCTTGAACCTACATTGGCTCTTTGGTTCTTGCTTTTTTGCCCATCCCACACTGTTGCTAGTGTTTGAGAAAAGGGGTAAGTTGACTTTGGTCACTTTTGCCGGGTAGCACTGGAAAGGTAAAGATTTATGACCCATAGGTATCCGGCAGGTTCGCAATTGACTGGCCAACACGTAGACAGGTACAGGGGAAATAGGTTTGGCCGGTCAAGGGCGATCCAGGCAAGGGGTGATGGCAGGAGCTTCACAGCCTGCATCACCTTGATATTTAACGGATACACATCATAGGGTGGGGTCAGTAGATAGTTTATTGACTCCGGTCAACAATTTGTTTGTGTCAACAAACAAATTGATACAAATAGTTACATGTAGCCAATTTCCATTGGCATTTTGGGAGGAACCTTACCAGTGTTACTGCGGCCTGCTTGCCTTAAAGAATTACAATTGGATGATTACACCAATTGAATGTGATAATTCGGACTAGGGCATTATTCAATAAAAGTGGTCCGATGCCTTTATCCATATACCGGTGTCTGAGTCTTTCTTTGGGGGGTGCGCCTGCAAAGGCTGATTTCTGATTTTAAAAGTGAAAGGAGAAAATAATTGTGGCCAATTACAAAGTGAAATCGGTTTCCCTACCTTGTATACTTTTAAAAAGCAAGCCACTGTGATTGTGGCAGTTTTGTATTTGGGTTTTGGACTTTAAGTTTAAGGTCCTCAGTGAGATTTTGTATGTTGCTGAGACTATTTGCAGTCTAGTGACTGGTTGATAGCCAGTTGTGTTTGTTCATGTGCCCACCTGTGCACCTGGTATTCAGTATCTTAAGTAATCACCAACCAGATACCAAGGAAATAACGCTGTTGTTGCATATAGCCTGTTTCTTAAATGGATATCAGAGAGTAAACAAAGCAAAACAAAAACATTGTAACACTTTAAAGACTAACTGCTGTATTTTAATGTCAGCTTTCGTGGATCATGTCCACTTCATCAGACATGGGAGTGAAACATCATGGTATCAATTTATACACATGAGGTACAGAGTAATTGGCTAGCATAACACTCTGTCCAATCACTCTGTACCTTTTGTACCTGATGTATATAAATTGATGACATGAAATCTTCTCACTCCTATGTCTGACCAAGTGGACTTGATCCATAAAAGCTAACATTAAAATACAGCACTTAGCCTTTAAAGTGCTACAAAGATTTTGTTGTTTTGTTTACTCTCTGATATGCTTGAAACACAGAACAACACAGCTACTATTCAAAAATAATAATCTTAAATGGATTGATACTAATTTAATTTATTGTTATGGTATGGTATGGTATGTAGTTTCAATAAAACTATTTTAGTTCAAAACTGCAAGATATCAAATACTACTTTATTCTGGCTATAAACACTTTACTTGTAAGTAACAGTGTTTGTTCAGAAGCATGTGGAAGAAATATCTTTCAACTAGTGGAGAAAACAGACACATGCATCCACATTCCATTCATTCTGGCAACCAATATGCTCTTTCAGGTGCTGTGATCATTATGGAGAACAAAAAACAAACAAAAAAAAAAACCAACAACAACCCATGGCCATATGGTTTCTGACAATATCAATTCATTTTAGGTAACATAAGAAGACTTATTTCCAGAGCTGTAGTTTTCAAAATGGTAGCCGTGTTAGTCTGTACAGACATATTAGACAAGAAACAAAACAAAAAGGAAAGTGGGGAAAATAAGACAAAAACATTGTGGCACCTTAAAGACTAGCTCCTAAAATTGAGTGTGAACTTTTTAAAAATCAAATCCATCTTCTCAGATCATTTGGGCAGTTTAGTTGTTTGAGGAAGCAGACTTGACCCAAGCCAAAATGGATTTGCAGTTACTTGGATTGAGAGCTTTCAAAGAAACATAGATTCTGTTTAGAAGGAGAGCATCCTGGTGCATAGAGACCTTTACCCTGGCCAGGGCCTTGAGTTCCATTAAGTGAACTCTCTGGTTAGCAGTTGGACGTTGCCGCTGCGGACAAGTCCCCATATTACCTGCCGGTCCTTTTGAAGTTTCCTCCGCGGGACGAGTCGACGTGTCTGGGTTAGCTGTACTGCATGAGGAAAAAACAGCAAGCCTTGATCTTTCCCAAACATAATGAGAGACTACCCTTTGGTGTAACTAACACTACAGTTAGCAGAAAATCCCTTCTTAGGAGACTTACCTGACTTCATTATGACTGTACATTCTCTATACAATGAAACAATCTGGAAAGGTCCTGTATCAGAAATCTTGAACCTTTTCTATCACAGTTATTAAACTCTAGATCAGCGTTCTCAATCTTTTTAAGTCAGGGGGCTGGGTCACACTCCCTCAAACAGTAGAGGGGGCCAAACTGGTTGTCCCTCCCTCATTTACTGGTATGGGGGGACAACAGGTCTGCCACCCTCAACTGTTGAGACCCCTGATGTTTACAACAGCTGTAAATGAGTCCATGGCTGATTTCGGTGGTGGCAGCAGCTGGAGTGAGGGCGGAGCCTGGATTAGTTGGTGCTGTGGGCCGGATCCAGCCTGCAGGTCATAGGTTGAGAATCCCTGCTCTAGATAATCCAATTTATACAAGAATATATTTTTGCTTATGTAGATTAACTAGACTAGACTGCATTGACAGTGTGCAACATGGATTTGTGTGCAACAGGTGCTTATATCACCATTCATTTTCAATTCTGAGGTATATATGTCAATGAGTAAATCCCTATATAACATATAACCTCAATCACTGTCAAACAGGGTCTCAGTTTATCTCTTTGAGTCATAACTGCTTAAAGCTTTTCCATTTCCTAACCTATTCCATGAGCCTTTTCTAGGCCCATTATAACTAAAGTTAATTTGAGTTCTTGCCACCTACATGACAGACAATGCTGGGTATCAGCCGGTCTGCTCCGGTCCAGGCGGACCGGTAGTAAAGTTGGCTGGCCATGCCCCCTCCCATCCCCACCCACCCACCTCTTCCCGGGAGAGCGGAGACTGCGTCGGCTCGTTCTCCTCCAGCGGCTGCTGCTGCCTCCTTAAGACAAAGAGGCTGTGTGGGTGCTGCTCGGGTAGTGGCAGAGGCAGCAGTGTGTGCAGATGGAGGAAGGGGAGGGGAAGCTCACGCTGCACCACCCAGAGCAGCTCATCACACCCCCCCCCCCACGCTGCTCCTTCTAGCAGCGGCAGAAGCAGTAGCACTGCAGTAGCCCGGACCTAGTCCTGCAGGAAGAGAACTTCCTGCAGGATGTCTGTCTGGGCATTGCGAGAGTTGCCCTGCTTGCACTGCACTGCCTGGACATCCCGCTGCCAGGGGAAGGGAAGAGCTTGCACTGTGTTGCTTGGACCACCAGCCCATATGCTGCTGCAGCTTCTTCCAGCAGCATGTGCACTGGTCCAGGCAGCGTGGCACAAGCTCTTCTCCATGTTTCCCAGCAGTAGGATGCCCAGGAAGCACAACTCTCGTGATGCCCAGACAGGATGTCCAGGCATCGCGAGAGTTGTGCTGTTGTTAGAAGGAGCAATGGCAGGGGTGGGGAACTGCTCCAGGAGGCACAGCGTGAGCTCTCCTCCCCTTCCCCCATCCACACCACATACGCCACCACCTCCACCACTGCACGAGCGGCACCAGCAACCTCTTAAGGAGGCAGCAGCAGCAGGAGGAGGAAGAGCCGCTCTCCTGGGAGGAGGTGGGTGGGGTGGGGTGGGGAGGCAGCGGCAGCCACTGGAGGAGGACGAAGAAGAGGAGATGATCACGATGACAATGTGGCCATGAGTCTCCACCTCTGTGTGTGTGTGTGTTGGGGGGTGTTAATGAGGGGGGAGGGGGACAGGGTCTCCATGCCCACCAGGGATTTCTAGTAATGATTAGACACCTGACCGCCTGTCATCTGCTCTGGCTCCTGCCAAGTTCCAACCTACCAGTTCAAAAGCAAGAAATTGCTAGTTGATAAAGAGGGACCACTTTGGTGGGAAGGTAAATAGCGTTCCGTGTATCTCCAGTGTCTAGTCATGCCTGCCACATGTCCACAGAAATGTTTGCAGATGCAGACAGCGCTGCCTCTTTGGCTATAAACAGAGATGAGCACTGAATTTAATTTAATTTTTAAACCCTAGAATCAGATACAACTGGCTTTTGAGTAAAGGCAACCTTTACCTTTTCCTTATCCAACATGCTTGCTAATCATTTTAGTGACTTTGGAAGGATGGAAGGCTGAGTCAACCTAGAGTCCTGGTCAGGATTGAACTCATAACCTTTGGATTGAAGCAATAAATGTTTCCCTCGCTTAAAAGCCAGTCGTATCCCACACTAGGGTTCAGGTTGCTCATCTCTGTTTCAAAGCCAAAGAGCCAGCGCTGTCTGCTTCTGCAGACGTTTCCGTGGTCATGTGGCAGGCATGACTAGACACTGGAGTGCACGGAATACTGTTATCTTCCCACCAATGTGGTCCCTATTTATCTACTTGCAATTTCTTGCTTTTGAATTGCTAGGTTGGCAGGAGCTGGGACAAGCTCTTCTCCATGTTTCCCAGCAGCTCGCTCCATCCTGCAGTATTCGAGTATTGAACTGCTGACCTGCCACATTCCAGTTAGAGCCTTGGCCACTTGAGCCACTGCAGCTCAGTGGTTAAGAAGCTCGCCTTGTTAGCTGGAAGGCTGACATGATTGTTTGAGCTCCAGTCTCTGTTCCAGCTACTGGCAACCGCAAGTAGATAAATAGGTACCACTTTGGTGGGAAAGGTAACAACATTCTGGTGTCTAGTCATGCCTGTCACATGTCCACAGAAACATCTACAAACAGACAGTGCTGACTCTTTGGCTATAAACAGATGAGCACTGAACCCTAGAGTCAGATATGACTGGTAGCTTTGGATCTAACAATAGGTAAAGGTAAAGATTGCTCAAAAGCCAGTCATATCCCACTATAGGGTGCAGTGCTCATCTCCATTTACAGCCAAAGAGCCAGTGCTATCTGTGTTTGCAAATGTTTTCATGGGCAATGTGGCAGGCATTACTAGATTGGCCACCTAGTCACATGCCCACAGATTAGGCCATGCCCACCGATTAGACCACATCCACTGATTAGGCCATACCCACCAAGTAGGTCACGCCCATCAATTAGGCCACGCTCATGGTGTGGTAGTAATTTTTTTTTGGTACCGATCACTGATGACAGACAAGATAAAACAAATTTGTTTAACTCTGGATATTATTATTTTTTATCATTATTTTAGCAGTAAAAGGTCTGAAGACTATCATGATTATATGAAAATAAGAATTACTTTGTGTAGGAACTAATATATTCCTAGTGCTCTCACATTTTTGGCAAAGGTCCAAGCAGAGCAGATTGATAGTTGCACACAAGATTAAAAATAACCCAAGGGATCAGCTGCTTCCTTTCCTCAGGTTATTAGGAAATGAACGTGGCCTTCTTTCAACAGAAATCAGAAAAGCAGAGACAAACTACGTCTGCACTGATGTGATTTACACTGAGGGAATTTGGGACTTCCTGCTTTATCATTTATTATTATCGTTAAACATAAGGAACCCCTCCTGTTACCTTATGTGGTAGATGTTGGAAGGGTAGTACAGTAAAACCTCAAGATATGAAATTAATTCATCCCTCGAGGTTTTTTGTATCTCAAAAATTTGTTTCTCAAAATGTATGTTTCCCATAGGAATGCATTGAAAAGCAAATAATCCATTCCGGAGCCAAGAAAAAAGCCAGATCTGGTAATTGCTGGCTCAGTACCCAATGATCAGCTGTTGCAGAGAAGGAGGAATTTTCTACACTTTCTGGTTGCAGGGCTTCTGGTTGCAGGGAGAGCTTCTGCCAAAAATGTGACAAAAAATTCAAAAAAAGAAGCAGAAATGCTCCAAACACCCTCCCATTGCTGTAGGAAGCATCAGAAGACCCAAAAAAAAGTTTCGTATATTGAAAAAAATCATGTATTGAAGCAATTTTTTCCTGAGATTTCCTTTCGTATCACAAATTTTTCATAAGTCAAGCCATTCATAACTCGAGGTTTTACTGTAGTGGCAGCCTTCATAGGTTATCTGCCAGAGTTCCTGGATTCTCCCAACTTACTAGCTTGGTGTCTCAACAGTAGTGAAGCTTTGTAATTGGCCTCACTTCAGCTCCTGTGTTGGAGGAACCATCTGCCCAACTAGGTGATCTGGTCCCAACCTTAGATGGGGTGATTCTCACACATAGGGACCAGGTACGTAGTTTGGGGATCATTATAGAACCAGCCCTAAACTTAGGTGTACAAATTACAGAAGTCTGTAATGAACGTGCCCTTCTTCCAACTGTACCAGTTTGCCCTACTTGGGCAAACTCTCTCTGACAACCTTGGTCCATTCATTGGTAGTTTCACAAAGCTACTGTAATTCTACATGGGGCTTCCTTTGTCCCTGACACTGAGATTGCAACAGGTCCTATATTGTTTATGACCATGTTATCTGCCAGAGAATCTCTCCAAGGAAACGTCTTCCCATATCTCATGGATCTCAAACTTGCCAATTCTTTGTACCAACATGGAAAATGGCAAAAATAAATAAATAAAATTAAAAAATGGCACAAGTAGGAGGTCCTTCTTGGTGGCAACTCCTACTCTTTGGATTTTTTTGCCACTTGAGCTATGTCAGGCACCATTCTTGGGGACATTTAAGGAACAACTAAAAAAGCTGCTCTTTAGAGACACTTTCTAGGATATCCACCCTAATATATATGTGGAGGAACACATTAGAGGGAGTTTTTCCGTACAATATTTTTTTTAACCATACATCCAGTTACACATTTTCCCTGTTTTTTTTATCATTTTGCTACTTGCACTGAGGGCAGAGATAGTGAAAATCAAAACAAAATGAAAGTCAGAGGCCTGACTATTCTTATGCAGATTCATATTAGAAGTTAATTAGAAATAAGATTTTCCAACACCTAATAAAATGTTACTACAAAGCTGAGACTGGAAGGCATAGCTAAGTGGACTACAAGGGCTGGAGTCTACCTATAACCCATAATACAGAAACTTACCCTTTAAGGATAATGTTAATATACAGTTCTTATTTTTGTTTGCATGTTTTCAAGATAATTTAAGTATTTCAGATGCTTATGATAATCAAAAATCTTCCATCAGTCAAGGAAAGCCTTGAATGAGCTGCCTTGAGGAAACTCTTCCAAGTGAGACTTTTGTTCACCTATTCACCAAATAAGAATGTCCCATTCTTATAATAATAATCCTTTCAATAAAACAAGCTGCCATTCTTTAAAATTGAGACTGTCATTGTCTATTGATAAAAAAGTTAAAAAGATAATTCAAGTGCAAAGAAAACATACATGTTCTTCCTTTTATGGCTACAGGAGGTTCTTCTTCATTCTGGCAATAGATGTTTATATTGAATTTGGCTTGTGCAGATTGGGTAGAATATCAACATTTGCATATCACATATATTCCAAACTTGAGATTATAAAAGTATCAAAATGTGAGCTTGACATGTTTCCCTATGCCTACTAAGAAGCCGAAGAGACAAATTCAAGGCAATACACAAACCATATATTTTGTACTCCTTTATTAACTTTAGAGAAGAGGGCATTTCTGTATATAATTAGTAAGATATAGGATTTGAGGTATCCACCATTATGAGAAGGCAGCAAGGAATAGAAAAGAAATTATATTGTAACCTCTGTGCACTCTGAAATCAGTGATTTAATATGTAAATGTGACTGACTAATTTCTTCTGCAAACCATTGAATCCCTTGGGGGCAGGTAATTTGGCCTTTCTCAACTTTTAAAATTGAATTATTGAAGATTTGAATTACTGTATAAGAATTTAGTTCAACTTGGTTCTGCTGTATGTTACAAAGTCCTCAATTATTCATTCCTGTCAGCTATGTTTGTAAGAGATTCAAGCTCAGTTTCTACCTGTCTACCTAAAGCAATAAGACAAAGTAACAAAACAAAGAAAGTTCCAAAGGAAAAACTGGCTTATATGGATGGCATTTATATTTTTATTGAATTTATTTGGACATAATATTATTCATTAGTAATAATTTTGCAATGATCAATAAGTCACTTTTTAAAAATATATATTCCAAACTCTGATTATTCAATTGTAGGTCAACTAGTGATGCATAAATTACTTTGTTTTCTTATTGTTTCCTCTATTATTATTCTTTCCTCTTTTCCTACATTTCAGTTTAACTAGGAGAATTTATTAGTACTGTAATTAGTTCTGAAGTGAAACTCAATAACAGTTTGCTAGTGTTTTTAAATCTGCTTTCTCTACCTAATTACAAGTTGTTAATATGCACACATGCATTGATAAACATTGTCTCTTTATTGTAATGACTTGTTATTATATCATAATTGTATATAAGCTGATTTATGTTAGTTGCATACACTCATATCTAAACAAGGCTGAAACACCACAGAAAGATAATGAAATACAATAGACATGCTACACACAAAACCTAGTCATGTATGTACTTCTCTGTATCTAAATCTTGAATGTAATATTGTATATTATATCATAATTTTGTGTGATTTATGTGTGATGCACAAATATATCTCTGAACATGGATGAAACACCACAAAAGAGAGTGAAATAGACATGATCTATCCCAAGATCTATTTGTGTATCTAAAGCTAAGTCTATGTCCATGTCTACATTAACATCTGTCTGTATCTAATTTCATCTAGATCTGGATATTAATATTATCATTTTTGTAATAGTAACCATGTTAGTCTGTGTTTCAAGTATATCAGAGAATAAACAAAACAAAACAAAAACATTGTAGCACTTTGAAGACTAACAGTTAACACTTTGAAGACTACAACATTGTTTTTTTTTAAATTCCCTAATTTTATCATTGCATTGATTACTTAGAAGGAAACATAACACAGATGAACAGAAAAAAGTAAAAGATGTGACAAGGTGTGCATCAGTAGTGTTGTATGCAACTTTTAGAAACAGAAAAGAGAGGGCACTGGAGATGACCTAAGGCAATAATTTCATTCTGGAATATGGAGCATGTACTTCAGAACAGCTGAAAACAAATTGTATAAGGAATTTTTTAAAAATAAAATTAAGGCAGATTACAAGCCACTTCACAAAAACAAAAAATCCTTGGAGTACAATATTGAAGCCACAGAGTGCACACTGTATGAACATTGGAACCAAATAAAAAATATAGAAGATGACAATTACATTGCTAATAAACTTGATGAACTTTTGAAGTGTTGATTAGATAAGCATCTTGACAATATTTTGAGTGATTAGCTAATGCAAAATGTTTGATCAGTTACTCCAGAAACCCTGTTATACCTAATTCTAATTGCATGACAAATGACACCTGATACAGCTGAAGTTAAGACAAATGCAAGCGCGGTGCCAAAATGGCCGCCGTGCTCTTTGTGCCCCCCCCACCCAGACCCAGACATCCAGGTGAGTTAGGGGGGCGTGGCCACTCTCTTTAAAAGGGGTGGACACGAGGCAGCTTGGCTGCCATTTTGGAAGCAACGGAGTGGAGAAGTTTGCTCCACCGCTTTCTCCAAGGCTTTGCTCTCTTGGAAAAGGAATTTTGCTCCTTTACTTCTTCTTATTTGCTTGGGAGGCATGGCTCCCAAGCGAAAGGCGATGGCTGCCAAACTGCGGCCGAGGGGAAGGGCTCTGCCCCCCCCACATCTAGGGGGCCACCCCCGGGCCGGAGGGCTCGGGCGGTGCCCCCGCAACCGGGTGGTAGGGCTGGTGTCGCCACTACCACCAATGCAGGCGGACAGGCTTCTGCCTACCCGCCCGATGTTGGGGTTCAAGCAAGGGCGGCACAGGCCGGCCCCTCCAGGTCCCTACCCCTGTAGGGTCTTTGCCCGGTTCTGGGCAGGGCGGCCCACTTGGGCCTGGTGCGGGTTTCCGCCCCACCATTCTCCCGGACCCACATGGGCTGGATTATTGGTCATGGCCCTATTTGGGTCCGGGATTCTCATTCGGGTTTGTCCCACCGCAATTGCCCGGTGTGCCATCTGGCCCACCCGGCCCACCTTATCCGGGTGGGTCTGAGGCTGTTGATGCCCTCCTTGCACGCATTTTGGTGCTGGAGGCATCAATGGGCATTGCCCCGCCACCTTCCGAAGGTGGGTTTGCTCATCCTGCAATTCCGGCCCATACGTCGACCACCGCTGTCCAGCGGGCTGCCACCAGGGTCGAGCTGCTTGAGGCCATCAGGCCAGCCCAAGCTGGCACCTCGCAGCTTCCCGCCAGATCATCGCAACGGGGCTTGCTGCAGGGGACCAGTCCTGCATGGCAGGGGTGCAGCGGCACACAGAGCTTGATCTCCATCGCGAGCTCCGACGCCCGCCATGGGCCGGAACCCCCAGTGGGGGCGGCCCATGGGGGTGCACCGGGTGAGTATCCTGGTCAATTGAGTACACCAGTGACACTACCTAGCAACACTGGGGGGGGGGGGTACAGTGGCCATGGCCACGACAGGTTACTAGGGGTGGACAGTTGTATCCGCACTGTCCCGTTAACTCTTGGTTCCCCAATTACCCTCCGGTTATGACAGGGGTGACCGCCCCTATGGGTATGCCTAATGTTTCAGGGAATGTGCCAACTGCGGCCCTGCCGACGGCCGGTTATTCCTTGCCCCTGGGTGACCATCTCTCCCAGGCCATGAGTGAGAAGATTTGGAGGGGGGAATATATGAACATTTTCTCCCTCCTAAACCGTGAGCCCACCAAGGAAGAGAGGGAAGGGCAGGATGATAGGGACAAGGAGTTGTCCCATCGTCGTAAGCCACCATGCACCTGGGCCAATTGGTTACCGGCCTATCTCATTTATATGGCAGTATACCTGAGGGCCCGCCCTGACTTGGCCATTCCGATGGTACAATACCTGGATAATATTTACCGGGTGGTGGTGGATTTCCCTGGCCCGTCATGGTTGGCCTATGACGAGGAGTTTAGGATGAGAGTGGCCCTCCATCCTGAGATGAGGTGGGATGAGCCCTGCCAGCAATTGTGGCTCTTCTACATGACCCCCACACGGCCAGCACCTGGTGACCGGTACCATTGCGGCCATGCTGTGCAGCGGGCGGCTGCTACACAGGTTCCCCGCCCGACAGCGGGGCAGGGGGTCCCAGGCCGCCTGCTGTGTTAGAGCTTCTCCGCCAGCGGAGTGTGCAACAAGCGTCAGTGTCAGTTCCGGCACGAGTGCCCCTCTTGTTCTGACCCTCACGCAGCCTTCGTGTGCCCGCGGGCTGGTGGGTCATGAGGCAGAGGAAGGGGTGGGCAGGGGGCGGTGAGAGCTCCCTCTGACGGTGCTACCCATCAGAAAGGCCCCCTCCCCAATTAATGTCCAGGTGCTGGAACATTGGCTTGCCGCTTATTCTAGACGGGATGATGCGAAGTACCTACTTGAGGGTTTTCAATTTGGCTTCCGCATACCATTTCAGGGGGTACGCGGGCCTCAGGATGCCCCGAACTTACTTTCTCTCAGGGGTAATGAGGATATTGCTGCCCAATCTATATCTAAGGAGGTCTCCACATTGAGGGTGGCTGGGCCATTTGCTGACCCACCATTCCTGAACTTGAAGGTGTCACCTTTGGGTTTAGTCCCTAAGAAGTCCCCGGGTGAATTTCGGTTAATTCACCACCTTTCTTACCCTCCGGGCTCTTCAGTCAATGATGCAATGCCTGATGACCTTTGCTTGGTCAGGTATACGTCCTTTGACCAGGCCTTGCAGATGGTACGCTCGTGTGTCCCAGGGGCGCTACTGGCAAAGTGTGATATCAAATCAGCATTCCGATTGTTGCCAGTGCACCCGGATGACTTTGAGCTGTTAGGTTTCCGTTTTCGGGGCAGTTTTTATGTAGATAAGGCCATGCCTTTTGGCTGTTCTATCTCATGTTCGGCTTTCGAACGATTTAGCACCTTCCTTCACTGGGCTTTTGTTCGTAGATCAGGGTCCCGGTCTGTAGCCCACTACCTCAATGACTTTTTGTTCGGAGGGGAACAGGGCTCATCTCCTCACCACTTTTCAGGCGCTTATGTGGGAACTGGGTGTTCCCCTAGCACCTGAAAAGACTGAGGGACCAGCCACCACTCTCACCTTTTTAGGTATCGAGATTGACACCGTTGCCCAGACATCCAGGTTGCCCATTGTAAAGGTGACGTAGATCTCTGATGCGATTCTGGCAATGCTTGCCAGGCGTAAGGTGTCTCTTTGAGAGTTGCAGGTGCTTCACGGCCACCTCAACTTTGCCTGTAGGGTAGTAACACCGGGCAGGGCCTTTGCCAGGTGTCTGTGTGATGCCATGGCAGGCCTTTTAAAACGCCACCACAGGGTTCGGCTGAACAGAGGTTTACGGGCGGATCTTACGGTCTGGCTCACATTCCTACAGGATTTTAATGGCATCTCCTTCTGGAGATCGGAGCTTATGCTCAGCCCGCATTTCCAAGTACAGTTGGATGCCTCCAGCTCCCTGGGTTATGCGATGTACTTTGAAGGAAGGTGGTCCTATGGTTAATGGCCTCAGACATGGCAAGGCACAGATTGTTTATGCGATCTTACTTTCCTGGAGTTTTTTCCCATCTTGGGGGCCCTGATGCTCTGGGGGGATAGGTGGGCTAATTCAGTAGTTCACTTTTGGTGTGACAATGCTGCAGTGGTGCACGTTGTGAACGCCCAGACATCCAAATCCCCCAGAGTTATGGCCTTAGTTCGCCAATTTGTCTTGTGATCCTTACGCCTTAATGTGCTTTTCAGGGCCAGACATGTGCCAGGCATTGATAATGATATTGCTGACGCTTTATCCCGCCTGCAGATCCCCCGGTTCCGTGCCTTGGCGCCAGAAGCAGAGGAACTGCCCTCTCCACTCCCGGCTGAGATCTGGACATTTGGCGAGAAGAGGTGAACCGGGTGATCGGCATGTCTTTGGCACCTCGCACGCGTAAGGCGTATCTACATGCACTTCTACAGTTTAGGAACTTTTTGTGAGCAAAGGCAGTTGCCTGAAGTGTGGCCGATCCCGGTCGACCAGATTCTGCAGTTCATGGTTTACCTTCATGATCTAGGGTTAGCCCCTCGCACCATCGCCACTAGGCTTTCAGCTTTGGCATTTATGGCTAAGGCGAGGGGTTTCATTGACTGCATGAATGACTTCTGCATACGCCATGTATTAGAAGGGTGGACACGTGAACGCGGCCGCTGCCCAGACACACGTCACCCTGTTTCACCAGAGGTTCTGACGCACCTTGCACAAGGTTGGCATAGCTTGTGTTACGATAGGTATGAGAAGGCTCTCTTTCATGCTGCTACCACCATAGCCTTTTTTGGAGCGCTCCGTATCAGTGAGCTAGTCCCATTGTCAAAGAGGGACATGTCTCGTAGGGCACTGGAACTCGATGATGTCTTTATTACCCAGGAGTGGGCCCAGTTGAGGATTTGTTCCTCAAAGGCCAATCAGAATGGAGTAGGCAGTGGTGTCAGACTGCTACGGTGTACGATTGCTGACATCTGTCCGGTTGGTGCCCTACATGAGTTTTTGGCAGTGCGTGGCACGCACCCTGGCCCATTTTTCTGACACCAGGATGGGTCTCCCCTTACCAAATTCCAGTTTTGGAAGCTGACCGGTATGGCACTTCACAGGGTCGGCCTCCCTGTGGCTCATTACGTCACCCATTCATTTAGGATAGGCGCCGCCTCTACTGCGGCTGCGTTTGGGTACTCTGATGCTGATATACGGCGCATGGGCAGGTGGGGGTCCGCACGCTTTTCTTTATATGTACGCCCCCTTACTGCATGAGTGCCAGTTATGTCATTAATTTCCCTTTTCCTTCTTTTACAGACCCTGTGTGTTCATGCACACTGGTGGCAGTATGGCTGGTGGGCCACAGCTTTGTGCACTGGGCAGCGCAGTATGCTGCGGTGACAGACTGGGGACCCCATCTTGGGCTACGTGCAGCTGCACGTATGCGATGGTATGGTAAACGCGGCATGAGATGGCGGGAACTGTTGCCATTCCTGATGTCCATCAGGGATGCTGGACCGCCTGATGTCCTGATTCTGCATCTCGGCGGCAATGATCTCGCACAGATCACTGGCCTCTCTGTAAAAATGTCGGTGTGTAGTGACCTGGCCTTTTTACATCGCTTATGGCCTTACACGCGGCTGCTATGGTCTGACATCGTGCCGAGACACTGTTACATGGGAGGCATTGACCTCCGTGGTTTGGACCGTGCTCGACGGTCTGTGAACAGGGCTGTCGCCCAGTTCCCTTTTGACAATGGCTTTGGAACAGCCATTCAACATCCTAGGATAGGCTTGCAGGATTCTGGTCTATATGCAGGAGATGGGGTCCATCTGTCAGCCAGAGGTATGAACCTCTTTCTTGAGGATGTGCAAGCATGCCTGGTGACCGAGCTGATGGTCTGGGGGGGCAGGGTGGTGAGTCATCATGGATGCCTCCCCGTGTGGCGGGTAGCACTGGTAAGGTAAAGATTTATGACCCATAGGTATCCGGCAGGTTTGCAATTGACTGGCCAACACGTAGATAGGTACAGGGGAATAGGATTGGCCGGTCAAGGGCGAACTATGAAAGGGGTGATGTCAGGAGCTTCACAGCCTGCATCACCTTGATATTTGAATGGATACACGTCATAGGGTGGGGTCAGTAGATAGTATATTGGCTCAGGTCAACAATTTGTGTCAAAAAACAAATTGATATAAATAGTTACATGTAGCCAATTTCCATTGGCATTTTGGGAGGAACCTTACCAGTGTTACTGTGGCCTGCTTGCCTTAAAGAATTACAATTGGATGATACACCAATTGAAAGTGATAATTCGGACTAGGGCATTATTCAATAAAAGTGGCCCAATGCCTTTAATCCAATACCGGTGTCTGAGTCTTTCTTTGGGGGGGGGGGGGTGCGCCTGCAAAGATACTGGCAAACAATTGTTTCCCAGAAGACTAGTGGGGCTGAATCTCCCAGCACCTAATAAACAAGGAACTCCTGGGGACCAAGTGATCAAAAGGGTGGATAAACACAGCTACTGTTGCAAAAACTGAAACCTGTTAAGAGGTGAATTATTTCTGGCATAATTTCAGTTTGGTGGAGTTCATCCATATGTTTGCTTTGTTAAAAGTTAAAATGGTTGAGGGCAACAAGAAGAAAAGGGAATTTTATCAAGCATCTTATACCTCCCTGTCTCCCCATTTTTCCAAGTCTTGAAGGCAATAACCTCTCCAGTATTCTGGAAGCTAGACATCCCCGCTGCTATTTCAATGCTTAGCAGGATTACCTGGGCATCTTATTTTCAACTCCAATGCACCAGTTATGCAGCTTGGAGGCTTATACAGGCTTATGTGAAGTTGCAGCTTGATGGAAGAAAATAGCCTATATTTTTTATTGATAAGAATTGACATTAATTACAAAAATTTATAAGCTATAAAGATTCTTTCTTAGCTTGGTATCAGGGTCATATGTGCTTATTCTCTGATGAATCATTAAGCATAAGAGGGAACCTGTTTTGCCTGATAATATGTGTTAATTATTTTAATAAAAGGTTGAAGTGATCTATATGAGGAAGCTTAAGTGTGCCAGTTGAACTTCTTTTTCAAAGATTTTGTTGCTTCCTTTCTACAAAACTGATTAAAAAGTTGATGCTTATGACCTGAATGGTACAAAAGGTTCAGCAGTTTAATCAAATGCCTGTCTTAATCTATGCAATGATGTGATTCCAGATAAAGAACAAAATGTTTCTCAAGCTGCTACAAATGTTTTCAGGTAATATAAGAAGTGAAAAGTAGAGGACAAGCAATTAAGGAAACCTAACTAAAACTGAGGAAACAAAAAGCAGTAGTTTTCTCTAAAATATAGTGTGTCAGGATATAAAAATAATAGAGCTAGAAATAATTTTAGATAAAAAATGATTTTTGAATAATCTGTTCTGGAGAAAATCAGATCCCCCCCAATATCAGGTTATGAATTAAACCCTTTTCTGCGCAGCTTTGTGGTCCCTGATGAGGTATCTTTGGGCTTTGTGGTATGTTGTAACCCTTCTTGTAATGGAGGAAAGGCCCAGCTTTGGACCCCTCCTCAAATTTCCAGTGGAATCTCACCCAGTTTGAACCCTTCTAACATATCTGTGTGGCATGTCCTTGGAAGAACTGTTCCGAGGAGTTAAGAACAGGAAGTCTATCACCATGATGATAGGCAATTTCTGGAATGGATACAGCACCTGAAGAAGAAGATGGTAGCTTAGTGGTTAAGTAGACTTGAAAGTCAGCAGATCAGAAGTTTGAGCAGATCAGCATTGCGTGATATAGTAAGCTCCCATCATCTGTCCCAGCTCCTGCTAACCTAGCAGTGAGCTCCACCCACTAGAGTTGGACATGACTGGATTTTGAGCAAGGGAGACCCTTATGAATGAGAGAGGAAACCACCTAGTTCATTTCTGCAGAGAAGAAGATCTAGTGATCACCAACACATTTTTAAGAGGCCACCTAGATGACTTTACACTTGGAAGTCCCCTGCCAATAGCCCAAATAATATTGTCAGAACTCAAATAGACTTTGTTCTTATGAACAGATGGTTTTGTAACAGCATCTTGTCAGCAAAGACCTATCCTGGAGCAGATCTTTCATCAGACCATAACTTGCTAATATGTCACCTCCACCTAAAATTGCATAAAATTGTAACTAAAACAATGAAAACTGGTTTTGATGTCAATGTGTTTAAGGACAAAGAATGTAGAACAGTGGCAAAAGAGACATTGAGTTAGACAAAATGAGAAAATATCAAGGGGAAAGATGTGTAGAAGAGAAATGGGGGATAATAAAAGAAATAACCAGACAGAAACACCTTTGTAGACAAAAGTCAAACCATAAGAATAAGGAATGGATGACAGATGACATGCTCAATTTAATGGAAATAATAAGGATATATAAGAATCAGTACAAGAAAAAATATAATGATTTACAGAGGATGATTAGGCGTAAAATAAGAGCGGCAAAGGAAGCTTACTTATATGGCTGACAATAGAAGAATACCAAATTAAGCATGATTTTTTTTAACGTACATAAAAAGATCATGGAAGTTACTGGCAGAAGACAACAGAAGACACATGCATTGTTGAAGGACAAAGACGAGAATCTTGTGGTGGAAATAAGGTATAAGAGCAATGTATGGAAAGAATACATGGGAGAGCTGTTTAGTGATTAAAGAGTTGAACAGTCTGTCATAAATGGCAATACTGGGCCACCAATACTGGACAGTGAGGTTGTAAGAGCTTTGCAAAGATCTGAAGATGGAAAAGCAAGATGACATCCCAGTAGAAATTTTGAAACTTCTGTACAAAGTTACCATCAAATAATTGATGGACGTTTTTAAGACCATTTATGACAAAGGGATCCTTTGGAGATATTAGTTGCTATCAACCTTTGTTACATTGCCAAAGAATCCAAACACAAAGTCCAGTGAAGAGTACAGGATGATTAGCCTCTTGAGTAATGCTCTTAAGGTCTTCTTGAAAATCATCCATAGGAGAATTTATAAGAAGTGTGAAGAAAGCACAGATGAAACACAGTTTGGCTTCTGGAACTCTATGGGTACCAGAGAGGCACTGTTTATGATGCAGGTCTTTATACAAAGATGGAGAGACATGAGATGTGACACAAATGCATGTTTTATAGATTATGTAAAATCTTTTGACAGATGCCAGCCTGAGAAGATGATCACAACACTGAAGCAAATAGATGTAGATGATAAAGATATCAGAATCATCACCAGCCTTTATTGGAATCAGGCAGCTGACGGAGCAGGTTCAAATTCACAGAGGTGTTTAACTCTGTGTGTTGTCCCCAACACTGTTTAATATATATTCGGGGAGTATTTTTTTCCCAGAAGCATTATCTGATTTAAACATTGGTATTAAAATTAATGGGGAATACCAGAATAACATCCCAAAAGGCTGATGACACAGTGTTGTTGGCAACAAACATTGCAGATCTTCAGTTGATGGTGGATAGAGTTAGAGCTTCAAGTGCAGAGTATGGTTTGGATCTCAACACCAAGAAGACAAAATATCTGGTTATAAGCTGAACACCAACTCAAGGCAAGCCAAAGGCAGGAGGAACACAAGAAATCGAAAGAGTGGATAAAATTGTCAATTTGGGGAGTATGTTAAATGAAAATTCGCATCCCAAGGTAGAGATTAAGATACGAATAGAAAAAGCAAGATCAGGACTCAACTTGCAGATTTCGGCTGCATACAATATAACCTCTACTTATGAAAAAGTCTGTTTCGTAGGCTTTTATTAAATTGTTTTATATGTAACTTGAAGCAAACCCATAGGAAAAAATATTTTTACGTAACTCAAAGCAAACCCATAGGAAAAATGAAATTTTTATGTAACTCGAAGCAAACCCATAGAAAAAAGAATCTTTATGTAACTTGAAGCAAACACATAGGAAATTGTGTAAATTGGGACATGGTTTTAGCACAAAATCATTATGTAAGTCAAATTTTATGTAACTCAAGGCATATGTAAGTCAGGGTTTTACTGTACTATAATTTAACCACTGTGCCCAATGGGCTTCCCTCTTTTCCTCTTTTCTGCCGTTTCCCCCCTTTTTATTTATTAATGCTGTGGTGCAAATAAATATCACTGCTGCTTGCATCGCCCTCCCCCTCCCACTCATACAAATGTTTGCAGGTCAAGATGTCGGAGGGTTAACACACACTTCCTTAGCTCGCGCCATTAAAGAGATTTTAGAATGAGAATTTAAAGTAAAAAACTCTTGAAAAGACCAAATAGAAAGGCTGGAATGCATTTTGGAAATTGAGAAGCATCGGATGAGTTCTTTGTTGGAGGAAATTGTGCTGGGACCGTTCTGATCAGGAGGTCGAAGCCCGCGGAAGTGGCTGGTAAGGCAGACGGCGCAAGCCACAGCCGGGCGAGCCACGGGAGGGCGGAACACATGAGAAGGCAAACGGGAGAGTAAAAAAAAATAAAGAGGACTCTAAACGGGGTGCAGCTCTTCACTGGTGGTACGGGAGACATGTGGCAGGAGAATCGGACCTGTGAGGTTGTTGCCTTTCAGACTCGTGAGAAGGGAAGGCAAGTGTGGAAGGAGGGTGGAAGTTGGGAGAACGGAAGAGCAGCGGCAATGGCGGTGGAGAAGATCGAAACTTTAAAAAGTTGCTGGAAAATCCTGAGAGAGGTGACTGAGGAGGTTGATAATTGGAGTAAAAGACGGTAAAAGAAAGGGGCAATTACGGAAGAGAGAAGGAGGTTGAAAACTTAAAGTATAGAGTTTGGAGCATTTTCAGAAGGTTTGTGAATGCTCAGGCCTCGAAAGAGGGGGAAGAGATAGACTCAGAGGGCAGTGGAAAGCTGCAACATTATAGTGATTCTTTGCAATTACTATGGACTTTTCCAGGATATAAGAGTCTGTTCTTTTTTTCCCTCCCCTCTCTTGGATACAAGTTAATTTTCCTGCTGTTCCTTCTTCTTTTTGAATTGGAAGTGTTATTTTTGTTGTTATCTTTTTTACACTGCTACTGCAGATGGGATTATAAAGGAAAGCGGTTCCAGATTGCAGCTTGGCTTTGCCTCTGATCGTCACAGTTTTGTTTTTTGGCTTTGGATTTATTGGATCAATTTCTCCTAAACTTTGGGAATATCAGGGTATGAAGATCTTACCGGGATTTGTTGAATATTAATTGGCAATTGGAATTTATAAAAGAAGAAAGCCTTAATTACCGTTTGGATTACAACTGAAGGGGTCTCTCTTTTTGGATAGTGCTTGGCTTGTTTTCAGCAATATTTCAACCATATTTGAGTATTGAAGGAAGCTGGAGTTTGGAGATAAAAAGATTGAGTTACTGAGAGCTTTTTTTGAAGATTTGATGGCAAGCATGGAGAAGAAAAAGGAGGAGGAGGAGGTGGTCAAGCCTAAAAGATTGGAACAAATAAAAGAAGAAAAGAAGGAAGAGAGGAAAGAGAAGGCCACAGTGGAGACATCAACAGTTGGAGGGACAGACCCGGACTCAGTGGATCCAGTGCAAATATTGGTGGAACTGGGGAAATTGATGAAAAAGATTGATAAGATGGAGGAGACAAACGCAAAGGGGTTTTGTGAAATCAGAGAAGTGAGGGGGAAAGATAAGGAAGAAATAATGGGATGTCATAAAAAGTTAGCTTCTCAATTAACTGATTTTACCATAAAGGTAGAAGCTAATTATCAGAGAATGGATAAAGCCTTGAATGTGGTTCAAAAGGATGTGAAAGTGGTACAGGAGGATATGAGAGGGTTACAGGAGGATGAAAGAGAAGTTAAAATAAAGGTGCAATCACAGGCGAAGAGATTGGTTCTAGTTGAAGAGGTTATGAGAAAACAGAACGTTGTCGTTCATAATTTGTTGGAAAAAACACCAGATAAGCTGAAAGAAAAAATAGTTGATTGGCTGAATAATTTGAATATGGGGATAAATTTTGTAAGTGAAGATATTGTCAGCTGTTTCAGACTGGGTGCAAGAAAAGGGGGAAAAGCACATAGAAATGTTCTAGTTAAATTTGCAAATTGGGCTGATAAATTAAAGGTGATGAGTTTTTAAAAACAAGCTGGACCTGGTGTTTTGAAAATTGAGGGATGCAATATAGAGGTTTATAATGACATATCTGTAGAATAACGGGTATGGAGGTTCAAGATGAAACCTGTGGCAAAATTGCTCAGGGAACAATCGATTGATCATCACTTGAAATTCCCCAAACAGCTCAGATTTTTCTATGATAAAAAAATGCACATGTTGGATGAAGAAATTGATTGTTTGGAATATTTGTGTCAAATGGGTTTGGTTAAGGCATCATCTCGTGAATGGAGGGGTTTAAGAAAAGCACTGGTGGAATCAGGGGGAATGAGAAGAGAACATGCAGGTGAGTCAGAGAGAGGGGCAACAGGAGGAAATGAGACAGAATTGGAAGTGAAGGTGGTGGCGGAAGAGGGTTGAACCGGAATGAATTTAAAAGGAGAGAGACGATGTATATAGAGGAGGGAAAAAGATGCTGAAATAATATTTTTTTTCTTTTATTTATTATTATTTTTTATTATTATTTTTTACATTAGTGGATCGATGCTAGAGCTTTAGGGACTTTGTTTTTTTTTTAACACGTTCCCCCCCTCCCCTCTTTGGGTGACAAGGGCCGCTTTCTGGAAGGAAGAGTGGGGAGGGTAGCCTAAATTTTGTACATGTTAATTGTTAATTGTAATGTAATTTTGTATTTAAATGTTAGTCAGTATAGGGTGAAGGAGATGGCACAAGTAGGAGTCCGGGGAGGTCAGAAGGGAAGAATGCTAATTAAATAATGAGGGAGTTTAAAATATTGATGTGGAATGTGAAAGGTACTGGTACTGGAGGATAGAATCTGCTTTGCGTAAGGATAAAGCTGATATAGTCTTTCTTCAAGAGACTCATTAAAAAATCAGGGGATACTAATAAGCTATTTTTGGGATGGATGGAGTTATATGAAAAGTCATATGGTACTTCAAAAACAAAGGGGGTGGTGGTCCTGATTTCAAAGAGACTTGGCTTTGAGATGTTAAAAAGTATTTCCAATCCAGAAGGTAGATACTTGATCATTATAGGGAAAGTAGACGATGAAGAAATAACCTTAGTTAATATATATGCTCCAAATGATCATCAACAAGAATTTTTTAAACAAAGTGTTGGAAATATTAGAAAAAGAGAGAACATTGAAAATGATTGTAGCAGGTGACTTTAATTTAATAAGGGCAAAGGAGGATAGTTCCAATGTATTAAGGTCTAGAAAGCGGGATAATATGAAGATTTTGGATAAATGGATGAAGGCCCTATGTTTGAAGGATGCTTGGCGGGAGAGAGAGCATATACCTATTTTTCAAAGGTCCACAACACTTATTCCAGAATAGATTATATTTTCGTAACAGAAAATATGGTTAGAAATTTAGAAGATGCAGAGATCGGAAGTTTTAAAGAATCAGACCATTCGAAATTTTGTTGAGAAGTAAAAATTGAAGGTGCAAAGGGATATAGGAGAAATTGGAGATTTGACGATAAATTGTTTCATGATCAGAAAGGTAAAAAACAGATAATGGAAAATGGAGTGAGTGTTGGGATTGGAATGATACGGGTGAGGTTAATTACAACGTAGTGTGGGATGCCATGAAGTTGGTGTTTAGAGGGGAATGTATTAAGTTGGCTAGTGTTAAAAACAAACAATTTAGGGATAAACAAAATGAGCTTGAGAATGAGATCAAATGCTTGCAGGAAGAGCATGTAAAGACAAAAAGTAAAGAGGTTTTTGAGAAAATGCAAAGGTTAAAAAAGGAATTGACAGGGAAAGATATACAAAAAGTTAAAAAAGATTTAGTGTATTTACAGAGGGATTATTTTGAGTTTAGTAATAAAAATTCAAAGTTCCTGGCAAGAGCAGCTAAAGAAAAAAGAATTAAAAGAGAGATTGGAATACTGGTGGATGAAACAGGTAGGAGGTGTAATAAAATTAAGGAAAAGATTAAGATAGTGGAAATTTTTTATCAGAAGTTATATTCTAAAAGAGAAGTGAATATAGAGAAATTGAGAGAACAACAGGAAAAGCGTGTACAAAAAAAGATAAATTTAGAGCACAAAAATAGAATGGAAGAGAAAATAAAGGAAAAGGAGGTGATGATGGGTTAACAGTGGAATTTTATAAGGAATTTAAAGATTGTGTCGTTCCAAGATTGGTGAAGTTGTTTAATTATATAATGGATGGAGGGATGACTATAATTGTTTTGTTGCCGAAACCTGGAAAGGATTTAGAAAAAACAGAATCCTACAGGCCTATCTCTTTGATAAATCAGGATGCCAAGATATTTACAGCAATAGTCGCAAACAGATTGAATGGAATTATGGTTAAATATATAAATGAGGACCAAGCTGGATTCTTGAAAGGAAGACATATGACAGATTTGACAAGGAGGGTCTTGGATTTATTAGATATTGCAGGTAATACAAAAGAAAAAGTTGGTTTATTATCATTGGATATTTTCAAGGCTTTTGATTCATTGCAGTGGGTGACAATTAAGGAAATTATTAGATTTTATGGGTTTGGAGATAAATTTTGTAGTATGATTGGACAATTGTATCAATTTGGATTAGCCAAGTTTAAGATAAATGATGAGTTTACGGATGAAATAAGGTTGGAAGCTGGCACTAGGCAGGGTTGTCCACTGTCTCCAATATTATTCATAATGGCGATGGAATTATTAGCTGAAGCTATAAGAGGAGATAGTGGAATAGAAGGGGTCTCAGAAAATAAAATAAGTCTTTATGCGGATGATACATTAGTAATTATGAAACATCCAAGAAAAGTGCTAGAAAAAATTCAAGGTCATTTAAAAGAATTTGAAGAGGTGACTGGACTGAGAATAAATTGGGATAAATCTGAGATGATATTTTGCAATGTTGATAAAGAGGAACAAAAGAAAATTAGAGACAAATTTAAAATGCAAGTCAAAATAATTTGAGATACTTAGGAGTTGAAATATGTCATAAATTTAAGGATCTCAAATGATTGAATTATGAAAAACAAAAAAAAAGGAAATTAAAGATAAAATTGAACAATTTAAAAAGATTAAATTATCCTGGTTTGGCAGGATAGCGTTGTGTAAAATGATGTTGCTGCCAAAAATCAATTTCCTGTTTGATGCTTTACCAATTTATCTAAATGATAAAGAAATTAAGGACTTTCAAAATATATTAAATAATTATTGTAATGGTGGAAGGAGACCCAGAATAGCAAAGATTTTTTTGGTATTTACCGCAGAAAGAGGGAGGATTGGGAATACCTAATCTGAGAAATTATTATAGAGCTTTCCAAATTAAATTATGAAGATATTAGCAAGAGAAAGAGTAATATGGGAAGAATTGGAAATGAAGGAGTTAGATCGAACGGGTAAAGGTATATTTTTGGATATTAATGATGGAAGGATTAAAGTTAAAAAGAAGATGATGAAGACATTGTTGGGGGTATGGAGAAGGGTCAAAAAGAAATTAAGTCCAGACTTGTCAACTATTGTGGAATTGGAAGACCTTGGAAGTTTTCCGATTAAAATTGATGAAAGGAGAAGGGAGGTATTAGAAAAGAATGGTTTCTCTGCTGAAGGACTGGGTAAGAGTGTGTAAAGATAGTAGGAAAAAAAGTGGAAATATGAGCACAGTTGAACTTAAATTGGCTACAGAGAGCGTCGATAGATAAATGGAATGGTCAATTTTTGGGACAAATAAGTTTAGAAAGGGGTAAAACCGAATTTGAGGAATTGATATTGAAAATGAGAAAGGGAATTGTGGGAATAAAGGGAATAGTGAGTAGAGTATATAGAATATTAAATAAAGAAGGAAACCCGCAAGAAACATTGAAATCATGTTGGGAGCAATATTTGAACATAGCAATATCAGAAAGAAATTGGAAAAATAAGTGGAGAAAACGATTTATGAGAACAATGTCAGTTAGAATAAAGGAACATAATTTTAAGATCTTGTGGAAATGGTATTTGACTCCAGAGAGATTGTTTCAAATGGATAATACAAAAAGTAAAAAGTGTTGGAGATGTAAAAATTCTTTGGGAACTTATGAACACATGTGGTGGGAATGTACTATGGTAAAAGAATTTTGGGGGGAAATTGAAAAAGAGGTAGGGGAGATATTAGGGATCGAATATGAACTAGATGCAGGTACGGTATTACTAACGGATGTTGAAAAATTAGAACTGAATGAGGATAAAAAAGAATTACTATCCCTAATGGTGGTAATGGGTAGAATGAAAGCGCAGCGCCAAAATGGCCGCCGCGCTCTTTGCGCCCCCCCACTTGGACTCAGACATCCGGGTGAGTTAGGGGGCATGGCCACCCCTCTATAAAAGGGGTGGCCACGAGGCAGACGAGCTGCCATTTTAGAAATAGCGACAGAGAGGAGAAGTTTTCTCCGTCGCAGTTTATCGTAGTCTTCGGCTGTTTAGTCCTTGATACCTTCCCGGCTGGGAAGGGAGGATTAGCGTGCACAGAACCTTTTGCTTGCTGGCTGCTGCACGCTTTCGGCACTCGGTTTTGATCCCTGGCAAGGGATCCTGCTCTTTCTTTTCGACGATGCCTCCCAAACGGAAGGCCCCGGCGATGAAGCTGTGGCCAAAGGGGAGGACTTTTTTTGAGCCCTGCGCAGGACGGGGGGCAGCTATCAGGTCGGAGGACCAGGGCTGCACCCCCGTGGCAGGGCACTAACCGAGCTCCGATGCCCGCCGTGGGCCGGAACCCCCAGTGGGGGCGGCTCACGGGGGTGCACCTAGTGAGTATCAGGTTCAAATTAGTGCACCTACATCACAGCCCACTTCCAGTGGTGGGGTTCAGTGGCCCTGGCCTCGTCAAGTTGAGGCGAGTGGGCATCAGTTACCAGTCTATCCCAGTGCCCCTTGGTTTCAAAATGGCACCTCATTGAGGGCGTGGGTTTCCGCCCCCGGGGCAGTGCCGGGCATCGCAGGGGCTGTACAGGTCCTGCTGCATATGCCCCAGATACCTAATGTGCCGGTGACGGCTTTGCCAACGGCTGGTTATTCTTTGCCCCTTGGTGATCATTTGTCCCAGGTCACGAGGGAAAAGATTTGGCGGGGGGAGTATGTGGATATATTCTCCCTATTGAACCGTGAGCCCACTAAGGAGGAGAGAGAGGGACAGGACGACAGAGACAAAGAGCTGTCCCGCCGTCGTAAGCCACCATGCACCTGGGCCAACTGGTTGCCGGCATATCTTATTTATATGGTGGTATACCTTAGGGCCCGGCCTGACCTGGCCATTCCTATGGTCCAATATTTGGACAATATTTACAGGGCGATGGTGGATTTCCCTGGCCCATCGTGGTTGGCTTATGATGAGGAATTTAGAATGAGGGTGCCCCTACACCCGGAGATGAGATGGGATGAGCCCTGTCAAAAATTGTGGCTATTGTACATGACCCCCACGCATCCGGCGCCTGGGGATAGGTACCATTGTGGCCATGCCGTGCAGCGAGCTGCTCCAACACAGGCTCCCCACCAGCCAGCGGGGCAGGGGGTTCCAGCCCGCTTGCTGTGTTGGAGCTTCTCGGCTAACGGTGTGTGCAATAAGCGGCAGTGCCGATATAAACACGAGTGTCCCTCTTGCGCTGGCCCCCACGCCGCCGCTGCGTGCCCGCGGGCCGGTGGGTCACGGGGCAGAGGTAGAGGTGGACAGGGAGCGGGCAGAGCTTCTGCTGATCGAGCTAGCCAGTCAAAAGGCCCCCTCCCCAGTTAATGTGTATATATTGGAGCGATGGCTCTCAACTTATCCAAGGAGGGAGGACGCTGGGTACCTCCTGGAGGGTTTCAAGTGGGGCTTCCGTATCCCATTCAAAGGAGTGCGGGGACCCCAAGATGCCCCCAATTTACTTTCTCTGAAGGGTAAGGAGGAGGTGGCTGCCTTGAGTATTGCCAAAGAGGTAGAGGCCAAGAGGGTGGCGGGCCCCTTTTCAGTACCACCCTTCCCTAACCTGAAGGTCTCCCCTCTGGGGTTAGTACCTAAAAAGGCCCCGGGGGAATTTCGTTTAATCCACCATCTATCGTACCCGGCAGGTTACTCTGTCAATGATACTATTCCTGATGACCTTTGTTCGGTCAGGTATACGTCCTTTGACCAAGCCCTACGGATGGTGCGCTCTTGTGGTCCCAGTGCCCTCCTGGCTAAATGTGACATTAAATTGGCATTCCGATTACTGCCAGTGCACCTGGGGGACTTTGAGCTATTGGGTTTTAGATTCCAAGGGAAGTTTTATGTAGATAAGGCCATGCCTTTTGGCTGCTCTATTTCATGTTCAGCATTCGAACGTTTTAGCACCTTCCTCCAGTGGGCCTTTGTTCGCAGGTCCAGGTCTCGGTCTGTAGCCCATTACCTTGATGACTTTTTGTTCGGGGGTGAATGGGGCTCAGACACGTGCACACGTCTCCTCACTACATTTCAGACGCTAATGCAGGAACTGGGTGTCCCTTTAGCGCCTGAAAAGACCGAGGGCCCATCCACTACGCTCACATTTCTGGGTATTGAAATTGACACGGTCGCACAGGCATCCCGGTTACCCATTGACAAGGTCACCCGGATCTCCGCGATGATTTTGGCCTTGCTGGCCAAGTGTAAAGTGTCACTTCGTGAGCTTCAGGTACTTCATGTCCATCTTAACTTTGCCTGCAGGGTGGTTACGCCTGGCAGAGCATTTGCGCGGTGCCTATGTGACGCCATGTCTGGCCTGTCAAAGCGCCATCATAGGGTCCGACTGACCAGGGGCATGCGGGCTGACCTTTTTGGTTTGGCTTAAATTCGTGCGGGAATTTAATGTGGTCTCCTTTTGGAGATCCGACCTTTTAGTTTCCCCTAGATTCCAAGTACAGTCGGATGCCTCCGGCTCCCTGGGGTATGGGATTTACTTTGAGGGGAAGTGGGCTTACAGCCAATGGCCTCCAGCATGGTGGGGCACGGATCGCCTCCGCGATCTTACATTCCTTGAGTTCTTTCCAATCCTGGGAGCTTTGATGCTATGGGGCGAGGAGTGGGCCGGTTCAGTGGTCCATTTTTGGTGTGACAATGCTGCGGTAGTGCACATTTTCAACGCTCAGACGTCTAAGTCACCTAGGGTGATGGCGTTGGTCCATCAATATGTGCTGCGTAGCCTACGCCTGAATGTGCTTTTTAAAGCCAGACATGTACCAGGTATTAATAATGATATTGCTGATGCTTTATCCCGCCTGAAGATCCCCCGGTTCCACGCCTTGGCTCCGGAAGCAGAGGAATTCCCCTCGCCACTCCCGGCCGAGATTTGGACATTTGGCAAGGAGAGGTGAACCGGGCGATCGGCATGTCTTTGGCACCCTGCACGCGTAAGGCGTATCACCATGCTTTTGTTCAATTTAGAACCTTTTGTGTGCAACTTCAGTTGCCCGAAGTGTGGCCCATTCCAGTCGAACAAGTTTTACAATTTATGGTTTATTTACACAGTCAGGGTCTGGCTCCTCGCACTATAGCATCCAGGCTGTCAGCACTGGCATTTATGGCCAAGGTGAGGGGTTTTGCTGACTGCGTGAATGATTTCCGCATACGACATGTTTTGGAGGGGTGGACACGGGAACGTGGCCGCCGCCCGGACACTCACCACCCAATTTCACCAGGGGTGCTTACCCACCTTGCACGAGGATGGCATGATCTGTGTTTTGATAAGTATGAGGCAGCTCTTTTTCATGCGGCTAACATTCGTTTAGGAAAGGTGCTGCGTCCACTGCGGCTGCATTTGGGTACTCTGAGGCTGACATACGCCGTATGGGAAGATGGGGATCTATGCGTTTTGCATTATATGTTCGCCCTCTTCAGGTATGAGTACCAGTTAAGTCATTGTTCTCTTTTTTCTTCTTTTACAGACCCTGTGTGTCCCCGCACACCAGTGGCAGTCTGGCTGGTGGGCCACAGTTATGTGCACTGGGCAGCGCAGTACGCTGCGGCGACAGAGTGGGGACCCCAGCTTGGACTGCGTGCAACCGCATGCATATGGTGGTACGGTAAGCGCGGAATGAGATGGCGGGAACTGTTGCCATTCCTGTTCTCCATCAGGGATGCTGAACCGCCTGATGTCCTTGTACTGCATCTCGGGGGCAATGACCTCGCCCAGGTCACTGGCCTTTCTTTAAAATTCACGATTTGCAGTGACCTACCTTATTTGCATTATGTGTGGCCATCCACATGGCTGCTGTGGTCGGACATCATACCGTGTCATGCTTACAGGGGAGGTATTGACCTCCGTGCCCTTGACTGCGCTCGCCGCTCGGTGAACAGGGCTGTTGCCCTGTTCTTGGCAGACAAGGGTTTGGGGATGGTCATCCGACACCCCACCATTAGTCTCCAAAATTATGATCTTTATGCAGGGGATGGGGTCCACCTGTCAGCTAGAGGTATGAACCTCTTTTTGGAAGATTTGCAAGCAGGGCTGGTGACCAAGCTGACGGTTTGGGGGGGGGCAGTGAGTCTTCATTGAAGCCTCCCCGTGTGGCGGGTAGCACTGGTAAGGTAAATATTTATGACCCATAGGTATCCGGCAGGTTCGCAATTAACTGGCCAACACTTAGACAGGTACTGGTGTAATAACTTTGACCGGTCAACGACGAACCAGGCAAGGGGTGATGGCAGGAGCTTTTCAGCATTCATCACCCTGTGATTTGACGGATACACGTCAGAGGGTGGGGTCAGTAGATAGTTTATTGACTTCAGTCAACAATTTGTTTGTGTCAACAAACAAATTGATACAAAATGGATACATTGTAGCCAATTGCCATTGGCAATTTTGGGAGGAACCTTACCAGTGTTACTGCGGCCTGCTTGCCTTAAGAATTACAATTGGATGAGTACACCAATAGAAAGTTATAATTCGGACTAGGGCATTATTCAATAAAAGTGGCCCAATGCCTTTATCCATATACCGGTGTCTGAGTCTTTATTTGGGGGGTGCACCTGCAATGTGTATTGCAAGGAATTGGAAATCGGAGGGGAGTTTGAAAATAGAAGAATGGTATAAGGAGATGTGGGATCTTGCATTGAACGACAATCTGACATGGGAAATAAATAAATATAAAGGCAAAATTAAAGAAAATAGATTTTGGAAAATTTGGCAGCCATTCATTGACCATTCGATGAAAAGTGAACAGGAGGACAGCTGGGCACCGGATAAGGCATATTTTTGGAAATGGTGAGAAGAAATGTGAAATCCTGCAGACTCCTACAATATGAAAATAGAGGATGTTTAAAGTGATTATATGTTAGCATATTTTTTTATTATTTTTTATTATATGTGTTCTTAGAATACTATGGAATAAATGAGGATTGGGGATGCTGCCGTTTGAAGGGTATGCCACCCATGGATGGGTGGTGGGATAATTATAAAGTACTAAGAAAGTATTGGCAATATCTTTGATGGATGTTAACATTGAATAATGTTATTGTGTTATATTATATTATGTTTTATTTATTTTGTATTGTAATAATAATTAAAATTAAATTAAAAAAACAAAAACAAAAACAATGTTTGCAGGTTTGTTTGTTTTGCAATGGAGAAATGCACAAATAATGTCATTGATCTGGAGACAAAATGGGCTGGAATGTTCTCTAAAGTCAACTTGTCTGGTCGGCTTTTATCAGTACCCAGTACAATGGTACCGTGTAGAATGAAATTAATGTGTTCCATTGGACCTTTCGTTCTATGAATTTTTTGCAGTACAGAGCACATTTCCCCATAGGAATACATTAAAAACCCAAACTTCTGTTCTAGACCTAAAAAAAAGGGGGATCCCCAAACCCCTAGAGCACACATTAAAATGTTTTTTAAAAAATCTACCTACCTTGCCACCAAAGCACAGAATGCTGAAACACAGTGGGGGAACTGGCAGAATCAAGCACTTTTTAAAAAAATCATTTTTATTATTTTTAAAGAAAGAAAAAAAGTAGTACACAAAGAGAAAAGACATCGATACATAATAAAAAAATAACATAGAACAAATTACAAGTAAAAATTAAAAGTAAAATCACATACTTAAAAATACAGTAATAACAGATAGTGTATATTCATTTTACCTTATTTAAACCCTCTTGTTTTGACATATACTATTTTAATGTGAAAAATACACTATCTTAAAAAAACAATGAATCTAAACATAAGATAATACCCCAGTGCTATGTACTTTGCCTTGGGAGTTGCAGAGCTACCCAGCATCACATATTATAACCAAAAACTCATGTGACTTGGGGCTGGTCTGGTAACTTTACCTTCAGACAGTGTATAAACCAGAAATGGTTTCCAAATGATTCCAAATTTATTTTTATCTATCATACCTCTTTTTATTTTCAATTCCCATGTTAGCTTGTTAGTAAGTGCAAGATGCCACGTTTCTCTATACCATTCCTCTATATTCGCTGTTGAATCACTCTTCCAGTTTCTAGCAATACACTGTCTTGCAGTTGTCAATATTATTGTTAATAGTTCTATATTGTGTTCTTTCATATTCATATTGTCAGACTCCATCAATAAGGCGGTACCTGACTCCAGCTAAAAGTTACTAACCATTATTTGTGATATTTCATTTTCTATTTTAAGCCACAAAGCTTTAACCAAATCACAACTCCACCACATGTATTCATAAGTCCCCACAACAGTCTTATATCACCAGCACATTTTCGTTTTAGTACAATCCATCTGATTTAACCTAACGGGTGTCAGGTACCACCTCCATAACCGAATCATGCACTTTTTTCAGCTGCATTTGCAGCCTTAATGGCGACAGTGGCATGGGGGAGGACTTTTGCTTTCTTTTATGCTCGAAAAAAATGCCAATTACATTACTTCAGGTTTCTCCAAGGTACTTCTGCTTTCTGTTTTTGGTCCTCAAAGGCGTCCCTTGGATTGGGGTGGGGGGGCTCAGGAAAGCATTTTTGCACCTTTTTTAAAATTTTAGGCCCATTTTTGGTGACAAAAATTGAGTTCCATGACATCAAAAACATGCCTAAAATTTTAAAAAGTGGCGTGAAAATACTCTCCTAAGGATGGGTATCCAAGGAAGGCCTTGGAGGACAAAAAACAGAGAAACCGGAAGTGATGTAGTCAGCACTTTTTTGTGCCTAAAAGAAAGCAAAAAACCTTCCCCACCCTACTGCCATCATTGAGGTTGCAAATGCAGCTGAAAAAAAATGTGTGATTTTGCTGTTGTCCCACTGCTGCAAAGGTAAGCACTAGGGACAACCTTTCGTTGTACGGGAAAAAATCGTAGTATGAAGCACAATTTTTCCTTGATTTCTTTTTGTAGTAAGATTTTTTCATTGTAAGAACCCTTCGTTGTACAGGGTTTTACTGTACTAAGGAAAAGATCGAGCATTTGGTTCAGGTAGATTGGGTGTCTGTAGATCAGTGGTTCCCAACATGGTGCCCATTCACCACAGAGAGGCTTCAATTCCCAAAAGGCTAAGTCAGTACATTGGCTGATCAGTGCTTTGGGGAATTGACTTAGGCTTCTGGGAAGTCCAAAAACGTAAGGTTAGGAAACACTACTTTAGATCCGCAACCATCCCTGACCCTCCCTGGCCCCAGTTGTAGGGCTAGAGAGACTTGTATCAGTCCTGTGAATCACATAAATAATTGACTTTCCATTGCTTGCAAGTTGAAAAACATGCAGAAGAAATGTGTCCATCTGAAAAAAAATATGCAAGGTTTTGTGGATAATCTGATGCTTATTTTAAGCAGAATAAGATAGACACTGGAAAAATAAGAATGAGTTCATTTCTTAATGGCAAGAGGACAATTCTGAAGGCTGAGTTGCAGTTAAGATGACAGTGTATTTTTAAGTTTTTTATTTAAAATTAAAATAAACATTAATCAACATAACAAAAATTGAATAACTCAATAATAACTACAATAACAAGATTACATGTAGAGATTAAATGTTACATAATCCAAATAAGTGCACCCCACCACCCATCGAACATTATACTTACAGTTTATTATCAATAAAACCTTGGTTATTATTATTACTATTTAATATATAGTTTCCCCTTCTTTCAAAAAAGTTGCATATTCTTGTCTTGGCATTGTTCCACTTGCTTTCATTAAGACATGCTTAACCCTACCCTAACCCTAACCGTTGTCTTCAATTTTGTTTATAATGGCTATCGAAATGTTTGCAAACGTAATTAGAGAAGACTTAGATTTAAAAGGGATAAACGATAATAAAATTAATTTGTATGTGGACGATACCTTGCTAATTATAAAGGAACCACAAAATGCATTAATTAAAATACAATCTCACCTTAGAAACTTCCAAGATGCGACTGGCTTAAAAGTAAATTGGGATAAATCAGAAATAATTCTTTTTAATACAACTATGGAAACTCAGAATAAAATTAAGAACACTTTCAATATTAACATCAAAGTAATATAAAATATTTAGGAATAAGAATATCTAATCAGTATGATGAACTAAAAAAATAAATTTTGAAACATTGATAAAAGAAATAAAAGAATTGCTAATTCGATACAAAAAAATTAAATTATCATGGTTTGGAAGAATAGCGCTGATTAAAATGAAGATAGTCCCCAAAATTAATTATATATTTGAAACATTACCAGTAAAAATTAAAGATAAGGATCTCAAGAAATTACAAAATTTGTTAAATGATTATTGTAGTGATGGTAAGAGACCAAGGATTGTAAAGACATTGTGGTATAAAGATCAGAAAAGCGGGGGGTTAGGTTTACCAGACATTAAAAAATACTATATAGCATATCAATTGAAAAACATTCTAAAAATTTTAATGCACAAAGACACATTATGGGAAGGCATTGCTATGAAAGAATTATATAAAGTTGGAAAAGTAATACTTTTAGGTAAGGACAAATTAACAATGATAATAAAATTTTAAAAAGTTTGTTGAATGTTTGGTATTCTGTTAAAAATAAACTTGCTCTGGGAACTTCGCCCATAATAGAATTAGGGGATATAAAATCCTTTCCAATACTATTAACTAGTAAGAACAAATTGCTACTTCAAATTAATAAAATAGAGTTTCTAAAGGATTGGATAGATTTTTGTAAAAATAAAGAAAAAAAGATTAAATTGTTTACGCAAATGAACTTAAACTGCATTCAAGTAGCAGCAATTAATAATTGGAACTCTCATATAGCCACTGAATCAGACCTAAACAGAGGTTTAACTGAGTTTGAAAAATTAGCATGTAATGTTAGGTCTGGGAAAATAGAATTAAAAGGGTTAATTGGTAAAATATATAAATTGCTAATTGGTATGGATTACACCAATGATAGTATGAGAGAGACATGGGAAAGCGACCTAAATATAAACATTAGTGAAGAAAGTTGGAAGTTAAAATGGAAAAATAGAGTGATGAGAAATTTATCAATTAGAATAAAAGAACACAATTATAAAGTATTGTGGAAATGGTATCTAACCCCAGTAAAAATAAAATTGATGAATCCAAAGGAATCTAGCTTATGCTGGAATTGTAAAAAAGAGACCGGGACTTATCTTCATATGTGGTGGGAGTGTGAAAGAGTGAAAGGTTTTTGGATGTTAGTGGAAAACGAGATAACAAAAATGTTTGGTACCTGTATTAAATTGGATGCACCAAGTGTGTTGATACTTGAGTTAGGTAATGTCATTTCAAATCATTATAATGCAGATTTGCTATCTATTTTAATAGTGAATGCAAGAATTTGTATAGCTGCTAAGTGGAAGGGAGGAGAGCAAATAAAAATTGAAGATTGGTATGTTCAAAATTGGACAACAGCATTAAATGACAAACTTACATGCGAAATAAATATTAAAAAAGGTATCACGAGTAAAAATAAATTTTATGAGATTTGGAAGCCCTTCCTAGATCATACTATAACTAAAGGTAAAGGGAGCAAGCCTCCTATGGATCACTTATCATTTTGGAACGAGACTTAAATGTTTGTGTGTACATTTTATTATTGGTTCTTCTAGGGAGCGTATAACCTGACTCTGATGGATATCATTAATGTTAGACTAGATAGAGTAACTATAAAAGTATTTAACTTTGTAGCATTGAATTGTATTTTTTCTTTTTTTTCTTTTCTTTTTCTTTCTCTTTGTTCTGTGTTGGTGTGTACACATATGTTGTCTTCTGTTTTTAATTAATAAAATACAATAAAATTAAAAAAAAGACATGCTTAATAAATTCTACCCAAATCTCTTTGAAGTCTTTTTTGTGTTAATCTCTTCTTAACTTTATTTCACATGCCAGTCTATTATTTATCACAACATTCCTTAATTCTTTATACTAATCATCCAACTCAAATTAGCAATCTATTTTCTATCTTTTAACAATCTTAACATATAAAATCGAGGTTAACCGCTGGAACTTTGCATAGGCTCCTTAGCCAGGCCCTACTAGCCCACATTCACCATTTGTGCACACGCCCAAACTGGGTACGCAGGTAAATGCAAGATTGAGAAATGCGCCACAAACGTGAAAAAGGGAAACAACTTCATTTCCCAATGTTCTTTGCGCCCTGCCGCACCACAGCCAATCAGGCTGAGAGGCGTGACCACAACGAACATTGAGAAATGCGCCACAGCCAATCAAAATCAAGCCGCAGAAAAAGAAATGTACCACAACCACAAATCACAAACCCATAACTACAAGCCCCAGAGTCTTGCATGACAAGAGCGCGCAGGAAGCTGAGGAAACCGGCGCCCCAAAAATTAAAAAAACAACTCACCACCTGCAAACACTAACCGCCCTTCTTTCCCTCACCCACGGTGCCTGAAGGTCCCAACTGGAGTTTCCCCTTTAATATCAGTAGGTGGGGTGTGTGTGTTGCAATCCCCCTCTTTGCTGGCTCCCCTAGGGTTGGGAGGTTTGTGGGGACAAAAGGGGTATGCCCCCCAACCCTTCTGGACCCAGGAGACCAGGGAAAGGAGTTCGATTCCCCCCCAAAACCCCTCCATCTTTAAAGACAATAAAGCCCCCTCCTCACCACCTAGCCCACCCTTCCTATCCCCACCGACCATGCCCTCCTCCCCACCACCTAGCCTACCCTTCCTAATCCCCAATGACCATGCCCCCTCCATACCACCTAGCCCACCCTTCCTAACCCCCAATGACCACACCCCCCTCCCCACCACCTAGCCCACTCTTCCTAACCCCCAACGACCATGCCCCCTCCCCACCACCTAGCCCACCCTTCCTAACCCCCAATGACCATGCCCCCTGCCCACCACCTAGCCCACCCTTCCTAACCCCCCACAACTATGCCCCCTCCCCACCACCTAGCCTACCCTTCCTAACTCCCAACGACCATGCCCCCTCCCCACCACCAAATAAATAAATATATTTTTAAAAATTACTAAAAACACAGTCAAAAACATAAGAAAATACACAAAAACAAACAAAAACAACACCTAAAACAATACAGAGTAAACAAAAACACAATCAAAAACAGGAGACCAGGGAAAGGAGTTCGATTCCCCCCCCAAAAAACCTCCGTCTTTAAAGAGAAGAAACCAAGCGGCACAGAAAAGAAATGAATAAAGAAAGAGGCTACTTACCAGAAGAAGCTCCACCCAGAGGCCAGGAGAGAAAAAACAGTCAAAATACAATAACCCCTACCAGAACCACCTGCTGGCCACAATAGTAAAAACAATTCAAAAACACAAAACAGCCCCAAACAAAAGGCCACAAGTGTAAAAACAAATCAAAAACATAACACAAATTCACAATTTTACACAAAAAGTCACACCAATAAAAACAAGTCAAAAAATTACACTAAAACACACTTTAACACAAATCACAAACATATGTCAATAAAATACAATAGAAACTTTTAAAAATCCTGTGCTGAGTTTTAACTCAAATTAAAACCCAAAACATCTAAACACATTTTAAAAACATTGAATGTAAAAAACATTTACTTTTACATTATTAAAATTATTACCTACGGTACAACTAATTAAAAAAAATCAAGAAACTAAAACATTATCCGCTTACATAAAACAATTTGAAAAAATTATATCATACTTTGTTCTTTTATTAATCCTCAAAAAAAAAACCCAAAAAGAAGATCACAGTTAATAACAGCCAAGCCAAAAAATTTTTTTTACATAAATAAACATTTTAAAAATTAAAATTACAGACTCAGCAATTTAAAAAAAAAACCACCATTAACACAATTTAACCTTCAAACACAATTTAAAACAGCCCGGCAACGCCGGGAAACCTCTGCTAGTAAGTAATAAAATGATTGTGTATACTGAATTTTCTAAGACTCAAGAGATATATTAAGGATCTGGGATTCATTTTTAAAGTTGTGGCAGTGCTGAAACATTGGATTCCTCATCTTCAGTCAGCATCAATCTTGGCTTTTAATGCAGGCAAGTATAAAAAAGATGAAAGCATTTGAAATTTATGTTTATTGTGGGATACTAAGAATATTTGCATGTAAATAAAGGAATGCAAATGTTAACTAAAAATTTTAAAATCATAAAGTACATACAGTGGGGGTGGGGGAGAGGTATAGAATGAATCGCCTTGAAGAATGGAAAGCATTGCATTAGGCAACCCATGGGCAACACTGTAGGTCCAGCAAACTTTCCAATCCATAACCATTACCATTTTACTTCAAAAATAAAGATTCTCTGTTGAATTTCAAATGCACAGTTTCTGAAGATATCAAAGAAACAGTCTCCCTCAGGGTAGCATTTTGGCACCATTACTTTTTAACATTTGCAGAAATGATCAACTAGTGTTCTCATACTCCAAGAGGTTTATCTGCACTGATGATTCTCCCTTGACAGTCCAGGGGGAAACATTTTAGTCCACCGAACTCCAGCAAAGTTCTGAATTAAAAGATATTTCATTATACTATAAAAACCATACCTTATAAAAACAGGTCTGTGCCTTCTTACTTCAAGAACAGAGGAACAGAGAGGAAGCTCCGAATTAGCAAGGAAGGCAAGATTTTGGAACATTGCTCTAATCCAAAGTATCCAATCCAGAGTATTTGGGCATCACTCTGGATTGAACCCTGATGTACAAAAAAAACATTGTGTAAACATCAAACAGAACGTTGCCACCAGAAATAACATATACTTAGTTAACTGATTGTTTCAAACTGGAGTACACACCCAAAAACTATTTTTGCCCTGTTCTTTGTTATTGTTCAATCCCACCATTGAGTCCAACCCTTTGCGACCACATGGACCACCTCACACCAGCTGTTCTACTTCACAGCAAAATATGCTAATGCTATATCGTATATAACAACATATGCCAAACAAGTGAATGTAGCTTACAGGATTATTACTGGTTGCTTGCAACCTTCTCCCATAGCAACAATCTGTATGGCTGGCATTGTCCCTCTGGAAGTATGTTGAGAAGTCATAGCAAATAATGGATGAAATAAGGTAATATAGCACCAGATCCATCTACTTCATTGACACTAACTCCCTAGATCGTGGTTAAAATCTGGGAAGAGTTTTCTGAACAAATCTCAAGCTCTAAATCAGGGGTTCCCAACCAAAGGCCAATGGGCCGGATCCAGCCCCTGGTGCTGGTCACCTCTTTGAAGCTGTTGGGACAAAGTGCCCACTTCCATCATGCAAGCAGGGCAAAATGGCCATCTGGCCCTCAAAACTGACTGAGTGAGCATGACCCAGCCCCCGGCTTGAAAAGGTTGGGAACTCCTGCTCTAAATATTAAACTAGAAGAAGCTAGGAGAAACCTACGGAAAAACAAAACAAAAAACAATACACTATGTTTCAGGCCACCTATCCAGAGGAGAGTCAAGCGGCCATCCTTCCTCTAATCATTAGTCCTTATATGTCAATACCATTAGATAGGCTCAACAAGTTCTATTAACAATGCTAAATACAATAAACATAATATACTCAGGGTCTGTTCCGGTTCATTGTTCATTGTCCATGTTCTAACCCTTGTATGATCAGCCCTGGTTAAGATCTCGGGGAAGGGTGGTGTCTTTATGATAGGCATATATCCTAGCTACAGTGGGGACATCAGATGGAGCCACTCATGGAGTATTGTGGCAGCAGGGTCAACAACTGTGCCTACTGCCTCTCTGTTATTCAGTGTTTCCAGAGGGCTCTTCCTGTTTCTTCTTCCTTTCCTCTCATCTCTCTCATTCCACAAAGTATAATGAAATTTGGGGAAAACTTTAGTGTATATACCTTTCTGTCTTGGTTACTGCACCTGCAACTACTTCAGGATCCCTTTCCAGGAATCCTTTTTATAAATGTAAGTCTATTCTCCTGGAGGGAGGAGTCTTCTGGCTCTTCATTTCCACCAGGCACTCCCTCCCTTTGTTCCTCCAATACACCTCCCTACTCCTCTCCCTTCTCCCAGACCTTGGAAGGAGATTTCTGGGCCACCACACCACTTTTTTACATCTTCCCATTTGATTGTCTCTAACACCTTCCTTATATCTTCCATCTCCCAGATTCCTTCTTTCCCAGCTAGGGATTGTCCTTCTGTTGCTCCTTTCCAACTGTTTGTGTCACCTTCAAGTACGTTGGCCTCTACACTTTCCTTTTGGGGTTGTGAGTCCTCCTGGCCTAGTCCCCCAACTATGCCACTTGTCAGTAAGACTTCCTCAAAGTCTACAGTTAAACAGATGGTGTGGAAATTGAAGGCCTCTGTGATTGGAGACATTGGCCAACCCACCCAGGCACCCTCACCACCAGTCAAGATTCTGGCTGGACCATATGGAAATCATTTAACAGACTTCAAAAGAAGCAGGATGATCAAAGAGAAAGCAAGTGAAATGGGGCTACTTGGATTCAGGATAAATTTTCTGCAAACGTGGAGAAATTTAATCAATTCAGCACTTATGTGCATGCAGGTATACCCCACCACATGTACAAAAGAAGATCTAGTAAATGGCCAAGATAATATTACTGAAGCAGCCTGCTACTGGTCAAAATAGTGTAAACATTTTAATTCCCTTTCAATTTTACTTATACTCCATATGCACCCATAATTTTAAATTGTGTGACACTTTGATATGAATAAAGGAAGCAAGAAAGAATAGCACATACAACTCAAAAAAATTAGAATCTTTGATCATGTGGTAAGAAATTAATGAATTATATATTATGAAAGATAAAAAAATGGGAAATAAATTGAGGAAGAATTCACTGGTTAAAGAACCTTGGGCACAAGTTTGATGAGACACATATTGCCTGAAGCCACATAAATTTAGAACATCCAGGATGAAGGAAATGAAAAGATGGTGCATAGTTATAAGCAAATACTACCCTATTGGAAAGTTCCATCAGCCTTGCTGTCTCATATGTCCAAAATATGATTGCCTGTTTAATCACATCAGCATCTAGTGAGAGTTTAAGCTTGATCTGCTCTAGAACTCACTAATCTGTTTTTGTTTTGTAGAATCTGGTATCCATAAATGCAATCCATCCTCTCATTTCCTCCCACTATCACCTTTAGTGGGTGCCAAGCTTATATGTTTGTAGATGCTAACCTGTGAATACCACAGCACAGAATGAATAATCAGACATCCTGCTATGTCTGCTATGACCCACGCCTGCTATGACCCACGCCCATCCACCTGGAGGGGAGAAGTGCTGCCTCCTCCTCCCCGCCGCCAAAGACTTCCACCTGCTGTGGGGCGAGGGCTTCAAAGGGCGAGAGCCCTGGCTGGACTTCTGCAGACCCGCACCCACCCATCTGGAGGGGAGAAGTGCTGCCTCCTCGTCCCCGCCGCCAAAGATTTCCACCTGCGGCGGGGCGAGGGTTTCAAAGGGCGAGAGCCCTGGCTGGACTTCTGCAGACCCGCACCTACCCACCTGGAGGGGAGAAGTGCTGCCTCCTCATCCCCACCACCAAAGACTTCCATCTGCGGCGGGGCGAGGGTTTCAAAGGGCGAGAGCCCTGGCTGGACTTCTGCAGACCCACACCCTCCCACCTGGAGGGGAGAAGTGCTGCCTCCTCGTCCCGCCGCCAAATATTTCCACCTGCGGCGGGGTGAGGGTTTCAAAGGGTGAGAGCCCTGGCTGGACTTCTGCAGACCCACGCCCACCCACCTGGAGGGGAGAAGTGCTGCCTCCTCGTCCCCGCCGCCAAAGACTTCCACCTGCGGTGGGGCGAGGGTTTCAAAGACCGGCTTCGCCTCCCTGCCTCGGGACAAGTTTGGAGGCAGCAACAGATGTGGCGGGGTGTGCCCGGATGACTCTTAGGAGCTCCCACGCCACCACCACCAGACCGGCCACCACCACCAGACTGGCTTCGCCTCCCCGCCCTGGGACAGGTTCTGAGGCAGCAACAGCTGTGGCAGGGCACACCCTGATGACCTTGCTGTAGTCTCCCCCTTCACCTGTAGTTTGGGTGGGAGATTGAGGTTTGTTGAGGATGTTGAGCTTTGCTCCATCAGGACTCATTGAATGATTATAGTATGTTTTCTTGTGGATATTGTTAATTTACTTAGTATATTGTATATTGTATTGTATTTTGGTTCTTGTATTTTCTAACATTGTTATTTTTGAAATGTGATTTGTAAATGTTTTATGTCATTTATATTGCTTTGTATTATTTATACTGTATCATTATATTGCTTTGTATTATTGTAAACCACTTTGAGTTCCCTTTATGGGAAGGAAAGCGGTATAGAAATCTAAGCAATAAATAAATAAATAAATGGTAAATGAGTAGACCATACAGCTAGTGAGTCAACACTGAGTGTTGGAAGGCAGTAAATAACCTGACTCCCTAAAGGGGCCAATGGCTATGGGTGGATATACCCCTTTCCTCAGTGGAGGAAATGCCCAATGGCTCCTTGATCATAATGTGTGGGTCACTTCATGGCAAGCTGGGATCCACCTTAAACAAATTCACACCAATGACATTTTTCCTGCTTCAGGAAAAAAAATGCATTCTCGGATACGAGTTGCAGCCGCTGCTGCCGCCGCCACTGCCAACAGGCTTCAGCAAACTTGGCTCTCCAAGTGTTCTTGGACTTCAATTACCTATCCTTGGTCTACAGTAGCACATTCTTTAGTTTAAGGATCTGATTATTATTTTTTAGTTGATCTTCCAAGACTGTTATTTTATGGTTACTTGGTCTCAATTGCTTTTTCTACTGATGATTTGAACAAGCTATAGAAAATCTTTAATGATTTTGATATTTCTTCCACTAGTTCTGGATCCTCTATCTGAAACTAATCCTACTTTTTATATGTAGACAAATAAAATATAATGTTGTCTGGTCCGTTGCCATTCTCCTTCTCTTTATTCATCTGTAACAAAGCCCCTTGACAATCAACTGCTGGGGTACACTGATGTTTTCTTAGGATGAGCCATAATTTTTCATGAGCCACAGGGTCAAAGATTTTACTATTAAGGCACAGACTAGTTTTTCTCCCTTCAATACTATGGTGAACTCTAATAGACTAAGTGTAGTTGCAATATGATCTTAAGTGCATATTTCTGTTCTAAATCCAGGTATAAAGGCTGACATTTCTGGCTTCATATATAGTAAAAGTTTTTATTGCAAAATCCTGAACATCATTTTGCTTCCAAGTGACAGTAATGCAACCATCCTACCACTACTGCATTCTTTGGTGTCTCCTTTTCTCAGGCTTAGAATAGATATAGAACATTTCTAGTCTGTGGAACCTTGCTTTATTTTGCTGGCATAATTCTTGTCAGGGTTTTGATAGATTCAATCTCTGTAGCTTGAAATAGTTCTTTTGATATCCCATTTACCAATTTCTATTTCTTCCAAGTGCTTTGAGAACAGTTTTTACTTTCTGAAATGGTAGGATTTTCATCACACAATTTTTCTTCAAAAGAATCTGTCATACTTGCATCTTTTCTTTTGCTTTTTGCAACAGTCCGTCACTGAGACTTTTATTTTCTTATGACTATAGGAATAGTTTCCTAACAATGGACAGACTCCTGATTAGGATTTACATCAGTGTAGTTGTAATTGCATAAAGGCATTGTGACAAATTAATGATAATTAATAAGTTGCTGTATACATTTTTTGTTAACTGTCTCACAACCATGAAGACAAACAGTAATTCATTAATTAGCTCAATGTGTTGTTGCAATTGATGAACATTTCAAATAGGATTCTAGCCAGTATCTCCAGTTTCAACCAACCATTCCTCTACTTCATAACCAGGTGAGTTCAGCATTACAAATTTGTACTTTACATGACCTTATTATTTTCCAGGAAAGTTGACATGGTTTTTCGGCACTATAAAATTTTAATGATGTTTACTCTAATTTTTTTGATATTAACAGCTTATGATCTGTGTCACAGTTTGTTCCTTTTGTGTATTGAGGTACATTTGCAAAGAAGTGCAGGAGTGCTCTTGCAAAGAGGAAAATGGCAGTTTTCCGCCATTCTTGCAAGAAGCCAAAAGTGGCACAAAACCCATTCAAAAGGGCATGCCTAGTAGGCTAAACCAAGCCCTATGATTGGTTACAGTTTTGGATCCTGTTCTGTATTGGTTAACTACATATATTCCCTGCTATGATTGATTAGTTACGTTTGCCCGGCGGGTCGCTATATTGTATCCTGGAGCCACCGCCAGGGAGACACTATATAAGCCCCACGGGTATACTGGGGTGGAGCTGGACCGGTTCTATACTTCCCACACACCATTCGGATAGCCAGGTAGCGCTAAGCCTGGGTCCCTTCACTGCTGCGCTTCATGGTAGGATCTATATTGCCCAGAGACAGGTAAGAGTCTGGAGGGACTGAATACGCTGGGATTGTATAGCCATCTCAGAATCCGGAGTGCCTTGTAAGCTCATCTCTGTTTTGACTGTTAATAAAGCCTGTTGCTGTTTGTTACATTGTTGTCCTGGACCCGTGCTTATAAGGGCCGGCTTCTACAGTTCCCCATCTTGTTTTGCAAAGAGAATAGATCCTTTCCATCTTCTTTTGCTTATAGCTGTATAGGCCCAAGCCTGAATGGAGTTTTACACCTGCTTAATAGTAGGACTTTTAACCACTGTGATTTGATCACTGTATTAGCTGTCTGGTGATGTCCATATGTACAATGGTATGTTAGGTTGCTCAAAACATACTGTATACTTGCAACAAAAGCTTTGCAGGACTTCATGAGGCAGTTGTTTTTCAAGGCCCACCAGTATAGTCTACCACTAAGATTCAGGCTCCATCTTGACCTACTAATCTTATAGCAATTCAACTGGCATAATTCAAACATGTTTATTCTAAGTACATAGTAAAACCATTCTAACAGTCTATAATTACAAAATCTCAATGCTGAACCCACCTGACTACAAAGCAGAAGAATGATTGATTGAAACCACAACAGTTTTATCTTTGGTATCACAGCCATAATTGTAAGTTAAACCTAGGACATTTCTATTTTATCTCTTAAGCATATCCAGTGTCTAGATGAATTTTGGGCTTACCAATTATTTTACAAAGCTAACATCATTGAAAAAGCCAGAAAAAGCAAAGCTTTTATAACATGTTCACATTCTATCTAATAATGTAATATTTCACTTAAAAATATATAAATGAGATAAATTACTGGAATGTAAAGTCATTGGATTTTTCCAGCACTAATTTTTCAGCTTCTTTGTCAATTTACTGTCATAATATTATGCTGCTTGCATTATGGTGAGCAAAGAAGATTAGGAATTTAGTTGAGAACTTCATGCACTATACCTTAAAATGTAGAAAGTTTCCTTCCTTACTTCCTTTCTTCCTTTTTTTGCTCATTTAAAAAATACTGGGCTTTAGCTTCAGGGACTATTCCTCTAGTGGCTTTTAAAGAAGAGCAAAAAATAAGTTGTTTACAAGAGGGATGGCTATCTACTCCAGACTCATATTAAATATGATAAAATCGGCAAAAAGCCATTAAAATCCCCCCCCTCAGACCAATCTAATATCAACCACGAAGACACCTGTAATGTGGAAAGGTCTAATGGCTCCTTTAGATCTCCTGAAAATGCTGAGACTTGCATCTTACATGACATCTGCTTACATTCAAACCATGTTATATAAATTATGCAGTGGATGTACACAGTAGAATCTTTCTCTGTTACAAAAGAGATCTACAACAATTCCAAAATTCTCACTCATAGTATTACTGAACCAAGTATCCCCCATCTTGAAACTGTGCATTTCCCTCCCCCGTCCCCCCTCTAGGTGAAGAGCTTTGAATTTATCCCTGTTAAACTTCATTCTGTTGTTTTCAGCCCGGTGTTCTAAACTACAGTATCACAATCTTTTTGAATTATGTTCCAGTCTTCTAAAGTATAGCTATTTCACCAAATTTTATGTCATCTGCAAATGTGATAAGTATTTCCTGCACTCATTGATCCAAGTCATTTATGAAAATGTTGAAGAACACTGTACTCTGGACTGAGCCTTGTGGTACCACACTTGTTATTCCTTTCCAATTTGAACTACTTAGGCTCCGTCTTTTCCCTAAAGACAGTCTATGACCAGGAGTTCTCAACCTGCAGCCTGTGGGCCAGATCCGGCCTACAGAGCCATTTCATGTGGCCCACCACTCACGCTGCCGCCGCTGCTGCAAGCAGTGGGAACAGCTGTAAATGCATCCGTGGCTGTCGTAAATGTACCAGCAATGGGGGTAAAATACCCCCAGTGCTGGCTTTGCCTGTTTCCCTTGGGAAGACATGGGCATGCTCTTGCAGGCCTTGCCTTTATAAGAAAATAAGAACAGCCTTGCTGGAACAGGCCACAGCCCATCCAGTCCAGCATTCTGTCTCACACAGTGGCTCACCATTTCCTTCAGGGTATTCCCAAGCAGATGCCTTCACCTGCTTAGGATTCCCTGGAAATGGCATTGAGAGATATCCTGCCTATCTCTCCAACCCGGAGGTTGTCCTTAAGTATCCATAATTATAGCCATTGATACCCTTGTCCTCCATGAACTTGTCTAATCCTTTCTTAAAGCTGTCAAGACTGACAGCTGTCACCACTTCTTCTGGCAGGGAGTTCCATAGACCAGTAATCCTCTGGGTAAAAAAGTACTTTCTCTTATTTGTTTGAGAACTAGTACCCAAAAGTTTCATGGAGTGTCCCCTAGTTCTAGTGTTATGCGATAGGGAAAACAGTTTTTCCTTATCTACTTTGTCCACACTGTGCATGATTTTATAAACTTCAATCAGGTCACCTCTTAGACACCATCGTTCAAGAGTGAAGAGACCCAACCGTTGCAGCCTCAGATGGTAAGGAAGGTGTTCCAGTCCACTAATCATTCTGGTTGCCCTCTGTACTTTTTCCAGCTCCATAATATCCTTCTGGAGGTATGGCGACCAGAACTGTACACAGTATTCCAGTATGGGGCCTCACCATAGATTTATAAAGAGGCAAAATGACACTTGCTGACTTATTTTCTATACCCTTCCTAATGATCCTTAGCATTGAGTTTGCTTTTTTCACTGCTGAGGCACACTGGGTTGACACCTTCATTGAGTTGTCCACCAGGACACCAAGGTCCCTTTCCTGGTTTGTCGCAGAGAGTTCAGACCTCATCAGTTTATAAATGTAATTGGGGTTCTTTGCCCCAACATGCATCTCTCTGCACTTACTAATGTTGAAGCTCATTTGCCACTGTTTTGCCCACTCCCCCAGTGTCAAGAGATCCCTCTGGAGCTCCTCACAATCTCTCACAGTTTTCACTACCCTGTATAATTTAGTGTCGTCAGCAAATTTGGCTACCTTGCTTTTACTCCTACCTCTAGATCATTTATGAAGATGTTGAAAAGCAGGGGTCCCAGTACTGAACCTTGGGGGACCCCACTCTTTACTTCCCTCCAATTGGAGAAGTGTCCATTTAGTGCTACCCTCTGTTTCCTGTCCCTTAGCCAGTTGCTGATCCAGGACAAGACCTGTCCCTTTATTCCATGACTGGTATGTTTATTCAAGAGCCTTTGGTGTGGGACCTTGTCAAAAGCCTTCTGAAAGTCCAGATAAACAATGTCAACTGGATCCCCCTTATCCACATGCTTGTTGACACTCTCAAAAAATTCCAACAGATTAGTGAGGCATGATTTGCCCTTGTAAAAGCCATGTTGGCTCTCCTTTAGCAGCGCCTTCTCTTCTATGTGCCTATTAATTCTATCTTTTAGGATGGTTTCCATCACTTTACCTGGGACACATGTCAAACTGACATGTCGGTAATTTCCTGGATCACCCCTGGATCCTTTTTTGAAAATATCACACTTCATGGTGTGATAGGGCAGAGCCAGGTGGTTCCTTCCTGCCTCACCCTCTTTAACTGCTCAGTTTGGAGAAACAAATCCTTCTCCCTCTTCGAGCAGCCCTCACAAGGGGCCTGGATGCCTTGTTCCTTCTGTGCTGCCTCATGGCTTGATCTGTCCCATCCCCACCCCGCCCCCTGGCCTGGTGAGTAGTTGTTCAATTTAAGCATGCTGATCATTAATTGTTTGATCCTGACATAGGGCTCCAAGTGGAGCCGGCCCCTTTGAATCAGCAAGGAAGAACCCCCCCCCCCTCACTTGCTGGGCCTTTTTCTGGGTGAGCAGTTTCACTTTTGCTTTACTTGCCTACACTGCCTGGGGCCTTAACTCCCCCCTCCGGCACCATTGCCAACCTGTACGGTAATTACCATACAGTATGGTAATTTGGCCCTCCATACAATATACGACTACCGTACAGAGATGTACGGTAATTTTCAGTAATTTTTGAAAAATAAAAAAATATTATTTCTGGTTCCGTCCTGGGTAAAAATGAAAAAAAAAAAAAAGATTATTTCCAGTTCTATCCTGAGTAAAAATGAAAAAAAAAAGATTATTTCCATTTTCTTCCCTCACAAATATTCAAAGAAAATGCCCGCCCAGGCTCCACCCATAGCTCCGCCCAGGCTCCGCCCATAGCTCCACCTAAGCTCCACCCAATATGTGCACGCAGAAATTAATCTGCGCATGCGCGAACCCCATACGGTAATGTACAGTAGTTTTTGTGCAGCACCGTATGGTAATTACAGTTTCCAGGTTGGCAACACTTCGGGGATCAGTGAATCAACTGCAACCCATGGATTGCAAGTTTGGTCCTTGCCCGGGGTTGGGTTTACTCAGCCTTCCTTCCTTCCCAGGCCGATAACTTATTGGTTAACATTGATAACTTATTGATAACATTGGTTAAACTGCTGTCCACCCATTCGGTTGTGAGTTCTTTCCTTCTGGGATCCAGTTTGATTCAGCTTTCCTTCCTTTTGTAGGGCTAATATTAGTAACCAGTATATGGGGGCACAATGTTAATTAACTGTTACAGTAACTGCCCTCAGAGTGCACTAGCACTATAGGGAAATATATAAGTGTGATTGTGTTGCATTAATTTCAGTCAGCTATTTTCATGTAGAATCAGCTTTCCCCAGTTTCCTCTGGCATCCCGGGGGTCTCAATGTCCCTATGGTGTGGCGCGTGCTTGGGACTTAGTGTGTCCACTCCTCCTGAGTCTCTGGGTTGACTCCGCTTCTCAGTCTCTGGGTGGATGCCATGAAGGCACACTATCCATGCTTCCCCTGAACCTTGACTCCATGTGTCTGTATAATTCTGTGGATTTCTTCTTGTGAATACCCCCTTTTTTCTCGATTTGTGGGGTGCCTTCTGTTTCTTTCAGTTTCCCAGACTTTCCGTAGGACACGGTTCCTGTCGTTGCTAAAGTCTGCTGTGTTGCAGCTTCATGCCACGGTGCTTCCCTGGGGTATGCATTTTGTCTGATCAGTGCATTTCCACTCCTGATTCCGCCTGCTGATGGGCATCTCGTAGCAGAGACGGAACAGTCCCTCCCTGCCGATCTTGCATATTGAACAGTTTACTATGTGGTTCGTTTGTTGGTGGCATGAATCTCATAGTTGGAATCGTGCGTTTCTGAAATCACAAAGGCGAGACCTGCACTGGTGGACCTCCTTCCATGTGTTGGACTGAGGTGCCTCTGCCTCCATTCTGTTTTCCTTGTGGTTTGTCTGCTGGTGGCGTGCATCTCATAGGTGGGATGGTGCATTTCTGATATCACACAGGCGAGACCTGCACTGGTGGACCTCCTTCCATGGGATGCACCGAGGTGCCCCTGTGTTCATTCTTCTGTTTTCTTTGTGGTGCATCCGCTAGTGGTGTGCATCTCATAGGTAGTATGGCACATTTCTGAAATCACAAAGGCAAAGCCTGCATGGGTGGGCCTCACTCACCTCCATTCTTTTCCTCTCATACCTGACGGTATGCTATGTGCCCAATTTTACTTTTCCGGAGGCTAGGGCCTCCAGCCTACTATGGGTTCAATGCCTTTTGCCTTAATTTGCTCCTTCCATTGCACTGGGGCCTCCAGCCCATAGGCCGGTCTGGGGGGTGGGGTCTGGGTTCAGCCATTGGCTGTACCCCAAGTGGCGGGTAGTGCGGGTGATTTTAATCAGAATGGCCTGTTTAGTTATTCGGTTGGGGTCTCGGTTAATTTGGGACCTCGGACAGCACTATCACTTGGGGTGCCTCATGGCTGTCAGATTAGCTGCAGACCTAGGTCAGCTGATCAGGAAGCTTTGCCAGCTTCGTGGTCACATAGCTTGGTCCCACTGTTGGGCAATGTGCTGGCCTGCCTGCAGAGCTTTTCTGCTGTCCCTATTATTTTGGATCCAAAATTCTCTGGTATTGACCTGAGTTATTATCTTGCACCTGCACTACTTAGTCCCCAGTGCAATAGTATGCAACAACTTATTTTGGATTAATAAAGTGACCCATGTTTGAACCCATGACATGTGTCCATCTCTTCACTCGGGGCGAGGGGGGCAATGTGTTTACAACTGCCACGGATGCATTTTACAGTAGGGTTTATAGCAGGGAGAACCAGTCCTGCCTGCTCAACTGTTTGAGGGAGCAAGGCCTGGCCCACAGCTTTTAAAGGTTGAGAACCCTTGATCTATGACCCTCCAGCCTTCTACCTTCTAACTTTGAATGACTTATCTAACTGCATCTAAGATATTGAAGGAACTGGTTGAAGAACTCTCAGAACCACTTTTTTTCCTTGAAATCATGGAGGAAGGTGAAATAGCAGACAATTGGAGAAGGGTTAATGCCATTCCTATTTTTAAAAATGGCAAAAAGTAGGGAACAGACAATTACAGACCAATTAGTCTGACATCAATCCTACAGAAAATTATGAAGTGGTTACTCTGCAAGTAACTTGAAAATAATGCAGCAATAGCTAGAAGCCAGCACGGATTTGTCAAGAACAAATCCTTTTAGACCAATCTTATCCAATTTTCTGATTGGGTATCTTGCCTGGTAGACAGTAAGAATGTTGTAAATGCAATATAGAGGAAAATAACAGAAGAGGAAGTACAGGTTCTGAATGCACCTGTACACATTTTCAGTTTCAGCTCCTCCATTTATTTTAGAAAATATAGGGCATCTGTTCTCAAAGAGATGCCTCTCCAGGAGGCATTTGCAATTTTGAAATGAGCCGAGTTCCTCTCATTTAACCCATTTCTGAGTTTGATGGTCTCAAACCTCAGTGGACTCAGATTAATATATATATTCTTTCCCTCTCCACTGCCTTTTGCTACCTTAGCTTCTGCATTCCCCAGAAACTTTAATTAAGATTTCCTTAGGCTTGTGACCTTGGCAAACTTTTAAAAATCAAGTGAGCTGCCATGCAAGGTGATTGTTTCCCAATTTCACATAGCTCTGCTGGAAACGTATTGTGTCTGCGTCTCGCTTCCCATATAGTCTATTTGAGATCATTCTGGGGAGAATGTGAGCTGAGTGTCAATGAGGTTGAGTCAGGCTGTAAGCCTTTTCCACCACCCCCATGTTTAACTTAGAATTTCACTCCAGACAGAGCACACTTTGACATTCTTCCCTCATAAAAGAAGCCCAACAACTGTTGTTGGTTTAAAACAAAAAACAGGCATGAAAAAATTCCCTTGACAAAAGGGGACAAAGGAGAGATGATTTTTTTTAAAATATGCTCTAGAGCAGGGTTCTCAACATTTCCCAGCTGTGGGCCAGACCATGCCCCCTCAGACAGCTGAGCAGGCTGGACTGGTACACTAAAATGCATCTGTGGCTGTCATAAATATGTTTACGACTGCTTAGGACTCATTTTGGCTGTTGTAAATGCCTCTACAACAGCTGCAGACATTTATGGCTGTGTAAAATTACCTTTACTAAATACTTTTATTTGGCCATAAATGGGTCTGTGGCCAATTCTGGCAGTGGCGGGGACAGCTGGAGCAAGGTCAGGGGCTGGATGGATTATTTGGCACCATGGGCTGTACTGGCCCACAGGCCATAGTTGTGGCCCACGGGCCATAGGTTGCATAGGTTCTCAACCTTTTTAATCCGCAGGCTGGACCATACACCCTAAGACAGTTGAGTGGGCCGGACTGGTGTAAAACACATTTACGACAGCCACAGGCACATTTACACCTGTCATAAATGTGTTCGCTTCCACTTCCACCAGCAGCAGCGATGTGGGCCACATGAAATGGTGCCACGGGCCAAGCCTGACCTGCTGGCTGTAGGTTGTGAACCCCAGCTCTAGAGCAGTGATGGTGAACCTTGGCACTCCAGGTGTTCTTGGATTTCAATTCCCAGAATTCCAAGTCAGAACTCCTGCTGATCAGAGCTTCTGGGAATTGAAGTTCAAGAACACCTGGAGTGCCAAGGTTCACCATAATTGCTCTAGAGTGACTCTCATAACCCTTTTGATCAGCCTTAATGTTTCTGCACCCAGTCATCATAAAGCCAGATGGAATGGCAAAAAGTGTAGATGTTTTCCAGTGAAGAAGTTCACTTTATAATTGCATTCTGATTTCTTTGAATGACAGAGTTTAGTATATTATTCTAATTTTCACTACTATGGACTCTACATATAAATTGCTGTGTACTTCATTGTTGGTCTGGTCAAATATCTTCAAAAAAACTTACAAGAGATTAATAAAGGACAAATAATGTTGAAAAAGAGGCAAGTGGTCTTCTTCTTCTGAAGACCACCTTTTGGTGAATTCATTCCATAGTTCCTTTCGCCTGACCTAGAGTGAGAAAGATTAGTTGGCACAACAGAGTTGCCATTGCTCAGGGTATGCCTGGTTGTGGTTCAAAAATACAGCAATCTTCAAGCAGCCTCTTTCTATATACCCCAGGCAAGTGGTACATTTGTATAACCAACAATGCTAGATGCATCTCTGCTTCTGCTTTGCCACTTGACTAGAGAACAATGATCAGTCCATTAAAAGGTACTTCCCTGTTACAAAATCTTAAAATGATGTAAAACATAACATAGCACTTTATGCTCCATTGGTGACTCTGTTCCCTAAACACATGGAGTAATGCCAAGTATGACACCAAGATCATATGTCTTTCCTATGTATTAGGAACAGGAGAGATTGTTAGCTTTTCTTTTTTCTTCATGGCAATGCTTCTCTGTTTCATTAGCCTTTTTTAAAATCGTGTCAGAAGCACACAAAGGTGCTTTCTGAGTTGAAAGGATTTTTGCTGGAGGAACTCTGCTCAGGGGATGCCCAAATGAGGCTCCTTTCATGTCCCTAAGATCTTTTCCCACCGAAGTGGTCCCTATTTTATATAATTGCAGTTTCTTGCTTTCAAACTGCTAGGTTGGCAGGAGCTGGGACAGAGATGGACGCTCATTCCATCATGCAGTACTTGAGCCTTGAACTGCGGATGCTGGGGATGCTGAGGGATAATATTCTACCTACATGAGTAGTTCATGATTACTTTTAATTTACACCAGAATAAATATGTTCATCAGTGATTTCCAAATACAAATCTTTCTCTCTGATCCCAAGCATTATTATGTTTATGAAACATTTAATTACCAATTTACACTATTTAGGGATCGAGACGGAGGAACAGAACAAAAAGTAGAAGAGGTAATTCAAACTGGGGTGTGCATCCATATTTTTTTAACTAAACAGTATTGCCCCTACTCCATGGCAGAATATGCCTGTGCTGTATGACATAATTCAGCACATGCCAAACAAGTGGGTGTAATTCTTAATGAATTGTATAGGATTATTACTCCTTACCTGAAATCTAAAGGGGTAAAGGTCACCCTTGCTCAAAAGCCAGTCATATCTGACAATACGTTTCAGTGCTCATCTCTGTTTACAGCCAAAAAGCCAGCATGTTTCCGTGGACATGTGGCATGCATGAATTGACACGAGTGCACAGAATGTTGTTGCCTTCCTACTAAAGCAGCACCTATTTATCTATTTGCAACTTCTGGCTTTCAAATTGCTAAGTTGGCAGGAGCTGGGACAGAGACGGGACCTCACTCTGTCATTCAGCATTAGGGTCTTGAACTGTTGACCTGCCAACCTTCCAATTGTCAAGTTCAGTGTCTTAACCACTAAGCCACCACAGGCCATGAAATCTAGCCCACATGAAAAAGTCTATTATTTGGCTGACATTACCTGTCTTGAAGTATGAGAGATGCTAGCAAATAATGAACAAAATAAGGTCATTCAGCACCAGATCCATCCATTTCATGAACATCAATCCTCCAGAGCAGGGGTTCTCAACCTATGGCCCAATGGCTAGATGCGGCCCACAACAACATTTGTGAATAACTTGTGATCCCACACCTTCACCACACCTGGAAGTGTCATCTGGGGCAGGCAGGGCAAAATAGTTGTCTGGCCCCCGAAGCTGTCTGAGGGAGCGTGACCTGACCATCAGCTTGAAAAGGATGAGAGCCCCTGCTCTAGAGTGAGACAATGACTAATGTTTTCTGTATACCTCTCAAACTCTAAATATTAAATTAGATGAGGCTACACAAAACCTATAGAGGGCAAAAACAAAGCACCAGCCAGTTTCTCCCCGCCCAGACCTCAGTGGAGGAGAGAGCACTGCCATGCTGCTGCCTGTGCCTGCCAACGAGCTCCACCTGTGGCAGAGGGCTCCCGCCTACAAGAGACGAGAGCCCCCGTAATGGCTGCCACCAGTTTCTCCTCGCCTAGACCCTGCTGGAGGAGAGACTGTTGGCGCGCCGCCGCTGCCTGCCAATGAGCTCCACCTGTGGCAGGGGGCTCCTGCCTACAAGAGACGAGATCCCTCACAATGGCTGCCACTGGTTTCTCCCCACCCAGACCCTGCTAGAGGAGAGAGCGCCACCATGCTGCCGCTGCCTGCCAATGAGCTCCACCTGTGGCAGGGGGCTCCTGCCTACAAGAGATGAGAGCCCTAGCAATGGCTGCCACCGGTTTCTCCTCATCTGGACCCCACTGGAGTAGAGAGCATTGCCGCGGCATTGCCACTGCTGCCTGCCAATGAGTGCCACCTGTGGCAGGGGGCAAGAGACGAGAGCCCTCGCAATGGCTGCTGCCGGTTTCTCCCTGCCTGAACCCCGCTGGTGGAGAGAGCATTGCCGCACCACTGCCATTGCCTGCCAATGAACTCCACTTGTGGTGGGGGTTCCTCTCACAGGAGGGGTACAATTGGCGACCATGTGTGCGGCTGGGGCAGAGAGAACTGTCACCAGTGCTGCACCAGCCAGCACCATCTCGGCTCCTCATCTGGCCCGGTTGGCCATGGGAGGTGGGAGCGTGGGGGTGGGTAGGGACTGCCATTGTCGATGCCATCGATGCTGCGCCAGCTGACAACTTTCAACCATCAGGGACTTTGAATCAATATGGGCAGAGATTTTCCGCTGGGGATATGTTGGGGCCTGTTTTCTGGGGGTTTTTTTTGGCTCTGCCATGGACATTGAGCCAAGGGACTCCAACATGACGTTGAGTCATGAGACTCCATCGTGATTATTGAGCCACAGGCCTCCACCGTAGATGTGGAGGCCAGAGGCTCTGCTACGGATGTTAGGTTTGGGGGGGGGGGGTAGTTGATAGGAATTGTACTGATGTATCTATTATTTTTGCTGAATTTTCTCTATACTGTATTGTATTTGATGTATTTAATTTGGCTTTGAATGATGTTATTGTATTATTGCAGTATTGCCCTTTGTGGGTTGTTTTTGTATTGTACCTTGTATTTATATCATATATTATTATAATTTGTATCTATATTGTTTGTTATTATTGTACATTATTTACTGTGTTTCACTGTATTGCTTTGATATGTTGGGAAACCACTTTGAGTTGCCTTCAGGCTGAAAAAAGTGGTGTATAAATAAAAAGATGATGATGATGATGACCTAGCTGAATGCTGAAGAGTGTCTCTCACTAGAACTACAACAAGATTTTGGCAGGACCATCAGGAAATAGCTTAATAAATTCTGAAGTGAAATAGGAAGTGCTAGCTTTATGCTTGCTTAGAGCCCTCCGCCATGAGCTCTCTCCGTGTTTCCCTTGAGCCCCCTGACACTGGCTGGCCCAAACTTAGAACTTCAGAGACTCCAAGCAGCTAGCAGACGAAAGGTGGACCTGCAACTAACCATGCAGCAACCTGGGAATCCACTTAGTAAAAGTGATCCCAGACCATGACTACGGAGAGAATAAAATTAGATATGTGACCATGAAAATGTCTGCAGAAGCAGACAACGCTGGCTCTTCGGCTATGAAACAGAGATGAGCACTGAACTCTAGTGTCAGATATGACTGGCTTTCAAGCAAGGGTGACCTATAGTAGTGTGGCTTCTTCTTGGCTTGAGCCAGGCTAAACTCTATGTCTTACTCTCTTACATGATGTATTGAAGAATGGTTTTTTATTGTTCTTGAAGCATAGTAGAAAAGTTACAGTTCATCTGTTGATTTCAGGATACAGATAAATCCAAAAAGAAAGTTTCAGATAAATCCAAAAAGAAAGTTTCTAATCAAAAAGGTTGCAGGAAAATCCACACACAGGTTTCCCCCATAAAAGCAAAGTAATATGAATAATGCCTAAGATATCATTTTGATGACTTAGAGGAGCATGGACTCTTTAGCAGCTTGGAATCCACACACGAACTAACTCCCAGTCCCATGTGACTATATCATAGATCATGGCATCTGGACCATCTAATTAGCATACTACCAATCAGAATACATGGCATATCAAAATATCCCTCATTCCCAAAACAATCTCGCCTTCATTCCCAAGGGCAGAATGTTGATGTAGGCAGACATTCCAACTCTTGTGGGTAGGAAGATAGTCAGGCTTTGAGATCTTATCAAGGTCTCGGAGCCAGCACCTGCTGATAAGAAAAACAGTGAGGGAACAGGCCTTTTCATTTCTGCTCAATTCTAACTAACACAGCAGTTTCTAAACCAGAGAAACTCCATATTGAATAACTTGTGATCCCATTGTGCTATACTACCATGACAGGAAGGTTAAAGAATAATCAAGCAAAATGTGGCCATTTGGTTACAGTATAAATTCTCTGTGAATGTGAAATTCAATCAATGCAGCTTTTATGCATATGTAATTTATGCCCCCGCCACATATATAAAAGATGATCAAGTACAGGGATTCTCAACCTGTGGCCAGTGGGCTAGATGTGGCTCGTGGCACTATTTCATGTGGCCTCCACTGCCTCCAACACACCAGGAAGTGCCATGTGGTGGTGGAAGAGCAAAATGGCCATCTGGCTCCCGAAGCTGTCTGAGGGAGCGTGACACGGCCCCCAGCTTAAAAAGGTTGAGAACTCCTGATCTAGGAAATAGATGTGATGTTGGCCATTGAAATATTAAATTACTCTGCTTCTGGTTAAACATAGTCTAATTATTTTAACATTTTAATTTATATTGATTTCAACCCATATTTTATATGCATCTATAATTTTAATGTATGTAATACTCTGATAAAAATGAAAGAAAAATGAAACATCAACAGCTGAAATTATAGTGGATTTGTTTGATGTTCACTTGCCTTATTTTTTACTACAGAAAAGTAATGCACTCCTTTTGCCTGTGGGTTTTCCTTCCTGCTCATTAGATCCAAGAAAGCTTTATAAAAACAGCTCCTAAGAAACAAAATTGTGTCCTTCAACAAGCAAAAATTAATTCACAGTCATTGTTTACAGATTAGTAGCAAGATTACCTCCTGCTTTTATAAAGCAATGATCATTTCCCTAAGCTTGCCAAATGATGAAATGCAAGGCCTATGAATTTGTAAGCACAAATCAAACAACAAAGCTCTGTGATCCTTACACAACACAAATGTAGGCGGAGGCGATACCTTTATCAAAACACTAAAAAAATCAATTAATTAGAAAGCTTTTGTGGTTGAAATACTACCTCTTCAGGCTAAATACCAATATCTTGTGCACAGTATGCAGAAAATAATAAATGACTGCCTGGCCTCTATCTAAATACTATAACAGAGTGGGAAGTTTCAACCACATTGTACTAGGGTGGCGCATTAAACCACACCCCAGAGCCATTTGTAAACAGCTGTGACCTCTACTTAAGAATCCTGCCTGGCAAATGTCTGCTATGAAATTTGGGGACATTCATTCATAATTTTTCTACATTATACATAGATATTGCTGCATGACCTAGAGAAATGATATTACAGAAATCATTGTTTCAAGTTCACACATCCTAGATATAAGGTTAAAACAACTTCCAGTATAATTTTGATAGAGCTTTGGGGGAAATGTTTTTTCCCCCTGGAATACAACTGACATTGGCCAAACTTTTCAATTAGTATTTTATTCCACAATGAAAGCTCTGAATATTGTTTTTCATTATTAGCAAACATCATTTTCTCTGATGCTGTAATCAGAACAACATATATTTTTTTATCCATATAAATTGTTTCTTTGTCTTGATTTTTTGACAAGGAGTGGGCTTCAAGTGATCAAATTAATATGAGACGTGTTTAATGACATTTACAGATAACATGCCATTAGAAAAGATTTTCTTAATTGCAGAATGCATCTGATTTTTCACAGAAAGAATTTTTCACATATCTTGCAATAAATAAATAAGCTTGTTTTGTCTATTTATTGGTATTCAGGATGTAACTATTGGCTTCCTTTGAAAAACATTTTTCAGAGTAAAATTACTGCTGGAATGCTGTCTCTGGGACACTCACCTGACTTCAGTTTCTCATTATGTGTTATACGTAATTCATAGTTTAGCTATAACTTCTGAATAGTAACAATGAAGGAGACCTGGGAATCATGATGATTTCATTGCAGTGTCGAAACACTGTGTGTGTGTGTGTGTGTGTGTGTGGGGGGGGGGGGTGACATGAAAAGTCTGTGTTCTTTCCTTTCAGAGATAACATCTTCAAGCCAAAGGTTTCTCTGAATTCATTTTCCCTTTATCACATCATACCATATGACTAAAGAGTAATATAACAGGCAGTATTTTTAAGTTATCAAGAGGACTCCTTTTTTTAGTGTTTTAAAAAAGCAATGTATTATCCCTTCTTTTTTATCATTTGTATGCTTCTTTCTTATCTATGTGTCTGTGACTTGGGGTTAGAGTGAACCCATGCATTGGAAAACTGAAATATTTTAAATGGGTCAGTATTGAAATATAAAGCATAATCTTCATTATAAAGAAAAATTGTGAATTTCTTCATTTTTACTTAGTTGGCCTTACTCACGATATCTAGTGTACATTCCAAACAAAACTGATGAATGAATGAATGAATGATAGTACTGTGGTCAGGGCCATAGCCAGGGGGCAAAGGGGGATAATAGCCTGCCCCAAAACTTGATTTGCCCAACCAAGGAAGGAAAAAGGGACTCCACTTGAGAAAGGGCCTCCTCTTGAGAAAGGGGTCTGAGGTGGGGGGGGGGGGCTTTCTCCCTCCATGAGACTTAATCCTCACTCAAAGTGCTGCCGTTGCCCTCATCAAAGGGCTGATGGCTCGGGTCTCTCCAAGAGCAGGTTCTGGGCGGCCTCTGCTCCACATCACACCAACCCCTGTTCTCTCTTTCTCTCCCCCACTTCCCTCTGCCTGGGCGTTCTTCAGGGTAGCCTTTGTGCCCGAGCTGTAGGAGGGGGACCCAGGTCAGGGCTTGCCTGTGATGTCGCACCACAAGCTCTGCACTGAAGCACCAGGCAGGACACGAGGTGAGTGTGTGCAAGGGTGTGAGCTGGCAGATGAGCCTTCAGCCCTAGGAGGTGGTAAACTCTAGAGTTGGATACAACTGACTTTTGAGCAAGGTCGACCTATATAGAGGGAGGTTTGGAGCCTTGGAGGCTGTCATGGGCAGGGGGAGGATCGTGTTCTTTCTCCCACTGAACTCACAAAGGACTTGCCTTCTTAGTAGACGTTGCGGTTTAAAACAAAAAAAAAAATCCATGCACACATATTTAAACTTTGTAGCATAGTAGACATTGCAGTATCAAACAGCGAACCTAGGAGGCTGCTTTGGCAGTGCAAAGCTTTTTTTATCCTTTGATCATTGAGTAAACAAGACAAAGAAACGTTGCTGCACATTAAAGTCTGATGCATTTTAATGTTAGCTTTCACGGATCAAGTCCGCTTCGTCAGACATAAGGATGTGATTTCATGGCTCTGTGTGTGTGTGTGTGTGTGTGTGTGTGAGAGAGAGAGAGAGAGAGAGAGAGAGAGAGAGAGAGAGAGAGACTGTCATTCTTAGCAGAGAAATTGAGTAAATATGCTTCCTTTGAAGATACAAACAGAAGATTTTGAAAGAAAGCCAACAACACTATACTTTTTCCACTTAAAGTATATGAGTTCATAGCATACTTATGTAATTTAAACTATAATACCTAGAATGTTACAGAACATTAATTGCACCAGTGTAAAAGCAGTCTAAACAAATCATGTGAATGGTTCATAGGTGTTCAGTAGTAGTAGTAGATACTATTTCATAAAGTATATCTAGCCACTGGTGAAATCTGAAGAAAGGTATAAGATTCTGTATTCATAATAGATATTACTTTACAAATATCAGAACACTGAACATCTGAAAAAGTATATCAATGCTAATGAATTCCAAGTAAGCAGCCAATTATTCTCTGAGATTCAGAGCCAAAATCTGAGACCAAGAGTTGAGCATTTTGATGGATCTTTTCTGATGTCACAGAAATGGGCAATTGGGATGGGGGGGGGGGGATATTGTTTCTGAGTCAGCTGATGACATAAATTAACATGAGAGTGCAGCTAGAATACTGTAGCCACTCTGGTTTGAGAACAGTCATCTTGTGTACACTTCTCACTCTGTCCTACCTCCACCATTCCTCTGGGGCATTTATATCTATTAATTCCAATTGACTCCTGCCTCTAAAATACAGGAGATTGCCCTTGATGGCCCTGAGATGGCCCTCCAATCAAACTGGCTTAAGTCTGTGAGCGCACAGGAAACAAAGGAATGCATATTTTCTAAGTACCTTGTCTGCCACTTTTATCTATAAAATGCTTGTATTCCTGAACTGCTTGTTTTCTCTTCTCTTACCAATCTCTTGAAGGTGAGAGAGAAGAGGCCCTTTTGCTAAAGATCTTTCAATAAAGCTTTCCTCTCACTGTACAACTTGAAGTTGGTTTTTTTTAAACTTTTGATCCTCTCAGCCACCAGAGCTGCAAATTGCGCACTTTGGCAACAAGAGGAATCTGGGTAAATGGCTACAGAATCTGGATAAAATCTAACAAAATGGCTAATGACCTTTGGGATAGCACTAGCACTGTGTACTATAGTGTTATGGAATACTGAACTAGACAAAGTCGCATTCCACACGCTAAGACAGATTTAGGAGTTTTATTGTTATTAATATTTGGCCAAACAGATTCAGGAAAACTTTACCAAGCTAAATTATTCCCTGAATGAATATACATTTTCAGAGCCATCCTTTTGTAGCATAAAATTTGGAAATTTATACACATTACATCACTATAGGATAAGCCAAAATTATTAATTAATCTTCTGACATTTCATTAAGTTCAGGTTAGAACATTCTGTAGCTGTTATTTAGATCATGTCATATAAGGAACATGTCTCATGTCACATCATGTCATGTCACACAAATATTATTTACAGTTCCCTGTCAGCTGTACAAACTGTGCTGAGCTTGTGGACACAAAGGCCTTCTATTTACTTAGCCTCGTCATCAGTTCTGTATGATAGGTCAATCTGATCTGTTTAACTTTACAGAGTATTGAGAAAATATTTTTTACTTTTAAAACAGAATTAATATTATCTTAATATCTTAATTCTTAATTTAATAAAAAATAGAAACAAAATACAGAAAGCAAATATATATAAGGCATAACTCAGTACATGTTACACATTTTTCTTGATCCATTTTCACATATTATAACCATTCTCTTAAATCATTCATAAAAATATTAGATCTCTTTACCTAATGATACTAAGATCATAATAGTGTTATAAAATAAAAACTAAACTAAAATTAGAAAATGTCACCCTGTGCTATATGTATTGTCCATAGAATTCACCATGCGTATAATACCTTATTCTCTTATCTCTTCCAAAAACTCATTAGTTCCAGTACTGGTCTGTCACCTTTGTTATCCTTTAACATATACTCCAAGAAAGGCTCCCAAATAACCCAAAATTTAATCTCTTTCAATATACATTTTTTTAGATTTAATTTCCATGTCAACTTATTATTCAATGCCATTTCTCATAAATTCTTATACCAGTTATCCAATTCTAACTTCATATTACTTTTCAAATTGTTTGCAATTTTTTGTCTCCCTAAAGATAAGAAAATGGATAATAGGTCTTTCTTATATACAGGTACATCCCATTTTAGCTCTTCTAAATCTGCTATTAATGCTTCCCCCGCCCCCATCCACACGTTTATTCTAAGATTTTTCTCCTTCTCCATCATTCCTTGCCTTGAGATTTACCTCCCCATCTGGAGACCTATGGTAACATAGCAATTCCCTGGGAGTTCAGTCTTGGCCCTGAGACCTTGTAGCCTTAGGTGTTGGTAACTTAGCACTAGGAAACAAATCCCTCTCTTGTAGGGGCTATCCCAACTGTTGCACAGCCAATATCAAAAGGAAGCATGTTTTTTCTCTAAAGCAAAGCAAAGAATGAGAATGCACCTTGTTTTTACTGAAGAGTACACACAAAACAATTACAGGAGCAATCCTGATTTGCTGAGTCATTTTTTGAAACAGGAGCACAGTTCACCCTTTGTAAAGGAATCATATCCACTCTGCTATGAAAATACTAATGATTGTGTTTATTAGAGAAATGTGCTTGGAATAAGAAAAATGATGTAATCCCAGTTCTAACTGAAGTTGGACATGTTGGGAGCCATGGCTGCTACTTTCATCTCTAGAGAAACAAAAGGAAGATGGATAGATAAGAGAAAGAGTTGAATGGGGAAGAGGTTTCATTAAGAAGTAAGGTCAGCATATATTACAGCAAGGATAATATCCCTTTTCTCTTCTTTCCCATGCAAATACATGTACTGTATCTTCATGAGTATGAGCTAGCTTATACTTGGCAATTCAGTCACTTTCAGCAGTTTTAAAGCAGAATCTTTATGTACATCTTGTTTTCAGAGAAACTCATATTTGTTCTATTTCACTATGTCGCCAAAATTCATCAGCACAGCTGCAAGGTTCAGTGGATGCCAGAAAAAGAACAGGGACACAAGTGGCCTAGAGCCTTTGTTTCGACTATCTATAGTCCAGGGGTTGGATCTGGCCTGTGGCACCATTTCATGTGGCCCTCTGCCCTCAATCCCATGACTGAAAGTGGTGGAAACAGCCCCCCCCCCCCAAAAAAAGAAAGCTGACCTGCCCCCGCCTTGGGAAGTAAGGAGGGGTGTCTGGCCAAAGCTCCCCTTCTCTTGTCTCTCCTAACCCCAAACCAATCTGTACTGGCTGTGAAGGTGCACCTTGAAAATATCCTCTAGGCTGCTGCAGTCCATTGCAGTCCTGATGTTAAATCCTGCATGTCTTTGATGTAGGCATATTGATTGCACACGGAGCCGGCAGGCGGGCCAAACACTTCTTTATTTCAGCATGGTCAATCTGTACATGGGCACATTTAGGAGATGCAGCTCCTTATATACTGTATTTGAAACTCCCGCCACAGAACCCCATTGGTTGAGCTAGTTGTGACATCAGCGGGGTTGCTGAATAGCTGCTGAGTCTCACCTGAAACCAGGCAGTTTCCTGCGCTAGCTACTGATTGGTTAGTTGAAGTTGCATGGGCTGATCTTCCTCAGCTGCGCTACTTTGGCAGCTGAGTTGCGCGCGGAATCAGGAGAGCTGCTTACATACACAATATCCCTCCCCCTAGGATGGGACGAAGTCCCTTAACCATTGTGGGGGCCGGCGATTTCACTGTGGCCGGCCTGCCGGTTCAGAAATGCTCCCCGGGGTGCCTGGGGTATCTGGGCTTCTCCCTCTGGAAAACTGAAGGGTCCCATCGAATCCTGGCAGGGGAAAGGATGGGGTATCCCTAGTTCAGGGAGGATGAGGGGGCCGTTGGGAAAACTCAAAGCCCCACTGCTCTCTGGAATGAGTGGGGGAATGAGGGGAAAACTCCCCTCATCCTGAAAAAAAATCAAACTGGGGGTCCGCTTCCTCGGGCTGAAAGGCTGACTCCGGTGATTCTGTGCAGCCTGTAGTGCTCAATCCTGTATCCCCCCTTGGGTTAAGCGGGTGCGGGGCAACCCTAACATTGAACCCTCTCTATCACTCCTTTCAGTGGGTTCCTCTGGATCCATTCCCCTTGTGGCTCCCGTGACCCTTCTCCTAAGTTGGTCAGCATGTCTGCGCCACAGTAACCCCAAGTCTGTCATGACTTTGTATGATACAGGTCCGGTTTGCTCTACTACCTCCCCAGGTACCCACGCTGGCCCTGAACTCACGTAATTCCTGCAATAAACCGGGTCACCTATCCCAAACACCTTTTCCTGCTGTATTGACACATTCGTACCCCTATTCTCCACCCTGGATGGATCTAGGTGGTTGAGTAATGTTGGGATTCTTCTCCGCATTAGGAGCTCTGAGGGGGATTGCACTGAGGCTAGTGGGGTGATCCTATAGCGTATGAGGAATTGACAGAGCTGTAACTCCAAATCCCCCGGACCCATCCTCCTTAGGGCCTCTTTTGTGGTGTGGACCATGCGCTCCACTTGGCCGTTTGTGGCCGGGTGAAAAGGGGCAGAGGTGACGTGCCGGACTATGTTCCGCTCAAGGAACACTTGGAATTCCGTGGACGTGAATATGGATGCGTTATCTGAAATTAGCATGTCAGGAATGCCGAAACAAACGAACATCCTTTGTAGATGTTTGATTGTGGCTGCGGAGGACATGTTACGCATTGGAATGACCTCGAGCCATTTCGAGAATGTGTCAACCATGAGTAGGAACATTGTGCCCCTGAAGGGCCCCGCAAAGTCCACATGGAGTCTGGACCACAGACCGTGTGCTGTGTCCCACTCCCTGGGGGGTAGCCTATGCTCCTCGGGTCATGATTGCTGGCAACTCTCGCACCGGCCCACCAGTTTCTCTATGTCCTCATCTATCTTGGGCCACCAGAAGTAGCTCCTTGCTAGGGCTTTTGACTTCACGATCCCCAGGTGGCTCGTATGGAGCAAACAGAGCACCTTGGCTCTCAGGACCTCGGGAAATACTACTCTCTGCCCCCAGAGGAGACATCCTCTCTCGAGTGACAGCTCGAAGCGCTTCCTGAAGAATGGATCGAGTTCTTCGGAAGGAGACATTAAGGGCCAGCCCTTCTTAACCCATGCTAACGCTTGGGACAAGACCCTATCTTTGGTGGTTGCCTTGGCGATATCCGCAGGCACAATCGGGGGCGATTTGAGTGATTCGATGAGCAGCACCTGGTGCTCTTGCTCAACCTCACACTCAGGCTCTCCCAGCTCTGGTAGGGGAGACCTGGAAAGTGCATCCGCATGCACAATGTCTTTCCCTGGGCGATGCACCAGCATGAGCTGGTATGCGTTTAGGAAAATCACCCACCTTAACATTCTAGGGGACAAGATCTGCAGGGTGGGCTTGGTCGTGACAAAGATACCTAGGAGGGGCTTGTGATCTGTGACAATGGTGAACTCCCTCCCATACAGGAAGTCATGGAATTTCTTTGTCCCTGCAATGATCGCAAGGGCCTCCCTGTCTGTCTGGGCGTAATTGCGCTCTGCTTTCGAGAGGGATCTTGAATAGAATGCAATTGGTGCCTCCCTCCCATTCTCAAACACGTGGCATACGACAGCCCCGACCCCCACCGGTGAGGCATCACATACTAACACTAAGGGTTTCTTTGGGTCAAAGTGAATTAGAATCGCCTCGGAAGAGCGAAGCCTCTTCAACTCACTGAACCTCCCCCCACCGCCAGACTGCATCCTTTTTCAGTAGGCAGTGCAGCAGCTCTGCCACAGATGCCTTCCATGGGAGGAAGGAGTGGTAGAAATTCAGGAGCCCCAAGAACAACTGCAGCTCTGCCTTAGTAGCTGGCGTGGAAGCATCCTGAATGGCCGCAACCTTTGATTTGGATGGCTTTACCCCGTCGGGGGTGATCCGAAACCCCAGGAACTCTACCTCGTTTGCGTTAAAAAAACATTTGTCCCTTCTCAGGCATAACCCAGCCCTCTCAAAAACAGACAGAACCCGGTCTAACCTTTGTGCTAGCTCTGACTCCCCCCCAGCAGTTATCAATACATCGTCAAAGTATGGCAAAATGCCAGGGAGTCCCTTAAGTAGGCATTCCACAAGCGCCTGAAAGATACCGGGAGCTGAATTCACGCCGAACTGGAGGTGTGTCACTTTAAAGGCACCCTTGTGCGTCACTATCATCTGGGCAGCTGTGGCCGCAGGTGTGACTGTTAACTTCTGGTAAGCCTGTGCTAGGTCCAGCTTCGCAAAACACCTCCCCCTATGTAACTTGGCCAGCAAGTGGCTAACTACCGGCACCGGGTAGGCATTGGGGCGGATTGCCTTATTGATAGTACACTTGTAATCAGCACAAATTCTAACCTCCCCGTTAGACTTCATGGCCGTTACAATCGGAGTCTCCCACTCGGCAGAGTCCACTGGTACCAAAAATCCCCTGACCCACCAGTTTGTCCAACTCCACCTTTATTTTGTCCTTTAGTGTGAAAGGCACTCTGTGCGGCTTGAGGCGCACGGGGCAGACAGAAGGGTCCATATCAAAGTCCACAAGAGGCCCCTTGTACTCCCCAAGTCCTTTCCTGAAGATGGACAGGTGTGCGTTGCACACATCTTGGATGGGATCGCCTTGGACGGCGTTGATTCCAGTCAATGCAATTCCCAGCGGTTCAAACCACTGGGTCCCCAAAAGGCAATTGGACCCCCCCTTAAGGACTACTAAGGGCAACTTCCTGGTGAAGTTCTTAAACCACACGGTGAAGTCCCCCACCCCCAGGACTGGGATGTAACTTCCCTGGACATCCCGCAAGTTTGTTTGGAGGGCTCTAAGTTTGGGGTGGTCCTTAGGAGTTATGCGCAGAAACTTGGTCTGTGAGATAATGGAGTAGGCAGTCCCAGAGTCCACCTCCATTTTCACCTGGACCCCCTGCAATAGTACCTTAACAAAAAACGGATGTGCCGGTCCGACACACGTCTCACCACTGTGTCCTCCACATGCCCCTTCCCCATGTCCTGGTCCTTCCGGCAGCTGGTCCAGCCAGGGTCTCGGCATTGTCTGCTCACCTTGGCGATGTGGCCCAAATGCCCGCAGCTGTGGCACTCAGCTTTCCTGAAGGGGCACTTCCTCCGGTCATGTGTGCCCCTGCACCCCTCACAGTGTCTGCTTGCTTAGGCGGTGTCTCTCCTCTTGGAAGGTTGTTTCCTCACCTTCTGGACTTCGGGTTCACTTTCACTCTTGCTGAGGTTGGATGAGAACACAGCAGTGGCTGCCGCAGCTCTCGCTCCCTGCGAGGTGAGCATCTGTGGGCCTGCACGGCGGACAATGGGTTCTCTGAGGTGCTGGTTCTTGCCAAACATGCCCATACCCCATCTTTTACCACCTCTGCAGCCTGGGCAGCTCTGAGGACCTGCTCAAAGGTGATGTCCTCATCCTGGGCCAACAGTCTCCACTAGGTCTCCTCGTCCCACATGCCGCGGAGGAGGCGGTCTCGGAGCGCCTCACTCAGATGGGTGCTCCAGCGGCAAGGGATGGCTGCCAGTCTCAGTGTGGCAACATACTCTGCCACGCTCTCTCCGGCCCGCTGGTCACACCGGTGGAAGGCCAGCTGTGCTGGGAACATGGACACCTTCGGCTGGAAGTGTGCCCACAGCGTGTTCAGGATCTCGTCGAGAGGGACCGACCTTAGGCCCCTCGGCATCAGGAGGTTCCTTGCCAGCTCCAGGGTCGGCAACCCACACTGAGCCAGGAGGCAGGCTCGTCTCTGAGCTTCGTCTTTGATGCCCTCGGCATCCATGGCATACAGGAACTGCTCCTCGTACAGGTCCCATGACTCGGGCTTCAAGGTGTCGAACGGTGTGAGGGTTACTCTGTGGGAAGCCATTATCCCACCTTCGTCGCCAATTTGATGTAGGCAGATTGATGGCACACAGAGCCGGCAGGTGAGCCAAACACTTCTTTATTTTAGCATGGTCAATCTGTACATGGGCACATTTAGGTGACGCAGCTCCTTATATACTGTATTTGAAACTCCCGCCACAGAACCCCATTGGTTGCACTAGTCGTGACATCAGTGGGGGTTGCTGAATAGCTGCTGAGTCTCACCTGAAACCAGGCGGTTTCCCGCGCTAGCTACTGATTGGTTAGTTGAAGTCGCATGGGCTGATCTTCCTCAGCTGCACTACTTTGGCAGCTGAGTTGAGTGCGGAATTGGGAGAGCTGCTTGCATACACAATAATGTCTCATTTCATATATGCCACAGGAGATGGCTCCGTGATCATAGTGGGTCACTTCATGGCAAGCTGGGATCCACCTTAAACAAATTCACACCAATGGCATTTTTCCTACTTCAGGAAAAAATGCATTCTCGGAAATGAGATGCAGCTGACAATGATTTGCTCCCCCCTGCATGAGGCTCTGGGACTCACCATAAGGGTTCTTTCCCAGGGGCCACTCTGGCCGAGCATGGGTGAGTCTCCTCCATTGAGCTCTTCCAGGCTAATCAGCAGGGAAGAAGTGTGTGTGTGTGTGTGTGTGTGTTTGTGTCACTCGGGTTGTTCCCACCAGTGGCAGGGGGAGTTGGGTGGTGGTGGCAGCAGCAGCAGTGGTAGTTGGGGGTCTGGCCCACCAGGAGTCAGAAGGGATGTGGTCCAGCCCACAGCATTTATCCCAAATAGGACTTTTGAGTATTTTAAAGTATATTTTTAAATAGTTGGTTATTTTTCATGTATGCAAGACCCAGCTCCAGTTGCTTCTTCCAGTTTGAATATTAGATGGGTAGCAATAAAGTCTCACACTCTATGGTGAAAATTTTGGAATAGTAGCTGTGTTAGTCTGTGCTTCAAGCATATCAGAAAGTAAACAAAAAAAAATACAAAAAACGTTGTAGCACTTTAAAGACTAACTACGGTATCTTAATGTTAGCTTTCAATGATCAAATCTGAAAAAGTGGACTTGCTCCACTAAAGCTAACACTGTATAGTGGTTGCTCAATTATTAACCTGCCATCTCCAAGAAGACAAGCAATACTCCAGAAATAGTCATGGGCTACCCATAACGTCCACCCCATAAAGTATTTTGCAAGTGATATAATGAATTCAGGTAGTTTGGGGTCCGACCAGGGGCAGTGGTCACATGCCAGACTTAGTTTTCTTGTCGGAGCAGTGGCAGAGTGATCTGAGATTACAGGATTTAGTCATCTCACCTGTGCCATGGTCAGATCACTATCTGGTGACTCTTGACTTTCTGGGGGCGACGCTTCATCGTAGGGAGGCAGGGCCTATTAAAATGGCCCGCCCTTGGCGACTAATGGATCCAGATGGATTCCAGAGGGAACTGGGGGATGTTCCTCTGGATCAGATAGACGATTCACTCGAGGCACTTGTCGACCTGTGGAACAGGATGGCAACAGCAGCCTTGGATTAAATCGTGCCACTGCGCCCTCTCTGCGCCCGTGGGGTTAGGTCATCCCCGTGGTTCATGGATGAACTGCGGGAACTCAAACGGGCAAAGAGATGCCTAGAGCGCCGCTGGGTGAAGACCCAGGATGACTCTGAAGGACACTAGCTAGAGCTGCTACTAGGGCCTACCTAGTGGCGATGGGGGTGGAGAGGCGGCAATACTTCACCACCCTTATTGCCTCCGCTGATAATCACCCAGCTGCCCTGTTCCAGGTAACCAGGTCCCTCCTCGGTAGGGGAGATCGGTGCCCGGTTGGCAGGGTTCGGCTGAGGACTTTGCTGACCATCTGGTGGAGAAAATCGATCGGATTCGTTCAGGGCTGAATCCCAGCGTGGATGGGGAGGGTCGGGGGGGGGGGCACCGGAGCACAGTCTTGCTGTACAATCTGGGATCGGTTTGATCCTGTTGTCCCTGATGAAGTGGACAGGCTCCTTGCAGCTGTGTGTGCCACTACATGTCCTTTGGACCCCTGTTCCACCTGGTTGGTGAAAGCCTCCAAGGTGGTGACAGGTGGCTGGGTCGGGGCGATAATAAATGCATCATTACGGGAGAGGGTATTTCCTGCACCACTAAAACATGCTTTGGTGCACCCCATCCTGAAGAAAATATCCCTTGACCCAGCTGTCCTTAACAACTACAGGCCGGTTTCCAACCTGCCCTTTCTGGGTAAGGTTTTGGAGAAGGCGGTGGCACGTCAGATGCAGAGTGTCCTGGAGGAAGCGGATTATCTAGACCCCTTTCAATCAGGATTCAGGCCCGGGTATGGTACGGAGACGGCATTGGTAGCACTGATGGATGATCTCTGGCGGGAGCGGGATGGGGGTTATCCATCCGTCTTGCTCTTCTTGACCTCTCAGTGGCCTTCGATACCGTCGACCACGGTATCCTTCTGGAACGGCTCAAAGGACTGGGGATCCAGGGCACCGTGTTGTCCTGGTTTTCCTCTTTTCTGGAGGGTCGTACCCAGTCGGTGTGGTTAGAGAGTGAGAGATCCAGCCCTAGGCTTCTCAAGTATGGGGTGCCTCAGGGTTCGGTGCTCTCTCCTCTCCTATTTAACATCTACATGAAGCCACTGGGTGAGATCATTTGTTCCCACGGGGTGAGGTACCATCAGTACGCGGATGACACCCAGTTGTACATCTCAGCCCGTGGGGACCCCAGTGATGCTGTTGAAATCCTATCCGGATGCCTGGAGGCCATTGGGGTCTGGATGGGGGGCAATGGGCTTCAGCTGAATCCCAGCAAGACAGAGTGGCTGTGGATAAGGGGCCCCATGTTATCCAGGGAGCTACCATCTTTGGTACTGGATGGGGCTGTTTTGCCCGAGACAGACCCAGTGCGCAACTTGGGGGTCCTCCTGGACTCACGGCTGCTGCTAGAAGAACAGGTAGTGGCTGTGGCCAGGAGGGCTTTTGCCCAACTTCGGGTGATTCACCAGTTGCGCACGCTCCTGGACCGGGGCTCCTTGCTTATGGTCACCCACGCTCTGGTCACTTCCCGACTAGATTATTGTAATGCGCTCTACATGGGGCTGCTCTTAATGACCATTCGGAGGCTGCAGCTGGTCCAGAATGTGGCAGCCCGGGTGGTGATGGGATGCGGGCAATATGCCCGTGCCTCACCACTACTTCGGGAGCTGCACTGGTTACCAGTTTGTCTCCGGGTGCAATTCAAGGTGCTGGTTTTGACCTTTAAAGCCCTATATGGCAGTGGGCCAAGATACCTTAGAGACCGCATCTCCCCAAGAGTGTCTGCCTGTCCAACCAGAGCGGACCGGAGAGGCTCTCTAATAGTGCCATCAGCTAGGGGTGCACATCTATCCAGCACCCGAAGGAGGGCCTTCTCCGTGTCCGCACCAACCCTCTGGAACCTCCTGCCAACAGAACTAAGACTTCAAAGAGATTTGCTGCCCTTCAGGAGAGGATTGAAGACCTGGCTGGCAGGGCAGGTGTGGGGGCCCCCGAATGGGAACACGGTCCCCGCCTGCTGGCTTATGTAAACAATTAAGAACTCTCTCTTCTTCTTTTTATAGTGGGTGGGATGGGTGGGTGGGATATTGGTCTTTTAAAGTGTTTTTATGTGTTTTTAGAACTTGTTGTAATGCCGCCCTGAGTCAGGTTCTGCCTGAGTGGGCGGCATATATAAATATGACTATTAAATTAAATTAAATTAAATTAAATTCCTTCCTTCCTTCCTTCCTTCCTTCATTCTTTAACACTAATTAAAATATTTTACTCCATCTTTTTCCATAAAAATATTCAAAGCAGCTGACATAATTAAAAAGATAATTGAAACAATAGATAGTTTCAAATATTAAAAAGAATTAAATATACATTATTAAAAATGACTAAAATAAGCACATCAAAACAGGTTAAAAACAATAAAATACTAACCATCCTTATTTTTGTAAAAAAAAAAATCCTACTTAAACAACCAGTCACTAAGGGAAAGCCTGTCTGAAGGCAAATGCTGAAACCTGGGCATCTAGGCTCAGAGATATAGCCAGAAACACAGCTGAATTGCACACTTGTGTTTCAGAAGGAGTGTAACACCATCCAACAAAGACTGACTCCCTATTACTTGATCTGCCTTTAGACTGACCTGGAACACCTCTGTCATGCATCAAGTAAGTTTCAGTTTATTCCCCATTATCCAATTAAAGCCAAATGTAAATAGCATTGAAGTTTCCATCATAGGCCAGCGTCTTAGATGGATAAGGCATGTCTGCCATATGGATGGTTCCAAGTTTCTTCATCAAATTCTTTATTGGGAATTTAGCTCCAGTACAAGACCTCACAGAGCTTCTTTGAAGCACTATAAGGACCAGCTGAAATAAACCATGAGGGTGTCAGGTATAAATCCACAAACTTGGGAAGCAGCGGCCATAGATCACCCACTTTGGTGCCTGTTGTGTATGTAACTTTAATTATTGCTGTAATATTGTGTAATTGTTATTATGGGATCCGGGTGATCCTCCATTTTGTCTTCTTCTTGGTACTGAACTATCGTGGGACTTGCATTCCTGCCCTTTCTATTAAACAAAGACACACGAAGTCTTCACTCAGGTCCAGTAACCCCACAATCACCGCACTCCTCTCCTAACCAATCATATTGTTTCCTGCCCAAATGTATCCATTGTACAGTATATATAAGGAGCTGTTGCACCATTGCTGTTCATGTTCGGTTTGCTTACAATAAAGCTGTGTTTGGCCCTTTCATGCTGGCTGCTTCTCTTCAATTCCTGAACATCAAAGTGCCAAAGTGCCAAACTGCCAAACCATCTCTGCTGCTACCGATCACTTTGAAAGGGAACTCCACAGACATGAAGAGGCTAAGCAACAAGCACAAAAGTTTTGTCAAACTCAACTATGCCCTCCATGTGTGGCCACATGTTTCATGCCAGGATCACTTTATTGAGTCACCAGAGAAACATCCATCAACTGAGAAAATGACTTCCAGGAAAACTGTATGCTCGAATACGAGTAGCAGCCAGTGACGATGACGACTGCTACAAGGCACTGCTCTAGAATGAAAACAGCTTCTTTGTATATAGAGCAGGGGTGCCCAAACTTTTCACACTGTGGGCCAGTCATGTGGTTCAGGGAGCCAGTCATTATGGTCTGAGGGCCAGATCCGGCCCCCAATGACAATTCATCTGGCCCATGAAGCCCTTGTTGCTCCTGGAAGTGGAAGTAAAATGTGCCCGTATGGAGCGATGAGGGCTTTGTGGGCAGGATGAATTGGTGTTGGGGGCCGGATCCAGCCCCCAGGCCATAGTTTGGGCACCCCTGATATAGAGGAAAAAGTGAGATACCTTTGGGTGTCATCTGTAATGCTATAACCCACAATTTTGGACAACCTCTCCCATCAATTTTGTGTAGATATTAATAGCATAGGAGAAAAACAGAGCCCTGAGGAACCCCACAGACCAACAGCCAAGGTGTTGAACCAGAGCAACAACATCTGAGTTCTTCCCACAACATGGTCTTTGATCTCAGAGATATGGCCCAGAAGAATACCATGGTCAATGGTATTAAAAATACTGAGATATCCTACAGAAGTAGCAGAGACATACTCTCCCTATCTAGTTCCTGACATCCGTCATCCACTGAGGTGATCAAAGCAGTTTCCATCACATAAATAGGTTTGAAGCCAGGCTGAATTGGATCTAGGGCATCTGTTTTATCCTGGAATCCCTATTGCTGAGAAACCATTTCTGGTCTTTGCTGTTTATTCTGTATTTTACTTGAGCGACAATGATCTTTCTTTCTTTCTTTCTTTCTACCCTGCCCTTTTGATGCAAGCACCTCTCAGGGAGGCTTACAATATATGTTATAAATATAAATATAAATATAAAATACAACACACATCATAAAATATATATGAGATCAGAGTAAAATCACCTAATAATGACTTCATCTTTCAGACACTGAGGTTGAAAAGCAAAATACAATGCAGTAAACATATCCTATAATTATATGTATAACAGCCTGTAATAGGTATCAGAAGGAGTGTTCTGGGGAAATATTAGCTCTTTCTGCATTTATGGCAGCATCTGTTATCAAAACTTGAAGTAACTAATTGTCTTGATCTATTGTATCACAGTGTGGACAATGCTTTTCCTACTAAGCAATGTCAAAGTCTTTGTTAGTTTCACTATTTTTCTTTATTTCTGTTTTTCTCTTTTGTGTTTTGCTTATGACAATATTGAGATAAATTTAATTTGCTTAATCCAAAGTAGTATTTTGCATTCTTCTGAGTGGGTGGGATTTATTTGAGAGATAATAACAGGGCAACAATATTTGTTGCAGTAATCTAACTATTCACCATTTTCAGACTAACAAGTCAAATTAAGTGCTTCAGTAGCACAACAAAGCCAATATGTAAATGGGAGTGGGGGTGGGGAAACCCACAACAATGGATAATTGCTCAAAGCTCAGAAAGAAATCAGGTTCTGTAAGTGCCCATTTGGCTAGGAATGGTAAAAAAATTAAATTCAATCTCAAAATAACCACTCTAGTGACTTGTTTCTCCCTCATCCTATTTTTATTTCCATTAAGAAATGTGTTTCATCTAGCTCTAGACTTCATAAACTCTGTCATATTGAACCTCTATAAGTCAAGGTCAAAGCAATTTGATTAAAGTTCTCCATGAGTAAGAAAGAATGCTCACTTGGCACGTTTTATCATGCATTCAAAGTCTGGCAGCTAGCAGTTAATACACATGATGGGGACAAAGATCCTTGGGGGAAGCTAAATCTGAACAAGAGTCATATTGTTCCTTGATGCAAATCAATGTTGATTAAAGAGTAAATACTTACATATTGGGCTCCTTAGTGGAACTGTACGCTATGTATAAAGTCAATTAGGTTTATGGATTGAAACATTGCTCACTTGTTGTGTATGCAAGGACACTGTTGCTTTAAGGTAAATGAATGTAACCAGCCCCATATCACAATGTATCACAGCTGCTAAAGGAACGCGAGCGAACCGCCCATTGAGGGCGGATGCGAGCGTTCATACTCACATGGTTCAATCCCCAAATCACGGACAGCCGCGGGAACTTCTCCGCATGAAGAACTACAGAAGAGGGGGGGCGTGCCTCAAGTCGACGCCCCCAACGGCGGCAGCCAATGAGCCACCGTGCAACCAGATTCAAATGTGTTTCGTTACTGTATATAATGTGATGTACCTCCACCATTACCACATGTTCACCCTGACCATCAAAGAATAAACCTGTGTTAGTCCTTATTGCGACTCGTTCTTTGTCTTCCGGGCAAGACACTAAATTGGCGACGAAGGTGGGATCATGGCGAATCCCAGAGTCAAGACGTACCAGTTCGACGTCAGCGAGCCTGAGCAGTGGGAGCTCTACGAGTGCCAGTTTCGGCACGCAATGGAAGCAGCCGGCGTCGACGATGACGCGTTGATACGCTCCCATTTCCTGGCCCAGGTGGGACCGGCCACGCTGCGCATCCTAATGAACTTGGTGGCGCCAAAGAAGGTTGAAGCCGTGCCGATCGACCAACTCCTGGAGCTGCTGAGGGCACACTTCCAGCCCCCAGTCTCGATTTTTCCGGCCCGGGTCGCGTTCCACCGGCGGGACCAGCGCCCAGGCGAGTCCGTGTCCGACTACGCAGCGGCCCTCAGGCTGGCGGCCGTGCACTGCAAGTGGGACGATCTGAACCAGGCCCTGCGAGACCGCCTGCTGTGCGGCCTGCGGGACGAGGAGCTACAACGGAAGCTCATGACCCGCGACGAGCACCTCTCGTTCAATGAGGTGTTGCGAGAGGCGCAGGCAGCTGAGGCGGCCAGGAGCGGGGTCAAGGTGTTCAAGGCCCGTGGCACAACGTCCGAGCGGGCCAAGTCCCCTGTCCAAGCGGCCCGGCGGACTCCGGCGAAGGCAGCCTGGCGGGCACCGAAGTCGCCCGCCGGCACCCCAGAAACCTCCGACGACTCCCCCGCAATGGCGGATTCCTACACCAGCGACGACGACGGCGTCCAGAAGGTACGGAAGCGTGGGGAGCGGCGGCAACACCGAGAGCGGCAAGACCGCCGCTGCGACGGCTGTGGCGCGGCCCACGACCGCACGAGGTGTCCTTTCCGCAAGGCCGAGTGCCACAACTGCGGTCGAAAGGGACACATCGCCCGAGTATGCAGGCGCGGGCGAACCGAGGACAAAGGCGGCTCCAGTCATCCCCAACACCACCAGCGCAAGGCGGCCGGTTCCAGGAAGGTTTCCACCGTTCACGGCGAGGACGGCGTACGCCGCGTGGCCCTGGAGTACCGGCGATTCTACGTGGAGGTACAGTTGCAGGGGCGCCCCGTAAAAATGGAAATAGACTCAGGGTCGTCCTACTCTATACTGTCCCAGAGGGAGTACATGCGCATTCCCCCAGAGGCTCGGCCCAAGCTGCGGGCCATGCGGTCCCATTTGCGGGACGTTCAGGGAAACGGGATCCCGGTGTTGGGGGTGGGGAAGTTCAAGGTGAAGTTCAAGAATTTCTCCGAAAGACTGCCCCTAGTGGTCCTCAAGGGGGGGAAGTGTTGCCTCCTAGGAACGCAGTGGTTTGCTCCCCTGGGAATAGAACTGTCCGGCATCCACGCCACTGAGACTGACCCAATGCAGGACGTTTGCAATGCACACCCGGACGTTTTCAAAAAGGGGCTCGGTACTTACAGGGGGCCCCCAGTTTCATTCGAGTTGGACCCAGAAATCCGGCCCATCCGCCTTAAGCCAAGGAGGGTGCCTTTCGCACTCAAGGACAAAATCGAGGCGGAACTGGACAAATTGGTGGGGCAAGGGATTTTGGTTCCAGTTGATTCGGCCGAGTGGGAGACGCCGATTGTAACGGCCCTTAAATCAAATGGGGAGGTCAGGATCTGTGCAGACTATAAGTGTACGATTAATAAGGCCATTCGGCCAAATGCATACCCGGTACCCGTGGTCAGCCACCTGCTGGCCACACTTCATGGGGGGAGGTGTTTTGCCAAGTTAGACCTGGCCCAAGCCTACCAGCAACTCTCAGTGACCCCAGCCGCTGCCGCTGCGCAGACCATCGTGACGCACAAGGGGGCATTTAAGGTAACGCGCCTTCAGTTCGGCGTGAACTCGGCCCCCGGGATCTTTCAGTCCCTCGTGGAACGCCTTTTAAAGGGGCTTCCAGGAGTTCTACCATACTTCGACGATGTGCTGATAACAGCGGGGAGCGAGGTAGAACTAGCGAAAAGGCTAGATGGGGTTCTCTCGGTTTTCGAGAAAGCGGGGCTTCGCCTAAGGAAGGACAAGTGTGTGTTTTTTGCGAGGGAGGTTGAGTTCCTAGGTTTCAAAGTAACCCCAGAAGGGATCAGGCCCTCAGAGTCCAAGGTTGCGGCCGTACAGAACGCCCCTCGCCCCACCGCAAAGCCGGAGCTGCAGTCGTTCCTGGGGCTCCTTAACTTTTATCATTCATTCCTGCCGAGGAAAGCATCGGTTGCGGAGCCACTGCACGCCTTACTAAAAAAGGACGCGGTTTGGCGGTGGGGGGACAAACAAGAGAAAGCCTTCCGAGAACTGAAATCACTCCTCTCCTCAGACGCGGTCCTAACACATTTTGACCCAAGGAAGCCAGTAGTACTAGTATGTGATGCGTCCCCGGTGGGGGTGGGGGCGGTCCTGTGCCACGTGTTAGAGAGCGGGTGGGAGGCCCCGGTGGCATATTACTCTAGGTCCCTTTCAAAGGCTGAGCGCAACTACGCGCAAACGGATAGGGAGGCCCTGGCCATAATTGCAGGGACCAAAAAATTCCATGATTTTCTATACGGCCGCGAGTTTACGGTAGTGACAGATCATAAGCCGCTTCTGGGAATCTTCACTACCGGCAAACCCACTCCCCAAATACTGTCCCCCAGGATGTTGCGTTGGGCCATATTCCTCAACGCTTATCAGTACGAGTTAGTCTACCGCCCAGGTAAGGAGATCTCACACGCGGATGCACTGTCCCGGTCCCCCCTCCCCAGCATGGGGGACCCGGCATGCGAGGTAGAGCAGGACCACCAGGTTATGTTAATTGAGTCCCTCGACTCACCCCCCATTGTTCCGGCCGACCTCGCCAAAGCCACGGCGGCCGACAAGATCCTAGCCCAAGTTAGCTCATGGGTGAGGAAAGGGTGGCCCACTACTCCCCCAGAGGAACCGTTCAAGCCGTTCTGTAGGCGCAGGGTAGAACTTTCCCTGGAAAGGGGCTGTCTACTCTGGGGGCAGCGGGTGGTTATCCCAGAAAAGTTAAGGGCAAGGGTGCTGAAGCTACTGCACACCAGCCACCCAGGGATCGTGCGGTCCAAGGCCCTAGCTAGAAGTTTCTTTTGGTGGCCACAGATAGACGCGGACATAGAGCGCCTAGTGGGCACGTGCGAGAGCTGCCAGAGCTCCCGGCCCGAGGAGCCCCGGCTACCCCATAGAGAGTGGGACACGGCCGCGGACCGTGGTCCCGTATCCATGTCGACTTCGCGGGGCCCTTCCGTGGGGCAACGTTCCTACTGGTTGTCGACTCCTACTCCAAGTGGTTGGAGGTAATCCCCGTGAGCAGCACCTCCTCCGCGACAACCATAAAGCAGTTGCGTAAACTCTTTGCGTGTTTCGGCCTGCCAGACGTCCTCGTGAGCGACAACGCGAGTTGCTTCACGTCGACCGAGTTCCAAACCTTCATGGAGAGGAACACAATCAGGCACATCACGGCTGCCCCATTCCACCCCGCCACAAACGGTCAGGTAGAGCGCCAAGTGCGCACTACGAAAGACGCACTGCGGCGCATGGGCCCCGGCGATCTGAACCTACACCTGTGCCAGTTCCTAATCAGCTACAGGACCACCCCCTTAGCTTCAGGATTCTCCCCAGCCGAGCTGCTTATGAAGAGACGCCCGGCAACGCTGTTTGACCGGATGGATCCGTCCAGGGTGGAGGATGAGGGGAGAAATATAAATTTAGGGGGGGGGGGAACTCCAAGAACTTTGCCACAGGGGACCCGGTTTACTGTAGGAACTACGCGGCCTCGGGGCCGGCGTGGGTACCGGGGTCGGTCATCGAGCAGACAGGACCAGTGTCCTACAGGGTAGAGACTAGCTCAGGGCTACTGTGGAGACGGCACGCCGACCAGCTCCGAAGAAGGGTCACCAGTGAGGGGAAATCAGCGTTAGGGTCCTCCCCCACCCGCATTACCCAAGGGGGAGACACGGAGGTGCACGAGGGCGAAATTAAAGAGAGGAATCAGTTTGTCCCCGACTACGACCAGGAGCACGAGTTTGACTATGATTTTTCGTACCAGGGGGAGTTAGCGGAGTGGTCCCCCACCCGTCCTAGCGAGAAGAGGGGTTTCAGTTCAGCCCCTGGTACCTCCAGTCCCCGCAACGCGGGCATGCTAGAGTACACCATAGTCCCGGCCCCCAAGAGACAAGCGCCGAAAAGACAGGCAGCCAGCGGAGTCTCGCCAGCCGCAAGTCCCCAGACCCCCGAACAGGCAGCGGGAGACAGCGGGTCCACGAGGGTCTCATCGTCAGTCCCGAAGTTCGTGCTAGGGGGGTCCCCGGGCCCTGCAGGCGGTAAGCAAGGGTTCACTTCCCAACTGTTCATTCCATTCCCATCCCCACAGGCAAGGTCACCGCAGCCTCATCACAGAACCACTAACGAGTCCCCACCTTACATTGCAGGACAAGACCGCGCGGGACCAGGAGCCGCGGGCTCCCCTGTGTTAGGGCAAGCTGACACGCGCCCCAGGCGCACGTGCGGGAAGCCACAATGGTTAAGGGACTTCGTCCCATCCTAGGGGGGGAGGGATGTTGTGTATGCAAGGACACTGTTGCTTTAAGGTAAATGAATGTAACCAGCCCCATATCACAATGTATCACAGCTGCTAAAGGAACGCGAGCGAACCGCCCATTGAGGGCGGATGCGAGCGTTCATACTCACATGGTTCAATCCCCAAATCACGGACAGCCGCGGGAACTTCTCCGCATGAAGAACTACAGAAGAGGGGGGGGCGTGCCTCAAGTCGACGCCCCCAACGGCGGCAGCCAATGAGCCACCGTGCAACCAGATTCAAATGTGTTTCGTTACTGTATATAATGTGATGTACCTCCGCCATTACCACATGTTCACCCTGACCATCAAAGAATAAACCTGTGTTAGTCCTTATTGCGACTCGTTCTTTGTCTTCCGGGCAAGACACTAAATCACTAAATTCCACATTCTCTTGGTTGTACCATTAGAACACATCAACACCTTTCAGCAAGGTATCGAAAAACCCCCTAAGATTCCTTACTTTCTGCTGAGAGTATGTGGAAAACTTCTTCCCTTGATTGTTGTTGTTCAGTCGCACAGTCGACTCCGACCCTTTGCGACCCCATGGACCATTTTCCTCCAGGAGCCTCTGTCCTCCACCATCCCCCTCAGCCCTCCCAGCTCTGTGCCCATTGTGTCTACAATACCATCTAGCCATCTCATCCTTGGCCTCCCCCTTCTTCTTTTGCCCTCCACCTTTCCCAACATCAATGCCTTCTCAAGTGAATCCTCCCTTCTCATTTGATGTCCAAAGTATTTTAGCTTCATCTTTACTATTTGACCTTCCAATGAGCAGTCAGGGTTAGTTTCTTCTAAGATTGACCTATTTGTTCTCCTCACTGTCCAGGGGACTCTCAAAACCCTCCTCCAACACCACATTTCAAAGGCATCTATTCTTCTGCGTTCAGCCTTCCTAATTGTCCAGCTCTCACATCCATACATTACTACTGGGAAAACCATTGCTTTGACTATTCTAATTTTTGTTTGCAATGTGATGTCTCTGCTTTTCACTATGTTCCCCAGGTTTCACATCGCTTGTCTCCCAAGAATCAGTCGCCTTTTTATTTCATGGCTACAATCCCCATCTACAGTGATCTTTGATCCTAAGAAAGTAAAATCTGTCACTGCTTCTACTTCTTCCCCGTCTATTTTCCAGGAACTGATTGGGCCTGTTGCCATTATCTTGGTTTTCTTGATATTTAGTCTCAAGCCAGCTTTTGCACTCTCCTCCTTCAGCCCAATCAAGAGATTCTTTAGGTCTTCCTCACTTTCTGCCATTAGGGTGGTATCGTCTGCATATCTCAGATTGTTGATGTTTCTCCCAGCAATTTTTATCCCATATTGTGATTCCTCCATCCTGAATGTTTTCCCTATTTTCTTTAGTTTAAGTTTGAATTTTGCTATTAGTAGGTTGTGATCTGAGCCACAGTCTGCTCCAGGTCTTGTTTTTGCTGACTGTATGGAGATTCTCCATCTTTGGCTGCAGAGTATGTAGTCAATTTGGTTTCGGTGTTGGCCATCTGGTGATATCCATGTATAAAGTCGCCTCTTGTGTTGCTGGAAGAGAGTGTTCGCTATGACCAGTGCGTTCTCTTGGCAGAAATCTATCAATCTTTGTCCTGCTTCATTCTGTGTTCCAAGACCAAATTTGCCTGTTATTCTCTCCACTTTTTGATTTCCTACTTTGGCATTCCAGTCTCCTAATATAATTTGGACATCATTTCTTGGTGTCTGTTCTATGAGGTGTTGTAAGTCCTCATAGAACTGGTCCATTGTGGCTTCATCTGCACCAGTGGTTGGTGCGTATATTTGGATCACAGTGACATTGAAAGGTTTGCCTTGAAATCTGACTGACATCATTCTGTCATTTTTGAGATTGTATCCCATTACTGATACATCTGTCATTAAAATATGATCTATTCTTTTTGAGAAACCATATGCATAAAAGCCAGAAAGTAGCACTTGTTGCTTGTTAAGAAGGATGCAGGCAACCCATTCAGAGCTTCTAATTCTTCAAGAAAGCTACCATTACCATTGTTTTTGGCAATCTGCACAAAAACAATTGGAAGTTTTGTGGGGGAAATGTTCCTCTCAATGGAAGGACACTGTTGAGAGTGTCAGAAAATTCTTTGTCATCTTCCTCAGAAAAATGTTGCAGTTCCTATAACCTATAAAATAAATGCCAAAATCTCAAAGTACTTGAGGCATCTGATTGGTCCTGAAATTGAAGATGCTCCCTCAAAAAGGAACCACCATTGAAGTCTGGTCTGGAAACATCAACCAAATTTTGACATCCTCTCTTATTGAACACAATGTGAATTAATTGCTAATTATCTGTGCACTTCACTGTAAAGCACAACTGAAACATGATAAAAATAGTAATCTTAACAAATTAATGAGACCAAGAAAGGGTAAAAAGCACAGAATGTTGGATGGAATGAAAAGGGAATTATCCAAACAAAGAGCAAGAAACAAGAGCAGACTGGCAGTCATCTGCCTTTCCTTGAAATCCCTTGAAGAATCACATTTTGACAAAATGATGAATAGAAGCTACTGACAGGGTAAAATAGACTTCCTTAAGGAGAGTCTGCTGTGACAGCACCACCAGAATAGAAAAAGCCGTCTCTCTCTCTGCTTTTCCTTACCTGTTTGTGGACCTAAATCAGTAGAGACATCTGTAACAAGGAAGGATGATGGAAGACCTGGAAAATTTTTCCTGAAGACTTGTGCGACAAGGCTGTGTATTGTCCCTGACACTGTTTAATATATGTTCGGAGAGTATGTTTTCAGAAGCACTATCAGATTTAAACATGGGCATTAAAATTAATGGGAAATACCTAATAACCCCCGATATGCTGATGACACAGTATTGATGGCCATACACCTTGCAGATCTTCAGTTGATGCTGGATCGAGTTAGAGCTTCAAGTGCAGAATATGGTTTGGGTTTCAACAACAAGAAGATCAACATCTGATTATAAGCCTAACACCTACAGCAAGTTAATGGCAGGAACAGAAGAAATCAAAAGAATGGATAAAATTGTCTATTTGGGGAGTATGTTAAATGAAAATTGGGATCCTGAGGTAGAGATTAAAATATGAATAGAAAAAGCAGGAACCACCTTAATAAAAATGCAACATTTGTTATGAAGTAGAGATCTAACTCTTGCTACAAAAATCCAAATAGTGAGATGTTACATCTTCCAAGTATATGGAGTTGAAGCTTGGACATTGACTAAAGCATCTGAAAAGAGAATCAAAGCTTTTGAAATATGGATCTGCAGATGGCTGCTAAGGATATCATTGGTTGACCATGTGACTAATTTAGAAGTATTGCACGAAATGAATAAGGAACAAGAACTCTTTAAGACCATTAAGCAAAGAAAGCTACAATACCTTGGCCATATCATGAGGAACAACATAAAGTATAAAATACTCCAACTCGCTCTGCAAGGAAAGATCCCTGGGAAGAGAGGCCCTTCATGGCTGAGAGACCTGGTGTGTCATGTCCTCGGTATAACTGAGTTAAGGAGTTAAGAACACAAAGACTATTGCCATGATGATAGCCAGTATTTGGAATGGATATGGCACCAGAAGAAGAAGAAGAAGAACGTGATGAATCATTAATGGATGCTAACTACAGAGACAAGGCATCAGCTGCCATTATAAAGGGTTTCTCACTTGTATTCTGAGAGCATAGGGAAGCTAAATCTAGTGAGGGTAATCATCTAGGTGACTTGGACTATGTAGGGTTAACATCAACACTTCAGTTAAAGTTTTGCATTGCAAACTGGGTTTGGAAATGTACTGACAAACAATGAAACCACAGCAATCTGAGTGGCTGAAATTCTATTGCTTAGCACAATAAGTTGTACTAGAGTATGTCAGATAAAGCAGTTCAGATTTTGTGAGTCAAGTCCTCAGTAAGTTCCATTGATTCAAAAGGGGCTACTTTAGTTGTGACCTACTTTGCAGGCGCACCCCCCAATAAAGGACTCAGACACTGGTAAAAGTGGATAACGGCATTGGGCCACATTTATTGATTCATGCCCTAGTCCGAATTATAAATTTCTATTGGTAAAACGACCAATCATAATTCTTAAGGCAAGCAGGCCGAAGTAACACTGGTAAGGTACCACCCCAAAATTGCCAACGGCAATTGGTTACAATGTATCTATTTGTATCAATTTGTTTGTTGACAACAAACAAATTGTTGACCGTAGTCAATATCTAACTAATGACCCCACCCTCTGACGCGTATCCGTGAAATCACGGGGTGATGCATGCTGTCTAGCTATCGCCATCACCCCGTCGCCTAGTTCGTTGTTGACCGGACAACGTTTAACCAACTTATGCCTGTCTAGTATTGTCCAGTCAATTGCGAACCTGCCGGATACCTGTGGGTCATAAATGTTTACCTTACCAGTGATACCCGCCCATGTGACCAAAGTCAACAGCAGCAACAGAAACCCCTATATCAAACCATAGCAACAGTGTGGGATGGGCGAAAAAACCAGGACCCGAGAGCCAATTGTGGGTCCCAGCCAAAAATTCCCACCCAGCCCCGAAGCGACCAAAATATCACACTGTTAACTAGGGAGGGGGTGGAGGGGAAAAACTTCTCCGCTCCGTCGCTTCGCAAAATGGCAGCTCGGCTGCCTCATGGCCACCCCTTTTATAAGGGAGCTGGCCACGCCCCTAACTACCCAGATGCCTTCGTCCTATGGGGGGCCCCGTAAAGGGCGCGGTGGCCATTTTGGCGCCGCGCTTGCATTGCAGGCGCACCCCCCAATAAAGGACTCAGACACTGGTAAAAGTGGATAACGGCATTGGGCCACATTTATTGATTCATGCCCTAGTCCGAATTATAAATTTCTATTGGTAAAACGACCAATCATAATTCTTAAGGCAAGCAGGCCGAAGTAACACTGGTAAGGTACCACCCCAAAATTGCCAACGGCAATTGGTTACAATGTATCTATTTGTATCAATTTGTTTGTTGACAACAAACAAATTGTTGACCGTAGTCAATATCTAACTAATGACCCCACCCTCTGACGCGTATCCGTGAAATCACGGGGTGATGCATGCTGTCTAGCTATCGCCATCACCCCGTCGCCTAGTTCGTCGTTGACCGGACAACGTTTAACCAACTTATGCCTGTCTAGTGTTGTCCAGTCAATTGCGAACCTGCCGGATACCTGTGGGTCATAAATGTTTACCTTACCAGTGATACCCGCCACACGGGGAGGCTTCCAAAAGGCTCACCGCCCCCCCCAAGACCGTCAGCTCGGTCGACAGGCCTGCTCGCCAGTCCACTAACCAGAGGTCCATACCTCCCTGCGACAGATGGGCCCCATCCCCTGAGTAAAGCTCGTAAATTTGCAGACTGATGTCGGGGAGGCTAATGACGCCTCCCCCGCCCTTGTCAAAAAGGAACTGGGCAATAGCCCCGTTCACGGAGCGTCGGCTCAGTCAAGAGCCTCGAGGTCGAATGCCCCCCTGTAAGCGTACCGTGGTAACGTGTCCGACCAATTTATTTATTTATTTTTTTTATTTATTTATAGTCATATTTGTATATGCCGCCCACTCAGGCGGAACCCGACTCAGGGCGGCATCACAACAATTCTAAAAATACATAAAACATTATAAAAAAACCCAACCCACCCCCTTTAAAAAACCCCTATATCCCGCCCACCCATCCCACCTACTATACAAAGGAAGAAGAGAGAGTTCTTATACAAACCAGCAGGCGGGCACCATAGTCCCATTCAGGCCCCACACCTGCCCTGCCAGCCAGGTCTTCACTCCTTTCCTGAAGGGCAGCAGTTCACTTTGGAGTCTTAGGTCTATTGGCAGGAGGTTCCAGAGAGTTGGTGCGGACACGGAGAAGGCCCTCCTTCGGGTGCTAGACAGATGTGCATCCCTAGTTGGTGGCACTATTAGAGAGCCCCTCCGGTCCGCTCTGGTTGGACGGGCAGACACTCTTGGGACGATGCGGTCTCTAAGATATCATTGCCCCCTGCCATATAGGGCTTTAAAGGTCAAAACCAGCACCTTAAATTGCACCCGGAGACAAACTGGTAACCAGTGCAGCTCCCGAAGTAGCGGTGAGGCATGGGCATATCGCCCACACCCCATCACCACCCGGGCCGCCGCATTCTGGACCAGCTGCAGCTTCCGAATGGTTGTCAAGGGCAGCCCCATGTAGAGTGCATTACAATAGTCTAGTCGGGAAGTAACCAGAGCATGGGTGACCATAAGTAAGGAGCCCCGGTCCAGGAGCGTGCGCAATTGGCGAATCACCCGAAGTTGGGCAAAAGCCCTCCTGGCCACAGCCGCTACTTGTTCTTCTAGCAGCAGCCACGAGTCCAGAAGAACCCCCAAGTTGCGCACTGGGTCTGTCTGGGGCAAAACAGCCCCATCCAGTACCAAAGGTGGTAACTCCCTGGATAACACGGGGCCCCTTATCCACAGCCACTCTGTCTTGCTGGGATTCAGCCGAAGCCCATTGGCCCCCATCCAGACCCCAATGGCCTCCAGGCATCCGGATAGGATTTCAACAGCATCACTGGGGTCCCCACGGGCCGAGATGTACAGCTGAGTATCATCCGCGTACTGATGGTACCGCACCCCGTGGGAACGAATGATCTCACCCAGTGGCTTCATGTAGATGTTAAATAAGAGAGGAGAGAGCACAGAGCCCTGAGGCACCCCATACTTGAGGGGCCTAGGGCTGGACCTCTCACTCTCTAACCACACCGACTGGGTACGGCCCTCCAGAAATGAGGAAAACCAGGACAACACAGTGCCCTGGATCCCTGAGGGATGTGGCAGGCCACACATAATGTGAGCAGGGCAGGTCACTGCAAACCGCAAGTTTCCGCGATAGGTCAGTGACCTGCCCCAAGCCATCGCCCCCAAGGTACAGAACCAGGACATCGGGCGAGTCAGCATCCCTGATGTAGAAAAGGAATGGCAACAGTTCTCGCCATAACATGCCGCGCTTACCATACCACCTGAGACGTGCGGATGCACCCAGTCCCAGTCGGGGTCCCACTCTGTCGCCTGCAGCGTAACGCGCTGCCCTGTGCAGCGTAACGCACTGCCCCATGCAGCGTAACGCGCTGCCCTGTGCACGTGGCTACAGCCCACCAGGCATACTGTCACCGGTGTAAAACGACACCCAGGGTCTGTCAAGGAAAAAAAAAGGGGGGGGGAGAGACAGTGCAGTGACTAAACTGGTACTCACGGTTGAAGAGGGCGAACACAAAACTGAAAACATTGTGATCCCCACCCTCCCCTGCGGCGTATTTAGCCCAGGAGTACCCCAAAAACAGCTGCAGTAGAAGCCGCCCCTATCCTGAACGAATGGGTGCCGCAACTAGCCCCAGAGAGGCCAACACTGTCTAGTGCCTTCCCGGCACCCTCCAAAATTGTAATTTAGTAAGGGAAGACCCACCCTGGTGACAGAAAAACAGGCCATGGCATGTGCCACACAGTGCAAGGAAATGCTGTAGGGCACCAACCGGACAGATGTCTGTCGAGGAACATCGTAGCAGTCTACTCCACTGCCTACGCCGTGCTGATTCGTTTTAGAGGAGCGTATCCCCAACTGAGCCCAATATTGTCCACACAGACATCTTCGAGTTCCAGTGCCCTACGACTTGCATCCGCCTTATACAGCATCTCAAGCTCGCTGATGCGGAGCGCTCCAAAAGGCCACCGTTGTAGCCGCATGAATTGGGCTGCCTCATCTATCAAAACAGAGGCCAGGCCAGCCCCGGGCCAATTGGGTAAAAAACCCCTGGGAAAATCTTGCATCCGCCTTATACAGCATCTCAAGCTCGCTGATGCGGAGCGCTCCAAAAAGGCCACCGTAGTAGCCGCATGAAATGGGCTGCCTCATCTATCAAAACAGAGGCCAGGCCAGCCCCGGGCCAACTGGGTAAAAAACCCCTGGGGAAATCGGGTGGGGTCGCCCGGGAAACGCCCGCGCGCGCGCACCCACCCCTCCAAAACCTGTCTCACACGGAAGTCATTGGTGCTGTCCGCACGACCTCCCACTTCGGCCATAAAAGCCAACCCTGACAGCTTAGATGCTATGGTGCGTGGTGCAAGGCCCTGGGCATACAGGTAAACCATGAACCGCAGAACATGGGTTACCGGGATCGGCCAGGTTCCTGGCAGTCGAAATTGGGTACAGAATGCTCTAAAAGAACTAAATGCGTGGTGATACGCCTTACGCGTGCATGGCGCTAGTGACAGGCCAATCGCCCGGTTCACCTCTCCTTGCGAACGTCCCATATCTCGTCCGTGAGTGGCGAGGGAAATCCCTCCGCATCCGGGGCCAAGGCACGGAACCAGGAGATCTGCAGGCGGGACAAAGCGTCAGGAATATCATTATCAACTCCTGGGAGATGCCTGGCCCTGAAGAGAACGTTAAGGCGCAGGCTGCACAACACAAACTAGCGCACTAGGTCCATAACCCTGGGCGATTTAGCAGTCTGTGCATTGACAATGTGGCCAACAGCCGCATTGTCACACCAAAAATGCACAACCGAGTTGGCCCACTCCTTGCCCCACAGCATCCAAGCACCCAGGATAGGTAAACATTCCAGATACGTGAGACCACACAGGCGACCCGTGCCTGCCCAGGGTGGTGGCCACCCACCATAGGCCCACTTCCAATTAAAGTACATCCCATAACCCAGGGATCCCGAGGCATCAGACTGTATCTGAAAGCAAGGGGGAGCCAGGAGCTCAGACCTCCAAAATGACACCCCATTGAACTCCCTCTGGATCTGTGGCCAGACAAGCACGTCTGCCCTGATACCCCGGGTAAGTCTAACCCTATGGTGGGGCCTGGATAATCCTGCCATGGCGTCGCACAAGCGCCGAGCAAATGCCCTGCCCGGTGCGACGACCCTGCAAGCGGAATTGAGGTGACCATGTAGCACCAGCAGTTCCCTCAGTGATGCCATGCGCTCGGCCAGCAAGTCCGAGATAAGGGCCACTAGCCTTGACACCTTATCCCGCTGCCACCTAGAAGCCTGCACTACCGTGTCAATCCCCACCCCCAGGAATACTAGCTGTGTAGACGGGCCCCGGTCTTTTTGGGCGCTAAAGGGACACCAAGTTCCTCCATTAGCGTCTGAAATGCGTTGAGGAGACGTGTGCACGTGTCCCAGCCCCGTTCAGCCCCGAATAAAACCATCCAGGGAATGGGCTACAGACCGGGACCCTGACCTGCGGACAAAAGCCCACTCCCGGAAGGTGGAGAAACGCTCAAATGCCGAGCCCAAATGGAACAGCCAAAAGGCATGGCATCATAGAAATAATATGCTCCCCGGAACGGGGGCGCAGGGACAGGGCCAACGACCCTGCCCGCATAGACCTCCTTGTCAATGCTGGCAGCAGCCACCTCCTCCCTCCCCCTAAGGGATAAAAGATTGGGGGCATCCTGAGGGGACCTAACTCCCATGAAAGGGATCCGGAACCCCTGCCTAGAACCCTGAAGGAGATTACCCTCATCCTCTCCCTTCGAGTACAATGTGGGCCAACACTCCAACATGTCCACATTAATTGAGGAGGGAGCCCTTCGGTGAACTAGATCCATCTGCGGCAGTCTTGCCAGCCCCCTGTCCGCCCCTCCCTCTGCCCCGCATCCCTCCAGGCCTGGGACAGGCAGAGGCCGCATGGGGGCCAGCACAGGTGGGACACTCACGTCTGTATTTGCCATTCCTCCCATTGCAGGAACCATTGGACGAGAAAGTCCAGCACAGCAGGCGGGCTGGAACCCCCCTGCCCCGCCCCCTGGCAGGTGATCTGTGCTGGGGCCGCCTGCTGGACCACATGTCCACAATGGTATATGTCCCCGAGCGTGGGGCGCGTGGGCATCACGTACAAAAGCCACAGCCTCTGGCATGGCTCATCCCACCTAATCTCGGGGTGCGGGGAAATCTGCCTACGGCATTCCTCGTCATAAGCCAACCACGATGGGCCCGGGAAGTCAACCATCGCCCGGTAGATGCTGTCCAAATACTGGACCATCGGAATTGCCAAATCCGGCCAGGCCCTAAGGTACACCGCCATGTATATGAAGTAGGCCGGCGACCATTTGGCCCACGTACTTGGTGGCTTGCGACGACGTGCCTGCTCCTTATCCTTCTCATCCTGCCCCTCCCTCTCCTCCTTGGTGGGCTCTCTGCTTAGGAGTGAGAAGATATCCACGTACTCCCCCCGCCAAACTTTCTCTCTGGTGGCCTGTGCCAAGTGGTCACCCAGCGGTAAGAAATACCCCGCTTTCGGCAAGGCCGAGACAGGCACCGCAGAAACTGCAGGCATATGAAAAGGGGCTTGGACCAACCCAGCCATCCCCAAAACATTCCCCGCAGGGTAGGAAACACCCCCCACCACGGGGCCCTGGGTGGTAGTCGTCGTCGCCGGGTGGGGCATCAGCGGCTGTACTGCCGCGCCACCCACGCGAGGACAAGGCCATTGGAAAGCCCCCCCCCCAAGGAAGTCAGTTGTGTGGGTGCATTAGCTTGAACTGCATACTCACCCGATGCACCCCCATGGGCCGCCCCCACCGGGGGTTCCGGCCCACTGGGGGCGTCGGAGCTCACGACCACCGTAGAGCTCGTCACTGGGGCCTGACCCGCACTGGCCCGTTGGTTGGGGAGCTGCGAGGCAGTGGCCGAGGTCGTGCCACACGCCTCAAGCAGCTCGACCCGCCCCATCGCCTGCCGCTGCCCAGCAGACGACGCGTCGAAATGAACCCCAAAGGGAGCCCCAGAGTGGCTAGCCCGGGCCAGGGATGCCTCGAGGGCCGCCACACAGGCCAATAAGGCTCCCACGCTGACAAGGGGCAAAGGGCCAGCCGGCCCGCCTACTGCAGGCATGGGCACAGGTCCCTGTGCCCCGGGGCCCGAATAGGGAGGATCAGACCACCCCCCAAGGTTGGAAGGCCCCGGAGCGAGCTGCGCCCCTATAGAGGAAGGGCCAGCGGAATGGGCAACACCAGGAGCGGTGTTCACCGCTTGTGGGCCGAGGGCCGCAGCCGCTACTGGACCCGTGCGTGGGCCAGCATTCTCCGGCCAGGGAAAAAAGACCCCATTCCACCGGTCCCGGTGGGTGCAGGCAAAGGCGGCTGCTTGGGAGGCGTGGCCGCGGTCCTCCGACCCGGATCGCGCCTCCGAACCGCACGAGCCGCGCTCGCCGCCTTCTTCTTCTTCAAGAGCACCTCAGCCAATCAACGGGAAGCCGAAACGATAGAATTCAGCAGCCAAAAGGCTTCCCGGTAAAGGTAAAAGCGACGGAGGTAAGAGGGAAAAACTTCTCCGCTCCGTCGCTTCGCAAAATGGCAGCTCGGCTGCCTCATGGCCACCCCTTTTATAAGGGAGCTGGCCACGCCCCTAACTACCCGGATGCCTTCGTCCTATGGGGGGGCCCCCGCAAAGGGCGCGGTGGCCATTTTGGCGCCGCGCTTGCATTAGCATAACTTTGAACCATTTGAATCAATGGAATTCATGGAGGAGTTGACTCATCACATCCACACTAACTCAGTACGCCTACTCTAATACACCTCAATGCATCAAGTAAAGGATTTCAGACACCAATATCTTCAGATTTATGCAAGCATAACCCCATGAACAATTTGTGTCATAGTCATTGGTATGGAATCCCTTAGGGAAGAGTATGAGATAGTAAAATGAAGTTCAGAAAGGGTGTAGGGAGAGTACTCCTCTGAAGCAGATATGGCTCTTACTACCTTGACTTAGGTAACAGAATTCCTATATATGTAAGCAGGATGGATAACAGAAGGGAAATGTTTAGAGTGTGTATCACTACTCCAGAGTTACAAGTTAATCAGTTGTACCTGGAATCATTATCTGTTGCATACTCAGCTGAGCATACAGCAGGTAATAACTATGGAGATTTCTTAAGAGCCTCCTCGAGGATGATGGTATTTTTGAACTACAATCAGGTGTATGCCAGGAATGGCAACCTTGTTGTGCCAGCTAATCTTTGCAGGCGCACCCCCCAAAGAAAGACTCAGATACCGGTATATGGATAAAGGCATTGGGCCACTTTTATTGAATAATGCCCTAGTCCGAATTATAACTTTCAATTGGTGTATTCATCCAATTATAATTCTTAAGGCAAGCAGGCTGCAGTAACACTGGTAAGGTTCCTCCCAAAATGCCAATGACAATTGGCTACAATGTAACTATTTGTATCAATTTGTTTGTTGACACAAACAAATTGTTGACCGGAGTCAATAAACTATCTACTGACCCCACCCTATGACGTGTATCCATTAAATCACAAGGTGATGCATGCTGTTAAGCTCCTGCCATCACCCCTTGCCTGGTTCGTCATTGACCGGCCAAAGCTATTACACCTGTACCTGTCTAAGTGTTGGCCAGTCAATTGCAAACCTGCCGGATACCTATGGGTCATAAATCTTTACCTTACCAGTGCTACCCGCCACACGGGGAGGCGTCTAGGATGACTCACCGCCCCCCCCCAACCGTCAGCTCGGTCACCAGGCCTGCTTGCAAATCTTCCAGAAAGAGGTTCATACCTCTAGCCAACAGGTGGACCCCATCCCCTGCCTAGAGATCGTAATTTTGCAAACTAATCGTGGGGTGCCGGATGACCATCCCCAAACCCTTGTCTGACAAGAACCGGGCAACTGCCCTGTTCACCGAGCGGCGAGCGCGGTCAAGGGCACGGAGGTCAATACCTCCCCTGTAAGTATGTCGCGGCATGATGTCCGACCATAGCAGCCTTGTGGACGGCCACACATAATACAAATAGGCTAGGTCACTGCAGATCGTGAATTTTAAGGAAAGGCCAGTGACCTGGGCAAGGTCATTGCCCCCGAGGTGCAGTACAAGGACATCAGGCGGTTCAGCATCCCTGATGGAAAACAGGAATGGCAACAGTTCCCGCCATCTCATTCTGCAATTACCATACCAATGTATACGTGCGGTTGCACGTAGTCCAAGCTGGGGTCCCCACTCTGTCGCCGCAGCATACTGCGCTGCCCAGTGCACGTAACTGTCGCCCACCAGCCATACTGCCACCGGTGTGCGGGGACACACAGGGTCTGTAAAAGAAGAAAAGAGAATAATGACTTAACTGGTACTCATACCTGAAGTGGGCGAATGTACAATGCAAAACGCATGGATCCCCATCTCCCCATCCAGCATATATCAGCCTCAGAGTACCCAAATGCAGCCGCAGTTGATGCAGCACCTATCCTAAATGAATGGGTGCCGTAACAAGCCCCGGGGAGGCCAACACTGGTTAGTGCCATACCGGTCACCTTCCAAAATTGGAATTTAGTAAGGGGAGACCCATCCTGGTGGCAGAAAAACGGGCCAGGGTGCGCGCCACGCTCTGCCAAAAACTCATGTAGGGCACCAACCGGACAGATGTCTGCAATGGAACATCGTAGCAGTCTAACTCCACTGCCTACGCCGTGCTGATCAACCTTTGAGGACCGAATCCTCAACTGAGCCCACTCATTAGTGACATAGACATCGTCGAGTTCCAGTGCCCTACGAGTCGCATCCGCCTTAGACAGTGGTACCAACTCACTGATGCGAAGCGCTCCAAAGAAGGCCACCGTGGTAGCCGCGTGAAAAAGAGCAACCTCAAGCCTATCATAACACAAGTTATGCCAGCCTCGTGCAAGGTGGGTCAGGACCTCTGGTGAAATTGGGTGACGAGTGTCCGGGCGGCGGCCACGTTCCCGTGTCCACCCCTCCAAAACATGACGTATGCGGAAATCATTCACGCAGTCAGCAAAGCCCCTCACTTTGGCCATAAATGCCAGTGCCGACAGCCTGGATGCTATAGTACGAGGAGCCCAACCCTGACCGTGAAGATAAACCATAAATTGTAAAACCTGTTCGACTGGTATGGGCCACACTTTGGGCAACTGTAGTTGCACACAAAAGGTTCTAAATTGTACAAAAGCATGTTGATACGTCTTACGCGTGCGAGGTGCCAAAGACATGCCGATCGCCCGGTTCACCTCTCCTCGCCAAATGTACAAATCTCGGCCGGGAGTGGCGAGGGGAATTCCTCTGCTTCCAGAGCCAAGGCACGGAACCGGGGATCTGCAGGCGGGATAAAGCATCAGCAATATCATTATTAATGCCTGGGACATGTCTGGCCTAAACAGCACATTTAGGCATAGGCTTCTTAACACAAATTGACGAACCAACGCCATAACCCTAGGCGATTTAGACGTCTGAGCGTTGACAATGTGCACCACTGCTGCATTGTCACACCAAAAATTGACTACTGAGTTGGCCCACTCCTCGCCCCATAGCATCAAAGTTCCCAGGATGGGAAGGAACTCAAGGAAGGTAAGACCATGGAGGCGATCCGTGCCAAGCCATGCGTGAGGCCATCGGCCGTAAGCCCACCTCCCCTCAAAATAAATCCCATATCCCAAGGAGCCGGAGGCATCTGACTGTACTTGGAATCTAGGGCAGACCATAAGGTCTGATCTCCAGAAAGAGACCCCGTTAAAATCCCGTAGGAATGTGAGCCAAACCGAAAGGTCAGCCCGCATGCCCCTGGTCAGTCGGACCCTATGGTGGCGCTTTAACAGGCCAGTCATGGCGCCACATAGGCGCCAGGCAAATGCTCTGCAGGTGTCACCACCCTGCAGGCAAAGTTAAGATGACCATGAAGTACCTGCAGCTCACGAAGGGACACTTTACGTTTGGCCATCAATGCCAAAATCATCGCGGAGATCCGGGTGACCTTATCCATGGGTAACCGGGATGCCTGTGCGACCGTGTCAATTTCAATGCCTAGAAATGTGAGCTTAGTAGATGGGCCCTCGGTCTTTTCGGGCGCTAAGGGGACACCCAGTTCCCGCATTAGCGTCTGAAATGTAGTGAGGAGACGCGTACACATGTCCGAGCCCCGTTCACCCCCGAACAAAAAGTTATCGAGGTAATGGGCTACAGACCGAGACCCGGACCTGCAAACAAAGGCCCACTGAAGAAAAGTGCTAAAACATTCAAATGCCGAACATGAAATAGAGCAGCCAAAAGGCATGGCCTTATCCACATAGACTTCCCTTGGAATCTAAAATCCATTAGCTCAAAGTCCCCTGGGTGCACTGGCAGCAATCGGAATGCCGATTTAATGTCACATTTTGCCAGGAGGGGACCGGGACCACATGAGCACACCATCCGTAGGGCCTGGTCAAACGACGTATACCTGACCGAACAAAGGTCATCAGGAATAGCATCATTGACAGAAGAACCCGCCGGGTACGATAGATGGTGGATTAAACGAAATTCACCCGGGGTCTTTTTAGGTACTAACCCTGGAGGGGAGACCTTCAGGTTAGGGAAAGGCAGTTTGGAAAAGGGGCCCGCTACCCTCCTAGCCTCCACTTCTTTAGCAATACTCAGGGCAGCTACCTCCTCCTTGCCCTTCAAGGAAATTAAATTGGGGGCATCTTGGGGTCCCCGAACCCCCTCGAATGGAATACGAAAGCCCCACTGGAAACCCTCCAGAAGGTACCTCGCGTCCTCCCTTCTTGGATAAGTTGAGAGCCATCGCTCCAGCATATACACATTAACCGGGGAGGTGGCCTTTTGAATGGCTAGCTCCATCAGAGGAAGCCCTGACCGCCCCCTGTCCACCTCTACCTCTGCCCCATGACCCACCAGCCCGCGGGCACGTGGAGGCGGCGTGGGGGCCAGCGCAAGAGGGACACTGTTTGAACCGACACTGTCGCTTATTGCACACGCCATTAGCTGAGAAGCTCCAACACAGCAAGCGGGCTGGAACCACCCTGTCCTGTGCCCTACAAAGGCGGGCCGAGGGCCAAAGCCCCAGAGGGGCCGGCCTGTAGCTGACCAGCTACCAAGCTGGGACCCGGCTGGCAAGTGGTAGCCTACCAGCCCCACTGGTACCAGTGGGTAAGGCTGTAACATTGCCCTGCCGTGGGGGCGCAGCCCTGGTCCTCCGACCCAAAGGCTGGCCCCCATCCAATGCAGGGCCGGTAAAAGTTCTTCCCCTCGGCCGTGGTTTCAGCGCCGGGGCCTTCCGCTTGGGAGCCATGTCTCCCTGGGAGAAGAAAAGTCGCTGAAGGATCCCTATCCAGGGATCAAACTCCTAGCGTGTAAGTACCGCGGTAGCCAGAAGCAATCCTAAAGGCTCCGGGTACTGTAATCCTCCTTTCCCAGCCGGGAAACGAACGGCAAGGCTCTATAGCTGAAGACTAAAGAGAAAAAGTGATGGAGAAAACTTCTCCTCTCCGCCGCTATTCTAAAATGGCAGCTCGGCTGCCTTGTGGCCACCCCTTTTATAGAGGGCCACGCCCCCTAACTCACCCGGATGTCTGAGTCTGGGTGGGGGGGCCCCCGCAAAGAGCGCGGTGGCCATTTTGGTGCCGTGCTTTCATTCTCTCACTATGTCAGATGAAAGGAACTACGGAATGAATTCATCAAAAGGTGACTTCATTTTGGCAGTTTTGCATCTGGCCTAGACATGAAAGAAGAAGAACTTACAGCAACTTCACATCTAATCATTGCTCCATTTGTGCAACCACACAACTGCAGAAAACACCTTGTGACAAGATTATGTGAGTGTCATTTCTAGTGTTTAACTGATGAAATAAGAATAATCATATTGCTTTAAGCCAGGGATCGGCAAATCCGGCCCATGGCCCCCATTCCTTGCTCCAACTGCTGCTGCTGCCGGAAGCGGCCACAGACATGTTTACGACAGACACCAGTCCAGACCCCTCAACTATCTGTGGGAGTGTGACCCGCCTCCTGACTTCAAAAGGTTGTTGACCCCTGCTTTAAGCAATGGATGCCAAGAACTATTAAGTCCAAGTAGATGTTTGCCTTGTTTTTCTCAAGAAGAATCCTCCTTATTTCAGGACAAACTACTTTAAAATGATTTATTTTGAAGTAGTGTGCTCAGCAATTAAAGGGGGGGCGGGGGGAATAAGACACACACATCCCTGGACAATTTAAGTGCTGGAGCACAGGCAAAGTAGTTACTGATGGACAATTCTTGGCAAGAAATGGGAAACTTTCCTCATTTTTCATGTTCTTATTGATGGCTCTCGCTCAGTAAGGATTTTGTGCATGTCATCTCCTAGATTTTCTGTGACAATTTACAACCTGTCACTGCAAGTACAGTAAAACCTCTACATATGATTTTTTCTGTTCCATGAGGTTATTTGTATGTTGAAAAATGTGTATGTCACAAAACACATTGCATTATCAGCAGAAATTACTTGTTGTTCAGTCGCACAGTCGATTCCGACCCTTTGTGACCCTATGGACCATTGTTCTCCAGGCGCCTCTGTTCTCCACCATCCCCCTCAGCACTCCCAGTTCTGTGCCCATTGTGTCTACAATACCATCTAGCCATCTCATCTTTGGCCTCCCCCTTCTTCTTTCGCCCTTCACCTTTCCCAACATCAAGGCCTTCTCAAGTGAATCCTCCCTTCTCATTTGATGTCCATAGTACTTTAGCTTCGTCTTTACTATTAGACCTTCCAATGAGCAGTCAGAGTTGATTTCTTCTAAGATTGACCTATTTGTTCTTCTCGCTGTCCAGGGTACTCTCAAAACTCTCCTCCAACACCACATTTCAAAGGCATCTATTCTTCTGCGTTCAGCTTTCCTTATTGTCCAGTTCTCGCATCCGTACATTACCATTGGGAATACCATTGCTTTGACTATTCTAATTTTTGTTTGCAATGTGATGTCTCTGCTTTTCACTATGTTCCCCAGGTTTCTCATGGCTTGTCTCCCAAGAATCAGTCGCCTTTTTATTTCATGGCTGCAATCTCCATCTGCAGTGATCTTTGATCCTAAGAATGTAAAATCTGTCACTGCTTCTACTTCTTCCCCATCTATTTTCCAGGAACTGATCGGACCTGTTGCCATTATTTTGGTTTTCTTGATATTGAGTCTCAAGCCAGCTTTTGCACTCTCCTCCTTCAGCCCAATCAAGAGATTCTTTAGGTCTTCCTCACTTTCTGCCATTAGGGTGGTGTTGTCTGCATATCTCAGATTGTTGATGTTTCTCCCAGTGATTTTAATCCCATATTGTGATTCCTCCATCCCTGCATTGAGCATTATGTGCTCTGTGTATAGGTTGAATAAGCAGGGTGATAAAATGCAGTCTTGTCTTGCTCCTTTTCCTATTCCAAACCAATCTGTTATTTCGTGTTCTGTCCTAACTGTTGCTTCTTGATTCATGTACAGATTTCTCAGGAGGCATATGAGGTGCTCTGGTATTCCCATCTCTTTAATTACTTGCCACATCTTGTTGTGGTCCGCACAGTCAAATGCCTTAGTGTAGTCAATAAAACAAAAGTAAACTTGTTTCTGGTATTCCTTTGTTTTCTCCATGATCCAACGTATGTTGGCAATGTGGTCTCTAGTCCCCCTGCCTCTTCTGAAACCAGCCTGCACCTCTGGTAATTCTCTCTCCACATGCTGCTGAAGTCTATCCTGTATTATCTTGAGCATCACCTTGCTGGCATGTGGGATGAATGCAATTGTTCGGTAATTTGAGCATTCTTTGGCATTGCCCTTTTTGGGGATTGGGACATATACTGATCTTTTCCAATCCTGTGGCCACTGTTTTGTTTTCCAAATTTGCTGGCTTATTGAATGCAGTAATTTGACATCATCATCTTTTAGAGCTTTGAAAAATTCCACTGGGATACCATCATCTCCACTAGCTTTGTTGTTTGCAGTGCTCTTTAGGGCCTTTATAACTTCGCTCTCCAGGATGTCTGGCTCAAGTTCAATTTTTTCATCAATGTGATTATCAGGAGTGTTGAGGTCCTTTTTGTAGAGTTCCTCTGTGTTCTCTTTCCATCTTTTCTTAATCTCTTCTGCATCAGCTAGCTCTTTTCTGTCTTTGTCCCTTATCATGGTCATTTTTGCTTAAAATGTTCCCTTTATTTCCCCGATTTTTCTGAAGAGATCTCTAGTCCTGCCTCTTTTGTTGTTTTCCTCCATTTCTTTGCACTGTTCTTTTAGGTAGTTTTCCTTATCTCTCCTTGCTTTTCTTTGAAATTCTGTGTTCAAATGATTGTAGTTTTTCCTTTCTCTTTTGACTTTTGCATTCCTTCTTTCCTCTGCTATTTTAAGAGCCTCATCAGACAACCATTTTGCTTTCTTACGCTTCTTTTCTTTTGGTATGGTTTTCTTTGCTGCTTCCTGCATGATGTCCCTCATCTCTGTCCATAATTCTTCTGGCATTCTGTCTACCGAGTCTAAGCCATTAAATCTGTTCATCACCTCCACCATGTATTCTTTAGGGATGCTGTCTAGGTGATATCTGTCTTGTCTCCTTGTTTTCCTTATTTTCTTTAGTCTTAACCTGAATTTTGCGATCAGTAGGTTGTGATCTGAGCCACAGTCTGCTCCAGGTCTTGTTTTTGCTGACTGTATGGAGGTTCTCCATCTTTGGCTGCAGAGTATGTAGTCAATTTGGTTTCGGTGTTGGCCATCTGGTGATGTCCATGTGTAAAGTCACCTCTTGTGTTGCTGGAAGAGAGTGTTTGCTATGACCAGTGTGTTCTCTTGGCAGAACTCTATCAATCTTTGCCCTGCTTCATTCTGTACTCCAAGACCAAACTTGCCTGTTATTCCCTCCACTTTTTGATTTCCTACTTTGGCATTCCAGTCTCCTAATATAATTTGGACATCATTTCTTGGTGTCTGTTCTATGATGTGTTCTAGGTCCTCATAGAACTGGTCCACTGTGGCTTCATCTGCACCAGTGGTTGGTGCGTATATTTGGATCACAGTGACATTGAAAGGTTTGCCTTGAATTTTGACTGACATCATTCTGTCATTTTTGAGATTGTATCCCATTACTGCTTTTCTCACTCTTTTATTGACAATTATGGCTACTCCATTTTTTCTAAGGTTTTCTTGTCCACACATAGTAGATATGATGGTTTCCAGAGCTGAATTCACCCATCCCTGTCCATTTTAGCTCACTGATGCCCAAGATGTCAATGCTTATTCTTTCCATCTCATTTTTTACCACTTCCAGTTTACCTTGGTTCATTGATCTCACATTCCATGTCCCTATGCAGTATTGTTCCTTGCAACATTGCATTTCCCCTCCCCCTTTCCTGTCCCTCCCCTTCCTCCACTCTGTGGTGTTAAGCATCCTGTATCATCTAGTCTGCTCCTTTGTTTTGCCTTTTGTTTTGGTCAATAGGGTTCTCTTGGCAAGCTTTATGGCGTGGTTTGCCGGTTTCTATGCCGTTTCCCCCCTCATACAGTTTATCACAGTTTTAAAAGTTTAGAACATTTTAAACAACATATTATCATGCATATTATCACACTTTAAACACAGTATGTCAGTTGCTATATTAAGTCAGTATAAAGTCTTTATGTGAGTTACTATATTAAGTCATCAACATTTCTGCATATCAGCTACTTATCCTTTGCATGGGGCTCTGATTCTCGCCCCCTGGTTTTCCTCCTCTGCCTTCTTCCCTTCTGCCAATTGGTCCTCTCCTTCAGTGCTCGGTTGGTGCCAGGAGGCTGGGGATGGTGGTGTCCGGGCTCGGGAGGGCTCGTGGTGGGGCAAATGGCTGGCCTCCCCCTGCCCGCCTGGTCTTCCTCCTCTTCACCAGCCCGGCTGGAGATGGTGGCGTCCGGGCTCTGGAGGGCTCGTGGCGGGGCAAATTGCTGGCCTCTCCCCGCCCGGCTGGTCTTCCTCCTCTTCACTGGCCTGGCTGGAGATCTTGGCATCCGGGCTCGGAAGGGCTCGCGGCAGGACAAATGGCTGGCCTCCCCCCGCCCGGCTGGTCTTCCTCCTCTTCACCGGCCCGGCTGGTGATGGTGGCGTCCGGGCTCGGAAGGGGCGTGGCGGAGCAAATGGCTGGCCTCCCCCCCCACCCAGCTGGTCTTCCTCCTCTTCACTGGCCCAGATGGGGATGGTGGCGTCCGGGCTCGGAAGGGTTTGTGGTGGGGCAAAATTTTGTATGTCTAATTTTTGTTAGCCAGGATTTCTATTTGTATGTTGATTTTTTTTTGTAAGTTGAACTGTTTGTATGTCAGGGTTCCAATGTACTTCTCTTACTTTTCACGTGCTTGACATCCTCCCCAATATTGGGAACTTCCACAAGAAGCATGAGACCTGATGGCTGACATTTACATCTAATTTAAATCTAGGGCTCAGGCATTCAGGATTTCACTACTATCTGATCTACAGCTAATTACAGCAATTTCTTGTTGTTGTTCAGTCACACAGTTGAGTCTGACCCTTTGCGACCCCATGGAGCACCATATGCCAGGTTCCTCTGTCATCCTCTGTAGTCCACCCAGGACTACACAGACTGCATCAATGATGCCATCTAGCCATCTCATCCTCTGTTGCCCCCTTCTCCATTTGTCTTTGATCTTTCCCACTATCAGGCCTTCTCCAATGAGTACTCTCTTCTCATTTGGTGGCCAAAGTACTTGAGCTTCAGCTTCAGTATCTGTCCTTCCAAGGAGCAGTCAGGGTTGATTTCTTTTAGGATGGACTGATATAATCTCTTGGCAGTCTGGGGCCTCTCAAGAGTCTCCTCCAGCACCACAGTTCAAAGGTGTCTATTCTTCTGTGCTCAGCCTTCCTTATGGTCAAGTTCTCACAGCCATACATTACTACTGGGAAGACCATTGCTTTGACTATGCAGACTTTTGTTGGCAGGGTGATGTCTCTACTTTTTATTATGCTGCCTAGGTTTGCCATAGTTGTCTCCCAAGAAGTAAGTGTATTTTTATTTTATGGCTGCAGTCACCATCTGCAGTGATCTTGGATTCCAAGAAGGTAAAGTCTGTCACTGATTCCATTTCTTCCCCTTCTATTTGCCAGGGAATGATGGGGCTGGATGCCATGATCTTGGGTTTTTTTTATGTTGAGTTTCAGGCTAGCTTTTGCACTCCCCTCTTTCACCCTCATCAAGAGGCTCTTTAGATCTTCTTTACCTTCTGCTCTTAGGGTAGTATCATCAACATATCTCAGGTTGCTGATGTTTCTCCCAGCAATCTTAATTCTGGCTTGTGCTTCATCCAGCTCAGCATTACACATGATGTACTCTGCATGAAAGTTAAATAAGCAGGGTGACAAAATACAGCCTTGTCATACTCTTTTTCCTATTCTAAACCAATCAGTTGTTCCATATCCTGTCCTAACTGTTTAATTTAATTTAATTTAATTTAATTATATACTGCCCTATCCAAAGGACTCTGAGTGGTGTACACTGAAACCAATATACAGGTAAAACAATTTAAAAAAACCTTAAAAACATAACAATATTACGACCACCACCACCTGCCGTAACATCTATTATCTAAAAACAAATATAAAATCTATAAAAACCTTAAAAAATTAATTACAGGAGGGGGGAAGCCTCAGATGAGCCAAAAAGGGGAGCTTGTTGACAATCCCGGCCCCCAGACCCATGTTGCCAACCACGTCATCAATTCTTTCCTAAATTGTAGCAACTGGGCCTGGAGGCGTAGTTGTACTGGGAGGAGGTTCCATAGTATGGGGGCTATGACTGAGAAGGCCCTTTTCCTTGTGCTGGAGAGGCGAGCCTCCCCAACAGATGGCACCTGGAGGGGGCCCTCTCGGTTTGCTCTCGTTGGACAAGTTGATGTCCTAGGGATGATACGGTTCCTGAGGTATCCTGGTCCCCTACCATGAAGGGCTTTAAAGGTGACAACCAGCACCTTGAATTGCACCTGGAGACATATAGGCAGCCAGTGCAGCTCCCACAGCAGTGGCGAGGTGTGGGTGAAATGACTACACCCCACCACTCACATACAGACTCACATACAGATTTCTCAGAAGACAGATGACATGGTCTGGTATACCCATATCTTTAAGTACTGTACTTGCCACAGTTTATTGTGATCTGCACAATCAAAGTCTTTGTTGTAGTCAATGAAACAGATGTAGACATTTTTCTGGTACTCTCTTGCTTTCTCCATGATCCAGCGAATATTGGCAATTTGGTCTCTAGTTCCCCTGCCTCTTCAGAACCCAGCTTGTACTTCTAGTTCTTGATCCACATACTGCTGAAGCCTAGCTTGTAAGATCTTGAGCATGACCTTGCTAGTGTGTGAGTTGAGTGCAATTGTACGATAATTAGAATATCCCTTAAATCTATTCTTCACCTCCACCATATATTCATGAGGGATGTTACCTAACACATACCTGAGTGGTCTAATTGTTTTTCCTACTTTCTTCATTCTAAGCTTCAATTTGGCAATCAGTTGCTCATGATCTGAGCCACAGTCCACTCCAGGTCTCATCTTTGCTGACAGTATAGAGCTTCTCCATCTTTGGCTGCAGAGTATGTAATCAATCTGATTTGGGTGTTGGCCATCTGGTGATGTCCATGTATAGAGTCACCTTTAGGTTGTTGGAAGAGGGTTTTGCTATGACCAGTGCATTCTCTTCGCAAAACTCTATTAGCCTTTGACCTACTTGATTTTGTACACCAAGGCCAAACCTGCATGTTAATCCAGTTACCTTTTGACTTCCTCCTTTGGCATTCCAATATCCTATTATGATAAGGACATCATGTTTTGGTGTCAGTTCTAAAAGATATTGTAGGTCTTCATAGAATTGGTTGACTACAGCCTCTTCTGCATCAGTAGTTTGGGCATAGACTTGGATTACTATGATGTTAGATGGTTTGCCTTGAATTTGAACTGAGATCATTCCATTGTTTTTAAGATTGTATCCCATTACTGCTTTCCTTACTCTTTTATTGACTATAAGGGTCACTCCATTTCTTCTATGGGATTCTTGTTCACAGTAGTAGATATAATGGTCCCCTAAGTTAAATTCGCCCATCCCTGTCCACTTTAGTCCACTGATTCCAAGATATCAATGATCAGTCTTTCCATCTCATTAATGACCACATTCAATTTGCCTTGATTCATAGATCTTGCATTCCAGGTTCTTATGCTCCTTACAGCATTAAACTTTCCTTTCACCATCAGATCCATCCACAGCTGAGCATCCTTTTGGCTTTGGCCCAGCCACTTCACTCTTTCTGGGGCTGCTTGTACTTGTCCTTTGCTCTTCCCCAGTAGCATATTGGACACCTTCCACCTGAAGTGCTCATCTTCCATCATCATATTGTTTAGCCTTTTGATACTGTCCATGGAGTTCTCATGACAATGGTACAGACATGGGTTGCCAGTTCCTTCACCAGTGGTTTGTGTTTAGTCTGAGTTCTCTGCTATGGCCTGTCTGTCTTAGGTGGCCCTACATGGCATAGTCCATTACATCATTGAACCATGCAAGCCCCCTCGCCACAGCAAGGCAACAATCTTTGAGGGGGACAGTATTTTCTACCACTTACATATCTTCTGTATTAACAGTTTTTTCTATTACCAGGAGCTTGGTGTGTTCTTAACATTTAAGAATGTGCTTATTAGAATATTCTATAGTCCTTGAAGATTGATTTGTTGACCCCCAATCCCACTTAATGGCTTGTGGGCTATGATCATTGGGTTCATCTTCAGCTAGTACTTTTATATTAACTTGTTCTCACTCTTTCCTCCTTGAATTATTGTTTAGCCACTGCCTATATTCTACAGTATCCCAATAAAAATGTTTAAATGGGTAAATTTGAAAGTGTGGCCAGGGTGAGTCTTTCTGCTCCTGATTTCTTCTCTTGAAAAACAGCCATGACAATTGCTTTTGTCATGCTATAGTTGTTGGAGGGAGCAGACCCAAGAATATCTGGAATATGGCTGCATTCCCTTTGTTCCAAAATACTTTGAAGGACTATTATGGGTTTAATGAAACTGTAATGTAAAGGTGTGAGAGAGTACATTGTACAAGTGGAGAAACACACTCTTTAACTTTTCACGTTTTGATTACCATTACTTCAGATAGCATTTTGCTTTGTTCACAATAAAAGATTTCTCCTTCCTTAATCTGTTTCCAAGCTTTTAATATCAAGTAATATCAAGTAACAAAACAAATATAATTTTCAATGGATCCTAAAATTGGTTGGACTAGAAGTGTTAGTGGGCTACATGTAACAAAATAAAATAGGGTGTGTTTTGACTGTCAAAAGAATTGAGTTTCCAAGGTCATGTGGTGCTTATGTGAATGTTTGTGTCTTTTGTGAAACCTTGCCCAAATTATTTTTAATACTGCAGCCACTCATACTGAGCAGCCTCCTGATTTCATCCTTTCCCTCTTGTCCTCATAGGGTTTTACATCCACTGCTGTTGTCAGTCAATTGTTAGATGTTTGGCCTCCATTCTAAAGGCTGGGGAATCTGCTGCCATTGCAGTCACCAGTTTTACTTCCACCTCTGCTGCAGAGCCGTTCATAGCTGTACCACCCTAAATAATTGTTATCACCACTAGCTGGTGCCAACTATTTATTGTTTTTTGTTATATTTAACTGTTATAATGCTGCAAAAGTTCTTTGGCATTACAACAAATGAAATGATAAACTGTTCTAAGGTTATAACTGTAAAGAGGAAGGATAAACCATTTTCAGTGTGTGAGAAATGCTTCAAACTTGGCAGGGCAAACTATATGAGCTCACACACAAGTATACACTGAAGAACATAGTGGTTCAGGGATTGATACGAAATAAATGACCACTACTACAACAATCAGCTACAAGGGAAAAATAATTATACGTTCCTTGCCCCTCTGCAAATAACCAAGGAAAGTGTTTCATTTGCCCATATGGTGAAGTGGCTTGTCAGCCAATTCAACATTCAAGCAAAAATTGCTCATGTTGTTTGGATGGGGAGAGTGGGCTAAACTTGATTTAGGCCCTCCCCCATCCTCAAGCAAATGAAAATAACTGATCTCAGACATCCCCACAATATCAGCATCACTGAAACCACACCTAGCTCAAGAAGAGTGAAATAATAAAAGTAAGGCTGATCTCCCTTTGTGATCATCTCTCCACAGTTGGGCAATTGTAATTGTTAAACTCTATCATCTTTGTCCAACAAAGCTAATAGTAACTTATTTTAGGAGTTACATTCCCTGAATGTTTGGAGGGTTACAGTTGCTATTTCTGCTCTGCAGTATGCAGGCAAGATAGCTTCCTTCCAATCTGCCAAATCCTTCCTGGGGCAGATAACTTATGCCACTCTCTTTGTGAAAGCTCTCTTTGAGGAATCAGTATAGATGTCTGATAAGAAGAATCTGCCTGAATACTAACAGCCTAGTGCATGGTGGGAAGAACAAGAAAGTAAGAGGGAGAGTTGACAAAAAGTAATAAAAGAGATGACCCAAACCACCATTGGCTTCAGCCCTGTCTGCTTCAGCATGCTCCAAACAGAATAGTCCGGGGTGGGTGGGGGTGGGAGGCGGCAGTCGATAACTAGGAGAGAGCCAGTGTGACCTGGATGTGTCACCAGAAGCCAACATCAAAGTTATCCATTCTATTACTGTTTGCTGCATTTTACAGTGAAGATAGCAGGCAGGTAAAAAAATCCACTCATTTAAAATGTGATGAAGGAAAACTTTACAGATATTGCAGACTGCCAACAAAAGGGAGATAAGTGGATACTCACTCAAGTCAAGCATAAAACTCTCATTAGAGCAAAGATGAGTAAACTGAGGCCATTGTTCCTTGGAAACATAATGAAAAGAAAAATGTAACAGGAAAGACATTGAGGGGAGAAATGTGGGGTAGTAGGAAAACCCAAAGTGACATGGATTGACTCAATAGAGGAAGCCACAACTGTTAGTTTGTAAGACCCAAGCAGAATTGTTAAAGATGGGACAGTTTGTAAATAATTTATTCATATATTCACTCAACATCTAAAATTATTTTGTGACATTGAACAACATCTGTTGTGTATGTAACTCAAGTGAAATTTGATTGAAAGTGAACATGTAATGCAAGTGAAATGTGAGTGAAATCGGATCTAGTGATCCTCCATTTCCCCCTCCCTTTTCCCCTTGTGTAAATACTCCTCTTTTGTAAATATCGCAGGACTGTGTTCCTGCCATAGATGTAGCTGTTGTTTACTCATTATCCAATCAAGTGTTGTCACCTGGCTGTTTACCTGTACTGACCAATCATGTGGCTCCGCGCCAATAAGGAGCATTGCTCCGCCATTGACCTCATGTTCAGATTGACTACATTCCAATAAAGATGTGTTTGGCCCCCTGATTGCTGGCTACTGCGTATCAATCTGCAAACATCAAAACATCTTTTGAGTGTTTTTCATTTATTACTAAACCAGTGCATAGTGCAATAGACACATGATAAATCCACTGAATGTGGGCTTTCAGAGTGCCCCACTATTATACCTAAAGTCCTTGACTATGGGTTTCAGTGTTGTAACTTTATGTGTTATCTTAAGTATGCTGTTTAAAAATGATGAGTTTTATGAAGTTTATTCCTAGGAAATTTTCATACAGCCTCATTGTGCAGTGCTAAGTGCACTGACATAATAGTAATATTGACAATATTATTAATTGCTTTACTACATTTATAAAATACAGTGGAACCCCGGATAACGAAGGCATCGGACAACGACAAAATCGGACAACAACATGATATATTTTTTTTTGAAAAGTCATGCACCAGATAATGACATTGTGTTGGGGATGAAACCCCCCCCACCACCATTTGGATCCCTGTTTCTGGCTCTCTGCCTCCCCAGCAGGGTGTGTGTTATGTATGCATGCTCATTGTACTGTAGATAAGAATGTAACCACTCCAATTACAATGTATCTCAGCTGTAAAGGAACGTGAGCAAGCAGCCCATAGAGGGCAGCTGCGAGTGTTCAGTCTCACATGGTTCACATTGCTCAATCACGGACAGCTGCGGGAAAACCTTCCCCGCATTCAGCAGCAGGAGAAAAGAACTACTGAAGAGAGGCGTGCCTGGGCGAGGCCACGCCGGTAGCGGCCAATGAGCTACCGTGCTACAAGATTCAAATGTATAATGCTACTGTATATATAGAGATGTGTAACCGCCATTACCTCATGCTCCACCGGAACATCATGCAATAAACCTGTGTTAAGCCAACCCTTCGGCTGTTCTGTTGTCTTTGGTACCATACAGTAAACTGGCGACGAAGGTGGGATTATGGCTGCCCACGGGACCAAGACATGCGCCGGCTACGAGATCAGGAAGCCGGGAGACTTGGAGCTGTTTGAGATAGACTTCAACGGAGCGCTGGTGGAGCTCGAAGTCTCAGATGAGGACAAGAAGAGGGCCATCTTCGTCCGCATGCTCGGACACGAGACCAAGAGGACCTTGGTGGACCTGATTGCGCCGAGGAGGGTGAGCGACTTCAAAGCCAAAGAGCTCCTGGCGGTGTTGCGCACCCACCTCCGGCCCGCGATAGCGATGTTCCCCGCTCGGAGCGCGTTCTGGAGGCGAGTCCAGGCGCCCGGGGAATCGGTCGCTGAGTTCACCGCGGCCCTGCGGCTGGCCGCTGGCCCATGCAAGTGGGAGACCCCAGAAGTCACCCTCCGAGACTGCCTGCTCTGTGGCCTGAGGGACACCGAGACTCAGCGCGCGCTGATGAGACAGGAGCCGCCTCCCATGTGGCAGCAAGTCCTCGACACGGCACAGGCCGCGGAAGCCACGACGGCCGGGGTGCAAGAGCTCCAGGACTGGCGCCCGAAACCCGCCAAGGCAGAGAGCTCGGTGCGCGCGGCCCGGCGAGTTTCGAACTCGTCCGCGGAGAGCGGCGACGACGAGGACGTCCGGAAGGTCCAGAAGGAAGGCCGGCGCTGCGACGGCTGCGGCGCCGCCCACGCCCACGCCAGATGCCCGTTCCGCAAGGCCGAGTGCCACAACTGCGGCCGGCGCAGGCACATCGCCAAGGTCTGCCGAAAACGGCGCGAGGCCAAGAGGAGTTCCCCAGACCGCTCGGCGAGGCAGGACCGCACCACGAGGCCCAAGGACGGCACCCGGACCACGAGGAAGCGGGACGGAGTAGGGCGCATCTCCGACGACAGTGAGGACGACGCTCCGGTTTTCAGCGTATCCACAGAGCACCCCCGATACTTCGTTGAGGTAGTAATACAAGGGGCCCCTGTTAGGATGGAGGTGGACTCGGGTTCTTCTTACTCTATCATTTCCCAGGGAGAGTTCCTAAAAATAGCCCCCCACGTGCGGCCCAAGCTCAAAGCGCTGAGGTCCACGCTGAAGGACGTGCAAGGGAACCGCATCCCGGTGTTGGGGGTTGGGAAGTTCCAGGTTCAGTTCAAAAAGCGCGCCGCAACGCTTCCCCTAGTCGTCCTCAAGGGAGGTAAATGCAGCCTCCTCGGGACTCAATGGTTCCAGCCCCTGGGGTTGTTCATTGGGGGGGTGCACGCCGTGGGAGTACACGCCGCCGGGACTGATCCAATACAGAGCGTGTGCGATGCGCACCCCGAGGTTTTCAAAAAGGGACTCGGAAAATTCAAGGGCCCCCCAGTGACTTTCGACCTGGACCCTGGAGTACGTCCAATCAGACTTAAACCGCGCAGAGTGCCCTTCGCACTAAAGGACAAAATTGAGGCGGAGTTGGACAAATTGGTGGGCCAGGGGATTCTTGTTCCTGTTGATTCTGCGGAGTGGGAAACTCCAATTGTAACAGCACTCAAGGCCAACGGGGAGGTCCGCATATGCGCTGACTACAAGTGCACCATCAATAAGGCGATCCGCCCTAATGCGTATCCGGTGCCGGTAGTCAGCCACTTGTTGGCCAGGTTACACGGGGGGAGGTGTTTCGCTAAACTCGACCTGGCCCAAGCCTACCAGCAACTCCCGGTGACCCCCGCCGCAGCTGCTGCGCAGACCATAGTCACCCACAAAGGGGCGTTCCAGGTAACGCGCCTCCAATTCGGTGTGAATTCGGCACCTGGGATCTTCCAGTCACTCGTGGAACGCCTCCTGAAGGGGTTAGAGGGGGTGTTACCCTACTTTGATGATGTATTGATTACAGGGGGGAGCCGGGCCGAATTAGCAGAAAGGTTGGGAAAGGTCCTGGCAAAATTCGAAAAGGCGGGGTTGCGGTTGCGGAAAGACAAATGCGTTTTCTTCGCAACCGAGGTCGAGTTCCTAGGGTTCCGCATTACTCCCGAGGGAATAAGGCCATCCCAATCCAAGGTGGCCGCCATCAAGAAGGCCCCTCGCCCCACCTCCAAGCCCGAGCTGCAGTCGTTCCTTGGGCTGCTCAACTTCTACCACTCCTTCCTTCCTCGGAAGGCAGCCGTGGCGGAACCGCTACACAAATTGTTAAAAAAGGACGAGGCATGGAAGTGGGGCGACGACCATGAAAAGGCTTTCAATGACCTGAAGCGACTCCTGGCATCAGATGCTGTACTTCAATCCCAAACGCCCAGTGGTCCTGATATGCGATGCATCCCCGGTGGGGGTGGGGGCGGTGTTATGCCACGTGCTGGAGAACGGGAGGGAGGCCCCGATAGCGTTCTACTCTAGGTCCTTGTCCCAAGCGGAGAGAAACTACGCCCAGACAGACAGGGAAGCACTAGCGATAATTGCGGGGACCAAGAAATTTCATGATTTTGTGTATGGCCGCCCCTTCACCATAGTGACCGACCATAAGCCCTTGCTAGGCATTTTCACCGCAGATAAGCCCACACCCCAAATCCTGTCCCCAAGAATGCTCAGGTGGGCCATTTTTCTCAATGCGTATCAGCACGCGTTGGTGCACCGGCCCGGGAAGGAGATCAGCCATGCGGATGCCCTGTCGAGGTCCCCCATTCCCCGGGATTGCTGCCACGTGGGCGAGGAAGAGAGGGACCACCAGGTCTTAATGATAGAGGTCCTAGACTCCCCCCCCCAGTAGTACCGGCCGACATCGTCAAAGCGAACGGTAAGGACAAAACGTTAGCTACAGTTTGCTCCTGGGTACAGAAAGGGTGGCCCGTGTCTTCCCCAGCAGCGGAATTCGACACATTTCTCAAAAAGAAATTAGAATTGTCCCTAGAGAGGGGTTGCCTTTTGTGGGGACAGCGGGTAGTGATCCCCACGGCCCTCCGGCCGAGGGTGCTTAAACTGCTGCACGTCAGCCACCCCGGGATCGTCCGCTCTAAGGCACTAGCCCGCAGTTACTTTTGGTGGCCCCAGCTAGACGCCGACATCGAGCACATGGTCGGCACTTGCGAAGCGTGCCAAAGCTCCAGGCCAGAAGAGGCTCGCTTGCCACATAGGGAGTGGGACGCAGCAAGGGGCCCCTGGTCCCGGGTTCACGTAGACTTTGCTGGCCCGTTCAGGGGAACACTTTTCCTCCTTGTGGTGGACGCGTTCTCCAAGTGGTTGGAGGTCATTCCAGTCTCGAGCACCTCCTCGGCCACAACAATTAAACAGTTACGGAGGGTCTTTTCCACGTTCGGTTTACCCGACACCCTCGTCAGCGATAACGCTAGCTGTTTCACGTCCGCCGAGTTCAGGGCATTCATGGATCTCAACGCCATTCGGCACATCACCTCCGCCCCTTTCCACCCGGCCACCAACGGCCAAGTAGAGTGCCTCGTGCGCACCACTAAGGATGCCCTGTGGCGCATGGGCCCCGGAGATCTTAACTTACAACTGTGCCAATTCCTGCTAAGGTACAGGGTCACCCCATTGGCGTCAGGGTACTCCCCCGCGGAGCTGTTAATGCGCAGGAAGCTGGCCACGGTAATCTCCAAGCTAGACCCCACGAGAGTAGAGGACAAAGGGCGGAACGTAGGGGTGGAACCCGCAAAGAGTTTCAGCGTAGGCGCCCCGGTGCATTGCAGGAACTACGCCAACGCGGGGCCAGCCTGGGTGCCGGGCACTGTAATAGAACAAACCGGCCCCGTCTCATACCGCGTGGAGACCAATACAGGCCTCCTGTGGAGGCGGCACGCGGATCAACTCAGGCGCAGGATCCCCGGAGAGCAGGACGAAGACGAAAATAGCCACGAATCAGCGTTAGGGTACTCCCCCACCCGCTTAGCCCAAGGGGGAGAAAAAGGGGGACATGGGTCCCCACCAAGGGGGGAGGAAAGGGAATCGATCCTCAGAGATCTTTTGCGGGAGTTTGCGGCGGAAAGGAAGAGCCCCGATCTCACACACAGCCCCCGGAAGCGTCCCCAAAACACAGACTCCCCAAGAAGTTTAGACCTTGATTTACAGTACCAGGGGGAGTTAGCGGAGTGGTCCCCCACCCGTCCTAGCGAAAAGAGGGGTTTCAGTTCAGCCCCTGGTATTTCCAGTCCCAGTAGCCCCTGTGAGTTAGAATGCAACATAGCACCAATTTCCCGGAGACCGACACCCCCAAGACAGGAGGCGACGGCGAGTCCGCCCACCACAGTCTCAAGGTCCCCCGAGCGGGGAACAGAAGGTAGCAGAACCACAAGGGCATCCTCATCGGTCCCGCGGTTCACAATAGGAGGGTCCCCGGGGTCCGAGAGCAACAGGCAGGGGTTCACGTCCCAGCTGTTCATTCCATTCCCATCACCCAGCGCAAGGCAGGCACGGACGCCCCACAGAGCCACTAACGAATCCCCGTTTCCCGTTGCAGGACAAGCACCCACGGAGTCAGGGATCACAGGCTCTCCGGTACTAGGTCAGGCGCAAGCGCGCCCCAAGTGCACGTGCGGCAAGCCACAATGGTTGCGGGACTTCGTCCCATCCTAGGGGGGAGGGATGTTATGTATGCATGCTCATTGTACTGTAGATAAGAATGTAACCACTCCAATTACAATGTATCTCAGCTGTAAAGGAACGCGAGCAAGCAGCCCATAGAGGGCAGCTGCGAACGTTCAGTCTCACATGGTTCACATTGCTCAATCACGGACAGCCGCGGGAAAACCTTCCCCGCATTCAGCAGCAGGAGAAAAGAACTACTGAAGAGAGGCGTGCCTGGGCGAGGCCACGCCGGTAGCGGCCAATGAGCTACCGTGCTACAAGATTCAAATGTATAATGCTACTGTATATATAGAGATGTATCACCGCCATTACCTCATGCTCCACCGGAACATCATGCAATAAACCTGTGTTAAGCCAACCCTTCGGCTGTTCTGTTGTCTTTGGTCCCATACAGTAAAGTGTGGGAGGTTGGGGGAGCTATTCCATGCTATTTCCACCTTCCTAGGACCTTCCTGTCCTGCACAACAGCTGATAATAGTTGTGGCCACCATTTTGATTTATTTTGGACTACAATTCCCAGAAGCCCAAGCAAAACTTTTGTTAAAAATGGTGCCCACAACTATTATCAGCTGTTGCGCAGCACAGGAAGGTCCTGGGAAGGCGGGAATAGTGTGGAATACTCCTCCCAGCCTCACAGACCCTGCTGGGGAGGCATAGAGCCAGAAACAGGAACCCAAAAATGTTGATTTTTTTCCATCTCCAACCAGTGTGGAAAGGTAGGAGATCACGTTGTCCTTTTTGTAGGGGTCAGCAGAGGTGTGGAATGGCTCCCCCGACCCTCACAGAGGCACCTGGGCTTTTTTTGTGTTAGCCAATGCATGCCCTGGACAATGACAAAAATCGGACAACAACACGGCTTGTGGAACCAAGTTTTGTCATTATCTGGGGTATTACTGTATAGGAAAAGCCTGATGTTTTGGACTAAAATATTTCCAGTTTCTTAAATTGATCATGTTGGGAACTGAAAGGCACCATGTCTGGGGAGTTCTTCTCTCTGTTGTACTAAGTTCAACTTAATAGAAGCAGAACTGGCTAGGTATCTCAGAGGTGTAGGTAACTGGCTGGGGAGCCCAAGGTTGAGACTACAATTGACCACTATGCATCCCAGATAAACCAGCTTGCATAGTCATGGCCACAATCCCAGGGTGTCCTCAGAAGAAGGGAATGATAGACCACTTCTGTGTATTCTCTGTTAGAAAATAATGGAAATGGATTGCCTTAAGTTAGTATCAATTTGATGACACATAATTATTAAATAGAAGCAGTGGTACTGCAGGTCATCAGAACTGCTTGCTGGGATATCCATTCAGTTTGGACACAGTCTATTTATTTTCCTCTCTGTTCTACAACTTGCCTTACCTACTTAATATTCTTGCTTTTATCATATATCATTTTACCAGTATCCTTTGCAAGTGCATCACTAGTATCCCATACTGGGATAACAGCAAGAAAAAGAATTTGCCACTGCTACATAAGTGGATACTCACATAAGACCTCTGCTCACCTTCTTTGTGCCCTTCTCCACCTGGCTTACAAGAGCAGAGGTGGAGTGTTGTTTTGAGAACAAGGACCTGCCAATTTTGAACAATTGTCCAGGGCCGATAGCACTTGTAGTCCAACATATATGTGAGGTGCCATTTCGGAGCAGGTTTCAAAATCAATTTTTTTCCAGTTTCTTTTTGCAATGTTTGGGGTTATTTTTGCTGCAATGGTTTGAGACAGTTTCCCTTCTGGAAGGAACATAGGGACAATATGGTATAATTTATAGTATCAAACTCTGCCTGAGGAAATGTGCAGTGGAATTATCACTTGTTGGTGAATTTGGCAACTAAATCCAGAAGAGCGCAGGAAAAGTGTGAAGTGCAGGTGGCAGATGTCCCATTACATCTGTGTTTGAAGACCTTTCCATGGACATGTGGCAGGCATGACTAAACACTGGAGTGGACGGAACACTGTTTACCTTCACTCCGAAGTTGTACCTATTTATCTACTTTCAATTTCTTGCTTTTGAACTGCTAGATTGGCAGGAGCTGGGTCAGAGAGGGGAAATCACTCCATCATGCAGCACTCAGGTCTCGAACTGCCAACTTGTCAACCTTCCATCCATCAAGTTCAGCATCTTAACTACTAAGCCACTACATTCTCTGAGAGTGAGAGAGGTACAGCCTGCAAAAGAAAAGACAAAGAAACATTCTTTCTGCAAGGTTTCCAGTGAGCAAGTTCAGAGTTATAAAAGTCACTGCTGTTGCGCAGCAAATGTGCCATCATTGAGATTCACTACTGAATTGATTTATTCACAATCAGCAAAACAGAGTGGGATAAGTATTAATCGGTTAAAAAAAAACTATTCTGTTTATTTGAGCAGCTCTTAATCTCTGGTAGCTAAAGGTCACTTGCTTCTGTACAGAGGTAAATCAGTGCTACTTAAAAAATAAATAAATTGAAAACTAGTTTTCAAAACCTCCTCAAATTTGGCACAGATCAAGAACTGACAGTCTCCTCTCACTGTGCCCAATTTGGTGCTGATTCAAAGTTCAGTTTTAAAGTTAGAAATGTTTGTTTGTTCTGCCACCTTTTTTTAGAACTATCTGATAGAACATTCTCTCAGCTGCACAAAATTCATGGCTGGACTCTTGCCCAGCCATAATATAACATGTCTTCTAAGCTGATCAGAATGTACTCTAGGGGCCCATATTAAACAGAACATGGCAGAATGGTAAATCAGAACAAGTCCCTTAGGTAAATGAAGCCATAGGTACATGGCAAGCCAGAGTGACCCAGTTACCTCTTGGTCAAACTCAATTAATTTGACACCTGAGATGAAAAATACATGACAAGCTTGTTAGATGAGTTTTGACAACATCAGGATAACTTAAAGAGCTCTTTGAATGGTTTTATGCCTAGATATGGCCTAGAGCAGAGATGACCTAGTTAACAATGACGTTCCACTATCTTTATAAAAACTCAACACCAGCTTCAAGAGTTCCAGCAGATCCCATTTACAAATCATATTGAATTGTTGACAGATATTGCAGTACTGTACCTTCGGGCCTTCTCATCTTTTTAACAATGCCAGTTGGGATGTATATGGGGACTCCTAGAAATGTCTAATACCCTGCAAATTCGGCTTTTATGTGACATTTCAAAAATGAGGTAGACTTTTATAACAATTTTATTCTTTTAACTTACTCTTCACTTGCACATACCTTTCCCCAATGCCTGCCCTCTGTTTTCAAGCATCTGTACAAGTAACTGTGATATATCTGTCAATGTTGGGAAATGTGCTTTGCAAAGCTCTTCGCTTATTTGGGTCACAGACTGTATAATGTCAGGGAAGATTTTCAGATGAGAAATTAGGCAACAAGTTACAATAATATGTGCTGACTTTTGAAAAGTGAACATTGTTGAAGAGTAGATGAACAAAATTCTAGGAACTAGAAATTAGACAGGGCCAACTTTTATCTTGTTGCCGAAGACAGTGTTCATGGACAACAGAAAAAAACCCATATGTTTTGGATTTCATGGTAGGAGGCCTGATCCCTTTGGCTATAGATTTATTTCACCTAAGCCAGCAGTGGGTGCAAGCGTAATACCATACATAAAGTGTATCGGTTGTATGGAAACAAAAGTGTATGTTTATATCCGTAGACTTTCCTGTTTTCCCCACTCTATGTTCAGTCTGTGCTTTGTTCCACTGTGTTTATTTTTTTATGCAAAACATTCCATGAACTTTTTTTGCCTTTATTCACTCCCTCTGTGAGCATGCTATAGGTTGTGTGCATTGTTTGTGCTTGCTATGAATGAACAGTACATCACTGTCATCGGCTGCAACTGAAGCAGGAAAAATGTCATTGGCATGAATTTGTTTAAGGTGGATCCCATCTTGCCATGAAGTGACCCACACACTATGATCACAGTGCCATCTCCTGCAGCACATATGAAATGACATGTGCAGAATTTAACACCGAGACTGCAATGGACTGCCACTTCCTTGAGGATATTGAAAATGTGTGCCTTCACAACCAGTCCATCTGGCATGGCCTCTTCCACCTCTGTGACCATTGGAAATCGGAGCTCCTGCTCATTTTATCTTTGGGCCCAATATGATGGTTTCCAGTGGCATTTCCTCTACTGAGGGACCATCACCCCCACCTAAAGGGGCTCATCTGTCCATAGCCATTGGCCCCTTTAGGGAGTCACATACTTATCCTCCTTCCACTCTAATCAACAACAGGTATTAGCTGTTTATTGTATCTGTCCAAAGGCTTCTAGCTAAAAATGTATGTCCTTCATAATGTCTGCGTGCACCATGTTTAGTCATTTGAAATGGAGAGAGAAGTGTCAGTCATTATTTTGCTAAGCAGTCTTTTCTCCTGTACTATTCTATCCCTACTTTAAAAACAAGTTTGAAAATGCTCAACTCTATGGCTGAATCTTCTTGAGTATAACTCAATGTTAAGCCCATAGTACCTGCAAACTGAAAGAAGAAGAAATTGAAAATTTTATGTAAGAGTCCAGGAGAAAACTGATCGCACACCAAATCAAGACATATTTGTAGTCATAGGTGACAGGAGCACAGAAGTAGAAAATAAAGTAGAATAATCCACAAGATGACTACGTTCAATATACATTCCAATCCGCAAGAAAGGAGATGCCAAGGATTGCAACAAATATTGGACTATTGCTTTAGTTTCCTATGCAAGCAAAGTGATTTCCTTTCATTTTCATTTTAATATTTATATACCACCTTTCTCAGGCCAACGGCCAACTCAAGGTGGTTTACATAAGATAAGAATGACAGAGCACAAATATCATATACAATACAAAATTCCACAGTTCAATACACATATACTCAATCATAAACAGTAAAAATTCAGTAACAATAAAATACAATATAGCCCCATAAACAAAGGCAGCAGCAATACAATAATGCAATATAATTTGAAAAAATTTCAAAGGCTGGGAGAGAAAACCTCATCCTAAGATTCCCTCCAAGTCCAATAAACAGGGTCGGGAGGGACGTGGCAAATACGGCTGCTGCTGTTGCTGCTGCTTTGGAGCACCCTGAGGCCTCGGGGGCTCCCTTTATCCTCTTCCCACCAGTGGAGAGGGCAGGAGGGTGCAGCAAATGTGGTGGCCACTGCTTCTTTGGAGCACCCCGAGGCCTCGTGGGCTCCCTTTATCCTCCTCCTGCCGGTGGAGAGGGTGGGAGGGGCACAGCAATGTGGTGGCTGCTCCTTCTTCTGAGCACCCCAAGGCCTCAGGGGCTCACTTTATCCTCCTCCTGCCAGTGGAGAGGGCGGGAGGGGTGCAGCAAATGCGGCTGCTGCTTCTTCCGAGAAGACGTTGCAACAAAGGCTTTGTTGCAATGAGATGTTGCAACAAAGGCTTTTACTATATGGAGCAAGAAATGCCTGATCTTCAAAATGGATTCTGAGAAGGAAGAAGCACTCCAGAACTGCTGTCTACTGAAGTGCACCAAAGCATTTCAGAAGAAGCACAGTCTGTATTTTGTAGACTATAGTAAACCATTTGACTGTCTATAGACCATGGGAAAGTATGGTTTGTTCTGAGAGAAAACGATGTGTCTCACTATTTGGTTGTCCTTATGACAATAAATTATACAAAGAAAATGGATACAAAATGGTTTCCTATAGGCAAAGAAGTCAGGTGAGGGTGCATTTTATCTCTCTGCATCTGTATGGAGAACATATACAGAACATTGGACTAGATTAAGTTGAAAGAGGAAGAAGATATAGAAGAAACATCAATAATTTAATATTTACAGATGACATCATTTTACTAGCAGAATGTACCAATGACTTGAAATTACATTTAGTAAAAGTCAAGGAAGGAAGTGCCAAAGCAGGACTGCAGTTGAACATTAAAACAAAAATATGACTATAGAAGTACATAACCTCAATGTTGACAATGAAGAAATTTAAGTAATAAAAGATTTTGTATAACATGGTTCAATCCTCGATCCAGATTTCTGTAGCAAAGAAATCAAAAGATTCAAAAAGACAGCAATAAAAGAATTAGAAAATATCCTCAACTATAAAAATGCATCTCTGTAGCCCAAAGGTAAGATCACCTACAGTACTGTTTTTTGTGGGGGTTTTTTTTTGTTACCATGAAAGCTGGTCACGCAAGTAAGCTGACTGGGGAAAAAGAAATTCATTTAAAATATGCTGCTAGATGAGAGTTTTGTGGATAACCTAGACTTCCAGAAAGATAAACAAATGGGTTTTATAGCAAATTAAGCCAGAACTATCTCTGGAGGCAAAAAATGATGAAACTGATCCTGTCCTAATTTGAGCACAAAATGAGAAGGCTGGAAAAGACAACAGTGCTGGGAAAAGTTGAAGACAGCAGGAGAAAAGGAAGACCAAATACGAGATGTATTGAATTTCCAAAAGAAGTCATAGCTTTGAGTTTGCAAGAGCTGAGCAGGACAGTTAATGATGAGGCATTTTTGAGGTCACTGATTGATGGAACAAGAGCAGGTGAAATAGCTGAAAAGCAGAAGTGCTATTCAATAAGCACTTCCATTGGTACAAAGTACAGTTAGTATCAAAGGAAACTTCACTTCACTGAATTCCTAGAAATTTTCATTCTCTTGCTAACAGATCTTGTTTATAACATTTTAATACTATTATACTTAATTTTCCTATATTATATTTCTGCATAGTCCTCCCCCCTACTTGATTATTGCTACCGGCCGGGATTATTGCCACCAGCTGGGAGATTCGAGGCAGCTGTGAACACTATCCGTGGAGCCCTGCCTCGGCTGGGATAAAAGGGACGATGTGGCCGGATGCTGGAGGACCTTGCTGCTGCCTCTCCCCAGCCCTTGTCTCCATTCTTTAGGTCCTGTCCATGGCATGGTACGATCTGTGCCAAGACAGTTACTTTGTTGGCTTGCTGAAATGTATGGACTTTAAATGAAGGACTTTTTATTTTTCATAATGTTGTATTTCTATCATGATTTTTTGTAATGTTGTATTTTTTTACAATGATTCTTTGTAATGTAGTGTTTATGACTTATATGATTTTGTGATATGATGTGTATTGATATATTGTCTGGATTGAGTATTGGAATTTTTGATTTGTTGTGAGCCACCCTGAGTTGGCGTATGCTGAGTGGGCGGCATATACGTTGAATCAATCAATCAACCAATCAATCACCCTCAAGGCATTTCCCCTTAGACCTGGGATTCTCAACCTGTGGCCCATTGGCTGAATGCAGCCTGTGGCACCATTTCATGTGCCCCCTCCCCTGTCTGCATCACACCAGGAAATGCCATATGGTGGAGGAATTCCAAGCACAGCAAAAAATGGCCAAACGGAGAAAAGGATACAAACACAATGTACCATTTGTGTATACCCAAAAATGATGAAGATAATGATAAACGAATCTTCTTATAAGGTCTTTGTATTCTTAATGTTATTTTTATTTTTTATTTTGCAAACTCTGATAATAAGCTGATGTATATTAACTTGTAATGTCATCAAACAGAAACCAAACTCAGATACTTCTCTGCACAAAAAGTCTTCAAGTTCCTTTTGTAATCTTGACAATAGTAACCAAATTCAAATATGTTCTCTTCAACTTCTTCACTATGTCCTTTGTAACAATATGAAACAATGATTCATTCCTCTATTACACTTTCTATCTCTCGTCCAAAACAGCTCATAAACTCGTATTCAGTTGGGAAGTCAATCTCCCATATAAATTGGCCCCAAACTCCCGACGTCTATCCGGTTAATTAGACATTTCATTCAGGGGAGTTTTTGCAATATCACTCTTGTGTTTCGCGTCCTCTCTGTCTCTTCTGTAATTTCTCTATGGTTGCACAATTACAGAAGAGACAGAGAGGATGCGAAACACAAGAGTGATATTGCAAAAACTCCCCTGATGAAATTTATTGAATGAAATGTCTAATTAACCGGATAGACGTCGGGAGTTTGGGGCCAATTTATATGGGAGATTGACTTCCCAACTGAATACGAGTTTATGAGCTGTTTTGGACGAGAGATAGAAAGTGTAATAGAGGAATGAATCATTGTTTCATATTGTTACAAAGGACATAGTGAAGAAGTTGAAGAGAACATATTTGAATTTGGTTACTATTGTCAAGATTACAAAAGGAACTTGAAGACTTTTTGTGCAGAGAAGTATCTGAGTTTGGTTTCTGTTTGATGACATTACAAGTTAATATACATCAGTTTATTATCAGAGTTTGCAAAATAAAAAATAAAAATAACATTAAGAATACAAAGACCTTATAAGAAGATTCGTTTATCATTATCTTCATCATTTTTGGGCATACACAAACGGTACATTGTGTTTATATGGTGGAGGAATGGCAAAATGGCCATCTGGCCCCTGGAGCTGTCTGAGGAAGTGTGACCCAGTCCCCCAGCTTTAAAAGGTTGAGAATTCTTGCCTTAGACCCATACTATTCTTCCTACCTCAATTGGTATCATCTACTGCTGCTTTTCCTGTTCCTTTCTTACAAAATACACAAAAGCAACATTGTTTCTCCTGGTCTGCTTTGTGACTTCTGTCAGTCCCCTCTTGGTTTCATCCTCCATACAAGCATTTTGGCCATTCTGGGTGCTTTCCTAGCAGGCAGAACTCAGGTACCTGTGAAATTAACATTTCTTCATTTACTTTTAATCTAAATTGGTAAGTTAATATTTTTGGTACATTTTGATTCAATATGTGGCCCTCTTTAGACACTGGACACTCTAATGTGGTCCCCATGTCTCAGAAGGTTGGAGACCACTGTTAAAAAAGAAAGAACAATTATTCTTACAAAAATCCTTGCATGTAGGAAAGCTATTGGAGCCATCATAGACAATGAAATGTGCCCTAAGGGGTTTAAATATAGAACATAGCTGAAGAGCTTGGAGAAGTAAAGATTAAAGCTTCACAACCATTTTGCAGGTACAATCACATAGTGGGTGGTATACATTCAAAATCTGGTTCTTATTTTGAAGTGTCTTTCACTCCCCATATCCTTCCTTACACTGGAAATAAAGAAAAATGAAAGTAAATGTCACCTAACAGGCCTCTTGATGAAGGAAATGACAATCACTTTTTAAGTCAGCATCTATTGCTTAATTAATAATACAGATTAATACAAGGTTTCCAGGATTGCTGTTAGCTAGATTAGTAAAATGTTTTTTTCTGAAGTTTTACTGAATTCAGGAGGAATAAAATATAATGGAATCTGCTCCCAGAGGGGGTTTCAGATGCTGCATAATTATACTTCTTATCATAGCAACTGTGTCCAAGGAGAGAATTCTATGTATGTCGCTTTGGGGTTTCTTTTTTCTTCCTTTTGTCTGATTTTAGACTGCTGGCATTTGAAACAATGTAATTTCCTTGGCTTTTACTGCAAGGTAGGAGGTATTTAAATCATATATATCTGTTTAGGAAATGTAGCTTCACACTAATGAGCTTTGAGTGCAAACTGAGAATTGTATTCAGATGTCAGGTTGTCATGGTTCCCCAGATCAGTGAGCCCCAGTCTAGCCACTCAGCCATCCTACCCCCTTTGTTTACCCTGAGGTGGGTGTGCCCAGGGAAAAGTCAGATGTGCTGACTTGCCAGTGTTCCAGGAAGTACTCAACATAAAAATTCACAAGTCACGGTAGGCACTTAGAGCAAGTGTGCCAAGCATGTGAAATAGCTGTGACTCCTCCCACACAAGCACCACAGTTTTTAATAGCTAGTCAAGGCAAAGAATGGTATTTTTTAATTTTTATTAATTTTTTTAACAATAATACAACTTAAAAAATGACTATGAATAAAAATACAGACATCATATTTACAAATACAATATATATGACAAAGAATAAGAAAAGAAAAACATGGGAATACTATAAAACTACGACTTAGTAATATACTACCGTCCCTTTTCTTCCGTACATCTCTAATTATATTTCCAAAATTTTTAATACATTATAATACTCTTGCAGTTATTCTAATATACATATTCAAACTCTGTTCTTAAACTCATCAGTTTAATACAACTACTAAGTCAACGTAAAAATACAATAATTAAAATTCACTAAACACTTTTCACATAATACACCCAGTGTTATTTACAATGCCCTGGAGAAAACGGAGTATCACAGTCATTTTCTAACCCCAAAAACTCATTTGATCAGGTACTGGTCTATTCCCTTTATCCCCCTTCAATGAGTAATCCACAAATAATTGCCATATTTTCCTAAATCTATTTTCTGTAACTATACCCTTTTTCTTATTCATTTCCCATGTTAGCTTATCATTCAACGCAAGATCCCACATCTCCTTATACCATTCTATTTTCAAAATTGCTTCATTTTTCCAATTCCTGGCAATGCACTGTCTACCCATTGTCAACATTATCGACGATAGTTCTTTTTTATCCTTATTTAAATCCATATTTTCCACATCTATCAACAAAACAGTACATGGCCTCAATTTGAGTCTCATACCCATAACAGCACAAATCTCTTTCTCAATTTTTCCCCAAAAATCCTTTACCACATTACAACTGCACCACATGTGTTCATATGTTCCCAGTGTGTCCTTACATCTCCAACACATTTTATCCTTATTTTTATCTATTTGATGTAACCTCACTGGGGTCAAGTACCATTTCCACAACATTTTATAATTATGTTCTTTCACTCTAACAGACATTGTTCTCATAATCCTTTTTTCCCATTTATTTTTCCAAACCTAATCTATAATCTTGATTTTCAGTTCTTGTTCCCAATTTATTTTCAACACTTCTTGTGGATTACCATCTTTATTTAACATTTTATATATTTTACTTACTAAGCCCTTAATACCCCTTTCTTCCTTTCTTATCTTTGATAACAATTCTTCAAACTCGGTCATACCTCTTTCCAAACTGACTTCCGTCAAATATTTGCTATTCCACTTATTTACCAACACTATCTGGAGCCAGTTCAACCTCAGTTGTGCAAACATATCTGCTTTTCTCTCTCCATCTTTACAAACCCATATCCAGTCTCTCAACAGGAAAACATCATTTCTAAAAAAAACTTCTTTCACCTTTTTGTCAATTTGTATTGGAAATTTTTTGATATCCTCTATTTCTATTATAGGAGAGGTATCTGGAGCCAATTCCATCTTCAACCTTTTCCATACTCCTAATGTCTTCATCATTTTATTTTTTGTAACAATTTCCCCCATATTACTATCTAAAAAGACCATTTTCCCCATTTGATTTAGATCCCTCATCTCAATTTCTTCCCATATTGCCTTTTCTCTCACTAAAATTTTCACAATATTTTTAATTTGAAAAGCTCTGTAATAATTCCTCAAATTTGGCAACCCTAGTCCTCCTTCTTTCTGAGATAAGTACCACAATTTTTTTACAATTCTAGGTTTCCTTCCACCATTACAAAAATTATTTAACAAATTTTGAAATTCCTTAATTTCCTTATCATTTAATTGGATCAGCAGGGCATCAAACAAAAAATTAATTCTCGATAACAACATCATTTCACATAGTGCAATCCTGCCGAACCAAGACAACTTCAACTTTTGATATTGCTGAATTTATCTTTAATTTCCATTTTCTGTTTTCCATAATTCAATTTCTTAAGATCCTCAAATTTATTTGAAATATTTATTCCCAGATACTTCAAATTATCTTTAACATGTAATTTAAATTTACCCTTTATTTTCTGTTGTTCCTCCTTATCAATATTACACAGTATCATTTCTGATTTATCCCAGTTTATTCTCAAACCTGTCATTTTTTCAAAAATCTTTTAACTGCTCTTATATTCTTTCTAGTGCCTTCCTAGGATGCTTCATTGTTATCAAAATATCATCATCATACAAACTTATCTTATTCCCTAGTATTCCTTCAATATCCTTATCTTTTCTTATAGCCTTTGCCAACAACTCCATTGCCATGATAAACAAAATTGGTGATAATGGACAACCCTGCCTTGTTCCAGCTTCTAATTTTACTTCTTCTGTAACATCATCATTTACCCAAACAATGGCAGTACCATAGTGATATAATTGTTCAATTGTCCTTCTGAATTTATCTCCAAATCCATAACATTTAATTATCTCGTTAATTGTTACCAACTGTAATGAATCAAATGCCTTAAAAATATCTAGTGATAATAATCCAACTTTCTCTTTTGTTTGTCTATTAAATCTAAAACTGTCCTTGTCAAATCCACCATATGTCTTCCTTTCAAAAGAAACCCATCTGATCTTCATTTATGTAATTACCGATAAAACTGTTCAGTCTATTTGCCAATATCACTGTAAAAATCTTAGCATCTTGATTTATCAGAGAAATAGGCCTATATGATTCCACTTTTTCTAGATCTTTTCCAGGTTTTGGTAATAAAACAATTATAGTTATATACCATGAGGTTGGAATTTGCCCTCCTTCCAAAATATAATTATATAATTTCATTAATTTTGGAACCACAATGTCTTTAAATTCCTTATAAAATTCTGCTGATAACCCATCTTCCCCCGGGGCTTTATCTGACTTCAAGTTGGCTATTACTTCTTTTATTTATATTTCTCCATTATTCGCTCTTCCATTCTATTTCTATGTTCCTGTTTTATCTTATTTTTTATTTGTTTCCCCAATTGGTCCTTTAATTTCCCCAAATCTACATTCTTTTTAGTATATAAATCCTGATAGAAATCTTTGACAATCTTACATTTATCCCTAATCCTATTACATCTTATTCCCTCTTTATTAATCAAAATTCCAATTTCCCTTTTATTTCTCTTTTCTTTAGCAGCTCTTGCTAATAATTTTGAATTCTTATTACTGTATTCAAAATATTCCCTTTTTAAATATACCAAGTCCCTTTTTACCTTTTCAATGTCCTTTCCTACCAATTCCCTCTTTAATCTTTGCATCCTGTCAAAAACCTTCTTATCATTTGTCTTTACATGCTCTTCTTGTAACCGCTTTATCTCTTTTTCAACTTTGTCTTGTGTTTCCTTAAATTGTTTATTTCTAATACTGGCCAACTTAATACTCTCCCCTCTAAAAACCGACTTCATGGCATCCCATACCATATTAAAACTCACGTCATCCGTATCATTCCAATACCAACTTTCCTTCCATTTTTCAATTATTTGCTCTTTAAATTTATGGTCTTTAAAAACTTTAGCATCGTATCTCCAATTCCTTCTAATTTTCTTTACTCCCTCTATCCTTAATTCCACCAACACTTTTGCATGATCTGATTCTTTAAAAATTCCCACTTCCACCTCATCTATATCCCTGATCATATTGTCTGTTACAAATATATAATCTATTCTGGAGTATGTATTATGCACCTGTGAAAAAATATATAAGCCCTTTCCAACCCTTTAAACTCCCTTCATGTATCTTTCAAGCCTAGAGATTTCATCCATTTATCAAGAACCTGCATTTTAAATCATCTTCCACTCCTTGCTATATTTGTACAATCTAAGTTTGAACTTATTAAATTAAAATCATCAGCTACAATCATTTTTGTTGTTTTTTCTTTGTCTAGCATACCATATATTTTATCTAAGAACTCCCCTTGCTGATCATTTATTGCATATATATTCACTAAGATTATTTCCTCATCATCAATCTTCCCTTTTATTATTAAATATCTACCTTCCTGGTCGGAAATACTATTTATCATCTCGAAACCTAATCTACTCGAGATCAGAACCGCGACCCCTCTTGCTTTTGAAGTACCATAGGACTTTTCAAAAATTTGCATCCATCCTAAAAAAATCTTGTTTGTAAACCCCCCCCCCCCCCGGATTTTTGATGAGTTTCCTGTAAAAAGACTATATCCAGCTTATCTTTCCTCAGGGCTGATTCTATTCTTCTCCTCTTCACTTGAGAGCCAGTACCTTTCACATTCCATGATAACACCTTAATATTTCTCATATCTTAATCTTAAAAACCATGTTCTATGACCTCCGCTTCCTCCTACGGGCGTGTTTCCCTCCACCACACATAAACAATAACAACAGCTAAAACAATAAACATTCATACCTACCATCCCCACTTTTCTCTACAAAAAGTAGCCCTTGACTATCAAAGAGAGGAGGGAGGAGGAATGTGCAAGATGTGCCTACTATATAATGCTCCAGCGCACAATCTTATTTTTGAAAACACAAAAACATTTATAAAAGTTATTTCTCTCCCCTACATCACTCCATTATCTTCTCCATCCACTAAATCCTGATTCACCCTTCGTTGACCACCATCAATGCTTTAGAATCCACATCTGTTCCTCCTGTAGCACCCCTCTCTTCAAAATTTCCATAGTCTCTTTTTATTCCTCCTGATTCTATTAAAGCTTTCCTTAATCCAAGCCATTCTTGTGAAGCCGCCTTAACCAAACCAATTAAACACAAATATTCCAAAGCATCCATCCCTGCATCAATTGTATGCATTTTCTTATCATAAGAAATCTCCAATTATATTTTATCCCATGTTCCATCAAATATTTTGTTGCTGGTTTCATCTTATATCGCCAACTACATTATTTCACTGATATATCGTTGTAAACCTCAACATCATTCCCATCAATTTTTAAAATGCCAGACCCAGCTTGTTTTATAAAGGCCATCACCTTTAATTTATCCCAATTTTCAAACTTAACCAAAACATTTCTTTGAATGCTTTTCCCTTTCCTTGCACCCAATCTATAAACATTTGCAATATCTTCATTCTCAAAATCTTTCCCCATTTTCAAACTGTTTAGCCAATTAACTATTCTTTCCTTCAGCTGGTCTGGCATTTCCCCCACAAGATTTGCAGGCGCACCCGCCAAAAAAGGACTCAGACACTGGTGAAAGTGGATAACGGCATTGGGCCACATTTATTGATTCATGCCCTAGTCCGAATTATAAATATTGATTGGTACTTAACCAATTATAATTCTTAAGGCAAGCAGGCTGCAGTAACACTGATAAGGTACCTCCCAAAATTGCCAACGGCAATTGGTTACAATGTATCCATTTGTATCAATTTGTTTGTTGGCAACAAACAAATTGTTGACCGTAGTCAATAAACTAACTACTGACCCCACCCTCTGACGCGTATCCATAAAATAACGGGGTGATGCATGCTGCCTAGCTCGTGCCATCACCCCATTGCCTGGTTTGTCGTTGACCGGACAACGTTAACCAACTTGTGCCTATCTAGTGTTGTCCAGTCAATTGCGAACCTGCCGGATACCTGTGGGTCATAAATATTTACCTTACCAGTGCTACCCGCCCATGTGACCAAAGTCAACAGCAATAAACCCCTGTATCAAACCATAGCAACAGTGTGGGATGGGCCAAAAAGCCAGAACCCAAGAGCCAATTGTAGGGTCCAGCCAAAAATTCCCACCCGGCCCCGAAGCGACCAAAATATCACATTGTTAACTAGGGAGGGGATGGAGGGAAAAACTTCTCCTCTCCGTCGCTTTCGCAAAATGGCAGCTTGGCTGCCTCGTGGCCACCCCTTTTAAAGGGTGCTGGCCACGCCCCCTAACTACCCGGATGTCCAAGTCTGGTGGGGGCCCCCCGCAAAGAGCGTGGCGGCCATTTTGGCGCCGCGCTTGCATTGCAGGCGGACCCCCCAAAAAAGGACTCAGACACTGGTGAAAGTGGATAACGGCATTGGGCCACATTTATTGATTCATGCCCTAGTCCGAATTATAAATTTCGATTGGTACTTAACCAATTATAATTCTTAAGGCAAGCAGGCCGCAGTAACACTGGTAAGGTACCTCCCAAAATTGCCAACGGCAATTGGTTACAATGTATCCATTTGTATCAATTTGTTTCTTGGCAACAAACAAATTGTTGACCATAGTCAATAAACTAACTACTGACCCCACCCTCTGACGCGTATCCGTAAAATAACGGGGTGATGCATGCTGCCTAGCTCATGCCATCACCCCATTGCCTGGTTCGTCGTTGACCGGACAACGTTAACCAACTTGTGCCTATCTAGTGTTGTCCAGTCAATTGCGAACCTGCCGGATACCTGTGGGTCATAAATATTTACCTTACCAGTGCTACCCGCCACACAGGGAGGCTTCAATAAAGGCTCACCGCCCCCCCCCCCCGACCGTCAGCTCGGTCAACAGGCCTGCTTGCAGATCTTCCAAAAAGAGGTTCATACCTCCTGGCGACAGATGGACCCTATCCCCTGCGTAAAGTTCACAATTTTGAAGACTAATATCGGGGTGTCGGACGACGCACCCCCAACCCTTGTCTACCATGAACCGGGCTACTGCCCTGTTCACCGAGCGGTGAGCACGGTCAAGGGCCTGGAGGTTAATGCCCCCCCTGTAAGCGTGACGCGGTATGATGTCCAACCAAATCAGGGTTGTGGCAGGCCACACATAATGCAAGTAAGCCAGGTCACCGCAGATCGCATGTTTCAACGACAGGCCAGTGACCTGGCCTAAATCATTGCCCCCGAGGTGTATAACCAGGACATCAGGCAGGTCAGCATCCCTGATGGAAAAAAGGAATGGCAACAGTTCCCGCCATAACATCCCGCGCTTACCGTACCACCTTAGACATGCGGATGCACGTAGTCCCAGCTGGGGTCCCCACTCTGTCGCCGCAGCATACTGCGCTGCCCTGTGCACGTAGCTATGGCCCACCAGCCATACTGCCACCGGTGTAAGTCGACACCCAGGGTCTGTCAAAGAAAAAGGAAACAGGACAGTGACTTAACTGGTACTCACAATTGAAGAGGGTGAACATATAACTGAAAACACTGTGATTCCCACCTTCCCATCTGGCATATCTCAGCCCCAGAGTACCCGAATGCAGCTGCAGTAGAAGCAGCTCCTATTCTAAAAGAATGGGTGCCGTAACGAGCCCCGGGGAGGCCAACACTGGATAGTGCCTTACCGGTCACCTTCCAAAATTGAAATTTAGTAAGGGGAGACCCATCTTGGTGGCAGAAAAATGGGCCAGGGTGCATACCACGCAGTGCAAGGAACTCTTGTAGGGCACCAACCGGACAGATGTCTGCAATGGAACATCGCAGCAGTCTTACACCACTGCCTACACCATGCTGATCAACTTTTGAGGAGCGTATCCTCAACCGAGCCCACTCATCAGAAACATAGACATCTTCGAGTTCCAGTGCCCTACGCGTCGCATCCGCCTTAGACAGTAGCACCAGCTCACTGATGCAGAGCGCTCCAAAAAAGGCCACCGTGGTAGCCGCATGAAACAGGGCTGCCTCATACCTGTCAAAACACAGGTCATGCCAGCCCCGTGCAAGGTGGGTAAGTACCCCTGGAGAAATTGGGTGGCGGTTGTCCGGGCAGCATCCACGCTCCTGTGCCCACCCTTCCAAAACATGTCGTATACGGAAGTCAGTTGTGCTGTCAGCATAACCCCCCACCTTGGCCATGAATGCCAGTGCTGACAGCCTGGATGCTATGGTGCGGGGAGCTAGGCCCTGGCTGTGTAGGTAAACCATGAATTGAAGAATCTGTGCCACTGGGATAGGCCAGATTACGGGCAATCGAAATTGGGCACAAAAGGCCTGGAATGTACTGAATGCGTGGAGATATGCCTTACGCGTGCGGGACGCCAGCGACATGCCGATCGCCCGGTTCACCTCTCCTTGCCAGACGTCCATATGTTGTCCGGGAGCAGCGAGGGAAATTCCTCTGCGTCCGGGGCCAAGGCACGGAACCGGGAGATCTGCAGGCGGGACAAAGCATCAGCGATGTCGTTATTAATACCTGGTACATGCCTAGCCCGAAATAGCACATTGAGGCGTAGGCTGCGCAAGACAAACTGGCGCACCAATTCCATAACCCTGGGTGATTTAGACGTCTGAGAGTTGACAATGTGCACAACCGCAGCATTGTCACACCAGAAATGAATGACCGAATTGGCCCACTCCGCACCCCATAGCATCAAAGCTCCCAGAATGGGAAAGAACTCAAGGAACGTGAGATCGCGTAAATGATCCGTGCCCTTCCAAGCTGGTGGCCATTGGCCATATGCCCACTTCCCCTCGAAGTAAGTCCCATAACCCAGGGACCCTGATGCATCCGACTGAACCTGGAAGCGAGGGGACACCATTGAACTCTTTAAGGAATTGAAGCCATATCAGCAGATCAGCCCTCATGCCCCTGTTCAGTCGGACCCTATGGTAGGGCCTGGACAAGCCAGCCATGGCGTCGCACAAGCGTCGAGCAAAAGCTCTGCCAGGTGTGACCACCCTGCAAGCGAAGTTAAGGTGACCATGTAGTACCTGGAGCTCACGGAGTGACACCTTGCGTTTGGCCAGCAAGGCCAAGATCAATGCAGTGATCCGGGAAACCTTGTCGATGGGTAACCTGGATGCCTGCACAACCGTGTCAATTTCAACACCCAGGAACGTGAGCTTGGTGGATGGGCCCTCGGTCTTTTCGGGCGCTAAAGGGACACCAAGTTCCTGCATTAGCGTCTGAAATGTGTTGAGGAGACGAGTACACGTGTCCCAGCCCCGTTCACCCCCGAACAAGAAATCATCGAGGTAATGGGCTACAGACCGAGATCCTGACCTGCGAACATAGGCCCACTGGAGGAAGGTGCTAAAGCGCTCAAATGCTGAGCATGAGATGGAGCAGCCAAAAGGCATGGCTTTATCAAAATAAAATTTGCCCTGGAATTTGAAACCTAACAACTCAAATTCGCCCAGGTGCACAGGCAGCAGACGGAACGCAGACTTAATGTCACACTTCGCCAATAGTGCACCCGGGCCACAAGAGCGCACCATGCGCAGGGCCTGGTCAAATGATGTATACCTGACCGAACAAAGGTCATCATATATAATCTTTCCCTCAAATCAGGCTTTGTGCCTGATGACTGGAAGGTAGCGAATGTAACACCAATTTTCAAAAAAGGATCCAGGGGTGATCCAGGAAATTACCGGCCTGTCAGTTTGACATGTGTCCCAGGTAAAGTGATGGAAACCATCCTAAAAGATAGAATTAATAGGCACATAGAAGAGAAGGCGCTGCTAAAGGAGAGCCAACATGGCTTTTGCAAGGGCAAATCATGCCTCACTAATCTGTTGGAATTTTTTGAGAGTGTCAACAAGCATGTGGATAAGGGGGAGCCAGTTGACATTGTTTATCTGGACTTTCAGAAGGCTTTTGACAAGGTCCCACACCAAAGGCTCTTGAATAAACTTACCAGTCATGGAATAAAGGGACAGGTCTTGTCCTGGATCAGCAACTGGCTAAGGGACAGGAAACAGAGGGTAGCACTAAATGGACACTTCTCCAAGTGGAGGGAAGTAAAGAGTGGGGTCCCCCAAGGTTCAGTACTGGGACCCCTGCTTTTCAACCTCTTCATAAATGATCTAGAGGTAGGAGTAAAAAGCAAGGTAGCCAAATTTGCTGACGACACTAAATTATACAGGGTAGTGAAAACTGTGAGAGATTGTGAAGAGCTCCAGAGGGATCTCTTGACAATGGGGGAGTGGGCAAAACAGTGGCAAATGAGCTTCAACATCAGTAAGTGCAGAGTGATGCATGTTGGGGCAAAAAACCCCAATTACATTTATAAACTGATGGGGTCTGAACTCTCTGCGACAAACCAGGAAAGGGACCTTGGTGTCCTGGTGGACAGCTCAATGAAGGTGTCAACCCAGTGTGCCTCAGCAGTGAAAAAAGCAAACTCAATGTTAGGGATCATTAGGAAGGGTATAGAAAATAAGTCAGCAAGTGTCATTTTGCCTCTTTATAAATCTATGGTGAGGCCCCATCTGGAATATTGTGTACAGTTCTGGTCGCCATACCTCCAGAAGGATATTATGGAGTTGGAGAAAGTACAGAGGAGGGCAACCAGAATGATTAGGGGACTGGAACACCTTCCTTACCATCTGAGGCTGCAACGGTTGGGCCTTTTCACTCTTGAACGACGGCGTCTAAGAGGTGACCTGATTGAAGTTTATAAAATCATGCACGGTGTGGACAAAGTAGATAAGGAAATACTGTTTTCCCTATCGCACAACACTAGAACTAGGGGACACTCCATGAAACTTTTGGGTACTAGTTCTCAAACAAATAAGAGAAAGTACTTTTTCACCCAGAGGATTACTGGTCTATGGAACTCCCTGCCAGAAGAAGTGGTGACAGCTGTCAGTCTTGACAGCTTTAAGAAAGGATTAGACAAGTTCATGGAGGACAAGAGTATCAATGGCTATAATTATGGATACTTAAGGACAACCTCCGGGTTGGAGAGATAGGCAGGACATCTCTCAATGCCATTTCCAGGGAATCGTAAGCAGGTGAAGGCATCTGCTTGGGAATAACACCCTGAAGGAAATGGTGAGCCACTGTGTGAGACAGAATGCTGGACTGGATGGGCTATGGCCTGTTCCAGCAAGGCTGTTCTTATGTTCTTATGTTCTTATCAGGGATGGCATCATTGACCGAATGGCCAGCCGGGTACGACAGGTGGTGGATCAAACGAAACTCCCCCGGTGTCTTTTTGGGCACCAATCCCAAAGGGGAAACCTTCAGATTGGGAAAGGGCGGGGCGTGAAAGGGGCCAGCGACCCTACCTGCATTAACCTCCTTAGCGATACTGAGGGCGGCCACCTCCTCCCTACCCTTAAGAGAAAATAAGTTGGGCGCATCTTGGGGGGACCTATCCCCTGTAAACGGAATGCGAAACCCCCGCTGGAAACCTTCCAGTAGGTAAGCTGCGTCTCCGCTCCTCGGGTATGTTGCGAGCCAACGCTCCAACATGACCACATTAACTGGGGAGGGGGCCTTTTGAGTGACCAGCACCCTCAGCGCCTGCTCGTGGGCACGCAGCAGCGGCGTGGGGGCCAGCGCAAGAGGGACACTCGTGCTTATATTGGCACTGTTTTCTATTGCACGCACCATTGGCCGAGAAGCTCCAACACAGCAGGCGGGCTGGAACCCCCTGCCCCGCCACTTGGCGGGGTGCCTGTGCTGGAGCGGCTCGCTGGACCGCATGTCCACAATGATACCTCTCCCCAGGCGCGTGGCGCGTGGGGGTCATATACATAAGCCACAGCTTCTGACAGGGCTCATCCCACCTCATCTCTGGGTGTAGGGGCACTCTCATTCGAAATTCCTCGTCGTAAGCCAACCACGACGGGCCAGGGAAATCAACTATTGCCCTGTAAATGTTGTCCAAATACTGGACCATCGGTATGGCCAGATCAGGCCGGGCCCTAAGGTACACCGTCATGTATATGAGATATGCGGGCAACCAGTTGGCCCACGTGCGTGGTGGCTTGCGACGGCAGGACTGCTCCTTGTCCTTTTCGTCCTGCCCCTCCCTCTCTTCCTTGGTGGGTTCCCTGTTCAATAGGGAGAAAATGTCCACATACTCTCCCCGCCAAATTTTTTCTTTTGTGGCTTGTGCCAAATGATCCCCGAGGGGCAAAGAGTACCCAGACGTCGGGAGTGCCGACACCGGCACATTGGCAGTACGGGGCATCAAAAAAGGGACCGTAACCTGCCCTGTAACCCCCGCTGCATTCCCTGTAACATGAGGCCCCCCACCCCATGTGGGGCCTGAAATCGGCAAAGCCGCACCTGGGTACGCCGGGGTTTGCTGTCCCCCAGTCCCAACCTGACGTGGCCACGGCCACTGTAGACCCTCCCCCGCAGTGGATGGTGGTGTGGGTGCATTAGTTTGAACCGGATACTCACAGGTTGCACCCCCATGGGCCGCCCCCACTGGGGGTTCCGGCCCACGGCGGGCGTCGGAGCTCGCGACTGCAATCGAGCTCGGCGGACACACCTGACCACTATCTGCTGGTGGTATCTGCTGTGTGGGGAGCTGCGAGGCCGCGGCGGGCGCCGGCCTGTGGGCCTCAAGCAGCTCAACCCGGCCGGCTGCCTGCTGAAGATTGGCCACCGCCGCGGTGAACTGTAGGCCAAAAGGTGCCCCCGATGGGGTGGATATCCCCATGGATGCCTCCAAGGCCGCTACGTGGGCCAGAAGGGCATCCACGTTCACAGAGCCCCCAACACAAAGGGGGCCAAGAGGGGCGTGCGGCCCACTGGTCGCAAGGCCTGGGCCCGGTGCAGAGGCACTTGGGCCCGAATATGGCCATGCCCGAAGCTCTGGCCCTTGAGGTGCCAGGGGCATACCCTGCCAAGGAAGTGACCCCAGCCCACCCTCCTGGGTAAAACCAATGGCCGGGGATGCAGGCCAGGGGCCGGAGGCCCAGCGGTGCTATGCCCACCCACCTGGCCCGGGCCCATGGCCGAGAATTGCGGGCCGGGGGCCGCAGCCCCCACGGGGCTGGCCTGGGGCTGTGCAGCCTCAGGCCACGGACTAATCTGCCCCATTCCACCGGTCCTGGTGGGTGCCCCCACAAAGGGAGCCTGCTGAGAGGGCGCAGTCGTGGTCCTCCGACCCGGCTGCCGCCTCCTTGTTGGGCGAACCGAATTCACCATAGCCTTCTTTCTGGAAGGCATCGCTGATCCTGGGTGGGAAGCCTAATAAGCAGGCGAAGAAAAGCTGACTGCTGCCAAAAGGAGGCTTCCCTGGAACGCGAAGAGCGACGGAGCTAAAAACTTCTCCTCTCCGTCGCTTTCGCAAAATGGCAGCTCGGCTGCCTCGTGGCCACCCCTTTTAAAGGGTGCTGGCCATGCCCCCTAACTACCCGGATGTCCAAGTCCGGTGGGGGGTGCCCGCAAAGAGCACAGCGGCTATTTTGGCGCCGCACTTGCATATGAATTACTATGTTCTGTTTTCTCATCATCTCTTCCATCATGTCTATCCTTTTCTTCTGCACTTTAAGTACTATAAACTTTATAAGTTAAAAATCCAAACCGCTACTTGGAAAATAATTTTATATTTTATTCCAGAGAAAAAGGGGGGATGGCAACAATTTCACACAGTTGCACAAAAAAAAAAAAAGGTTTCCACAAAACATAGGAGCAATTACATAGACTAAACTTAGAGAAATTCAAGAGGATCACAACAGAAGTATAACAATGCTAACTAATCTATCTAATTCTGATACCCTTGCAGAAAGAAAGGTAAGTTCTGAGACATGCATAGACTTTTCTCAGCACAGCATCAAAGAATGGCAAATAGACTGCAGGTGAACCAGTATTATTCCTGAGAGGCAAGCTCAGCTCATGGACATAGCTTCTCTCCTTCCAAATGAGACTGAACCATCTCATTAGCTTCCTAAATGCATTTTGTACCTTAAGGGGTCCATTCAATTAACATATTGGATATATAATATTTCATTTGTTTATGTAGACAAGTATCTTCTATCAGAATATCAGGAAGGAAGCAGACTGGATTTGGAAGTCAGACGTTTGAGGTGTTAGATCCATTTGCTTTGATGCCCTCTCAAACATGAGATAAAGCTGTAGGTGTCAGTTGGCTTTGATGTCTTCTTTAGACAGAGGACCGACTGAAGGTTTTATTTCCCTTTAGTTATTAGCAGATACAGATTGCTAGCTTCTCTTAGGCACGTGCAGACTACAGAAGTCTGTGAAGTTTCAAGTAGAATAATTCTATGTTCCATGTCCCCCAGTTTCTCAGTGTCTTTACACTTGTCTATTAGGGAACATTGCTTTCTCAGTTGAAGGCTTTTCTTTTAGGAAAAAAGTTATTCTCTCTCTCTTCCTGTCTCTCTTCTCCCACCCTCCTTCAAAAGGACTGAGCTTAATGTAAGGGCAGGAAGAAAGGAACAGATAGACTGCTTGTGGCTCTTATATTAAAAATTTGTCCTTGATATGGTCTTTAAAGTGTTCTATATAAATCAAGTATTAGTGCAACAAATGCAGACACACAGATTTTAAAACAATTCTTGTAAGCAAAGGAGCACCATGGACACAGTACCTGCCTTACTTCCATTACTGTGTAAAGAAAAGTACAGTAATAATGAGAGATCATACACATCCTGATGATATATGAAAATGCTGCTTCTTAGCATTCTTCTTGTCTTTCCTGCTCAAATATATCCATTAGGGATTCAACCTTCTCCATCTCTCCCAAACAATTGATAAATGAAAATTTTTAAACCAAGCAAAACCTCTCTCATAGCCTTAAACTACATATTTTTTATTAGGCTAGTATAATATGAGTACACTAAGTTTAATAATATATTTTTCTTTTAGTGGCCACTCTAAAAAGGGAAAACAGTAATAGAAGTGTGTCTCAGTAGTGACAGTCACATGTTGTCACAATTAATTTTTACTAGAATTGTATGTAACATACCTCATTTTGTTTTGTTTTTCTTGTAAACAAAGGTTTTTGAACCAATAATTTCATCTGATGTTAACTTTTCTTAACTACTGGCTGTCTCCTCTGATTCTATAAATTTATACAATTTCTCTAACAGTTGTTAATCACATTTAATATGAAGATACGACTCCACCATGAACCATAACCTACATCGCTCACCAGAGTTCTTCTGTTTGTCTCACAGCCTTTTGAGAGCTGATGTAGAAAACAATGAGGTCCTGGACTGTGGACTGTCCGCTTAGCGGGGAATCTTATGATTAATATTCTTCTCCCTAGAAGTTCGTTCGCCGCCCACAGCCGCACCATAATTCAGGGTAAGACTTTCTATCTTGGAAGCACCGGCTTTGCTGGAGGAGATAGATAAAAGATTGGGCATACATTCCAGAGCTGCTTCCCAATTGACAGGCAACATCCTGGTTTAACATAACAATAGCCACAGATGTTTCCCTGAGTTAAGGTAAATAATAGAGATTAATAGACACAGATGCTGATAGTGCCCAGGGAAACAGATGCTCCTGCTCCTTTAGACTAGAGTAAAACATTAGAGACCCTTGCCTATAGTATAGAGGTGACTTAGAAATGTTTAGCAAGCAGGGCTCCTCTGTAACCAGGGGCGGCGACCACTTCAGGGTCGTTACACCCACAGGCAGGGTAATAAAAGCTTTTTGCCCACCTCATTTTGGGGCTGGACCACTACATCACGGCCTCGGTGTGTCTTTATTCTAGCGCAGCAGGGTTTCGCATTACAACACTGGACTCTAGATTCAACTAATCAAGTGTCAGGCTGTGAAAATCATAATGAGATAACTAGGAAGTATTCTAAATGTAGTTCTATGGTACCAAATATGAATATTTCACTTACAGTAACAAATATATCCAGCGATTTACAATAGACTGTCCATTAGGATGATGGGTGTTGGATTGATACAGTTCATCCCAATAGGCTGTTATCTTGGGTGCAATCTATTTTATCTTTCACCAAAGCGATCTTTCCATTTACATGTGAGACTTTGTTCTCCCATGAAAAGGATACAAATAGCAATCCAGAACACTCTATCTCCTCCTTTCAGTTAATGACTGGCTACACAGAAAGAGCTTCCTCAAAGATTGAGGTATTTTTAAACCATTATCAGTCATACTCCAGGGAACAGCAACTGTGTGCTTGCTAATCTTTCTCACACTAGGTCAGGCAAAAGTAACTATGGAATGAATTCACCAAAAGGTGACTTCATTTTGGCAGTTTCATGTCTTCCTTATACATAGGAAAATAATAATTAATTGCTCCTCTTTCCCCACCTTTTTTGCTGGCTGGCTGCATACATTAGAAATACTAAAGGGTACCTCCAGTGTATCTAAAGTTCTGCTGTGACACTTAGGGATTTATTTATTTTTTAAAAAAAGTTAGAGCAGACAAAAATAGAGGAGCAGTTTCTCAGTTGTCTCTTTTAATGTTACAACCCCTGCATAGGTCACAGGGTTGTCACCATGGAGTTGGTCATTCCAAATAAGCTGCAGCCAAAAGGAGTGGGACAACTTGCAAAAAGGGTCAGGATGGATTAATATTACTGATATGTGTGGTCATCAGAAAATACGTAAAACCATATCGTAATAGCCAGTTGTATGCCAATTTGATTGTTCTCTAAGAAGAGTGCTCTCACCTTTTCCTCTTTTTTGTTTTAGACAGCTAGTTTGAGGACTTGAGAACATAGCAAAATCTAAGATTGTATCAACCAATCAATCTTTATTACGGTCCAAGACCAGCATAGTAGAACAAAAGGAACAGAAGTTAAAATGAGGGGACTTACAATTTATCAAGAGACAGAAATTAAAATGAGGGTATTTAAAATATGTTTTAAAAATGAGCATTTCTGCTCAGAAACCAAGCTTGTAGTGATAAACAGCTAGCAATGTGGTTCCGATGGAATTTATATGTTTGTGAAAATATTCTGTGTTTTAGTTGGTCCCACTTCTGAAGCTTGTAAATGAGGTAGTATAAGTTCAAGCAGTCATACCAAATGGTTGTCCTCCACTTCCTTTTCCCAGCTGTAATGAAGAATAGAAGCTTGATTAAAACCATCTTCAGAGAAAAGTATTCACATAATTGTTTCATACATTAGTGGAAAGCAAATGTACTGTCAATTTTTATATTCATATTTTGCCTCATGTTAACATCACATCTGCAAATTCAGCTGGACATTGGCAAACACAAAATACACAGACAGCCTATCCTTTTGAATCTTGTGGTTATACCCATCCTCTTTCATCACAAAGCAATCATGGTAAGCAGTCTTGCTGATGGCTGCTGCCATGACCTTGAATATAGCAGTGAATGTTGTTCTAGTACCTTCACAAACTCTGGGATTATTTAGAATTACTGTATCTTTATTGGAGCATGTGGATCTTTAGAGTCTACCTAGTGTCATAAAATCACAGAATTATAGAATAAGTGAGTTATGAGGGCCCCATGAGGCAGGATCCAAATCAAAGCAGATTGGACAGATATTTGTCCATTTTTTTTCTTGAATGCCTCCAGCCTTGGATCACTAACAATCTCCCATGGTACCATACATACTCAAGTATAAGTCAACCCAAATATAAGCCAAGGTACCTATTTTTGATCTGAAAACAGCACACATTGGTGTAAACCGCTTTGAGTCGCCTTCAGGCTGAATAAAGCGGTATACAAATAAAAAGTGAAATGAAATGAAAACCCAGGAAAATAGATTGACTCGAGTATAAACCGAGAGTGGGAAATGCAGCAGCTGCTAGTGAGTTTCAATAATTAGGATATATACATGAAAATACAGTAAAATTAATTAATTAAGTGCCTTTTTTACTGTATTTGCACCACCCAATCAGTGGTGGTGCCACAGGGGAAGTTGGTGGGTGAGTGAATTGCACTGAGGCAGGAAGCATTGCTCTAGCCTAGCCTCTTGCTCTCCCTGCAAGAAAAAAGCATGGCTTTCCCTGGCCATCTTGGTGCAGGGACCAAGAGGGTAGTGAAATCCTTTCTTTTTCCTCACCAGTTTCGAAGGGGGATGTAATGGCATTGCAGAGGTTCTTTCTCCATATTTTGGGACCCTCGTGGTTGTTGACCCATGTATATGCTGAGTCACCTTTTTGGACCTCATTTTTGGGGATAAAAACTCATCTTATACCCGAGTATATATGGTAATTGGTTCCATTGTCATACTGCTCTAACAATTAAGAGGTTTTTCAGGACATTCAGCCTATATCTGGCTTTCTGTAACTTGAGCCTGGTATGTTGTAGAGGGAAAGGAAAGGTAAAGATATCAGTTGTGAGAAAGTTTGGTTCCAAGGCTGGGATCAAGCAAGCAACTTAGACTTTGATTGAAATCCTGTTGGCTTAGCATTAAAAAATATCATAACTTTATTTCTTCCTTGAAAATAATTGTATGCATACTCATTTGGAGCATACATGTGCACCCTGAAGACTTTTTATTTGCTGGTGAAAAGAAGACTGAACCTTATGAATTTTATTAGGCTAAACAACAGGATTTTAGATGTGGAATCAATTTTTAAAAACATTATCTGTTGGGATATAATACCCAGAACCACTTTTGCCAGCTTCAGCAGCAGCCTTGCTGGCTGATGGGGTCTTAGAAATGTCCAACAAATGTCATTTTTCCAAGCTCTGATTGATAAAGACTCAATGACAAGCTTGGTCACTAGTACACCAAAGTAGAGTTTGTTGATATTTCAGATGGTTGTTGCGAATAATTCATCAGTCATTATATCATTTAAAGCTTTATTTGGGGAAGGATATCCATGAGGGGATTCCAAGAGGTCTCAGAGGGAGGTCAGAGGGAGGATGAGGACAAGGCGGGAGAGTGAACACTCTTATAGCAAGGATAAGTCACAGGGGAAATGCATTGTGGTACATGTAGTTCAAGACATTTTGATATTACATCTGACAAAACCCCTTCTAATATCATACTGTCAAAAATGGAAAAACATAGACATTTTGAAATCAAGAAAAGTTTGTTCATACACTTAAACATAATTTCTCGAATAGATGTGAGTGTAGAGCTGAAGGGAGCGGATTAGTCAGTATGTCTGCTGTTTGTTCTTTTGTGTCACAGTGTACTACACTGATAAAACCGTTCCTTGTCATCTGCCTGATGTGTTTTTGTCTATGTGCCTAGACCTATGACCTATGGCATCAGCATTTGAAATGTCTACTGCCGCTTTGTTGTCTTTGTGTATGGGGATGGGATAGGAGGGTTTCTTCCAGATCTCAGAGATTAGGTCGTTGAACCAAACAAGATTGTTTGCCGCCATAGACAGACACACATATTCCGCTTCTGCTGTGGAAGTGGCCACTATCTTCTGCTTGCTGGTGTACCAATATATTGGACTGTTGTTTAAGAGGACCAGGTAACCAGATGTGCTTGTCCTTGATCCAGTGTCTCCGGTCCAATCTGCATCAGCATAACATGAGAGCTCAGGCCCATCTGTCACCTCTGGTGTGAGCAGCAGGCTTGCGTCCATTGTGTGCTTTAGATACCTTAACAGTCTCTTGATGGCATTCCAATGATAGACCTTTGGATTGTTCTGGTGTCTAGAGAGCAAGTTCACAGCCAAAGTTATGTCAGGCCTGGTCCAGCTGGCAATGTATAGCAATGACCCTATGGTCGACCTGTATAGTGTGTTTTCTTCGAACGCTTCTCCGTCGTTGTACTCATTCTTCTGGAAATCCATTTGCATGGGTGTCCCACAAGGGTTGGCGTCCACCATGTTGCAACCTTCAAGTACTTCCATTATTTTCTCCTTTTGGGACATTGCAAAGCCATTCTGAATTTTGGATATTTGCACGCCTAGGTACTTGTCTGTCTTCCCTAGGATCTTTAGAGAGAAATGGTTCTGGAGGCCTTGGGTGAACTCATCACATTTTGCTTTTCCCAAAGTACAGAAGGTCATCAACGTAGACTAGCAATTTTTTATTTCACCCTGGGATTTCCTTATGAACAAGCATTTGTCTGATGTGGTGGGGGTGAAACCCATTTTTTCCAAAACTTCGGATAGGCATTCATACCACCTTTTTCTGGACTGTTTGAGTCCATACAGGCTTTTGTTGAGGAGCCAGGTTTCCCCTTCATACTTCCTGACCCCAGGGGATGCTCTGACATAGATCTTCTTGTCTAACTGGACATGCAGGTATGCGGTCTGTACATCAAATTGATACACGTGTTCCTTCAGGATGGATGTCATCACCAGTGCGGCTTTGACACTCTCTGGCCTTACTGTAGGTGAGTACATGTCGGTGTAGTCATCTGGGTACTTCTGGGCAAACCCCTGGGTCACAAGTCTGGCTTTGTACAGGGTCTTGTTGTCCTCCAGCGGTTTGACCTTGAACACCCATTTCATTCCTATTGCCTTCTGGTGCTCTGGGACCTTAGCGTCCGTATATACATTCAAGTGTCTGAGACTCACCATTTCCCTTTGCATGGTGGCCTCCCACTTCTCTCGTTCTTCGTGGGGCAGCAGGAGAATGTCTTTGTACTTCTTGGGTGTGTTTGAGTTATAGTTGATGGCCATTACGAAGTCCCCCAACCCTTTGGGTGGTTGGTTCCTGGTTGACCTTACTGGCCTTTGATGTGAGCTTTCAGGGGTCCCGGGTTCATCATCACATTCGGTGTGGCCTGTACTTGGAATGGCTCATTCTTCCTCATCTTGGTGATTCAGTTTGTATCCTTACCTGTTGGGGTCATGGTCTGTGGCTCCCCTTTGGCCATTGCTGGTTGGTTGCTCAGCAGTCAAGGTTTCACCTGAGTGTAATCCGCTCCAGTTGGCGTTCTCGTGGAAGTTGCAAAACGAGGAAAGCGGTATATAAAAAATAAATTCAATTCAATTCAATTCAAGTTTGCCAACCTGGACACTACTAGCTTGAGGTTGGAGTCCAAGAATCGGTAGGCCTTTGACCCTGGCTCGTACCCTAGGAACCTTAACCTTCTTGATACTTTGTCCCCCTTTTTTCACAACTGTTTTGGGATGTGTACATCAGCAAAAACTCCAAAAACATGACCTCATATGGGCTTTTCCCTATGACGCTAGACCACAGTCTGTTTAGGGTATAGTTGGAGTACAATAGTGCCTTTCCCCAGTATGAGAAACTTAATCTGGCATCTTCCAGCACACATCTGACCATCATCTGGAGCACTCCATTTCTCTGCTCAGCTATCCCATTTTGAAATGCTGAGAATGTGGCAGTCTTGTAATGTATCATCCCTTTGTTGATGGTCCAGTCCTCAAAATCCTTTGAGAGGAATTCTGACCCCTAATCTGTCATTATCTATTTTATTTTGATGTTGTGCTGCATCTCCATTCTTTTATAGAATTCTTTGAACTTTGAGAATGCCTCTCCCTTGGTCTAGAGCGTGTATACATAACCGTACCTGCTGAAATCATCTACAATTGTCAGAAAGAACCTCTTTTGGCCTAGGGAGCTTTTTAAGGGGCCGACGAGGTCCATGTGTATTAGCTCAAAAAGGTGGTCGGCCTTTCTACCAGATGATTTTGGTCATGGAGAGGTCTTTGATTTGGCGCATTTGCACACGGAGCATTCCAGGTAACTTTCACAATGTTTCACCTTCAGGCCTTCTGAGTATTCCAGCATTTTCTTTATGACTGGAAAACCTATGTGTCCCAGTTTCTTGTGTAGTAGGTGTGCACAATCGTTGTGTATGGGCTTGTCCAATGATAAATGACGTGTCCCACGGTTCATGCTCGAGGTCTCTTCTGTGGTTCTGTCATTTTTGTTGCCCACTTCCCCTTCTGTTCCTTCATCTCTAGCCATGCCTGGGCTATCTGGGCCATCCCCTTCTGTGTTGTAGCCTCCTTCCCCTTCTGGGTCTTCATCATTTCCTTCCTGGTCGATGATACTGATGCTGGCTTGGTCGTCATTCCCTTCCATGGGTAACAAGTATAGTAAACCCCCAGTGATTACCACATTCCCTATCTTCTCTCCATTCTTTATGATTGATGCTTCCTTTCCCTGGAAGTTGATTTCTAATCCTGTGTCTTCACAGAGTTTGATGGCAGCCAGCACGTTGTGGGGGATTTCTGGGACATAAAGTACCCCTTTGACCTTTCCTAATCCTGGTATGTGCACATCGCCTTTGCTGGCTACTCTTGCGTACCCTTGGTTTGCAACCTTTATTTGAGATGATATTTCAGTGAAGGAACTGAACAGCCTTTTGCTGGATGAAGTGTGTGTAGTGACCCCAGAGTCAATCAGCCAGCGCTGGTCATCAGTGGGGATATGGGCATCTGTCTCCCTATGTGTGACTCCATTTATTGAGTTAAACCTGTCCCCCTTCATCACATTTCAGTTTTGGGGGTTCCCCTTGGGGCTGGGGGCCCTCCATCTCCTGGAGTTATTGTCTCCCCTTTGTCTGGGTGGTGTCCTACCTTGGGATCTCTGCCCTGGGTTGGTCGAGCTGCTGTAGTGACTGGGGCTGCTGTGCGTGTGCCTGAGAGATAAGATAAGGTAAGATAAGATAAGATAAGATAAGATAAGATAAGATAAGATAAGATAAGATAAGATAAGATAAGATAAGATAAGATAAGATAAGATAAGATAAGATAAATCTTTATTGTCATTGTCCTGCACAGAACAACGAGATTGGGAGAAAAAAAAACACTTAACAACCCAACAAAACCTAAACAAAATACAACTATACAAAATTATCAACATACTCCCACCCCACATAAACACATTTAACCCCTAAAAAGCTCTAAAACTCTAAAAACTCTAAAACTCTAAAAACTATATACAGAAGCTCCCTCATAGACTGCATTGCACTGCATTCAAAGCCAGAACCACTTTTGGGTAGAAACAATTTCTCAAGCGGCTGGTATTGGTCTTTATGACCCTATACCTTCTTCTAGAAGGCAGAAGCTGAAAGAGTTCATTTCCAGGGTGTGTACTATCTTGTGCAATCTCTACAGCTTTCTTATAACACCTGGTGGCATAGATTTGATCTAGCGTGGGAAGAGTATGCCCGATTATCCGCTCCGCAGTCTTTATGACCCTGGACAGCTTTGTTCTTTCCCTAGCTGTACAACTCCCAAACCATACACACAGACCATAGTTAACACACTCTCTATGGTACAGTGGTAGAATGCCAACAGCAGATCCTTTGAAAGATTGTTCTTCCTGAGGATTCTCAAGAAGTATAACCTTTGCTGTGCTCTCTTGATCAGATCTTTGGTGTTTGCTCCCCATGTTAGATCATCCCTCAGCTCCATTCCCAGAAATCGAAACACCGAGACCTGTTCCACACAATTCCCTTCAATAATAAGTGGCTGGATGTTCAATTTGCATTTTCTAAAGTCCACAATGATCTCTTTTGTCTGTTTTACATTGAGGAATAAATTGTTTTCCCTACACCACTCCGTCAGCATCTCAACCTCTTTCCTGTAAGCCGACTCCCCCTCCCCAGCAGTAATCAGACCCACCACCATTGTGTCATCTGCAAACTTGATGATCTTATTGCTGGGGTAACTGGGAGCACAATCATATGTGTAAAGCGTGTACAGAAGCGGGCTCAGCACACACCCCTGTGGCATCCCCGAACTTATACTGAGATCCGCAGAGACATGAGAGCCCATCCTGACCCATTGGGAACGATCTGATAGAAAATCTAGTATCCACCTGCATAAGCATGGCGGAAGCCCCAGATCTAATAATTTGGGCACCAGTCTATGCAGAAGAATAATATTAAAAGCAGAACTAAAATCTACAAATAACAGTCTCGCATAAGTCCCTTGTTTCTCCAAATGGGTCAGAACAGCATGTAGGGCCGTAGCCACAGCATCCTCCATGGATCTCTTTCTCTTATATGCAAATTGACAAGGGTCAAGTCCAACTGGTAAACAAGCCATAATACGGTTCCGCACCAACTTTTCAAAACATTTCATTATGACAGGTGTAAGCGCCACAGGGCGGAAGTCATTCAGACTATCTATGTTAGGTTTTTTAGGCAGAGGTATAATAGTAGAGGATTTCAGACAAGGTGGGACAGTGGCTTGGGCCAAAGACCGATTAAAAATCTTCATAAAAGTTTCTGCCAGCTTTCTGAGCAGTGTCTCAGTGCCCTACCAGCCACTCCATCAGGACCCATAGACTTGCTCGTGTGTCTACGTGTCTGTTCAGAGAAATCCCTGTCTTTGTGGGTCCTAGGGCAGTCTCTCTTGAAGTGGTGCTTTGACCCGCACAAGTGATACCCGCTAGGCATGTTTGCCTGATCTGCAAATTTATCCCTTCTGGTACCCTGGCCTTCCCTGTAAAGTAGGGCCCTATCTCTTCTGAGGCTGTCCTCAGATATGAGTTTCCCAGAAATATATTCAAGAGAGAGGTTATCATCACCCATATTATCGAAATGGCTCAGGAGGTGGTCCCAGCTAGAGTCTAGTGCAGTGGTTCCCAAAGTGGGCCCTACGCCCCACAGGGGACTTCAATTCCCAGAAGCCTAAGTCAGTATTTTGGCTGATCAGTGCTTTGAGGAATTGACTTAGGCTTCTGGGAAATGGAGTCTAAGAACCAAAGTTTGGGAAACATTGGTCTAGAGAGTTAAATATGATGTTGATTAGGCATTCATCCATGATTGTCTTGCCCCTGTGCTTCAGATCTGATCTCATGTTTGTCAATTTTAGTAGGTGGTCGCTCATGAGCACATCTGCTCTGAGCTTTGCAGAGTAAAACTCTCTAGCCAGCAAGCTGGTCGCACTCTTGTTTTTACAGTAAAACAATTTACATAACTTTCCCCAAACCTCTGAGTCATGCCATTGGGTATGCTGCTATAGATTGTGGTATCAATACAACATAACAGTAAAATAAATGTGTTATGGTGAATGCGGTCTATTTCTAGGGTCCAGGGTTTTTCAGGGGGGCTTTTAATTAAGACTCTCTCTCAAAAGAATTACCTGAAAATGTTGGACCCAGTCTATTAGGTTCTTCCCTGATGTGCACAACACTGGAAAATTGCTTGGGAGGTTGTTTTGTTGGCTGGAACCTGCGGTGTTCAGCTGCTGTAGCTGGTGTCCAGGAATGTGTTTGAACTGACAGTAAGGTTCAGGAATGCAATCTGTCAGGTCCAAACAGTCAACTTGCCTTTCTCCTCTTTGGCTGAAGGTGGAGCTTGCCTGTCTGGAAGCATGTCCTTCTTCATCTTGCCTGAAGAGGGAGTGTTGGTTTGATTGCGCGAGTGTGAATCCCATTTGTCGCTGGTCTTCAATGAGGAAGGATCTCTGTATTGCTGGTCTTGCCGGAGGAGTCCCGAAGTTCGGTGGAGGGTCCGCGTCTTCACCTCTGGAATTGTCCAAAGGTAGCCTGGATGATGGGCATCGCCGCTGGTATGCCAGAGGAGGGTCGATCATCATGGAGTCACCCCAGATGTTTGCTGGCGTCCTCAGGTCAATCTCCGGAGCTGCACGGCAGGTCATCCAGAGATGCTCTCCTGTGGTGGGGATCTGTGTCGGCACTTGGTCCGGGTAAGTCCCACTATCTTTTTTCTCGGGTATCCCTTTGTTGTGGGGGAGGTTTAGCTTGGGGGAGATGTCTACCTCACTGAGAGCTGCGGTGACAGTTTCCATCGCCCTGCGGAACTATTCTTCGGATGGGGCTTGTTGGTTTTCACCTTTGTGCCCTGCCTGTTGTTCTTCGCACAGTTTTGGTGTGTGGCCCCCTGGATTTTTTTGTCCGGTGGCTTGGGGGCCATGTGCGTTTCTGGTCAGCCATTCTAGCAATGCTTCATTGTCATTGGTTTCACTGGTGCTGGTATTCCGGTCTCCCCATTTTCCCACCCTGGGATTTGAATTCTTGGCTACCATTTGTTGATGGTTGGCCATATTGACCACATTTAAAGATGGCACCAGGGTATTGCTTCCTGCCACTTCTGGGTATGGGGTTTTTGCAGAGGTGCTTACCGCATCAGGGAGCAGGGTTCTGTCTTCTTCTCCCATCATCGCCAGTAGTTCTGTGATGGATACCATTCTCCCATTTGACCAGTTGATGATCCTGAGTGAGGCAGACCTTGGGATGCTTTCTTCGCTGGTATGCTTTCATCGCAGGTCATATTGTCTTTTGGGAATGGTTCCTGTGTCCGTTTCTGGTTGTTTCTCATCTTGTTCTCCGTCAGGTCGACTTCACCGGCAGTTCTGACGGGAGTGATTTTTGGTTTTGTTTTTGATGGAGCTTTTTTGTCCTGGGCATCTTTTCTGGACTTTAGACCTTATTTTGAGTTAAATTCGCAATAATCCTCTCTGCTACCAATTGTGGATATTTCAGATGGTCATTGCGAATAACTCATCAGTCATGATATTATTTAAAGCTTTATTTGGGGAAGGATATCCATGAGGGGATTCTGAGGGGTCTTGGAGGGAGGTTAGAGGTAGGATGAGGACAAGGCGGGAGAGTGAACTCTCTTATAGCAAGGATACGTCACAGGGGAAATGCATTGTGGTACGTAGTTCAAGACAGTTTGATATTACATCTGACAGGGCTCTCCCTTGATCGTATCATCACCATACTTTTCAATACAGAAATGTATATATTACTCTGCTATTCCCACCTAAATTTTGTGTGGAAACTGTTTGGCTCTGCAACAGATTCAGCATTAAGTCTAGATCCACTAAGCTTGAATGAGCTGAGAGCTTCAGTCTGTGTCTCTTAGGGGACTTTACAAATCTCTGCATTGCATATCAAATTCCATCTTAAATTTTAAGAGGCCAAAAGGTCTTTTGACAAGGACTTTGAATTATTTCATCTGTTTAAGCTACTCGCTTTGAAGTGAACAGTTTTGATGCTCTCAGTGCTGATATTTATAGCTAGTCCCTAAGGACTGGAATTTCTTTGATCTGAAGGATCAATGGTATTACCTGGGTGGTTTATTTAAAGATAATTTGTTTGTTTCTCTGTAACTTTAGTTCAACAACAGATACTCTAATTCTTCAATTCATCTAGTGCCCATTTTTAAATTTGTTCGCTACCACCATATTTTACTTTCTTTTGTGGCAAAAGAAAGTTGTGTAGCATGCAAAATCAAGACCTATGAAATGATCAGCCACATGAAGCTTTATTGAGCACCACCTCAACCCCTTCAGCCCTGATTTTTAGAAGAAGGCCTAAAAGTTCTCAACTAGATGGCAACAAAGCTTGCAAATCAAAATATGATGAAAACAGAAACTAAACTATTGTATCTACATAAACCAGTGCAGGGATGAGAAAAGTCTGAGTCTGTAAACAGCTACAAAGGTGGTGCTGACATGAAGGATTTGGCTTTTTAGTCAATGGTCTACAGTTCCTGGAAGATTGATTGCAGGCCAGAGATGGGTGGTACCTCACAAGAACTGGGAAGAATGTATTTGGGTGCAGCATGAAGAAAGTCATCAGGAGGGTTTTAAATTGAAAAGGAAGGAAGAGGCAGACATACAATCAGAGGTAAAGCAAGATGAAGGCTTATGTGAAATAATGGGAACAGACTGAGTCCCTCTAATGGAGACCAATAATACTAATTTTTGTAAAAAGGGGGAAAGGAAAGAAAGCCACAAACCACGCACTCTTCGATGTCTATGTATGAATGCAAGGAGTATGGGAAACAAGCAAGAAGAATTGGAACTCAGTTCAGGAGAGGAAATATGATTTGACAGGGATAACAGAAACTTAGTGGATAACAGAAACTTAGTGGGATGACTCCCATGACTAGAACAGAGCAATTGAAGATTATAAACTGTTCAAAAAGAGCCACAAAGGCAGAAAGGGAGGTGGAGTCACGCTATATATTAACACATATCCCTGCATATACAGGATGAACTTGCATGTCCCATTGAAAACATACGATTTACTGTAATATGACTGGGGAGGGAGAAGGACATAGTAGAGTCTACTATCAACCACCTAATCAAGGGAAAAGATGTGGATGAAACCTTTGGAAAACAAATTGCAAAAATGTCAAAAATATATAATGCAGTAGTAATGGGAGATCTCAACCATACTAACATCACTTGGGAGACAAATTCTGCCAAATACGACTCTTCCGAGAAATTCCTGGCTTGTGTGGCTGACAATTTTATCCTATAAAAAGTGGAGGAAGAAACTAGTGGAGTAGTTATCCTTGATTTGATTCTAACAAATAAAGATGACTTGGTAGAAGGAGTGACACAAAAAGGAACTCTGGGGGGAAGTGGCCATGTTCTACTTCAATTCTTGATCTAAAAAACAAACAAACCCAAAGTGGATTACATTTCATTTAATTGGCAATATATTAATATTTAATACAAGGGAGACCTAATCCTCCCTCTTGTTGCAGAACTTCCAGAAGTGCAGGCTGGGTTCCGAAGAGGTAGGGGAACTAGAGGCTAAATTGCCAACATTTGTATGATCATGGAAAAAACAAAGGAGTACCAAAAAGAAGTCTACTTCTGTTTCATTGACTACACCAAGGCCTGTGATTATGTGGACCACAATAAAATGTGGCATATAATTAAAGAGATGGGAATACCGGAACACCTCATCTATCTTATGACAAATCTGTACATGAGTAAAGAAGCAACAGTTTGGACAGGATATGGAACAACTGATTGGTTTAGAATAGGAAAAGGAGTACAACAAGGTTGCATATTGTCACCCTACTTATTTAACTTATATGCAGAGTACATAATGTGCAATGCAGGGCTGGATGAATCACAAGCTGGAATTAAAATTGCTGGGAGAAACATCAACAACCTGAGATATGCAAATAATACTACCCTAATGGCAGAAAGTGAAGAAGATCTAAAGAACCTCTTGATTAGGGTGAAAGAAGAGAGTGCAAAAACTAGCCTGAGACTCACCATAAAAAAAACCCAAGATAATGGCAACTGGCCCTATCACTCCCTGGCAAATAGAGGGGGAGGAAATTGAAGCAGTGACAGACTTTACCTTCTTGGGATCTGAGATTCATGGCAGCTGCAGCCATGAAATAAAAAGACAATTAATACTTGGGAGGCAAGCTGTGAGAAATGTAGGGAACATAATAAAAATAGAGAGATCATCCTGCTAAAAAAGTCCGCATAGTTAAAGCAATGGTATTTCCAGTAGTAATGCATGGTTTGTGAGTGCAGGACCATAAGGAGGGCTGAATGCAGAAGAATAGATGCCTTTGAGATGTGGTGCTGAAGGAGAATTTTGAGAGTACCCTGGACAGCAAAGAGATCAAATACCGATCCTGAAGGAAATCAACCCTGACTGATCCTTGGAAGGACAAATATTGAAGATGAAGCTAAAGTACTTTGGACACCAAATGAAAAGAGAGGACTCACTTGAGAAGGCCTTGATGCTGGGAAAGATCAAGGGCAAAAGGAGAAGGGGGTGACAGAGGATTAGATGGCTGGATAGCATTGTTGATGCAATGGCCGTAGAGGTGAGCAGGCTTCGGAGGATGGTGGAGGATAGGGGTGTCTGGCATGTGGTGGTCCATGGGGTCACAAGTGTTGGGCTCAACTATGCAGCTGAACAACAACAACAAATCTTTCGTTTCTTTGTCTAGTATTTCTATAGAAAGCATTAAAACGATCTTAGGTATGATCTTCATTTTACAAAGCATAATTTTTCCAAATCAACCTAATATTCTATAGCTATTTAATTTTTCCTTAATGTCTAGCATCAGTTTGTTGTAATTAACTTTTTTATATCAATCAATTTGTTTGTTATATTTATACCTTCATATTCAATAGTGGTACTTTTTCTAAAATTAGATTTTCTTTCATCTTTCTTTCTTTTTCTCTATCATAATTGTATAACCTCATCTATGATTTATTTCAATTTATGTGCAAGCCTGTTATTTCCCCAAATTCTCTAAAATGTATTTTAATTATTTTCATTGCTGTTAATGGTTCTTCTATAGTTAATAGGGTGTCATCAGCAAATAAACTAATTGTAAATTAAAATAAATTAAAAGCTGGGACATTTGTCTTAAATATATCTAAGGCATTTGAGTTGGTGGAATGGCTCAAATTAAAAATACAGTTTGAGAAGCTAGGATTTGGAACTCGATGCAGAGACATCACACAACAATTTTATTCTGAAAACTCTGCAAAAAGTGATAGTTAACAGTGGGATATTAGAACAGATCTCCCTAGGCTGAAGAACCAAACAAGGTTGTTCTCTACTTCTAATTTTATTTGCTGTGGTGATAGAACTGCTGGCAAATGCTATTAGAGAATAATAATTAGTAAAAGGTATATGCTTCAAATATCTGTTTTTAATGGCCTATTTGCTAATAACACCCTATTAATTCTAGATTACCAATTAAAAAACTCTCTTTTTTCCTGCTTTGCCTTGCTGACCTCAATTAACCTTCTTTGTTCTGTTCATTCTCTCTACATTTGGTCATTGAGAAAGGCAAACACCACCATGTATGTTAGGACAGTCCCTAGCCATATGTCTAGAAAAGAGAGTCTTCTTTTATTTCTTACTAGCATAGTTTGCCCGGCGTTGCCGGGCTTTTAAAAATTGTGTTGGATACTAAAGGTTTTCGTTTTTTTCTTGAACTAATGGTGATGGGCTGTTTTAAATGGTGGTGTAAGGTTTTTTGATTTTGTGGTTTCGAGTAATTTTGTTTTTGAACTTGTTTGTTATGTTTATGCAAAAAAAGTTTAAATTTAATTAAATTTAATGTAATATTATTTATTTTAAAATTTAATTTAGTTTTTTGAATGTTTTTTTTTTTTTGGTTTTTCAAAGTGAAAAGGGGTTTTATTTTGGTAATTTTTGAGATAAGTGTGTTTCTTTTTGAATGTTTGTATAATTTATTTGATTAAATTTAGAATTATTCTTATTTGTTAAATTTTTTTGAATGTTGTTTCTGTTTTGGCCACTGGGTGGGGGTGGTGAGCTTTTGAGCCTCTCATTACATGTGTTACCTTCTGTCCTCTTGGTGTCGCTTCCAGTAAGTTTCCTCTTTCTCATTTGTGTTCCAGTTCTCATGGAAGGAAGACGTCTTTTTGTAAGTTCTGTGGGGGGTTTTGGGGGGGGAGGGGTTTGGGGTGGAATTTTTTTTAGGGGGGTGTATGTGTGTGTTTGAATGTTTTTCGTTTGTGGTTTTGTGTGTTTTTTCAAGTGTGTTGGGGGGTGGCTTTCTTTCTCGCAGGCCATGCTGGATGGCCCGTGGGAAGGAAGGCCAATTGCGGGGAGGGTTTTTTCCCATGGGCCATGCTTGATGGCCCGTGGGAAGAATGGGCATTTGCGGGGAGGCTTTCTTTCCCACGGGCCATGCTTCATGGCCCGTTGGAAGGAAGGGCATTTGCGGGGTGGTGGTGATTTCTTTCCCACGGGCCATACTTGCTGGCCCATGGGAAGGAAGGGCAGAGGCAGTGGGTTTTTTTTTCTCCCCGCGGGCCATACTGGCTGGCCCGGTGGGAAAGAAGGGCAGTTGCGGGGGGTGGGTGGGTTGGTTGGTTGCTTTATTTTTTGGATCTCTGGCTGGCCCTTCGAAGAGAAGGGCAGCGGCGGCCGGGGTTTTTTTTTGTTTCTCGTCTTTATGTCGTGCCGGCTGGCCCTTCGAACGGAAGGGCCATGGTGGCGGTGGGGGGGGGATTTTCCCCCATGGGCCATGCGGGCTTGTTCATGGGGAAGAATGGTTGCGGCGGTGTTTTTTTTTTAACTTTTAGTTTTCGTGCGCCGGGCGTCTCACCTGTTTTTCGGGCGCCGCTGACCCTTTGAACGGAAGAGTAGCGGCGGCGGGTTTTTTTGTTTTCTTTCCCCCACGGGCCATGCTGGATCGCCCGTTGGGTTGAATGGTTGCGGCGCCGGCTTTTTCTTAGTTTTGTTTTCTCGCGCCGGCTGCCTCCTCGTTCTGCTCGCACATTGCGCACAGGACGCTGGGGCTTGTAGTAATGTGTTGGTGATTTGTGTTTGTGCTGCGTTTTTTTAAAATGCTTTTCTTTTGATTGGTTGCGGCGCATGTTCGAACGCTGCTCCGTGCGAGAGCCTCTCAGCCTGATTGGCTCTGGCGCGGCGCGGCGCAAGGACTTTCGGGAAGTGATGTTCTTTGCGTTTCTTGCCGTTAGTGGGGCTGAGGCCCCCGTGCCAGATTTTTAAATCCTTCGTTGACCTGCGTAGGCAATTCGCCCGTGCTCTCGAAGGGAGGGTGCGGGTCAGTAGGGCGACGCATAGCAACGTATAGCCAATTCCAACGGTGAACACTTGGTTTTATAGGTTAAGATTGTCATGCCTAAATTGCTCTGATTAACACTGTTAATGAACTCATGCAATCCTCTGAAGATTTTTGAGCACATACAGTAAGTAAAACATTTTTATTTTTCCTTAAGCCTTTTGTCTGAGTGTTTATGAGCTGGGCTGAAACAAGGAACTCTGAAGACACTTACATTAATACTAAGCCTAAACTAAACCCCATTTTTGCAGTGCAACTGCTGCAAAACCTAACACCACATTTATTAGATGACTAATTTCCTGGAGTCTATACATTATGTATCTATCTTCAAATTAGTCCACTGCTCCTGGCTTAAAGAATCTGTGTCAGCACTGTGAAGTTGTTCCCAATTTCATATTTTCCAAACAATTAGCATTTTCTTCACTGTATGGAAGCCTAACCTACATCTGATCAATCTTCTTGCCCATTCCTTTGGCTTGTTCTCCATTTGCAACTCATGTGTCTTACATCTAGGTGTCTTCAGGACAGAGCCTGAGTAACAATCTTCAACTCCAAGGCATACCTGTCAACTTTTGGATTTGAAAATAAGGGAAATTTTGGGCATACCCCTCTGTGGGTGTGGCCAAATCTGTGGGCGTGGCCAAATATAGCCATGTGACTTGCTGGGCTCTAGTCATGTCTGCCACATGGACATGAAAATGTCTGCAAACACAGACAGCACTGGCTCTTTGGCTGTAAATGGAGATGAGCACTGCACCCTAGAGTTGGATACGACTGGCAGATTTTACTTTCTTAGGATCAAAGATCTCTGCAGATGGTGATTGCAGCCATGAAATAAAAAGGTGGCTGATGCTTGGGAAACAAGCTATGTGAAACTTGGGGAACATAGTTAAAAGTAGAGGCATCACCTTGCAAACAAAAAATTGCATAGTCAAAGCAATGGTATTCCCGGTGGTAATGTATGGGTGTGAGAGCTGGACCATTAGGAAAGCTGAACGCAGAAAAATAGATGCCTTTGAAATGTGTTAGAAATAGGTCGATCCTAGAAGAAATCAACCACGACTGCTCACTAAAGGTCAAATAGTAAAGATGACGCTAAAGTACTTTGGATATCAAATGAGAGGAGAGGATTCACTTGAGAAAGCCTTGATGCTGGGAAAGGTGGAGGACAAAAGAAGGGGGTGGCCAAAAATAAGATGGCTAGATGGTATTGTAGATGCAATGGGCACAAAGCTGTGTGGGCCAAAGAACCCTTTCCCCATCTTCTTGGGGGACTTTTGCTTTGTTTTCTTTCTTGTTTACTCAGTGGCTTAAGTGACTAAGATGCTGACTGGGAGGCAGAAGGTCAGCAGTTCGATTCCCGAGTACTGCAGGACGGAATGAGCTCCTGTCTTTGTCCCAGCTCCTGCCATCATAGCAGTTTGAAAGCAAGAAATTGCAAGTAGATAAATAGGGACCACTTTGGTGGGAAGGTAACAGCGTTCTGTGCGCTCTGATGTCTAGTCATGCCTGCCACATGACCACGGAAATGTCTGCAGACACAGACAAGGCTGGCTCTTCGGCTTTGAAACAGAGATGAGCACTGAACCCTAGAGTCAGATATGACTGGCTTTCGAGCAAGGGAAACCCCCCCTCTCTCATATAGTGATCAGGCAACTCCACCCCCCAATTAGGGTGCAGGAGCAAGGGATTAATTCCCCCCCTCTCATATAGTGATCAGGCAACACACAATTAGGGTGCAGGAGCAAAGGATTAATTCCCCCCTCTCATATAGTGATCAGGCAACACCCCCCAATTAGGGTGCAGGAGCATGGGATTTATTCCCCCCTCTCTCATATAGTGATCAGGCAACACCCCCCCCCCAATTAGGGTGCAGGAGCAAGGGATTAATCCCCCCCTCTCTCTCTCATATAGTGATCAAGCAACACCCCCCAATTAGGGTGCAAGAGCAAGGGATTAATTCCCCCCTCTCTCATATAGTGATCAGGCAACCCCCCCCCCCCCAATTAGGGTGCAGGAGCAAGGGATTAATTCCCCCCTCTCATATAGTGATCAAGCAACCCCCCCCCCCACTTCCCAAGTTAACTCTAGAACTCTAGAAACAAAATCCTCCAGCCAGGAAGCAGGGCAGAAACAGCTCAATAAAGCATGAGGTTGCCCCTGCATATATGAAATATATCACTCACCTAGAGTAGACTCCTTGCTCCCAGCAGCCAAAATGAAGCCTCCAGGACCATGTGGCTGGCAGGAAAGGGAAAGAGAAAACTACAGAACACCCCCCCCCCGCCACCTTCTCTCTCTCTCTCCTTCTACAAGCGAAAAGCCTGCCACACAGCGACCTCTGGTGGCCGGAAAAAATACTGCACCTTCGCCTGTGAGGGCTCCGGTCAGGATATTTTATAAAAAATAAGGGAAAATACGGTGAAATTAATAAAACGGAAGGGGGTGGTAAGAGGGGTAAAAATAAGGGCTTTTCCCTGGAAAACAGGATAGTTGACAGGTATGCTCCAAGGGTGGTATCATCTCAAAGGGAACACAATTTTGGATTGTTTACCTGCTCCCCATAGATTTCTTACAACTCCTCTAGTGGCCATGAATGAAGTTTCCTTTTCTGATTTCACTCATATGGAACTTGGAAATTATTTCCATTCACTGGAAAAACTTACATTTTAGACTAAAGCTTCCAGAACACCACAGCCAACATACCAAATGGCCATGCTCATTGGCTGATACTGGGAATTATAGTACATCTCTTTTTCTTGAGCTCTATTCCTCCTGCCTCAGCTGTGGAAAAAGCTGGAGATCATGCTTATAAGGATGGACCCTTTAACAGCTTCAGTTATGTTCCAATGTGGTGGACCTTCATTGACTAAAAATCCCTTGCTGGAACAAGAGCTTCTCCTGGGAGGATTTGTTCCAGCTATCTCACTCTGCAGAAATCTGTCCAGGATCCGAAATAAATCTGTCACCATATTTTACTGTGACCATTCCATGCAAAGGTTTAGGAGTGAAGGCATTACTGCTGCCTGTACTATCCATGCCTTCATTTATTGTACTGACTTTTAGTTCAAAATGTGAAATTCCCTTTCCAGAAATACTATGAGTGCTCAAGAAACCCAACACTTTCATCTGGTCCCAAAGAACTAGAGAGCTTGCTACTATGTGGATTGCTACTTCCCAAAGAAGCTCTTTTCCTCCATTTTGGGTAATGGTTATAGATTACTAGTACAATGAACATGATTTTACATACATGTCATATCTGCTAAAATTCTCTCCTGCACATAGTTATTAAAAAGTATAGAAGCATCTATCTTTTTCTCATGCATCCATCCTTGTCAAAATGCATGGTATGCATGCAGATTTGTTGCATTTGTTTGTTAAATTGGCATACCACCTGTTCTTCATATGGTACTTAAAGGCCCAGGTTCTATCCTTTGACTAGCCAGCTGTGGAATGAGCCCTGTATGGGAAACCATTTGCCAGTCAACAGAAATAGTTCTAACCTGTGTCTCAATAGTTTTGACTAAGCTTCTGGTGTTCAATATAACTAGAAGACGTTCAGATCTTAGTTTCTTTTCATTTATCACTTTATAAGAACATAAGAACAGCCTTGCTGGAACAGGCCACAGCCCATCCAGTCCAGCATTCTGTCTCACACAGTGGCTCACCATTTCCTTCAGGGTATTCCCAAGCAGATGCCTTCACCTGCTTAGGATTCCCTGGAAATGATATTGAGAGATATTCTGCCTATCTCTCCAACCCGGAGGTTGTCCTTAAGTATCCATAATTATAGCCATTGATACTCTTGTCCTCCATGAACTTGTCTAATCCTTTCTTAAAGCTGTCAAGACTGACAGCTGTCACCACTTCTTCTGGCAGGGAGTTCCATAGACCAGTAATCCTCTGGGTGAAAAAGTACTTTCTCTTATTTGTTTGAGAACTAGTACCCAAAGGTTTCATGGAGTGTCCCCTAGTTCTAGTGTTATGCGATAGGGAAAACAGTTTTTCCTTATCTACTTTGTCCACACCGTGCATGATTTTATAAACTTCAATAAAGTCACCTCTTAGACGTCGTCGTTCAAGAGTGAAGAGGCCCAACCGTTGCAGCCTCAGATGGTAAGGAAGGTGTTCCAGTCCCCTAATCATTCTGGTTGCCCTCCTCTGCACTTTTTCCAGCTCCATAATATCCTTCTGGAGGTATGGCGACCAGAACTGTACACAGTATTCCAGATGGGGCCTTACCATAGATTTATAAAGAGGCAAAATGACACTTGCTGACTTATTTTCTATACCCTTCCTAATGATCCCTAGCATTGAGTTTGCTTTTTTCACTGCTGAGGCACACTGGGTTGACACCTTCATTGAGTTGTCCACCAGGACACCAAGGTCCCTTTCCTGGTTTGTTGCCGAGAGTTCAGACCCCATCAGTTTATAAATGTAATTGGGGTTCTTTGCCCCAACATGCATCACTCTGCACTTACTAATGTTGAAACTCATTTGCCACTGTTTTGTCCACTCCCCCAGTGTCGAGAGATTCAAGAGCCTTTGGTGTGGGACCTTGTCAAAAGCCTTCTGAAAGTCCAGATAAACAATGTCAACTGGATCCCCCTTATCCACATGCTTGTTGACACTCTCAAAAAATTCCAACAGATTAGTAAGGCATGATTTGCCCTTGCAAAAGCCATGTTGTCTCTCCTTTAGCAGCGCCTTCTCTTCTATGTGCCTATTAATTCTATCTTTTAGGATGGTTTCCATCGCTTTACCTGGGACACATGTCAAACTGACAGGTCGGTAATTTCCTGGATCACCCCTGGATCCTTTTTTGAAAATTGGTGTTACATTCGCTACCTTCCAGTCATCAGGCACAAAGCCTGATTTGAGGGGAAAATTATATATTTTGGCTAGGAGATCAGCAATTTCATCTTTAAGTTCCCTGAGAACTCGTGGATGGATGCCATCTGGTCCTGGTGATTTGTTAGTGTTTAGTTTAACAAGACATGCAAGGACCTCCTCCCTGGTTATTTCTATCTGGCTTAATTCTTCGGTTTCCTCCCTATGAAGATAGGCTCTGTTTTGGGCATGTGGCCTCTGTCTTCTTCAGTGAATACTGAAGCAAAGAATTCATTGAGTCTCTCTGCAATCTCTGTTTCCTCTTTAATAACCCCCTGCCTTCCATTGTCATCTAATGGTCCAATGGCCTTCCTAGTTGGGTTCTTACTTCTAATGTACTTAAAGAAGTCTTTGTTATTTCTCGTAGTATTTTTAGCAATACGCTCCTCAAAGTCTTGCTTTGCTTTCCTGATTGTTGCCTTGCATTTGTTCTGCCAGAATTTATGTTTCTGCCTGCTGTCCTCATTCGGACAAGCCTTCCATCTTCTAAATGAGCTTTTCTTGCTCTTGATCACTTCCCGAACAGCTCCTGTAAGCCACATCGGAGTCCTCTTGGACCTGGCAGTGCCCTTTTTCCTTTTGGGTATGCATTCCAATTGGGCCTCTGTTATTGTTTTTGTAAACAGCCTCCATGCCTCTTGGAGTGTTTGGACTCTCTCAACTTTCCCTTTCAGCTTCTTTTTTACTAGTTTCCTCAACTTTGGGAAATTTCCTTTTTGAAAATTTAAGGTCTCTGTGTTAGATTTTATCAGTGACTTGCGGTCTAAGATCAAGTTAAACATAATTGAGTTGTGGTCACTGTTCCCTATTGGATCAGTCACATTAACATCTTGCACCAGATCCTGAGTATTACTCAGGATCAAGTCAAGGATTCTTGTACCTCTAGTTGGGTCTTCAACCATCTGTCCCAGGGAACAATCATTTAGCATATCTAGGAACTTTATCTCTTTATCATGTGCTGAACAACAGTTCACCCAGTCTATGTGAGGGTAATTGAAGTCCCCCATTATAACCAGGCTTCCCTTCTTGGATGCCTCCTTTACACCATTCTCCAACTGCCAGTCTCCCTGAAGAGTTTGGGTCGGAGGCCGATAGTATATGCCTACAGAGCTTCTAATGGTGACTCCAAATCACCTAGATATTCCAATTCATACGATTTTATCACTTCTTTGACATACAAGGCTACACCACCTCCCGTTTGCCCCTTCCTATCCTTCCTGTACAGTTTGTAGCCTGGGATAACTGTATCCCATTGGTTATCATCCGTCCACCAGGTTTCAGTGATACCAATAATATCAATATTCTTATCTATTGCTAAGTATTCCAGCTCCCCTATTTTGTTCCAGAGGCTTCTGGCATTTGTATACAAGCATTTATATATGCTTTTCTGACACAGTCTTTTGTGTCCAGTTGCATTGTTAGACTGCCTCTTGCATCCTTCTGCTAGAATGCTAGTGACTAGCTCCTCGCTCTGCTCAGTAATTTCTGCATCCTCCTCACTACTCAAGTACACACTTTCCCGAACCGGTTGCTGCCCAGCTCCTGTCGGCTTTCCCCCAGTTATCAGTTTAAAAGCTGCTCTGCAGCCTTTTTGATGTTGAGTGCCAGCAATCTGGTCCCATCATGGTTCAAATGCAACCCATCCCTCCTGAACAGATTTGGCTTGTCCCAAAATGTTCTCCAGTTCCTGACAAATCTGAAACCCTCCTCTCGACACCACCGCCTCATCCACGCATTGAGGCTTCTGAGCTCTGCCTGCCTGGTAGGTCCTGCGCGAGGGACAGGCAGCACTTCTGAAAATGCTACCTTGGAAGTCCGGGACTTCAATCTTCTTCCTAACAACCTGAATTTGGCTTCCAGGACAGACCACTTGGCCTTCCCAACATCATTGGTACCAACGTGTACCATGACAACTGGCTCATTCCCAGTTCTCTCTAACAATCTATCTAGATTTCTTGTGATGTCTGCAACTTTTGCACCTGGCAGGCAAGTCACCATACGGTTATCATGTGCATCACAAATCCATTTCTCTGTATTTCTAATTATTGAATCGCCTAGTACAAGGAGCCTCTCTCCTGCAATCTGTTCATCTACATGCACCTCGTCAACCATATTAAGGGAGAGAACCTCAGTTTGTTCCTGTTGTTTATCTTCCTGGATCTCATCAAGTGTGATGAAAGAGAGATCATCAGGTGGAACCAGTTGTTCCTCTGTGTGTCCCTCATCAGGTGTGATGAGGGAAAGAGCCTCAAATTTATTCTGTAATTTCAGACTCTCAGAGTGATCCCCTACTCTTCTCCTCGTTTGAGTCACATTCCTCCAAACATCTCCCTCCTGAGTTAGTGAAGGACCTTCTCCCTCAGAACTGTGCCCTGTCTCTTCTTTGTCCAACATAGTCTGTTCCGCTCTGTCCAAGAACAGCTCAAGCTCCTTAATTTGTTGATGGTTAGATATGCGGGCCTCTAGCTGCTGGACCTTCTCTTCTAGTAGTGCAACCAGCTTGCACTTGCTGCAAGTGTAGTTCTCCATATGCTTTGGCAAGAACACAAACATGGCACAAGTATTGCAGGTAACTACAACTGTTCCCTCAGAATCCATTTTAACAAGTGCAGTATTCTGGGCCTCAAAAAGGTACACGTTTACTACCTTTACTACACTTTCCAATGTGTAAACCTTGTTTTGTTGTCCATTATGTAGAGAAGTGTGCCTGAAAAGCATTTTACCACAGCAGCACTGAGTGTAATACATCCTTGCAGATACAATATTGAATAAGTGGTTAATGAATGCCCTGCGGAGTGATTAGAGATGTTACGTGTAGGAGAACAAAACAGTTAGAGAGGGAAGGGAACACATAAAGCAAGTCTTAAGAGCTTTTCTCTTCCTATTCTATTTTACTGTCATCTTGTGATGATTTCTAGGTCTTTGAGCAGGGATTCTCAACCTGCGGCATGCAGCACAATTTCATGTGGCCCCCACTGCCTCCAACACACCATCTGGTGGAGAAAGGGCAAAATGGTGCCATGTGGTGGAGAAAGGGCAAAATGGCCATCCGAAGCTGTCTGAGGGAGCATGCCCTGGCCCCTGGCATAAAAAGGCTGAGAACTCTTGTCTTTGAGCAATAACTATTTCCCTTTGTGAATTATCTTCCGTTTAAATGACATTTTCATCAGTCAAAAAAACAAGTAAAAATACAGCAGCATTGAGACTGATACACAGAACCTTCAGCCCTCTTTATGTGTTCATTATTCTGTGGATTCAAGCATGTTATCTGATTTACTATCCTTCCTGGAACTGTATTTAAAAACTTCATTCTAAAGCTGGTTCTTGACCTAACAGAGTGTGTCAGAAATGTCTGAGTGGGCATAGAGGAGAATGTCAATGAATATGAACACACATCCAAATCTATGGATTATTCATTTGTCATATGTGTAAACTAAGCCTCCCAGATCAAATTCCCCCTGAACGTTTTACTGGAGAGTTTGCAGCATTCTGAACATCTTTCTAAAGCAAAAGAATTCACTCATCCATTTCTTCCCTAAAATTCACGAAAATCTGTCAGAGAAGAGAGAGAAACTATGTAAGGCACCTGTGGAATTATACACAGTTTACATTGTTTGTTATGATAAAGATCGGACATGGCAATTTTAATTAATTTTTGACTTTGTTGAAGCTTATTATAGTTAGATATGATCAATCTGTGGGGGTAGATATCCTATCAGTTACCTCTTCCTAAAGGAGTAGGTGAAGAGAGAACACAGCACAATACATGGATAAAAAGACTGAAAACAATATTTAACGTGAACTTCCTTGCTGGTTTCGTGACGTCTGATTGGGATCTTCCTGTTTAATTGTCCTTAGTTTTTTGATGGAGAGAGAGAGAGAGAGAGAGAGAGAGAGAGAGAGAGAGAGAGAGAGAGAGATTCATCAGTTTCTATTGATCCTTGGAGATCTGAAATTGGAATTCCTAGCCCATTGCTCCAACTAATACACTATGCTGGATCTTAAAAGCTTTCCTCTTTGCTTTCTCCTGCCCAAAGCTTAAAAAAATTAAATCACTTCATCACTCATATTACTCATATTTGAAAGCATATTTAAAACCTGGCTGGCGGGTCAAGTGTGGGGTGCAGGTGGAAGGGTAACCGCCATTGGGTGGTTGGTGTAGAAGAACTCTTCCCCATGGTGCCTTTGGATCCTGCAGCCCTTGTTTTTAGGGGGTGGGTAGTTTTAACTGTTTTAACTTGTGTTTTTAATTTTTATTGTGAACCGCCCTGAGTTGGCTTTGGCCGAGTGAGCGGTATATAAATGTGATAATTAAATTAAATTAAATTAATAGTTGAGCTAAATATGTCTCATTTTTGGTAGTGGGTCTGTGAGCAGAAGGTTACTAAGCACTAAATAAGACATGAGACATTGTTGGTGAGCAACTTGAACCCCAGTTATGCAGCCTTATTCTCTCCTATTAATTTAATGTCTTGTCCCCTCCCTCCCATTGAAGTACAATGATCTGGTAAACTGATAGAGACACTGAGCATGCTAATAGACTGATTGAAACATACTGTTCAGTGCAGCACAGGCCAACCAGTGATATGGCATAGCAAAATGATATAGAAAGAATGCCAAGGTTTCCTATTCTGAGAATCCATTATGAGGCAATACAGGAGGCAGTGTTGTCAAGAATTCATATTGCTCTATATTGGGCAAATGGAGCTCCTAGCCTAGAATGCAGTTAACTAGAAGTATTGATAAATACTGTATGGCTTTTGATGTGTCAGCAGCATTAGCGCTTCTGTCACTAAATTCTTTCAGAACAAAATTATTAACTGCTTGTCCTTCTGTCTAAACACCTCTAATATGAAATTGTTGTACAACATCGTAAGGAACGTTACATGAGTTCTGCACAAACAGCAAGCTAATCAGAACCACCAGCTACATCTGGCATCCTACCAGATGTTTGATAATCTTCCTGTTTCATATATTTGCCTCAAACCTAGGCTTTAAAGGGTCTCATATGTTGCACAGATCTGCTGGAATGTATGTAGTGGTATAGTATAAAGAAGCCAGCTAAACACTTGAATAGCTTTCCCCTTAGCTGTGGAAACAAACAGAAAAATACTTTATAAAATACACTCTCAGCCTTGACTCCAATGATAGTAACCCAGAAAACTGTGTCAAATGCTGACTTTTCCACAGGTGCTCATACAACAGAACATATTCCTCTTTGTAATGGGTAGAGGTAGCCATTCGTCATTAACATCCTCTTTCCTCTGTTCGATGTGAGCATTATTCAGCATAAAGCAAGAGAGACGGAGGAAACCTGCTGTTACTCCCTGCTGAATGTGACTATGGTTACTGGCAACGTGGACTGCAGCACTGCAGTGTATTATGCACCACAGTAGCTGAGAGGAAGCCAAGAAGGTGGAAGCTCAGAGGAAAGTATGGCCTCCACCATGCTGTTTTCATACACACACAAAGAAGCAAGCAGCCACTAGGTCTCAATGGCTTAATTTTTTTAAAGATTGGGGACAACAAAACAAGGGAGAACAAATACGATGTCTCTGCAAGCAACTTCACAGTATGCCTCCTTGCCTCTTGAAAATAAATTCTAAAGAACTAAATGTGGGGTGAGCTCAGTGTGAGGAGAGAATGCCTCAACATATAAACAAGCTGGAGAAAAACCACAACTGCAAAATGATAATTCTCTTTGCAAAGAGTTTATGAAAGCTTAGGATCCTGTAGGAGTTAGTAGCAGTGCTCATGGAACCTTGCACAAAAAGCTCCATGTGTGATTGTGATTGTTTCCTTTTGTAAAGTCCTTTTGAAACAAACTGCAAATGTTGTCAATTATTCATATACCTTTCTCCTATAGATAAGTTTTTAAAACTTCTGTGTGTTTTTGTTAGCAAAATAGTGATTGTTCTCCTCTGGATGACCCTAGGTATGTTGCCTATAGAAAAGCTATAACTTTGGAGAACTTAATATTGAACGGCAACATGCTGTGAAAATGAATCTAGTCAGCATGTCTGATAAGGGCAAAAATGACCCAACAGTGATTTAAGCCATTTTGTTAAATGTGGATTATGAGGATTTTCACACTCAAAGAAGCAAAAGTATAAAACACTCCTCATCAATTAATCAAAACTAGACACCATGTTACTGTCCCTGAATCTTTTCTTCTGGTGACATTTGCTTTACTCTCCTGAATGGTAGGGCTGACACTATTTTCACCAGCTTTTGTATTGAGGCATATGCCTAAGTATAAGGGAGGGTTTCCTTTTTTTGGTAGCATTCAGAACACTGAGCTTTCATTTTAATTCTGTTCTTTGCTAATGACATAAAAGAAATTACCTCAGCTGTCAAAGTGGACAATGCAATTGAGGACACACATCTTAACAGTTATTCAGGAGAATAGCTTGAGGCAAGTTATATTTATAGATTTATTTTTTGCCATCCTGTCACCATCTCTAAAGGGATGTACCATGGAAATTCTTTAGTCTCTCAAATGTGCATGCATTGTGTTTGTGCTTGGAGAGAAAGAAAGCTTAACACATAGTCAAAAGGTGAGTAAGTCTACATGAGAAATGCAATATGCAGATACAAAAAATACATTAAATCCATAAAACTAGGCTGCTGTTTCTTGTTTTTTCTGTAAATAAATGCTCCATAACAGGCCAAAAGAGAGGTAGGGGTGTGTATTTATTTTTTGTGTGGGTGTGTGTTTTATAATCTCACCTTCCCTTCCTTTCTAGCAAATTTTCCCTAGGCTAGAACATGTTTTCTTTTTTCTGAAATAACTGCCATATTTTGTTGAACAGAAATTTCAAGTCTGTCATAGAAACTCACAGAAAACAGGTGCTGATATAATACATTGAGGAAAGAATAGCTTCTTCTGTTACAACCAACATTTAATTCCCATGACAGTTCGGCTTCAATAAGAAGACCTGATTGTAAAAAGGGCAGTGGTGAGATCAGAGGAGTTACTTATCACACAGTATTCACACAGAACATGCCAACAACAAAATTGCCTTTAAATAAACCCCCTAGGTAACATCACTGATTTCCCAGATCAAAGAAATTCTAATCCTGTGAGACCAAGAGTGGTAGATATCTAAGTGACGAGGTTTAGAGCTTCAGAAGTGCTTGCTTCAGAAGAGGATAGCTTAAGCAGATGAAACTGAATTTTGAGTCCTTGTAAAAAGACCTTTTGCCCTGTTATGAAGCAGGATGGCATTTCACATGCAATGTAGTGTTCTGTAATATGGCTCCCCTGAGAGTTTTTTTAAAGGCAACATGAACTTTTAGCTGTTTGTCTTTTTCACAAATCTTGCCATTCTATGAATCTTAGATCAGAAATTTGTGAAAGAAAGTTGAGGGAGAAATTCTACATCTGGAGGCCATTCATCTTGGATTTTCAACAACATTTATCTTGTTTATTGCTATCTTGATGCTCTGTAAACTCGGCAATGGACTATGTTTCTGATATACATAGTTTGTCTCTTGTGAAAACTCTATAAATAATGCAGGGAGAGGAGCATAATGCAAATCAAAAGTTCAAAGCAGTACTCATGCTGTCTTATATACCCTGTAAGGACAGACTATTCCTTGCCAGAAGACTCATTGGATCAAAGTTGTATTTATACCTCATCATGTATCTGAACTGGTTTGGGGAGAAAATAAACATTCTGGAAGAGCTTATATATTCCCCTCAAAAAATAATAATAGAGAAGCATTGTAGCACCATAAAAAGTAACAGCTATTTTTCACAGTGAGCTTTCATGATTTATAATCTATTTCCTTGGAGAAACAGAATGAAATAGTTAGCTATAGATTATAAACATGGATACACTAGTTAGCTATAGATTATATACATGGATACACTAGGGACCCTGCTAAGATGAATATCAGTACAGATAAAGAAATTTCAGTGACAATAATGTTATTAAACATCAAAAATGAGCTTTGAGCAGGTAGATCATCTACTTCCTGGCCATAGCTAGAGTATTCAGCTGTCTGTCACAGGCTGTCTTTGAGGTAAGAAAAATGTTGAACCAGGAACATAAGAACAGCCTTGCTGGAACAGGCCACAGCCCATCCAGTCCTGAATACTGGACTGGATGACTCACAGTGGCTTACCATTTCCTTCAGGGTATTCCCAAGGAGATGCCTTCACCTGCTTAGGATTCCCTGGAAATGGCATTGAGAGATATCCTGCCTATCTCTCCAACCCCGAGGTTGTCCTTAAGTATCCATAATTATAGCCATTGATACCCTTGTCCTCCATGAACTTGTCTAATCCTTTCTTAAAGCTGTCAAGACTGACAGCTGTCACCACTTCTTCTGGCAGGGAGTTCCATAGACCAGTAATCCTCTGGGTGAAAAAGTACTTTCTCTTATTTGTTTGAGAACTAGTACCCAAAAGTCTCATGGAGTGTCCCCTAGTTCTAGTGTTATGCGATAGGGAAAACAGTTTTCCCTTCTCTACTTTGTCCACACCGTGCATGATTTTATAAACTTCAATAAAGTCACCTCTTAGACGCCGTCGTTCAAGAGTGAAGAGGCCCAACCGTTGCAGCCTCAGATGCTAAGGAAGGTGCTCCAGTCCCCTAATCATTTTGGTTGCCCTCCTCTGCACTTTTTCCAACTCTATAATATCCTTCTGGAGGTATGGCGACCAGAACTGTACACAGTATTCCAGATGGGGCCTCACCATAGATTTATAAAGAGGCAAAATGACACTTGCTGACTTATTTTCTATACCCTTCCTAGTGATCCCTAGCATTGAGTTTGCTTTTTTCACTGCTGAGGCACACTGGGTTAACACCTTCATTGAGCTGTCCACCAGGACACCAAGGTCCCTTTCCTGGTTTGTTGCCGAGAGTTCAGACCCCATCAGTTTATAAATGTAATTGGGGTTTTTTTGCCCCAACATGCATCACTCTGCACTTACTAATGTTGAAGCTCATTTGCCACTGTTTTGCCCACTCCCCCAGTATGAAGAGATCCCTCTGGAGCTCCTCACAATCTCTCACAGTTTTCACTACCCTGTATAATTTAGTGTCATCAGCAAATCTGGCTACCTTGCTTTTTACTCCTACCTCTAGATCATTTATGAAGAGGTTGAAAAGCAGTGGTCCCAGTACTGAACATTGGGGGACCCCACTCTTTACTTCCCTCCACTTGGAGAAGTGTCCATTTAGTGCTACCCTCTGTTTCCTGTCCCTTAGCCAGTTGCTGATCCAGAACAAGACCTGTCCCTTTATTCCATGACTGGTAAGTTTATTCAAGAGCCTTTGGTGTGGTACCTTGTCAAAAGCCTTCTGAAAGTCCAGATAAACAATGTCAACTGGATCCCCCTTATCCACATGCTTGTTGACACTCTCAAAAAATTCCAACAGATTAGTGAGGCATGATTTGCCCTTGTAAAAGCCATGTTGGCTCTCCTTTAGCAGTGTCTTCTCTTCTATGTGTCTATTAATTCTATCTTTTAGGATGGTTTCCATCACTTTTCCTGGGACACATGTCAAACTGACAGGTCGGTAATTTCCTGGATCACCCCTGGATCCTTTTTTGAAAATTGGTGTTACATTCGCTACCTTCCAGTCATCAGGCACAAAGCCTGATTTGAAGGAAATATTATATATTTTGGCTAGGAGATCAGCAATTTCATCTTTAAGTTCCCTGAGAACTCGTGGATGGATGCCATCTGGTCCTGGTGATTTGTTAGTGTTTAGTTTAACAAGACATGCAAGGACCTCCTCCCTGGTTATTTCTATCTGGCTTAATTCTTCGGTTTCCCTCCCTACGAAGATAGGCTCTGTTTTGGGCATGTGGTCTCTGTCTTCTTCAGTGAATACTGAAGCAAAGAATTCATTGAGTCTCTCTGCAATCTCTGTTTCCTCTTTAATAGCCCCTTGCCTTCCATTGTCATCTAATGGTCCAATGGCCTTCCTAGTTGGGTTCTTACTTCTAATGTACTTAAATAAGTCTTTGTTATTTTTCTGAGTATTTTTAGCTATACTCTCCTTAAAGTCTTGCTTTTCTTTCCTGATTGTTGCCTTGCATTTGTTCTGCCAGAATTTATGTTTCTGCCTGCTGTCCTCATTTGGACAAGCCTTCCATCTTCTAAATGAGCTTTTCTTGCTTTTGATCACTTCCCGAACAGCTCTTGTAAGCCACATCGGAGTCCTCTTGGACCTGGCAGTGCCCTTTTTCCTTTTGGGTATGCATTCCAATTGGGCCTCTGTTATTGTTTTTGTAAACAGACTCCATGCCTCTTGGAGTGTTTGGATTTTCTCAATTTTCCCTTTCAGCTTCTTTTTTACTAGTTTCCTCATCTTTGGGAAATTTCCTTTTTGAAAATTTAAGGTCTCTGTGTTAGATTTTATCAGTGACTTGCCGTCTATGATCAAGTTAAACATAATTGAGTTGTGGTCACTGTTCCCTATTGGATCAGTCACATTAACATCTTGCACCAGATCCTGAGTATTACTCAGGATCAAGTCAAGGATTCTTGTACCTCTAGTTGGGTCTTCAACCATCTGTCCCAGGGAACAATCATTTAGCATATCTAGGAACTTTATCTCTTTATCATGTGCTGAACAACAGTTCACCCAGTCTATGTGAGGGTAATTGAATCCCCCCATTATAACCAGGCTTCCCTTCTTGGATGCCTCCTTTACAACAATCTCCAACTGCCAGTCTCCCTGAAGAGTTTGGGTCGGAGGCCGATAGTATATGCCTACTGTTAGACCATCCTTGTGGCCTGGTACTCTTACCCACAGAGCTTCTAATGGTGACTCCAAATCACCTAGATATTCCAATTCATACGATTTTATCACTTCTTTGACATACAAGGCTACACCACCTCCTGTTTGCCCCTTCCTATCCTTCCTGTACAGTTTGTAGCCTGGGATAACTGTATCCCATTGGTTATCATCCGTCCACCAGGTTTCAGTGATACCAATAATATCAATATTCTTATCTATTGCTAAGTATTCCAGCTCCCCTATTTTGTTCCGGAGGCTTCTGGCATTTGTATACAAGCATTTATCTATGCTTTCCTGATACAGTCTTTTAAGTCCAGTTGCATTGTTAGACTGCCTCTTGCATCCTTCTGCTAGAGTGCTGGTGACTAGCTCCTTGCTCTGCTCAGTAATTTTTGCATCCTCCTCACTACTCAAGTACACACTTTCCCGAACCGGAAGCTTCCCAGCTCCTGTTGGCTTTCCCCCAGTTATCAGTTTAAAAGCTGCTCTGCAGCCTTTTTGATGTTGAGTGCCAGCAATCTGGTCCCATGATGGTTCAAATGCAACCCATCCCCATGGTTCAAATGCAACCCAGAAGTAACAGGAAATGGCTTCTATTTCTCCAAATTATTTTCTGACTATAGCTTGAATCCATAACTTTGCCTATACATATTCTGAGACTGGCTCTTGACTGTTTCCAGTTCTGGCACCAGTTTTCTCTAAATGTATTCCTTTGTCCCATTTGTCCTATGTTGAAGTCAGAGGATGGCATAGATTGGATAGTAGTTGAGCAGCTTCTGTTGTTATTATAGTACTGCCAGAGTATGTGTGGACATGCAGCTGGGTTCTTGGTCTGTAGCAGGACACATATTTTCTGGCTACATATGAACATTGTGTGGCCTTTTGTGGCTTAGCAGTTGAAAGTGAGCCCAGGTCTACCACCCTGGATCACTGAAGATATTGAGTTGTTTCTGTTTGAAGCTGCTGGAGACTACTAGATGTGGCATATTTTCTTTTGAATCTGTCCTGGAGTAGATTGCTTCTAGGTCCTGCACTATATACTTGTCCCTCCTCACCCTTAACTGAGTGGGAATTGCATTTTAAGAAATGCCTGCTGTAAATTCATAGGTTTTTGTAAGGGCTATTCTGTTTAAATATTAGCTCTCTATATCTGAATGTGGTAGTGCATGGGACACTTTTTCTTGTCCTTTTCTAATTCTAGCATTCATTGTTTTAACACTCTAACACATACAACTTCCATGTAGCAGCAACAGGAGTTAGGTTCTGGGATTTCCCCTGCTTGATGGCTCTTTGAGATAAGACTGCACTTCCCCTATGTCAAAATATTTTGAAGGGCTATTTTGGACAATAAAACATGAAGTAAAAGATAAATATAACTCTTTTACTTCAAGTCGCTAAGACGCTGACTGGGAAGCGGAAGGTCAGCAGTTCGATTCCCGAGTACTGCAGGACGGAAATGAGCTCCCGTCTTCATCCTAGCTCCTGCCAACCTAGCAGTTTGAAAGCAAGAAATTGCAAGTAGATAAATAGGGACCACTTCGGTGGGAAGGTAACAGCGTTCCGTGCGCTCCGGTGTCTAGTCATGCCTGCCACATGACCATGGAAACGTCTGCAGAAGCAGACAGCGCTGGCTCTTCGGCTTAGAAACAGAGATGAGCACTGCACCCTAGAGTCGGATACGACTGGCTTTCGAGCAAGGGAAACCTTTATTATAACTTCTCAGGTTAACTAATGCTTCCATGCTCGCACCACAGCATGCAGACTAGGAAACTATCTCCAATTTCCAAACACTTTCCTTGGGGTAGGCTACCTGAGAAAGAAGAGTTATGAACATGTCATTTATTAATTTTTATTTTTTTAAAAATGTCCCTTTATCCTTGAAATAATCAAAAAGGGGGTCTCAAATGTTGCTACTGGAAACTAAGGTCAAAATATTCTGTACCATATAAAAGACAGAAAATAAAATTGGGCAATAAAACCATTCAAAATGTTGTATTGTACGACTGTTTTACAAATATCATGGAATATCAGAAAGGCAAAAAAGGGCTGTGTGGATTCTCATTAGATTAAATGATTAGATTGAAGCTGTTCTACCTTGCAGATATATGAAGTATGAAGAAATGGTAAAAAAATATATTGTTGGGGAAAGTGGTAGTATTGACACAATAAAGAAATCCATAGCTGCTAGTTTATAAGACCTGAGCTAAACCTACTAGAAAAGTAATTATTGCTAATAAGGGGAAAGACATTAGGAAGAGTTAGTATCTCAATAAATAAAGACACTGCTTTTGATTTGCATGATCTGAGTTGATCTGTTAATGCTAGGATATTTTGGAGATCATTAACCCACATAATCACCACATATCAGAAGTCTTTTGATGGCACATAACATCTTTAGAGGCTTTTAAAAACAGATGAAAAATTTCATAGTGACAACCTGGGTGGAGAGGTTGAGTTACCCAGTTACCAACAGGATATAGGCAAAAAACTCAAGTAAGACTATCCCCAAACACATAGCAAAACCCAGTAATTTCATATCTTAAATGAGTGAATTTTTCACCCCATTAAAAAAAAAAGACATCTCTGTCTGAATATTTGCATCCAGCAAGCATGATTCCCAAAGATGACCTGTTTGGCAAGGAAGTAATTGAAAGGTTTTTCCTGAAAGTCAAATATCTGGATCCTGATTAACAGGTCCAAAAATTAAGATTGTCCCAAACACAGAGTCAATTTCCCCATTTGAAAACTGGTTTCAGAAATCCAATATGTCCACATTAAATCCAATATTAGAATAAAGTATGCAAGCTGAGTCATTCATTGAATGGTTGGAATCTTCTTAAAGCAGCTGGGTAAGATGGCATGATCTGGTGTCAATTGTGTTCTGGAGGCCATGTTTCACTCTTAAATGAAAGGGTGGCTATGAGTCCATGTGGTGTATAAGGGTGTGCTCTTTTATGGCTGTAATTCCCAAAATTTTCCCTTCCCAAAGAACAATGACTTCCAAGCAGCACTGTGGAAGGAAGGAAGAAGTAACAGGAAATATAGTTGCAGTCAGAGGTGAAAAATCTGAAAAACTTTCTCTATGGGAGTGAGACCTAGCAGCCTGCAGATATATGTATGTAGCCTGAAATTCCCAGAATTCTTCCCAGAGAATTCTTGAAGGAATTTGTTGTGTATTCAGGCATATTTGCAAGTAGTGCAGGCAGCACCTTGCAAGAGGAAAATGGCGGTTTCCCACCATCCAAATTAGGAACACAAAGTGGTGCGAAAACCCCTTCACAGGGCGTGCTTATTATGCTAATCAAAGTCCTGTGATTGGCTACAGTTTTGGATCATGTTATCCATTGTTTAAATACATATATTCCCTGTTATGATTGGTTAGTTACAGTTATCCGGCGGGTTGCTACTTTGTAACAAGGAGCCACTGCCGGGGAGACACTATATAAGCCCCATGAGTAAACAAGGGTGGGGCTGGACCAGATCTATACTTCCCTCTCCATACAGGTAGCCAGGAACGTGCTAGCCTGGGTCTCCTCCATTATGCTATGCTCCTATGGTAGCTAGGTTATTTCCTTGCTACGGCAAGAGTCAGGAGGGACTGATTCCATGGAGCTGTATAGCCATCTCTGTGTCTGGAACGCCTTGTAAGCTCATCTTGAATATACTGTTAATTAAAGACTTATTGCTGTTCTGTTCATCGTTGTTTGGACTATTGCTTGCAAACAACAGACATAACAGAATTGCAATAAAAATATGGAAGATTACACCTCTAGTGGTGTTCATTAGATTGCCATTCCTGGGTTATATACAATTGGCTGCTAGAAACTGGTTATATATCAGATTGATATTTGGATGTCTGGAAGTTCTGGTGGAATACTCCACTGTCATGGCCAGCAGTACTGCTGCTGCTAACAATATCTTTGTGGCTTTTATTTTCCTATTAATAAGGTTTATGCTTCATTTTAAAATATGTCTGATTTGTAAATAAATGTACACATTAAGAAAGGAAAGTAACCAAAATATGCATGTGACAGTGTCAAAAAGCATAGAAAACTCCAAGCAGAATTTGGAAGTGTTTGTTTCCAAAACCAAATTTTTGCTGCCCTCATCAATTACAGATTCTTTAGGGTTTTTTTAATTTAAAAAATCATTTAGGATGTTACCATGGACATTTCAGATGAATCAAGGAAACATCACTGATTACACAAAGGATTAATTTGATGTTATTCTCAGTCATCTTTTTTTAAAATTGAAAGCAGGCTTAGAACCATTACAGTGTTCAAAGAACACAAAAAGAAGCCATCAAAATCTGCTTTAGTGATTCACCCTGTAAGCTGAGAACAATTTATTTCATAAAATCCTATCACCTAATTATTTAGTAAAATAATACCCAGGCAAAGCCATTGTTCATTTTCTACACATGGTCAGTATGGCAAACAAGCTGGTTTAATTTGCTTTATAAGCTTGTTACAGGAGGGCACACAAGGAAATGAAGGCTGAAAAGAACTCTTACATTTGTGGTTTTATTAAACTCAGTTTTCTCTAGGGAACTCGTGGCCTGTCAGATTAAAATTGCAGAGATCTTTTTAGTGTAGCAGTTCTGACATTTATCCCCTTAGTAAAGTTTGCTGTTGTGATAATTACATTTTACCATCCACTCTGGTTTACTAAATGAATAGCTTTTCCACTACTTTTAACCTTGGCCATATTATTGCATGCTAATTATTTGTGGCAATAATGAATGTTTTACAAATTAAATGTTGGCTGGTGGTTGTTGTTTTTGTAGTTTTATGCTTTCTCCTTTACTGTGGCAAATATGAATGTAATCAGTTGCTTTGCAATTATTTGTAACAAAGAGTATGTAATATTTTTCTTTATGTTTATGTTATTTACATTTATGTATGTTTAGTCTGGGGCATAAATGTTTTATGTTTTTAAGAAGAATCATCACACAATGACTTTTGAATTTAAAGTTTGATAGCAAGTAGTCAAGATCCTTAAACTATCTGCACCAACCTTTTGCAAGTTATTTACAAAAGGTTTTCAGTTTGTGTACATAATGTTCTCTTGAAGTTTTCTCCAGTAATCAAATGTTACACAGTTTCTAACACAGAGTAGCTATATTACATATAATAGATCAGACCCGGCTTGATGCATCATTTCAGGTGGCCTGCCGCCCTTGTTCCCACCGCTGCCGCTCGAAGCAGCGGAAGCAGCAAAAACAGTAAAAAAAAAAATGCACTGCCCTTGCTCCAGCCACCATCGCCGGAAGTGGTAGAAGTGGCAAAAACAGCCAAAAATGTGCTGCAAATGCACCCGCAGCTATTGTAAATGCATTTACAACAGCTGTGGACACAGTTTATGTTAGCATTTACAGTGGGGGAACTACGTGTCTGGCCCACTCAGCTGTCTGAGGGGGCATGGTCTGGCCCACAGTGGGAAAACATTGAGAACCCCTGTAATAGATTATGCTATTTAATAGACACTTTGACACATCATTGAGGAACAATGCTTATCAACTCATTAGTTCTACATGCATTAATGAACCTAGAACAAAAAGAGCCAGCAAATGAAAGCGCGGCACCAAAATGGCTGGCGTGCTCTTTGCGGGCTCCCCCACCTGGACTCAGACATCCGGGTGAGTTAGGGGGCATGGCCACCCCTCTATAAAAGGGGTGGCCATGAGGCAGCCGAGCTGCCATTTTAGATTCGCGACGGAGAGGAGAAGTTTTCTCCATCGCGTTCTCTTCTTTAGCTTGCCCTTCGTACCTGGTGCGGTTTTTGCATTACCTCTTCGCTACCATGGTACTTCGGGCTCAGGATTTGATCCCTGGACAGGGATCCTATGGCGATCAGTCCGTGATTTTTGGGAGACATGGCTCCCAAGCACAGGGGCCCGGCAATTAAGCCGCGGCCGAGGGGAAGGTCTTTTCCTGGCCCTTCATCAGATGGGGGCAGGCTGCGGGTCGGAGGACCAGGGCTGCGCCCCCATTGCAGGGCAGCGAGCGGAACTTGCCCACTGCTACCAGTGGGGCCGATCAGGCTACTGCCTGGCAGCCGGGCACCAGCTTCCTGGCCGGGCCGGCACAGGGTGGCCCCTCGGGGACTTCGGCCCTAGGCGGGCCTTTGCAGGGCCCAGGACAAGGTGGCCCAGGGGGGCCTGGTGCGGGTTTCCACCCCACCGCTCCTCCGGCCCCCCATGGGCCAGAGTTCTGGGCATGGCCCTATTCTGGCCCCGGATCCCCTTTTGGGTTTCCACTTCACCAACTGCCTAGTGGGCCGTCCGGCCCACCCGGCCCACCTTACACTGGGGGCTCGGAGGCAGTGGATGCTCTAATAGCACGTATAGCAGTGCTGGAAGCATCATTGGGCATTGCCCAGCCACCTTCCGATGGGGGCGCAACCGCTACTTCAACTGCGGCCCCTTCGTCGATCCCGGCCAACTCATCAGCCGTGACTCTCCAGCGGGCGGCCAACAGGGTCGAGCTGCTTGAGGCTATCCGGCCATCCCCAGCTGGTGCCTCGCAGCTCCCCATACGACCTGATGTACCGGCTGGGAGCAGTCAGGTGTGGTCCCAGAGCTCGATGCCAGTCACGAGCTCCGACGCCCACCGTGGGCCGGAACCCCCGGTGGGGGCAGCTCACGGGGGTGCGACTAGTGAGTATCAGGTTCAGTTTAGTGCACTACCAACTCTGTCCACTTACACTGGGGGGGTTCAGTGGCCCTGGAAACGTCAAGTTAATGCGGGTGGGCAGCTGCTTCCACACTGCCCCATTAACCCCTGGTTGCCAAATGGTCCCTCGTTCAGCGCAGGGGTGTCCGCCTCTGGGGGTATGCCGAGCGTCGCAGGGGCTGTTCAGGGCCCGCTGCGCATAGCTTCCATACAAAATGTGCCGTCAATGGCTTTGCCGACGGCTGGCTATTCCTTGCCCCTGGGTGATCATTTGTCACAGGTCACGAGGGATAAGATTTGTCGAGTGGAGTACATTGATATTTTCTCCCTCTTGAACCGTGAGCCCACTAAGGAGGAGAGGGAGGGACAGGATGACAGAGACAAGGAGCTGTCCCGTCGTCGTAAGCCGCCGCACACCTGGGCCAACTGGTTGCCAGCATACCTCATATATATGGCGGTATACCTAAGGGCCCGGCCTGATTTGGCCATTCCAATGGTTCAATACCTTGACAATATTTACAGGGCGATGGTTGATTTCCCTGGCCCATCGTGGTTGGCTTACGATGAGGAATTTAGAATGAGGGTGGCCCTCCATCCTGAAATGAGGTGGGATGAGCCCTGTCAGCAATTGTGGCTCTTGTACATGACTCCCACGCATCTGGCGCCTGGTGATAGGTACCATTGTGGCCATGCCGTGCAGCGGGCTGCTGCAACACAGGCTCCCCGCCAACCAACGGGGCAGGAGGTTCCAGCCCGTCTGCTGTGTTGGAGCTTCTCAGCTAATGGCATGTGTAATAAGCGCCAGTGTCGTTTCTGACATGAGTGTCCCTCTTGCTCTGGCCCCCATGCCGCCTCTGCATGCCCGCGGGCTGGTGGGTCATGGGGCAGAGGTAGGGGTGGACAGGGGGCGGTCAGAGCTCCCTCTGAAGGAGCTAGCCATGCGAAAGGCCCCCTCCCCAATTAATGTACACATTCTGGAGTGATGGCTCTCAGTTTATCCAAGAAGGGATGATGCGAGGTACCTGCTGGAGGGTTTCCAGTTGGGCTTTCGTATTCCATTCAGGGGTGTTCGGGGACCCCAAGACGCTCCAAATTTAATTTCCTTGAAAGGTAATGAGGAGGTTGCTGCACTGAGCATAGCTAAGGAAGTTGAGGCTATGAGGGTAGCGGGCCCCTTCTTGGAACCACCTTTCCCTAACTTGAAGGTCTTCCCTCTGGGGCTAGTACCGAAAAAGAACCCGGGTGAATTTTGTCTAATCCACCATCTATCTTACCCTGCGGGTACTTCGGTCAATGATGCGATTCCTGATGACCTTTGTTCAGTCAGGTACACGTCGTTTGATCAGGCCCTATGGATGGTACGCTCATGTGGTCCCGGTGCCCTCCTGGCAAAGTGTGATATTAAATCGGCATTCCGATTACTGCCAGTGCACCCAGGGGATTTTGAGCTATTGGGTTTTAGGTTCCAAGGGAAGTTTTACATAGATAAGGCCATGCCTTTTGGCTGCTCTATTTCATGTTCGGCATTCGAACAATTCAGTACTTTCCTTCAGTGGGCCTTTGTTCGCAGGTCAGGGTCCCAGTCTATGGCCCATTACCTCGATGACTTTTTGTTCAGGGGTGAACGGGGCTCGGACACGTGCACGCGTCTCCTCACTACATTTCAAACGCTAATGCGGGAACTGGGTGTCCCCTTAGCGCCCGAAAAGACCGAGGGCCCAGCTACTAAGCTCACATTTCTAGGCATCGAAATTGACACGGTTGCACAGGCATCCAGGTTACCCATGGATAAGGTGACCCGGATCTCCACGGCGATTTTGGCATTGATTGCCAAGCGCAAAGTGTCCCTTCGTGAGCTACAGGTACTTCATGGCCACCTTAACTTTGCCTGCAGGGTGGTGACACCTGGCAGAGCATTTGCCAGGCGCCTGTGTGATGCCATGGCTGGCCTGTTAAAATGCCACCACAGGGTCCGACTGACCAGGGGCATACGGGCGGACCTTTCGGTTTGGCTCACATTCCTCCAGGATTTTAACGGGGTCTCTTTCTGGAGATCAGACCTAATGGTCTGCCCTAGATTTCAAGTACAGTCGGATGCCTCCGGCTCCCTGGGTTATGGGATTTATTTTGAGGGGAGGTGGGCTTACGGCCGATGGCCTCACGCATGTCTTGGCACAGATTGCCTCCGCGATCTTACCTTCCTTGAGTTTCTTCCCATTCTGGGAGCACTGATGCTATGGGGCGACGAGTGGGCCAACTCAATGGTCCATTTTTGGTGTGACAATGCGGCAGTGGTGCACATTGTCAACGCCCAGACGTCCAAATCCCCCAGGGTCATGGCATTGGTTCGTCAATTCGTTTTAAGAAGCCTACGCCTAAATGTGCTTTTCAGGGCCAGATATGTACCAGGTATTAATAATGATATTGCTAATGCTTTATCCCGCCTGCAGATCCCCCGGTTCTGTGCCTTGGCTTCGGAAGCAGAGGAATTCCCCTCGCCACTCCCGGCCGAGATTTGGACGTTTGGCGAGGAGAGGTGAACCGGGTGATCGGCATGTCTTTGGCACCTCACACGCATAAGGCATATCAACATGCTTTCATACAATTTAGAACCTTTAGTGAGCAACTATGGTTGCCTGAAGTGTGGCCAATACCAGTGGATCAGGTTTTACAATACATGGTTTATCTTCACAGTCAGGGTCTGGCTCCCCGTACTATAGCCTCCAGGCTTTCGGCACTGGCATTTATGGCCAAAGTGAGGGGCTTCACCGACTGCGTGAATGACTTCCGCATATGTCATGTTTTGGAGGAGTGGACATGGGAACGTGGCCGCCGCCCGGACACTCGTCAACCGATTTCACCAGAGGTTCTGACCCACCTTGCACAAGGCTAACTTATGTTATGATAGGTATGAGGTAGCTCTTTTTCACGCAGCTACCATGGTGGCCTTCTTTGGAGTGCTCCGCATCAGTGAGTTGGTACCATTGTCTAAGGCGGATGTGACTCGTAGGGCACTGGAACTCGACGATGTCTATGTTACAAATGAGTGGGCTCAGTTGAGGATACGGTCCTGAAAGGTTGATCAGCACGGTGTAGGCAGTGGAGTTAGACTGCTACGATGTTCCATTGCAGACATCTGTCCAGTTGGTGCCCTACATGAGTTTTTGGCAGTGCGTGGTGCGCACCTTGGCCCATTTTTCTGCCACCAGGATGGGTCTCCCCTGACTAAATTTCAGTTTTGGAAGGTGACCGGTATGGCACTCACCAGTGTTGCCCTCCCCGGGGCTCATTACGGCACCCATTCATTCAGGATAGGTGCTGCGTCAACTGCGGCTGCATTTGGGTACTCTGAGGCTGATATACGCCGGATGGGAAGATGGCGATCCATGCGTTTTGCATTGTACGTACGCCCCCTTGATGTATGAGTACCAGTTAAGTCATTTTCTCTTTTCTTCTTTTACAGACCCTGTGTGTCCCAGCACACCAGTGGCAGTATGGCTGGTGGGCCACAGTTACGTGCACTGGGCAGCGCAATATGCTGCGGCGACAGAGTGGGGACCCCATCTCGGGCTACGTGCAACCGCACATATGCGATGGTATGGTAAGCACGGAATGAGATGGCGGGAACTGTTGCCATTCCTGTTTTCCATCAGGAATGCTGAACCGCCTGATGTCCTTATACTGCACCTCGGTGGCAATGACCTTGCCCAGGTCACTGGCCTTTCCTTAAAATTCACGATCTGCAGTGACCTAGCCTATTTACATTATGTTTGGCCATCCACGCGGATGCTATGGTCGGACATTGTGCCGCGACATAATTACAGGGGAGGCATTGACCTCGGTGCCCTTGACCGTGCTCGCCGCTCGGTGAACAGGGCTGTTGCCCGGTTCCTGGCAGACAAGGGCTTGGGGACAGCCATCCGGCACCCTAGGATAGGTTTGCAGGATTACAATCTCTATGCAGGAGATGGGGTCCACCTGTCGGCCAAAGGTATGAACCTCTTTCTGGAAGATTTGCAAGCAGGTCTGGCTACCGAGCTGACGGTCTTGGGGGGGGGGGGCGGTGAGTCATCATGGACGCCTCCCCGTGTAGCGGGTAGCACTGGTAAGGCAAAGATTTATGACCCATAGGTATCCGGCAGGTTCGCAATTGACTGGCCAACACTTAGACAGGTAGAGAGGTAATAGCTTTGGCCGGTCAAGGACGAACCAGGCAAGGGGTGATGGCAGGAGCTTAACAGCCTGCATCACCTTGATATTTAACGGATACACATCATAGGGTGGGGTCACTAGATAGTTTATTGACTCCGGTCAACAATTTGTTTGTGTCAACAAACAAATTGATACAAATAGTTACATGTAGCCAATTGACATTGGCATTTTACCAGTGTTACTTCGGCCTGCTTGCCTTAAAGAATTACAATTGGATGATTACACCAATTGAAAGTTATAATTCAGACTAGGGCATTATTCAATAAAAGTGGCCCGATGCCTTTATCCATATACCGGTGTCTGAGTCTTTCTTTGGGGGGTGCGCCTGCAAATTTTATATAATGTTGTTGTAACTAAGTTGGAGTAACTGGGACTTTGCCCCAGAACTCCAAAATTGAGAGCACACTAAAATCTAGAGGTAAATCTGCTGATCAACATTAGACAGATACATTCTTACACTTTCCTTTTTTTGGAAAAAGACAATTTTCCTTGTAGCAGTCAACACCAAAGTCGACCTATACACTTTCCGTTTTCTTGTGGCCTTCCATATGATATTTGACTACAACTCCCATAATCAAACACTGCTAATAATGAGTAGGTTTGAGGGAATTTAGAAGTCAACATATTACTACATAGCTGCATGTGCTTCACTGAAAGTTATGCAAGCAGCTGCCAAATTTGGTTCATATTCTGCACACGGTTTCACAGACATAGTTGAACTGCCTTGATGTCACTAATGCATGCCAACTTGATATTGTACCAAGTGCTTTAGGAGTTCAGCTAGTGTCTGACAATATCTTAAGGGCTATACAGGTCAATATCCATTTCAGAAAAAGGCATACGTTGAAAGGTCTTAGGATTGTTGTGAGAACTATGACAGAAAGTGGGGTGTCACTGAAGGACATTTTTAAAAGAGAAGAATGCAGTAGCAATTGAGCTTACCTAAGCTTACCTATCTTTTAGAACTGAGGCATTGTGTCATCTTAGTGGCTTATCTTTAGGCGAAGTTGTAGAGAAGGGAGGTCATTGACAGCACAATTACACATTTCATGCCTTATATAACACACTTATTTCAGCATTCTTATTACAGCATCCTTCTTTCCCTCTTACCAATATTTTTGGGGTACTGTGCTTTTATCCTATAATAATGTTAACCACTTTGTATTTAAACCATGTAATTTCACCTCTCTGCATATTTACCATATCTCTGGGTTTCCAATAACACTCAGCAGCACACTGTACTTTAATGAGTATCTTTTTAGGCTAGGCTGAAATTACATGGTTAAATACGAAGTGATTTGCCCCAGTTATAAAATGGATGGATTTTTACTGGTCACATGACACAAAAGCCAATTTGAATTGGTCCAGCCCTTTCTGCTCCCAACACAGCTTTTCCCTCTACTGCTCTGGACTTCTACTGTTTTCAAGCCAGAGCAATGGGTTTTCTCTATGTTATTCATTGATTTGTTCTTGTAAAGATGTGGGGGAGATGTATGTGGGTGGTGTTTCTCTCATGTAGACAGTTGGAGTGTGATACTCAGAGTACCTATACCTGTATTCTTTCCTCCTATTTTTCTTCCAATGTTTTATTTTTTATAGATCAAATTAGCACTAGATCACCATATCAACTTATAAGTGTTGATATATTAGCTTAGCACTTGATTGTTTCTGCACGAGAATGCCCCCCCCCAACAAAATAGAAACAATGCAGAAAAAATAAAAGATGTTCTCATAATATGTGATATATTTGTACCTTGAATACCTTGGAGTTGTCTCTCAGTGAGCAGTCCACAGATTGGTTGATGTCTCAGCGATGACATCCTGCATACACAAATGGACCTGAGAAATCAAGTCCACCTGCATGCATTTTTTTTAGCCATTTGGATATCACGTCACCTGCTGTCTAGGCAGACCATAACATGTGCTCTCCGCTTTCACCTTGCCGAATGGATCTGACAGAGGACACTTTGGTGAGTTTTAGTCCCAGTTCAACATCATTGAGAAGATATGGGTAACACTGCCTAGTTTGACTGCTCAAGCCACCGTGCCCTGACAAGGTTCTCATCGAGCCATCTTTTCTGTATCACTGTGCAAACCTTTCAAAGCCAAGTGAACCATAGAAGGATCAGCAGAAGCAGGGCCACAGAAAGGGTGAAAAGAAGTGGGCTGTGGTGGCTCAGTGGTTAAGAAGCTCACCTTGTTACCTGGAAGTCTAGCAAGTCACCAGTTCAAGACCCGGGTACTGCACGACAGATTAAGCACCCATCTCTGTTCCAGCTCTTGGGAACATGAAAAGAGCCTCATTTGGGCATCCCCTGAGCAGAGTTTCTTCCACAAAAATCCTTTCAACCCAGAATAATTTCTGACAAATTAAGGGTGGATATTAAGGGTGGATACTGAACTGCCAAATTAACCTGCAGCCTTTGTGTGATCACTGACTGATAATTCAACTGTAATAAAGGCTGCAAATCAAATCATTTGCCAATTTATTCAAAGTGTGTTAATACATTATTTCTTTACAGTGTTTTTCCTTCTCTGTCTGTGAAGAAACTTTCTGACAATTCCTGCCAAGACCTGGAATTGAGCTTAAGAATCAAAGAGATGAAGAGCTTTTTTGAAGAACTCTATTTAAAAGTAACCAATACAAGATGAGTGGGCCTGAATAATCTACTGCAAGATTTTACACTGCCCATGGAAAACACATATATTTATCCTCCACACTTGAGTGTGTAAGTGTTTAGGATTTCTAGAAGCTTTATAGTGCAATCATGTGCTTATCTGTTCAGAAGCAAGCCTCAATGAGTTCAGTAGGTTTTATATGTTGATTGGTTTGTATGAGATTTCAGCTTTACAATACAATTCTAAGCATTGTTGCTCAGAAGTAAGTTCTACTAAATCGAATGAGACTTATTATCAAATGTGAGTATAGGAGAGCAACCCAACACTGACATTTTTCACATATTTCCTAGGCAATAGGCCCTTGGAACTCAGTGGGTTCTAGTTCCAAAAAATAAAATAAAATAAAAGCCCACTCAGGATTGTACAGCATTATCCTAATTGTTATTTTGTTGTGATTAGCCCAAGTTGAAAGTATGAGTGCTGTTAGTATTCTAGGTTCTCAGCCCAAAGTTTTACCAAAATCACTGGATGTTATTTGGTAACACGGCATATTGCAGGTCAAAATATGGCAACAGTTCTCAACAGCAAAGCCAAGGATATGAAGATGGAGGATATGTTAATATAACATATGACATTGTTACCAACAAGCAATATGAATGTAGCATTAATGATAAGACAGATAAAAAAGTTGTTAGTAACTTTTTAGTCTCAATAAAATTTTGAATAAAATGTTGAATAAAATGTAACCTAGCAATCACAAATCTTCCGAGTCTCCCTAATAACAGAATATTTCTGGGTATAGGAAATACAGAACATGGGAAAACTTTTTTGCCTTTGCCATGAGTTCGAATTTACCTTCTGTGCTTCTTTCAGGTAGAAGGTACAGAAAAGGTGCATCAGTATGCCCATCTGCTGAATGAGGGTGGTGGTCTGCAGCTTGAATTTGTTTGCTTGTGGTGGTCTTCAGCTTGAATTTGTTTATAAAGTGGTATCTCTCTCTTTAGCAATTTCCTTATTTTTTGAAATAGCGAAACACTTTCTTTTTAATTCCTTGAAGAGCAGGGAAACAACTTATATTTACATAGGGCAAGCCAGCAAAAAAAAAAAGTAATGGAAGAGAAATTTAGGAAAGAAGACAAACGTCCTGCATAAGTAATGCAGCAAGAAGTAAACAACAGGAAGGGTAGAGGTAGCTTAATCATTAAGATGCTGATCTTGAAGACCAGAAGGTTGGCAGGTGTTGTGTTCTAAGGGTTTTACCTTCCACATGGATTACAATGTATCTGAGCCAATGTAACCTTGCCTATAGCAACAATGTAACCTTCAGCCGTATCATATAAATCCTGTAAGAGGACGCGAGCTAATGACCACCAGCTGGCAGTGGCGAGCGTCCTAGCTCTCTTGGTCCGAACTCATCAAAGGCAACAGCGCGGGAAGCTTTCCCGCCACCACCTACACCTGGACAAGAAGGGCGTGACTCGCGATGACGTCACGCAGGCAGTAGCCAATGGGCTACCATGGCACCACGTTCAAATGTATTACTCCTGTATATAAAGAGCTATCGATCCGCCATTACCTCATGTTCCCTCTGTCCACGATGCAATAAACCTGAGTTAACCCAGCCCGAGGCTGTGTCCTGTGTCTTGGTTTTCATACACCAAATTGGCGACGAGGATGGGATCATGGATTCCCAAGGGGCCAGGACACAGAGCGGGTTCAATATTACCAAGCCGCAAGACTGGACCATCTTTAACATGGATTTCAAGGCGGCATTGGTGGAACTCAAAGTCAAAGACGACGAGGAGAGGAAGAGGGCCATCCTCACCCGAATGCTGGGAGTAGAGACCAAGCGGACGCTGGTGGGCATGATTGAACCAAAGACGTTGGATGACTTCAAAACCGACGACATACTGAAGTTGCTGCGTGAGCGTTTCCAACCATCGAAGGCAATGTTTCCCGCTAGGAGTGCGTTTTGGAGGCGAGTCCAAGCGCCGGATGAGTCGGTAGAGGCTTTCGTGGAGGCCCTGAGGGTAGCCGCCGTCCCCTGCAAGTGGGAAAACCTGGAGATGATCATGAGGGACGTCGTGCTGTGTGGCCTGAAGGACAAGGAAGTGCAGCGCAGCCTGATGAACAGGGAGCCGCCACCCACGCTGGCCGAGGTCGTAGAGACCGCGGAATCCGCGGAGTCCACGAATGCGGGAGTGGACGAAATACACGAGTGGCGTGAGTGGCGTCCTAGGGCCAGCAAAGCGGAAAGCTCGGTGCGCGGCAAGTCAGGACAGCCGGTGCACGCGACCCGACGAACCTCGAGATCCTCTACGGATGGCAGCGACGGCGAAGAGGTACAGAAGGTCCGGAAAGGGGGGCGCCGCTGCGATGGGTGTGGGGCGGCCCACGAGCGTGCGAAGTGCCCTTTCAGGAAAGCCGAATGTTACAGCTGTGGCCGGCGCGGGCACATCGCCAGGGCATGCAGAAATCGGAAAGAGGGCCGGAGGCAGTCGAAAGACCGTTCGGCCAGACCGGACCGTCCAGCGAGACCCCAAGATGGCGCCCGAACCACGAGGAAGCAGGACGGCGTGGGTCGCGTCTCGGACGGCAGTGAGGACGACGCCCCCGTGTTCAGCGTGTCCGCGGGACAAAACCATTACTTCGTTGAGGTAATAGTACAAGGGGCCCCTGTTAGGATGGAGATTGACTCGGGGTCCTATTATTCCATAATTCCCCAGAAAGAGTTCTTGAAGATCGATCCCCAAGCGCGGCCCAAACTTAAGACTCTGAGGTCCACGCTACGAGACGTACAAGGGAACAGCATTCCAGTGCTGGGGGTCGGGAAATTTCGGGTTCGTTATAAGAGACATTCTGCAGAACTCCCTTTAGTCGTTCTCAAAGGGGGGAATTGTAGCCTCCTAGGGACGCAGTGGTTTCAGCCCTTGGGTTTGTTCATAGGGGGGGTGCATGCCGTGGGCGCGGATCCGATACAAGCGGTGTGTGACGCGCACCCCGCCGTTTTCGAAAAAGGACTTGGGAAATTCAAGGGACCCCCCATAGCCTTCGACCTAGACCCGGAGGTCCGCCCGATAAGACTCAAACCGCGCAGGGTGCCTTTCGCACTAAAGGACAAAATAGAGGCGGAACTGGACAAATTGGTGGGCCAGGGGATTCTTATTCCTGTTGACTCCGCGGAGTGGGAAACTCCAATTGTAACAGCCCTGAAGGCTAACGGGGAGGTGCGCATTTGCGCTGATTATAAGTGTACAATTAACAAGGCGATTCGCCCTAATGCATACCCGGTGCCAGTGGTCAGCCACCTTTTGGCCAGGCTAAATGGGGGAAAGTGTTTCGCTAAGCTCGACCTGGCACAAGCCTATCAACAACTCCCCGTAACTCCCGCCACGGCCGCGGCACAAACGATAGTCACACATAAGGGAGCGTTCCAGGTGTCGCATTTACAGTTCGGCGTGAACTCGGCACCCGGCCTTTTTCAGTCGCTTGTGGAACGCCTCCTGAAGGGGCTGGAGGGGGTGTTACCTTATTTTGATGACGTATTGATAACAGGGGGGAGTGAGGCCGAACTGGCAAAGAGATTGGATAAAGTGCTAACTGTGTTCGAGAAAGCAGGGCTGAGACTGAGGAAGGACAAATGTGTTTTTTTCGAAACCGAGGTCGAGTTTTTAGGGTTTCGGATCACACCCGAGGGTATTAAGCCGTCCAAATCCAAGGTAGCAGCCATTAAGAAGGCCCCTCGCCCCACATCCAAAACCGAACTTCAGTCATTCCTGGGGCTCCTCAATTTTTACCATACATTCCTCCCGCGGAAAGCCTCCGTGGCCGAACCGCTTCATCGGTTACTTAAGAAGGAGGAGACATGGATGTGGGGTGACGAGCACGAGAAGGCGTTCAACGAACTAAAGCAACTTTTAACATCGGACGCAATCCTTACGCACTTCGACCCCAAACGGCCGGTGGTCTTAGTCTGTGATGCATCACCGGTGGGGGTGGGGGCGGTGCTTTGCCACGTGTTGGATGACGGTCGAGAGGCCCCAGTTGCGTTTTATTCAAGGTCCCTGTCCCAAGCAGAGCGAAATTACGCACAAACCGACAGGGAGGCATTAGCAATAGTAGCGGGGACCAAAAAGTTTCACGATTTTCTGTATGGCTGCCCGTTCAAAATCGTGACGGATCACAAGCCCCTGTTAGGGATTTTCACGGCAGGCAAGCCCACGCCGCAGATACTATCCCCGAGAATGTTGCGATGGGCCATTTTTCTTAACGCATACCAACACGAGTTGGAGTACCGGCCCGGAAAGGAGATCAGCCATGCTGATGCGCTTTCGAGATCCCCTTTGCCCTTGTCGGACGACCAAGAAGCCAGAATAGGAAGAGACCGCCAGGTGTTGCTAATCGAGGTTTTAGACGAACCCCCAATAGTACCAGCCGATATAGCCAGGGCGACAGGCAAGGACAGAACGCTGGAGAAAGTCAGCTCATGGGTGCAGAAAGGGTGGCCAGCATCGTCCCCAAGCAAGGAATTCGACCCATTCTTTCGGAAGAAGCTAGAGCTGTCCATAGAAAGGGGGTGCCTATTGTGGGGCCAACGGGTGGTGGTCCCGACACCCATGCGGCCGAGGGTGCTCAAACTGCTGCACGTCAGCCACCCGGGCATCGTTCGCTCCAAAGCGCTGGCCCGCAGCTACTTTTGGTGGCCACAGCTGGACGAGGACATTGAGCACATGGTCGGCACTTGTGAGGCGTGCCAGGGGTCCCGACCAGAGGCGGCCCGCCTTCCGCACAGGGAATGGGACACAGCAAGGGGGCCATGGTCCAGGGTGCACGTAGATTTCGCTGGCCCTTTCCGAGGAACCATGTTTCTCCTGGTGGTGGATGCATTTTCAAAGTGGCTGGAGGTCATTCCGGTAAAGAGCACGTCCTCCGCCACTACAATTAGCCAACTACGGAGAGTCTTTTCAACGTTCGGCTTACCCGACACTTTAGTCAGCGATAACGCGAGTTGTTTCACCTCCTCAGAGTTCGGGGCATTCATGGAGGCAAACGCCATTCGGCATGTCACATCCGCGCCGTTTCACCCGGCCACGAATGGCCAAGTGGAACGGTTGGTGCGTACAACAAAGGAGGCGCTCCGGCGCATGGGCCCCGGGGACCTAAATCACCAAGTATGTCAGTTCTTACTAGCGTATAGGGTGACCCCCTTAGCGTCGGGTTACTCGCCGGCAGAGCTATTGATGCGGCGAAAACTGACTACGCTCCTGTCCAGGCTAGACCCCACAAGAATTGAGGATAAAGGGAAGAACGTAGGGTTGGCAGTCTCGAAAGGTTTCGCCGCCGGCGACCCTGTTCATTGCAGGAACTATGCCAGCGCAGGGCCAGCCTGGGTGCCGGGGACAGTTGTAGAACAGACGGGGCCAGTCTCGTACCGGGTCGAAACCCACACCGGTCTCCTCTGGAGGAGGCACGCAGACCAACTGAGGCACCGAGTAAGTGGGCCAGTGAGTGAGGATCACCAACAAGATTCAGCGTTAGGGTTCTCCCCCACCCGTTTAACCCAAGGGGGAGACAGCAGCGGACAACAGTCCCAAGCAAGGGGGGAAGGAAGAAGCAGCGGCCCCGACTCATATCCTTTTGATAAACCAGTTCCTTCAGAGGCCGGGGAAGGGGGAGAGGAGTTCGCGACCGCTGCCCCCGAATGGAATTTTGGTTTTGATTTAGCAAACCGGGGGGGTTTTCAGGAGTGTTCCCCCACCCATCCAAGCGAGAAGAGGGGTTTTTCGTTAGCCCCCAGTGCCCCCGGTTCCTCCCTAAGAAAGAGCACACCTCCCAACAACGCCGCGGAGCCGCGGCAAGTCACTAACGAGTCTCCCTCTCAAATTACAGGACAGGAAACCGGGGGACAAAGAGAAGGTAGCAAACCCGGGGAAAGGCAGCCCGCATCGAGACCCCAGCGTGTTCGAAACAAGCCATCTTGGCTGAGAGATTTTGTCTCCTAGGGGGGGGAGTGTTTAGAAGTATGGGCGCGAGACGTTGTCTCGTCCTAGGGGGGAGGAGTGTTGTGTTCTAAGGGTTTTACCTTCCACATGGATTACAATGTATCTGAGCCAATGTAACCTTGCCTATAGCAACAATGTAACCTTCAGCCGTATCATATAAATCCTGTAAGAGGACGCGAGCTAATGACCACCAGCTGGCAGTGGCGAGCGTCCTAGCTCTCTTGGTCCGAACTCATCAAAGGCAACAGCGCGGGAAGCTTTCCCGCCACCACCTACACCTGGACAAGAAGGGCGTGACTCGCGATGACGTCACGCAGGCAGTAGCCAATGGGCTACCATGGCACCACGTTCAAATGTATTACTCCTGTATATAAAGAGCTATCGATCCGCCATTACCTCATGTTCCCTCTGTCCACGATGCAATAAACCTGAGTTAACCCAGCCCGAGGCTGTGTCCTGTGTCTTGGTTTTCATACACCAAAGCAGGACAGCAGTTCAAGATCCGAGTGTTGTACGATGGAGTGAGCTCCCGTATCTGTTCCATCTTCTGCCAACCTAGCAGTTCAAAAGCAAGAAATTGCAAGTAGATAAATAGATACCACTTCATCGGGAAAGGTAACAATGTTCCATGTGCTCCAGTGTCTAGTCATGCCTGTCACATGACCATGGAAACATCTGCAGACACAGACAGCACGGGCTTTTTGGCTGTTAATGGGGATGAGCACTGCACCCTCGATTCAGGCACGACAGGCCTTCATACAAGGGAGACCTTTGCCTTTATCTAAGCAATTAGATTGGATGGAACTTTTTTTAATGAAAAAAACAAGAAGGAAAATAACTGTACCACCTGAATGGCTGCCTCTGTGGGCCCTTTGGAGAGGACACTACAATCCTCTTCCATCTCAGGCCCATGGTTTCTTACAATTCCAAGCCTTTTTGTTTGTTTTTTTCTGCCATTTTCACTCTCTATGACATCCATGACCTCTTGGCCACCCTTTCCTTATTTGTCTTCTCCAAGCCTTGACACACACCTCAAAAATCCTTCATGAATCCCTGGGGGGTGTACCCCAAATTTGGGACCCAGTGCTTTGTATTGCTTAAGAAATGAATGAAATACGTTTGTGAAGAAAATGCCCCAAGAATTAAGATTTATTATTAAGAGGGGCTGAAAAGAACCTGGCTAGGCAGCCTTAAGGGAGAAACAGAACAGGTGAGTAGCAATACTGTGGTTCCTTTATCTGTCCCCATCTCCAGCCTCAGCTGCAACTGCTGCAGCTGAGCACAGACGTGTGTGTGTGTGTGTGTGTGTGTGTGTGTGTGTGTGTGTGTGTGTGTGTGTGTGTGTGTGTGTGTGTGTGTGTGTGTGTGTGTGTGTGTGTGTGTGTGTGTGTGTGAAACTCATCCATGGAGAGGGCTGCTGCTGGGCAGAAAATCTCCCATGTGATCTTGCAGCCCCAGATGCCATTTGTCTGTGGGACATCAGGAGACAGGAAGGAAGTATAAGTGCCCCAGGTAACATAGGGTGGCTTAGTTCAGGCGCAGCTAGCCTGGATATGCTAGAACTTTGTCAGGGCAGCTCCAAGGAATCTAGGATCCTATGGAGCATCAAATAGCAGTGTTTTTTTTCCAAGGGAAAGTTTGGTGTGCCGGTTTGGGAAGCAGCTACAAGGTTCTTTAGCCTGGTCCCATTGTTTGCCCATGCATAAGCTGTTGTTGTTTTTGTTTTGTAAACCTCAGGATTATTTCAACTTGTTGGTTCAGGCCATTTTGTTATCCACCCTGGAATCCTTGTTCAGGTGTGGGGTCTTTTTTATTGTGTGTGTGTTACCCATCAAGTTTTGTCTTACCATCGTGTTCTGTTTTGATTTGTTGTCCAGATAAAAGTTTCCTTTTCCAAGCCAAAAGCTGATTCCTGAGGCATTATTGGTTATTCTGGGAGGACCTCTTTATAGTGGTCCTTGCACTCCCCATCAGTCATGGGGTATGGGGGAAGCTTATGCTTGGAACCTGGAGAGTAAGGGCAGGTGGTTTCCTTCTGCCTGGATTTTGCCCATCTTTGCAGTGCACTCCAAATCCTGAGAATAGGAAAGTGGGAGGGGTTAGGAGTGAGTTTTCCTCTCATCCAGAGCACTGCAGCCTCCTTAGGTTTTATGGGGCATTGGAAGAAGTGCTAAGTGGGCCATTCAGATGGTCTCATTGAACCCCTGGGGACACCCACCTTCACAGTTTTGATTTTTGCATCCTTTTCCCATCTACCATGTTTTGAGATGAATATTCCACTTTTGCACCTTTTGGGTTGAAAGCTTTATGTTAAATCAAGTTATCTTCCAAACACCTTTCTGTATTTGCTGAGTTGCTGCTCTAAATCAAGATGGAGTAGCAAATTCTGACAATTATTCTCTGAGCCTCTTTCTTAATACCAGAATGTATTAATTATCCCCTTGCATTTGAAACATTGGCAGCATCCAGATTTTTAAAAAAAGCGATAGCAGAAGTAAATGTCAAATTCAACTAGTACAATGATTCAAGAAAGGTCAAGTTCAACTGTTAAAATGATTCACCTGTCCTGATTCAGGTGAGAAAGAAGAGGAACAGCAAAAGTGCATCTAAGTTCAGTGTAAGCCCTGACACCACTTACAAATGGGTGGAGATGAGTACCAGAGCTTTAAAATCCTGTCCTGCCCCTCACCCCATCAACATTTTATCACCATTGTTTTCTCTGAAAATCACAGCAATTCTCAGTGCCTTGGGACCTGGCCACTTTATTTTTTACTTATATTGCTCATGGTCATGCAAGGAAATCACAAGATTAAAATCATTCCCCTCTAAGAGTAATTATAGAAGGCTAAGTAACTTCGTAATGAAATTTCTAGGGAAGTTCATAGTATTTGTGGCAATTTGAATTTTCTCCTCCTTACCTTCATCACTGCAGCACATCAACCAAACCTAACAGTGTCTTCCTGTAACATGCACTAACTTTGATGGAGATAGTTGGACACAGTTGGGTCTCTCATGGTTAATATGGCAAGAGGCAGAAAGAGGCAGAAAACACAATGTGATAGAACTTTAATCTATCCCTAATGGAATTCATAGTGATTTTCTTTCTATTTGCTCTAGTTGGTCTCCACCCCCCACCCCCCATCTAATTACCTCCAGTCAACTAAAATTGAGTCTCCTAATTATTTCTACTTTTAAAAAGTTTAGGTTCACAGTTTGACACTGAAGTTGACACACTTAGGAAGTTTAGTTTCACCTTTTCATTTTAGGAGTACGGCCTCATTCAATGAGTAATGAGTAATTATAAACTTATGCAAAATAAATATTAGGCAAAAGATTTAGCATTGTGTACTAGCTAAAATGAATCTAGCAAATACAGATTTTTCAAAAGTTTGTGTGGAATATAGAAAATCTAAATCTTGCAATGAACCTTTCTTAGCACATAGGTGCTATTGAAATAGCTTTAAGGACCATTTTTACACAACAAGTTGTGTTAATTGAGCATTAGACTGGGCACTGTCATATTTTTTAATACCAAAAAAATGCATTTACCATTGCATCTCTTTCAATGTGTTGTCAAACAATGGAAACACTGGGTAGTTGGGGATTAAAAATCAATACTTGCGCCAATAAAATAGGAGAGAAAGAAAGGCTTTACTTTTTGTATGCGTATGGGCTTTCCACAGCAAAGATAGTCAACATGAGAACACACAAAATTCACAATACGTCAAAGTTGTTTCCAAAAAGTGGGGTACGTGGGGAACCAGTCCTGGATATCACCAACCTTATGTCTTGGAGCTTGGGTGGGTGGCTGTCTGGGAAGATCATCCAGTCTTTTCCTTGTGGGGATGGGCTGTCTAGATAGGGTTATTATAATCCTATCCTCCCAAACCAGAACTGTCATGTGTAAAAGTAAAGGTTGCCCTTGCTCAGAAGCCCGTCGTATCTGACTCTAGGGTTCAGTGCTCATTTGTTTCAAAGCCGAAGAGCCAGAATTGTCTGCTTCTGCAGATGTATTCCATGGTCATGTGGCAGGCATGACTAGACACCGGAGCACACTGAACACTGCTTACCTTCTCCCCGAAGTGGTCCCTATTTATCTACTTGCAATTTCTTGCCTTCAAACTCCTAGGTTTGTAGGAGCTGGGACAAAGATGGGCGCTCATTCCGCAAGCTGTTGCTGCTGTGACTTTAATAGAGGCAGCAATAAAATGTCTTCCTTTGCTATTGCTGCATCACCTGCTGGTGTTCAATAGAAGTGCAGCTCTATTGCAAGAAAAAGGTGCATATTTTTTTCTTCAAACCTCCTTGGTCTGAAAAGCGGGAATTTTAAATGATTCTTTTGGAACCGGGCCAGAACAGGTTCAACCCATGCAATTCCCAGTTTTCCGTTATGTATGGCATCCCTATGTCTAGAGGACAGCACAGATATGGGCCTTTAAACTTGCCTTTGAAGGATCTGGAGGAAGGGTAAGGTTGGACCCCTGGCTCAGGATTCCACATTATAGTAGGCACCTCTGCAGAAGACAGGAGGTTAGTTTCAAATATTAAAAAGTAGTAGCAGCAGCTGCTGCTGCTGTTATTGTTACATGTTATTATTACATGTCATTGTTCCTTCTCCAGCTTATGGTAACACTAAGAATGAGAGTTCTCCAAAATATCTTGTCTTCAATAGCCCTGCTCAGCTACTGTATTGTAAACTCAAGCCTATGACTTCCTTTAGTGAGTCAATCCATCTTGTATTTGGCCTTCCTCTTTTTTATGCTGCCTTCAGTCTTTCTCAGCATTATTGTGTTTTCTAGAAAAAAATTGCCTTCTTATGATATGGCCAAAGCAGGACATCCTCTGTTTCATCATTTTTGCCTCCAAAATATATTTCATGCTTGATTTGCTCTATGAACCACATGCAAGCGCGGCGCCAAAATGGCCGCCGCGCCCTTTGCGGGCCCCCCCCCACAGGACAGAGAATCCGGGTAGTTAGGGGCGTGGCCAGCTCCCTTATAAAAGGGGTGGCCACGAGGCAGCCGAGCTGCCATTTTACCTCAGTGACGGAGCGGAGAAGTCTTTTCCCCTGTGTCTCCGTCGCTCTTGAGCCTACCGGGAAGCCTTTTGGGTAGCGATTCTGCCTTGCCGGCTTCCCTTTGCTTCGGTGGAAATGCCTTCGAAGAAGAAGGCAGCTCCGAGTGCAGCTCGCGCGGTTAGGAGGCGCAACCCAGGTCGGAGGACCGCGGTGCTGCCTCCTCAGCTGCCGCCTTTGCTCGCCCCTGCCGGGACCGGCGGAATGGGGTCTATTGCCCCTTCACCCGGAGTGGGCAACCAGAGTGCGGGCGCGGAAGGGGTTCCGGCCCGTGGCCCGCGAGCGGTGGACACCGCTCCTCCACCTGCTTTCGGGTCCTGGGTACAGGGGCCTGTACCCACGCATGGACCAGGCGGGCCAGCCGGCCCTTCGCCCCAGGTTAACGTGGAAGTCAGGCGGGGGCCCCCCCTCCTTTGGGGTTCCTTTTGAGGCGCTGTCTTCAGGAGGGCAACAGCCGACGGGGGGGGGTTGAGCTGCTGCAGGCGCGTGGCGCGGTTTCGGCCACTGCCTCGCAGCTCCCCAGCCAGCGGCCAGGTGCAGGTTCTCCGGGGATGAGCTCTACGTCGGTCGTGAGCTCCGACGCCCCCAGTGGGCCGGAACCCCCGGTGGGGGCGGCCCGCGGGGGTGCAGCATGTGAGTATACGGTGTAAGCGAGTACATCCACACACATTCCCAATATGGGGGGGGGCTTTCCAATCGCTTTGGCCTCGCGCGGGTGGTGCGGCGGTGCACCCGCTGACGCCTCACCCGGCGATGACAGCTAACACCCAGGGCCCCGTGGTGGGGGGTGTTCCCTACCCTTAGGGGAATGTTTTGGGTGGCCGGGTTGGTCCAAGCCCCTATTCCATACCGATGAGTGACCACTTGGCACAGGCCGCCAGAGAGTAAATTTGGCGGGGGGAGTACGTGGATATCTTCTCATTCCTAAACAGTGTGCCCACCAAGGAGAGAGGGAGGGGCAGAATGAGAAGGATAGTGGCAGGCACGTTGTCGCAAGCCACCAAGTATGTGGGCCAAATGGTTGCCGGCCTGCATCGTATGCATGGCGGTGTACCTTAGGGCATGGCCGGAATTGGCAATTCCGATGGTCCAGTATTTGGACAACGCCTACCGGGCGATGATTTACTTTCCGGGCCCAGCGTGGTTGGCTTGTGACGAGGGATGCCGTAGGCGGATTTCCCCGCACCCCGAGATTAGGCAGGATGAGCCAGGCCAGAGGCTGTGGCTTTTGTACGTGACGCCCACGCGCCCTGCACCCGGGGAGATATACCATTGTGGGCATGCGGTTCAGCGGGCGGCCCCAGCACAGGTCACCTGCCAGGGGGCGGGGCGGGGGGTTCCAGCCCGCCGGCTGTGCTGGACTTTTTGTCCAATGGCTCCTCTAAGGGGAAGACTTGCAAATACAGACAGGAGTGTCCCACCTGTGTTGGGCCCCATGCGGCCTCTGCCTGTCCCAGGCCTAGAAGGATGCGGGGCAGAGGGTGGGGCAGACAGGGGGCTAGCAAGACTGCCGCAGATGGATCTAGTTCACCGAAGGGCTCCCTCCCCATTTAGGGTGGACATGTTGGAGCGTTGGCTCACATGGTGCCTGAAGGGTGAGGATGCGGGTATCCTTCAGGGTTCTAGACAGGGGTTCCGGATCCCTTTCATGGGTAATAGGTCCCCTCAGGATGCCCCCAATCTTTTATCCCTTAAGGGGAGGGAGGAGGTGGCTGCTGCCAGCTTTGACGAAAGGGTCTATGCGGGCAGGGTCGTTGGCATTGTCCCGCACCCCCGTCCTGGGGAGCATATTGTTCAATGATGCCATGCCTTTTGGCTATTCCTTTGGGGCTCGGTATTCGAGCGTTTCACCATTTTCCTAGATTGCGCTTTTGTCCGCAGGTCAGGGTCCCGGTCTGTAGCCCATTCCCTGGATGGTTTTATTCGGGGCTGAACGGGGCTGGGACACGTACCCACGTCTCCTCATCACATTTCAGACGCTAATGGAGGAACTTGGTGTCCCTTTAGCGCCCGAAAAGACCGAGGGCCCATCTCCACAGCTAGTATTCCTGGGGTGGAGAGTAACACGATAGCGCAGGATTCTAGGTTGCAGCAGGATAAGGTGTCAAGGCTAGTGGCCCTTGTCTCGGTCTTGCTGGCCGGGCGCATGGCATCACTGAGGTAACTTCTGGTGCTACATGGTCACCCCAGTTTCGCTGGCAGGGTCGTCGCACCGGGCAGGGCATTTGCTCTGCGCTTGTGCGACGCCATGGCGGGATTATCCAGGCCCCATCACAGGCTCAGATTTACCCAGGGTATCGGGGCATACGTGCTTGTCTGGCCATAGATTCAGAGGTAGTTCAACGGGGTGTCATTTTGGGGTCTGATTTCCTGGCTCCCCCTTGCTTTCAGATGCGGTCCGATGCCTCATGATTCCTGGGTTTCTGGGATGTACTTCAATTGGAAGTGGGCCTATGGTGGGTGGCCACCATCCTGGGCAGGCAAAGGGTTGCCTGCATGGTCTCACGTATCTGGAATGTTTCCCTATCCTGGGTGCTTTGATGCTATGGGGCAAGAGGTGGGCCAACTCGGTTGTGCAACTTGGGCATGGCAACGCGGCTGTTCCGCATCGTCACTGCACAGGATTCCAAATCGCCCGGGGTTATGGAGCTAGTTAGTTGGTTTGTGTTATGCAACCTGTGCCTCAACGTTCCCTTCAGGGCCAGGCATGTCCCAAGGGTTGATAATGACATTGCCGCTGCTTTGTCCCGCCTGCAGATCTCCCGGTTCCGTGCCTCGGCCCCCGGATGCGGAGGAATTTCCCTCGCCACTCCCGGATGTGAGATGGACCGTTGGCAAGGAGAGGTGAACCGGGCGATTGGCCTGTCACTAGCGCCATGCATGAGTAAGGCGTATCACCACGCATTTAGTTCCTTTAGAGTATTATGTACCCGATTCTGACTGCCAGGAACCTGGCCTTTTCCAGTAGCCCATGTTCCGCGGTTCACGATTTACCTGTATCCCCAGGGCCTTGCACCACGCACCATAGCATCTCAGCTGTCGGGTTGGCTTTTATGGCCAAGGTGGGAGGTCGTGTGGACAGCACCAATGACTTCCGGGTGAGACATGTTGGGAGGGGTGGGTGCGCGTGCCCGGGCGTTTCCCGGGCGACCGCCACCCCATTTACCCAGAGGGTTTTTGACCCAGTTGGCCCGGGGCTGGCCTGGCCTCTGTTCTGATAGATGAGGCAGCCCACTTCATGCGGCTACAACGGTGGCCTTTTTTGGAGTCCTCCGCGTCGGCGAGCTTGAGATGCTGAGTAAGGCGGATGCAAGAGTTTCCCAGGGTTTTTACCCAAGTGGCCCGGGGCTGGCCTGGCCTCAGTTTTAAGAAATGAGGCAGCCCACTTTATGCGGCTACAACGGTGGCCTTTTTGGAGCCCTCCGCGTCGGCGAGCTTGAGATGCTGAGTAAGGCGGATGCAAGATTTTCCCAGGGTTTTTACCCAATTGGCCCGGGGCTGGCCTGGCCTCTGTTTTGGAAATGAGGCAGCCCACTTCATGCGGCTACAACGGTGGCCTTTTTGGAGCGCTCCGCGACAGCGAGCTTGAGATGCTGTATAAGGCGGATGCAGGTGTAGGGCACTGGAACTCGAAGATGTCTATATTGCCAAAGACTGGGCCCAGTTGAGGATACGCTCCTCTAAAACAGATCAGCATGGCGTAGGCAGTGGTGTAAGACTGCTACGGTGTTCTTTGGCAGACATCTGTCCGGTTGGTGCCCTACAGGAATTCCTGGCACTGCGTGGCAGGCACCACGGCCCGTTTTTCTGTCACCAAGATGGGTCTCCCCTTACTAAATTTCAGTTTTGGAAGGTGACAGCCAGAGCCCTCACCGGGGTGGGCCTACCAGGTGCCCGTTATGGCACACATTCATTCCGTATTGGTGCAGCCGCTACAGCAGCTGCTTTTGGGTACTCTGGGGCTGACATACGCAGCATGGGGAGGTGGGGCTCGCAATGTTTTCAGTTTTATGTGCGCCCACTCCTGCCATGAGTACCAATCCAGTCACCTTACCGCCTTTTTTCTCAATTTTCTTGCAGACCCTGGGTGTCGTATTACACCGGTGACAGTATGGCTGGTGGGCCACAGCTATGTGCACAGGGCAGCGCGTTACGCTGCGGCGACAGAGTGGACCCCGACTGGGACTGGGTGAACACGCCAGTCTCGCATGGCATGGTAAGCCTGGGATGTTATGGCGGGGGCTGCGGCCTTTCCCTTTTCTGGCCTGAGTGCTGACCCGCCTGACATTCTCATCATCTACCTTGGGGGCAATGATTTGTGCCAGGTCACCGGCTTATCGCTCAAGCATGCGATTTGCGAGGACCTCGCCTACTTGCATTATGTCTGGCCTGCCACAACCCTAGTTTGGTGGACATTATCCCGCGCCTTTCTATAGAGGGGGCGTTCACCTCCTGGCCCTTGACCGCGCTAGGCGCACGGTCAACGGGGCGGTGGCGCGGTTTCTTGCTGACAGGGTTTGGGGACGGGTCAGTCATCACCCCGATATCAGTCTACAAAATTATGACTTGTACGCAGGGGATGGGGTCCATCTGTCGCGAGGAGGTATGGACCTCCTGTTAGGTGATTGGCGAGCAGGCCTGTTGACCGAGCTGACGGTCTGGGTGGGGGCGTCAGGTCTTCTTTGAAGCCCCTCCGTGTGGCGGGTAGCACTGGTAAGGTAAACAGTATGACCCACAAGTATCCGGCAGGTTCGCAATTGACTGGACAACACTAGACAGGAATAAATTAGTTAAACGTTGTCCGGTCAACGACGAATCAGGCGATGGGGTGATGACGATTGCTAACCAGCATGCATCACCCCTGTGATTTCACGGATACGCGTCAGAGGGTGGGGTCATGAGTTAGTTATTGACTACGGTCAACAATTTGTTTGTTGTCAACAAACAAATTGATACAAATTGATACATTGTAACCAATTGCCGTTGGCAATTTTGGGGTGGTACCTTACCAGTGTTACTTCGGCCTGCTTGCCTTAGGAATTATGATTGGTCGTTTTACCAATACAAATTTATAATTCGGACTAGGGCATTGAATCAATAAATGTGGCCCTATGCTGTTATCCACTTTCAATGTTGTCTGTGTCCGTTATTGGGGGGGTGCGCCTGCAATGCAAGCGCGGCGCCAAAATGGCCGCCGCGCCCTTTGCGGCCCCCCCCCCCCACAGGACAGAGAATCCGGGTAGTTAGGGGCGTGGCCAGCTCCCTTATAAAAGGGGTGGCCACGAGGCAGCCGAGCTGCCATTTTACCTCAGCGACGGAGCGGAGAAGTCTTTTCCCCTCCACCCCCTCCCTAGTTAACAGTGTGATATTTTGGTCGCTTCGGGGCCGGGTGGGAATTTTTGGCTGGGACCCATATTGGCTTCCGGGTCCTGGCTTTTTTGCCCATCCCACACTGTTGCTATGGTTTGATATAGGGGTCTTTCTGTGTTCCTAATGTTGACTTTGGTCACATTGGCGGGTAGCACTGGTAAGGTAAACAGTATGACCCACAAGTATCCGGCAGGTTCGCAATTGACTGGACAACACTAGACAGGAATAAATTAGTTAAACGTTGTCCGGTCAACGACGAATCAGGCGATGGGGTGATGACGATTGCTAACCAGCATGCATCACCCCTGTGATTTCACGGATACGCGTCAGAGGGTGGGGTCATGAGTTAGTTATTGACTACGGTCAACAATTTGTTTGTTGTCAACAAACAAATTGATACAAATTGATACATTGTAACCAATTGCCGTTGGCAATTTTGGGGTGGTACCTTACCAGTGTTACTTCGGCCTGCTTGCCTTAGGAATTATGATTGGTCGTTTTACCAATACAAATTTATAATTCGGACTAGGGCATTGAATCAATAAATGTGGCCCTATGCTGTTATCCACTTTCAATGTTGTCTGTGTCCGTTATTGGGGGGGGTGCGCCTGCAATGATCATTATTCTGGCAGTCCAGGGTATCTGCCAAGCACTCTTCCATCACCATATTTCGAAGAAATCAATCTCCTTCAGCTTTCTTTACTGTCCAGCTTTCACATTAATACATGATGATTGAAAATAGAAGAACTTGGACTTGGACTATATCTTTACATTGATGTTCCTTTCCAATTCCTTCATTACTGCCTTTCTGAGACTCAGTCTTCTTTGGTATGCTAAAGTATCCAGTATATATTTGAACTATGCTCTCAAATGCCTCTTCCTTTTCTGAATACAGGAATCTCTCACTGCATAAAAGATAAAGACTTTTTGTTGCAGCATCTTGAACATCACTTTGCTTGCATGGGAATGGTCCTATAGTTACTGTACACCTTGGCATCTATTTTCTTGGAGATTGGAATGTATACTGAACATTGCCAGTCTGTGGGACATTATTCCCCCCATATATCTTGACATATTCTTGATAGGATTTTGACAGACTCAGTCTCTGTAACTTGCAACAGCTTTGTCAGTATTCAGTTTGCACTGGTGATTTATTCCTTCTTGTTGCTTTCAGAACAGATTTCTCTTTACTTTCTGGAATAAAGTTGTAGCCCTAGTAAAAATCTGTCACCTGTGCCTTGTCTCATTATGCCAGTCTAGGCAAGCAAATATTAAATTGCTGTGGAGTTAAGAACTTAAGTTAAGAACTTTAAAAAACCCTACTCTTTATATTTCATTTCTGCTAATGCCAGGAGTTCTGTGGGATCAGGAAAGTTCACAAAGAAGACCATAGAATCAGCCTTCAGTCTAGGAGCTAGAAAAGATTCTGGCTTGGAACATATTATAACAACATCAATCTAAGTTTTTCAATGCTATGCTAGAAGGGCCAATGTTTTATTTCATTATAAGGCTGCTTCTGTTGCCTCTTAAATTATCTGCAGTAATGTGTTCAGTATAGAATTACACTACAAATTATTCCACAGAAAGCACTAGCATGCTGACCAAGGTGTAATAAGAATGTTCTATATATCAAGGATGATTTTACTAATTTGTCCCATAGCAATATGCCTGTAGACACTGATCATAGCCACTGCACTATAACAAGGCCTATACTTCATGTGCACAAAGCCTTTCATATCAGCTCCTGCTGTGGTACACTGAAAGCTTGCTGCTTACTGTCATGAAACTCTGGAAACTCATGGATGATCAAAATAGACCATTGTGATTTCTGGACATTTAGGATCTTGTCTAAGTCAAAATGATAAAATACCTCTCTGCACCTCTTTTCAACTATATGTTTCTTCCTATCCTTAAGGCATTCTGGGAAATTTGTTCCTGAAGAATATGCTAGTGTGATCAACATGCCAGTTGTATGAATTGTATTTTCTATTTCTTGTTCAATTTCCTTGATACTTACTACATACCTGTCAAGTTACGGGAAATTTATGTCAACCACCCGTATTTTACACTCTTTCCCGCCATAATCCCGTATTAGTTAGAATGCAATTATACTGGAGTTAGACTGGAGGCCAGCACAGGAAAAGCATAGCTGTCCAGTTTCATGTTTTGGCCAGGAAATTTCCCTTATTGGACAGAAATTTCCCGAAACTTGACAGGTATGACTTACTACTTTCCCTCCTCACCCCCTTCATTCCCATGTTTCACTGGATTTTCTAGGTAGGAACATTCTTATACACCACACAATGCATGCTGAGTTAATAATCTTGACAAGAAAAAATGTTAAACAAACCAGATCTAGTAACATGATCAGCATTCTTGCACAGTTGAAAATAGATAATGTAAGTCAAGGAGATCTATCCATCTGTCAGTCTTTATTACTCTGTCCCAATATAGTTTATTTCTAAAGCGTTGCTTGTATTTGTTTGTTAAAACAAGATTGCTGTAAACAATGCTTGTGACTAAAAACTGAGCAATCTATTATTTTTCTCAAAGATTACCTGGGGTGGTAGGATTCTTCTCTTAATGCAAACATGGTTGATATAAAGGAAGGTGCAATCACATTTAAACTTCCACAGCAGGTAGGCAGTTTAGCCAAATGAATGCAGGAACATGTCAAAGCAATTTAGAAGATTTTTCCTTCTGCTGCTGAAGGCTAGACTAAAGACAGTAGGAAGCTAAATTTTATGGCTGACATGCAATAGGAACGCTGTGTTATAAATAATTTGTATTCTTCCAACATCTCACTTGGTAAAGATTTTTGGACATTTATTTGGCTGTTGGTTGACTTGTTCTACTTCTAGAGTCATATGTAAAATTCAGTTTTGTAGCTTGATCCCCCCCCCCCCCCCCCCGGGAATGTTTAGTATTACGGACATATATTCAAATTGATTTGTGACAGATGTGTCATTTTCCAGATGTTGCTGGACTACAGCTCCTATATACTTCATCACTGGCTATGTTGGCTAGGACTGTTGTAAGCTGCACACAAGCAACACTGGAAAGACTACACATTTCCCATACAGAATCCCTCTTGATTATGGAAATGGCATGGAGAAAAAAGTGAAATACCCTGCTCTTCAGTGCCACTTTCTAATAAATTAGAGAACATGACCACATATTACCTGTGTCACATTTAGATTTTCATTCCTGGGGGCCAGTTTGAAGCATGTATTCTACAAATGGTAGAGACAAGGTGGACTGTGGGATGTCTGAAAGAAACAATCGGGCCTATTTATTTGGTGACATCATAAAATATGCTCTTCTGCTTCTCTGACATGATACATGAGAGGCAAATTTGCACTGGGAAAGATGTAGAAATCCATTCAGAAACTAAAAAATATCAAAGAGAGAGGCAGTTGGACAGAGATAGACCGATCCTATTCTGCTTCTAAAACATCATGGTTTAACACTAGTTTTTAAAGATTAGCCTTTTGGGAATAACATCTCATCATTTTCTCTTAATGGAAGATGTGTAGTCCTACATGTATTGCAGATCATTATTGTTTTATATTAGGCATGGAAGAGCTTGATCTAATTTTCTTTTTGTAGGAGAGCTTGAATTAATTTCCTTGCTAATACCTGGTGATCATGGGCTCTTGTGAACTCCTAATATCTCTGTAATATGGGAGGCTTGCTAATTAGTTTCTTGAAGGTTCTTGAGATAATTTGCTAAACTACCTTAACTGGTCACATAAGAAAGTAGTTAGTACAGGGGTGGGGGAGCAAAACCTGATGACACAACTTTCAATTAGTTTATGAAGTACCTAGCTTCTATCATATCCTCAATGGCTAATCCTTATGTTTCTGGGAAGGAATAGGACAGGAAGGCAGTATGTAGAAAAATGCTAGTACTGCCAAGAAATATCATCAGTTTTACAAGTATCCAGAACAGATGAATAGAGAATCTAATGTTGCCCTTTTTTCATAGTCAAATCATGCTAAAAAAAATTCACAAACATTTATCCACAACATTATTCGTGAAAAGAACAGATGAAAAGATATTTGCAGTCCTGAATTATTTCTGCACACTCATTGTGCAGATTGAGTGATTTTCTGTCTGACAGTGCAAGGTTTTCCCCTTACGAAGACATGAAGAACATTACTGAATGTGTTGAGCTGTTAAACACAAATGGCTCCCTATGAGGAGATAACATCTTCTGGAAATTATTTTAATGGGGCTTCATGTAATAGTCATATTACCCTCCAGTGTTTAGAGACTGTTGACCCATTTTAATCTGAGAGATAAGGTTCCTAAATGTGAAATTTATTAAGCCATTTTCACCCAGGAAACTGTGCATCTCAAATTGACCCAATATAAAATTTGGAGCATGCCTAGGCAAACACTTAGACTCCTCTTTTCAGCTCTTCAAAATCAGTCTGGGTGTAATGCATCCTCATCTCATAAAGAGTGCCAACCTCACCCTGAGAATTTCATTTAGAACCTCATCAAGAGTTTTACATTTTTACTTAGATCAAAGAGCAGCAAAGGCAAAAACCAGTTACAATTTCCTTGCTGTTCTGCAGAGCAGAAGAGAAAGTGCTTCACTTTCTTACATGGTGAAGTGGCTCATCAGCCACTTAAGCATATGAGTAAATGGTCGTTTTTTGGTGTCTGGACAGGGGAGCATGCTAAATGTAATCTAGTCCTCCTCCATCATCGAATTACCTGAAAATAAGTGTGTCCAGATCACCCCATAAGGTTGAACATGCTCTTGATAAATTTGAAAGATTCCCCAGAAAACTGGTAGGTATGACATGAGAGTTTATTTGTAGTGGGCTTGGAGTCAAACTCCATGAGTTCAAAAAGTCCCAGTATGAATTGCTCACAAATGCTCCATCCCTTGTGTTCCTGAACTTTGTCTTTTGAGTGAGAACTTCATTGTGAGACAGCAGCACAGGACTTGTTATCTAAGACTCATTCCATATGAAAGGAACACAGACTAAGACTCTCTGAACTCTCTTGCCATCTCCAAGCTATACCCACCTTACTGCTAACACTTTTTTCTCTTACCTGCTACAACTAAGAGAAATAGTAACAGTAACAAATAGTAAAAGTAACAAAAGTAAACTGCCTTCTCTTTACAGACCTCCAGTCTTCAGTTATGGGTGCACTGAAGTCTGGTAACATAAGATATACTGAAGTCAATCCAGATGAATGAAGAAGCTAGTGAAGGTTTAACTTTGGATCCCATGAACTTCACCATCTCATGATTTATCTTTGAGAATCAAGTTAAATAACTAGTTTCTCTTTAAAACTGAGATTCTACAGATCTGGAGCAGAAAATTCAGAAAACATTCCAGCCAAACTGAGCGGAATAATAATAGATTTATCTAGCAGTTTTTATTTTATCTTGTGAAATAAACTGAAAAATTGTTTTAAATGATTTTAAAATGTCACGGGGCTTGTGGGGAAAATTCTTAAATTTTTTTTAAGATTAAAAAATTGCATCTTTGGAAAATAAAGAAATTTAGAAAGCATTAGATGATTTTGATCTGTTTGTTTATCAAAAGAATCAATGCAAAATAGATTTGTAATCTCTAAAAAAAGTAAATTGAGTTTCTCTTTGAAATCATTACACTTTGGTAGATGGTAGTTCTATATTAATTCACAGAGTGAATTAGAATAAAAAATTCATAGTTTCTTGACTCAATGATATTTATATTTTACCAATTGGCCTATTTTTCCCATTAATAACAAGTCATAAGCTGAAAATTGCTTGCTACTTTCATATGGCAAATGCAGATAACATCAAGCATTGGTTTAATCATTATAAACAAACTACTTTAGTTTATCTTAAATTCTTCTATATTGTTTTTAAAAGCATTTACTGCAGGTAACCAAGCAAAGGAAAAGGGTGGGGAAAACCACAAAAAATGCTGCTGTGTACAAATATATTTGGCTGTGCTCCACCTGCTGTTTAAAATTTTATACCGCACTGCACTCTAACATTAACCTTGGCCCCAAACTGTGGTTGGTCTACTAAAGGGCAGACATTTTCCTATTATGTCTTAACTGAAGCTCATACAGTTCCTAAAAATGATTTTCTATAGCAGAGTGTTAGAAAATTATTGAAGGAAATGTGAAGCAGTGGTTTATTTCCTTTTCCCCTGGTTTACAGGGCTAGGTCAAGAATTATTGCTGACTGAGAGAGTAGTGGATTGTACTGCCCATACAAGTAAGAGACCCTTGCAGAAAAACCAGAAAAGATACACCCATAAGAACATAAATTCAAATTTTAAAATTACCTGCTAATTTTTTAGTTATATAGGCAATACCATATATGGTATTGGGTTTTTATAGTTTTTAATTATTTTATTGTTTTAGCTGTGGGTTTTTGAAGTATGGGACATTTTGATTGATGTGAGCTGCCTTGGGTCGCTGAGGCGAGAAAGGCGGCCTATAAATCGAGCAAATAAATTATATATATATATATATATATATATATATATATATATATATATATATATATATATATATATATATATATATATATATATATATATATATAGCACCTATGAGGCTAATTAAGGTATTGCCCAAATGTAGCACAGCCTAATTTTTTCTCCACTCATGAAGAAATGGTTCCTTTTAGACTTGAATACAGCATTAGATGAATAACATTTGTTCTTCCTCTCTCTCTCTTTTGAACAAAGAAGTTTGATAGGATATGGAGGAACAATTATGGATTGCTTTATACTAGGTCACATATTTGTTTCTCTTTATGTGTATTGTCTAATCTGATCCTAGCTGCTGTTGGGTTTTAGGGAGGAGATTTTTTTTGCCATTTACTCCCAGAAATCCTTTCAGCTTCATATTCTAGGGACTGAATTTGGTTCTTTATGTTCTGTTGCTAATTGTGACCATTCCCAAGTTATCACACTTAATAATATCAGCTAGAGAGGCTATCACACTTTGAAAATCTCTTCACTTGTTAGAAGACACATTGAGAAAGCTATGGCCAAACGGAGTAGTAATACATGAAAAAAGAAAATCTGTTCGAGGCTCAAGAAACATTGTAATAACTGTATAGTTTAATAATAGTTCGAAATCTTCCAGTATGAAACAATTCAATGTCCAATTTTGTGAAAGTTAACAGGTAAATAACTCTTTCGGAAACCTTCCCTTCCTCAGACAATGCAATTCTGCTATACTTTTCAATTTCTGCACAGACAATAATACATATTCAATTTAAACTGTGATACAATAGTTAAATAATATTGTTACATACTTTAGAAGCAAACCCACCTAGTTCCATCATGTATTTTATTTCTCATGTAGCATATATTATTGAGTCGTGTCCTAACCTCTCTTTGTGTTAATTTCTTGTTGGGCTATGGACGTTACTAAGCCTAAACACTTAATGTTTTATATAATATGAAAGCAGGTGTGTGTACTTGGTTTGGACTCCTCCCGTTCCTCCCAATTAAACAGATACATCTTACTGCAGGCTAAATATATACAAGAACCTCTCTTATGTTATATTGTAGCAGGAGAAAAGTTTTCTATCTACGTATGTACAAATCCTCACAGTGTTATGATTGCTAAACATATATACAGATTTAGTTAAGAAAGTCTCTGGCCGCCCAAGTTTCTCCTGAAAAATAGGTAATGAACTTCTAGAGAAAAGAATGGAAGCGCGGCGCCAAAATGGCCGCCGCGCTCTTTGCGGCCCCCCCCACCGGACGAAACCATCCGGGTAGTTAGGGGCGTGGCCAGCACCCTAATAAAAGGGGCTGGCCACGAGGCAGCCGTGCTGCCATTTTGGCGAACCGACGGAGCGGAGAAGTTTTTCCTCCTTACCTCCGTCGATCGTGTCTTCTTGAGGGAAGCCTTTTCGGGCAGCTTTCTCTTTCCTTTAGACTCCTTAGCTACATTGGCCATGCCCTCAAAGAAGAAGGCAGCCGCAAACGTGGCTCGATCGGCGCGGAGGCGTCAGCCGGGTCGGAGGACCGCGACTGCGCCCGTTCCGCAGCCACCTCTAGCAGATCCCACCGGGGATGGTGGGATGGGATCGGTAGCTCCTTGGCCTGGTGCGCGGAGCATACCCGCAGCCCCGGACGGGGCCTCGGCCCTTGGCCCGCAAACGACGAACACGGCCCCTGCCATAGTTCGTCCGGTGGGGCCTTCTTGCCCGGGTGTGCAGTTCCCCATGGGGGGTGTGAGCCACGGAGGGTGGTTGGGTTCCCTGCCCTCGCAGGGCGTTCCTACGACTTTCCAGGGGCCGAGCATGGGCTCTTGGCCTTATCTGGCCCCTGGGGTGCAGGGACCTGGTCAGGTCCCCGGGAATTTTGGGCCGGTTGCCCAATTGCCCCCTGTCGGGGCCGGGCCCTGCGTCGACGTGGAGGCCCTTCTTGCTCGGGTTGCGGCCCTTGAAGCGTCCTTGGCGAGGGCCAACCGAGTAGGCGTACCTCTAGGTTTCCAGGTTCCCCCTTTGGCCGCCGAACAACGGCCGGTGATGGGTCGGGTTGAGCCGCCTGAGGCGTGCGGGCCGTTGGCGGCCACTGCCTCGCAGCTCCCCACCCCACAGGTGCAGCAGTCTGGTGCTGGTCTGGCCCCGTCGACGAGCTCAGCTTCGGTCGTGAGCTCCGACGCTCCCAGCGGGCCGGAACCCCCGGTGGGGGCGGCCCGCGGGGGTGCAGCGGGTGAGTATGCAGTCCAAGTTAATGCACCCACACAACTGACTTCACTGGGGGAGGGGCTTTTCAATGGCCTTGGCCTCGCTCGGCTGGCACGGCGGCACAATGGCCCCCGGCCCACCCAGCGACTTTGGCCACGACACAGGGCTTGGGGCGGGGAGGTGCCCCCAACGTGCTGGGAAATGTGTTGGGGATCCCCGGGCTAGCTCAGGCTCAATTTACCTTGCCCGTAGTTCCCTCGGTGCCGGTGTCGGCTCTGCCAACAGCAGGCTATTCCTTGCCCCTGGGGGACCATTTGGCCCAGTCTACCAAGGAAAAGATTTGGAGGGGCGAGTACGTAGACATCTTCTCACTTTTAAATAGGGAGCCGACCAAGGAGGAGAGGGAAGGGCTGGACGAGAAGGATAAGGAGCAGGCACGTCGTCGTAAGCCGCCACGCACGTGGGCGAATTGGCTGCCAGCGTACTTGATCTACATGGCCGTTTATCTCCGGGCTAGGCCGGATTTGGCTATTCCCATGGTCCAATATTTGGATAATATTTACCGGGCTATGGTTGACTTCCCGGGCCCGTCATGGCTGGCTTACGACGAAGAGTTCCGAATGAGAATTCCGCTGCACGCAGAGACGAGGTGGGATGAGCTCTGCCAGAAGCTGTGGCTTCTGTATATGACCCCCACGCGCCCGGCGCCTGGGGAGAGATACCATTGTGGACATGCAGTCCAACGAGCGGCCCCAGTACAGGTACCCCGCCAAGCGGCGGGGCAGGGGGTTCCAGCCCGCCTGCTGTGCTGGACCTTCTCGTCCAATGGTTCTTGCAACAGAAAGAATTGCAAGTACAAGCATGAGTGCCCCTCTTGTTCTGGCCCCCATGCTGCCTCCGCCTGTCCCAGGCCGGGAGGATACAGGGGCAGGGGTAGGGGCGGACAAGGGGCAGGCAAGGCTGCCATGGAGGGAGCGGGTTCACCAAAAGGCCCCCTCCCCAATTAATGTCGACATGCTGGAGCGTTGGCTCGCATCGTACCCGAGGAGAGCAGACGCTGTGTACCTCCTTCGGGGTTTTCAACTGGGTTTTCGTATTCCTTTCACGGGGGATAGGTCACCTCAGGATGCACCTAACCTTTTGTCACTTAGGGGAAGGGAGGAGGTGGCTGCTGCCAGCATTAATAAGGAGGTTGCTGCGGGCAGGGTCGCCGGCCCTTTCCCCGCACCCCCGTTTCCCAACCTTAAAGTGTCCCCGCTAGGACTGGTGCCCAAGAAGTCACCGGGCGAGTTTCGCCTGATTCACCACTTGTCCTACCCAGCCGGCCACTCGGTCAATGATGCTATCCCTGATGACCTTTGTTCTGTCAGGTATACATCCTTTGACCAGGCATTGCGCATGGTGCGCTCATGTGGCCCGGGTGCAATGTTGGCTAAGTGTGACATTAAGTCGGCGTTTCGCCTCTTGCCCGTGCACCCTGGTGACTTCGAGTTGCTGGGTTTCAAATTCCGGGGTGAATATTATTTCGACAAAGCCATGCCATTCGGCTGTTCCATATCCTGCTCGGCTTTTGAGCGTTTCAGTACCTTCCTGCAGTGGGCATTTGTCCGTAGGTCAGGGTCTCGGTCTGTAGCCCATTACCTGGATGACTTTTTATTCGGGGGTGAACGGGGCTGGGACACGTGTACACGTCTCCTCAATACATTTCAGACGCTAATGGAGGAACTCGGTGTCCCTTTAGCGCCCGAAAAGACCGAAGGCCCGTCTGACAAGTTAATATTCCTGGGGGTGGAAATTGACACGGTAGCGCAGGCTTCTAGGTTGCCCGCAGACAAGGTGGCAAGGATAGTCGCCCTTATATCGGACTTGCTGGCTAAGCGCAAGGCATCCCTTCGGGAATTGCAGGTGCTACATGGCCAACTCAATTTTGCTTGTAGGGTGGTGGCACCTGGCAGGGCCTTTGCTCGGCGCTTGTGCGACGCCATGGCAGGCTTATCCAGGCCCCATCATAGGGTGAGATTGACACGGGGCATCAGGGCAGATCTGCATGTATGGCTCCAGTTCTTGAGGGAGTTCAATGGGGTCTCATTTTGGAGGTCTGACCTCCTGGCTTCGCCCCACTTTCAAATCCAGTCTGATGCCTCGGGATCCCTGGGTTATGGGATGTACTTCAATGGGAAGTGGGCATATGGTGGATGGCCACCAGCCTGGTCAGGCACGGGTCGCCTGAGGGATCTCACATATTTGGAATTTTTTCCCATACTGGGGGCCTTGATGCTATGGGGTGAGGAGTGGGCCAACTCTGTGGTGCATTTCTGGTGTGACAATGCGGCTGTTGTCCACATTGTCAACTCACAGACCTCTAAATCTCCCAGGGTCATGGATCTTGTGTGCCAGTTTGTATTGCGCAGCCTGTGCCTCAATGTACTGTTCAGGGCCAGGCATGTCCCGGGGGTGAATAATGATATTGCTGACGCTTTGTCCCGCCTGCAGATCTCCCGGTTCCGTGCCTTGGCTCCGGATGCGGAGGAATTTCCCTCGCCACTACCGCAGGAGATATGGACCATTGGCAAGGAGAGGTGAACCGGGCGATAGGCATGTCACTGGCGCCACGCACGCGTAAGGCGTATCACCACGCGTTGGTTTCATTTCGGACCTTTTGTTCCCAATATTGTTTGCCAGATACCTGGCCGATCCCAGTGGCCCACATCCTCCGTTTTATGGTTTACCTGCACGCCCAGGGCCTGGCACCATGCACCATAGCATCTAGGCTATCAGCGCTGGCCTTTATGGCCAAGGTGGGAGGTCATGCGGACAGTACCGCTGATTTCCGTGTGAGACATGTTTTGGAGGGGTGGGTGCGGGAACGTGGTCGTAGCCTGGACGACCGTCACCCAATTTCCCCTGGGGTACTTACCCAACTGGCACGAGGCTGGCATGACCTATGTTTTGATAGGTATGAGGCAGCCCTGTTTCGTGCGGCTACAACGGTGGCCTTTTTTGGAGTGCTCCGCATCAGCGAGCTTGTGATGCTGTCTAAGGCGGATGCAAGTCGTAGGGCACTGGAACTCGAAGATGTCTATGTGTGCAATGATTGGGCTCAGCTGAGGATACGCTCCTCTAAAACAGATCAGCATGGCGTAGGCAGTGGAATAAGACTGCTACGATGTTCATTGGCAGACATCTGTCCGGTTGGTGCCCTACAGGAGTTCCTTGCACTGCGTGGCACGCACCATGGCCCGTTTTTCTGTCACCAAGATGGGTCTCCCCTCACTAAATTTCAGTTTTGGAAGGTGACAGGGAAGGCACTGGCCAGAGTTGGCCTCCCAGGGGCCCGTTACGGCACCCATTCATTTAGAATTGGGGCGGCCTCTACTGCGGCTGCTTATGGGTACTCCGGGGCTGACATACGCAGCATGGGGAGGTGGGACTCACACTGTTTCCAGTTTTATGTTCGCCCACTCCCACCGTGAGTACCTTCTGAGTCACCACGTATCTTTCCTTCCCTGTTTTTTCCCTTGACAGACCCTGGGTGTCGTATCACACCGGTGACAGTATGGCTGGTGGGCCACAGCTACGTGCACAGGGCAGCGCGTTACGCTGCAGCGACAGATTGGGGACCCCGACTGGGACTGGGTGCATACGCACGATTCACATGGCACGGTAAGCCCGGTATGTTGTGGCGGGAGCTTTTGCCATTCCTCTTTTCATCAAGGAGTGCCGACCCGCCCGACATCCTGATCATACACCTAGGGGGTAATGACTTGGGTCAGGTCACTGGCTTATCGCTGAAGCATGCGATTTGCGCGGACCTTGCCTACTTACATTACGTATGGCCCGCCACAACCCTTGTTTGGTCAGATATGGTCCCACGGCACGCTTATCGGGGAGGCTTCGACCTCCAGGCCCTGGACCGCGCTCGGCGCATGGTAAACAGGGCGGTGGCCCGATTCCTTTCGACCAAGGGCTGGGGGCGGGTCAGTCATCATCCCGCCATTAGTCTGCAAAATTTTGGGCTTTATTCTGGGGATGGGGTCCATCTGTCGCGAGGAGGTATGGACCTCCTGCTGGGTGATTGGCGAGCAGGCCTGTCGACCGAGCTGACGGTCTTGGGGGGGGCGTCGAGCCTTTATTGAAGCCTCTCCGGGTGGCGGGTAGCACTGGTAAGGTAAACATTGATGACCCACAGGTATCCGGCAGGTTCGCAATTGACTGGACAACACTAGATAGGCATAAGTTGTTTAAACGTTGTCCGGTCAACGACGAACCAGGCAAGGGGGTGATGGTACCACTAGACAGCTGGTATCACCCCCTGATTTTACGGATATGCGTCAGAGGGTGGGGTCATGAGTTAGATATTGACTACGGTCAACAATTTGTTTGTTGTCAACAAACAAATTGATACAAATAGATACATTGTAACAATTGCCGTTGGCAATTTTGGGTGGTACCTTACCAGTGTTACTTCGGCCTGCTTGCCTTAAGAATTATGATTGGTCGTTTTACCAATAGAAATTTATAATTCGGACTAGGGCTTGAATCAATAAATGTGGCCCATGCTGTTATCCACTTTCATTTGTGTCTGAGTCCATCATTGGGGGGGGGGGGGGGTGCGCCTGCAATGTATATACATTTCACTTTCTTCCACCTTCAAAATGTTTATCCAAGTTCTTTCAGTTACAAATTCTTATAAATTCTTCAAAACAAACAGAAGCAAATCACACACACACAGAGAGAGGCAGATTTCAGCAAGTAAAGCTATTCCCAGTTTAAGAGATAGACATGAATAAATAAATATTTAATTCTTAAATTCTTCCACTGAAACTTTGAAGAAATTTGCATCATCTCTAGAATTTGCACATTAGTGTCGAAGCTTTCTTTCTTAACAATGCTGGCAATTGATACCCATGGTCAAAAATGTTGACAAAAAAACCCTCCACTACTGAATGTTTAGAATTAGACCACAAGAAAAAAATCCAAATAGTTCTATGATCATCTTAAAAGTATCAGGATTATTTCAGTATAACAGTTTGTACAAAATGGCTAGTCTTTGTGTGCTGGGAAACATTCACAAAATTACCTCAGTTATGATAGCAAGACAAGGCAATATTCAGACACATTATGTGTTCAACCCATTCTTATGTGTTCATACAAAGAGTTATTCCAGAAGTAGTCAGATAGATGCAACATATTATATCAGAGCTAAGTCAAAATCAAGTGATTGCTCAGGGACAAAGGTTCCTTTATATAATGAAAGCGCGGCGCCAAAATGGCTGCCACGCTCTTTACGGCCCCCCCGGACTCAGACATCTGGGTAGTTAGGGGGCGTGGCCACCCCTCTATAAAAGGGGTGGCCACGAGGCAGCCGAGCTGCCATTTTGTAAAAGCGACGGAGAGGAGAAGTTTTTTCTCCGTCGCTCTTCGTCTCCTAGAGGGAAGCCTTTTTTCGTAGCTGCAGCCCCTTAGCGGGATCTTGGCTGCTTGATTTTGGCTTCCCAGCCAGCTGGTTTTTCTGATCCCTGGAAAGGGATCGCTCTTCATTATGCCTCCTAAAAAGAAGGCTATGGCGATGCAGGCTCGCCTGCACAGGAGGCAGCAGTCGGGTCGGAGGACCGTGACTGCACCCCCTCAACAGGACCTCTTACCGGAAGCTCCCACCGGGACCAGTGGGATGGGGCAGCTCAGGCCATGGCCCGCGGCTCTGACCGGCGCTACAGGGGCTTCGGCCCCCGGCCCGCAAGTGCCGGCCATGGGCTTGGAGCAGGAGGGAGGGCTGAGCGCGGTTGGGGCTTTGGCCCCCGGTCTGCAATTACCGGCCATGGGCTTTGAGCAGGGGGGAGGGCCTGGTGCGGTTGCACAGCAAGGCTTACCCCCGGCCCCTCAGGGGCCGGAGTTTTGGGCATGGCCCTATTTGGGGCCGGGCAATCAAGTAGGGGGACCGGGGCCATTGCCCAGTGGGCCGTCCGGCCCACATGGCCCCCTTTATGCAGGGGGATCTGCGACAGTGGATGTGTTATTGGCCCACGTGGCAGCGCTAGAGGCATCCCTAGGGATCACCAATAACCCCATGGGGGGGGGGGGCTTCATTGCCATCTGGGGCTCACTTCTGCCAGCCTGCTGCCATGGCAGCTGCAACTCTCCAGCAGGCGGCCAGTCGGGTCGAGTTGCTTGAGGCGCGCAGGCCTGTGCCTGCCGTGGCCTCGCAACTCCCCGTGCATCAGGCACCACAGACAGGTAGTGGTTGGATGTGTCCTCAGAGCTCGATTTTGGTCGCGTGCTCCGATGCCCGCCGTGGGCCGGAACCCCCAGTGGGGGCAGCTCACGGGGGTGCACCCAGTGAGTATCAGGTTCAAACTAATGTGCCCACATCACACTCCACTTCTGGGGATAGGTTTCAGTGGCCGTGGCCTCGTAATGTCGGGGTGGGCGGTCATCAGTTCCCGGCTTACCCGGGTGCAGCTTGGTCGCATACTGGCGTAACATTGGGTGGGGGGATTTCCGCCCCCGGGGCTGCGCAGGGACGGTCCAGGCTCCACTCCTGATACCCCGTGCCAATACTGTGCCGGTGTCGGCACTCCCGTCAGCCGGGTATTTCTTGCCCCTCGGGGATCATTTGGCCCAGGCCACAAGGGAAAAGATATGGCGGGGGGAGTACGTAGATATTTTCTCCCTATTGAACAGGGAACCCACCAAGGAGGAGAAAGAGGGGCAGGATGAGAAGGACAAAGAGCTGTCTCGCCGTCGCAAGCCACTACGCACATGGGCCAACTGGTTACCCGCATATCTCATTTATATGGCGGTGTACCTCAGGGCTCGGCCTGAGCTAGCCATTCCTATGGTCCAATATTTGGATAATATTTACAGGGCAATGGTGGATTTTCCTGGCCCGTCGTGGTTGGCTTACGATGAGGAATTTAGAATGAGAGTGCCCTTACACCCAGAGATGAGGTGGGATGAGCCCTGTCAGAAACTATGGCTTTTATATATGACCCCCACGCGCCCGGAGCCTGGGGAGAGGTACCATTGTGGACATGCGGTCCAGCGAGCTGCTCCAGCATAGGCCCCCCGCCAGCTGGCGGGGCAGGGGGTTCCAGCCCACCTGCTGTGTTGGAGCTTCTTGGCCAATGGTGTATGCAATAGAAAACAGTGCCGATACAAACATGAGTGTCCCTCTTGCGCTGGCCCCCACGCTGCCGCTGCGTGTCCGCGAGCCGGTGGGCCACGGGGCAGAGGTAGAGGTGGACAAGGAGCGGGCAGACCTGCCGCTGATGGAGCTGGTCACTCAAAAGGCCCCCTCCCCGGTTAACGTAGCTATGTTGGAGCGCTGGCTCACAACTTACCCGAGGAGGGAGGATGCTAGGTACCTCCTCGAAGGTTTCCAGCGGGGCTTTCGCATCCCATTTAAAGGGGTGCGGTGCCCCCAAGATGCCCCTATTCTACTTTCCCTGAAGGGCAGGGAGGAGGTTGCCGCCCTTAGTATTGCTAAGGAGGTTAATGCAGGTAGGGTTGCTGGCCCCTTTCCTATGCCACCGTTTACCAATCTGAAGGTTTCCCCTTTAGGGTTGGTGCCCAAAAAGACCCCTGGGGAGTTTCGTTTGATTCACCACCTGTCATACCCGGCGGGCCATTCGGTCAATGATGCCATTCCTGATGACCTTTGTTCAGTCAGGTATACATCATTCGACCAGGCTCTGCGCATGGTGCGCTCTTGTGGCCCGGGTGCACTTCTGGCAAAATGTGACATCAAGTCGGCATTCCGTTTGTTGCCTGTGCACCCGGGTGACTTTGAGTTATTGGGTTTTAAATTCCAGGGAAATTTTTATGTCGATAAAGCCATGCCTTTTGGCTGCTCTATTTCCTGATTGGCATTTGAACGTTTTAGCACTTTCCTTCAGTGGGCCTTTGTTCGCAGGTCTGTAGCCCACTACCTCGATGATTTCTTGTTCGGGGGTGAACGGGGCTGGGACATGTGTACGCGTCTCCTCAATACATTTCAGACACTAATGCAGGAACTCGGTGTCCCTTTAGCACCCGAAAAGACCGAGGGCCCATCAACTAAGCTCACATTTCTGGGTATTGAAATTGACACGGTCTCGCAGGCATCCAGGTTACCCATGGATAAGGTTATCCGGATCACTGCATTGATTTTGGCCTTACTGGCCAAACGCAAGGTGTCACTTCGTGAGCTCCAGGTTTTACATGGTCACCTTAACTTTGCCTGCAGGGTGGTCGCGCCTGGCAGAGCTTTTGCTCGACGCTTATGCGACGCCATGACTGGCCTATCCAGGTGCTATCACAGGGTCCGACTGAACAAGGGCATGAGGGCTGACATGTTGGTTTGGCTTAAATTCCTGAGGGACTTCAACGGGGTGTCATTTTGGAGATCTGACCTTTTGGTTCCCCCTAGGTTCCAGGTTCAGTCGGATGCCTCGGGGTCCCTCGGATATGGGATTTACTTTGAAGGGAGGTGGGCCTACGGCCGATGGCCTCCAGCCTGGAGGGGCACTGATCGTCTACGCGATCTGACATTCCTTGAGTTCTTCCCGATACTGGGAGCTTTGATGCTATGGGGCGAGGAGTGGGCCAATTCAGTGGTTCATTTCTGGTGTGACAATGCTGCGGTGGTGCACATTGTCAATTCCCAGACATCCAAATCACCCAGGGTCATGGAGTTAGTTTGCCAGTTTGTGTTGCGTTGCCTACGCCTCAATGTGCTCTTCAGGGCCAGACATGTACCAGGCATTAATAACGATATTGCCGATGCTTTGTCCCGCCTGCAGATCCCCCGGTTCCGCGCCTTGGCTCCAGACGCAGAGGAGTTACCCTCGCCGCTTCCGGACGAGATTTGGACGTTTGGCAAGGAGAGGTGAACCGGGCGATCAGCATGTTGCTGGCGCCCCGCACGCGTAAGGCATATCACCATGCATTCAGTCAATTTAGAATATTTTGTGAGCAACTCCGATTGCCTGAGGTGTGGCCCATTCCGGTCGCACACCTTCTCCAATTTATGGTCTATCTACATAGTCAGGGTCTAGCTCCCCGCACCATAGCATCCAGGCTGTCAGCACTGGCATTCATGGCCAAAGTGAGGGGTTCTGCTGACAGCACCAATGATTTCCGTATATGACATGTTTTGGAGGGGTGGACGCAGGAACGTGGACGTCGCCCGGACAATCGCCACCCTATTTCCCCAGGAGTTCTTACCCACCTTGCACGAGGCTGGCATGACCTGTGTTTTGACAGGTATGAGGCAGCTCTGTTTCATGCGGCTACCACAGTGGCCTTTTTTGGAGCGCTCCGCATCAGTGAGCTGGTGCTACTGTCTAAGGCGGATGCGGCTCGTAGGGCACTGGAACTCGAAGATGTCTATGTCTCTAATGAGTGGGCTCAGTTGAGGATACAGTCCTCAAAGGTTGATCAGCACGGTGTAGGCAGTGGTGTTAGACTGCTACGATGTTCCATTGCAGACATCTGTCCGGTTGGTGCCCTACAAGAGTTCATTGCAATGCGTGGTACGCACCCTGGCCCGTTTTTCTGCCACCAAGATGGGTCTCCCCTTACTAAATTTCAATTTTGGAAGGTGACCGGTAAGGCGCTGTCCACTGTTGGCCTCCCTGGGGCTCGTTACGGCACCCATTCTTTTAGAATAGGAGCTGCTTCTACTGCAGCCGCAGTTGGGTACTCTGAGGCTGATATATGCCATATGGGAAGGTGGGGGTCGAAGTGTTTTGAATTATATGTTCGCCCTCTTCAAGTATGAGTACCAGATAAGTCACTGTCCTGTCTCTTTTTATTTTACAGACCCTGTGTGTCGCCGCACACCGGTGGCAGTATGGCTGGTGGGCCACAGTTATGTGCACTGGGCAGCGCAGTACGCTGCGGCGACAGAGTGGGGACCCCAGCTTGACTATGTGCACCCGCATGTATCAGGTGGTATGGTAAGCGCGGAATGTTATGGCGGGAACTGTTGCCATTCCTTTTCTCCATCAGGGATGCTGAACCGCCTGATGTCCTGGTGCTGCACCTCGGGGGCAATGACTTGGGCCAGGTCACTGGCCTTTCTTTAAAACATACGATCTGCAGCGACCTGGCTTATTTGCATTATGTGTGGCCTGCCACAACCCTGCTATGGTCGGACATCATACCGCGTCACGCTTACAGGGGGGGTATCAACCTCCAGGCCCTTGACCGCGCTCGTCGCTCGGTGAACAGGGCAGTGGCCCGGTTCTTTGCTGACAAGGGTTTGGGGCGGGTCATCCGACACCCCAAAATTAGTCTCCAAAATTATGATCTTTACACAGGGGATGGGGTCCATCTGTCGCCCAGAGGTATGGACCTCTTTTTGGAAGATGTGCAAGCAGGCCTGTTGACCGAGCTGACGGTCTGGGGGGGGCGGTGAGTCTTTATTAAGCCTCCCCATGTGGCGGGTAGCACTGGTAAGGTAAATATTTATGACCCACAGGTATCCGGCAGGTTCGCAATTGACTGGCCAACACTAGATAGGTACAAGTTGGTTAACGTTGACCGGTCAACAACGAACCAGGCAATGGGGTGATGGCAGGAGCTATTCAGCATGCATCACCCAGTGATTTTACGGATACACGTCAGAGGGTGGGGTCAGTAGATAGTTGATTGACTACGGTCAACAATTTGTTTGTTGTCAACAAACAAATTGATACAAATGGATACATTGTAGCCAATTGCCATTGGCAATTTTGGGAGGAACCTTACCAGTGTTACTGCGGCCTGCTTGCCTTAAGAATTATAATTGGTTGAGTACCAATTGAAATTTATAATTCGGACTAGGGCATGAATCAATAAATGTGGCCCAATGCCGTTATCCACTTATACCGGTGTCTGAGTCCTTTTTTGGGGGGTGCGCCTGCAATGTATATCGTACACATTACATATATTGAAAATATAATATCACTCCTTTTTACCTTAGCAAATATCATTGTACTGACCAAAATTATATATATACACTAGGCAAGCCTCCAGCATATGACAGCAGTGGATCAAATATTAGAAGCAAATTTTAATAAGTGTGAATCAAAGAAGGATTTAAAAAGCTCAAGGGATTTAGAGATGAGAGTTTCATTCAGGGAATTCCACAGCTTGGGGCATAACAGGTGAATGCTCTGTTGCTCATGGATGAGAGACCTGACAAGGGGGTTGATGAATTTGAGATTTATTATTAGAAAGTAAGAACTCAGGGCATACATAAATGGAGACCAGTTTTGATAGGTGTGAAAGGTAAGTTTCAGATAGGTAATGAAAAACTCTGAGCCAGATTTAAAAGTCATTGCATTGACTGACAGGAAGCCAGTGTAAATCTGTCGTAGCTTGAGGAATGTGATTGAATTTATTACCAAAGTAAATACATGCAACATGCTCAACAATAGGGTCACTTATGAATATTATTCTTTGAATTATCCACCAATCAGTATTATCTGGAAGCAATAAAGATGGGCATTAAGAGAGGGTGAGAAACATAAGGAGCAGAAGTATCACCACTTAACATTATGGGGATTGGAAAACATGTCACCAAAAAGTGACTGCTTTTGTGGGAAAGCTTTTAAAAAGTTAACAGTAAATGAATTTAGAAAGTAAAGCAGAATGTAGAGTTGAAAGTTTTCAAGCATCTGTCAGAACTACAAAACTGCCACCAGATGGGAGAACAGAGAGTATGACAAATGGAAAGTAAGCAGATGAAAAAGGGGAGGAGAAATTTGGGATTTGAGTATAGAGCAAAGGACTCTTGAGTATCCATCACAGCTAATGCCTTACAGCTGATTGGCACGGTCAGTTTTCCTTCCTTTTAACCACAGTGCTTACTCACTTTCCTTCCAGTCTCTTTAAAAATTTGACAGCTACATCTGCAGGAAGGATCATTCAACAGAATGACAATGTCTTAGCTATGTATACGCTTATAATAAAACATAAACTAGTCTGAGGGTGGAAATAGTGTTGCACAGTATTTGCTCCTGGGTTTGGGATTTTTTCTCACTCTGGTCTTGGGTTTGGGATTTTTCTCACTATGGTCCTGGGTTTGGGATTTTTCTCAATCTGTTTGACTCCTAAGCAGCATGACTCATATGGTTATATGTGTAATATGAGAACTTATGGTCAAGTTGTGTCAGGTTATAGCTGGCTATTTGTGAAATAGGATATTCTGGAAATTACAGGAGATTACTGTATTACACTTATATGCCTCATTTGAAATTTGCCATGAATCAATAGTTCTGTAAAATGGTTATTGTGAAGCAAAGCTAAGAATATGTAACACAGAAATGCAAGAAGGTTTCAACAATCACTATGGGAAAAACATTTCTATGCTATTTTTCTGTAAAAGAAAGTCAGTCTGTTGTAGTGAATAGTGTCTGATTAGTACTCAAGAAACCTGACTTTGAATCCCTGCTTGTCCATGACCACTCAATGGGAGTCAGTGGTGGTAAAGTTCTACTTCAACATCCTGTAAAGCTTGAAAATAGAATTAGAGTTGCTTGTATGTTACAACATATTCAGTAGAAATATTGATGCTATCTGGTAGATGGAATTTAGAGGACACTGTTTTCCTTGACTTGGAGTCAAACTAAATATTTTAAAACTCTGCAATGAACAATTATATATTTTCTTCTCCTTTACTCAGAAGTAAGTGCGAAGTACATGATGCAGTTAAATATGACCGGCAGGCTTAGCTCCTTCCTTCCTGCAGCTGTGATTTGCATTACAAAAAGGAGAGAATTCAATTGGTCACATTTGCCAATGAATATTCCATGTGAAAGTGAGGGAAGGGGGGGGGGGCGGAGAAGGGAATTTATTTATTTATTTACATGATTTTTACCCTGTCTTCGTCATCCTTGGATGACCCAAGGTGGCTAACAAAAAAGTAAAAAAAAACATACATAATTTAAGAACAACTTACTCCCCAAAAAATCATGACTTACGTGATTTTTTCCAGAACTTGATATTTTTGTTCAAGGTGAACATTCATCTGTGCCTCATGATAAAAGTTATTTTGTTGATACTTTAGAGTTTTCCATTAAAATTAAGTGTGTCCAAGAGCATCACTTTTGTTTTTCTTCTTACTACTAATCTGTCCTCTGCCTACCTCTACTTCCTGATCTGAGAGGAAAGGAATATCTGTATGAAGAGTGAAATTATGATATTTTCCCCTGGGTTTTAATTGGACATAAGGGGAAACTCAAAGAATTTCAAAGAAAAGCAAGGAGAGATAAGGAAAACTACCTAAAAGAACAGTGCAGAGAAATGGAGGAAAACAACAAAAGAGGCAGAACCAGAGATCTTTTCAAAAAAATTGGGGAAATCAAGGGAACATTTAAAGCAAAAATGACCATGATAAGGGACAAAGACGGAAAGGAGCTAGCTGATGCAGAAGAAATTAAGAAAAGATGGAAAGAGTACACAGAGGAACTTTACAAAAAGGACCTCAACACTCCTGATAATCACAATGATGAAGAAATTGAACTTGAGCCAGACATCCTGGAGAGTGAAGTCATAAAGGCCCTAAAGAGCACTGCAAACAACAAAGCTAGTGGAGATGATGCTATCCCAGTTGAATTTTTCAAAGCGCTAAAAGATGATGGCGTCAAATTACTGCATTTAATATGCCAGCAGATTTGGAAAACAAAACAGTGGCCACAGGATTGGAAAAGATCAGTATACGTCCCAATCCCAAAAAAGGGCAATGCCAAAGAATGTTCAAATTATCGAACAATCGCGCTCATCCCACATGCCAGCAAGGTGATGCTCAAGATAATACAGGACAGACTTCAGCAGCATGTGGAGAGAGAATTACCAGAGGTGCAGGCTGGTTTCAGAAGAGGCAGGGGGACTAGAGACCACATCGCCAACATACGCTGGATCATGGAGAAAACAAAGGAATACCAGAAACAAGTTTACTTTTGTTTTATTGACTACACTAAGGCATTTGACTGTGTGGACCACAACAAGATGTGGCAATTAATTAAAGAGATGGGAATACCAGAGCACCTCATATGCCTCCTGAGAAATCTGTACATGAACCAAGAAGCAACAGTTAGGACAGAACATGGAATAACAGAGTGGTTTGGAATAGGAAAAGGAGTAAGACAAGGCTGCATTTTGTCACCATGCTTATTCAACCTATACACAGAGCACATAATGCGCAGTGCAGGGATGGAGGAATCACAATATGGGATTAAAATCGCTGGGAGAAACATCAATAATCTGAGATATGCAGACGATACCACCCTAATGGCAGAAAGTGAGGAAGACCTAAAGAATCTCTTGATTGGGCTGAAGGAGGAGAGTGCAAAAGCTGGCTTGAGACTCAATATCAAGAAAACCAAGATAATGGCAACAGGCCCCATCAGTTCCTGGAAAATAGACGGGGAAGAAGTAGAAGCAGTGACAGATTTTACTTTCTTAGGATCAAAGATCACTGCAGATGGGGATTGCAGCCATGAAATAAAAAGGCGACTGATTCTTGGGAGACAAGCGATGAGAAACCTGGGGAACATAGTGAAAAGCAGAGACATTACATTGCAAACAAAAATTAGAATAGTCAAAGCAATGGTTTTCCCAGTAGTAATGTATGGATGTGAGAGCTGGACAATTAGGAAGGCTGAACGCAGAAGAATAGATGCCTTTGAAATGTGGTGTTGGAGGAGGGTTTTGAGAGTCCCCTGGACAGCGAGGAGAACAAATAGGTCAATCTTAGAAGAAATTAACCCTGACTGCTCATTGGAAGGTCAAATAGTAAAGATGAAGCTAAAATACTTTGGACATCAAATGAGAAGGGAGGATTCACTTGAGAAGGCATTGATGTTGGGAAAGGTGGAGGGCAAAAGAAGAAGGGGGAGGCCAAGGATGAGATGGCTAGATGGTATTGTAGACACAATGGGCACAGAGCTGGGAGGGCTGAGGGGGATGGTAGAGGACAGAGGCGCCTGGAGGAAAATGGTCCATGGGGTCGCAAAGGGTCGGAGTCGACTGTGCGACTGAACAACAACAAGGGGAAACTGCAACAAAGATTATTGTGTGTTGAAAGACAAGACATGCGTGGACATTCTTCAGCCGCCTCATTAGTAGGATAAGAATCCTGAACTTCAGCAGTGGAATGTCCTTAAACTTTCTCCTTTTTGGAAATACTTTTCACAGTGTAATTAGTACATAGTATTTTGTTCTTTCACTTGACTTTCTCTTGTCGTAAACCACAACATTGCTTGCTGGATATTCCTCATCACCATGCTGAGGTAGGCTTCCCATGTTTGCCTTTATGATTGTGCTGGATGAGTGCATGATTAGCGCTTGCCAACCTAGCAGTTCAAAAACAAGAAATTGCTTAATGAGAGCTGGTGAGATAAACAAGAGAGTGTACCGTTACCTCCTTGGATATTGTTTTACTTCCTGAGATTTGTTGTTGTTGTCACTGCCGTTGCCGCCAACACCACCGACGTCAGCGTTGTTGTGGTTGTTGAGTCGCACAGTCACTTCGAACCCCCTGTGACCTCATGGATCATTGCACACCAGGCCTCCACCATCCTCCTCAACTTACCCAACTCTATGCCCATTGCATCAACAATACCATCTAGCCATATCATTTTCTGCCACCCCCTTCTTCTTTTGCCCTCCACTTTTCTCATCATTAAGCCTTTCTCAAGTGAATCCTCTCTTCTCATTTGATGTCCAAAGTACTTTAGCTTCATCTTCACTATTTGACCTTCCAAGGTCCAGTCAGGGTTGATTTCTTCTAAGATTGACCTATTTGTTCTCCTCATTGTCCAGGGTACTCTCAAGACTCTCCTCCAACACCACATTTCAAAGGCATCTATTCTTCTGCATTCAGCTTTCCTAATTGTACAGCTCTCACATCCGTACATTACCACCAGGAATACCATTGCTCTGACTATGCAAACTTTTGTTTGCAAGGTGATGTCCCTACTTTTCACTATGTTCCCTAGGTTTCTCATAGCTTGTCTCTCAAGAATCAGTCGCCTTTTTATTTCATAGCTGCAATCAATCTCAAGCCAGTTTTTGCACTCTCTTCTTTCAACCTAAGCAGGAGTTTCTTTAGGTCTTCCTAAGTAACTTCCTGAGATAGTTACTTTATTTACCATTTCTACATAGCTTGTTTCTCCTACATCAGGCACACCTTATATATTATGTCTATCTGTTCTTATAATAGGAAAAGGAAATCATTTCTCTTTAACCCTAGGACTAGGATTTGAAAACAGTGGTTCTTTATAAGCAAGCTCTATGGAGTTTTGCACTTTAAACAGCCACATGTCATTTGAACTTGCCACAGATAGAGAATGCAATGTGTTTTATAGTTATTGTACTTGTTTCAGATTCTTGAAATAAATATGGAATCAATACCCAATTGAGTCTCACCATATTCTGATTATTCTTGTGATTTTGCATAGTTGCTTTCTAGCCCTATTGAATCGTTTGTAATCAGTTACACTGTGAGTATAATCTGTAAATTTCACTTTGTACAATTCTCATTGGTCTCTGTCTCTGGAAAGACTGCAGTTATTTGAGGTTGCATAGTTAGTGACAGCGTGGTTTTTTTTTTTTTTTGGTAATTTTATCAGCTTGCACACATCAGTCATATTAATTAAGTCATCAGGGTACAAAGTGTTGCAGCTGGGATGTTTTAGATAAGTGTTATTGTTTACTGCATTTGTTGAAGTTGATGATCAGATGGGACCTTCCTGGCCTACTATATGAATACATTGCTATATTCCAGATGTTGGTATCATTCTGTAATCAGTTGAGGCTGGGCATGCCAATAAGGTGAGACGCCAAGCTCACAAAAATCAGCATTAATTCTCAGTTCTGTAGTCTATACACAGCTTGTAGGTTGTTGCTGCCATCTTGAGGACAATCAGTGTAGTATTAGCCTTCAGATGACTAGGTTGATTGATTATGTTCCAAGAAACCAAGTTACAAAATGGAATAATGTGGAAGAGTAGCAGCAACAGACAAACAAATAGGCAAATCCTGCCTGAATAGCACTTGGATTGATAAAATCTTTACTGAGCAACAAAACAGAAGATTTCCTGAAAAGAAAGATGGATGTGTTTTCAAAGCAGTATAATGCATACAACGGATGTGTTTTTGCTTCTAGTTACAATTTCTTATTGCATATTTCTTCACTAACTAGATTGAACATTTGCTTCTGTATAATGTGAGCTGGGTGTACATCTTTAATATACTGGATGATTCAGTGCAATCATATATCTCAGCTACAATATATGATACCATCATTTACAAGGTTTCTTTTACAGCAATCATGTGAGCAACCAATATGGTTATCTCAGTATCATTATATTGTATTAACAAGTCTGTAGATTTTTTTAAAAGGAAGCTGAAGGGTGGAATATTGATGTACATAAGAGGTTGGTGTTAATGGCAATAGACTAATGTTCCTACATTTTCTTTTTTGCCATCTTTCCACTAAAAATTTCTAAGCCTTCCCAGGTGACCATCCATAGCCATTCTCATTCTGAAGGAGAAATAAAATAGCAAGAACCTGTTGTTTGAGAGATGGAGAGATAACAGGTGCCCTTAAGCAGCCAAATTGAGATCAGCTATAACTGGCTCATCTCCAACTTGCTAGAAGCAATGGAAAACTCAGTAGAACAGATTAACCATTACTTAAATATAGATTGAGCTCACTAAATTAATTGTTCAGTCTTCCCTGCCCAATTTCCCTTTTACTGTCTGATTTCTATTTTGTGAGCAATCTTGAAGGATTTCTAAATTGAAAATTCTGGTACATACAGTATGTGAAATAAACTACATAGATGTTCTATATAAAATAGAGAGAATCAGCATTCACAATCCTCTACATGGATACTAAGATGAAGCCTCTGAATATAAATTTATATGAACATGCTTCTGGCTTCCTATACATTTATATTTGGAAATCATACAAACTAAGTATTGATTTGGAAATGAAGCACCGTTGTTTTCAGTTGGTGAGATAGTATAGGGAAATTTCATTTATAGAGGTTTTGAACAGAGTTCTTTTAAACGAATCAATGACATCATTGTCCTGGACTTCTGTTGCAAACTGTTGTACATTGGTGAAGCAAAACATAGCAACACCCTTCCAGTCAGATGAAACATCCTTCTCCTAAATGTGATTCACTGACAATGACACTCCATTTCCTGTGCCGTAATCTTTCCCATGTTTCTATGACTCATTCTCCAGCTCTTGATCTTTCAACTAATGGCAACAAGTCTCCTGTACGTTATGTAACAGGCCCTGTCAACATCAGAGGTAGGAATTACATGGCTCAGGTTGTTGTTTTTGGGTGTGTGTGTGCAGTTCACAGGTCTCTCCTAAATTTCCCAAATGCCAATAAAAATGAAAACTTTTATTCTAAAAAACTCAATTTCTGTTTCTGGAGGCAAAGCAGTGATTTTGCTTTTAAATAAAGCATAGGATTGCCTGTTGTTTCACCACATCGTCATCTTTTACTTTTGGGTGAAATGTCTTCCATTTTGTATTTCTTACTTTTTCAACTCTTGGTGTCCTCTAACCCTATGTTCCTCCCAGTGTCCTCCACCCTCGTTGGGTCTAGCCTGGTCAGAATCGTGGTCAGCTTCCTACGCATTAAGAGCTCCGCGGGTGAATACCCTGAAGCTAGGGGAGTCACCCTGTAGCCCAGCAAAAACTGGCACAGTTGCAGGTTAAGGTCCCCGGGGCCTATGCGCCTCAGCGCGTCTTTGGTGGTGCGCACGAGGCGCTCTACCTGGCCGTTTGTCGCCGGGTGGAAAGGGGCGGAGGTGATGTGCCAAATGGCGTTGATCTCGGTGAATGCCCTGAACTCGGCGGACGTAAAACAACTGGCGTTATCGCTAATTAGGGTGTCGGGTATACCGAACGTGCTAAAGACCCTACACAATTGCCGTACTGTTGTTGCTGAAGAGGTGCTCTTGACTGGGATTACCTCCAACCACTTGGAGTAAGCATCCACCATGAGGAGAAAAAGTGTCCCTCGAAACGGGCCCGCAAAATCAATGTGCACACGGGACCATGGCCCCTTTGCCGCGTCCCACTCCCTGTGCGGCAGACGCGCTTCTTCGGGCCGGGAGCATTGGCAGCTCTCGCAAGTGCCCACCATGTGCTCGATGTCGGCATCTAATTGGGGCCACCAGAAGTAGCTCCGGGCCAGAGCCTTGGAGCGGACAATCCCAGGGTGGCTGACATGCAGCAGTTTGAGCACCCTAGGTCTCAGAGATTCGGGGACTACCACCTGCTGGCCCCACAGAAGGCACCCCCTCTGTAAGGACAACTCTAGCCTCTTCCTGAAAAACAGGGTGAACTCTGCCGCCGGGGAAGACGCCGGCCACCCTTTCTGCACCCAGGAGCTGACTAGAGCTAGTGTCTTGTCCTTGCCGGTCGCCTTGGCGATATCTGCGGGTACAATGGGGGGTGAATCTAAGACCTCTATTAGGAGCACTTGGCGGTCTTGTTCTTCCTCGCCCACGATGCTGCTAACGTGGGGGAGGGGAGACCTTGACAGGGCGTCCGCGTGGCTTATTTCCTTTCCTGGCCGGTACACCAACGCGTGCTGGTACGCGTTCAAGAAAATGGCCCACCTTAACATCCTCGGGGACAGGATTTGAGGTGTGGGTTTGTCTGCAGTGAAGATGCCTAGCAGGGGCTTGTGGTCGGTCACTATGGTGAAGGGGCGGCCATAGAGGAAATCGTGGAACTTTTTCGTTCCCACGATTATTACTAGCGCTTCCCTGTCTGTTTGGGCGTATTTTCGCTCTGCCTGGGACAGGGATCTGGAGTAGAATGCTACCGGTGCCTCTCTCCCGTTCTCCAACATGTGGCACAGCACCGCCCCCACCCCCACTGGGGATGCATCACATATCAGAACCACCGGTCTCTTGGGGTCAAAATGGGTGAGAATGGCGTCAGACGTTAGGAGGTGTTTCAGTTCACTGAATGCCCTCTCCTGGCTCTCGCCCCACTTCCACGCCTCGTCCTTCTTGAGTATCTTGTGCAGTGGCTCTGCCACTGATGCCTTCCGAGGCAGGAAGGAGTGGTAAAAGTTTAAGAGCCCTAGGAACGACTGCAATTCGGGCTTGGAGGTGGGGCGAGGGGCATTTTGAATGGCGGCTACCTTTGATTTGGAGGGTTTGATTCCCGCAGGTGTTACCCGGAACCCCAAGAACTCAACCTCTTTTGCGAAGAAAACGCATTTGTCTTTTCGCAACCTCAACCCCGCCTTTTCAAACACCGCCAGCACTTTGTCCAGCCTTTCAGCCAACTCTGCCTAGCTCCCCCCATTATCAACACGTCATCAAAGTATGGCAAGACCCCCTCCAGCCCCTTTAAGAGGCGTTCCACGAGCGACTGGAAAATACCCGGCGCCGAGTTCACGCCGAACTGTAGGCGCGTCACCTGGAACGCCCCCTTATGAGTGACTATCGTTTGCGCAGCAGCTGCAGCTGGGGTCACTGAGAGTTGCTGATAGGCTTGCGCTAGATCAAGTTTTGCGAAACACTTTCCCCCATGTAACCTTGCCAACAGGTGGCTGACTACCGGCACCGGATACGCATTTGGGCGGATCGCCTTATTAATGGTGCACTTGTAATCAGCGCATATGCGAACCTCCCCGTTGGCCTTTAGCGCGGTTACAATCGGAGTTTCCCACTCCGCGGAATCAACAGGAACAAGAATCCCCTGGCCCACCAGTTTGTCCAGTTCCGCCTCTATCTTGTCCTTTAGTGCGAAAGGCACTCTGCGCGGCTTGAGTCTTATAGGGCGGACCTCCGGGTCCAGGTCGAAAGCTACTGGGGGCCCCTTGAATTTTCCGAGTCCTTTCTTGAAAACTTCGGGGTGCGCGTCACACACCTCCTGTATTGGGTCAGTCCCAACGGCATGCCCCCCCCAATGAACAAACCCAGGGGCTTAAACCATTGAGTCCCGAGGAGGCTGCAACTTCCCCCTTTGAGAACAACCAGGGGAAGTTCTGCGGCGTGTTGCTTGTATTGGACTTTGAATTTTCCAACCCCCAACACCGGAATGCTATTTCCCTGTACGTCCCGCAGTGTGGACCTCAACGCTTTGAGCTTAGGGCGCACGTGGGGAGAAATTCCCAAGAACTCCCGCTGGGACATGATTGAGTAGGAGGAACCCGAGTCTATCTCCATCCTAACAGGGGCCCCTTGCACCAGTACCTCAACAAAATAACGGAGGTGTCCCAAGGACACGCTGTACACTGGGGTGTCGTCGCTGCTGTCATCGGAGATGCGGCCCATGCCGTCCTGCTTCCTCGCGGGTCGGGCGCCCTCCTTGGTCTTCGGTGAGCAGTCCGACGAACTCTTCCGGTCCTTGCGCCGCCGTCTGCAGACCTTGGCAATGTGCCCCCGGCGTCCGCAGTTGTGGCACTCGGCCTTCCGGAATGGGCACTTGATGCGGTCGTGGGCCGCTCCACAGCCGTCGCAGCGTCGGCCGTCCTTCCGAACCTTCCGGACGTCCTCGTCGTCTGGCCGCATGCACCGAGCCTGCTGCCTTGTCGGGCTGTGGGGGCTTTTCCTGGAGCCCCTTGACTCCGGCCCTCGTGGCTTCCGCAGCCTGTGCCACCTTCACGACCTCGCGCATCGTCGGGGGTGGCTCCTGGTTCATCAACTTTCGCTGAACCTCTTCATCCCACAGGCCGCACAGCAAGCGGTCCCTGAGGGCGATTTTCAAATTTTCCCACTTGCATGGGCCGGCGGCCAACCGCAGGGCCGCTGCAAAGGCGGCAATGGACTCACCCGGCGCTTGAACTCTCTTCCAGAACGCGTCTCGAGCCGAGAACATCGAAACCGAGGGCTGGAAATGGTCGCACATCACCTTAAGAAGCTGTTTGGCCATCAGCTCGCTCACTTTCTTCGGTGATACTAGGTCCACCAATACTCTTTTGGCGGAATTCCCAAGCATCCGAGTGAGGATGGCCCTCTTCTTTCCCTCGTCCGTAATGTCGGACACCACCAGCGCATCTTGGAAGTCCATTTCAAAGAGCTCTCAGTCTTCCGGCTTGTTGATGTCGAAACCGGCATGTGTCTTGATCTCGTGGGAAGCCATATCCCACCTTCGTCGCCAATTTAGTGTATGAGAACCAAGACACAGGAACAGCCGAAGGGTTGGCTTAACACATCTTTATTGCAAGGTGGTCCGGGGAACATGTGGTAATGGTGGATGAACAGCTCAATATATACAGTGGCTATACATTTGAATGTGGCTCCACGATAGCCCATTGGCTACCGCCCGCGTGACGACATTCCTGGTCACGCCCTTCTTGTCCAGGTGAGGTAGTGGCGGGAATCTTCCCGCGCTGGAGTTATTGCGTAATTGGAACCATATGAGCTGGACGCTCACTATTGCCACCTAGTGGTTGCTAGCTCGCGTCCTATTACAGAAGGTTACAGTGTTACAGTTGATGGGTGTTACATTGTTGCAAAGGCATAGTATTAAGAACACAACAGGTGCTGGTGCGGCTGTGGTGGCATAAAATTTGCTCTAGATCATGTGCTCGAGATTTGGCCTTTTGGGATGTATTCCCATCAAGAACTATGCTGAATATATGTGTGGGTATCTTGATTATGAGTATGAACTAACTCAGGAGGTGCAGTGATCAAAATCACATTTTGTACTATTGTCTAAATGAGACTGCAGTGGTTCAAGTGGTTAAGATGCTGAACTCACGGACTGGAAGGTTGGAGTTCGATTCCTGGGTACTGCATGACATAGTGAGCTCCCGACTCTGTCCCAGCTTTTGCCATCCTAGCAGTTCGAAAGCAAGAAATTGCAAGTAGATAAATAGGAACCACTTCAGTGGGAAAGTAAACAACGTTCTGTGCACTCCAGTGTTGAGGCATACCTGCTACATGTCCATGGAAATGTCTGCAGATGCAGATAGCACTGGCTCTTTGGCTATAAACAGAGATGAGCACTGAACCCTAGAGTCGGATACCACTGGCTTTCGAGCAAGGGCGACCTTTACTATTGTCTAAACTAGCCTCTTATCCTCTGGAATGGCTCGGCTGCTGAATCCACATAGCATATGCTATCTTTAGAATGTTTTTTTTTTAATAAAAGAAATAACAAGGTTTTATTCCAAAGTTCTAATATTTTATTATTTGACTTATTTATTTATTTATTTATTTATTAGTCAAATTTGTATATGCCGCCCGCTCAGGTAAACCCGACTCAGGGCGGCATCACAACAATGCACAAAATACATAAAAACATTACAAAAAACCCCCAACCCACCCCCTTTAAAAACCCCTATATCCCACCCACCCATCCCATCCACTATAAAAAGGAAGAAGAGAGAGTTATACAAGCCAGCAGGCGGGCACCATAGTCCCATTCGGGCCCCACACCTGCCCTGCCAGCCAGGTCTTTACTCCTTTCCTGAAGGGCAGCAATTCACTTTGGAGTCTTAGGTCTATTGGCAGGAGGTTCCAGAGAGTTGGTGCGGACACGGAGAAGGCCCTCCTTCGGGTGCTAGACAAATGTGCATCCCTCGTTGGTGGCACTATTAGAGAACCCCTCCGGTCCGCTCTAGTCGGACGGGCAGACACTCTTGGGACGATGCGGTCTCTAAGGTATCCTGGCCCCCTGCCATATAGGGCTTTAAAGGTCAAAACCAGACTTAGAAAGGTGTGGGAAAAATGCAACTTGTTCAAAATTCTGCTGCTTCAAATATTTAATTCTATTTTTGTTTTAGTATTTTTATGAAACCAAATTGAATCTTGGGCAATCCTGACAAATGTTTTTTGGGGAAATGATGTAAGTAAACATTCTCATGCTTAATAGGATTATACAAAAATTTAAAACTGAAAACATTTTATTCATAGAAATAGATTCATAAAGATTTCACGTTTAGATAGGCAGATTTTCAGATCAACTTATACTTATATCTTTTTCCTAACCCATTTCATGCCAGTTCCATACAGTAATTGAAAAAGTTTATATATTTTTGGTTCTTATTATTTACTTGCCTGAGTGCCTGGCTTCGCCCGGAAGGTTTCCCCCTCTCTGCCTCCTACTCCTGAGCCTCAGAAGGGCTGGGCCGGGCTGAGGCTGGAGAGCCAGGTTCTTAGGACAGTATTGGAGAAACACTCTGCACATGTGCAGGGGAACAGGCATGGGCTACTTGCAAAGGAACAGCGGGAAGAGACTCCTACTGGGGCGGGGGAGGATTCAAATGGTCCTCCCTCCCAGTTTAGTTAAAGGCGTCTTGCAAGTGAGGCTTCCAAGGGGACTACAATTCCCACCGTGCATTGCATGGCACCGAAGGCTGGCCCTGCTAATAACCTTGAGACGTGCAGTTCCACCTTTCCTGCCAGTTGCGCCCAATCAAAGCCAGCAGGAAAGGGGGAACCTTCTGTCTCAAGGTTCTTAGGGACGGCCCTTGGTACCAAACAATGCACAGTGGGAATTATATTCCCTCAGTTACAAGGCACATTTTACTGTACTGAGGCCAGACGGGGGGTGGTGGGAGCAATTGGATTGCCCCTCCCCCATCTTAAGAGTCTGGTCTCGCTGTTCCTGTGCAAGTAGTGTGTGCCTGTTCCCCTGAGTATGTGCAGAGGGTTTATCCAAACAGAAGGGATGCCTGACATGGGGTTGCAAAGGAGGCAGACTGTGACGTCTGGCTGCCGAAAGTAGTTGCTTGGGAATGTGCAGTCCTGAGTGAGGCGAGTTACCTGGCCGTGTAGCATCTGGCTCCTCTGGCAAATATGGGCCTGGGCCCCAGCTGGCAGGCATGGGTAGCCTAGCCTCATTTTGGGCCCTGGCCGGTCTGCTGGCTCTCTCGCGGCCTAGGTGGTGGGTAGCGGTGGATGCGGCAAACCCCTGGCTAGCTTTTGCAGCAGACCATGGCCCAGTTCTTCTCCTGGCACCTTCACCATGTTGCCATTTGGTGGTGGAGGGAGGCCCTGCCTGGGCAGGTAAGTGGTGCGATGTTTGGCGCCTGAGCCTGGGGAACTGGTTGCAGTCGGCTGCTCAGGTCCGCCTGGGTGGATGGGTCCTGGGTTTGTTTGTCCCCTTCTTTCTGGCCAGAATGTTGCATTTGTAGTGTCGGTAGAGTCAGGCCCAACTCCCCCGCCCCAGCCCCCATTCCTTAACCTATGCACCTGCTGGGTTGCCCTCTGCTGGCAGCCTCATGAGCCGCCATTGTTCCTGATGGCCACACTGGTTTTCCTGCCTTCTTTGCCACCGTCTTCTTGCAGCCCATGGCCTCCTTTATCTCTGCCGGTGCCATGGTTGATGGATGCCCTACTGCACTGTTCCTGCCGGGCATTGTTGTCCGGCATCAGGTCTTCCCCAGGTGCAGGAGTTCACAGATGGCGGTGGCCCTCACTCAGAACCCCCACACTCTCTGGACAGGGACAAAGGATTACCCCAAGGCCACTTCCTGTGCGGCCATTGGTGTGTTTTCCATATGGGCTTGGCCTCACCTCTCCCACGCTCGCACTGGCATCCCCAGTTGGCCGTGGCATGCAACACTGGCTGCTGGGGCTTGTAGTGTTTTCTATTTTGCTAATGTGTGTGTGTGTGTGTGTGTGTGTGTGTGTGTGTGTGTGTGTGTGTGTGTGTGTGTGTGTGTGTTGTAATAGTCCATGGGAGCCGAAGTTCTGAACTCAAGGAAGGCACGCGAGACTGATGTATGATGGTAAAAGCCAGCCACAAGTCCTCAGGTGGTCTATATTTATTAGCTTGCGCACAGACTGCACATGATCCCTATGACAGAAGGGTTTGCTTATGTAGCATGCTGCTGGCTTAAGGTACATTTGCCAGCCTAGGAAAGTACTGTGTGCCTAGGTTCAACATAGGCAGAATAATCAGCAGATGTAGTGAGACTCACTGTGTGCCTTATCTCAATACTGGAAGATTGTGTACCTATGCATAGCTATTTTGTCTAGCTGTGGTTTGCTTTTGCTCAGCTCAGTTTGTGGATGTGAGCCAAATACTGTATGCTGTTTGCGAGGCATTGTGACATTTCGCTGACTTCAGTCCCACTGCTTTCAGTGCCCTCAGCCAAGAAAACATGGAGTCACTATTGCTCCTTGTTACTTATTTGCCCGTACCCAATCGCCTTTCCGGTTGAGCCAGGATGGTCTTGAGATTGATTGCAAAGCCCAACAAACCCATTGGGAAAGGTAGCTGTCCAATTAGTGGCCTGGGCTACCCCCCCCCCCCCCACACACACACACAGGTAATCATCTACTCCAAACAACAACACATCAGAAATACATCATCCACAGACCAATGCAGGTACTAATAATATTTCAAAATTCTCATTTATTGTCACATCACGATCCTCATCAATTAATCAGCAGGAAACTGTACAGATGTGAAACAGAAATTATCATCATGAACAGAATAAAAATGAAACATACACACTCACTTGCACAATACAATCAAACCCGTCAACCCCTAATCCAAAATATGGGAGATTGAGGATATATACAGATATCACCTAGACAGCATCTCTAAAGAATGCACAGTGGAGGTGATGAACAGATTCAATTGCTTAGACTCAATAGATAGAGTGCCAGAAGAATTATGGACAGAGATGAGGGACATCATGCAGAAAGAAGCAAAGAAAACCATACCAAAAGAAAAGAAGCGTAAGAAAGCAAAGTGGTTGTCTGATGAGGCTCTTAAAATAGCAGAGGAAAGAAGGAACGCAAAAGTCAAAGGAGAAAGGAAAAAATACAATCATTTGAACACAAAATTTCAAAGAAAAGCAAGGAGAGATAAGGAAAACTACCTAAAAGAACAGTGCAAAGAAATGGAGGAAAACAACAAAAGAGGCAGAACCAAAGATCTTTTCAAAAAAATCCGGAAAATCAAAGGAACATTTAAAGCAAAAATGACCATGATAAGGGACAAAGACGGAAAGGAGCTAGCTGATGCAGAAGAGATTAAGAAAAGATGGAAAGAGTACACAGAGGAACTCTACAAAAAGGACCTCAACACTCCTGATAATCACAATGATGAAGAAATTGAACTTGAGCCAGACATCTTGGAGAGTGAAGTCAGAAAGGCCCTAAAGAGCACTGCAAACAACAAAGCTAGTGGAGATGATGGTATCCCAGCTGAATTTTTCAAAGCTCTAAAAGATGATGGCATCAAATTACTGCATTCAATATGTCAGCAGATTTGGAAAAAAACCCCAGTGGTCACAGGATTGGAAAAGATCAGTATACGTTCCAATCCCAAAAAAGGGCAATGCCAAAGAATGTTCAAATTATCGAACAATTGCGCCCATCCCACACACCAGCAAGGTGATGCTCAAGATAATACAGGATAGACTTCATCAGCATGTGGAAAGAGAATTACCAGAGGCACAGGCTGGTTTCAGAAGAGGCAGGGGGACCAGAGACCACATTGCCAACATATGTTAGATCATGGAGAAAACAAAGGAATACCAGAAACAAGTTTACTTTTGTTTTATTGACTATACTAAGGCATTTGATTGTGTGGATCACAACAAGATGTGGCAAGTGATTAAAGAGATTGGGAATACCAGAGCACCTCATATGCCTCCTGAGAAATCTGTACATGAGTCAAGAAGCAACAGTTAGGACAGAACACGGAATGACGGAGTGGTTTGGAATAGAAAAAGGAGTAACATAAGGCTGCATTTTGTCACCCTGCTTTTTCAACTTATACACAGAGCACATAATGCTCAATGCAGGGATGGAGGAATCACAATATGGGATAAAAATTGCTGGGAGAAACATCAACAATCTGAGATATGCAGACGATACAACCCTAATGGCAGAAAGTGAGGAAGACCTAAAGAATCTCTTGATTGGATTGAAGGAAGAGAATGCAAAAGCTGGCTTATGACTCAATATCAAGAAAACCAAGATAATGACAACAGGCCCAATCAGTTCCTGGAAAATAGATGGGGAAGAAGTAGAAGCAGTGACAGATTTCACATTCTTAGGATCAAAGATCACTGCAGATGGGGATTGCAGCCATGAAATAAAAAGGTGAATGATGCTTGGGAGACAAGCTATGAGAAACCTGGGGAACATAGTGAAAAGCAGAGACATCACATTGCAAACAAAAATTTGAATAGTCAAAGCAATGGTATTCCCAGTGATAATGTACGGATGTGAGAGCTGGACAATTAGGAAAGCTGAATGCAGAAGAATAGATGCCTTTGAAATGTGGTGTTGGAGGAGAGTTTTGAGGGTACCCTGGACAGCGAGGAGAACAAATAGGTCAATCTTAGAAGAAATCAACCCTGACTGCTCATTGGAAGGTCAAATAGTAAAGATGAGGCTAAAGTACTTTGGGCATCAAATGAGAAGGGAGGACTCACTTGAGAAGGCCGTGATGTTGGGAAAGGGGGAGGGCAAAAGAAGAAGGGGGAAGCCAAAGATGAGATGGCTAGATGGTATTGTAGACACAATGGGCACAGAATGGGAGGGCTGAGGGGGATGGTGGAGGACAGAGGCGCCTGGAGAAAAATGGTCCATAGGGTCGCAAAGGGTCGGAATCGACTGTGCGACTGAACAACAACAAACTGTTCACCACCACCACCACCACTTGGGTGGCTCCACTACAGCAGTGTAGGCTGTAGTCTTTTTAAATAAAGGGCAGGCAAGCACTTCAGGCAGCAATAAAGGAAAGGAAGGAGGGAACTCTCTCTAAAATCAATAAAATGAGAGGCAAAATAAAAGCAGGGATTTTAAGTATCTCAGACAGTAATCCAAAAGTGAGAAAATATCTGCATTTTTTTAAAAAAAAATCAACAATGGAGAAGCAGTAGCAGTAACAGACTAGCCAAGAATAAATCCTTCAAAATCAAGGTCAGTGAAGCCCTCTAGGCAGCAAGAATGAACAAGACACCACAGCAGCTAATGAGCAACCACACTAGTTTTTCAAGGTGCTTTGGAAGATTAAAACTTTCCATCTATTCTATTCCGAATTGGCTGCAGATAGTCCTGCTCATGAGATATGCAATGCTACATTTGCTAAAAGTGAAATGATGTGATTTTTTAATTCAATGTTCAAATTGTGGTAACACAAAATCCAAAATATGACAGTAATACATATGTTATGTTGGCCACTCCTCTGGAATCCCAAATCTTTTGTATTTTGGTGGCTCCCTACCATAAAGCCATGAAAGGCTCAAAAAAACAAAAGAGTCTCTTTAATGCCCCATTTTGCAGATGGAGAATTTTTGCTACATAGATAGCAGATTCCTATACACCATATTTAGATGGGGGCACTAATAGAACCACCTTCTTCCTATTAAACAACTCACCTCCTATTTCATCCCTTGCTAACTTATCAAACCTCTGACTCTCAGAAGACACCTAAGCTTTCTTAAAGTCTCATCATTATTTTTTCATCCTTATCTTATAACACTGTAAGTAAAGTTAGAAAGACAAGTGTAATAGTGCAGCCAGATCATTGCTCCTACAGCCGGATATTAAAGCCATCAGAGGCAGATTCCAATTACTGCCTTGTGTTTTTGGTAGAAACTCCCTCTTTAGTTCTCTGGAAGCACAAAGCTTTTCCCCTTCATCTGTTAGTCTTCTACAATAATATATTCTAGCATATTAAATTAATGGGTTTTGGTGAGAAGACAAGTTACTTAAAAATCTTTCATTATTTTAAGAATGAAAATAGTTTTTCATCCTTTCAAAAATCCTACTAGCATGACTTCATTTTGTGATAGCATGTGCTTGCATGATACCTTTAGTCATAGATTAATGTTGCCTATGTAACTTTCTATATATATTTACATCCATAACCCAGTTCTATGGCAGAAATGAATACAACTTATTTCCCCTACTATGCAGCATTTTAGATTGATGGTTAGAGTCTGTTTATTCTGTCCAGTTTATTACAAATTTCTTTCATTATCTCACCTTTCCACAATTATCTAATTTAGCAAATTACTTGATTAAGCTAAAACTATAGTCTTCCTTCATATCACTGCATTGCTCAACTCTTTCTATTCTCAAATTGAGTCTGTAAGTCAACAGCTCAGCTATAGATTGGGCACATGAGCCCTTCTCAGCAGTCTGGCAAACCCACACAAGATATCATGCACTGTTCTTAAATGAAGTGAGGATTTCAGGGACTTCAAATGGGGCAATCTATCTAAAGAATAATTATTAAGAATGAACAACAAAAGCTTTATTTTTGACATTTATTTTATAGATAAGAAGTTGGGACATTATAACACTGTGAACTGACACCTGCATAATAGTAATGATGTAGACTGCATAGATGAATTGTTTCTAATTTTAAAAATTGCAAATTTCTTTCCTAGTCACATACAATTTCCATGCCTTGGTGTGAATATAGTAATGCAAGTGGCAGTTTGTTGATCAGTGAGAATTCACTATCACAATCTATGTCATTATATACATTATAAATGCTGGTGAAATCTACATTAGGATTCTGGCTTTAGTTTAACATAGCAACTTCTTAGCATTTAGGCCAGTATATCATTTCTAACATCAGTGGAAGGGACAGGCCAGAATTCTGTCAAAACATTTATCTGCTCAATGTTATTTGACCAACCTATTTGCACAATTTGATAGGGTTTCTATTGTGTTACTGGTCATATATAGATTGCACAATTAATTGTGCAACAAACACATTGCCAAAACAATGGAAATTGTTTGTACAATTGCTGTTGCACTTGTGGATAATTTAGCAAAATTTGTGCCAGAGAAAAACGGACATGCTGAATTATCGTTACCCAAATAGGGAGCAAGAAGGATTTTAGATAAATAGTGAAGTAAGGTTCAGAAATCTATTGGTTGAAGAACATGTTTAAATGGTAGAGGATTATTTAGTACATAACATCTCAATATTTGGATCTTTGTCATAGCAAGAATTAAATCTCTACCACATAACAAACATCACATTTTTAAAAAGGTGGATCTTGTTTTAAGGTAACCACTTTAATAAATTGTCAACTAATATACAAAAGAAAATATTTAAGGAAGATTAAGCTGCTTGATAAATCTTTAGTAAAAGCAAAACCATAGTCTGGCCAGCTTATTTTGCTATGGTAATAGAGTAGACCATACCGACAGCAACTCAACTCCAACTGTCTAGTGGTGGTTAACTAACCTGACAACCCTGAGTGCTAACAACTTTTGGTGGCAAAGTCCACAGAATAGGGTAATGGTCCCCAAGTGAACTAAATCCCACTTGAATCCATCTTGATGGAGGGCAGCAGTTTCATCAATACTGGCCTGGGCCTGATGAAGACTTTTTCTACCAAAAGGGCTCAGGGCAGAGAAATTGATAAGTGTATGGGTGTCACACTGTGATGCTGAAGGTAAATGGAAGGCTACTGCATTATTTTGTCCCCAGGACAATCTTAATGGCATTAGAATAGCCAATATTTAGAATCTGATATGGTAGTTGAAGAAGAAGAAAAGCAAAATAATTCAGCTGAAAAAAATTGATCTAGCATATCAAACTAAAAATGAGAATATTTCCTGGTTATTCAGATAGTAAAGAACTGGACAAAGAGGCAGGAAATTGTAAGAGCATGTGTTGTTCCAGAAAATCATTCTTGACTCAAGACCCTATACTATAATTACTCAATCTGGCAACCTCCAAACATGATGGACTACTGTTTGTATCATCTCCTGCAAAGGCAGGGGTGATTGGGCATGTATTCTGTCATATCTGAAGGGTTTAGATTGCCCCTAGGAAGAATTCCATAGATTGCTATGGCTTTCCACCAAGCAAATAAATTGCTGGATTCAGACTCCTATGACTGATACAGAATGAAAGATCTCAAGTGACATAAGGAATGGCTGTAGGGAACGCACAGAACCCAAAATTAATATAAAGCTATACTACTCACAGAAGCTAACTAGTGAAATTCAGCAAGTATTTCCCTTGTAGAAGGCACCTGAGGATAACAGAGATATGGAGAAGTCTCATTAAATGTTGGCAATACACCTCAACAATGGTATTAAACCCACAAAATCTATCACCTCTCATGCAAGAGTGAGACACCTTTTCTCCCACCAAGGTCTTCATAATTTGGTCAGTGTAGGCATGTATGAGACTAATATTTTCCCCCTTTAAGAAGCAAAGCACACATACAGTGGAACCTCATATAACAAATGCCTCATATAGTGAAAAATGTAATGAAAACAGGGAAAACATGGCACCTCACATAATGAAAATTTTTGCTATGCAACAATAGTGTTCCCTGTGGGAAAACTGGTATAACAAAAATTTCTATGGAAAAACTCACATGATGAAAAAAAAATTATTATGCGAATTTTCCCATAGAAATTTTTCTTATACGATTTTTTCCATAGGAATTTTCATTATACAAAAAACATTTATATAACAAAAAATCGCATAGCAAACAGTCTCGTAGAACAATTTTTCCCCATTATATGAGATTCTGCTGTATTTAAAAAGGATTAATCAAAAAGGTGGTTCTAATTAATTAATAAAAACTCTCACATCAAAAAGACAATTTGTGAAAAAAAATATTCTCATCACTTCACCTTGTATCCAATAGCCACTGCCAGGAAGACACTATATAAACCCCATGGACAAACAAGGGTGGGGCCGGACTGGATCTATACTTCCTACACTCAATTGGTAGCCTGGGTAGTGCTAAGCCTGGGTCCCTCCATTATACTACAATTCTTGGTAGCTAGTTTATTGCCCATTGCTGGGTAGAGGTCCAGAGGGACTGACGCCATTAGGATTGTATAGCCATCTCGGGATCCGGAACACCTTGTAAATTAATCTCTACTGACTGTTATAATAAAGCCTGTTGCTGTTGTTCATCGTTGTCCTGGACTCTTGCTTATAAGGGCCGGATATAACAGAAACTGAATCAAAAAGTGTTGAGAAAACCTTGGTCCTCTTTTTGGTGTGGGATATTTGATAAATCATAGTATCCCCCACCCCTTAATTTACTGATAGCTCAAACCTCTGTCATTCAGATTAAAAAGGACAGAAATTCTGGGAAGAAATAAAATGCAAACTTGTACTGTAAAAGCCATATTAGAGAAAAGCTTTCAGTTCAATTCATAGCTCCCTTCACAAAATCATGTTTCCGATGACATTTTATAAATTAATACATCCATTTCATCATTGTATCTTCTGAAAACAATGCATAACTTTATGGGAAACCTCAGAAACCTGTACTCTATTTTATCAGATAGATACAGAAAAATACAGATATATCTTAGAATATCTGTTCCCTTTAAAAATCAGTCCTTGACATTTTAGAAACTAATCTAGCCCAGACACATGGACCCAAGTTAATTTAAAGAATTTCTAAATTTTCCCTCAAAGTTCTTGGTTGTACTGTCAGTCAATGCTTGCCATAGATCAGTATTTCCCAAACATTTTCAAGTTCTGACCAGAGTTTTATAACAGCCAAACAACTTTCAATCCTCTGCCACATTTGCATTAGAAGGTATTTTAACGAGGTAAAGACAAAAACGTTACCAATAATTTTTCCATAATATAATTCCATAATTTTAACCTAATATTAATGTGTTGTTTGTCCTTGCTCCTTCGATGAAAAATCTCCAACTGAATACTTTTGAATATTTCAGCATAGCATAACTGTGGCAAACCCTCAGAAATCCATGCTATAGAGTCTTAAAATGTCATCTTTATGAACATTCTTGATCCCATTAGTTGGGAGATGATGTTTTCCCACATTTATATGCTATTGTTGTATAACTTTTAAAACTCCACCACTATATCTGGGAACAATGAATGCTCAACATGACTTCAAATTGGCTTCATCCAAGAAATAGGAATCTTTTTTGTCCAATGAGTATAAATGAGAAAATAATATGTACTCACTACCTGTTCTGTCTTGTTGTGAGACTTTTTGAACGGCTCTTTAAAAACAAAACATTTAATTCATGGAAATTTTAACTGGTATCATGCAGGTTGTAGGGAAGAAATTTTCTTACAAAATAATTCTAGAAGATAGATAGATTTTTATTTGTATCCCGCCCTACTCAGCTTATGCTGACTCAGGGTGGTTCACAACAAATCAATACTACAATACAATAGAAATACAGCAATACAAAATTGAAAAATAAACATCACAATGCAATATAATTGGTATAATCAAAATATCCAACACAAGAGCAAAAAGCAAAAAAAAATACAGTACAATATAATACAATAGGGCAGCTGACTATCCCTTTCCCAGCCCTAAATACAGAACACCCCGGTGGCCCCCAGCGTCCCTCCCTATCCTCCGGTTGGGCGGGCCAGGAGGGAGGTGAGGGCACTCACAGCTGCACCCACTTCCATCCCTGCACCGGTGGTGTAGGCAGCACGGAGAGCAGCAAGGGTCCAAGTAGCCATGGAGCCAGTCACAGCTGCTCTCATTTCCTTGCGGCTGTACAGGGCTGGGAGGGGGGGAAGTCCAGGGTGGTGGCATGGTGGCGGTGACCGTGGTAGTGTTCTTGTAGCTGTGGAGCTGGTCACAGCTGCTTTCACTTCCCCGTGGCTGTTTGGGGCTGGGAGGGGGGAAGTCCAGAGTGGCAGCTGTATCCTTCCTCCCAAACCTCCAGCCGCAGTTGACACTGGAGGCGGCAGCGATGGCTATGGGTGTGTGTGTGTGTGACTGACCCGGGTCATGGAGCTGTGGATGGTTCTCTAGGCCAGCTGCCAAACAAGTGAACCTTCTTCTTCAGGTGCCGTATCCATTCTGGATATTGACTATCATCATGGTGATAGTCTTCCTGTTCTTAACTCATCAGAACAGTTATTCTGAAGACATGCCACACCAGTCTCTCAGTTTATTCAGCCATGAAGTCTGTCTATGTCCAGGGCCTCTCTTCCCAGAGATCTTTCCTTGAAGAGTGAGTTGGAGTATTCTATATTTTATTTCGTGCCTCATGATATGGCCAAGGTATTGAGCTTTCTTTGCTTAATGGTCTTAAAGAGTTCTTGCTCTTTATCCATTTGGCACAATACTTCTACGTTTGTCACATGGTCAACCCATGATATCCTTAGCAGCTGTCTGTAGCTCCACATTTCAAAAGCTTCAATTCTCTTTTCAGATGCTTTAGTCAATGTCCAAGCTTCAATTCCATATAGCAACACTGGGAATTATCACACCCACCGATGACCAGGGACTGTGGCAAGGAGGCTTCATTGGTTCAGTAAGCTGTGGCTGTTTGAATTGGCATGCACATTCCCTCCTGCAGCACTTACTGAGGCCTCTCACTACCTGTCCACAAGCCCTGGGGTGGAATTCTGATAACCAGGGAATATGTGGATTTATGTTGGTAGCATGGATACAGAGAACTGGATATCAAATTGTTATGCATGATAAACTGAGTTCCACTCTTTCCATATAGCAGGAAAGTTTTATTTAGCAACGTATTTGAAAAAGACAAAGTACAGAAACATAGAAAATACAGAGTTAGTCAAAGATTCGCTCTGGCATAGCCCCAGGCAGGACTAGCATCTCAGATATTTAGTCTCTTTTCAGAGATAGGGGCAAAGTCATAATGAAACTCGAGGTCTCTAGTTAGGAGCCCGATTTGAGTGGCTCTGGGCAGCTCCTTAAATAGGAAAGTAGCTCCACCTTGGAGGTTTGGTCAAGATAAGTGGAACCTATGATAAAGTGCAACACCCATATCAGATAAGAGATACCAATTAAAATTAACCTCCCATTAGATAAGGTTATCCAATGAAGTCTGACCACTGATAAGAGACTCCAATCAGAGAGATCTGCTCCTACCGCTCCTGTCAGGTAAGGAGGAGTGAATCCTGATTGGTTAGAGACCTGGGGGATTTCTAAATGCTCCTGGCTCCCCACCTTTGCTCTGTCTATGACTCCAAGTAGCCTAAGATAGAGGCAGAAAGTAAAATGGATGCAGTTTGGCTCATCCAGATCATGACAGGAATATGTAACATCTCACTATTCAGTTCTTTGTAGTGAGAGTTAGATCTCTACTGCTGTTAGATCTCCAGAAGACCACATAAGGAAAGTACTGTAGGTAAGGTTCAGCATTCTTGAGCTTATAAGATAATTGAGGAGTGTGTATCTAAGTTTTGTCTTTCACTGTACAATCATCACTGTGAAAGTTATCAGCCCTCAGCTTTCCACACTTCTACTGGAAGACATTATAAAATAAACACTTCCTTGAGGCTTCTCCCCTACCTCCCAGATCATAAATGTTGGCTGCCAGGGCAGCTGAAGTGTGTTGAAGAGATGTACAATAGAAATGGAAATAAAATGTATCAGTGTGATAGTAATTTCAGTAATATCACACATGTACAAATTCTCATGCCTTTCCCCTTCCACAATGATGGGGAACCAAAGACCATAACTGGATTTATTCATTCTGCAAACTTTTTTAGTATGAATTTCTTCCCCATCTTTATGGGGGAAAACACCATTCACAATATTTGTAGGAACCTTCAAACATTTTCTTATATAGTGCAACTGGGGAAAATGATATATCAGGAGTTTGTGGATAGATGGATGCATCAATGGGAACATGTATACTCAACAGAATATGTGCCTTGCAATTTCATATCCAATTCATTAGCATATCAGGAAGTATGGACGAGAACCAACTATGTTTTGATTCATTCAGAAAGCAAACTTGAAATATGTCTGGGGTAAAAACCTGCTGGATTAGACCAGTTGATCTATTGAGTCCTGCATTCAATTCCTTGTGGGAAGCCTTCAAAGCAAGGCATGAACACAACTGCTTTCTCCAAATTTCCCCCCATAAATTGGTACTGAGGAATGTTGCCTAAAACCTTGGAGGCTGCATAAGGTTATGGTGAAGAGCAGCCAAAGACATATTTTTCCTTTATGATTATCTGTTCTAGCACATGGGCCAGTGTCCTGTATCCTATTTTTCCCCTCCAGTGGACATGCATTTGCTTTCCTTGTAGGAAAAAAAGGTTTCAAGCTGTTTTAGGACACATTGAGAAGTTGTCATAAGTATTTATTTCTGAGAAGACATTCATAGGATGGCCTTGTTCAAGATGATTTTTCTCTCTCAGTCTATCTGAGAACAACAGCTTCTATTTTCACAATGCTGGAACTCTATTCAAATAAGCATTTTACTGGTTTGAATGACATCCTTCTTGTTCAAAAGGTGTGAAATGAAATTATCCCTTCCCTCTAATTTTTAAACTATAGTTCAGCCAGTACACTCCAGATGGCTCTCATTGATGATAAAATCATGCTAATGTTATCATGAGAGATTGGCTATGCAGATAAAAGAATCATTTTGTCTAGTGCTTTGGTAACTGCCTTCACAAATCCTCTATTACCTGCAAACCTTAGAAAAGAAATGTGTGTGTAGTTTTCTTCAACAAAACCTTATGATATACCATTTTACATTTAAACCTAAGGTAATAGGAAATATAGGAAATTGAAGAAATGGGAAAAGTATTACATGAGATGAGTGTAAAATCCAAAAAAAAAAAAGTTTTGTTTTGTTATTATTATTTTTACTTAGGGCAAGATCTAGTACTATATTTCTGTATCCAGCAACAGTGGATTAATGAAATCTACCTTCTTATACCAATTGCAGCCCCAGAAACCTGCTCCAGACCTCTGGAACAACTGTTTAGAATTAATACTTTCAAGGGCTGTGGGAAATTGTGGACTTTGGTGGAAGCAACAGCATCCAGTGGAATTATACCACATGAGCATGGCCTTATTTCTTAATACACTTTATTATCTGTTTTTCACTATAAAATGATGACTTTTTCTAGGAAAATGACACCAATAAAATGTAATAACATCATGCTGTCAACCTACAATAAAGTATCGAATACCCATACACACAAACAGAACAGTAATGAAAGCTGAGCCAAAAGCTTAAGTAAATAAAGTTTTAGCTAGCACTGAAAGTTCTATAATCCCATATGTTGGTATCTAGAATAAAGTGAAAAGGGGAGGTTTCTAGCTTGTACAACTCCATCACAATCCCATCTGAAGAGTATATCATTTTTGTAATATATGAAGGCCTGCTATGCAGTTCGGAGCTCAATGCATGCATACCTGTCAAGTATCCCATATTGGCTGGGATTTCCCATTTTCTGTGCTTATTCCTCCTCTTTCCCGCTGCCGTCCTGTATTTAAATGGCAGAGAAAGGGCTTACTGTGCATGCACAGCCACAATAAGCATGCACAAATGGGTTACTGCACATGTGTGGACACAGTGCACATGCACAAATGAGTTACTGTGCATGTGTGGACATGGTGCACATGTGCAAATGGGTTACTGTGCATGCACGTCCATGCACGTGCAGTAATTTCCCATATTTTGCGGAGCCGTGCTTGATGGGTATGTGCATGTCAACCATATCTGGGAGAGAATTGAATTCTACAGTCAGAATTCTTCAGCAAAAAACCCTGCTTCTACACAATGACACAAAATAAATTCTTTAGAAGTATAGCACCATGTGGAAGGAATTACCATTCAATCCTAATATGAGACATACATAGAGGAAAAAGCATTCTATTAGCTACCCATATCATAAACAATTTAGGGTTTTATATTTTATTTATTATTGAACTTTATATTTTATTTATTATTGAACTTGTATTGCTGCCTTTCTTGCCTCGGCAACCCAAGGTTGTCAATGCAAGAAACTTAAAGTAGTTTAACAGCATGGTACTTTCAGAATGAGTGTAATACTTATCTGTTAGGCTTCCTCATTTAGCATCTAGTTACCCTACTTTGCAGGCGCACCCCCCCAATAACGGACACAGACAACATTGAAAGTGGATAACAGCATCGGGCCACATTTATTGATTCAATGCCCTAGTCCGAATTATAAATTTGTATTGGTAAAACGACCAATCATAATTCATAAGGCAAGCAGGCCGAAGTAACACTGGTAAGGTACCACCCCAAAATTGCCAACGGCAATTGGTTACAATGTATCAATTTGTATCAATTTGTTTGTTGACAACAAACAAATTGTTGACCGTAGTCAATAACTAACTCATGACCCCACCCTCTGACGCGTATCCGTGAAATCACAGGGGTGATGCATGCTGGTTAGCAATCGTCATCACCCCGTCGCCTGGTTCGTCGTTGACCGGACAACGTTTAACTAATTTATTCCTGTCTAGTGTTGTCCAGTCAATTGCGAACCTGCCGGATACCTGTGGGTCATACTGTTTACCTTACCAGTGCTACCCGCCAATGTGACCAAAGTCAACGTTAGGAACATAGAAAGACCCCTATATCAAACCATAGCAACAGTGTGGGATGGGCAAAAAAACCAGGACCCGGAAGCCAATATGGGTCCCAGCCAAAAATTCCCACCCGGCCCCGAAGCGACCAAAATATCACACTGTTAACTAGGGAGGGGGTGGAGGGGAAAAAACTTCTCCGCTCCGTCGCTGAGGTACAATGGCAGCTAGGCTGCCTCGTGGCCACCCCTTTTATGAGGGAGCTGGCCACGCCCCTAACTACCCGGATTCTCTGTCCTGTGGGGGGGGGCCCCGCAAAGGGCGTGGCGGCCATTTTGGCGCCGCGCTTGCATTGCAGGCGCACCCCCCCAATAACGGACTCAGACAACATTGAAAGTGGATAACAGCATCGGGCCACATTTATTGATTCAATGCCCTAGTCCGAATTATAAATTTGTATTGGTAAAACGACCAATCATAATTCATAAGGCAAGCAGGCCGAAGTAACACTGGTAAGGTACCACCCCAAAATTGCCAACGGCAATTGGTTACAATGTATCAATTTGTATCAATTTGTTTGTTGACAACAAACAAATTGTTGACCGTAGTAAATAACTAACTCATGACCCCACCCTCTGACGCGTATCCGTGAAATCACAGGGGTGATGCATGCTGGTTAGCAATCGTCATCACCCCGTCGCCTGGTTCGTCGTTGACCGGACAACGTTTAACTAATTTATTCCTGTCTAGTGTTGTCCAGTCAATTGCGAACCTGCCGGATACCTGTGGGTCATACTGTTTACCTTACCAGTGCTACCCGCCACACGGAGGGGCTTCAAAGAAGACCTGACGCCCCCACCCAGACCGTCAGCTCGGTCGACAGGCCTGCTCGCCAATTACCCAACAGGAGGTCCATACCTCCTCGCGACAGGTGGACCCCATCCCTTGCATACAAGTCATAATTTTGTAGGCTAACATCGGGGTGATGACTGACCCGTCCCCAAGCCCCGTTGGCCAGAAACCGCGCCACCACCCTGTTGACCGTGCGCCTAGCGCGGTCAAGGGCCAGGAGGTTAACGCCTCCTCTATAAGAATGTCGCGGGACAATGTCCGACCAAACCATGGTTGTGGCAGGCCAGACATAATGCAAGTAGGCGAGGTCCTCGCAAATCGCATGCTTAAGCGATAAGCCGGTGACCTGGCCCAAATCATCGCCCCCCAGGTGGATGATGAGAATGTCAGGCGGGTCAGCACTCAGGCCAGAAAAAAAGGAAAGGCCGCTGCTCCCGCCATAACATCCCAGGCTTACCATGCCATGTGAGACTGGCGTGTTCACCCAGTCCCAGTCGGGGTCCCCACTCTGTTGCCGCAGCGTAACGCGCTGCCCTGTGCACATAGCTGTGGCCCACCAGCCATACTGTCACCGGTGTAATACAACACCCAGGGTCTGTAAGAAAATTGAGAAAAATTGAGAAAAAGACGGTAAGGTGACTGGATTGGTACTCATGGCGGGAGTGGGCGCACATAAAACTGAAAACATTGCAAGCCCCACCTCCCCATGCTGCGTATGTCAGCCCCAGAGTACCCAAAAGCAGCTGCTGTAGCGGCTGCACCAATACGGAATGAATGTGTGTCAAAACGGCACCTGGTAGGCCCACCCTGGTGAGGGCTCTGGCTGTCACCTTCCAAAACTGAAATTTAGTAAGGGGAGACCCATCTTGGTGACAGAAAAACGGGCCGTGATGCCTGCCACGCAGTGCCAGGAATTCCTGTAGGGCACCAACCGGACAGATGTCTGCCAAAGAACACCGTAGCAGTCTTACACCACTGCCTACGCCATGCTGATCTGTCTTAGAGGAGCGTATCCTCAACTGGGCCCAGTCTTTGGCAACATAGACATCCTCGAGTTCCAGTGCCCTACACTTGCATCCGCCTTATACAGCATCTCAAGCTCGCTGTCGCGGAGCGCTCCAAAAAGGCCACCGTTGTAGCCGCATGAAGTGGGCTGCCTCATTTCCAAAACAGAGGCCAGGCCAGCCCCGGGCCAATTGGGTAAAAACCCTGGGTAAATCTCGCATCCGCCTTACTCAGCATCTCAAGCTCGCCGATGCGGAGGGCTCCAAAAAGGCCACCGTTGTAGCCGCATAAAGTGGGCTGCCTCATTTATCAAAACTGAGGCCAGGCCAGCCCCGGGCCAATTGGGTAAAAACCCTGGGAAACTCTTGCATCCGCCTTACTCAGCATCTCAAGCTCGCCGCGCGGAGGGCTCAAAAAAGGCCACCGTTGTAGCCGCGTGAAGTGGGCTGCCTCATATATCAAAACTGAGGCCAGGCCAGCCCCGGGCCAACTGGGTCATAAACCCCCTGGGTAAATGGGGTGGCGGTCGCCCAGGAAACGCCCGGGCACACGCACCCACCCCTCCCAACATGTCTCACCCGGAAGTCATTGGTGCTGTCCACAGGACCTCCCACTTTGGCCCTAAAAGCCAACCCGCCAGCTGAGATGCTATGGTGCGTGGTGCAAGGCCCTGGGGATACAGGTAAATCGTGAACCGCAGAACATGGGCTACTGGAAAAGGCCAGGTTCCTGGCAGTCGGAATCGGGTACCTAATACTCTAAAGGAACTAAATGCGTGGTGATACGCCTTACTAATGCATGGCGCTAGTGACAGGCCAATCGCCCGGTCCACCTCTCCTTGCCAACGGTCCATCTCACATACGGGAGTGGCGAGGGAAATTCCTCCGCATCCGGGGGCCGAGGCACGGAACCGGGAGATCTGGAGGCGAGACAAAGCAGCAGCAATATCATTATCAACCCTTGGGACATGCCTGGCCCTGAAGGGAACGTTGAGGCACAGGTTGCATAACACAAACCAACTAACTAGCTCCATAACCCCGGGCGATTTGGAATTCTGTGCAGTGACGATGCGGAAAACAGCCGCGTTGCCATGCCAAAGTTGCACAACCGAGTTGGCCCACCCCTTGCCCCATAGCATCAAAGCACCCAGGATAGGGAAACATTCCAGATACGTGAGACCATGCAGGCGACCCTTGCCTGCCCAGGATGTTGGCCACCCACCATAGGCCCACTTCCAATTGAAGTACATCCCAGAAACCCAGGAATCCTGAGGCATCGGACTGCATCTAAAAGCAAGGGGGAGCCAGGAAATCAGACCCTAAAATGACACCCCGTTGAACTACCTCTGGATCTATGGCCAGACAAGCACGTCTGCCCCGATACCCCGGGTAAATCTGAGCCTGTGGTGGGGCCTGGATAATCCCGCCATAGCGTCGCCCAGCGCAGAGCAAATGCCCTGCCCGGTGCGACGACCCTGCCAGCGAAACTGGGATGACCATGTAGCACCAGAAGTTCCCTCAGTGATGCCATGCACTCTGCCAGCAAGACCGCGACAAGGGCCACTAGCCTTGACACCTTATCCCGCTGCAACCTAGAATCCTGCGCTATCGTGTTGCTCTCCACCCTAGGGATACTAGCTGTGGAGATGGGCCCTCGGTCTTTTCGGGCGCTAAAGGGACACCAAGTTCCTCCATTAGCGTCTGAAATGTGTTGAGGAGACGTGTGTACGTGTCCCAGCCCCGTTCAGCCCCGAATAAAACCATCCAGGGAATGGGCTACAGACCGGGACCCTGACCTGCGGACAAAAGCGCAATCTAGGAAAATGGTGAAACGCTCGAATACCGAGCCCCAATGAAATAGTCAAAAGGCATGGCATCATTGAAATAATATGCTCCCTGGGACGGGGGTGCAGGGACAGTGCCACGACCCTGCCCGCATAGACCATTTTGTCAAAGCTGGCAGCAGCCACCCCCACCCTCCCCTTAAGGGATAAAAGATTGGGGGCATCCTGAGGGGACCCGTTACCCATGAAAAGGATCCGGAACCCCTGCCTAAAACCCTGAAGGAGATAACCCGCATCCCCTTCCTTCAGGTACCATGTGAGCCAACGCTCCAACATGTCCACCTCCAATGGGGAGGGAGCCCTTCGGTGAACTAGATCCATCTGCGGCAGTCTTGCAAGCCCCCTGTCTGCCCCCCCCTCTGCCCCGCATCCTTCGATGCCTGTGACAGGCAGAGGCCGCATGGGGGCCAACACAGGTGGGACATTCCTGTCTGTATATACAAGTCCTCCCATTAGAGGAGCCATTGGACAAGAAAGTCCAGCACGGCAGGCGGGCTGGAACCCCCCGCTCCGCCCCATGGCAGGTGACCTATGCTGGGGCCGCCCGCTGAACCGCATGCCCACAATGGTATATCTCCCCGGGCACAGGGCGCGTGGGCGTAAAGTACAAAAGCCGCAGTCTCTGGCCTGGCTCAACCCGCCTAATCCCCAGGGTGTGAGGGAAACCGCCTACGGCATTCCTTGTCACAAGCCAACCACGCTGGGCCCGGTAAGTAAACCATCGCCCGGTAGATGTTGTCCAAATACAGGACCATCGGAATTGCCAGATCCGGCCGGGCCCTGAGGTACACCGCCATGCATATGATGCAGGCCGGCGACCATTTGTCCCACATGCTCGGTGGCTTGCGACAACGTGCCTGCCACTATCCTTTTCATTCCGCCCCTCCATCTCTCCTTGGTGGGCACCTAGTTTAGGAGTGAGAAGATATCCACATACTCCCCCCGCCAAATTTACTCCCTGGCGGCCTGTGCCAAGTGGTCACTAGCAGTAAGGAATAGGGGCTTAGACCAACCCGGCCACCCCAAACATGCCCCTCAGGGTAGGGAACACCCCCCACCACGGGGCCCCGGGGATGTGTGTGGATGTACTCGCTTACACCGTATACTCACATGCTGCACCCCCGCGGGCCGCCCCCACCGGGGGTTCCGGCCCACTGGGGGCGTCGGAGCTCACGACCGACGTAGAGCTCATCACCGGGGCTTGACCCGCACCTGGCTGCTTGCTGGGGAGCTGCGAGGCAGTGGCCGAAACCGCGCCACGCGCCTGCAGCAGCTCAACCCTCCCTGTCGGCTGTTGTCCTCCTGCCGACAGCGCCTCGAAAGGAACCCCAAAAGGGGGGGGGCGCCTGACTGGCCCGAGCCAACGACGCTTCAAGGGCCGCAAGGCGGGCCAGTAAGGCTTCCACGGTGACCTGGGGCCAAGGGCCGGCCGGCCCGCACGGTCCAGACGTGGGTACAGGTCCCTGTACCCCAGGACCCGAATATGGCCGTTGGCCAATACCGAGAGGGTCCCTCGTTGGCCAAGGCAGGGGGCCGCACCACCCCCCGAGGCTAGAGGGCCCCGGGGGAGGCGGCGACCCAAGAGCAGCAGGCCCAACCTGGTGAGGCAGATGCAGGAGCGGTGTCCACCGCTCGCGGGCCACGGGCAGGCTCCCCTACCGCGCCCGCACCCTGTTCGCCCGCTCCGTGCCAAGGGGCAATAGACCCCATTCCGCCGATCCCGGCAGGAGCAAAGGCGGCTGGTGAGGAGGCGGCACCGCGGTCCTCCGACCTGGGTTGCGCCTCCTGACAGCGCGAGCCGCACTCGAAGCTGCCTTCTTCTTCGAAGGCATCTCCACCGGAGTAAAGGGAAGCCAAAAGGAAAAAATCACCGCAAAAGGCTTCCCGGTAAGTTAAAGAGCGACGGAGACACAGGGGAAAAAACTTCTCCGCTCCGTCGCTGAGGTAAAATGGCAGCTCGGCTGCCTCGTGGCCACCCCTTTTATGAGGGAGCTGGCCACGCCCCTGTTGTGTCCTAATGGTTTGACCCTCCACATGGATAACAATGTATCTGAACCAATGTAACCTTGCCTATGGGCAACAATGTAACCTTCAGCTGTATCACATAAACCCTGTAATGGGACGCGAACTAATGACCACCAGCTGGCAGCAGCGAGCGTCCAAGCTCTCTTGGTCCAAACTCATCAAAGGCAACAGCGCGGGAAGTTTTCCCGCCACCACCTACACCTGGACAAGAAGGGCGTGACCAGCAATGACGTCACGCAGACAGTAGCCAATGGGCTATCATGGAACCACGTTCAAATGTGTTACTACCGTATATAAAGAGCTATTGATCCGCCATTACCTCATGTTCCCTCTGACCACCATGCAATAAACCTGAGTTAACCCAGCCCGAGGCTGTGTCCTGTGTCTTGGTTTTCATACACTAAATTGGCGACGAAGGTGGGATAATGGATCCCCAAGGAGCAGCCAGGGCACCGAGCGGGTTCAACATCACCAAACCGCAAGACTGGGAGCTTTTTGAGATGGACTTCCAGGCGGCGCTGGTGGAACTCAAAGTCAAAGAAGACGATGAGGAGAGGAAGAGGGCCATCCTCACCAGAATGCTTGGGATGGAAACCAAGCGAACGCTGGTGGGCATCATTGCACCGAAGAAGGTGAGCGAATTCAAAGCAGACGACATCATGAGGCTGCTGCGTGAGCGTTTCCGTCCCTCGAGAGCAATGTTTCCCGCTCGGAGCGCGTTTTGGAGGTGAGTCCAAGCGCCGGACGAGTCGGTTGAGGCATTCGTAACAGCCATGAGGATAGCCGCCGGCCCTTGCAGATGGGACGACCTAGAGACGGCCCTCAGGGACGGAGTGCTGTGTGGCCTGAAGGACAAGGAGGTGCAGCGCAGCTTGATGAACAAGGAGCCACCACCCATGCTGGCGGAGGTTGTAGAGGCCGCGGAAGCCGCGGAGTCCACGAATGCTGGAGTGGACGAAATGCACCAGTGGCATGAGTGGCGTCCTAGAGCCGGCAAAGCGGAGAATTCGGTGCACGGAAAGTCCGGACAGTCGGTGCACGCAACCCGAAGGGCCTCAAAGTCGTCTACGGAAGGCAGCGACGGCGAGGAGGTCCAAAGGGTCCGAAAAGGGGGGCGCCGCTGCGATGGTTGCGGAGCGGCCCATGAGCGCGCAAGGTGCCCATTCAGGAAAGCCGAGTGTTACACCTGCGGCCGTCGGGGGCACATCGCCAAGGCATGCAGAAAACGGAAGGAGGGCCGGAGGCAGTCACAAGACCGCTCAACCAGACCGGACCATCCAGCAAGGTCCAAAGATGGCGCCCAGACCACGAGGAAGCAGGACAGCGTGGGCCGCATCTCGGACGACAGCGAGGACGACGCTCCGGTGTTCAGCGTGTCCGCGGAACAGTCCCATTACTTCATTGAGGTACTAGTACAAGGGGCCCCTATCAGGATGGAAATTGACTCGGGGTCCTCCTATTCTATAATTTCCCAGAAAGAGTTCTTGAAAATCGACCCCCATGTGCGACCCAAACTTAAAACGTTGAGGTCCACGCTACGAGATGTACAGGGGGGAGTGAGGCCGAACTGGCAAAGAGATTGGATAAAGTTCTGACCGTCTTCGAGAAAGCGGGGCTACGACTGAGAAAAGACAAATGTGTCTTCTTCGAAACTGAGGTTGAGTTTCTAGGGTTTCGAGTCACGCCAGAGGGTATTAAGCCATCCAAATCCAAAGTAGCCGCCATCAAGAATGCCCCTCGCCCCACATCCAAAACCGAGCTACAGTCATTTCTGGGGCTCCTCAATTTTTACCATACCTTCCTTCCACGGAAGGCGTCCGTGGCCGAGCCACTCCATCGGTTGCTAAAAAAGGAGGAAACATGGGTGTGGGTGATGAGCAAGAGAGGGCGTTCAAAGAGTTGAAGCAACTCCTAACATCCGAGGCAATCCTAACGCATTTCGATCCCAAACGGCCAGTGGTCTTAGTCTGTGACGCATCCCCGGTGGGGGTGGGGGCGGTGCTTTGCCACGTGTTGGACGACGGAAGGGAAGCCCCGATAGCGTTTTATTCAAGGTCCCTGTCCCAAGCAGAGCGTAATTACGCACAGACCGACAGGGAGGCACTAGCGATAGTAGCGGGAACCAAAAAATTTCACGATTTTCTGTATGGTCGGCCGTTCAAAATCGTGACTGACCACAAGCCCCTATTAGGAATTTTCACTGCAAGTAAGCCCACACCACAGATCCTGTCCCCAAGAATGCTGCGGTGGGCTATTTTTCTCAACGCATACCAGCATGAGCTGGAATACCGGCCCGGGAAGGAGATCAGCCATGCCGACGCACTCTCGAGGTCTCCTTTGCCCTTGTCGGGCATCCAAAAGGACAGGGCAGAAAGAGATCGCCAGGTTTTGTTAATAGAGGTTTTAGACTCACCCCCAATAGTACCAGCCGACATTGCCAGGGCCACAGGAAAGGACAGAACGCTAGAGAAAGTTAGCTCATGGGTACAGAAGGGGTGGCCGGCATCGTCCCCAGGTACGGAATTCGACCCATTTTTTCGAAAAAAAATAGAGTTGTCCCTAGAGAGGGGCTGCCTTTTGTGGGGCCAACGGGTGGTGGTTCCTACGTCCCTGCGACCGAGGGTACTCGAACTGCTGCACGTCAGCCACCCCGGCATCGTCCGGTCCAAGGCGCTGGCCCGGAGTTACTTCTGGTGGCCACAGCTGGACGCGGACATTGAGCACATGGTCGGCACTTGTGAGGCATGCCAGGGCTCCCGACCAGAGGCGGCCCGTCTTCCGCATAGGGAATGGGACACAGCAAGGGGGCCATGGTCCAGGGTGCACGTAGACTTCGCTGGCCCATTCCGAGGAACAATGTTTCTCCTGGTGGTGGATGCATTCTCCAAGTGGTTGGAGGTTATCCCAGTAAAGAGTACGTCCTCCGCCACTACAATTAGCCAGCTAAGGAGAGTCTTTTCCACGTTCGGTTTACCCGACACTTTAGTCAGTGATAACGCTAGTTGTTTCACCTCCGCTGAATTCAAGGCATTCATGGAGGCAAACGCCATTCGGCATGTCACATCCGCGCCGTTTCACCCCGCCGCGAATGGCCAAGTGGAACGGCTGGTGCGAACGACAAAGGATGCGCTGCGGCGCATGGGCCCGGGGGACCTAAATCACCAAGTATGTCAGTTTTTGTTAGCGTATAGGGTGACCCCCTTAGCGTCAGGTTACTCGCCGGCAGAGCTGCTGATGCGGCGAAAACTGACCACAATTCTGTCCAGGCTAGACCCGACGAGAGTCGAGGACAAAGGAAAAAACATAGGGCTGGCAGTCTCGAAAGGTTTCGCCGCCGGCGATCCTGTTCACTGCAGGAACTACGCCAGCGCGGGTCCAGCCTGGGTACCAGGGACGGTTGTGGAACGGACGGGGCCAGTGTCGTACCGGGTCGAGACTAGCACGGGTCTCCTCTGGAGGAGGCACGTGGACCAACTTAGGCACCGAGTGAGTGGGGGGCCGGTCAGTGGAGCTCAGCGACAGGACTCAGCGTTAGGGTTCTCCCCCACCCGCTTAGCCCAAGGGGGGGACAGCAACGGACAACGGTCCCAAGCAATGGGGGAAAGCAGTGGCCCCGACTCATACCCTTTTGATACGCCAGCTCTATCAGAGGCTGGGGAAGGGGGAGAGGAGTTCGCGACCGCTGCCCCCGAATTTAATTCTGATTTTGATTTTGAGAGCCGGGGGGGTTTTCGGGAGTGTTCCCCCACCCGTCCAAGCGAGAAGAGGGGTTTTTCGTTAGCCCCCAGTGCCCCCGGTTCTTCCCCAATAAAGCACACACCTCCCAACAACGCCGCGGAGCCGCGGCAAGTCACTAACGAGTCTCCCTCTCCAATTACAGGGCAGGAAACCAGGGGACAAAGAGAAGGTAGCAAACCAGGGGGAAGGCAGCCCGCTCCGAGACCCCAGCGTGTTCGAAATAAGCCATCTTGGCTGAGAGACTTCGTCTCATCCTAGGGGGGGGGAGTGTGGTTTCGAGACTTCGTCTCATCCTAGGGGGGAGGGATGTTGTGTCCTAATGGTTTGACCCTCCACATGGATAACAATGTATCTGAACCAATGTAACCTTGCCTATGGGCAACAATGTAACCTTCAGCTGTATCACATAAACCCTGTAATGGGACGCGAGCTAATGACCACCAGCTGGCAGCAGCGAGCGTCCAAGCTCTCTTGGTCCAAACTCATCAAAGGCAACAGCGCGGGAAGTTTTCCCGCCACCACCTACACCTGGACAAGAAGGGCGTGACCAGCAATGACGTCACGCAGACAGTAGCCAATGGGCTATCATGGAACCACGTTCAAATGTGTTACTACCGTATATAAAGAGCTATTGATCCGCCATTACCTCATGTTCCCTCTGACCACCATGCAATAAACCTGAGTTAACCCAGCCCGAGGCTGTGTCCTGTGTCTTGGTTTTCATACACTAAAGCCCCTAACTACCCGGATTCTCTGTCCTGTGGGGGGGGGCCCGCAAAGGGCGCGGCGGCCATTTTGGCGCCGCGCTTGCATTGTGCAAAGCATTAGCAAATAAAGCACATTACAGTAATCCAAGGTCTACCTATGGATGGAACAGTAAGTCCTAGATGTTCCTGTCCAGAAACAGCTTTAGGTACTATACCAGCTCCTCACCCTGGAAGCCATTAATTGATTGACTGATTGCTTTTCTCCTCAAGAAGTATCTACTTGTACTTATTTTGACAGAGATGGATGTAAGAAACACACAGGTGACACATTTAATTCTTCAAAGGGAGTGCAACAGTCCTTCCATCTTAACAGGAATTATCTTTACAACCCCCCCTCTCCCTTATGCAGTGCCCCTTCAAGGGCATTTTTTTTTTTGCCACAAGGGCCTTTTACAAAACAAAACAAAACCTGGATGAGAACATTTTAATGGCTTCTGGAGGTCCGTGGTAGTGGTAGCTTTGGCATAAAACAGAGTATAGCCCTCAGCAACCCTCAAAAATGGAGCAACACAAAAATGGAAGCCCATAGCCTACGCAAATAAAACTGGAAGGCTGACTTATAGCAACATTCAGTTTTGACATTCATATAAGTTGCTTCTTTGGGAAGGCTGGTGCAGACCCCATTGAACCTTGCAGGCAGATAATTACTTCCCAGAGACTCCTGAGTTGCTCTGTGTTCAGATTACTACCTCAAGTTTGATAGCCCCTAAAAAAACCCAACAACTGTGAAAGGTTACTCCTGAGTAGTAACATTGATGTCATTAAGCCTTGTCTTTTCTTATCTTGTCTATGTGACAGCCTGTCTACAAGTAATTCAAAATTTGGTTTATGTGGTAGCTTAGTGGTTAAGATGCTGAGCTTGATGACCAGAAGGTTGGCAGGTCAGCAGTTTGAGACCCACAACAGAGTGAGCTCCTGTTGTCTTTCCCAGCTCCTGCCAACCTAGTAGTTTTAAAGCAAGAAATTGAAAGTAGATAAATAGGTACCACTTCAGTGGGAAAGATAACAGCACTCCATGTGCTCCAGTGTCTAGCCATGCCTGCCACATGACCATGAAAACATCTGCAGACACAGACAGTGCTCACTCTTTGGTTGTAAATGGAGATGAGTGCCACACCCTAGAGTTGAACACAACCGGCCTTAAAGCAAGGAAGAACTATTCATGCAATGCCCACCTTCAAAAAAAAGCTAAATGTGAAAATGTTCTTCTTTAGAACAAAATTTGCAAACTATAAAGTGATAATGTATCTTTGGTGCTGGGAAGTGCAGTGGACAGAACATCAAGAAAAATTCTAGAACAAATATGAGACTTATCTACATATGTAACATCTTCCTTCAGTTTTTGGCTGGTGTTGTGTCCAAAGCCTAATTCTGTTTCAAAAGTCAAACCGTGCCAAAACTAAAGAACAGAAGTGCACCCTTTCTAAAGGCGCAAAATTCAAATACATGTTAAAGTGGGAAATGTTGAACTTTGTTTGTCCTCTGGAAGCCCGCCTAAGTGAATCTTTTTTTGTAACGGTCAAACCACTGTATATATAGAGGCCACCCCTGTACATAGTCCCCAGTCTGAAGTATGAGCTGACTAAAGAATCACTGAGTTTAACCCGACCCTGCCGGTTAGAGTACTTCTTGTTCCGGACTCAACAGTTGGTGATTTCAAGAAGAAGGAAAAAAAACACTGACAATCCACATAATGCATCAATATGAACAAAGCCTAATAATATTTTGACTTTTGTGTCATAGGGAAAACTTTTTCAATTATTCTTTCATTTCTCTACTTTATTTTCAACTTGCCTTTCTCCCTGAAGAGGCCCAAGGTGGCTAATTCTCTGTTAAAAATATTTCTTATTTTTAATGAAAGGTCAAAAGATGTTCAAAACAGCATGAATTTTAATGTTTTCCAAATATCTGTGTGGAGTTTAGTGTTTGTCTACATATTTGTCAAACATCCATTTCTTAAGGCCAATCCCAGACACATTTAACTGACATTTAAATAAGTCTTCTTGATACCAGTGGAACTTATTTCCAAATCAGTGCAGTTAGGAGTGCAGCCTCAGTCCTGCAAAATCCTGATAATGTTTGAGGGAGACTTCAGAGCCACAAGATTATTCTGTGTTGTTCAAATGAAATGCTAAAGTATGAGAAGATGAGTGTCAGTGTTGGTTTCATGGTGAATAATGTTCCCAGCACATGAAACAAAAATATCTCTGGGGCTCCTTCAATGGTAAAATCATTACTGCTGATGCAGTATTGTTATACAGACACCTTTAAAGAATGACAAATTAATGTCTCTGCTAACAAAAAGATTACCTCCTGTCCCCATGGCAACAACTCCTCCAAATTATGGAAGCCTCAAGACAAATGGCCTTCCATTTAGGCATAGGCAGCCCACATGCTCCAAATAGAGCTAGCAGGGGTTCTTTGCCTATGACAGCCATCACTGTCTGTATTTATTTTAGGTGGTTGGTTTTATCAACTCGGGAGTACTACTGAAATGCTGTTTTGTAAATGCAGCCATCTAGTTAAGAACTGTATTCTGTGACAGGGGGAAGAAAAGGTTTACTTTCTTGTAGTTTCACACATTGATTCTGATGAACATTTCATGCAAAAAGAGTTTCTGAAGTAGAACATTTCAGAATTCATGAATAGTAATTGAGCCCTTTAGTTCTGCACTAAACTTAAATCCATTATTCTCCATTTAAAGCAGACACATCATGTTGCTCTACAAAACACTGCTCTGTCATTTCAACACATCATTTCCCCCTTCCTTTGGTGAGCTGGGCTAGAATATTAAGCATGCTTTGCTCTTAACATTCTTGCTGTACTGGGCATGTTTGGATTCTATTTGAAATAGGCAAATAGCAATCATGTTGTTCATAAAGAATGGCTTGTATGTACATATATGCCTTGCTTTTGGAGATGAGGGCACACTATATGGTACCTCTCAGTTTACCGGGAAAGAGCTTACTCCAGCTCTCTCCTGGATGTGTGCATTAAAATGTAAAACATAATAAAAGTCACTGTCAGATTTCTGCTTCTCCTACCAAACAAATGGGCTTGCTTTGATGTCTGGAGCATATAGAATTTATCTGTCAGAAAGTAATTTAAAATGCCATGTAAAAACAAAGCTTAAAAGGAAGATTAACATTTGTAAAGAACACATTTAATATTTATCATTTGGGTTTAGCGTTTGATTAAATGTTGCTATTATGGCCCTTCATTCAATGCAGTCTGTCGCAACCAAACATTTCTGGCATTCTAGCAAGGGAACAATTTGTAAACTAAGGCAACGGCTTCCCGATACAATTCCAAATGCTAAAAATGTCTCACTGCTTAGGTTTAAATCATGCTAAGGTTGCTTTTTAAATTTTCACACCAGAAGGGTTTTATGCTCATCTTGACCAACAAATAATAGAACTGCTTAAGAGAATTATCAGCTTTGAAAATCTCTCTGGTCAGCTGAGTGGAATGCATGACAAAAATCCAGGGATTTCAAATTCAATTTGTCTCCTGCTATTTGCAGTCTCCTCATATTTTAAAATCAATTTATTAATAACCATGAGAAAAATCACATTGGACAATATAGGATTTTTTTTTTAAAAAAATAACATATATGTGCTGTATGGATTTGTCTTTAGCAAGATAAAAGAAACTAGGCAGGAACTATAAATGTATAAAAATGATTTCAGAAACAGGATACAGTACAGCAGAGGGGGAAAGCTGAACAAAATCTGTGAGTATCAGATGATCACAACTGCCTTTCCATTCAAGCAAAGGATTTTGGATTCACCTTCTAAAGCCAAGTATCTACCTAGCACTGAGCAAAAAAAAAAAAAAAAAAGGGGGGGGATCTGAGACAGATTTAGAACAACTGTGTGCAAGTAAACGTGGAGTTCAATCTAGTATAGAGTTGCCACAGACCATTGTAAAAAAGCTGAAGAGAGAAGTGGTGTGAAATGCAACATATAAGCTACTAAATGATGGACATCAATATTATTTATTTAATCCAGGGGGTCCCAAACTATAGGCCTCAGGCTGGATCTGGCCCATGATTCCTAATAATCCAGCCCGCTTCACCCTCACCGCTCTCAGAAGCGGAAGATAAACGCTGTCGTGATCCCATGACAAAGATGGTATTGTTTTATGTTATTAATCATATTGTTATGTATGTTAACATGTTGCAATGCTATGTAATTAATTTCATTTCATTCTGAGTTAGTACACTTAGCCTAAGTGATGCAGTTTTAGGAGACTATTCCACCATTTTCTGGAAGTCTTAACTTGCCTGTCTACAGTCCGGTTGTTCAAGTTCGTCCCTAGGGAACCAGTCTTGAACATGTTCTCCCTAACAGTTAGATGAAGAACACTGATAAGGAGCCACCTGGATCTTTGAAGTACGGACTTGCCTTGTCACTTTGACAAGTCAATTAGCCTTGCTTATGTATCTTTTCCCATCAAGAAAGGTATATAAACAGAGGCTTAATCCATCTATCTATCCAGATTTCTCTACTTAGAGAGAAAGGCACACTTCCACCCATTCTGTATGCTTGCCTAACCATTGAGGAAGCTATCAAACCCCATCTTTATGGGGCACCACAGAGTGCCATAGCTAGCTTAGGTAAAAGTACTGCTATGCTTTATTTCTTAACTTTTATTTCTTTTATTTCTGTATTATGTGCATTTATCTTATGTTTCTTTTTTAAAAATATAATTTTTATTAACTAATTTCCAGAAAAAATATACAAACATACACAGGACATTACATCATAAAACGTAAAAAAAATACACAGGTTTCATAGAAAATAACCACATACATGATAATTGAACTGTTATCTATCGTAACTGCACATAATATTAAACATCCACTTGAAAATTAACGCTATAGCTATAACCAATTCATAGTGCTATTATTCAGATACAACTATCAAGCTCCAATTTTCACTTACAGTTCACCCAGTGTTTATTTACATTGCCCCGGAGAGTTCGGTCTCAATATTGTCTCCAAAAACTACTTTGAAATGGTACAGGTCTACAGCATTCCATACCCATAAGGGAGTGATCAACAAAAGGCTTCCAAATACTCCAAAATCTATTTTTCTTCAATTTATCCCTTTTTACTTTTATCTCCCATGTCAATTTATCATTCAATGCTAGGTTCCACATTTCTTTATACCATTCTCCCGTCTGTATAGTTACATCATTTTTCCAATTTCTAGCAATACATTGTCTACCCGTTGTCAACATTATTTCTAATAACTCTTTTTCCTCCTTGTTTAAATACATACCATCCACATCTGTTAGCATAATGGTACCTGACACCAGTTTAATTTTTTTACCCATTATTTCCCCAACCTCTTTTTCTATTCTTCTCCAAAAATCCTTTATCATTTTACAGCTCCACCACATATGCTCATAGGTTCCAACAGTGTCTTTACATCTCCAGCATAGATTGTCCTTTTTATTATCAATCTGATGTAACCTCAGTGGTGTCAGATACCATTGCCACAACATTTTATAATTATGTTCCTTAATTCTTACTGACATAGTTCTCATTATCCTCTTTTTCCACTTATTTCTCCATTCATCTTTTCCTAGTTTTATATTCAAATCCTGTTCCCACTTCAATTTCAAGTCTTCCTGTGGGTCACCCCCCCCCCTGTTTATTAAGGCATAAAGTTTACTTACTAGACCCTTAATGCTTTTATCTCCTTTTCAAATTTTTAAAACCAGTTCTTCAAATTCCGTCTTTTCTCTATCTATATATGGTTCTCTTCTGTATTTATTATTCCAATTATTGACCTTCATTTTCTGAAACCAATCCAATTTTAACTGTTCAAACAATTTCTTCTTATTTTCATCTTCGCAAATCCTTAACCACTCTTTCACCAAAAAAACTTCATTTTTATCTAATATTTCCTTTATTTTTTTATCTATTTTTATCGGAAAACACGCCATATCTGCCCATTCCAAAATTGGAGAGACATCTGGGACCAAGTCCTTCTTTAATCTTTTCCACACATTCATGAGTCCCCTCATCATTGTATTACTGGTAGCTATCATTTTAACCTTATCTCCCAAAAAATCATTTTACCAATTGTCCTGTAATCTTTCATCTCAATCTCCTCCCAAATTACTTTTTCTCTTGCCAAAATCTTCACAACATTCTTAATTTGAAATGCACGATAATACGCTAATAAATTTGGCATTCCCAAACCCCCTTCTTTCTGAGGCAGGTACCAGAATTTCTTTAATAATCTAGGTTTTTTTACCTCCATTGCAAAAATTATTAAAATCTTTTGGAACTCATTAATCTCCTTTTCCTTCATTTGAATTGCAAGTGCATCAAATAGGAAATTAATTCTCGGCAACAACATCATTTTACAGATTGCAATCCTCCCAAACCATGACAACTTCAACTTTTGGAGACTTTGTATTCTAGTCTTAAATTCTGTTTTCAAGCTATCATAGTTCAATCTTTTAAGTTCTTCCAATCTATTTGAAATAATTATCCCCAAATATTTCAACTTAGCTTTGATTTGTATGTTAGATAGTCCCACCATCTTTTCCTTCTCCTCTTCCCCCATGTTACACAACATCATTTCCGATTTATCCCAATTTATCATCAACCCTGTTATATCAGCCATATGTCTCCTTTTTAAAAAACCTACTTGATCAACATTTATGTATTCTCCCATGAATTTGTTTAAACGGTTAGCCAGTATTGCTGTGAAGATCTTGGCATCTTTATTTATAAGAGAAATTGGTCTGTAAGATTCCACTTTTTCCAAATTCTTTCCCAATTTTGGCAGTAGAACAATTGTAGTCCTATACCATGAAGTCGGGATTTGTCCACCATCTAAAATATTATATAACTTTACCAGCTTTGGTACCACAACATCTTTAAATACCTTATAAAACTCAGTCGATAGTCCATCATCTCCCGGGGCTTTCCCCAACTTCAAACTACTAATTACTTCCTTTACCTCTTTCTTGGAAACCTGTTCTTCCATTTTATCCCGGTGTTCCTGCTTTATTCCACTCACTAATTGCCTCTCCAAAATCCCTTTAAGCTTCCCCAAATCTATCTCTTTTTTTTGCATATAGTGCTTGATAAAAATCCTTCACAATTTTACATTTATCACTAACTTTATTACACCTTATCCCCTGTTCATTAACCAAAACTCCAATTACCCTTTCCCCCCTTTTAGCTTTGGCCGGTCTTGCCAATAATCTTGAATTTTTGTTGCTAAATTCGAAATACTCTCTATTTAAATATATCAAATCTCTTTTTACTTTTTCTATATCCTTACCCATCAATTCTGCCTTCAGTCTTTGTAATTAGGCAAAAAAAATTTATTCTTTTTTTTTTAGTGTTCTTCCTGTAATTGTTTTATTTCTTTTTCTTTTTCATCCTGTGCTACCTTATACTTTCTATACTTGTTACTTGCCAACTTTATACTTTCCCCTCTAAAAACCGACTTCATGGCATCCCAGACCACATTAAAATTTACCTCTTCATTATCGTTCCACTGCCAGCTTTCCATCCAACTTTCTATAATTTGTTCTTTACATTTTTGGTCTTTAAATAGATTAGGATCATATCTCCAGTTTCTTCCTCTTCTATTATCCTTTTGTACCCCCAATTCTAAAATCACTTTAGCATGATCTGATTCCTTAAACATTCCTATTTTAATTCCCTGAATGTTTTTGACCATGTTTTCAGTTAAAAATACATAATCTATTCTAGAGTAGGACCCATGAACGTGTGAAAAATAGGAATATGCCCTTTCCGAGCCCTTAATCTCTCTCCAGGAATCCTTCAGCCCCAATGCAACCATCCAATTATCCAGAATATTCCCTTTAATACCTGCTCCACACCTTGCTAAATTTGTACAATCTAAATTTGACCTTATCAAATTAAAATCTCCAGCCACTATCATCTTTGCCACTTTTTCTAACACCACAATTTTACGAACTTTTTCTAAGAATTCCGCTTGATGTTCATTTGGAGCATAAATATTCACCAAAACTATTTCCTCATCATCAATTTTCCCTCTCACGATCAGGTATCTACCTTCCTGGTCAGCAATACTTTTTATTATCTCAAATCCTAATCTTTTAGAAATCATGATTGCAACTCCTCTCGCTTTTGAAGTGCCAAACGCCATTTCATAATGTTGTATCCACCCTAAAAAGATTTTGTTTGTATCCTTTGATTTTTGATGCGTTTCCTGTAAAAACACTATATCGGGTCTATCTTTCTTCAGCGCCAATTCTAGTCTCCTCCTCTTGAGAACAGAACCTGTACCTTTTACATTCCAAGTTAATACTTTAATACTTCTCATAATTTGTTTCAATTTCACCCTCTCTAACTTCCAAACTCTCCATTAGGCATGCTATCACAAACCCTTTACCACTAAGAAAAAAAACATACAAAAAACACACAATATCACTCTCCCCACTTTCTTCGAAAAAAAAGCCGCCTTTGATCTCCAAAGAGGGGAGAGGGGGGACATGCAAGATGTGCATATAAATTAGTGCACCGCGCATCCTCACCTTTCTGCCTTCTTAAATAATATAAAGAATTATTACGTCATAATCCATTACTCACTGCTCCTTACTTGCCTCCTCCTCCACCATGATCAATGACAACTCCTCCTCTTCTCTTCCCTGCGGGCCTCCACCCGTGGCACCACCGGCATCTGCCCCCTCATAATCTCTTCTTATGGCACCTGATTCCAACAAATCTTTTCTAAGGGTTACCCACTCCTCCGAACCCGCCTTAACCAAATCAAGCAAGCTCAGATACTCCAATGGATCGGTCCTCTCATCAATAACCTACATTTTTTTTCCAAAAAAAAATCGCAACTGCTGTGGAAATCTCCAATTATACCTTACCCCTTTTTTCATCAACAATTTAGTTACCGGTTTCATCTTATATCTCCAGACTCTTTCCTTAATAGAAATATCGTTGTATACTTCCACATCAGAACCATTGATTTTCAGGGTGCCAGGACCAGCTTGTTTTAAGAAGGCCATTACTCTAAGTTTATCTCCCCAATTTGCAAATTTAACCAGAACATTTCTTTGAACCACTTTCCCTCTTCTTAGACCCACCCTATATGCACTTACAATATCTTCCTGTACAAATTCCTTTCCCATATTCAGATTATTTAGCCACTGGACAACTCTTTCTCTTAGCTGGTCTGGCGTCCTTTCAATCACATGACGTATCACAATATTCTGCTTTCTCATCATATCTTCCATAGCATCAATCCTTTTTTCCTGTTCATCAATTTTCACCTTATTCTCCCTCACCCCTTCCTGTGTCCCTTTTATTTCCTTTTTCATAGCCTTCACCTCATTTTGAACCAACTTCACATTTCCTTCTATTTTTTGCAAACTTAATTCTACTTTTTTTTTGAGAAATCCACAACAGTTGCTACCACCTTATCCTGCTTTTTCAACATTTCATTTTATCCTTCACTCTTGCCTCTTCCATCTTCTCAATCTTCTGAAACAATTTACCAAGTTCCACCATAATTTGAGTTTGATCATAAGGTTCAGGTGGTGGTGATGATGACGGAGGGACCTCTTCCATTGGTGCTTTTTCCTTTCTCTTAGATTTCACCACCGGCTCCTCATCCTTTGCTTTTCCTCTTGTGCCCTTATCCATGATGGCATTCACTGAGAGTTTTAATGCTGCAGTATGCTATACTCTCGTTGAACACTCCACTTAGACCTATTCCAATGCAGCCAAAATTGCCAATAGTCCTTTGAGCGTGGTGCAACTTGAATAAGAGAGCAGGGCCAACGAAAAATTAATTGTTGTAATCCATGAGAAGACGGGAACCAAAAACAACCAATAAGTATTGTAATCCACGGGAAGCTCGTCACCAAAATCAGCCAATACACCCCAAGTGACAAAAGCTCATAAAGTTTGCCTTTAAAAACTTCCAATCTTGCACGGAATTCCCTCCTTGAAAAAAAGATAAAGTGATCCCATCAGCATATAACAGTATTTCCGGTGAGACAAATGCCCAAATATATCCACTTCTATCAGATCCACAGGGAAGGAAAAAATAAAAAAATCCCAAATTCCAGCTTTTAATAAAGGAAGAAAAAGGAGGAATAAAAAAAGAAAAAATAAGAACTATAATCCACACAGCGAAGGAGTAAAAAAGCAAAAACCCCTCTCTTAGAGCGATCGAAACTCCCTTTTTCCAGCAGCTGCGGCAGCTTTGGGGGGGGGGGACCCTCCTCCTTCTTCACCAAACCAGCAAACTTTTTAAAGGAAAAACCACTCTTCCTTGCTTCAACTTCACAAAACGCTGAGATGACCGGTGCCTTAAGCCTAATCTCTTTTCTTCTATACCACTTTCAAACCCTCCAAGTCACTCCACAGTTCCCCTGGAACACTCAAAAGCCATTGTCCAAAAAACGAACTCCACTTTCGAATTCCAGGATCGCCGCCATTATCACCTCGTCCGCCACCCTTCTATCCTCTTCTACTCGCTCTTGCCACCTCCAATCTCTTCAGGACAAAACAATCCACTGTCACCTCTAGCTCCCATCGCTGTATCAATTACTTAACTCATTTTCTTGCTGATTTTTCCACTTTTCTCGATTCACCACCGTCTTGCTGGTCCCGTTCTCGGCTCCTCGGCCGGAGAAACCGCGGCTTCCGTCGCATACCTCTCCCGCTGAGGATACCTCCCGAACTTCGACCGCCCTGTGACAACTTTTCCAAACAGGCAAGCAAGAAGGAGTCTTATCGCAACAAAATATCTCAATAATTTACTCCATTAGTTCATTATTCTCATTAATTACCACTTTGATAAGGGCGAGCACACAGATCAGGATGTTACTCGCCGGCTATCTTAGCCACGCCCCTATCTTATGTTTCTATAATAAACTCGTTAAATTGGCTTTCTGAGTCAATCTCAGTTCTTCTTGCTCTCTCAGCCAAGCGGAGAGCAAGAGATAGAGAGGGGAGGCTTTTGCATTACAAAAGGCCATTATTGCCTGAACGTTGGCAAGCGTGGCACCAAAATGGCCGCTGCGCTCCTTGCGGCCCCCCACCCTGGACTCAGACATCCGGGTAGTTAGGGGGCATGGCCAACCCCTTATAAAAGGGGTGGCCACGAGGCGGCCCTTCGCCATTTTAGAAAAGTGACGGAGCAGAGAAGTTTGCTCCGTCCCCTTTTTCCCCTGCTTGCTTGGAATTGCAAGCAGTTTAGCGAACGTCGGAGTGGGGGAACCCACTCCGCCGGCTCACTTTTGCTTGGTGGCCAAGCCACCCAAAAGGCCGCATGGTCCCATGCCGGGGGACGGGCTTGACCAACCCCCCACCCAGTTCGCTCAAAGGAGTCGGGACTGCGGTGGCTAAGTGGTTAAGGAGCCCACCTCATTAGCTGGCAAGCTGGCAAATCGGCAGCTTGAGACCTGGATACTGCATGACAGTTGGATCGCCGGTTTTTTCATTCAGGTGTCCCCTGCAAAAATCATTTCAACCCAGAGTAATCTCTGTCAGGGAAATGAACAAACCGGCCTATTTCCCTCCCCAACTGCCACCTATTAGGTCATTTGGGCACTTGCCTAACTGCCGTCCAGGCAGAAGACTCGGGCAGGGGCGGGGCAGTCTGGCTCCCCAGGGGCTTCAAGCCCCATGGACCTTGATTCACGGTAAGAGCCCAGGTGGTGTAGTGGTTAGGCTGCTGTTCTGCAGCCAAAGGGTTGTAGGTATGATCCTGAATGGGCTCAAGGTTGATTCGTTCATCCAATGTCAGTATGTTGGGGGTGAAATGCTAATTAACCTGTAGCCACCGATAGAGTGCACTAAGTGCTATGGGGTGGTATATGAGTGTGATGATTGCTTAAATCAGGGTGGCCCAGAGTGGCCCAGCATCGGGTCGCGCACCGCCCTTGCCCCTCCACCCACGGGCCGGATTACTCGGCCTGGCCCTACTGCGGTCGCGGGTGCCCACGGGCTTGGTCACAGCTCGTGGACCATTCTAGGGCATAGGCTGTATGTGGGCTGTCTGTTGCATCTGGCCCACATTATTTCGGTGGGCCAGATTCGATTGATCATTCACGTATGGCCCGTGTTGCTGCCCTGGAAGCCTCCAAGACAATTGCTTCACCACCTCCGGACCCCGGGGCAGGGCCACATCTAGCTGCTCCCACTTTGCCTGCCCATGCTCTGCAGCAGATCCTTAGCCGGGTCGAGCTGCCAGAGGCCATCAGACCTATGCCTGTTGGTGGTCCGCAGCTCGCCGTGCAGCCTCCCCGGCGGGGCCTTCTACTAGTGCCTGGGGTGACCTGGCCTGGACCTTCGACGGCTCAGAGCTCGACTTCCATCACAAGCTCTGATGCCCCTCAGAGGCCGGAACTCCCGGTGTGGGCGGCCAAGGGGGGGTGCAACTTGTGAGTATTGTGGTCAAATTAGTGCACCATTTATACTGCCACATACAGTTACGGGGGTGTAGTCTGCACCAACGCCTTTGTCTATTGGGCCTATGGCCCGTTCTCCACTCCCTCGCTTAGCTCCACGCCAACTCGGGCCATGACGACAGCCGGCTACTCGCTTCCCCTGGGGACCACTTGTCTCAAGCCACCAGGGAGGAGATATGCGGGGCAAGTATGTTGACATCTTCACCCCCCCTTACCCGGGTACCAACCAAGGAGGGAAGGGAGGGGTAAGACTACAGGGTACAAGGACTTGTCCTGTCATGGCAAGCCCCCTTGTACGTGGCCTATCTGGCTACCGGCCTACTTGATCTGTGCGGCACGAAGTGGCCAGAACTGATCCCATCCCTTACGTTCATTAGGGATGCACCACCTCCGGATATCCTAGTAACTCACCTGGGAGGTACTGATCTTGCACGAATCACCAGCCTTTGGTTGAAGGTATCTGTATGCAGGGACCTGGAGGTTTTACACTGCATGTGGCTGTGGCCGCGGCTGCTATGGTCCCAGAGCATATACAGGCAACACTATAAAGGAGGGCTTGATCCTCGTGGTTTGGACTGTGCCCAGCGGACAGTGAACAGAGCTGTCGCATGGTTCCTAGTTCTGCAAGGGTCATGGATATCGGTACACCGAGGCATGCTCCTCTTCCCTTTGGCGTGAGGCTCACCTGCGCTTTGGGGTACCCGAGGTATGCACCCCCTTTTTATTTTAGCATGGGATGGACTCAGACATCCGGGTAGTTAGGGGGCATGGCCAACCCCTTATAAAAGGGGTGGCCACGAGGCGGCCCTTCGCCATTTTAGAAAAGTGACGGAGCAGAGAATGATGAGCCACTTCAGTGTACCTGAGACATGGCCCTACTCTTTTAGACGTCAGGCTGGGCACCCCTTTAGTGTCATCAAGGTACCGTCCTTTACCTTATGCATGATGCAGGGCACCTCTTCCGGGCACCTGAGGCATGGTCCTTTTTCATTTTGGCACAAGGGAAATGCCCCTCCCCCTTTTTCCGTGTTCCTGCGGCATGGTCGCCTTCCCTGCGGCATGCGGCAGAACACCTCATTGGAGTCCCACAGGCATGGCCCTCTTCCTTTGGTCACGAGGCGGGGTGCCTCATGGGTTCACCCAAGGCATGGTCCTCTGAATACGGCATGAGGCAGGGCACCTCATGGGAGTACCTGAGGCATGGTCATCTTACTGTGGTTTGGGGCGGGTCATCTCATGGGAGTACCCGTGGCATGGTCCTATTACTGCATGAGGCTGGGCACCTCATGTGAGTTCTCGAGGCACGGTCCTCTTGCTGCAGCCCCCAAGGCATGGCACTCTTAATGCGGCTTTAGGCAGGGTACCTCATGTGGGTACTCGAGACATGGTCCTCTTATGGTGGCATGGGGCGGGGCACCTCATGGGAGTAACCGAGGCATGGTCCTCTTACTGGGGCGTGAGGCGGGGCACCTCATGGGAGTACCGGAGGCATGGCCCTCTTACGGTGGCATGAGGCAGGCCACCTCATGGGAGTGTCCGAGGCATGGTCCTCTTAAGACAGCATGAGGCGGGGCACCTTAGGCGAGTACCCGAGGCATGGTCCTCTTACTGTGGCATGAGGCGGGGCACCTCATGGGGGATATACGAGGCTCGGTCCTCTTACTGCGGCATGAGGCGGGGCACCTCATGGGAGTACCTGAGGCATGGTCCTCTTCTTGTGGCATGAGGCGGGCACCTCGTGGCGTAACCGAGGCATGGTCCTCTTCCTTTTGGCACAAGGCAGCATACCTCCTCTGTGTGCCTGTGACATGGTCCTCCTCCTTCCAGTGTGAGGCTGTGCGCCTAATTAGAGTACCTGAGGTATCATCCTCTTCATTGCAGCATGGGCTGTGGGTTGTGTGCCCCCTCAATATGCCTGAGGCATTGCACTCCCCCCCTAGGAATCTGGCAGGGACACGGCTGATTGTCCACCTGATAGGACAAGGGACAGTGAGACTTGGGCTGGCCACTTTCGGGTGGACCAAGAAACAAGGTGTGGATAGGATCTATACAGCATGTTACACCTTTAAATTTGCTGATGCTTTATCCCGCCTGCAGATCCCCCGGTTCCGAGCCTGGGCGCCAGACACAGATGAACTTCCCTCTCCACTTCTGCGCGAGATGCAGACCTTTGGTGAGGAGAGGTGAATCGGGCAATCGGCCCCGTGCACACGTAAGGCATATCTGTACATGTTTCCCCAATTTAGAGCTTTCTGTAGGGAGGTGCAACTGCCTGACATGTCGCCAATCCCGGTTGAACATGCTTTGCAGTACATGGCGCACCTTCATGACCAAGGTCTGACCCCACGCACCATTGCCGTCAGGCCTTCTGCCTTGGCATTTATGGCTAGGCACGGGGTTACGCTGCTCACATGGGTGTCTTCCGAATATGCCGGGTGTTGGAGGGGTGGACACGTGAATGCGGCTGCCGCCCGGACACACATCACCCTGTTTCCCCTTTTTCTGATGGCAAGCCTCGCTAGAGGTCGGCATAGCTTTCGCTATGATCCGTACGAAGAGTCTATTTTCAGGCAGCTACCTCCGTGGCTTTCTTTGGGGCTCTGAGAATCAGTGAGCTGGTCCCACTTTCAACAGGGGACATGTCCCATGGGGCACTGGAACTGGAAGATGTGTCGCTCGACCAGGAGGATTTGCTCCTCAAGAGCCGGTCAGCGAGGAAAGAGTAGTAGCATGATGCTGCCATCTGTCCGGTTGGTGCCCTTCATGCATTTTTGGCAGCGCGTGGTTCACGCCCTGGCCTGTTGTTCTGCCACCAAGATGGGTCTCCCCTTACCAAATTACAATTCTGGAGGGTTACTGGGATGGTGCTTCACAGTGCGGGGGTCTCTGGGGCTCGTTACGGTACCCATTCATTTCGGATAGGCGCTGCATCAACTGCGGCTGCATTTGGGTATTTTGAGGCTGACATACGTTGCATGGGTAGGTGGGGATTTGTGCCTTTCCCCCCATCTGTTCATCCCCTCACTGCATGAGTGCCTTGTTATGCCCTCAATTATCTCCCCTTCTCTTACAGACCTTGTGTGTTTCCGCACACCGGTGGCAGTGTAGCTGGTGGGCCACAGTTATGTGCACTGGGCGGCACAGTATGCGGCTTCGTCAGAGTGGGGACCCCATCTTGGGCTACATGCAACTGTGTGTATGCAGTGGTATGGTGTGCGCGGCATGAGGTGGCGTGAACTGTTGCCATTCCTGATGTCCATTGGGGATGCCGGACCGCCAGATGTTTTGATTCTGTACCTCGGAGGCAATGATCTTGCAAAGATCACTGGCCTGGCATTAAAGACTTCCAAGTGCAGTGACCTGGCATTTCTTCACCATTTATGGCCGTACACACGGTTGCTATGGTCAGACATCTTGCCGAGACACTATTATAGGGGAGGCATTGACTCCCATGGTTTGGACTGTGCCCGGCGGTCAGTGAACAGGGCTGTTGCCTGGTTCCTTATCGAGAATGGCTTGGGGGACAGCCATTCATCATCCGGGGATAGGATTACAGGATTTTAGCCTGTATTCTGGAGATGGGGTTCACCTGTCAGCAGGAGGTATGGACCTCTTTTTGAATGATGTGCAAGCGGGCCTGGTGACCGAATTGTCAGTCGGGGTGGTGGGGGTGGTGAGTCATCATGGACGCCTCCCTGTGTGGCGGGTAGCACTGGTAAGGTAAAATTTATGACCCATAGGTATCCGGCAGGTTCGCAATCGATTGGCCAACATGTAGATAGGTACAGGGGAAACAGGCTTGGCCGGTCATGAACGGGGTGATGCTAGGAGCTTCACAGCCTGCATCACCTTTATATTTTAACGGATACATGTCAGAGGGTGGGGTCAATAGATAGTATATTGACTTCGGTCAACAATTTGTTTGTGACAACAAAACAAATTGATACAAATTGATACATAATAGCCAATTGACATTGGCAATTTGGGTGGAACCTTACCAGTGCTACTGCGGCCTGCTTGCCTTAAAGAATTATAATTGGATGAAACACCAATTGAAAGTTATAATTCAGACTAGGGCATTATTCAATAAAAGTGGCCCAATGCCTTAAATCCAATACCGGTGTCTGTGTCCTTATTTGGGTGGGTGCGCCTGCAAAGTAACTTTCTCAGCCATCTCACCTTCCCAACCAAGAAGTGGCAAACCATCTTTGAAGAAGAAGGTAACGGAGCAACCCCTATGCACCCTCAACACTTTCAAGGCCACCTAGTTCTCCCCACAGTTTAGAGATAAGGATGTCATTCCATGAGAATTGGCATTTACATTCCCACAGGTCTTTGCTGCCTAATTAGACCTGCAACATTAATTTGCCATTTGCCATTTTCTCCGGAACCGATGAGCCAGACTATCTGGATCAGCCGTTCTCTGCCGAACTAAGCCTGAGCAGAGAGAGCACATCCTTAGGCAGCACAACCCAACTAACGGACGGCCCCCTGTTTGTTCTGCCACTGCAGGTCTGGCAAAGCCAGTGCATCCCAAGGCCTACAGGCAGAACAGGAGTTTGGGTCCTCCATAAACACATGTTCACATGTGCAAAATGCTGCCGTAAATGCACCTGCAGCTGTTGTAAACATGTTTAACTTCTGCTTCTGGAGGGAAGAAGCACATGACCAGCCTGCTCAACCACATGACCGGCTCGCTGCCTGAAAAGTTTGGCAACCCCTGATTTAATCAATAAACATCCTGCTCTTCCTTCTAACAACTCTGGGTGGCTATACATCACAGTGTTCTGAGTGTGAAAGATACGCGTTCATTGTGAGTTACTTCCCAATCCCTGTGCATGTTGCTGATTTTAACCTGGAAAGCCTTAAACATTTGGATATCTATGGTAGATCTGTCTTATTTTGAACCTGTCTTGAAAATATATTTGAAATAGCCCTTCTTGAGAATGTCAACACCTACTCCATACTGTGGAGCACATTCTGCTTAAAGTTGCACTGTCATGGCTTTTAGAAGGCCTTATTATCCAAAAGCTTTTGTATTTTTTAAGTTGAAACTCAGTTTAAAAAAATACTAAATTATTCTGAGAATGCAAGCGCGGCGCCAAAATGGCCGCCGCGCTCTTTGCGGGCCCCCCCCCACAGGACAGAGAATCCGGGTAGTTAGGGGCGTGGCCAGCTCCCTTATAAAAGGGGTGGCCACGAGGCAGCCGAGCTGCCATTTTACCTCAGCGACGGAGCGGAGAAGTCTTTTCCCTGTGTCTCCGTCGCTCTTTAGCTTACCGGGAAGCCTTTGGTAGCGATTCTTCCTTTTCGGCTTCCCTTTGCTTCAGTAGAGATGCCTTCGAAGAAGAAGGCAGCTTCGAGTGCGGCTCGCGCTGTTAGGAGGCGCAACCCAGGTTGGAGGACCGCGGTGCCGCCTCCTCAGCAGCCGCCTTCGCAGGCCCCGGCCGGGGCTAGCGGAATGGGGTCTATTGCCCCTTGGCCCGGAGTGGGCGAACAGAATACGGGCGCGGAAGGGTTTCCGGCCCGCGGCCCGCGAGCGGTGGACACCGCTCCTGCACCTGCCCACCCTGTTGGGCCTGCTGCTCTTGGGTCGCAGCCTCCCCCTGGGCCCTCTAGCCTTGGGGGGTGGTGCGGCCCCCCGCCTTGGCAGGTTTCTCCACCGACCCTGCCGGGCTTCGGTGCTGGCCAATGGCCATATTCGGGTCCTGGGGTACAGGGACCTGTACCCATGCCTGGACCGGGCGGGCCGGCCGGCCCTTGGCCCCAGGTCGACGTGGCAGCCTTACTGGCCCGTATTGCGGCCCTGGAAGCATTGTTGGCTCGGGCCAGTCAGGCGGGGGCCCCCTTTGGGGTCCCTTTTGCGGCGCTGTCGGCAGGAGGACAACAGCCGACAGGGAGGGTTGAGCTGCTGCAGGCGCGTGGCGCGGTTTCGGCCACTGCCTCGCAGCTCCCCAGTCAGCAGCCAGGTGCGGGTCAGGCCCCGGTGATGAGCTCTACGTCGGTCGTGAGCTCCGACACCCCCAGTGGGCCGGAACCCCCGGTGGGGGCGGCCCGCGGGGGTGCAGCATGTGAGTATACGGTGCAAGCGAGTACATCCACACACATTCCCAATATGGGGGGGGCTTTTCAATGGCCTTGGCCTCGCGCGGGTGGGGCGGGGGCCACGCTGTCGGCACCCCACCCGGCGACGACGACTGCCACCCTGGGCAATGGGGTGGGTACTTGTTCTTACACTGCGGGGAATGTCCTGGGGGTGGCTGGGCTAGCTCAGCCCCCTTTTCCTATGGCTGCGGTGCCTTTTTCGGCTTTGCCAACGGCGGGGTATTCCTTGCCACTGGGTGATCACTTGGCACAGACTACCAGAGAAAAGATATGGCGGGGGGAGTATGTAGATATCTTCTCACTCCTGAACAGAGAGCCCACCAAGGAGGAAAGGGAGGGACAGGATGAGAAGGATAAGGAGCAGGCACGTCGCCGTAAGCCGCCACGTACCTGGGCCAACTGGCTCCCTGCTTATTTAATATACATGGCGGTGTACTTGAGGGCGCGGCCGGATTTGGCTATTCCCATGGTCCAATATTTGGACAACATATATAGGGCGATGGTGGATTTCCCAGGCCCCTCGTGGTTAGCCTATGACGAGGAATTCCGTATGAGGATTCCCCTTCACCCCGAAATGAGATGGGACGAGCCGTGCCAGAGGCTTTGGCTTTTGTACATGACGCCCACACGCCCAGCCCCGGGGGATAGATACCATTGTGGACATGCGGTCCAGCGAGCAGCTCCGGCCCAGGTTACCCGCCAAGCGGCGGGGCAGGGGGTTCCAGCCCGCCTGCTGTGCTGGACTTTCTCGTCCAATGGTTCCTGTAATAGGAAGAATTGCAAGTACAGGCATGAGTGTCCCACATGTTCGGGCCCCCACGCAGCCTCCGCCTGTCCCAGGCCTGGAGGGACACGGGGCAGAGGGAGGGGCGGACAGTGGGCTGGCAAGACTGCCACGGATGGAGCTGGTTCTCCAAAAGGCCCCCTCCCCAATTAATGTGGACATGCTGGAGCGTTGGCTCGCATCGTACCCGAAGGGGGAGGATGGGGAGTATCTCCTTCAGGGTTTTAGGCAGGGATTCCGTATCCCTTTCATGGGTGATAGGTCCCCTCAGGATGCCCCCAACCTTTTATCCCTCAGAGGGAGGGAGGACGTGGCTGCGGCCAGCATTAAAAAGGAGTTAGATGCGGGCAGGGTCGCTGGACCTTTCCCTGCACCCCCGTTTCCCAATCTTAAGGTGTCGCCACTGGGCTTGGTCCCCAAAAAGTCCCTAGGCGAGTTTCGCCTTATTCATCATTTGTCCTACCCAGCAGGCCGATCGGTCAATGATGCTATCCCTGATGACCTTTGTTCAGTCAGGTATACATCGTTTGACCAGGCGCTGCGCATGGTGCGCTCTTGTGCCCCGGGTGCCCTGCTTGCCAAGTGCGACATTAAGTCGGCTTTTCGCCTTTTGCCAGTGCATCCGGGCGACTTTGAGTTGCTGGGTTTCAAATTTAAGGGTGATTATTATTTTGATAAGGCCATGCCTTTTGGCTGTTCCATATCATGTTCGGCCTTCGAGCGTTTTAGTACCTTCTTAGAGTGGGCTTTCGTCCGCAGGTCAGGGTCCCGGTCTGTAGCCCATTACCTGGATGACTTTTTATTCGGGGGTGAACGGGGCTGGGACACGTGCACACGTCTCCTCAACACATTTCAGACGCTAATGCAGGAACTCGGTGTCCCTTTAGCGCCCGAAAAGACCGAGGGCCCATCTACCAAGCTAGTATTCCTGGGGGTGGAGATTGACACAGTAGCGCAGGCTTCTAGGTTGCCGGGCGATAAGGTGTCCAGGATAGTGGCCCTTATCTCGGATTTGCTGGCCAAGCGCAAGGCATCACTGAGGGAACTGCAGGTGCTACATGGTCACCTCAATTTCGCTTGCAGGGTGGTCGCACCGGGCAGGGCTTTTGCCCGGCGCTTATGCGACGCCATGGCAGGGTTATCCAGGCCCCACCATAGAGTTAGGCTTACCCGGGGAATCAGGGCAGACATGTTTGTCTGGTTGCAATTCCTGAGGGAGTTCAATGGGGTCTCATTTTGGAGGTCTGACCTCCTGGCATCCCCCAATTTTCAGATCCAGTCTGATGCCTCAGGATCCCTGGGTTATGGGATGTACTTCAATGGGAAGTGGGCCTATGGTGGGTGGCCACCGGCCTGGGCAGGCACGGGTCGCCTGCGGGATCTCACATACCTGGAATTTTTCCCTATTCTGGGGGCTTTGATGCTATGGGGCGAGCAGTGGGCTAATTCGGTTGTGCATTTCTGGTGTGACAATGCTGCTGTTGTCCACATTGTCAATGCACAGACTTCCAAATCGCCCAGGGTCATGGAACTAGTGCGCCATTTTGTGTTGCGCTGCCTGCGCCTCAATGTCTTGTTCAGGGCCAGGCATGTTCCAGGGATTAATAATGATATTACTGACGCTTTGTCCCGCCTGCAGATCTCCCGGTTCCGCGCCTTGGCCCCGGATGCGGAGGAATTTCCCTCGCCACTCCTGGACGAGATGTGGACTATTGGCAAGGAGAGGTGAACCGGGCGATTGGCCTGTCACTAGCGCCACGCACGCGTAAGGCGTATCAACAAGCATTCACTTCTTACAGAGCATTTTCTGCTCAATTTCACCTGCCAGAGACCTGGCCTATCCCGGTGGACCATGTTCTGCGATTCATGGTTCACCTGCATGCACAGGGCCTCGCACCTCGCACCATAGCATCCAAGCTCTCGGCGTTGGCTTTTATGGCCAAAGTGGGAGGTCATGTGGACAGCACCTCTGACTTCCGTGTGAGACATGTTTTGGAGGGGTGGGTGCGCGAGCGCGGGCGTTGCCCGGACGACCGGCACCCTATTTCCCCAGGGGTTCTTACCCAGTTGGCCCGGGGCTGGCCAGGCCTCTGTTTTGATCATTATGAGGCAGCCCTTTTCCATGCAGCCACAACGGTGGCATTTTTTGGAGCGCTCCGCATCAGCGAACTTGTGATGCTGTCTAAGGCGGATGCAAGTTGTAGGGCACTGGAACTCGAAGATGTCTATGTCGCCAAAGACTGGGCTCAGTTGAGGATACGCTCCTCTAAAACAGATCAGCATGGCGTAGGCAGTGGTGTAAGACTGCTACGGTGTTCTTTGGCAGACATCTGTCCGGTTGGTGCCCTACAGGAGTACCTGGCACTGCGTGGCATGCACCACGGCCCGTTTTTCTGTCACCAAGATGGGTCTCCCCTTACTAAATTTCAGTTTTGGCAGGTGACAGGCAGAGCCCTCACCAGGGTGGGCCTACCAGGTGCCCGTTATGGCACACATTCATTCCGTATTGGTGCAGCCTCTACAGCAGCTGCTTTTGGGTACTCTGGGGCTGACATACGTAGCATGGGGAGGTGGGGCTCGCAATGTTTTCAGTTTTATGTGCGCCCACTCCCGCCATGAGTACCAACCCAGTCACCTTACCGCCTTTTTTCTCAATTTTATTACAGACCCTGGGTGTCGTATTACACCGGTGACAGTATGGCTGGTGGGCCACAGCTATGTGCACAGGGCAGCGCGTTACGCTGCGGCGACAGAGTGGGGACCCCGACTGGGACTGGGTGAACACGCCAGTCTCACATGGCATGGTAAGCCTGGGATGTTATGGCGGGAGCTGCGGCCTTTCCTTTTTTCTGGCCTGGGTGCTGACCCGCCTGACATTCTCATCATCCACATGGGGGGCAATGATTTGGGCCAGGTTACCGGCTTATCACTCAAGCATGCGATTTGCGAGGACCTCGCCTACTTGCATTATGTCTGGCCTGCCACAACCCTGGTTTGGTCGGACATTGTCCCGCGACATTCTTATAGAGGAGGCGTTAACCTCCTGGCCCTTGACCGCGCTAGGCACACGGTCAATAGGGCGGTGGTGCGGTTTCTTGCCGACAGGGCTTGGGGACGGGTCAGTCATCACCCCGCTATTAGCTTACAAAATTATGACTTGTACGCAGGGGATGGGGTCCATCTGTCGCGAGGAGGTATGGACCTCCTGTTGGGTGATTGGCGAGCTGACGGTCTGGGGGGGGGGGGCGTCAGGCCTTCTTTGAAGCCCCTCCGTGTGGCGGGTAGCACTGGTAAGGTAAACAGTATGACCCACAGGTATCCGGCAGGTTCGCAATTGACTGGACAACACTAGACAGGAATAAATTAGTTAAACATTGTCCGGTCAACGATGAACCAGGCGACGGGGTGATGACGATAGCTAACCAGCATGCATCACCCCGTGATTTCACGGATACGCGTCAGAGGGTGGGGTCATGAGTTAGATATTGACTACGGTCAACAATTTGTTTGTTGTCAACAAACAAATTGATACAAATTGATACATTGTAACCAACTGCCGTTGGCAATTTTGGGGTGGTACCTTACCAGTGTTACTTCGGCCTGCTTGCCTTAAGAATTATGATTGGTCGTTTTACCAATACAAATTTATAATTCGGACTAGGGCATTGAATCAATAAATGTGGCCCGATGCTGTTATCCACTTTCAATGTTGTCTGTGTCCGTTATTGGGGGGTGCGCCTGCAATGCAAGCGCGGCACCAAAATGGCCGCCGCGCTCTTTGCGGGGCCCCCCCCCACAGGACAGAGAATCCGGGTAGTTAGGGGCGTGGCCAGCTCCCTTATAAAAGGGGTGGCCACGAGGCAGCCGAGCTGCCATTTTACCTCAGCGACGGAGCGGAGAAGTCTTTTCCCCTCCACCCCCTCCCTAGTTAACAGTGTGATATTTTGGTCGCTTCGGGGCCGGGTGGGAATTTTTGGCTGGGACCCATATTGGCTTCCGGGTCCTGGCTTTTTTGCCCATCCCACACTGTTGCTATGGTTTGATATAGGGGTCTTTTTATGTTCCTACTGTTGACTTTGGTCACATTGGCGGGTAGCACTGGTAAGGTAAACAGTATGACCCACAGGTATCCGGCAGGTTCGCAATTGACTGGACAACACTAGACAGGAATAAATTAGTTAAACGTTGTCCGGTCAACGATGAACCAGGCGACGGGGTGATGACGATAGCTAACCAGCATGCATCACCCCGTGATTTCATGGATACGCGTCAGAGGGTGGGGTCATGAGTTAGATATTGACTACGGTCAACAATTTGTTTGTTGTCAACAAACAAATTGATACAAATTGATACATTGTAACCAACTGCCGTTGGCAATTTTGGGGTGGTACCTTACCAGTGTTACTTCGGCCTGCTTGCCTTAAGAATTATGATTGGTCGTTTTACCAATACAAATTTATAATTCGGACTAGGGCATTGAATCAATAAATGTGGCCCGATGCTGTTATCCACTTTCAATGTTGTCTGTGTCCGTTATTGGGGGGTGCGCCTGCAAAGCCTAGTGAAAGACTTCATACAGGGTGTGTAACACTGCAGCTAATGATACAGAATGACAGGTACATTTCCAGATATTTTATGTAGATTTACTTCCTCTGTGAACTTCTTTTCCATGGTGTGGGCATAATGAATGGAAAGGAGTAAGACTATATAGTACTTTGTCCCTTGGCCCCAAGCTTTTCATGCACATCAGTCCCTACCTCTAAGGACCATACATTGAGTCCGATATTCCAAAATATGCAAATGTTGAGTAACAGATTGGGAATCAGATAAATGCCATGGGCAGAACCAGGAAGTATTTCCCCTTCATCAAAGTGATTCTTCTGAACACTATATTTTGATCATCTCTACTCATTATCTTACCTCACCTGTTGGCTTGACTCCTGTCCACATAAATTGTACAAGAAATTCAAAACATAAATCCCATGTCTTTAATTGCCAGACACTTAGAGGTAAAATATATGAAAAATTTTAATATGTAGTTCACTTAGAATAGCTAAAATTGAGAAGGTGAAGCATGGAATTGAAATTTATAGTACAGTCATCACTTTACATTTCACTTCCAAGCAAACTAGAGTGGGGGAAAACTGGAAAATGGAGAACTACCATTAGAATTAAATGAATGCTAAATCACTGGATCACAGAGCTGAAGTGACTGAAGTTTTCACATCATGTATGAATAGATGCTTAACTAGAACAGTATGATTTGGGGAGTCTTTGCATGTATCTGAAAGCTGAAACAGGACATTATCGTCAGGATTTTGCTCCCTGTAGAGGTCAAATCAGCATTGGTTTGAAAAATTCATGATCCAGAAAAGGTAATTTTTAATGAATATTTATGAGATGTCTTTTCTTATCAGAGCTGTGCAAGTTTCCTAAAGTTTGCTGCAAAGGTTTCTTCTGATTTTTTTTTAAAGGAAAGGGGTATTAATTGAAACAGGTACTGACTCCATTTTCATTTGCCTTGGCCCTAGATGCTCACAGCTACAGAGTTAACTTTGGGAATTTTCATTCAACTCATTCAACTACTGACATTTAAAGTTAGCTGTCTGAATTAGAGCCATAGATTTACATGGCATTTGCAAGTGGTTTGCAAAGGAAACTAGAAAGCCTACCAACCCATAATCAATCTTATGGTCTAGCAATCTCATGCAGTGGCATAGACAAGAAGAGAACAATATGAGGAAAGGGGATCTCATGGACATAACATTATTCAAAGAGCCTGTATACAATGACCAGTCGAGCCATTTAAATGTGTCTACTAACTTAGTGTAGGATAGAAATGATGAACTTATGTATCACCAAAACAGAGTACTGAAGAGAACACCAATTTGCATTAAGATTGCATGTAAAAGTGCAACATTAGAAATGAAGTTTATAATTTAATCTAGGATTTGGAAGACAGTGACTGGATGATGTGAGTATTTTGGGTCTGTTTTTCAGGAGCTCAGTATGACCGGGAAACTTCAAGTTCTCCTTCACATGGGGAGAATTGTCATCTGAGAGTGTTTCAAATGAGGACTGTTCTCCCTAAATGGCTATGTGTGACTATCTTTGACAGGGATAAATCAACCTTGGCAACTCATTCCTTAGCTCACAAAATTTGGTACCAGTTCCATTCCATTATGTGGAATGTTGTTTGAACCAACCATTTCTTCCTTAACCATTATAAGCAATTAGCATTTGTTTTTTGTGAGGAACTTGACATTCTTTTGTCTTTAAGAAATAATCTTCCTGTGGATGGCAGTTACTTTTGATTTCCCCCACATAGTGATAGATAGATATTCTATTCCCGTACTACCAAAAAGGCATCTCAAAGGTCCTCAATTTTTGTGTGTAAATAAATAGGCTTCCTTACCTATATGTATTTGAGATGATCTCAGTGAAGGCTAGTGAGGCATTTCATGATCCAGAAAAGGTCCAATTTTAATCCTTCATTAAGTAGCTCATCATTATCACATTATTTCAGCCTTCCATAACTGGTGACACCTGTTTTTACCTTGCAATTCTAACACAAATATTTCAATTCCTGTTGCTGTATATTACAACTTTAATTTTATTTTTGTTTGGATGATGCATTTTGAACATGCAAAGTTTCTGTACTATTTTGAAAGAAAGCCCTACATATATATAGTGTTACAATTGTCTGTTTTTGAGATTACCAATGTGTGGACCACTGAGAACTTGATTTGAATTACATGCAAGTCATCAGAAATATAGGATCAAGAAAAACAAAAATACAAATGAATGCTTAAATTTTAAAACCGTTCTTACAAATTATAAGAAGCAATTGGTTTGCTATAAACTGTGAGGATCAAAAATGTAAATTGAAAAAATAAACTCTAAAATACCAAAAAGTCTGTTTAATAATGTTAACTTACACAGTTGTTGTGTTTAAATACATTTATTGCTGTAACGTTTTGTAATATAATTGGGATCAGTACGATCCTCCATTTTGTCTCCTCCTTCTTGATCTTAAAATATCGTGGGACTGTGTTCCCGCATAAACTATGTAGTCATATATAGTTTTCACTCCAGTCCGATGACCTTCCAGTCACCCCACTTTTCTCCCATCCAATCCTGTTGTTTCCTGCCCAAATGTATCCATTCCTGATTGTATATATTTAGCAATGCTGCACCATTGCTCCCCATGTTTTGACTGCCTAATAAAGTTGTTTGGCCCTGTTATGCTGGCTGCTTCACATTTCTACCAGAACATCAAAACGGTACAATTACAGGAGCTTTCAACCTTAAAAAGGCACATTGAAAAACAAAGAACACCTTTCTAAAATCATTATGTTTCTCAAAATACAAAAGTAAAAACGGGGTGTGTGGCTAAGATGGCCGACGAGTAACATCTTGATTCGGTTGCTCGCGTTTACCAAAGTGGTAATTAATGTGAACGAGTAAAATGGGGAAATTTTAAAGTGGTATTTTTAGCTGATAAGATTCCTGCTTGCCCATTTGTAAAGTTTTGAAGTCGGGCGGTCGAAGTTTGGGAGGTTTGCTGGGTAGGTGAGGCTCGCAACGGAAGCCGCGGCTTTCCCTGCCGAGAAGCCGAGAACGGGACCAGCGAGACGGCGGAGATTTGAGGCGGCAGAAAAATCGGCAAGAAAACAACTCTTCGTAACTTCACGAAAGTCTATGTGGAAAAGTTAAAGCTAACTGGGGATTTTGCTTAGAAGAGCCCGGACTTGGAAGCGGGTGTGGAAGTGGATAAAATCGGGCTGTCGACTCGTTAATGGCAGTGGTCCTGGAAAACGAAAGTGATTGTGCTTTGGTCTATGGCTTCCTTGTGCCCCAGGAGAACCGCGGCGAGTTTTGGCAACAGTAAAGTGGTTAAAGAAGTTTTCATCTGGGCTCCAGTTTTTGAAGGTTTCAGTGTGTTTTGAGTCTAAAGAGTGTGGGGAAAGCCTGCCGACTTACAGAGGAAGAAGGGGGGGTTTCCCCCTGAAGTTAATGTACCTGCTGGAAAAGGGCACTTTGATTCGTTCGCTTCAAGAGAAGGACTAATTTGCTTTTTATTCCTTCACCGTGTGGATTATAAATAACATTTTCTTTTCTTTGGATATATTGCCCCTCCTGTTTTTTCTCTTTGCTTGGATTTTGGGCTTTTTTCTCTTCTCACCCCCCTTCCTGGTGGCTTTGACTCAAATGAAAAAAATCTGGGTGACCGTTTCCTTGGAGTTTCTACTTTTGTGGTTTGGAGGGCGATTATTTGGTCTGCCTGCTTTGGGGAAACAGGTCGGATGTGGATTATTCCTTTTTTTTGTTTGTTTGTTTGGAGCATACTCCGGTTCCTGTTTTTTTGTGGATTACAGCAATTAATTCTTCGCTGGATTTCTCCCTCCCTATAAGCTTCGTCTGACCTGTTTGGATAGGTGGTACTAGTGGTTGCAGCGGTACAGGCTTGACTGGACTGACTACGATTTTGCAACGTTCTGCAACACTGGGCTTTCTTATTGGGTGTCATCATGGATAAAGGCACAAGAGGGAAAGCAAAAGAGGAAGAACCAGTGGTGAAGTCTAAGAGGAAAGAAAAAGCACCAATGGAAGAGGTCCCTCAGTCTTCATCACCGCCACCTGAACCTTATGATCATACTCAAATTATGGTGGAAATTGGTAAATTGTTCCAGAAACTGGAGAAGAATGAGGAATCAAGGGTGAAACATAGAAATGAAATGATGAAAAAACAAGATAAGGTGGTATCATTTGTTGCAGATTTCTCAAAAAAAGTGGATTTAAGTTTGCAAAAAATAGAGGGAAATGTGAAATTGGTTCAAAGTGAGGTAAATGTTATAAAAAAGGAAATAAAAGGGACTCAGGAGGCGGTGCGGGAGAATAAGCTGAAATTGGAAGAGCACGAGAAAAGGATTGATGCTGTGGAAGATATGATGAGAAAGCAGAACATTGTGATCCGTCAGGTGGTTGAACGGACACCGGACCAGCTAAGAGAAAGAGTGGTTCAGTGGTTAAATGGTTTGAATATGGGAAAGGAATTTGTACAGGAAGATATTGTAAGTGCATTCAGGGTGGGCCCAAGAAGAGGGAAGGTGGTTCAAAGAAATGTTCTGGTAAAATTTGCAAATTGGGGTGATAAGTTTAGAGTAATGGCTTTTTTGAAACAAGCTGGGCCTGACACCCTGAAATTTGATGGTTCTGATGTAGAAGTATACAATGATATTTCAATGAAATAAAGAATGTGGAGATATAAGATGAGACCTGTAACTAAATTGTTGATGAGTAAAAACATAAGGTACAACTGGAGATTTCCCACAGCAATTGCGCTTTTTTATGAGAAAAGAATGCAAGTAATTGATGAAGGGACCGATCCATTGGAGTATTTGAGTTTGCTGGATTTGGTAAAAACAGGTTCAGAAGAGTGGATAAATTTTAAGAAAGAACTGTTGGAATCGGGTGCTCTAGGGAGGGAGTATGAGAGGGCAGAGGCTGGTGGTGCCACAGGTGGAACACCGCAGGGAAAAGAAGAGGAGGAGCTGTCGCTGATCATGGTGGAGGAGGAGGCAAGTAAGGAGCAATGAGAAATAGATTAATAAAAATTAAATCATTTAAGCATTATAGAAGGGTGAGTAGCGCATAGCACTGGTTGGTAGGCACACCTTGCATGTCCCCCCTCTCCCCTCTTTGGTGGTCAAAGGCGCCTTTTTTTTGAAGAAAGTGGGGAGAGTGATAGTGTGTGTTCTATGTAGAATTTTGTGTTTTTGGGGGAAGGGGTTGGTGATGGCACGCCCAATGGAGAGTTTAAAAGTTAGAAAGGAAATAGATTATGGGAAATATTAAAATATTAACCTGGAATGTGAAGGGTACAGATTCTGTTCTTAAGAGGCGGAGGTTGGAATTGGTGTTGAAGAAAGATAGACCCGATATAGTGTTCTTACAGGAAACGCACCAGAAGTCAAAAGACACGAACAAACTTTTTTTGGGATGGATTCAACATTATGAGATTGCGTTTGGTACTTCAAAAGCGAGAGGAGTGGCAATTATGATTTCTAAAAAATTAGGATTTGAGATTATAAAAAGTGTTGCTGATCAAGAGGGTAGATATTTGATTTGTAAAAGGAAAAATAGAAGACAAGGAAATTATGTTGGTAAATATATATGCTCTAAATGATCATCAAGCGGATTTCTTAGAAAAGGTTCGGAAAGTAGTGGAGCTAGAAAATGTCACAAAAACTATTGTGGCTGGAGACTTTAACTTGATAAGGTCAGATTTAGATTGTACGAATTTAGCAAGATGTGGAATTGGCTTGAAAGGGAAGGTTTTAGATAAATGGATGGTTGCGATGGGTTTGAAGGACTCTTGGAGAGAGATCAAGGGCTCGGAAAGGGCATATTCTTTTTTTCCACAAGTTCATGGGACCTACTCGAGAATAGATTACGTCTTTTTTACAGAAAATCTGATTACAAATATTGAGGGAATGGAAATTGGGATCTTTAAGGAATCAGACCATGCCAAAGTACTTTTGGAACTGAAATTACAAAAAGATATCCGAAGAGGAAGAAGTTGGAGGTATGATCCTAACTTATTTAAAGACCAAAAATGTAAAGAGCAAATCATGGAAAGGTGGAAAGAAAGTTGGCAGTGGAACGACAATAATGAAGTTAATTTTAACGTTGTTTGGGATACCATGAAGTCGGTTTTCAGAGGGGAAAGTATAAAGTTGGCGAGTATTAGGTATAAAAGATATAAGGTAGACCAGATAGAAAAAGAAAAAGAAATAAAGCAGTTACAGGATGACCATTCAAAAAGTAAATATAAAATTTTTTTCGCTAAATTGCAAAGACTTAAGGCAGAGTTAATGGGTAAGGATATAGAAAAAGGTAAAAGGGATCTGATTTATTTAAATAGAGAGTATTTTGAATTTAGTAATAGAAATTCAAGATTATTAGCAAGAGCAGCTAAGGCTAAAAGGGAAAAAAGAGAAATTGGGGTGTTGGTTAATAAACAAGGGTTAAGGTGTAATAAGAATAGGGATAAATGTAAAATTGTGAAGGAATTTTATCAAGCATTATATGCAAAAAAAGGAGGTAGATATGGAGAGGCTTAAAGGGATCTTGGAGAGACAGTTAAGGAATGGAATAAAACAGGAACATCGAGAAAAAATGGAGGAAAGGGTTACTGATAAAGAGGTAAAGGAGGTAATTAGTGGGTTGAAGATGGGGAAAGCCCCGGGAGACGATGGATTATCGACAGAATTTTATAAAGAATTTAAAGATGTTGTGGTTCCAAAGTTAGTGAAGCTATATAATTATATTTTAGATGGAGGATAAATTCTGACTTCATGGTATAGTACCATAATTGTTCTGCTGCCAAAACCGGGAAAGAATCTGGAAAAGGTGGAATCATACAGACCAATTTCTCTTATAAACCAGGACACCAAGATCTTCACAGCAATATTGGCTAATCGTTTAAACAGTTTTATGGGGGAATATAAAAATGTTGACCAAGTTGGTTTTTTAAAAGGTAGGCACATGGCTGACTTGACTAGAAGGGTATTAGATCTAATTGATAATGTTAATCAAACGAGGGAAAAGGTGGGTTTACTATCATTAGACATTTTTAAGGCATTCGACTCACTACAATGGTCTTCAATCAAGGAAATAGTCAGAAATTATGGATTTGGGGATAGATTTAGAAGGGTAATTGATCTATTATATCAAAAAGGGAGTGATAGGATTAGAGTAAACGAGGAGGTTACGGATGTGGTAAAGCTTGAGGCAGGTACCAGGCAGGGTTGTCCACTATCTCCTATCCTGTTTATTATGGCAATGGAAATAGTAGCTAAAAATATAAGGGACGATCCAAACATAGAAGGGATATCAGGTAATAAAGTGAGTATGTATGCAGACGATACGCTGTTAATGGTGAAACACCCAGAGGTGGTAATGGATAGGATTAAAGTCCAACTTAAGGAATTTGAGGCTATAACTGGACTGATGATAAATTGGGATAAATCAGAATTGATGCTGTGTAACATGGAGGTAAAGGAGATGGGAAAGATAGTGGGGACATTTAACATACAAATTAAAGAAAAGTTGAAATATTTGGGGATAACTATTTCAAACAAATTGGAAGAACTTAAAAGATTGAATTATGATAGTTTGAAAGTAGAATTTAAGAACAAATTACAAGAGTTTCAAAAGTTGAATCTGTCATGGTTTGGGAGGATTGCAATTTGCAAAATGATATTGCTGCCGAAGATTAATTTTTTATTTGACGCACTTGCGATCCATTTGAAGGAGAAGGAAATCAATGAGTTTCAAAAGATGTTCAATAATTTTTGTAATGGAGGCAAAAAATCTAGACTTCCAAAGAAGCTTTGGTACTTATCTCAGAAAGAAGGGGGTTTGGCTATGCCAAATTTGTTAGCATACTATCGAGCATTCCAAATTAAGAGTGTTGTGAAGATCTTGGCAAGAGAAAAGGTAATTTGGGAGGAATTGGAGATGAAAGAATACAGGAATATTGGCAAAATGATCTTTTTGGGAATTAAGGATAAACTGATAAAGACAAGCAATACTATGATGAGAGGCCTCATGGAGGTGTGGAAAAGAGTAAAGAAAGATATGGTTCCAAATCTCTCTCCAATTTTGGAATTGACTGATATGGTGTGTTTTCTGATAAGAATAGATAAGGGAAAAAAAAGGAAATATTGGATAAAAATGAAATGTTTTTACTGAAGGACTGGTTAAAAGTTTGTGATGATGAAACCAAGAGGAAAAAAATATTTGAAAAGTTAAAATTGGACTGGTTTCAGAAATTGAAGGTTGATAATTGGAATAAAAAATATAGAAGAGAAGTAGGGATAGATAGAACAAAGACCGAATTTGAAGAATTGGTATTAAAGATCAGAAAAGGGGAAAAGAACATTAAGGGTCTAGTAAGCAAACTTTACATTATACTGAATAAGGGTAAAGATCCACAGGAAGACTTGAAATGGAAGTGGGAACAAAATTTGAATATAAAAATAGGAGATGTTGAATGGAGAAATAAATGGAAAAAGAGGATAATGAGAACAATGTCAGTAAGAATTAAGGAACATAATTTTAAAATGTTGTGGCAATGGTACTTGACACCACTGAGGCTCCATCAGATGGATAATAAAAGGGATAATTTATGCCGGAGATGCAAAGAAACGGTTGGAACTTACGAACACATGTGGTGGAGTTGCCAAAAAATAAATGAATTTTGGAGAAGAATAGAAGGAGAGATTGGGGAAATAATGGGTAAAAGAATTAAGTTGGTGTCAGGTACCATTCTATTGACAAATGTGGAAGGTATGGGTTTGAATAAGGAGGAAAAAGAATTATTGGAAATTATGTTAACTACACGTAGACAATGCATTGCCAGAAATTGGAAAAATGATGTACTTATACAGACTGGAGAGTGGTATAAGGAAATGTGGAGCTTAGCATTGAACGACAAACTGACTTGGGAGATAAAAGTAAAAAGGGATAAATTAAAAGAAAATAAGTTTTGGAGTATTTGGAAGCCGTTTGTGGATCACTCTCTTATGGCTAGGGACAGTTTTGGACCTGTACCATCTCAAAGTGGGTTTTGGAGATGATATAGATACTAAACTCTCCGGGCATTGTAAATATTCACTGGGTGTTGTGTAATTAGTAAAGAAATTAAAAATAGTTGTAGCACTGAAAGCTCTTATGAACGTTATGGTTATAGTAATAACCTATAATGTGAGTATTTAATACTGTGGGTTATATTGCAAATAATTAGCTTAATTACTATCATGTGCTATTTTCTATGAGCTTGATGTAACATTGTATTGTATTGTTATTGGTTTTTCCCCTGTATGTTTGTTAGTTTTATCTTTTGCTTTTTGGAAATAAATAAAAATTAAAAAAAATAAATAAAAAGTAAAAACATTCCTCGAAATATTTGTTTTTAAAGTAAAACTTTTATAGCTTTAAGTAGTTATGTCTTAAAAGTAAGTTTAAGCACAATCAACATTATTCTAATTTCTCACCCAGCCATGTCATTCTATGGATCCATGAAGTTACTCCATGATGATTTTCCATTGTTGGATACTACTTTATCCAGTAGTATGTTGTCATACTCCTTCCTGCGTTTGAGAGAGTAAGTGAGATATGGTTGTCTTTCTACCATTCTCTTCTTCTGATGACAGTCTGGGACTGTGCAGAGTCCCATGACTGCTCAGGTTGGCTCTTCTTCTAAGAGACACACCAGAGAACTGAATGCCTAACCTCCTGCTCTGCAGCCAGGTACCTAAACCACTGAGCAATCCAGCCAACTTCTTCAACCATATTAAAAGAAAATAAAACACTATATGAAACTGGATCCACTGTTGCATTTGAAATTATCCATCATACTAGAGGGTGTTGAACTTAGGCATGTTTTCTTGAAATTTAACTGTACATATGAGTAATAGCAATAGCAGCTACACTTATATACTGCCCTGTAGCACATAGAGCATTCTCTTGCAAGGCAATTACTCATTTTACTGACCTCAGAAGGATAGAAGGCTGAGTCACTCTGAAGCATGTCAGGATTGAACTCACAACTTCAGCAGTTTTGGCTACAATACTACAATTTAACCACTGTGTCACGTGGAAGAGTATAAAAAAGGTAGAAAATAAGGTCAGAATTTGCTCAGAAGATCATAAATACTGCATATTTCTACAGACAACAGCCTGCATCTTGTGTTGATAGTTCTAATAATGAGTTGTTGATTCTCATGTTATGAACACTGAGGAAATCTTTGAAAGCAAAGCTTTCTAACCAGCAGTAACACTCATCTGCCCATACTGGGTTGTTGTGGGATGAACTATATTCCTATGATCAACTGCTGATGACATTTTGTTTAAGGGCAAAGTTCTGTTTGATGGAATGGAATGCTTGTTTTCTTCAGGTCCCCAGCCATTTTAAGGATCAAAACACCTTGTTAAAACTCTTTATTTTGGTTTGATCTTTATGTTTCAATTTTATATCCTGCCTCTGTAACATGTGGGCTCATAGAAAGGAGGCTCTAGTGTTTTCAGAATGAGAATTTCTCAACTGAAGAATACTGGCTAATTGGCACTTTTCTATGGAAACAGAAATAATGGTGTCAATCAAATGATCCTCTGGGTTCGTTGAAATACAATGGAATTAGAAAGTTCCTTTTTATTGTTTAAATTGCTTCTGAGAAGTAAGCATAGTACAAAGGAACAAACTGTTTAAAAAACACTACATCAAAACTGGAAAAGTTTAGTAGACCCAAGAGAGGGGAATCCCATCACTACTGAGCAATGAACTAAGCAAGCAGCACTACTGGATGATATTAGACCTGCCTATTAAATGGCTTCTGTGGGCTACTTATTTATGAATTAACCACCACAATTTATTCTACACTAAGTCTTCCACTGGAAATAAAGAGTGCTCTATCAGGAAAATTAACTAAAGATGAAATATGATGGTTCTGAGAAGGCATTCCAAGAGATCATATCATTGCATAGGTCAGTGATGCTGAACTTTGGTACTCCAGCTGTTCTTGAACATCAATTCCCAAAAGCCCTGAGCAGCAGGAGTGCTGACGAGATTCTGGTAATTGAAGTCCAAGAACACCTAGAGGGCCATGGTTCAGCATCACAGGCATAGGTTAAGTTTCTAGGTGATCTCAGTTGGCAACTCTCCGCAAGCATACAGTGGATATTCAAACTTCTGGCTCTGCACCCTGATGCTTCTACCCCCTGAGCAATACCAACTAGTATTCAATTTATAATCACTTTTAATTCCTTAATATGGAACAAGAACACAAGAGCACAACTTCTGTATAATATTTAATTTAACAGAACTCCGGTAAACAAAAATTAGCAATGATATTTTTTTCTAGACAGATTTAGTCATACACACTTTGAGTCCTTCCACAAGATAAGCTGCTTTCAATCCAATGTATTCTACACAAACTTCTTGAAGAACAAAAATTCATCATAAAAGCATTAAAAATATCCTCAAATGTTAAATTTCCCAAAGGCTTTTTTTTTTTACATTATACTTACATGGCTATATTTTTATGAGACAACCGTGACAACCAGTGGTCAGCTTTCCCCATACTTAATAAATTACTATCTGCAGGCCTGATCGACTGAAACCATCCTTTGGTTAATCTCCATTTAAACAAGCAAAAAGCATGCATGTGTTCTCAGATATTTCCCATGCATTTTGACAGAACAGCTGAAGTGTAATGTTCAATCAGCCTAACCCTGAAGGCTAGTGTAGATTATAATATAGATTGCACGGTGTCCATACACACTTGGATATGCCAGAATAATGAATATTTGGCTACAGTTCTAAGCACATGTTTACTACAGACCCATTCCCACTAACCTTACTCAGCCCTTACACACCTGGCTGCTATTTACTGACCCAGAGAAGAGCAACTACTCCTTCATTTCTCCACAACAATTTCTCCATTTGGAGAGTGACACATTTGAAGAGGAAAAGCTCCTGCCTGTGTGTAGTTGAACAGGCTTGTGTATAGAACAAACACCCTACAAAATTTTTCATTCTTATTTTTGTGTAGAGGCTACACATGAGCAGAAATTTCTCATCACACAATTTCTATGAGGAAAAATTGTGACATAAATGGGAGGGAGTAATTTTTTGTCTTTAAATCTTCTACTTGCATTTGATGGTAATAATCAATACATTAAAAAAAACCTCATGTAACCTGATGGGAGTGGAGATAATTGGTCAAAGTACAATACAGTATGTATATTTAGAGAGAAGGGATGCACGCTCAAGGCAGGCTGCCCAGAGCATGTGCTTTGCTGTCCTCACCCCAGGGGAGACAGGGAACGAGCATGCTCTGGCATCATACGATCCCACGGGGTGCGGTACCATCAGTACACGGATGACACATAGTTGTACATCTCGGTCTGTGGGGACCCAAGTGATGCTGTCAAGGTCCTGTCTGGGTGCCTGGAGGCCTGTGGGGGTCTGGATGGGGGCCAATTGGTTACAGCTGAACCCTAGCAAGACTGAATGGATATGGGTGCGGGGTCCCACACTATCCCAGGAGGTGCCATCCTTGCTCTTGGATGGGGTTACTTTGCCCCAGACAGACCCAGTGCGCAACTTGGGGGTCCTCCTGGATGCGTGACTGCTGCTGGAAGAGCAGGTGGCGGCCATGACCAGGAGGGCCTTTGCACAACTTCGTGTAATTCACCAGTTGCATCCGCTCCTGGATAGGGATTCCTTGCTCATGGTCACACATGCCCTGGTCACCTCCAGGCTTGATTATTGTAATGCGCTTTACATGAGGCTGCCCTTGACGACCATTCGGAGGCTGCAGCTGGTCCAGAATGCGGCAGCTCGGGTAGTGATGGGGTGCGGGTGGTATGCCCATGACTCACCTCTGCTCCGGGAGCTGCACTGGTTTCCAGTTTGTCTCCGGGTGCAACTTAAGGTGCTGGTAATGACCTTTAAAGCCCTTCATGGTAGTGGGCCAGGTTACCTAAGAGACCACATCGCCCTAAGAGAGTCAGCCCATCCTACCAGGGTGGATCGGAGGGGCTCCCTCAGTGTTCCATCAGCTAGAGGAGCTCGCCTCTCTAGCACAAGGAGGAGGGCCTTCTCCATGTCTGCGTTAACCCTGTGGAACCTCCTGCCGGCAGATTTAAGGCTACAGTCAGAATTGCTGCCTTTTAGGAAAGGGTTGAAAACCAGGCTGGCAGAGCAAATCTGGGGGGCCGAGGGGGTGTTGACTCCCACTCATTGGCTCTGTTAGAGTTATATGTCCCTCTTACTGAGTGTGGGGAAGGGAGGGTCTTTTTAGATATGGGATGGTTTTAAAAGAGTCTTTTATTGCTGCTTTTATGGGTTTTCAAAAATATTTTTATGTGATTGTGTGCTGTCCTGAGTTGCCCTAGGGCAAGAGGGTGGGATATAAGTACAAATAAATAAATAAAATAAATAAATCAAGTGGATGGGGAGGGGGGTAGGTGCTGGCCCTATTTAAGGGCCTGGCTCCTTTCCCTCCTTTCTCTTTCAGTTTCCTCTGGGCAAGTTGGTGTTGTCTCGCAACACCGCTTGCCAGTTTCGAGGCTTTGTGCACAGATTCGCTTGAAAAGATTAGTTGTTTCAAAGCCCAGACAGCATGGCCCAGTCAGCCCAGCTGATGTCCCACACAACTCACAGTGCAGTTCGAGCCGCACAGAAGGCTTTTTCTGATGAGTGGGGGCAAGAATTAGCAGCGCTCCAGCTCCGTGTGGAGCAGCTCAAGGCTGCTTGTGCTTCTACTCAGATGCCATTAGCGGGCCAGGAGGAGGTGCCCTTAGTGCTGAGGCCCAGCGTGATGATGGCAACCCAACCACCATGGAATTGGAGTAGGTGGATAACCCCGCTGTACTTGCAGATGACATGGCAGCTTCTGTTCCTTTGCAGTGCCCATCTCAGGATGGCACCCATTTCAGGATGGCGCCCATCTCAGGATGGTGCCTTTGCAGTGCCCATCTCAGGATGGTGTTGTAGGATTGGAAGCCATGTCGGTGACCCATTTGGTGAGTATGCAGTACAAATTAGGACACTTGCTGCACCTGGCCATTCAGTTCCACACAGCATCCAGCCCATGGTTCCTCCAATTTGGCCTTGGCCCCAATAGAAAATGGCACAACCTCTGTCTTGCATTGGGGCCATCTGGCTCAAACCCCCCCCCCCCCCGGGCTAGTGTATTCTGACCACAACATTATAGCAACATGAATACCATAGCTCCATGGATCCATCCTGTAGAACTTTTGGAGCTATAGTTTTGTGAACTAATCAAAATATCCTGAGACTCTGAATTCTTTCCCATGTTTAAGACTCTGTTTAGGACATAACACCACATATGAGCATAGATAATTTCTTATGACCATTAATGCACACACAATGTGAGACATATTTCAAAGCCCTCAGCAGATGCACTGAGATGGCACAGCAGTACCATGATGTTTACATTTTTGCTGCTACTTCATCAAATGGCTGCACCTCAAATATTTTTGAAATAATCCTATGCTGCAGTTTGATTTGTGCCTTGTTCACTTCCTAACCAGTAGTAATCAATAGGGCATGGTGCTAGCTTCGCCTGTCACCACCACAGGGCATTTCTGCCAGTAGAAGAGGCCTGTGCCTAATCCCAAATATTTTGGTAAACTCATCTTGCTGATCAGGGCTTCTGGGGATTGAAGTTCAAGAACAGCTGGAGTGCCAAGGTTTGCCATCACTGCTATATACAATTACGGCATTTTATTGAAATTAACTTGTTTTCCTAGTCCTGAATGTTTTCTGTAGGATTGGAAGCCATGTCAGATGAACCTAGGTTCTGACTGTGCTCCTGGCAAACATCTAAAAGGTTTTGTATGTGTTTAGTTTATCAATCTCAGTCATTGCTGACTTTGGCTTTAAGTTTACTTGGGTTCTTAGTAGGAGATAAATGTTTCAAAGCAAGCTGGAGACTCAAGGCCCTCAAGCATCCACATGACATTCCTCCCTGCAACATGATCCTGAGCTGTTTTGTTAAGGATTGATTTTAGTGTTGCTGCAAACCTTCATTTCCTCTGCACTGGCACTGCTTTAAGAGTGCTTCTGGCAATTTCCCTTCTGTAATCATACCTTGAACTCATCTGGGGACAAAACCGGCTGCAAGCTTAGTTTTTCCACTTAACATATTCATGATTAGCATACACAGAAGGAGTGAAATTACGATGAATGTTTTTGGAACAGTGCAGATAAATCCTCATAAGTGTAGTAGTACAACAGCTCTGGAGATGCACAATGCAGAAATGTAATGAATCTGAACTCTGTAGAGAGTATGACATTCTCCATACCATGCCTCACCTAATGAACTCATTTAGATTAGAAAATGGATTTAATATTTTATTGGAATTAACCTGAACTAGGAAAGCTGATATTTCTTTCCAGAAATATGATGGTATTAGAGGGGGAGGTAGCATGTTACATGAATATTAAACTTTTAAAAAATGAACATTTGTCATGAAATCCAGAAGTCTAGAAGGCAATTATTTTTAATATAGGAATGGCGTTCTTGGAATAATTAGATATGAAGGCAATGAAGATGTGTTTTGGAAGGCATAAATTATGCATAGGTAGCAATTTGCCAGAAGAAGAGGAGGAGGAGGAGCAGGTTTTAAGTAAAAATTTGACACAGTTTCTAGGTAACCAATTTTAAAACTCCACTTAAAATAAAATAAATAAATCCAGATGTTAGAAATAAATGGTTTGAAAATATTTGGATGTTTAGTAAATGTATAATCTTTCTGACTTCTTAGGATAAAAAAAAATATGGACTCTCATGTGGCTGTTCCCAGAAGCCCAAGTCAGCACACCTCCTGATTGAGGTTAATGGTAATTGAAGTCCAAGAAAATCTGGATGCCCAAGGTTGAGAAGGCCTGTGACACAGTAGATTGCTATCATAGACTGCAACATGTTCACCAATGGAAATTTCTTGCTCTGTGCTGGCTGCTTGGAATGTGATATTTTCCCATTACTTTCATTTAGTTCATCAAAAAATGCTTTGATATCAGTTGATTTCAATGGTGTATCATAACCTAGCAGAGATAGAGTGACAAGCATGTCAATTATGCAGGCTGGCTAAAAAGTGGACTATTTGCTCTGTTGAATTTTGTGTTGATATGGAAATATCTAGCAATACAATAACTCAATATGAAGCTGCTGAGATGATTGCCGGCATCCTCTTGAAATGCATGAAAAAGAAGAACATCACACCAGGAGCCCCGTGGGGTTGTCCTGGAAATCTCTTGCTTGCAGTTACATAACCAGGAAATTGTGCTGTCACAAATAAAAGGGCTTTTTGCTTGAGCAAAAGTTTTCTGGATCAACTTGTAGCATTAAAAGGGAAGCCACAGACTTGAATTTACAAGACTTCAGCAGGGCTCTTGAGAACAGAACATATTGGAGATGTCTCATTCATAGCATTGCTACAGTTTAGAGATAAAACAATGGCACATAACAATAATGAATCTGTGTAAAAAGAGCTTTTGCAGGCGCACCCCCCAATAAAGGACTCAGACACTGGTGAAAGTGGATAACGGCATTGGGCCACATTTATTGATTCATGTCCTAGTCCGAATTATAAATTTCTATTGGTATTTGACCAATTATAATTCTTAAGGCAAGCAGGCCGAAGTAACACTGGTAAGGTGCCACCCAAAATTGCCAACGGCAATTGTTACAATGTATCTATTTGTATCAATTTGTTTGTTGACAACAAACAAATTGTTGACCGTAGTCAATATCTAACTAATGACCCCACCCTCTGACGCGTATCCGTAAAATCACGGGGTGATGCATGCTGTCTAGCTGTAGCCATCACCCCGTCGCCTGGTTCGTCGTTGACCGGACAACGTTTAACCAACTTATGCCTGTCTAGTGTTGTCCAGTCAATTGCGAACCTGCCGGATACCTGTGGGTCATAAATGTTTACCTTACCAGTGCTACCCGCCCATGTGACCAAAGTCAACAGCAGCAACAGAAACCCCTATATCAAACCATAGCAACAGTGTGGGATGAGCGAAAAAGCCAGGACCCAAGAGCCAATTGTGAGTCCCAGCCAAAAATTCCCACCCGGCCCCGAAGCGACCAAAATATCACACTGTTAACTAGGGAGGGGGTGGAGGGGAAAACTTCTCCGCTCCGTCGCATCGCAAAATGGCAGCTCGGCTGCCTCGTGGCCACCCCTTTTATAAGGGTGCTGGCCACGCCCCCTAACTACCCGGATGCCTTTGTCCGGTGGGGGGCCCCCGCAAAGAGCGTGGCGGCCATTTTGGTGCCGCGCTTGCATTGCAGGCGCACCCCCCAATAAAGGACTCAGACACTGGTGAAAGTGGATAACGGCATTGGGCCACATTTATTGATTCATGCCCTAGTCTGAATTATAAATTTCTATTGGTATTTGACCAATTATAATTCTTAAGGCAAGCAGGCCGAAGTAACACTGGTAAGGTGCCACCCAAAATTGCCAACGGCAATTGTTACAATGTATCTATGTGTATCAATTTGTTTGTTGACAACAAACAAATTGTTGACCGTAGTCAATATCTAACTAATGACCCCACCCTCTGACGCGTATCCGTAAAATCACGGGGTGATGCATGCTGTCTAGCTGTAGCCTGGTTCGTCGTTGACCGGACAACGTTTAACCAACTTATGCCTGTCTAGTGTTGTCCAGTCAATTGCGAACCTGCCGGATACCTGTGGGTCATAAATGTTTACCTTACCAGTGCTACCCGCCACACGGGGAGGCTTCCCAAAAGGCTCACCGCCCCCCCAAGACCGTCAGCTCGGTCAACAGGCCTGCTCGCCAGTCCACTAACAAGAGGTCCATACCTCCCTGTGACAGATGGGCCCCATCCCCTGAGTAAAGCTCATAATTTTGCAGACTGATGGTGGGGAGGCGAATGACGCGTCCCCCACCCTTGTCGAAAAGGAACCGGGCAATAGCCCTGTCCACGGGGCGTCGGCTCGGTCAAGAGCCTCGAGGCCGAACGCTCCCCTGTAAGCGTACCACGGTATCGTGTCCGACCAATTGAGGGTTGTGGCAGGCCACACCTAATGTGAGTAGGCCAGGTCACTGCAAATCGCAAGCTTCCGCGATAGGCCAGTGACCTGTCCCAAGCCATTGCCCCCAAGGTACATAACCAGGACATCAGGCGAGTCAACATCCCTGATGTAGAAAAGGAATGGCAACAGTTCCCGCCATAACATGTCGTGCTTACCATACCACCTGAGACGTGCGGATGCACCCAGTCCCAGTCGGGGTCCCCACTCTGTTGCCGCAGCGTAACGCGCTGCCCTGTGCAGCGTAACGCGCTGCCCTGTGCACGTGGCTATGGCCCACCAGCCATACTGTCACCGGTGTAATACGGCACCCAGGGTCTGTCAAGGAAAAAAGGGGGGGGGGGGGGGGAGAAACAGTGCAGTGACTAAACTGGTACTCACGGTTGAAGAGGGCGAACATAAAACTGAAAACATTGTGATCCCCACCCTCCCATGCGGCATATTTCAGCCCCGGAGTACCCAAAAACAGCTGCAGTAGAAGCCGCCCCTATCCAGTATGAATGGGTGCCGCAACGAGCCCCAGGGAGGCCAACACTGGCTAGTGCCTTCCCGGTCACCCTCCAAAATTGAAATTTAGTAAGGGGAGACCCACCTTGGTGACAGAAAAACGGGCCATGGTGCGTGCCACGCAGTGCAAGGAACTCCTGTAGGGCACCAACCGGACAGATGTCTGCCAAGGAACATCGTAGCAGTCACACTCCACTGCCTACGCTGTGCTGATCCGTTTTAGAGGAGCGTATCCTCAACTGAGCCCAATCATTGCAAACATAGACATCATCGAGTTCCAGTGCCCTACGACTTGCATCCGCCTTAGACAGCATCACAAGCTCGCTGATGCGGAGCGCTCCAAAAAAGGCCACCGTTGTAGCCGCATAAAACAGGGCTGCCTCATACCTATCAAAACATAGGTCCTGCCAGCCCCATGCCAGTTGGGTAAGAACCCCTGGGGAAATTGGGTGGCGGTCATCCGGGCTACGCCCACGCTCCCGCACCCACCCCTCCAAAACGTGTCTCACACGGAAGTCAGCGGTACTGTCCGCATGACCGCCTACTTTGGCCATAAAAGCCAGCGCTGACGGCCTGGATGCCATGGTGCGAGGTACGAGGCCCTGGGCATGTAGGTAAACCATGAATCGAAGGATGTGGGCCACTGGGATCGGCCAGGTGTCTGGCAGCCGAAATTGGGCATAGAATGCTTGGAAAGAAATGAATGCGTGGTGATACGCCTTACGCGTGCGTGGCGCCAGCGACATGCCGATCGCCCGGTTCACCTCTCCTTGCCAAGGGTCCATATCTCGTCCGGGAGTGGCGAGGGAAATTCCTCCACATCCGGGGCCAAGGCGCGGAACCGGGAGATCTGCAGGCGGGACAAAGCGCCAGCGATATCATTATTGACACCCGGGACATGCCAGGCCCTGAACAGCACATTGAGGCGCAGGCTGCGCAATACAAACTGGCGCACCAGGTCCATGACCCTGGGTGTTTCAGAAGTCTGTGGGTTGACAATGTGGACAACGGCCGCATTGTCACACCAGAAATGAACCACCGAGTTGGCCCACTCCGCACCCCATAGCATCAAAGCCCCCAGGATGGTGAAAAATTCCAGATACGTAAGATCTCGCAGGCGACCTGTGCCCGACCAGGTTGGCGGCCACCCACCATAGGCCCACTTCCCATTGAAGTATATCCCATAACCCAGGGATCCAGAGGCATCGGACTGTATCTGGAAACGAGGTGAAGCCAGAAGGTCGGACCTCCAAAATGACACCCCATTGAACTCCCTCAGGAACTGGAGCCAGATAAGCATATCTGCCCTGATACCCCGGGTCAGTCTCACCCTATGGTGGGGCCTGGATAAGCCTGTCATGGCGTCGCACAAGCGCCGAGCAAATGCCCTGCCCGGTGCAACCACCCTGCAAGCGAAATTGAGGTGACCATGTAGCACCTGCAGTTCCCGCAGGGATGCCTTGCGGTTAGCAAGCAAGTCCGAGATGAGGCCCACTATCCTTGACACCTTATCCCCCGGTAACCTAGAAGCCTGCACTACCGTGTCAATCTCCACCCCCAGGAAGACTAGCTGAGTAGATGGGCCCTCGGTCTTTTCGGGCGCTAAAGGGACACCAAATTCCCCCATTAGCATCGGAATTGTGTTGAGGAGACGTGTGCACGTGTCCCAGCCCCGTTCACCCCCGAATAAAAATTATCCAGGTAATGGGCTACAGACCGAGACCCTGACCTGCGGACAAAAGCCCACTGTAGGAAGGTGCGGAAATGCTCAAAGGCCGAGCATGATATGGAACAGCCAAAAGGCATGGCCTTATTGAAATAATATTCACCCCGGAACTCGAAACCCAGCAACTCAAAGTCACCCAGGTGGACCGGCAGGAGACGAAAGGCAGACTTAATGTCGCACTTAGCTAACAGCGCACCCGGGCCACATGAGCGCACCATGCGCAGCGCTCGGTCAAAGGATGCATACCTGACCGAGCAAAGGTCATCAGGGATAGCATCATTGACCGATCGGCCGGCCGAGTAGGACAAGTGATGAATCAGGCGGAACTCGCCCGGTGACTTCTTGGGCACTAAGCCCAAGGGGGACACTTTAGGGTTGGGAAACGGGGGTGCAGGGAAAGGGCCAGCGACCCTGCCCGCATCAACCTCCTTAGTAATGCTGACAGCAGCCACCTCCTCCCTTCCCCTAAGGGACAAAAGGTTGGGGGCGTCTTGGGGGGACCTATCCCCCGTGAAAGGAATACTAAACCCCAGTCGAAAACCCTGAAGCAGGTAAGCCGCATCTCCCTTCCTCGGGTACAATGCGAGCCAACGCTCCAACATGTCCACATTAATTGGGGAGGGGGCCTTTCAGTGGACCAGCTCCCTCTGTGGCAGTCTTGCCAGCCCCTTGTCCACCCCTACCTCTGCCCCGCATCCCTCCCGGCCTGGGGCAGGCGGAGGCAGCATGGGGGCCAGAGGGACACTCATGCCTGTACCGGCAATTCTTCCTATTGCAGGAACCATTGGACGAGAAGGTCCAGCACAGAAGGCGGGCTAGAACCCCCTGCCCCGCCACCTGGCGGGGAGTCTGTGCTGGGGCCGCACGCTGGACTGCATGTCCGCAATGGTATCTTTCCCCAGGCGCAGGGCGCGTGGGGGTCATGTACAGAAGCCACAGCTTCTGGCAGGGCTCGTCCCACCTCATCTCTGGGTGCAGGGAAATTCGCAGACGGAATTCCTCATCGTAAGTCAACCACGACGGGCCCGGGACGTCAACCATCGCCCGGTAGATGTTGTCCAAATACTGGACCATCGGGATTGCCAGATCCAGCCTGGCCCCGAGGTAAACCGCCATGTATATGAGGTACGCTGGCAACCAGTTGGCCCACGTGCGTGGCGGCTTACGACGACGTGCCTGTTCCTTATCCTTCTCATCCTGCCCCTCCCTCTCCTCCTTGGTGGGCTCTCTGTTAAGAAGGGAGAAGATGTCCACATACTCCCCATGCCAGATCTTCTCTTTGGTAGACTGGGCCAGATGATCCCCAAGGGGCAAGGAATACCCCGCTGTCGGCAATGCCGACATCGGCACGGTGGGCACTGTGGGCATTGTAAAAGAAGCCTGGACCAACCCCGTCACCCCAACACATTCCCGACTGAGTCGGAGGCACCACCCCAAACAGGGCCCTAGGTTGGAGGTGAAGTCGCCGGGTGGGCCGGCGGCGACTGAACCGTTGCGCCACCCGTGCTAGGCCACGGCCACTGAAATGCTCCCCCCAATGTAGTTAGGTGTGTGGGTGCACTAGATTGAACCGCATACTCACATGCTGCACCCCCGTGGGCCGCCCCCACCGGGGGTTCCGGCCCACTGGGGGCGTCGGAGCTCACGATCGCAACTGAGCTCGTCGATGGGCTTGATCAGCACCAGCCTGTTGAGTGGGGAGCTGCGAGGCAGTGGCCGACGCCGGCCCACGCGCCTCGGGCAGCTCGACCCGTCCCGCCGCCTGCCGCTGCCCGGCAGACGAAGCATCAACCTGTGCTCCAAAAGGCGCCCCTGGGTGGTTGACCCTCGCGAGCGATGCCTCAAGGGCCACAACGCGGGCCAGAAGGGCCTCAACATTGACATAGCCCCCGGTGCCAAGGGGGGGGCAAAGGGCCGGCCGGCCCACAGGTTGCAGGCACCGGTCCAGGTCCCTGGACCCCGGGGCCCAAATACGGCCACGAGCCCAGGCCCAGCCCCTGCGGGGCCGGGGGCATGCCCTGCCAGGGGAGGGGACCCCACCCCCCATGGCTGAAACCCCCCACAGGAAGCTGCGTACCAAGAGGAGAAGGCCCCGAAGAATGGACCATGCCAGGGGCAGTGGCCATTGCTTGCGGGCCGGGGGCCGTGGCCCCTGCCGGGCCAGTATGCGGACGCCCCGCCTCAGGCCAGGGGGCTATCAACCCCATCCCACCGGTCCCGGTGGGCTCTGGCAAGGGAGGCTGCTGGGGAGGCGCAGTCGCGGTCCTCCGACCCGGCTGGCGCCTCTGCGCAGAGCGAACCGCCTTCGCAGTTGCCTTCTTCTTAGAGGGCATAGCTGCTATCTGCTGGGAAGCCGGATAAAGATGAAGAAAAACTGCGTCCAAAGAGGCTCCCCGGCGAAAGGCAAGAGCGACGGAGGTAAGAGGGAAAAACTTCTCCGCTCCGTCGCTTCGCAAAATGGCAGCTCGGCTGCCTCATGGCCACCCCTTTTATAAGGGTGCTGGCCACGCCCCCTAACTACCCGGATGCCTTCGTCCGGTGGGGGGGGGGCCCGCAAAGAGCGCGGCGGCCATTTTGGCGCCGCGCTTTCATTTGTGCTACTTTTTGAAAAAAGTACTGGTTTTTTTAATGGATTGACTCATACATACTAATTCTCCCATTTGTGCATGCCCAGATTTTGAGATCTCTGGGACATCCATCTTCCCCCATTTTAGAATTGCCGTATAGATTGTTGATTTGCTCTGCATGTTTGCTGCATGAATTCATTATATTCTTAGCTGTCTTGAAACTTTTTTTTTGAGGAAAATAAATCAAATGAATAACTAAAACAAATGAATGAATGCATACATAAAAGTAACTAATTTTTATTCTAGTAGATTTCTACAGGAAGTTGTTGATATACTGAAAATACAACAATCAGTTCTGTATGTTTGAAAATATGTGCATATTGGGCACAATCACTAACTTTTAACATCAGCATTTGGACACAGACTAGGCATGAATAAAAGGCTTGTCCATTTCACTGAGAACTTTTTCTTAATATTATTACTGTTTTAAGAATACATAACACCAATAAAGCTTTATATTATTATCATATAGATTTCTTATCTTGTGTTTTCTCCTTTTCTCATAATTCATAATCTCCATCCTCATAATTAATTAAACTGGCAAATTTCTTTAACTACTGATTGAATTATCTAACATTACCTGCCTAAGGTGTTAAAAGTTAATCAAAACACTGTGTTAGAAGGTCTACCGTTTTTAATATATGAGATTTGATTCCTGAGGTTTTGATCAAATTAAATGGGACATCAAATTAACTGATTAAAAAGAATAAAAGGAATCATGTAGGTCCAAAATCTATTTTAGTTTGATTAAATGATAACCAAAGTTTTCAGATAATACCTTTATTATGTGCTCCTGGGTTGCATTAAATTATTTTTTTTAATAAAGAGTAATTTTCATATCCTTTCATGTTATGCATATCAACATACAAGTCTCAAATATTTGTATAGAATCTGATGATTTCTTTACCTCTGGAAAAATACAGATGTCAGACAATTTAGGATCATCTGATTTTAGGCTTGGCTAGAAATTCATTACAGTTTATTTTATTCCAGTTGAGAAATGCTGACATTTGAACTACAGTAGAACCTTGGTTAATGTAATTAATGTGTTCTCTGGTATGTTTTTTACAGCAAAAATTATTTAACCAAATTTCCTATAGGAATGCATTGAATGCAATTTCCCATAGGAATGCATTGAAAAACAAAATACTTTAACTGAAACACAGTTTCCCATAGGAATGCATTGAAAACAAATTAATCTGGTCTGAAAAAAATTCTGTAAACCGAGCCACTATTTTCTATGGATTTCCTTCTATGGATTTCCTTTTGCAATTTTTATGTTGACCGAGCTGTTTGTTAACCGAGGTTCCACTGTATTTGAATGCAGAAGAAATTGAAACTGACAGGTCAGTTCATCCAGGCCCAATCTCTCTACATTAATATGCAGATGTACATGGAATTAAGGCCACCATCGGGGGGGGGGGATAAGGGGGACTGCCATCCGGGGCCCGGAGCTGGCAGAGGCCTGATGGTGCTGTGTTAATTTTTTTAAAAATGTTTAATTTTTTTAATTTTTTAAAATTTTACTTTTTTAAAGTGTGGTGCATGGCGCCACTGCGCATGCCCCACCACAGCCAAAGGGCTCCACCTTGACCCAGAGCAGCATGGCTAGGGGGAACTTGCCAGGCACACTTCTTCCTTAGGCTCATCTGTACTTCCTGCATGCGGCCTTCGGCAATGCCCCCCCTCCAACACGCCTCACCCAGGGCTAAAGAAACCCGAAGGTGTGCAGGAAGTAGCCCCGGTGTGCAGTCTCATCTGCACCGGGCCCAGCATGCCTCATGGGCTGAAGCCTTGAACACGAGGTGCGCCGGTCCTGGTCTGGAAGAGACTGCACACTGGGGCTGCTTCCTGTGCACCTTTAGGCTTCTTCGGCCCTGGACGAGGCACGTGAGGGGGGCATTGCCAAAGGCCACATGCAAGAAGTACAGATGAGCCTAAGGTTTCAGGAAGAACCGTCGCACCCGCGGTCTCCTTTGTCGCTGGTGCAGCTCTTTGCCCCTTGCCTTTTGACCCTCTGCATGTCATCGTCCTCGCTGGAGCAGGACCCCGCTGCCATGGATGACTCCAAAGACGATGGGGGGCTGGCAGGAGGATGCCAGGTAGCTTGGACCGAGGACTTGGCCCCCTCGAGCGCAGCAAGTCTCGCCTTGAAGATTTTGACTCCTCTCCTCACTGCCTCAGCTGCCTGAACCTCCTGCTGGACATCGTGGAAGGTCAGGCGGTGGTCCTGGGTTATCAGTTCCCTCCTCATCCCGCAGGCCGCACAGCATACGGTCCCTCAGAGATATCTCCAGATCTTCCCACTGGCAGGGGGCGGCCGCTACCCTGAGGGGCCCCGCTGCGTAGGCAGACACGGATTCGCCCAGGCGTTGGTCTCGCCTATGGAATGCGGCCCGGGCTGGGAAGATTGAGACGGTTGGCTGGAAATGCTCCCGCAACATCATCAGGAGGCGGTCAATTGGCACCACGTCGACTTTCCTGGGTGCCAGCAGGTTTACCAGGAGGCACAACGTGGCCGGCCTGATCTGGGCTAGGAAATGCAAATGCATCTTCCCTTCATCTTCGATGCTGGCAGTATCCATCGCGTGCCGGAACTGGCATTTGTACAGCTCCCATTGCTCGGGATCACTGATGTCGAATGGGTATGACTTGACCTTGTGGGATGCCATTATCCCATCCTCATTGCCAATTTGATGTTTGCAGATTGATACACAGTAGGCAGCAGCTATGAGGCCAAACACATCTTTATTGCAGGGTATGCAATCTGAACATGTGGCAATGGCGGAGGTACAGCTCCTTTTATACAGCACAATACATTTGAATATGGATGCATGGGAGCCCATTGGCCACCGCCTGCGTGACGTCATCCTGAATCATGCCCTTCTTCACCAGGTGTAGCCATGGCGGGAATGTTCCCGTGGCTGACAATAATTGGGAAATTTGTACCATGTGAGATGAAGCAAATGTAGGCTAATGGTTGGTTCCAAAGTGATAAAAATCTGCAAAAAGTAAAATTTACAAGAGAAAAAGCAAAGTGGGAAGTATGTACACATGAACATAACTTTTTGTTAAGCAACAATTGTTTTTTGTCCAATTGCTACTCCCAATTTTCTTCCAGTCTAATTCGTGTCTTCAACTTCATCACAAAAATTTAGTCCTATATTGGTAGATGGCAAGTGTGGAGAAAAAGTGCATCACACCACAATGTTTTATTTCTAAAATGGTAAACACTCTGTGTCTTGAGGCATATGTGATCTTACCAGTCTTTCACTTTGTCCAAACCTTTGTTGCCACAGCAATCATGTATCTGTTTGTTCACACCATAATTCAAATGTTCAGACTAAGAAATATTTTTTCCTCTTTTTGCCAACAGGAGACAATAAGTCATGCCCTTTATATAATTATACAATAATCTTTGAACTTCAGAGCTGGAAGATAACCTGTGGACATATGGGAAATTTTCCTGACTTCTGGCTGGGCAGCCAAATATGTAAATCACTTCTTCTATTCTATTTGTTAGCTGAACTATTCTATTCTGTGGATCTGTTGTCCGTTCTACAAGCCATACATCTGTAGACCATAGATCAATCTACATGTCCACATACTTTTTCTTGATGTATCCACAGATTCTAACAGCAGGACTTGGTTAACCTTTATCTATTCAATTATAAATTTCAGCAGCCATCACACCAGGGGCACTAGAACACTCAGAAAGAGATTGGAAAAAGTTACATTTTTTGATTATAGCTACCAGAATCCGCTAGCCAGCATAGCTTCCCTTGTTGACTGTTCCATCAGAGTCATATAACCAAGTTGGCTGTGTACAAAAGGGTTTCCAGGGCCTATTGGCTCTACTCTGAGTAGCAGAGTGCAAATTTCTATTTTTGGTCTACTGCTTCCAGAATTTGGGAAATTAAAGACCCAAATCACAAATCTTTGGGAGTAGCCTACTGGCTCCCTTTACCCAGCATTCTGGAAATGATAAGTATTTACTGTATTTTTCCCCAAAGTATCAGTTGGATTCTGGGTGTCAGCTAAGGTTCAGCCCTGAAAATATCACTTGTTACAGCCCTTTTCAAAATACCACATTTCCACCATTTTGGTGTAGAACTGAGTGTCTCAAAGTAAATTAAGATGGACTGAAAGAACTTCACAATTATTGCATATCACCAAATGGAGAAATATGCAGAATGTATTAAAATGGTTTAGAAAGTGTATTAAAAGATAGAAAGATAAAGCATTTCACAAAATGAGAAATAGACAAAGAACTTGCATCTACCATCTTCACTTCCCTTTTCTGACCAATCTAGTTTTTAATGCTGAAGGGCAGTGATTGGGAGTGAATTAGTTCTTGTCTGATTTTCATTCATCTTAGAAATTGACCTATAGAAATCATTGTATTTTCCGCAAAAATCCATTTTATTGTCCTCTGTGTCTGTATTCTGCTTTACATGCTTAACTTATTAAAATCAAGCCTTTTAAAATTCCACTCCCTCCCTCTCAGTCTCTTTGCTGATGGACAAAATCAAAATTCCTCAGCTTCCTTGTCTATGTTATGTTCTTTACATGGCATCTAGAGGCCAAAATTGATGTGAGCTGTAATTAATCTTTCTGTGAGGCAATACAGACCCCTTGGTAGAGCTGAGATTAGAATCACACTGTCTGCATATTTAAAATTGCTCAACTGCCCACTAGCAATCTGCATTCAGAAACTGTCTTGCTCAGAAATGACTGTAAAAGAATACCACACTGTGAGAAATTCAAAATATAAAAGGCTGAATTGGCCTAGATCTGAGACAGAGACTGAAACCTTGTTGTTTAGTGTAATTAAAAAGGAGCCCCATTGAATCAGTGGATATCTGGTGAGTCAGGTTCTATAGATTCAATGGATCTACTCTAGTTGTAACTTACTACTCTAAGTACCAGGATTTCAGTCTCTGTCTAAAGAGATCCATTCCAAAGCAACATGGGTGAATTTCAGAATCCATAAGTATGGCGCCACACAAACATTTAGACAGTGGTTCCCAAACTTTTTTTGGCTATGCCCCACCTAAACATCTCTAAAATCCTGATGCCCCCTGGTAACATATAATTCTTATTATTCATTTAGAGGAAGCCTATAAGGCCATTCACTGTTAGTAACTCATTCTCGAATTGCCCCCCGTTAAAATTAAATTTCCCCCTGTGGGGTGTGTGCCCCACATTGGGAACCACAGGCTTAGAGTCAGTTTCCAGTTTGCAGATATGATAGTAGTCAACCCAGGTTCCAGCTTCAGTACTGTGCAAAAGGTTTTTATACCACCAGCTGGTTTGGGGGGAAATCAATCAGTGATTTGAGGTGGCATAGCTCAGGCTCTGAGCCCCCCCAGGCATACAAAAATTGGTGACAGCAGCATAGTTATATTTTTTTCCTTTTGAAATCTGTTGAGCTTCTTTAAACAACATAAATATTTTCTCCTGCACAGGATATCTCGAAATGGTTGGTCTTAATTTTAGGAAATGTCCTGATGATGCCCCAACTTTTTGTTATAAGAATGATTTTTAGATGGCTTCCACCAACACCATGGATAGGCCTTCTACTTATTTACAGTGAGTCACAGAAAGGAGCAGTCCTCTAGCCAAACTTTCTTGTTAGGTAGGAAGCCACATTTCTAGGTGAAAATTTTTGGGAAGAGCAGTGCACAGGGCCATAGTCAGGGGGTGGCCGGGGGGGGGCACCTTCTCCGAGCTAACAGCCCACCCCCATACCACATCCCGGGGTGGCAATGGTGTGTGTGTGTGTGTGTGTGTGTGTGAGAGAGAGAGAGAGAGAGAGAGAGAGAGGGTGAGGGTGAGGGTGAAATTGTTGCCCCTCCTGAAAAAATATTCACACACACACCAATCTAGAATCCTGGCTAAGGCCCTGGCAGTGCATAACATCAGCCAAATAGTGGAGAAGATATAAGAGTCAGGCCTCAGAAGGTAAAAGCAATGACCTTTTCTGCTATTGCTTTTCAGTGCAAAAAGTCTGCTAACCTACTTAATGGCTTTATAAATGTCAAGTCAACAGAAAATTTAATATGAACATCACAAAATTAATGACTGGCATAATTTTTTGTTTGATATAAAGAAATACTGAAAAGGAGGCATAAACACATATAACAGTGAAGGCTATGCCCCAAAATTTAAAAACTACAGTGGAACCTGTTTACTTAAAAACATGCAGGTTTTAATTTTATATCACCATACCAGTAATATAAAAAAGGGAAATGGAAGAGAAAACAAAAGTACCATATGTAGGCACAGAGTAAGAGCAATAGAATTATTTAGAGAGCTGAGAAAAAGTTTCATTGTGTGGTATTGGGAACAAATCCCTCTCATTGTTGTTGTTCTCCTATGAGAGATTGGATATTATCTTGACTATTGTGACTTTGGATGTGACATGACTAAATAATCACTTTGTTTGGCATCCAGACCACTGTTAAATGTTTCTCAACTAATACTTTATTCTTCTTCCTGCACTTCTATTCCCATTTGCTTTATTTTACTTTGAATTATAAGATTATTATTTTTTGCTTTTTGCTACATGACTAAACTGTTTTAGCTTTCTGAATTATATGTGTTTTATGATGTCTTGGTTATTATTTATTCACTTTGGTACTTCTCAGTTGCTACTTTATGCATCCAAGAAATTCTTAACATTCTTCAATAAATCCAATTTCACATTTATATCTTTAAGAAAATAGATATTGCATCCATGAACACTAAATATAATCAAAACCGGATTTTAAATAATATATATTGCCTTCAAGAACATTAGCATTTATTAAAGTACAGGCAGATTTTGCAGCTAATAGCCGCTTTTATTTGTTGGGACTCATAGAATTTCTTGAAATATAGATCGTAGGCAAATGCTTGTAAAGCTTTTTAATTGTTTAGTGCTTTCTCCAGTCCTTCCAAGTACTTAAATACTTTTTGTTTCAGAAAAATACATTTTTGGTTGGACATCTCAACAAGCATAGTGGAAAGCAACAAAAGCTGATGTTTCTGGAATCACTTGTATAGGAAATTACATTTCTCTCTACTATCTTGCCTGAATCAACTTTAACCTGATGAATTTAACCTTATTTATAGAAATGCTACACTCAAAATCTTCACATTACCTATGGCTACAGATCTGTCTCACTAATCTGATTGTCCAAATACCCAACTGACAGTGAATGTATGTGTTTGGTTCGATACTGAAGAAAGGGTGTGATCACACTGCCTTTTTTGGTGTGAGCTACTGCAGTCAAATAGGGTCACATGAGTTCAAAAAGAGGAGCCATATCTATTTGGTGTGATTTTTGCATCCAAATGGTATACTAACCTCAAGTGACCCTATTTGAGTATCATGAGGTGGTTTCCTTAAGCAATAACTTTGCAACTGCGTCTTGTGAGAATTATAATTAAATTCACAGTTGTGTGGACTCACAGATGGGACAAAGAAGCTAAACTGAATTTGGTAGCTAATAGATTCAAAGTATCCTGAGTTCCCCTCACTAGTAAACATAAAGCTGAATCTATCCATTTATTCATTGAAAATCTATCTGCTTATTTTGTTTTCCTTTTCCAATGTGGTTGTCTTCTTCCAGCAAACCCTTCCAAAATTCCAGAATTCCAAGCTAAAATTCCAAGCCTGTAAACAAGCTTCTCTCTTGGCAATAAGCATATTTCCCATTCAAATGCAGTGTGAAATAGCTAAGATTTCTTCACGGGAGGCTAAGAAGGTGTTTTGTTTTGTTCAGAATGAGTAGTTGAAATTGAAATTAAACAGTGCAGAGATAAGGCAGAAAGATGGCAAGCAGTCACTCCCAATTGCTATTGGAAACAGAAGCACCCCCTCAAAAAAAAAAAAACAAACAAACACACAAAAAACCAACAACAACCATAAATGATTCATAGCCCTTTTAGCTGCATTGCTAAGTTCTGATTTTTCTCCATCACCCCTACATTTAAAAACAACTTTCAATTAATGAGTATCTCGTAATAGGTAAGAATCATATATTGTAACTATCTGTGCATTTACAGTGTGTCTCCCTCTCCATCTCAACCCTCACTTGTCTCCTCACATGTGAGAATGCAAGCGCGGCGCCAAAATGGCCGCCGCGCCCTTTGCGGGCCCCCCCCCACAGGACAGAGAATCCGGGTAGTTAGGGGCGTGGCCAGCTCCCTTATAAAAGGGATGGCCACGAGGCAGCCGAGCTGCCATTTTACCTCAGCGACGGAGCGGAGAAGTCTTTTCCCCTGTGTCTCCGTCGCTCTTTAGCCTACCGGGAAGCCCTTTTGGTAGCGATTCTGCCTTGCTGGCTTCCCTTCTTGCTTCGGTGGAGATGCCTTCGAAGAAGAAGGCAGCTTCGAGTGCAGCTCGCGCTGTTAGGAGGCGCAACCCAGGTCGGAGGACCGCGGTGCCGCCTCCTCAGCAGCCGCCTTCGCCGGCCCCTGCCGGGGCCAGCGGAATGGGGTCTATTGCCCCTCGGCCTGGAGTGGGCGATCAGAGTGCGGGCGCGGAAGGCGTTCCGGCCCGCGGCCCGCGAGCGGTGGACACCGCTCCTGCACCTGCCCACCCTGTTGGGCCTACTCCTCTTGGGTCGCAGCCTCTCCCTGGGCCCTCTAGCCTTGGGGGGTGGTGCGGCCCCCTGCCTTGGCAGGTTTCTCCACCGACCCTGCCGGGCTTCGGTGCTGGCCAATGGCCATATTCGGGTCCTGGGGTACAGGGACCTGTACCCGCGCCTGGACCAGGCGGGCCGGCCGGCCCTTTGCCCCTGGTCAACGTGGACACCTTACTGGCCCGGATCGCGGCCCTGGAAGCGTCGTTGGCTCGGGCCAGTCAGGCGGGCGCCCCCTTTGGGGTCCCTTTTGAGGCGCTGTCGGCAGGAGGACAACAGCCGGCAGGGAGGGTCGAGCTGCTGCAGGCGCGTGGCGCGGTTTCGGCCACTGCCTCGCAGCTCCCCAGCCAGCAGCCAGGTGCGGGTCAAGCCCCGGTGATGAGCTCTACGTCGGTCGTGAGCTCCGACGCCCCCAGTGGGCCGGAACCCCCGGTGGGGGCGGCCCGCGGGGGTGCAGCATGTGAGTATACGGTGCAAGCGAGTACATCCACACACATCCCCAATATAGGGGGGGGCCTTTCAATGGCCTTGGCCTCGCGCGGGTGGTGCGGGGGCCACGCTGTCGGCAACCCACCCGGCGACGACGACTGCCACCTTGGGCACTGGGGTGGGTACTTGTTCTTACACTGCGGGGAATGTTCTGGGGGTGGCTGGGTTAGCTCAGGCCCCTTTTCCTAGGCCGGCTGTGCCTTTTTCGGCTTTGCCGACGGCGGGGTATTCCTTGCCATTGGGTGATCACTTGGCACAGACTACCAGAGAAAAGATATGGCGGGGGGAGTACGTAGATATCTTCTCACTCCTGAACAGAGAGCCCACCAAGGAGGAAAGGGAGGGACAGGATGAGAAGGATAAGGAGCAGGCACGCCGCCGTAAGCCGCCGCGTACCTGGGCCAACTGGCTCCCCGCTTATTTAATATACATGGCAGTGTATTTGAGGGCGCGGCCGGATTTAGCTATTCCTATGGTCCAATATTTGGACAACATATACAGGGCGATGGTTGATTTCCCGGGCCCCTCATGGCTAGCATATGATGAGGAATTCCGTATGAGGATTCCCCTCCACCCCGAGATGAGATGGGATGAGCCGTGCCAGAGGCTTTGGCTCTTGTATATGACGCCCACACGCCCTGCCCCGGGAGATAGATACCATTGCGGACATGCGGTCCAGCGAGCGGCTCCAGCGCAGGTTACCCGCCAGGCGGCGGGGCAGGGGGTTCCAGCCCGCCTGCTGTGCTGGACTTTCTCGTCCAATGGTTCCTGCAATAGAAAGAATTGCAAGTATAAGCATGAGTGTCCCACATGTTCGGGCCCCCACGCAGCCTCTGCCTGTCCCAGGCCTGGGGGGGCACGAGGCAGAGGGAGGGGTGGACAGTGGGCTGGCAAGACTGCCACGGATGGAGCTGGTTCTCCAAAAGGCCCCATCCCCAATTAATGTGGACATGCTGGAGCGTTGGCTCGCATCGTACCCGAAGGGGGAGGATGGGGAGTATCTCCTTCAGGGTTTTAAGCAGGGATTCCGTATCCCTTTCATGGGTGATAGGTCCCCTCAGGATGCCCCTAACCTGTTATCCCTCAGAGGGAGGGAGGACGTGGCTGCGGCCAGCATTAAAAAAGAGTTAGATGCGGGCAGGGTCGCTGGACCTTTCCCTGCACCCCCGTTTCCCAATCTTAAGGTGTCGCCACTGGGCTTGGTCCCCAAAAAGTCCCTAGGTGAGTTTCGCCTTATTCATCATTTGTCCTACCCAGCCGGCCGATCGGTCAATGATGCTATTCCTGATGACCTCTGTTCAGTCAGGTATACATTGTTTGACCATGCGCTGCGCATGGTACGCTCGTGTGGCCCGGGTGCCTTGCTGGCCAAGTGTGACATTAAGTCGGCTTTTCGCCTCTTGCCAGTGCATCCGGGCGACTTTGAGTTGCTGGGTTTTAAATTTAAGGGTGAATATTATTTTGATAAGGCCATGCCTTTTGGCTGCTCCATATCATGCTCGGCATTCGAGCGTTTTAGTACCTTCCTAGAGTGGGCTTTCGTCCGCAGGTCAGGGTCCCGGTCTGTAGCCCATTACCTGGATGATTTTTTATTCGGGGGTGAACGGGGCTGGGACACGTGCACACGTCTCCTCAACACATTTCAGACGCTAATGGAGGAACTTGGTGTCCCTTTAGCGCCCGAAAAGACCGAGGGCCCATCTACCAAGCTAGTATTCCTGGGGGTTGAGATTGACACAGTAGTGCAGGCTTCTAGGTTGCCGGGTGATAAGGTGTCCAGGATAGTGGCCCTTATCTCGGAATTGCTGGCCAAGCGCAAGGCATCCCTGAGGGAACTGCAGGTGCTACATGGTCACCTCAATTTTGCTTGCAGGGTGGTCGCACCGGGCAGGGCTTTTGCCCGGCGCTTATGCGACGCCATGGCAGGGTTATCCAGACCCCACCACAGAGTCAGGCTTACCCGGGGTATCAGGGCAGACATGTTTGTCTGGTTGCAATTCCTGAGGGAGTTCAATGGGGTCTCATTTTGGAGGTCTGACCTCCTGGCATCCCCCAATTTTCAGATCCAGTCTGATGCCTCAGGATCCCTGGGTTATGGGATGTACTTCAATGGGAAGTGGGCCTATGGTGGGTGGCCACCGGCATGGGCAGGCACAGGTCGCCTGCGGGATCTCACATACCTGGAATTTTTCCCTATTCTGGGGGCTTTGATGCTATGGGGCGAACAGTGGGCTAATTCGGTGGTGCATTTCTGGTGTGACAATGCTGCTGTTGTCCACATTGTCAATGCACAGACTTCCAAATCGCCCAGGGTTATGGAACTAGTGCGCCATTTTGTGCTGCGCTGCCTGCGCCTCAACGTCTTGTTCAGGGCCAGGCATGTCCCAGGGATTAATAATGATATTGCTGACGCTTTGTCCCGCCTGCAGATCTCCCGGTTCCGCGCCTTGGCCCCGGATGCGGAGGAATTTCCCTCGCCACTCCCGGACGAGATGTGGACTATTGGCAAGGAGAGGTGAACCGGGCGATTGGCCTGTCACTAGCGCCACGCACGCGTAAGGCGTACCAACAAGCATTCAATTCTTACAGGGCATTTTCTGCTCAATGTCACCTGCCAGAGACCTGGCCTATCCCGGTGGACCATGTTCTGCGGTTCATGGTTCACCTGCATGCACAGGGCCTCGCACCTCGCACCATAGCATCCAAGCTCTCGGCGTTGGCTTTTATGGCCAAAGTGGGAGGTCATGTGGATACCACCTCTGACTTCCGTGTGAGACATGTTTTGGAGGGGTGGGTGTGCGAGCGCGGGCGTTGCCCGGACGACCGGCACCCTATTTCCCCAGGGGTTCTTACCCAGTTGGCCCGGGGCTGGCCAGGCCTCTGTTTTGATCATTATGAGGCAGCCCTTTTTCATGCAGCCACAACGGTGGCATTTTTTGGAGCGCTCCGCGTCAGCGAACTCGTGATGCTGTCTAAGGCGGATGCAAGTGGTAGGGCACTGGAACTCGAAGATGTCTATGTTGCCAAAGACTGGGCCCAGTTGAGGATACGCTCCTCTAAAACAGATCAGCATGGCATAGGCAGTGGTGTAAGACTGCTACTGTGTTCTTTGGCAGACATCTGTCCGGTTGGTGCCCTACAGGAATTCCTGGCACTGCGTGGCATGCACCACGGCCCGTTTTTCTGTCACCAAGATGGGTCTCCCCTTACTAAATTTCAGTTTTGGAAGGTGACAGCCAGAGCCCTCACCAGGGTGGGCCTACCAGGTGCCCGTTATGGCACACATTCATTCCGTATTGGTGCAGCCTCTACAGCAGCTGCTTTTGGGTACTCTGGGGCTGACATACGCAGCATGGGGAGGTGGGGCTCGCAATGTTTTCAGTTTTATGTGCGCCCACTCCCGCCATGAGTACCAATCCAGTCACCTTACCGCCTTTTTTCTCAATTTTCTTACAGACCCTGGGTGTCGTATTACACCGGTGACAGTATGGCTGGTGGGCCACAGCTATGTGCACAGGGCAGCGCGTTACGCTGCGGCGACAGATTGGGGACCCTGACTGGGACTGGGTGAACACGCCAGTCTCACATGGCATGGTAAGCCTGGGATGTTATGGCGGGAGCTGCGGCCTTTCCTTTTTTCTGGCCTGGGTGCTGACCCGCCTGACATTCTCATTATCCACCTGGGGGGGCAATGATTTGGGCCAGGTCACCGGCTTATCGCTCAAGCGTGCGATTTGCGAGGAACTCGCCTACTTGCATTATGTCTGGCCTGCCACAACCCTGGTTTGGTCGGACATTGTCCCGCGCCATTCTTACAGAGGGGGCGTTAACCTCATGGCCCTTGACCGCGCTAGGCGCACGGTCAATAGGGCGGTGGCGTGGTTTCTTGCCGACAGGGCTTGGGGACGGGTCAGTCATCACCCCGATATTAGCCTGCAAAATTATGACTTGTACGCAGGGGATGGGGTCCATCTGTCGCGAGGAGGTATGGACCTCCTGTTGGGTGATTGGCGAGCAGGCCTGTTGACCGAGCTGACGGTCTGGGGGGGGCGTCAGGTCTTCTTTGAAGCCCCTCCGTGTGGCGGGTAGCACTGGTAAGGTAAACAGTATGACCCACAAGTATCCGGCAGGTTCGCAATTGACTGGACAACACTAGACAGGAATAAATTAGTTAAACGTTGTCCGGTCAACGACGAACCAGGCGATGGGGTGATGACGATTGCTAACCAGCATGCATCACCCCTGTGATTTCACGGATACGCGTCAGAGGGTGGGGTCATGAGTTAGTTATTGACTACGGTCAACAATTTGTTTGTTGTCAACAAACAAATTGATACAAATTGATACATTGTAACCAATTGCCGTTGGCAATTTTGGGGTGGTACCTTACCAGTGTTACTTCGGCCTGCTTGCCTTATGAATTATGATTGGTCGTTTTACCAATACAAATTTATAATTCGGACTAGGGCATTGAATCAATAAATGTGGCCCGGTGCTGTTATCCACTTTCAATGTTGTCTGTGTCCGTTATTGGGGGGGTGCGCCTGCAATGCAAGCGCGGCGCCAAAATGGCCGCCGCGCCCTTTGCGGGCCCCCCCCCACAGGACAGAGAATCCGGGTAGTTAGGGGCGTGGCCAGCTCCCTTATAAAAGGGATGGCCACGAGGCAGCCGAGCTGCCATTTTACCTCAGCGACGGAGCGGAGAAGTCTTTTCCCCTCCACCCCCTCCCTAGTTAACAGTGTGATATTTTGGTCGCTTCGGGGCCGGGTGGGAATTTTTGGCTGGGACCCATATTGGCTTCCGGGTCCTGGCTTTTTTGCCCATCCCACACTGTTGCTATGGTTTGATATAGGGGTCTTTCTGCGTTCATAATGTTGACTTTGGTCACATTGGCGGGTAGCACTGGTAAGGTAAACAGTATGACCCACAAGTATCCGGCAGGTTCGCAATTGACTGGACAACACTAGACAGGAATAAATTAGTTAAACGTTGTCCGGTCAACGACGAACCAGGCGACGGGGTGATGACGATTGCTAACCAGCATGCATCACCCCTGTGATTTCACGGATACGCGTCAGAGGGTGGGGTCATGAGTTAGTTATTGACTACGGTCAACAATTTGTTTGTTGTCAACAAACAAATTGATACAAATTGATACATTGTAACCAATTGCCGTTGGCAATTTTGGGGTGGTACCTTACCAGTGTTACTTCGGCCTGCTTGCCTTATGAATTATGATTGGTCGTTTTACCAATACAAATTTATAATTCGGACTAGGGCATTGAATCAATAAATGTGGCCCGGTGCTGTTATCCACTTTCAATGTTGTCTGTGTCCGTTATTGGGGGGGTGCGCCTGCAATAAGGAAGGGCAACATTGTTCATATCTGCAAGATAATGAGGTATTTTCCTCTGATGTCAATAAGAGTTCCAGCCTTCATAACTATCAGAGTTTTTGCATGAAGTGTGCAATGTTGTAATATTACAATTGCTGCAATTAAAGTATTGAATGGTTTGCTTGCATCTCTTTTGTATTTTTGATCAGTCAGTCAGTTCTTGTCTGTGTATGCTTTACTTTACAAAGAGGAAACACTTTTGTTTTCTGCAAAGTTATTTTGCACAAATTGTGGAAATCTTAATAAAAATAAAAACCTGCTTCTTGTCTCATTCTTGTACTAGATGTAAGAAATCACACAGGGATCAATGAGGCCTTGACAGAATATCTTGGCAATAAAAGGCAGTCACCTCCATTAAAATGAATAATTTGGTAAGAGTTCCTCACATTCTTGCTTGCATTTTACACACACACACCTGTATTTATATACGCATCTTGGTGAAAATGCCTCTATGCACTAAGGTGTACAAAATGTTGTGGCTGATAGAGTAGACTTGCTATTTCATTTTTGAATTACTATCTCCTCTCAAATTAAATTAGGTGCTTTAAAATGGTCCCTTTTGAAGTCACTAATCTGTTCTTTGGTGCGTTTTTTTAGTAGCTGCCAATCCTAAAATCATTTAGAAAGCATACCTTCCTTTAAAACCTCTCTTTTTGCACTTAAAAGTCTTAGAACTTTTATTTTTATCTCAAAGTCACAGCTTCTGCTTTACAAAGGAGAGGATGCAAATAGGATTAACAATTAAAATTATAAGCAACCAGATCAGGAGGTAAATTCAGAGCCATATGGAGTGAAAGTGCAAAGTCTTCTTCTGCTAATTAAAGCAGAGACAGAAAGACTATGTCAAGTAACTAACCTATTTGTCTATTATTTCTTTAAATGTAATTTGACACATCAGTGATTGTTGTGCATCAGTCTGAAATGGGAATCAGAAGAAGATTTTGTTTGGTAACCAGGAAAGCAACTGATGAGGGATTTAAATCTATCTTCCTTCATCTGCATCTTTGAGTAGATTCAGAAAATTGATTCTCTCTTCCTTTCCATCAAACAGCTTCAAACTTCCATAGCTTCAGAGTTTTTAAAGTTAATTGAATACTTGTGAAAAAAGAAAGAGGAATGAGTATGTTTGTTACATAGAAACACTATAGCAAAAATATTTTAGATGAGAAACCTTTATTTAACATAGTTGTAAAGACAATTAGGAAACAGTTTTTTGTCAGGTATAGAGGACAAAAATATATTAAATAAATTATAAAGATTCAATTTAATTATTTTATGTTGCAGGATAAAAACAATATTTAACTTTCTTGTAAGATGTATTCAGAAATTGTGCTTGAAAGTGTGAAGGGCTCTAATATAGTCACATATGGGCTCTACACTCCATCTGAATTTATTTTTTAAATTGGTGGTAATATGCAGCATTAGCCACTTTCATGACCATACCATGCTAAATACAGTTTTATCTGGTTTTGAAAACTGAATATAGTTAGGTCTCGATAGTATCCTGATGGGAAGCCATGAGGGATAATCAAATATGTACAGGCAGCACTAGGAGAGAATCTCGCTGGAAACTTTAATGAAGCAGGCAATAGCATGGACAGCACTGAACTGGGTGATCTGAATGAGAATAAGGCAGCTCCTTATGATCTCTGTAGGTTGGCAATGGGTTTGGATGAAGGCTAATATGAAAACCTATACATCTTTGAGAGTGTCTATAGTAGGGATTCCCAACCTACAGCCTGCAGGCCTAATCCGGCCAATGGAGCTCATTAATAAGGCCTGTGGTGGTCACACCTCCAGAAGCTTCCACCACCACTGGAAGTCCCAATACACCCCTTACCACAGCAGCAGCGGCAGAAGCATTGTGCCATTTTTGTGGCTTCTTTCACAGCCTCTGCTGCTACCCAGGGTGGCGGGAGGCTATTTGGAGCATTTTTGCTCCATTTTGGAATTTTTTTGCCACTTCTCCACTGCGTTTCGGCAGCTAAACTGCAGTGTTTGGGGACTTCTGGTGCCTGGCGGAAATTACTCAGTGTGGAAATTACTCAACCATGGAACCAGGAAGTGCCCAACCACTGCGGTTTAGCTGCCAAGACACAGCAGGTAAAGGTAAAGATCACCCTTGCTCAAAAGTCAGTTGTATCTGAATCTAGGGTTCAGTGCTCATCTCTGTTTATAGCCGAAGAGCCAGCTCTGTCTGCATTTTCAGACATTTCCGTGGACATGTGGCAAGGCATGCCTACATACCAAAGTACACAAAACTATGTTTACCTTCCCACCGATGTGGTACCTATTGATCTATTTGCAATTTCTTGCTTTTTAACTGCTAGGTTGGCAGAAGCTGGGACAGAGACAGGAGCTCATTCCGTCCTCCAGTACTCGGGTTTTGAGCAGTACTCAGGTTTCCACATCCCAGTCAGCATCTTAACCACTTGAGCCACTACAGTCTAAACGCAGCAGAGAAATGGCAAAAATAAATAAATCCCAAAACAGAACCAAAATGTTCTGAAAATCCTCCTGCTGCCCTGGGAAGTAGTGGAGGCTGTGCATGAAGCCACAAAAGTTGCACAATTGCCACTGCCACCACTGAAAACATAAGCAGTGGGAGCAACCACACCTCCGGCCCCCACAGCTGAGTGTTGGGGTGGGTTTGCCCTGTGGCCAGTGCCGGATTAGCCATACAGCAAGAGTAGTAAATGCTATGGGCCCTAGACCTTTGGGGCCCCCACACCATGCCATCAATCCACCCACTCGCCCTTCCCTGCCTCCAGCACAGGCTCTGAGTGGTGCTAAGCCCTGCTCCTCATTCTGAGAGGAGGGAACTGGCAGGAGAGCTTCCTTTCCTTTCCTGCCAGCCTGCCTTGAGAAGGGGGAGGGAGGGAAGACGCTTCCTTGCTCAAAAGCAAGCCAATACATTTAAAGGCGAAAGCCTCCCCCCTCCCTTTTAAGCATTCTCGCCTCTGATATTTTCTTCCTTCCTCCACTTCTTCCACCCTTGCAGAACCACTTCAGTGGGAAGGTAAAGAGCATTCGGTGTTGAGGCATGCCTGCCGCATGTCCACATTAATGTCTGCAGACACAGACTAATAAACAGAGATGAGCACTGAACCATAGAGTCGGATACTACTGGCTTTTGAGCAAGGGTGACCTTTTCCTTTATTTTAATGTGTTAGTGCCCCCTCCAAACCTCTTACAAGAAAGTAAATGAATGGGAGAGGTGGGAAAAGGGACCCTTCTTTTTTGAGCATATCAAAATAAAAACAGTAAACAAAACAGAAACAAAATATTGTGGCCCCTTCAAGACTAACTCCTATATTTAAATGTGGGCTTTCATGGATCAAATCTACTTTATCAGATATAAGAGTGAGGCCTCATGACATCAATTTATACTCATCAGTTACACAGGCACACAATGATTGGCCAGCCTAACAGAAAAGAAACATTAATGTTTTATAGTTTTGATTTTTAAGAACTTTTATATCATAAGTGATTTTTTTTAATATTAAAGAGACATAATTTTATTTAAATTCAAAATTCTGTTTAAATTAAATGCTGTTGTATAATGCATACACACCTTTATTAATAAATATTATATCATGTACCCTTGAGATTGCATTTAGATTATTATTTTTATTCTCCTACATGTATTTTTCATAATTTCAAATACATACGGCAATGTACCATCACAGTATGTTATGAACTCAGATATGTTATATGTTTAACACATTTTAAGTATTTGGGGGGGGTGGGGGTTATGTAGAAGCAATAATAATAATTTCATGTCAGAAATTATTCTAGCTCCTGCCAACCTAGAAGTTTGAAAGCAAGGAATCACAAGAAGATAAATAGGTACCACTTCGGTGGGAAGGTAAATAGCGTTCTGTGCACTCCAGTGTCCAGCCATGCCTGCCACATGACCTTGGAAAAATCTGTAGATGCAGACAGAGCTGGCTCTTTGGTTATAAACAGAGATGAGCACTGAACCCTAGAGATGGATACGACTTGCTTTCAAGCAAGGGTGACCTATTCGTCAAGTGCCAGCACAGCTTTTCTTACACTGTTTAAAGTTTTCTTTAAAATTTATACATTTCGTGATGTTCATAAACTCAAAACACAATCTGAGTCTAAATGTTTGAGTGGTTCAGGTATTTAATGAGATATTTCCTGCTTCTGTGACTCTTAGCCATACCTGTCAACCTGCAGCTCCGGAAAAAACGGGACCTGCGCAGATCGCTTGTGCCCAGGTCACTTTTCTTGCATGCGTGGAAGCACTTCGCCGCTTGCGTAGGGGCTGCGCAAGCGGCGTAGCGCTTCCATGCATGCATGGAAAGTATTTCCCCCACTGCCAAATTACAGGGTTTTGGCAGCGTGGGGCAGGTTATGACATCAATCGGTGTCAAATTACAGGGTAATCCCATCCAAATTGGGGTGGTTGACAGGTATGCTCTTAGCTTCCTTTCTAAACTAATAATTAAAAACAGAGTGCTCCATGGTCAAGATATGTTCCTTTAAGTATATCAAACATGATAACACTATAATTTAAAACCTTTTCTTGCAACAACCTTCTGTCCGACACAGGTTATGCATGGAGAAGTGTATGTGTGTGTGTAGAGTAAGGGTTTATCTTGCAGGAAAGCCAGTCTTGTCCAACTCCATTTACAACCAAAGAGCCAGCACTCTCTGCATCTTCAGATGTTTCCGTGGTCACGTAGCAGGCATGACTAGCTGCAAAGAATTCTACTACCTTTCTGGCTGAAGCGGTAGCTATTTAACTACTTGCAATTTCTTGTTTTCAAATTGCTAGATTGGCAGAAGCTGGGATAGAGCATTGAATGTGATTTACTTAGATAAATTGATTTGACTACTGTTATCCCTAAATTGGCCCACAATAATTTGAGAAAAGTTTATTCTTACTAGTGGTGTTTTATTTAATAGGTATCCTAAATCCTAAATCTAAGCAAGGGCCCCTTGACATGATTTGCTTTGGGCCCCGTGCTGGCTTAATCTGGCACTGTGTGGCGGGAAAATGTTGGGAACCCCTGATCTATATATAGCATTGATGTGCAGGATGAATAGGAGATACATGTCATTGTACATGTGTGTGTGTCCCTAGTTCACAGTGAAAAACATTCTTGAAGGGTACACAAGAGCAAAACCAAATTAGAAGATGGAGGAAGGAACTCACTGAACAAGGAACAACATTAAAAGAGGATATGACTGAGGAACTCAATCTCCCCTATGTCACTTGGAGGATCCTGAATAGGCTGAGGATTGGAGTCCCTAAAGGCAAGACCAACATACACAAGTGGGGGCTACTGGCAGACAACAACATGCTATGTGCATGTGGAGAGATACCGATCCTGGCTCATTTACTGGTCTGCTGATTACTGTCAAAAATGATAAAGCCAACAATAAAGCCAAGAAAGTGGCTTCATTTTGGCAGTCCAGGGGTTAGTCAGAAAACAGAAGTAGAAATTCTTCTCAAACAGAACAAAATATCATCCAGAGAAATCAGTTGAGAAATCTATGTTTATTACTAACTAGATTTTTTCACAGCTGTGTCCAACCACTGTCAGATGAACAAAGAAATGAAAATAATAATACAGAAGGACTATAAATGGGTCAACAGGTATGAAATATTGACAGACCAGTGGAGAAATGGTGGTGGTGAGGAGAACAGTGTGAGAAGAAATATAAAAGGACACCCTGTGAAAGGATGTGGTTAAAATTCTGAACAAGAGAGTTTCTAGCTAAAGAATTTCAGACTTATACTTCCTCTAATCAGCATCCTCCTATGGGTATGAAATCACCACTTAAATGACAGAACTAACATACATAACAGAAGCCTCAGTGAGCTGTGGGTATTTAGTCCAAAGGAATTTTATTAGAGGTAAATAAAAGCATGCATGGCATGAGGAAAACTGATAGAAATAAGCTTGTACAGTATTTTCAGAAATCTGATGTCTTTCAGTGAAGCTGAACTGTGAGATAAGGATAAGGAAAGCACTACTTCACACAGTGCAGAATTAATGTATGGCATGTGCTTCTTCAAGAAGTGATGATGGCTACCTAGTGTGACAGTTTTAGATTTAGAAAGGGATTAGAAAAATTCATGTGGAATAAGTAAAACAGCTATGATCATGATGACTGTATACTACCTCTGGGATCAGAGGCAGCATGATTTGAATATCAGTTCATGGAGTATCCAGGCAAGAGGATGTCACTGCCTACCTGTTATGTGTTAAGTTTCCCCTTAACTATCTGGCTGGTCACTTTGCAAAATGCTTGAAAGATGAGCCCATGGTGTAATTCAACAGAATTTTATTTTGTTCTTATGGGAAAATGTAACATCCTTTCATAGTGTGCTTTAAAAAAAATTAAAATCACTCTTACTGTCAAGATCACTTTTGTTTTTTGCATTCCTCCTTCAAAACTTCAAATAGCAGATTTTTTAAAAAAAAATGGGAACACAATAGGGAGAAATAATCCCTTCTTTAATGACACCATACTCTCAATCAGATTTAGCCTACAGTTCCTTTTCAAACAAACCAGCAACACAAAGCAAACAAAGAAAGCCGAAAGAGTTTTGGCCAGGGATTACTGCATTGCATTTGGGATTGCAGTAATACAGGACATCTGTGTGCTCATATAGAAGTTAATGTTTATTCAATACTGTATATTTCTTTCCAAAAAGCTAATATGGGACTTTGCATACCGCCCAGTGGTAAACCACTTCAGGAATGACAGGCTATATCTGATTGAGTGTATGGTGTCATTAAAGAAGGGATTCCTGCTCTGCCCAAAAGTGCTTTTCCCCCAAGCCATTCTTCCTTGCTTGAAGCTGAAGTAAAATCTGGATTATCCCTAGAAGTTAGTAGGATTCTCTTTTATAATATGTATGAAGCAGGTCCTCATATTTATTTATTAGAATTGAATATTTGATCCCAATTTGGTAGTTCTTAAAACAAAGCTTGAAAAACAATAGTATCATGTTAGTCATGACTACCCTAACCCACACTATTTTTCATGGTCCTTCTCTAAGAATGACAGTTCGAATCCAGACACACACCCTTTTTTGTTCTTGCTATCAAACTTCTCTTTCAAGCTGCACTGTTAAACTGCACTGTTCTGAAGAGATAGTTTTAGCAGTGCAATGAAGAGCAATCAGAACAATGTTAACAGTGGCAAAAACAACAATTAAGTATCTGAAAGACATATTTAGCACTGTGAACAATTTCCCCATAAACTCCGTAAGTTCTAAAAACATATTGGAACAAATTGTTGATTCACTGCATGAAAAACAGAGCTGAATTTCTGCTCCTGGCCAGTTTCTGGAACCTATTGATTTTCAGTCTTTTCCTAAGGGTTCACAACAAAATCCAACATAATAAACAAATCCAAGTTTATTTAAATCTTGTCATCTCCAGTCCTGTAGACATAAATAGCAGTATTTGGCATGAAAAGAAATAAACAACAAGAAATCAACTCCCTACAGAAAAACCTCCTACTTAAGGCAAGAATGGAAGAATTGTTTTGTTGTGTATTAAGTCCTCCCAAATCTCTGAACCTCAGAATTGAACATTTTGAACAAAGTGTCAATTTAAGGACAACTTGTAACTATATTTGTTGTTGACATTTGACATAATGTATAACTACTTCTTCCTATTTTGTTTCAGTTACTTGGGAGGTTAAGGAGATATAGAGATATGAATTACTATAACCTATATTAACTGGGGAGAAAGAAAAGCTGAACTTCTTGATTTGATTTTGTATAATCAACTGCTGATATAAGTATTCAACACTATCTACTCTAAATGCTTAAGAATAATAGAATAACTGAACTGGAAGGGGACTTTTAGGCCATTGAGTCCAAGCCCTTGCTCAATGCAGGAACCTAAATCAAAGCAGATTTGACAAATGGTTGTCTAATTATCCTTTGAATGCTTCCAATGTTTGAGCGCTCATCACCTGTGAGATAGCTGCTTCAGTACTGATGTACTGCTGTATCTGTTAAGTAGGTTTCTCTCCCCCCACACACACACACAAATTAAAGAAGCAAGTACTTGAGCCACAACTTTATTGAATTTCAAAACTCCTAACCTGTGGTGGGCCAGGTAGTTCTATTAACCTGGTACTAAGGCAGAGACGCTAATCCTTCCCTCCCTAGTCCGGACTAGTGAAGCCCTACCCCCTGGACCTTGAGAGCTACTGTGTGGGTCAGCTGATTTGAGAAGCCACCTGAGTGGGTGTTTCCAATTCCATTCACTTGAATGAAAACCTGTTGTGTTGCTTGTTTGCATCATAGTATGTCTTGCATTCCCAGCAAACTCACATGAGTCATGCCAGGCATGCAAAACAAACCTCAACAAATAATGCCCTAAGATAATCACCTCTCCACCCTAACCCAGGGGATGATTGAGAAATAGTATCACTGCTTTTAAAAGCATTTTGGCAATGTCCAGCATAGGATTTTGCTTTTTGATACTTGAACCATCATGGTTTTTGCAATTCTACACTGTTTTCTAAGTATTCATGCATGGATATGACAATGACTTTGAATGAAGTCATTATTATAGTTACAGTAAAAAGAAAGGTTGGAATTACATTTATCTAAAGGCCATAATGTCTCCAAAGACATTTTCATTCTCATTAGCAGTGCCTTTTGAGAATCAGGTCCTGAGAAAGAAATAATATATGCCAACTCCTGGTAATTGTGAAGTGAAGTAAATATAACAGCTGAGTAGGGACAAGGCTAGTAAATGTGAGAAGAGTTTCTTAGACACTGATACCTGGTTTATTGTTCTCTGTGATATCTGAAAGCTAAGAGACAGAAGCCAGTAGATATGAACCAAAAGCTACATTAAACAGAAATCTTTGAAATGTTTTCTCAGAGTCATTGCTATTCAAGTTTAGCCCATCCATATCAGTTTTCATGCTCATGTCCCATATAGCTGTTTGTGTCAATTCATTGTAAAAGGCATCAGTCTGATTGTGTCAGTGCATTGAATAATAGATAAAACCTTATCATGGAAAATGATGTACAGTTCACTCCCCCACGTCCATGGAGGATATGTTCCATGATTTTTGACAAATTCCTGAAACCACAGAGAGTTCAGAACCCATGCCACTGGAAACCATCATATTGGGTCCAACGGCAATATGATGAGAGAAAGAACTCTCCCAACGGTCATGGAGGCGGAAGAGGCCATGTCAGATGGACTGGCTGAGAAGGCGCACCTTTTCCATATCCTCAAGGCTGTGGCAGTCCATTGCAGTCCTGCTGTTGAATCCTGCATGTCTCATTTCATGTGTGCCACAGGAGATGGCTCCGTAATCATAGTGTGTGGGTCACTTCATGGCAAGTTGGGATCCACCTTAAACAAAATCATGCCCATGACATTTTTCCTGCTTCACGAAAAAATGCATTCTTGGATACGAGTTGCAGTCGACAAATAAATGAGCCACATGAAAGAGATTAGAAGTGACCTTACTGAAGAAATCAGAAAACTACAGGGGGAACCAGTCAGAGATCATTTACTTGCCATGGACAATTTAAAAAGAGGAAACACAAGGAGGAGGGCCTTCTCCATGTCCGCACCGGCCCTTTGGAACCTCCTGCCTGTGGAACTGCGTTCCAGATGAAGTTGTTGCCCTTTAGAAAGGAACTAAAGACCTGGCTGGCGGGACAAGTTTGGGGTGCGGGTGGGGATGGGGGTACCGTTGGGTGGTTGGTATAGAGAAGTGTGCCTTCCCCCAAGGTCTCCTTGGTTCGTGCGCACCTTTTAGGAGTGGGTTTTTTAACTTTTAACTTTGTTTTATCATGTGTCTTTTATGTATTTACTGTCTGCTATGTAAACCGCCCTGAGTTGGGTTGTACCTGAGTGGGCGGTATATAAGTGTGAAAAATAAAATAATAATAAATAATAAATAATAAAGCAACATACCCCATAATATAGCCCACATATTTGAGCCATATAAGCATGGATGCTGCAAATGTCTCTATCAATCTCTCAGGTCTGCTCAGGAAAAGATTCCCCTTGAAACAGTCTGATCCTTTTCAAAATTACATTGTATATAGTGGTCTTCTCTGGTCATATGCTTTGGATATGTATATAATAATAATAATAATAATAATAATAATAATAATAATAATAATAATAATAATAATAATAATAATAATAATAATAATAATAATAATAATAATAGTTTAATTTATATACCCAGCAGGCGACTCAAGGCGGTTTTACATCATAATAGGTACACAATATAATCCAAAAATGCACAGCTAGTAAGGTATACAAAATAAAACACAAGAAAGAGTTCAAAATACACAATAAAGCAGTATACAAAAACAACAAAATAGACAATAATACACTTTACAAATTCAAATTACCGCAAATCATCAAACAGAGCAGCAAAGACATTTCCTGGGCAGGACGGGCCCAGAACAAGGCAGGCGAGAGTCTCCAAGTGGCCCCACCTGGTTCGGACCATCTCCTCCTCCTCCTCTGGACCTGGCAAGGTGCAGAGGTGTGCGAGCGGGAGCGTCTTTGAGCAAGGGAGACCTTTACCTTTACTAACCACAGCAAATCTGAAAACCAAACAGGGATCTTCTGTTATTAGGTAAAGGTCTCCCTTGCTCGAAAGCCAGTCGTATCTGACTCTAGAGTTCAGTACTCATCCATGTTTATAGCCAAAGAGCCAGTGGACTTGATCCACAAAAGCTCACATTAAAATACAGCAGTTAGTACATTGTCTTTTTGTTTTGTTTACTCTCTGATATGCTTGCACAGAATAAAACTTTTTAAAGGGTAGAATGTGTTTCAAGCATATCAGAGCAAACAAAAAAAAACTTAGCCTGCTCCAGACCCCCCCCCCCACACACACACACACAAAGGCAAATCTCTCTCTCTCTCTCTCTCTCTCTCTCTCTCTCTCTCTCTCACACACACACACACACACACACACACACACACACACACACACACACACAGAGGAAAGTAAATAAAACAAGAAGAAAACCCCATTGCCTACTCTAGACCCTCTCTACACACACACACAATTCACACACACACACACACACAGAGGGGGGGAATGTCTCTCTCTCTCTCTCTCTCTCTCTCTCACACACACACACACACACACACAGAGGAAAATAAACAAAAAGAAAACCCCTTAGCCTACTCCAGACCCTCTCTCTCTCTACACACGCACGCACGCACGCACACACACACACACACACACACACACACACACAAGTAAACAAAATAAAAAGACAGACTTCCTCTGGGGACCAGGTGGTGGAGAGGCAGGAGGAGGAGCCACCGCTTGACCAGAGCAGCATGACTGAAAGGACCTCTCACCATGCCACTCTGGGATGCTGTGCTGGGCTTAGGAAGAGCCTTGGTTATTCTACGGACAAGGAGGAGGAGTCCCGAGCAGCCAGGGGGCTCCCCATCCTGGCACGCTCTCTCACCTCCGGACTTCCCACATGCCTTCGGGTGGGTGGGTGGGTGAGGTGCATGGGAAGCATTGCCCCAACTTGCCCACACTGCTAGGAGGGGGAGGCCGCCAGCCCACCACCCCACCCACCCCCAGCCCAAAGGCATGTGGGAAGTGTGGAGGTGAGAGCGTGCCAGGACAATGAGCCCCCTGGCTGCTCTGGGACTCCTTGTCCGGAGGGCACAAATGAGGCTCTTCCTGAGCCTGGCAGTTGCCTCCTCCTCCTCCTCTGCAGCCACCTCATCGTCTCTGCCAGACCAACATGTGCCTCCTGGGGCCTGGGATGAAGCATTGACCCCGGATATCTGGGTTGAAGCAGAGCCCTCTTGCATGCACAGTAGTGCCTGGCCCGTGTGCCACATTTTATTTTTTTTAAAAAAAAGTTAATTTTTTTTTTAAAAAAAAAATCACAAAGATGAGCTATATGGGTAGGCAGGGGCCCACCACCGGGCCACCTGCCAGCTCTGGGCCCAGGACTGGAGTCCTGGTTGTCCCCATCTGATTGCAGCCATGGGCCTAGTATTATCCTTTTGGCATGTTCTGATTGTTTAAGTGGAGCCAGGGGTTCCACTATTGAGCAATGTTTCATCCAAGCCTTTGCTTGGGCAGGGGAAGTACCCTATGCTTCTCTCCTGGCTGCCTGCTTCCATATGTTCATATGTCAGTGTAGGGGTAATTTTTGTCCGTATTTATGGCAGTGGCTCATTCAACAATTTCTGGATCAATCATCCTGTGATGTCTGTAGCATATGGAAAGAACACATTCCACTGTTATTAAGAATTAGGCCTCAAAAGGACAGTAGGTGAATGAGCAATCAGAGCAGGTTACCTATGTATGTTGTGGTGATAGCTCACACCTGAGTCTCTGATTCAGTTTTCTCCTTGGCTGTTTCTGTTTTGAGGAACAAAGGAAGCACACTCCAGGAATTCATGACAGTTGACTCTACAGTTGACTGGGAGTAAGCTAGCTGAGGTCATACTGGCCTTTGAACTAGTCATTTGAACATGCAAGTGAGGTTGAGAATAGAAAAGGTAAAGGTCACCCAATCATATCCAATTCTAGGGTTCTGGGCTCATTTCTGTTTACAGACAAAGAGCTATTACTATCTGCATCTGTAGATGTTTTCATAGACATGTGGCAGGTATGCCTCAACATCAGAGTGCACAGAACGCTTTTTACCTACCCACAAAAGTTGTACCTATTTATAATTGTGATCTCTTGCTTTTGTACTGCTAGGTCAGCAGGAGCTAGGACAGAGATGGGAACTCATTCTGTTGTGCAGTACTGGGGTCTTAAACTGCTCACCTGCTGACCTTCCAGTTCTCAAGTTCAGTGTCTTAACCACTTGAGCCACCGAATAGATGGCCGGGATTTTTAAAAGCCAAAACAACTCAGTCTTGGGGACATGAAAGGAGCCTCATTCGGGCATCCCCTGAGCGGAGTTTCTCCAGCAAAAATCCTTTCAACCCAGAGTAATTTCTGACACAAAATGTATTTATTTTTACTATGTCAAAATGCTAGCTGGTACTTGATAATAGGACTTGTCCTAGCATTATGGAAAGTACATCCTGCATATGCAGCCCACTTTTTAAACTTAAATTCATATTAACTTAATCTCAGTTTTCACAATGGAAATCGAGTCCAAGTGGCTTTGCAGGCGCACCCACCCAAATAAAGACTCAGACACCGGTATTGGATTAAAGGCATTGGGCCACTTTTATTGAATAATGCCCTAGTCCGAATTATCACTCTCAATTGGTGTATCATCCAATTGTAATTCTTTAAGGCAAGCAGGCCGCAGTAGCACTGCTAAGGTTCCACCCTAAATGCCAATGAAAATTGGCTACATGTATCAATTTGTATCAATTTGTTTGTTGACACAAACAAATTGTTGACCGAAGTCAATATACTATCTACTGACCCCACCCTATGATGTGTATCCGTTCAAATATCAAGGTGATATAGGCTGTGAAGCTCCTGACATCACCCCTTTCATAGTTCGCCCTTGACCGGCCAAACCAGTTTTCCCGTACCTATCTACGTGTTGGCCAGTCAATTGCGAACCTGCCGGATACCTATGTGTCATAAATCTTTACCTTACCCAGTGCTACCCGCCACACGGGTATGATGACTCACCGCCCCCCCCCCCAGACCGTCAGCTCAGTCACCAGGCCTGCTTGCACATCCTCCAGAAAGAGGTACATACCTCTGGCCGACAGGTGGACCCCATATCCCGCCTAAAGGTCAAAAGTTTTGCAAGCCTATCCTCAGGTGTCTACTGGCTGTCCCCAAGCCATGCTCAGCAAGGAACCAAGCAACAGCCCTGTCCACTGACCGCCGGGGACGGTCCAAACCATGGAGATCCATGTCTCCTCTAAAACGGTGTCTCAGCACGATGTTAGACCATAGCAACCGTTTGTACGGCCATAAATGATGTAAAAACGCCAGGTCACTGCACCTCGACATTTTAAGGAAAGGACAGTGATCCGTGTGAGATCATCGCCGCCGGGGTGCAGAATAAGAACATCAGGCGGTCCAGCATCCCTGATGGACATCAGGAATGGCAACAGTTCCCACCATCTCATGCCGCGCATACCATACCACCGCATACGTGTGGATGCAAGCAGCCCGAGCTGGGGTCCACACTCTGTCGCCGCAGCATATTCTGCCGCCCAGTGTACATAGCTGCGGCCCACCAGCCCCACTGCCACCGGTGTGCGGAGACACACAGGATCTGAAAAAAAGGAAAAGGGGGTTAAGGACATAACTAGGTACTCATACAGTGAGGGGGATGTACATATAAGGAAAATTAGTGCACCCCCCCACGTGCCCACATATATCCGCCTCCGAGTACCCAAACGCAGCTGCGGTCAATGCGATGCCTTTCCTGAATGAATGGGTGCCATAACGGGCCCCACACAGTGAAGCGCGGTACCGGTCACCCTCCTGAACTTAAATTTGGTAAGGGGAGACCCATCCTGGTGGCAGAAAAACAGGCCAGGGTGCGCAGCAGGCACTGCCAAAATTGCATGTAGGGCACCAACCGGACAGATGTCAGCAAATGTACATCATAGCAGTCTACACCACTGCCTACTCCATACTGATCGGCCTTTGAGGAACAAATCCTCAACTGAGCCCACTCCTGGTTGATAGAGACATCTTCGAGTTCCAGTGCCTTACAAAAAACGTCCCCTTTGATCATGGGACCAGCTTGCTGATTCGCAGAGCTCCAGAGAAAGCTACGGTGGTAGCTGCATGAAAAGAGGCTCCTCCCACCTACTGTAACATAGTCTATGGCAACCTCGTGCAAGGTGGGTCAAGGTCAGAATACCTGTGAAAACAGGGTGACGTGTGTCCGGGCGGCAGCCACGTACACGTGTCCACCCTTCCAATGGATGGCGTATACAGAAAAAACTCGCACAGTCAGTAAAGCCCCGTGCCTTGGCCATGAATGTCAAGGCATAAAGCCTGGTGGCTATCGTGCATGGGGGCAACCCCATATCATAAGGCACACCATACATTGTAAAACCTAGGCGACCTTTATCGGGCACATTTCAGGCAGCTGCCTGTGCCCACAAAAAGCTCTAAAGCGAAGGAGTGGATGCTTACACGCCGTACGCGTGCGAGGTGCCAAGACAAGCAACTCGTCTCGTTCATGTCCCTTCACCAAATGTCCATATCTCAGCCAGGAGTGGAGAGGTGAGTTACCCTGGGTCTGGAGCCAAGTCACGGAACCGGGAGATCTGCAGGTGAGATAAAGCATCAGCAATATCGTTATTAATGCCTTGCACATGTCTAGCCCTAAGGAGCACATTCAAGCGCACGGCCCAAGAACTATAGGCAAGCTGAGGTCATGACTCTGGGGGATTTAGATGTTTGGGCATTAACAATGTGCACCACCGCAGCATTGTCACACCAAAAGTGAAGCACAGAATCAGCCCACCCGTCCCCCAAGAGCATAAGGGGACCCGAAATTGAAGAAACTCCAGAAACATAGGATCGGGTAAGCGATCCGTGCCCTGCCATCCCTGGGGCCAAAGACCATAGGCACACTGCCCTTGAGTTAAAACCCACACCCCGGGGAGCCGGAGGCATCCAACCGTACTTGGAACTGGGGCTGACCATAAGCTCAGACCTACAAAAGGAGACAGCATGACAGTCCTGCTGGAATGTGAGCCAAACCAACAGGTCTGTATGTAAACCCCTAGTCAGCCGTACCCCACGGCGTCATGTATGAAGACCCGCCATAGTGTGACCCAGACATCAGGTGAAGGCACTGACTGGTATTACCACTCTGCAGGCGAAGTCGATGCGTCCATGCATCACCTGCCACTCTCGGAGAGGCACCTTACACTTGACAACATTGCCAAAATCGCAGCAGGAGCCGCTCCCCTTGACAGACAATTCGGTCACCTGGCCCTCCTGCACGTTATTCAAACGAGAGGTGCATCCGCCTGTTGACAGGTGAACCCCATCTCCAGAATACAGGCCAAATTCCTGTAACCCTACCCCCAGATGACAAATGGCTGTCCCCAAGCCATTCTGGATAAGGAACTAGGCAACAGCCCTGTTCACTGACTGCCGGGCACAGTCCAACTGCGGAGTCAAAGCCTCCCATATAATAGTGCTTCGGCACGATGTATGACCATAGCAACGTGTAAATGGCCATAAATGGCAAAGAAACGCCAGGTCACTGCACTCGGAAGTCTTTGAGTCCGGGCTAGCAATCCGTGGAAGATTACCACCTCCGAGGTTCAGAATTAAAACATGTGGCAGCCCAGCATCCCCAATGGACATCAGGAATGTCAACAGTTCCCGCCACCTATATGCCGTGCACACCGTACCACTGGATACGCGCGGTTACGCGTAGCCCAAGATGTGGTCCCCCTTCTGACGAATCAGGATACTGTGCCACCCCAGTGCACATAATTGTGGCCCACAAGCCACACTACTACCAGTGTGTGGGAACACACAGGGTCTGTAAAATAAGGAGGGAGAATGGAGGGCAGAACAAGGCACTCCTGCAGTGAGGGGATGAACAGACAGAGAAAATTGCGCAAATCCCCACCTGCCCATGCAACATATGCCAGGCTCCGGGTACCCAAATGCAGCCACAGTTGATGCGGCGGCCAACCCGAAGGAATGGGTACCAATTTTAATTCAGTAAGGGGTAGACCCGTCTGGTAGCAGACGGCAGGCTAGGGCGTGAATCACGCGCCGCCACAAGGACATGTGGGGAAGCAACCGGACATATGGCAGTGCCAGGCTAGTACCCTTTTCCGGCTGACCGGCCCTTGAGGAGCGAAACCTCCCCAGAGCCCACTCCTGATCGAGCAACACATCTCCCAGTTCCAGTGCCCTGCAGAACATACCCCCTGTTGAAAATGGTAGCAGCTAACTTAATCTGCGAGCTCCAAATCACGGCACAGAGGTAGTTGCCCAAAAGTAGACTCTCCATATGGAGCCTAGGCGCTGGCCACGTAGGAGTCATATATATTAGCCACAAGTGCTAGAAGGGCTCATCGCTCTCATTCAAGGGTGAAGGGCAGCCCTCATCCTAAGGTCTTGGCCGTAGACTAACCATGACGGGCCAGAGAAAGCAACCACAGCCCGGTAAATATTGTCCAAGCACTGGACCATAGGGATGGCCAAATCAGGAGGGCCCTTATATATCCTGCCATGGATACCCGATAGACCGGTAACCAACTGGCCCCTTTGCGAGGCAGCTTACAGCGACGGGGCAACTCACTGTCCCTGTCATCCTGCCCCTCCATGTCCTAAGCAGTGTGTTCACGCTGCAGGAGGGGAAAATGGGAATATATTCCCCACGCCACATCGTCTTGCCAATAGCCTGGGACAAATGGTCACCCAGGGGCATGGAGCAACCGGCCGTCGGCAGAACCACCGTTGGCACGGATAGGAGTGGGGATACACATAATAAGGCCCATCGGACCCCCGAGACATTAAGGGAAAGCATAGGGGCGGTCACCCCTGTAATTGTTGTGGCCATGGCCACTGTACCCCCCCTCGCTAAAGCTAGTGTCACAGGTGTGCTGATTTGACCAGGATACTCACTCGTTGCACCCCCACGAGCTGCCCCGACTGGGGGTTCTGGCCCGTGGTGAGCGTCGGAGTTCACGATGGCCATCGAGCTCTGTGTTTCTGTGCGTCCAGGCCGGATGGGGAGCTGCGAGGCACCGACCTGTGCTGGCCAGATGGCCTCCAGCAGCTCAACCCTGTTGGCAGCCCGGTGCGCAGCTGTGGCCGGCATGTGGGCCAGAACCGCTGAGTTGAGCATCTGACCCACCAGGAAAAGGTGGGCCGAATGGGCCGGATGGCCCACTGGGTCATCGATGAGGGATAAACCGATGTGGTAATCCCTGGCCAGAATAGGGCCATGCCCATTAATGCAGCCCATGAGGTGCCAGAATGACGGTGGGGTGGAAACCCGCACCGTGCCTGAGTGGGCCCTTATGCCCCGCCAGGCAAAGAAGCAGTGGGGCAAAAACGCCAGTGGAGCAGGCCTATGCCGCCCCCAGCCTGAGCCTTCAGCCTGGGCTCATTGGTGGCAGTGTGACCGACAACCCTGCCACCCACCTGCTAGGGTATCATCCGAGCCCTCCGGCCCGGTGGCACTCCCGAAAAAGTAGAGGGGTGGGCTAAGCCACCCCCCCCCAAAGGTGCAACCAAGGGATCTGAGTCTAGGGATCCAGAGAATTCCGCGCTGCAGTACTCAGGAATAGAACCGTTGACCTTCAGCCTCCCAGTCAGCCTCTTAGCCACCTGAGCCTCTGCAGTGCAGCGGTCAGAGGAAGGGAACAACCTCTGATGCAAGCAAATTGAACCTCTTGAAAGAGGCGGCAAGGGAGGAAGCGACGGAGCAAACTTCTCCGCTCCGTCGCTTCGCAAAATGGCAGCCAGGCTGCCTCATGGCCACCCCTTTTATGGAGGGGTGGCCACACCCCTAACTATCCCGGATGTCTGCGTCTGGGTTGGGGGGGCGCAAAGAGCGTGGCGGCCATTTTGGCGCGTGCTTGCATTCTCAAAACTCTGCCATTGCATCACTTATTCCAAACACATATGGTGTTAAGAAATGGAATACATTAGATCAAATAAAAGTAGATTTGGCTGCTTGCAGATATTGATTCTAGTAAAATAATTTTTTATAATAAATACTTTTCTAAAAAGACACACACACAGAGAGACATTGTGCATTTGTAGAAGGTTTTCAGTTTGTTATGTGAATGAGAGAATGAATGAGAGAATGAATATTGATAACATTATCAATATGTTTTTTGCAGCACAAAGCTTGTAATGTATGCTACACCACAGGCTTTTTCTCTTTAAAATTTTCCTTGATTCCTCCCATATTTAATGGCCATTCACATTATCTCTTTTCTCTCACTTGAACATTTGTCCTTGATTTAGCCTCTGTCTTTTAAAAATGAAATAACAGTGTACTATGGTATTGGTTTGACTCATTGAATTTTTCCCCTAGTTTTCTTCTTGATAGATTTAAGGGCTGGCCTTCTAACATGAGTCCATCTTCTATATGGCTATTAGTCAAAGTACTTTCCTTGGGAATATTATACATGGTACAAACTAGAAAAGTGGGAATTTGAGTTCAAGTGTTGATATAAAATATGAAAACTTCAGCTCCTAATTTCAGATCCTACCGTCACTCGTTGTTGTTGTTGAGTCGCATAGTCAATTCTGACCCTTCATGACCCTATGGACGACCGTACACCAAGCAGCCCTATCCTCCCCCATCCTCCTCAACCCATGCAGCTTTGTGCCCATTGCTTTAACAATGCCATTCATTTTTAAGGGTTTTTTGCTTAACTGTTACAGGATACAAATTATTAAAGGAAGAATATGCCTATTACCATTATAAAAGTCAATAAAGAAATTATTATTTATTGAAGATATGACTGCATTCAGGATAAAAATATTGTTGTTGACCCAATACAGCCTCAATCGGAAGAATTGAAGAATGGGCTGCCTGTGGGTTTCTCTTTTTCCCATTGTTGCTTTGAATTTTGGTTTAGATGCAGCAATGGGGGAAAGGAGGAGGAGGCAGTCAGCCCATTCTTCTCCTGGGAATGTTCGTTAGGTAGATTGGGGGAGAAGGAGGAGGCAGAGAAGAGCTATCTGTGCCTAACGATGGTTCTCTCCTCTCTGTCTCCTTTTTCTCCTGGCTTACCTAACCGGAGATCAGCAGGCAGCGATCCATAAGGGGTGGTGCTCTTCCTTGCGGATTGCTGGCTGCTGCTTTGTATTCGGAAGTACAAAGGCATCAGCCAGTCATCCGCCAGGGAGGGTGCTTCCTCTGATGAACTGCTGCCTGTTTTTTGGGGTTTTTTTCCACCCCAGCTCAATTTTCCTTGAGGCCGGTGGTGGTCTCACTGTGTCTTCGGCGGGGTAGCATGGAGGAGAGGGAGTCCCTCTTCTCCCCATTGCTCCAGGAAAGAAGGCCGGTGAGTGTCTCGCAGTGGCATTTTGTGGCTTTTTGTTTTGTGTGGATGTGAGGCACTGCATCTGCCTGCTGGGGACTTGCGCTCCCGTTGCATTTTGTAATTTTATTTTTCACGCACCGGCTTTGTCAGCATTCTGTGTTCTCATGGCGCGCAGGACGATGGACGTGTAGTTTTGTGTTTGTGGTTTGCGATCGTGTGGCAGTTTTTTCCCTGTGGCTCCATTTTAATTGGCCACACCGCGTTTCCCAACATTCTTTTTGCTCATGCCTCTCAGCCTGATTAGCTGTGGCACAGCACAAAGAACATTGGGAATTGAAGTTCTTTCCCTTTGTTCACGTTCATGAGGCTCTTGCCCCACTGGAGCCTTTCTCAAACATTCAGTAACCTCCGTACTGGGTTCGGGCGAGTGCAGGAGGCTCGGGACGGGATAGGATGGACAGGTGCAGAAACGTATAGCAAGTTCCAGCGGTTAACCCTTGGATTTATAGGTATAGATGATGTTATTGTTCAGCAGGGGAAAACAAAATTACAAAGGGCAATTCTAAAAATAGAGGTAGCCCAAAAAGATAGTTTAGAAGCTGGAGTTTAAACCAGGACCAAATTTGGCATAGTAGAAGAATAAAGGCTAATTTTGCTCTGCACCAAATTTGGTGACATTGAGTCAAACAATTTTAAAGTTATGACTTCTAAAGGAGAGAAGTTATTTACCCCCATGTTTGGACACTTGTCTCTCCGAAAGAGAAGAAATTGCTGAAATGTATTTCAAAAAACTATCATTTTTATCATAAAAATACATGAATTCCTAAGTTCCTCTTTTTAAATTTGCAGCAAATCTATCCAGTATTTGTAGGAAAAAAAATGATAACTTAAAATGACTCTTTCAAACAAGCCAGTTTATTACTCTGGAGCATGATTAGTAGAACCTTGCCAGAAAGAAAAATGTTTCACAAAGATTTGCATAGTTTTACTTTCTGTATAGGCTTTACTTTCTGTATAGTCATTCACCAAACGAATGAGGACTAGGCTTAATTACTTTTTGCTCCAAAAGTCTAGTCGCTGTTTAATGATTTCCAAAGTTTCTGGTCTCTCTACTTTGAACAGGCAAAAATTCAATCAGAGCAGCACATAACTTAACCAGCAAAAAGGCTGGCTTTGCACTTTAAAAATCCCTACATTCATGTTGAAACATTCCCCTTTCTCTTTCTCACTCCCTCGTGATCACATACATTTGGACTGTGTGATTATCAAGGCCATTTTAATACATTGGAGTTTATGATCCCATCACCAAGGAGGCTGGAGGACTACCGAGTCCTACCTGGGAGTAAGCGGATTGTCTCATGCCTCCGTGGCAAAGTCATCCACTCATGTGTTGAACCAAGAAGGTTGGTTCAAATGCAGGGTTGGCTTTAAAAAAAAAAACCTCACCAGGTCCTGCCTCAGGAACCAGCAAGCAGGGAGGATAGAGTGTTGCCTTCCAGTTCCTGCCTCTTTCCTGACAGAAAGGGAGAAACCTCCCCCCTTTTCACCAAGCTGCATTGCAGCAGGCTCCAGAGGTATGGGGTGGGGTGGGACTGGTCTGAAAAACAATGCCCAGATCTTGTTTGACTGTGGAGAAGTAACATAAATCATTGTAAACTCACCTGTACATTCCATACGTTACTCATTTCCTACTCACAGTTGTAACCACCTATGTGCAAAACCAAATGGGATTAACACTGCAACATATAGTTCAGCCAACATACAGACATAATGAAAAATAAGCAAACCAAATAACTCAAAATTTAGGACAGGATGGAAGGAAGACTTTTAAACATATTACTAACAGAGCATGTAGTGATGTGAGCATTTAATCATACACATTATGATGTGCAAGTTGGTGATTAATAATACACTTGATTTGATTTCTCACCTATATTAACTAGTGTTAAATTTTCAGCTATTTTTGGGAAATAGATGTTCTTTGCGCAGAAAATGCAAGCGCGGCGCAGAAAATGGCCACCGCGCTCTTTGTGGGCACCCCCCACCGTACTTGGACATCCAGGCAGTTAGGGGGGCGTGGCCAGCACTCTTTAAAAGGGATGGCCACGAGGCAGCTGCGCTGCCATTTTGCGAAGCGACAGAGAGGAGAAGTTTTTTCCCCAATTGCTCCGTCGCTCTTACCTTTAGCTGGGTAGCCTTTTTTGGGCAGCGGTTTTTTCTTCGCTCCTTTTTCTTCGGCTTCCTAGCAATTCGCGGCAATGCCTTCCAAAAAGAAGGCGATGGCGAATGTGGTTCGCTCTTCCAGGAGGCGCCAGCCGGGTCGGAGGACCGCGACTGCGCCCCCTCAGCAGGCCCCCTTTCCGGGGACGCCCACCGGGACCGGTGGGATGGGGTCGATTGCTCCTTGGCCCAAGGCTGGGCAGCCTCAGACCGGCCCGGCAGGGGCTGCGGCCCCCGGCCCGCAATTAGCGGCCACCGGCCTGGGCCTGGCGCAGCTTCCAGCGGTGGGCTTTAACCAAGGGGGTTGGCTGGGTTCCCTTCCCTGGCAGGGCATGCCCCCGGCCCCTCCTGGGCCGGTGGTTGGGGCATGGCCATATTCGGGCCCCGGGGTCCAGAGACCTGGCCCGGCACCTGCAACCAGTGGGCCGGCCGGCCCTATGCCCCCTATCAGCGTTGGGGGCTATGTAAACGTTGATGCCCTACTGGCCCACGTAGCGGCCCTGGAGGCATCTTTGGGGATAGTTAATCCATCCGGGGCACCTTTTAGTTTACAGGTCAACGCAACGTCTGCCGGTCCTCAGCAGGCGGCCGAACGGGTTGAGCTGCCTGAGGCACATAGGTCGGCGCCAGCCGCGGCCTCGCAGCTCCCCACGCAGCAGATGCCGCCAGCAGGTAGTGGTCAGGCCCCATCTACGAGCTCGGTTGTGGTCGCGAGCTCCGACGCCCGCAGTGGGCCGGAACCCCCGGTGGGGGCGGCCCATGGGGGTGCAACTTATGTTCAAGCTAGTGCACCCACACCACAACCCACAATGGGGGGAGGCATACAGTGGCCGTGGCCTCGCCTGGCTGGGGTGGCGGGTCAGCCGCCGCCGGCCCATCCGGGGACGGCTCTACCACTCCAAGGCCCCACTTGGGGCGGGGCACCCTGTTCTGCAGGGAATCTACTGGGGGTGGCGGGGCTGGTCCAGGCTCCTTTCATGGTGCCCAGCACTGTCAATGTGCCGGTGTCGGCGTTTCCGACAGCAGGTTATTCGTTACCCCTTGGGGATCATCTGGCCCAGGCCACCAAGGAAAAGATCTGGTGGGGGGAGTATGTGGACATTTTCTCCCTCTTGAATAGAGAACCCACCAAAGAGGAGAGGGAGGGGCAGGACGAGAAGGACAAGGATCAGTCACGTCGACGTAAGCCCCCACGCATGTGGGCCAACTGGTTACCCGCGTACCTTATATACATGGCGGTGTACTTCAGGGCCCGTCCTGACCTGGCTATTCCGATGGTCCAGTATTTGGACAACATATACCGGGCGATGGTTGATTTCCCTGGCCCGTCGTGGTTGGCTTACGATGAAGAATTCCGTATGAGAGTGCCCCTACACCCAGAGATGAGGTGGGATGAGCCCTGCCAGAAGCTGTGGCTTCTGTACATGACCCCCACGCGCCCTGCGCCAGGGGAGAGGTACCATTGTGGACATGCGGTCCATCGAGCTGCTCCAGCCCAGGCACCCCGCCAGGTGGCGGGGCAGGGGGTTCCAGCCCGCCTGCTGTGTTGGAGCTTCTCGGCCAATGGTGCGTGCAACAGGAAGCAGTGTCGATACAGGCACGAGTGTCCCTCTTGTGCTGGCCCCCATGCCGCCTCCACGTGTCCTAGGGCAGGCGGACTGTGGGGCAGAGGTAGAGGTGGACAGGGAGCGGGCAGAACTGCCACGGAGGGAGCTGGTCAAGCAAAAGGCCCCCTCCCCAATTAATGTGGACATGTTGGAGCGTTGGCTCACGATGTACCCGAGGAGGGCGGATGCAGCTTACCTGCTTGAGGGTTTCCAGCAGGGGTTTCACATTCCTTTCACGGGGGACAGGTCCCCCCAAGATGCCCCCAATCTGTTGTCACTCAGGGGAAGGGAGGAGGTGGCTGCCATGAGCATTGCTAAGGAGGTTAATGCTGGCGGGGTCGCTGGCCCTTTCCCTGTCCCGCCATTTCCCAATCTCAAGGTTTCCCCGTTGGGGTTAGTGCCCAAGAAGTCACCGGGGGAATTCCATTTGATACACCACTTGTCTTACCCGGCCAGCCGTTCGGTCAATGATGCTATCCCTGATGACCTTTGTTCGGTCAGGTATACATCTTTTGACCAGGCCCTGCGCATGGTGCGCTCATGTGGCCCGGGTGCACTACTAGCCAAGTGTGACATTAAGTCCGCGTTCCGTCTCCTGCCAGTGCACCCGGGTGACTTTGAGTTGCTGGGTTTCAAGTTCCGGGGTGAATGCTCGGCATTTGAACGCTTCAGCACCTTCCTGCAGTGGGCCTTTGTTTGCAGGTCAGGGTCCCGGTCTGTAGCCCACTACCTTGATGATTTCTTATTCGGGGGTGAACTGGGCTGGGACACGTGCACGCGTCTCCTAAATACATTTCAGACGCTAATGAAGGAACTTGGTGTCCCTTTAGCGCCCGAAAAGACCGAGGGCCCATCAACCAAGCTCACATTTCTGGGGGTGGAGATTGACACGGTCGTGCAAGCATCCAGGTTACCTGTTGATAAGGTTTCGCGGATCGTTGCACTCATATTGGACTTGCTGGCCAAATGCAAGGTGTCCCTTCGGGAGCTCCAGGTGTTACATGGTCAACTCAATTTCGCTTGCAGGGTGGTCGCACCTGGCAGAGCATTTGCTCGACGCTTGTGCGACGCCATGACTGGCTTGGCCAGGCCCCACCACAGGGTCCGACTGAACAAGGGCATGAGGGCTGATATGCTCATCTGGCTTCAGTTCCTGAGGGAATTCAACGGGGTGTCATTTTGGAGGTCCGACCTTTTGGTTTCCCCTCGTTTTCAGGTTCAGTCAGATGCATCAGGGTCCCTGGGTTATGGGATTTACTTCGAAGGGAAGTGGGCCTACGGCAGATGGCCGCCAGCCTGGTGGGGCACAGATCGTTTGCGCGATCTCACGTACCTGGAATTTTTCCCCATTCTGGGAGCTTTGATGCTATGGGGCGAGGAGTGGGCCAATTCGGTCGTTCATTTCTGGTGTGACAATGCAGCAGTTGTCCACATTGTCAACTCACAGACGTCAAAATCTCCCAGGGTTATGGAGCTGGTTCGCCAGTTTGTGTTGCGCAGCCTACGCCTCAATGTGCTTTTTAGGGCCAGACATGTTCCAGGTATTAATAATGATATTGCTGACGCTTTGTCCCGCCTGCAGATCCCCCGGTTCCGTGCCTTGGCCCCGGACGCAGAGGAATTTCCCTCGCCGCTCCCGGACAAGATATGGACGCTTGGCAAGGAGAGGTGAACCGGGCGATCGGCATGTCGCTCGCGCCCCGCACGCGTAAGGCGTATAACCAGGCATTGAGTTCATTCAGGGCCTTTTGTGCCCGATCCCGGCTACCTGAAAGTTGGCCCATCCCAGTGGCTCACGTCCTCCAATTTATGGTTTACTTACATGCCCAGGGCTTAGCTCCCCGCACCATAGCATCCAGGCTGTCAGCGCTGGCATTCATGGCCAAGGTGGGTGGTTTTGCTGACAGCACAAATGATTTTCGCATACAACATGTTTTGGAAGGGTGGGTGTGGGAACGTGGGCACAGCCCGGACGACCGCCACCCGATTTCTCCAGGGGTACTTACCCACCTTGCACGGGGCTGGCATGACCTGTGTTTTGACAGGTATGAGGCAACCCTGTTTCACGCGGCTGCAACAGTGGCCTTTTTTGGGGCGCTCCGCATCAGTGAGCTGGTGCTACTGTCTAAGGCGGATGCGAGTCGTAGGGCACTGGAACTCGAAGATGTCTATGTTTCCAATGATTGGGCTCAGCTGAGGATACGCTCCTCTAAGGTTGATCAGCACGGTGTAGGCAGTGGTGTAAGACTGCTACGATGTTCCATGGCAGACATCTGTCCGGTTGGTGCTCTACAGGAGTTCCTTGCACTACGTGGTACGCACCCTGGCCCGTTTTTCTGTCACCAAGATGGGTCTCCCCTTACTAAATTTCAATTTTGGAAGGTGACCGGTAAGGCACTAGCCAGTGTTGGCCTCCCTGGGGCTCGCTACGGCACCCATTCATTCAGGATAGGGGCGGCTTCCACCGCAGCGGCGTTTGGGTACTCTGGGGCTGAGATACGCAACATGGGAAGGTGGGGATCACGATGTTTTCAGTTGTATGTTCGCCCTCTTCAACAGTGAGTACCAGTTAAGTCACTGCCCTGTTTCCTTTTTTCCTTGACAGACCCTGGGTGTCATCTTACACCGGTGACAGTATGGCTGGTGGGCCACAGCTATGTGCACAGGGCAGCGCAGTTTGCTGTGGCGACAGAGTGGGGACCCCGACTGGGATTGGGTGCATCCGCAAGTCTCAGGTGGTACGGTAAGCGCGAAATGTTATGGCGGGAACTGTTGCCATTCCTTTTCTCCATCAGGAATGCTGACCCGCCTGATGTCCTGATTATACACCTTGGGGGTAATGATTTGGGACAGGTCACGGGCCTATCGCTGAAGCATGCGATTTGCGGTGACCTGGCCTACTTGCATTATGTGTGGCCTGCCACAACCCTGCTTTGGTCGGACATGATACCGCGGCACGCTTACAGGGGAGGGTTTAACCTCCAGGCCCTTGATCGGGCTCGGCGCTCGGTGAACAGGGCTATTGCCCGGTTCTTTCTGGACAAGGGTTGGGGGCACGTCATACGACACCCCACCATCAGTCTCCAAAATTATGAGCTTTACACAGGGGATGGGGTCCATCTGTCGCCGGGAGGTATGGACCTCTTGTTGGGAGATTGGCGAGCAGGCCTGTTGACCGAGCTGACGGTCTGGGGGGGCAGTGAGCCTTTGTTGAAGCCTCCCCGTGTGGCGGGTAGCACTGGTAAGGTAAACATTTATGACCCACAGGTATCCGGCAGGTTCGCAATTGACTGGACAACACTAGACAAGCACAAGTTGGTTAACGTTGTCCGGTCAACGATGAACCAGGCAATGGGGTGATGGCACAAGCTAGGCAGCATGCATCACCCCGTTATTTTATGGATACGCGTCAGAGGGTGGGGTCAGTAGTTAGATTATTGACTACGGTCAACAATTTGTTTGTTGTCAACAAACAAATTGATACAAATGGATACATTGTAACCAATTGCCGTTGGCAATTTTGGGTGGAACCTTACCCGTGTTACTTCGGCCTGCTTGCCTTAAGAATTATAATTGGTTGAATACCAATAGAAATTTATAATTCAGACTAGGGCATGAATCAATAAATGTGGCCCAATGCCGTTATCCACTTTTACCAGTGTCTGAGTCCTTTATTGGGGGGTGCGCCTGCAATGCAAGTGCGGTGCCAAAATGGCTGCCGCGCTCTTTGCGGGCCCCCCCCCACCGGACTTGGACATCCGGGCAGTTAGGGGGCGTGGCCAGCACCCTTTAAAAGGGGTGGCCACGAGGCAGCCGCGCTGCCATTTTGCGAAGCGACGGAGAGGAGAAGTTTTTTCCCCTCCACCCCCTCCCTAGTTAACAGTGTGATATTTTGGTCGCTTCGGGGCCGGGTGGGAATTTTTGGCTGGGACCTACAATTGGCTTTCAGGTCCTGGCTTTTTTTTGCCCATCCCACACTGTTGCTATGGTTTGACATAGGGGTTCTTGCTGCTGCTGTTGACTTTGGTCACATGGCGGGTAGCACTGGTAAGGTAAACATTTATGACCCACAGGTATCCGGCAGGTTCGCAATTGACTGGACAACACTAGACAGGCACAAGTTGGTTAACGTTGTCCGGTCAACGATGAACCAGGCAATGGGGTGATGGCACGAGCTAGGCAGCATGCATCACCCCGTTATTTTACGGATACGCGTCAGAGGGTGGGGTCAGTAGTTAGATTATTGACTACAGTCAACAATTTGTTTGTTGTCAACAAACAAATTGATACAAATGGATACGTTGTAACCAATTGCCGTTGGCAATTTTGGGTGGAACCTTACCAGTGTTACTTCGGCCTGCTTGCCTTAAGAATTATAATTGGTTGAATACCAATAGAAATTTATAATTCGGACTAGGGCATGAATCAATAAATGTGGCCCAATGCCGTTATCCACTTTTACCAGTGTCTGAGTCCTTTATTGGGGGGTGCGCCTGCAAAGAGCAGCAGAAAACTCCTCCAAATTCATAACAATGTCTTGATTTCTACAGTAGACTTCCTTGGTATATGTATAGCATATGAATGAAGAGGAGATCAGTGGCTGTGAATAAAGCCTGAGGGCTGTTTGGATTCCCATTGAGATGCCAGAGGCTTTATAACTGCATGCTGAAATTCAGTGATTTTATTCACAGAGATTAGAAGTAAGGGTATATTTGTAAGTGGAAGGGGAATATCATCTGCTGCTTCAGCAGCCGGCTCAATCATATTTCAGGCTTGTTCTTTTTTCCTGCTGTAGTTTAAGTGTTATGATCCCACTGAAAAATCAGGCACAGAATATATAGGACTGCTTAAACTTATTTGCAACTTGTGAACATGTTTTATAGGATAAAATACAGTGCAATATTGGGTTGAATCTAGTCATTAGTCCCAACTGGAGTTAGACACCAAAAAAGTGGGGGTCACTTAAACAATCTTTGCATGTGCCCCATTTCTTCATTTGTGATGATCTGAACATAATCAATATAATTGGGATTTGAAATGAAGATTGTGGTTGTTGGCATCTATAACTACTGCTTGGTAAAGAGATGAATGAAAACTTTGAAAAACAAATGGCCAGAATGTCAGAGACACAATGTAGTAGTAATGGAAGATTTAAATTACCTTGATATCTGTTGGAACCAAAATATGTAATTCCAAAAAAAATCTGGCATGGATTTGTTACCAGAAAAAAACTGCTACTAGATACAGTTGCAATCTCCGTTTGAATCGCTGGTGGAGCCCTTATCCCAAGAACGGGGAGGCATTTTATTAGGCAAAATTAAAAGTGGTTTATTGAGGAGTTTAAGCATCACTGGCCAGGTGCCAGGAAAAACCCTAATCTCAACCTTTTGCCTATTCAAAGTTCCTCAAGTGAGCAGCTCTTTTTGGTTCTGATGTCTTGCATGCGAATTTGCAGAGAGCACTGATGACATTTTCTATCAGGAGATTTTTTATAGCCTCCACCCAAGGGAACTCAAACTAGTTCTACTACTGGCTAACATGTTTACATAATAAAAGATTTACAATGATGAACAAAAACCCGGCACCAGACTCTTTTGTGTACAGTAGGAAATGTAATCATTAAAAAAAAAGGTGAATGGGTAGGGCAATTGTCCGAGGGGTCACATGGAAGTGACAAAGTTCACAGTTTAACAGGTACAGGTTCTGACGTCTTTCAATGTGACATCCAATGGGAGCCAAGATTGTAATTTGGCACAAATCAGAAGTCCAGATTTTGAATCCAGGTTGCGAATGGACCAATGGGCTCATGGAAGGATGGCAGGGCTAGGCACATTCTATTCTCACCAGTAATCAATCCATCCTGTCTCATCCCAAGCACAATCTAGAGGAATTACAAGATAAATCCCAGAATCAATAGATATGCCGAATTCCCCCATGTCCTAATTCCGTTTGACCTCCGGACTGCCTTCCTCCATTATCTCAAGGTATGCAGGTGATAGCAAACACAATAAGTGACAGGAAAACTGGAGATTAAGATGGAATTTCTGAACTTCCAAGGATCAGAGTAACAATAGGTGAACATACCGTATTTATTCGAGTATAACGCACACTCGTGTATAACGCGCACCCCTAATTTTCCATGAAATATTGGTATAAAATTTTTTTCCACACGCCTCGTCTCCCGCGCCACCCAATCAGATCCCGCCAGCCGCGCGCCCCTGGGCCCGTGGGTGGGGCAGACGGTGCATCTCAGCAGTGCCTACCGTACTCGGCGCCGGCTCCTTGAGTCGCGCGGCCCGGGTAGGCGTGGAGCACGCCGCGGCCCTCTCCCGTAGGGTTCCCTTCTCGGCGGGTGCGTGCAGGTGAGCGGTGGCGGCAGCGGGACCTGGGCGCCTGGGAGGAGGGCCGCGGCGTGCTCCGCGCCTACCCGGCGCCGGCTCCTTGAGTCGCGCGGCCCGGGTAGGCGTGGAGCACGCCGCGGCCCTCTCCCGTAGGGTTCCCTTCTCGGCGGGTGCGTGCAGGTGAGCGGCGGCGGCAGCGGGACCTGGGCAGGCGCCCAGGTCCCGCTGCCGCTCACCTGCACGCACCCGCCGAGAAGGGAACCCTACGGGAGAGGGCCGCGGCGTGCTCCACGCCTACCCGGGCCGCGCGACTCAAGGAGCCGGCGCCGGGTAGGCGCGGAGCACGCCGCGGCCCTCCCCGGAGGGTTCCCTTCTCGGCGGGTGCGTGCAGGTGAGCGGTGGTGGCAGCGGGACCTGGGCGCCTGCCCAGGTCCCGCTGCCGCCGCCGCTCACCTGCACGCACCCGCCGGGTCGAGAAGGGAACCCTCCGGGGAGGGCCGCGGCGTGCTCCGCGCCTACCCGGCGCCGGCTTCTTGAGTCGCGCGGCCCAGTCCTCGTGTATAACGCGCACCCAAACTTTGAGCCTTTTTTTGGGTATAAAATTTTGCGCGTTATACACGAATAAATACGGTAAGTGAAGTTTCCTGTGTAGGCTGGAAGGTGATTTGGGTGTTAATTATGACTCCTGCTTTGAAACATAAAAGAGAGTATGTTAGAAATCAAATTTATATCATTTAATAAGGCTCTGACCCCTTTAATTAAATCCACATGATTAATTAGCTAATTAGACACCAAATAATCATATTTGCTGCACCATGGAGCAAGCAATGCTTTAAAAACCTTAAAACCCTTATTTGTCTCGAATCACAACAAAAATAGCCAGCCTCGGTTTGACTTTTTAAAACTCTTTCTAAGATTTCCCAGGGAGGGCTATCCCCCTTCTCCTCCGGAGCTGTCAATGACTGACAGGGATTTGAATTTCCCACTGCTGCTGCAGAGGGAACAAGGCAGGCATCCAGACTGGAAACAAGGTATTTTTATGAAAAAGGAGTGCGGGCGTCAGATGTTAAACACTATATTATCGGCTAGGTTTTGACATCTAGAGAGAGTTGAATGAGATTACTGCTTTAATTTGACAGCCTCATGATAATTGTGCAAGGTTCCTGACCATATACAGAGTTCCATTCATGAAAGTAGGGGTTATGTGAGGGCACGGCTGAGCCGGTTATCTGCCCCTAGTGGTTATGTACAATGTTACATCTGTCAGATTTCCTTTGCAGACGCACCCCCCAAAGAAAGACTCAGACACCGATATATGGATAAAGGCATCGGGCCACTTTTATTGAATAATGCCCTAGTCCGAATTATAACTTTCAATTGGTGTAATCATCCAATTGTAATTCTTTAAGGCAAGCAGGCCGCAGTAACACTGGTAAGGTTCCACCCAAAATGCCAATGGCAATTGGCTACATGTAACTATTTTTATCAATTTGTTTGTTGACACAAACAAATTGTTGACCGGAGTCAATAAACTATCTACTGACCCCACCCTATGACGTGTATCCGTTAAATCTCAAGGTGATGCAGGCTGTTAAGCTCCTGCCATCACCCCTTGCCTGGTTCGTCCTTGACCGGCCAAAGCTATTACCCCTGTACCTGTCTAAGTGTTGGCCAGTCAATTGCAAACCTGCCAGATACCTCTGGGTCATAAATCTTTACCTTACCAGTGCTACCCGCCACACAGGGAGGTGTCAATGATGACTCACCGCCCCCCAGACCATCAGCTCGGTCGCCAGGCCTGCTTGCACCACGCCCAGAAAGAGGTACATACCTCCAGCCGACAAGTGGACCCCATCTCCTGCCTACCAGCAAAAATTTTTGTAAGCCTATCTGCAGGTTTCCAATGGCTGTCTCCCAGCCATGCTCAGCAAGGGACCGAGCAACAGCCCTGTCCACTGACTGCCGGAACAGTCCGAACCACGGAGATCCACGTCTCCCCTAAATTGGTGTCTCAGCACGATGTTAGACCATAGCGACCGTGTGTAAGCCATACATGATATAAAACGCCAGGTCACTGCCCCTCGACAGTTTAGGAATAGCAGTGGTCCGTATAAGATCATTGCCGCCGAGGTGCCTAATAAGAACATCGAGCGGTCCAGCATCCCTGACGGACATCAGGAATAGCAACAGTTCCCATCCCCTTGTGCCGCGCATACCATACCATCGCATACATGTGGATGCACACAGCCCAAGTCAGGGTCCACTCTCTGTCGCTGCAGCATATACTGCTGCCCAGTGTACATAGCTGCGGCCCACCAGCCCCACTGCCACCGGTGTGCAGAGACACACAGGATCTGTAAAAGAGGAGAAGAGGTGAAGGACATAACTAGGTACTCATACAGTGAGGGGACGTACATATAAGAAATTACGCGTACACATATATCCGCCTCCGAGTACCCCAAACGTAGCCGCGATCAACGCGATGCCTATCCTAAATAAATGGGTGTCAAAACGGGCCCCACACCGCAAAGCGGTCACCCTCAGTAACTTTACTTTGGTAAGGGTAGACCCATCCTGGTGGCAGAAAAACAGGCTGGGGCGCGCAGCAGGCACTGCCGAAAATTCGTTTAGGGCACCAACCGGACAGATGTCTCCAATGAAACTTCGTAGCAGTCTAACTCCACTGCCTACGCCATGCTGAACAACCTTTGAGGACCGTATCCCCAATTGAGCCCACTCATGTGTGACATAGACATCGTCGAGTTCCAGTGCCCTACAAGACACATCCGCCTTACACAATGGTACCAATTCTGGCACCAACTCACTGATGCGGAGCACTCCCAAAAAGGCTACCGTGGTAGCTGCGTGACCAAGAGCCACTTCACACCTATCCGAACATAAGTCATGCCAGCCTCGTGCAAGGTGGGTCAGAAACTCTGGCCAACTGGGGTGACGTGTGTCTGGGCGGCGGACACATTCACGTGTCCACCCCTCCAAAACACGATGCATGCGGAAGTAACCCACGCAGTCATTGAAACCCCCCCCCCCCCCACGTTGGCCATAAATGCCAGTGCCGAAAGCCTGAAGGCTACAGTACGGGGGCCCAAACCCTGACTGCGAAGATAAACATGCATTGTAAAACCTGGTCTTCTGATATTGACCACACTTGAGGTAACTGTAGTTACTCGCAAAAAGTTCTAAATCGCATGAAAGCATGTTGATACGCCTTACGCGTGCGAGGTGCCAATGACATGCCCGGTTCACCTCTCCTTGCCAAACGTCCAAATATCGGCCAGGAGTGGCGAGTGGAATTGCTCTGCTTCCGGAGCAAGGCACGGAACCGGGGGATCTGCAGGCGGGATAAAGCATCAGCAATATCATTATTAATACCTGGAACATGTCTGGCCCTGAACAGCACATTTAGGCATAGGCTTCTCAAAAAGAATTAACAAAGCAATGCCATGAACCTTGGGGGATTTGCACGTCTGGGTGTTGACAATGTGCACCACTGCCGCATTGTCACACCAAAAATGGACCACTGAGTTGGCCCACTCGTCGCCCCATAGCATCAGTGCTCCCCAAATTGGGAAGAAACTCAAGGAAGGTAAGATCGCAGGGGCGATCTGTGCCAAGCCATGCGTGATGCCCTCGGCTGTAAGTCCACCTACCCTCAGAGTAAACACCCATAACCCAGGGAGCCGGAGGCATCTGACCGTACTTGAAATCTAGGGCAGACCATAAGGTCTGATCTCCAGGAAGAGACCCTTTTAAAACCCTGGAGGAATTTGAGCCAGACCGAAAGGTCCGCCCGTATGCCCCTGATCAGCCTGACCCTGTGGTGACGTTTTAACAGGCCAGCCATGGCGTCACACAGGCGCCTGGCCAATGCTCTGCCGGGTGGAACCACCCTGCAGGCAAAGTTAAGGTGGCCATGAGGTAGCTGCAGCTCACGAGGGGACACTTTATGTTTGGCAATCAATGCCAAAATCGCCGCGGATATCCGAGCCACCTTATCCATGGGTAACCCGGATGCCTGTGCGACAGAGTCAATTCCAGTGCCTAGAAATGTGAGCTTAGTAGCTGGGCCCTCGGTCTTTTCAGGCGCTAAGGGGACACCCAGTTCCCACATGAGTGTCTGAAATGTAGTGAGGAGACGTGTGCACATGTCCGAGCCCCGTTCATCCCTGAACCAAAAGTCATCAAGGTAATGGGCTAGAGACCGGGACCCCAACCTGCGAGCAAAGGCCCACTGAATTAAAGTACCGAATCGTTCGAATGCTGAACATGAAATAGAGCAGTCAAAAGGCATGGCCTTATCTAAGTAAAATTCCCCTTGGAACCTAAAACCCAATAGCTCAAAATCCCCTGGATGCACTGGCAGTAATCGGAAAGCCGAGTGCATATCACACTGTGCCAGGAAAGCACCGGGACCGCATGAGCGTACCACCCGTAGGGGCTGAACAAATGACGTTTACCTGACTGAAAATGGTCATCAGGAATGGCATCACTGACCGAAGAACCCGCAGGGTAAGCTAGATGGAGGATTAGATGACATTCACCCGGGTTCTACTTCGGTACTAGCCCCAGAGGGGAGACCTTCAAATTAGGGAAAGGTGGTTCCAAGAAGGGGCCCGCTATTCTCATAGCCTCATCTTCCTTAGCTATGCTCAGTGCATAGCTTCCTTGAGTTTCTTCCCAATTTGGGGAGCACTGATGCTATGGGGCGACGAGTGGGCCAACTCAGTGGTCCATTTTTGGTGTGACAATGCGGCAGTGGTGCACATTGTCAACACCCAGACGTGCAAATCCCCCAAGGTTCATGGCACTGCTCCTCGTTACCTTTCAAGGGAACTAGATTAGTAGCATCTTGGGGCCCCTAACACCCCCGAAGGAATACGAAAGGCCCATTAGAAACCCTCCAGCAGGTACCTCGCATCATCCCTTCTTGGATAAGCTGAGAGCCATCGCTCCAGCATGAGTACACTAATTGGGGAGGGAGGCTTTGGCATGGCTAGTTCCATCAGTCAGAACTCTGATCGCCCCCTGTGCACCCCTACCTCTGCCCCGTAACCCACCAACCCGCGGGCACGTGGAGGCGGCGTGGGGGCCAGCACAAAAGGGACACTCGTGTCGGTAATGACACTGGCGCTTATTACACACGCCGCTAGCTGAGAAGGTCCAACACAGCAGGCGGGCTGGAACCCCCTGCCCCCACTGGTTGGCGGGGAGCCTGTGTTGCAGCAGCCCGCTGCACAGCATGACCACAATGGTACCTATCACCAGGTGCCAGTCACATGGGAGTCATGTACAAGAGCCACAATTGCTGATATTGCTCATCCCACCTCATCTCAGGATGTAGGACCACCCTCATCCAAATTCCTCATCGGAAGCCAACTACGATGGGCCCATGAAATCAACCATCGCCCTGTAAATATTATCGAGGTATTGAACCATCAGGATGGCCCAATCAGGCCGGGCCCTGCGGCATACCGCCATATATATAAAGTATGCCGACAACCAGTAATGGGCTAGAGGTAATGGGCTAGAGACCGGGACCCCAACCTGCGAGCAAAGGCCCACTGAATTAAAGTACCGAATCGTTCGCATGCTGAACATGAAATAGCGGTGGCTTACGATGACGGGACAGCTCTTTGTCTCTGTCGTCCTGTCCCTCTCTCTCTTCCTCAGTGGGCTTACGGTTCAATAGGGAGAATATATCCACGTACTCCCCTCGCCAGATCTTATCCCTCGTGACCTGTGACAAATGATCACCCAGGGGCAAGGAATAACCAGCCGTCGGCAAAGCCATCGTCGGCACATTCTGTATAGAGGGCATACGCAGCAGGACCTGGACAGCCCCTGCGATGCTCGGCACTGCCCCAGGGGTGGACACCCCCGCCCTTAACGATGGACCATTTTGAAACCATGGGATACTGGGATAGGATGGTAACTGATGCCCCCTCGCATCAACTTGACGAGGCCAGGGCCACTGAACCCCACCACTGTAAGTGGGATGTGGTGTTGGTGCACTAAATTGAACCTGATACTCACTAGGTGCACCCCCGTGAGCCTACCCCACCAGGGGTTCCGGCCCACGGCGGGCGTCGGAGCTCGCGACCGGAATCGAGCTCTGGGACCACCCCTGACTGCTCCCAGCCTGGACATCAGGTCGAACGGGGAGCTGCGAGACACCAGCTGGGGCCGGCCGGACCATCTCAAGCAGCTCAACCCGGTTGGCCGCCCGCTGAAGCATTGTGGCTGGCAAGGTAGCCGGGGCCGACGAAAGGGCCACTGTTGAAGAATGAGTAGCGCGCCCCTCCGAAGGAGGCTGTGCAATGCCCAAGGATGCTTCCAGCACTGCTATCCGTGCTAACAGAGCATCCACTGCCCCAGAGCCCCCAGTATAAAGCGGGCCGGGTGGGCCGGACGGCCCACTAGGCAGTTGAGGAAAAGGCAACCCAAAAGGAGAGCCAGGGCCAGAATAGGGCCATGCCCAAAACTCTGGCCCATGGGGGGCCGGAGGAGCAGTGGGTTGGACACCCGCACCAGCCCCCCCCCCCCAGGCCGCCCTGTCCCATGCCCGGCAAAGGTGGGCCAAGGGCCGAAGCCCCAGAGGGGCCGGCCTGTAGCTGACCAGCTACCAAGCTGGAACCCGGCTGTCCAGTGGTAGCCTGACCAGCCCCACTGGTACCAGTGGGCAAGGCTGGCACATCGCCCTGCCGTGGGGGTGCAGCCCTGGTCCTCTGACCCAAAGGCTGGCCCCCATCCGATGCAGGGCCGGTAAAAGTTCTTCCCCTCAGCAGTGGCTTTAGCGCCGGGGCCTTCCGCTTGGGAGCCATGTCTCCCTAGGAGAAGAAAGTCGCTGCAGGATCCCTATCCAGGGATCAAACTCCTAGCGTGTAAGTACCGTGGTAGCCAAGCAATCCAAAAGGCTCCGGGTACTTTAACCATCCTTTCCCAGCCGGGAAACGAACTGCAAGGCTCAATAGCTAAAGACTAAGGAGAAAACAGCGACAGAGAAAACTTCTCCTCTCCATCGCAATTCTAAAATGGCAGCTCGGCTGCCTCGTGGCCACCCCTTTTATAGAGGGGTGACCACGCCCCCTAACTCACCCGGATGTCTGATTCCGGGTGGGGGCCCCCCGCAAAGAGCGCGGCGGCCATTTTTGGTGCCGCGCTTTCATTCCAGCTGGAGGAAATTGACAGATTTAAAAGGGGGAACTGAGTAAACTATTGAAGGGGGGGCTTGCAGTTATGTACCCACAAGTGCGTGAATGGAGGTGTGTTAGAGTAATGCTTGGTGCAAGATGGAAGCCTAACAGTGGGTGGCAAATAAAAATACAGTGAAAGAGATAACTTTATTGAAAGAATAAAAGAGTAAGTAATGGAAATAAAGAGAAATAAAAAAATTGGTGGTGAATGTCTCTGAAAGTGGGGTAACCCTTTCAAGATAAATGGTAATTCATGTCTCTCCACAGATCGGAAACCTCTCAAGGCAGTTTTAAGTTAAAGGAAGACCTCCCTGCCTGGAAACACAAAATAAAACATGTGAACATGATTGCAAGGCTTGTTCAGTGTACTGCTCAAATGCAACACATGCCTCACTTCACTGCAAAGAAAAGAAACAAGACAACTTCACTAATAAGAGAGACAGAAAAGGCAAAACACAAAAACGGGGTGTGCTTTTTCAAAAGGGGGGCTACAGATTGATGACAATTTTCTTCTGCAGAAAGAAAGAAAGAAAAAGATGACATTATGTATGCCAGTAAGTGGGACACTGGAGGGAAGTGACTGTGTTCTATTTGAGTTTTTTATTTCAAAGGGAAAAAAGTAGAGTGTAGCCCAGGGTAGAGCAAACTTGGCTCTCCAGATATTCTTGGACTTCAATTCCCAGAAGCCCTGATCAGCAGGTGTACTGACTTGGGCTTCTGGTAACTGAAGTCCAAGAACACCTGGAGAGCCAAGTTTGCTCACCCCTGGTGTAGCCGAACATGTGCACTGAAGTTTAGGAAAACCTCATTTTAAGTGGTGTTTCCAATTCTAGATGTCACATTTTAAGAAGAGTGCAGAAAAACTCGAACAAATTCAGAAGAGGACAACAAGGATAATGAGGGAGCTGGACTGAAAAACAAACCCTGTGAAGAAAGATCGAAAGAACTTTGGCATGTTTAGCCACAAGATAGGAAGACTGGGGAAAGATATGATAGCACTCTTCAGATACAGTTGAACTCAGTTGTCCCATATAGCAACAAAATCACATAACTATTAGGGTTTTGAAAAAAAAATAGGGTCCCGCATAACAATTTTCCCTATGGAAAAAATCGTACAACAATTTTTCAATGGTAAAAACCACTTAGCAAAATAAATAAATAAATAAAAATAGTTGTACGATGCATCCCATAGGGAAAATTGCTATACGATGCATGTATCATATAGTAATTGTTTCGTATAACAACGAGCCCCACGGAATGGATTAAAATCATTGCATGAAGTACGTTCATAGAAAGTTGTCATACAGAGGAGGAGTAGTATCAGTTTTCAGTCATCCCAAAGCATAGAACATATAACAATGGGTTTAAGTTAAAAGAAGTAAGATTGTAATTAAATATCAGAAAAGCTTCCAAACTGATAAAGGAGGACAACAATGGAATCCATTATTTTAGGAGGTAGTGAGCACTCCATCATGGGAGGTATTCAAGGAAAAGTTAGATAGCCATCTATCGGACATACTTCGTTTTGGATTCCTGCATTGAACAGGGCATTGGACGCCTTAGTCTTATATGCCCTTTCCAGCTCCATCATTCTATGATTCTGAACTGTCTTCTTTAGCTGGGACTAGCAAATTAATCAGCCCATTATGTGTCATATGTCAAGGGTAAACACACTGAGAAAATATAAGAAGATACCTACACATTCTGGTAGTTCTTCCTATTTGCAGCTCTGTTATATCTTGCTGTAATTTTGCCAGATGTATGTGTCCTTGGTTTTCTGATTCATTCTTTGGTTTTGCATTCTTTGACCACAGTAGATTGTGTAATACTGTAATTCAGAAAAGCTGGCCACAGAGCAGTGAACTGATACATGCATAGAAATATTATTATGCTCTTCATACAAAAAGCAGCTCATAATCTAATCTGGGTTTAAAATTATGTTTTAAACATATTTAGTAGTATTTATTTTAGGGAGAAGATTTCTATGGGTTGGGGCAATTCTATTAAATTTCACAAAGGGGTTCCTACAGAACAAGGGTCAGTGAATTTGGTTTTCCAGATGCTCTTGGACTTAAATTCCCAGAAGCCCTGATCAGCAGGTGTACTGACTTGGCCTTCTGGTAATTGAAGTTAAAAAACACCTAGTGAGCCAAGTTTGCTGAGCCCTGCTACAGAAGATTTTTATTACATTCTGCAAAATAATAATAATAATAATAATAATAATAATAATAATAATAATAATAATAATAATAATAATAATAATAATAATAATAATAATAATAATAATAATAATAATAATAATAATAATAATAATAATAAAGAATTCTTTATTGCTTAGGGTGGATTGCTAGATAGTTCAGGGATATGTGCCAAATTAATTTCAGAATGTTTTTTATTATTGGTTAAAAAACTTCCACATTTCTTTGGGTAAATGTGTTTGGTCAAACAAACATTCTCCAACTTCCCTTTTTATAGGTTCTCTTTCTAATTGTGTGGTATAACAATTTCCCCATGATATGTTTATGGTCTGCAATGTCTATTCTTGCATAAAATATGTAGAGTATCAAGTATGTAGGGTATAATTCACAGAAACTGAAGTGGAGATGGTTCATCTAGTGCAAATAACCAAGAAAAGCAAATCTGAGCTTCTATTTCAGTCTCTTTTCTAAAATATATAAATCTGAGACTCAGACATATTAACCACAGCAAGATTGGTTGAGCTTTCTGCAGCTCACTAAATGAGAACACATGAAAGTAAACATCGTGCAGAAGTGTCAGACGAGAAAGCACAACAAAATTGGTGCCCCCTAGAATGTAGATGGGCAAAGTACAGTCCTATAGACATAACTCAACAAACACTCCCAGCATTCTTCACCCTTAGCTATGCTTATTAGAGCGGGTAGAAACTGCAGTCTACCAGGCTCTGAGGGGAAGCATTTTGTTCACTCCAGTTTATAGAATTATCCATGTCTTCATTCAGTTTCATGTCCAGGCTGTATAATACCAAGCAGGACTACAGATATATACTGAGGACTATGTCCAACTAAACAAAAAAGAACTTTGTTCTGAATGATAAGATACTTAATACAGTAATACCTCACACAAAGTCCGCTTCGTACAACATCGAATTCACCTAATTCCTTGAAAAAAGTTGCCTCATAGAAAGTTGCTGCGACTTTGTATGAGGCATTGGGGTTTTTCCCAGGTTACATTGTGCCTGGATAGTATAAAAGGCAGGACGCATGTGTGCATTGCTCTTATGGGTTTTTACGAGGCGAAGAGTGTTTAGGAGTGGTTTTGAGCGTGGCTTTGGGTATTTTTGAATTTTTTCATCAGAATTTTTAGAAGCAGTCCTGAGATTTTTGCAGCATTCTTCAAGTTCTTGGACAATCAGGGTTGTTTGACATGTTTTCGTAATGTATTTAGCCTTTAGACAATGATTTCTTAAAGTTCTGTCACTTTCCTGTCTGTTTCCTTGACTTTGCCCTGAAGTCTGTGCTGTTACAGTACAATGTATCTCTATGGAAACGATGTTGTACGAGGCATTGTGGCAAGGATTTGGACGTTGTATGAGGCATTGCGGCTAGGATTTTGCATGCCTCATAAAAAGTCCAAATCTGTATAAGTCCAAACTTGTGGAACCAAGTTTGGACGTTGTATGAGATATCACTGTATATGCTTTCTGTAGTTTCTGTGTTCTTCTGACTTAAGAACCAGATTTCAATTGTATAAATAGGGGGGAAAAGACTCAAGACATTGCAAAACTTACCCCAGGCAATTAATAATATAAAATATGTTATTATAATTTGTTTTATGATGGGTTATTCCAAAATGCTAACTAGTGCATGTGTTTTCTGGGGAAATTTCATCACCTCTTGATAAGCTAAGGGAACAGCTCAGTTAATTGAATGCCTGTGGGCACAAACGAAGAGATCCAAGTTCCCATTTGTATATGAGTTTTAGATAATCCCCTTGCATAATTGTAGAAATATTTCAATTTGATTTGAGAAGTGGTATAGTTGAATAGTGATTTATTGCAAGCAATCATGAACGTTTCTGAAACTTTTCCTCCCCATTTCTTCTGTAGGAAATTAGATCTGACTATATGACAACATCACTGACACACACAAAGACTTCTCTGTTGGCCCCCTTATCTAGAATGAAGGAGTGTGCAATGCAACTATGAAAGTAATAATCTCTGTTTTTTAAAATGGTTTCAGATATTCAGCCAAGCACCTATGGCCATGAAAGAATTGCTATCTGGAATAGGTAGTGCTTTCTGTAGTGGTGGCAGCTGATTTCTAATGCTTCATTAAACAAATGTTTTGTAATAGTTTCTCCAGCTCCAATTTGCCTTATCAAGTACAAGCATTATCTTAGAATTAGGAAAAAATAGCTGCTCATGAGATATTTTACTTTTCAGTTACATATGAACACACAAATGTATAAAGCACATATAGGCTTAGCCCTAGCAAATATGCAAGAAACCAGAATGGAACGAAACAATGTGAAGAAGGATATTACTTAGCTTCAACACATTCTTGGCTTATAAACAGAATGGTATATCTGAATTCATTGCACTGCTCAACTTCTATTTATTCTCATCATGGGATATGCATTCCCATCAAAGTTTGAGTTGTTACAGGTAAGCCTGGACTGTGCCAAGTGGGCATTTTATGGACAAGGGCTGGGTGGCCAACCTTGGTGCTCCAGCTGTTCTTGGACTTCAATTCCCAGAGGCCCAAGTAAGTACACCTGCTGATCAGAGTTTCTGGGAATTGATGTCCAAGAACAGCTGGAGCACCAAGGTTGGCCACTGCTGGACTATGGTGACAGAGGTGATTTATTCTTAGAGTTCAGAAAAATGTACTACCTCCTCTGATTATGAACCACTTATGTAGTTATTTAAGATGTCACATAGTTTTTTCACTGGATCCTGGGGCCCTTTAAAGGTATTTTGACATGCTTGGCAAGGTGCTATTTTGCCTGCCTCCCTTATCTCTTTAATACTATAAAAATGGATTTGCTTGGGTAGGAAAAACATAATTTCCCTGGAATATTTGCATAAATATGTATAAAAGTACATTTATATGTATAAATGTTTATATGTATAAAGTATTATATCTGAAGATTTAAAAGCAGTATGCAACAATAATAATGCATCACATATAAGTAGCCATAACATGTTCTAATAGCCTCCTTTTAAATAGATGTGTACAGTAGTGTAGCAGTATACAATTGTGCCATAGGCAAGTATTCAGAAACATGCTTCCCTTATTTACAAATGTCAGGGGCATAGTCCATTCTACCACTTTCAGTACTAACATGTCATTCTTAAAATGCTGCACATTACCATGTCACCTTTCATTCACTCATCCATCCATCCATTCATATCTAGCCTTTTTCTCAGAGAAGGGACTCAGAATGATATACAGTAATACCTCATACAAAATCCACTTTGTACAACATCGAATTCATACAACATCGCCTGATTCCTTGAAAAAAATTGCCTCATACAAAGTCGTTGAGACTTTGTATTAGGCATTGGGGTTTTTCCCAGGTTGCATTGTGCCTGGGCAGTATAAAAGGCAGGACGCATGTGTGCATTGCTCTTGTGGGTTTTGCATGAGGTGAAGAGAGGGCAGGTGGATGGGAAAGGGCAATTTTTTGGTGGGGTGGGCAATTGTTTGGTGTTTGCTGTTGTAGTTTTTAAAAACAGATTGTATGCTCCATAATTTTTCTTATGTTGGCCTTTTTTGGGGGAGCACTGTTTGCTGGGGTGGGCAATTGTTTGGTGTTTGCTGCTGTTTGGTTGATTAACACTGTGCTGCATGATGGAACATGTTGGCATCCATTTTGTCCTTGCTTCCATCCATTAATTGTTTACAGTAGCTTGTACAAAATGGATGATCAGCTGCATGGCTGCAGATTAACACTGTGCCGCATGATGGGACATGTTAACTTTTAAACCTGCATTTCATAAAGTTTTCAAAAGTTAAAAACTTGTTGTATGGTTTGTCCTCTAAAATCAGGGTTGTTTGACATGTTTTTGTAATGTATTTAGCCTTTAGAAAATGATTTCTTAAAGTTCTGTCAGTTTCCTGTCTGTTTCCTTGACTTTGCTCTGAAATCTGTGCTGTTACAGTACAATGTATCTCTATGTAAATGACGTTGTATGAGGCATCGTGGCAAGGATTTGGATGCTGTATGAGGCATAGCGGTTAGGATTTTGCATGCCTCATACAAAGTCCAAATCCGTATAAAGTCCAAACTTGTGGTACAAGAGATAAAAACACATTTAATTACAAGATGCATCTTAAAATTTGATTAAATCAACATCTTAAAACAAATAAAACAAATTCAAAACTCGTGATCGTAACAGAATGTGCTGCATTCCCTACTAAAACTTTCATTCTTGCCAAGGGAGTCACAAGTAAAAGGCTAGTATCAACAGGAAATATTGGAAGGACAATAAGGAGGCTAACCTTGCGTGAGAGGTAATTTCATAGAAAAGAAGCAGCTGGGGATCTCTTGAGTCCTTACCAAATTTGCCTGTGACAGTGGTGGGACCAAGAGAAGGTCTTCCCCTGAAATTCTCAGAAACTGGGAAATATGTTTCATCAAATAGCTTAGACCCCACCCATACAGGGCTTTATAGACCATAACCAGCACTTTGATCTAAAACCAGAAATGGGCCAGCAGCCAATGAAGTTGTTGTAACAAGGACTTTATAGCATCTCTGTTAAATTCAATCAACAGTAAGATTTTTAGGACCTTGAGTTCCATGGAAGGATGTTTTTGTTTTCTTGCTATTTAAATGATTTTGGTCTATTGCTACAAAGAATGCTGTAACTTGATAATTGGTATCATTGCATAATAAAGCTTTTAAAAGCTACAGGTGAATTCACCTGTTAATGATATATGTTTTTTCCAGGAAAAAAACCAGAAAAGTTGTTGGTATCTGGGGAGGAACCACTACACAAATTGCATTACTATTTAATCTGATAAATGTATTTTTCCAGCTTATCCACTGTATATAAGAGATACAACAAGCTTCACTTTGGCTTTGGCTAAACATCAGAAGTTTTAAATTATTTATTTTACTTATACTGAGAAAAACACAATCCATAAGTGAAGTACAGTCTTATTTTCTTCTGATAATACCGTCTGTAGTGTTTAGTGAGATATTAAATATGTAGATAATTGTTTTCAGCTGGTTAACAAACAGTATGTTGATGATATGGGGTGGTGGATCCTTCAGCCTAATAAATTAAGAAGTAACAAATGGACATTGGCTTAAGTTACTTTGTTCACCCCCCCCCCCCCAAGTATATATTATTAGTCTCTTCTAATGCAAAATTACAGACAGAAACTAATCTCACTAATGAGGTTCATTTGTTCATTGAAAAAGCAATAAATAGTTTCCTCAAGAAAATTTTAACTAATAGCATAGCTGCAGCCTTATAATTAATATTCTTCCTCAATCCCAGCTTGTATGAAAACAAACAGTAAATTCTTCATTTGTTCATCATTTTACAACAACTGTTTAGTACAGATATGTTTGATTAATGGATTTAATTTGTTCTTTCTTTTATAGTCAGTTTTTATATTACATCCGTTATCAGAAGTGAGGACAATACTGTGAGCTCCCTTATTGTACTGTATTCGATCAGTGTCAGTATGGCCTACTTTGCTCTGGGCTTGCTTTTTTAACCTTTTCAGGTCTGCCAAATGTTTCATCAATCTATGTTACATTCACCTTGGGAATAAAAAGCAAAAGCACTCAGTCAGCACTTAAAAGCAGGAAAGTGTGTCATTATTTCTAAGAAAATGCCAAGTATTGGACACCTTGCATTACCAACTGAAATACAAGTTGGAGAGGTCTGCAACCCAGCTAATTATAAAGAAGATGGGTGTGCAGAAATTGGCCAGTCGTTACTGGATTGTTGTACATAATTATATTGGCAGGGATCTAATATTTCACAGTTTCCCTGGTTAGTTTGATCCAAAAAGGTTGACAAAATTATTTTTTATTCAGTTTGAAACATACCAGATTGACTTTTCTTGACAGTAAAGAAAGAGAGTTTATCCTTTGTTACATATAATACTAACATTTTTTGCCTGATCTTGCCGGGCAGGTTTGGATTGTGTGCTGGTGGCAGGGATCTGTCAGGGAAGGTGGTTTTTCCCAAACACAACCCACACAATTACAATATGCACACATGATGCACACACACGACACACAACCCACACCCACCACAGTCACACACATCACACCCGACACAACACACACGACACCCCCACACAAAACACATACTCCCACACATAACACATGCTCGACACCCAAACCACACCCAACACAGCCACACTCATCGCACGCAACACAGAAAACCCACACAGCAAACCCACACAACACACAACAACACAACACACACACACACACAGGACACACCTACCCTATATAACCCCCCCCCACACACACACAATACACACACACAACACAACCACACACACCACACCCAACTCAACAAACCCAACCCAACACACTCACGCAAAGCCACCTCTTTGTAGCCGCCGCCACTGCCCCAGTGGAGTTTGCCCGGCAGTTCAGCTTGGGGAGACAGAGGTGGGAAGGAGAGACCCACAACACGAAGGGTGTTTCCAGTGGCCCTAAAAAGCCGCCTCTCTGCCGCCGCCACCATTCCCACCATTTCCTTTATATTATCCCCACTGCTGTTTCAAGAGTTAATATGAAACAGCGGAGGGGGTAATACAAAGGCGGCAGCTAGCGATCTGCCAGGGAGAGCACCTCCCCTGACAAATCATTGGCTACCATGTTTGCATTTCTCCCTCAACTGTTTCAAAGGTTGTTTCGTGTCAACCTTCAAAACAGTTGAGGAGGAAATGCCTAAGGCGTCAGCCAGCGATCCATAAGGAGAGGCGCTCTCCCTGCTGGATCACTGGCTGCCATCTTTGTACTTCCCCCATAGTGGTGTGGGTATTACAAAGGTGCCAGCCAGTGATCCTCCAGGGAGAGCGCCTTTCCTGATGAATTGCTGGCTGACGCCTTAGGCATTTCCCCCTTAGGCAGCACAGAAGGGGCGGCAGGCAGACTGTTCCCTCAGCCCGGGCTCTGTCTCCCTTGGTAAGGCAGGCAAGCCCCTGGGCTGAGCTGTTTTTGGCACATGTCGGCTGGTTTTTTTTTAATGTGTGCACTGGCTGTCCTGCCTCCTCCGTGCTCAGGTCCTCCTGCCTGATTGGCTGAGGGGTAGCGCAGCACGGAGGATGCTGGGAAGCATAGTTTTTTTGTTTGGGTTCATGGGGCGTTGGCCCCACTCTTGGCTTCCAGACTCTTGTGGGAGTGATCTTTGGGACTTAAGGTAAGTGTGGCCGGCTAATTACTGGATTGGCTGGACGTGTGCGGACATGCATTATGGACATGCATGGCCACATCCCATTCTTATAGGTAAAGATTACATTTTATTACATGTATTAAATTTATAAAGTATCAATTGACTTGTCTTCAACAAAAGTATAAGGATCTGTAACATTCTTCTCCTTGCTTGTAAGGACAGTAAGACATTTTCTGGCAACTACAATAGAGTTTTTGAATTGACAAGAAAGATGTATTGCATGAAATTGCCAAATTTTATGCAAAATAATACTTTTTGTTCAAGACTTTGAAGCATCTTTTTTAACAACCATACACTCCAACTGTGTATCTTCTTGTCCTTCTTTCATTCATTACTTAGATAAGTAAGTAAATACAGTATCTACTCTGAGAATCAGTATACAATATTAGCGTGATGTCAATGATTATCTTCCTAACAAATGATATGTTGAATTACATTCAGATGGAATACTTCAGGCCTGCTCTAATGAAAAATCATATTTATACAACTTTGTTGGCATTTTTGTAATTAGAGAAGAAAACAGGCTGTTGCTTTTGGAGTAATTTTCAATTAAGATGTTAATTGTTGACACCTATTAGCAATTATTGATGGCCATGGTTACCTAAATACTAATAGTATACTGTTGTTCTTGTTGTTTTGCCATATCTGAATCTGAATTCTGGCAATCTTCATGATGATCAGCCATCAAGACTGTCCTGAATAATATGTGGCCTTTCAACTGCCTTCTGAATTGCAGCATGAGACCTGTACCACTGATAAAGTTATGTGAGTCACTTTCTACTTCTGAGCCCTTTTGGTATGCAAAGTCCTCATTGGCCCCAGGCCAGCTGCTGCCCTCCATCAAGATGAATTTAAGTGGGATTTAATTCATTTGAGGAACATAACCCTTCTCTGTGGACTTCAGTACCCAAGCTGTTAGTCCTCAGGTTTTTCATGTTAGTTAACGCTGCCTGACACTCAGCGTTGAGTCGCTGGCACAGTATGGTCTACTCTATTACCACAACAGGGTGACTACAATTAATAGTAGAGTATATGGGACTATTTTATTTATTTGGTTCTTTAAGATATGAAAAAAATGTTAAAAACTTTTAAATGGATTATGGCTGCTAATTTGATTTGTCAATTTACAGGAGTACACAGAAAGAGCCTCCTTGAAGACTGTGGTATTTTTGAACCACAATTGGGCATACCCTGAGCAAATGGCAACCTAGTGCTGGCTTATCTTTCTCATGCTAAATCAGCCAAAAGGAAGTGCAGAATGAACTCACCAAGGAGTGGTTTCATTTTAGCAGCTACACATCTGGCCTAGACATGGAATAAGAAGAACTTAAAGCTAAACTACAAAAATATGAGAACAATATGTCATATGGGGTAAACCTATGAATGAGTGACCTCCAAATGTCCTATTCTCAAAGGCCCTGTTCAGCTCCTGTAAACATAAGCCCATGCCTTCATTTATGGTGTTAATATGTCTCATATTTAGTCTTCTTGTTTTCCTGGTGACTTGAGAAATGGGACTGGACTAGGCAGTCTTTTCAAAAGTAACAGATGAATTAGTATAAGAGAATGGTTAATTTAAATTGGTGGGAAAACATCTGTAGGGCAGCTATTGGTCAGCAGTGATATTGATGCTGGTGGAGGATTGTTCACAGACAAATGTGTGACACTCAAGGAAGTCATGATAAATCACTGCTGAATCTTTCTTACCTTGGGAAACCTATGATGAAAGTATCCAAAATGATTTAGCCCCATGATGGTGAACCTTGGCACTCCAGATGTTCTTGGACTTCAATTCCCAGAAGCCCAAGCCCCCATGAATCCACACAAATGGGTTTACTGCAATTCATCCAGCCTGTGCCACCCTCGTCGCTCCTGGAAGCAGAAGTAAAATGCACCCGTATGGAGTGCCAAGGTTCACCATCACGGATTTAGCCCATGGCTCTGCTTTTCTGATTGAAATCAAAAACATGCAAAGTCACTTGAAAGATGCTCTCAAACTGATTTCACCTGTTCCAATGTATCAAATATAGATTATGATTTTGAGATGTTACAATTACTCATTGTGCTTATCTGAATCTTATTGAATCTACATTAGATTCAAGGATGCAACATGAGCATAATGTCTTGCCCGGGGAACCTAAGGTAGAGCTAATTTTCCTCATATCATATTTTATATCACCGCTTCCATTCACACACAAAAAAAGGATTGCATAGGCATGAAGATTTATTATAATTGTTTTGCTCTCATTGATGACAATAGCCAAAATAGCAGTACTTTTGTTCTTTCTAACTACTTTGGATTCCTGATGTGTTTTTTAAATAATAATTAATAAGGTTTCCTGTATACTGTATGTCCAATCTATACCTATAAAATGGTGCGTTAACCGTTGGAATGTGACAAAGGATGTTGCACCAGGCCCCACTAGCCCGTAATGGGCCTCTGTTCACTCGCCCGAACGGGGTTCGCAGGTAACTGTTGGGTTGAAATTTTTGACCCGGGGGCAGGAGCCCCCCAGTCGCAAAAAAAGAGGGAACTTAAATTCCTAACGTTCCTTTCGCCACGCCGCACCAGAACCAATCAAGCTGAGCGGTGCGAGCAAATGTAACGTTCGAAAACACGGCGCAGCCAATCAAAATGAAGCCGCAGGGAAAAAAACGCCGCAGAAACCGAAAACACAAATGCCAAACTACAATCTCCAGCATCCTGTGTGCCATGAGCGTGCAGAACACTGAAGAAGCTGCCGCGCGAAAAATAAAAACACAAACCCACACTGTGAGCGCAAGTCCGCCGCAGGCGGACACAGCGCCCTGAAAACACGCAAACCCCGAAAACACGCAAACCCCGACACCACGCAAACCCCGACACCACGCAAACCCCGACATTACTAAACCATGCAAACCTGCCAGCCTTCTTGCATGGAGCAACGGGGAAGAGAGGGACACCCTCTCCTCCACGCTGCCCCACTGAAGACACAGTGAGCACAGTGAGACAAACTTGCTGGGAAAATCCAAACACCCCCCCCAACCACTGCAAAAATCGCAACCAAAAACAAAACAAAAAAGGCTAGCAAGCAAACCCCCACCTCCCAAACACACAAACCCCAACCCAGCCCGGGCCACGGCAATACCCTACCCCAAACGCCGCATGAAGCAGTGAAGCAAACCCCCACCCCACAAGCCCACACACCGCAACCTAGCCCGGGCCACGGCAATACCCCCCCAAATGCCACATGAAGCGGCGATGGTATTTCCATGGGCCAGCCATCAAGACTGGCCCACGAAAATACCCAAAACACAAGTCAAAAACAGACACGTAAAAATGCAAAAACATTTAAAAAAACAAAAACATTCAAAAACACAAACAGAGAAACCCCCACCCAAAACCCTAAACACACAGAGAATGCCCCCCCCAACCCAAAACACCCCCCTTAAAAAAACCGGAGAGAGCTTACTATTAGACGTCTTGCCTCAACGACAACCGGAACTGAAATGAAGATAGGAAGAGACTCACTGGAAGAAGCAATACACAAAAATTGCTCAACACCACCACCCAGTGGCCAAAGGAGAAAAAACATCCAAAATATTTCCAAAAATTCAATTAATCCCAAAAATTAGGGTAATCAATTCCAAAAACAATCAAAAATATCCAAAAAAACCAAAAATAATTCACAAATAAATAAATAAGTTTTCAATAAAAAAGAAAACATATAAACACAGTAAAAAACCTTTAATTTAATAAAACATATATTTACACATTTTTAAAATTATTATCCAAAGTACAACTATTTACAAAAATTCACAAAGTAACACATTCTTTTTTTAAATACAATAATTAAAAAAAATAACAACCTGTCCTCTTTTTAAAATCCAAAAAAACAAAAACAAAAACACATTTTAAAACAGTCCATGTGTATAAATAAACATTTTCACAAACACAAATAACAGACTAACCTCATTTCCATAAACAAAAAACAAAAACCTTCCAAAACCACTTTAAACAGCCTGGCACCGCCGGGCAAAATCTGCTAGTCAGATATAAGATCAATGAAGTTCAACATGGCTTTCTCCCAAGTGCTTAAAGAATTACAGTCTGAATATGCCTTTTTAATAGAAAAAAATGACAATTGGTGGCAAAAGTCTGGAGAGGAATTTACTGAACTAGATTGAAAACTATAGTAACTGCAAGCTTCTAATATGCATAAATTTAATGTGGGCAGTGAGAAAATTGCATATGAAACCCTTAGTGTAAGGAATTAAACAACTTTTAGTTAATCAGGGTATTTTCCCAGTTGTCATCTCTAATGTGATAATGCCTTAATTAATGATACCTTATATTCTATACGTTTAGTGTTCTGAAATAAGATGCAGCAACCAGCATAACAGGCCAAACACACAATTTTATTAGGAATAAGAACACAGTTTTAACTGCGCCACAGCGACTTATATACAGTTAGGGAAAGACACATTTAGGCAGAAAATAACAGGATTGGTCAATATAACTCAGGAGAGAATGGGGTAATCCTAGTCCAGACACCACACGTACTTCTTAGAGTACAATGGCGCGAACCCCAATCTCGAGTTACTTTAGAAACCGAGGAGAACGTAAAATGGCAGATCAATTTTTATTCAATACACAACAATATGACTCTGTGATAACTAATCAGAAACATACCCTGTTCGTTGTTTAACAAAACAACCTATATTTACTTTACCTACTTACTACAAATAAACTTTTTATTTCCCCCAGAGTCTCTACCACCCTGGTGTTGGAGTCACAGAAGGGAAAAAAATACAAGCAAAAGGGTGAAAGTATCATTTAAATTTGGCAATATATGTCATGAGGTAGATAACTGGTGGCAATTTTACACACTGACCACACAAATCTCTGCAATGTGCAGACAATGTCAGGATAATTATGGGACTTGACATTGTTGTACAATGGTGAGATCATGGTAATAAAAACCATAATTTCCTGCATCTCAACAAATTGAATTGACAGAATGATTATTTCAAAATAATGAGAAAAATGTTTCACTTTCATTCTGCACTAATTACCATTGGATTTTTTTGAGGGGGAATTCATTATACATCTCTTTAGTAACAGATGTAATTGCCTTTTCTTTTTCTTTTGTATCTAGGTCAGATTTTAAACTGCCAAAAGGAAGCCACCTTTTTGTGAATTCATTTTGTGAACAGTTCCTTTCACCTGAACTAGTGTGAGAAAGTTTAGCTGGCACAGCAAAGTTTGCTGTTGCCTGGGGTACACACACTTGTGGTTCAAAAATACCACAATTTCGAGGAGGCTCTTTCTGTATCCCCCTGCCTTGTATTGAGCCCACAGATGTCACTGCTGCCTGGGCCAGAATACTGGCTCAAATAATATTCCACCTCTGGTTCACTTCTATTTCTTCAGGTAAAAAAATTGCTATCAGAAATTTTAAGTAGGTCAGTAGAAATCTCTCAGTCCTGTTCTTGTTGAGCTTCCCTTTTTCCTATCAATATGTTGTGTCTATTTTTCCCTGTTGAGTTGCAAGTTTTTCTCCTCATACAGAAATCTGTGACTATTGGGGGGGGAGTAGTCATATTTCCATACATATTTTTCCAACATGCATATTTTAACACATTTTCCAAATGAATAAAATATGCCCCATTGCATTTTATTTGTTACTGCAAATCTGACAAACATTCAGCTCTGCAAGGTGAGATACAGTCTAAACTAGTAGCAGTTTTAAGAACTGCCAAAAAGTATTTCCAATTAATTCTAAATCTGTGATTTGCTCCCAAGAGTTCACCACACAAGGAAAACTAGCAGACTAGGAAGAAGGCTTGCCTTCTGTCTAGCTTTGCAATGAATTTTCAGGTGCAGGATTTTGATAAAGATGCTTTGAAAGAACCTTCTTTGGAAGGTTGAATTCATACAAACTAAGAAACTAGGAAATAAAAGAAAAGAAAAGAAAAGAAACACTTAACAAGTTATTCTATGATTCTAATATTTGAATTTTATATGGAATGCTTATTGTGAATGTTAATAACTATAATGTAGGTCAATTTTAATGGTAGCACCATGGTGTTAAAATGGAACTATAACTACCCTCCTGCCCCACCAGGGAGAGTTTCTCATTTTTCTATAACAGGTGTTTGTGAAGGGACAAGGATCTGCAAGAGAAGACAGATAATTTCTCCATCCTTGATTCTACTGATGGAGTTCCATAAATAGAAATCCCTCTCTAGATTTGTATCCATTGTTTAGTACAAGTTGCTCTTGGAATTAAAACCTGGACATGGAATCTGAAGTTTCAATGTGTTTTTCTTCTTTGTTTGTTTCTTTTCTATCTCAAAGCCTAATGTTTTCTAGAATGAACCAATACAATTAATCTTGAGTGGCCTTTTTACTATTTATCTAAATTGTCTTTAATTTCTACAGACTTGATTGGACAGACTTTTAATGAACAGTAAATAATTTACTTCTCTTTTCTGAAGATGTCTGTACAGCTTCCTAGTTTGACAGGTTGTATTAATTGTTTGCCTCCTTTCAATGAGTTAACTCAATGCTTGTTAGCATCTCTTTCACTGAATTATTTTGGCTGTATTTTGGATTATAATTCTATGTAAGTACACATTATAGATATTAACATTCACAATAAGTATTCCAGATAAAATTCAAATATTAGAATCATAGAATAACTTGTCAAGTATTTCTTTTCTTTTCTAGTTTCTTAGTTTGTATGACCTCAACCTTCCAAAGAAGTATCAACTCTTTCACATGTGAATTTTCCTTTGGTTATTTGCAGTTTCTGTTTAATTGTTTCTATCATCATTCTTTGGACATTGGAGATGCGTTTTTTGTAGTACTGTTATGTATGTTAACTGTGTTTTTTGACAGGAGCGTAATGTATCTTTTCTCATGTATCTATTCTTATGCAAATAAGTGGATCGAAAAATGTGCACACACTGTTAGCCAATGGGCTTGTTGTATTATTGTTACTGTTACTGTTTATAGTGTATATAAGGCCGAGTTTTGCCCCATCCAAACTGTGTTCAAACCCCACTAATAAAGAGCTGAATTTCACTACTTCATTCGTCTGCTTCTTCATTCCTTGAACACTAAAAGTATCTAAGGAATTAAAGAGCATAAATCTGCCAGTGTGCCTCTGGGTACAATCCAAGGTGCTGGTGATCACATTTAAACCCCTACATGGTAGTGGGCCAGGATACTTAAGAGACTGCATCACCCCTAGGATATCTGCCTGTCCCACTAGAGGGAACCAGAGGGGCTCTCTCATAGTTCTATTGGCTAGAGAGGCTTGCCTCTCTAGCACAAGAAAGAGAGCCTTCTCTGTGTCTCCTCTGGCCCTATGGAGCCTCCTGCCAACTGAACTTCATCTCTAGGCAGAGCTTTTACCCTTTCACAGGGGTGTGAAAACCTGGCTCGCACAGCAGGTGGCCGGGGAGATAGTCACCTTGGGCTGGCTTTTCTGAACGGTTGGTTTCTTGATGTCGAGGATGTGGCACTGGTGGTTTTTTTTAAAAGAGATTTTTATAAGAAATTTTAATGTTTTTGGATGTTTTTGTGTTTTTACTGTTTTACTTGTAAGCTGCCGGAGTCGCCTTATCAAGGGGGCAGCATTAGAAATACTGTTAAATAAATAAATAAATAAATAAGTCATAAATAAATCATAATAAGGTAGATTTCTTTTGTCCTAAATTCTTTAAATTCATTTCACAATCACCACACTATGTAGAATCCTTGATCAGCTTAATGCTTAGCTGAAGTTTTGTCCTTATCTTCATCTTACAATACTTTTATCAAGTTTCTTATACCCAGAGAGAATCACAGACATGTGAACTGTTCTGAAGATCAAGTAACAAAATTATCAGAATTCTCTAGTGCATCAGAATTCCCCAATGTATTATCCTTGGATTACCATCACCCATTGAAATTTGTCACAGCATCTATGGTGTTCTATATTTGACTGTGCTTTTTACTCTTTCATCTTTCCTACTAGAAGATTTCATTACTTAGTGATACTCAAAGCACAGAATTAACCTTAAGAATGTATTTGTTGTAAGGATGTACAGTGTCACAATTCTTATGAACATATTAGATGCAAAAATGGTGATTGTCCTCACACAAATAGAATTGACTTGATAACAAACAATGATTAGTTGGCTGGCACAATGGTTTGGGGTACACAGAAAGAACCTCCTCAATAACCACACTTTGGTGGGAAGTGTGGTGTGATGATGGTAATGGTGAGTTCCACATGGCACCATTTGTCAATTGGGTTCCCTAAATGGGTACTGTAAATAATGTGATTTATACACAAGCAGGGTTGCTTTCTGAGGCAATGTAGGGATTGCCTTTTATTCATTAAAATTGGGATCAATACATGCCCCAGAATGTCTTCTCAATGTTGCTGGCTGGGACATGTCTAGCAATTGATAGCATGTCCCAGGAGCATGGGACTTGACCAGTCCAACGGTGAGGGGTTTATCCAAAAGGGGCAGGCAGTGGGGTGCCTAAGCGGCACATCCCTGCTTGGCTCAGCTGCGGCTCTGTTGTGTATTAAGGCAGAATTGCAAGTTGCGCAGGCAGTGCCTTGCAAAGAGAAAATGGTGGTTTCCCGCCATCCAAATTAAGAGCTAAAGTTGGCGCGAAATCTCCCTCTGTGAGTGCGCTCATTATGCTAATCAGGGTTCTGTGATTGGTTACAGTTTGGGTCCTGTTTCCTATTGGTTAATACTTATATATTGTGTTATGATTGGTTGGTTATGCTTGTCCGGCAGGTTGCTACTTTGTATCAAGGAGCCACCACTGAGAAAACACTATATAAGCCCCACGGGTAAGCAAGAGTGGGGCCGGACTGGATCTATACTACCCATTCCTGTACAGGTAGACAGTAATGAGCTATGCGTGGGTCTCCTCCAAATGCTACTGCTTCTAGTGTAGCTTAGGCATTGCCTCTTCTATGGCAGATTCCAGAGGGACTGATTTCATGGGATTCATATAGCCATCTTATGTCCGGAGTGCCTTGTAAGCATAACCAGAAAGACTGTTAAATAGACTCATGTTGTTGTTCTGTTCATCGTTGTCTGGACTATTGCTTATAAGGGCCAGACATGACAGGCTCCTTCCTCTTCCTCCTCCCCATCCTCCAGACCGTGGGGGTGGTGGAAGCTGAAGAAGCACCCGAGCGGTGGCGGTGGCAGTGTGGCCTGGCCAGGCCCAGCCACGGCAGGCAGCTCCTTCCTCTTCCTCCTCCTTGCCCCCTGGACTGTGGGGGTGGTGGAGGCTGAAGGAGCGCTTGAGCAGTGGCAGCACAGCCTGGCCTGGCCCAGCCACAGTGGGCAGCTCCTTCTTTTTCTTCCTCCCTGCCCCCGGACAATGGGGGCAGCAGATTCTGAAGGAGTGCCCAAGTGGTGGTAGTTGCAGTGCATTCCTGCCGGGGCCCGCCACAGGGGCTCCTTACTCCTCCTCCCCGCCCCTCCAGGAGGAGGGCATGGCAGGGCAGGGAGGTGGGCATGGCCAGCTGGTTTTGCTACCAGTTTGGGCAATCTGGTCTGAACCGGCTGGTGCCCCTCACTGAATCCAGCCCACAGTGATCAACTGTTCTGTTTGCCTTTTGATACTGTCAGCGGGGAAAGCTCTCTCTCCAAGTCACTCCACAGCACACTGTCAGAAGAGACATTGTGCCCTGCCCATCAGTAAATAAGGAGCCAAGACCTATTTCATGGGTTTAAACTTGATCCACAACTTTATTAAATAGACAGGATCTAATATACAGGAAACGAGAGAGCTGAGCAGGAAACAGGATGAAATCGAACTCCAGGTGGTGAGAGAGAACAGCAAGCTCCCTGCATTGACATTTTAAGAAGGAATCAAACAGAATGATGGTCTTTGATGCATTAAAAACTCACTCACTCCCTGTTACTAGCTTAGGAACACAGTCTGCTCATTGACCAGGCTGAGCCTTTCTCTTGGCAACTAGGATATAAAACAAAGCATCTAGCTGTACAGAATGCTACTTCTCTGACTAGAATCTTTTCTACTCTGTCTCTACATCACAGACCGCCCCCCCCCCCAATCCCAAATGATGAACCACAGTGTAGTTTAATAGTATGGCATGACCTGGGTTTACTGTATGCATGTCCTTCTTCAGAGGCATAGTTTTTTCAAAATAATATGGAAACGTACAAATACAATCACAGACCTAGACAAGGATAAACATCTCCAAAAGAGCAAATGGAGGGTCTGGCACCTATGTATATTCTCTTATTCAGTCTGAGGGCCAGTGCACATTTCCAGTAATGGGTTGTTGTTGTTTTGGCAAATGATAACAAATGGATTGTCAAGATTTCTGGTGAGCAATGGGATATAGTAATTTTAAAACTGATGTTCTGAGCTCTGACCTTGGAAAATGAAGATTGTGGTCAAATAGACCCCTTGCTGATATGTCACTTCTCATCTCAGACAACCATTTGCTACTGTAAAAAGAAAGAAAGAAAGGAATTTAAAGAGAAGAAAAGCAGATCCCCTTTGGAACACAGCAAAGGTGGTGACAGTGGGATGACAAATGTCAGATGGTGCAGAGATAACTCCTGGTCTGTGGGGTCGAGGGGGCCTGAATCAGAACAGGAAAGTTCAATACATATTGAGGCTGAAATAATTGCAGTACAATAGTGCAGCTATGTTAATGTGCAGCAGAAGCAATCAACATTCTACAAAACAATTCTAAAAATGAGGGCTGAACAAACAAAAATTAGAGTTTCGAAACAGATAAGCATCAAATTTGATGCAGTTGCAGCAGACACTTAACTCTTGTTCACTGCCAAATTTAGCTTCCAACTGCACAGGTATATACTTACATTCACACAGTTAATCTAAAATGCACATTTTTTCTAGGCATTTTAATTACTTTTGTGGCTCCTGCCAACAGATACCTAGATAACTTGCTAAAAAAGAAAATATCCCTGACCATTTTATTCTTATTCTTATTTTTTTGTGAAAAGTTGTTAATGATGAGAATGCAAGCGCGGCGCCAAAATGGCCGCCGCGCCCTTTGCGGGCCCCCCCCCACAGGACAGAGAATCCGGGTAGTTAGGGGCGTGGCCACCGCCTTGATAAAAGGGGTGGCCACGAGGCAGCCGTGCTGCCATTTTGCCTCAGCGACGGAGCGGAGAAGTTTTTCCCCTGCATCTCCGTCGCTCGTTGGTGCTACCGGGAAGCCTTTTAGTTCCTTTTACTAGCTAGCTTCCCTTTCTGCTGCGGTGAGATGCCTTCCAAAAAGAAGGCTGCTGCGAATGCAGCTCGGGTGGTTCGGAGGCGTAATCCGGGTCGGAGGACCGCGGTGCCGCCTCCCCAGCAGCCACCTTTGCCATCCCCGGCCGGGGCTAGTGGCATGGGGGCTATCGCCCCTTGGCCCGATCAAAGTGCGGGCGCGGAGGGAGCTCCGGCCCGCGGCCCGCGAGCGGTGGGCACCGCTCATCCTCCTGCTCAATCGGTTGGGCCTATTCCTGTCGGGCCGCAGCCTCTCCCGGGGCCCTCTAGCCTTGGGGGGTGGCCCGGCTCCCTGCCTTGGCAGGTTAATCCACCAGCCCTCCCGGGCTTTGGCGTTAGTCAATGGCAATATACGGCCCCTGGGGTGCAGGGACCTGTTCCCATGCAAGGATCAGGTGGGCCGGCCGGCTCTTTACCCATGGTTAATGTGGACACCTTACTGGCCCGTATTGCGGCCCTCGAGGCGTCTTTGGCCCGGGCCAGTCAGGCAGGTGCCCCTTTTGGGGTACCTTTTGAGGCGCTAACGGCAGCAGGACAACAGCCGGCGGGGGGGGGTTGAGCTGCTGCAGGCGGGTGGCGCGGCTACGGCCACTGCCTCGCAGCTCCCCAGCCAGCAACCTGGTGCGGGTCAAGCCCCGGTGATGAGCTCTACATCGGTCGTGAGCTCCGACGCCCCCAGTGGGCCAGAACCCCCGGTGGGGGCGGCCCGCGGGGGTGCAGCATGTGAGTATACGGTGCAAACGAGTACATCTACACATATTCCCAATATAGGGGGGGCCTTTCAGTGGCCTTGGCCTCGCTCGGGTGGTGCAGGGACTACCCCTATGGTGCCCCACCCGGCGACAACGACTGCCACCATGCCCACGGGGGTGGGCCTAGGCTCTTACACTGCTGGTAATGTCTTGGGGGTGGCAGGGTTAGCTCAGGCTCCCTTTACCAGGCCTGTTGTTCCCTTTTCGGCTTTGCCGACGGCAGGGTATTCCTTGCCACTGGGTGATCACTTGGCACAGGCTACCAGAGAAAAGATATGGAGGGGGGAGTATGTAGATATCTTCTCACTCCTGAACAGAGAGCCCACCAAGGAAGAAAGGGAGGGTCAGGATGAGAAGGACAAGGAGCAGGCACGCCGCCGTAAGCCGCCGCGTACCTGGGCCAATTGGCTCCCCGCTTATTTGATATACATGGCGGTATATTTGAGGGCGCGGCCGGATCTAGCTATCCCCATGGTCCAATATTTGGACAACATATATAGGGCGATGGTAGATTTCCCGGGCCCCTCATGGCTAGCATATGATGAGGAATTCCGTATGAGGATTCCCCTCCACCCTGAGATGAGATGGGATGAGCCCTGCCAGAGGCTGTGGCTCTTGTATATGACACCCACACGCCCTGCCCCGGGGGATAGATACCATTGTGGACATGCGGTCCAGCGAGCAGCTCCAGCGCAGGTTACCCGCCAATCGGCGGGGCAGGGGGTTCCAGCCCGCCTGCTGTGCTGGACTTTCTCGTCAAATGGTTCCTGCAGTCGAAAGAACTGCAGATACAAGCATGAGTGTCCCACATGTTCCGGTCCCCACGCAGCCTCGGCTTGTCCCAAGCCTGGGGGGGCGCGAGGCAGAGGGAGGGGCGGACAGTGGGCTGGCAAGGCTGCCACGGATGGAGCTAGTTCTCCAAAAGGCACCCTCCCCAATTAAGGTGGACATGCTGGAGCGCTGGCTCGCATCGTACCCAAGGGGAGAGGACAGAGAGTATCTCATTCAAGGTTTTAAGCAGGGATTTCGTATCCCTTTTACGGGTGATAGATCCCCTCAGGATGCTCCCAACCTGTTATCCCTCAGAGGAAGGGAGGAGGTGGCCGCGGCCAGCATTAAAAAGGAGTTAGACGTGGGCAGGGTCGCTGGACCTTTTCCCGCACCCCCGTTTCCCAACCTTAAGGTTTCACCATTGGGTTTGGTCCCCAAAAAGTCCCTAGGTGAGTTTCGCCTTATTCATCATTTGTCCTACCCAGCCGGCCGATCGGTCAACGATGCTATACCTGATGACCTTTGTTCGGTCAGGTATACATCGTTTGACCAGGCGCTGCGCATGGTGCGCTTGTGTGGCCCGGGTGCCTTGCTGGCCAAGTGCGACATTAAGTCAGCTTTTCGCCTCTTGCCGGTGCACCCGGGTGACTTTGAATTGCTGGGTTTTAAATTTAAAGGGGAATATTATTTTGATAAGGCCATGCCCTTCGGTTGCTCTATCTCATGCTCGGCTTTTGAGCGTTTTAGTACCTTCATAGAGTGGGCTTTTGTCCGCAGGTCAGGGTCCCGGTCTGTAGCCCATTACCTGGATGACTTTTTATTCGGGGGTGAACGGGGCTGGGACACGTGTGCACGTCTCCTCAATACATTTCAGACGCTAATGCAGGAACTGGGTGTCCCTTTAGCGCCCGAAAAGACCGAGGGCCCATCGACCAAGTTAGTATTCCTGGGGGTTGAGATTGACACAGTAGCGCAGGCTTCTAGGTTGCCGGGTGATAAGGTGTCCAGGATAGTGACCCTGATCTCGGAATTGCTGGCCAAGCGTAAGGCATCCCTGAGGGAACTGCAAGTGCTACATGGGCACCTTAATTTCGCCTGCAGGGTGGTCGCACCGGGCAGGGCTTTTGCACGGCGCTTATGCGACGCCATGGCAGGGTTATCCAGGCCCCACCACAGAGTCAGGCTTACCCGGGGTATCAGGGCAGACATGTTCGTCTGGTTGCAATTCCTGAGGGAGTTTAATGGGGTCTCATTTTGGAGGTCGGACCTCCTAGCATCCCCCAATTTCCAGATCCAGTCTGATGCCTCAGGATCCCTGGGTTATGGGATGTACTTCAATGGCAAGTGGGCCTATGGTGGGTGGCCACCGGCATGGGCAGGCACAGGCCGCCTGCGGGATCTCACATACCTTGAATTTTTTCCCATTCTGGGGGCTTTGATGCTATGGGGCGAACAGTGGGCTAATTCGGTGGTGCATTTTTGGTGCGACAATGCTGCCGTGGTACACATTGTCAATGCACAGACTTCTAAATCGCCCAGGGTCACGGATCTAGTGCGCCAATTTGTGCTGCGCTGCCTGCGCCTTAATGTCTTGTTCAGGGCCAGGCATGTTCCAGGGGTTAATAATGATATTGCTGACGCTTTGTCCCGCCTGCAGATCTCCCGGTTCCGCGCCTTGGCCCCGGATGCGGAGGAATTTCCCTCGCTACTCCCGGACGAGATGTGGACTATTGGCAAGGAGAGGTGAACCGGGCGATTGGCCTGTCACTAGCGCCACGCACGCGTAAGGCGTATCAACAAGCATTCAATTCATATAGGGCTTTTGCCACTCAATTTCACTTGCCAGAGACCTGGCCTATCCCGTTGGACCATGTTCTGCGGTTCATGGTCCACCTCCACGCACAGGGCCTAGCACCTCGCACCATAGCATCCAAGCTCTCGGCGTTGGCTTTTATGGCCAAAGTAGGGGGTCATGTGGATACCACCTCTGACTTCCGTGTGAGACACGTTTTGGAGGGGTGGGTGCGCGAGCGCGGGCGTTGCCCGGACGACCGGCACCCTATTTCCCCAGGGGTTCTTACCCAGTTGGCCCGGGGCTGGCCAGGCCTCTGTTTTGATCATTATGAGGCAGCCCTTTTTCATGCAGCCACAACGGTGGCATTTTTTGGAGCGCTCCGCGTCAGCGAACTCGTGATGCTGTCTAAGGCGGATGCAAGTGGTAGGGCACTGGAACTCGGAGATGTCTATGTTGCCAAAGACTGGGTCCAGTTGAGGATTCGCTCCTCAAAAACAGATCAGCACGGCGTAGGCAGTGGAGTAAGACTGCTACGGTGTTCTTTGGCAGACATCTGTCCGGTTGGTGCCCTACAGGAGTACCTGGCACTGCGTGGCATGCACCACGGCCCGTTTTTCTGTCACCAAGATGGGTCTCCCCTTACTAAATTTCAGTTTTGGAAGGTGACAGCCATAGCCCTCACCAGGGTGGGTTTTTCAGGTGCCCGTTATGGCACACATTCGTTCCGTATTGGTGCAGCCTCTACAGCAGCTGCTTTTGGGTACTCGGGGGCTGACATACGCAGCATGGGGAGGTGGGGCTCACAGTGTTTTCAGTTTTATGTGCGCCCACTCCCGCCATGAGTACCAATTCAGTCACCTTACCTTCCTTTTTCTCAATTTTATTACAGACCCTGGGTGTCGTATTACACCGGTGACAGTATGGCTGGTGGGCCACAGCTATGTGCACAGGGCAGCGCGTTACGCTGCGGCGACAGAGTGGGGACCCCGACTGGGACTGGGTGACCACGCCAGTCTCGCATGGCATGGTAAGCCTGGGATGTTATGGCAGGAGCTGAGGCCTTTCCTTTTTTCTGGCCTGGGGGCTGACCCGCCTGACATTCTAATTATCCACCTGGGGGGCAATGATTTGGGCCAGGTCACCGGCTTATCGCTCAAGCATGCGATTTGCGAGGAACTCGCCTACTTGCACTATGTCTGGCCTGCCACAACCCTGGTTTGGTCGGACATTGTTCCGCGCCACTCTTACAGAGGGGGCGTTAACCTCCTTGCGCTTGACCGCGCGAGGCGCGCGGTCAACAAGGCGGTGGCGCGGTTTCTTACCACCAGGGCTTGGGGACGGGTTAGTCATCACCCCGATATTAGTCTGCAAAATTATGACCTGTATGCAGGGGATGGGGTCCATCTGTCGCGAGGAGGTATGGACCTCCTGTTGGGTGACTGGCGAGCAGGCCTGTTGACCGAGCTGACGGTCTGGGGGGGGCGTCAGGTCTTCTGTGAAGCCCCTCCGTGTGGCGGGTAGCACTGGTAAGGTAAACAGTATGACCCACAAGTATCCGGCAGGTTCGCAATTGACTGGACAACACTAGACAGGAATAAATTAGTTAAACGTTGTCCGGTCAACGACGAACCAGGCGATGGGGTGATGGTGATTGCTAACCAGCATGCATCACCCCTGTGATTTCACGGATACGCGTCAGAGGGTGGGGTCATGAGTTAGTTATTGACTACGGTCAACAATTTGTTTGTTGTTGACAAACAAATTGATACAAATTGATACATTGTAACCAATTGCCGTTGGCAATTTTGGGGTGGTACCTTACCAGTGTTACTTCGGCCTGCTTGCCTTAGGAATTATGATTGGTCGTTTTACCAATACAAATTTATAATTCGGACTAGGGCATTGAATCAATAAATGTGGCCCTTTGCTGTTATCCACTTTCAATGTTGTCTGTGTCCGTTATTGGGGGGGTGCGCCTGCAATGCAAGCGCGGCGCCAAAATGGCCGCCGCGCCCTTTGCGGGCCCCCCCCCACAGGACAGAGAATCCGGGTAGTTAGGGGCGTGGCCACCGCCTTGATAAAAGGGGTGGCCACGAGGCAGCCGTGCTGCCATTTTGCCTCAGCGACGGAGCGGAGAAGTTTTTCCCCTCCACCCCCTCCCTAGTTAACAGTGTGATTATGGTCGCTTCGGGGCCGGGTGGGAATTTTTGGTTGGGACCCATATTGGCTTCGGGTCCTGGCTTTTTTGCCCACCCCACACTGTGGCTATGGTTTGATATAGGGGTCTTTCTCCATTACTACTGTTGATTTTGGTCACATGGGCGGGTAGCACTGGTAAGGTAAACAGTATGACCCACAAGTATCCGGCAGGTTCGCAATTGACTGGACAACACTAGACAGGAATAAATTAGTTAAACGTTGTCCGGTCAACGACGAACCAGGCGATGGGGTGATGGTGATTGCTAACCAGCATGCATCACCCCTGTGATTTCACGGATACGCGTCAGAGGGTGGGGTCATGAGTTAGTTATTGACTACGGTCAACAATTTGTTTGTTGTTGACAAACAAATTGATACAAATTGATACATTGTAACCAATTGCCGTTGGCAATTTTGGGGTGGTACCTTACCAGTGTTACTTCGGCCTGCTTGCCTTAGGAATTATGATTGGTCGTTTTACCAATACAAATTTATAATTCGGACTAGGGCATTGAATCAATAAATGTGGCCCTTTGCTGTTATCCACTTTCAATGTTGTCTGTGTCCGTTATTGGGGGGGTGCGCCTGCAAAAGGAATCATGTTCTGGGATTTTCCACTACTTCATTTCTATTTGTCAGTGGTGTTCCAATAGACGGCTGATATTGATGTCATCAACATACAAGCTGCCCTTTGCTAATAAAAAACTGGCATCTTTTTTCCTGCTGGCAAAATGGCTACAATATTGGTGCAGCATTTCCTGGCATTTTGAATCATAGAGATGCACAATATTCAAAAAGAACTAAGTAGAGAACAATGAGGGATATACATTAAGTAAGCATTGCATCTCCAACTTGTATATGCAGATTTATTGTGAACTTCCACTGTGACAAGTATGAACCTTTGGAAAAATGATCTGACACATCTCTGCCTGTCTGTGCTTTCTCCCAAAATGTTATTGTAATTTTTTGCCTGAGGATGATGTTATCACTACTGAAACCATACATTTCTCAAATGCAGACTGTAGGATTGAAAAAAATGATTAAATTAATGTTTCAAACAGAAATACACTATCTTAATAATATGGTTCATTCTTCTATTAAAAAACATGATCAAGACAAAGAAGCCAATTTGTTCCCTAATAGTTTCAAAACATTGGACATATCAATTTGGCATGCTGTATTTGCAAGCTAGTATCCTTGTAATGTAAGAACATTATGAAATAAAACTGAATGATAGGAAAAATGTGCTGGTAACTGTCAGTGTAGTAAGTGAGCAGATTATTGATTCCCATCTCTTTGTCCTTTTAAATAGTTTGATGGTTCAAGATGATCATAGATTAATTTTAGCAATGGGTTTCTGGAGTTTATTTGCCACATTTGTCTGCTTACATGATATTTTATTATTCTCAGTATATTGTTGTCTGCTTATGACCATGTCTATTGATCCTGGTCTCCAGGGACTCTTGATATCATTGCATGCAATATCAGTTGGATAGTATAAGGAGGCTTATATCTGTACCATTTGATGGAAAGGGTGGACGAATAGAAGGGATTTAGAGAATTTGGATCAGTGAGAAAGAATGACATGATCAGAGGGGGACATAGCTTGATTGTTTCATGAGGATGAGACACTTTAAAAAGAAGACAAATACCATTAGTGAGGTTTTTACTAGGTGTTCAAAGTCCAGAGTTGATGGTTTTAGCTGTTGATATGTTGGATCACCAGCAGAACCAATTTAATGGGATATATGGCATAACTGTAAAACAACAACAGATAAGTAGCATTTGTAGTCTCAGTTATCTGTGATCTACTTTTCTGTATGTGTAATAAAGAATTTGAGATACCTATCACAATAAATTCAAAAATTATGGCAAATATTATTGCATCTTTAAATTAAGAAGAATGTGAATAAAACAAAGATTGAAATGCTCTTGGATGAGGACCATCACTGCAGTGGAATTGATGTCATTGGTAAGAATAACTGCTGCTAATTAAATGCTTCATTTTGTATTTCCAGGGAACAGGTAATTTTGATGTATTGTGTGTTAGGAAAATAGCATCCTGGAATGTACTAACATAGGCATCAGTGGGAGAGGCTTTACAATGTAATGTGATTGACCCTTGCCACTAACTTGATTGGTAATGTTCTTTCCTGACTTTGGTATTTGAGCCAAGCCCTCACTTCCCATTTCTGTTTATTTTAGTTTATTTCATTGTTTTGTTCATAGCCTTTGCTCTTTCATAGCAACAAGTCCATGGGCTCTTGTTTATGTGATGGGCCTATCTCATGGGCTAGTGATAAACAAGATATTGGAGCTTTTTCTTCCACAGAATCAGAGTTCATTGCCTCAGCAGAAGCATGCAGAGAACAGTTATGGCTAGATAAGCTGCTAAAAGACTTGGGAATAGACGAAGTGATGCCAATCCAGGAGATGGAAGACAACAAGAGGTGAATCAGATGTTACAGAAAGAGAGAGAGATAGAGAGAGATTGGCATAAGCCCAGTGATGGTAAAACTTTTAGAGGCCAAGTACCCAAGGAGGTGGTGGTGGGGGAGATGGGCAGGAGGCATCATGTGTGCCAGTGATGTCATGTGGGTGGGTGTGTACCCACATGACATCACAACATGCTTCAATTGTGCACGTGTGTGTGCATACACACCATCCCCACACCAACAAGCTTAGCACCCCCTGCAAGACCCCCTGGACAAGCCCTTACCACCACTCCAGGCTCCACTGCTGCCACACCCCCAACAAGCACCGTGCAGCTGTGCCAGGCTCCAGAAAGGACTCTCAAGCTCCAGAGAAGCCCAATGATGGTGAACCTTTTAGAGACCAAGTGCCCAAACTGCAACCCAAAATCCAATTATTTATCACAAAGTGCAAACATAGCAATGGAGGAGGAAGAAAACATTCCCATTGGGCTGCTGGGCAGAGGGGCAGGTGAAATCTGTGCTGGGGGAAGGAAGTAGCACTCCCATTGGGCTGTTGGGCAGAGGAGAGGGGGAAACTCTGTGCTGGGATGACTGCATGGCTGCCCACAGAGAGGGCTGTGAGTGCCACCTCTGGCATGTATGCCATAGGTTCGCCACCAGTATTATAGCCATTTAAAAATACTTAAAAGGGCCACTTGATTCAAAAATTCCAAAAGGAAATTGGAAATAAACATTAGGATGAATTTATTGATGTAAAAGTTGTTTGACAGTAGAATAGATTGCCTCTTAGGAAGGTGAGCTTTCCTTTATTGGGATTTTTAAAATAGATTTTGGTGTTCCATCTCCCATGTAAACTTCTTGCACAGGTGAGGGTTGGACTATATGATTATAAAGATGTGACCCTTTGGTGTTCAGTAATGAGAAGCAGCAGCTAGCATAACGGGGCCAAACTCAACTTTTATTCGGGTACTGACACACAGAACAGGGGTGCAACAGCGCCTTATATACTGGTTGGGGAAGTCAAACATTTACATGTGGAACAATCTGATTGGTTGCTGAGTCAAACATTGGCGCGTGGAACAATCTGATTGGTTGCTGAAACTGGCTCGAACCCATGTCTTGCGAGAGTTCCTTTCTGAGGAGAACTCAAAATGAAGGATCACTTACGTTTAACTACATTAACATAAAATTACATACACAACAGACACTAAAGCAAAGAACAAAGAACTAAAGGCTAAGACTCTATTTAGATCTTTTCTTTCTTTTTATAAATTGAAACCAAGAGACAAAACTAAGCCATATATATGAATATTGAATCTGTCAGTGTGAAGGCTCAGATAGTGACAGTTCTTCAAAGCCAAAATTTCTTCTAGACAGGGCATCTGTGCCAGTTTCTACAAAAAATTGTACTTAAATTTCTCCTGGTGTCCAAACATGATTCATCCTATCTTATTTTGTGTCACCACCACCACTCCGACTTCCCAATTTTTTTCATTCTGTTGAAACACTTGGTTTACTCTTAGTTCCAAATATGTGTGTGGAGATTAGCACTATTTTCAATGTTAGGATTTTCAGAATTTTCAGCAAGAACATAATTGAAGGATACTTTGTTAAAAAAACAGTGAAAGCAGTGAGGGACTCCAGTTACTCAGTGGTTAAGAAGCTTGCCTTGTTAGCTGGAAGGGCAGCAAGACCCAAGTACTTCATGATGGAATGAGCACCAGTCTCTGTCCCAGCTCCTGCCAAGCTAGCAGTTCGAAAGCAAGAAATTGCAAGTAGATCAATTGGGCCCACTCTGGTGAGGAAAAGATCTTGGGGACATGAAAGGAGTCTCATTTAGGCATCCCCTGAGTGGAGTTCCTCCAGCAAAAATCCTTTCAACCCAGAAAGCACCTTTGTATGCTTTTTACATGATAAAAAACAAAACAAAAAACCCTGGAAGTAACACTCACCTTTAAACCTCTTAATGATGCTTAAAGGAGAAAATGGGTTAATAAGTTTCTCTTTGATTTTGGGTTTTAGATGTAAGGATAGAATAAGCAATATAGACAATAAAGTTACAACCTTGATTTTTAGAAAAAAGGCATCATCAGTAACTAATTTATCCATGCTTTGGTGACCAGTGTGTAACTCTGTAACAAGTACAGTTGCCAGGATTTGTACTCTTCAGTTGTGTAACTTCTTTTGTAAATTAGACTTTTTCATTTATAAAATTTTGTACAATAATCTATTAACTAAGTCATGTCATCAGGTAAGGGGTTTGGCTCTAGTGATTACTGTTACTGTAAGAACCAAACTGGAAATTATTGCATGGTGTCACATTTTATTATGGGTCTACTGCATCTAGTTGATTTTTGGTTTTGAACGTAAATCACCATGGAGGGAGAATTTTAAGGGTGCAGTTTTGAAATTATAACATGTAATTTTAATGAAATATTGCCAATTTCCTAATAGCAATTTTATGACTGTCATTAGAACATCCAGTCTTAATTGGTTCACAATGATTAGCTAATTGCTGATTCTTTTTCAAGTAGTACAGGCAGAGGAAATTCATTTTTCCTGTTAGCTATAATCATCTTATCCTTCCTGGAGCTACTGACAGGAAATTGGTTCATATTGAATTATGTTCTCTTCACATACTATGGTCTTAGCACTGCAGTAAATTCCATGCAAGAATCTTCTGGGGTCATTTGAAAGAAAAGTTCCTAGCATTTCTGTAGTCATCTTGACTTCAATAACACATTAGACTTTCTGCAGCAATGTCTAGGTTCCTGCTGCTGAGATAAAAGTGTAGAAACCGATAAGATGTCCAGATAGCTGTTGTATACTTATGGCTATTTTAAGGCAGAGAATGAAAATCACATTCCACATATAAAAATGTTAATTCGGACAAGGGGGATTTTCCCTTTTAATTTAAATTGTTAGGTTTCTTCTTTTTAATTTAGTAACACTTTTGTGGTATCTGCTTGTGGTAGGGACATATTTTACAACTTATACAAACTTGAGTTGAAGAACAACAGTAGTCTTCTAAAAATGAAAATGTATACTTGTTTTAGGTACACACTTAAATAGAAAACAGTTTACCAAACAAGAGCTGGTGCAAGTTATTTATTTATTTTTTGCTATATACAATAAGACATGAATGAATGGCCAAACTATTTTTAAAAGACATTTCTGCACCAGAAAACCATGTTTGGGGTGGGTGGGGGAAAGCAAGATTATATTGTTCTTTTTCTTTTCATCTAGTTTACACATAGACTTGATTTGTTTTCCAGGAAGCTGATAGAAAGTCTTGTGCTATTAACATCATTGCAGTACGACCATTAACAGTTAATTCAGAGCCCTTGTGGAGCAGTGTTTAAACTGCTGTACTGCAGCCAAAATGTTGCGAGTTTGATCCTGACAGGGACCAAGATTGACTCAGTCTTCCATTTTTCTAGGATAAGTAAAACTGAGTACCCAGCATGTTGGAGGCAAAATGCTAAATACCTGTAAACTGCCCAGACAGTGCACTAAACGCTATGGGGTGGTATATAAGTGTAATTGCTATGGTTATTACAATCAGTAGTGGAAACCTTCTCCAGGTAGAATGGAAAGCAGTACTTCACTTCAGGAACTGCCCCAACAAAAGAAAGTAGCAAATTTTATCTAGTCTCACACCAGTTGTCCAATAAAGAAGATGCTTACATTTAGATTATTGATGTTATTTGTGTAAGAATGCATGCCCAATTATGACAGCTCCCTCCCCCTGTGAATAACTATATAATAACTATATAAAGCAGGGGTTCCCAATGTTTTCCTGCCAGTTCCCACCACTGCACTCAGCTGTGGGGGCCAGAGGTGTGGCTGTGTCCACAACTTACGTTTTTGTCATAGGTGCCATCGGCAGTGGTGGTGGGAAGCACACAATTTTTGCCACTTCATACACAGCCTCTGCCACTTCCCAGGATGGTGAGAACCTTTCCAGAGCATGTTCGCTCCAGTTTGGTAATTTTCCAAGCTTTCTCTGCTGCACTTCGACAGCTGGAGAGCGGCAGTGGATGACTTCCTGGTTCCACGCTGTGATACTAGGCACTGATGTAAGCTCTGCCTGGCACCAGAAGTCATCCACTGCTGCTGTCCAGCTGCTGAAGATCAGCGGAGAAGGCTCGGAAAATTGCCAAGCAAGATCCAGAAAGGCTCCTGCCACCCTGGGAAGCAGCAGAGGCTGTGCACAAAGTGGCAAAAATCATGAGCTTCCTGCTGCCGCCACCATGGTAAGTGATTTTTTTAACTTCTTTTTTTAATAAAATGGCAGTAGGGGCAGGTCTAGAGGTGCCCAAGTGGCCACCATGGCCCAGATTAATGATATTCATGGGCTGGATTAAGCCCATGGGCCGGGGGTTGGCCACCACTGATATAATGCCTTCAGTTGTGTTTTTGTCTTCCTGCAATATACCTATTCCGATGTGACACAGAGGACAGTATGACATTAGAGCATTTTGTCTAATCTTTTCTGAACAGCTTTCCCCTTGTTGCTGAATTATTCCTTGTGAAACTGCACTCCAGATCAAAAAGAAAGTAACAATGAGACCAGTGAATAGAAACAATACTGAATAATATCTTATTCAGACACTGAAATAATATAAATGGGGGATAGTTCTTCAGATTTCTATGGTATAAAATTTGAAGTGATGGGGAAGAATTTTTTAAAAGTACAAAACTCTGTCTATTTGCAGCCAAGGAGATTTACAAGATGGAGACTACAGTCTCATTGGACACGAAAGTTGCTCAGGTATCTCTCTGTGGTGTAGACAAAAAAATTGTTCTAACAAGTTATTTAAGATAGCATGACCACAAGGTAGGCAGGGACATGTAACTCTAAATGCAAAGGTATGGCTGCCAAATAGCCAGATATATAATTGTTCCCTCTTTTGCTTATCAGGATATTACTTTTCATTATGATATTCCTGTGGAATTATTTCTATACTCAAAATGACTTCTAAGAAATGCTACCAAGCTGTGCATCTCCAAATACTAGGCCAGTGTAATGCTTAATTGAATTGCTCCAGCACAGCTAGAAAAGGGATTAACTAATAATAATCTGGCACATGAATGCATTGATGATAACAGTTATGGGAATTGCACAAGTTGAGGGCAATGAGTTAGTTCAAGTGGATATAAAGCTCTTTACAGAATTAGAGTTAAACGTCCTCTGCAATTGAGAACTTTTGTTTTCTTTCTGTTTGTCTGTATGAAATAGGAAAAAAATTAAATCAGTTGAAGGCAAGATAGAAAAAATATATTTATCTTTAATGAGTATTTCATGTAAAAACTTTATGGCAGGGATTCTCAACCTGTGGCCCGTGGGCCAGACACGGCCCATGGCACCATTTCATGTGGCCCACCACCACCTCCACCACACCAGGAAGTGCCACGTAGTGGAGGAAGGGCAAAATGGCTGTCCGGCCCCCTAAACTGTCTGAGTGAGCATGACCAGGCCCCCAGCTTTAAAAGGTTGAGAAATAAATCTGTTTTCCTGATAGACTCCAACCTCTGCTCCATGGTTATGTAGCAATGCGAAAAGTTTTTAGAGTCTTAGAGTTTTAGAGCTTTTTAGGGGTTAAATGTGTATATGTAGGGTGGGAGTATGTTGATAATTTTGTACATATTTTGTACATATTTTGTAATTTTGTATTTTGTTTAGGTTTTGTTGGGTTGATAAGTGGGTTTTCATCTCATTCTGTGCAGGACAATGATAACAAAGATCTATCTATCTATCTATCTATCTATCTATCTATCTATCTATTCTTCCTCCCTCTGTTTGAGATTTGTTTAAAGTACACATGAGAAACAGGGAACCCAAAAAGTATTGTTAGAATGCAACTTCCAGGATCCTTCTCCATTGGTTATGCTGCTTGGGATAGTCACATTGTAAATAAAGGTGGAAACAACACCTAGGGCTCCAATAAAAGCAATACTGAGAATGAATTTAAAATTCCCACAGATCCCACAGACCATAAGGTTTCTAATTAAACAACTTGTTAAGCTTCCAAGCTTTCAAAGAGAAAGCACAAGAAATATGGATATAAGAGTCAACATCCCCCCTGCCCGCCCACAGATTGGTTTCAGGTGAAAAATCTATTTCTCAAATCTTATTCTTACCTAAATACACACAATAAAATTCTGTTGGATTTATTAGTTGCAACAAATTTAAGGTCTTGATTTCAGTTGGACTTCTTTAGCTTACATTAATTTAGCCCTACATGTTTTCATTTCTCTTTCTTAACTTTGTTCATTTTAATCCCATTCTTCTTCTTTTTACTCCTCATTAAATAGACTGAGACACTGATTGAGAGGAAATTGGAAACAACCCCTCCCTCCTGTTTTATTTAAATATAGTAACCACAATAACCCATTTGCTCTCAAGGGACAGGGACTAGATGTAGTCTAAATCTATCCTGCTCCTACTTCTAGATGTGGTTTAAAATAAAATATTTTAAATTGGCAAATGCAAAAATACACTAAAATAGAAACACATTCTTAAAAACCACTAAAACCCTCCAACACCCTCCCTAACCCCTTAAGAAGATAAAAAAAAAGAATTTAAAAAGATGAGATCCAAATGACAGATTCAAAAATTCACAGTAATGAGGCAACTAAACCAGCCAGCGGGCCTGGGCCGTTCCACCCATTGGGTCCCAAACCCACTGGCATAGCCAGGTCTTAAGTTCCTTTTTAAAGGGGAGCAGCTCATTCTGGAGGTGAAGATCTGGTGTTAAGAGGTTCCACAGGGCCAGGGCAGACACAGAGAAGGCTCTCCTCCTGGTCCCATCAGATGTGCTTCTCTTGTCGAGGGGACCACCACAGAGCCTCTCTGATCTGCCCTTGTGGGATGGATAGAATACCTTGGGGTGACGTGGTCCCGTAAGTAACCCAGTCCACTGCCATGAAGGGCTTTAAAAGTCAAAATGATGGTTTGTGATGTGCACAATATTGACAAAGTGTGGGAATAAAGTCCATCCAGTGCATTTACTGGTGACAATTTATACAGTATATACATCTTTTGTTGTGTATATGTAGTAGCAATATATCAACTGAATCAAAGCATATTCAAATTAATTCTGTCCCTATCATTTCTAGCATGAGCTGAAATGTCACTGTGCTGAAAAATCATTCAGCTCAAGATTGGAAAATATACAAGACAGAAGCATCAGTAAAAATGAGACCAGAACACTGTTGCTAGACCAGAATTATTTTTTAAAAACTTAAAAAGAAGCAAAACCCTATTCTTATCTCCTATATGATGGTCATACCCTTTTTGTTCTCATTCTGACAACTTAAGATTTGATTTCAAGGAAGCACATGAAAGTAAGACAGGAGTACTGAATACATGAAACTAGAAATTACTTTCCTGGCAAGGGGTTCAGGGAACTGATCTTGAAATGAAGATGCCTGTATTGGTTGCAAACAGAGATAGAAGGTGAAATTGGAAATGCTTTCTCTCCTCTTCTTTTTTTGCAAATCCATTCTAGAGGTCAGAGTTCAGGGGAAAAACACAGTTAAATGATTGAACTGCTTGCTAACTGCTAGTGCATATTCCCATTCGCTTGATACCTTGGGGACAACCAATATAATTCTGGATTTCTTTTTTAAATTAGCTTGAAAGATGCTTTGCAAAAGGTGAGGTGAGAGTTCTTTGAGGACAGTGAAAGGGAAAGCAACTTACAGTATTTCTGCTCTACCTGGCTGCTGATATTATGCCTGTTCCCTCCCAATCCATTCTTTCCCTCTCACTGTACTGTATAGTGCAGAATAGTGATGTATTATCTAATAATCAAACATTGAACATGTACATTTAAGTGAACTGGTTGACCTTCCAAATAAATAACCTGACACTTTCCAAGCTGTATGTAGAAGCCAATGTAACAATGAGTTTGCAAGAAGGACTGCTTCCAAAGGCAAGTAGCCCTTTGTTTATGTACTTCTGTTCCACAATCGTCTTCTTCTATTCCACAGTCACCATCACTTCCTGGAAAATCTTTCCATGACTGTTAAAGTACTTGTCCTACCCATGTTAAATTCTCTTGTACCAAATAGCTTTCTAAAATAATTTGCCTCCATAATTTAGCTATTCTTTCTTGACAGCTACCACCAAGAATCATCTCCCCATGGTCACTTAAGAACTGTTTAGTCTAATTGCACCAAATGCTGTGAAGGTGGAGAAATCCCCAGATCACCATTACTGGAGCTGCATTTTTTTCTTTAAAAAAAAGTATTGATCTAGTATCTCAGTACAGTACCAATGCCTATAAACATAAGCAAACAAGTAGACCAGACAGATATCACCTAGACAACATCCCTAATGAATACACAGTGGAGGTGATGAACAGGTTTAATGGCTTAGACTCGATAGACAGAGTGCCAGAAGAATTATGAACAGAGATGAGGGACATCATGCAGGAAGCAGCAAAGAAAACCATACCAAAAGAAAAGAAAGCGTAAGAAAGCAAAGTGGTTGTCTGATGAGGCTCTTAAAATAGCAGAGGAAAGAAGGAATGGAAAAGTCAAAGGAGAAAGGAAAAAATAAAATCATTTGAGAAACCTGGGGAACATAGTGAAAAGCAGAGACATCACATTGCAAACAAAAATTCGAATAGTCAGAGCAATGGTAATGTATGGGTGTGAGAGCTGGATAATTAGGAAAGATGAATGCAGAAGAATAGATGCCTTTCAAATGTGGTGTTGGCGGAGAGTTTTGAGAGTACCCTGGACAGAGAGGAGAACAAATAAGTCAATCCTAGAAGAAATCAACCCTGACTGCTCATTAGAAGGACAAATAGTAAAAATGAAGCTGAAGTACTTTGGACATCAAATGAGAAGAGAGGATTCACTTGAGAAGGCCTTGATGCTGGGAACGGTGGAGGGCAAAAGAAGAAGGGGGAAGCCAAAGATGAGATGGCTAGATGGTATTGTAGACACAATGGGCGCAGAACTGGGAGGGCTGAGGGGGATGGTGGAGGACAGAGGTGCCTAGAGGACAATGGTCCATAGGGTCGCAAAGGGTCAGAATCGACTGTGCAACTGAACAACAACAAATAATGTAGTAGGTCACTATGGAACTTCCCTGTATACCTTTCCATTTTAGCAATAGCAATTACACTTACTGTATATATTGCTGAGACAACCTTGATCCCCATCAAGGTTGAATTCAGAATTTCAGCAGCAGTTTTGGTGGCAATACAGCAGATTAACCTCTATGCCACAAGGGTTCCTATATTCCCACCTCTTTACTTTTTCCTTTCTACACAGTGGACACTATCCTATTCAAATATAAATATGCATAAATGTGAGCAAACTGCAGAAGTTGGAATACCAATTTTCCAAGGACCCAATTTTGCATAACCAGAAACACTAGCAGCGCTTCAGGATATAACTGAACAGCTTCAAGGGGTGTCTATGTGTTTCATGTTGCCTTTGTTTTGGGGTTTTTCAGGGGAATCCTCTTTTGGTTTTCAATTGCCAGTTTTATCTCATTGACATTTCTGGCACTAGAACAAATTAAACCCTGCAGAACCCTCTAAAATAATTTTTTAAAAGCAGAAACAAACCAACAGATTGTCCTCTAAAAGTGGGCAACATAAGAGTATGGAAGATAGGAAAATAGTACTTCATGGTTCACATCACTATCCTCATGCATCCCCATGCATCATAAAACAGGACAGATGAAAGCAATCATTCATAATGACTGAACTGCTTGCTAACTGCAGTCATACTCAAAATAGTTGGATTTTTTGGAATAGTAGCCATGTTAGTCTGTGGTTCGGTTCAAGCATATCAGATAACAAAAAAATAAAACAAAAACATTGCAGCACTTTAAAGACTAATTGCTATATTTTTACTGTTAGCTTTCGTGGATCAAGTCTGAAGAAGTGGGTTTGATCCAAGAAAGCTAACAGTAAAAATATAGCTGTTAGTCTTGAAAGTGCTGCAGTGTTTTTGTTTTAATTTTTTAATTTTTTGTTTTCTGATATAATCAAAATAGAAAACACACACTCACTAACAGCCAGTCCAAACTTCCAAGATATAATGTGAGAGATTGAAAAGACAATTATCTTTCAAGTGGTTTCAGTCCATTATCACAAACAGTGTTTCATATAATGAAGGGCAGGTAGGTAGGTAGGCATTCTAGGAAAAATAAATAAAGGTGAAATCCCACCAAAAGCAATAAAATAAAAAAGGCCAAAAAAGCAGGGAATTCAAATAATCCAGAAAGCGATCCAAAAGTGGAGAAAGACCAGGGAAATAATAAAAAAATTGAAATGAAATCCACAAAGGAGGAACAAATTTGGGAGAAAAGAACCAGTGAGGAATAAATTAAATCCAAAATAGAAGCCAGAAGAAATCACAATTGAAATAACCAAGCAGCTAAGAGCAACTACATTTTTTAAAAGATAAAAACCCCAGCCTTCCAAAGTTTTGTCTGAATCTTAACTGACAGCTGACAGCTTTCCTTGTCAGACTCATAGCAGTATTTTCTGGAATATCAATAAAGTGGTTTTACATATAAGGCTGTAACTCAGAAAACTACTGTGTTGCAAGCAAGTGTAATTTTTCATCATGCCATAGCTTACTTGCAGACAAATAAAGATCTATATGTATAGTTCTCCATTTCATATGTCTTTGTGGGTCTTTCTTAATTGAGTAGAAAAAAGCTTTATTTTAATTATTTTATTTATGCTGCACATCCGGGATGTTTCCCACTTTGGGTAGTGTACAAATGGTTAAATAAACAATCACAAACTATACAATAGCAAAATAATAAAATAAACACATTATTTGATCTGATAACTAACTGGCAAAAGAGGAGCCTACCATGAAAATGTGTGGTTTTCACCTGAAAAGAAATTTGTTTATACAATTGTGCTGACCAAAATCAGTTGTATCAGGCACCTGTGCCTAGGAATTCAATTTGTTATCAATTTGCTTGTCAGAAAAGTCCTTTAAAGATGCAAAGTGTTATTGATTTTCCAATTAGTGATGAATCTCTTTATCCAACTTGTGAGTTACTTTTTAAAGGTTTTGCTAATTTAGGAAAAACCCACTATAATCCTAGCAAGGGGACACATGCTAGCTGCCTTAAAGCTATAAGAGGGTAAAGATTTGGAGTGAGTGTTAAGTTTTACCACAGATTATAGCTGATTGCTATTGTATAGTTCACATGGCTGTGGATCCCACAAGGTAAAGTACATTAGGAATTAAAATGATCCACTTCCAGGGGCAAAATGGTGTTGATGAGTTCTAAAATTATAGAATTTTATTATTCAGATATATATGTAAGTATTATTTTCATATATGTGTACAGTTCATCCATGATTAGATTCAATTAAACTCAATTAATCTAGGCAATAGAGTCCTCTATACATGATCTCATATTGAATGTCAGCTATCTTAAAGCAGCCCTCTTGATTTATTGTATGGTTCATGTCTCCTTGGCTGAAATTGTATAAACTCTAAACTAGCTTTGGCCTGAAAGTTCAGCTCCAGAAATAATAAATCTTCAATTTGCCTCTGCTTTCCCATCTGGAGACAACCCGGGAATAAGAACTGATACCAAGGAATAAACCTTGGAGGTAATCAGAGGCTGGCCTATCTCACTCCTTGCTCTGGGTGATCTAAGCAACACTAAATCTTGAGAACCTACTTTCAATTCTCACTTAATGATACCACAGAACAACTAGAACCAATCAGGAAAGAAGACCTTGTGGGTCAAAAAGAAACAAGGATATTATCTGTTTATATGGTGTTGTTTAACATCTTCAGATTCATGGAAGGGACAGGGGAGGGGAGAAAGGAGGGAAGAAAGGGTATAAAAATGTGGGCAACTTTTGTATCAGGGTGACATTCTTGACAAGCACCCTCGACCATACCTGTCAACCCGCGGCTCCGGAAAAAATGGGACCTACGCAGAGCGGTTCTGCACAGGTCGCCTTCCACGCATGCATGGAATGCTACGCCGCTTGCACAGCCCCCTACTCAAGCGGCGTAGGCTTCCACGCATGCGTGGAAGGGTTCTACATGAGTGTAAAACCCTTCTACGCATGTGTAGAAGGCAACTTGCACAGAAGGGCTGCGCAGTACTTCCTTTCCCCCGCTGCCAAATTACGGGGTTTTGGCAGCGCGGGTTGGGAAATGATGTCAATCGGTACAGGATTATGGGGTAATCCCGGCCAAATCGGGAAGGTTGACAGGTATGCCCTCGACTTGTGTGGGCTTTATGTCAACTGACAATAAACTACCCTGATTCAAAAAGACTTTCTCCTTGGCTTCTTGGCTTGTTTGAGTATAAAGGTTAAGAAAGTGGAGACACTAGGCACAATTGGATATGAGCGGCTAGCTCATGGTGGGTTTAAAATTTAAACTCACAACTTCTAAAATAACAATTCTGAATGTAATTAGATATGAGCATTCAGAAATATAAATCATAAAACAGTCCCACATCAATGTCATATCTTTGCTTTGTCCTTTTACATCAGAATTATACTTTTATTCTTTTTGTACTATTAATTTCTATTGTATATTTATTTTAACATAGCTTCTCTCTTTTCCTATTTTTTCATTAAATTTGTCTAATACTCTTTAACTTGCTATAGTACCATTGCATTAAATCTATAAAAAAAAACCTCTTGCCTATGAAAAGATGAAAGTTTAAATGAAGGTACTTGGAATGATGAGAAGAAATATAATAATTTAATTCCTCTTCCCCTCTCTCTCTTGGAATCATGGATCTTTTATATTTTAGAGAATATTAAACAGCAATTAAAGATTCCCCAAAACAAAAGGGCCTTAACTCCTAAACTCTAACCAGCTTATCACACTGGCTCTGAACTAAAGTTTTGGTTATAGTTATAGGTACAAATGCCAAGTAAGTATTACTATAATTTCAACTAATGACTTCACAATTTATCAAAGTTAATGAATTCTACTTTTAATTACTTTCAGCACCTGAATGCTACAAACTACAGGTATATAATTCAAAAGTCACTTTCCTCCCTTCCTCTTTCTCACAGTATACACTGTAATGCAGTGATGGTGTTCTTGGACTTCAATTCCCAGAAGCCCAAGCCAGCACTCCTGCTAGAAACTGAAGTTCAAGAACAGCTGGAGTGCCAAGGTTTGCCATCCCTGGTATAAGTCATGCAATCAAGGTTATATATATTTTTCATCATTTGGTAAGGAAAGTAACAGTAACTTGATTCACAAAAGCTCACATTTAAATACAGGAATTATTCTTTAAGGTGCCATATTGTTTTTTGTTGTTTTGTTTGCTCTCCGAGTAACTAAAAAGTTATAATTGCATTGCATTCAACATTATTGAAATTTTAGCTTGTACAGTTTCAGACACAATGTTTATTAATGCATTTTTATTTGCGAAAGGAATTATAAAAACTAACATTTGCTATGTCCAACTTTTGGAGTATTTAATTCTAATTCAAGGCTCAAACTAGCCAGAGAGTTGCTAAGCAGCTCAGAAAGCACAGCAAGAAGACTGTCCTTTTCACCCTTAAAACAGGAATAATAATGATCTGCAATATGTTTTAGTGGGGATGTTCTGTAGAAATTATTAAAATGAAAGCGTGGTACCAAAATGGCCACCACGCTCTATGCAGGCCCCCCCCCCACCCGGACTCAGACATCCGGGTGAGTTAGGGGGCGTGGCCACACCTCTATAAAAGGGGTGGCCACGAGGCAGCCGAGCTGCCATTTTAGAATGCAACGGAGCGGAGAAGTTTTCTCCACCGCGTTCCTTGCTTTCTTCGCCCTTCGTACCTTTTGCTTTAATGGAGTTCCTTTTGTTCTTCGCTATTGCGGTACTCAGGGCACAGGAACTGATCTCTGGCCAGGGATCCATCGTGGGCAGCTTCTTTGGGAGACATGGCTCCCAAGCGCAAGGCTCCGGCAGTCAAGCCACGGCCGAGGGGAAGGGCTTTCCCTACCCCTCCCTCTACTGGGGGGCAGCCATCAGGTCGGAGGACTCAGGCTGCACCCCCCCAGCTGGGCAGCAGTATGGCCTTGCCCTCCGCTGCCAGTGGGGCTGACCAGGCTTCTACTGGTCAGCCCGGCACAGGCCCTCAGGCTGGGCTGGCACAGGCTGGCTCCTCAGGGATCCCTGCCCTGGGAGGGCATTTTCTTGGCTCGGGACAGGGTGGCCCATTTGGACCTGGTGGCGGTTTCTGCCCCACCATTCCTCCGGCCCCCCATGGGCCAGAGTTTTGGGCATGTCCCTACTCGGGCCCTGGATCCCCTTTCGGGTTTCCCGTGCAGCAATTGGCCACCGGGCCATCCGGCCCATCTGGCCCACCTTATAATGGGGGCTCGGAGACTGTTGATGCGCTTCTTGCATGTATTTCGGTGCTTGAAGCATCACTGGGCATTGCCCAACCACCTCCCGATGGGGGTTTAGCTGCTGCTTCTATTACGGCCCCTTCGTCGGTCCCGGCAGATACGTCAGCCGTGATTCTCCAGCGGGCCGCCAACAGAGTCGAGCTGCTTGAGGCCTTCAGGCCAGTCCAGGCTGGTGCCTCGCAGCTCCCCGCACATTTGGATTTGCCGGTGGGGAGCAGTCAGGTGTGGCCCCAGAGCTCGATGCCTGTCATGAGCTCCGACGCCTGCCGTGGGCCGGAACCCCCAGTGGGGGCGGCTCACGGGGGTGCGACTAGTGAGTATCCAGTTCAAATTAGTGCACCGACACTGTCCAGTCACACTGGGGGGTACAGTGGCCATGGCCACACCAGGTTACTGTGGGTGGGCAGTTGCTTCCACACTGCCCTGTTAACTCCTGGTTGCCAAATGGCCCCTCGGTTAGTGCAGGGGTGTCCGCCCCAGAGGGTATGCCAAGCATCGCAGGGGCTATTCAGGGCCCGCTGCATATACCCTTCATTCAACATGTGCCAACGGCGGCTCTGCCGACGGCTGGTTATCCCTTGCCCCTGGGAGATCACCTTTCACAGGCCACAAGGGATAAGATTTGGTGAGGGGAGTACGTTGATATTTTCTCCCTCCTGAATCGTGAGCCCACCAAGGAGGAGAGGGAGGGACAGGATGACCGGGACAAGGAATTGTCCCGTCGTCGTAAGCCACCGTGTACCTGGGCCAATTGGTTGCCGGCATATCTTATATATATGGCGGTATACCTGAGGGCCCGGCCTGATTTGGCCATTCCGATGGGGCAATACCTCGACAATATTTATAGGGCGATGGTTGATTTTCCTGGCCCGTCGTGGTTGGCTTACGATGAGGAATTTAGGATGAGGGTGGCCCTACATCCTGAGATGAGGTGGGATGAGCCTTGCCAGCAAATGTGGCTCTTGTATATGACTCCCACGCGTCCGGCAACTGGTGATAGGTACCATTGTGGCCATGCCGTGCAGCGGGCGGCTGCGACGCAGGTTACCCGCTAGCCGGCAGGGCACGGGGTTCCAGCCCGCCTGCTGTGTTGGAGCTTCTCAGCTAGCAGCGTGTGCAACAAGCGTCAGTGTCGTTTCTGGCACGAGTGTCCCTCTTGCTCTGGCCCTCACGCCACCTCCGCGTGCCCACAGGCTGGTGGGTCACGAGGCAGAGGTAGGGGTGGGCAGGGGGCGGTCAGAGCTCCCTCTGATGGTGCTGGCCATGCAAAAGGCCCCCTCCCAAATTAATATCCCCATGCTAGAACGATGGCTTTCCGCTTATCCTAGACGGGATGATGCGAGGTACCTGCTAGAAGGCTTCCAGTTTGGCTTTCGTATACCATTTAGGGGTATTCAGGGACCGCAGGATGCCCCGAACTTGCTTTCTCTAAAGGGCAATGAGGAGGTCGCTGCACAAAGCATAGCTAAGGAGTTACAGGCTATGAGAGTTGCGGGGTCCTTTACTAAACCACCATTCCCTAACTTGAAGGTCTCTCCTCTGGGGCTAGTCCCGAAAAAGACCCCAGGTGAATTTCGCTTAATCCACCATCTCTCTTACATCCTTGGTCAATGATGCTATTCCTGATGACCTTTGCTCAGTCAGGTATACGTCGTTTGATCAGGCCCTACAGATGGTTCGTGCCTGTGGTCCCAGGGCCCTCCTGGCAAAGTGTGATATCGAATCGGCATTCCGATTACTGCCAGTGCACCCGAGGACTTTGAGCTGTTGGGTTTTCGTTTTCGGGAAAAATTCTATGTAGATAAGGCCATGCCTTTTGGCTGTTCTATTTCATGTTCGGCATTTGAACGATTTAGCACTTTCCTCCAATGGGCCTTTGTTCGCAGGTCAGGGTCCCGGTCTGTAGCCCATTACCTCGATGACTTTTTGTTTGGGGCTCGGACACGTGTATGCGTCTCCTTACTACATTTCAGACCCTTATGCGGGAACTGGGTATCCCCTTAGCGCCTGAAAAGACCGAGGGCCCAGCTACCAAGCTCACCTTTTTAGGCATTGAAATTGACACTGTCGCACAGGCATCCAGGTTACCCATGGACAAGGTGGCTCGGATCTCTGCGGTGATTTGGGCACTGATTTCCAAGCATAAGGTGTCCCTTCGTGAGCTACAGGTACTTTACGGCCACCTCAACTTTGCCTGCAGGGTGGTGACACCGGGCAGAGCTTTTGCCAGGCATCTGTGTGATACCATGGCTGGCCTATTAAAACGCCACCACAGGGTCCGGCTCACCAGGGGTATACGGGCAGACCTTTCAGTTTGGCTCACATTCCTACAGGAATTTAACGGGGTCTCTTTTTGGAGATCGGACCTTATGGCCTACCCTAAATTTCAAGTACAGTCGGATGCCTCCGGCTCCCTGGGTTATGGGATTTATTTCGAGGGGTGGTGGGCATATGGCCGATGGCCTCACACATGGCTGGGCATGGATCGTCTCCGCGATCTTACTTTCCTGGAATTTTTTCCCATTTTGGGGGCACTAATGCTATGGGGCGATAAGTGGGTCAACTCAGTGGTCCATTTTTGGTGTGACAATGCTGCAGTGGTGCACATTGTTAACGCTCAGACGTCCAAATCCCCTAGGGTCATGGCATTGGTCCGTCAATTTGTCTTGAGAAGCCTAGGCCTTAATGTGGTGTTCAAGGCCAGACATGTACCAGGCATTAATAATGATATTGCTGATGCTTTATCCCGCCTGCAGATCTCCCGGTTCCGTGCCTTGGCTCCAGAAGCAGAGGAATTCCCCTCGCCACTCCCGGCCGAGATTTGGACATTTGGTGAGGAGAGGTGAACCGGGCGATCAGCATGTCTTTGACACCTCGCACGCGTAAGGCATATCAACATGCTTTCATACAATTCAGAACCTTTTGTGGGCAACTACGGTTACCCGAAGTGTGGCCAATATCAGTAGACCAGATTTTACAATACATGGTTTATCTTCACGGTCAAGGGCTGGCCCCCTGTACTATAGCCTCTAGGCTTTCGGCACTGGCATTTACGGCCAAGGTGCGGGGCTTCGCCGACTGCGTAAATGATTTCCGCACATGTCATGTTTTGGAAGGGTGGACATGTGAACGTGGCCGCCGCCCAGACCCACGTCACCCGATTTCACCAGAGGTTCTTACCCACCTTGCACGAGGCTGGCATAACTTATGCTATGATAGGTATGAGGTGGCTCTTTTTCACGCAGCTACCACTGTAGCCTTCTTTGGAACGCTCTGCATCAGTGAGTTGGTACCACTGTCTAAGGCGGATGCGTCTCGTAGGGCACTGGAACTCGACGATGTCTATGTTGCACAAGAGTGGGCTCAGTTGAGGATACGGTCCTCAAAGGTTGATCAGCACAGCATAGGCAGTGGAGTCAGACTGCTACGATGTTCCATTGAAGACACCTGTCTGGTTGGTGCCCTACATGAGTTTTTGGCAGTGCATGGTACGCACCCTGGCCCGTTTTTCTGCCACCAGGATGGGTCTCCCCTTACTAAATTCCAGGTTTGGAAGGTGACCGGCATGGCACTTACCAGTGTGGGCCTCCCTGGGGCTCGTTATGGCACCCATTCATTTAGGATCGGTGCCGCGTCTACTGCGGCTGTGTTTGGGTACTCTGAGGCTGATATATGCAGGATGGGTAGGTGGGGATCCATGCGCTTTGCATTGAGTACCAGTTATGTCATTTTTCCTTTTTCCTTCTTTTACAGACCCTGTGTGTCCCCGCACACCAGTGGCAGTATGGCTGGTGGGCCACAGTTACGTGCACTGGGCAGCACAGTATGCTGCGGCAACAGAGTGGGGACCCCATCTCGGCCTACGTGCATCCGCACATATGCGATGGTACGGTAAGCGCGGTATGAAATGGCAGGAACTGTTGCCATTCCTGTTTTCCATCAGGGATGCAGGACCACCTGATGCCCTTATCCTGCATCTCGGTGGCAATGACCTCGCACAGGTCACTGAACTCTCTTTAAAATTCACGATTTGCTGGGACCTAGCCTGTTTACATTATGTATGGCCGTCCATGCGGCTGCTATGGTCGGACATGGTGCCGCGACATACTTACATGGGAGGTGTTGACCTCCGTGCCCTTGACCGCGCTTGCCGCTTGGTAAACAGGGCTGTTGCCTGGTTCCTGACAGACAAGGGCTTGGGACAGCCATCCGGCACCCTAGGATAGGCTTGCAGGATTATGATCTCTATGCAGGAGATGGGGTCCACTTGTCGGCCAGAGGTATGAACCTCTTTCTGGAGGATATGCAAGCAGGCCTGGTGACCGAGCTGACGGTCTGGGGGGGGCGGTGAGTCATCATGGCTGCCTCCCCGTGTGGCGGGTAGCACTGGTAAGGTAAAGATTTATGACCCATAGGTATCCGGCAGGTTCGCAATTGACTGGCCAACACGTAGACATGTACAGGGGAAATAGGTTTGGCCGGTCAAGGGCGAACCAGGCAAGGGGTGATGGCAGGAGCTTCACAGCCTGCATCACCTTGATATTTAACGGATACACGTCATAGGGTGGGGTCAGTAGATAGTTTATTGACTCCGGTCAACAATTTTTTTGTGTCAACAAACAAATTGATAGAAATAGTTACATGTAGCCAATTGCCATTGGCATTTTGGGAGGAACCTTACCAGTGTTACTGCGGCCTGCTTGCCTTAAAGAATTACAATTGGATGATTACACCAATTAAAAGTTATAATTCGGACTAGGGCATTATTCAATAAAAGTGGCCCGATGCCTTTATCGATATACCGGTGTCTGAGTCTTTCTTTGGGGGGTGCGCCTGCCAAGTGGTCAATATCATATTTGTTTACTTCAAATGCCTAATAGCGGATAATTCACAAGTTTTCAGGGTGCCTTTCAACTATGTACATAATCACATGTCTGAATGAATGACCAAGATGCACCTCTGTATCTTGTCAAGTAAGCTGTGGCAAGTAACACAAACTTTAAAACCATACCATTAGGATTCTAGCTTTTGTTTATTTGTTTATTCTTTCTACCCTTCATTTTAAAAAAAATACTGAGCAAGCTAATGGTAATACAATCTGTAATAAAAAGTAAACAAACCTTATGACTATAAACAATACCACAATAAAGATGTTTTTATATCAGGTCAGAGTAGGCAAAAAGCTATGATAAGTTAAAAGCAGCTTTGAACACACTGGTTTAAGTCCAATAGTTAAACCACAGCAAGAATAAACCCATCAAGTCAATATGAGTTAAATTAGTATTGACATAACAATGCCCAATCATTCAATGGGTCTCCTTGTTGGTACTAACAATTAGATTTAGTCCTATTCAATTAAAACACCAACTAAAACATGGCTCAGCAGAGGGAAACAAATCAAGTTTAGCAAGCCAAACACCTGATTGAATAAAAAAGTGTCCTGCTTATTGGTGGGAAGTCATCAGCATGAAAGACTTTATGAATCATCTTGGGTACAGTGTTTCAGGTCTCATTACAGCAACTGAAAGAAAACTTCATTGAGTTCCCATCATGCACTACATTTGCCCATGTACCTTTCAAACAAGTGTTAAAAAACCTCTTAATTATTTACAAAATCTCTCCACAACATATTATTTCTAATCAGTTTTCTTTATTAACAAAACAACAAAATTAACAAGACAACTTATATATTCCTTATCAATCAAGCTTATCTAAACTTATCTAAATCAGAAAGCAAGAGAATATAAATACCTTATATTAGGTGAAGGTTGGTGGTTGAGACTGGGAATGAAGGAGGAGAAGGGAACAACACAGAGACAGTCTCCGATCTGTCTTGCCCCCCTGAGGAGCAAGACACCTCATTTAAATACCTTTTTGTTGAAGGTGACCTCAGCCGATATCACAGTTTTGTGGTTAGTACCACGTGTATTGTGATTTTGTGGTTAACTTGGTTTTTTTTCTAAGTTAGAAGTTCCTTTTTTTTCCTGTCCGGTCACAGTGACCCAACAATAAGGCCACACTTATTCCCGTTCTTACTATGTTGACCGCATCACCTTGTTCTGATTCTGCTTATATTAATATGGTTACATATAGTTATATAAATTGATAAATAATATGGTTACATATAGTTATATAGATAAATAATATATATAAATCATACTTTCTCCTTCACACAAGTTAATTCTTAACTTATCCCTGGAGCCATGGATGGGGGAAGGGATTTCATTGCTCTTCAAATGTTGTAAGAATCAGATCTTCCAGTTGTTGATAGGATCTCAACTTTCTCCAAATGGCTTTATTCTTAAACTCAGCAGCTCACTCACATACACACCCATGCTTGAGAAGGCAGACTGAGAGAACCCACTCAGTGTTACTCCTTTTATTAAACCATGTGACAAAACAATAGTAACCTCATTTCCCATTGTTACACACATACATAAATGTGGAAGCATTAAATTAAAAATTAGGCAAAATATTCCAAGGCCACTACACACACAACTGTGTTGAAAATTTCCCATTTACCATGTAAAGAGAAATTGCATCAAGATTACAATCAGATTTAAGTTCTACATGTGTTTTTCTTTGCAGGGCAGATGGGATCTCCTGTTGAAAATGGAGGAGCAAATTGTGGTCCTTTTCTTTCTTTATTCGTATCAGATGCACCACCAGCATATAATAACATACAAACTAGAATTACCACATCTAAAAACAAAATAGAATTAAAAAGGGCTAGGTGACATCCGCTCAATATCAGGCCACATCAACAGCATTTCCTCTTGCCAAAATAAGGTATTCCTCAGTGCACTTTGAGAGGCATTGTGTGCATTGCATCATATGGGAGATAGTTTGTACTTCTCCACATTCACACAGGCTGTCATCTACAGGGAAAACCCACTTTCTTAGATTAGCCCTTGATCTTCCTATCCCAGCACACAGTCTATTTAAAGCTTTCCATACAGGCCATGGTTGTTCTTGGCCTGGTGGTAAAGAGTCGTATGGTTCTGCCAAGTTATCTGCTAGCTTCTTGCTCACCTTCCATAGTTCTAAGGTGGTCTGTGGGGACTGGTTGTTCAGAGGGGCAGAAGTTGTGAGGAAGCTGTGCCTTGATTTCAGTCTCTGCTTGGGTGATTGGTGAGCAAATAACAGGTGTGTTTCCAATGAACTTGCTTTGACCCACTCTTTCTGAGCAGCACGTTCTCGATGGAATTTTGATGGGGATGCCAGCTAAGTAATGTACTTTTTGTATTGGGGTTGGTTTTAGGCAACCTAAAACCAATAGGTGGCAGCCAGAAGAACAGGTGGTGGCTATGGCCAGGAGGGCCTTTGCACAGTTATGTGTAATTCACATAACTGGATAGGGATTCCTTGCTTGCGGTCACACGTGCTCTGGTTAGCTCCAGACTTGATTATTGTAACACTCTCTACATGGGGCTGCCCTTGACGACCATTTGGAGGCTACAGCTGGTCCAGAATGTGGCAGCTCGGGTAGTGATGGGGTGCGGGCGCTATGTCCTTGCCTCACCTCTGCTTCAGGAGCTGCACTGGTAACCAGTTTGTCTCCGGGTGCAATTCAAGGTGCTGGTAATGACCTTTAAAGCCCTTCATGGTAGTGGGCCAGGCTACCTAAGAGAACACATCATCCCAAGGGAATCTTCCTGCCCCACTAGGGTGGACTGGAGGGCCTCCCTCAGTGTTCCTTCAGCTAGAGGGGCTCGCCTCTCTAGCACTAGGAGAAGGGCCTTCTCCATGTCCACCCCAGCCCTGTGGAACCTCATGCCAGTAGACCTTCGGCTACAGATAGATTTGCTGCCATTTAGGAAAGGGATTAAAACCTGGCTGGCAGGGCAAGTATGGGGGGCCAACGGGGTGTTGACTCCCCCTCGTTGGCTCTACTAGAAGTATACGTCCCTTTTTACTGATGGGTGGGAAGGGAGGGTCTTTTAACTGGGAGTTGATTTTTAAGAGTTTTTTTAAAGAGTTTTATGGAGGTTTTAGGGGAGTTTTAGATTCTTATGTATAAGTGTGCTGCCTTGAGTTGCCCTAGAATGAAACAAAAACGCAACGGCAAAGCAGTGTATAAATCCAACTCCCCAAAAAACTTCTTATGGCTATATGTTGTTCAAGTTCATATCATTTATTCTCATTCAACTTCATATCATATATTTTGAAATAATCGAAACTTGTTTGTTCCTTCCAATAGTCTTGTTCAATTCACAGACAAAATAAATCTTCTCAATTTTTCAGTAGCAAACAATATCAGTTCATTCAACAAGGAAGTCTTCAGTATGTCCAAAAGTATATTCAATATCTTTATAAATCTTGTATAAACCAGGTTATTAATTTCCAAAATCTAACCGGTTTAAAGATTTTTTGATTATTTCTTCCTCTGGAAAATATATCTCTGTATAAAATACAAATCATAATACCTTTTAGTATTTTTGACTAGCATACACCCATCATAAAACCTTTACACATAGCTTCTAGTTACAAAGTATTTCTTACCTATGTTCGCATTCTAAATGGCCTCTAATGTAATTCTTTCAGTGCCAGAACACTAGAAATCCATTTAACCTTGTTGTTCATATACTCTCTAATCTAATCTTAAACACCTGTACTCCCTATTTTTCATAAGGTCCTCATCCTGTTAATAACGATACCTGGATTAGTTGTAAAATAGCTCCTAGACAATATACTCTGAAGTGACCCATTCTATAAGAAACATCTATAGTCTATCTCTTGGTTCAAACCCTTCGGTGAAAGAGTCTGGAATCTGTGTATGTAAAATGATTCTCTCTGGAGGAGTAAACGATCCAAATCTATTCTGTTATATTGTTCTGCTTTAACAGTTTCAATGACCACGAATCTAAAATCATTGTCTGAGTGATTTTTTCAATATAATGCTGCACGAGGGGTGCGAACAAATTGCGATTCCTAATTCTACTTCTATGTTCCACTAACCTGTTTCTGATTGGTCTAGAAGTCTTCCCCACATAGTACAGACCACACCCACATATCCATAGATACACGCAGGATACTGTTTTACAAAAAGCTGAGTTGCCCTAGGGTAAGTGGGCAGGGTATAAACTCAAATAAATAAATAAATAAATAAAATATGTGATCAATCTTGCTATTTCATTTAGGGCCACATCCACCTACCCTGCATGCTTTGATCTGCACCACACTGGACTAGAATAATCTCCTGCAGAGTAACATAAAGCTAGTGGAGACGTTTGTACTGTGTATGGTTGGACACCCCCCAATTGTGCCTGTTATTTTCCTCAAAATATTGTTCCTGACAAAAACCTTCTGTTTGGTATCAAGGCAGTGGGTCTCGAAGGTGAGAGTTCGATCCAGGGTAACTCCCAGGTTTTTGGGTGTGTGTGTGTGTAGCAGTGTTCAAGCCTACTGCCATTCCAGTTCACCTGCAACCTTCTTGATGCCTCATGGTTTTTTTCAGATGAAAAGCACAGAGGGTGGTCCTTGAGATGCATGTAGACTTCTGGAGCCCATAGCATTCCATGCCTCCCTTTCTTTCCGTATCTTGCATTAAAAATATTTTAAGGTTACATTTGGCTTTCTCTCTCTCTCTTTTTTTGATTGATTATAAGCTACATCGAGCACTACTTTATTAGGGAAAGGAGGTGAATATATGAAAGAAATAGAAAAATTAACAAAAAGAGACTCTTCATAGCCTTTGATGGTTTTGTTATAATAATAATTAGTGGTGTTAAGCTTTTAAAGAAGTTACATTCATAAGCTGAGAATAATTTAATGTGTTAGGACTTTCGGATTTAAGAATAGAGTATGAGCTGGTTTCTTTGAGAAATAAAGTGGGATACGTATTACCCGATGGAGATATTTTGTTCATATAAGATGTTATACCTAGTGTTAAATAGTATTACTTACAATATTTTTGTATTTTAAATTGGACTAGGCTGTGATGTTTTTCTTGGTTGAGCTAAGCATGTACTGTATTTATGAACACACGTAAGGATAAAAATACTTTTTATTAGAACATTTGAAAAGTCTTTTCTGATGGAGGGGTTATGGTAACAAAATTGCATTAAGTATTAGAAATTATTATTTTTAATTAATTTCTAGTATAGATCTGCACAAGAATAATCAGGCCTTTGACTTCTGAGTAAGCTATCTTTACGCTCTGTGACAGTAGCAAGTTGATAAGCAAACAGGGGAAAATACATACCTGGATGAGCGTGAAATCAATATGTACTGTAAAAAAAGTATTATCTGGGATAACAGCCTTCAATGTGTCTCTCCATTCTTCTGCATGTCTGAGGAGACACTATCCTCCTTCTCTATAAAAGCTATGTGAGTGCCAAGGTTTGCTATCAATGGTATAAGGCATGCAATCAGTATTATATTTTTTCCATCATTTGGTAAGGAGAGTAACAGTAATTTGATCCACAAAAACTCACATTTAAATACAGGAATTATTCTTTAAGGTGCCACATTGTTGTTTTTTTGTTGTTGTTTTGCTTGCTCTCCGAGTAACTAAAAAGTTATAATTTCAGTTGATTTGCAACCTTAAAAAAGTCCCTGTGTCCCACATTCTTCAGAATGTGATGTGTGCATGCCGTGATGTGTGCATGCCTTTTCCTTCTTCCTCTTCCAGGCACATTGGAAAGGAAGCCTGCCAGAGGTACTAATTACTTGCACATTTAACAGCAGTTTGGTGGGTGAGTTTTTCCAGGTATTAAACTTCTGTGAACTGCTTTAGGCTGAGGAGAATTTTCAAAGCTGAGAGTAGCTTCTAGTGACTTTTCATTTCAATGAAACCCAATTTCTAGCTTAATGGAAGAGAGTAGAACCCCCATTATAAGACATCTTCCCCCCTTTTGACTTTTCTTTCCATTTATTTTTAATTGTGGACTTCCAAGATGGAAGAGTGTATGAGTGTGACCTTTAGACATCTGAACCATAAGTGCAATAACTGTTTTCAATATGTCATATTTAATTTCTCTACGTTATCTTCTGTAAGATGTTACTGTTGTATGTGTTGTAGGTGATGAAGAAATATCATTCTAAGCAGAAGGAAGCCCTTATAAGCTACAACCATCCAGAGGCCTTGGGGGGAGGTGAGTGAAGAATCGGCCCCTCCCCCCCACCCCATCCTAAAACCTGGGTGCAAGGAAGGAAAAGGCAGAGAAGGACACAGGAAGGAAAAGGCAGAGAAGGACACAGGCCCCAACTGCCCAGTAACCATCCAGAGGCCCACGGGAGTCCTCCTAAAGTAGCAACACCCCAGAGGGCAAAGAGGAAGGGCCGCGCTGACACTACAGACACTGCAGACACAGGAGACCCTCAACCACCCCCAGAAGACACCATCCGTAGCCACCATCACAGTGAGGCCTGAGTTGGAGCCTTTAACCAACTTTTCGCAGCCAAAGGGAGGCGAGAGCTGCTGCATGCATGCAAGGGATCAGTAATTGAACTGAAATAATATAGTTGACTGAACATAGATGACTTATAGCAACTGACATAGTGACTGTGTCACTGTGTCAGTTTAGAGCTGGCTGACATCAGTTCTAAACTGATACTGTGTTCTAAACTGTGATAATATGCATGATGATGTTACCTTGTTTTAAACTGTGATAATATGTATGATGGGGGGGAATGGCGTAGAAACTGGCAAAGCACGCCAGGGAGTTTGCCAAGAAAACCCTATTGACCAAAGCAAAGGCAAAACAAAGGGACAAATCAGAGGAAACAGGAAGGATGCTCAGCACATTAGATGGACAGAAAGGGATGGGCAGGAAAGGGGGAGGAGAAATACAGTGTTGTAAGGAACAATATTGCATAGGGACATGGAATGTAAGATCTATGAACCAAGGAAAGCTGGAAGTGGTAAAAAAGGAAATGGAAAGAATAAGTATTGACATCTTGGGAATCAGTGAGCTAAAATGGACAGGTATGGGCGAATTCAGCTCTGGAAACCATCATGTCTACTACTGTGGACAAGAAAACCTCAGAAGAAATGGAGTGGCCATAATTGTAAATAAAAGAGTGAGAAAAGCAGTAATGGTATACAATCTCAAAAATGATAGAATGATGTCAGTCAGACTACAAGGCAAACCATTTAATATCACTGTAATCCAAATATATGCACCAACTACCAGTGCAGATCAAGCCACAGTAGACCAGTTCTATGAGGACCTACAACATCTTATAGAACAGACACCAAGAAATGATGTCCACATTATCTTAGGAGACTGGAATGCAAAAGTAGGAAATCAAAAAGTGGACGGAATAACAGGCAAGTTTGGTCTGGGAACACAAAACGAAGCAGGGCAAAGACTGATAGAGTTCTGCCAAGATAACACACTAGTCATAGCAAACACCCTTTTCCAGCAACACAAGAGGAGACTCTACACATGGACATCACCAGATGGCCAACATCGAAACCAAATTGACTACATACTCTGCAGCCAAAGATGGAGAACCTCCATACAGTCAGCAAAAACAAGACCTGGAGCGGACTGTGGCTCAGATCACAATCTACTGATTGCAAAATTCAGGCTCAGACTGAAGAAAATAGGGAAAACTAATAGGCCAGATAGATATGATCTAGACAACATACCCAAGGAATACACGGTGGAGGTGAGGAACAGATTCAATGGTCTGGACCAGACAGACAGAGTACCAGAGGAATTATGGACAGAGATGAGAGACATTATGCAGGAGGCAGCAAGGAAAACTATACCAAAAGAAAAGAAGCACAAGAAAGCAAAGTGGTTGTCGGATGAGGCTCTTAAAATAGCAGAGGAAAGAAGGAACGCAAAAGGCAAAGGAGAAAGGAAAAAATACAATCACTTAAATAAAGAATTTCAAAGAAAAGCAAGGAGAGATAAGGAAAGCTACCTAAATGAACAGTGCAAAGAAATAGAGGAAAACAACACAAGAGGCAGGACTAGAGATCTCTTAAAAAAATTGGGGAAGTCAAGGGAACTTTCAAAGCAAAAAATGATCATGATAAAAGACAAAGATGGCAAAGAGTTAGCAGATGCAGAAGAGATAAAGAAAAGATGGAAAGAGTACACAGAGGAACTTTACAAAAAAGACCTAAACACCGCGGATAATAACAATGAGGGGGAAATTGAACTTGAACCAGACATCCTAGAGAGTGAAGTCAGAAAGGCCCTAAAAAGCACGGCAAATAACAAAGCCAGTGGATATGATGGTATCCCAGTTGAATTCTTCAAAGCCCTAAAAGATGATGGAATCAAGCTACTACATGCTTTATGCCAGCAGATTTGGAAAACGAAACAGTGGCCACAGGATTGGAAAAGATCAGTATATGTCCCAATCCCAAAAAAGGGCAATGCCAAAGAATGTTCAAATTATCGAACAATTGCGCTCATCCCACAAGCCAGCAAAGTGATGCTCAAGATAATGCAGGATAGACTACAGCAGCATGTAGAAAGAGAACTACCAGAGGTGCAGGCTGGATTCAGAAGAGGCAGGAGGACCAGAGATCACATTGCCAACATACGTTGGATCATGGAGAAAACAAAGGAATACCAGAAACAAGCTTACTTCTGTTTCATTGACTACACCAAGGCCTTTGATTGTGTGGACCACAACAAAATGTGGCAAGTAATTAAAGAGAGGGGAATACCAGAACACCTCATATGTCTCATGAGAAATCTGTACATGAGTCAAGAAGCAACAGTTAGGACAGAGTATGGAATGACGGAGTGGTTTGGAATAGGAAAAGGAGTAAGACAAGGCTGCATTCTGTCACCCTGCTTATTCAACTTATACACATAATGCGCAATGCAGGGATGGAGGAATCACCATATGGGATCAAAATTGCTGGGAGAAACATCAACAATTTGAGATATGCAGATGATACCATCCTAATGGCAGAAAGTGAAGAAGACCTAAAGAAGCTCCTGATTAGGTTGAAAGAAGAGAGTGCAAAAGCTGGCCTGAGACTCAATATCAAGAAAACCAAGATAATGGCAACAGGCGCTATAAGTCCCTGGAAAATAGATGGGGAAGAAGTAGAAGCAGTAACAGATTTTACTTTCTTAGGATCCAAGATCTCTGCAGATGGGGATTGCAGCCATGAAATAAAAAGGCGACTGATTCTTGGGAGACAAGCTATGAAAAACCTGGGGAACATAGTGAAAAGTAGAGATATCTCACTGCAAACAAAGGTCCGCATAGTCAAAGCAATGGTATTTCCGGTGGTAATGTATGGCTGTGAGAGCTGGACCATTAGAAAGGCTGAGCGAAGAAAAATAGATGCCTTTGAGATGTGGTGCTGGAGGAGAGTTTTGAGAGTCCCCTGGACAGCGAGGAGAACAAATAGGTCAATATTAGAAGAGATTAGCCCTGAGTGCTCCTTAGAAGGACAAATAACAAAGATGAAGTTGAAGTATTTTGGACATCAAATGAGAAGAGAGGATTCACTTGAGAAGGCCTTGATGCTGGGGAAGGTGGAGGGCAAAAGAAGAAGGGGACGGCCAAAGATGAGATGGCTAGATGGTATTGTAGACACAATGGGCACGGGGCTGTGTGGACTAAGGAGGATGGTGGAGGACAGAGGTGCCTGGAGAGCGATGGTCCATAAGGTCGCAAAGAGTCGGAATCGACTGTGCGACTGAACAACAACAATAAGCTATTTGCTTATGTAACAGGTTTTGGGTGAAATTACATTCTAGAATAAAAGTTGGCTACAGTAGCTTTAACTGGGAAATTAAAGAATTTTGTCTGTTTGGAAAACGGATATGAATACATCATAACTCTAAGAATACTGTATTGCATTGTTTCTGTAAGTGTAGTTTTATATATTGCAAGCTACATAACAGACGTTAGTTATTGTAGGACATGAATCAGTTCACTCAAGTTCCTTTTAAGCTGCTCAATCTCATTTAATTTCCTTGATGCCTGAGGTCCACGTGCCCATTAAAAAAAATTATTTCTTTATTTTCAGTGTAGCATTTTACTTATGTCACTGTTTTCCCTCTAAAGTGTCCTGCAATTGATTCTTACCAATATAGCACACATTCTATAATGAAGCATTACAAACGGCATAAAACAATAATGAAAATTCATTGCCCATTAATTAAAAGGAAAGGCAATGCCTGAAAGAATTTATAGGATTTTCAAAATGGAGCTTGTGACAAGGTACTTACCCTGAAGACAGGGCTTCTCATCAACAACACTGAAAGTATCATACATTCTTTAATAAATTCATATTGCTGACATTGTCATTTACTGGAATTTAGCACTGAAGAGTTCTGATTGATACCAGATGTTCCTTGCAATTATACAGCTGAATGCACAGCACACAGAAGCCTTAGACCAGTTCAATAATAGTCATGAAATTAATGAAAAATTCCAAAAAGAAAAGTGGAAGAAGGATGTGGGGAGGCACAGAAGAGAAAAAAGTTGAGGCCAAAAGCTTTTGAAATATCCATTAATTCATATTCAAATGAAGTGCTGTGTGGAGATTTTTTAAAAAAGTTTTCATAATTTCTATGCACTGGAGCCTCAAAGTTACAACTAGTAATAGGACTGTATTTTTTCAGCATGGAAAATTGACAGATATTACCTCTTAAATTGACAGTCACTTTTTATTAAATCTATGAAATTAGTGTACCAATGTATGAGGACAGGGCAGCCATCAGAAATTTCTGGGCCCCATACTGAGCAATCCTATTGCCCCCCCCCCCACATACACACACACTTTTCTTTGTTATGACCAGCAGCGGCAGGGCCCCTGTCAGCTCCGGGCGCTATACAGCAGTACTGGTAGTACTGCCCTGATGGCAGCCCTGTATGAGAATACACACCAGCAAAAGTGTAGCCAAAATACAATGAGACTCCCTGTAGAGATTGTACTGGTCCCTGTGGCATTTTAAAACTAGGACCTAACATTATTGCCATCACAGGTCTGGCTTTAATTGACTGACTGATTACTTTGTTTCCTTTCAGATCTGGTCACCATGTTTTTGTACATGGAAATAGGAACAGAGACATCTCGTTCAGCCTAAGCATGAAAATGTTTTGGACTACCTTAGCAGTTGAGAGATTAACTAACTCGGTTGAAACACCAGGAGCTGCATGGCATGGAATTCAACAGGGCAAGATTGTTCTATTTATGCTGTGACCAGATTGAGAATACTGTGTACAGCTATGATCACATCTTCTCAATATACATATTGAGTGTACCAATGTATGAGGATACGCACCAGCAAAAGTGTAGCCAAAGTGCAATGACAAAAATATATATATTGGAGAGCTGGAAAAGGTGAAAAAAGGACAAAATAATCAAAGGACAGCGTCAGCTCCCTTGTGACGAAATGTTATAACATACTATCATAGTTTGCCCGGCGTTGCCGGGCTTTTAAAAATTGTGCTGGATACCACTCCATCGCTCGGGGATGGAGCCCACCTGCGCCCGCCGCCGACGCTGCCCCCTCCGAGCCACACCTGGCTGGAGGGGTGAAAAGCTGCCGCCGCCGCCGCCGCCGCCGCCGCCGCCGCCGCCGCCGCCGCCGCCGCCGCCGCCGCCGCCGCCGCCGCCGCCGCCGCCGCCGCCGCCGCCGCCGCCGCCGCCGCCGCCGCCGCCGCCGCCGCCGCCGCCGCCGCCGCCGCCGCCGCCGCCGCCGCAGAGAGGCCCGCGCTCTCCCCGTAGCCACTCCATCGCTCGGGGATGGAGCCCACCTGCGCCCGCCGCCGACGCCGCTGCCGTCGCTTACTGTAGAACTTTTGCCTTCTGCCCTGTCTGGGACTCGTTCTCTACGAAGGGAGTGACAGGTGGGAACCACTGCTGTCGACGCAGCTGCCCTTATGGTCTTTGAACCATTGGGCACCTTTGTGGCTGCTGGGTTGTTGAGGTTAATGTTGTAATTTTTATAATGTATGTGTTATTATTTTTATATGACTTCCGCCTTCCCCTTCCCCCTTATTGTCATTCTATGTATGATATTATGCTTATATGTATTGTATTCCTATCATACAGTACTGTATATTGTTTATTCTGTATTGTATTTTTTTGCATAATTTGATGCTTTGATTGTATTAATTGTGTATTGGCGTTTGTATTCTATTGTATATTTTGCTCTGTTTATTGTATTTATATATGTTGTAAGCCGCTTTGAGTGGCACTTGTGTCAGGAAAGCGGGATAGAAAAATGAACATTAAATTAAATTTAAATTAAATTAAATTAAAGGGTTTGGTTTTTTTTCTTGAACTAATGGTGATGGGCTGTTTTAAATGGTGATGTAAGGTTTTTGGTTTTTGCTGCTTGCAGTAATTTTTTTTGTACTTTTTTATGTTTATGGGGAAAAATTTAAATTTATTTTAATCTAATTTAATGTAATATTATTTAGTTTAATATTTAATTTTGTTTTTTAAAATGTTTTTTTAAATATTTTCTTTTGTTTTGGTTTTTCAGAGTGAAAAGCGGTTTTGTTTTGGTAATTTTTGAGATTAGTGTTTTTTTTTGAATGTATGTATAATTTATTTGATTAAATTTAGATTTATTCTTATTTGTTGAATAATTTTGAATGTTGTTTCTGGTTTGGGCCACTGGGTGGGGGTGGTGAGCTTTTGTGCCTCTCATTACATTTGTTACCTTCTGTCCTCTGGGTGTCGCTTCCGGTAAGTTTTCTTTTTTTCATTTGTGTTCCGGTTCTCATAGAAGGAAGACATCTTTTGGTAAGTTCTGTGGGGGTTTTTTTTTGGGGGGGTTGGGGGTGGTTTTTTTGGGTGGGGTGTATGTGTGTGTTTTTCTTGTTTCTTTTTGGCTGTGTGTGTGTTTTGGTGTGTTTTTGAATGTTTTCCGTTTGTGTTTTTGTTTGTTTTTTCAAGTGTGTGTGTGTGTGGGGTGGCTTTCTTTCTCGCAGGCCATGCTGGATGGCCCGTGGGATGGAAGGCCAATTGCGGGGAGGCTTTTTTCCCCATGGGCCATGCTGGATGGCCCGTTGGAAGGAAGGGCATTTGCGGGGAGGATTTTTTCCCCATGGGCCATGCTGGATGGCCCGTTGGAAGGATGGGCATTTGTGGGGTGGTGGTGATTTATTTCCCACGGGCCATACTTGCTGGCCCATGGGAAGGAAGGGCAGAGCAGTGGTGTGTTTATTTTTTACCCCGCGGGCCATACTGGCTGGCCCGTTGGGAAGAAGGGCAGTTGCGGGGTGGGTGGGTGGGTTGCTTTAATTTTTTTCTCTCCGGCTGGCCCATCGATCAGAAGGGCAGTGGCGGCCGGGGGTGTTTTTATTTTTACTCGTATTTTTCGCGCGCAGGCTGGCCTTTCGAATGGAAGGGCCATGTTTGCGGGGGGGGGGGGGTTCCCCCATGGGCCATGCTGTCTCGCCCATGGGGAAGAATGGCTGCAGCGGTGGGCTTTTTTTTAACTTTTATTTTTCGTGAGCCGGCCGCCTCACTTGTTTGTCGCGCGCCGCTGACCCTTCGAACGGAAGAGTAGCGGCGGCGGGGTTTTTTATTTTCTTCCCCCACGGGCCATGCTGGCTCGCCCGTGGTGTTGAATGGCTGCGGCGTCGGCTTTTTCTTATTTTTGTTTTCGTGCGCCGGCTGCCTCATCGTTCTGCTCGCTCATTGCGCGCAGGACGCTGGGGCTTGTAGTAAAGTGTTGGTGCTTTGTGTTTGTACTGCGGTTTTTTGAAATGCTTTTCTTTTGATTGGCTGCAGCGCGTGTCCGAACGCTGCTCCGTGCGAGAGCCTCTCAGCCTGATTGGCTCTGGCGCGGCGCGGTGCGGCGCGGCGCGGCGCGAGGACTTTCGGGAAGTGATGTTCTTTGCGTTTCTTGCCATTAGTGGGGCTGAGGCCCCCGTGCCGGATTTTTAAATCCTTCGTTGACCTGCGTAGGCAATTCGGCCGTGCTCTCGAAGGGAGGGTGCGGGTCAGTAGGGCGACGCATAGCAACGTATAGCCAATTCCAACGGTGAACACTTGGTTTTATAGGTTAAGATGAGATGAGATAGTCAGCTTGGTGGTGGTGGGGTGATTGGTGGGTGGGGAGCTGAAGAGATATGATGGAAGAAGATAAAATGATGCACGGTTTGAAATTGAAAGAGAGAGATTTTTTTAAACTTCTTTTTCTCATAATACCAAAACCTCTGGTTATATACTAAAACAGAGTCGTAGAAGATTCAGGGCAGAGAGAAAAAATACTTCTTCACATAATGCATAACTGTGGAACTTGATGCCAAAAGAAGAAGCAATGGAGATGGTATTTACAGGTGATTGGACAATTTTTTTGGCAACTTACCAATGGATACTAGCTGTGATGTAAGAAGTATCAATATCAGAAACAGCATGTACCTATAACACTGGTAGCCATATAATATGAGTGGAAATATTTTTGGGCTAATGGTTCAGTGATTGAACACTGAATACCAGAATAGAATGAAAAGCTTGGGAAGATAGGCATTTAATCCATACCTGTCAAGTTTCGGGAAATTTCTGTCAAATAAAGGAAATATCCCAGCCAAAACGGGAAACTGGACAGCTATGCTTATCCTGTGCTGGCCTCCAGTCTAACTCCAGTCTAATTGCAGTCTAACTAATACGGGATGATGATGGGAAAGAGTGTAAAATATGGGGGTTTGACAGAAATTTCCCGAAACTTGACAGGTATGAATCTGATCCAGCATAGATTTTGAAGTAGACTTACGTTCTTACATTTTGCAGTTATCATGTCATGATCAGAGGAGGTGAAATTGTTTCTTTTCCATTGGGCAAACAAACAAATCAACCAACTAACAAAAAACCAGAAACATCCAGCATTGAAGACCATTCTTCAAAAAGTTGAAAGGGGCTTGTCACTGTCTTGAAAGCAGTTTTGGGAAACTGCTGATTTTCAAAATAGATTAGCAGAGAGATGAGCTCTTACTGAAAAAGACTCAGATCAGAAGCTTTCAACAAGAGCAAAAATCTACTTTAAAAAGGGGAAATGGTAAAGAATTGGATATCATTTTTTAAGTCTCAGAGTTTTGAAATATTTTAGATTCACTCCTTTAAAAGATGCATATTTCTTAAATAGAAAAGGAACTGGGTTTTCAGACTAATTGTGGACCGATATCCTAATACTATCTGCACTCATGCAACACCAATTAGCACAAAGGTTGAGAAGCAAACATTTTGTCTGAATGAGCCCTATCTGTCCTTCCTTCCTTCTTCACAAAAATAAAATTCCAGTCCCGGAACTTGAACTACAAGTAGATTCAAATGCTGTGCTTTGCATTTCAAAAACCAAATGCTGCATTTAATTCTTTTCCTTCTATGCCTTCCAAACCTAACCCAGCCAAGGAGGTTCTAGCTCAAATGCCAAAATAACAGGTTTCTTCTTAGCTATGTAACAGTTGGGTGGTGGAATTTTTCAAATGGACGCTAGCTCCCAGTCATATTGTGTCTTTATCCAGCTGAATGCCTCTAGGCTCCATGAGAACCTGGACAGAGAAACATTAATGATATTTCCCATCCACTCCCCAACCTCCTTTACAGATTTTAATACCCATATTGGGCAGATCAAATCAAAAAATTGTAGTTTTGCAATATACAAGTATCTTGTCCACCTCATCAGATGACATCAGATGACCAGGTAAGGGCCTGGGGATTGTCCACCTAGGGTGAGGCTGCAAAATATTTTATAAATATTGGTTAACTTCCAATATTTATGGTTAACTTCCTCTTGAATATGGAGGGCATTATGACTCTTCCTCACTTTCCTTACAGGTAAATTGAAGTGCTCTGTCTCACCAACCTAAGGTTTTCATCTGAAGGGACCTGTCTCTACCTGATCTCTAGCCTTCTCCTTTGTTACTTCATCAATTGGATTGGAGTTCCTTTGTGAACCATGGGGATAGATGAGATCTGCAGAAGAGAGGGTGCTTTAGTGTGATCATGTCAGCTGCCCGGGTTGCAACCATCATTATTCACTCACATAAATCCTTTTTGGTTGGTATTTATGCTTTAAAGTATCTAGTTCATCTGACACCTATCTACTTATACATGTGGAGGCCGTGGTCTCTTCGGCACTTATATCTATGCTGAGTCATCTCAGGTACTTATGTCAGGAAGACTAAAGTGCACCCTTCCTGGACTGGCAGCATGATTTTATTCCCATGAAGATTTACAGTCTTTGAGTCCTAAACTGTTGCCATGGTTTTGATCAACCATACACCCACATGCATTATTTTTAATTTAAACCAAGTGTCATGTCAGTGATGATGTGGAACAGGGGTTCCCAACCTAAGGTCCATGGGACAGATCCAGCCCATGGCACCATTTCATGTGCCCCACCCCATCCCTCCAAGGGCATTTGAAAAACAAAACAGCCACCCCTTTGAAGCTGTTGGGATAAAATTGTCACCCCCATTGTTTGGGCAGGGCAAAATGGCCATCTGGCCCTCGAAGCTGACTGTGAGAGCATGACCCAGCCCCTAGCTTGAAAAGGTTCTGAACCCCTGATGTGGAAGGTTATTTCACTTTTCCTAACTGCTTGCAAGTGATTTGGGGAAGTGTTCCATATCTGTTATACAGCTGTGACCATGTGGTATCAGCATACCACATTGTCACAGTTGTAAGACTCCCATATACAGTAAAACCCCATCTTACATATGTCTCAAATTACATAAAATTCAACTTACATAATGAGTTTGTGCTAAAACTATGTCCTGATTTACACAATTTTCTATGTGTTTGCTTCAAGTTACATAACAATTCTTTTTCCTATGGGTTTGCTTCGAGTTATGTAAAAATTCATTTTCCTATGGGTTTGCTTCAATTTACATAAAAATTTCATTTTTCCTATGGGTTTGCTTTGAGTTACATAAATAATTAATGTTTCCTATGGGTTTGCTTTGAGTTACATAAAAAACCAATTGAAGCAAAAGGCTATGGAAGGACTTTTTTTTTCGTAAGTAGGGTTTTTACTGTATACTATTCTCAATATCCACAGATGGGAGTGCACTGAAAATGTGGAAGATGACAATGCAGATGTTGGGTGGGCTGGTAATGTATAACAACTCTGACATCCAACAAGTGTGGGCACTAGAAAAATGTGGATCACCCTAATTGGGACAGTCTCTAAATTACTTTTTGGGGAGATAATCCCTGCAGTTCAGTGATAATTTGAAACCACTCTCACATACATCCCCTTCTGGTCCTTAAGCAAGAACTATATCTAGCCTTTCTACACAACTGTGCAGGAGTAGAACCAAGAGTAATATATGGATGTTGTACTTGCCATGTCTAGTTTGTCTCTTAAAACAGGGAGGCCTTGAGGGGAAGTGTCACCTATGCCGCACTTCCAAAAGTCTAAGGACAAGGGACCATTACAATATATAAAGTATTGAAAGAAAAATAATCAGTTCACTGTTGGGGATATTAAATGAAAATAGGCCTTAAATTGGGCAATTTCAGTCAAAAGTAGTTTGCTTCGTTGATATGATCTGACTTGTTTTAAGAGTAGCTAAGTATCGATATAAAAATAAACCAGCCGAAAAAAAATCTTTTATTTTGTACCTCATACAGAAAGAATAGATGATATGGCCAGAGGCTTCATAGAAAGGAAATAAAGCAATTTCTGAGATACAAATGGCCTAAGTGACTTGTGCTCAGCCATTTTTGATCAATTTCTCAGCAGTTCCCTTAATATAAATGTACTTCTTGGGGGGACAATTGTGTCTAATTTGTAATATTTATAGGAATCACTTCTAAAGTTATTTTCAAAAGGCTAAATACTGTATTCAAGCCAATGAAATGTTCTCCAGCTTTTTTAGCCATTTCTAACTGAACACAGGAAAACTGATTCACCAATAAAACCTGCGGAGCACTTCAGTTTATCTAATTTGCAGAAGTTTATGTGACTTTGTCTAAGGTCATAGTTTTGCAGATAAAAGTATGTAAGAATATAAGAACATTTATCTGGTGCAGCAGTTAGTTTTCGTGATGGCCAATCCCTTGTCTTTGTCAGTGAATTTACTATTATTCCATGCATGCAAAATTACATTTTTATTTTTCTATCACTTCTGTTTCTTTTTCAATCTGCACTCTCTGACTGTGTCTGTGTTTTGTATTTTCAAAGCCTTCTACTGAATCTTCAGTTTTGGGAAAATAAGAAGAAAGCCAAATCACATGGGGCCTACACTTCAACTTGACTGATGAGTTGAATCTAAGACTATAGAATTAGAAATGTTACCAGCTTTGCACAATACAAATTGCAGTAACTTAATTTTTTTAACCAAGATTGCCATTTCTGTAGAGCAGATATACCACCAAGTGAAATCAATCTTGCTATATTTAGTAAGCCTGATGTAGCATACTTGTTTGCATTTAAAAATCATTTAAAGCATTTCAGTTTGAGTTAACTGATTTATTGTTGAGATATGAAATGCTAAAAAGGACACCTTGTAAAGTACATCTTTTTTTTTTTACAAGACTCCGACCCTGTTGTAGGAGGAAAAAAATACTGGAAACTACAAAATGATGTAATAAATCTCACAGCAGTGATTTCCCCACAAAATATTCAATCCTCAAATGCTGGCTGGTTTCCAGTATACTATCATCCACATAGCCTGTATTTTATAATTATTACTATTTTTTTAGTTTAGGTTTTTTAAATTGTTATTTATGCCACAATCCCATACCTAGAAATCTGGAAATAAGTCCCATTAAACTGAGTGGGGCCTGTGGCTAAGTAGACGCAAACAGAACTGTCCTATATGTTTGAAAACTAAGTAGTTGTGTCCCTCCCCATTTAATCAAAATGTGAAATAAGTAATGTAAGTTAGGAAGAGATGGTGAGAAATTAGCTGTGAAGAGTTAATACATGTCTAATTGAAACAGAATTGGATTATTCTTATAAAGTCTACTGCAGACATGCAAAAATCTATATATATAAAACAGAGGTGTGGGTTTGTATGTTCCCTATAGGAACCCACACCCCTGGACCAATTCCAGTGAAACTTGCCACACACCTACCTTGAGCTTGTGAGACTGCACTGCAGAGGTGCTGGACCCCATGGGTTGGGAAGCCCCCCAAAATATGGGAAAAGTACTGCACATGAACACAGTTTGGGGGGGAGTGGTCGCATGCAGAACTGCTGAGCTGCAGTTCATGCCCAGCAACGTTGTTATTGTGTGTGTGTGTGTGTGTGCATGCCTGCCTCACTAGGCTAGGCCATGGGCATCCGTGTGGAACCATGGCAGGTGGGTGCAGGTGGTGGTCATTGCCACAATGCTCTCAGGCAGACCCCCCATGCCTGTGGCAATGGTGCTGCTGCTGAGGAGATGGGGCAGTCCACAATGCGGGTGACCCCTCAGCTCGGCCAAGCTGAGGTGAGGCCAAGCAGGGGCAGGTGCCACCCTATTGGGATCACTTTGCCATGCCCCCTCAGACAGTTGAACAGGCTGAACTGGTGGTTCCTTAGCTGAACATGCTGCGGGGGCAGCGGAACACACCTGGAAGGCATCAGTGGGAGCCAAGTACAGGAGGAGGTAGCAGAGGCAGGAACGCAACATAAAAGGGTCCTCCATTTGGGCACAGCCTATGGGAAATGATCAGGCAGCAGGCCCGCCTTGCCTTCTCTGCGACGCAGCGGCTACACACATGCTCCCAGTCCTGTACAGTGGGGGCGGCGGCAGAGTGTGAGGTCCTGCCACTGCTGCCACCACCAGAGCATGAGCTGCCACTGCCACCACTGCCAGAGTATGAGGCACCACCGCCGCTGCCACGTGAGCCGTCGCCACAGCTGCCATGTGAGGTGCTGCCACCGTGTGAGCCACTGCTGCTGCATAAGCCGCTGCCATGTGAGCCGCTGTGTGAGCCACCACGTGAGCTGCTGCTGCTGCGACCACCACCACCACCACCACCACCACCACAGCGGTGCTGGAGATAGGGTGGTGGCGGCAAGAGTAGGAAATTTGTATGTGTGTGTGTGCACGCTTGCTGTACGAGCATGTTGTGTCTCTGTGTTGTGTGTGTTGTGTGTCAATGTATGTTGTGCTGTGGGTGGCAGTGATGGGAGTGGTGTGTTGGGAGTGTGTATTGTGTGGGTGTGTGTTGTTTCATTGTGTGCTGTATGGGTGTGTTGTATCATGAGTGTTGGGTCTGGGTGTTGTGTGTGTTGAGCTGTGGGTGGCAGTGGTGTGTGTGTGTGTAGGTTGTGTGTGTTGGGAGTGTGTACTGTGTCTGGGGGTGTATTGTGTGTGTGTGTGTTGTGTCATGAGTGTTGGGTGTGGTGTGTCAGGTGTGTGTGTTGTGTGTCTGGGTGGGTGGGTGTTGTGCGAGTGTGTTGTATTGTGTGGTGTGTGTAATGTGTATATTGTGCTGTGTTGTGTCATGTGTGGCAGTGGTGAGAGTGGGTTGTGTTTAGGTTGTGTGTGTCATGGGGGTGTTGTGAGTGTGTATTGTGTGTGGGGTGTATTGTGTGGGTGTGTCATGTGTGGATGTGTGTTGGGTCTGGGTGTTGTGTGTGTGCAGTATGTTGGGGGTGTGGGTTGTGTGTCTGGGTGGGTGGGTGTTGCATGAGTGTGTCGTGTCATGTGTGATGTCTGTCGACTGTGTGTTGTGTGTTTTGTGTGTGTGTGTGTGTGTCATGGGTGGGTATTGTATGGGTGTACTGTGCCGTGTGTGATTTGACTGGGTGAAATGAGGCCGCCTCCAGGCCTGTCCGGTGCCCATGGGACCACCGAGAGAACAACATGCACAAAGAAAAATCACCATGGGGGCCCCGGGGCCCCCCCGCCCATGTCACTCCATGCTCCAGGTTGGATCCCCCATCCGGGCAATTCTGGGTACCCTTCCTAGTATTATTAATAACTTTCTATACTACTATTGAATTATTAAGAATTATGCATTGTAGCACTGCTCACATTCAGTGTGGCACAGAATCTAGAGAAGTGTCTTGAGGACTTAGTGATTGTTCATTACCTATTCCTGTGTTAAAAGCTTCTAAGTCACAAAGTAATAATGGGTGGATTCTGTAATTTGGAATCTATGTCTTCCAGAAAATAGACATTTATTTTCAAATTGTTATGTAAGTCTTGCAAGAGAATAGAGAGAGTCATACAAAAATGGAAACAAATTATCTGTCAGAAAGAGATTGAAGAAAGGGTAGTTTCTTCGTGGGCATAGATATAAAGGATCTGAATATGGAAAAAGCATCTCATCTATGTAGAGAGAAAATATTGTAAAACCATAGAAAATTCTGAACAAAACATCTTTCCCAGAAATCCATTTTCAAAGATAATAAGAGTACAGAGAAAGGTGATTAGGTCTTCTTAAAGCATCCTGGATTGATGGATGACCAGTACAGCAACATAATACTTCTTCTTTGGCAAGAATAGTAAGGTTTCTATGTCTAGAGAGGTGGAGCAAAATCTCAAAATAAGTTTCTATAAACTTGCAAAATGTTCCAACGTTGTTTTTTTAGAACTGCAGCAACTACACTATTTCAGTCATTGCCTTTATTATTTTTATTTTTTATATTTTTTATTTTTTATAATAATAATAATAATAATAATAATAATAATAATAATAATAATAATAATAATAATAATAATAATAATAATAATAATAATAATAATAATAATAATAATAATAATAATAATAATAATAAATTATATCCCACCCTACTCAACCCAAGGGTGACTCAGGGCGGCTTACAACAAAGGAAATATACAACAGAAATACAGTATAAACCACAAGCACAGATTACAAAATTACCTAACAGTAACAATACAATGCAATACAATGTAACATCCCCCAAATACATTGCTGAAGGTGACGTCCAAATTCAGAGATACTTGCAGATGAAAGCACATCCTTTTTCCTATCACATAAATATATATTGGACATTAATAAATAAATGATCTTAACATCTTGATAGGATATTACAGCTGTGATATAAAATTTAATTATCAGTAACCATTATATGAGCACAAGAACTAAACCTTCACGTAAACAAACAGTACTGAACTATTTCAAGCATCTATAGAAATTCTTGAGCTTGCCATTTCAAGAAATGTAAAGGTGTCAAGTTAGTAGGTCTAGATGTAAAAAATAATAATAATGCAGCACTAATTAGCCCATTAATAGCTGTGAAAAAAGCCTTCATAATCCTCATGTTCCCTGCTGTATCTTTGATTGTATTCTGCAGGTAGAGAAAAATATTCAAGATTCAAAGCAGAAAAACCACAGAGATCACAAGACATCAGCTTTCTGGTTGAAGGATTGTAATTGGGCTTGCTAAAGAGTGCTACCTTAAAATAAGCAATTTAAGCTGTGTGGAAACTATAGTGCCTGAAGAGCTGTAGTCACACTGAAAATGAGCACCAGTTTAAGATTAAAGCAAATCTGTGAGAAGTTCACTGTGCCCAGACACTAGACAATTGTTTAGCAGCCAGCAAGTGTATGCAGGCATTTAGTCTGACCACATGAGGATCAAAAAGGAATGAAGACAGTAACATGAACTGCCACAATGCAAGCGCGGCGCCAAAATGGCCGCCGCGCTCTTTGCGGGCCCCCCCCCCACAGGACAGAGAATCCGGGTAGTTAGGGGCGTGGCCAGCTCCCTTATAAAAGGGGTGGCCACGAGGCAGCCGAGCTGCCATTTTACCTCAGCGACGGAGCAGAGAAGTCTTTTCCCCTGTGTCTCCGTCGCTTCTTATCTTACCGGGAAGCCTTTTGGTAGCGGTTCTTCCTTTTCGGCTTCCCTTTGCTTCAGTAGAGATGCCTTCGAAGAAGAAGGCAGCTTCGAGTGCGGCTCGCGCTGTTAGGAGGCGCAACCCAGGTCGGAGGACCGCGGTGCCGCCTCCTCAGCAGCCGCCCTCGCAGGCCCCGGTCGGGGCCGGCGGAATGGGGTCTATTGCCCCTTGGCCTGGAGTGGGCGAACAGAATGCGGGCGCGGAAGGGGTTCCGGCCTGCGGCCCGCGAGCGGTGGACACCGCTCCTGCACCTGCCCACCCTCTTGGGCCTGCTGCTCTTGGGTCGCAGCCTCCCCCTGGGCCCTCTAGCCTTGGGGGGTGGTGCGGCCCCCTGCCTTGGCAGGTTTCTCCACCGACCCTGCCGGGCTTCGGTGCTGGCCAATGGCCATATTCGGGTCCTGGGGTACAGGGACCTGTACCCACGCCTGGACCGGGTGGGCCGGCCGGCCCTTGGCCCCAGGTCGACGTGGCAGCATTACTGGCCCGTATTGCGGCACTGGAAGCGTCGTTGGCTCGGGCCAGTCAGGCGGGAGCCCCCTTTGGGGTCCCTTTTGCGGCGCTGTCGGCAGAAGGACAACAGCCGACAGGGAGGGTTGAGCTGCTGCAGGCGCGTGGCGCGGTTTCGGCCACTGCCTTGCAGCTCCCCAGTCAGCAGCCAGGTGCGGGTCAGGCCCCGGTGATGAGCTCTACGTCGGTCGTGAGCTCCGACGCCCCCAGTGGGCCGGAACCCCCGGTGGGGGCGGCCCGCGGGGGTGCAGCCTGTGAGTATACGGTGCAAGCGAGTACACCCACACACATTCCTAATACGGGGGGGGGGCTTTTCAATGGCCTTGGCCTCACGCGGGTGATGCGGGGGCCACGCTGTCGGCACCCCACCCGGCGACGACGACTGCCACCCCGGGCACTGGGGTGGGTACTTCTTCTTACACTGCGGGGAATGTTCTGGGGGTGGCTGGGCTAGCTCAGGCCCCTTTCCCTATGGCTGCGGTGCCTTTTTCGGCTTTGCCGACGGCGGGGTATTCCTTGCCACTGGGTGATCACTTGGCACAGACTACCAGAGAAAAGATATGGCGGGGGGAGTATGTAGATATCTTCTCACTCCTGAACAGAGAGCCCACCAAGGAAGAAAGGGAGGGACAGGATGAGAAGGACAAGGAGCAGGCACGTCGCCGTAAGTCGCCACGTACCTGGGCCAACTGGCTCCCTGCTTATTTAATATAGATGGCGGTGTACTTGAGGGCGCGGCCGGATTTGGCTATTCCCATGGTCCAATATTTGGACAACATATATAGGGCGATGGTGGATTTCCCGGGTCCCTCGTGGTTAGCCTATGACGAGGAATTCCGTATGAGGATTCCCCTTCACCCCGAGATGAGATGGGATGAGCCGTGCCAGAGGCTTTGGCTTTTGTACATGACGCCCACCCGCCCCGCCCCGGGAGACAGATATCATTGTGGACATGCGGTTCAGCGAGCAGCTCCAGCGCAGGTTACCCGCCAAGCGGCGGGGCAGGGGGTTCCAGCCCGCCTGCTGTGCTGGACTTTCTCGTCCAATGGTTCCTGTAATAGGAAGAATTGCAAGTACAGGCATGAGTGTCCCACATGTGCGGGCCCCCACGCAGCCTCCGCCTGTCCCAGGCCTGGAGGGACAAGGGGCAGAGGGAGGGGCGGACAGTGGGCTGGCAAGACTGCCACGGATGGAGCTGGTTCTCCAAAAGGCCCCCTCCCCAATTAATGTGGACATGCTGGAGCGTTGGCTCGCATCGTACCCGAAGGGGGAGGATGGGGAGTATCTCCTTCAGGGTTTTAAGCAGGGATTCCGTATCCCTTTCATGGGTGATAGGTCCCCTCAGGATGCCCCTAACCTTTTATCCCTCAGAGGGAGGGAGGACGTGGCTGCGGCCAGCATTAAAAAGGAGTTAGATGCGGGCAGGGTCGCTGGACCTTTCCCTGCACCCCCATTTCCCAATCTTAAGGTGTCGCCACTGGGCTTGGTCCCCAAAAAGTCCCTAGGCGAGTTTCGCCTTATTCATCATTTGTCCTACCCAGCCGGCCGATCGGTCAATGATGCTATCCCTGATGACCTTTGTTCAGTCAGGTATACATCGTTCGACCATGCGCTGCGCATGGTGCGCTCGTGTGGCCCGGGTGCCCTGCTGGCTAAGTGCGACATTAAGTCGGCTTTTCGCCTTTTGCCAGTGCATCCGGGCGACTTTGAGTTGCTGGGTTTCAAATTTAAGGGTGAATATTATTTTGATAAGGCCATGCCTTTTGGCTGTTCCATATCATGCTCGGCCTTCGAGCGTTTTAGTACTTTCCTAGAGTGGGCTTTCGTCCGCAGGTCAGGGTCTCGGTCTGTAGCCCATTACCTGGATGACTTTTTATTCGGGGGTGAACGGGGCTGGGACACGTGCACACGTCTCCTCAACACATTTCAGACGCTAATGGAGGAACTCGGTGTCCCTTTAGCGCCCGAAAAGACCGAGGGCCCATCTACCAAGCTAGTATTCCTGGGGGTGGAGATTGACACAGTAGTGCAGGCTTCTAGGCTACCGGCCGATAAGGTGTCCAGAATAGTGGCCCTTATCTTGGATTTGCTGGCCAAATGCAAGGCATCACTGAGGGAACTGCAGGTGCTACATGGTCACCTCAATTTCGCTTGCAGGGTGGTCGCACCGGGCAGAGCTTTTGCCCGGCGCTTATGCGACGCCATGGCAGGGTTATCCAGGCCCCACCATAGAGTTAGGCTTACCCGGGGTATCAGGGCAGACATGTTTGTCTGGTTGCAATTCCTGAGGGAGTTCAATGGGGTCTCTTTTTGGAGGTCTGACCTCCTGGCATCCCCCAATTTTCAGATCCAGTCTGATGCCTCAGGATCCCTGGGTTATGGGATGTACTTCAATGGGAAGTGGGCCTATGGTGGGTGGCCACCGGCCTGGGCAGGCACGGGTCGCCTGCGGGATCTCACATACCTGGAATTTTTCCCTATTCTGGGGGCTTTGATGCTATGGGGCGAGCAGTGGGCTAATTCGGTTGTGCATTTCTGGTGTGACAATGCTGCTGTTGTACACATTGTCAATGCACAGACTTCCAAATCGCCCAGGGTTATGGAACTAGTGTGCCATTTTGTGTTGCGCTGCCTGCGCCTCAATGTCTTGTTCAGGGCCAGGCATGTTCCAGGGATTAATAATGATATTGCTGACGCTTTGTCCCGCCTGCAGATCTCCCGGTTCCGCGCCTTGGCCCCGGATGCGGAGGAATTTCCCTCGCCACTCCTGGACGAGATGTGGACTATTGGCAAGGAGAGGTGAACCGGGCGATTGGCCTGTCACTAGTGCCACGCACGCGTAAGGCGTATCAACAAGCGTTCAATTCTTACAGAGCATTTTCTGCTCAATTTCACCTGCCAGAGACCTGGCCTATCCTGGTGGACCATGTTCTGCAGTTCATGGTTTACCTGCATGCACAGGGCCTCGCACCTCGCACCATAGCATCCAAGCTCTCGGCGTTGGCTTTTATGGCCAAAGTGGGAGGTCATGAGGACAGCACCTCTGACTTCCGTGTGAGACATGTTTTGGAGGGGTGGGTGCGCGAGCGCGGGCGTTGCCCGGACGACCGGCACCCCATTTCCCTAGGGGTTCTTACCCAGTTGGCCCGGGGCTGGCCAGGACTCTGTTTTGATCATTATGAGGCAGCCCTTTTCCATGCAGCCACAACGGTGGCATTTTTTGGAGCGCTCCGCATCAGCGAACTTGTGATGCTGTCTAAGGCGGATGCAAGTTGTAGGGCACTGGAACTCGAAGATGTCTATGTTGCCAAAGACTGGGCCCAGTTGAGGATACGCTCCTCTAAAACAGATCAGCATGGCGTAGGCAGTGGTGTAAGACTGCTATGGTGTTCTTTGGCAGACATCTGTCCGGTTGGTGCCCTACAGGAATACCTGGCACTGCGTGGCATGCACCACGGCCCGTTTTTCTGTCACCAAGATGGGTCTCCCCTTACTAAATTTCAGTTTTGGAAGGTGACAGGCAGAGCCCTCGCCAGGGTGGGTCTACCAGGTGCCCGTTATGGCACACATTCATTCCGTATTGGTGCAGCCTCTACAGCAGCTGCTTTTGGGTACTCTGGGGCTGACATACGTAGCATGGGGAGGTGGGGCTCGCAATGTTTTCAGTTTTATGTGCGCCCACTCCCGCCATGAGTACCAATCTAGTCACCTTACCGCCTTTTTTCTCAATTTTCTTACAGACCCTGGGTGTCGTATTACACCGGTGACAGTATGGCTGGTGGGCCACAGCTATGTGCACAGGGCAGCGCGTTACGCTGTGGCGACAGAGTGGGGACCCCGACTGGGACTGGGTGAACACGCCAGTCTCACATGGCATGGTAAGCCTGGGATGTTATGGCGGGAGCTGCGGCCTTTCCTTTTTTCTGGCCTGGGTGCTGACCCGCCTGACATTCTCATCATCCACCTGGGGGGCAATGATTTGGGCCAGGTCACCGGCTTATCGCTCAAGCATGCGATTTGCGAGGACCTCGCCTACTTGCATTATGTCTGGCCTGCCACAACCCTGGTTTGGTCAGACATTGTCCCGCGACATTCTTATAGAGGGGGCGTTAACCTCCTGGCCCTTGACCGCGCTAGGCGCACGGTCAATAGGGCGGTGGCGCGGTTTCTTGCCGACAGGGCTTGGGGACGGGTCAGTCATCACCCCGCTATTAGCCTACAAAATTATGACTTGTACGCAGGGGATGGGGTCCATCTGTCGCGAGGAGGTATGGACCTCCTGTTGGGTGATTGGCGAGCAGGCCTGTTGACCGAGCTGACGGTCTGGGGGGGGGCGTCAGGCCTTCTTTGAAGCCCCTCCGTGTGGCGGGTAGCACTGGTAAGGTAAACAGTATGACCCACAGGTATCCGGCAGGTTCGCAATTGACTGGACAACACTAGACAGGAATAAATTAGTTAAACGTTGTCCGGTCAACGACGAACCAGGCGACGGGGTGATGACGATAGCTAACCAGCATGCATCACCCCGTGATTTCACGGATACGCGTCAGAGGGTGGGGTCATGAGTTAGATATTGACTACGGTCAACAATTTGTTTGTTGTCAACAAACAAATTGATACAAATTGATACATTGTAGCCAACTGCCGTTGGCAATTTTGGGGTGGTACCTTACCAGTGTTACGTCGGCCTGCTTGCCTTAAGAATTATGATTGGTCGTTTTACCAATACAAATTTATAATTCGGACTAGGGCATTGAATCAATAAATGTGGCCCGATGCTGTTATCCACTTTCAATGTTGTCTGTGTCCGTTATTGGGGGGGTGCGCCTGCAAAGCCCCACCTCCAAGTTTCCCACGTACTCAGTTTATTTGTAACTGGATCTGCTAGGAGGTTTGGGTGAGTAGGGTTCAAGAACACTCAAGTTGAATGGTTACAAAGTCCCCACAAAAGTCTAAGAAGGTGGTCCATGAGAAGATACAAACAAAATGTGTTGAGGTAAAGCTCTCAATTGCAGGAAGCTTCTAAGTGTATTATTCAGCCTGACACACTTACAGGTCCCCCATAAACCTTAGTAATAAATGTGGAGACATTTAGACCCATAGCATAATAGGTTGGATTTATTACTCCATCCCCTTTCTCATTGTTACATATATAGGCTCAATACATCCATAGTAAGGAAATGCAGTGGCTCAAGTGGTTACGATGCTGAACTCGCTAACTGGAAGGTCAGAGTTCGATTCTCGGGTACTGCATGACGGAGTGAGATCCTGCCAATGTAGCAGTTCAAAAGCAAGAAATTGCAACTAGATAAATAGGGACCACTTTGGTGGGAAGGTAAACAGCATTCCATGCACTCTGGTGTCGGGGCATGCCTGCCACATGTCCACAGAAATGTCTGCAGATGTAGACACTGCTGGCTCTTTGGCTATAAACAGATGAGCACTGAACCCTAGAGTAACCTTTACTTTTACCTACCTCCATAGTACTGTCATTTGGGTTGATGTACTTACTATACCTTATGTATGATTATTATTACATCCCTCCTTAACAATGAGTTCATAATCCAAGTCAAATCTTTTAATGATTACAAACACTGAAACTTCAATCCTCTAAAGTGCCTACAAAAGACACTACTGAATTTCTTGCAATAATACAAAACTTCATTTTCTCTTGGGCTGCAAAAAGGAGGTCTTTCTCTTGGTCTCACCACTCCCACAGGTGTATTTGTTGGAGACATGGAAATAGGCCTTCTCTGTTACTGTTCCCAGACTCTGGAATTTCCTCCAATGGGAGGCCAGACTGACTCCATCTTTGCTGTCCTTCTTTGAACATGCAAAGTCCTTTCTCTTCAGTCAGGCTTTATTTTAATGACTGGCTGCTTCAACTGAATTCTTAAAAGGGGTTTCTGCCATCTTTGCTATGCTTGATGTGTTTTTAATATTGCCCTTATTTACAAGTTTTAAATTTTAATTCATTTTTATTTGTATAATAATTTATTGCTATTATTATTGGGAAATTATTTATTTATTTAAATTTTGAAAGCTATTTTGGATCCTTTTGTAGGAGAAAGGTGGCATATAAATATTTTAAATCAATAAATGTTACATATTTTTAAACACCACATTGTATCTGATAATTACTAGAAAATAGCTGTGGAAGAAATTGTGAACCACTTGAGGGCCATTTCAGCTTCTGGGCCAAAGTGTCATCCAGTGAGGATAAACCTCACATTCCAGAGCCCAGCAGGTAAGAAAACATGAGTATGGGTGCAGGTGTAGGAGCAAAGAAGCAGGTGGGATCTGAAAGATTTTAAACATTCGAGTTCCTCATGAGTAACCAAGTACTGTATGTCAGCTGAGATACTTTTACAGCTATATTCCTATTGGAAAGAAAATTTAATAACCTTATCTGCCAAAGCTTTGAGTACAAAAAGTCATTGTGACAAATAGCTCACCAGTGGTAGGAACCAACAAACTGAGAGAGTAAGATATGCAAAATGGAAGATAGGAAGAAAGAAAGACAGCTTCTTTCAACTTGCTTCTTGCCTAATTTATCAAGAGACACTTCAGGATAAAGATGGAGGTGTGGGAAAAGAGAAAGCAACAGGGCTGATCTTAGCTCTGTGCAAGGCATAATGAGAGATAATGAAGCAGGTTATGTCTGAGTGGACCATCAAATAAATAATTAACTTCCTTGTCAGTTCTGTCTCATTAAATGCCCCTCTTTGATCTTCCACTGCAGTTTGTTCTCCACACCACAATCTCATTATTGTTTTCATCTATCATTTTTATAGTTTCCACTCCTTATTTTTCTCAGCTTAAACGTAGGTATTTTTCTCGTAGCAGCAGTAATAATAGCAATAATAATGATAATATTTGATGAAAGGCTGTACTGTTTACTATATCTGTCAAAACATATTCACCAACAGAGAAGTAGACAACAGCGGCTGCCCAGGTCTCTAATGATCTTTTCTCTCAATGGAGGTGGATAAGAGTTCATGAGTAACATGAAGTTCAGTTCTGCCATACCTGTCAAGTATCCCATTTTCCCCGGGAAAACCCTTTATTTTTACCCCTCTTCCCGCCCCCTCCCATTTTATTAATTTCCCCATAATATCCCTTTTTTATTTTTACTTTTAAAAAAATCCTGACCGGAGCCCTCACAGGCAAAGCTGCATTATGTTTTTCCTGCTACCAGAGGTCGCTGTGGCTTTTTGCTTGTGGAAGGAGAGAGAGGAGGTGGTGGTGGGGGCCCTTCTGTAGTTTGTTTCTCTTTCATTTCCCTGCCACATGGTCATGGAGGCTTCATTTTTCTGCTGAGCTGGTTGGAGCCACCATGGGATGGGAGTCTACTCTAGGTGAGCGATATTTCATATATGGAGAATAACTCCTCAGCTGCTGGGAGGCTTGGAAACTACAGAGGTTGCTTTTTACTTTACTAATTCCCTTCCTTAAGCTGGATCCGACATTCTCAGGTGTTGGCGCTTCAACTGGTTGCAGTGAGGAACAAATAGATGGTTAATTTGGGGGAATTAATCCCTTGCTCCTCCATCCTAATTTGGGGGGGAGGGGCGTATCTAGCCATGTGCAGGGCTAGTTCACCCTAGGGGGCTGGTTTACTATTCTGCTCTTTGTTTCCCAGAATTTTTTTAAAATTGAAAATGAGTAAACAAGAAAGAAAGAAAAAGTCATCCAAGAAGATGGGGAAAGGGTTATTTGGCCCGCACAGCTTTGTGCCCATTGCATCTACAATGCCATCTTATTTTTGGCCACCCCCTTCTTTTGACCTCCATCTTTCCCAGCATCAAGGTTTTCTCAAGTGAATCCTCTCTTCTCATTTGATGTCCAAAGTGCTTTAGCCTCTTTACTATTTGACCTTTAATGAGCAGTCATGGCTGATTTTTTCTAGGATTGACCTATTTCTAACACCACATTTCAAAGGCATCTATTTTTCTGCGCTCAGCTTTCCTAATGGTCCAGCTCTCACACCCATACATTACCACCGGGAATACCATTGCTGTGACTATGCAATTTTTTTGTTTGCAAGGTGATGCCTCTACTTTTAACTATGTTCCCCAGGATTCTCATAGCTTGTTTCCCAAGCATCAGTCGCCTTTTTATTTCACGGTTGCAATCACCATCTGCAGAGATCTTTGATCTTAAGAAAGTAAAATCTGCCAGTTGTATCCAACTCTAGGGTGCAGTGCTCATCTCCATTTACAGCCAAAGAGCCAGTGCTGTCTGTGTTTACAGACATTTTCATGGCCATGTGGCAGGCGTGACTAGAGCCCAGCAAGTCACATGGCTATATTTGACCACGCCCACAGATTTGGCCATGCCCACAGAGGGGTGTGGCAAAAATTTCCCTTATTTTCAAATCCAAAAGTTGAAAGGTATGTCTTAGCCATGCCCCAAGTGTGTTTTTTAAAGTAAAAATCCACATGAAACAAGAAGAGAGTGAAGACTTATGGCAATTTTATGCTCAGAGACAGAGTTGGTTCAGAATTCATGGCCCCAAAATGAGAAAATGCCTTGTCAGACTTCTACAGGAAGTTAGACAACAGATCATACCATTTTATGCAATCATGAGAGCTGTCACACATTGTCTTTCACTTGCTAAAAACCTGTGGCATTTAGTAACATGATATAGGTGAGGGTAAAAGTCACCCTTACTTGAAAGCCAGTTGTATGCGACTCTAGGTTTCACTGCTCATCTCTGTTTATAGCTGAAGAGCCAGCGCTGTCTGCATCTACAGATGTTTCCGTGGACATGTGGCAGACATGCCTTAGGAGTGCATGGAATGCTGTTTACCTTCCCACCAAAGTGGTCCCTCTTTTTCTACTTGCAGTTTCTTGCTTTCAAACTGCTAGGTTGGCAGGAATATGATACAGTTCACCATTAAATTATTTTTATTTGTAAGTCCCTTCAGTGTTCAGAAAGCTGACTTACAGCAGAGCTCTAATCTTGTTAGAATTCTGCATTTTTATTTTGCATGCTAAAATCCTCCCTAAATCTTCACTATTTCAAGTTATTAGGTCTTAAGCTTTGGATTGCTTGGCCCCCATTTGTCAAATACTCAAAGGACTAAGGGCATTATGAAATAGTAATCCTTTGTCAAATTATAGTTATGAATACACTTAGCAGTAATTGTGCTATCATTAGCCTAGAGTGTATACTTACTAATATCAAAAGAGAACAGAGATGAGGTGAAACAGAACTAGGAACATGCAATTTAGTGTTTTTTAAAGCTACTCTGTTGGAACTCATATCAGTGGTACATGCTATTTAACCAAGTTGTGTCTCAAGATAGAAATCAGGTTTAATTTTTTGTAATAAGCACAGCAAACTGAAACATTCTGAATAAATGATTCCAAGTTGGGCAAATGGGCTGAGGTATGAACTTTGTTAACTTGGGACTTCCTTAGAGAAATTGAGCAATGATTTGTTTTTGGGATCCTTGCTTCTTTTGTTGTTGGCATATCCATTGAGTGTACTCAGAATACAGACTCTGCCTCCTTTGTGAGTGGTTAATTTTATTGCCAGACTGATAGATCACAATGCATGGTTTTGGATGAATTCTCTTTATTTATCTTTCAAATTGAGACAAAAGTAGTGTTAGAGACCTTTACCTGGGGTGGCTCTCTGAGTAGAATGAAAAACGTACATTTGAAAGGAATATGCCCAAGATTCTTCAGTGATGCATGGTAGCTACTCAACAGAAGTAGACCATTTCTACAGATTTCTTTTTCACCAACTACTGTTTTCATTGCTAAAAACAATTTCACTGAAATTGGAAGATTCTCAGCAGTATATATCTTGATCATTAAAACAGAGCAAGATTTCAGTCAAAAAAAAAAAGATGGACAAGGTGAGGTGCGGGATCCGCGAGCACAATTGGCATAAAACGGCCCCTGGCAAAGGTTACACCGGTTGAGGGAGGCTCCTGGTCACTGGCCTCTGCCAGTATGGAAATTGGGGAGCGGATTAATAATCATAGGGTTGATTCACCCACATCTGACCTGACCGACAGTTCTGCTGAGGGAAGTGAGATCGCTAACTCCTGTTAGCGATTAGGCAATTACTCACTCACAGAAGAGCCCAAGCTCTAGTGCAAATAGTGGCCATGTTTACTCTTGAGCAAGCCATGAACAATGGATTTCCCCTGTCAGTATTTGCCTTAGTTAATTAACTTCCCCAAGAGAGGTTCCCAATTAACCCGGGTAAATGGGTGATGTGATTTTCTGTCAGATGACGATTCTACCACACGCAGCCTTGAACATAATATATACTGATGATTTTCCCTCAATAAACCACTGGTCTTCGCTCCATCTTGCCTCGTGTCGTTACTCGACCAGTCTCCTCCGGGACCTCAAGGGCCGCTTCACGGCCCCAATCCAACATCTGGTGACCCCGAGACGTGACCCTACTCGTGAGTAAGCGATCTACGCGGTCCGGTTCTACGCTAGAACCGTGTCCAATCACCCCGGAGGACAGCGCGGCAGCCCCAGTCGGAAAGCCATCCGATTGGGAAGACAGCTACGTGGCGAGGCATCTCAGAGAGGCATCCTACAGCTTGCTCTGGCTTTCGCGGCGGCTTGCAGCATGGAAAAACGCGTTCCGCTCAGTGTCGGCTGTGAACCCCTGACATCGCAGAGGCCACCGAGGGCCCGTGGTGGCAGTCCACGCTCCGAGCTCTACCCAGAGATTCATCACGCAAAACCTATTGCCTGAACTTCAGACGCGTCAAATCGTCCCAAGAAGGAGACTTCAAAGGGCCCGGCAGGTAATATGGGGACTTGTCCTCAGCGGCAACGTCCGCCCGCTAGTCAAAGAATTCATGAGGATGAATTCAAAATCCTGGCCAGGGTATATCAGATAAGCTTTCACAGCGGAGAACTAGCGCGGCTTTTGGTGTTCTTGAGGGAACACTGCCTGCTTTACCCAGAAGTAGGTACGTTATCCCTTCAGCTCTGGGATCAGATAGGAGTCTGCATTCAGCAACCCCCGAGAGCTTCAGATGGCGTAACTCGCACATGAAGCAAATGTAGGAAACTCTTAGTAGAGGATGACCCAGTCCGGATAGAGACCCAGAAACCCCCAGCGCAGTCAGAACCATCAGCCCCAAGGAGTCTCTATCCGTCATTTCAGCTTAAGCAGGGCAGTGTAGGGAGCATTCCCTCAGTGACAGCTGCAGACGTCACTGAAGGAATTCATGGCATGAGAAGCCCTGGCGCTTCTCTGACAGTTACAAGTTCCCTGCCAATTAAGAACTCCATTCAGCGCATGGGTGAGGAAGATCCATTCACGGGGAAATTGCCAGTGGCACAATTAGCTAGCGCCCAACTGCTGTGTTCAGCCTATCTGAAGGCAGACACACGTTCAGGCAGGGCTGCTCAGCGCCCACTGCTCACGGAAATCTGCACGGCCCCTGGCCACGCAGGGCTCCAGAGCAGACCCATTACCACACTCAGGCACAGAGCAGTGCCAAAACCCCAAGGCGCCTGCTTCCAGTGTGGTAAAATGAGACACCTTAGAAGAGAATGCCAATCTAGACCAAGCAGATCTTCAAAAGGTTGTCCGGATCTTAATACCAAATGGCCACGCTGGCACTGGAGCGTGAGGCAGCACCGAGATCTGGGAATCTGGCCCAAGCTAGAAAGGAGGAAGCCATCGCCCTGGCTATGCCAGAGGAACCATCCCAGCAATAGTACCCCGAGCCCTCCCAAGGCACAGGCAGAACCTACTTGTCTTGCCTTGGAGTAGCCCAGAGAAACTCACCCCTAAGTAGAAGCACCCAGATGGCTGTGATAGCCAGCTGTGTATAAGTCATCTCCTCATGTGTAAGATAGAACACTGCAGATCAGGGGAGGAATGTGCGAATGCGTAAATAAAAGTGTGTATGCGTGGTGCACCACTGAATGTATGACTGCAAGAACTGTGTATGATTGCAAAAGCCTTGTCTCTATGACCACAGTATGATTGAAAAAGTGTTCCTTGTGTGTAACTGCGTGGTAATGTCACTGTGAAATATGTGTTAAACAGTTGCACTCTGCTCATGGGCAGGAACTATTTAGGGTTTGTGAAAGCATGGTGAACAAAACCCCTTTGCCTTGCCTGCTTAGCAGCTTAAGGGCAGCGAAAGCAGGAGGGTGGGGGGGGGAGTCCTAACCTGCAATAGGGCTGGGTGACCCCCCTTCTTCCCTTGAGACTTTTTTCCTTTGTCAAGGGATTAAGTCACTCTTGGAAACCGGTTTTGCAATCCGTGCCACTCAGGAAAACAGATTTTTCTTTTCAGAAGCGCGATCTGAAAACAAAAATCACTTCTATGAGTTTTCCTCGCTAAATCATAAACTATGGGGCCCCTCCCTACGTCTGTGTTCCTCAAACCCCCATCTCTGTGTTTTAAGGTGTCTGAATGTCTCTTAGCGTCTTGGAGTCACGTATCTCACTAGGAGTGAGAGAATTGCATTGTCTTCATGTGTGTACTGTGTTATCATCTTGTAACCTCGGTTATCAACCCTTTAAAGTCAGGGGCCAAGTTCCGGGGCCTCAGGCAGCTCTGGGGGCCCGGACAGTCATTCTGCCCTTTCTTCGCTGCACAGCCCTTCTTGGCTTGGTGGAGGTAGTGGCAGAGCAACGTCGGCAGCATCTGGCCCACTTACCCACATCTGGCCGCGGGTTGAGAATCGTTCTAACTCTCCTTCATTCTCTTAAGAAAGATATTGTTCTGGTATTTTGACTTTAATCTGTGTAAAGTAACTCACTCATTGTACCCCTTTCACAGGAAAAAGCACGCAAACATTCTTGCGCTCTGTATATTCAGAAAATGCTTAATCGTTACCTTTTTACAGGAACAAAACTCCTCTCCAGGCCTTAATAGTAACCAATTTATTTCTTTTTACAGTCTTAAATTGCTTCCTTTCACAGGGTCCAGAGTTAATTACTGGTAGGGATTTCTTAAAAGAAGGATCCCAGCCGGTGGTCTTAATTATCTGACCTAATCTGATTGATAAGAGTTGTTGCATTCTCATTGTGCTAACTTCTGACTTGTCTTTCCTCCTTTTCTCCTTTCGCCAGTGGAACTCCCTGCTGGAAATGTTTAACTTGTGTGTCTTTTCATTTTTGTGTATTATTTCCTTACAGCTGGCACGTCATAGTTGGCTTGTTTTTAATAAGTCTTAGTCGGTCATTTTAAGTATGGCACCTGGCCCACAGCACCCTCTCTAATGAGCAGACACATTTCACAAACTCCAGAGCACAAAGGGAGGATTAGTTCCTGAGCTCCTGAGAATGTGCAGAGTGCCACTCATTGGCCAGGACTGCCTAGGACCATTTTGAGAATGCAGCCAGGTCACACTTTCAATCAGATACAGGCATTTTCAGGCCACCCCTTCCGTTTTTTGCTGCTAGTCTAAGCACAGGCAAAAGGCTAAGCCAGCATCTGGCACCCTTCTCCAGGAGCACAAGAATAACTCCAGTAAAAGTGTGCATGCATGCCATGGGCGGATGTGCGCAGGGGGGCCTTCATGAGAAATTTACCCAAGGGAAGCCTGGCACGTCATGCGCCAAGGTTTGCCATAAGACCCCGGACTCGTCTCGCTTCATACGCAGACAGTCACCTTGTGTGGATTGATGTCACTGGTTCCCCTTCGGGGGGCTAGGACAATTTTCACTTATGGGGGTCGCACATACTAGGTTCTTACTTGGCAAGAGGACCAAGCTTGGCGCACACTCCTGACTCTTCCGCAAGCGGGCAGAGTTGGCAGCCGTGAACCTCGCTTTGTGCACCTTTGCCAAAGAACGCTTCAACATAATTACTGACAGCCAGTACAGGAATTTGCTTTACAGTCTACCGGGAGCATACATCACTCCCGCGATAGACAAAAATTTGCTGAGTCTGTTCCTCACTGCTCAATTTCACTTGCGGAACTGCACAGAAGCGCTCTATATTGCCCACATCCGAAGTCACCAGGACCTACCTGGTCTGATTTCCGCGGGCAATAGCAGAGCGGATGCGGCCGCAAAGAAAATTCAGCAACGGTCAGTTTTAGGTGTATTCACGACTCCAATTCAGAGTCATGCATTCTTTCATCAGAATGCCAAAGCACTTGCAAGGCAGTTCAACCTGCCACTTTCCCAAGCCCAAGGCATAGTCCGTTCCTGTCTGCATCGTGCAGGGGCACCGGGGGGGGGGGCTCGTGGGGGGTCAACCCACGAGGGACAGAGGCCATCCAGGTGTGGCAAATGGACGTCACACATGCCCCACATTTTGGCAAATGGCAGTACATGCACGTTTGCATTAATACCTTCCCACAGTTTGTTTGGGCAACAGCACAGAAGGGAGAAACGGCTCCCCATGTGGAGCAGCATCTCCTTTCCCACGGCCAAGGGCGAACCTCGGCACATGAAGTCCGATGACGCCCCGGCTTATAGCTCCAGGCAGCTGGCCACCTTCAGGGCCACCTGGGATATTAAGCACACCTTTGGCGTTCCGTACAATCCGCAGGGGCAAGCGATTGTGGAACGGGTCTATCGGACACTTAAGTCCTACATTGACAAACAAACAGAAAGGGGGGGAACAACATCCCATAGTTGCACAGCAATTGCTATCCTATAAGTGCAAAAACTAACTAACTCTTTCAGAATTTTTATCTCCCAAACAAGTCTCTTCCCCATGCAGGTCCCAGAGGCCAGAATCAGGCCCAGATGCCAAGTTCGGCTATTGCAAAGTCACTGCCAGTCACTGTCCTGGATGTCATCAGCTGTCCATCTTCCTTTATGACTTACATCTCCAAAGACATTCTATGAACATTTTGCATACTCAGTGCTACTTCTAAGGACCATGCTTTTCCCCAAAACAAGACTTTTCCAAGCTCAAGTTACACATGAAACCCCACCAAGAAGGGAAGCCTCATCTTCAAGAAGCTGCTGAATGTTTTCTATTGCTATTATCTGTAGTTGCTCCTTATTTATACATGCCTTGTACAATGCTCCAGTTGGGATTTGCAAGGGACACTTGAATTTCTGTATACGTAGGGTCTTATATTGTTAATAACAGCCAGCCTCCACCAAGGGAAGCCAGACCGGCCCATGTTTGCACCGGCCCATTGCTTGGAAAGATTGAGCACCCGGTAGCTGGCTATCTCCAGCCATTGTAAGTTTCACACCTCCCCATAGGTGCTAGAAAGACATTTGCACAACGCCAGAAGTTGCAGAAATAGCTTAGAATCACCTCAGGTCACAATAAGAGATCAATGACACATCTCATTATCTTGCCTTGCTACAGAAAGCAGTCTGGATTCAGACCCACAGCTCTGAAAAACCAGGCAGCAGTCAGTATATTCAGCGCGCCAGTCTTAGCCATAGGCAACGCTTGGAGAACTGGTCAATTGGCTTGCGCTTTAGCAAGAGCCATTAACCACACCTCCTTGGCAATAGCGCTGCTCAATCAGGAGCAGACAGAGCTTCGCCATGCCATACTGGATAATCAAGCAGCTATCGATTATCCCCTGTTGTTACATCATTTGGGTTGCAAGCCTGTCCATGGCATGTGTTGCTTTAATCTTACAGACAACACGCACAGGTACAGAGCCAGCTCACGGACCTCCACACCCTGGTCAAGAACATCAAGGAGGATGCTTCATGGGGGTGGTGGGATTCGTTGTGGTCGTGGTTCCCATGGGGATGGCTTCAGACGACACTCAAAGTGATTGTGGGGATGATAATACTGGGCACAACAGTGTGTTGTTTCGTGCAATGTATTCCCTCACTGCTATCGAGATGTCACCCATGGAGGGAACCCCGAAACGTCATCCCCCCACACCAGCTGATGCCCCTCCTACGCAGGGCCGTCTGTCAGGTCCAAAAATAACAGAAAAAGGGGGAGTGCGGGATCCGCGAGCACAATTGGCATAAAACGGCCCCTGGCAAAGGTTACACTGGTTGAGGGAGGCTCCTGGTCACTGGCCTCTGCCAGTATGGAAATTGGGGAGCGGATTAATAATCATAGGGTTGATTCACCCACATCTGACCTGACCGACAGTTCTGCTGAGGGAAGCGAGATCGCTAACTCCTGTTAGCGATTAGGCAATTACTCACTCACAGAAGAGCCCAAGCTCTAGTGCAAATAGTGGCCATGTTTACTCTTGAGGAAGCCATGAACAATGGATTTCCCCTGTCAGTATTTGCCTTAGTTAATTAACTTCCCCAAGAGAGGTTCCCAATTAACCCGGGTAAATGGGTGATGTGATTTTCTGTCAGATGACGATTCTACCACACGCAGCCTTGAACATAATATATACTGATGATTTTCCCTCAATAAACCACTGGTCTTCGCTCCATCTTGCCTCATGTCATTACTCGGCCAGTCTCCTCCGGGACCTCAAGGGCCGCTTCACAGCCCCAATCCAACAGTGAGGCCTACCTACAGTTTATGTGGCCACCAGCTCCCTGGAGGTCCATCAAAATTTGGACATGCACTCCAATCTTTTTAATGTTGTTAACAAAGTATCTTGTGCTCTATAGGGGGCATTGGAGACCAGCTTGCCATATTTTGGGCACTGTCTGACTCTAGACTCTGACAAAACAAACAAACATTTTTTTTTGCAAAATAAAAAAAAAGATTTAAGGGGTGTTCAGTTAAACAACTCATTTTTAAAAGGATAATATTTGGGACAGGGCAGGAACAGATGCAAACTTGGGTGGGTGAGTGTGGCTTTTGACCTCTATAGGTTACTTACTCAACATGAGATAATAATAATTTCATGTCATAAATTCTTCTGGGTTGAAAGGATTTTTGCAGGAGAAACTCTGCTGACGGAATGCCCAAATGAGGCTCCTTTCATGTCCCCAAGAGCTGGGACAGAGACTGGTGCTCAAGCCGTCATGCAGTACCCAGGTCTCGAACTGCCGACTTGCCATCCTTCCAGCTAACAAGGCGAGCTTCTTAATCACTGAGCCACCACAGCCTCTACAGTAACAGTATATTTTAAGCATAAGTGTAATACGTGTGACATAAAACTCACACATATATGACCTTGCTTTCATGTGCTCTCTGTGCATGTGTAAAAGAATGGATTTTAAATTTGCTTATTTATTTATTTTTTATTTATTCTAATTTGTATTGCTGCCCAACTCTGAAGACTCTGGGTGACTCACACAAAATTAAACCAATGGCAGTTTAAAAAGCAATAAAAAAACATTAAAAAAAACTATTGACAAAAATTTTTTAAAGCTTAAAAGAGAGAATGTGTTCTACTAAATTAGCCAACAGGTGGGGTTACCACATCGGTGGTGCCCCACACCTGCCCTTTCCTGAAGGGCAGCAACTCTGTCTGGTGATGAAACATCTTTTCAAAGGAATGGTGTATAATAGGCCTAACTTTTTGCAGGTTTAAAAAAGGTAATTCTGACATCAATAATTTAAAACAAAAAGACTGAAAAGGAAACACAATCGTGAAATGTCATACAGTAGTATTTATACATAATATTGTATAAATACAATCTGATTGTGCCTTTTTTTGGTGGAGGGAGTAATCCCTGTTGAAAATGGTAAAAATGCAGGCAGTAAGACTTCAGTGGGCACATACTCTTTATTTTTATGGCTTTGTTGTGATGGATCTCTGTCTAGACAAATGAAAGAAAAAATATATTTATTTAATTTCATACCAAGAATAATTCACTCTAATGTAGGCCTCTATGGAGAAATCTTTTGCCTCTTGCTATGTTAATAACATTACCATGTCCTCAAGTTATATTACTCATAAAACCTTTATTGGCTTTCTACTGTGATATTTGTTTTTCATTATATTGACAATAATAAAATGTACACTTACTATTGTTATTTACACTAGTAACAGAGTAGGTCTCACATGACATATCTGTGATTTATCAGGTAAATTGGTTTCAGGAAAACATTATTATAGGCAAATCCCATGGACTAGAGTCCATGTGCTCTTGTGGGGAAAGGGCCTGTGATATATTTTATAAAATATTTCACTATCCCTTGCTGATAAAAAAAATTTTTTTTAATGCATCAGTGTTACTACCTATTTAAAGAACAATATAATGTGAATGTGTTATTTTCAGTTACTTCTAATTTCCTTTAATTTTACTTTATAGATGTCAATACTTTCCTAGAGAAAAAGGTTCAAGACCTGAAGCTTGTGTTGTTCATAAGGTTCTCTCAAGCTATGCTGTTGAGAATTGTCACCCCAAGATTGACCAGAAGAATGAATACTCCTATACTACTACTACTATTATTTGCTATATTTGTATACCGCCTTTCTTAACCTAGGGTGACCCAAGGCGGTTTACAGCAAAACAATAGAAACAATATATGACCACAACAAGATGTGGCAAGTAATTAAAGAGATGGGAATACCAGAGCACCTCATATGCCTCCTGAGAAATTTGTACATGAATCAAGAAGCAACAGTTAGGACAGAACACGGAATGACACAGAGTGGTTTGGAATAGGAAAAGGAGTGAGACAAGGCTGCATTTTGTCACCCTGCTTATTCAACTTATACACAGAGCACATAATGCGCAATGCAGGGATGGAGGAATCACAATATGGGATTAAAATCGCTGGGAGAAACATCAACAATCTGAGATATGCAGACAACACCACCCTAATGGCAGAAAGTGAGGAAGACCTAAAGAATCTCTTGATTGGGCTCAAGGAGGAGAGTGCAAAAGCTGGCCTGAGACTCAATATCAAGAAAACCATGATAATGGCAACAGGTCCCATCAGTCCCTGGAAAATAGATGGGGAAGCAGTGACAGATTTTACTTTCTTAGGATCAAAGATCACTGCAGATGGAGATTGTAGCCATGAAATAAAAAGGCGACTGATTCTTGGGAGACAAGCTATGAGATACCTGGGGAACATAGTGAAAAGCAGAGACATCACATTGCAAACAAAAATTAGAATAGTCAAAGCAATGGTATTCCCAGTAGTAATGTATGGATGTGAGTGCTGGACAATTATGAAGGCTGAACGCAGAAGAATAGATGCCTTTGAAATGTGGTGTTGGAGGAGGGTTTTGAGAGTCCCCTGGACAGTGAGGAGAACAAATAGGTCAATCTTAGAAGAAATCAACCCTGACTGCTCGTTGGATGGTCATATAGTAAAGATGAAGCTAAAATACTTTGGACATCAAATGAGAAGGGAGGATTCACTTGAGAAGGCCTTGATGTTGGGAAAGGTGGAGGGCAAAAGAAGAAGGGGGAGGCCAAAGATGAGATGGCTAGATGGTATTGTAGACACAATGAGCACAGAGCTGGGAGGACTGAGGAGAATGGTGGAGGACAGGGGTGCCTGGAGAACAATGGTCCATAGGGTTGCAAAGGGTCGGAATCAACTGTGCGACTGAACAACAAACAGAGGTTAGCACTTTTTCCAGGAGACACAGTAAGAGCACACAATTATGAATGGTGCAGGGCAGCCAGAGGGTCAGGAGACATGTGGGTCAGAAGCCAAACATCTAGAAGCAGATCAAGCCCTTTTTTTATGGACAATGAAGACTCCCCCCAGCATCTCTCTCCCTCATTATTGTGGCAATTAATTCACCTTCCCTAAACTAGAGGGTAATGAGAGGCAGACATCCAAAGTGAGAGTCAGGGTGGGGAAGACAACTAATTGGGAGAAGGCTGAGAGGAACTTTGCCAATTGAATGATTGGAAGAAGTCACACCAAATGCTCGCACCACCTTTCCACCACTTTTTAATTATTACATATTTCCAATAGAAGATATTTCCCAAATCTGCATTTTGTTTTTATTCATGGACTACATAGCTACATAGCTTTTCATTTAATGCAACCTGATTAGTATTAGCACCTGATTAGCATTAGCATTTTTAGAGGTCATGAACCATACTAATCAGGTAGCATCACACAGTTGGTAGTATCTGTTGTGTTCTCAAACACTGTACCCTTATACAATGTACCTATTCATGTGTAACCAATGTATCCTTCTACTTGTAACATGATAACCATCAGCTGCATCACTGTAACCCTAATAGGACGCGAGCTAGTGACCACCGGATGGCAATAGCGAGCGTCCAAGCTCATTGGTCCAGACTCACCTAAAAACAACAGCGCGGGAAGATTCCCGCCATCACCTTCACCTGGACAAGAAGGGCGTGACCTGCAATGACGTCACGCAGACAGTAGCCAATAGACTGTCAGGGAGCCACATTCAAATGTATAGCCACTGTATATATTGAGCTGTTCGTCCGCCATTACCTCATGTTCCCTCTGACCAGCATGTAATAAAGTTGTGTTAAGCCAGCTCTTCGGCTGACCTGGTGTCTTTGGTCCCATACACAAAATTGGCGACGAAGGTGGGATAAATGGCTGCCCACGGGACCAAGACATACGCCGGTTTTGACATCAAGAAACCACAAGATTGGGAACTCTTCAAAATGGATTTCCAAGGCGCGCTGGTGGAGTTCGAAGTTACGGACGAGGCAAAGAAAAGAGCCATCCTCACCAGAATGCTCGGGCACGATGCCAAGAGGGTATTGATTGACCTCATCACACCCAAAAAGGCAGCGGAATTCAAGGCCAAAGAGCTCCTGAAGGTGTTGCGAGACCATTTCCGGCCCTCGGTGGCGATGTTTCCAGCTCGGAGCGCGTTTTGGAGGCGAGTCCAAGCGCCTGGAGAATCGGTCGCCGCTTTCGTAGCGGCCCTGCGTCTGGCTGCCGGCCCATGCAAATGGGAGAACTTGGAAGTCACCCTCCGGGACTGCGTGCTATGCGGCCTGAAGGACGCCGAGATTCAGCGCACGCTGATGAATCAGGAGCCGCCCCCCACATTGCAGGAGGTCCTGAAAGCGGCACAGGCCGCGGAAGCCACGAAGGCCGGGGTGCAAGAGCTGCAGGACTGGCGACCGAAGGCCGACAAAGCAGAGAGTTCGGTGCACGCAGCCCGGCGAATTTCGAAATCGTCCGCCGAAAGCAGCGATGACGAGGACGTCCGGAGGGTCCGGAAGGAGGGCCGGCATTGCGACGGCTGCGGGGCGGCTCACGACTGTGGAAGGGGTCCGTTCAGAAAAGCCGAGTGCCACAACTGCGGGCGACGCGGGCACATCGCCAAAGTCTGCAGACAACGGCGCAAGGACCGGAGGGGCTCGCCCGACCGCTCAGCGAGGCCAGACCGCTCGACGAGACTAAAGGATGGTGCCCGGCCCACGAGGAAGCAGGACGGCGTGGGCCGCATCTCCGACGACAGCGACGCCACCGCCCCAGTTTTCAGTGTGTCCATGGGACACCCCCATTACTTTGTTGAGGTACTGGTGCAAGGGGCCCCTGTTAGGATGGAGATTGACTCTGGCTCCTCATATTCCATCATTTCCCAGAGGGAGTTTTTGAGAATTGCCCCCCGCGTACGGCCCAAGCTCAAAGCGTTGAGGTCCACGCTTCGGGACGTGCAGGGGAACAGTATCCCGGTGTTGGGGGTTGGGACATTCCAGGTCCAGTATAAGCGGCACGCCGCGGAACTCCCCCTAGTCGTTCTCAAGGGGGGTAGTTGCAGCCTCCTCGGGACTCAATGGTTTCAGCCCCTGGGTCTATTCATTGGGGGGGTGCACGCCGTTGGGACTGACCCAATACAGAGGGTGTGCGACGCGCACCCTGAAGTCTTCAAAAAGGGACTTGGGAAATTTAATGGACCCCCAGTAACTTTCGACCTGGACCCGGAGGTCCGCCCAATAAGACTCAAACCGCGCAGAGTGCCTTTTGCACTAAAGGACAAAATAGAGGCAGAACTGGACAAATTAGTGGGCCAGGGGATTCTTGTTCCTGTTGATTCTGCGGAGTGGGAAACTCCAATTGTCACGGCATTGAAGGCCAATGGGGAGGTTCGCATTTGCGCCGATTATAAGTGCACCATTAATAAGGCAATCCGCCCTAATGCGTATCCGGTGCTGGTGGTCAGCCATTTGCTAGCCAGGTTACATGGGGGAAAGTGTTTCGCTAAGCTCGACCTGGCTCAGGCCTATCAGCAACTCATGGTAACCCCTGCCGCAGCTGCTGCACAGACCATAGTCACGCATAAGGAGGCGTTCCAGGTGACGCGCCTCCAATTCGGCGTGAACTCGGCGCCTGGAATTTTCCAGTCGCTCGTGGAACGCCTCCTCAAAGGGCTGGACGGCGTCTTGCCATATTTTGATGATGTTTTGATAACGGGGGGGGGGAGTGAGGCTGAGTTGGCTGAAAGGCTAAACAAGGTCTTGGAGGCATTCGAACAAGCGGGGTTGAGGTTGCGAAAAGACAAATGTGTCTTCTTCGCGAAGGAGGTTGAGTTCTTAGGGTTCCGAGTAACACCCGAGGGGATAAAACCGTCCAAATCCAAGGTGGCTGCCATCAAGAAAGCCCCTCGCCCCACCTCCAAGCCTGAGTTGCAGTCGTTCCTAGGGCTCTTAAATTTCTACCACTCCTTCCTTCCTCGGAAGGCTGCGGTGGCTGAGCCGCTTCACAAGTTGCTCAAGAAAGATGCGGCATGGAAGTGGGGCGATGACCAGGAGAGGGCATTCACGGAATTGAAACAACTCCTGGCGTCTGACGCCATTCTGACCCATTTCGACCCCAAACGGCCGGTGGTACTGATCTGTGATGCATCCCCTGTGGGGGTGGGGGCAGTGTTATGCCACGTGTTGGAAAACGGGAGGGAGGCCCCAATTGCGTTTTACTCCAGGTCCCTGTCCCAAGCGGAGAGGAATTACAGGGAAGCGCTGGCGATAATTGCAGGGACCAAAAAATTTCACGATTTTCTATATGGCCGCCCCTTCACCATCGTGACCGACCACAAGCCCCTACTAGGCATTTTCACCGCAGATAAGCCCACGCCACAAATCCTGTCCCCGAGGATGCTCAGGTGGGCCATTTTTCTCAACGCCTACCAACACGCGTTGGTGTACCGGCCCGGGAGAGAGATCAGCCATGCGGACGCCCTGTCGAGGTCCCCCCTCCCCCAGACACACAGCCACGTGGGCGAGGAGGAGCCGGACCGCCAGGTGCTCATGATTGAAGTCTTAGATTCGCCCCCCATAGTACCCGCCGATATCGCTAAAGCGACAAGCAAAGATAGGACGTTGGCGGCGGTTAGCTCCTGGGTACAGAAAGGGTGGCCAGCATCCGCCCCAGCGGAAGAATTCGCCCCATTCTTCAGGAAAAAGCTGGAGCTGTCCCTAGAGAGGGGGTGTCTTTTGTGGGGGCAGCGGGTGGTGATCCCCACATCCCTCCGGCCGCGGGTGCTTAAACTGCTGCACGTCAGCCACCCCGGAATTGTGCGCTCCAAAGCGCTGGCCCGGAGCTACTTTTGGTGGCCCCAGTTAGACGCCGACATCGAGCACCTGGTCGGCACTTGTGAGAGTTGCCAATGCTCCAGACCAGAGGAGGCCCGTCTTCCCCACAGAGAGTGGGACGCGGCCAAGGGGCCGTGGTCCCGGATACATGTAGATTTCGCGGGCCCGTTCCGAGGAACTCTGTTTCTCCTTGTTGTGGACGCTTTCTCTAAGTGGTTGGAGGTCATCCCAGTTACGAGCACCTCCTCGGCCGCGACAATAAAGCATTTGCGGAGAATTTTTTCTACGTTCGGCATACCCGACACTCTAATTAGCGATAACGCTAGTTGCTTCACGTCCGCCGAGTTCAGGGTATTCACAGAGATCAACGCCATCCGGCACATCACCTCCACCCCCTTCCATCCGGCCACCAATGGCCAAGTGGAGCGCCTCGTACGCACCACGAAGGACGCGCTGCGGCGCATGGGCCCCGGGGACCTCAACCTGCAAGTGTGTCAGTTTCTGCTAGGGTACAGGGTGACCCCGTTGGCATCAGGATACTCCCCCGCGGAGCTTTTAATGCGCAGGAAACTGGCCACCATTCTCACCAGGCTAGACCCCACGAGAGTGGAAGACAAGGTGAAGAACATCGGGCTAGAGGCCACAAAGAGTTTCGGCGTAGGAGCCCCCGTGCATTGCAGGAACTACGCCAGCGCAGGGCCAGCCTGGGTGCCGGGGGTTGTCGTGGAGCAGACCGGTCCCATATCGTACCGCGTGGAGACCAGCACAGGTCTACTGTGGCGGCGACATGCGGACCAGCTCCGGAGCCGGGTCCCAGAGAGGCAGGGCGCAGAAAGCACAGATAGGGATTCAGCGTTAGGGTTCTCCCCCACCCGTTTAGCCCAAGGGGGAGGAGAGGGGGGCCATGGGTCCCCACCAAGGGGGGAGGAAAAGGAAGTTGTCCTCATAGATACCCCGCGGGATCACCCAGCAGAATTTGATTTTGAGTTTCAGAGCCGGGGGGGTTTTTCGGAGTGGTCCCCCACCCATCCAAGCGAGAAGAGGGGTTTTACATTAGCCACTAGTGCCCCCGGTCTGCCCACAATGGAGTTTGTCCGTTCCCCTAAAGCTGCAAAACCGCAGCAAGCCTCTAACAAGTCTCCCTCTCCCATTACAGGACAAGGGACCGGGGAACACGGAAGTGGTAGTGCCCCCAGGGCGGGCCAGCCCACATCGCGGCCCAAACGCAATTGCAATAAGCCATCTTGGCTGAGAGACTTCGTCTCATCCTAGGGGGGAGGGATGTTGTGTTCTCAAACACTGTACCCTTATACAATGTACCTATTCATGTGTAACCAATGTATCCTTCTACTTGTAACATGATAACCATCAGCTGCATCACTGTAACCGTAATAGGACGCGAGCTAGTGACCACCGGATGGCAATAGCGAGCGTCCAAGCTCATTGGTCCAGACTCACCTAAAAACAACAGCACGGGAAGATTCCCACCATCACCTTCACCTGGACAAGAAGGGTGTGACCTGCAATGATGTCATGCAGACAGTAGCCAATAGACTGTCAGGGAGCCACATTCAAATGTATAGCCACTGTATATATTGAGCTGTTCGTCCGCCATTACCTCATGTTCCCTCTGACCAGCATGTAATAAAGTTGTGTTAAGCCAGCTCTTCGGCTGACCTGGTGTCTTTGGTCCCATACACAAAAGTATCTGTACCACAAATTTACACAGAGATATAAATAGGAAAGAATTCTTGTTCCTCCTCCTTCACAACATGGATGAAACAAACACCTGAACAAGGCCCATATAACAAAAGTGGCAAAAGTCTTGCAGAGCAGCCAGAGATTTCTGGAACATTCAAGGATAGTTCATGTGTCAAAGAGAATGCACTTCACTCAAAAGAGGAGCACACGTTCCTTTTCCAGTTGATAAACTATCATCTGCAATGCAAAGCTCACAGTTAAATACAGGAGTTAGTCTTTAAGGTGCCTTTAGTGTTCTTGAAGTAATGAGTAGCAGCCAGCATAATGGGCCAAACACATAACTTTATTTGGTAATCTGAACACAATTACAACTGCGCCACAACAACTTACGTACAGGTGATAGTAGTTACATTTGTGCAGGAATTAACTGGATTAGTTGATAGCCATCAGGAGAGAATAAAGTGATTCTGAACTAGATACAATTCACACTTCTCAGAGCATATTGGCACGAACCCCCAATCTCACATTACTTCCAACTGAGGAAGAAGACAAAATGGCGAATACGTTTCATTAAATACACAACATCTTTCCCCCTATGATCGAACAAAGCCTGCAACCATTGAGGAGGACCACAACATCTTTTGGGGTGCACTAGTGCCAGGTCAGTTACTGAAGCCCTAGGGCTAGTAGAGGTAAAGTCCCCGCAGCGGGGACACCTCTAGAACTCATGGTATGGTGTGGACAATTACCTGTTCCATTTTCAGACCCTGACAAAGGGAGGGTAGATACCAAATCATAATTCCATTTTTCAGAAGGTTGAGCAGGGAAACGCTCGAACTCAAACCCACTGAACTGAAATTCCCTCCTTTTACAATGAGTAGGGGATGACTCCACACAAAAGTCCCTCCTTTGGGTATGAGTGGGGGCAGACTCAAACACAGGAGGATGGGGGGGAGCTCCAGGGGGGAAATCATAACCCCATTTCTCGCATGGATGAGTAGGGGAACACTCAAAAAACTCCCCCTGATCCTGTAAAGCAACAGAAGAATTACCAGACAAATGTGAGCCCTGTGCAAGAGACAAAGGTGCCCGCTTAGAATTAGAAAGCAGGGCTGAGCCCTCTTTGTCTCCCCCTTGGAATAAGCAAGTGGGGGAGGGCTCTAACATGGAACTATTGAGATTTTTGTTGGCTGAGGGCACCCCAAACTCAAATGGTTCTCCCTGTCCTTCAAGTGACTGGTGTGTTACTCTATGCCTGATTTGGTCTGTGTGTTGCCACCAAAGAATGCCGTTCCCCATTTTTACCCGGTAGGAGACTGGTCCCGTACCTGGAACCCAAGCCAGCCCTCCTGCAACATAATTCCAGCAGTGCACAGGATCCCCTACTGCAAAAAGCTTTTTCTGCCTAATTTCTATGTTAACCCACCTATCCTCCACCCTGGAAAGATGCAACCTGTCCAACAGGATGGTTGGTTTTCTATGCATGAGGAGTTCAGCCGGAGACATACCTGAGGCCATGGGGTAACACAATAGGTTAAAAGAAATTGACAGAGCTGCAGCTCAATGTCCCCCTGCCCCATATGTCATAAAGCATCTTTAGTCGTGCGGACCTGTCACTCAACCTGACCATTGGTGGCAGGGTGAAATGGGGCAGAAGTGACATGCCAGATGGCATTTCTCTTGAGAAACACCTGAAACTTGACTGACGTAAAAGTAGTGGCATTGGAAACAAGCACATCTGGCAGTCCGAAACAGCCAAAAAGCCTGCGTAGTTGCTTAATAGTCACAGCTGACGTTGCACTTGGGACAGGAATTACATCCAACCACTTTGAAAATGAGTCTACTACAAGAAGAAATAAGGTGCCCCGGAATGAACCGGCAAAATCCACATGGATTTGCGACCATGGTCTGTGAGCTGTGTCCCATTCCCGGGAGGGAAGTTGGAACTCCTCAGGCCAGGAACTCTGACAACTGCCGCAAGTGCCTACCAGCTGCTTTATCTTGAGGTCCACTTGCTACCACCAAAAATAGCTCCTTGCCAAGGCTTTGGAGTGCATGATTCCTGGATGGCTGATGTGAAGAAGTTTGAGAACTTTGGGGCACAACACAGCAGGAATCACTACCTGCTGACCCCCATAATAAACAACCCCTTTTGATTGACAACTCGAACTGTTTTCTGTGAAAAATTCTGAATTCCTCTGAAGGAGGAGTAGTGGGCCAACCCTTCCAGACCCAAGTGACAACTTGGGACAGCAGCTTATCTTTAGCAGTAGTAGCCCTAGCAATTTCTGAGGAAACAATGGGAGGTGAATTGAGAGTTTCTATCAGCAGTACCTGATGATTATGCTCTTCTTCGCATTCTTGCTCCCCAAAACCTGGCAAGGGGACCAAGAGGGAGCATCGGCATGGCCGATGTCCTTCCCTGGACAATGAGTCAATGTAAACTGATAAGCATTTAGAAATACAGCCCATTTAAGCATATGGGGGGCGGGGTGAGTATTTGTGGAGTGGGTTTTGTAGTGACAAAAATCCATAATAGAGGCTTATGGTCCATAACAATTCTAAACTATCTCCCATATAGAAAATTGTGATTTTTTTTTCATCACTGTAACTATGGCCAGAGCCTCACGGTGTATCTGAGCATAGTTTCTCTCAGCATTAGAAAGGGATCTAGAAAAAAATGCAATCGGGGCTTCTGCTCCATTATCCAGTGTGTGGCAGAGAACAGCCCCCACCCACACTGACAATGCATTGCATACTAACACCACAGGCTTTTGAGGGTCAAAATGAGTTAGGACTGCCTTAGTGGACAAAAGCTCCTTTAATTCTTTGAATGCCTTTTCTTGGCTCTGCCCCCACCTCCAAACCGCGTCCTTCTTAAGAAGGCGATGAAGCGGCTCGGCTACAGATGCTTTCCTGGGCAGAAAGGAGTGGTAAAAGTTTAGCAGGCCCAGGAAGGACTGTAACTCGGACTTAGAGAATGGCTGGGGGGCATTACAGACAGCACAGACCTTAGAGTAGGAGGATTTGACCCTCTCAGGAGTTATTTTAAAACCAAGAAATTCAACCTCCTGAGCAAAGAATATGCATTTATCTTTTCGCAGACGGAGTCCTGCCATTTCAAACCTCTGCAAAACCCGGTCCAACCTGTCTGTGAGTTTGAATTTGTTCCCTGCAGTAATCAAAATATCGTCGAAATAGGGAAGAACCCCAGGAAGACCCTTAAGTAGACACTCTATGAGCTATTGTAATATGTTGAGGGCTGCATTAACCCTGAACTGTAGACATGTGACTTTGAAAGCCCCTTTATGAGTAACTATTGTTTGCACTAGAGCAACAGCAGGTGTGACCGTAAGCTGCTGGTATGCCTGGGCTAGATCTAGCTTGACGAAACACTTTCCCCCATGTAAGGTAGCCAACAGGTGGCTTACGACAGGGATGAAATGGGCCGAATGGCTTTGTTGATCGTGCACTTGTAGTCTGCACAGATTCTAACTTCTCCATTTGACTTTAAGGCTGTTACAATAGGTGTTTCCCACTCTGCAGAATCAACAGGAACCAAAATACCTTGACCCACAAGTTTGTCTAACTCTGCCTCTATCTTGTCCTTAAGGGTGAAAGGAACACAGCGAGGCTTAATGCAGATACGCCAGACGGCCGGGTCAAGTTCAAATGAGACCGGGCCCCCCACATAAGTACCAAGTCCTTTCTTGAAAACTTCTGGGTGTGCATTGCAAATGTCCAGCACTGGGTCAGAACTCACAGCATTAATACCAAACAGCTTTATTCCCAGCAGTTCGAACCACTGGACTCCCAACAAACAGTTTGTTCCTTGCTTTACCACAACAAGGGGCAATTTGGTGCAAATGTTCTTAAAACATACAGAGAAATCCCCCACTCCCAGAATGGGTATGTGGCACCCTTGAACGTCTCGGAGGGACGTCTTCAACGCCCGCAACTTATGGCATGAGGCAGTAAGAATCTTTAAGAATTCCTTTTGGGGCAAAATAGAATATGACATACCAGAGTCCACCTCCATGTGAATCAGCACCCCTTGCAATTGTAAATCAGCAAAAAAATTACCAGACACATTGGACACGTTGCCGTGCAGTTTCTCCATTGTGGAGATTTTGGAGATGAATGTCCCCAGTTTCCGTGGGTGCTCTTCAGATGCTGGGGGGTACTTTCTCTTCTGGTGGCATACCTTTGCAATGTGCCCTTGCTTGCCACAGTGGTGGCAATCTGCTTTCTGAAAGGGGCACTTTCAACGGTCGTGCTTGCTCCCACAGCTGTCAGACTTTTTAAGGACTTTTGGAATGTGCTTCTCCTTCTTCCTTCGGATCTTTCGGACTCCTTTGTCCTCAACGCTGGACCCAGACATGGAGGATGATGCCGGCGATGCTGATGAAGATGAACATAACAATGATGAACAATGGGGGACATGTACAGCAGACTCCGGAACCCCAGAGGCGACAGACCATTGCTTGAAGGACTTTACCCCTGACGTGGCCGCCTCAGACGCTAACACTTCTTTTAGCATGGACTTGAAAGTGAGCGTATCACGGGTCATCAGCCTGCATTGGGCCTCTTCATCTCAAAGTCCGGCTAGCAGACAGTCATGGAGAGCATCCTCAATGTTCGGCCACTGACACGGGGCAGCTGCGAGTCGAAGGGTGGCAGCATATTCGGCCACATACTCCCCAGGACGTTGGTCTTGGTGGTAAAATGTGACTTATGTGGGGAATATTGAAACCTTCGGCTGGAAATGATTCCTCAGCGCAGTCAGGATATCGGTGAGGGGAAAATTGTCGATCTCCCTCGGCAACACAAAATGGATGGCCAACTCAAAAGTAGCCAGGCCACATCTCACCAGGAAACATGAATGCTTCAGGTCCTTTTCTACGACGTTCTCAGCCACCATGGGATGTTTGAACTGCTTCTTGTAGAGGACCCATTTTTCCAGTGCTGAAATGTCGAAGGGACTGGCTTAATTCTTCTGGGATGCCACCCCATCCTCGTTGCTAATTTAATGTTCTTGAAGTAACGAGTAGCAGCCAGCATAATGGGTCAAACATATAACTTTATTTGGTAATCTGAACACAATTACAACTGTGCCACAACAACTTACATACAGGTGATAGTAGTTATATTTGTGCGGGAATTAACTGGATTGGTTGATAGCCATCAGGAGAGAATAAAGTGATCCTAAACTAGATACAATTTGCGCTTCTCAGAGCATATTGGCACGAACCCCCAATCTCGTGTTACTTCCAACTGAGGAAGAAGACAAAATGGTGAATATTAAATACACAACAGTGCCACAACATTATTATTATTTTCTGTTCTGTTTTATTTACTCTCATATATGTTTGCATAGACTAACACAGCTACCACTTCAAACATTTCTTCCTAAGGTTTGTTTTTATTGGAATATATTTTAAAAACAGAATATCACTTAGAAACAATGTATCATTGTCTTCTAGACAGCCAAGCTGGAAGATGACAAAAAATTGCTTTAATAAATTTGCTGGAACTAATGAAAAGACATTTAAATCCTAAGAAAACAAATTTGCCATTGAGTTTAAGGCTGTTATTATACCTTCCATAATGTTATGGAGGTAATTTTATTGCTTGTGAAGGGTGTAATTCACTATGTGCAGTTTTTTTTTTGCAACTTACAGTTGGGAAGTATACTTATAAAACCATTAAAGAGACATTGGTTGTAGAAATTTTCCTAATGCACAGACAACTGCAGGAGAGTTTGTTGACACTGTAATGCCATTACTACTTGTTCAACATCCTGTGACAATGTGATACAGGTGGCATAGCATTGCAAACAGGGACCTGATGACTTGACACACTGGACTTCTTTGTTGAAGATTGATAGATTGCCCTATTTATTTATTTATACATTCAATAGTGCATCATTGAATAACTAACTATTTATGGAAAAAATCCAATAGAAAATACCTCTAAGATGCAGGAAATAATATATTGCAACAGATCCCCAACAAAATCTATGAAATTACATCTGTTTCAGGTTGCATCTTGCAGGTTTTACCTTCAGCCCTCTTGGGTACACCTTCAACAACAGGAGAAATGTGGGAAGAGTACAGTGTATTCTCCAAAGACCCACACTCTTCCTCAGTGTGGTATGTGAAAAGAAGTGGTTCTTGAGAGGGATTAGGAGGATGCTCAACTTTGGGAGGAGAAGTGTCCCCAGAACAATTTATGAGCTGCCTTTATAAGTGAGATTTGGAACTTTAGGTTATATTGCCTCATAAGTTGAATAATTACTGTACATGTCTTGTAAAATAATGTACTATTATGTAGTCACCCTGAGTGGTGCTTGCATCAAAATAATGGGATATACATGTAAAATAAATAAATAAATAAATAAATAAATATTAAAACTATAGACCTAGTTAACTCAACAAATTATGTGATCTCTTTCAACTGGGTAAAGAACAACTTTGTCACTAGAAATTTATAAGTTGTGCTAAGAAATATGATTTTTTTAAAAATTGCCTTTAGTTATTAGGTCTGCCTTCAGATGTGTACAGCAAATGTTAATTCAAAAGTGTGTGATAATTACATAATAGAAACAGTTGATCACAACCTAGGAGCTTTGCAAAGCTCTTGAGAAAAGTGTTTTCTTGTGGCAGTTAGTTTTCCTCAGAAACTTGTGAAAAGTATTTTTTTTGTAAGTTATATTATTTGGTAATATTTGCTGTATCCCAGGAAGATTATAAAATCACATTGAAAAAATATAAATATTGTTAGTGTAACGCTGTCATTTTCTACATATTTTATCAACTTAATAGGTATAATAAATTATAATTTTATAATTTTTGGATTTGACTTTAGGTTGTAACTAATTTGTGTTGGTGTGTTGACCTTGGTATTTAGGAAGTCTTTGTCATACAAAGATAAGCATAATCTATGAAATATTCAAATCATTTAGTCAATGACATATTTCTTTCAAAAGCTGCTAGAACACTTATTGATGTTGTCATGAGTGCTCGGGGGTCTTTAGACTAAAATTCTGCCCTGGGTTCTGAAGCAGATAACAGTCCAAAGATTTATAGTGAAGTGCCGAGAGAATTGTAAAAAAAAAAAACAAAACACCTTTCTCAGAGATTCTAACTAGGGCTTCCCAGTTAACGGAGCTTTGAGATGAACCATCTCCCTCTGAGATAATCAGCCTCAGCTGACAATTAAAATAGCTGCATGGGAAATTTATGAGAATTCAGCCTCATAACCCAAGTAATGCCCATCTACAAATCTCTCCTCGTGAGGCACTCCTAGGGTCCAGTTTTCTCCTTGAAAAATGATGAATGGTCGGCAGATAAGAAGTTATTACCGCAGGCTACGATTTGGCTTCTCCCTCCCTTCTGTTGAGAGTACAGCCTGGCACTTTTCTAAGATAAAATATCTTCTGGCTGGACACCTAAAAATTCCCTCTTTAAACTAAAAGGTGAATAAAAGCAATCTACCAAGTATTCAAATAGCAGCACTTTATTGGCTTACAATATTGAGGTAGATTAATATACGGTTATAATTAGAATTCAGGAATACAAAAAGAAATCATAAACAAAACATAAACATGAATAACTAAGCTGTCTAAATAGATCTAAGAAAGCGGGGCGTAGAGCCCCTCATAGAGTCAGGCTGCCATGGTCTGACCTATGGGAAAAGAGAGGTAGCTTCTCTCTGGCTGAGAGAAGCTTACCCTATCTTGATCTAGATCTTCTCTTCTCTAAAACATCAGGGGAAAAGGATTCTTATTTATACACTTCTCATTCAAACACCTGCATCATAAATATGTGAAAACTTCCAACTATGTCTCGAGGAGACAAGCTGTCTGTCTGTGTGGGTGTTATGCCCCCTTACCCACCTGTTAGGGACATCTGCTAATTACGTGAGTCCGTTATCTCTTGTCCCATCTCTTATCTGGTGAGATGGACAAAGGGTCTGGGTCTCAGACTTCAAGTCTGCACATTGACATGCAGGTGTCTGAATTGACATATTTGTCTAAACATCTGTTCTAACTAACACCTGTGAGTTAGTATTACATCATAGAATAAGAATCTAGCAAAACATTTTTACTTCAAGCAGTAAACAACTTTAATGAGAGCAAAGTTCACTCTTTTTAAATGCCAATTCCTTTACAGATGTAAGCCAATTTCTCATCATGGTTATTATGACAGATTTCACCATTTCATCTTTTTTTAAAAAATTAACCTTTTGGTATTAATGAAAAGTCTGAAGAAACAAGTTTCTTTCCTGTATTTCTGGCTGCTTTACAATCAATCACTTACATAGTATTCCATAATTTACCCTCACAGTAATTTTCCTCCTTTGCATTGCAAAAATCTTCTTGTATCACTGTGCCAAGTCAAGCTTGACTCCTCAGCTGCTACTAAGTGGGACAAAACATTTGATAGTTGTCCTATATAATTGAAATATTAAAAATAATAGAACGTACTGCTATTATTCAATGTGATATTTTTGAAAACAGAATCTCAGTAGACTCTGATAATCTTTCTATCTATTTATTTGTTTGTCTGTCTGTCTACACACACAGGTAAATAAAAGAATACACTTACCATCAATTAAGTATGATTTATTTTTGTGTTTATTTTGTAATCGTATTTTCCCTCATTAAAAACTCCCTTTAGGGATGAGGTTAGTAATTTGGGTCTTCTATGGTCAAGACCACTTTTTACAAATTGCAGCAAATTGCCCAGCTCCACCCATACCCAGATGGGAGATCCCTGACCACCTTAGTCCATGTGTTGGTAATCTCTAAGATGATTTCTGTAAGACTCTCTATATGGGGCAACCCTTGACACTGGTACCAAAACACCAATGGGTCCAAAACACAGCCATCAGACTTATAACATAAACAAATAAATATGATCATATATCCCTAGTTCTGGCATGCCTGCATTGGTTACCAACTATGTTCCATACCAGATTCTATGAGATTGTACTGACATACAAAGTCCTTCATGGTTTGGTACCTTGCTGCCTGACAGAACAACTCTCCCAAAGAAAAACCTCCCATTTCATGAGGTTCTCTCAAGCTATGATGTTGAGAATAGCCAACCCAAGAATGGCCAGAAGAACTAATACTCAAAGGATAGCCTTTCTTGGTTGGTGGCCCTCTCTATTTGGAATTAACTCTCAGTTGAGATCTGCCAGGCTACATTTATTTATTTATTTATTTATTTATTTATTTATTTATTTATTTATTTATTTATTTATTTATTTATTTATTTATTTATTTATTTATTTATTTATTTATTTATTTATTTATTTATTTATTTATTTATAGGAATTTGTATTGCCACCCAATTCCAAAGACTCTGGGCAGCGTACAGATATAAAAACCATCACAATTTTAAAATCACAATTAAAACCCCATTAAAAACTATCACAAAACATTCCCTACCCTCTCACCAGTTTAAAAAGAGGAAGAGAGCATTCTTAAATCATCCAGCAGCCTGGGGCCACAGCACTGCCTGTGCCCCACACCTGCTCTGCCAACCAGGTTTTTAAACTTTCCCTGAAGGGCAGCAACTCCATCTGGAGATGCAACTCAGTTGGCAAGAGGTTCCATAGGGCCAGAGCGGACACTGAGAAGGCCCTCCTTCTAGTTCTAGAGAGACGTGCCTCTCCAGCAGATGGAACAATTAGAGAGCCTCTCCGGTCCACTCTGGTGGGATGGACAGATATTCTTGGGGTGACGTGGTCTCTTAAGTATCCTGGCCCACTACCATGTAGGGCTTTAAAGGTAATAACCAGCACCTTGAATTGCACCTGGAGGCATACCAGCAACCAGTGCAGCTCCCAAAGCAGTGGCAAGGCATGGGCATACCACCCACACCCCATTACCACCCTAGCAGCTGCATTCTGGACATGTTGCAGCCTCCGAATGGTCATCGCTGCCACCTGCTCTTTGAGCAGTAGACGTGAGTCCAGGAGGACCCCCAGATTACGCACCGGGTCTGTTTGGGGCAAAGTAACCCCATCCAGAACCAAAGATGGTAGCTCCTGAGATAATGCGGGTGCCCTAACCCATAGCCACTCAGTCTTGCCGGGATTCAGTTGTAGCACTCTGAGTGCATTGCTGGGATCACCACAGGCTGAGATGTATAGTTGAGTATCATCAGCATATTGATGATACCTCACCCCGTGGGAACAGATGATCTCCCCCAGTGGCTTCATGTAAATATTAAATAGAAGAGGGGAGAGAACCAAGCCCTGAAACACCCCATACTTTTAGAAAATTGTTAAAAAAATTCTTTACATAGAGGTCTTCACATCTATGTCAGTGTAGCCTTTGCTCATCAATATCTACTAAGGAAGATTTTATGGTAGTTGCACTAAATATTCTTCATGTAGTTCTTTATTGGTAATATATACATATCTGATACAGTATATCCACTAATTGTATTGTGTGCTTCTGTCACAAAGCAAGCAAGCAAGCCATATTTTTTATCTTGTCAGAAGCACACAAAGATGCTTTCTGAGTTGAAAGGATTTTTGCTGGAGGAACTCTGCTCAGAGGACACCAGAATGAGGCTCCTTTCATGTCTCCAAGATCTTTTCCCACCAAAGTAGTCCTTATTTGTCTAGTTGCAATTTCTTGCTTTCGAACTGCTTGGTTGGCAGGAGCTGGGACAGAGATGGCACTCATTCCATCATGCAGTACTCAGGTCTTGAATTGCTGACTTGCCACCTTCTAGCTAACAAGGCAAGTTTCTTAACCACTGAGTCACCATGGTCCCCATATTCAGTCATTCAGAAAGCATGGCAGCCTCACTCCTTCCATTGTTGTGTTGAACATGAAGACACAACTGTCTGGAGAAGGGGAACTTGCTGTAACTGGGGAGCCTCTCCTTATGAGTACAGCCTCAATTCTCCCAGCCTCCCATGCTTCAGAACCAGCCTAATATCCAATGAATTGAGAAAAAAGAGCAGGTTAGGATATGTTCTTGATATTCATGGGCTCTACAAGGTTCAGTAATGAATAGGACTTTACTATAGCCCCCCCCCCCCCTCTTAATTTTTGCCTGAATGTGGATTTGACTTTAACAATGTATGGAGAACAAAAGCAAATGAAAAAGGTGAGGGTGTCCTCCATTTCTAGACATGTCCCAGCCAAGTACATCTTAAAAATAAGTATCTTTAGGGAGGAAGGAGAGCAGGGACCTCAAAATGCTCTCCACAGTGCTCACAGGACAGCACATTTAAAAGACAGATTATCTACTTATTCACAGTTTTTTTGTGCTCAAATTAAATGCATTGTAATTCTGTTTAGTGTAAATGGTAAAAAATATTATTTCTTATTGTCCACATATACATATAAAAGTGTATACTCAAATGTTCTATAAATCCTTCTCCTTCAGGGGCCACTTCTTTTACTATATCAGAAATCTGGATTGGCACTTTGAAAAGAAGTAAAATCAAAACATATCCATGTGTAGGTTCTGAACTGTAGGATCTTACGTGGATAGAAAGACTTGCAGCTATGAAAGTTAACTAATAATAAGAGGAATAGCAATTACACTTATATTCTACCCCATACTGCTTAGTGCCATGGTGGTGAACCTTGGCACTCCAGGTGTTCTTGGACTTCAATTACCAGAAGCCCAAGTCAGCACTCCTGCTGATCAGGGCTTCTGGAAATTGAAGTCACAGAGCACCTGGATTGCCAAGGTTCACCATCACTGGTTTAGTGCATTCTCTTTGTGGTTTACAGGTAATTAGCATTTTGCCAACAACATGCTACGTACTCATTTTACCAGCCACAGAAGAATGGAAGGCTGAATCAACCTTGATCCCCATCAGGATCAAACTCACAATGTTTTGGCTGCAGTACAGCAGTTTAACCACTGCACCACCAGGTCTCCTATAGCTATATAAGACTAAGAACAAAGATCTTATTTAATGAAATAAATAACTTATAATGAGTGACTTGCTTACAGATATGTCTAAAAATTGTAGGCTGTTACTTTCTATGGAGACAGACTACTTCTGTCGTATGATGGGTGGGAAACTGTCTTTCTTGTCCTTGGGAGGTTTTCTTCTTCTTCAAAAAACAACAACAACAAATTTCTTTGTTTTTGTCAAAGTTAATTTGTTTACTTTGATCGGTAACATGTACAGCCTGTAAACAAAGCAAAGGACGGCACTTATGTATGCTATTGATTTCCCATACTTACAGTAAGGATTTATCTCAGCTTCCCAGATCTAGGGGAAATGGTATCTGTAAGTGATCATTAGTTTAATCTTAATTAAACCACACAATTCAGGTGTTTATTCTGTGATGTAAACAAGGTGAGAAATTAATTGGCAAGCTGGATCTATTTAAAAAATGGGTATTATTTGAAAATTATTAACAGATATTCCATTAATTGTTATGTTTGTGATCACTAAGATATTACTCTGCAGTCATTTAACAGGAAACATGTCAGGGCATCTAGATGGCAGGTTTCTGTAATCCCACTTTATCAACCAAGAACATGCTTAATAGGTAAAAATGGTCACTAGCTCATACTTTCTAATTATGTTTGTCACGTTAACCCCTAAAATTACAGTTCAGCATGCAAGGGCAGCATCACTACATATAGGTGGTGCTTTATTTGTACCTATTGGGGGAATGAATAATATGCCATCCAGTGCATTCCTCCCATCTGAACAGGAGCTGAGGCTTTAAGTAATTGAGCACTTTCCCTCCTCATCCACACATGAGCAGGGAAAGTGGAATAATTGGGGGACAGGGTTTATGTTTTAGAGATTGTTGCTGAAGTGATAAATCAGTTTCTTTGAATGAAAAACAAACATTATTTGCCTGTGCATCTATTGCAGATCACCAGGGTGACTCTAACTAGGGTAAAAGTGACTGCAGCTTCCTTCTTCAATAGACACACAGGCAAATATATATTCGCCTTAAACCAACTTATTCATCACTTTCAGAAGGCTTTCTAAAATGTTTTTTAAAACCACTTCCCAATATGCTGGAGAGTCTTATTAGCCCCTTCAGTGTATTAGATGATCGCACAGGAAACAGCCATTTTACAGTTGCAGGGTTCAATTTTGGCCCATTCTCAGAGACCATACTCACTGTTATTGTGAATATCCTTGAGAATGCTACTACTGACAAAACTGGTATAAATAAATTGCAAGGGAAAAATATCTATTGAAAGTGAAGAATAGAACCGATCTACTGGCCTCATGCCAGGGATATTTTTTTTGTGACTGTGCTCCTGGATATCTCAATCCACCACCCCACTTCCTTCAAAAATTGTTTTGTTGAGAAACTCCCCATGTGTCCTCTGAGGATTAGTTTCCACAATCTGAGCCCTGCCGACATGTCACAGGCCCATTGTTTTTTTTTAAAAAAATTGTTTTTGTCATCATGAGGAACAAGTGGGAATTGTTTTTAGTTAAGAAAACTACAGTATTTTAATGTTAAAATCAACTTTCAGCTAACAAATCTCGTTCAATTATATTTTAACAATTAAAAGTTAGAATATGCAAATTAGCCTATTTAATCACACCTCTCCCCTTTGGAGGTATGATACTAGAAAATTGGGAAACTAGCCTTTGATCTCACTAAGATCATCCACCCTGTCCTTGGAAAAGACGTCTGGTGTTGTTAAGAAGATTTTTAAGGTTTTTCTTTTTCTTTATTGTTTTTGGCAAATATTGATTGCAGCTCATTGTTAAGGCTTCTGCACTTTTGACTAGCTGATCAAACTGCAAACTCTTTTTAAAAAAAGTATGTGCATATAGATTCTACTGAATATGTCTATGTACAAGATCCAGTGACTAATTTTGACTGATGGAATGGCAGAATTAAGCAGAAGTGGGAGCAAACTATCTTTCCTTCCCAGTGCAGCTCCATGTACACCATGAACCCAATTTTAGTGGTCTAAGAAACTGCTCAGAGCCTGTTTTTATCAGGAGTAGAAGGAAGAGCAAAAACTCTTCTGTCATGTGTCTGGTTCTGTACCCTCAATGTCAATGCCATATCTGATTTTGTTTTATATCATTTGGGCTATATTATGAGCTCCCCCCACCAGCATATAGAAAGCTCTCATTTGTTTCCAGTAAACACATCCATGTATTTCTGTTTTCCAAAATGTTGTGCATCAATTTCCTGTCATTTACTATTTTGACCCAAGCATCACTTACTTATCACTCTGGAGTTCAGCACCAGGTGAGAACTATCTCTTCTGTCATTTTATCTCCTGACCAAATAAGCCTTTTCCTCCTTCATTTGGAAGGTGGGAAAGGTGTTTAAATTTCCACTGTTAATCTGGTGATTCAGGGACTTCTCTCACGTCTCTCCTACTGCTGTCTGTTAAACTTTCTTGACACCTTGACAGGTTTCTCCATCTTCTTACTTTCATCATTTGAGGTTACCACTCTTTTAAGTCACTTAACCTAAAAATGAATTAAACAACGGTAAAGCCAGTTATGTTGCATGACATAAATGTGTCAAGATAATGGAATAGTATAGGAATCATCATCTGTAATAACTTGGTGAACCCTGATGAACTAGATCATTGCCTGTGGCATTTTCTTCCTAAAACCTGCAATACAGTTTTTCCCCTTCACTTATTCAATTATTCTATGATTTCTCATTTGTTTTATCTTCATTTGTTCTTTACTCAAAATTAATGTATTATGTTACTAATGTGTAAAATCAATCTATCTGAATATGAATATCCTCTTAATCTGGTGTTATAAGATATAGGCTTGCATTTGATAAAAAAAGTCTATGGATTGATTTGCTGTCTTTCTGTTCCTTCTTTATATTGGGGTTGGCTTCTCTTTTATGAACAGTTAATGGCTTTGCTTCCATTGAGTATGTTTGGGGATGCAAACTTTCTGCGTATAAATGTGTGACAAATGCTTCAGTCCCATATACATTTGAGCTGCTATTCTTCTCATAATTAGACTGTATAAAACTGGTATTTGTCCATGTTACTTTAGGAGAATATATAGTTTCCTGGGGTTTCTCATCTAGTACTGTATTCTTAATAATTAGATAATTTTACAATATATGACCAACAATAATACTGTGATTATTATCTCTACAAGAATAAATTTACAGTTAAAACATGGGGTTAAATAGCACACTGTTTGGTGTGAGTTCCTGTTCATCTGGAGAATTACTAAAGAACAGGGTAGATCAGTGATGGTGAACCTTTTAGAGACCAAGTGCCCAAACTGCAACTCCAAACCCACTTATTTATTATAAAGTGCCAACACAGCAACAGGGGAGGAAGGAAACACTCCCATTGGGCTGCTGGGCAGAGGGGTGGAGTGAACTCTGTGCTGGGGTGACTGCACAGGTGCCCACAGAGAGGGCTCTGAGTGCCACCTCTGGCATGCATGCCATAAGTTTGCCGCCACTGGGGTAGATGAATATTTGCACTTTGTATTTCTAATATTTGTCATTTGAACAAATATATATTAAAAATACATAAATAAGGCAACTGAGCATAAGGCAACTGAGCATATTAGCATATTATGTGTGTGTGTGTTTTGTTAATATGCTCAGTTGCCTCATGCTCAGTTGCCTTATTTATGTATTTTAATATCTTTTTAATATATAATAAATGCAGTGTTGTATATTTTTAAACTAATACATTGGAGTTGTTATTGTTCAGTCGCACAGTCAATTCCGACCTTTTGCGACCCTATGGACCAATGTCCTCGAGGCACCTCTGTCCTCCACTATCCTTCTCAAACCACCCAGCTCTGTGCCCATTGCATCTACAATACCATCCAGCCAGTTCATTTTTGGCCGCCCCTTATTCTTTTGCCCTCCACCTTTCCGAGCATCAAGGCCTTCTCAAGTGAATTCTCTCTTCTCATTTGGAGAGTTGTACATTTTTGTTCAATGGACATTCTAAGAAATGCAACTGCTGAAGATCAGTGGCAATCTGATTTGTGTATCAAATCAGGAAGTACAAATTTGGTAACTTCCCAAACCCCTTTGAAATAAAGTACTTGCAATAAAGCTACTCGTGAAGCTACTCAGCTCCACAAGAGGACATTTCTAGATACATGCACAAGAACATATTAAAAGTGTTTCTTTCTCTCACATAATTAACTTAGCACATACCACATTCCGTCTATCACCAACTTTTCTCTATCTATTTACTTTCATCTAGTCCTAGCCAAGGGTAATATAATGTCCTCAGAAGAGTAACCATATGTTGGCAAAATTATGTATTCAGTGCACACATCATCAAAATGACAAAGATATCTAAAAATCCATACCATTAAATATAGTGCACTGCTTTGTAAGCATCCAACAATAATAATGCAATCAGATTTCATTTCAAGCATTTGAAAAGAAGACACAGGACTAGGAACCTATTGTTTCTAGGTCTCACCATGTAAATCACTGATTCCATATTTAGAATCATTGTCCCTTCATTTGTGAACAATGCATGATGAAAGACTGTTATAAGCAGAGAGAAGCTGTCATTGGGATTATCTCTGAAATGCAAACCATGCCTTCTTTGTATGTCTATTTATCAGGGCATGAATAATGAAGACAATCCCATTGCTGAAGGAAAATATCATAAGTGTAGAATGAACAAATTTACCTAACTGTAAATTATTTAGATTTTCAAAGAGAAAGTAAAAAATCACCATCAAAAATTTCAGTGGTCAGATCACTTGGCTTGATGGAACTAGATGCACACAAGTAACTTCCACGACATACTGTATCTTTGAAGAGAAGTATTGACTAGAAAAATAGATGGATTCTAACGTAAAATGCAACAGAAATTATGCTAAAACCATGGCTACCTGAAAGAGAAACCATGAGTAGCTGAATATTATAGAATACTAGCATATTTTGCTCGGCGGTGCCGGGCTTTTTAAAATTGTGTTGGATAGTAAAGGGTTTCATTTTTTTTTTTCTTGAACCAATGGTGCTGGGCTGTTTTAAATGGTGTTGTAAGGTTTTATGATTTTTTGGCTTCAAGGCGCTGCGTCCGTCTGCGTCGGACTTGCGCTCCCAGTGGGCTTTTTTTGGCTTTTTTTTTTTTTGCGTGCCAGCTTCCTCAGTGCCGGGCTCTTTAAATTGGTTTTTGAAGGTTTTTGTTTTCTGTTTATGCAAATTTTATTTTAGTTTAATTTATTTAATTGAATTTAATATTATTTAGTTTAAAATTTAATTTGGGTTTTTTGAATCTTTATTTTTACGCATTTTCATTTTTTGTTTTGGTTTTTTTTTTTGAGTGAAAAGTGATTTCTGTTTTTTTTGGTATTTTTTGAGATTAGTGTGATTATTTTTGAATGTTTTTATAACTTATTTGATTAATTTTTGAATTAATCTTATTAGTTTCAATATTTTTGAATGTTTTTTCTCTTTTAGCCTCTGGGTGGGGGTGGTGAGCTTTTCTGCCTCTCTACAATTGTTCTCTTCTGTCCTCTGGGTGTCGGTTCCAGCAAGTTTTTTTTTCTCATTTGAGTTCCGGTCCTCATGGATAGAAGACGTGTTTTGGTAAGATCTCTTGGTTGTTGTTTTTTTTTGGGGGGTGTTTGGGATTTTTTTTTGGGGGGGGGGTCTGTGTGGTTTTTCTTGTTTGTTTTTGGCTGTTTTTGTGTTTCATTTTTGGATTTTTGAGTGTTTTTGAGTGTTTTTGTTTTGTGTTTACTTTTTCAGGGGGGGTGGCTTTCTTTCCTGTGGGCCATGCTGGCTGGTCCATGGGAAGGAAGGGCATTGGCGGGGGGGGCGTGCTTTCTTTCCCATGGTCCATCCTGGCTGGCCTGTGGGAAGGAAGGGCATTGGCGGGTGGTGGTGGCTTTCTTTCCCACGGGCCATGCTGGCTGGCCCGTGGGAAGGAAGGGCAATGGCGGGGGTGGTGTTTTCTTTGCTTTCTTCTCCACGGGCCATGCTGGCTGGCCTGTGGGGAAACAAAAAGCAGCGACAGGGGGTTCCCTTTTCCCCCCCACGGGCCATGCTGGCTGGCCCGTGGGGAAGAAGGGCAGAAGCGGCGGGGTTTTTTTACTTTTATTTTTCTTGTGCCGGCTGGCCCATCGAAATGAAGGGCAGAGGTGGCGGTTTTTTCTTTTTTTTCTCCCCACGGGCCATGCTGGCTGGCCCGTGGGGAAGAAGGGCAGTGGCGGCGGGCGTTTTTTTAACTGTTATTTTTCGCACGCAGGCCGCCTCAGCTAATGGCGCACAGGATGCTGGGGCTTGTAGTTTTGCCTGTGCGTGTTTGCTTACTGTGGTGGTTTTTTTCCTGCGGCTTTTTTTTTGATTGGCCATGGTGCGTTTCCGAACGTTCCTTTTGCTGCGCCGCTCAGTCTGATTGGCTCTGGCACGGCACAGCGAAAGGAACGTTGGGAATTGAAGTTCCCTTTTTTTGTTTGTGACTGGGGGGCTCCTGCCCCCGGGTCGAAAATTTCAACCGGACAGTTACCTGCGAACCCCGTTCGGGCGAGTGAATGGAGGCTCGGACGGGGCTAGTGGGGCCTGGTGCATTGTCACATTCCAATGGTTAATGCACCATTTTATAGGTATAGATCAGAGATTCTACATTATTTAATGGTTTGTTTCAACAATCAATATTGTAGCCATGCCATGATACTGAGATGGCATTGGTTCCAAGGGAGGTCAACAGGGGTAAATCTACCTTGTTGCTCCTCTTGGACCCTTCAGCAGCCTTTGATAACATTGACCATGGTATCCTCCTGGACAGACTTGCTGGGTTATGTCTAGGCGGCCATGTTTTTGCATGGTTCTGATCCTTCCTGGAGGAGAGGAGCGTGTCAACCTTTGAATATAACAGTATTGAGTATCAGCACAGCTTAGGCCTCCACTGGTCCCAAACACCTGCCAACTAGGGAAGCAGACCACCCCACTGGCTGCCTTCCTCTTGCCCTCACTGATCGGATGGAACTGGTCACCTCATCCCCAGACTAAGGACGGTTTCCTGACCCAGCAAGAATAAGCGAAGCGGACTTTTGTAGCGTAGCGAAAGGGTGCCTTCACGTAATTTACCCAAGCGGGGAAAACCAGTGAAGAAGATGGGGTCCTAATAGGTAGTGGCGGTGATTTATAAAATATCACAGAACAATTATTTCTGCAAAGCCCTCTGGGATGGGTAGCTGAATTCCCCATTAGACCTCTCCACCCTTATCATGGCTTTCTATGGGACTTCGGCCTTCGATGTTTCAGTAAAGGTGTGTGGGAGTCTACTCACAGTCATGAGAATGTGAGATGCTGAAATCTCTCTCCCTATTACCATCCTTGTTTGTCCGGACCAGCTGCACTTCTAAGCTGAAATAACAAAGCATCCATTTTTTTGTGAAGTAACAAGGCCTTATCTGAAAAACTCCTTTTCAGCACCCCTCTGTCTGAAAGGAGTTAGAAAGCTGCTCTTGACAAAACAAGTCCATTTTGAAGATTTAATGAAGTAAAAGTTTAGTTCCAAAATATAGAATAAAATCCTCTCTAAACTAATCTGAATAAAAGACATTTTTCCTAAGAAAGAAAACCTAAGTTCTAAAAGAATACATTTCTAAAAGAGTGCGGTGAAGCTGCCCATCTTGGTTCACAGTTCGGATCCAGGCTGGAAGCAAAAGGACAGCATCTCTAGATGAAATCGGAGATAGCTGTTCGGCTATATATTTCCAGGGCTCAGAGCCTCAGTTTTTATACGTTTCTCGGTGAGAACACATGCAGTGTTATCTTGAGTGACAGACAACTCTTTTTGAAGTCCGGTCTGAGACTAGAAAATTTAATCTAAGTTCTCTTCTCTCGACGTGAGACTCACGCACTCCAACAGGTGGCTTGTATGAGAATCATGCTCTTCCCAGGTGATTATCCCGAGAACAGACATTTTCTCAGCTTTGCTGTCTGTGAACGGAGGTCAGGCTGACCTACCATGTTTTATTGGTCAGTAGTCAGCTTCTACATACTGAAGCCTTCCAAAATGGATCCGATCATGCCAAGCAAAGTTAAACAAACTAGCAAAATGAAACAGAATAATAAAATAGGCACATCAAACTTTAAATGAACATATAAAATAATAAAATAAATTCTTCCCGGCTATGGAATCCCTTACATGGAGTACTTCAGTAGTTGGTGATTTCCCTGATGCTGTTTAACTACTATGTGAGGCCATTGGGAGATTTGGAGTTTGCTTTCAACAGTATGCTGATTATATGCAGCTTTATACTTTTCCACCTCAAGAGTGGATGCCATCCAAAGCCTGGAGGAGTGCTTGGAGGCAGTCATGGTCTGGATAATAGACTGAGGCTGAACCCAGATAAGACAGAAGTGATGCTGGTAAGGGGTAACTGGTCACGGGTAAAGAGGATTCCCTTTAGATTGAGGGAGACCATTGTTCTCCCTTTGAAGAAGAGCATATGTAATCTGCAACTTGACCAGTCATTGACCCTCAAATCATGTGTCATCAGTGGTCAAGTCTGAATTTTTCTATCTGTGGTACATAGCTCAGCTCCTCTCTTTCCTGAGTAGGAAATCCCTGATAGCACTAATTTCTGCAATGGTAATATCCAGAATTGACTACTGTAATAACCTTTTGGTAGGGCTACCCTTGAGGCTGGTATAGAGACTTCTGTGGGTCCAAAATGTAGTGGTCAGGGTTGTTGTGGGTATTGGTCAGTTTGACCATATCACGCCAGTCCTGGCTAGTCTCTATTGGCTGCCAGTGGTGCTCTGTGCCAGATTCAAGGTGCTGATGTTGACCTATAAAGCCTTTAATAGTTTGGGACCAAGTTTTCTGAGGGAGCGCCTCTTCCTCAGAAAATATATCCAAAGCACCCAGGCATGTAAGTTCTGAGTTGTCATAGAGAAGCGAAGAAAGAATTTACAACATCAAGGGCTTCCTCCCCTCTGTAACAATCTGTCAGTGGGGATAAGGATTGCTCTTTGTTAACTTTATGCAAGTGCCTAAAGACTTACTTGTTTCAGCAGGACTTTCACAGCCAATAAGATCATTTGGTTTGTAAAGGGATTGCCTTAGACTCCCACTGAATGTGCTACTGCTGTCATTGCTGTCATAGTGAGGCTTATTTTTATTATTATGGTAATGATGTTTTTACAAGGTTATTACTGTCTGATATTAACTGGTTCTGATAGGTGAAGTTGAGTTTTTATGTCACTTTTTGGATTAATTATTATTGTGTTTTAATGTACTTCTTTAAGTACATTAGAAGTAAGAACCCAACTAGGAAGGCCATTGGACCATTAGATGACAATGGAAGGCAAGGGGTTATTAAAGAGGAAACAGAGATTGCAGAGAGACTCAATGAATTCTTTGCTTCAGTATTCACTGAAGAAGACAGAGACCACATGCCCAAAACAGAGCCTATCTTCGTAGGGAGGGAAACTGAAGAATTAAGCAAGATAGAAATAACCAGGGAGGAGGTCCTTGCATGTCTTGTTAAGCTAAACACTAACAAATCCCCAGGACCAGATGGCATCCATCCACGAGTTCTCAGGGAACTTAAAGATGAAATTGCTGATATCCTAGCCAAAATATATAATCTTTCCCTCAAATCAGGCTTTGTGCCTGATGACTGGAAGGTAGCGAATGTAACACCAATTTTCAAAAAAGGATCCAGGGGTGATCCAGGAAATTACCGGCCTGTCAGTTTGACATGTGTCCCAAGTAAAGTGATGGAAACCATCCTAAAAGATAGAATTAATAGGCACATAGAAGAGAAGGCGCTGCTAAAGGAGAGCCAACATGGCTTTTGCAAGGGCAAATCATGCCTCACTAATCTGTTGGAATTTTTTGAGAGTGTCAACAAGCATGTGGATAAGGGGGATCCAGTTGACATTGTTTATCTGGACTTTCAGAAGGCTTTTGACAAGGTCCCACACCAAAGGCTCTTGAATAAACTTACCAGTCATGGAATAAAGGGACAGGTCTTGTCCTGGATCAGCAACTGGCTAAGGGACAGGAAACAGAGGGTAGCACTAAATGGACACTTCTCCAAGTGGAGGGAAGTAAAGAGTGGGGTCCCCCAAGGTTCAGTACTGGGACCCCTGCTTTTCAACCTCTTCATAAATGATCTAGAGGTAGGAGTAAAAAGCAAGGTAGCCAAATTTGCTGACGACACTAAATTATACAGGGTAGTGAAAACTGTGAGAGATTGTGAAGAGCTCCAGAGGGATCTCTTGACACTGGGGGAGTGGGCAAAACAGTGGCAAATGAGCTTCAACATCAGTAAGTGCAGAGTGATGCATGTTGGGGCAAAAAACCCCAATTACATTTATAAACTGATGGGGTCTGAACTCTCTGCGACAAACCAGGAAAGGGACCTTGGTGTCCTGGTGGACAGCTCAATGAAGGTGTCAACCCAGTGTGCCTCAGCAGTGAAAAAAGCAAACTCAATGTTAGGAATCATTAGGAAGGGTATAGAAAATAAGTCAGCAAGTGTCATTTTGCCTCTTTATAAATCTATGGTGAGGCCCCATCTGGAATATTGTGTACAGTTCTGGTCGCCATACCTCCAGAAGGATATTATGGAGTTGGAGAAAGTACAGAGGAGGGCAACCAGAATGATTAGGGGACTGGAACACCTTCCTTACCATCTGAGGCTGCAACGGTTGGGCCTTTTCACTCTTGAACGACGGCGTCTAAGAGGTGACCTGATTGAAGTTTATAAAATCATGCACGGTGTGGACAAAGTAGATAAGGAAAAACTGTTTTCCCTATCGCACAACACTAGAACTAGGGGACACTCCATGAAACTTTTGGGTACTAGTTCTCAAACAAATAAGAGAAAGTACTTTTTCACCCAGAGGATTACTGGTCTATGGAACTCCCTGCCAGAAGAAGTGGTGACAGCTGTCAGTCTTGACAGCTTTAAGAAAGGATTAGACAAGTTCATGGAGGACAAGGCTATCAATGGCTATAATTATGGCTACCTAAGGACAACCTCCGGGTTGGAGAGATAGGCAGGATATCTCTCAATGCCATTTCCAGGGAATCCTAAGCAGGTGAAGGCATCTCCTTGGGAATACCCTGAAGGAAATGGTGAGCCACTGTGTGAGACAGAATGCTGGACTGGATGGGCTGTGGCCTGTTCCAGCAAGGCTGTTCTTATGTTCTTATGTTATGTTCTTATGTGCATTATTTTTACGATATCGCTTTGTTGGTGTAACTTATTGTTTCTGAATTGGACATATTATGTGTAAAGGTGTCAAGTATCCCATATTGCCTGGGAAAACCCTGTAATTTAGAGCCCCTCTTCCCCCAATCACATATTTTTTAAATAATCTCCCATATTTTTTTTAAAAAAACAGGGGCATGTAAATCTCCCATACATTATTGTTCTATATCTTTATTCATGAGGTGTGTGCCTTATACCAGAGCAGAGGAGTGTTGGGCTCCCGCTGGTGGAGGAAGAACCACCCCTTAGCATGACTGCTTTCCCCTAACGGGGAAAAAGCAGTTAGCAAGCCAGGCTTACTAACCTATTCTCTCCCTATTCAACTGCATTTCATATTATGGTGATTTTTCATGGAACTGTTTTTTTACATTTTAATCAGTTAAATGTCTACTGTCTTAGCCTTTTCTGCCTCAATTTCATTTTTTAACAGATTAAAATGTAAAAAATAGTTCCATGAAAAATCGCCATAATATGAAATGCAGTCGAATTAAGAGGGGGAAACTTGAAATAGACTTATTATAATATGCCTGGCTTGCTGATTGCTTTTTTCCCTGTGAGGGGAAGCAGTCCTGCCTTTGGGGATGGTTCTTTCTCCACCAGGTAGCCCAACATTCCTTTGTAGCTCCTTCTCTTCTAGGCTCTTGGGTATGCCTGGGTTTTGGAGAGGAGGGGGTGTGGCCTGGAAGAGAGGGGTGTGGCCTAAAATTTCCATTATTTTAATGTCCAAAACTTGACAGGTATGCCAAGTTGCCTTTGCACCAAAAGGGTGAGGTATAAATACAAATAATTACTAATAAAAATAAATAGCCAAAACATGAAGGCCACTGAAGAAGATAGTTAATGCAGAATTTTATTTTCCTATTAAATACCCTAACTTTTTGTTATTATTATTAAATGTGGAAATAAGATGGAGGTCTCATGGATGCAGTTGGGAAGATTTTGGAGAATGAAGGGGTTACAGCCTTCAGTATATAGTATATAGACACAGGTCTGTATACATTTTCTCAACAAACTGAACAGCTTGAGAAACAGTAGTCATATTGCACATTCCTGGAGATTTCTATTAGCTGCTACCACCTGAGAGCATAGATTGTCAAAAGAGATATGGAGGTTGTTGTTGTTGTTGTTTTGCATTTCCTTTATTTTTATTTGTATTTACTGTAGGACATCAGGGAGAGTCCCAGCTTGGCATATGAAATGGTGTGAAACTGTTACATCAGTAGAAGTGAAGAAGCTCTGAAAAAGCAACTGCTTTCCTTCTGTGGTGGAGATTATTCTTCCATGTGGTGAGGTTTAATGGAAGAAGAGTTTGGGGAGGGTAATTTTAAGGTCTATTGTTTTTTTAAAAGGTTTTTAAAAATGTTTTATGATTGCAATGTTTATATCACTGTTATTATGCTGCGCAGAGTTGCTCGTTCGAATTGGGAGGCAATATATAAATTTGAAGAAAAACAAACAAACATGAGGGAGATGAGGAAGGAAGGAGAGAGAGAGGTGTCTATTAAAAACAGGAAAATGGGATGAAGTGTAATATGGTAAGATGTGAAAAGGTGTGCAAGTCAAATCATATGCCACATTGTTTTCCATCATATTTCCATCCATAAAATATCCTAGCAATATGAACACTAAATTAACAAAAGACAGCGAGAGAATAGCTCAATCAGTCTGAATAAAAGAAGGCAAATTATGAAATTCAGGTCCACTGGCTCAGATCCATGAAGAGCTTTATGGCAAAAACAAACATTCTTGAGGGTACACAAGAACCAAGCCAAATTAGAAGATGGAGGAAGGGGCTCATTGGGAAAAGAGCATCATTAAAGGTGGATATAGCTGAAGATCTCAATCTTCCCACATCACTTGGAGGACCCTGAATAGGCTGAGGGTTGGGGTCAGTGGTGGGCATCAGCAGGTTTGCACCAGTTCACCAGAACCGGCAGCAGAAATTCTGGCTGGCCCTACCCATCCAAGTTTTGAAATAAAGTAGTCCTAATTCGGGTGCAATGCAGAACTTTCCCCCTGGCAACGCCCACCATACCATGCCCACAGTGTGGTAGTAATTATTTTTAGAGCCCACCACTGGTTGGGATCCCTAAATGCAGGACCAACATGCTCAAGTGGGGACTGCTGGCAGACAACAGCACATGGTATGAATTGTAGAGAGATGCAGAGTCCGGCCCGTTTGCTGGTGTGCCAATTACTGCCAGAGCCATGCAATGATGAGAACTTGCATTTGGGCAATGACAAAGCAAATAAAGTGGCTTCATTTTGGCAATCCAAGGTTAAGGAAATTAAGGAGCTTGAGCTGTTCTTGGACAGAGCGGAACAGACTATGCTGGACAAAGTAGAGACAGGGCACAGTTCTGAGGGAGAAGGCCCTTCACTAACTCAGGAGGGAGATGTTTGGAGGAATGTGACTCAAAGGAGGAAAAGAGTAGGGGATCACTCTGAGAGTCTGAAATTACAGAATAAATTTGAGGCTCTTTCCCTCATCACACCTGATGAGGAACACACAGAGGAACAACTGGTTCCACCTGATGATCTCTCCTTCATCACACTTGATGAGATCCAGGAAGATAAACAACAGGAACAAACTGAGGTTCTCTCCCTTAATATGGTTGATGAGGTGCATGTAGATGAACAGATTGCAGGAGAGAGGCTCCTTGTACTAGGCGATTCAATAATTAGAAATACAGAGAAATAGATTTGTGATGCACATGATAACCGTATGGTGACTTGCCTGCCAGGTGCAAAAGTTGCAGACATCACAAGAAATCTAGATAGATTGTTAGAGAGAACTGGGAATGAGCCATTTGTCATGGTACACGTTGGTACCAATGATGTTGGGAAGGCCAAGCGGTCTGTCCAGGAAGCCAAAATCAGGTTGTTAGGAAGAAGATTGAAGTCCCGGACTTCCAAGGTAGCATTTTCAGAAGTGCTGCCTGTCCCTCGTGCAGGACCTACCAGGGAGGCAGAGCTCAGAAGCCTCAATGCGTGGATGAGGTGGTGGTGTCGAGAGGAGGGTTTCAGATTTGTCAGGAACTGGAAAACATTTTGGGACAAGCCAAATCTGTTCAGGAGGGATGGGTTGCATTTGAACCATGAGGGGACCAGATTGCTGGCACTCAACATCAAAAAGGCTGCAGAGCAGCTTTTAAACTGATAACTGGGGGAAAGCCGACAGGAGCTGGGCAGCATCCAGTTCGGAAAAGTGTGTACTTGAGTAGTGAGGAGGATGCAAAATTTACTGAGCAGAGCGAGGAGCTAGTCACTAGCATTCTAGCAGAAGGATGCAAGAGGCAGTCTAACAATGCAACTGGACACAAAAGACTGTGTCAGAAAAGCATATATAAATGCTTGTATACAAATGCCAGAAGCCTCCGGAACAAAATAGGGGAGCTGGAATACTTAGCAATAGATAAGAATATTGATATTATTGGTATCACTGAAACCTGGTGGACGGATGATAACCAATGGGATACAGTTATCCCAGGCTACAAACTGTACAGGAAGGATAGGAAGGGGCAAATGGGAGGTGGTGTGGCCTTGTATGTCAAAGAAGTGATAAAATCGTATGAATTGGAATATCTAGGTGATTTGGAGTCACCATTAGAAGCTCTGTGGGTAAGAGTACCAGGCCACAAGGATGGTCTAACAGTAGGCATATACTATCGGCCTCCGACCCAAACTCTTGAGGGAGACTGGCAGTTGGAGAATGTTGTAAAGGAGGCATCCAAGAAGGGAAGCCTGGTTATAATGGGGGATTCAATTACCCTCACATAGACTGGGTGAACTGTTGTTCAGCACATGATAAAGAGATAAAGTTCCTAGATATGCTAAATGATTGTTCCCTGGGACAGATGGTTGAAGACCCAACTAGAGGTACAAGAATCCTTGACTTGATCCTGAGTAATACTCAGGATCTGGTGCAAGATGTTAAGGTGACTGATCCAATAGGGAACAGTGACCACAACTCAATTATGTTTAACTTGATCATAGACCACAAGTCACTGATAAAATCTAACACAGAGACCTTAAATTTTCAAAAAGGAAATTTCCCAAAGTTGAGGAAACTAGTAAAAAAGAAGCTGAAAGGGAAAATTGAGAGAGTTCAAACACTCCAAGAGGCATGGAGGCTGTTTACAAAAACAATAACAGAGGCTCAATTGGAATGCATACCCAAAAGGAAAAAGGGCACTGCCAGGTCCAAGAGGACTCCAATGTGGCTTACAGGAGCTGTTCGGGAAGTGATCAAGAGCAAGAGAAGCTCATTTAGAAGATGGAAGGCTTGTCCAAATGAGGACAGCAGGCAAAAACATAAATTCTGGCAGAACAAATGCAAGGCAACAATCAGGAAAGCAAAGCAAGACTTTGAGGAGCGTATAGCTAAAAAAAATTCAGAGAAATAAGAAAGACTTCTTTAAGTACATTAGAAGTAAGAAACCAACTAGGAAGGCCATTGGACCATTAGATGACAATGGAAGGCAAGGGGTTATTAAAGAGGAAACAGAGATTGCAGAGAGACTCAATGAATTCTTTGCTTCAGTATTCACTGAAAAAGACAGAGGCCACATGCCCAAAACAGAGCCTATCTTCGTAGGGAGGGAAACCGAAGAATTAAGCCAGATAGAAATAACCAGGGAGGAGGTCCTTGCATGTCTTGTTAAACTAAACACTAACAAATCACCAGGACCAGATGGCATGCATCCACGAGTTCTCAGGGAACTTAAAGATGAAATTGCTGATCTCCTAGCCAAAATATATAATCTTTCCCTCAAATCAGGCTTTGTGCCTGATGACTGGAAGGTAGCGAATGTAACACCAATTTTCAAAAAAGGATCCAGGGGTGATCCAGGAAATTACCGACCTGTCAGTTTGACATGTGTCCCAGGTAAAGTGATGGAAACCATCCTAAAAGATAGAATTAATAGGCACATAGAAGAGAAGGCGCTGCTAAAGGAGAGCCAACATGGCTTTTGTAAGGGAAAATCATGCCTCACTAATCTGTTGGAATTTTTTGAGAGTGTCAACAAGCATGTGGATAAGGGGGATCCAGTTGACATTGTTTATCTGGACTTTCAGAAGTCTTTTGACAAGGTCCCACACCAAAGGCTCTTGAATAAACTTACCAGTCATGGAATAAAGGGACAGGTCTTGTCCTGGATCAGCAACTGGCTAAGGGACAGGAAACAGAGGGTAGCACTAAATGGACACTTCTCCAAGTGGAGGGAAGTAAAGAGTGGGGTCCCCCAAGGTTCAGTACTGGGACCCCTGTTTTTCAACCTCTTCATAAATGATCTAGAGGTAGGAGTAAAAAGCAAGGTAGCCAAATTTGCTGACGACACTAAATTATACAGGGTAGTGAAAACTGTGAGAGATTGTGAAGAGCTCCAGAGGGATCTCTTGACACTGGGGGAGTGGGCAAAACAGTGGCAAATGAGTTTCAACATTAGTAAGTGCAGAGTGATGCATGTTGGGGCAAAGAACCCCAATTACATTTATAAACTGATGGGGTCTGAACTCTCTGCGACAAACCAGGAAAGGGACCTTGGTGTCCTGGTGGACAACTCAATGAAGGTGTCAACCCAGTGTGTCTCAGCAGTGAAAAAAGCAAACTCAATGCTAGGGATCATTAGGAAGGGTATAGAAAATAAGTCAGCAAGTGTCATTTTGCCTCTTTATAAAACTATGGTGAGGCCCCATCTGGAATACTGTGTACAGTTCTGGTCGCCATACCTCCAGAAGGATATTATGGAGCTGGAAAAAGTGCAGAGGAGGGCAACCAGAATGATTAGGGGACTGGAACACCTTCCTTACCATCTGAGGCTGCAACGGTTGGGCCTCTTCACTCTTGAACGACGACGTCTAAGAGGTGACCTGATTGAAGTTTATAAAATCATGCACGGTGTGGACAAAGTAGATAAGGAAAAACTCTTTTCCCTATCGCATAACACTAGAACTAGGGGACACTCCATGAAACTTTTGGGTACTAGTTCTCAAACAAATAAGAGAAAGTACTTTTTCACCCAGAGGATTACTGGTCTATGGAACTCCCTGCCAGAAGAAGTGGTGACAGCTGTCAGTCTTGACAGCTTTAAGAAAGGATTAGACAAGTTCATGGAGGACAAGAGTATCAATGGCTATAATTATGGATACTTAAGGACAACCTCCGGGTTGGAGAGATAGGCAGGATATCTCTCAATATCGTTTCCAGGGAATCCTAAGCAGGCATCTGCTTGGGAATACCCTGAAGGAAATGGTGAGCCACTGTGTGAGACAGAATGCTGGACTGGATGGGCTGTGGCCTGTTCCAGCAAGGCTGTTCTTATGTTCTTATGTTCTTATGTTCAAGGTAGGATCAGGACATGAAAGAAGAAGAATTAAATTGAAAAAAATGATATCTGTTCAGAGAAGTTGCTTTCAAAGTCTATTCCATGGAAAGCAGCTATCTAACATTTAAATGAGAATGTAGCGGGGGATTACAAATTGCAATTTGTTCTCAGAAATGGATAAGATGGGCAGCTTTCTAGCTAGTAAAGGTAAAGCTCGCCCTTTCTCAAAAGCCAATCGTATCCGACTCTAGAGTTCGGTGCTCATCTCCATTTAGAGCCAAAGAACCAGCACTATCTGCCTCTGCAAATATTTCCATGGACATGTGGCAGGCCTGAATAGCCACCAGAGTGCACAGAATGCTGTTTATCTTCCCAACAAGCAACACTTGCAATTTCTTGCTTTTGAACTGCTAGATTGGCAAGAGTTGGGACAGAGACATGCATCATACAGTAATCAGGTCTTGAATTGCTGACCTGCCAACTTTCTAGTTGTCAGGTTCAGCATCTTAACCACTAAACCACTGCAGTCCCTAGCTTTCTAATTAGATGGTGGTAAAACATTTTCAGTCTAGAGATGCTTTCCTTGTCATTGGCACGTTTTTCATAATTTGCAAATGGATCCATCAGTTCCTCTTGGTAATCAAACACTAAGCAACATCAAGCTAATTTGCAACTTGAAAAATGGCAAATCCACACTGGAGGTTAATTACACACCCTCTAATACTTGAGGCAACTCTGTTTCTAATATTGAACCTTCGCAAATCATCAGTTCATGCTTCTGTTAGAAGAAAGGGCTTTGCAGGCGCACCTCCCAAAGAAAGACTCAGACACCAGTATTGGATTAAAGGCATCGGGCCACTTTTATTGAATAATGCCCTAGTCTGAATTATCACTTTCAATTGGTGTATCATCCAATTGTAATTCTTTAAGGCAAGCAGGCCGCAGTAACACTGGTAAGGTTCCTCCCAAAATGCCAATGGAAATTGGCTACATGTATCTATTTATATCAATTTGTTTGTTGACAAAAACAAATTGTTGACCGGAGTCAATATATTATCTACTGACCCCACCCTATGACGTGTATCTGTTCAATATCAGGGTGATGTAGGCTGTGAAGCTCCTGCCATCACCCCTTGCATGGTTCGCCCTTGACCGGCCAATCCTATTCCCCCTGTACCTATCTACGTGTTGGCCAGTAAATTGCGAACCTGCCGGATACCTATGGGTCATAAATCTTTACCTTACCAGTGCTACCCGCCAAAAGTGACCAAGGTCAACTTACCCCATATCTCAAACACTAGCAACAGTGTGGGATGGGCGAAAAAGCCAAGAACCAGAGAGCCAATTGTAGGTTCAAGCAAAAATTCCCACCCGGCCCCGAAGCGACCAGAAAATCACACTGTCCACTAGGGAGGGGGTGGAGGGAAAAACTTCTCAGCTCCTTCACTTCTAAAATGGCAGCCAAGCTTCCTCGTGGACACCCCTTTTAAAGAGGGTGGCCACACCACCCTAACTCACCCGGATGTCTGAGTCCGGGTGGGGTGTGGGCCTGCAAAGAGCGCGCCAGCCATTTTGGTGCTGCGCTTGCATTGCAGGCGCACCCCCCAAAGAAAGACTCAGACACCGGTATTGGATTAAAGGCATCGGGCCACTTTTATTGCATAATGCCCTAGTCCGAATTATCACTTTCAATTGGTGTATCATCCAATTGTAATTCTTTAAGGCAAGCAGGCTGCAATAACACTGGTAAGGTTCCTCCCAAAATGCCAATGGAAATTGGCTACATGTATCAATTTGTATCAATTTGTTTGTTGACACAAACAAATTGTTGACCGGAGTCAATATACTATCAACTGACCCCACCCTATGACGTGTATCCATTCAATATCAGGGTGATGCAGGCTGTGAAGCTCCTGCCATCACCCCTTGCATGGTTCGCCCTTGACCGGCCAATCCTATTTCCCCTGTACCTATCTACATGTTGGCCAGTAAATTGCGAACCTGCCGGATACCTATGGGTCATAAATCTTTACCTTACAAGTGCTACCCGCCAAAAGTGACCAAAGTCAACTTACCCCATATCTCAAACACTAGCGACAGTGTGGGATGGGCGAAAAAGCCAAGAACCAGAGAGCCAATTGTAGGTTCAAGCAAAAATTCCCACCCGGCCCCGAAGCGACCAGAAAATCACACTGTCCACTAGGGAGGGGGTGGAGGGAAAAACTTCTCAGCTCCTTCACTTCTAAAATGGCAGCCAAGCTGCCTCGTGGACACCCCTTGATGACTCACTGCCCCCCCCAGACCGTCAGCTCGGTCACCAGGCCTGCTTGCACATCCTCAAGAAAGAGGTTCATACCTCTGGCCAACAGATGGACCCCATCTCCTGCATATAGACCTGAATCCTGCAAGCCTATCCTAGGATGTTGAATGGCTGTTCCAAAGCCATTGTCAAAAAGGAACCGGGCGACAGCCCTGTTCACTGACCGTCGAGCACGGTCCAAACCACGGAGGTCAATGCCTCCCCTGTAACGATGTCTCGGCACAATGTCAGACCATAGCAGCTGCGTGTACGGCCATAAGTAATGTAAAAAGGCCAGGTCACTGCACACCGACATTTTTAAAGAGAGGCCAGTGATCTGTGCGAGATCATTGCCGCCGAGGTGCAGAATCAGGACATCAGGCGGTCCAGCATCCCTGATGGACATCAGGAATGGCAACAGTTCCCACCATCTCATGCCGCGCTTACTGTACCATCGCATACGTGCGGCTGCATGTAGCCCGAGATGCGGTTCCCAGTCTGTCGCCACAGCATACTGTGCTGCCCAGTGCACAAAACTGTGGCCCACCAGCCATACTGCCACCAGTGTGCGTGAACACACAGGGTCTGTAAAAGAAGGAAAAAGAGATTAATGACCTAACTGGCACTCATGCAGTAAGGGGGCGTACATATAAAGAAAAGTGCGCAGACCCCCACCTGCCCATGCAACGTATATCAGCATCAGAGTACCCAAACGCAGCCGCAATTGAAACGGAGCCTATCCTAAATGAATGGGTGCCGTAACAAGCCCCAGGGAGGCCGACACTGTGAAGTGCCATACCAGTCACCTTCCAAAACTGGAATTTGGTAAGGGGAGACCCATCCTGGTGGCAGAAAAACGGGCCAGGGTGCGTGCCACGCACTGCCAAAAACTCATGTAAGGCACCAACCGGACAGATGTCAGCAATCATACACCGTAGCAGTCTGACACCACTGCCTACTCCGTGCTAATCGGCCTTTGAGGAACGAATCCTCAACTGGTCCCTCTCCTGGGTGAGAAAGACATCGTCGAGTTCCAGTGCCCTATGAGACATGTTCCCCTTTGACAATGGGACCAGCTCACTGATACGGAGTGCTCCAAAGAAAGCTATGGTGGTAGCAGCATGAAAGAGAACCTCCTCATACCTATCGTAACACAATCTATGCCAACCTTGTGCAAGGTGCGTCAGAACCTCTGGTGAATCAGGGTGACATGTGTCCGGGCGGTGGCCACGTTCACGTGTCCACACTTCTAATACATGGCGTATGCGGAAGTCATTCACGCAGTCAATGAAACCCCTCGCTTTAGCCATAAATGCCAAAGCTGAAAGCCTAGTGGCGATGGTGCGAGGGGCTAACCCCAGATCATGAAGGTAAACCACGAACTGCAGAATCTGGTTGACTGGGATCGGCCACACTTCGGGCAACTGCCTCTGCCTATAAAAGTTCCTAAACTGTAGGAGTGCATGTACATACGCCTTACGCGTGCAAGGTGCCAAAGACATGCCGATCGCCCGGTTCACCCCTCCTCGCCAAATGTCCAGATCTCAGCCGTGAGTTGAGAGAACAGTTCCTCTGCTTCTGGCGCCAAGGCACAGAACCAGGGGATCTGCAGGTGGGATAAAGCATCAGCAATATCATTGTCAATGCCTGGCACATGTCTGGCCCTGAAAAGCACATTAAGGCGTAAGGATCTCAAGACAAATTGGTGAACTAAGGCCATAACTCTGGGGGATTTGGATGTCTGGGCGTTGACAATGTGCACCACTGCAGCATTGTCACACCAAAAGTGAACTACTGAATTAGCCCACCTATCCCCCCAGAGCAGCAGGGCCCCCAAGATGGGAAAAAACTCCAGGAAAGTAAGATCGCGTAAACGATCCGTGCCATGTCTGAGGCCATTGACCATAGGACCACCTTCCTTCAAAGTACATCCCATAACCCAGGGAGCCGGAGGCATCCGACTGTACTTGGAAATGCGGGCTGAGAATAAGTTCCATTCTCCAGAAGGAGATGCCATTAAAATCCTGTAGGAATGTGAGCCAGACCGTAAGATCCACCCGTAAACCTCTGGTCAGCCGAACCCTGTGGTGGCATTTTAAAAGGCCTGCCATGGCGTCACACAGATGCCTGGCAAAGGCCCTGCCTGGTGTTACTACCCTACAGGCAAAGTTGAGGTGGCCGTGAAGCACCTGCAACTCTCGGAGAGACACCTTACGCCTGGCAAGCATTGCCAGAATCGCATTAGAGATCTGCGTCACCTTTTCCATGGGCAACCTGGATGTCTGGGCAACGGTGTCAATCTCGATACCTAAAAAGGTGAGAGTAGTGGCTGGTCCCTCAGTCTTTTCAGGTGTGAGGGGAACACCCAGTTCCCACATAAGCGCCTGAAAAGTGGCGAGGAGATGAGCGCACGTGTCCGTGCCCTGTCCCCCTCTGAACAAAAAGTCATCGAGGTAGTGGGCTACAGACTGGGATCCTGATCTACGAACAAAAGTCCAGTGAAGGAAGGTGCTAAATCGTTCGGAAGCCAAACATGAAATAGAACAGCCAAAAGGCATGGCCTTATGTACATAAAACCTGCCCCGAAAATGGAAACCTAACAGCTCAAAGTCGTCCGGGTGCACTGGCAACAATCGGAATCCCGATTTGATATCACACTTTGCCAGTAGCGCCCCTGGGCCACACGAGCGTACCATCTGCAAGGCCTGGTCAAAGGACGTACACCTGACCAAGCAAAGGTCATCAGGTATTGCATCATTGACCAAAGAGCCCGCAGGGGACTTCTTAGGGACTAATCCCAAAGGTGACACCTTCAAGTTCAGGAATGGTGGGTCAGCAAATGGCCCAGCCACCCTCAGTGCGGTGACCTCCTTAGCAATAGATTGGGCGGCAATATCCTCATTACCCCTGAGAGAAAGTAAGTTCGGGGCATCCTGAGGCCCGCGTACCCCCTGAAATGGTATGCGGAAGCCAAATTGAAAACCCTCAAGTAGGTACTTTGCATCATCCCGTCTAGGATAAGCGGCAAGCCAATGTTCCAGCACCTGGACATTAATTGGAGAGGGGGCCTTTCTGATGGGTAGCACCGTCAGAGGGTGCTCTGACTGCCCCCTGCCCACCCCTTCCTCTGCCTCGTGACCCACCAGCCCAGGGGCACACGGAGGCGGCGTGAGGGTCAGAACAAGAGGGGCACTCGTGCCAGAACCGACACTGACACTTGTTGCACACTCCGCTGGCGGAGAAGCTCCAACACAGCAGGCGGGCTGGAACCCCCTGCCCCGCCATCTGGCGGGGAACCTGTGTAGCAGCCACCTGCTGCAAGGCGTGGCCGCAATGGTACCGGTCACCAGGTGCCGGCCGCGTGGGGGTCATGTACAAGAGCCACAATTGCTGGCACCTCATCTAAGGATGGAGGGCCACTCTCATCCTAAACTCCTTGTCATAGGCCAACCAGGACGGGCCAGGGAAATCCACCACCGCCCGGTAAATATTATCCAGGTATTGTACCATCAGAATGGCCAAGTCAGGGCGGGCCGTCAGGTATACCGCCATATAAATGAGATAGGCCGGTAACCAATTGGCCCAGGTGCACAGTGGCTTACGACGACGGGACAACTCCTTGTCCCTATCGTCCTGCCCTTCCCTCTCTTCCTTGGTGAGATCACAGTTTAGGATGGAGAAAATGTCCACATATTACCCCCTCCAAATCTTCTCCCTCGTGGCCTGGGAGAGATGGTCACCCAGGGGCAAGGAATAACCAGCCATCGGCAGGGCCACAGTTGGCAAAGATTGAATCGAGGGTGTGCACAGTGGGCCCTGAACAACCCCTGAAACATTAGGCATACCCACAGGGGCGGTCACCCCTGTCATAACTGTGGGGTAATTGGGGAACCAAGAGTTAATGGGACAGTGCGGATACAACTTTCCTCCCATAGTAACCTGTCGTGGCCATGGCCACTGTAAACCCCCCCCCCCCCAGTGTTGCTAGCTAGTGTCACTGGTGTACTCAATTGGCCAGGATACTCAACCGGTGCACCCCCTGGGCCGCCCCCACTGGGGGTTCTGGCCCATGGCGGGTGTCGGAGCTTGCGATGGAGATAGAGCTCTGTGTGCCGCTGCACCCCTGCCATGCAGGACTGGTCCCCGGCGGCAAGCCCCATTGCGATTATCTGGCAGGGAGCTGTGAGGTGCCAGCTTGGGCTGGCCTGATGGCCTCAAGCTGCTCGACCCTCGTAGCAGCCCGCTGGACAGCGGTGGTCGATGTGTGGGCCGGAATTGCAGGATTTGCAAACCCGCCTTCGGAAGGTGGCGGGGCAATGCCCATTGATGCCTCCAGCACTGAAATGCGTGCAAGGAGGGCATCAACAGCCTCAGACCCACCTGGATAAGGTGGGCCGGGTGGGCTGGATGGCCCACCGGGCAATTGTGGTGGGACAAACCCGAATGAGGATTCCAGGTGCCGCCCCTGCCTGAACCCCGACACCAGGCGGGTTGGCAGAAGCCTGTCCACCCGCATTGGTGGTAGTGGCTAAACCCGCCCTACCACCCGGTTGCAGGGGTACCGCCTGAGCCCTCTGGCCCGGGGGCGCCCCCCTAGATGTGGGGGGTGGGGGTGGGCAGAGCCCTCCCCCTCAGCCACGGCTTGGCAGCCATTGCCTTGCGCTTGGGAGCCATGCCTCCCAAGAAGAATAATAAAATAGAAAAGTCCCTTCAAGGAGAGCGGGGCAAAAGCCGGGGAGAAAGCGGCGGAGCGAACTTCTCTGCTCCGTCGCTTCCAAAATGGCAGCCAAGCTGCCTCGTGGCCACCCCTTTTAAAGAGGGTGGCCACGCCCCCTAACTCACCCGGATGTCTGAGTCCGGGTGGGGGCACAAAGAGCGCGATGGCCATTTTGGCGCCGCGCTTGCATAATGAAGAAAATTTTTCTCTTGGACTTTACCACACAACGTAGGATGCTGTAGAACCTTACACAGAACTTAGGCAGTTTAGTGGAATGAAGCTTCGTGTTGAAACAGACATGAAGTAAAAGCTATGGAGTGAGGTGTATGAAAAGGTTACTCTTCTTTATTGCTTTGACCTCCCACTGTGGTGGCACTTTTGAAACTCTAGCTTACAGTTTGTGTTTGCCTGATTAATCTAAAAAATAAAGCATCTTTTCCCATATATTTCTGTAGTTGTAGTTTGTTGTGTGTTTTGATGACACTTGGGGTGGAGGGGCAACACTTGCCTAAACATACCAGCATTTTGTATCCACTTAAATGAAAGTAACATGCAGGCAGTGAATTAAATTAACAGATGATATATATACAGTATATAATGCTATGGTTAATTAAATGGAGAGGGATTTACCCCATATATAGACAAGCTCTTTTTCCTCGAGGCACAGTAGGGAATCAAACTCTCAATGTCTGATTCCACAGCCAGATGTCTAAACCACTGAGCTATGCCATTAATAACTGCAGTCTCAAACACCAGTGTGCATTGCTGCAGCAGAGCCTCAAAACATTCTCCTGTACATCACATGTAGTTGGTTGGATCATTGCTTGTTCAAGAATCAGGCAAAATCACATGATGTTTCTCTTCCCTTTGCTCACTTGCTAAGCCCCCCCCCCAACACACACACACACACACACACACACACACACACACACACACACACACACACACACACACACACACACACACACACACACACACACACACACATGAGCTGATGTTCAGGCTGGTCTCTGACATATCACTGGTGGTGACTTTGAGTAGCAAGTATTTAAATATGCATGATGTACTTTGATGATGTCTGAGGCGTTAGCCGCGTACAGCAGAGTAGTGTGCAGTGGCAGACTAGAAGATTCACACCTAAGGAGATGTTTCTTTTCCTTGTGCAACAAGCAGGCAGACAGGTCTTGGTGCAGGTGATAACTCAAACAGGTTAACTTGGAAGCAAATGGTGCAGAAATATATACAGTGCAATAACAGAAAACAGATTCAGTATCTTGGTTTTCTCAGTTAGCTCCACTGAGAAGGTACAGTTTTGCTAAATATGTACAAGCCTCTACACAGCTCTGTAGCAGTCCAAAAACAAGCTGTGCCACAAGTAAAGTCAGACAGTGTTACAGCTTACCCCCAAGTAGTCTTTCCTTGCAGTAAACAGACAAGTCAGGCAGATGCCTTTCCTTGGAGCAAAACAGAGATTCAGTTCTTGTAGTAGGATCTTGGACTCGCAGAATTCCTAGTCCAGACTGTTGGCAGAAAACAAAGCACTGAAGTAGCAGCTGGGCATCAGAGCTCTGGCAAAATGAGCATGGTAGCTCAGGTTGAACATTGTAGCTCAGGCAAGTTAAGCATTGTAGCTGAAGGTCTGTGGCTTTGTTCTGGCATAAATACACTGTCCACAGAGCTCTCTAGAAAACCCCCAACACCTGAGTGCCTCAGCAGTAAAGTCTTAAAGCACACAATATATTATACATTGCAACCAGTAGGGATATAAGGCAAAGACTTACATCCCCAACATACCATATTTTTGAACCATAAAACACACTCCCCCCAAAAAAATAAAAATGGCGTAAAATGAGTCCAAATGCTGTCCAGGAAGGCTGTTGTAAAAGGATATTTACGGTTGGCCAAAGACCTTCACTGCTGCCACACAGCTGTTTGGCTTCAGCAGAGGGCAAACAAAATAATATGTTAGGTGGTCCATTACCACAGGTGGCCACAAGAGGGCACAAATCACAATTTCCCACTTAAATGCATTGGGAATCAATTTCTTGTATTTTAAAGCTTTTCTGTTTGTATGTTCCCAATGCATTTAAGTGGGAAACTAAACCTGTGCATAAAAAAGGGATATATTTACCTTTCTTGTTCCTGCTCCATGTTTTCCTGCTCCTTTGTCCCTGTTACATATGATCAAAATGGAGGGGAAAAGCAATGCTTCCTGGTTGCAGGGAGAGCAAGAGGCTAGCCTAGAGCATCACTTCCTGCCTCCATGCAATTGGCCTGCCCACCCATTTCCCCTGCAGCACCACCACTGGTTGGTGGTAAAAGTACAGGTACAATACTATTTGGTTCAGAATTTTTCCCGTTGTTTTTCTGCTCTAAATACTGTGTCTTATGTTCAGGTGTGTCTTATGGTCCATAAAATATGGCATTTGCGAATGTGAATTATCTCCCAGTGCCATACAAATTTACTGTCATTTATGTTTCCATCTGATGGACGCTCTAACAATTAGGATCCTAGGTTGATGGTTGCTATTTTTAATTGTATTTAAAGATGGCAGTGGCCAATATCCCACCAGTGATGAAATTCAAATGCCATCATCCTGCATGACATGAATAATTGAATAAAGTGGCATGCCATGCAAAGGAGAGGCATTGCTAAGAGAGATAAAGGCCCCTCTGGGCATTTGTATCAATACAGGGACAGGAGAATGCTGGAAGTGCATGAAAATGCTGCTCATCTTTTTTTTTTAAATGGCCAAGTAACATGTGAAATTCATATGGCTACTTCTTTTCTTATCAAATTTTAATTGGAAATTACATTTTGAAAGGTCTAATCCTGTTCTTGTGCATATGTACTGTCCATAATTTCAGGCAGTTTGATCTCCACTGCACATTTAAACCATAAGTTTGCCAATATCATCATGTTTTCTTCCCCCTTCCTTCTTTTTCATTCTCTACCCTCACTCCACTCAATCTTCCTTTACTCTCCTATTCTTGCTTGACTTTGTAGTGGAAACTTCCATTTAGAGAGAGAGAGAGAGAGAGTGAAGAACACATGTCCTTCTTAGGCGATGATCCTCCCTGGAATCCAGTGGATCCAACCCATCATGCCAAGGGAGAGGATAACTACTCTTCTGGAAGATTTGAAGGAAACAAAGCCCATGTTACAAGGTCATATTATTTGAGTGTGGGAGGGAATATGAGCAAATGGGCACCTATTTTTCTGTTTTGGAAGTTGTTCATTCATTACTTATACAAAGGGAAACTAGGGCAATTGTTCAAAACAGTCCCTCTGTGTCACTACTGAACACATTCAAGTATAACTCCCAAAATGTTCTGAACAAAAGTCTAATCACACTGTCTTATTATTGTGTTTATTGTGTACTTATCATGCCCAATATTGCTCAATGAAGACATGCTCTGACTCCTTTTCAATCAGTCTTTCTCTTAGTTCCACAACTTTCACAGGCACATTTGGTGCAGATATAAGAGAGGGCCTGCTCCCAGAGTATAGAACTTCCTCCATGGGAGACCAGGATAGTCTTCTCCCTGCAATTCTTTTCACTAGCAAACAAAGACCTTCCTTTTTAGGTGGGCATTCAGTTTGTAACCTGCAGCTGAGAAAAGGATTTGAAGTGTAGAGTTGTTCTTTTTTTGTTCTTGCTTATATTTTTGAAATGGTTTTAACAGGTTTTTATTTGTACCTTTTAGCAATCAATCTGCTAACGTTTATAAAGTGGAGCTTTTTCTTCTTCGCCGTCATCGTCATCCTTATCATCTCCTTCTTCAGTGATTCCAATGAGGGAAAAGTAGAGCAACCAGAAGACATGTCTGAAACTTGTTCCATATGGAATTAAACTAACCAAGAAGAATACCCTTCACTATAGAAATAAGTGGGTAAATCCATTTTGAATAATGTGTTCAATGGTATTTTGCTCCTTTTCATATTTTTTTTTGTTAAAATAGTGGTCTTCTAATTGTTTGTAATTACATGGTTCCTATGTTTCTCCCACCATATCTTAAATATGTATTCATTGTACATTTGATATAACCCTATACTTTGCTCAAACCCCTTCTCCCAATTCACTACAATTTTAAAGCAACATTTTGCATGCATTTCAAATGTTCACATTTTCCTATGCGTGCTTTTTAAAACATGCATATTTTGGGACACAGCTTTCAGATGCGTCCAAAAACAAAAGGATTTCAGAGTGCAAATTGCATCCGGCCTGTCAACTGACTAGGAAATGTAAACCAAAACCAGCCTGTCAAATCCTGGACTTAATTTGGATTCCTCACACATCCCAATCTCCATTTGCAATGAAACAATACACCGTGAGATTATCTCCGGGAGTTTGTAACAAAGGATTTAGCCTTGCTATGGCTTATTTTGATTCAGAGCAGGTTGAAACATGTTGGAGTATTTTTAAAAAATGAAATCTAGTCCCATCTTGTTTTCTTTGAAAAAGACCTTGATGTACTTGAGAGCTATATGAAGAAATGTTTAAAGTTAAGAGGAATGTAAGGTGGAGTTTTATCATTAAAGAGCATTTGTAATTTTTAGTTAGCCCCGAATGATTTGACGATCCTGAATCTTTCAAAATTCTGCAGCAAATCTCTATAGAGAACACTGTTCACAGTGTTTATGAAGAAGACCGTGCTCATCATGAATCACTCAGTTTATCTGTAGAACTGAAGTGCCAACTTCAGCAGCTCTTTTGATAGTGCATGGATTTAAGAAGAAGAAAATGCCTTCAATTTACAATCATGATGACTTGCAAGCACTGACAAGGAGAGTAAATGAAGGGTTACAGGAAATGTTGCACAGCATGTTCCAACTAGGCCGGGTGATTGTGTGCATATTTCAGTCTCTGCAATAAAATAATCTCCTGAAGTATTTGTAGATATGTGACATGCTTTTCGTATTAGACGCCAGCCACTTGTTGGACTGTGTCTCCCCCCAGAGGCTCTTTCTGAAGAACTGTACTGGGTACATTTTTTTTTTTAAGCAGAACAAAGACAAAGGAATAACATTAGGAATCAATTTCTTTAACATAATAGGATTATTACATTTTCAATACAGCTAAACATTAGGTTTGTGCATTTTAAGAAACAAACAGAACTTGTTTGAGCAAGTAAAAAAAAGTGGATATATAGAAAGAAAATCCAAAAATAAGTACAGACAGACAGCATATTTGTCAGCTCTATAAAGCATGAACAAACAGTTGTACCAGCTGTTTGGCTACATAGAATAGTAAAAGCCCTCATACTACAGGCCCTATTATTAGGCAGGGTGAAACAGATGCCCCAGATAGCTAATGAAAGTGGGGAGGGGAGGACACAGGTCGAAGACAATATGTGTCAGGTTGGCTGCATTATGTTAACCAAGTAGCTTGCTCTCTTAAGATGCAGTGCAAACCACTTACTTATTGCCAGTTATCAAAGTAAGAGTTAACTGTCTTGAATGTTTGCAAATAAATTATCTTTTTTAGCAATGCAATTTACAGATTCAGGGCTTTTGCTCCAGATATGCTCCTTAGAAGGTCAAATAGTAAAGATGAAGATGAAGTACTTTGGACATCAAATGAGAAGAGAGGATTCACTTGAGAAAGCCTTGATGCTGGGAAAGGTGGAGGGCAAAAGAAGAAGGGGTGACCAAAATGAGATGGCTAGATGGTATTGTAGATGCAATGGGCATAGAGCTGGGTGGGCTGAGGAGGATGGTGGAGGACAGAGGTGCCTGGAGGGTGGTGGTCCATGGGGTCATGAAGGGTTGGAATTGACTGTGCAACTGAACAACAACAATGCTCCCTAATAGAAATCATACTGTTAAATGCTCTCTACTTGCATGTAGAAATCTAAATTGTGATTCTTCTGTCAAAGGCCAAATTTATATCCACAAGATCTGTATCAACTAGAGAATCTAAGTGATTTATCAGTAGTGGTGATCAAATTCTTCATAGAGGTCTGACAAGTGATCTGCATTTCATTATTATTATTATTATTATTATTATTATTATTATTATTATTATTATTATTATTATTATTATTATTATTGGGGGGGGGTCTTGCTGTAACCACTAAAATAGATCTGCTGGATGACTGTTTGAGGATGCAGCAACCCCACTGCTGCCATTGAGCAGGCCTTCCAACACCCTGTCCTGTTAACAATATTGGAAGTATTAACAATACAGCTGTTGCCTCCCATTTTATTCTGTCTCAGCTCCATAACCATTAGCACTGTGTCTTGAGTCTTGTAGCTCATTCATCTGGATTGTAATCCATGAAAATGTGTGCTAAAGTAATATTAATCCTAACGGTGCCAGCAGACTTTATTTCCTCATTTCTGTTTTATTTTCATGCAAAATTATATTTTAAAGGCTTCTATGTTATAACCAAGTTATATGAGACATCACACAAACCTCACTATCTGCAATGTCCAAGAACAAGAAAAACTGTTTGAGGCACAAAAATGCAATGTAATCCAAAAAAAAATATTTTAAATTTTTTTTAATGAATATAATTGACGTCAATTTCTATAATTAATTAAATAAATGGTTTGTGTCTTGTTGAATTCACAAGTAATATCAAGGAATATAATAAAATAAATCACTTCATATGACCATGAAAAATCAATAACTCCCATGTAGTGTATATAACTCAAAATCTGTTCCGGTAAACAATTTTTCTATGATTTCTTTCTCAGGAGAAATTTTTACATATCTATGACAAAAATTATAATTATAAAAACATTAGATCAGAATCTTTCAGAATTACTTTTTAAAACAGACATAGATCAACCCACTATCACATCTACATTCCAAAACGTGGCTTACCCTTCTACCTGCATCCCTACGGCCTCTCTCGCAAACTCTTTTGGTGCCTGTGGACGTTACAAACTAATGTGTGATGCACGTTCAAATACCTGACCAAATTACTGAAGCACAAATCAGCTGTCACTGTCTTTCACATAGACCTGATCCTCCTCAATCTATTTTGGCCTTTATGTGAATAGATATTAGCCAGGAGACATATTCTGCTAATAGTTCCTTCTGCAAGTATATCTCTAGGTGAGGCAATGAGAAGATTACTGCCAACATAAGGGCATTTCTCCTGGCATGAGTAATATTTCTGCTATCTGAGACCTCCTACCTCCACTTTATCATTCATTTAGGACAGGGATCTGCAACCTATGGCCAGTGGGCCAGACTCAGCCTGCAGCACCATTTCACATGGCCCGCTGCCACCGCCACCACCGCCACCACAAGTGGCAGAAACTCAAAAAATGTGCCAAAAATATGGGGAATCTTGCAAGAACTCACAAAATCTTGTGAGAAAATGTGTGAGAACTCATGGAATCTCATGAGAACTCATGAAAACATGCGAGAATACATGCAAGAACTCACAAAAATGCACGAGAATGCATGTGAGAATTTGCAAGAACTCGCAAAAATGCATGAGAATATGCGTAGAACCACGGAACTGGGTAGCTCAGCTGCCTGAAGGGGAGTGGTCTGGCCCATGACCTGAAAACATTGAGAACCCCTGATTTAAGACTTCATTGTAAACTACATACTATCAAACAACTGTGATTTTCTCTTGTGTTTTTGTGCAGCTAGATGGATTTTGACCTAATTTTATTGTAGTTGACTTTTATATTGGTTTGCCCCTCCAATTGGTTGTCATTTATGGTTCTGCATTGGAGTGTCTCTCTCTTTTTAAATAATGGAGTCAATGACTGTCTAAACAATCATTCTACATAAACAGTCTTTATATTTAACATTTTAATAGTATAAAATGCCTACTTTTAACAGGAATAGAAGAGTGGCATTGGGGGCTGTGCCCGAATGGCTCTGTAGCAGAGGCAGAGGCAGAGGTAGAGGTAGAGGCTGTTACTGTGGTGGCTGAAGATGCCCACCCCTGGAATGGAGGCCAGTGGTGGGGTTAAGTAAAACAAATATTAGAAATCTCTACAGGGTACTGCAGCAGAAGGGGGAAGTCAGGAAGTTGCTTTGCAGCAGTGGCTCCAGAGGGTTTTTAAAAGTTTGGACAATGTTTTTCAAAGTATGTAGAAACCAGTATATATACCATATGACCTTCACCTGATTATTATTATTTTTTGGTAAAAGATTGTAGCCCTAATTTTTTTAACAGTCAAGGTGTAACATAATATATTGAAATGCCTCATCTTAAGCACAACCTCTCAAATACTGTGATTTGCTATATAACCATGTTAGGATATGAAAAGTTCTAAACAGCTGCATTAGAATATGGAAAATAACATTCAGTGATTTTCTGCAACCATTCCTAGGGCAGGTTTTGGTTAAAAGAAGGATTGGAGCAATGAAGGTGTTATTTCTGTTCAAGTCATAATATTATATATTGTAGTAAAAATTCTAGTACCCTTTCCAATAGAAAATAGTATAGTACCCTCTTCAATAGAAAACATTATCTTCAAGGCTTTTTCAGTTTCTTTCAAACCCCATATATGATTTTTGCTATTATTTTTCATTTTCTATATTGTATTTACAATTAAGTACAAGCTCTTTCCGTCAATTATCTGTAGCCTCTCCTTACAAATATATAGAATATGGATTTAATTTTCTGCTGCTTTCTTTGCCCTTGGGTCTTGAAATGATGGATATCCCCTTGGTCCCATTTCTTCTAAGTTTGAGTAATAACCCTTTAGCTATTGCTGTGTACTATAAATGAATACAGTCTGAAGAGGAAAGCAGTTTAACCCTCCCTTATCACAGTTTGACAAAATATGATCACGAAACTCTTCTGAGAGATTACAAAAATTGCTTATATCCTCAGAGGAAAGGGCTTAATGAGTGAATCCTCAAATTTTATCTGTTGGACTTTACCACATGATATAGAAAGCTGTAGAACCTTGCAAAGAACCAAGCCAGCTTAGTGGAGTGATGTCTCATATTGAAACAGATAGGAAGGGAAAGCTATTAACTGAGGTGTATGAAAAGGTTACTCTTCTTTATTGCTTTGACCTCCCACTGTGGTGGTACTTTTAACACTCTAGCTCACAGTTTGTGTGTGTCTGATTAAATTAAATGGAATTATGTATTTCACTGTAGTAGTAGCAGGTCTTGTATATTGACATCACTTGTAGGGAGCAATGCCTGCCCAATCATACTAGCATTTTGATTCCTCTTAAACAAAAGTAACTGTGTGCCTGTCTGTCCCATCAAGGTGGGGAAAGCTGGCTAGCAACACTGCATGAGGAGGGAGAGAGAGACAAGGTCTCGCAGACGTCTTTTGAGGGTTTAGGCAAAGAGTGAGGCCGAGAAAGAGTCAGAGTTCGTTTACCAGTCAGTTGTAGTCTAACTCTGAAGGAAGATCCAGAAGCATAGTCAAAGTCTAAGAAATGGGTCCAAATTCCAACAGGGTAATCAGGGCAGTCAAGGTTCAAAGGCAGGCAGTGAAGTAGCAGAGCGTTTTCGGGTGGCAACAAAGCTGTTCCGATGGATTGACAACAGTAATGAGCACCCTCCCGATCAAGGACTCTCAGCTGGCAACTTTCTCATTCTCTGTAAACAAGCTCTGGCTGATCTTTGGCACAGCTGGAGCTCAATCTACCAGTTTGATTTGGGCCAAAAGTTGGTTGTGGGATGTTATGTCTGGCCTACTGGAGTGCTGCAGTGGTAACAGTTTGGCAGAAGCCATCTTAGTGGTGGTTTGCACATAGGAGGAGATCTGCATTTTGGGAGATGGCTTGCTCACTTTCTTTAGAAGGGGAGATAATGTTGCATGAGGTAATAATGGGAGAAGTGTCAATAATTCCCCCAAAAGGAAAACAAGATGTGTCTCTCCACCCTAGTGGATTTTTGCCCAGGCTTGCTATCTACTGCTGGTATAGATCACATAACTAAACTAGTATTGCACTGGGATAGTGGAGATCTACATATCTGCTCTCTATGCTACACCCATTTTATGCACTGTGGCCAATCCAGGCAGTGGCATTTGTATATACACTCTCATTTAAAAAAAAAAAAAAAAACAAAACAAGCAAGTGAATGTGTGTGAATCAAGTTTGGGATGGATGAAGGCCAGAGGGCATCCCAAGTTATTTTGCCTGAGTCCACAAGTATTTACTTCAATTTTGACCATTCAACCCAATCTACTGTATATCCATTCAGCCCTGGATAACTTCATGTCTAATCTCACCTTTAGAACTTGGCAAAATGGTCTAAGTAGAAACATTGGGTGCCTAGGTTCACAGGGAAGGATTAAATCCAACTTGAATCCATCTTGATGGAGGACAGCAGCTTCATCAATATTGGTCTGGGGCTGATGAGGACTTTGTGTGCCAAAAGGGCACAGGACCAAAAAGTGACATGCAGAGGAACTGGATCAGTGTTATGGGCATCACGCTACAATGTGGAAGGCAAATGGAAGGCCACTGCATTATATTGTTTTGCAGGACAATCTTCATGGCTGATCACCATGATGACAACCAATATTTGGAATCAGGCATGACACTTGAAGAAGAACACACAAACATGATACTTCTAAAATAAGTCCAAAAACTGTGAAATGTTAGTGTGTGTGTGTGTGTATAATACTATGCAACATTGGCTGTTTGGGGTGATTTTGGGGGGTACACACACAACACAACACAACCACACACATACATACACACACACACTAAAAACACACACAACACAACCCCACACAAAACACAACCCCACACACACGCAACACACACACACACAATACTACACACACAACACAAACACACACACACAATACACACACACACACAACAGAACCACACACACAATACACACACAACACAACCACACACTGGCGGGGAAGGCACATGCTTTCTCTGTCTCTCTGTCTTCCCTCCTCTGTCTCTTCTATCCCCTCTGTCTTCCACCCCCTCTCTCTCCTCCTCTCTTTATGGCATGCGCTTTCCCCGTCTCTCTCTTTTACTCCTCTTCTTTATCTCTCTTTCCCCCCCACTTTCTCCTTTCTCTCCCCTCTCTCTTCCCCTCCTCTCTCTCTCTTCTCCCCTCTCTCACACTTTCCCCATCTCTCTCTTCCCCCACTCTCTATCTATCTCTCTATTCCACCCCTCCTATCTCTCTCTCTCTTCCCCTCTCTCTTCCCCCACCCTCTCTCTCTTTCTTCCCTTTCCTCTCTCTCTCTATCTCTTTTCCCCTCTCTTTCTTTCCCCCACCCTTTTCTCACTCCCCCCCCTGGCAGGGAAGGTGGCCTCGCTTGCCAGGTCCATGGGAAGATGAGGGGCTTCCCCTCCTTCTCACAACCTCACCGAAGTCGCTGTGAGGCTATCACCAGCCTCGCTTGCCAGGACCATGGGAAGATGAGGGACTCCCTCTCCTTCCCGCAACCATGGTGAGGCCAGTGCCAGCCTCGCTTCCCAGGATGGTGGGGATGGTTTCCCTCTGGGGGACTAAGTGTCTCCTGGAGGGGTTTGCGGCACTTTGGCGGGTTTTTTTACCATGTGCGCCGGCTTTCCCAGCGTTCTCCATGCTCGCACTCTTCAGCCTGATTGGCAGAGGGGTGGCGTGTCACAGAGGATGCTGGGCCTTGTAGTTCTTTTTTCTGGTCACGTTCATGGGGCATTTGCCCCACTCATGGCTGGCAGACCCTTGCGGTGATGCGTGCAGGGTGTCAAGGTAAGTGTAGGCGGCTTGGTACAGGATGGTTGGGCCGGGTGTGGCCGTGTATGCCTGACACGCACAACTCATCCACCTTCTTATAGGTATATATAACTATGAGAAAATATTTACATGTAAAGCTCTATTTTTTAACAGCACATACATACACACACACACACACATGCTGTTAAAAATAGAGCTTTACATGTAAATATTTTCTCATAGTTTTACATATAAATATTTTATCATGGTACTCAACAGTAAAGTACAGCATGTGAATATACTTGCAATTTCAGCCCTTTTTTCATTATCTTTACAATTATGTTGTTCATGAATACTAAGATAAAATAGTTTATCTGCACGAACATTTGTGAAGAATTGTAGGGAGAAAAATACTTCTGTAATTCTATGCCTGAAAGCTGAATGAAAGTATGTCCAGAAGATTATGCTCTATTTTGTCCAATTTTGTTTTACATAGACAAATAGCAAGGTTTCTTTTCCTGTATTGAAATCATCAGCATTTGTTCACCTAATCACAAAATAGAAAGGTTACAATGTGCTTTATTATGAGGCAAACACAATTACAGATCCAAACCCAGTTCAACAAAAAACATTGTTGAGATTATATGCATATGGTGTGCTCTGAAAAAATTGTCAACAGCAAACAGATGTGTCAAAGCCAGCAAACTCTTGTGAGGAAGATGGACAATTTGCAAACAGATATAATTTGATGGAACAATCTATTCACATACATACATACACATAAAGGTAGGCCAGCTTCCAAAAATTAATAAGCAGGATATCGCTTGCTCAGGGGAAAGGTCTATTATAACATTTGTAAATACAAAACAATGCTTGGAAACAGGACATGATAATGAAAGTGTGGCTACTCCTGAAAGCTTGTCTCTAAAAATGTTTGCCTCTGATCACATTGGTTCAGTTATCACAGGTCCTCTAAACTGCTTGAACATACTGATCGTCCTCTGTCCTAAGCTGCCATGTTCCATTTCTAGCAAACATAGACAAAAGGCACTAACGGATCTGTTGTCAATGGATCAGTCTGCTCTGTAACCCACTGAGAGCATTTCCAGGGTGGGTTGTTAGCTATGCTTTCCTAGAAGACTTATTGGAATTTATTTCCAAACAGGACAGTAAGATGCTGCATATTTGGAAAATGCCTCCCCTCGGGAAATCTAAGAGCTCCTATAATTATTTTTATAAACCCACTTTCTTGTTGGAATATCTCCTTGAAGTTAATTAAAGGATTACAATCAAGAACATCTTACATGGCAATGACTTGGCCGTTGAAAATGCTATAGTACTACACTCTGCCCCAGAACATGAAACAGAACAAAATAATAAAATAATAATAATAATAATAATAAAATAATAAAACAATAAAATAATAACAAATAAACCAACAAAAAGATATGGAATTCAGGGGGTCGAGCCTTGCAGAGAAAATGCTGAAAGCAACAATGAAAGCGCGGTGCCAAAATGGCCGCCGCGCTCTTTGTGGCCCTCCCCCACCCGGACTCAGACATCCGGGTGAGTTAGGGGGCGTGGCCACCCCTCTATAAAAGGGGTGGCCACGAGGCAGCCGAGCTGCCATTTTGGAAAAGCGACGGAGAGGAGAAGTTTTCTCTGTCGCTCTTCGTCTCTTTCTGAGAGCCGCGGTTGGCTGCAGAGCCTTAGCGGGTATCTTTGCTTCTTAATCTTCGGCTTTCCAGCCATCTGGTTCTGATCCCTTGAAAGGGACCGTGCTTTCATTATGCCTCCCAAGAAGAAGGCTATGGCGACTCAGGCTCGCCCGAAAGGGAGGCAGCAGTCGGGTCGGAGGACCGCGACTGCGCCCCCGCAACAGGACCCCTTATCGGAGGCACCCACCGGGACCGGTGGGATAGGGCAGCTTAGGCCATGGCCCGTGGCTCTCCAGCCTCAGACTGGCCCTACAGGGGCTTCGGCCCCCGGCCCGCAATTGCCGGCCATGGGCCTTGAGCATGGGGGAGGGCCTGGTGCGGTTGCACAGCAGGGCTTACTCCCGGCCCCTCATGGGCCGGAGTTTTGGGCATGGTCCTATTTGGGGCCTGGCTCTCAAGTCGGGGGCCCTGGACCATTGCCCAGTGGGCCGTCCGGCCCACCTGGCCCCTTTTATGCAGGGGGATCTGTGACGGTGGATGTATTACTGGCCCGCGCAGCGGCGCTAGAGGCATCCCTAGGGATCAACAATAACCCCATTAGGGGGGGCTTCATTGCCATCTGGGGTCCCCTTTTGCCAGCCTGCTACCACGACAGCTGCCACTCTCCAGCAGGTGGCCAGTCGGGTTGAGTTGCTCGAGGCGCGCAGGCCTGTGCCCGCCGCAGTCTCGCAGCTCCCCGTACATCATGAACTGCAGACAGGTAGTGGTTTGATGTGTCCTCAGAGCTCGATTTCGGTCGCGAGTTCCGACGTCCGCCGTGGGCCGGAACCCCCAGTGGGGGCGGCTCACGGGGGTGCACCCAGTGAGTATCAGGTTCAAGCTAATGTTCCCACATCACACTCCACTTCCGGGGATAGGTTTCAGTGGCCATGGCCTCGTAATGTCGGGGCGGGTGGGCATCAGTTCCCAGCTTACCCGGGTGCAGCTTGGTCCCATACTGGCGTAACATTGGGCGGGGGGGGGGTCCGCCCCCGGGGCTATACCGGTTGTCGCAGGGACAGTCCAGGCTCCTCTCCTGATACCCCGTGTTAATACTGTGCCGGTGTCGGCATTGCCGACGGCCGGGTATTCCTTGCCCCTCGGGGATCATTTGGCCCAGGCCACAAGGGAAAAGATTTGGCAGGGGGAGTATGTCGATATTTTCTCCCTATTGAACAGGGAACTCACCAAGGAGGAAAAAGAGGGGCAGGATGAGAAAGACAAAGAGCTGTCTCGCCGTCGCAAGCCACCACGCACCTGGGCCAACTGGTTACCCGCAAATCTCATCTATATGGCGGTGTATCTTAGGGCTTGGCCTGACCTAGCCATTCCTATGGTCCAATATTTGGACAATATTTACAGGGCAATGGTGGATTTTCCTGGCCCATCGTGGTTGGCTTACAACGAGGAATTTAGAATGAAAGTGCCCTTACACCCGGAGATGAGGTGGGATGAGCCATGTCAAAAACTGTGGCTTTTATACATGACCCCCACGCGCCCGGCGCCTGGGGAGAGGTACCATTGTGGCCATGCGGTCCAGCGAGCTGCTCCAACACAGGCTCCCCACCAGCTGGCAGGGCAGGGGGTTCCAGCCCGCTTGCTGTGTTGGAGTTTCTCGGCCAATGGTGTATGCAATAGAAAACAGTGCCGATACAAACATGAGTGTCCCTCTTGCGCTGGCCCCCACGCCGCCGCTGCGTGTCCGCGAGCCGGTGGGTCATGGGGCAGAGGTAGAGGTGGACAAGGAGCGGGCAGACCTGCCGCTGATGGAGCTGGTCACTCAAAAGGCCCCGCCCCCAGTTAACGTAGCTATGTTGGAGCGGTGGCTCTCGACTTACCCGAGGAGGGAGGATGCTAGGTATCTCCTCGAGGGTTTCCAGCGGGGCTTTCGCATCCCATTCAAAGGGGAGCGGTGCCCCCAAGATGCCCCTAATTTACTTTCCCTGAAGGGTAGGGAGGAGGTGGCCGCCCTAAGTATTGCTAAGGAGGTTAATGCAGGTAGGGTTGCTGGCCCCTTTCCTATGCCACCCTTTCCCAATCTGAAGGTTTCCCCTTTAGGATTGGTGCCCAAAAAGACCCCTGGGGAGTTTCGTTTAATTCACCATCTGTCATACCCGGCAGGCCATTCGGTCAATGATGCCATTCCTGATGACCTTTGTTCTGTCAGGTATACATCATTTGACCAGGCCCTGCACATGGTGCGCTCTTGTGGCCCGGGTGCACTTCTGGCAAAATGTGACATTAAGTCGGCATTCTGTTTGTTGCCAGTGCACCCGGGTGACTTTGAGTTATTGGGTTTTAAATTCCAAGGGAAATTTTATGTTGATAAAGCCATGCCTTTTGGCTGCTCTATTTCCTGTTCAGCATTTGAACGTTTTAGCACTTTCCTTCAGTGGGCCTTTGTTCGCAGGTCTGGGTCCCGGTCTGTAGCCCATTACCTCGATGATTTCTTGTTCGGGGGTGAACGGGGCTGGGACACGTGTACGCGTCTCCTCAATACATTTCAGACGCTAATGCAGGAACTCGGTGTCCCTTTAGCGCCCGAAAAGACCGAGGGCACATCAACTAAGCTCACATTTCTGGGTATCGAAATTGACACGGTCTCACAGGCATCCAGGTTACCCATGGATAAGGTTACCCAGATCACTGCGTTGATTTTGGCCTTACTGGCCAAACGCAAGGTGTCACTTCGTGAGCTCCAGGTTCTCCATGGTCACCGCGTCACGCTTACAGGGGGGGGTATTAACCTCCAGGCCCTTGACCGCGCTCGTCGCTCGGTGAACAGGGCAGTGGCCCGGTTCTTTGCTGACAAGGGTTTGGGGCGGGTCATCCGACACCCCACCATTAGTCTCCAAAATTATGATCTTTATACAGGGGATGGGGTCCATCTGTCGCCCAGAGGTATGAACCTCTTTTTGGAAGATTTGCAAGCAGGCCTGTTGACCGAGCTGACGGTGAGTCTTTATTAAGCCTCCCCGGGTGGCGGGTAGCACTGGTAAGGTAAATATTTATGACCCACAGGTATCCGGCAGGTTCGCAATTGACTGGCCAACACTAGATAGGTACAAGTTTGTTAACGTTGACCAGTCAACAACGAACCAGGCAATGGGGTGATGGCAGGAGCTCTTCAGCATGCATCACCCCGTGATTTGATGGATACACGTCAGAGGGTGGGGTCAGTAGATAGTTTATTGACTACGGTCAACAATTTGTTTGTTGTAAACAAACAAATTGATACAAATGGATACATTGTAGCCAATTGCCATTGGCAATTTTGGGAGGAACCTTACCAGTGTTACTGCGGCCTGCTTGCCTTAAGAATTATAATTGGCTGAGTACCAATTGAAATTTATAATTCGGACTAGGGCATGAATCAATAAATGTGGCCCAATGCCGTTATCCACATATACCGGCGTCTGAGTCTTTTTTGGGGGGTGCGCCTGCAATGCTTTTATAGGAATCTGTGCAAGATCTGGGAAAGTCCTGAATGAAATAAATGACCATTCTCACTTCTTGACCAAACAAACTCTCTAAATCTAAAATCTTTAAAATCTTTAGCCTGGAAATCCCTATATTAGGATGACATTTCTCCAAAACTCATTAGGACTGCTAATATAGTTTTATTGACTAAGTCTTATCAACTAAGTAATCAAAATTAGTTAGGCTTAATCCTGGTCTTACTTAACAAGGATTACTCAAGCATTTATGTTTGAGAAAGAAAGTGAAGTGGTAATTTATCTTCTCAGTCCCCAAGCATCAATCTCAAAATTATAACAGCAGAAGGGGTAGGTGGAAAGAAAAACTGAGGGAAGAAAGGAGTAAGATGAGAAAGCAAAGCTGGGTACAAAAAGCAGCAGAAATTATACTATAACTCTTTGGACAAAGAATGCAGATAACCAATTCACATACCTATGGAAATCTTTACTTTTTTCTTAGCATGCAGGTGGGGAGAACTTATTTACCACAGACTTTCTCTATAAAGATGCAGGATCCTGGAGATCAGAGATAAAATGTAAGGTTCTTCTGAATCCATGCAATGCAGAATGTTTCCGGATGAATAATCATACTGTATTACCCTCCACAGATTTTTTTGTTACTGCTAAAATTACCAGTCATTAAAATGACATGGTATTCTCTGTTAACCTTTTCTGTATTTTCCTAACAAGTTTGATTCATACTGTACCCACTGAATATTTTTACTCTGCGTTAAGATTTTACACTGCAGCAAGAATGTGGTAATTAAAGCCAGTGTGCATCATTACTTCATGTATTATTGACTTCATGATATAAAAGGTAAAGGTCACCCTTGCTTGAAAGTCAGTCATATCTGACTCTAGGTTTCAGTGCTCATGGCTTGTCTAATTATTCAGAGCTTAACATGATTCAAATGGATAACTGGATTTATACAATAACACCGATATCACCAAAGCTAAAATTTGCTTTCCTGTTTTAAAGCCCTCTGAGGTCCATTTAATTGATCACACTCTCATAACCTGTCCCTCACCCATTTCTTTCAAATTTGAAAGTCAAATACTGAAAAGCCTGCCATATTAAATGCCATTTCAGTAGGAAAATCTGCTTTCTGCAGAGAATTACATGAAAAGCAGCCTGTTGGTGCCCTCTATTGCCTTTATAAAAACTTGTACATCTCCGAAAAAGCAGGGTGCATCAAACAATGTTATTTTGCATTTGTACCTGAATAAATGATATAGATTTAGGCTGCAACAGCTTGCTTTCAGTCCATGATCCTTAGTCTTATTCTTTTTATCTTTTTTGCATTATAAAAGTACCAAATATTAATGTACCAAAACTAGACAGTGAAAACTGTACTTTTATAGCTGAGTAAGGCTTGTTATGGGAACAAAGAAAAAGTAAAAAGCACATATTTGTTTCTTATACCAATCCTAATTGGATTGCCTTATGCAGTAAATTTTGCTATTGAACCTTAAAAATTCATGGAAGGTCAACCTCCTGCAGTATAGTATTGGGATTTTATACTGAGTAATGTTTTATGGCAAAGTGTCGTTGTTGTTGTTTTGCAGCACTTATAAATTAAGACAGTTTTAGAGAACTCTGACCTTTGGACACATAATGCCTGTGAAAGGTGGGAGGATATGATACAAAAGATAAGTTTCTTGGTATTAGAATGATAGATCTTACTCTTGTAAAGAGAAAAGATGCCGCTTCTATCTACCACACAGTTACAACACTCTGTTTCCATTTGGTGTGCTGCTCATCTCCGTTTACAACCAAAGAACCAGCACTGTTTGCAGCTGCAAACTTTTCTATGGTCATATGTCAGTATGACTAGACACCTGAGAGCACAGAACACTGCTAACTTCCCTGCTGAAGCTGTACCTATCGTACTACAGTGATTATTTAGAAACTTGTTGTGTATTAAGGCACAATTGCAAGTAGCGCGGGCAGTGCCTTGCAAGAAGAAAATGGCAGTTTCCCACCATCCAAATTAGAAGCCTAAAGTGGCGTGAAAACCCCTTGCACAGGGTGCACTCATTATGCTAATCCAAGCCCTGCGATTGGTTACAGTTTTGGATCATGTTCTCCATTGGTTAATTAAATATATACCCTGTTATGATTGGTTAGTCATGGTTATCCAGTGGGTCGCTACTTTGTATCAAGGAGCCACAGCCAAGGAGACACTATATAAGACCCACGAGTAAACAAGGGAGGGGCTGGACCAGAGCTACAATTCCCACTCTACGCTTCTATGGTAGCTAGTCTTTGCCTCCTGCATGGTAAGAGTCCGGAGAGACTGATTCCACTGGGATTGTATAGCCATCTCTATGTCTGGAGCACCTTGTAAGCTCAACTCTAAAAGACTGTTGAATAAAGACTTGTTGCTGTTTTGTTCATCATTGTCTGGACTAGTGCTTATAAGGGCCGGACATCACATTGGCAATAAGGATGGGATTGAAGAATGATAAGATGGCTGACCATATCTCCCTTTGGCTGTGACCGTTCGACATCAGCAAGCCTCGCCTGTGGCTGTACTATGAAGTCCAGCTGGAGAGCTGATTCACAATAAGAAAACTTGATCTGGCACTGTTGAAGGCAATGTTCTTGGCCCACTGGGGGCTAGAGTCTCTCGAGGTTGTCTTGAAACTTCTGCCATCCGACGTGCTCCCAAAAGTTTCTTGGCCACATTGCTGCACACACTGTGTGAGCACTTCCAGTGCAGGTTGGCCCTTGAAGATAAAGAATCGCTGGGTCAGCCACGACTGCAGCCACCTTTTTGAAAGCCTTCGGCCATGCCCACAGAGACCTCGACAGCTCATCACAGGGAACACAGGCACCAATGGCAATGCCTGGGTCGGTTGCACTGTGCCAAGGATGCGGGAAGTGCCATCTCTGCACGGAGTGTCCCTTCAAGAGTGCACAGTGTCACCATTGTGGAAAAACAGGCCACATCTCCAAGATCTGTAAGCAATGCATTGAAAGTCCACCGAAACTCCAGTTCTGCATAGCCAAGATCTTCACAAGCAATGGGACTGACATCGAGAGACGAGACCTGAAGGACATAATCAGTGTGGACCTCAACATCGAAGGGGTACCTTTTCCTCTTGTGGTGGACTCCAGTTACTTCCTCTCCATCGTGACCGGAGATGAGTATCGTCGCATTCTGCCTGACCTCAGACCCAAGCTCAAGGGCCTCCCGGGCAAGTTAGTGGACTTATGGGGTTACAACATTTCAGTTCGGGAAATAGGGAACTTTGAAATCCATTATAACTTTGTCTACGCGAGTCTTCCCCTCGTTGTTGCAAAAGTGAGTAAGATAAACATTATGGGGTCCCAGTGGTTCGGGGCCCTAGGCATTTGTTTCATGGGAATTCAAGGGGGGAGGGGGGGAGAACCAGTCCTTCATATTGAGGATGAGCCCCAAGCATTGTTACCACCCAGGGAGGGTTTGTCCCAAGGGCTCCCTGGAAATGATTCCTCCACAGAAGAGTTAAGTGCATTGTTTTCCCGACACGCGCATGTTGCGCACAAAGACAGTGACTTTGCCCAAAAGACTGCTTATTTTAAACTGTTTGAGTTGCAAGAACTTTTCCCCCCTTATGTACTGAACTTTGAAAATCCTGGCTCTTGGGGCAATTTGGCCATCACTTTGCTCAAACTGTCCCTGAACTTTTCTGCTGCTTCTAAGACTGACCCCCCTGTTGTCTGATGTTATTATGTGGGTGGACATTGGGTGGCCGCCTCCTCCATACAATGTGGTGGCAAATGTGTATTACCAGGACCGCAAAAAACTCTCCGTGTTGGGAGGGTGCTTGTACAGGTTTTGCAAAACAGTCATTCCATGTGGGTTGCGGGCCAAACTGCTACAGCACATTTTAAATATTTCCCAGGATTTCTTCTGCTCACAAACAGTCCAATGAAACTATTTCTGGTGGCCACGGATCGAACACACCATTGAGATTTGGGGTCTACAACATAGTACTGTGGGTACACATGATTCTGGAAGATTTTCAGTTTCCTCAGCAGCAGGTAAGGTCTCACCACCCCCTGGGGTTGGTGGGGGGGCTGCTGGAGTCACAATCTGATCATAGATTGGTATGAGAAGGAGCGCCTGAGTGCGGGCTCGGTTCCTCAGGAGGAAAAGGAGGGGTTGCGGGAGCACTCTCAGTCCCCAGGGTTGGGGGGAAAAGGGCAAGGAATGCAGGATCTCCGAATGCAGAGGCAAAGGGAGCTTACCTCGGGCTATTCGTGAGAGCGTGCATCAAGTCCTTCTTTGCAAGTGGCTCTGGAAGTAGATTCAGGAGCAGTTCTCGCTGTGGTAGATATTCAGCTCTGGCCCAGGTCAAAGAGTCCATGGTTGACAGGGAACAAATTGGCCAGGAACTTGGAGCAAGAGAGTTCATTGCACACACCACATGTGGGGTCATCACCAGTTAATCTAGCGTGAAAAGGCAAGGAGCTATGCCAATCAAAGGATTGGTTTGCCTTGAGCTACACACATACAAGACCCCCATGGATGCAAGGTTCTTTGTTAGTACCGCAGAGTACCAGAAAAATACATGGGTCACAGAACACAAGCTGGGAGGGTGCAGAGCGGTTTCGTGACCAAGAGTTAGTTCATCCTGCAGATGAGGGTTCATCATCTTAGTTAAATTGAGGGTCCCTATTGAAAACTTAGGGGGGAGGAATGTTGTGTATTAAGGCACAATTGCAAGTAGCGTGGGCAGCGCCTTGCAAGAAGAAAATTGTGGTTTCCCACCATCCAAATTAGAAGCCAAAAGTGGTGTGAAAACCCCCTGCACAGGGCACGCTCATTATGCTAATCCAAGCCCTGTGATTGGTTACAGTTTTGGATACTGTTCTCCACTGGTTAATTACATATATATCCTGTTATGATTGGTTAGTCATGGTTATCAGGTGGGTCGCTACTTTGTATTAAGGAGCCACCACCAAGGAGACACTATATAAGCCCCATGAGTAAACAAGGGAGGGGCTGGACCAGATCTACACTTCTCACTCCATACAGGTGGTCAGCAATTGCTAAGCCTGGGTCTCCTCCATTATGCTAGGCTTCTATGGTAGCTAGTCTTTGCTTCCTGCATGGCAAGAATCTGGAGGGACTGATTCCACTGGGATTGTATAGCCATCTCTGTGTCTGGAGCACTTTGTAAGCTCATCTCTAAAAGACTGTTGAATAAAGACTTGTTGCTGTTTTGTTCATCGTTGTCTGGACTAGTGCTTATAAGGAACGTGCACCGATGGCAATCACCGCTCTGGCGTGCTTTGCCTTCTCCCCTTGGGGAGACATGACCAGGTTCGAGCCTGGTGGGCGGGGCCAACCCCCACACAGTTTAAAAGGGGGAAGCGCACCGAAGGCAAGCGGCACTTTCAGTTTCCCCCTGGGCACGTTGGAGTGAGTGTGCTTTGGTGCATTGGTCGGGCCTTATGGAGTGTGCTGAGGCCTGCTTGCCTCCCTCCACTTAGGCCCTCGGTCTTTGCGGTACTGCCACATTGGGGGAAACGCAAGTGGATACTCTTGTTGTGGGGCCCAATGGCTCCCAAGAAGGTGACCAATTGCCCCTCTAGGGCACGGCCCCCAGTGGGGGTGGCTTCCAGGCCTCTTGAGGATGCACTCCTGGACCCAGCCAAAGTTTTTGCCCACCTGCCAGCCCTCGAGTGCATGGTGGGCCTAGATCTGCTACCAGCCACCAGACGCTCTGCCAGGCAGGTCACTAGGGAGGACCAGGACCCCACTACTTTTGATTGGTGTGGCCTCCTTCCATCCATCTGACAGCACCTGGACCAGCTGGAGGCCACCCAGCCTGAACTGCAGCCTGAGGCCATCTCTGATTTGCCCACCCAGCAGTCAAGGGGCCGTGTGGCTGCATCAGCTCCTGCACTGGACAGTGAACCTCCAGTGGAGGTGAACGGTGATTTGGGGCTTGGTGAGTATGGATTTAATGCTAGCACTCATGCCCTTGCCCCCTCCCACTGACTCAGGTGGACCAGTGGCCTTGGCCCCAGCAGCCTGTTCCTACTACTGCTAGTCATTGGCCTGCATCTCACGTCATGCCTGCAGCACCTTGGCCTGTGCCTTATCTGGCCTTCCCAGCCCTGCATCGGGGTTCCAAGGGGCCACTGCGTCCCCGATGCAGGGCTGGGCCTATCTCCCTTTGGGTTTTTCTGGATATGCCTCTGTTCCGCGGGCTGCAATGCCGTTTGGGGACCAATCTTTGCCTTTGGGTGAATATCTGTTACCAGCTACCAGGGATAAGATCTGGTGCAGGGAGTATGTTGATATTTTCAGCCTGCTCAATCGGGACTTCACTAAGGAAGAGAAGGACAATCAGGATGACAGGGATAAGGAAATGGCCCACCGTACCTGATTTATGCTGGTGTTTTGGCCCGGGCCTGTCTGGACCTGGCACTCTCACTTATTCAATACCTGGATATCATTTACAGGGCGTATGTGGACTTCCCGGGGAGTATGTGGACTTCCTGGGGTATGGTTGGTATATGACGAGAACTTTCATATGCACACGGCCATGCACCCCAAGATGTGCTGGGATGAACAGAACCAGCAGTTGTGGCTGCAGTTCATGACCCCATCCCGCCTGGCTTTTGGGGACCGCTACGATTGCTGCCACCTGGTGCAGTGGCCCGGAACAGCTCAGTCTCCCGGCCTCCCAGTGGGAAGGAGATTCCAGCCTGCCTGCTGTGCTGGGATTACTCTTCGGGATGCTGCAACAGGAAGCCATGCTGCTTCCGGCATGAGTGTTCCACCTGTTCCGGCCCCCACCCGGCCACCTCCTGCCCCAGGGCAACTGGCGCCTGCGGCTGGCCTAGGGACCAGCCTGGGTACAAGCAAACAGCTGCGGATGCCCCCCGGCTCCCAAAGGGCCCCAGTCCGGTTCGGGTTGACGTGCTCCACAGGTGGCTTAGGGTTTACCCCAAATGGGATGATGCAGTTTATTTCAATCAGGGGTTTGCCTATGGTTTTCGTATTCCCATGGTTGGTGCCAGGGGGCTGCAAGATGCTCCTAACCTCCACTCTTTGCGAGGCCTGGAACATATTGCCCGGGAACAGATATTTAAGGAGGTTGGGGTGGGCAGGGTGCCGGGTCCTTTCCCGCACCCTCCCTTCTCCGACCTCTAGGTATCTCCACTTGGATTAGTGCCTAAGAAAGCCAGCGGTGACTTTCGCATTATACATCACCTTTCTTACCCCAAGGAATCCTCCGTCAATTATGCAATTCCGGCTGAGCTTTGCTCAGTTCGTTACACATACTTTGATGAGGCAGTCTGGATGGTTCGCTCATGTGGGCCGGGGGCTTTGTTGGCCAAGTCAGACATTAAATAGTCTTTTTGCCTGCTCCTGTTCCACCCCGATGATTTCGAACTACTGGGTTTCTGTTTTGAGGGCCAGTATTTTGTGGATCATGCAATGTCATTCGGCTTCTCCATATCGTGCACTGCATTCGAGCAGTTTAGTTCATTCTTGCATTGGGTGCTGGTTTGCAGAGCAGGCACAGAGGCCGTGGCCCATTACTTGGATGATTTCCTGTTAGGCAGGCGGCTGGCATGGATGATTGTGGCTGGACGCTTCGCTGTTTCCAGGAGCTCATGGCAGAGCTGGCAGTTCCCCTTGCTCCTGAGAAGACCAAAAGTCCCACCACTACCCTCACATTTTTGGGCATTGAATTGGACACAGTGGAGCAGTCCTCTCGTTTACCGGTGGATAAGGTGGACAGCGTGATGCTTAAGATCCGTGCCCCCATAGCAAAGCACAAGGTTACACTCAGGGAGCTGCAGGAACTACACAGTCATTTGAATTTCGCCTGCCATGTGGTTGCCCCAGGACGTGCTTTCACTCGCCGACTTTGTGATGCGATGGCAGGCTTGACTAAAATAATCCACAGGACCAAGCTTAACAGGGGTGTCTGAGCCAACCTACAGGTCTGGTTGTCTTTCCTTTCTGGCTTTAATAGGGTATCATTCTGGCACACTGAGGTTCTCGCGTCCCAATTCCAGGTCTATTCTGATGCTTCTGGGTCCCGAGGGTACGGAATTTATTGGGATGGGCGATGGTGTTGTGGCCTCTGGCCTCACTCCTGGCATGACTCTGGTTTGGTCAGGGACCTAACCTTCCTTGAGTTCTTTCCCATCCTGGGGGCTCTTATGTTGTGGGGGGGATTGCTGGTGTGACTCCTGGGTTACATTTTGGTGTGATAATGCTGCAGTTGTTCAGATAATCAACAGCCAAACATCCCGCTCCCCTAGGGGGATGCAGCTGGTCCAGCCCTTTGTATTGTTGGCCCTTAGGCTCAATATTGTTTTCAGGGCCCGTCATATCCTGGGGACTTGATAACTGTATAGCTGACACCCTGTCCTGCCTGCATATGTCCCGGTTCAGGATATTGGCCCCTGAGGCTTGGGAGCACCCATCGCTGCTCCCGGATGACATCTGGACCTGTGTCGAGGTGAAGTGAACAGAGCACTTAACCGTTCTCTCACTCCTCGTACTCACAGGGCATACAGGCTGGCTTGTGATGACTTTGCCAGATTCTGAGTGCAGCACAAACTTCCTGAGTTGTGACTGATCCCGGTTGACCATGCCCTCTCCTATATGGTGCATCTATATCGTTCTGGCCTTGCGCCGCATACCATCTGGGGCCAGCTTTCCATCCTTGCCTTCATTGCCAAGGTGAATGGTTTACCTGATACGCTTACTGATTTCAGGATTCAGAGGGTGCTGGAGGGATGGGTTAGGGAGCGCGGTTCACATCCTGATTCCCATCACCCTGTGTCCCCCGATGTGCTGCGGCGCTTAGCTGCTGCTTGGAGCGACTATTACGCTGATCCATTTGAGTCGGCCTTGTTTCATGCGGCCACTCTGGTAGCATTTTTTGGTGCCCTATGTATCAGGGAACTTGTGGCAGCATCCTATACGGTTGCCTCGGGCCAGGCTCTGGCTCTTACGGATGTGGTTTTGTCTTCTGACATGGCCCTTATCACCATACGGAGCTCTAAAACAGATCAGTTGGGCTGTGGCACTACCCTCAAACTACTCCGATGTAGCATTACCCCAATTTGCCCTGTTGCAGCTTTAGCAGCCTATCTGACCCTGTATAGTGACTCCCCTGATCCCCTCTTTGTCCACAAAGAAGGCTCACCCCTGACGCATTTCCAATTTTAGAAGGTGTGTGGTACGGCTTTGTCTACCATTGGCTTGGCTGTACTGCTCACACTCATTCTGTATCAGTGCAGCTTCCACTGCGGAGGCATTTGGTTACATGGCAGCAGACATTATGCGCATGAGGAGGTGGGTGTCCTATCATTTAAGGTCTTATGTGCATCCTTTGACTCTTTGAATCCTTGCTGCAACCGTTTCTTTTTCTTTCCATTGCTGCCCTGGTGATGTGTCAGGCCAGGGTTTTGTTTTTTGAGCTGCCCGCCAAAAATGTGGGACCACACATTCCTCATGTGGCATGGTTTCCAGGGATGAGATGGTCCCAGCTTATGCCCTACATCTATGCCAATGGGGGGGGGGGCTTAACCCCCAGATATTGTGGCCCTGCATCTGGGAGGCAACGATCTGGGTCTCATCACTGGGATGGGTCTAATCATGGCCATACACAGGGATCTGTCTCTTATGTACCATTTGGGGCTGGCACTTTGAATCATGTGGTCTAATATTATCCCCTGGGTGGTGATCCATGGCCCCAGTGACCCTCGGAGCATTGACAGGGCCCGTAGGTGAGTTAACTGAGCGATTGCCCATTTCTTTGCCCGCTGGGATATTGACATGGTTGTTGAGCATCCTGAACTCAGGATTGAGAATCAGCACTTGTTTTGCACTGATGGTGTTAAAAGAAATAATGCCACCTCCTCGTTTGGTGGGTAACACCGGTAAGGTCCCTAAAAGATCCTGGGATAATCAGGCAGGGATCCATTTGGCTAACCAGCCCGGCTGGCAGGCAAGGAAGGAAACATCGCTGGTTGGCAAAAATGTGCCCTGGGATAGGGCACTGTTAAGTTTGGCAACTTGCAGTACAGTAAACAGTCCACACAGTACATAGGTACAATATAAAAAGGGGACTGTTTTTTGAAAACGGGATCAAACAATGGAACAAGGAAAATTAAAATTCATAACAATAAGGAAAGGTAATAAAATGAGAGAATTGGGCTAAGGGCCTTACCGGTGCTACATTGAACCACTGTGCAGTTATCAACAGAAGTTAAGTTCTACAAGTTACAGGTTATAAAGTGGCCCATATTTTTTAAACCAAAACCAAAACAACCTGTGTTGGAGGTGAGAGTGGCAAGGGCCGGACATAACAAAACTTCAGGTGAGAAAGAATTCCCATAGTGTAGTGTTGTGATGGTCAGCTCCGAACAAAAACAAAGCAAAAGCCACTGTGTATTAGTGGTTTTGCTGGCTGCTGAAGCTGCTAGAGCAGCTGGGCTCTTAAGGCACAACCATGATAATGGCTGCAGGCAGGAGGATGGAGAGCAGGAGTGACATCAGCACTACAGCACCCAGATGTGGCCTGCTAGCTACCCTAGTTGCAGGGGATAGGAGGGAATGGTGGTCCATGAAGGTAATCAGTACCAGAATAATACAGATTTTGGACTTCATGGGAGATAAGCAGCCCTAACCTTCCATGTTTTTACCATTTCTTTTTACAGTGTTTGAGAAATAACTTATTGGTGTTATTAATTGAAATGCTGAAAAACTAGCTCAGTAGCTGAGATCCTTTCCTGTGGCTATACATGTGTAAAACAAAGCTACATATGTAGTAGGAAAAATTGCAGCAAAGCAAAAGTAATAGCCATGGAGCATTTTCCACAGGTATGGGGCCATTCAACAATTATGGGATCCATTTTGGGGGGGAAATTGACCCCACACACACACACACACACACACACACACATGTAATCTGACAGCAATTTTCGCTTTTGTATCAAAACTCTAATTTTTAGAGCTTTTCACTATTGGTGAAATAGAAATAGACTGCACAAGCAATTCAATAATCTCAAATCAGATCAAAATTCCCAGAGATCATTTTTAAACCTAAAAAAGTACCATGTTTCAAAACCACAACAGCTCCAAATGGATTATGTAATCTTTGACTTGACCCCCCCCCACCCCCATGTAATTTTCCATAATTTAGATGGCAGACCCCCTCCCCCCTCAAGGATCACGTAATTATTGAATGGCCCCTATGTTGCATAACAGTCCCAGTAAGAAACGTGCAGTTGTAAACTGTACAATCATTTGCAAATCCATACTATGAGCTGTGTAATTGTTTTCACAATGCTGGCTGCATTGGCCTCCATACTTCTACAGACATAGCTTTCACATTACACCAACACCATCTGTTGCTTGTTGCTGAATTGCATTTCATCATCAAGGAAAATATTCGTCCATGAAATATCAGAGTGAAGAACCAACTGGTCCTGATCTTGGTGTACTGATCATTATTTTTTTATTACGTGTAGTAGTTTTTAGGATTTTTTTTTAGCGTAATAGGAAAATGGCATAAAACACACACACTAGAAATGACTTAAAATTACCTTCAAAAGTATCTTCTGAAAGTAGTATAATATTATTCTTCAACAGTATCATTACTTAACACCAGCTAAATAAATAGTGAGAAGGGAAAGCACTCTAGCCATTCACTCTTGCATCACAATTTCTGATCATGCAGGTATAGTGATTTTCAGAAAAGGATCTCCTCCTCCTTTCCTCCCATAATTAAATTATTTTATACTAGTTCCTATCTAAATTTGTTGCAAACATAAGACAATTATCTTTACCCAGGAATGAAATTCCTCACAGGTTCATTTTCAATATTTACTGGCTGTCAGCAGCTATTCATGACCTTTGTGTCCTCTGACTATGTTAGCTAATATTACATTTATCTATTCATCCTTGTTGATTAATATACAATTCATAACAGATTTTACGGCATTTCATTTATTATCAATGTGACCCTCTGAGCAGTGTGCCTTAAGTATCCAGTTTTATCTTTCCAATTTGCTTTCTAACAGTTCTGAAATGCTAACTGAAATCCAGGAATTGAAAATTGCACTACCTAAGCCTGATGATATCAGTCACGATTGTATTTTGATAATAAGGATGTTCCTATTCTTTCTCTCCCCCTCACCCAAATTCCTAATCTCCTTTAAGGTTCCTTAGGTCTTGTGAAGGCCTTTGTCTGAAAGTCACCACTCCTGGTCCTGGTGGTTGCAGTGGGTCTGGTCCTGGCAATTTTCAAACATTTATAACTTCTCAACTGCCAAGGAACCTGGGAGTAGGATAGGAACAATTTTTACAAGACTCCTGATGAGTAGGGATTATCTCATTGGTTCATGCGTAACAAAAAACCATAGTTTATTATTTTTACATATTTAGCACTAGCTTGGCAATCTCTCTCTCTTTTCTTCTTTTTTTGGCAAGCTAGCTCTGCATTCTTAAAGGCATTTGTTTTTTTACAAGGTCATTTTGGTCTTTTGTTGCTTAGCAATGCGTTGAAGTCAGATTTACATTAATTCTTCTGGAAGTTGCTATATGATGACTTTTTTTATTTTAAAAAAAAGCTTTTTGTGAAAAAGAGACAAAAGCCTGAGGATAATTAAAATGTAGTTTATTTCATTTTAAAACCTGCCCAATGCTTTTGACTTAAACAATTTATAAGGCAAGGTAAATGTAAAGGTCTCCCTTCATTGAAAGCCAGTCATATCCAGCTCTAGAGTGTGGTACTCATCTACATTTACAGCCAAAGAGCCAAAGCTTTCTGCATCTGCAGATGTTTCCATGGTCATGTGGCAGACATGACTAGATGCAGGAGTGCTCAGAATGCTGTTACTTTTCCCACTGAAGTGGTGCCTATTTATCTACTTGCAATTTCTTGCTTTCAAACTGCTAGGTTAGCAGAAACTGGGACAGAGATGGGAGCTCACACCGTCATGCAGCACTCGGGTCTTGAACTGCTGATCTACCAACTTTCCAGCCATCATGTCCACCATTTTAACCACTAAGCCACTGTAGTCCCAAGCAATCTGTAGAGCTATATAAAGAAAACAAAGAGGGACACTGAAATCCTCTGCCATTTTTCATCTTTACACTACATGACATTCAACCATCTCACACAATCTTTCTTCTTTTCTTATAGTATCTCACTTATTCCTCCTTCTGTTTCTTTCCAGTGCCATTGATGAGCAACTTTATACATCCAAAACAAAACAGAAAAGGGGAATGGGCTGTGGAATTTAAATGCAACAAGTTTCTGTCACTTATGTTCTGAATCTATATCCTGAGGGGGGGATTACAAAAATAAGGCTCCTTCAAGTCATCATGTTGTTCACATGTTTATGTTTGTTTATGTTTATTCAACTTATACCCCACCCTACTCAAAACATGGCTGACTCAGGGCGGCTAACAACATATAAATGACCCCATGGCAACCCAAGGGGCTTACATATAGGATACAATGTTCAAAATACAATAATAAATACAATGTTTCAAGTAAATACAATAAAGCCCAAGATCTAATATTACAAATTACAATATAAGGTAAAATAATAATGCAAAATCCACAAAAACCCCTGTCTTAGAGTCTTTTGAGGGGGATATCAATCCATACAATATAACAATAGCATAGTAATACAAAAATAGATTCAGTACAATAAGCAGACAATAATACAATATCAAATTCAGGGGGAAAAACACAATATCAATACATCACATAATAAATAAGTAATCAATATTAACTTTCATTAGACTTTCTGAGGTGGGACAAGGATGTTTTGGTCCTCCATTACAACAATGCAATCAATGGATCAGCATTTATATTAGGCACACAGAGGAGAATATAAACTCTTCTAATAGCACTACCTACTTCCTTGAAATTGATTATACAATTAAGATAACACCTCTGCTTTAATACTTTTAAAAGAAAAAGACACTGTGTGGGTGTATTAGTGTTAGTATTCATATTATAATTCACTCAAGTTCTTAAAATATACAGAGTGATAAACATTCTTATGCATATGTCACAATAACCCATGTCATTTTCACTGGTAATCATTAATGGCACTCATTAAGTGACATTAGTTTTATTCACATCTTAATACTTTCTCTTAATGCTGCTCTTTTCTTTCAGTCTATTATTCACCATGCACTCTTTACTGATGGGCAATTTACAAGTCGGGATCCCTGTGGTGTGGCTGATGCCAGGCTTCTGATATTGATGTGCTGACAGATTCAAAGCTACTTTTGTTCTCATCCACTGGAAAGACAATATGCAAGTATGCATTCCCCCTACTTTGATTGCTACCTACTTAGCTCCATTTGTTATTGCTGGAAGTGACAGGAGATTCTGGTATATGGGTTTTCATTTTCACACTGAATACTTTTGTTATCTCTGCTTCTACTATTAATTAACATATTTAAACCACTTCTGAGTACTATCTACCTAGAAAGACCTGAATTGACTTGATGGCAGTATTATTATTATTATTATTTGTGTAGTTTTAAGAGAATTTGTTCAAATGATCTCTTTCATGACTGGAGTACTTCATGGCTGGAGTATGAAAATAATTGCAGGTCAGATAAAGAGTGTACACACGAAAATAATAAACCTACATGGATCCAGCAAATAATGCAACTGCTTGCTTTTCCACTAATTAATAAAAAGGGACTGGGAGAAAATATAAAAACACCTAAAGTAATATAAGGTGGGAGAAAGTATGATAGTTTATCTGTGGGAAAATATATTGGTAACTCTTTTCATAATGTTTATGTCTTAACAAAGTCCTTATTTTTCAGTCTTCTCAGTTTTCTGCTAATGATATAAACCATTGTGTAACTCATCTTCATAGGCAAAAATGATAAATGGCAATACTCTACTATTTCTTGGAAAAAATACACTCTTCTCTTTCTCACCTCTTGCAAGGAAATTACAAACTAGCTTTCCTTTTCATAGGATTCACAGAGATTAGATAGATCCTTAAGGCTGAGAGGGTTGATGCACAATATCTTATACTATGGTGGTGGCCTACATTATCTATCATACAAACTCTTTACTACCATTCCAATCTTCTCCAAATTTAGTTTTATTAAAATAGATCCTGTGTTTTATTTCATTGTACTTATTATACTATACCATTATACCAGAATTCTTCTTTGTCTACTCTCGACTTTATTTCAAGCTGCAGAATAGAACTCAGATAAGGTTAAGCATATGTATGTTAAGTTAAACTGTATGACTTACTACCCAAATTTCATTTATTTTAAACTGAATTAAGAACTATTTATATCTACCAAAATTGAAAGCTTTTATGTTTGTGACAATTAAGTGTGTCTGGAAATGCTTATTAATTTATGACATATATGCACATTAATGCAGTTATGTTAACATTTCTCTTATTGCAACCATGTTCCAGTGAGTCTAAATTATTTTATTTCTGTAAAGAATGGCTTCATAGTAAATAAGATGATTTTGTCCAGTGAATTACTGACATTTTTGAACTTATGCTATATGTAAAAACAGTGTCACTCCTTTTCTATACACTCTCTGGGATGATGTAGTATATTAAAATACTAGCTTTTTTTGCCTGGCAAGCCGGACATGTTTAATGTGTGAGTTGGTGTTTAGGGTTGGTTTTGGGGTGTGTGTGTGTGTGTGTGTGTGTGTGTGTGTGTGTGTGTGTGTGTGTGTGTGTGTGTGTGTGTGTGTGTGTGTGTGTGGAGGAAGAAATTTGTTGTTGTATCCATAGTTATCAGAGCCCTTTGAGCAATACCTAAAGGACTCCCTATATATATGGGAATTTTGGATCTATTGGATGATCCTAAGTCTACAAAAAAAAAACTCTACTAGGAATTATATCTACCATATATAATGACAAATCACAAATACATTACTACTGGGAAGAGCATTGCTTTAACTATGCAGACTATTGTTGGCAAGGTGATGTCTCTACTTTTTGTTATGCTGCCTAGGTTTGTCATAGCATGCCTCCCAAGAGGTAAGTGACTTTTTTATTTCATGGCTGCAGTCACCATCTGCAGTGATCTTAGATCCCAATCAGGCTGAGAGATGAGAGTGCGGAGGAGGCCGGGAAAGCCGGTGCGCATGCTAAAAAAAACCTGCCAATGCGCCAAAGCTCTGCAAAACACTTCCCTCTAGGAGACACTCTCCCGGAAGGAAGTCATTCCCGCCATCCTGGCAAGCGAGGCTGGCGCCGGCCTCACCCTGCCTTTGGCATGGTTACAGGAAGCAGAGGGAGCCCCTCATCTTCCCGTGGCCCCAGCGAGCGAGGCCAGTGCTGGCCTCACAACGGCTTCAGTGGAGTTGTGGGAAGCAGGGGAAGTCCCTCATCTTCCCGCAGCCCCAGTGAGCAAGGTCGGAGCCAGCCTCGCACCGGCTTCGGCAGGTTTGTGGGAAGGAGGGGTAGCCCCTCATCTTCCCATGGCCCCAGTGAGCATGACCTCCTACACTGCTGGGGGGAGAGAAAAGAGGGGTGAAAGAGAGAGAGAGGAAAGAAAAGAATGAGTGGGGGAAGAGAGAGGGTGGGAAAAGAGAGAGATAGGAGGGGTGGAATAGAGAGAAAGATAGAGTGGGGGAAGAGAGAGAGATTGGGAAAGTGTGCTAGAGAATGAAAGGGGAAAGAGAGAGAGAAAGGAAGGGGAAGAGAGGGGGAGGAAGAGAGAGAGAAAGTGGGGAGGAAAGAGAAAGAGAGAAAGGGGGAAGTATACACACACACACACACACACACACACACACACAGAGGGCTGGTTTGAAATAAGCAGTCCAGTAGATGTGTGTGTGTGTGTGAGAGAGAGAGAGAGAGAGAGAGAGAGAGAGAAGCAGTCCAGTGTGCGTGTGTGTGTGTGTGTGTGTGTGTGTGTGTGTGTGTGTGTGTGTGTGTGTGTGAGAGAGAGAGAGAGAGAGAGAGAGAGAGAGAAGCAGTTCAGTAGGTGTGTGTGTGTGTGAGAGAGAGAGAGAGAGAGAGAGAGAGAGAGGTGTGGGGGGGAAGCAGGGAAGGTTCACTTTCTTCATCTCTCTCTCTTCTCCCCTCTCTCTGTCTTCCACCCCCTATTTCTCCCTTCCACCCTCCTCTCTCTCTCTTCCCCTTCCCCCCCTCTCTTTCTGGTATGTTCTTTCCCAATCTCTCTCTTATACTTCCCCCTTTCTCTCTTTCTCTTTCCTCCCCACTTTCTCTCTCTCTTCCTCCCCCTCTCTTCCCCTTCCTTTCTCTCTCTCTTTCCCCTTTCATTCTCTAGCACACTTTCCCAATCTCTCTCTCTTCCCCCACTCTATCTTTCTCTCTATTCCACCCCTCCTATCTCTCTCTTTTCCCACCCTCTCTCTTCCCCCACTCATTCTTTTCTTTCCTCTCTCTCTCTTTCACCCCTCTTTTCTCTCCCCCCAGCAGTGTAGGAGGTCATGCTCACTGGGGCCATGGGAAGATGAGGGGCTACCCCTCCTTCCCACAAACCTGCCGAAGCCGGTGCGAGGCTGGCTCCGACCTTGCTCACTGGGGCTGCGGGAAGATGAGGGACTTCCCCTGCTTCCCACAACTCCACTGAAGCCGTTGTGAGGCCAGCACTGGCCTCGCTCGCTGGGGCCACGGGAAGATGAGGGGCTCCCTCTGCTTCCTGTAACCATGCCAAAGGCAGGGTGAGGCCGGCGCCAGCCTCGCTTGCCAGGATGGCGGGAATGACTTCCTTCCGGGACAGTGTCTCCTAGAGGGAAGTGTTTTGCAGAGCTTTGGCGCATTGGCAGGTTTTTTTTAGCATGCGCACCGGCTTTCCCGGCCTCCTCCGCACTCTCGTCTCTCAGCCTGATTGGGATCTAAGATCACTGCAGATGGTGACTGCAGCCATGAAATAAAAAAGTCACTTACCTCTTGGGAGGCATGCTATGACAAACCTAGGCAGCATAACAAAAAGTAGAGACATCACCTTGCCAACAATAGTCTGCATAGTTAAAGCAATGCTCTTCCCAGTAGTAATGTATTTGTGATTTGTCATTATATATGGTAGATATAATTCCTAGTAGAGTTTTTTTTTTGTAGACTTAGGATCATCCAATAGATCCAAAATTCCCACATATATAGGGAGTCCTTTAGGTATTGCTCAAAGGGCTCTGATAACTATGGATACAACAACAAATTTCTTCCTCCACATACACACACACACACACACACACACACACACACACACACACACCCCAAAACCAACCCTAAACACCAACTCAACTTCAATTTGCAAATCACAATATTTTGTTATTTTCTCCAGTTGTTTGTCAATTCATACATCTCCTGGTATAGAAATGTCAATAATCAAGACCCTCTTCTTTTCCACAACAGTTACAACAGGTGTGTTGTGAAACAGATATCTATCTGTTTAAATTTTAAAATCCCACAGGACCTTGACTCTCATTTTCTAAAACTTTCTTTACCTGATGTTCCCAATGATTTTTACTGCATTCAGATTGAAATTTCTGGCAAAGCTTCCTATTAATAATTTTTTGCAACTCTGTCATGGTATTGCAAACAATCAGTCTGTGAAATTTTTCTGCATCCGCTGAATCAGATGGTCTACTGTTTCATCCTTTTCATTACAAAGCTGCCATTTGCTTTGGGTATGTGCTATATTTTTGTCTTCATGCAATTTGTTGGCAAAACTTGTTCCCTAGTTGCCAAAATAAATCCTTCTGTTTCATTCTTCCAAACTCTTGCACTCAACCATCTCCATATCAGCTTTTGGTCAGCCTTTCCTTCATTGTTTTTCAAGTATTAATCATGCATAGGCTTGTTTTTTCCATTTTGCATTTCCATTCTGTATTCAGCTTTCTTCTTCACTGTTTTCAAAAGTCCTCCTTGTTTCACTTTCAGGAATCCTCTGCCATCCTCAGCTCTTGGTAAGTACAACGTCGCTTTATGGGTGTAGGGCATGCTGCATAGTAATTATCTGCCTTGTTTTTCAGTCTAGGTTGTATAATTCCATTTGGGTCCAGCTGGATATCGTATAACAGGCACAGTCCAGGTGTTAATTTCCTTCATGATATTGCCTCCAGTCAGTTTTGACCTCAAGATTTTCAAGACATACTTTATGTATTTTGTAGAAGTAGTTATTTTGACTTGGTTGTGTAGCAAGTCAGAAGACTCCAGAATTCCCAGGTTTATATCCCACTTCTAGAGTTATTATCTAACTCAAATCCATCACCTTTGAATATTTTGCCTGCCTTAACAGTAATTGATGCGTACTTGTCAATTCCAAATTGCATTCTGATGTATTTACTAAATTTGAATTTTTGAAAGCCAATTTATCAATTAATAGCTGATTTTTTTGTTTGCACCCTTTCTGCTTTGAGGGAACAAATTGTTGTTTTTCAGATGTCCATATATCTGGCTTGCAATTATGCCAGTGAGTAATTTGTACATTGTTGATAGACAAGTTATTGGTCTGTAGTTTCCAAGCAAATTTCCCTTTTCTTTATCCTTCTGAATTATAAGTCCTTCTAGTTATTAACTACTTTTAACCTTCTGGTGTTTCCAAAACCTGATTCATCTGGTTTACCTATCTTGTATATAAGGTAATTAGCATTTTTAGCTAGAATCCAGGGAATTCATCTAAACTAGGAGTACTCCAGTTTTTTATCTTCTTTGCCTGTTTTTCAACAGTTCCTTTTGTTAACTGAAAATCTTCCATCATTATCATCATCATTGGTGGTGGCAGCGGTGGTGGCAGTGCTGGTGCATAATACCAAACCAACACAGAATGAGTTACAGTTTCTTTTTTCCATCCCAGCTTTTACATCACAGAATACTACATTCAGTAACATACACTACAATAATAATTTATACGTGAAACATGGAGATCAGAATAAAATATACACAAAGTGGATTTGTACAAGATAATAACTGCATGCTGTCAAGCTGATTCTCTCTTATGGCAACTCTTTCAGAGTTTTCTAGGTATCAAATATTCAGAGATGGTTTTTAAGTCCCTCCTTCTGGTGTACTAAATATTTTTTCCTCTTTTCTTGCAGTAAAATGGTAAGACTCAGTAAGATTGATGCCAATTCTAATTAAAAGGCGAGGGTAAAAGGCAAACAATTTGGCTGAAGTTATTTTGCTAAATCTTAATGAGCTTACAAGTAGAATGTACAACAGGGTCCTGTTACAGCTTTGACAAGGCTTGTGCAATTTGCTGCAGCTAACTGTGGCTAAATGATGAGGTGCAAGGATACATTTTGCTTCTGAAATTTGATACAGGAGTTACAACCAAAATGTGCCTCACCACATAATCAGTTAAAAGCAGGTGGCCATAGTAAATGGCAATCTTGCTGTACATGACTGCAATAATAAGGTTGTTTCTGGGTAAACTAGCATTGTATATCAATTACTTACTTTTGCTCAATTTAAGCAAAAAACCTTTTTTTAGAATATAAGAACATAGCAGACAACTTGAAAATTTGAGCCAATATGTAGTATGCAGTTACTATTGTATATAGCAAGAAATCATTGTTAGCCTGCTTTGTGTTTGAAAATCTATATATTAACCAGCATCCTTATATTTATTGATAAGAATATCAGAGTGTCATTTAATCATATGATCTATCAGCATACAGGTTTGATCAAGGTTATAATTATTCCTGTTTTTCAGCAGGGAATTGAGGCAGTGGGACTATGAACTGCCGAAAGGCATAGAATGAATTACACAATTGAACTAGGATTAAATGGAATAGCTTGTTTTCTTGCTGCCTTTTTAACAGATTGGCTGAAATCCTGTTACAGTAAAACCCCATATAACAATTTTAATTTATTCTACGGGTCTGTTTGCTATGCGATTTTTTTGTTTTATGATTTTTCCTATGGAAAAAATTGTACAACAATTTTTTCGCTAAGCTTTTTTTCCCATTGAATATCTGTTGTATGATTTTTCCCATAGGAAAAATCATTATGCAGGGCACCATTTTAAAAAGAAAAACTATTAGTTATGCGATTTTTTCGCTATAAGGGACATTCGTTATATGAGGTTCCACTGTATATGTATGTCCCAGAGTAAACACCACTCACCACTGCTTGTGAGCAGACATGTATAGCATTGCATTTACAGTAAAGAAATTAGTAAAAACCTAGTTATAAATGAACTCCAAGTTCCCAAAATTTCATTTTCAAATTCTTCAACAGTAATTGGTAGATATATCTTCATAATTTTAGCAATTGAAAATTAGATACATCTTCCTAAAAATAAATAAATAAATTTAATGTCAGAAATTACTGTGGGTTGAGAGGATTTTTGATGGAGAAACTCCACTCAGGGGATGCCCGAATAAGGCTCCTTTCATGTCCCCAAGATCTGTCATGCAGCACTCGGGTATCGAACCCCGACCTTCCAGTCTTCAAGCTCAGCGTCTTAACCACTGCGTCACCACAGTGCTGAAAATAATTAGTACTGAGAACTATGTGAGCAACCATCATACCACACCATTTAAGAAAAATGATGAATGCGGTTAATATTCATTATAAATGCAAAGGAAAACTTAATTGAAAATATATTACAAAAATTTGCTCTCATCCATGGCTCTCATATTAAATGTTATCCTGTTATAGCTAAATGCTAAAATTCATCCATATTTTAGCACTCATGGGCCATTCAGCTAGATTTCAGCATTCTTTAGTTCAATAGGAAATATAACCATACATTATACTCTAACCACCTCGAAGCAATGAGACAAAGAACACTTAACTTTTTTCTTGATTATGCCCATTGGGTCTTTTAAACAGAAGCATTTTCAAATCTAATTCAAAAATACAGTTTTGAGTTGCCCTTTACATGCCAGAGCAGCTTCTAACAGACAATAGCTTTAAAATAACAGTCTTTGAAAAAAGTTAATCTTTAGAGAAGATAGGTCTCTGTTGTAGAGCTGTTTGTATAATTGTGCACTATGTTTGTTTCTCTTGTTGAGATTTGTTTTTTATTTTTGCTTGACAGCTGCTTTTCAATTTCTTTCTGCTCTCTAGAGAACAGCTTTCTCTGCATTTGATGTTCTTGCTGTTTCCCACAACTGCCATCTGTATTGCTTCCTTCTAACAGATGCATTTGACTCCTTCTAACAGATGCATTTGACTCTATGGAAAGCTAAGCCTAATGAGTACATTCCCTTTTATCAAGTAAAACTTCTAACATGAATGTGTTCTTTACTAGGGAGAGAGAGAGAGAGAAAGAGACTAGCCCAAACATCTTATCTGGTTTTCCTCACTTTCATTAGAGAACAATGCACTAGAACAGTGGTGCCCAAACTTTTTCTTCAGCGGGCCAGTCCCACCTCCAGCACATAACTGTGGGGGGTGAAGGCGGCCTGCTCCCGCTGCTGACCATTTTGTCCATGGCTGTGGTGACTGCAGCGGTGATCGTGCTTTACCCCTGCTGGTCTGAGCAGCTCCGCTCATTCCCAGTACTGCAGAATCCTTTAGCAACATGGATCACTGTGTTGAAGAAATTTTCTGAGCCTTCTCTGTTTCAAAATCTGCGGCACTGGATGAGTAAACTTGGCACGCCGCACTAATGTCAGCCTTGGTGTGCTGCACTGGGAGAGTCCCTTGGTGCACCAAGGCTGACATCAGCATGGCGTGCCAAGTTTACCTTTCCAGCGCCGCAGATTTTGAAGCAGAGAAGGTTTAGAAAATTTCTTCAGTGAGGTGATCCACATTGCTAAAGGCTTCTGCAGTGCTGGGAATGAGTGGAGGCTGCTCAGACCAGCAGGGGCGAAGCACAATTGCCACCTCCGCCTCCGTAGGTGATGTATTGGGACGTCAGGTGGTGGGGGTGGGTGGGTGGTCCAAAGAGTGCCCAGGTTCTTACTGCAGGCCTGATTAATTAGATGTGCAGGCATAATTGGGCCCATGGGCCATAGTTTGGATACCCCTGCACTAGAATGACAGTTTTAGAAAGATATAGTATTTGAAGCTGCCTGTATAGTTCTTGAGTCAAAGCACCTAGCTGTGAAGTCAGCAACAAGATGTTTTCCACTGTGACTTATAATAGTAAAACCAAACTGTGACTAAACATAGTGAGCAAACTATGTGCTCCCCAAGCACCCCAAAAAGAAGGAAAGGCAACTACCTTTGAGTTCTGTCTGCCAAGAAATCCCTGTAAAGTGTCACCTCAAGTCAGAATGGACTTGATGGCAAATTGTTGCTCATTCTCCATTCACTTCTCTCAAGCCTAGACAATTGTTTTTAGAAATGGATTCTCCTGCTTTTCTATAAAACATTGGTTAAATCCAGTAGTGCACTGAGAGAAAGCTGACAACTGGCAACCCCTCAATAATTGTCTGTATGGATATACCACATTAAATATAATAATACAATAAAAGTAGAGCAGTAATAACTATTGTATGTATTGTCAAATCACTCCTGATTTATGCCAACCCTTTCCTCAATATAAGAACTATAAAAGTATTGAATTGAACAGATTTTTATTTATTTGTTTGTTTGTTACACTTATACCCTTTCCCTCTAAGGAAGATTAAATCCCTACATCAGGCGGTTAACAGCATAAAATCCCCCTTACAACAAACAAACCTATTACAAATACCTCCATAAAACTACAATAAAAGCTCACAGTAAAACAGAATATAAGAAGGGCCAAAATATAGTAGACCAGCATCCTAAGCAACCTAAATGGGGAAAAAATATAATCCGGGCCCCAGTCTAATAGTCAGGGATAGGCAAAACATTTCCAAAGGCCTCCTCAAAAAGCATAGTCTTCAGTTGCTTTTAAAAATACTGGAGCAAGGAGTGGAATAGCATTCCACAACATTGGTGTCTCCACAAAGAACGCCCTTCTCCTCATCACAGACATCCTAGCCAATCTCAGGGACAATACTACAACCTGTGCCGACAAAGAGGAGCGAGTGATTCCATCTACAGATTTGAAGGGAAGATGTTCCATGAGGTAAGAAGGTCCCAAGCAATTCAAGGCTTGAAAGGTTAACACTAACACCTTGTACCTGATGTCGAAAGAGATGGGTAGCCAGTGTAGGCCTCCTAAGACTTGGGAGATATGATCAAATTGTCTCAGACCTGTGATCAGCCTGGCCGCTGCATTCTGGACTCACTGAAGTCTCTGCAGCAGGGACACGGAAAGCCCCACGTAGAGAACATTACAGTAGTCAATACGGTAGACTACCAGTGAGATGACTACTGCTGTGAGGGAACACCCGTACAAAAAGTGACACAGCTGGGCAATTTGATGTAGCTAGAAGAAAGTGGCTTTACATACTGCAGCAACCTGTGCTTCAAGTGTCAGTTGCACACCTGGTCCCGAGGAGAGAGAGGGAGTGACCCCCCATCATCATCATAGGGAACCGGTCTCCCATATAGACAGACATGTCCCCCATGTCTCGGTTCAGCCTCAGCTTGTTAGCTCTGGTCCAAGCCATGACTGTGGCTAGGCAGTCATCTAAGCACCAGGTCACCTCCACTATAGAGGATGTGAAGGAGAGATAGAGTTGGGTGTCATCACACCACACTCCAAATCCCGAAATGAGCCTACCCAGTGGCTTAACATAAATATTGAACAGCAATGGGGAAATAATGGCCCCCTGGGGAACAACCCATTGCAGGGTCCAGGAAGCTGACATAGACTCCTCAAGCTCAACTCTCTGTGAGCAACCTCCCAGAAAGGAACAGAACCATTTTAGAACAGTGCCCTGAACACCTGCAGCTGATCTGCCATCACTCTCTCTATGACCAAGAAAGGAATATTGGCCACAGGTCTGAGGTTGTTAAGAATATCTGAGGACTAATTCACTTTCTTTAGGAGGGGGTGCAGGTCAGTCTCTTTCAGACCGGAAGGCATAACACCTTCAGTCACTGAGGCATTGATAATACTCCTCAGCCATTCCCCCACTTCCTTTGACAATTTTACTAACCACTGGAATCCTAGCAGGCCCCAGCCTGCCAGAAGGGTCAATAGCATATCCATATGAATAAATGTATACATCACTGACCAATTTCCTCCCTGCCCCACCCCCAACCCTCCCAGCACAGGGAGGTTCCCCCTGACCAACACTGTCCATCAGGCGTCAGTCAGCAGTGATCTGGTTCAACCGCCCTGCAGTGTCAGGGGTTTGCAACCTATGGCCCATGGGTTGGACCCAGCCAGTGGCACCATTTCATGTGGCCCACTGTCCTCTCCCCCACCACCTCCACTGTTAGAAGTGGCATAAGCAGCAAAAATAGCCAAAAATGTGCTGCCCTGGCTCCTGCCGCCTCCAGAAATGGCAAAAACAGCTGAAACATGCCGGAAATGGACCCGCAGCTGTGGTAAACACATTTATGACAGCCACGGACATGTTTTACGGCAGTGTTTATGGTGGAAGAACCATGTGTCTGAGCAGGCATGGTCCGGCCCATGACATGAAAACATTGAGAACCTTGACTTAGATAATACTCACCCAATTGGCTGTTATGCAAACTAAGGGGAAACAAGTTGGCTTGCACTGATCAAGATCAGAAAGGAATGTTTAAGTATCTTTCAAAAATTGCTACATTTCAGTTTAAATTTTAAAAATCTTCACACTTCTTCTGAATATTGATATGTAAGTACAAATCTTATGTCTTAAAAAAAATGTGGCTACAAAAAAAAACAATTTCTGCCTCCAGAGAGTTCTTAGGGAACATTCCACAGTCTGTTTGTAGAGGGCAGATTGTTATGCATTTTATTATATAAAGAAATTCTTTTTGTTTAGCTGACAGACAAGAATTGTTTTGTGGGATGAGAACTAGGCTCATTATTTACAGTGCATGTAGAATTATGAGTCCATTCATTTTTGCATGGAAACCAATAATGAAACTTTATGCCTCTGTCTTCAAGTCAGTGCAGATATTATGTTTCTCTCTACTTGTCAAGCCAAATAGGCACAGTGCATTAAATTATGTTTTGTATGATGCACAAAGAAAGATAAGTTGGTCTGCAAGACTTGTATAAATGCAAAAAAATTGTGGTGACCTTTTTTCCAGGGATATATCTCTTTGGGGATTCAATATCTGAGTGATGAAAACAAATAGCACATTAACAAATGCTGTGGCTTGTAAATGAAAAGCCAAGGTGAATGATCTGAAAGAATCAATAACAAAAGATAGCTTTATTTTCATTATTTTTTTATTTGACTCAGTCAGTGATGTAACCTTCTTAAGAGGTATAGCACATAGCTTTTATGTGACATGTTAAGACAAGATTGTTCAATAATAATAATAAATACACAGAGCCAATTACATTTTCTGTTCTCTTTCAGATATAAAGGGAAATATACTGTGTACCATCATCTCTCCATTGTAGAATATTATGGCAGAAACCATTATTTGCAAGAGGGAAATATGTGTTTATGTGTATATTATTCAGTGGGTGTTTCACTCAATACTATCAACAGGCTAAATAATGAATATCTGAGCTGAAGACTACAGTATACATATTAAATATGGGGCTAGGTATGGGTTAATGATGCAACCTGTGGTATTCCTCATATCATATATTTTGAAAAGTTAAAATGAATGTGGTAGACCTGACAATATTGAAACATTCAGTGAGCCAGGAGGTTCCTCTCTGGCTTATACAAGTAATACCATGCTTCACCTGCATAATCTGGCATGTCCATTTATAGTAAAGTATGGAGGCTGTTGAAAATGTGGAGGTTTCTGATATATCGGCTTTACAAGGGGTTGGAAAATTGCTGATGGGTTTTAAAAAAGCAAATAAAAAATCCTTTTTAATCCTATGAGGTAAGAATACTTTAAAGCAAGCTGAAAAAGGTGGAGTTGGAAATTATTAGGAGCACTTCCAGAGTCCAAGGAGAAAGGAAAAAATACAACCCCCTGAATACAGAATTTCAAAGAAAAGCAAGGAGAGATAAGGAAAAATACCTGAACTAACAGTGCAAAGAAATGGAGGAAAACAACAAAAGAGGCAGGACTAGAGATCTTTTCAAAAAAATTGGGGAAATCAAGGGAACATTTAAAGCAAAAATGACCATGATAAGGGACAAAGATGGAAAAGAGTTAGCTGAAGCAGAAGAGATAAAAAAAGATGGCAAGAGTACACAGAGGAACTCTACAAAAAGGACCTCAACATTCCTGATAATAATAATAATGAGAAATTTGAACTTGAACCAGACATTCTGGAGAGTGAAGTCAGAAAGGCCCTAAAAAGCACTGCAAACAATAAAGCTAGTGGAAATGATGGTATCCCAATTGAATTTTTCAAAGCCCTAAAAGATGATGGAATCAAACTACTGCATTCAATATGCCAGCAAATTTGGAAAACAAAACAGTGGCCACAGGATTGGAAAAGATCAGTGTATGTTCCAATCCCCAAAAAAGGCAATGCCAAAGAATGCTCAAATTACCGAACAATTACGCTCATCCCACATGCCAGCAAGGTGATGCTCAAGATAATACAGGATAGACTTCAACAACATGTGGAGAGAGAACTATCAGAGGTGCAGGCTGGTTTCAGAAGAGGCAGGGGGACTAGAGACCACATTGCCAACATACGTTGGATCATGGAGAAAACAAAAGAATACCAGAAACAAGTCTACTTTTGTTTTATTGACTACACCAAGGCTTTTGACTGTGTGGACCACAACAAAATGTGGCAAGTAATTAAAGAGATGGGAATACCAGAACACCTCATATGCCTCATGAGAAATCTGTACACGAACCAAGAAGCAACAGTTAGGACAGAACACGGAATGACAGAGTGGTTTGGAATAGGAAAAGGAGTAAGACAAGGCTGCATTTTATCACCCTGCTTATTCAATCTATACACAGAGCACATAATGTGCAATGCAGGGATGGAGGAATCACAATATGGGATCAAAATTGCTGGGAGAAACATCAACAATTTGAGATATGCAGACGATACCACCCTAATGGCAGAAAGTGAGGAAGACCTAAAGAACCTCTTGATTGGATTGAAGGAGGAGAGTGCAAAAGCTGGCTTGTGACTCAATATCAAGAAAACCAAGATAATGGCAACAGGTCCCATCAGTCCCTGGAAAATAGATGGGGAAGAAGAAGAAGCAGTGACAGATTTTACTTTCCTGGGATCTAAGATCACTGCAGATGGCGACTGTAGCCATGAAATAAAAAGATGACTGATTATGGGGAGACAAGCAATGAGAAAACCTGGAGAATATAGTGAAAAGCAGAGACATCATCTTGAAAACAAAAATTCGCATAGTCTCCCAATGATAATGTATGGGTGTGAGAGCTGGACCATTAGGAAGGCTGAGCGCAGAAGAATAGATGCATTTGAGATGTGGTGTTGGAGGAGAGTCCTGAGAGTCCATTGGACAGCAAAGAGAACAAATAGGTCAATACTGGAAGAAATCAATCCTGACTGTTCATTGGAGGGACAAATAGTAAAGATGAAGCTAAAGTACTTTGGACATCAAATGAGAAGGGAGGACTCACTTGAGAAGGCCTTGATGGTGGGAAAGGTGGAGGGAAAGAGAAGAAGGGGGCGTCCAAAGATGAGATGGATAGATGGTATTGTGGACACAATGGGCACAGAGCTTGGTGGGCTGAGGAGAATGGTGGAGGATAGAGGTACCTGGAGGAAAATGGTCCATGGGGTCGCAAAGGGTTGGAATCGACTGTGCGACTGAACAACAACAACAACTTCCAGAGTTGTGCTTTGTTTTTAAATTAGAAAATAGAGATCTCCAGGTAGAAATGTGCATTTCCAGATTATTGCTTTGCTTTTAAATATATATATAAAAACCCTGCTATTGTAGGTAGAAAAACTCATTTCTCCTCCTTCCCTCCCTCCCTCTCCCTGTCTCTCTCTCATTTTTGTACCTGGAATAGTAGGATTATTTCTTTGTTTAAAAACAAAACAGGAATCTGGAAGTGATATCCCCTATATCTAAAGGCAAAGGCAAAATGTATCCCAATACATTGAGAAACATGCCCCCTCCCCCAGTTTATTTACCTATACTACCCAGAGTGGTGATTTCTTTCACTAGATAGGGTTAAATAAATATATTAAGTAAAAACATTAATTTAACAAATAATTTTTAAAAAGGAGGAGGGGAATGGGAGGGGCTCTGCCCATACAGTTACAATGTCATTTTGTGCAAAGATGGGGGAGTGTAGCACATGGGCTGCAAAGAAACTCCCCATGGGCTTCTATCTCTTAAACCTCAGGTGAAGTATAAGGCAAGAAAAAAAGCTATGTTTTCATGTATGTTATGTGTAATGCCATAAAGGACGAGCACCTTAGCAAGAATGACAGCATCCACTGCAACTGGTTTCTTTCTCCAGTTCAGGGTTGTCATTTGATCTGGCCAGCCAGGCTTTACCCAGAGATTATTCTCCCTGACCCTTCCATTTGTCATACCTTTGTGACATTAAAAGTACTCTCTGAAAAACATCAAAAGAACCTGCCCCTAGTTTTGAAAATCTGAGGAAATGATAGTTACTGAATTTAGAATCTTAATCCTCGAGAATCTTCAAAACTTCTGTTCCTAATCTGTTGGAGGATTTAACTATGAAATATGAGAGTGCTTATAATATTAGACTGGAAAAGTTTTTTTATAGAATTTTTACACCACAAGGAGGCAAACATCAAAAATAAGCAATTGTGATGTAAACTAAAAATTGTGGAAACAAATGTATTTGTTTATTTGGAGAAATGTTAATTCTGTGGTCAAATCATCCTGTAGTTCTCATGTCATTTGGAGCTATCTGCACGAAAGAATGATGGAAGAGTTTCTGAATTTAGCATACTTCAGGTTTTGGGCATAGATTGGCCTACAAAAATATTCAGACCACAATAGTGGAAATAAACAATACTGTACAGTGGTACCTCGCTTAAAGAGCATAATGCATTCCACAGGATTGCTGTTTAAGTGAAATACTTGGAAATAGTGTCACCACTGCCATTGTAAGAGACCATTTGTGACTTCTGGTGGGTGGGTGGGGGGATTGTGAACCCCCAATTTAGTTGTTAAGTGAGTTTTTGGTTGCTTTTAGTTGTTAAGTGATGCGACCATTCAGAGAAAATCCTGCTCTTTAGGCGAGTTAGTCTCTAAGCGAGGGGCTTTTTATGCAAGGTTTTACTGTAATTAGAACCTAACTAGCAATAAGTATCAATGAAGTAAATAACTCACTGTGTGGCCAGAGGATGGGAGTTCAATTCCCCACTGTACCTCCAGAGAGAAGGGCCATGAGAAAGCTGCACAGATCCAGGGCATCTCAAAAAGAAGGTAATGGTAATCCACTTCTGAGTCTCTCTGGAAAGGGTTGCCCTATGTCATTTGCACACACTTTTATCTCAGCACTGATAATTTCTACAATTATATTTCACATTTTCCATGCTACATGTTGTTGGCAAGGTGGGCTGACACTTTCAGCTGTATCTTGAGTAAACAGTGTCATCTTTTCTTTGTTCCCACTTGTGGTTAAACTGCTGCTAATAACGATTTTGCAAAGTCATTTTGAGCCGGAATGGAATAAACTGCATCAAGAACATAAATTTGAGCATTTACATGACTGCTATAAACTGTCAAAGAAATGGAAGGCAATGTGTAGGTAAGACAGCAGAGGGCAGCCATGATCTGCAATAGCTATGTTGTCTAAATATAAATAGAAAAAGTTAGCTCTAATTTTTGACTTCTGAATTAATGTCAGAAAGCTATGCTGAAAGATATTTTCAAAACAAATTTAAAGCTGACTATTTTTGTGAATGCTCCTGTGTATTTTTATGGAAATATGATGTCTAGCATGCCATCCCATGCTATCAAATGATAAGATTTTCAAAGGACAATGGCAAGAGTTTAATTTTATTTTTAGAATATATAATTGCTGTACTGTCAAATTATGCCTGTCTTTTATTCTGTAATCCCCTTTATATGTCAAAGATCTGTAGCAACCAACACAATGTCCCATTAGCGCAACAACAAGCAGGTACAAAAAATCAAAAGCAGTAGTAAAGAAGAAAATGATCACTTTTGTCTTGACTCACAGTACTAGTCACCTCTCTGAAACAGAATTAAAAATTGCAATATACCGCCACTCCGGAGGAAGAAAATTCCCTACTATGAGCAGTTTACAACTGTGAAAAAAGTACAACATTAACAAACAATTAGAAAAGAAAATGAAATAAATAAATTTCCCACCACCAGCAACAATATAAATACAAACCAAGAGTTTTTCTTAGACCATAGATAGCTCACAGACTGGGACCAGAGGACAACTCATCCTGAGATTTTCAGGGGCACCACCTGACTCAGACATGAACAGTCTCTGTCTTGAACAAACCAAAGGTTAATATATTCAACTATTAGGATATTTTGCCCGGCGGTGCCGGGCTTTTTAAAATTGTGTTGGATAGTAAAGGGTTTTGGTTTTTTTCTTGAACCAATGGTGCTGTGCTGTTTTAAATGGTGGTGTAAGGTTTTTTGATTTTTTGGCTTTGAGGCGCTGCGTCCGCCTGCGGCGGACTTGTGCTCCCAGTGGGGGCTTTTTTTGGCTTTTTTTGTGTGTGCTGGCTTCCTCAGTGCCGGGCTGTTTGAAGTGGTTTTTTAAGGTTTTTGTTTTTTGTTTATGGAAATGAGGTTAGTCTGTTATTTGTGTTTGTGAAAATGTTTATTTATACACACGGACTGTTTTAAACTGTGTTGTTATGTTGTTGTTTTTTGGATTTTAAAAAGAGGATAGGTTGTTGTTGTTTTTTCAATTATTTTATTTTAAAAAAGAATGTGTTACTTTGTGGTTTTTTGTAAATAGTTTTACTTTGGATAATAATTTTTAAAATGTGTAAATATATGTTTTTTTTTAAATTGAATGTATTTTACAATGTTTTTAATTGAAAATTTATTTTTTTATCTGTGAATTATTTTTGATTTTTTTGGATATTTTTGAATGTTTTTGGAATTGATTACCCTATTTTTGGGGATTATTGAATATTGGGAATATTTTGGATGTTTTTTCTCCTTTGGCCACTGGGGGGTGGTGTTGAGCAATTTTTTTGTATTGCTTATTCCGGTGAGTCTCTTCTTCTCTTCATTTCAGTTCCGGTTTTCATTGGGGCAAGACGTCTATTGGTAAGTTCTCTCCGGTATTTTTTTAGGGGGGGTTGTTTTGGGTTGGGGGGCGTTCTGTTTGTGTTTTGGGTTTTGGGTGGGGGTTTGTGTGTGTGTTTTTTGAATGTTTTTGGGTTTTGGTTGGGGGTTTCTTTGTGTGTCTTTTTGAGTGTTTTTGGTTTTTAGGGTTTGAGGTGGGGGTTTCTGTGTGTGTGTGTTTGTATGTTTTTTTTAATGTTTTTGATTTGTGTTTTGGGTATTTCCGTGGGCCAGTCTTGATGGCTGGCCCGCGGAAATACCATCGCTGTTTCATGCGGCATTTGGGGGGGGGTGTTTTGCCATGGCCCGGGCTGGGTTGCGGTGTGACTGTTTCTTGGGTGGGTGTTTGCCTCACCGCTTCATGCAGCTTTTTGGGGAGGGTATTGTCGCGGCCCTGGCTGGGTTGGGGTTTGTGTGTTTGGGGGGTGAGGGTTTGCTTGCTGGCCTTTTTTTGTTTTGTTTTTGGTTGCTGCTGCCACGGCATTTTTTGCAGCGGTTGGGGGGTGTTTGAATTTTTTTCCAGCAAGTTTGTCTCGCTGGGCTCGCCGTGTCTTCGGCGGGGCAGCGTGGGGGAGAGGGTGTCCCTCTCTTCCCTGTTGCTCCGTGCAAGATGGCCGGCGGGTTTGCATGTTATATTGATTTTGGGGTTTGTGTATTTGTGTTTTCTGGGCGCTTTGTCCACCTGCGGCGGACTTGCGCTCACGGTTTGGGTTTGTTTTTATTTTTCGCGCGCAGGCTTCTTCAGCGTTCTGCACGCCCATGGCGCGCAGGACGCTGGGGAATGTAGTTTTGGCTGCACGTGTTTGCTTTCTGTGGCAGTTTTTCTCTTGCGGTTTTTTTTATTGGCCGCGGCGCGTTTCCGAATGTTCCTTTTGCTGCGCCGCTCAGCCTGATTGGCTCTGGCGCAGCAAAAGGAACTTTGGGAATTGAAGTTTCCTTTTTTGTTTGCGACTGGGGGGCTCCTGCCCCCGGGTCGAAAATTTCAAACCGACAGTTACCTGCGAACCCCGTTTGGGCGAGTGAACGGAGGCTTGGATGGGGCTAGTGGGGCCTGGTGCAACATCCTTTTTCACATTCCAACGGTTAACGCACCATTTTATAGGTATAGATTTTATTCAGATGGGTTGTGATATATCACAATTAGTGCATGAAAGTAACATACAATACTTTTTAAAAAACTTGATCCAGGAAAAAGGATGATAGGAACAAGTTCCGGGAACACACACATGCACACATGTAACTCTATCACTCTTAAATATACTTTTCTCTCAACTTGTGAGATTCACTCAAATGACCTTTTCCAAACTGTACCATCCAATCATTGGGCCATATCCCATCCCCCAGCTCCCCCCGCAATTCTCCTAACCAGACTCCACCCATCTGCAAACATAGCCTTTCTGTATACCAGACTACATTTAACCATTATTCTGCACTGACAATACTGGAACAATGTACCATGCAAATCTACAATAGAAATATATACATCTATATTATATTGTACTGCAGCTGATGTTATCATACCTATTTTTCTTTGCCTCTTCTATCTAAGGTCTCTTCACTTGTTATTTTTATGTTTGTATGTTCACACATTATGGAAAAATGGGGCAGTGCTTCCAATCTAGTCCCTAGTTCCATAGCCCTTCTGTACATGGAGGGTGATAGTCTGAATTAGAGAACCCTCCTGATTTGGGAGGACTCTCCGCATGATTTGAAACCTTAGGAAATTAAGGAATAGTCCTCCATATGTAGAATGGTGTTGGCAGAGATGATGGAGTGGCAGATGTGGGAAATGACGGGAGAAAGGGTTCGTCATCTCCCAAAATAATTGAATGAATAGAATGACAAGATGATATTGTATCTGGCAAGATAGCAACATACAGTAATTTCATTAACTAGGATAATGCATTGAAGAAAAGGATGAACAAGAAAAGATGAGGAGTGCAGGAAAACCAGACACAGTGATATGAACTGACATTAACAAATGATAGGGCCTTTAGGTGTCTTTGTACCATTTAAACACTTTGCAGACAATGTTTTAATTTACCCTAATAAATGCACTTAATTTAAAGGAACTGTTCATAAAGTCATAGAATTGTAGAACTGTAGATCTAGATGGACCCCAAGGTTCATTGAGTCCAACCCACTGTCATACTAGAAACTCCCCAGCTAAAGCATCTGATTTTGAAAGAAATAAACCTTTGTGCCTATCACAGTTCAATTACATTTCCATATGTTGCTAGGACTGAAGATAGTTTAGTAAGATGTCCTCAATAGAGTATGTGAAGACTGTTTGTTAATGCTTTTTCATCTCCCCAATGATTCCTCTCTCTCTCAATACCTCTCTCTCCATATACACATGCAACCTATTCTGACCCTGATCTCTCCCTGTTCATCAACATCATTTTTAAAAGAGGAGAGAATGGAGTAATATGATTACTTTCTTCACTGGAAGCAGGGTCAAGGCAAACAGCTACACCTTCTCAACAAAATAAAGAGAAGAGGAGGTGTTTCTCCCTTCCTCTCTCTCCCATAAACTTATTACTCTTAAATATATATTTCTATGCTAATATTTGCCCCTTCCCATTTGTGATGCTAGGATGCACAGCCCTAACAATGCAATGGTTCATCTGAATCAGACTCACATAGGTGAACAATCCTATGGATTGTTTATTAGACACTTCAAATAATATACAGATTGTTTTTCAGATATAATTTGAGATAATTTCATACATTGCATTGATTAAAGAAATAATCACTGAAGCAGAAATCATCTTTGGCTGCTACTCGTATCCGAATATACATTTTTCCTGGAAGTCATTTTCACAATTGATGGATGTGTCTCTGCTGACTCAATAAACTGATCCTGGCATGAAACATACTACCACACACATTGCAGGCGCACCCCCCCCAATAATGGACTCAGACACAAATGAAAGTGGATAACGGCATTGGGCCACATTTATTGATTCATGCCCTAGTCCGAATTATAAATTTCTATTGGTAAAACGACCAATCATAATTCTTAAGGCAAGCAGGCCGAAGTAACACTGGTAAGGTACCACCCAAAATTGCCAACGGCAATTGTTACAATGTATCTATTTGTATCAATTTGTTTGTTGACAACAAACAAATTGTTGACCGTAGTCAATATCTAACTAATGACCCCACCCTCTGACGTGTATCCGTAAAATCAGGGGGTGATTCCAGCTGTCTAGTGGTAACCATCACCCCCTCGCCTGGTTCATCGTTGACCGGACAACGTTTAAACAACTTATGCCTATCTAGTGTTGTCCAGTCAATTGCGAACCTGCCGGATACCTGTGGGTCATAAATGTTTACCTTACCAGTGCTACCCGCCACCCGGAGAGGCTTCAATAAAGGCTCGACGCCCCCCCCCCAAGACCGTCAGCTCGGTCGACAGGCCTGCTCGCCAATCACTCAGCAGGAGGTCCATACCTCCTCGCGACAGATGGACCCCATCCCCTGCAAAAAGCCCATAATTTTGCAGACTAATGGCCGTATGAGGACTGACCCGCCCCCAGCCCTTGGTCGAAAGGAATCGGGCCACCGCCCTGTTCACCATGCGCCTAGCGCGGTCCAAGGCCTGAAGGTCAAGGCCTCCCCTATAAGCGTGCCGTGGGACCATATCTGACCAAACAAGGGTTGTGGCGGGCCATACGTAATGTAAGTAGGCGAGGTCACTGCAAATCGCATGCTTCAGCGATAAGCCAGTGACCTGTCCCAAATTATAACCCCCAAGATGTATGATCAGGATGTCGGGCGGATCAGCGTTCCTTGCCGAAAAGAGGAATGGCAAGAGCTCCCTCCACAACATACCGGGCTTGCCGTACCATGTGAGACTTGCGTACGCACCGAGTCCCAGTAAGGGTCCCCAATCTGTCGCCGCAGCGTAACGCGCTGCCCTGTGCACGTAGCTATGGCCCACCAGCCATACTGTCACCGGTGTGATACGACACCCCGGGTCTGTCAAGGAAAAAACAGGGAAGGAAGAGATATGTGGTGACTAAAAGTGGTACTCACGGTGGGAGTGGGCGAACATAAAACTGAAAACACTGAGATCCCCACCTCCCCATGCTGCGTATGTCAGCCCCGGAGTACCCATAAGCGGCCGCCGTAGAGGCCGCTCCAATTCTAAATGAATGGGTGCCGTAACGGGCCCCAGGGAGGCCCACGTTAGCCAGCGCCTTCCCAGTCACCTTCCAAAACTGAAATTTAGTAAGAGGAGACCCATCTTGGTGACAGAAAAACGGGCCATGGTGCGTGCCACGCAGTGCAAGGAACTCCTGTAGGGCACCAACCGGACAGATGTCTGCCAAGGAACATCGTAGCAGTCTTACTCCACTGCCTACGCCATGCTAATCTGTTTTGGAGGAACGAATCCTCAACTGAGCCCAATTATTGCAAACATAGACATCTTCGAGTTCCAGTGCCCTACGACTTGCATCCGCCTTAGACAGCATCACAAGTTCGCTGATGCGGAGCGCTCCAAAAAAGGCCACCGTTGTAGCCGCATGAAAAAGGGCTGCCTCATACCTATCGAAACATAGGCCATGCCAGCCCCGTGCCAGTTGGGTAAGTACCCCGGGGGAAATTGGGTGGCGGTCGTCCAGGCTACGCCCACGTTCTCGCACCCACCCCTCCAAAACGTGTCTCACACGGAAGTCAGCGGTACTGTCCGCATGACCTCCCACCTTGGCCATGAAAGCCAGCGCTGACAGCCTAGATGCTATGGTGCGGGGTGCAAGGCCCTGGGCATGCAGGTAAACCATGAAACGAAGGACGTGGGCCACTGGGATCGGCCAGGTATCTGGCAGTCGAGATTGGGTACAGAATGTCCGAAAGGAGACCAACGCGTGGTGATACGCCTTACGCGTGCGTGGCGCCAGCGACATGCCGATCGCCCGGTTCACCTCTCCTTGCCAAAGGTCCATATCTCCTCCGGGAGTGGCGAGGGAAATTCCTCCGCATCCAGGGCCAAGGCGCGGAACCGGGAGATCTGCAGGCGGGACAAAGCGTCAGCAATATCATTATTGACCCACGGGACATGCCTGGCCCTGAACAGTACATTAAGGCGCAGGCTGCGCAATACAAACTGGCGCACAAGGTCCATGACCCTGGGAGATTTAGAAGTCTGTGAGTTGACAATGTGGACAACGGCCGCATTGTCACACCAGAAATGCACCACAGAGTTGGCCCACTCCTCACCCCATAGCATCAAAGCCCCCAGTATGGGAAAAAATTCCAAATATGTGAGATCCCTCAGGCAACCCGTGCCTGACCAGGCTGGTGGCCATCCACCATAAGCCCACTTCCCATTGAAGTACATCCCATAACCAAGGGATCCCGAGGCATCAGACTGAATCTGAAAGTGAGGTGAAGCCAGGAGGTCGGACCTCCAAAATGAGACCCCATTGAACTCCCTCAGGAACTGGAGCCATATGTGCATATCTGCCCTGACGCCCCGTGTCAATCTCACCCTATGGTGGGGTCTGGATAAGCCTGCCATGGCGTCGCACAAGCGCCGAGCAAATGCCCTGCCAGGTGCGACCACCCTGCAAGCGAAATTAAGGTGTCCATGTAGCACCTGCAGTTCCCGAAGGGATGCCTTGCGCTTAGCCAGCAAGTCCAATATAAGGGCCACTATCCTTGACACCTTGTCTCCCGGCAACCTAGACGCCTGCGCTACCGTGTCAATCTCCACCCCCAGGAATACTAACTTATTAGACGGGCCTTCGGTCTTTTCGGGCGCTAAAGGGACACCAAGTTCCTCCATTAGCGTCTGAAATGTGTTGAGGAGACGTGTGCACATGTCCCAGCCCCATTCACCCCCGAACAAAAAGTCGTCCAGGTAATGGGCTACAGACCGAGACCCTGACCTACGGACAAATGCCCACTGCAGGAATGTACTGAAACGCTCGAAAGCTGAGCAGGATATGGAACAGCCGAATGGCATGGCTTTGTCAAAATAATATTCACCCCGGAATTTGAAACCCAGCAACTCAAAGTCACCCGGGTGCACCGGCAGGAGACGAAAAGCCGACTTAATATCACACTTAGCCAACAGTGCACCCGGGCCACACGAGCGCACCATGCGCAATGCCTGGTGAAAAGATGTATACCTGACCGAGAAAAGGTCATCAGGGATAGAATCATTGACTAAGCGACCGGCTGGGTAGGACAAGTGATGAATGAGGCGGAACTCGCCCGGGGACTTCTTAGGCACTAGTCCTAGTGGGGATACTTTGAGGTTGGGGAACGGGGGTGCGGGAAATGGGCCAGCGACCCTGCCCGCATCAATCTCCTTATTAATGCTGGCTACAGCCACCTCCTCCCTTCCCCTAAGTGACAAAAGGTTGGGTGCGTCTTGAGGTGACCTATCCCCCGTGAAAGGAATACGGAATCCCAGTCGAAAACCCTGAAGGAGGTACACTGCGTCCGCCCTCCTTGGGTATAATGCGAGCCAACGCTCCAGCATGTCCACATTAATTGGTGAGGGGGCCTTTCGGTGGACCTGCTCCCTCGGCAGCAGTCCTACTTGCCCCTTGTCCACCCCTACCCCTGCCCCTAAATCCTCCCGGCCTGGGACAGGCGGAGGCAGCGTGGGGGCCAGCACAAGAGGGGCACTCATGCTTGTACTTGCAATTCTTTCTGTTGCAAGAACCATTGGACGAGAAGGTCCAGCACAGCAGGCGGGCTGGAACCCCCTGCCCCGTCACTTGGCGGGGAGCCTGTGCCGGGGCCACTCGTTGGACCGCATGTCCACAATGGTATCTCTCCCCAGGCGCCGGGCGTGTGGGGGTCATGCACAGAAGCCACAGCTTCTGGCAGGGCTCATCCCACCTCATTTCTGGGTGCAGTGGAATCCTCATGCGGAATTCCTCGTCGTAAGCCAGCCACGACGGACCCGGGAAGTCAACCATAGCCCGGTAAATGTTGTCCAAATACTGGACCATAGGGATGGCCAGATCCGGCCTGGCCCTGAGGTAAACAGCCATGTAAATCAGGTATGCTGGCAACCAATTTGCCCACGTGCGAGGCGGCTTACGACGACGTGCCTGCTCCTTATCTTTCTCATCCTGCCCTTCCCTCTCTTCCTTGGTTGTCTCCCTGTTAAGAAGGGAGAAGATGTCCACATACTCGCCCCTCCAGATCTTCTCCTTGGTGGATTGGGCCAGATGGTCCCCCAGGGGCAAGGAATACCCTGCTGTCGGCAATGCCGAAACCGGCACAGAGGGAACTGCGGGCAAGGCAAAGGGGGCCTACACCAACCCAGGAATCCCCGACACATTTCTTACCGCATAGGGGGAGCCACCCCAACCCGAGCCCTGGGTAGGGATGAAGTCGCCGGGTGGGCCGGGGGCAATTGCACCGCCGGACCATCCGTGCGAGGCCATGGCCACTGAAAAGCGCCCCCCAAGGAAGCCAGTTGTGTGGGTGCACTAGCTTGAACTGCATACTCACCCGTTGCACCCCCACAGGCCACCCCCACCGGGGGTTCCGGCCCGCTGTGGGCGTCGGAGCTCACGACCGAAACTGAGCTCGTCGACGGGGCACGATCAGCACACATTTGTTGCACCTGCTGAGTGGGGAGCTGCGAGGTAGTGGCCGCCACCAGCCCGCGCGCCTCAGGCAGCTCTACCCGACCCGTCGCCTGCTGCTGCCCGGCAGCCAAAGGATCAATCTGGAAACCAAAAGACGCCCCCGCTTGGTTGGCCCTTGCCAGTGATGCCTCGAGGGCCGCTACGCGGGCCAGAAGGGCCTCCACGTTAACATAGCCCCCAGCCCCACCAGGGAGCAAAGGGGGAGCTGGCCCACACGTCACGGGCACCTGTCGAGGTCCTTGGGCCGCAGGGGCCAGATACGGCCAAGAGCCCATGCTCGGCCCTTGAGGGGCCGTGTGCACGCCCTGCCAAGGCAGGGGACCCAACCACCCCCATGGCTCGCCCCCCCCCCCGCAGAGAACTGTGAACCCAGGCCAGAAGGCCCCGCGCATGGCCCATGCCGGAGGCAGTCGTCACCGTTTGCGGGCCAAGGGCCGAGGCCCCGTCCGGGGCAACCTGCGCGCACCGCGCATCGGGCCAAGGGGCCACCGATCCCATTCCACCGGTCCCGGTGGGATCCGTCAGAGGCGGCTGCTGGGCGGGTGCAGTCGCGGTCCTCCGACCCGGCTGACGCCTCCGCACCGCTCGAGCCGCATTCGCAGCTGCCTTCTTCTTGGAGGGCATAGCTAGCCTAGCCAGGAAGCCAAAGGAAAGAAAGCTGCCCGAAAAAAGGCTTCCCCTGTGAGGACACGAGCGACGGAAGTAAGAGGGAAAAACTTCTCCGCTCCGTCGCTTCGCCAAAATGGCAGCACGGCTGCCTCCTGGCCAGCCCTTTTATTAGGGTGCTGGCCATGCCCCTAACTACCCGGATGGCTTCGTCCGGTGGGGGTGGTGCCCGCAAAGAGCGCGGCGGCCATTTTGGCGCCACGCTTCCATTATACTAATTAGATGGTGGAGGGCGCAGTTGAGTTTGACGAAGCTTCTGAGCTTGTTGCTTAGCCTCTTCATGTCTGTGGTGTTCTTTTTCCAAGTGATCGGTAGCTCTGGGTGATCAACGGCTGCTGCCTCCCAGGTTTGTGGGTTTATACCTGATACCTTCATGGTTTGTTTCAGCTGGTCCTTATAATGCTTCAAAGGAGCTCCACAAGCTGTTGTACTAGAAGTAAGTTCCCCATAAAGAATTTGATGAAGAAACTTTAAACTGTCCACACGGCGGACATGCCCTATCCATCTAAGATGATGACCTATAATGGAAGCTTCAATGCTATTTACATGTGACTTCTTGAGAACTGTGATGTTGGTGACATAGTCATCCCACTGATGTTCAAGATGGAGACCCAGTGTTACCCAAAGCCAGGCACAAGAGCAGGTAGACATTCAGAAATAAATAAATGTATACAGTCAAGTGTTAAATCAAGCATTGCTTCAACCTGAATTTATTAATCCAGCAGCTGTTTGAGGAGATTAAAAACACACCTTGCCTCTAAATGAGAAACAGTCTCCCTAGCTGATGTTTTTTTCCTCCCCCCCACCTTCAGCCTTATTTAAAGACTCACAATGAGTGTGATGAAGATAGGATTTGAGAAGTGAGATTCGTGGGACACAAGTGGGTCTCTGACTATTTGCTTCTGCTGATGAGACAGGCACAAGTGTGTTTGCTGAGGCTAGACTGAGATAGCTCACCGTCTCATTTACTCTAAGGAACCAGTGTTCACAATGTGGTGTTTAAGAACATAAAATAATACTAGAACAAGAAAGCAGTTGCAGTCCTGTTTCACACTCCTACCAGATAATGAATCTGAAATTATCTGAATGTAGAGCAATACTGGAACCCAAGGTGGTCAACCCTGGTTAGTCTTCAGCTCTGCGAAGAGATATATCTTGTAATTCTATTTAGAGTACTAGAATGTTTTGCCCGGCCCTGCTGGGCAGGTATAACTTGTGTGTTGGTGGTTGGGGTGGATTTTGGGGGGTACACACAAAAAACACAACCATACATGGAACACACACACACACACACACACACACACACACACACAACACAACACAACACAACCACTCTCTCACACACAATATACACACACAACACAACCACACACACAACACAACCACACAATACACACACAACACAACAACACACACAACCACACACACAATACACACAACCACACACACACAACACAACCACACACACACAACACAACCACACACACAACACAACACAACACAACCGCTCTCTCACACACAATATATACACACAACACAACCACACACACAACACAACCAAACAATACACACACAACCACACACACACAATACACACAACCACACACACAACACAACCACACACACACAATACACAAACAACACAACCACACAACCACACACACAACCACACACACACACTATACACACACACTACACACAACCACACACACACACTATACACACACACTACACACAACCACACACAACCCAACCACACATACAACACAACCACACACACATGCCGAAGCTGCGTGGGAAGAGGAGGGGCTCCCCCTCCCCCCGAAGTCTCGGCGAGGCCACACACACACACACACACACACACACACACACACCAGAAGGCTGCACTGATTGCGAAAGGCTGAGCCAGCAACAGGTAATTGGGGTGGGGGGTGGGGACAGGGACTGAGGGGGGGAATGGGTGGGGTGGGTAGGTTCGTGTGTTCTCCCTTTCTCCTCCCAGACCAAGGCGAGCGTCATGGTCACTGGGCCCGTCCCCCCCCCTCAATCCATTTTCCCCGCCCCACTTACCTGTTGCCGGCTTGGCTGTTTGCTCTCTGCACCACCCCGGCCTGGCCTTCTTAGCTGGGCTGCTTACCTTCCATGGTGTGGCCTGTCCTCTGTCCCTGCAGGCATTGAGGCCTTCACCAGTCGGGCAGGGGGCACCAAAAGCAGGTAGCCAAGCTGGCAGCCGCCAGGCCCGCCCGCCCGCCCACCGTGGTGAGCTGGGGATGGCTTCCCTCCAGGAGATGGAATGTCTCCTGGAGGGAAGTGGTTTGTGGGTTGGCCGTTTTTTTACACGCCACCTTCCTGGCCTCCTCCACGCTCACATCCCTCAGCCTGATTAGCTGATGGGTTGCATGATGCGGAGGATGCTGGGAAACATAGGGTTTTTTCTTGTTCGTGTTCGTGTTATTGGCGTCCGGACCCTTACAGCGATGCTCGCAGGGTCTTAAGGTAAGTGTGGCTGGCTCAGTACGGGATGGTTGGGCCGAGTGTGGCCACGTATGCTGCACACGCACCAACCCACCCCCTTCTTATAGGTATAGACAAGAGATATTCTAAGTATGACTTATCTGCATATATTAGCATAATTAGCATATGCAAATTTAGAGCAAAATGTCCTCTTTTTTGGCGATGTTACTCCTCTGTACCCTCCTTTTTGATAATGTGGCAATGTCCACTCTATGTACAGATCAGGATCCTAAAACTTGAGCAAATGCACTAAAAGGAAATCAGCCACAAAGAGGTAGCTTACTGTGGATCCTCTCCATAGTCATTGCTAAAGAATGTGCTGATAGTTTTAAGGTAAGTCCTGGATAATGATGAAGGAGCTGGTGGTGGGGAGCACCTGAGGCACTTATACCACTGTGAAGCAAGAATCAGACTACCTTAATTTCTGATCATATCATTGGCCTCTAACCTAACTCTGACACACTATTTTGTTTAAAGTTTTGTTAAAAGGAGGAGAAAGTGATGAAATTGAATAATAATAGCTCTGGGGAAAAAAATAAAATTACGTAATTTCAACTTGTATTTGTATCATAAGGGACATCTCTTTGCTCATGATGAAGTAAATGTTTTACATCATTGTGCTTGAGATGGACAAGATGATAATTTGAAGGATACATGAAGCTTTAACACAGTTGTGTACATTCACTCTGATAAATAACAGGTTAAATTAATTGTTTTTGAGCCTTTGCTCAAACTTTAACTGAAACGTGTCTCCATGGGAAGCTGGAAAGGAGGGCTCTGTTTGTTAGCTGTATGCTAACCTACAGCTCAACAGAATACCTTTGGGACTGAACTTTAGCAAGCATAAAGCAAGCGCAGTGCCAAAATGGCCACTACGCTCTTTGCGGGGGCCCCCACCCCAGACTTAGACATCTGGGTAGTTAGGGGGCATGGCCAACTCCTTTATAAAAAGGGTGGCCACGAGGCGGCCCCTCCGCCATTTTAGAGAAGCGACGGAGCGGAGAAGTTCGCTCTGCCACTTTCAGTGCTTTCGCTGCTCCTCCTGTGGCTCGGGTGGTTAAGACGCTGACTCGGAAGGTCAGCGGATAGATTACCGAGTACAGCAGGGCGGTTGGAGCTCCATCAGAGAAGGGGTATCCTCTCCACTGCTCATTTAGTCCCACATTGGGACTCAGGATTGGGTAGCCATGGCACCCAAAAGGAAAAATCCCATGGCCCCGTGGCTGCACACAGTGGGGAGGGCTTGCCCTACCCCCGCACCCACCTCTCCTTGTGCCACCTCGGGCCAGAGGGCTCGTCCTGGGGTGAGGAGAGGGGTTGGAAGGGCTTTAGTGCCCACTGTCACCAATGAGGGTGGCCAGGCCTCTACCCCCCTGCCCAGTTGGAGGACTCGTGCGGGGGTGGTACTTGCCTGTCCACCGGGGGCCTCACCCCCCCATGTACTCTGGGGCACCCTGCTTGACCATAGGCCCATTGGCTGGACAAGGTGGTCTGACTTGGCACAGCACGGGATCACGCCCTGCCATGGCCCCTGCACCCCATGGGCCGGACTATTTGACTTGGCCATACTGCGGCAGGGGGCTGGCGCAGGGCCTTGCCCCTCCGTCTGCTATGGGCCTTGGGCTGGGTCGTGGACCTCCGCCCCACGCCAGGCAACGTTTGCCCGGCGGGCCGTCTGGCCCATCCGGCCCACCTTATCCTGGTGGGTCGGATACAGTTGATCTCCTTCTGGCCCGCATAGCAGCCCTGGAAGCATCAATGGGGATTGCCCCACCACCTATGGACACAGGGTTTGGGCCATCTACTGCCGCTACTCACATGCCTCTGCAAACCTCTCAGCGGGCTGTGAGCTGGGTTGAGCTGCTGGAGGCCATCAGGCCCATGCATGGTGGTGCTCCGCAGCTCCCTGGGCGGCTGCCCGTAAAGGGCATCCCGTTGGTGCCCGGGGCTACTTGGAGTGGAGTGGCAGCGGCCCAGAGCTCGACCTCTGTTGCGAGCTCCAACACCCACCAGAGGCTGGAACCCCTGCTGGGGGCGGCCCAGGGGGGTGCAACCAGTGAGTATAACAGTCAAGTTAGCACTTCATCCATGCTAACACAACATTCTAGCAGCGTACAGTGGCCCTGGCCTACTTCAGGTGGGCAGTTCCCTACTCAGTACCCTTTGACCACCTGGGCTCCTACCTCTTCCCAGGTTGTGCCGTGGGTAGCTGCCCCATCTGTGGCAGCTCAATTTCTTGGTGGGCAACAGGGCACATTATTGGCTCCCCCACTCCGCTCCGTGCCGATTACGGCCCTGCCGACAGCTGGCTACTCCCTTCCCCTGGGTGATCATTTGTCTCAGGCCACCAGGGAAAAGATATGGCGGGGGGAGTACATGGATATTTTCACTCTCCTTAACCGTGAACCTACTAAGGAGGAGAAGGAAGGGCAGGACGACAGGGACAAGGAATTGTCCCGTCGTCGTAAGCCCCCACGCGCCTGGGCCAATTGGTTACCGGCCTATTTAATATACATGGCAGTATATCCTAGGGCTCATCCTGATTTGGCCATTCTGATGGCCCAGTACTTGGACAATATTTACTGGGCTGTTGTCGATTTCCCTGGCCCGTCATGGTTAGCCTATGATGAGGAATTTAGGATGAGGGCAGCACTTCACCCGGAGATGCGGTGGGACGAGCCCTGCCAGCAACTTTGGCTCCTCTATATGACCCCTACACGGCCGATGCCGGGTGACCGGTACCACTGCGGTCATGCCATACAGCGGTCTACCTCTACACAGGTTCCCCGCCAGCCGGCGGGGCAGGGGGTTCCAACCTGCCTGCTGTGTTGGAGCTATTCCGCCAATTGGGTGTGCAACAGGCGCCAATGTAAATTTCGGCACGAGTGCCCCTCCTGTGCCGGGTCTCATGCCGCCTCCGCATGCCCGTGGGCCAGTGGGTCCCGGGGCAGGGGAAGGGGATACCAAGGGTTGGCCAGAGCTCCCTCTGACGCCGCTACGCATTCAAAAGGCCCCCTCCCCAATTAATATTAGTATGCTTGAATGGTGGCTGTGCGTCTATCCTAGACAGGATGATGCGATCTACCTGCTTGAGGGTTTTACTTTTGGCTTCCGCATCCCGTTCAGGGGTGTCCGTGCACCTCAGGATGCCCCGAATTTGCTATCTCTCAGGGGTAATGAGGACGTTGCTGCTGAGAAGATAGCCAAAGAGGTTAGAGAGGGTAAGCTTGCCGGGCCGTTTGATATGCCCCCATACCCAAATTTAAAAGTATCCCCTCTGGGCTTAGTGCCCAAAAAGTCCTCAGGTGAATTTCGTCTGATTCACCACCTTTCTTGCCCTGCGGGTTCCTCGGTCAATGATGCCATACCGGATGACCTTTGCTCAGTCTGGTATACGTCCTTTGACCAGGCCTTGCAGATGGTACACTCATGCGGTCGGGGGGCGCTTTTGGCAAAGTGTGACATCAAATTGGCATTCCGATTGTTGCTGGTCCACCCAGACGACTTTGAGCTTTTAGGTTTTTGTTTTCGGGGCAAGTTTTATGGAGGGCCCAGCCACCACTCTTACATTCCTTGGTATAGATATTGACACTGTTGCTCAGACCTCCAGGTTACCCATAGAAAAGGTGACTCTGATCTCAGATGCGATTTTGGCAATGCTTGCCAAGCGCAAGGTGTCTCTCCGGCAGTTGCAGGTCCTCCATGGTCACCTTAACTTTGCCTGCAGGGTGGTTGTTTTCGGTAGAGCCTTTGCCAGGCGTCTTTGTGACGCTATGGTGGGTCTTTCCAAGAAGCATCACAGGGTCCAGTTGACTAGGGGTTTACGGGCTGACCTGTTAGTTTGGCTCACGTTCCTACAGGGCTTTAATGGCATCTCTTTTTGGAGGGCTGAGCATATGATCAACCCCCAATTCTAGGTCCAGTCGGATGCCTCAGGTTCCCTGGGATATGGGATTTATTTTGAGGGTAGGTGGGTTTATGGGAAATGGCCCCAGGAATGGCAAGGCATGGATTGCTTACGCGACCTTACGTTCCTTGAGGATTTTTCCAATTTTAGGTGCACTTATGCTCTGGCTACATGTGGGCTAACTCCGTAGTTCACTTTTGGTGTGACAATGCTGCCGTAGTGCATATTGTTAACGCCCAAACATCCAAGTCTCCCAGAGTTATGGCCTTAGTGTGACAATTTGTCATTAGGTCCTTGCGCCTCAATGTGCTCTTTAGGGCCAGACATGTGCCAGGCATTGATAATGATATTGCTGATGCTTTATCCCACCTGCAGATCTCCCGGTTCCGTGCCTTGGCTCCAGACGCAGAGGAACTTCCCTCTCCACTTCCAGCCGAGATGTGGACCTTTGGCGAGGAGAAGTGAACCGGGCGATCGGCATTTCTTTGGCCCCGCGCACGCGTAAGGCGTATCAACACATGCTCCTACAGTTTAGGGCTTTTTGTGTGGAGAGGCAGCTCCCTGTCACGTGGCCGATCCCGGTTGACCATGTTTTGCAGTACATGGTACACATTCGCAGTCAGGGTCTGGCCCCATGCACCATTGCCACCAGGCTCTCGGCATTGGCGTTTATGGCTAAGGCACGGGGCTTTACTGATTGTACGGGTGACTTCCGTATTCGCCATGTATTGGAAGACTGGACATGTGAACGCGGCCACCGCCTGGACCACGTCAGCCTGTTTCACCTTGTCTTCTGGCACACCTTGCCCAAGGCTGGCGTGGCCTGTGTCATGATAGGTATGAGGAGTCTCTTTTTCATGCAGCTACCACCGTAGCTTTCTTTGGAGCTCTGAGAATCAGTGAGCTGGTCCCACTTACAAAAGGGACATGTCCCGTAGGGCTCTGGAACTGGAAGTTGTGTCTCTCAACCAAGAATGGGCTCAGTTGAGGATTCGTTCCTCAAAGGCCAATCAGCTATGGAAGGGTAGTAGCGTGATGCTTCTACGATGTACGTTTGCTGACATCTGTCCAGTTCATGACCTACATGCGTTTTTGGCAGTGCGTGGTTCACACCCTGGCCTGTTGTTCTGCCACCGGGATGGGTCTCCCCTTACCAAATTCCAATTCTGGAGGGTTACTGGGACTGCACTTCACAGTGCGGGGGTCCCTGGGGCTCGTTATGATACCCATTCGTTTAAGATAGGTGCTGCATCAACTGCTGCTGCATTTGGGTACTCGGAGGCTGATATATGTAGGATGGGCAGATGGGGATCACCGCGCTTTTCTTTGTACGTGCGTCCCCTCACTGCATGAGTGCCTCGTTATGCCCTCAATTCTCTCTCCTTCTTTTACAGACCCTGTGTGTTTCCGCACACCGGTGGCAGTGTGGCTGGTGGGCCACAGCTACGTGCACTGGGCGGTGCGGTATGCTGCCTCATCGGAGTGGGGACCCCATCTCGTGCTACGTGCATCCGTGCATATGCAGTGCTATGGTGTGTGTGGCATGAGGTGGCAGGAACTGTTGCCATTCCTGATGTCCATCGGGGATGCCGGACCGCCAGATGTTTTGATTCTGCACCTCGGCAGCAATGATCTTGCCCAGATCACTAGCCTTGCTTTAAAGATGTTGGTGTGCAGTGACCTGGTGTTTATTCATCATTTATGGCCGTACACACAGTTGCTATGGTCAGACATCGTGCCGAGACACCGTTATAGGGGAGGTATTGACCTCCGTGGTCTGGACCGTGCCCGGCGGTCAGTGAACAGGGCTATTGCCCAGTTCCTTATCGAGAATGGCTTGGGGACAGCCATTCGACACCCGGGGATAGGGCTACAGGATTTTGGCCTGTACTCTGGAGATGGGGGTTACCTGTCGGCTAGAGGTATGGACCTCTTTCTGGAGGATGTGCAAGCGGGCCTGGTGACCGAGCTGTCAGTCCGGGGGGGGGGGCAGTGAGTCATCATGGATGCCTCCCCGTGTGGCGGGTAGCACTGGTAAGGTAAAATTTATGACCCATAGGTATCCGGCAGGTTCGCAATTGATTGGCCAACATGTAGATATGTACAGGGGAAACAGGCTTGGCCGGTCAAGGGCGAACCATGAATGGGGTGATGCTAGGAGCTTCACAGCCTGCATCACGTTGATAATTTAATGGATACACATCAGAGGGTGGGGTCAATAGATAGTATATTGACTTCGGTCAACAATTTGTTTGTGACAACAAACAAATTGATACAAATTGATACATAATAGCCAATTGTCATTGGCAATTTGGGTGGAACCTTACCAGTGCTACTGCGGTCTGCTTGCCTTAAAGAATTACAATTGGATGATACACCAATTGAAAGTTATAATTCGGACTAGGGCATTATTTAATAAAAGTGGCCCAATGCCTTTAATCCAATACCGGTGTCTGAGTCTTTATTTGGGTGGGTGTGCCTACAAAGGAGATCTAACAGAAGGGGTTTTTAATTTGGAAGAGACAATCTGAATTTGGAATTTGGTACTTTAGAGAAGCACAGTCCATTCCATATACTCATATCCCAATGTAAAAAAGTGACTGAATTTTTGTTGTGGAGTTACACAAATTGTGTAACATTTAGACATATATTGCCACCATTTAAGAAATAGCCATAATCCATTACGTGCCAAAATGTGTGATTTAGTGTGCTACAGATAGCACCTAAAAGGATTTCTTAAATTATGGCAACTCTGTCCAAAAGTTATACCATTTGTATAACTGCATAATAGCATTTCAGCCAGTAAAACACCCTTATCATATTGCCTGATCATTAGGCAAATATGAGGTATAGGTGAGAATTTTCACATGTACTTTCTTCACACAATAACCATCAGCTTTGCATATGCAGCCATGAATCCTCCTAAGGGGCAGCAGGGCTATTAACTTCACAACTACCCTGTGTCCTCTGAGCCCTCCTGGGTGGTCCTACAAACCTTATAATAGTGAGGTATCAAACTTCCTTATTGCCCAGAACACTGTCCTTGGAACAGCTGTAAGAAGGACTGATAGCCGCCTCTAAAGATGCTCTACAAAAAAGCAGCATACTGGTACAGTATTGTTATTACGTAGAAGTCCATGAAGAAAGTAGCTTTCTGCTTTTTTTCTCATATAGAGGACCCTATACAGTTCAAAAATTACTTGCATAATTGACATTAATTGACACAGATCCCATCTGACTTAGTGAAAGAGCAGGCATAGCTTTTTGATTGCTGGTCTTCTACGAGAGTGGCATTCAAACCTTAAACTCATTACATTGAGGTAACTCCATCCCCATTAAGTAAAAACAGGATGACGGCCTATGTGATCATGGAAAAAAGTCTAGTGGATATTAAACTATTTTGCCATAGCAAGGCCAATTAATTTCAAAGGATCTGCTTGGAGAGAAATTCTCCTCTAATTTATCAGAAGTCCCCATAGCCATTTGTTTGAGAGCATTGTCATTATGGATTGAATGCTGCAATGAGCTCATTGCTCTAAAATCCAAGCATTTATAGGAGAATTTAACATGGTACTTTAACAAATTATTAAATTTGATACAAGCTGATACCTTGACATATGGCAAATGACAGATGTCCAGTTCTTACCATCATTAATTCATATTTTCAAAAATACAAAGCGGCAGGGAATTGTACATATGATCTCAATCATGTATATGACATTTTACTGTTTCCTAAATCATGAAACCATGATATTCAAATAAAACTGCAGCATTCATCATCATCATCATCATCATCATCATCATCATCATCATCATCATCATCATCATCATCATCATCATCATCATGATAATAATAATAATAATAATTTTTGATTTATACCCTGCCCTACTCAGCACAAAGGCCGACTCAGGACAGCATTACAGCATATTTAAGAAACAAAATATACAATTAAGAAAGATTTAATAATAATAATAATAATAATAATAATAATAATAATAATAATAATAATAATAATAATAATAATAATAATAATAATAATAATAATAATAATAATAATAATACAATCTAAAAATGCAGAAAAACACAGCATAACAAATACAATAAAAATATACAATACAGCTCCAGGTACAAGGTATACAATATAATAAAAAAGCTCAACTTCCCCATGGCACATGCGGGGAAGGAGCTGGACAAGACAGTGGCGGCCAATTATACAGTCCGTGCCGCCGGGAACCCAAGTAAGCTCAACTTCCCCATGGCCAGAGCCAGGCCGGGAAAGGAGCTCTTTTAAACCCTGCAGGGTCTGACACAGGTGCTACCACACCTCCTGGTTTGCCAAACCAGGAGGGGGGGCTCCATGTCTCTGTCTCTCTCCATGCCCCTGTTCACACCAAGAACAAAAGAAATGGCAAGTCCAGCGGTTCCAACAATGGTGTGAACTTGAAGGGACGCCACTCGCCCCAAACTGGGGCAGTTTCTCTCTCCCACCCCTGCTCTCACCAAGGGTGGAGGGGCGGAAAATCCATCCATACCGGCTGTGACAGGACAGCATCAGCTGGGCTCCCACCCCCCCTCATGACCGGCCATGCCACAGAGGGGAGCCGGAAGTGCTGGCACTGGTGTCAGGCACAGCAGTGGGAGCTTTTGAGGGGTCCACCATGATGGTCATCAGCTGGGCTCAGCTGGGCTCCCACCCCCCACAACTGGCCAAGTCATGGAGGGGAGCTGAAAACGCTGGCTCCAGCTATATTGATACTATATTGATATTATCATTGAAACATTTCCAACTGGCAAAACCTCATAATTTTTCTGGCTTACAGCTTTTAAAGAGCTATATAATACCAGCTATTTAATGGAGATTCATTTAAAAACCCACTTTTCTTTTTCTGTGGACTAATATTTGTATAACATTAAAATGACAGCATTTTGTTATGTTTTAATTTTTGTTGTTGATGTTTGGGAAGGGAAGAAAAAGTAAGGTTTTGTATTTTGTTTGTTCATTTACTAATATACTTATGTATTCTACTAACCTGTCCATAACTCTTATATATAGATTGGTGACATCTCCAACTGGTTCAAATAATATTCAAATACTGTAATTTTGATCTGACTTGAATGCCAGATCATTTTTATTTATTTTTGCTAACTCCAATAGCTAAATTAAGGACAAGTATCAAAAACTAGACATCATTTGCTCCTTTAAGTAAAATATGTGTTCAACAGGAAAATATGTATGCAAGCTTTACTTAATGACTGTGGAGCACAGAGACATCCACATGGATCATAAAATAAAGTCCATAAACTGTACACCATGTCTACTCATTAGACCAACATTGCTCCCCCATAACAATCTTTCTTGATCTGGTAGGACCCTTTCATCAGGTAGTGGTATGGGAAAGAATATACTTGAGAAGGGGGGGGGGGGGCAAGGCATTTATGTTCCCATCCTGTACCAGATATGACAAAAGAGATAAATCAGCAGGTAATCAAATATGGCCCCAATTAGCTGACTTGCTGGTGTTAGGTTGCAGCTGGAAATAGGCAAGAAAAGTTTTGGTTCTTCATTATTTAAAGAATAAATTTCATCCATGGATCCAAGCTTACCTTTGACTTCTTTGAAACCCTCAGTTCCTTAGTAGATATAGAAGAAGCAGTCAATAGGTAGGTTCAATTTAACGTGTTTGAAGGACATTTCAGATTAGAGAAAAAGGGCAATAATGACCAAAACTGTTTTCCCCCTTGTAATTGCAAGTGATTATTTCCTCAGAATCTCTATGAAATAGGAAACATACACCCTTTCTGCCTTGTCACAATGCTGCTCAAATTGCTAGGTTAAAAAAGCTTTCTCAACATCACATGGAAACTTTTACTGGTGAAGCTGCTGGTTATATTATAACAAAGAGTGAAGGAATGTGCCCAACAAGAAATAACACTTTTAATTGGAATGGCAATAGTTGGGAAAGGGTTAAACTTTGTATTCTGTACATGCAGTCCCTGAGAAAATTCATGCCCCATCCTTTTAATTAAACATAATGGATGGCCTTGTAATGACACATTTAGTATTACTGCTAGTTTGGCCTTAACCTCTGTTGAAGATAGCAAGACATATACCTTCTGAGAAAACATACATAGGTCACCCCTTAAAAGGGATTTGCATTTCCCTGCTAATAGCCAGTGGTGCAGCAGTAAATTTTGAATTGCTGACATTAATCGTGACAGTCCCCATAGCCATGTCTGCAACAAGAGTCCATAAAAACAATATTTTGATCCTTATCAACAAATCAGCACTGGCAGTTTTCATCTTCTGTAGAGCCTAATGGATCTTTAACTGTCGGTTCAACACCATGCTATCCCTAACGCATTACTAGGCATTATTGATAGGATACACTACAACAGTATAATCAGTTTTCCTTCAAGCTAGAATAAGTACAGGAGTTAAAGTCTAGAGGAAAGCTTGAGCAAGGTAGCACTTGGTAATCAGTACTGTACTGACAATCAAAAGGTATCAGCACTTTGATGTCATAAATTTGGTTCCACTAAATGATTGTTAGTAATTGTGTTTGTGTAACAAGATGATAAAAATTATTAGTTTTTGTTCTGATGGTCATCTCTATAGAGTTTTCTGAGCAAGGATATTCAAGACATGATATGTCATCTTTTTTCTTGCTCACTTTCTTACAGCATTTTCTCAAATAGCATCTGAACACCATTATCACAGATTGTATTTTTAGATCAATTAAAAGCCAGTATAAAATTGAATAATTGTATTGTATGTTAGGATAATATTACTTCTTATTCAGGCAGGGTTGCTACACCTAATTGATTTTTGCTTTTATCCTTCCACAAGAAAACTTTCCTCAGTTCCAATTTTTTTCACATCCAAGGGAAGAAAAGCTATTTTTGATACAGAGCTTGTTGTTACTTTCCTTTTAAAGCACTATGTATTTCAAGTAAAGGTTGGTATAGTAATTGACAAATTCTAATCATAGAGTAGTAGTAGTAGGATACCAATAACAACAACAACTTCAATAATGAAAGCAGAGGTTTGACAGGGATGATTGCTTTGGTAAGGGGGAAGGCAAGACACTGCCTCAATCTGAAGTGCTCATCAATTTGGAGTTTTTGTACTGTATAGGTAGGACAAAAGGATAGCTGAATATTTATTTGGATTAATTGCATTCTTCTAAATATTTATTTATTTTCAGAATTTGTATTCCACCTTCCTCATCGCAAGATGGCCCAAGGCGGTTTCCAACATAATCTAAAAATATCAATTAAAACCTCAGTTAAAACAACAATTAAAACCCAAGTTAAAACTAATAAAGATTCATTCATAAAACTATCTAAGAAAACCATCCCATAACCTCCCTAACCCCTTAAGAAATGAGGCAAGAGAGGAGAGAAAAAAGAGGGGGGAGGTAAAGCAGATAAGCAAAAATTAAATGCAACCCCCTGAGGCAACTACACAAGCCAGCGGGATTGGGCTGTTACACCTCTCATACGCCACACCGGCTGGCTTTCTTCTGGCCAGGTTAGCCTGCTATAGTAATAGAGCAGACCATACTGCCAGTGACTCAGTGTCAAGTGGTGGTTAACTAACCTGACAACCCAGAGGACTAATGGCCTTGGGAGGCAAAGTCCACAGGAAAGGGTGATGGTATCCAAGTGGATTAAATCCCATTCGAATCCATCTTGATAGAGGGCAGCAGCTTCATCAATACTAGGCTGGGGCTGAGGAGGACTTTGCGTGCCAAAAGGGCTCAGAATCAAAAAGTGACTCACGGAACTGGACCATTGGTAAGCATGTCATGCTGCGATGCAGAAGACAGATGAAAGGCTACTGCATTATACTCTCTAGACAGTCTTCATGGCTAATCATCATGATGATCACCTATATTCGGATTCAGATGTGGCAGAACAAGAAGAAGATGAAGAAATATTCTAGCCACTTAACATAACATATGCAAACTAACACTTCCAGTTAATTAATGTACGTCCCCAACTCCTTAACATCTGTTGAGTTATTTTTTAAAGATGGTAACTAAAGTACACTTGATCCATTCTTTGTCTCTTGAGACTCATCTTATTAAAAAATAATAATGATCCCAAAGAAATGTCCAAATCTTCATCAACAATAGATTCCATCTGAGCCTTAGGATTTCAGTCAAACTCATTTCACAAAAACTGTATAGATATATAGATTGAATTGTTTGAGGACAGCTTGCCAGACAGTGCTTACCATGTTGGAGATTCAACAAGAATAGAGTCAGGAGAAACAGATCTTATGCCATCAGTGGCAGGTGTTCCCACATATAATTTGCACCAGTGGGTGTTAAAATATTCATGTTTTATTGTTAGTATATCCACATGCTTCTTCAGCCATCTTTATTCATAGTTCCATAATTTGCCAATGACGAGTAAAGAGGCACAACACTGTAACTTCTTCTAGTCCCAAAACATTTAATTACACTGAATGTTATTGAATATTGTATGGAAGGTATACTTGAAAGAATGCATAGATTCTGCCAAGATCACATAAAAGTTCTATTACTGCTCTACTGATATAAAAAGAAATCGTATAATAATCCCATTCTGGGAAACTGGCCTGAAATCTGCTTTCATCTGAATCAATCCTTATCTATAAAAGAGCCACTCTATTACTATTAAAAGACATGATTTCCAAGAGAATGTATTCATGCTGAATTATTTAAAGTTACTTTTTAACCTTTCTCTTCAAGTCTTCCAGTCTGTAGTTCTTTGAGCATATTCATTAGCTGGATTTAATAAAAGCTACTGGCTAAACCTTGATTCAGTATTAAATTAGCATCTCAGTCTTTTCATACACCTATCCCATATTTAATATAAAATACTGGCTTTATACTGTGACTGAATTCACCACTGGCAGATTTGATGGGAGGTGGGAGTAAGGTTTTTTTAAACTTTCTTTTCATTTTGGAAAAGATATCAGACAGTTAAGCACCACCAACTTAGTTTTTAAAAAGCTAACACAGAACTTTAATATAAGAAAAATTTATTAGCACAGAATGACATCTGTTAATTCAGCTTTATAATAAGGGAAATGTTCCTAGTTCTATTCTGCTCAGTGCTCAAAGTTTCCTGGGTTTGGTCATTCTTGTACTACAGCTGAGAAAAAATAATTTTAGTGCATTTTTGCTAAAATATTATTTATCTACTTTATTCATCTTCCTTTGCCCAAGCTTGGGATTCAAAGGAGCTCATAACATATTTCAAAACAACTCAGATAAAAGCACAATAAGTTATGTTAACATTACAATGCAAATAAATCATAAACAAACAGATTAATGTGAATTTTAAAAGCAGATCAGCCATTTCATAGTCAGTTAGTCATATTAAGAACAGAAAACATTTTCTTGAGTGGGAGGAATAATATGGGAGTCACTAAAACTGAAACTTCTGCCTATACAGACTAGAGGTATGATGTGTTCAACAATTACTTTTGCCTAATAATGCCCCCCCCCCCCCCCCAAGTGTAAAAGAAGTGATATTGGCAGTTTGTCAAAGCCAGACAGAGATCGTAAAGTGTTTATCATAAGTTTTACAACATGTAACTTTTCAACTTGATCGATAATAAAATGCTGAAATGGCTAAAATGTATGACAAGAATGAATCTTCTAATTGTGAAGTGGTGACACATGAGAGAAAAATGTGGTCTACTAATTCTGTGGCACCTCAATCTGCAAACATTGCATGTACAGTGTGTGATATTACTTCATATTTCTAGCAGCTGTTGATGCAGATCATAATGCAGAAACCATGGAAATCATGAAAAGCTGGAAATCATTCCCTATTGCTGATACTATAACATTTATCAAAGCAGCAATGGGTGAATTAAAACCAGAAACTGTAAATGCCTGCTGGAAGAACTTATGGAGTGAAGTTGTGAATGATTTTCAAGGCTTCCCAGACACAGAGATAAAGAAAATCATTTCTACAGCAAGATAAGTTGATGGAAATGGATTCATCGATATCATCATTGAGGAAGAGGAAGAACATATTGAAGACCACAGTGAGATTTTGACAAATGAGGGATTAGAACAAATTGTCAAATCATCAACAGAAGATTACGAGGAGGAGGAATAATAGGGTTGCTAGATGGTATCCTAAAGGAGGACATGTCCTCCTTTTCTATAATTTGTCCTCCTGTCCTCCCTTACCTATTGTATCATACAGTAGGTAAGGGAGGATGGGAGGACAAATTATAGAAAAGGAGGACATGTCCTCCTTTAGGATACCATCTGGCAACCCTACGGAAGAAGTGACTGAAACAGAACCAGCAACGTGGACATTGAAAAATATTGGCAAAGTGTTTTGACTTGCACAGAATTTAAAGAAAATAATCGTGGATTATAATCCTATGATGGAACACAGTATTAAAGTCATCCAAATGATCACCAAAGCATTAGAGCCACTCCAGCAAAGGTTCAAAGAGCTGAAAAGAAAGAAACAACAACTTCCTATCACAACATTTTTCTGAAAAGTTGAAATACAATCCATCTCTGCTATCAAGGATCCCCAACCACCAACATCATCTGAGTGTTACTGACATGCTTAAATAAGCACCGTTGCATACAGTGAATTTGAAATTTTTAAAAATTAAAAATGTTTTATTGCTGCATCATCCTTTGAGGGTAAAGCTAAAACATCAGAATTCCATTTTAATTATTTAATGTGGGCAACTCTATCTGTGGCTATATACAAAATAAATTAATCTTTTTCAAAACCCTCTACCTATTCTAAACTTTATTGTAGATTTCCCAGGTATTTTAAATGACATGAAATGATATGTTTACCCCTTCATTTTTAGGACTCTGTCATGTATAACATGGGGTTCACTGTTATCTGTAGTTTCAGGTATCAGTGATAAGTCTTAGAATGTATTCTCTATGGATGGGGGTGGTGATGGCCTGTACATCACAACAGAGTGAGCAACAGAGTTAATGCAATAACTTTTATTAGGTGATGAAAAAACCCTATTATATTAATAGTAATTATAGTTACCTTTGACCATGATATAAAGGCCCTTTTGCCCTTATCATGGTAGCTTCTTGTAGGCCATTGTCAAAGTTGTATAGTCTGTTCATACAACAGTGTTTAACCATCTCATGTTGGTACTTCTGAAGAATGAAACATATCTTGGCATCCTCCTGGGCAGCGACAGTTTCTGTCATCATATCTTTCCACACCGGAAGCATTCTCCTGCTACAAGGCAGGAAAGCTACCATCTAGGAGGTTAAAAGATCAAACTCCTTAATCACTGGAAGTTGAAACTAGAAGAAATTACAGCACTGGGGGCGTGGCTAAGATGGCTGACGAGTAACATCTTGATCCGGACGCTCGCGCTTAGCAAAGTGGTAATCAGTGTGATTGAGTGAAATGGAGAAATTTTAAAGTGGTAATTTCTGAGGATAAGACTCCTGCTTGCCTTTCTGGAAAATTTTGGGAAGTTCTGATGGTCGAAGTTCGGGAGGTTTTCCTGGGCGGGTGAGGCCTGCGACGGCAGTCGCGGCTTTTCTGCCGAGGAGCCGAGAACTGGACCAGCGAGACTGCGGAGAAGCATTAGAATTGGCAAGAAACTGTCTGGCAAGAAAACAATCGCATGTAAGTGCATGAAAGGACATATGGAAAGTTAAAGCTTAAAGTTAGCTGGGGATTTTGCTTAGAAGAGCCTGGACTCTGAAATGGAAATGGGTGGAAGTAGATGAAACCAAGTGGTTGTTTCGTTAATGGCGGCGGTCCTGGAAAACGAAAGTGATCGTGTTTGGGTCTATGGCTTCTTCGTATCCCAGGAGAACCGCGGTGTGTTTTGGCGATAACAAAGTGGTTTAAAAAAGTTCCTGTCTGGGCTATAATATTGGAAGGTAGCAGTGTGTCTCCCAGCTTAAAGCGTGTGGGAAAAGTTTGCCGTTCCACAGAAGAAGAAGGGGGGCTTCCACCCCGAAGTTAAGGCAACCGCTGGAAAATGGCGTTTTGATTTGTCCGCCTCAAGAGAAGGATTAATTGGGCTTCTTTTTGTTCCTTCACCGTGTGGATTACAAATATTATCTTTTTTTTTTTTAGTATATTGCTTCTCACGTCTTTTTCCTTTCCTGCTTGGATTTTGGGCTTTTTTTCCCTTTCATTCCCCCATCCCTTTTTTGGTGGCTTGGACTTAAACGAGAAGTTCTGGGTGACTGTTTCCTTGGAGCCTTTATTTTTGTACTTTGGAAGACGACCAGTTGGATTGCTTGCCTTGGGGAAACGGATCTGATGTGGATTATTATTTTCTTTTTCTTTTTCCTTTTTCTGCTGCTTGTTTGGAGTACACTTCGGTTCCTTCTGTCTTTTTTTGTGGATTATAGTATTTAACTCTTTGTTGGATTTCTTCCTACATATAAGTCTCCCTCTTGGACTTGTGGTACCAGGGGTTGCAGTGTTACAGGTTTTGTTTGACTGACTAATCTCTACAACGTTCTGCAACATTGGACTCTTATATACTGTATTACTATGGATAAAGGTACAAGAGGGAAAGCAAAGGAAGAAGAGCCAGTCGTGAAGTCTAAGAAGAAGGAAAAAGTACCAATGGAGGAAGCCCCTCAGTCTTCGTCTCCACCCCCAGTGCCCTATGATCAAACCCAAATTATGGTGGAAATTGGCAAGTTGTTTCAGAAATTGGAGAAGAATGAGGAATCAAGGGTGAAAGATAGAAATGAAATGATGAAAAAGCAAGATAAGGTGGTATCATCTGTTGCAGATTTTTCAAAAAAGGTGGATTTAAGTTTGAAAAAAATAGAGGGAAATGTGAAATTGGTTCAAACTGAGGTAATTGCCATAAAAAAGGAAATAAAAGGGACTCAGGAGGTGGTGCGGGAGAATAAGCTGAAATTGGATGAACAAGAGAGAAGGATTGATGCTGTGGAAGATTTGATGAGAAAGCAGAATATTGTGATTAGTCAGGTGGTGGAACGGACACCGGACTTGTTAAGAGAAAGAGTGGTTCAATGGTTAAACGGTTTGAATATGGGAAAATAATTTGTTCAGAAAGATCTTGTAAGTGTATTTCGGGTGGGCCCAAGAAGAGGGAGGGTGGTTCAAAGAAATGTGTTGGTAAAATTTGCAAATTTGCAAATTGGGCCGATAAGCTAAGAGTAATGGCCCATTTGAAACGAGTTGGTCCTGATGCTTTGAAATTTGATGGTTCTGATGTAGAAGTTTATAATGATATCTCATTGAAAGAAAGAACGTGGAGATACAAGATGAGGCCTGTAACTAAATTGTTGATGAGTAAAAATATAAGGTATAATTGGAGATTTCCACAGAAATTGCGCTTTTATTATGATAAAAGAATGCAAGTAATTGATGAAGGGGACAATCCATTGGAGTACTTGAGCTTGCTGGAACTGGTAAAAATAGACTCGGAAGAATGGATAAATCTCAAGAAGGAATTGATGGAATCGGGAGCCTTGGGGAGGGAGTATGAGAGGGAGGAAGCTGGTGGGGCAACAGGTGAAACACCGCAGCGAAGGGAAGAGGAGGAGGAGCTGTCACTGATCATGGTGGAGGAGGAGACAAGTAAGGAGCAATGAGAATTAGATTATTACAATTTAAAGCATTTAATTGATATAGAAAGGTGAGTAGCGCGTAGCACCGGTAGGAAGGCACATCATGCATGTCCTCCCTCTCCCCTCTTTGGTTGTCAAAGGCGGCTTTTTTTTGTAAGAAGGTGGGGAGAGAGATAGTGTGTGTTGCATGTAGTTTTGTGTGGTATAGGGGTAAGGGGTTGTTGGTGGCACGCCCGATGGAGAGTTTAGAGCTTAGAAAGGAGGTAGGTTATGGGTAGTATTAAAATATTATCATGGAATGTGAAGGGCACAGGTTCTGTTCTTAAGAGACGGATACTGGAATTGGCGCTGAAGAAAGATAGACCCGATATATTGTTCTTACAGGAAACGCATCAGAAATCAAAAGACACGAATAAACTTTTTTTGGGATGGATGCAACACTATGAGATGGCGTTTGGAACTTCAAAAGCAAGAGGGGTGGCAATCATGATTTCTAAAAAATTAGGATTTTAGACTACAAAAAGTGTTGTTGATCAAGAGGGTAGATATTTGATTGTAAGAGGAAAAATAGAGGATGAGGAAATCATGTTGGTAAATATTTATGCTCCAAACGATCACCAAGCGGAGTTTCTAGAAAAAGTTCGGAAAATAGTGGAATTAGAGAATGTTGTAAAAACTATTGTGGCGGGAGATTTTAATTTGATAAGGTCAGGGTTAGATTTACGAGCATAGCAAGAAGTGGAACTGGTTTGAAAGGGAAGGTTCTGGATAAATGGATGGATGCTATGGGGTTGAAGGATTCTTGGAGAGAGTTTAAGGGCTCTGAAAGGGCATTCTCTTTTTTTTTCACATGTCCATGGGACCTACTCAAGAATAGATTATGTTTTTCTTACGGAAAATTTGATCAAAGATATAGAAGGAATGGAAATCGGTATCATTAAGGAATCGGATCATGCCAAAGTATATCTGGAATTGAAATTAAAAAAAGATATCCGAAGAGGTAGAAGTTGGAGGTACGATCCTAATTTGTTTAAAGACCAAAAATGTAAAGAGCAGATTATGGAAAGGTGGAAAGAAAGTTGGCAGTGGAACGATAATAATGAGGTTAACTTCAATGTTGTATGGGATACCATGAAGTCGGTTTTCAGGGGGGAAAGCATAAAGTTGGCAAGTCTTAAATATAAAAGACATGAAGTAGAACAGATAGAAAAAGAAAGAGAAATAAAGCAGTTACAGGAGGATCATGCGAAAAGTAAAGATAAAAAAATTCTTATGAAATTACAAAGACTTAAAGCAGAATTAATGGGCAAGGATATTGACAAAGTTAAACGAGACTTGATTTACTTAAATAGAGAATACTTTGAATTTAGCAACAGAAGTTCAAAACTATTAGCAAGAGCAGCCAAGGCTAAAAGGGAAAAAAGAGAAATTGGGGTATTGGTTAATAAACAAGGTTTAAGGTGCAATAAGAACAGAGATAAATGTAAAATTGTGAGGGAATTTTATCAAGCATTATATGCAAAAAAGGAGGTAGATTTGGAGAGGCTCAAAAAATATTGGAGAGACAGTTAGGGAACGGAATAAAACAAGAACATAGAGAGAAAATGGAGGAAAGGATCAATGATAAAGAGGTTAAGATGGGGAAAGCTCCGGGGGATGATGGATTATCGACAGAGTTTTACAAAGAATTCAAAGAAGTGGTGGTTCCAAAATTATATTTTAGATGGAGGATCAATCCCGACTTCATGGTATAACACTACAATCGTTCTACTGCCAAAGCCTGGTAAGAATCTGGAAAGAGTGGAATCGTACAGACCAATTTCCCTTATAAATCAGGATGCCAAGATCTTCACGGCAATATTGGCCAATCATCTAAACGGTTTTATGAGGGAATACATAAATGTTGATCAAGTTGGGTTTCTAAAAGGTCGGCACATGGCGGACTTGACTAGAAGGGTATTAGATTTAATTGATAATGTTAATCAAACGAAGGAAAAGGTGGGCTTATTATCATTAGATATTTTTAAGGCATTTGATTCATTACAGTGGTCTTCAATCAAGGAAATAGTTAAAAAATACGGGTTTGGGGATAGATTTAATAGGGTAATAGACTTATTATATCAAAAAGGGAATGCTAGGATCAGAGTAAATGAGGAGCTTACTGATGTGGTAAATCTAGAGGCTGGTACTAGGCAGGGTTGTCCATTATCTCCTATCCTGTTTATTATGGCAATGGAGATATTAGCTAAAAATATAAGGGATGATTTAAATATAGAAGGGATTATAGGTAATAAAGTGAGTATGTATGCGGATGATACATTGCTTATGGTAAAACATCCGGAGTTGGTAATGGATAGGATTAAAGATCACCTACAGGTATTTGAAGCTATAACCGGATTAATGATAAATTGGGATAAATCAGAATTGATGCTGTGTAATTTGGGGGCAGGTGAGATGGGCAGGATAGTGGAGACACTTAATATACAAATTAAAGATAAGCTGAAATATTTGGGGATAATTATTTCAAATAAATTAGAAGAACTTAAACGATTGAACTATGACAGCTTGAAAGTCGAATTTAAGAATAAAATACAAGAGTTTCAGAAGTTGAAGCTGTCATGGTTCGGAAGGATTGCAATTTGTAAAATGATATTGCTACCAAAGATTAATTTTTTATTTGATGCACTAGCGATCCATTTGAAGGAGAAGGAAATTAATGAGTTTCAAAAGATGTTTAATTGTTTTTTTAATGGAGGTAAAAAATCTAGACTTTCAAAGAAGCTTTGGTATTTGTCTCAGAAAGAAGGGTGTCTGGGCATGCCAAATTTGTTAGCATACTATCGAGCATTCCAAATTAAGAATGTTGTGAAGATTTTGGCAAGAGAAAAGGCAATTTGGGAGGAACTGGAGATGAAAGAGTATAGAAATATTGGTAATATGATTTTCTTGGGAATAAGGGACAAGCTGAAAAGGCCAAATAATACTATGATGAGAGGGCTCATGGAGGTGTGGAAAAAGGTAAAGAAAGATATGGTCCCAAATCTCTCTCCAATTTTGGAATTGACTGATATGGTGTGTTTTCCAATAAAATTAGATAAGGAAAAAAAGGAAACATTGGATAAAAATGGGATGCTTTTACTGAAGGATTGGTTAAAAGCTTGTGATGATGATACCAAGAGAAAAAAAATATTTGAGAAGTTAAATTTGGATTGGTTTCAGAAATTAAAGGTGGATAACTGGAATAAAAAATATAGAAGAGAAGTAGGGATAGATAGAACAAAGACGGAATTTGAGGAATTGGTAATAAAGATCAGAAAAGGGGAAAGAAGCATTTAGGGTCTTGTAAGCAAACTTTACATTATATTGAATAAGGGTAAAGATCCACAGGAAGATTTGAAACGGAAGTGGGAACAAAATTTGAATATAAAAATTGAGGAGGTTGAATGGAGAAATAAATGGAAAAAGAGGATTATGAGAACAATGTCTGTAAGAATTAAAGAACATAATTTTAAAATGCTGTGGCAATGGTACTTGACACCACTAAGACTTTATCAGATGGATAATAAAAGAGATAAGTTATGTTGGAGATGCAAAGAAACTGATGGAACATATGAACACATGTGGTGGAGTTGTAAAAAAATAAGGGATTTTTGGGGAAGAATAGAAGGGGAGTTTGGTGAAATATTGGACAAAAGTGTTAAGTTGGTGTCAGGTACCATTCTTCTAACAAATGTGGAAGGTTTGGGTTTGAATAAGGAGGAAAAAGAATTACTGGAAATTGTATTAACTACAGGTAGACAATGCATAGCTAGAAATTGGAAAAACGACGTAGATATACAGATCGGAGAGCGGTATAAAGAAATGTGGAGTTTAGCATTGAACGACAAATTGACATGGGAGATTAAAGTAAAACGAGATAAATTAAAAGTGAATAGGTTTTGGAATATATGGAAACCATTTGTGGATCATTCTCTTAGGGTAAATGATAGCCCAGGACCTGTACCATCTCAAAGAGGTTTTTGGAGTTGAAGTAGAAACTAAACTCTCCGGGCATTGTATATACTCACAGGGTGATTTGTAACTATTAAAAAATTATAATAGTGGTAGCACAGAAAGCTTTTATTGTTTTGATTGTGTAATAATTTACAATGTGGTATCTAACATTGGTGGTTATATGGCAAATAATTAGTTTAAGTACTATTATGTGCTAGCTTCTATGAATGTGAGTCAACATTGTATTGATGTTGTTTTTGATTTATTATTGTATTGTATTGTTATTGTTTTTCTTTTCTTGTATGTCTGTCAAAAATTTAATTAAAATTATTTTTTAAAAAAAGAAATTACAGCACTAGAAGATAACAAAGTTAGTTTTGTAGTAACAGTAGTTCTGTCATCCATTTTATCATAAAACAAAATCCACTGCTGATAATACAGTACCATCAAAGGTTAATCCTGATAGTGAAATATGAATTCAGATATTGCAGTGCAATCTTTCTTGCTGCTCTTCTTTACCAATATGGAAAACTGCAAACTAGCTCTTCGATCATTATTTGGAATGCACTATGATAAAGTTTGTACCCATTAAAACCTCAGCTCACAAGCAATGTGTCCCATTGATTATTAATACTGTGGATTGCTTAATTTTACCACTGTTTGCTCTATATTGGATCAATATAACATCCCATCTTCCCCTACATGGGCATTTGCTATGGGGCAATCTACATAGACTTTTTCCTTGTTCTTCAGGGTTTTTTCCAGTGGTTTTGTCCGCTTTTACTTCACCACAAACCACTGCTTTTTGAGCTCCTTTTAAGGGGTTCTGCCATTTTGTGGTGCTCTTGTTTATCCTGTTCTCAGCATATGCTTATCCAGTTTAAACCTCCAGTACCATTCAGCAGCTGATGAATCACAGTTTGATGCCAGCAAATTAAATACTTTTGTTGATTGCCTGAGGACAGTAAGGAGAATGCTCTTAAGTTCACTAGTTCATTACTGTTGTGCTGCAGCAATCATCCAGCAAGTTTAAGAAAAAATTATACTTTCTTTGATTATCAAGGGAAGTTTTTAATTTGATGACAGCATGTGATGGCTGGCAAGGCATTAAGCAATAGTGCTAAAAAGAGTTTCTAAGGAGCAAAGTCCAATTAGGATGCAGGGATCATGCCAAATGGCATCTTCCCCTAACCACCTCATCCTTAAAATGGCCAGTGTGGACAGCCTTTTGCAATCAAATTAAAATTTTACATACAATGGAACCTCAGTTAACAAATGTCTCAGTTAACATAAAAATCGCATAACAAAAGGAAATCCATAGAAAATAGTGGCTCGGTTTACAGATTTTTTTTTTGAATGGATTAATTGGTTTTCAAAGCATTCCTATGGGAAACCGCATTTTGGTTAATGTATTTTGGTTTTCAATGCATTCCTATGGGAAATTGCATTCAATGCATTTCTATGGGAAATTTGGTTAAAGTAATAGTTGTGTAAGAAACGTCCCAGAGAATGCATTAATTACGTTAACCAAGGTACCATTGGCAAAAAAGGAAGATTAGCCATGTGATCCATATTCAAATTGTAACAATGCAAAAGATGCAGGAAACAGGTGCCACTGTACTTGGAAATCTAGATGAGAGGAAGGAAAAGGGAGAAATAAAAGAAAACTCAAGTTCACTAAGTTCTAGTCTTTCCTACTCTTTCATTCTTGCTCTTTCACTACAGGTCACCTCCATATCCTTGGTTCAGTATCTGTGGTTTCAGTTATTCATGGGTCCAAAAGTATTCAATTTTTTTAAAAATCCCTGAATAATATATATATATTTCCAATGTACATTATCAGAGATGGCCATAAGAGGGCACTATCTGTATTATATTGTTGAGAAGGAGGGGATTGTATTTCCAGCAGTCATTTCATGAGCACACATGAAAGATCAACACTGGCATTTGCAGCACCCCTTGCTTGTGTGACTCAGTTATGTGTGCTGTGATATGGGGTTCACTGCTCCCCACAGATTCAGGTATCTGAAGAAAATCTTGGAACATATCCCATGCAGACACAGGGACAACCTGTAAATTTTTACATTACTGATGTTATATTTAATTGGTGCAATGAAGGGAAACTCAATTATGATTTTTTTAAAAAATGGAAAGCTAGGGCAGAAGTTCATAATGTGTCTAATGATAAATTTTCCAATGATAAATTTTGATCTCCCAGTTCTCAGATCAGAGAAAAGGGTGGTTCATCAACTGAACTGTAACAGACAAATGGTCGTAATCATTTTTTGTCTATAGTAAGATATTATGGCAGATGAATTTTCCCTTTTTATTGTTAAGTGGTTACAAATGTTTGCAAAATACAATTATTATGCCTTTGAGGGAACTGAATTGTGCCCCTTAATACAAAAGGGGAAAATTAAGAGGAAATAGATCTAAACATATTATTATACACCAAGATATTGTTAAATACTTATAAGCACAGCTGGCAAAATATCCTGACTGTAGACATTTACTTGGAATAATTGTTCAAGACATCTCAGAGCACATGATTACTTTAAAGATAACACATCACTTCCTTGACAATGGCTTTTAAAGATATTGAGCTCCACTTCTAATGACCATAATTGTACTGTTATTCACGCTAAATTAGAAAATACATCAGGATCTTAATTGTTGAGTCATTTAAAGAATGCCCAATATATATCCAGTCTCCCCAGGACAACTGTTTTAGTTGCTTATGTTGGAAATGTGATGAGGAACAAAATTTTAACACATTTTGAGTGTTTCAACACTCAGTTTCTTCTCTTTCCTTGGGGATAAAAGAAATTAACTTCTTTTTTTGTTGTTGTTGTTTTGTTATATGACTTTAGGATTTAAGCACAAATCAGGAAGTTTGATTTCCACAAACATGGAAGGGCTACCTAAATTACCTCTCTGCAAATTAATAGATATTCAGCCTTAATTATAAGCTGTCTCTAATACCTGTTTCCAGCTAATTTCAATCCAGTACTTAGTGATGATTGTAGAGAATCTTTCCAAAGACTTTGGACCCATGGAAAAACCTGGGTCCCGGGGAAAGTCTGGCAGAAGGGCATATACAGAGACCCCATGAACTTTACCCTTGTCACCCTTGACTGACTGTGCCATGGCAAAAGTCAGTACAGTTTCACCCTTGTTATAAATGACACTCTGCCCTGCTTTCAAGGCATCACTGATGCCTATCAGAAGCTGCCTCTTGCCCTAAATAGCATGCACTTTCTGGTTCACCCATGCTCAGTTGAAAATAGCCTAGCCAGTTTCAGTATATGCCCCATTCCTGTGCTTCTTGGAAAGCCCCTGGCACGCACTCTATTTACTGCAAGCATGGGGTGTTCACATGTACACCCCAAGATATCCAATCCTGTAACAGCACAATGCTTTTGCTTTATGATGTCCAACCTTCCTATGCTTACTAAAAACGGCACAGCAAACTCTGCAAAATAAGCTGATCTGCCCATTGACCTGATCTCGATGTCCGACTCTCCTTCAGATGATGTCTTTCAATGTTTTTAGAATTACCAATTTAAACCAGGAAAGGGTTATAGAATTTTGAAGAAATTATTTTGGCATTCTGGACAATATGATAGTCCTGTACAGTCTTGTCAAAATGTTAAAGCTACATCAAATTAATATGAAATTTCTTCCAACTGCCAACTGTACAGAGTTCCAAGTAGCCCACGAACCAAATTTATTGGATTTAATATAATAAATCGAGTAAATATAAATTGATCAAACATTCTATATCTTTATAATTAAAAGACAAAGCAGTTCTCTAATGTCTTGGACACTGACAGGCTCTACCACATCACCAGAAGTGGAGGCGGGTTAGGATAATTGAAGAGTAACAGGTTTGTCAGAGTCTGAGACATGGACAGCACCAGAACCCAGGGCAACCAGGTAAAAAGCTAAACAGGAAATATATCACAGTCCAGAGTCCAAGTCTGAAATCAAGCCTGAGAGACAGTAATACAGGATTAGTTGAGAGAACAAAAGCATAGTCCATGGAAGCTCGAAGTCAGGTAATTGAGAAAGCAAGAGTAACTTTGAGGGCTGGAGCAGAGCAAGGACAGGGTTAAAGGAGCAAGGATGTAGGTGAGGCATGATAACAGTCCCAGAAACCAGGAATAGGGCCAACAGTCTTTGGAAGCAGGAACCAGGAGCAAAGCCGAAGGTCTTTAAAGTCAAGTTTGTTTGTATTTGTATTTTTATTCTCTTTTATCTTCCTTTTTTTCAAGATGGTATTTGTATTCTCTCTTTTTTCTTTGTTGATTTGTATGTAATTTTTTGAAAACTTAATAAAATTTATTTTAAAAAAGTCAAGAACCAGGAGCAAGGCAGGAGCAAGGCAAGAGATCTTCAGTTTCAGGAAAGCAAGCAATATTCATAGGCAGGAACTAAGAGCAAGACAAGAGGTTCAGGAGCCAAGCAAAATCAAGTCCAGTAACCATCATTGCTAATGTAGCTTTTTAAGGGGGGAGATAGTTCTTATATAGCCCAGCCACCCAGGGTTTCCAGGTGGAGCCTGCCATGGTCCAGAACCTTCCCTAGGGCTCTCAGGTGGGGCTTAGCAACTGCAACCCAGAGAAGGTCCAATAGTTCAGGCCTGCAACTATTAAAATTCTTTAAAAATACCAACTGCTCTTTAAAAATACCAACTGCTAGAGAGGCTTGCCTCTCTAGCACTAGAAGAAGAGCCTTTTCGGTACCCACTCTGGCCCTATGGAACCTCCTGCCAGATGAACTGCATCTACAGACAGAGCTGCTGCTCTTCAAGAAAGAGCTGAAAACCTGGCTGGCAAGGTAGGTGTGCGGAGGTGGAGAGGGAGTAACTACCACCCCTACTGGCTCATTTAGAGGAGGATCACTCATGCTTTTAATAGTTTTTAATTAGATTTTTAATTGGTGTGAGTGAGAGGTAGTTTTTCAGTGTTTTTAGGAATTTTAAGGGTCTCTATAGTTTAAATGTTGGGGATTTTATGTACCTGTATGCTGCCTAGAATTGCACGACGATTAGGGCAGCTATACAAATTGAATAAATAAATAAATATATCTGGGGAGCTCATTCTTCAAATATTGGAGATGGCTCAGACCATGACAAGGCCTAAATTTCAACTCCTCCTTATTCCAAATTATTGTAACATTAAAGACTAATGCTGTGACAGAAATAGGGATTGCTTATTCCATTTTAATTCTCCAGTAAAGAAGGAATAACAGGATGGCTGGGAAGCACATTGACTGAGTTAGGGAAAGAAAAAAAAAACATTCCCTCAGGAGACCTGTAGGGAATAGGTTCAGCGGTATGACTCAAAAAACTGAAAGTCCAACTAGACCACTCAGTCTAGAGCAGGCCACAAGTGTCCTGCATAGCCATGCAAAAGCACAGAAAAATTGCAGCAGTTCTTCAGCCATCACCATGAAGTGCATTATCCAGAAACTGAGATGACTCACTTCAAAAGACAGCACTGGCTCTTTGGCTATAAACAGAGATGAGCACTGAACCCTAGAGTCAGATATGACTGACTTTCGAGCAAGGGTGACCTTTACCTTTACCTATAGGGTAGCAATGGCAGCAGTGGCAGCAGGAGGAAGGTTAGGTGTTGCTGTAGGAGTCAGAGAAGAAGCCAGGAAAGAGATAAGTGAGATAGTTGCCCTTCACTGACTGGTCAAGTGTTCAACACAGAGGGCACTGATATGATTTACACAGGTCACTCTGGCAGGAGAGAGCAAACATGTCACTTTCTCTCAGTTATAATTCCACTTTACATTGGCACCTGTGAGTTTATTTTAAAGAAAAGACTGTTGTTTCTAAATGTAATGTGTAGTTCTGCCTAAGATTTTTTCTTTGCAGCTAATTTTGGCACTGAAGTGGAAAATGAGTAAATGTTATCCAAATAAAGTAAAATAACTTTGAAGTTATTACAAAAAGTTTTTCTGATAGTTGCAAATAGTTTTTGATTCTAATTAAAATAAAAATGAACACGCTGTAAGCATAGGAGAGAATAATGCACTTAAATTTGTCCCACTGGCATTTCCTTCAGGTAAATAAATAACATAATGCATTGCCACAAAGATTAAACATGCATACAGATTATGATTTGCTATCCTGTGTTGTCTGCACAATATACTGAAATTAAATCACAGCTGAGATAAACAGAGAGAGAGAGAAATTTAATGATAGAAACCTTTTCCCCACACTGGAGAGAGGCTGATCTCAATTTCATCAGCATCTAATTAATCTCAAATTACTTTTGAGGTATACTTTGGAAGCTAGCAATTCTTAACATAATAATTATGTATTTGTTTATATAGCCAACAAATTAAATGCTAATTGTGCCCTAGCTGGAAATTGGTGGTATCATCCAATAATTTGTTTTGGTTCATTTAATATATCTTTTATAAATGCATGGTAACCAGCATTATTTATTTATCACAGAATGAATAAATATTTAAATCATCTTTGCATTGTTATGGATCACTAGTGCAAGATTCATTAACAAATTTTGCATAGTAATATACTTTATAATTATGAGAA